>OW119934.1:84168403-87052728 GCA_933210815.1 Meta bourneti
AAATAATCTTATTTTTAAGAAAACCCATGCAGTATATATTTTTAATTTTTATGTGTTGTCATCTTAATTTATTTTAAGACCTAGTTCAACTTTGAGTTAAGAAACGTGACAAATAGATTATTGTTTGTATAAATGACTTTTATAAATTTTATATTGTAAATGTTTTAAATAAGTTTTTTATCAACTTAGTTTGCTTTATCAAATCATTAATACAAATCGAATTTGTATTAATCAACAGATTTGTACAAAAATTTTGTTTTTATAAACTTTACATTGTGAAATGTTACAAATCAATTTTGTATATTTGAGTTTGCTGGAATCAATTCTATGTTAATGTAACTGATGTATAATTTAATTTTAATAGCTATGGTTCAGAGCTCCTTTGTTTTGTTTAACTGTTATTGATTTGCAAAGTTTGTCTTTTTCATCACTTTTATTGAATTCTGCTCATTTTACAAATACTTCTATAAATCGTTGTCTTAGAGCAGTGACTTAATAGCCCTCCAAGTGTCATGGCCGAATACAGGTCAGAAGGATTTCTATTGCTGATCCGAAATATTTCAAGGAGCGAGATGACCAAATATTTCAGGTGTGCCCATTACCCTGTGGGAATGTTTCTGGGCTGTATTGTAAATTGAATTTAACAAGTTGTATTCGGTCATGGGGGGGGGGGCTGCTTGGAGGATTAACTGACAATAGTCTACTATTTAAAGACTAACTTATTAGTTTTTAACTCAAAAATAAAATTTATAAGCATTTTGATAGTGCTATATTTTTCTTCAAACCAATTACAAAAGACAATGTATTTCTCATGAAAACAATCATTTAGTGTCAACAAATATCACTTAATGAATTTCTGCTCACCCGACAATATCAGTGATTAATATGGTTGGTAAAACCCTTTTATCACAAGTTCTTTCATTGTTTGCTTTTATTTGTTAAACTATTAAAAGTTTGTTGTGTTTGTAAATGTATACCTTATAATCCTGTTTATTGTGATCAGTTAATTCCATTTATCATTATCAATATTTTATTTGCAACCAAATACAAGAGTTGAGTTATGTTTACTTAAAAGTTTATTAATGTTCTAGGAATATTTTCTTAAACCTGTTCATTTATAGCTGCATATTTTTGTATCCAGAGATGAGCTTTTGTCTGAATACTCAAATGAAAAATTCAAGCAGTGTTTCTACAATATTAAAGAGTTTTGTTCAAATAATACATTTTTCCTTCTAAATTATGGTTTACTGGGCCTCTTGTAAAAATTGATCGTAGAGTGATGATACCAAACTAATATTGAAGCATTTATTTTACTGCTATGATTGTTTTAAAAAGAATTGATGTTTTTTGCATTACAAGATTTAATTTCAATGCGCATCTAATTTTTTAATTGCAGTCTAATTACCTCTTGTGGAGCAAAGCATGACTTGAGTAACAAACCAAACTTGATTTTTGATTACCAGTTAGAGTATTTTTTAAAGTTTGTTGCAGTGACAACAATTTGGAGATTATTGGGGGCCCCAGCTATTTCATATTTATGAGTATTTTTGGAACTATTTTTACATTTCATTACCAATGTTATTGGTATATTCGTTGTAATTATTCTCCATTTGAGAGGTGTGTTGGCCCCAACTAAAAGTATTCAAGTGGATGATGTGGCTCCTAGGAAGTTAGTGCCTATTATAGGGGGCATGTGACCTAATCAATGAGGTTTTTCAAGACATGAAAAGACAGCTCTACTTCAAGCTAACAAAAATTACTTCATTGTTGGACTGCTTAGCTCAGTGGGTTTGCTCACTGCTCTGTTAACCTGCAAGTTGTAGATGGTGCAGGTGATTCCTCCCTGGTGTATTTCTCTCTTCTGTGTCTGAAACTTTCCTTGACATTGTGTCTTGTGTTTGGCACAGTTTAACCAAATATGGCCCTCGTGCCATAAAACCCAAACCAACCATCGTTGGAACTTTGTACCTATACTAGGTACAGCTTTGATATAAAGACTTGTGGCATCACTGGTGTGCATTTTGTGGTGAGTTGTAGCAGGCAGACAACTCTTTAATTAGGATTCTGTCAATCTTTCAAAGATAAAAATTTTCATTTTCGTCCCTTTTAGGCTCTTGAACATTTTGGAATGCTCTTTTCATTTACGTTTTATTGTCCTATCTATTTTTTTCAAATTCTTTTCCATTTCCTGTAAAATTGAAGAATTAAAACTTTCAATTTGTATTTTAAACACTACACAGTATTACGCATTATGTTGTATCGTTTCTTGCTTTTTTGTATCTTATTAAGTTTTGTAAATCATTATCTTTGATTTTACCATGCCTTCTGTAAGAAGTATTGTAGATAAGTTTCAGGGTGTTCTTTCTCGAAATTTTAAATTCGATTTTTCTGGTGGTAGGGAAACTTTAGGAAATGAGGGACTTGATAATTATTTATTTTGTATACCTTCCACAACTTGCTGGGAGTTTAAAATAGGAGGGAAAACTTTAAAAAAGGATTATCAGTTGAGGATTTTTAAAAAATTTCTATTTTTAAATTATGTTCTGCTAAGCCTAAATCAGTATTTTTCTAAGAAATTCTTCCTTAGCGACGAAAAGTGCTAAAAGCGTTGCCACGAAAAAGTCTTTATATCAAAGCTGCCTATACTATATTGAAAGTTAATTATTGCAATGGTGGATAAGTTCTCTTCAGTAGTCTTCCTCTAGAATTTAGCAGGAGCTGAATTTGATAGATGCTACCACTACATGACTGATTGTCAATTGCCATAAACAGCAAGAGCTGTATTAAGATCATGGGTGTAAGTACGCCCATGGGAAGTCCATGTGTGGTGGTCATGCAAAGGATAATCGTGACTGTTTGATTGTCCTGTTGCATTTAGCAGCCAAGTGTGAGTGCAGACGTGGCAGTTTTGAAAGTAGGCTGAGGCAACAGAAAATGAAGCTATGATAATAGCAGAAGCAGTGTCTGTTATGACAGGACTGTTGTAAGTCTTTTATTCATATTGGCAATTTCACTGTTATAATGGTGGACCATCCATTGATGTATGCACCTATTGAGGCAAGTGCCATCTGGCTTTCTTGAAAGCTTGCGTGTGTTCCTAATCACGTCTACCAGTTACCAATGTAGCAGGACATTTAAAGACCATGCAACTTCAGTCTACCAAAAAGTGCTTCATAATTAAGATCCTTTAAACTGCTTGTTCGATTCCTCCCTGTGCGTATTTCTCTTCTGTGTCAGTAAAACTTTCCTTGTTTGTATCCATTACTTGATATTGTCTGCCAAATTTGGCCCTTGCGCTATAAAACCCAACCCCATTGAACTGCTACATATTTTGCATCCCAAATTATTGTATTGGTGGATAAGTTTTCCATACAGTCGAGACCCTGAGTATTTGGCTATCCATACTATTTGTAGGGTCACTGACTCAGTGGTTTGCCCACTGCACTTGCAGCCTGAAAGTTTTAGGCAGTACAGATTCTTCAAAGTGGGTAGGACCGTTAGATACCTATAATCTTTCCAATTAGATCACAGTGAAAGATATGTCAGATTGCCTACAAATCTACTTATGTGTTGTCTTCATTTGAGTTCTATGCCATTGTATTGAACTTTAGATCATTTTTCACCCTCAGCATCACGAGATTTCTGGGTAGCGTAGTATTGCTTTTACCCTACACTATACTCTAAGTAACCACTTTATTGGTTAAAATAATCCTAGGAAATATTCCATTGACCAAGGCAGTCAAAATTAGTTGTAAGTCGGACTAGGTTGCTGAACATATATTCATGTAAGTCCCTCACAGGGCCTGAAACTCATTTTAAAGTTAATACTCAAAAGTATATTTCTTTGTTAGAAATCCCAAGTTTTGCTGTCTTAAGTTATTCAATCCAAGCTGCAACTTCTCTGATAGATTCTGACCAAAAGTTTAGTAATGCAGATATACCTAAAGACTTAACTCAAACAGGAACCCTGCATCAGATTCTAGTTGTCGACGGCAGTTTCGATTTCTTTCTGGTGCATTTCTCCCTGGGTGTATTTCTCTTCTGTGTCAGTAAAACTTTCATTGTGTGTGTCTATTACTTGATATTGTATGTGTTGTGTCTGGAGCAGCATTGCCAAATATGGCCCTTGCACCATAAAATCCCCAGCTAACCAACCCTGCATCAGAATTAACCTTCAGTTTTCTCAATGAACTTAATGACCAACTAAATTAAGGCCAACTACTAGCTGCTTTTAGAAATTTAATCCTACCTAGTTACTTTAAAATATTTTGACAGAAGAATAAGCCAATTTGAATGGCTTAGAAAGCTAAGTGAATGAACAGATTATTTAGTAATCTTGGGGGTCGAAGTCCCTAGTATTCTTTATTTAGAGTATGATTAGCCTTGTTTATATTTTACAATAAAAATAAAGTTCCATTTATATTCTTAATTTATGTGAAAGTTCATGAAATTTTTTTGTTATGCTCAATTGTTCACTTAAATTTTATGTCTGACTGTGGTTCAATATTACTAGGTGTCTTTGTTTTCCCTTCGGGATTGATCCCGGACTGTCGTCAATAGCCAAGTGTGTTGCTCCACACACAGTGCGCTGTTAATTCAACTACCTACTACATAAATTTTATGTGTCTCGAAAAATAACTGAATTATAAAACTTGTTGACTAGAACTGGAATCATGTAGCCTTAAAAGTACTAGCCACAAAATGTAGACTAAATTTAATTTTTTTCATACTTTATTGCATTTTTGCTGCAATGAAACCTCAATCACCTCAAAACAATCAACTATTCAGTGATCTCAATAAACAGGATTTATTTGTATTCTGATAAAAATAGATAAATATTGAGCCAATTTATTTTCTAACTGCCATATATATATATATATATATTTATATCTTGTATTTCACTTTTTTCATATGGATTTTCTCTATTTGTGGTAACATGTTATTTAGTGATATCTTTAATCATTATTTTTAATTTGCTCTCTTTATCTGCTGTAAAAATGTTTTTTTTAGTATAAATCATTCCACATTACTTTAATCAGGCTGAACATATTTTAAAATTTTGTATCTGTTGATGGAAAACTTTGTAAACTTGTCCATACTTTTGACCATTCTATTTCTAATCATTGGTGTCCCTAGAACAGTAACATTTAAAGTTTATTAAATATTAAGGCTTTTATTCTAGTGTTCAAATTAAACTTTTTTAGTCTGCAAAACACAGGGCTGTTCTTACGGTATTGGCTGCCCACAGGCCAACTTGGCAAGATCATCATCCCCTCCCTTCTTAATAATTTGATTTTCCAAATTACCTTGAAGTGCTTTTTGATAATTTTTGTGCAAAATTAAATACATGTAGTGTTAATGTGTTGGATTACAATCGCAAAAAAAAATCTCAAATTATTGACTAGCAAGTATAAAAACTGATTAATATAAAATTACAGAAAAGATCATGTATCACATTTTTATCTACCATACAAATCATTTCTACATTTTAGTAGCTACATCCTACAACCACCTTTTATTACTGCCCATTTTTGTTTTAAATTGACTACCTGCTCTTCCTGACTACATGCAAGTTTGCATGTCCAACACTCCATTCAAGAAAGGCCCTGTTCAAATTGTTTAATTGTACTTAGCATTGCCTCAGTAAAATGTGTAAAACTTATCTGGAAAGATTCTTTTGTATACTATATTGCCAAAAGTATGTGAACACTTAGCATAGTGGATGCTATTTAAACAAAGAGTGTATTTGATGAATGTATTTCTTAAAGTTAATAAAATAGCATGAGTGCCAACTTCTGATTAGATGTTTCAGGAATTATGTATTTTTCGAAATGTTTTCTTTATGTTATGTTAACCTTTTATACAAACATGACACTAATCAATGGCAAGGATGCATATTAATTATGCAAAGTGCTCATGTTATATTTTTGGTTTTGTTGCTTTCTTGACTGCATTAATTTTGCTACATTCAAAATTCTCAATTCAATTTTTTCAAACTCGGTGTGGTTTTCCGGGTAGGGTTTTCCAACCAAGCATTCCATGTATTCTATTTAAATAAAAGCAATTGACAAATACTTTTCATTTTAGCTCCTTTAGGCATTGTATAAAAATAGTAAGTCAGCCAAAAGGATAGAATAATTTATTTAAAACTTCCTAAAATTGTTGAATTTAAAAGTGAAACTAAGGTAAAATTGTTTATATTAGTAATTCTTATGGAACTTGAAGTAACTGAAATTTTTCAATTCTCATTAAGGATATAAAAGATTACTAATTTAGCGAGATTTTACATAATAATTTCACTCCATGATAAAACACAGAAATCTGAAATGGTTGTACTAAATGAAGGGCAGATGTTCAGATACTTTTGGCCACACATAAAGTAGATTTGTCGTATTATGTGTTCACATTTAAGTGTTATGTTGATATTGTTTTTTTACATTTGTCCCTATTTTAATAGCTCTGCATGCATATCAAATTTACAAAATATTACTGTTTATTATAATTTATCACTGATTTCAAAGATTTCATTTAATTTATTCTGCTAGTGTTTGCAAAAAATACTCAACTGCATTTAAAAAAGGAAATTGGTTTTTGCTGCACATGAATTCTTTGTGTATGTGATGAATTTTTCACTAGTTAAACAATTGCTCAATTTTTTGTATGTACATTAAATTAGGTAATTTATTAATGTATTAGAATAGAATGGCAAAATATCAATTTTAGGAGGCTATGTCCACAAATCTGTCTTCATACATCACAATCAACCATGCAAATTAGTGCCTGGCATAAAATGCTTATGAATGTCTTCATAATGTCACTACAATTGAAATTCAGAACTTAAAAATGAATGTTAAAGTGTATTGCACGAAATGAATGTTATTGTGTTAGATACCTGTAAAATTGTGGGAGCATGCTGTTATTATTTGAGTGCAAATATTTTTATTCATTAATTTAAGAGTAATTAAGTATTATTTATATAAACATAGTTTCATGTTTGCTTTTGATTTTATCTAAATTGCCTGGCAAAGTTTACCTTTTTTCTCTTGAAAATATGAACAATGAAATGCTTTTTAATAAGAATACTGTAAGTGTAAATTACAAAGTAAATATATATAATTCTGTAGCAATGCATGGTTAAAGGTCAACTTCAGTTTACCAAAAAGTATTTAATGGTTGAAATTCTTTGAACTGTTAGTTCAACCCATTTACTGATTGTCAAACCGTGAGAGATGTATAAAGATCAACTGGCATACTTTGAATGCATGGTGTGCAATGGATGATTATGGCCATTTGCCCAGTGTTGCCTTTAGCTGCTGAATAAGTGAAGAGAGTGGCAATGAAGAATGAAGCCATGATGGGAGTTGAAGCAGAATCTCTCAACACAGGGCTTCAATCAGTTTGAAGTGATTTGCATTGGCAAGTCAACTTTTTATTGTAGAGTATCAAAGTATGGGCCAAATGCAGAGAGTGGTATTAACTTGTCTGAAAGCATCCACTTTTCACCAATGTAGCAAAGCATATGGTGACAGTGGTCTACCAAAAAGTACTTCATGGTTGAGATCCATTACACTGCTATTCATACTACTGTATTGAAAGTTAATTTTTGTAGTGGTGGGTAAGTTCACAATTCATTCAGGATTCAAAACCAGTGTTTTAGTTTGAAAATATAATCTCGACTGAAAATTTGTCTGAAAAGAAACCTGGCTTTGCTTAGGCAATTTTGTGATTTTCAATTGTGAAGAAAAATGTATAACTTTATCATGTGAAATGATATATTTTCAATGTTTTCTAAACTTGTTCCACACAAATTGGTACATTTTTCTACTAAAACAAAATTATTGGTGTTAAAAGTGGAAGCATTCTATAACTGAATATCTGAATTTGTTTTGTGTTATGCAGTAGTTTCATTTAGTTATATTTTCTGAATTTGCATGTTTGAAATTACTAATTTCTTTTGTGAATATTTATATATGTTGCTTCTCTGATTATTCATTGATAAGATTCGCATCATAATTTTGAGATTATTTATTTTTCATTTGTCAATTATATTGATAAAACAATCTGTAGTACTTTCAATTTGTACTCGAATGCTCTAGGGTTGTATGTATCTATCTGTTTAATAAGATTTTATGTTGAAAATCATTTGAATGCAAACAACTTATATTGAATGTAGTATAGCAAGTGTGTTTCTGTACCTGAATCACTAAAATGGATTGCATTTGTTATTTTGGTTCCTTATAACTGCCTTTTTTTCCTAAATTTGCTCAGTATTACTTACGCAACTAGTTATATTTTTTAACCAATAATAATTTATTCTGCACAATTTTATGTACAGTTACTTGTAAATATTAAGAATAGATGTACTTTTACATAAATATTTTCAACGAATATTAGACCATCTCTTGACGTATAAAAATTGAACAAAATAGTTTTAAAATGTAATGAGTATATTAAAAACTTCCAATTTTACAAAGTTGAAAAGAGTTCTTATGATAACTATATAAGTTATCTTCTGTATAGCTGCTTGTTATTCTGTGGAGGATTAATAAATAGGTATAAAGAAGTCACATGCCTTTCATTAATTGCTTTACTATGGTAACTATCTTTTAGTGATTGGTGATTCAAAAATAGTTTGGAAGTTAACCATATGTATTCATCTGTTTTGACAGAATATGGGCTGTTTGTATTGTTTGGGATATTTTGCATATGTATTAAATTACAAGATGTATGTACACCAAAGGAGAGATAAAGGTAGAGAGCACATTGGGTTGCAATTAGCAGTTGAGTGTGGCGATCATGTAACTTGGATCCCTGAGAACCTCTGGAATTTTTTATAGTTTGAGAAGATTGATTAGCTTCATGTGCTCTTTTACTCAAGAAAAAGGGTTGGATCTTGCTGTGAATATGATTATAAGAGAAGGTATAAGATCACCCTTTACTTATAACAGGAATGTTGTTTACTTTTTATTTCGAATATTTGAAATTAAGTAGTTGCATTTTAACATAATCCATCTTTATTCATTATTGTGTGCATTTTTTACATTATTTGACTAAGAACATCGCAAAAATGTTTTAGAGCTACTAAAACTGTTATGCAGTAAATCTAATGGCTTATGTTGTTCGTAAAACTGGGTTGGCGATTCTTGGCATCTTCTGCTAGAGGTGATCAAAGTGGCTGGATTTTTTTGTAAGAGGGAATGCATAAAGCTTTTTGTACTAAAAACCTAGTTTATTATTAAGCTAATGTATTTAGATTATGCAATTTGTTTATTGAAGACAAACATTTTTAATACAATTTAAGTTTAGTGCATCATTCCTGATCTTTTTCTAAATTTTTAAGATAAATTTATTTTATTCCATTTTGAAACAATCTTTATCGTTGCCGCATAAAACTAAAATTCAATATGAAATCTATAAAAAGGTTTGATTTATTTTTACAAATGCTCTATTAAAAGTGCAGTTAAAGATTTTAATTCAGTAAACTGGACATCATCTTAGAGTTAAACAGTATAAAAATTTTAAACATGACATCCATTTTGGCAACTAGTTGTACTTTTTAAATGAATTGTGAAACTTGTGTACGAATATATAAACATGACTCTATTTTGATTCGTTATTTCTTTCATAGCATTCCACCCGATGAAAACAAGAAAAAGGAGTAGGGAAGTTCCATGTATAGAGAAAATTTTAAAGCAACAAATTCAAGCAAAATGTCTTCGAAATATTTCAAAGAGGAGGAGAGTGAAGTAACAAAACTGGTTCACTCGAAACTTCATTTTTATGAAAAAATAGTTTAAAATGGGCATTATCCAAATTTTGTTCATAAATGGTATATTTCTACCAAAATAAACAAAATTCGTTTTCTCTTGTTTATTAGGCTCCAAGATGTGAGCACGCGAATTGTTTACATTATTAAGGCGCAAAGCTCATTTACGCTGCTAGGGTATTTCAAACCAAATTTAATGTAGAATTCTGCAAATTGTTTGGGATAACTTGTGCAAAATGTTTTCGCCAATTTGAATGGGGATATGCTCTACTCTTATTTCTCCTCTATGATGCTTACTCATATTCAAATGATATTCTGTCTTTATACATTTGTGGCTTAAAATAGTTTTAATTTAAGAGGCTATACATATTCGTATTTTCATTTTCCTTCCTACTTCAGTATCAAAATTTAAATTCCTTTGATCATATTTCCAAGTTGAATCAAAGCAAACAACTGCAAATATGCTATGTGATTAACAGCAGAATTTAGTTTGGGTAAAAGAAGATTCAATTATTTTTCTTTGAATACATTAATATTTTATTATCATAATCGGAATGTTTACATCAACACCTACTTTTATGATTTATCTTTAAATTTAAAGTCTTGAGCTGCAAATATGAACCTGGTTCTTGCAAGTAACAATATTTAATTTTCACAATATTAAACTAATGAAATAACTACCAATAGATAAATCTTAGCTTTGTAGGTGTGCCTGTAACCATCAACTGGTGCAACCAGTCCTGACTCTTAACTGATAAGAATTCCTGAATTCCTACTGCAATTAAAACTGCTTTGAAAAAATAGTTAATTGTGAGGTAGTGTGTGCATTCTCAAAGACCAACTATACCACTTGAGGGTTAAAGTATCTCATTAAATATTTAATTTAAAGATATCCAATTTGTAAAGTTTTAAAACTTACACTTAGGAGTATTCTAAATAATTTATAAATGTTAAGTAGAACTTTTAATTACACTTGCTTTTTCTGTTAAATAAATCATAAGTGAGCTGTGATAATCTCACTTCATTAATTTATCAGCAATATTTTCTTTAAAAGTGATCTTGCTGGATTTCTAATATTTGGAATGCAGGATACTCTACCTTTTATTTTGCACAGCAAGGGATATTAGTTCGCAACATCACTAGCATATTCTGTTTTGTCATTTGTATTTTGTTTTATGTGAAGTTGACTGAAGTAGTTTATTCTAAGTTATTTTTATGGTCATCAAAGACGAATTATTTAGTGTAAACACATACTTTTGAATGTATGGTATTTTGATGCATTTTGGGTGTGTTTTGTGTAGAGGCTGTTTTTTTTTATTAGATTGATGACTAACTTATATAGCATCTGAAAGGCAATACTTTTCTATTAACTCTTAGTATTTTTTAACCTTGTCTATTGCACTGAAGCAATAATCTAGATAAGTCAGCAAATGGCAGTCCAACACTTTGACACTTAATGCCTCATTTTTTTTCTCGCATCTTGTCATAACTGAATTAGTCTTGTCATTGTCATTGTAATGTTTTTAGATTATGTTGATAGCTAGTTATTCAGAGTTGTGCATTACTTCTATGAAAGTTGATCTGTATTGATTTGAAAATTTGGTCCCCTTTTCACTTACAGTACATGGTTTCATCAAAGCCAAAAATTATCCTAGAAGCAAAATTATTCCCAATATACATCTATCAGTATATGACAGTTTTGAAATTTAAGAACTAAATGTATAAACATTGACTTCTTTCAGTTGAATAATCCAAGAATGCTAATTCCTCATTTGCACTTTAAAGTTTGGAAGCTTTTCTAACATACAACTTGAGCAGATTGTAAGCATAAAATATCTTATAACAATTATTTGAATTTTAGCAGTTTTGTATAGTACTAGTTTAAAGTTGTATTTTAATTATGAGTTGTAGACTGCCCTGATATGTAGCCTTTTCTTGTCATTTATTTTTAATACTAAATATTAAAATGAATACTTGTAATTACTTTAATGATGAAGTTAAAAATTCTGCAATTTTTGTTTTCTAAAATAACAGACATTGGTGAAAATTCACGAGCTCTATTGCCTCATTTAAGACAGTCTATTATGTTTATGCTTTGTACATCTAAAAACAATGCATTTGTGTATAATATAACTATTTCGATTATAGAACGGAAATTGACACCTATTTTTAATAGACAAAATATAAGTGCATTTTTTCAAATGGTGTGTTTTTGTTTCATAAGATTAAAATTTTTGTTTTAATATGTTCATTTAACAGATTTTAGAGGAATTACAAAATTATCCTGTATTACAATGAAAATGGACTTAATTTTGTTTGTTTAGTTTGCTATAGATTATAGACTACGTCTAAAGTTTATTAAAGACATGCATTTCCTATGTAAACTCAGGGTCTTTTCTTTTATTTGTTTTTGTGTAACTAAAAAGCATTGGTTATTTTGTTCTTATTTTATGTTTTCTGGTGTACTGTTATATATCGTTCTGTAATGTAATCTAAAAAGGTGACATTTTTGATGCATTCGTACATGTACCTAGCTACATGTTAGCATGATGCTTACAAAACTTTCTTTGTCAAGGCAAACTGTACATAGGTATGTGAGTGCTGTCTTCATTTTTTAAGTTTACTGGGAGCTGTAATTATAGCTGTATGTATGTCAAGTCATTTTAAAATTTATTTTTCATAAAGCTATGCATTGTTTCTATGCAAAATTCATTAGCAGTGTTAGTGCTGGATGTGTTTTGCGTATTGTGGTTGTGCCTGTTTGTAAAATGTCTCATTTTTGTTACAAGTGCACAATAAATATATTTATTAAATTGCTTCTTAATCTGCTTTATGGGGGAAATTTATTGTTTTTGTTTGAAACTTTAATTTGTTTTCCAAATTTCTGCTACTTCACGAGTTTCAGTTTTTAATAAAATACCTCAAAGAAGTTTACCACATTTAGGATAATTCCATTTTTATCAAATAGCCCGTTGTGTTGCTCCACTGCAACATTAATTCAACTACCTACCATTTTTATCAATACCAAGGAAAGTTGTATGTTTTATTGTTAATATAGCCACTTGGGAATTTAGTTTATTCATAGTATACATTGACTGGGAACTACAAAACTTAAATTAGTGTTACATCATTAAAATAATTATACATTACTTTTTCAATTTATGTCATTTACTTTATAAGTAACCTCCCTACACAATGTAAGTAATGTCCAACACAAAAACTTGAGGGAAATGTTCCTACATAAGTATTCTTGATCGTGGTTTAATTAACTCTTGCACAGCAAAAAATTAGCCTAGAGCAGCAAATTAAATGTGAAAAAAGTAAGCTGTCAGTGTTCCTGCTAGACAAAAACATGAGGGAGATGTTCTGACAAAAGATACTGCAGATCGTGGCTGAATTAGATCTTGCATTGCAAAATATGACCCTAGAAGGACTAAATAACTAAAAAAGGGAGATTTCCAATATTCCAGATTTAAAAAATTTTCGTGAATTTTGTTTGATTTGCGAAATTTCCAAATTGTCTTAAGTTTTGCAATGTGGACCTTTTTTGCCTCTTGAAACTTTTTTGCCTAAAGGCAACATTCTTTATTGTACCCACGGTTTCAACTTTGAATGTTCAATGAATAATCCATTGTCACAATATGGGAAATCTTTCGAGAAATGAGCGCCATTTACTGTAAGAATATTTATTTTCAGAATATAAAATGCAATTACACAATACACACACATTGCTTTGGCAATAAAAGACATTCAAATCTGTTAGTACTGATCGTTATATACATTGTTTGTACAGTGCAAATGAACAGTTTGCTGATAATCTTGTCTCGTACGTTTGGTAAATAGTTTTAATAGTTAAAGAGCAATTTGATAGCTTTTTTTACTGTCCCTAATCAAATCTTAATTCCTTTTGAAATGTGCAAATTTAGATAGATTAAGTTATTGATCAATAAAAACTTAACTAGATATAAGACTATAGATTTAAGTATCAAAAATCTTCAGCTCAGACAACGTAGAGAAACTAATGGAATGTTAACATTTGACAGAAATGTCACCCAGAAGAAATATACAGGGCTGCCACAGGCGACTTTTGTTGCTACTTTTCAAATTTGGCGACTAGGAGCATCTGAGCAAAGTCATCTCAAAAGCTCCTATTTTCATTTTGGCGACTTTTTTTTAAATCCACCAAAGGTCAACGAAAATTTAGTCCTTTTTATTTTAACTTCAGCAAATGGAAAAAATATTTTCCTGATTCTTTTAGGATGAAAATTTTCCAAGGGACACCAATTTCAAAGTTTTGGCGCCAAGCCGTGCTATATGAAAAACATCGGAATCTGGTTGCAAGTGTCGTAAAAACCTTAAGAAAACATTTAATTTTAAAGTTTAAATCTCTTGTCGAGATCTTCGACGATTTGTTTCATACTTAATTAGCTCATTTTGTCTTTTAATTGATTTATTTTGAATCAGCAATCAAAATTGCTACTAGAATAGGGTCTACTTAGTATGCTGCTATTTAAAAAATTTATGCTACCAAAGTTACTATTTCAGTGCTTTGACTGGCAGCCCTGAATATATAAAACTGAATATGCCAATTGAATTGTACAATGTAAAACTATTTTTTATTTCGAAAACTTCACACTTAATCCTCGATACATTGTATTCTGAGGCATTTTTTGTCAAGCTAAATGTAGATGGCGGTAGGGTTCCTGTACGCATTCTGAACGTGACGTCAGCTGGCTTCTTTTTTAAATACGATTTCAGAAATTCGCCAATAACATCTCCAAAGAATGTATTCCTAATTGATAGTTGATTGGTCAACACCAATTAAATTAAACGCCAAAGCGGAAATAAAATGTCATGTTGACCCCAATATGGTGTCACTAGAGAATTTCAATAGCGGAATAAAATCTTCACTTTCTGTCTGGTTCGTTTGTTTCATGCTAAAAATCCCTCATTCATAATTCTACGTTTTATATTCGTTTGACTGCAAAATGATGTTTCATTGAAATTTTATCGATTTTCATTGAACTATATGAACAGAAATTTATTTCTGACTGCACTATCACAATAATTTTTACTTCAAGATAGCCATTTGTAACGTTTCCCATTAAAAAAATTTCGATATACAGAAATTTATTTCTGACTGCACTCACTTTTTTAACTTCAAGATAGCCATTTGTTTTTATATATATATTTATATAAATTTATAAAAGCTGGAAAAAGACAAACAGTTCCAATTACGCATCAGCTACCCTTATTGTTAAGTCATTGAGAGCTGCTTGTGGTTTTTAGTTTTTATCAGTGCATGGTTCCTTTTCATTTTGTGATTAACTGTTCATTAATAATCATTTGATGATTAAGAATATCAGTTCCTCTAGAAAAAATTCCTAGAGAAACACATCCAAAGCACTAGATGTGCTTCAGCTGATTTTTATCCGAGTTTCACTGGAGTGCGATTCCTGCGTACGGCTTGGTGTGGTGGAACTGGTAGGGCACTGGCACATACTTTACTGCACCCACTGTGACAACATTTCTTGGTTCCAGGGCAATCCGTATCTGTTTTGCAAACATTCAAGAATGATGCGGATGATATGGAGCAGTTTTCTGTCCGTTTGTCACCAACTGGGCAAAAGCCCTCTAAAGAAAACAAAAATCATGCTACATTTTATTTCGTTCGAAATATACAAGTATATCGCATTTTGATATGTTAAATATAAAGTACAAATTTGTTTGAAATCCTGCATTTAACCCCCAAGTGGTTTCGACGAGATATCTCGTCTATCAAGATCTGACCAACTTTGCAAATACTTGACGAGAATCTTGTCAAGATTTTATCGAGTTTTTAATGATGAGATCAAGATCTGGTCAGTTTTCTGCGAATGACGAGATATCTCGTCCATCAAGATATGGTCAGTTTTGTTTAGGACGACCACCAGGAGGATTAAATACTAGTAAAACTTTCTTAATCAGTAAAACTTTTCTTGTGTGTATGCCCATTACTTGACGTTACTTGTTTTATGTTTGGCACATTTTTACCAAATATGGCCCTTGCGCCATGAAACCCCAACCCTTTCGAAACCACATGACAAACGACAATTTTCCTAAGCCAGACTATCTGTTCCCTATTGTATTATCGGTCAGAATGCGCTTAACATAACCCTCTAATATATTAATATCCCCGATTTGACATCAATTGGATTAGAGTATCCGGAGAGGTTAAAGAGAACTTCTCTCCAAAAAATTCGGTTAATCGTTTAATGCAATTCGAGTTGCTTGGCCCAATATGGTCCTTGCATAATAAAACTACTACCGACAAACCGACCGAAATTCAGATCTACGAGATAGATTTTCAGTATAAGTAACCAGACGGAATGTGAAAATTTTACTTTCCCTGCCCAAATGCTCTCGCTTGATGCACATCGGGGTTACCTTAACCCTCCAAATGGTTTCGACGAGATATCGATCATCAAGATCTGACCAATTTTGCCAATGATGAGATATATCTTCATCAAAAATGCCAATTGATGAAGACATCGTTTTTTGATGATGACGAGACCAAGATCTGGTCAGTTTTCTTCTAATGACGAAATATCTCGTCCACCAAGATCTGGTCAGGTTTTCTAATGACGAGATACCTCGTCGAGACAACCATCAGGAGGGTTAAATCGGAGTTTATCGCCGTTTTGGTGGCATCTAATTCTAATTGGCATTGAAACCAATCGGATATGCATCAACTTGGAACTCATTTTTTGGAACTTTAATTAATGAATGCTGAAATCGTGTACGAAAACAAGGCAGGTGACGTCACGTTCGGAATACGTGCAGAAAATACTTTCCTTCTCAGAAACACTACCTGCTCCTATATTTAGCTTGATAGAAAATGCCTCTGATATACCTTTCTGGAGATCTTGAGGAAGCTAGCCCACATTTGTGTCTCGACTTGAAGGTACCAGCTAGACATCAGCGCATCCAAACGCTGCAGTCTACTCTCCTAATGACTGATCTAACCACTCTCGGTTAGTTTATTTGTTCGCAAGCCCATTTTTCTGTCAGTAAAAAACTGTAGGAACGATGTATGTGCTCCATCATGCTTTGGGGATATAGTAATATTGGCATTTCAATCAAATGTATGAACGAGTCTGAGTTAGATTAGAAGAGAGGATAATCGTAAGCAATGTGAGCTTCCACAGGAGATATCTTTAGTGTGGATTCAGGCACCGAGTTGGCTTACTACCTTTCTAGAAGTGGACAACCCAAAGGTCATCTGCCTTCTCACCAAAGCCATATACTGACGATTCTGACTCCGAATTTATCGTTCGGTGGTGGTAGTGATTACGAATTGGGGAAACAAATAATCACTTTTAGTGATCACCCCACATGATTTGGCGCATCGCTGTCCTCTCCCCTGGCAAGCTTACTACCTTTCTACAAATGGACTCCCAAGGTCATCTGCTTTCTTGCCAAAGACGCATTTTAGGGCGGATTCGGATACCGAGTTCATTGCTCTGTGGTAGAAACGATAGTAATGATTACGAATTGATTAGACAAATAATCAACTTTGGCGATCTCTATACATGATTTTGCGCATGTCAGCCCCTTCAATTTTGGCAAGATTACTACCTTTTTCAAAGTGAACTCCTCAATGTCATCTGCCTTCTCACAGCAACTGCACTGTATTCGATCAAAGGCAAAGTAGTGTGGCTGAATATTAATATTTCTTTTGTGTTCGTTATTTAGTGTTTGATTCTTAATGTGCGAATGGAATTAATTACGTAGAAAAGCTTTTATATTCCCTAGTTTTGTATCAGAGTGTTTTGGGATTTCAAAGCAATTTTAACCCTCTGAGGTTTTCACACTCATTAATTCCACCTTGCAACCTGTAGTCTTTCCTGCATGACTTCTAACCATTTTGACCTTACGATTGGAATCTTTCCGAGATTCCATTCTAAGGGAGTGGGTACTAGAATATATCCAAATGATTATATTCTAAGGTAATGAGCAATAGATTCTTTTAAAAGGATTCTATTACTCATTACTATTATTCTATTACTCATTTTTAAGGATTCTAAAGAGACTGACAGAATCTTTCCAAGAGATTCTATTCTAAGGAGTAAGAGGTAATAGAATCCTCCATATGATTATATTCGAAGTAAATAACCAACAGAATATTTACAAATGATTCTTTTCTGCAGAAAAAGGACCAATACAATTGTTCCAGAAAAGATTATATTCTAAGGAAAGCATAAATAGATTGTTCACAAAAGATTCTATTCCAAAGAAAACACTGATAGAATCTTTAGACGGGATTCTATCCTAAGGAAATAGGTAATGGAATCTTCACAACGGATTATATTCTAAGGAAAGGAGCAATAGAATCTTTCCAAAGAATTCTATTTTATGAAAAAGGAGCAAGATATTTCCAAATGAGTCTGTTATAAGAGAGAAAATGATCAATAGAATATTTCTAAATGATTCTTTTCTACAGAAAAAAGGACTAAGGAATCATTTCAAAAAGATTCTAAGGAAAGGACGGATAGAATATTTTGCAAAAGATTCTAAGGAGAGGACGAATGGAATCTGCAAAAGATTCACTTCCAAGGAAACGAGCAATTGAATCTTTTTAAAATTTCAAGAATCCATAGATTTCTTAGAAAGATCTGGCTATTTAGTCATTAAGAGTGTTGTGGGATAAAGGAAAGGCTACACTACTCGCAAATTTGGAGAAAGGTTGGCATTCCTCTTTATGAAATGAAATGATGTAAGCAATAGAAATAAAAGAAGTTTATTAGTATATTTCCAATGTTTTCCTCAGATGTCAAAACACGTTCCTAGCAACTAAACATAGTTTTTTCTCCACTTTCTCACCATTCACGCGATATTGACTTTTAAGTTTTGTTTTTTCCAACAAGGAAAAAGTCTTTCTTATATTTTTAGATTGTGTTTCCGTTTTATAAGAAACCCCTCATGTCTGAATTCCAGTAATCAGTCATCAATTTTCTTAATTTATTTCTACTTTTCATGTAAAATTTTAAATGAAATATAGACGAAAATTCGTCTTGTTGAACATTTGTATTGACAGCAATTAAGATACAAAGCAGAAAATCCTGTGCGTTGTTTACTCAGAGCGGTTCACACGCATAATTCCACCTTGCAACCTGCAGTCTTCCCTTCATGATTTTTAACTAGTTTTGACCTTCTTGACCTATAGAATCTTTCCAGAGGATTCACTTCCAAAGAAAGGAGGAGTAGAATAATTTCAAAAGATTATATTCTAAGGAAATGAAAAATAGAATCTTTCTAGATAATTTTATTATAATGAAGTCATTAATGGAATCTTTCCAAAAGATTCTATTCTAAGGAAATGACCAAAAATATCTTACTAAAGGATCCTATTTTAAGGGAATGACCAACAAAATTTTACTAAATAATTCTATTCAAAGGAAAGAACAAATGAAATATTTCCAAGTTAAAAGAGTCTGCCAACCAGTAAATGTGGTTATTTAGTTATTAAGTTTGTTTTAGGGTAAAAGCAACACTACATTACTCGGAAATCTCGTGCCTCTGAAATTTAATTGATAAACACTATTAGGTTCAAAACAAGACAGTTTTGTGTGGTAATTAACAGTTATGTTAATTACCACTATTATGAGAAATAGACATTACAACCAAAAGATTCTTTTATTAGTCTAAACCTTTGTGGTGGTATGAAAAAAAGTGGGCATACCGTCCCCTGTGGGCGCTGATGGAATCTCGGGGGTTGGGGGCAGTCGCAGGGGAAGTAGGGGGCGCTGAGCAGCAAGAATAAACAATACGAACTTGCTAAAAATGCTGCAAGCTGAATTTATTATTCACTTCTTAACCCCTTAAGCGTCACGAGATTTGCTAGCACTGTAGTGTTGCTTTTCCTCCACAACACATTTAATGACTAAAAAAACTACATTTTTCTAAAGAATCCATGAATTCTTTCAAACTTTAGAAATATCCATTGGTCCATTCTTCAGAATATAATCTTTCTTTGGAATAATTCTAATGGTTCTTTCCTTGGAATAGAATCTTGTAGAATGATTGCAATGGTTCTTTCCTTGGAATAGAATCTTGTAGAATGATTGCAATGGTTCTTTCCTTGGAATAGAATCTTGTAGAACGATTCTACTGATCCATTCTGAAGAACACAATCCTTTACAAAGATTCTGTTGGTCCTTTCCTTAAAATAGAATAACTTGGAAAGATTCTATCGGTTCTTTTGTTGGAATAGAAGCCTTTGGAAATATTCTATTGATCAAGAAAGTCAAAATTGGCTATAAGTAATCCAGGGAAGACTGCAGGTTGCAAGGTGGAATTATTCGTGTGAGCTCCCAGATGGATAAAGCGTTTTGGAAAATCCAAAAAATGCCTTTATTGCAGCGATGAAGAACGATCTAGCTTTAAAGCTTCCAAGCACCTATTAAATATGGCACAACACAGAGCACAGTTAACTTTGGAAGTTCCAGTTTCCAACAGTAAATACAATGTTAAAAGTTAAATCTAAAATCATTCTTTTCTTCACTAATATAACTTTATTACTGTTTTTTACCTTTATTAAAATCTATACATATGACAGAGTTGGCTTGTCTATCCGTTCTCTATACAAATCAACACCGCTTGACCAATCTACACCAAATTTGGTACACTTATTCTTTAGAACCCTGCGGGTAACGTAAGCTACATATTAACCCCCGTTCTATTTGTCTTGGGTGTGCAGAGGGGTTTAACGTCCCGTCATCCTGGATAAAGCACTTGCTAGGGCTCTCTCCCTGTCTGGCTGTGCAGGTGACTTCAGAGTTAACATCTACAGAAGTCACCCCTCAAGATGACCTTGGAGTTGTTTTTAGAATCGTTTATTTATTATCGTTTTTAGAATCATATCGTTTATGTATCCCGTCTGTAAATTCTTTAACTAGCTTATTATTGAAATGTAAATTTTTATGATAATATAAGATTATTTTTATAGAAAGTGGTCCTTTTTTATCGTAGATATGGTGTAGGGGCTAAAGACAATTCGAAATCCTCATAGGACTAACATCGCTCATTTATACGATCAATGTCAGACCAATTCACTCTAAATTAGGTACATTCATCCTGTAGAATTCTACTGGACACACAGGCTATATATTAAACCCGTTCGATTTGTCCTGGGTCTCCAGGGTGGGCTAAAAACAATTCGATATCTCCGTAGGAATAATATTGAGTAATATTAGATGAATTAAAAAAATTCAACTCGGGCAACGCTGGATAATTCAGTTAGTATATCATAAACGATTTCAAATAAGAAATATTTACGCATGCATTTTTCTGGTACAAGATGATTCGTTCAAAATTATGTGAGACTATCATGTACTTTTCAACAAATGTTTTGAGCTCATATTTTTGTTTGTGAAACTTCTGTGTTTTGATAAAATTAAATTTGAATGTGCCTGTAGATAAATAGGAAGCTGTTCTTTGATGAAAGCATGAGTGCAATTGAACAAAATGAGAAGTCCATTGAAATAAAATATGACAGAGTTCGAAGGTATACAGCAGTCTCCCCTCCTGGTAAATTAACCCTCTACGTAGTTTCGTCGAAATATCTCGTCCATCAAAATCTGACCAATTTTGATAACGAATTGATATCTCGTCACCAAGATATTGACGAATACTTTTGATGACGAGATCAAGATCTGGTCAATTTTCTTCCAATGAGGAGGTATCTCATCGATACAACCACCAGGAGGGTTAAGAAGATTCCATGCCCTAATTGCTCACTGATAATGGACGAGATATCTCGCCGAATCCACCCTTGGAGGGTTAAGAATAACTTTCCTCTACATATTTTTCTTTTATTAGCTATTGAGACAGCTGTTCCCGTTGGGATAAGGTAGCGTTCATAAAAAAACCGTACGCGTAAGATTAAGATTCGTATGTATGATAAATGATTTGTAGCGAATAGATTTTCCACAGGCCCGCAGGCCAGATACGACCCTCCGGATAGGTTTACTCAGTCCGCAGGCAAAATACGACCCTCCAAATAATTTTACCAGATCCTGTAGGCCAGACACGGCTAATCGGATAGGTTTAACCACCCGCAGTCCGGATACGGCCCTCCGAAATGGTTTACCTGGACCACCGGCCACATACGGCCCTCCGAATAGGTTTACCCAGCTCGCAGACCAGATATGGCCCTACAACTAGGTTTACCCGGCCACTGACCAAATGCGGCTCCCCGAATAGGCTTACCCGGCCCACAAACTACGAACGGCCCTCCTAATAGTTTAACCGAGGCTCAGACCACATATGGCCCTCCGAATACGTTTATCCGTTATATTGTCCGGCCCTCTGAATAAGTTTACGCGGCCCGTATGCCACATACGACCCTCCAAATAATTTTATCGGATCAGATACGACTAACCGGATAGGTTTAACCGGTCCAGATACGGCACTCAGAATAGGTTTACGCGACCCGCAGGTTACATACGACCAACCAGAAAGGTTTACCCGACCCGCAGACCTCATACAGCTCTCCGAATAGGTTTACCCGGCCCACAGGCCAGATACGGGCGTCTGAATATGTTTATACGGTCAGCAGACCCCATACAGCCCTCCGAATACGGTTATACGCCCCGCAGGCCACATACGACCAATCGGGTAGATTTACCCGGCCCTCAGGCTACATGCTGCCCTCCGAATAGGTTTACTTGGTCCACAGGCCAGATACGGCCCTCCAAATATTTTTTATCAGATCCACAGACTAGAGGCTGTCAACTGGATGGGTTTAATCCAGAGTATTGCAGTGTCCACATAAGGCCCTCTGAATAAGTTTACCCAGCATGCGGACCACATACGGCCTTCAGACCAGATGGGGATACCAGATCTTTTTAGAGGATAAACATTCCTTAAAAATAAATATTAAAAAGTAGCAAAGCAGAGCCTATTTCGCAAGTAGCTACATTGGTAGGTAATTAACGTCGCACTGGAGCAACACGAAGGTCTATAGGCGATGGTTAGGGATCAATCCCTAGGGTAAGATCCAAGGACAACGCAGTTTGGAGAGGGGGGTGCCAGCTCATATGTGACCTCCGCATCTGACTATGGTTCGAAATTACAGTGAAATTTCGATTAACCGTCACTCTTTACGGAACATTGCAGCTCAGAAAGCACGAGCCTCGAAGAAACAAAAGAAAATGACACTATTTTAAAAATTGAGTATGTATGTACGTCTAGAGCGTAAGTTCATGTAATAATATGTACTATACTTAATGTAAATTGTGTATTATTTGTTTCAGTAAAATAAAATACATGTACAGTGTATTTCCAGTTCGTAAAAGTGCATTTTTTATCATTCGTTCATATGTAATGGATGAGGTGTTGTTTAAGGTTTTTCTGTTATCCGTCTATTCGATTAACCGTCACTGTCCCGACCCTGACGGTTAATCGAAGTTTCACTGTACATGGTGTTGTTCTCGGATCTTTCCCCCCCGGACCGTCACCAATAACCTGTTGTGTTGTTCCAGTGTGATGTTAATTAAATACCTACCAAGGACAACGAATTTTGAATCACTGTCAGACGACGAGGTCAACACCTGAGCTGGTACCACATTCTCCAAACTTCCACACAATACCAATGTGAGGACATTTTAGGCCACGACAGATTAACGTGCACCAGCCCCCGTGTACACGACGGTCTTTGACTGGACGGAGTTTCGAACTCGCAACCTTCCGTTTGCTAATCCGTCGCTCTGCAAACTGGGCTACCGCCGCCGATATCTGCGTTGGAATTATATTAAATTATTTTTGTTGTGTCTAATAAAAACGCGTGCGGCTGTGTCGAGCGAGCCACCTCCTCTTGCGTGCAAAAAATTTAGAATCTATTTTTTCAGCCTATTCGTGTCTAGATTTCGTTTGCGACAAAGCGTTGCCAAAGGCTTTAACTTAAAAGCAGAAAAAAATTACCATTATGTGATATATTAAAACGGGAATCAGTAAGGCAACTGCAGGGCATTCGTGATTCCAGAGTAGTTCGTGATTAAAGACTTCAACATTACTCTGAACCTTTCTGGTGAAATTAGGTTACGAAGTTGAGTATTTTTATTTTTCTCACGTACACGTTTTTCTAATAAATGCAATTTTTTCGGGGACAAGCATTTCGATATAGATCAAAACGTAACGAGAGTGCCTAACATGCAGCCGTTAAGGTCTTGTACACGTATCTAGTAGTTTTTTTTATGAAAGGGCACCGTTTTGTTTTTTAATAACTTTTAAATAAAACATTTTTTATTTCATTATTTCCGGGCTGGGATAGCCAATTTGGAAGAGTTCGAAGTTCGGTCCAACCAAAGACAGTCGAGTGCGCGGGGTCTGTTGAAATTAATCTGTCGTGGCCTCAAATGTCCTCACTTTGGTGTGGTGTGGAAGTTTGGAGAGTGGGGTGCCAGATCAGGTGTTGACCTCGTCATCTGACCGTGTTTCAAAGTTATGAGGTGTTTTTCCCTTCGGAATGGACCGTCGCCAATAGTCCGTCGTGTTGCTTCAGTGCGACTTTAATTAACTACCTCTTCCTACCAATCTTTAATTTTTCCAAACCGTGTGTACTCAGTTTATGGCATTATTTATGGAATAAGACATCAGCCAAACATATAATCACTATTGCCGATCAACATACATGATTTTGCGTATTGCAGTCCTTTCCTCTGATAAGCTTATTACCTTTCGAAGTATGTGTTTGGATTTCACCTAGATCAAGGGTTCCCAACATTTTTTTGCTTGTGGATCCCCTGAGTCCTAACTTTACGTACGTGGACCCCCATACACGCATGTGTAATATTCCTAAATGAAATATTTATTTGTAGGTTAGTAAAAGATAATAATTAAGCAATTCCAATATAATATAAAAAATGTAATTACAAATTTTGAAAATTTTAGTTGATAAAACTGAAACATTTTTACTTGTAATGACAGAAATAGTAAAAAAATTGTAATACTATTTCATACTACATATATAAATTTATTCCTAAGGCTATTAAATAGTATCCCATTATATAGGCCCTGCTAATTAGATCCTTGTGGCTGATGTTTTGATATTAGCATATTAATATCTGGCTCCAATTTTGTGAGTCAGACGAAGATCACCTATTTTTACTATATCAAGTCGATTACGATTTTTGTTAACAACTGTGTTACACGACTAAAGGCAGATTCCACAAGATAAGATGATGGGAAAACAATGACATACATTTTAACTTTCTCCCATAAAAGCGGATATTTACATGCAATGTCATTATTCTTCCATACATCATGTTTTCCTTTTTTGAATAGACTTCGGACTGTCATCAGACCGCAATTCAACAAGTTCCTCTTGTAAATCAATTTCAACATCAGCAACATTTACCTCAAATGGAATCAGCAGTTCTAGTAGGTCCTTGAACAAAACTTACATGTCTTCATAATTTTTTAAATGATCAACATACACAACACAATCATCTTTTAAATCACTGCTAACTGAAGCAAGGTTTGGAAACTGGTCAAACGCTCGACGTGAGATATTAAGACTGTACAATTTGAGTTTTCCTAGGAATGCATTAATGGCTTCTTTGCTAGATATTAAATCACAATTATGTCCTTGCTGCAGCTTATTAAGCGAATTCAGTTTTTCAAACAGATCTGAGAGGTAAAATATGTCTGTTTTCATGGCAACCAACTGTTTTCCAATCTCCTTTTCGTTTAGAAATTATGCAATACTGTCCCAAAGGGAGACGAAGACAATTGCCTTTAGACAACCATCGCACCTCTGTATGCAGTATAATACCGGTCAAATTCTTCTTCATTTTAATCACAAAATTTGCGAAAGGGACGATCTTGAAGAGCATTAGCCTTAATGAGGTTGACAGCTTTTATTACAAGAGTTAAGGCTTCATGAAGACGTCCACTCAATATGTAGCCTACGTTACCCGCTGGATTATAAAGTATACGTGTACCAAATTTGGTGTGGATTGGTCAAACGGTTTACATTTGTACAGAGAACATACAGACAGACGCCAACTCTGCTTTATACACTGCTGGCCACCCAAATTGCAACACCAAGAAAGACAAGAGATATCACAACAAAATTTATTTTGTAGATAACATGTTGACCAAGTATCAAATGATTAAATTTATAGACTTCTGTGAAGTGTGGTTCCTGCCAAAATCAGTAGCCAGAGTAGCCGCCATTGTTGGAGATCACCGCTGCCACACGCCTCGGCATTGATTCAAAGAGACTTTGGATGTGTTCTTGGGGTACAGCAGACCAAGCAGCTTCCACACGTTGCCAAAGTTGATCTGGTGTGGCAGCTGGGGATGTATTCTGGGTCAATCGTTGAGCAACCATGGACCACATGTTTTCTATCGGCGAAAGATCCGGAGAGCGAGCTGGCCAGGGAAGCAATTCAATCTGGCGATTGACGAAGAACCCTTGGACAATGCGTGCCACGTGTGGTCGCGCATTATCCTGTTGAAATATGGCTGTGGGCAAGCCCTGAAGGTAAGGAAGGACAACTGGCTCCAACACCTCGGAGATGTAGCGCTGGCTGTTTAAAGTACCGGCAATGCGTACTAGAGGAGTGCGAGAGTGATATCCAATACCGCCCCATACCATAATACCCGGTGCAGGACCAGTGTGGCGGTGCATAACGCAGCTGTTCAGCATCCTCTCTCCACGGTGTCTCCAGACTCGAATCCGACCATCGTGGTGTTGCAGACAGAAGCGTGACTCGTCAGTAAAGACAATTTCATTCCATTCTGCCGTCCACATCCTTCTTTCATCGCACCATTGGCGGCGGAAACGTCTGTGGTTCTGCGTCAAGGGTAGACGAAGCAATGGACGTTTTGCGGACAGACCACTCTGCTGTAAACGGCGTCGAATGGTACGCGCAGACACTGGATGATGCGGTACAGACTGAATGTGCTGTGCTATGGTTCGTGATGTGGCTGAGCGATCCGTCACTGCCATACGCACAATATGCCTGTCATCACGTGAAGTGGTGCACTGAGGTGGATGCGATCGAACACGTCGGTCCGTCGTACCCTCCTGCATCCAACGATCACATATCCGCATTACAGTTGTTTGGTTTCGTCCAACACGACTACCGATTTCCCTGAAAGATAATCCACAATCTCGGTAGGCCACTATCCTTCCTCTGTCGAACTCGGATACTTGATCAAAAGATGATCGCTGTTTTCTACGAGGCATAATTGATCGTTTTTTTGAAAAAACCACAAGAAAAACACAATTGCCGTACTTGAAATCGTCGAAATCTCCAAGCCTTAAATAGCGCTTTGAAGTGGCGCCACAGGCGCGCGTGATGTGCGTCTGCGCTGAAATTCTAATCATTTGCATATCTCACCTCCGCTAATGCATGTTGTAAATTTCATATTATTTGCATGCTTCCTTCAGGGTGTTGCATTTACGGTGGCCAGCAGTGTATATAGATTATTATTAAATTATTTTATAATATTTTGTCATGAACCCCTTAGCTCATATTATGGGCCCCCGAAATACAATCTTTTTCTTGTGGACCCCCTCAAAGCTTCTATGGACCCCTGATCTTCTAACCCACTGGACCCCGGTTGGGGAACGCTGACCTAAATCATCTGCCTTCTCACCAAAACTATACTGAGCATTTCTTCTGGCTCCGAGTTTTCCGTTGGATGGTGGATGCAACAGCCATGATTACTAATAAAACACATAATCAACTTTGGAGAACGCCATGCAAGATGTATGCCAGCCTTACCATTGGCAATATTACTACTTTTCTAAAAGTGAACTCCCCAATGTCATCTGTTTTCCCACCAGAACTGTGCTATATTCGTACCAAAGCAAAGCGGTGTGGATGATTTATTTTGTGTGTATGTTATTTGGTTACTATTTGATAATTTGTTCTCAATTAAAGAACGCTAAACTTTTATATTCAGTAGTTTTTTATCAGTGTATGTGGGGGTTTTCAAAGAAATTTTAACCCTTTGAGGAGTTTACACGCATAATTCCACCTTGCAACTTGCAGTCTTCCCCTGCTTGACTTCTAACCAATTTTGACCTTGATGAATGGAATCTCTCCAAAGGATTCTATTCTAAGGAAGTGGGTAGTAAAATCTTTCCAAACGATTCTATTTAAGGAAAGGAGCAATAGAATCCTTCCAAAGGATTCTGTTCCAGAGAAAGTACCCATAGAATCTTTCCAATGGGTTCTATTCTAAGGAAATGGGTAATATCATCTTTCCAAAGGATTCTATTCCATTGAAAGAAGCAATGGATCCTTTCAAATGATTCTATTCCAAAGAAAGGAGCAATAGCTCTTTCCAAAGGATTCTATTCTCTGGAAAATGGAAAAAATCTTTCCAAATGACGTTAATCTAAGGAAAGGAGCAATAGAATTTTTCCAAATGATTCTATTGGGTCATCTGGAAAGTTCTACGGTTTTTCAAATCGAAGCGCGCTTTCTTGTTACTATTTTGCTACCGCTGATAAAGAGTGACCTTGATTGAAGCAGATATGTAAATTCGGTCTTCTCGATAATTCTAGCTTGTGTTGTGGCACAATTTTTGTTTCACTGCAGCGCTAAGAATGGAGAACCAAAAAGTTCATTTTCGTCATATTATGCTCTTATTTTAAGAAAAAAATGTTAGCCAGACTGCTCGTAAAATTTGTGCTGTATATGGACAAAGTGCTGTTTCTGATGACACAGTTCAAAGGTGGTTTGATAAATTTAAGCGCGGAAATTTCAGCCTCGAAGATGATGCCCGCTCTGGACGATCATCCTCTGTAAACGAGGACCTATTAAAAGATGCCATCGCTGAAAATCCACGTTACACAGTTCAGGAACTATCACAGACTAAATATTCCAAAAAGTACAGTTCATGATCATCTGAAGAAGATTGGGTATATGTAAGCCGCTACGATGTATGGGTACCCCATACTTTAACACAACAGACTATACTTGCTCGAATTTCGGGATGTGATTCTTTGCTGAAACGAAATGAAGAAGCTCCTTTTCTGAAACGGCTCATTACTGGAGATGAGAAGTGGATACTATACAATAACGTTACAAGTAAAAGATCATGGGGTAAGCCAAATGAACCTCCCACATCGAAAGGGAGGCTGCATCCCAAAAAAGTAATGCTTTGTGTATGGTGGGACTAAAAAGGAATTGTTCATTATGAATTGTTGCCACAAAATCAGGCAATGAATTCGGAAAAATACTGTTCTCAAATGGCAGTATTAAAAGCAAAATCGAAGCAAAGCGACCAGAACTGACCGATCATCGAGGTGTTGTCTTCCATCATGACAATGAATGTCAGACAAAAACCTACTGATGCTTACTATGGCTGAGATGTTTTGTGTCACCCATGTACACCAGACCTTGCCCCCTCAGATTTTCACCTCTTCAGGTAATTTCAAAATTCTCTGAACGGCCTGGAGTTCAATTCTTTGGAGACTGTCAAACAGCACCTCGATAACTTCTTTACAAATAAGCCTAATGACTTTTTAAAAAAGGAATTTTCCAGCTGCCGAAAAGATGGCAAAAAGTCATAGAACAAAATGGTGCTTATATGATTCAATAACATTCTCTTAAGTTTTTGTACTGCTTCG
This sequence comes from Meta bourneti, assembly GCA_933210815.1. NCBI lineage: Eukaryota > Metazoa > Arthropoda > Arachnida > Araneae > Tetragnathidae > Meta > Meta bourneti. The sequence continues at coordinate 84,197,803 of OW119934.1, forward strand.
TTGGCATTTATCATAAAAAACCGCAGATCTTTCCGGATGACCCAATATTATAAGGAAATGATCAATGTAAATATAATAACTCCTTTCCAACGGATTCGTTTCTACACAATGGACCAACATAATCGTTTCAAACTATTCTATTCCAAGGAAAGTACCAACAGAATCGTCCCAAAGAAAGATTCTTTTCTAAGGAATGGACGGGAAGATTGCAGGTTTCAAGGTGGAACTACGCGTGTGAACCTTTAAAAGGTTAAGAAGTAAAAACGCAGCTCTAACCCACTGATCCACGGTGACCCCCTGCCAAATTAGAGAAAATAAACTTTCACAGTGGAGTGAATTCCGTTTCAGTGAGTCAATGACAACAGAAAACAAAGTTCAATTCCTCACTGAATTCACACGTTGGCTCTTTCATTCGCACAAAAAGCCTTTTATACTTTGATTTCCTTTCATTCAAATACCTTCCCGCTGCGCATCTTAACTGAACCCTTTGAGAATATTTGTTTCTATTTTTGAAATGACCTCAATCAAGAAGCTTTCATCCCTCGAGTAACCTTGGATTTCGTTTCTTAAATCGCAGTCGAGTTCTACACCGAGAACATTAATTTATCTTCTTTCATTATGAAAGTGCAGATGAAGATTAATGTCGTTTCATCGGTGTTGCAGATTTCGATCTCGAAAGGCAGATTGGAAAGCAACCTCTCTGCTCGGCTGATCTGGTCTTTCTGCTTTCACTTCCGAAGTCTTTAACTGGTTTTAATCGAAGAGAAACTTCATTTCCATGTCATTTAACCTTCTACACATATCAAACAACTTTTGTTTGTAAGCTTGTTGTTTGTGGCCGGAATGGTCACGTTTTCCCGTTGTCTTTTTGGTGTAAATATCAATATTTTGCTTGAAACATTTTGGTTATAGGAATTGTTTATTTGAAGGATTGGTTCGTTTTGGGGTTTCATAGGACAAGGGACATATTTGGCATTTCGATCTCGAAAGGCAGATTGGAAAGCAATCGAATTTTCCCCCTACCTCTCTTTGCTCGGCTGATCTGGTCTTTCTGCTTTCACTTCCAAAGTCTTTAACTGGTTTTTAATCGAAGAGAAACTTCATTTCCATGTCATTTAACCTTCTACACATATCAAACAACTTTTGTTTGTCAGCATGTTGTTGTTTGTGGCCAGAATGGTCACGTATACCCTTTGTCCTTTTGGTGTAAATATCAATATTTTGCTTGAAACATTTTGGTTATAGGAATTGTTTATTTGAAGGGTTGGTTCGTAACTTCTACTTGTTTCTGTGACAATACACCCCTAGAGGAGCTCTGACATGGAGTTCTCTCAACCTTTGAAATGGTTTCGACTAGATCTCTCGTGCATCAAGATCTGACCAATTTTGCTAATGACGATAAATCTCGTTATCAAGGGAATTCTTTAATTGAGAACAAATTCGTAAATTAGTAACCCCAAATAACATACACACACAAATTAAATCAGCCACACAGCTTTGCGTTGGTACGAATATAGCACAGTTCTGGTGAGAAGACAGATGACATTGGGGAGTTCACTTTTAGAAAGGTAGTAATCTTACCAATGGAAAGGCTGGCATACGAAAAATCTTGCATGGCGTTCGCCAAAGTTGATTATGTGTTTTATTCGTAATCATTGCTGTTGCTTCCACTATCCAACGGAAAACTCGGATTCAGAAAAATGCTCAGTGTAGTTTTGGCGAGAAGACGGATGACCTAAGTAAAATCCACTTTGAAAGGTAATAAGCTTACCAGGGGAAAGGACTGCTATACGCAAAATCATGTATATTGGTCACCAACGGTAATTATTTGTTTGGCTGATGTCTTATTCCATAAATAATGCCATACACTGAGTACACACGATTTGGAAGATATTAAAGGTAGGTAGGTAGAGGTAGTGAATTAACGTCGCACTAGAGCAACATAACGGGCTATTTATGACGGTGCGGACAACCATTTATGAAATCGGATTACAAAATTGACAAGACATCGAAAAGGAGCTAAAGCACTTTGATACCAAAGAGGGAATTTTTTAAAAAATGAATAGAACAAGTTGTTAGATCGTTGGAAAAAGGTAGAAGTCGAACGTGACTGCTTTACCGAATAAAGTATTGTTTGATCCATTTTATTGTTACATTTATCTTTATTGGTTGAAACGGCACAAACTCCCATGATTACCGCAGGTGTGACCTCGTCATCTGACCGTGGTTCAAAATTACGTAGTGTTGTCCTCGGTCTTTCCCTTTGGGTTTGATCCCGGACCGTCGTCAGTAGCCCGTTGTGTTGCTCCAGTGCGACGTTAATTAAATATCTATCTACCTATCCATGATTACCGATCAAATGTTAATCCATAGGCCTATTGCTTTAAAAAATATCAGGTCACTGATTTCGAAACGTAACTACAATTTGAACTTGAGAAGAAACAGTATTTAGCAATATTAAATTTGAGAACCGGTAATGGTAATTAATTAAGGTCGTACTAGAGCAACACTACGGGCTATTGACGACGGTCCGGGATCAATCCCGAAGGGAAAGGTCGAGGACAACACCCCGTAATTTCGAACCACGGCCACCTGACGGGACAACACCTGAGCTGGGACCCCTCTCCAAACTTCCACACCATGCCAACGTGAGGATATTTGAGGCAACGACAGATTTAGCGCGCACCATCCCCTTTGTACACGACGGTCTTTTGGTTGGATTCGAACTCGCAACCCTCCGGTTGCTAGTCCGTTACTCTTCCAACCAGACCACCGTGGCCCAATTTGAGAACCGGATGCAGACTGTCTTGATCTTCAATTTCAGTGGACAAATTTTTCTTTACTTGCTGATATCTCAGATATTGCCTCGTCATCTGACCGTGGTTGAAAATTTCAAGGTGTTGTCCTCGAATCTTTCCCTTTGGGATTGATCCCGGACCGTCATCAATAATGCGTTGCGTTGCTCCAGTGTGACGTTAATTAACAACTTTGATTTTTTAAGTGGACAGCACGTGATTTTGAAACACGGTCAGATGACGAGGCAACACCTGAGCTGGCACCCCACTTTCCAAACTTCCACACCACGCCAACGTGAGGAAATTTGAGGCCACGACAGATTTAACGTGCACCAGTCCCCTATGTACACTGCGGTGTTTGGCTGGATTTGAACTCGCAACCCTCCGGTTGCTAATCCGTTGCTCTTCCAACCGGGCCACCGCGGCCCTAAATTATTTTGGTAGTTAGGTATTTTAATTAACGTCACACTGGAGCAACACAACGGGCTATTGGTGACGGTCCGGGATCAATCCCAAAGGGAAAGACCCGAGGACAACGTCACGTAATTTTGAACCAAGGTCAGATGGCGACTAATTTTTTTTGGAAATATATATTTAGACTAGTTTTAGGTAGGTGGTCAATCAACGTCGCACTGGAGCAATACAATGGGCTATTGGTGACGGTCCCGGATCAATCCCGAAGAGAAAGATCCAGACTAGGTTTAGAGTGCTTTACCCAGAGACTAGTTTTAGAGTGCGTCCCTAGAGACCAGTTTCAGAGTGCGTTACCTAGAGATTGGTTTCAGATTGCGATACCTAGGAACTAGTTTCAGAGTGCGTTACCTAGAGACTAGTTTTAGAATGTGCTACCTGGAGACTAGTTTTAGAGTGCGTCCCTAGAGACTAGTTTCAGAGTGCGTTACCTAGAGATTGGTTTCAGATTGCGATACCTAGGAACTAGTTTCAGAGTGCGTTACCTAGAGACTAGTTTTAGAATGTGCTACCTGGAGACTAGTTTTAGAGTGCGTCCCTAGAGACCAGTTTCAGAGTGCGTTACCTAGAGATTGGTTTCAGATTGCGATACCTAGGAACTAGTTTCAGAGTGCGTTACCTAGAGACTAGTTTTAGAATGTGCTACCTGGAGACTAGTTTTAGAGTGCGTCCCTAGAGACCAGTTTCAGAGTGCGTTACCTAGAGATTGGTTTCAGATTGCGATACCTAGGAACTAGTTTCAGAGTGCGTTACCTAGAGACTAGTTTTAGAATGTGCTACCTGGAGACTAGTTTTAGAGTGCGTCCCTAGAGACCAGTTTCAGAGTGCGTTACCTAGAGATTGGTTTTAGATTGCGATACCTAGGAACTAGTTTCAGAGTGCGTTACCTAGAGACTAGTTTTAGAATGTGCTACCTGGAGACTAGTTTTAGAGTGCGTCCCTAGAGACCAGTTTCAGAGTGCGTTACCTAGAGATTGGTTTCAGATTGCGATACCTAGGAACTAGTTTCAGAGTGCGTTACCTAGAGACTAGTTTTAGAATGTGCTACCTGGAGACTAGCTTTAGAGTGCGTCCCTAGAGACCAGTTTCAGAGTGCGTTACCTAGAGATTGGTTTCAGATTGCGATACCTAGGAACTAGTTTCAGAGTGCGTTACCTAGAGACTAGTTTTAGAATGTGCTACCTGGAGACTAGCTTTAGAGTGCGTCCCTAGAGACCAGTTTCAGAGTGCGTTACCTAGAGATTGGTTTCAGATTGCGATACCTAGGAACTAGTTTCAGAGTGCGTTACCTAGAGACTAGTTTTAGAATGTGCTACCTGGAGACTAGCTTTAGAGTGCGTCCCTAGAGACCAGTTTCAGAGTGCGTTACCTAGAGATTGGTTTCAGATTGCGATACCTAGGAACTAGTTTCAGAGTGCGTTACCTAGAGACTAGTTTTAGAATGTGCTACCTGGAGACTAGCTTTAGAGTGCGTACCTAGAGACTAGTTTCAGATTGCGTTACCTAGAGATTGGTTTCAGAGTGCGATACCTAGGGACTAGTTTCAGAGTGCGTTACCTAGAGATTAGTTTAAAAGTGACTGTTCCAAAACAAATAGAAGCTATATTGAAGGGAAAAGGCGCCAACGTTTAAAAGAAGCATTCAATTTTCAGTTATTTTATCCAACCCCAGTAAATAAAAAATGGAACGCTTTAATAAGTGGGCTAAAAGAAATTAATAAATATGAATAAAGCAAGGAGATAATACCAAAACACACCTGTATACACAGTTTTTAAAGAAGCAATCAATAAATTAAATAGGGATTTTTTTTTTATCTTTTATACTATCTGGTAGGGGCTTAAGCCCCATAGCCGTACCCTGGTTAGGCAGATGTTATTTAGGCTTTCTGAGTCTGAGCTTTTCCACACGTCACGAATATTATCTCAAAATGTTTCCACTATAAAATACGCTGTTCGCGCCGTCCGTATCTGCGTGACATTTGTTGGCGCTACTCCTTAATTTGAGTAACTTTTCATGCACTTGGCGAGTGCTAAGAATGTCGGCAACTTCTCCGTTTGTAGGGGGCTGACGCGATAAATTTTCTTATGTTTTTCCAACTTATTATTTTTTAAATTTAAATAAAATTATGCAATTTAACTTTCAGTACACTTTATGTGGGGAGATAAGCTGCTTTTGCAGTAGGCACTCCGTGAGTGATATGTTCTATCCTACGTCGTAATTCGCCAGCCTTCCATTCCAGGAACCAATCTTTGTGTACTTAGGATAGTACATTTCTTTCTTTGTACTTAGGATAGTACAGCAATCAATGTAAATAATCATAATTACAGTCCACTGATGTTTGTATTTTTTGTGTGAGCCTCAACATACGATTCATAAAAATTATTAGAAGATAATTAGTTATTATTAGTTAGTTGTTATTATTAGTTATTATTAGAAGAGAAAAATGACAAATCCCAGGAGAACCTCTGGCAGCCCGGTGGTCAAGAAACACTAGACCAAATGATCCTTGAGCTCTATTTATGAAGTATCAGGAATTAAGCGACGCCTAGTGACTTATTAAAATCAATAATTCAAGGACTTATTAATCGTAAGATTGTCTCTCATATACAGAACTCTGAGTTTTCAACGATTATTTAAGCAATTTCAAGCACCATAATTAAATTCTGAATAATCGAGTTTTCTATGGATATTTTTTTGTTTGACTTGATTGTCTGATCTGACCATACAGTCAAGTTAAACAACTTTCACTTGGTATTGGGAAACGAAAGCAGTCACCCAGTTTTTTTATAAGTTTCTATCACTTGTAAAACAACCGGTATCTAGCGACCTGCTAATTAGCCTATATAGAAGAAAACGTGTTGATGAGTTCTTCAAATCCAATCATGGTTCTTGATTCGAGTCGAACTTGGGACTCAAGGGATGTATTTTGTAGCTTTATATTTATTCAAAATCTTTCTTTCTGTGTATGTCGATTTACTTGACATTGTCTGTTTTGTGTTTGGCTGAGCTTGGTCAAATATGGCCCTTATGTCATAAAACCAAACCAACTGTGATATATTTATAGTCGGCTTAGAGCAAAACTCCTTTGCTGACATTTTCAGGAAATGCGTTTTTTGACTCTAAATGCTTGTCTTTATGGTGATATGCAAAACATTTTCATATTGTTATATGTTAACAAAATATGACATATCAAAGTGGTCATACTTTTTATTCTTGACACAAAAGCTTATAGTGTTTTTAAACGGTTATACTGTAACGGTTTCTGAACTAATCACTTGCTTCGTAAAACCAAACCACTGATGTATATGGCCGCATCTGGTCTGTGGATCAGGCAAACTTACCCTGATTGTCGTATCTGCCTGCCGACTGATTAAACTTATCCGGAGGACCATATCTGGTCAGCGGGTCTGATAAAATATATTTTGTGGGTCGTATCTGTTCTGCGTATCGAGTAAAACTACCTGGAGGGTTAGATTTTGGCCTGCAGGCCAGTTAAACCTATCTGGTCTGGGGGCCAAGTAAATCTATACGGTAGGCAGTATCTGGACAGCGTGCCTGCCTATTCTATACAACCTTTTATCGTACGTGTGCAGTCCTTTATGTTACGCGTACTTTTTGTTTGTGGATGGGCTGGTTAAACCTGATCCCACTTTTCTGACTCCTGATCCTAGCTATTTCTCAAATACCTGAAATATGCCATTTTGCGCAAAAACTAAGAAAAATGCATGAAAATGCCCTAACAAAGCTTAGTTTTTTTGTGAAATAAATATCTATTTTCTCGGAAAAGGTATTAGTTTTGCGAAATAAGGTGCAAAATTGTCAAGATTCTAGCCCAGGTAACCAAGTATCCTAAATTCAAGTACGATTTTCGTATCGAAGTGGCAAAATTATTTCTTTTGATTTTGCATCGATAATTCCTGTTTCGATTTTATAACAAACATACGTTGAAGAGATTACACATAACTTATTTTTTGACATTTAGTTCCATACTCACCTTGAACTATAACCCATACCAGTTAACCTTCCAAGTGGGTTCGACGAGATATCTCGTCCATCAAGATCTGACTAGTTTTGCTAATGACATCTCGTCATCAAGATGTATATTGAAGACTTTTTGATGATGACGAGACCAAGATCTGGTCAATTTTCTACTAATGACGAGGTATCTCGTCCATAGAGATCTGGTCACTTATGCTAATGACGAGATGCCTCGTCGAAACAATCACCAGAAGGGGAATTATGTTAAAGATTTTAGGTTTAGTTATTGCGCTTTCACATTTGCGTAGAAAATAGAATTACTCTTTGAACTTTCAAATAAATTAAAAGCCTGTTTTGTTTATTATATTGCATTTGACATGCATTAAATAATTTTTTGCATTCTTTTCAACAAAAAAATTTCGTTCAAGGATTATAAGAAAAAAGTTTAACTCGCACAATTTTTCTGCATTTAACTCGTTTGGTGGAATTTTCTGCATTCGTTTCATAAGGAGTTGAAGGTCTAACATTAAAATGAGAAAAAAGCTCAGCTTGTAGAAAATTTTCCGTATTTATTTGAATGGAAGAGTTTTGGAAAAGGGTAGAAAAACTAATTCAGCTTTGTGGAATTTGTTTCGTGTGGTAGTTAAATATAGGTGATCAGATATTTGAAAATATTTTATCAAAAGTTGAAGGCTTATCAAGCTAAAAAACTTGTCCTCTGTATGACCTTCCAAACATGACCTTTCCACCTCAATAGTTGCTTTGATCTTACTGACTTCGCTGACGAAACTGACCAGATCTTGAAGGCCGATATATCTCGTCATAAGAAAACTGACCAGATTGTGATCTTGTCATCATCAAAAAATCGGCAATATCTTGATGATGAGATATATCGTTATTAGCAAAATTAGTCAAATCTTGATGAACGAGATATCTTGTCGATACAATTTGGAGTGTTAAGGAAAGGAACAATAAATCTTTCCAAAGGATTTTATTCTAAGAAAGGAGCAATAAAATCCTTCCAAAGGATTCTATTCTATGAAAAGGAGCAACAGAATCTTTCCAAAGGATTCACTTCCAAGGAAAGGAGGGCAAGGGAGCCGGGTTGGAAGAGTAACGGATTAGCAATCGGAGGGTTGCGAGTTCAAATCCAACCAAAGACCGTCGTGTACAAAGGGGACTGGTACACGTTAAATCCATCGTGGCCTCAAATGTCCTCACGTTGGCGTGGTGTGGAAGTTTGGAGAATGGGGTGCCAGCTCAGGTGTTGCTTCGTCATGTGACCATGGTTCAAAATTACGTGGTGTTGTCCTAGGATCTTTCCTTTTGGGATTGATCCCGGACCGTCATCAAAAGCACGTTGTATTAACCCAGTGTGACGTTAATTAAAATACCTACCTAGGAAGGAGAAATAGAATCTTTCCAAGAGATTCTATTCTAAATAAAGGTAGGTATGTAGGTATTTTTAATTAACGTCACACTGGAGCAACACAACGAGCTATTGGTGACGGTCCGGGATCAATCCCAAAGAGAAAGATTCGAGAACAACACCACGTAATTTTGAACCACGGTCAGATGATGAGGCAACACTCTAAAGAAAGAACCAATAGAATCTTTCAAAAGGTTGAAGGATCCTTGGAATTTTTTCACCCAATAAATGTGGTTATTTAACCATTAAGTGTATTGTGAATTAAAAACAGTACTACACTACTCGGAAATCTCTTGGACTTAGAGGGTTAATGAGTAATTAGGGTCACAAATTAATATCTTGAGCAACAATTTGAATTCAAAGTGATACAATTCAATATATACTACGAGGCACCTCGACATCAGTAAAACTGACCAGATCTGGATGAATGAGAGATATCTCGTCATTAGAAAAAACGAACTACATCTTGATCTCGGCATCATAAGAAAATCTGTGATATTTTGGTGATGAGATATACGACGGCCAGGGATCAACTCTGAAGGGAAAGATCCAAGGATGACACCTCGTAATTTTGAACCACGGTCAGATGACGAGATCAACACCTGGGTTGGAGATCACTCTCCAAGCTTCCACACCACGCCAAAAGTCATCCCGCGATTCACTCCTGCTCAGAATGAAACGAGCTCTGTTGCTATAGAGACCCAGAGAAGTAACTAGGCTAGTTTCCACCCGGGGCAAGAACTCGCCTTGGCGCCCCCCACCGAACAACCAAACCAAAATCCTCTCCCCGACAACCATCTGATATCGCCCCACCCAACATTAATTCCACTAGTCCAAATTCTTTTTATTCAACTTAGATGATAAATGCTGGATTTCAAAGGTAAATAGATTAATTTGCAGTAATTTGATTTTTAGTACAAGATAAAATACCTAATTAATTCTAGGATATTTCATTGACAAATAATCTAAGAGAAGCATGTTTCGTATATTCTTTCACACTTATAATCGTTGCAAATGAAATGAAAAGGTTTTATCAAATGATATCGGGATATGTGTGGGCTGAATCAAAATCAACAGACTGTTGCTTTAGAATAGGTTATTTAATTATGATAAATACAGAGGCTGTTCGGACATTTTTTGAATGATTTTGATGAGCTGTAAAAAATTGAATGCTACGAAATAATTTTATTTTCGCAGCAGTTAAATAGTTAAAGTATAACTTATCGTGTGCTAACTATTGTTTTTACTTTCAAAATGACGCTTTTAAATAAGCAATGGATGGAGGGCTATGTTTCCGCTCTTTCCGAAGAGAATTTTGCTTATTCAATTATTCAAAAACACTGTAAAAGTCATGTTTTTTCTATATCTAAAGGTACGATAAGTAATATTATTAATGAGAGAGGAAAAAACGCGTAAAAGTGGAAAAATACTTCCAAATACGTATCCAAAAAGAAAAGAATTTCTGAGAATATTTGTAAGGTAAGATCTTTAATTTCAAGAGAGAATCCGCCAAGTCAAAGGACTATTACAGTCATTAAAATGTTCAGTTTCAACTGTAACTAAAATAATTAACAGTGATTTGAATCTTAAAAAGGCCAAAAAATACCATGTTCATCGTCTATCTCCACGACATATTGCAGAACGCAGAACTCGCTGCAGAATTCTGTATGAGAAGTATTTAGCTGAAGAAAGATGGAAAAATGTTGTGACAATAGACGAGGCGTGGGTGTATTTAAAAGATTGCAATAAAAAAGAACAATTTATTATCATAAAAGAGGAGAAAAATCTTAAAACGTGGTTCAACTAGGTAACTTTAACGTGAGAACTTTCTCTAAGAGATTTATGATTGTTGCCGGTTTTGCATACAATGAAAAAATAAAAGTAAAAAGAGGAGAAAAATGTAAAAATCAACTCCCACATATTATCAAGATCCTATTTTATCCTCGATATTCAAAAAAGAAATATCATATCTACCTACAGTGCCAACAATCAGAACTGCGACAGGATAAAGCAAGCAGACCCACATCTAAATCCACCATTAAATTCTTGGAAAAAATAGAACAAGAAACTGGTATCAAGTCAATAAATACCCTTTACTGATATTTCTGCTAAATCTCCAGATGTCTCACCCATGGACTTTTGTGCTTTTGGACTTTTAAAAAGAGAATTATCGAAACGTCGACCGAAAACCATTCAAGGATTTTGGAAAACTGTGGAACAAGAGTTAGGAATAACAGATTTTACTGAAGTTATTATCTTGAGTATTATACTTAGACATTTTTCAAAATCTCTTAATCTATTGACAAAATGTGAAAAAATTCATTTAAACACAGAAAGCTTGAACTAAAACTTAACTTTACGGGCTTTTCCGGCTGGAAAACTATTTACAATGTCTTCAAAAGAGAGCTTTGAAGCTAACTTGTGCTCTATTGATGATACTCAGGTTGATTAGTCGTTGTTGTCCTGTTAAGTTTCTGAGGTAATTTTTTATGATCTTTAGTTTGCTAAAACTCCTTTCATTTGAGGCTACTGAGACTGGTATTGTGAGGAAAATCCTCAACGCTGTCGTTATGTTGGTGGACGCGTCTTCAAGTCCGTTCTTGTACATTAACGTCAGAAGACCTGATGGTGTAACCGTTTTCATATTAGGGCTTAAATCCAAGGCATGATACTTAAAACTCTCCACTTCCATCGCTAGCTAGTCCTTGTCTAAGTCTTTATATATGGTAGCTAACTCAAGTGCATGTCAATTCTTCTACATTCATTGTTTCAAACCAAGCTCCATTGAGGAAACCAAATAAACTATTCATGTTTTGAATGACTTGAAACTTTGCCTCAGTTCATTCAGAATCCGATCTATGATTTGTATAATCAATAATCTGAACCTTTTTCTTCTGAGAATTCATAGCTTTCAACTTCGCCCTTCTCATCAATCATCCGCTGTTTCCTCCTCCGTACTTCTTTAAAAAGAGGATCCCCCTAGGTTAAGCTTTCCTGCTATTTCTTCACACGTTCTGTATTTAGCTCCTTTTATAGTTTTTGGTTTTTGTAGTCTACTAATAAGTTTTCTTCTTCATTTGTTATACGTAAATATCTATAGTAAAAAAATACTCGGCCGATTTAGCGCCCCCAATCCGGCGCCCGGGGCACATGCCCCGTCTGCCCCCTCTAATTACGTCTCTGTAGAGACCATCACTACTCAGATTTCGATGCAGGACAGTTCACGTGCTTGGCAGACGGAAAAAAGTTTTTGAGAAGTTACTGGCGATTGAATGATTGAAACAAATGCCAGGCACTTGACTTTACATCATTCGCCATCAGGCTTCCAGCACTTCTGTACCCTATTAGTAAAATTATTTTGTGCAGTGCACGTATCTAGGTGTTGAGCCGACATATGTTGTCTACTATCACATAAAATATAACCAGGAGATTCAACAATATTATCTATACATATAAAGCAGAGTTAGCATCTGTCTGTCTGTTCTCTATACAAACCTATACCGTTTGACCAATCTACACCAAATTTGGTACACTTATTCTTTGGAACCCTGCAGGTAACGTAGGCTACATATTAACCCCCGTTCTATTTGTCTTGGGTGTGCAGAGGGGTGTAATGTCCAGTCATCCTGGGCAGAGCACTTCCTAGGGGGCACTCCCGGTCTGGCTGTGCAGATGACGTCAGAGCTAACGTCTACAGGAGCCGCCTCTCAAGGTGACATTGGAGGTTTTTTAGAATCGTTTATTCGATCGTTTATTTATTAGCGTTTTTAGAATCATATCGTTTATGTCTGTAAATTCTTAAACTGTTGCTTTATTATTGGAATGTAAATTTTTATAATATCAGATTATTTTTATAGAAAGTGGTGTTTTTTTAGTCTATATGGTACAGGTGCTAAGGACAATTCGAAATCCTCATAGAAATAACATTGTGTATTTTTACGATCAATATCAGACCAATTCACTCTAAATTTGGTACGTTCATCCTGTAGAATTCTGCGGGAAACATAGGCTATATATTAACCCCGTTCGATTTGTCCTGGGTCTGCAGGGGGCTAAAAACCATTCGAAATCTTGATAGGAATAATATTGAGTATGTTACGATGAATTATAAACAGTTCAACCCGAGCAACGCCGGGCAAATTTAGGTAGTATTACAATAAAATAAGTGTACACAGACAGTTATGCCCAGTTAGGAAGCGAAACTCAGTAACTGAAGACTTCCTTGGAGAGTCTAGGACGACGTCTCTAGACGAAAGTAGAAATACCCATGATTTATCCTTTGGTGCATCGACAAGTCTTTCTGTTAGACAGTGTTTGAACAACTCATGTTTCAAAGTTTCGAAATGTGAAAAGACAGAGGATTTAACGGTTTTGGGGTGAACTTAGGGGGTTCCATTTTTGGCGAGATAGTCGTTCACTCTTTCATTTCCCGTTACGTCAGAGTGAGTCGGGACCCATTGAAGGACCAACGCATCAGCTAACTTATCAAGGAGTTGTTTGCATTGCATAACTCGTGGACAATCTCTGAGTGAATTTGAAATGAAAATTGATGAAAACCTGTTTCTTTCTGGTTCGTTTTGGATTATCACAAGTATTGAAACCACAGTTGACCGATTTCGAAAAGGAGAAAGCGCCCAATTTTGCTTTTAATAAATACCCTAATGCGATCAAACAAGTTTTCAGTATTTTATAAAATAATTTCTTGGTAATCGATTTTCAGAGTAACCTTGTACAAACCGCTGGAAGACGAATTTCATACGTCCGATTAAGAACTAATTTGATATAGTTGATTTGAAGTTAATTTTCTCCAACTTCAAATTATTCGTGGGGAACAATTAGATATAAACTTCATGGAGCAGCAATTCCCAACAAGTGTCAGCTTTTTAGTTTTAAAAGTTCATAAATTCATGATCACTTCTATAAGCAAAGTGCTGAAAGGGCATTTAAAAAATAATCAAAGAAACGTCACTTCCGGAATAAACAGGAAGTACGTACTACTTCCTTTTCCAGTGCGTATCCACAGACGTGAAATTTAAGTAGACTGAGAATTGATCTGTTGAAAGTGTGACCAACACGTCGACTAGTAGTCACGTGACTGCTCTGTGAAAGATTTACTTGGTTGGCCGATTCGGCATCTTATCGTCACATTTGACGATATCAAATCGTGTAACAGGGTAGGTGTGTGAATGCACATTTCTATAGAGTGGCGACAAAAGTGGTGAAATTGCCAAAGTCTACTACTATGCTCGCGGACCAATCAAATGATGAATCAATAGATTGACGTTTTCTACCGTCCCGTGGACCAATCATATAATAAATGTTAGGTTCCACCAGGCAGACGAAAGTAGTCTAAGAGTCACGTTACTACTAGTTTTGGTCACATGGTCCTGGGCACATAAAAATGTTACCAGTGCTCTCACTCTACTTTTATATTTCCTCTATACCCGATTCTCTTCCAACCAAACAACCGCGGCCCATGTTCGCGACTAGGTAAAAAGCAGCTCAAAAGGCGAAATTGCGCCCAATCTGGTAACACTTGTAGAATCGCGTAAAGTGAAAACATGTTTTCCTTCCTTTGGAGAAAAAAACCCACGACAACGGGAAGTCCATTACTTCCTGAATAGCAGCGAAGTCTTAAGAATCCTTAATAGAAATTCCTATCACAAGTCATTTATTATTTATTCATCAGAAGCATGGTGAAGGTTAAATCAAATGAGAAAAAGAGATCTTTGTTCTGGTATTTGCATAGCACAAGAAGACAAATTCACACATTACAAGAGATACTATGATTACCAATGTGAAAATCCGTCAGGGATGTTTTCAAAATATCCAGTTTTTGTCCGAAACGGGTTTTTTAATCAAACTCCAACACCAAGCAAATTCCAACAGCATCTTCAAAGATCCAAGCGAACTAAACCCAGAATGAAATTCAATTGCTTTGACATTTCCTGTATCATTAAGTATTTTTAATAATCTAATTGAAAATGAAATGACTTATATGGAATCTGATAACAATCGGACAGTTTGCTTCAAAGAGGTTTAGCTTGAAAATCAACCTCATTTATAAAGGGCACAGCCGCGAAAGCGAAACTTTATATTTGAATTGTCTGCATTTCACGTTTTTCGATTACCAAACTCTAGAAAATGTCCCGAATTATCATTATTAAAAACTCACAAGTAGCTCATAAATAACATTGCGCAAAACCGGTTCCATATATTCAGCTGTTTTGTGATAAATGCATAGTGGTTGATGTGACGGAAGAGATATTATCGGGATTGAATAAAACGAGTCAGCTAATAAAGTAAAGAAATAACCTTCGGTATAGCGTAACACTTTTTTCTGATAAAATCAATACGAAATGTAAAACGTGGAATGGATAAGGATTTTTTATAAATCACGAGATGAGATATCTCTCTGACACACTAGCACACACGGTATTTTTTATACAAAAAGCAATAAAATTATTTTCATTATGAAGGACAGTATTTACTGCCAGCTTCGAATTTCAACTTATAAAGAACTCTACTCAAACAAGGTTATGAATAAAGAAATTTTATTGTATGTCTGTCGTGGTCGGTGATGTAGTTCTTTAATTGTCGGAGCCGGAGGAATAGTAACACGTTTTATTTAGCTGTTACGAAACAGAACTTATTAAAGACATATTACAATGAAATATTTACAGGATTACATCAGTTCACAGTTAGCCCGCCAAGTCCCAACTAAATCTCCGCAGGCGTCCAGCTTTTCGCACTCTAATCACTCGATTAATATTGTAACCCTTTTCACTCGATTGCGTCATCCGTAAGTGTGCACTGTCAACAACCCAGGTGGCCCTAGACACTGCAATGTCCAAGGCTTTTGAGCAGAAATTTATGCCATTTTGTAAATCATGTAATTTTTTTCATTCCACAAATTCCATAATCAAGACATTCTTTCAAAATGGCACATTCACGAAAAGAGAATGATGAGGTATTAATAATATATGGCGGCAATTAATGGAACGAGAAGCAAAAACCTTTCCCCATTCTTATTAGAACACTCAATCGTTTTCGCATTCCGAGAGCAATCTTGCGAATTGGTTGGAGTCCCGTGCGTACTGGCCACTATGTTCTAATTGGTTGGAGTTCCGTGAGTTCTGGTCACGATGGAAGCGCTCAAAGCAGAGCGGGAAAATAATTAATTCTAACTTGAGAACATCGGAATTTTCGCATGTAGTAGGCAGACCATGTTGGTTATCAATTTTGTAAATATTCCATCTGTTATATATTTCATCTGATCATCGTTAATAAATAGTTTTTGAAATGCGAACATTTGCATCCGTAACAGAAAATTATACGACTGCATGGTGATATATGTATACATACACACACACACACACACATATATATATATATATATATATATATATATATATATATATATATATATATATATATATATATATATATATATATATATATATATATATATATATATATATATATATATATATATATATATATATATATATATATATATATATAGTGATTTAGCCAATTGACAGCTTTGGAGGGACAAACATTGTAATTTTTATTGGTTAATTGGAATAGCGCGAAACGTGTGTAAATATATGCTCGGAGACAAGTATGAAAACACCTGCCGGATACAGCTGTCAACTTCTCTGAAAAATAGTTGAAAAACTAATTTTACACAACCTCCATGTCTTGGGGTAGAATTCATCCAGCACCATGGGATTAGCACCAACCACCCTAGTACTCTCTCCACATCACATCCTACATTATACCAATGTCAAATAGCTAAGAAATCTTCTCCAGCCCCACTACAATAGCTTGAAAAACTAATTCTGCACAATCTCCATGTCTTGCTGTAGAATTCTTCAAGCACCATGGGATAATTACCAATCATCCAAGAACGTATATCATCTTTTTGCTGCATTACTCTGAATGATAAAAATGTTACTTATCGATTCAGTTCGCAAATTCCTGTTGCTCATTTTGATAAATAGGTCAAAAATAATTTAACGTCTCTTCCGGTTTTAAGGCTCGTCTTTTTAAAGTGTTTGGCGAAGTGATCGGCAGTGGTACGGAGTTGCATTAAGTTTTCTTTTCCGAATCGGTGAATAAATTCACAACTAGTGAAGGAAGAGAAATGCTCAAAAGATAATTTTTGTTATGGATAAAATATCCTCTTGTGGTTCCCTTCTCAACCGTAGTATTTCCCGAAATTGAGCGACATCCGTGAAAGATAACGGAGGTATTATGAATAGAATGTATAACTCTCAGGTAATATCTATTCCATTCACACAGGCTTGGATGTCACGTACAAGTTCTTTATCTACATAAAGAGTTGAGGATCTTTTCAAACAAAACTATCAAACTTCGTTGCTGTGTATTTATCATTTTATTCTTTCTATTCAGTATAACGCAGTTATTATAGATATGAGAAGCTGACTGGTATGTGGTTGGTTTGGCTTTACGGCTAAAGGGCCATATTGGGCCAAGTTGCGCCAAACACACGACATACAACGTCAAATAAATGGATATACATAGAAGGAAAGTTTTACTGGCACAGAAAGTAGGTTGGTAGATAGTTGAATTTACGTCGCACCGGGGAGCAACACAACGGGTTATTGATGACTCCGAAATCAATCCCGAAGGGATAGATTCGAGGACAACACCTCGTAATTTTGAATCACGGTCAAATGACGAGGTGAATACCTGAGCTGGCACCCCACCCTCCAAGCATTTCAACACCACACCAACGTGAGGACGTTTGAGGTCACAACAAATTTAACGCGTACCATCCCCAAGAACACGACGGTGTTTGGTTGGATTGAGTTTCAAACTCGCATCCCTCCGGTTGCTAATCCGCGACTCTACCAACTGGGATACAGCTGCCCCCTGGCACAAATGCGATATATATGTTACCGGCAAAGTATGCAAAACAGGCATTGTATAGAATGCCTAGACAATATATAGAATGCCTGGCGTTTTTAGAAAAATTATGAAACGATTAATATTTCACACATTTCCTAGGCATTCTAGCAATGCCAAAAGACAAACCGGTAAAGTATAAACTCTCTTTTCTAGTTTCTCTTTTGTGCAAAAGACATTTAAGTGCAATTTAAAATAAAATTATTCCCTTCCTTGTTGCAACAACTAGGTTCATATTTTATTTTCTCTTGTTTTCCCTTAATAAGAAAGTCCTATACTTTATTTGTATTTCTTTCTTTTTCATATACGTCTTTTCAATAAAAGCCTTTTCGTGACTCTTTTAATACTTTGCCTAAATAGCATTTGTCATTCTATATCATGCCTAGACATTACATACAATACCTAGGGAAAGTATATATAATATTAAAATAATTCGGATATTTCATACTTTGCCCAAAACGCTAGGCATTCTATGCAATCCCTGCTTTTCATACATTGCCGGTAACATATATACTCAGGAAGGAATCCAACCTGCGCCCCCTATAACTCGCATTCCGATAGAACAGTTGGCAAACACTATGAGCCACGACGACCCGGACTGGCTATGTGTAATTTTGTTTGGGTTGGGTTTTATGGCTCAAGGGCCATATTTAGCTAAGCTGTGCAAACACAAGATCAGAGAGATAGAAAACGAGAAGTAAATGGACATATGCACGCACGGAAAGTTTCACTGACACAGAAGAGGGAAAACATCCAGGGGGAATTGAATCTGCCCTTCCTACAACCCACATGGCAGATGATATGAAAAATTCCACACAGCCTGATTTACTTGAGAAAATTCATATGAAATTAATGTTTCCAATCAATAAAAGCATATCGGGAAAACAGATTGTTCCTGCCGACTTTTCAATTAAATTCAGCCTTTTTTATCGACTCACAACCCGGAGTAACATTGCCTAAACCTCCTAATGGTAGTCTCGGCGAGGTATCTCGTCTCATAAAAAAAAGTGACCAAATCTTGATTGACGAGATATCTCGTCATTAGAAGAAAACTGACCAGATCTTGATCTCCTCAACGTCAAAATATAGGCAATATCTTGATGACGAGATATCTTGTCAAGTATTAGCAAAATTGGTCAGATCTTGACGGACGAGAAAACTCGTCGAAAACTGAATTGGCGCCTGTCTGTCTGTTCTCTATACAAATCTACACCTTTTGACCAATCCACACCAAATTTGGTACACTTATTCTTTGTAACCCTGCTGGTAACGTAGGCTACATATTAACCCCCGTACTATCTGTCTTGGGTGTGCAGAGAGGGCTTCAAACACTATTCGAAATCCCCATAGGAATAACATTGCGTATTTATACGATCAATGTTAGACCAATTCGCACTAAATTTGGTACATTTATTCTTTAGAATTTTGCAGGAAACGTAGGCTATATATTAAGCCCGTTCTATTTGTCCTGGGTTAGCAGGGGGCTAAGAACAATTCGAAATCCTCATACGAATAACATGGAGTAACATTACGATGAATTACAAACAATACAACCCGAGCAACGCCGGATAATTCAGCTAGTTGTATATACAGAGTACTAAGTGTTTTTAAGGAATAGCTGTAACTCTAATATCAATATAATTCCAATTGTGAAAAACAGTTAAATCTCAAACAATTCAAACTTTGTAAAAGTGTTTTTACCTTTAAATTAGTGCATTTCAACCTATGAAAACTAATATTCTTTCATTTGTAGCAATAACGAAGTGTAGCAAATAACAAAGTTAGCCTTCATCTTGGTAATGCGATTAGCACTTTCTGAAAGTTAATTTCGGATAATCACTTTGCGTGTCCAGAAAAGAATCGCTCTATAAACTGAATTGTCTTGGATGAAAGCCTTTAATAACTTGCTAATCTTTTGACCTACCTTGTTCCCATTGACCTTCGATTGTTTTCCAAACTCTAATCTTTTTGTTTTGTTTTACTCCAGCAATTTGCTTCCAACTGCATTTAACTTTTACATTTACTTTCAATTCAGATACATTAAACCGCATTCAGATCAGTAATTGAATCGAAAGTGGTTTAGAAACCTTATAATTATCTTTACGATACAGAATAAAGATTCAATCACATGATATGATTCTTTAGGCAGTTTTCTTGTTATCCTGCACGACGTTTTCCACACGGAAAACACCCTTCTTAGCTCTCCTGGTGGTTGTCTCGACGAGGTATCTCGTCACTAGAAAAAAATTGACCAGAACTTGACGGACGAGATATCTCGTCATTAGAAAAAACTGATCAGATCTTGATTTCGTCATCATAAAAAAATTGGCAATATTTTGATGACGAGATATATCGTTATTAGCAAAATTGGTCAGATCTTGACGGACGAGATATCTCGTCGAAACCACTTGGAGGGTTAGTAAATTTTGTTTAATTTCCCCTTTTCTGTAGATAAATCTTAGTGAAATTGGAAGTAAAAATGCAAAACTTGAGAACGACTTATAAAAATGAAAAACTTCACATAACAACGACTAATAAAGATTAAAAACTTAGAAAAATCGTCAATGGCCTTTTCGGTTGAGCAAGACGTCATCCATCATCAGGACAGAAGGGGTCCTGATGAGGGTAGACGATGATGGTCCTTCTGATGGATCATGGTACTGCTGTCCTGATGATGGTGGAAGTCTTTCTCCGCAGAAATAGCCATTCACGGTTTTTCCTAAGTTTTTAATCTTTATTAGTCGTTATGTGAAATTTTTCATTTTTATTGCCCGTTTTTCTGTTTCCATTTCATATGTTAGAATACATCACGATCGTATCATTTGAAACCATAGGTTTTCTACAAAGCAGATTTATGTAGATTATTTATTAAGAGTGGTATGAATGTGAATTGAGAAAATTTCATAACTGTGTTTTCCATGTTTAGTGCAGTTACCTCGAAGTATACAATCGTATAAAGATTTTAAAATAGTTAGTGATCGAAAGCTCATTCTTGTGTACAAATATATTTTAACAATAATATTGTACAAATAAAGTTCAAATTCGTTTTAATAAACAATCAGGAATTCTTTTGATTCTCCTAAATATTCTAGTTTTACTTTTTTCATTACCGAACAATTTGTGGCTTATTACTTTATTTCACGGAGCCCTTCAAACGTTCCACGAGTGACTACAAAAATTAAAGTGCTTTACAACCGCAAAAGTGAAACTAATGAAAATAGATTTCAGAATTTTCAGGTGAACAATTTTCAAGTTTTCAAAAATTCCAAAATTGTAGTGGCTTATCCACTATTCAAGAGGGCATGTTATCTCAAACTTTCAAGGAACAAATTGTTCGTGGCTTATCCTTACGTTGCCCGCTGTCTTTCAAATGTTCCACGAATATGTATACAAAAGTGGAAAAGTACTATTCGAGAGATCATGCCATCTTAAACGTGTTCTTGTGAACATGCTATATAAACTTCTGCAATTAGAGATATATCACCAGCTATAATTATTGAACGCGATCATGGCTGTCTATATTGGTTGATGTTCACTGTGAAAAAATTGGTGAACGGAAATGTATAAGGAAGATTTTATTCATTTGCGAAGTCTTTTTATGAGAGACGTTTACTCTTTTGGGGTCTCTCTTTAACCCTCTGAGGGAATTTTTAACCCTCTGAGATGTTCACGTCTTGCAACCTGCTGTCTTTCCTGCATGACTTCTAAGTAATTTTAACCTTAGTGATCAATATAATCTTTCTAGAGAATTATATTCTAAGGAAATGAGAAATAAAGTTGTTTTTCCGAAGGATTCTCTTCTAAAGAAAGGAGCAACAGAATCTTTCCAAAGGATTCACTTCCAAGAAAACGAGCAGTAGAATAATTATTGAAGTATTAAATGCGCATTCAAACAATCGAAACTTCTTTTGATACTCTAGAATATTTTGTATTTAATTAAGGACAAATTGTTCGTGCCCAAAGTCCTTCAAATGTTCCACGAATATATATATACAAAAGTGTAAAAGTACTATTCAAGAGGTCATGTTATCTTAAACTTTCAAGTATTAAGTACTCATCGAAGCAATCAAAATTCTTTTGATCATCTTGAATATTTTGGTTTTATTAGGAACAAAATGTTCATGGTTTATCACTACGTTAACCTAACTCTTTCAAATGCTCCACGAATGTATACAAAAAGTGTAAAAGTAGTATTCAGTGTAAAAGTAGTATTCAATACGTCATGTTATCTTAAACTTCCAAGTATTAAGAATTCGAACAATCAAAAATCCTTTTGATCCTCTTGAATATTTTGGTTTTATTAGGAACAAAATGTTCATGGTTTATCACTACGTTAACCTAACTCTTTCAAATGCTCCACGAATGTATACAAAAAGTGTAAAAGTAGTATTCAGTGTAAAAGTAGTATTCAATACGTCATGTTATCTTAAACTTCCAAGTATTAAGAATTCGAACAATCAAAAATCCTTTTGATCCTCTTGAATATTTTGTTTTTAATTAGGAACAAATTGTTCGAAGCTTATCACTACGTTGCCCGGAGCCCTTCAAATTATCCCACTAATGTATATAAAAACTGTAGAGTGAAACTAATGAAAGTGGACTGCATTCAATCCAACCTACCTTTAACATTCATTTCCGAGCAATCAAATTTCTCCACACAGGTCAGAATGCACTGTTTGAGTTCAGCAGCACAATCCGAACACCCCGATGACCTCTGACCCGGGAGCACTCTTCTTCGAGGTCCGAAGGGGAACGGTTTGCTCTGGGACACTACTTGCCCCACCACCAAGCAGAGCATAAGGGAAACGGTCCACATGGTTGTACCACACCGCACTGAACGTGACATGTGACAAACGAAAGATCAAGTCGACTCGGACTCGCTCATTGAGATAGTATGCGACTTACAAGTGCACAAACCAGCGGAAAGGTGAAAGCTGAACTTATATACTTCTCGCCAAGGTGCTGAGCATGGATAACCTAGTTATGCGTCCGCTAAATAAGAACAAGAAGGCGAAAAGATCGCCAGTAGCTGTTGTGTTTCGTCGGCCTTCATATCTATTCACCCGTACCCTGAGGATTATTTTGTACACTCATTTGGCCTTAAAGGGTATCTTCACTTTAAACGATCGCCTTTCAGAATGCGAAAAGTTATTTATGTTGGTTTTGTTGTTGGTATGGAAAGACGGTTTTGCTGAAAAAGAATGCCTTCCTTTCTTCTGTTTTGCGGTTGATGCTCTTTTGCATTGATAATGACCATGGAAGAAGTTGTGGCCATAGAGATGCTCGAGATTAGTGAAATAGCTGTCATTATGCGTGTTTGAAGAAGGGCGGTGCAGAAGTTTGTTTGGTAAATAGTCGTCACACTGCTGCAATTTTCTACAATTAGAGATATATCACCCACTAATCGCTAGACATTCCTCTCACTTCTGGTATCGCTGGGTTGTTTACCTTAAATTGATAAGCATCAATTTATATAATGGTTTTATACTTTTGTGAAAGTGCTTTAAAATGAACATTAGTGAAATAGCTTTCACTAATGTTGATTATGTGTGCTTGAAGAAAAACGGTGCAACATTAATTTAGTAAATAGTCGTCACACTGCTGCAATCATCCACAATTAGAGATATATTCCGAGTATAATTATCGGACATAGACTGGTTGATTACCTTAAATTGATAAGCATCAATTTATATCGGTTTTATAGATTTGTGAAAGTATTTTACAGTGAACATTAGTGAAATAGCTTTCATAATGCGTTTTTGAAGAAAAGCGGTGCAAAATTTTATATAGTGAATAGTCGTCACACTGCTGCAATCTTCTACGATTAGATATATATCAGACTAATCATTTGAGTATTTATGAAAAAAGTTATAGTGTACAGTCGCGGAAAAAAAACCGAACCACCACTCTTCATTCGAGCAATTTTTACAGTAGAGAAAATTCAAAGATGGCATTCGACAGCAACTATGGCCTTTTATAAATTCAAATTCATAAAATTTGCATAAGGGCCTGTCTTCATATTAAATTTAGCACCAACTTCATAAATTCCAATGGAAATCCCCTATTTTGATACACAATTTCAAATCTATGTCAAAATTTAACTTCAAATATCAAATTTTATATCATTAGGTCTTACCGTTTCGATGTTATGAATACACAAAGATTAAAGCTTCTAATGTTAAATCAGTTTCTTAGACTTTTATGGATATCTTCCTAAATAATATTTCTATAGCGCTGATATTTTGTACCATGTTATTATTAAACAACACAAACAAAATCCACCTAATATTTTATTTAAAAAATAGTTTTTAGTATGCAATCATAATTGTTAAATTAATATTTGAAAAATTATGAATTGGAACCTTACTTTGATGGGAATCTATTCAGGACTTCTATATGATCATGCAAAATTTCAGCTCATTCCAATCGTTATTTTTTGAGTTACATTAAATTTTCCTCATTATTGCCATTTTAGGGGGTTATCAAAAGTTTAAAAAGAAATTTGACAAACCTAGGATAATAATTCTCGGATCGTTTGCACATGTAATTCTCCAATCATTTTCACTTGCATAATAAATATAATAATTCTAGGATTGTTTGCACGCGCTAACAAATACGTTTGAAATAGTGTTCAAATTTGAAATTCCGGTAACTATAACTACAATTAATCTCGATCTACGAATAGCGATTTTCTATGTGGAGATAATCCCTGAAATTGACAAAAACTTTAACTTTGAATATATCCGGATATAAAGACAGAGGTATGAAATTTCATATTTAGACTAATTTAACGATGCCGAATCTGATTAAGGCCTCAAAACGACGTTTCCATTGGAAATTTTGTTGTTTGTGCAAAATTTGATTTGAAGATGTTCCCTTATGCATTTTTTGCATTTGAATTTGTAGAGGACGTTATTCCCTATTAAATATCTTTCAATTTGCTCTACTATGAATAGTGCTCGAAATAAAGGGGGTCGGTTTCTTTTCCCGCGACTGTACATAAGTGAAATAGCTTCCATTGTGTGTGTTTGAAGAAAATCGGTGCAACATTTTGTTTGGTAAATAGTCGTCACACTGTACAATCTTATATCACCGACTAATCGTTTTACATTCCTATCACTACTGATATAGCTGGGTTGCTTACTTTAAATTGATGAGAATCAATTTATTTAATAGATTTTATACTTTTGTGAAAGTCCTTTATAGTGAACTTTATTGAAATAGCTTTAATTATGTGTGAAGAAGGGCAGTGCAGCGTTTTATTTAGTAAATAGTCGTCACACTGCTGCAGTCTTATATCACTGACTAATCGTTAGACATTTCTCTAACTACTGTTATAGCTGAGTTGCTTACTTTAAATTGATAAGAATCTATTTATATAATAGGTTTTATAATTTTGTGAAAGTCCTTTATAGTGAACTTTATTGAAATATCTTTTATTATGTGTGTTTGAAAAAGGACAGTGCAACGTTTTATTTAGTAAATAGTCGTCACACTGCTATAATCATCCACAACTAGGATATATTCCAAGTGTAATTACGAGACATACCTCACAATATAGATATAGGCTGGTTGTTTACCTTAAATTAATAAGCATCAATTTATATCGGTTTTATACATTTGTGAAAGTGTGTTTTATGGTGAGCATAGTATACACACATTTCATAGTCACATTTCTTCAACCTTCCAGAATTAGAGATACATCACCGACTGTATTGTTGAAGGTAATCTTACCTCTACATTTATTGGTTGATGTTTACCTTATACAAATTGATAATCAGATAAATTTGTAAAGTAGATTCGATGCATTTGTGAAAGTAGATTTTATTCATTTGGGGAGTGTACTTTGAATTTGTGGGGTAATTTTATAAGAGACTTACTTTTTTACTTTTGGGGTCTAACACTCTGAGGGAATCTTTAACCCTATGAGAGGTTCCCATCTTGCAACCTGATGTCTTCCCTGCATAGCTTCTAAGCAGTTTTGATCTTCATGATCAATAGAATCCTTCTAAAGAATTATATTCTAAGGAAAGGAGAAATAGTCTTTCCAAAGGATTCTTTTATAAGGAAAGGGCAATAGAATTTTTCCAAAGAATTCTATTACAAGGAAATGACCAACAAAATCTTATTAAAGTTTCTATTCTAAAGAGAAGACCAATAGAATCGTTCCGAAGGATTCTCTTTCATGAAAGAGAGCAATAGAATCTTTCTAAAGGTTGAAAGAATCCACGGATTCTTGTACTGAATAGATGTCCTTTAGTCATCAAGTGTGTTGAGTAAAAAAAATACTACACTACTCTGAAATCTTGTGACGCTCAGAGAGTCAAAAGGGGACTCTTTCACTCATTCAAAATAATTTAATTACTTTAAATTATAAGGTTGCCGGAATAACCGTTTAAGAATGAATGTTTGAAAAGTTTTGATGGTATTTGGTATTTTTAATTAACGTCACACTGGAGCAACAAGACGTGAAAATTTTTGAATAGCAAGCTTTATATATTCCTATGGCAATCTATCTACGAATTTTAACAACTGCAGAGTTTGAGCACTTTTCTGGTTGTTTTCCGCTATAGTAAAGTTAATAATCACTATTTTTAAATCAGAAAGAATTGGTAATTGTCAATTGGTAATTAGTTAACGTCACACTAGAGCAACACAACGGGCTATTGACGACGGTCCGGTATCAATACCGAAGGGAAAAATTCGAGGACAACGCCACATAATTTGACCCACGGTCAGATGACGAGGCAACACCTGAACTGGCACGCCACTCTCCAAACTTCCACATCACGCCAAAGTGAGGACATTTGAAGCCTCGACAGATTTAACGTGCACCGACCCCCTTTGTACACGACAGTCTTTTGGTTGGATTCGAACTCGCAACCCTTCGATTGCTAGTCCATTACTCTTCCAACAGGGCCACCGCGGCCAAATCAGAAAGAAATTACTAACTTTTAATTGAAAGAACAAGCTGAAATTTTGCATAATTGCATAAAATTTCTTCCTTAATCTATTTACATCAAAATATTGTGAAGGTTCTATTAAAAAAATTTAAGAAATTTTTATAATTAATATTTCATATTAAAGATCAATATAAAAAGAGACATTACGCAAATTTTGTTTTTGTGAGATAGTTTTCAATAGTAACAACAATTTCGGCATGGTGGAAGACCATTCCGAAAGATATGAATAAAAAATATATGTGAAAAAATTAACATTGGGTGCTTCAAATTTTCCAAATTCATAGTCGATTTCAGCTCTTCCCCCATATAAATTCCAAAGAATGAATTCCGAATTGATGTATGATAATTTGTTTATCAGTGTCAAATAAATTAAGAGCTAAGTGTCGCCAAAATGGCGATAAACTACATTTAAATTTAACTCCGATGTATATGAGGGAGCATTTTGGCAGCGGAAGTAAAATCTTCCTTTTGGTCCTGATTTGCTTATTACACTTAAAATCTTCTCATAAATTTCTATTTTTAAGCTTATATAGAACATCTGAATCAGTACAGGAGATAAAAGAACTTCTAATTTTTCTCAGTAAACCTTTTATTCTTATGCATTTCATGGTTGGTTGGTTTTAGGGTTTTATTGAGCAAGGGCCATATTTGGCCATGCTGCGCCAGACACAAGACATACAATATCAAGTAATAGACACACACAACGAAGGTTTTACTGACACAGAAGAGAGAAATACACCCAGGGAGGAATGCACCTGACAGGAATCGAACCTGCGCCGCTACATCTCCAAGGTTGCAGTGGGCATGCCCACTGAGCCACGACGGCCTCGTATAAAAATAATAAAACAAATTAAACTATGATAAAATTGTAATATTTATTTTTTCAGTCATTTTTTTAGATACAAATATTTATGATGGGTAGGTAGTTGAGTAACATGCAGTTGACAACGGCTATTGGCGACGGTCCGGGATCAATCCCGAAGAGAAAGATACGAGGACAACACCTCGTAATTTTGAACCGCAGTCAGATGACGAAGTAAACACCTAAGCTTGCACCCCCTCTCCTAACTTCCACACCACGCCAACGTGAGGACATTTGAGGCCACGACAGATTTGACGTGCAAGAGCCCCTCTTTTGTTGGATCGAGTTCGAACTCGCAACCCTCCAATTGCTAATCCGTTACTCCTCCAACTGGGCTACAGCGGCCCATTATAAATAGTCATACCTTGTTAAGACGAATTTCACGGGACCGAAATCAAATTCGTATTAACCGTAGTTCGTGTTACCCGAATTCAGAAAAATATATTCTTTCAACAATGAAATAATATATATATATATATATATATATATATATACACAGATGATTCTTGATTATACAACTAATTCCTGATTACACAGATATTTCCAGATTTTTGTCTTGAAATAATTCTGTTATCGATTTTTGTTACTTGTTTTTTCCGTGTCATTTTTTAAGAAAATCTTTGAAGAGGTCAACGATGTTTGATTGAGCAGATGAATTTTCACTCTAACAAAAAGCGATTAACAATTTATAAGCCAGCAGTAGCTATGAAGACGAAGGAACAAGAGTGCCTTCTTTAAAAGAAGGTACGCTTGTTCTTCTAAATCGTCTTCATCAGAATCTTCATTTATTCTTTCTTTTTTCACTCTCTTCCACAGATAAATGATCTATAATTTCGGAGTCACTTCATGTTTTTGATACCATTGAAAAAAATCCGTTTGCCCTTAAGTTGCGAAAATTTTTAATAACCGGAGATTAGTGTAACCCGAATTTTTCTTAAGCGAATGGTTAATTTGTTTGAATATACATTTTGACGGGGATTGTAATTTAGTTCGTATTATTGGTAATTCGTATAAGCGAGTTCGTCTTAATGATGTTTGACTGTATTTATATATTGATTTTAGTCGAATATGTTAATACTCGTAAATCACTAAACTTGTTTAGCATAGAGACAAACTAATGTTATTCATAAACTACCGTTTCGAGCTCAACAAAAAGCAAACTTAGAAAACGGGTATTCGTCAATTCGCAAGTTTGGGAGAATATTTCCAGGGGAACAATGCCGTGTTTGGCTTTAAAACAAACACAAATCCAAAACCCTTAACCTCTTAACTTACGCGTACCGTTTACTTTTCCTTAAGTGGTCGGCCTTAGGCGATAAGTCTAATAAAATGCACAAAGAACTAAGTGAACCACACCCATGTAATGAAAAAAGTAATTGCTGTCAAGTGTCAACAGTTGGTATTACTTTACTATCGCCTTTGATCGCTTACAAGAGCGCTATTGTTGAGAGAAAAATTCAAATGTTGATAACTTATAGGACAGGAAAATGTGGGTTTTTAAAACTTTCTCTAGGCCACAGGTAAATGAAGAAAACTATTTCACATTTTCGGCTGATTCAAGACGCTTGATGTCCATTAGAATGAATTCCAAATTGAGTTACATCCACCATATTTTACGAACCGAAATAAATGTTTAAAAAAAATGGATGACAGTTATTTATAAAATACAAATTTTATTAAATATCTGTAATGTATATTTTAACCCTCTGAGGGGTTCACTCGCATAATTCCACCTTGCAACCTGCACTTTCGCCTGCATGACTTTTTATCAATTTTGCCCTTCGTGACCAATATAATCTTTCAAAAGAATTTATTTTAAGGAAATGAAGAGTAAAATCTTTCCAAGGATTCTATTCTAACCTCCCAAGTGGTTTCTACGAGATACCTCGTCTATCTTTGCTATTCTAGTTTAGCATATTTTGCAGTCAATGATCTGCCCAAATTAGCCATAATTTCTTTAAAAGTTCAAAAGTATATGTAGATATTTGCAGGTTTGTAAATGTTTAACCCTCCTGGTGATTGTCTCAAAGCGGTATCTCGTCATTAGCAAAACTGACCAGATCTTAATGGACGAGATATCCCGCCATTCGAAGAAAACTGACCAGATCTTGATCTCGTCATCATAAAAATATCGGCAATATCTTGATGGACGAGATATCTTATCGAAACCACTTAAGGGTTAATGTCTGCTGATGTAATATTGAACGTTATAAGTTACGTTAACTCACGCTGCTCACAGTATCTCTCAAATTAACTTGAACAATTAATTTGTGCTGCGTTTTTCGTTTCATTCGAATACTTTCTATCAGAATATTCTAACAAAAAAATTTTATTCATAAATATTCTTAAGGGGACAGTGGACTTTCAAAATCTCAAAATCTATTTTTTAATTTTAGTGTTAAAATTAATTCATGTCAAACTCTTTAGGTAATAAAAATAATTTTTCAATTACGATCATTTTTGACGGAGTTGCATATACAGCAACGTAAAACATTATATAAGTATGGCAAGTCTACAAACACGCGTTTATCCCCAATTGAGATTTTTGTAACATTCTGATCGCTCTTAATATATTCCCATCTCATCTGATTTTCCTGAAATGTTTTTGGGATAATCCTTGTATTCTGTTTTATATATATAAGGTGAAAATGAGAAATACATCATTCTTGAAAATTTTGTTTGGCTTTGCAATTGAGTTTATAGACTTAACAAATAGTGGGAGTTAATTATATGTACACAAACTATTCTTAATTTCCTTGAAATGGTTGTGGGATAATCATTGACATTGGAAATACATCATACTTCCAATTTGTTTTGGCTCTACAATTGATTTTATAGACTTACCAAATAGGTGGGGAAGTTAATTATATATATATGTAGGGTTTGTTTCGTGTGATTCCACAAAGAGAAACAGTCAGTGAAAATGACAATCACTGTTTATTTGGACGGACACAACACAACGAAGAGACATAAAATACAAAAACATTGAGAAAAAGAAAACACAGCGCAGCTTTACGTCTGCACACACGAACGTTCCCTCCAGGAAAAAGTCTCCCTTCCCGCGCAGCATCGCGTTACATCATAAGTATGATGTCATGGGAGTATCGTGCTGCCATCTGGAGTCCATTTACAACAATCCTACATATATACAAACTATTACGGTGAATTAAAATATTTGCAATATATTGAAAATTAATGCGCTTGGGACCTATCAATTTTTGCTTATTTTTCAAACTTTATTGATCACGTATCATGTAATAACTTCCGCTCAACTGAGTGGGTTTTTTCTTCTGTTTTGAGTTAAATACATTTTTACACATATAATAAGGTGCTGTAAAATATTTTCACTGAGTACTTGATATATTAAGCTCACAGTAGAGTTATCCTGCTTTTGCATAACGTATTACACGCAATTATGTGTGAAAATGTATTTAAATAAGAAAAGACAAAATGGAGTTAGCTTGTTTTCGTAGTAACCCTACGATGTAGGCTCTTTAGTAGAAAACAAATAGACAAAATTTTATAACAATCGGATAACAGTTGAAAAAGTCTGTTTTGAAAGTCCATTGTCCCCTTCAAAAAACAAAAATGACAAATTCCAAAACTTCCCTCGGCCCGGTATAATTGATGCTAGGGCCTGGAGCTGGAGAAACACTGCCATAGACAACCGTCAAATAAAAACAAATCTTTTGAAAAAGAATAAAATACATTTATTACGTGTACACTGGCTATGCAAATATAGCATGAAGACAAACCGTTTTTCCTTGAAGGTAACAGCACTTTTGATTATTTGGGCAGTTTTCATCTTGTCTGCAGTACTGGAAAGGTCCTTGGGCATGTTGAGGAGGTGGACAGGCACCAGGGCGACCTGTGTGAGGAAAACAAGTCAGATTTTTCAGACAGTTTTGATGTGTGCAAGGACAGTGTGACGGGCAAATAAGAAATCGCGAGAATGAACTTATTGAAATTTTAAACAAAAGATATCTGGAAAGAGCAATCGGTAATCACAGGTCTAAGCACTAAAGCAAACTTTTAAAACTGTTTTGGGTCACAGCTCATTGCATCTTAATTTAAATTTCACCGGTTTTGAAAAAAATTGCGTTTGAATAGAATATTTAAATTACAGTAATCTCTTGTTGTGAGAGGAATTTTCTGTCAAGAAAAATAGGGGGGGGGGGGAGGGGGGGCAAGTGGTGATCATAGACGTGAAATATAAGTAGACTGAGCATTGCTATTGTGAGTAGCTTCAAAAAGTGTGACCAACATGTCGACTAGTAGTCACGTGACTTCTCTGTGAAGAATCTACTTGGTTGGCCAATTTGGCATATCACCACCTCGTTTGGCGATATAACATCTTATGACAGAGTAGGTATGGGAATGCGCATTTCTAGAGTTGCGACGGAAGTGGTAAAATCGCCAAAATCTACTACTATGTCACCCGGTTCAATCAGATGATGAATTAATGGATGAGCGTCTTTTCCTGTCCCGTCAACAAATCAGAAAAGGAATGTTTGTTTCCACTCGGCAGACGAAAGTAATCTAAGGGTCACGTTACTACTAGTTTTGATCACATGGTCTTGGGCATATAAAAAGATTACAACAAATACCATTGCTCACTCTACTTTTATATTTATATGTTCATGGTAGTGCTTCTGTGGCTGAACTTGTTTCCTCTATGTATTCCGAACGTGACGTCACCTGGCTTGTTTTCCGAATACGATTTCAGCACTTCGCCAATAAAAATTCCAAATAAATTCGTGATTGGGAAATGACAGTTGATTGGTCAACAACAATTAGCTTAAACGCCAAAATTGCGATGAACTGCATTTTAAGGTAACCGGGGTATATGTGCCAGCAGATAGTGTGAGAGAACATTTGAATAGCTGAAGTAAAATCTTCGCATTACGTTCGGTATGTTTGTTTACACTGAAAATTCCTCTCATATTACTCAGTTGTGGTTGTATCATTTTTTATTTGGCCCGATGAATTCTCGCTTTGCTAAAAGCAGAGAAAGTCTCAATAGATTCCTTAAGAATTTGTAGCTCAATAGTCACTTGTTTCAAGCAGTTACCCTGTGCTGAATCTGTAAAAACTATTTTGAATCTCAAAAGCGTGTATGTATAGCGTCACCATGGCTCAGTGGGTTTGCCCACTGAGCTATCAACCTGCGAGTTGTCGGCGGTGCAGATCCTGCAATTTACCTTTTGTATATTTCTCCCTTCAGTGCTAGTAAGACCTTCCTTGTGCGTATATCCATTACTTGACGTTGTCTATCTTGTGTTTGGGGTAGGCTGGCCAAATAGCTTTTGTACTAAAAACCCATTCAACCTAAAATGTGTATGAAAGGAATATTTCTATTTTCAAAGATATTCTGCCATAAGTATGTCTTTATATATATATATATATATATATATATATATATCGATTTTATTCGATTTCAATATATTACAGTAATTATATTTTAATAAATAATGCCTATCTAATTGTATATTCAGATAGTTATGTTTTGTTTCTTATCAGCAGTTGAGAAGGTTGATTTACATGCTTTCTATGTAACTTTTAAAATATACTGAAGATACCAGTTCGAATTTTGTACACTCAATACACATTTATATTCTGAGGTAAGAATTTATTATTAAATTGCATAATATTTAAAAAAGTATTATATAAAATATACTGAAGATGCCGATTCAAAACTTTTTGTATGCTCACTACACAT
The DNA here is from genome assembly GCA_933210815.1 of Meta bourneti. Classification (NCBI taxonomy): domain Eukaryota; kingdom Metazoa; phylum Arthropoda; class Arachnida; order Araneae; family Tetragnathidae; genus Meta; species Meta bourneti. Next base: position 84,230,954 of record OW119934.1, read on the forward strand.
TTATATACTGAACTGAGGATTTAGTATAATATTATCATCTATAGGAATAGACATTACTTTGGAATAGAATCCTTTGGGAAAATTCCATTGCTTATTTACTTAATATAATCATTTGGAAAGATTCTATTGATCAAGAAGATCAAAATTGGTTAAAGTCATACAGGAAAGATTGAAGTTTGCATGATAGAATTAGGCATGCTAACCCCTCAGAAAGTTTAGTATTGTATTATAGGGTTTAGTACCCATAAGTAATGTCGTTTATGCGGGCATATACTTTTAGCGAGTTTCTTAGGGTTGTTATAGTATTGAGATCATTTCAGTTTTGGTTGTTAAAGTGTATACAGGTTATGCTTTCAGATGAGATTTTTATAGTGTTAAATATACTTTACGTAATGAATAATGGTAAACCTGGAATAGCTCATATTAGACATTGTATGCTCTTTCAGTTTAATTGCTGTCATACCGCAACTACGGCAACTGTGAATATAAAAGCAATTTATGCAAATTGTTTAGATGTTCGAAAGTGCCAACAGTGGTTCAACAGATTTTATAGCAACAATTTTGACCTTGAAGATGCCCCAAGAAGTCATGGTTCAGTTAAAATGATGAATTTTTAGGGCTATTGTGGAAGATCCTCGCCAAACGATTAAGGAAATTTCAGAAACAAGGAATGCTTCTTGGTCTACAGTTCAGCGCCTCTTGAAATCCATTGTAAAGTTTCTGCATGTATGTGTATGGGTACCCCATATATGCTCATTGATGAGAACAAACTGCAAAAGTCCTCCATATACAACTTGCTCATAAACCGCCATAAAAGAGAACCGTTTTATGACCATATCATAACGGGAGGCGAGAAATGGGTTTTCTATAACCCAGTGATGAAAAACAATGGCTTTCTACTGGAGAACCACCAAAAAAATTCCAAAGCCCAATATCCCTGGAAGCAAGATTCTTTTATGTGTTTGGTGGAACATTCATAATATGGTTCCCTTTGAGCTCCTTAATATCCGAGAAACCGTTGACACCGATGTTTATTGTGGTCAACTTGACCGATTCAAAGCAGCCATTTCCGAAAATATCCTGTTTTGGACAACCGGAAAGGTGATATCCTTCAACATGATAACGCGAGACCACATGTTGAGAGGATCACTTAAAAAAAGTTAGGGAACTCGGATGGGAAGTTCTTCCCGTTCTCCATATTCACTTAACCTTTCCTCACCTGATTATCATCTTTCCAGATCCGTACGGAACTTTCTGGGAAAAAAATCAATTCTTATGAAGAGGTAAAAAACGCATTGGTTGAGTATTTTGACTAAAACCCCCAGAATTTTCTAAAGCTGGGATAGAAAACCTTATAACCAGATAGAGGAAGATCATAGGAAACTATGGAGACTACATAGTTGATTAAATGCCACTTTTTAAGGTGTATGATACACTAGAAATGACGAAAATTGACCAGAATATCGATTTAGTTTTTATTGCTTCAAAATATTTCCCAATTTCTGAGCTTTTAAAAATATATCAAGATCTTGTAAATATTCGGAATGATTTTCTAGTTACAAGGTTTTTCGTTAAGTACAGTCACCAGTACAAACATGTTTCCAAAACTTTAAACTCGATTTCTGAAGAACTGTTTTTGTAATACGATGCTTTGTTCAAACAGTGATAACTCAACAATGAATTGATCTATTATAATTATTTCTGTATCTTTATAATCTTTATCATACAGTGGATGTTCTGAACCTCAATCAGAGTTTTTAGTTAAGAAATTAATTTTTAGTTGACTTTTAAATATTATAATAAAATTCCTGAAAAATCTTGATTTTTTAGACTACCTTGGTGAAAACAATTGTAAAAATAATCCATTCCTTCTAGCAACTTGATGGAGGGTCAAAACATGAAGAATAATATTAGGAATAATTTCCAACAGGAATTGTCTTTCTGAACAAATTAGAATTTGAGACATCACTGTTCAAGAAACATGCTAATTAGCTGATTATATCTGAATTAGATCATTTATAATTAGCTTAATCTGATTTCTTTTCACTGAAATGATTTTAAGCATAAGCCAATGACTTGTTGGAAAAACTGGGTTTTTAAAGTCAAAATTTAAAACAATCTTCTAGTAGATACGTACACCTTAAAATAATATACTAAATTTACAACTTACGAAAAGTACGACATTATTTATGGGTACCCCTAATACATCTGTGAAGTCAACTTATGTTAAGTATTGTATATATATATATACCTATTAAGTCAATTTAAAACTAAAATTTTCCATTTTGTTTCTTATACCTATAGATACATATTTGTGAAAAGAGCTATGTGAAAATTGTATTTAGATTTTAATTTAAACTTTGTGAATTATTGAGACAAAGTTAACTAAGAGGAGCATACACGTAGAATATTACTTCGTAATATTTACTTTAAATATTATAACTTAAATTGCAATTTATAAAAATAGCAATAATAAAGATAATTTTGATTTTTTTTATTTAAAAATAAATTCTTATATGCATTTGAAGTCAATCTATGTTGAGTATCGTACATTCATTAAGTCAATTTGAAACTAAAATAATTCATTTTGGCTCTTATATATATATAGTTGCATTATTGTGAAAGTAGTTATCTGATTGTATTTAGTCTTCAATTTTTTTAGTATTTTGATGAGAATTACTCAGAAAAAGCTGATGAAGGAGGGCATATACAATGAATATTAGTTTATCACATTTACTCTAAATATTCGAACCTAAATTGCAATTTATAAAAAATATCAGTAGATTTCGATTTTTATTTAGGAATAAATTCATTCAATTGCACACTTATTAAATCCATCATTTTCAACCTTCCAAGTGGTTTCAACTAGGCATCTCGTCCATCAAGATCTGACCAACTTTTTTAATGACGAGATATCTCGTCATCCCGGTATTGCCGATTTTTTTTTATGATGTCTAGACCAAGATCTGGTTAATTTTCTTCTAATGACGCGATATCTCGTCAATCACGATCTGGTCAGTTTTGTTATTGACCAGAAACCTCATCCAGACAACCACCAGTAGGGTTAAATAATAAAAATTGGGGCGATTCGCACACATTTCAGCGATTTTGCTGAAATGTGTGCCTTACACTTTAATTGAACGAAAGAACAATTATTTCCAAGTTTTTTATAATCTTCCAAAAAAATCTGAAGGGATTTTCTTTAAAAAATAATGTCTTACAAATGACATTTACTTTCTCAATTTTTTATACTGATCCTTAAGATTTAAGAGACAAGCATCTATTTTTATTGGTTTAGACGTTCTATTGTATCTTACTACTACTGTTTAGAAGCATGACTTGAATTATTATTCTGACCGTATTGAGATGAATATTTTACATACACCGAATTTCCATTCACTCAGCAAAACTAAAGACAGGGCCCCGCATTATTTCAAAAAGATAAAGAGCCTTCATAAATGACCTAAAAGCTGGTAGAAAGAAATGTGTGCAAGCATGCATACCGATATGCCCGTTTGTGGGACAATTATGTTGTCATAAAAACCCTGCAGTCCATATGAAAACACAGAGAACATTAATATCCCAGATATACGAGTCGTAATTTACTAATAAACTGCGTTCGGTTTGGCGAAACCGGAAAAGAGAATAAGAAATAAAAAATGTGAAGTAATAGGTTATTTTTCTTTGCGAAATAAAACTGGATGAATAAAATTATGTAGTGATGTAGGTTGCTTTTGTAGAAGACTCTTAATTCAAATGAATTGTATACCTTAAACTAGTGTTCTTTTTAACCCTCCAAGTGGTTTCGACGAGATATCTCGTCCATCAAGATCTGACCAATTTTGCTAATAACAAGATAGCTCGTCATCAAGATATTGCCGATTTTTTTATGATGAGATCAAGATTTGATCTGTTTTTCTACTAATGTCTAGGTATCTCGTCCATCAAGATCTGGTCAGTTTTGCTAATGATTTTTTTTAATAACCTCGTCGAGACAATCACTAGGATGGTTAAAAAGAGATCAATTTCAGGTGGGTTGAAATGGGTGTAAAATTCAATGTTTTTAGATATTTAAGTTGGCGGTGGTCTTTCAAAATCTTCAAAATCGATTTTTTAATTTAGCTGTAAAAATTAATTGGTAAGAAACTCTGTAGGTAACAAAAGAGTTTTTAAATTATGATAATTTTTGAGAGTTGCATATGCAACAACATATCATAGATAAGTATAAGTTTGCTGCTAAAACGTGTTTTCTTCTGAGATTTTTTCACAATGTTCTGATTTCGAACTGTTCCCTGCGTATCTTTTCAAAGAATTCTATTCTACAGAATGGGCCAGTAAAATCTTTCCAAATAATTCTATTCCGAGGAAGAGACCAAAAGAATCTTTCCAAAGAAATATTGTATTTTAAGGATAGGACGAAATCTTTCTAAAAGTTGTAAAAATCTATGAATTCTTTAGAAAGATGCGATTATTAAGTCAATAAGTGTGTGTTGTGGGGTAAAAGCAACAATACACTACTCGTTAATCAGCAACACTCAGAGGGTTAAGTATCAGATATTTATACGCAGATATACAACCTATTATGGCCTAACTTTCAGTTACTATCTTCTTGATTAGTGTGGCAATAAAATCCAAATGTCCTTTAGCCTGTAATAAATTGAAATAGGGCTCACTGTGGTAATCTCGCATCGCCGCAGAAACACTTTCACCACCTACATTTAGCTTGGCAGAAAATACCTCTCATTCACACATTAGTAATTTCAAACACTCTTCACGAAAAGAAAACAACACGCATTTTCCCTTTCTTGAAGTTCGTGTATTTCTGAGTTGCGAAAGCCTTCTTCCAAGAGTACGACTGTCCTGCATTCGAGAAACAAATTTTTCTGTCCAGGAGCAAACACATTCAAATAAAAGCAACGAGTGTCCAAGTCACACTTCGGAAATTTCAAATGGATTCATGCTCACCAAGCGTTGAAAACAACTGAGTAAACGTCTCTTGCTCAACTTACCATACTGCATCATAGAAATCCCATTGCCTTTGTTATTGCCAGGGTACACTGGTCTTTGAATCCATGCGACGTCTCTTGGACGGTCTGGGCAACCATACTGAGCAGCATACCCGCTGAATCGGCACATCCCACTGTTAGAATAACCCATATGCTGACAACATTCGCCTTGTCCACATTGCCTACTGTCGTAACACCTGCGAGCATAGGAGCCTTTGTTATTACCAGCTGGATAATTCCACGAAGAACCACTATTGTAGTTCCATTGATTTGATCGTCCTTCGGCATCCCATTGGCCATATGGTTGACGCCATCCTGCGTTTCCTAAATTGTATTCTTGTCTATAACCACCAATTGCATTGGGTTTAAGTTTCCACATAAAGCTTTCGACCTGAAATTGGAATGCAAATAATTAATAAAGTTTAAACGTTCTTTTGTGTTTCTGTGCCTTGGCAGGTAAAGGGCCGATGTCCAAATTCACTGATTTTGAGTTGTGTCCACGAATCACTTCAATGTAATGAAAATTGTTATAGAAAAAGTGCCAATGTTCTGTTAATATATCATGAATGAATTGGATATTGGCCTTTTTCGTACTTCAATGTAATGAACATTAAAATAGAGGTAGGTAGGTAGGTTATTTAATTAACGTCGCACTGGCGCGACACAACGGGACATTGGCCACGATCCGGGGTCAAATCCGAAGAGTTGAAATAGAGAAATTGTCAATGTCCTCTTGTCGAAATATTATGAGTGAATCAGAACTTTGGAAAGCAATTTTCGCGCGCTGTATTTAAAACTTGATAAATAAAAATTACTAAATCAGCTGGCATACCAAAAACTTGCAAAATAGACATTGGCCCTTTTTCTACTTCAATGTAATGAAAGTTGTAATAGAAAAGTGTCAATATCCACTTGTCGATACATTAGGTGTGAATCAAAACATTGGAAAGCAATTTTTGTACGCTGTAATTAAAATTTAAGAAATAAAAATTACTAAATCAGCCATTATGTACCAAAAACTTGCAAAATGTACATTGACCCTTTTTCTGCCATGGTACAGATTTATTTTCCCTGAAACTCTTTTTATAAAGTTTTTTGAATGCCTTTCCAATTGATCATTATGGCATTACAAGAACGGATTTGTGAAACCATTTTGAGTACCTTGATGCACCACGAGGGGTGAGTTCACGTCACACCTCATGCATCCACTTATTTTAGGTAGGTCGGTAGTTGAATTAACGTTGCAATGGAGCACCACAAACGGGCTATTGGAGACGGTCTGGGATGAATCCGGAAAGGGAAAGATTTCGTAATTTTGAACCCCGGTATACTCATTCTAGATCTCTGTTTATAGAAAGGCCATACATGTATTATAGATTGACAAACATCCATGTTTTACCCCGGAATCGAACCTTTCGACCCAGATTCTTTACCACTAGACTGACTGGTCTAGGATCAGCTGTATGCGTCTAAATAATTTGTACATATCTGATTTTTTTTTTAATCCGGCTGTGGTCGCTTCAATTTTTGTAATGACTGCGACCAATATTTTAAAATTCCTACTCTCTCTTCTGCAAATTAAAAAAAATTTTCAAATAATTTTCTTTATTTCCCTTTAAGTGTTACCCACACTTTTATGCATAGGTTTGCATGTACTATGTTATTTATTTTTACAAATATTTTTTGACAGACGCTATGAAAAACAGTAAAAAAACTCTCATCATTGATTTTATTAATTTTTAAAAGTTAACTTTTCTTCTAAATCCTTATTCCCTGCATAGCCCGTAGTGTTTCTCCAGTGAGACGTTAATTACCAATTACCAACCTTATTCCCTGCAAAAAGTTATCAAATACATCACAAAAACAACCACAGAAAGCTTCAAATCCTTATATTAATTACATAAAAAGTCTTAGCATTTTAAATACATTGTAGTAATGAAAAACAGAAAGCTGAGAAAAGGACTTGATAGTTCAAAAATTAGTCGGTTTCACTCCTGACATTCAATGGGAAAACCCTAATAACTCGCTAAATAATGTAGCTACAGCTATAAAATTTTGTATATACATTCTTTACAACTGTATGATCAATATAAGGCAGTAAAAATATCAGACGGTTCGGGTCATTTTTAGGGTGCTGTGTCCCCTTAAAAAATCAGTTATTAACACTCCTGGTGGTTGTCTCGAAGAAGTGTCTTGACATTAGCAAAACTGACCAAATCTTGATGGACGTGGTATCTCGTCATTAGAAGAAAAGTGACAGATTTTGATCTCGTCATTATCAAAAATCGGCCATGTCTTGATGACGAAATATCTCGTCATAAGCAAAATTGGTCAGATCTTGATGGACGTGATATCTCGTCGAAACTACTTGGAGGGTTAATAACACTTAAGATATTATATTTGAAGGTAATTAGCAATCAAGAACAATAAAATTCATATGAAATTAGACGAAATCTTTATTTTCAATTCCAAAACTCTTAAAATTCGTACAGGAAGATTTAAAACACCCTTGTATGCTATATGTACCCTTCCGATTCACAAATTTCAGAAATATGGGAGACTGTGGAACACAACTCAAATTCAACCATGCGTATACGTATATATCGGATTCAGTACTTTATGCTTAACTGTAAGTACACAACTATAACTTCTAACCTCTAACAACTCATCTTAAAGACTATACTAAAAAAATCAGTTTACAATTGAACTCGTGTAACCATTATTAGATACACGCTTGGACACATTACTCAACTTGTCTACTCTCATCTCTCAAATTCTGCATGTCAATTAGAATTCAAGAACAATGAAATTCCTATGAAATGAGAATTATTTTCAATTTCTAGCCCCTTAAAGTTTGTACAGAAAGCTTTGAAACACCCATGTATAAAAGGCACAAATCCGATCCACAAATTTTAGAAATTAAAGACACCGAGGGACACAACTCAAATTTAACTGAGCGTATATAAATCGAATTCAATACCTTAACTCAATTACACAACTACAACTACTTACCTCTAATAACTCATCTGAGGCCAGAAAAAAATCAGTTTACAATTGAACTCGTGTAACCATTATTAGATACACGCTTGGACACATTACTCAACTTGTCTACTCTCATCTCTCAAATTCTGCATGTCAATTAGAATTCAAGAACAATGAAATTCCTATGAAATGAGAATTATTTTCAATTTCTAGCCCCTTAAAGTTTGTACAGAAAGCTTTGAAACACCCATGTATAAAAGGCACAAATCCGATCCACAAATTTTAGAAATTAAAAAGACACCGAGGGACACAACTCAAATTTAACTGAGCGTATATAAATCGAATTCAATACCTTAACTCGATTACACAACTACAACTACTTACCTCTAACAACTCATCTGAGGCCAGAAAAAAATCAGTTTACAATTGAACTTGTGTAACCATTATTAGATACACGCTTGGACACATTACACAACTTGTCTATCCTCATCTCTCAAATTCTCCGTGTTATATTCGACTTGAATATTAATCAGATTTGTCAACTCTTCTCTCTCTCTCAAACTCTCCTTCTCAACTTTCAACATCTTCTATAGAGGATAGTAAAAAACTAAAACTTTAAGGTGGAGACAGTACATTTAAACACTCAATTTTCAGTGAAAAGAGGTAAAAATTTCAGTTCTGTAAAAAATTTATTTTTTGGTGGATTCTTTTCAAATTTAGTACTTTTAAAGTATTGATTATATTTCAAAAGAAAATCACTTTAAAACTTCTATCGTTTAAACTTTTATATATATGAACGAAAATATTAGAAATAATTTTGGCCAAGTGTTGTTTGGCAGTCGGTCTGGAAGATATTTCAAAACCTAATTATTCCACACTAATGAAACTTTGTGTACAGTTATTAAAGAACTCATTACTTATAATATGACCTATTCTCAAAATATTAGCTTAAAACTTTCTATGTTTTTTGCAATAATATTCTGATGTGTACATCAATGAGGTAAAATTTAGATATTTCCTAATTCATAAACCAAATAATTGAGAACCGATCGTTATAATTATAAATCAATTTATATGTAATGTGCGTTCTATACGTGTGCAAATTTTCATTATTGTAGAGTAATTAGTTTTTGAAACATCTTGGAGCCGCAAAACAATACTTGGCCAAAATTGGTTCTGATAGTTTTGTTCAGAAACATAAAACTTTAGATGATAAAGCCATAAAGTGATTTTCTTTTTAAATTTAATATCCATATTATAGAAGTTCCAAATTTGAAAAGAATCCACTGAAAAATAAGTTTGGTACAAAACTTCGAAACTTCTACCTTTTTTCACCGAAACTTGAACGCTTAAAGTTACCGCCCTATTACAAATTAAAATGAAGGGGGCCCTTGTTTAGACTGAGAATGAAATATTTACATTATTTCAACATTTGTGGATGATATCAGTGAGTGTAGCCAAAGGGGCGGGACACTGGGATCCCTAACCCCCTTCCCGAAATTATTGGTTTCATACAAATAAAATATTAAGAATCCATAAAATATTTTTGCGATGTTTCAAGTAAAATAACAGCTATTAAAATTATCTATTAAGAGTATAATATACTCGAAAATATACGATGAAACGGAGATATTTGTGTTCACTGATATAACCATCCTTTTTCTTTTTTAATACACATATCGTATAAACGTTTCAAAAGTGGTAGAGTGATATCAAAAGGATTTTAAATGTATTCTTATTTAATGGTCATAAATACTTTTATAGCGAACATTGTCACTTTAAAATGATTTCTGTATTCTGATCTAAAAAGATGCGTCAATTTTTATGCTTGCTTAATAGTGCATTATTCTAGTAGAGAAATTTAAGATGTCAGACTTTTAGTGAAACCTTTTAACCCTCTGAGGAGTTTACACGCATAATTCCACCTTTCAACCCGCAGTGTTCCCTAAATGACTTCTAACCAATCTTCTGAACCACATAAATCTTATCAAAGGATTCTGTTCTGAGAAAAGGACCAGTAGACTTTTTCCAAAATATTCTATTGTAAGAAAAGGAGAGCAATGGAATCTTCCCAAAGGATTCCATTATAAGGAAATGACCTGCATAATCTTACTAAAGAGTCATATTCTGAGAAAGAATTAATGTAATGGTCCAAAGGATTCTCTTCCAATGAAAGTAGCAGTAGAATAATTCCAAAGGATTCTATTCCAAGGAAAGGAGCACTAGGATATTTCCAAAGGATTCTAATCTAAGGAAATTTTAAGGATTAATTTTTTGAATTAATTATTATTTCACTATTGTTTTTCATTCTAAATGTGTGTGTGGAATACTTTATCTAAAATTCAATAAATGCTATTAGTCTCTTTGACGATAAGGAATAATATATCCGAATAGCTCAGAAGACTACAAAAGACCTATCATTATTGTCTCACACGTATTGCTCTACACTGAAGTACAATAACTATAAATTCAATAAAGATAAATAAAAAATTTATGGTTCTACCGGAATCAATAAAATATATAAATGTGAGATTAATAAATGAGAGATTCATATAAAATAATTCAAATGAAACTTACTTTAAATTATTAAAATAACAGTTAACAATGAATCTCATCTCCGAAAACAAAATAAGTTACTCAATGTTATATCCTAATCAAAATTTTACTATACAAGCAAAACTAGCAAGTATCACTTTAATTTATAACTAACAAAAATGATAATGAAAACCATCTGTAATGGACAACGTAAAATGTGAATGTAATTTAAATATTTTAAACATAATTGCAAAAAGCCGCTTTGGGTTGGTTAGGTTTTAAGGCGCAACGGCCATATATGTCCAAGCTGCACCAAACAACGTCAAGTAAATGAACATACACACGCAAGGGAAACTTTTTACTGACACATACTTAGGAGTCGAACCTACACTCATGTGGGTATAAAGGACAAGAATTGGATACTGTAAAGAACTAAGTACTGATATACTCAATATGAAACAACCGTAAAATTGAAAAGTGTAAACTGGAAAGCATTGCTATTTTGATTAGCATGAGTAATATGTGTCACTATAGCAAAAAGGACGGGAAATAGAATGCTGATATACGCAGCATGTAACAGCCATAAACTTGAAAAGACTCATCAGGGAAATACTGCTGATTTGACTAGCATGAGAAATATGTGGTTCTGGAGCAAAAAGAGAGAAATTATAGATACTATGAAGAATCAAATACTGATATACGCAGTATGTAACAATCGTCAACTCGAAAAGATTGAAGTTTGAAATACTTCTATTTTGACTAGCGTGGAGCAAAAAGGACAGGAATTAGATACTGATATACGTTAACAGCCGTCAACTCGAAAAGACTTAACATGGAAATACTGCTGTTTCGACTAGCATGAGAAACATGTGGCACTGAAGCAAAAGGGACGTGGATTAGATACTTGAAGAATCAGATACTGATATACGCAGCATGCAACAGCTGTCAACTCGAAAAGACTAAACTTCTAAACACTGATGTTTTGACTAGTATGACAGGTATGTGAACCGGGAGCAAAAATGACAGGAATTAGATATTAATATACGCAGCATGTAGCAATTGTAAACTCGAAAAGTCTAAACATGGAAATAAAGCTGTTTTGACTAGCATGAGAAATCTGCTACACTGTAGCAAAAGGACAAGAATTAGATAGTGAAATACGCAGAATGTAACAACCTTTAACTCGAAAAGACTATACTTGAAAATACTGCTATTTCGACTAACACGAAAGATGGCCCTGGAGTAAATAGGACTTGAATTAGATACTGATATAAGCAGTATGCAACAACCGTCAACTCGAAAAGACTAAAAAAGGAAATACTACTGCTTTGACAATCATGCGATGTGACACTAGCAAAAAGGACAGGAATTAGATAATATAAAGTATTAAATACTGATATGCACAGCATGTAACAACCGTCAACTCGAAAAAACTAAACATGGAAATACTGCTGTTTTGACTAGCATGACAAATATATCGACGGAGCAAAAAGGACACGAATATAAACGTTTAACATAGGGAAGTTACTAACCTGACTCAAAGCAGTTAAAAGCAATAATCCTGAAAGCCTATGCAGCAATTGTTTCATTTTGCGTGTTCGATATAACACTGATTTTTTAAGGTTACCAGCTTCCTTTTATACTGAAAACGTCGAAAAGATGAGGAGGAATTTCCCACTGATGTTTGAACAAAGGGAGTCCCAAAGAGAGGAGTGTTTGAGGATGTTTGACTTTTACCGAAGCAATCTTTGTTTAAGGTCGGGCATTCTTTGACAGGTGTTGTTATATACAGTATTTTCCGGGATGTGATGATAGCAAATTTTTGGAGTCACCTATAAACACAATTGCTGACTTTGTTGGTTTTTCAGGGACAACAGTTTTCTAAAACAGCTCCTTTGATGGATTATGTGTGTAAAAAACTATAGCAAAAATTGTAATTTAATAATAAAATGTTTAAAATTATTATAGCAACTTGTTGAGTATATATAAACATTTGTGTAGTTAATACCGCAATGAAAACATGAAAAAGTTATCAACCTTTTAGCTTAGGTTAGGTAGTTGAATTTAGGTCGCACCGGAGAAGCACAACGAGCTATTGGGAACGGTTCGGGATCAATCCCGAGGGGAAAGGTCCGAGGATAACACCTCGTAATTTTGAACCACGATCAGATGACGAAGTCATCACATGAGCTGGCACTCCATTCTACAAATTTCCACACTACGCCAAAGTGAGGACATTTAAAGCCACGATAGATTTAACGTGCACCAGCTCCCACGTACACAACAGTCTTTTGTTGGATCGAGTTTCGAACTCGCAACAATCGGGTTTCTAATCCACGACTCTACCAACTGGCAATCTTTTGGTTAAAATATTCAATTTGATATCCATTTCATCTGGTATTACTCAAAGACAGATATTCCATATGAAATGCAAATTTTCTAGCTCTTAAAAAGTGGATGAAATAATAATTTTTAAAAATTGTAAAGTATTTGAAATTATAATTCAACTCACCAATTTGTTCACTGTTATTTTAAAAATCAAATAAACTAACTTGTTAACCGAATTGTTAAGTTTATTCAATTGTCGAGCCGAAAAAAATTGTGATGGTTCAGTTAGAGCTGGTGTTTCTTAACTGCCGTTTCTCAGAATTAGTTCAGTAGGTTTTGACTTAAAATTATAAATTTGCCTATATTATTGATGATGAAAATATAAATAACATTTATTAAATCAGAATGAAAATCATCAAACTTTCTGATGATTTTCATTGATCAGAAAATTTAATGAATGAACACAATACTTTCAAAAGTCATTTCGCAAAATTGTGTTTAGTATTTGATGACGTCAAATTTTCTGATGATTTTCATTGATCAGAAAATTTGATGATGAAAAACAATATTTTCAAAACTCATTTCTCAAAAAGTGTGTTTACGTTCTAGTTGCTCCTTATTAAACATCGTATTGTATTGAATGATAGGTAGGTAGGTCACACTGGTGCAACACAACGGGCTATTGGCGACTGTCCGGGATCAAACCCGAAGGGAAAGATCCGAGGACAACACCATATAATTTTGAACCACGGTCAGATGACGAGGTCACACCTGAGCTGGCATCCCACTCTCCAAACTTTCACACCACACCAACGTGAGGACATTCGAGGCCATGACAAACTTAACGTGCACTAGCCCCCTTGTACACGACGGTCTTTGGTTGGATTCGAAGTCGCAACCCTCCGGTTGCTAATCCGTTACTCCTCCAACTGGGCTTCGGCTTCCCTATTCTGATTAAGTTGAGTTTAAAGTTACTACTTTATACGGAGTAAAAGTATATTCAAAATTACTGATTAGAAAGCGTTAGGAGTTTTATAAATTGTTGGGTTGGGTTTTTCGATCTACGGTCTTTTATTGCTGATGAGACCAGGATCTACTGTAAACTGTAGAGCAAACCGAACACTGAAGTCACATGCGATAGGAACTACTGATATGCCCATTCGTATTTCGTCTCTACTGTAGTGACCAACTTTTGGCTATGAATTTAAGAAAGATTTAGTCACGACGAATTTTGCGCATTTTTAGCCACACAGCGTCCTACCAACAAATGTTCAAAATGGATAATATTAAACAAAACAATTAATTTATTTTACATGCAATATGCAAATCACAACATAGAATACAAATTTACAAATTTGCATGTTTCTTAGTCGTAATCTATACGTATGTATCCACTGATGCTGCAGAACTAAGCACTTTTTATCTAATTTCCCCAAAAGCATTTTACAAATCTCACTCTACTTGTATACTTCCTCTATGACTGGAGCAGCATGCGACGAAACATACGACATACGCATGCATACTTTGTTTCTGTACAGAAAACATGTCGGTATGCAAGCGTATTTCAGCCAACTTGGTATCGCGGGACAGACGTTGGACCAATGTATGGTTTGCCTTTCAGAACCATTAGCCATGGTTTAGTTTAAAATATTCAACAATCTTCAACCTCTTTACATGGCTGCCTAACTTTTATAAACGAAAATATGTCAAATGTACTGGTTTCTATAAACTAAGGAATATGTCAATTCCAAAAGAAGCAATTAGCTTAAATGAAATTGGTTGAAAATTAAATATAAAAGTAGCTTCATATGCGAATAAAGCTAAATTTATGCTCTTGAATTTCGATCAAAACATGTTTGTAAAATCATAACTTATTTTTGTAATGACTACCAGTCATTAGCAAAACTTGTAAAGCACCTATTTTGTCCCAATGACGGATATAACGTGTATTGTGAGGTGAAAAAAGACTAACACAGCGAATAATTAAAATACTTGTCATATTTTCGTATATTCAAGAGCAGTAGTTCTACATAACAAATCTACTGATGTATTTCTTTTACCTTCCCATGGATTAATTTTGATATATTTTTCGGGCTGACACTTTTTCTTTCAATCAAGATATTGTTAATTATACAAAAATGTGGTTTCAACTTCTCTTCAATATAACAATATTATAAGCATAATAATGTGTAATACAAGACTATGCGTTAATATATATATATCTATATATATATATATATATATATATATATATATATATAAGCACTGATATAATACTTTTACATAATATATACACTAACATATAATATCCTTTACTGTTAAGTCTATGGAAATATATTAAGCTGGATAGAATTGTAAAATAATGCAATACACAATCTTCGATTCTGGTTACTTGAAGATTTTTATTTAAGAAAATAATTTTTTACTTGCATACTTTCTCTTCAGTGTTTTTGAAGAAAAAAAAATTATTATAGGATTTTAATAGGGTTAAAAAGGATTTGAAGAATTTCATTTATGCTTTTTATAATTTTGCTGTTTTTCCATGTTCAGTAGATTTTCTTTTACTTTTGAAATATTTTATTACGGATCTTTTGTTCATTTTCTTTATTCTGAAATATATTTTCTTCTTTTGAATGATAATGTGATATTATGTTTCAAATCATCTTTTCTCTTTACATCTATGAAGAGTGTCTGATTCCACCAAGTTAATTGGAAGACCAAGTTTTTGGAAACTTTAATTTCCCCTTATTGTTTTTCAGCAATAGTAATTTGTTACAAATTTGAAATCTCAACTGAAATCGGCACGTTACAGAACCTGAAGAATGAAAATTTGTTATCAAATACATATCGTAGCATTGAAGTTTTGCTATTTCAATTAATCATAAAATGGTAAAAAATAAGTATATATATATATATATATATATATAATATACTGTACTATCCTTCACGATATGCTTTTTCACATCTCACTGGTAGTTATCTCTAAGATATGAAAAAAGTACATGTTTTGAGTAATTTATACAAAAAAACACTAAATAAGGAAATCTTTGAACCGGATTTCTGTAAATTTATTTTTCAGAAATATCATTTTGAGTTGGTTTATGGCGTAAAGGGACTATATTTGGTCAAGTTGCGCCAAACACGAGACAGACGTCAACTAAATGAGCATGGACATGCATACAAAGAAAATTTCACTGGCACATAAGATAGAAATACACCCAATATTATATATTTATGTTTGTGTGTGCATGTATTTCTTAAAATATTTGTCACACATAAACACACTAAAATAATTCAAACTAATAAAATTTTTGTAAATGATGTTGTCAGATTCGATTTCTCCTTGGGACGAATTTCTCTCTCCTGTATCACTAAATCTTTCTTTGTGTGCATGTCCATTTACTTGACGTTGTCTGTCTTGTGTTTGGCGTAGCTTTGACAAATATGGCCCTTGCGCCATAAAACCAAACCAACTCTGAATGATGTTTCTGAAAAATAGCCGTACTGAAATTCAGTTCAAAAAAGCCCTTATTTAGTTAATCGTTATCTGACCATGATTCAAAATTACAAGATTTGTCCTCGAATTTTTCCAGTCGGTATTGATCCCTTGGGAAGGTTAAGAAAAACTTCGCCAATAGCCCGTATTGTTGCTCCCAGTTCTAAGTAAATTCAACTTCCTACCTAACTTATTTAGTCAATATAGTACAAGTACATAAATAGATGATAAATTATTTCAACAATATTCACCCTTATAAATAATTAATATGGAAATTCCATAAGAAATAACTATACTTTTAGGATTGATGAGATCATTTCATGCCTTAAACTATGTCAAAAATACTTTATTATAAAAGTAAGATTTGTTGAAAGGTATATTTTAATGTTTACCACATCACTAATTTTGGCGTATTTAAAAGTGCTTTATTCAAAAGATTTAAAAGAATAAAGGTATGTGAATGGCTCGAAGCCCATTTCCTAAATATAGTGCAATGTCTTTATTCAAAGATAAAAATTTAGAAGCAAATAAACAGACTTTTGCCACCTTGGGAAGGTTAAGAAAAAAGTTGCCTTATACAGCAATGAACAGGCGGACCAATTGGCTAAGGCTGGAGAACAACTACCCCAACCTAAATATCCTTTACCTCTACGTAACATCAAGATGCTTATATGCTCATCTATAAAGACTAATAGACTCTCAATCTACAAAGAGATGTCTACAGGAAATAACTAGAATTATTTATTGAGGAATAAAGCTCGTATCCAGGTTCCTTGCCCAGAGCTGTAGGTAGGTAATTAACGTCGCACTAGAGCATCACATGGGCTATTGGTGACTGTCCTGGATCAATCCAGAAGGGAAAAATTCAAGGACAATGCCTCGTGATTTTGAACCACGGTCAGTTGACGTCCCAGAGCTGTAGGAGTCACTTTCTTTCGACTTCTTGATGGACATGACTACCTACAAAGACACTTACACCGTATTGAAGTAGCGAGACCAGCTATCTGACTCCTTTGAGAACTGAACGAAATGACTGGAGGTGTACTCTAAAATTCCTGGCAATAGAATTGCAAATATTGTAGATTGTGCTTTTTAGACATATTGTTCTACTTCAAAACTCTATAGGGCTGCTCGCCGTCGATGGATTGGACTTTTTCCGCCCTGTAGGGTCCAAGGTCGAATGTCTGTAAACGCATAGATTGTTTCTGTTTAGAGCAACAGCTGCTTACTCACTGGGTGCTCTTGCACAAATAACCGACTCTTTGTAGTGCCGAAGGCCGAAGAGGTTAGTGGTCGGGCAATACAAAATAAACAGCCTTTTTTAGTTTATAGCAATTGATTTGTATGTTTAGAAAGCAAACAAATGAGTTTTTGGTAAAATTCTAAAAAGACTCGATTTTTCAAACTGTGGGCCGAAATATTCATATATTAAGAAAGCTAACTAAATATTTTTGTCGATATCATTATCATAAAACATGTTAGAAATGATTATCTGAGAATATATCTGCGTTTAGAGGACTTCTAAATGTCTGTTTTAAATGTAATTTCTTCAGTTATATATGTATTTTTTATGTTTTTAGCTATTCAAATTATAGCAGAAAATAATAGAGTAAATGCATCGAGAATTATGTTCCTTGCATAAATACACATTAAAAGCGTTACTTTATAATGTATATTACATTACTAAACCGCTTCCAAATACTCAAATTTTGAAATATCTCATAATTTATACATAAAGCTCTATCAATTGCTAAATGAAAAATCAAAACGAAAAAGTATTGAAATTAAATACAAATGGACGGTTTCGAATGTATTTGAAGATCTAAATTAAGATATTGAGCAGCTCAAATTAGAACTACAAAATGATAATATTAATAAATATATATATTAATTTTAAGTTCCTTCCTTCAATTAAAAAATAAAAATTACCACTCAGGAAAATTTAAAATTCTCTTCATTGTGATTTTGTCCTTAAGTTTAATTTTTTGAAAAATATTATAAAAATTTTTTAATGAAAACTCAGTGATCTACTTAAAATATAGGTTTTTGATTTGACTTCTACTTAGAGTTTTTTAAATTTTATATACCCTAGATTTTAATTACTTTAATTTTAATAGCCTATTGTACTATTTTTGATCAATATAGTATTTCTTCAAATAAACTTTTTACAAGATTTATTGATCAAAAGAAAATGCAAAATAAAATGAAGTAATCGAGAAAAACTGATACAAAAGATCTTGTCAAAAATTATTATTGATGTTATTTATTTGCACACAGTTTTGCAAACATTTTCAGAGAGTTATTTGTACGTTAGATTGATACACAATATCCTTTTAACTACTTGCCATAAAAATATTTCCACTTAGAAAAATATTTCAAATCATTACAGTTTGAAAAGTGTTTTCTTGTGTCAATTTAATCAAGTTGAAAACGTTTAGTATATGTAAGTCAAACAATTCATGCAAAGCACATTTAAAAATTTAACATTTTTACTTATGAGAATAATATTTATTGTTTTTTTGGTGAAGTAGAAAAACAATAATAAGTTCCGCATTTCTAGGTCAAACAATCACTGAAATATACATTCAAAATTTTACCATTTCTTGCCAGAGTTAGGATACATCTCGAAAATCAGAAAATGCTTTCCCGTTTTGTTAAAATTCTTAGTTTCTTTCAATTATTGTTCTTTAAAGTAACATTAATGGTGTTGAAAGATGTCGCCAAAATTATATAAATCAATAAATTTTACTTTTAATAATTTCGTGATTATTTCACTTAGAAACATGAAGTATATTGTCTAATTCAAAGAGGAAAAGTACTTTTAATTGGAGGTTGCATGCAAAGAGCCCACATTAAAAGTTCATGTTATTTTTATATTAATGTAAATTCCTTGTAAAATAAATTAAATATGAAACATTTATGCATGATTATAACCAGTCGCACCAACTTGGGAACTATGATTATGATAAACAGTTAAAAACTTAACTATAACATTTATTCTAAATCGTTCTGTATAGGAGCCAATGATCCTCTTAAATATGCAACGAAACCTCTCTCTACATAATTTATGTATTTTTATTTCAAAATTTAAATGAAAATTATCAATAATGTAACATTTAACAACACGCGCATAAATATAAAAACCTTTAGTACGAAGCAATAAAACGAAAAAAAAAACATTATTTAAATTCTTATAAGAAGGTATATTTAAAATAAACGCAATCCGATTAAAACCCTTCCACTGTAAAATGTTGAACTCTATCTCATATTTCTAATAAAATGGTTCAGCGTTGTGTTTCTATAAAATGCTACATTGTGACAGTATCTGAATGAATTTTCTGTGAAAGTTAATACCTCTTATAATCGGTTGTGTTGCGCCTGCGCAATGTAATTTCAACAATCAACTCAATACCTTCATCTGGTAATTTGGGGCAGCAGTGGCCCGGTTTGAAGAATAACGGATTAGCTACCGGAGGGTTCCGAGTTCGAACCAAAAGACCTTCGTGTACAAAGGGGGCTGGTGCATGTTAAATCTGTCGTGGCCTCAAATGTCCTCGCGTTGGAGTGGTGTGGAAGTTTGGAAAGTGGGGGCCAGCACAGGTGTGACCTCGTCATCTGACCATGGCTCAAAATTACGTGGTGTTGTTACTTTGGTTACCCTCGGTCTTTCCCTTTGGGTTTGATCCCAGTCCGCCGCCAATAGCCCTTTGTGTTGCCCCAGTGCGACGTTATTTAATATACCTACCTACCTCCACAACACGCAGATGGCCAAATATGGCCCTTTGCGCCATAAAACCCCAAAACCAACCAACCAACTACAACACACAGAATGGCTAAATTACCACGTCTATAGGTTGAAAGTCTGAAGGCAACAACAGCATCTCGACGAGGGGTGTAGTATTGCTTTCCGCTCCACAACACGGGGCCGCGGTAGCCCGGTTGGAAGAGTAACGGTTCAGCAAACGGAGGGTTGCGAGTTCGAATCCAACCAAAGACCGTAGGGAAATGGTGCACAAAAGGGAGATGGTGCACGTTAAATCTGTCGTGGCCTCAAATGTCCTCACGTTGGCGTGGTGTGGAAATTTGGAGAGTGGGGTGCCAGCTCAGGTGTGACCTCGTCATCTGACCGTGGTTCAAAATTAAGTAATGTTGTCCTCGGATCTTTCCCTTCGAGATTGATCCCAGTTCGTCGTCAATAGCCGCTGGGTCATTCCATGTGAAATGAGCAAAAATCAGAAAAACCTATGGCCGTAGGGTGACGGATTTTCATGAAATTTGCTACAGGGGTTAAGTTTATGCATAAATAACGATATTCAAAATATTTTGGCTCAAAATGTAATATTTTGGAAATTTAAGGCATTTTAAGGACTTGCAACTTTGACGAGCAGTTGTGAAATTGCTTGATGTTTCATGTTTGAAGATCTCTTTCTCAAAAACTACATAACGTAGACAACAATATTTCATATTTTTGTAATCTATGAAGAATTATCTTTTTATCTATTTGGAAACAACAATTTTAAACATATTTAAGCTAAAAATGAGTAGCGAAAAATGGAAAATAGTCGATTTTGATAGAATTAAAAATGTTTCTATGGGCTAAAGGAAATTAAATATGCATCGTTGAAATTCATACCAGATACAGTGATAGGTATGATAAAACTACTGTTGAAGTTTGGAAGTCGGTTTCTATTTCGTTCATCTTCCAAACAGCAAAGGAAAATTATAAAATGACGGTTTTCCACTTAAAATAGGCATACAAAATGAACTGAAGGACAGCTCTGACGAAAACTATATTTTGGAAAAATATAGTTTAATATGTCTATTGTAAAAAAATTCAGGATTGTATTTTGAGTCTCAAAGCAACAATAACAAATTTAGTGAAACGTAAAAATACGTTCTTGCCCTTCCAATCAATTGGCGACTGAAAGTTTCGTCTCCAAACGACTATTCGGATGTTCTATGACGGGTTACCATATCCCATCAGTATCGCGCTAATTGGAAATGTTTATTATCGCTAATCATAGCATTTCCTTCCCATTCTATGCATATTACTCGTTTCAAATGACAACAATGAAACCCCAAATCAACAATGAAATAACAAATTATTTGTAACTTTTGAAGGAAATTTTAAAAGCAGGACATCAAATCACAATTAAAAAAGCTTACACATCTAAAAACTTTACTTGATTGTCTTCAAATTCACTTTCAACCTGATAAAGGACTCTTGTTCAATTTCGTAATTGCTTAAATTGAAAATT
This sequence comes from Meta bourneti, assembly GCA_933210815.1. Lineage (NCBI taxonomy): Eukaryota > Metazoa > Arthropoda > Arachnida > Araneae > Tetragnathidae > Meta > Meta bourneti. The sequence continues at coordinate 84,252,559 of OW119934.1, forward strand.
TCCTAGTGCTGCTGAATTCTTGAAACCTTTTCTTATTTCACTAGTGACTGTGATAAATATGGAACAAGGATTCGTAAATTATGTACATTTGGGAGAATCGAGTATAACCAACGATGTTTAAATTCTTTTTTACTCTTAAAATTAGTGTTTACCTGACCAGTAGTGCTTAATATTTACAAAACGCATTTAATATTTTCAAGTAGTAGTATTTAATACTTACGTTTCCAAAGGAAAAAGCAAATCGAAAAGACTTCTCTAACAAAATTAATTTTCCACCTAATTATTTCACTGATGGAAACATTCTTTGGATTAAGAAAAAAGACTTTAAAAAGAAATTTCATGTAAAATTTGGCACGTGCACCATAATAATAGTTATATTTCATTCTTATACCGAATTTTTTATACTATCGGAGGGTATAATTCATCATCAGCTGCGATAAAAAAGTAAAATTTACGTCTAATTAAAAATTTTCCCGAGACAAAAATAATCAAATTACAATTATGAAAATTTCTGGACATATAATAGACATCTTGCTCTTTTATGTTGAAAGGTTTTGATGTTCTTGGAGCTTTCCTTCACAGTGAAATATGCATTTTTAAAAATTGAAAAATCGTATTCTTCCATAATTTTTACTTTTAAATGTTTTTTTTTCTTTATAAAGGAGTAGAAATATATACAATCACCAAATTACGCCACGCTATTTGTCAGGAAAAGATCTTTCTCGACACTAAAACTGATCAAAACTTAGTTGAGAAACCGTTGTTGGTAAAACCGCTTAACTGACTTGCTTTGCTATATGTTCATAGAGACATCCTTATTGACAAAGAGAAAATTATTGATAGGTATATTGAGAAAGGGGAAAGAAGAGAAGAGAATATGTTTTCTTAAGCACAGGTAGTTTAAAACCAGTTGTTCTTTTGTGATGTCAAAAAGTTTAAGTAATTGAACTCAACATTCATACACTTGGGTTACTCTTTTAATTTTATATCAAAACTGTAAAAAGTGCAAACCGCTTGCTAATATGCATGAAGCAGACCAAATATGTACTGTACGAGTATAGTACTAATATGTACAATATAAACTCGATAATTTTTTGTGCACAGAATTTTTATTTCAAAACGTTAACTACTCAGAATATAAAAAACACAATATTACATTCAAAACTACAGTTTTATGCACCTTAATTAAGTTTTTGAGTTACCGTAAAGGCGCAACATTATTCGTACTGTTTACATTGTACTTTTGAGATAATGACTATAATGAGACATTAGTCTAAAATACATTCTTGTAACAATACAATTAATATGGATATCGTTTTATTTTATTCATACAACTTTTGTTTCAAAATGAGTGTCATTGTAAATTGCATTGAAAAAAAATAGAAGAATTTTTAAAGAATATTTAAGTTTCTATTTATTACTTTCCTAATGTTATTTTTAAAATAAAAGTATGTATATTTAGGAATTAAAAGCTAACAAAAACGTAACTTTCAACAACCTACAAAATACTATTTTAAAAGTATTTGCATGCTAATTTCAATGTTTTATCTTTTAATTTGCTTAGCAGTTCTATATTGACAAAAGGCAAAGCAAATGGAACCAGTTTTGCAAAGGTTTTAAAAGCTACTCATTTCAAGAATTTTAAAGTGATTGTCTAAAATAAAGTACATTTTTATACTTATTTTATATCAGTTTTAAGTCTCAAAACAACTTAAAAATGATTGTTTTTGAAGGTATTTTTCAAAATTTTCAGGGGAGGACCCCCGGAACCCCCGTTTTTTTGGGGGTATCCCATATCCCCAGGCCCCCGGTTCGTAGCATCTTCCAAACAATTGCTCCCACCTACAAAATTGCATTAATCCGTCAATGGTTGTTACGTACTACTTCTTTTTCTAGGTTTTTTAGGGCCGCGGTGGCCCGGTTGGAAGAGTAACGAACTAGCAACCGAAGGGTTGCGAGTTCAAATCCAGCCAAACACCGTCGTGTACAAAGGGGGCTGGTGCACGTTAAATCTGTCGTGGCCTCAAATGTCCTCACGTTGGCGTGGTGTGGAAGTTTGGAGAGTGGGGTGCCAGCTCAGGTGTTGCCTCGTCATCTGACCATGGTTCAAAATTACGTGGTGTTGTCCTCGGATCTTTCCCTTTGGGATTGATCCCGGACCGTCACCAATAGCCCATTGTGTTGCTCCAGTGTGACGTTAATTGAAATACCCCCCCCCCTAGGTTTTTTAATCTTAAGGTTGCAAACCTGCACTGAATTTTACAAAAATAAGGTGCCTTTCAATTTTGTCTCGTCAGCAAGAATTATTAGCTAGTTTGTTAATTTATTAGCTAGTTTGTTAATTTATTAGCTAGTTTGTTAAATTGATATAAATTAGACAATACTGATGAGAGGAGCATCTTCCTCCACATGATAAATGAAACAAACCTCTATTACGACTTTCTGTTTACTCGAAAACAGCGCGAAAGTCCAAACCAAACTGAAATATTTCGTCAAAATAGAGAAATTCCGTTTCCTTCGCAACTGAAAAATGAAAGCTCAATGGGGAAACACCGTTTCGAAGATTTATTTCACAACAAAGGAACACCACGAAGTATTCCTGCTACTTTTATACGATGTATTTGAAGCAATACATCGAATGCCTAAATGTTTTCTCTTTTGATGACATCTAATATTTGATGTCACGTTACAGAAAAGGTGGAATTTTACTGCAGAGTAAGTTTTCCCTCACGTTTCTTAGTCAAATTGCTAAGGAAATCGAAAAGAAAGCTTGAGTTTGAAATGAAAATTGTGCATCTAAAGTTACTTTTACTCATGGATATAAATTTGGTACAGATGGTTTCTAGCACCTCGTCTGGTGGGAACGCTCTTGGCGCACTATTTATGTCGCCAAGGAAAGAAATCTCAGAAAAAATCTTTTTATCATTGTAGATGTTTTTGAATATAATATCTAAATCTTTCCGCTTTCCGAGGTTACCATAAAAACGGGAATAACCTAATAAAGATGGGTTACCTTCACCTGCCGTAACTCGCTACTAAAAGTGCGCCAAGAGCGTTGCCACCAGACGAGGTTTAGATACATCTGTACCCTTAGTTTTTGTATTGCGTTTGGGGGTGGCTGTTGTCCATCAGCCACCTCCAGTGATGGACTGGTTCAGATCACCAGCTTGGGAAATCCAACCAACTACCAGTCTCACTATGCAAGCTAAAGACAAGTAATTACTCAAAGTAGGGTATGCCGATTTAAATCAAGTGACTTATTAAAAATGTCATTGATTTAAATCAAAATTTTAAGTTTCATTTTCCTTTCTGTATTAAGTTTATCGACATTGAAAATGAAGTAACTGAACAAAATGCATGTTATTTTATTCAAATAAATAAGTAAAGAACTTTGCTTGCACTCAGTTCACCCCAAAAATTGTACTCAAAATCATCCTCCCTTTGAAGACACTAAATAACAGTATTTGTTGATAGGAATTGTAATTACCAGACAAGTATGTATTTCCCTCTTGAGCTATTGACCAACAGGTGTCACTCAAGCCTATTGATCAGCATGGGGTGTTTTTAGCATTCCATGTGACTAAATTGCACATGGCTAATTTTGAACTGTCCTTCATGTGACGGGTGTAGATGCTAGAAATATATTCACTCAAATTATTAAAATTGTGGCAACTTGCATTCTTTAAGATACTTTAGTCTTTTATTTAGTATCGTAGTCTGGAAAAAATGAAGACACTAAGTCACAATGAAAAAGTTTTCTGCATTATCACAAAAGCATTCCAATTTTGCACAGAAATCTTTATACTTGGGAATTTTAATATTTTCATTTTGTTTTGTGTAATGTGTTGGTTAATTTTTATTTAAATTTAATTGGGGAAATTTTTTGTATTGATCCCTAGGAATTCTTTACACTGCTAGCTTAACTATTCTGTATTTATGGAATTGAAATTTGGAATGTAAAAGAGTTGATTCACACGTGATAATTGATGTTGGTTGTCTTCTACTCCAGCCGTCCAGCCCTCTTCCTTACCTCCGTGCTTGCAGGTTGGTAGAGTGAAAGATAAATAAGTCTGTCTGCGACCATCAAAAGCTTAAGGCCACGAACAAAACATGGAGCAAGCTTTTATTTGACCCTGTTTCACCTTATTTACCATGACATATTTCTATGGCAAATTTTTTAATTTTAACTGGACCCGACTTTTTAAGAGGACACTTACACTGCATTGGTGTGCATGATTATCCTGACTGCCCCTTTTGTTCGACAGGAAGCTTTATGGATTTTAATCATCTTTTATCTTCCACTTTTTTATCTGACTATCCCATCTTAGTTGACGACCTTTTTAGCCGTGCTAATTTGTACTGGGCTGCCAGTAGGAAATTATGGTCCCTTGTCTTTTCCTGACATAGGAAAGAAACATCTGATAACTGAGTGATTGCAAACTCTAAATCCATTGGCATGTTCTGGGGAATGCTATTACACTTATTGTGTGCTGCACATAGAGAAAAGTTTAATTTCCTTTCATTTTATGCATATACCCTTTTTACGTGCTTGGAATATAACTGAAATATTTATCAATCCTCAGAAATTTGAAAAGCAGGCATATTTGATTTTAATTTTTCTATATATTTTCATGTCTCATTTTTTTACTATTTACTTACACATAGCATTTTTTTCGTCAAGCTAAATATTAATGAGAAGTAGGAATTTTTCATGCATTTCAGTGCAAGTTCCTTTTATTTTCTACTGGTGTCATGACTTTTTCTCAAAAACTAGTCTTTAACCAATTAATTACTTTGTATAAAATAACTAAAGAAATTCTTTTAATTAAACGATAAAGAGAATAAAACTATACAGAACAAAACCTTTTAAAATAAGACTGGTTGCTAATATAGCAACCTTAGTATTTTTTTAATCGTTTGCTTTTTTAAATTTGTGTTCGTTATATTCCAAGAATCTATTTTGTAGTGAAAAAACAGATACATTCATTACTTTTCGTTCAAAGCTTTTTTCAAATCTGTTTTGAGATGTATTTCTGGATTTTCAATTTGATGTTTTTCGTTCAATAACTGTTATCAAGGTAAGTAATGGTGTAATTGGTTTTAAAAACATTTTTAATCATTGTATGATAATTTTGGGAACTGCTTTTGTTTTTAAATGACATACTAAGCATTTATATGCATACTCTGAACTCTTCTATGCATTCTGGGTAACATCGGCACTCTAGAGACTTTTCTTTCTTACTAAAAATTTAAATTCTACAAATATGTAAGATGTTAAATATGACACTTATTTACATTTGTGAAATTGGGTATCTAACAATTGTACCTTTATTAGAGTGTGGTAGTTGTTATGAATAGGAATTACAATTTATTAATGAAAATGGAAATTAGTTAACCAATTCAACCCGAGTAACTCCGCGTTATTCTGCTGGTATATGATAAATTTATTCTGAAATTAGTCTAATTTTTGCTTATTTTTTTGCAAAAATGTATATTGTGTTAGTGGCCCACCACTTTATTTATCTTGATTCAAAAAATTTCATGTCACCAGTATGGGTTAAAATCACTAATCAAAACCACACGAATACCAGATGGGAAAACACTGCTTATGCATTGTATTTGTTGTGCTGTTCTATTTACTCTATTGTGTGATTAACTTTGGTAATTTCTTTTTCACGTTTTAATGTAAAAAATTTACCCTGCTATATTTCCTGATATATTAATGTTATTCATCATAAATATTAATGTTTAACATAAATCAAAACTATCTAGAAACTGCACTGATCTGCGTGTGTCATGTTCTAAAAGTGTAAACTTATATGGGCAGGGGATTAATTACAATCATAAGAATCCGATTTCAATAAAAAAATCTTGTTTAAATCAAATAAATCCAATTTTTATGATTTTTAAAAAGAAATGATTTTTCATGCCCTGGCTCTAAGTCACACTTGCATTACTTACTTGGACTTTCTTACAGATGCTCAAGGAAATAGCGGACAAAATATCTAATCAAGAATCACTTGTTTGTTGATCCTGAATAGTCTTGATCTTAATAAGTAAGCATTGTTTACTGTTATATACTTAACTAATTTATTTAATTATAGTTCATTCATTTTGGAGTCAAACTCGTATTCAAACTGGAGTTTACTGTCATTAGGAATTTTGATCATCTATTCTATCAAAGTTATCTAATTGAATCTTAATTTTTTCATATCTTTTAAGTGTGTTTACCTAAAGATAGATAAAATTTGCCATTCCTATGCATGATACATCACAGACATGTGTTTTCTTATAAATTATTTAGCTAAGAGAAATTACTGAATTCCAAATCAGAAGAATATTCAGAAAAGTCAAAATGACCACTTGATCGAAAAACTTGGTCATCAAAACAAAATTTATAAGTGCAAAATATGATTAATGACCACTAATTTTAAATCCTGGTGGAAATGATATGATATTTTGACAGGAAGGATATTAGTGATACCTGTGGGTGTATTTGTAGTAGAGGGGAATGAACTGCTATGAAAGAGTTCATGGTTTGAGGAGTTGAAAATGGAAATGAGCATGATTTGTTAATGACACAGTTGCGAATCATTATGAATCGTTATGGATTTTTACCTTTTATTACTGTAAATAGTGAAATTATTACAAAAACTCACCACCATAACATGGTTTGGTCGTCAAGTTGCTGCCCTTTTGTACTCTTACAAAATGGTCACCAAAATTGTGCTACATAAAATTGAAATGCCAATTTGTCCCATTACAATATGGCATTCTTTTTGGCCCCTTATTATCATTTGGCAGTGTTCCCACACCAGTAAATAGGATTTTACTGATGTACAATTGGAGGAATTGTTGGGTTACCGAATACATCAATTTTGATTGCAACATTGACTGCTTCTTTTTCACTTTTTTATTGAAATGTTTAATACTGTCTGAGGAACTAACTGGAACAGTAAAATTTGAGATTACTGGAGAAAGTAAGGCAGGCAAATTTTATTTTTAATCGTTTTATGGTTCTCAACACTACATTGGGCATACATAGTATGATAGATGCATGGATAGGGCTTGCTTAATATTTAGAAATCTTTAAGAACTTAAATGGATATGGTGTTATATCTTACTAGCTCATAGAATAGAGCAAGGCAAAAATCATATGGCTTCTTGAGTGATTGAGAAATTTATTGTATCGATTGAGAATTGTCCTGGGAAATTATTTTTCGCTAACCACTAGTTTGCCAACCTTGAATCGCCAAAGTATAGAACCATTAAAAGAAATTTCATTTACCATCTGTATTCTGCACTTCATGTTCTGTGGATGGCAAATGAAATAAAAATAAATGACTATGCTTTGGCGATTCAAGATTGGCCAGCTAGCAGTTGGTTAGAAATCAATGCCCAAGACAATTTTCATTTGATACAATAGGAAATTCTCAACTACTCACAAAGCTAGACGATTTTCACCTTGTTGTGTTCCATGCACTAGTTTATATCTTTAAAAACTTTGAATGTGGTTGTTGACCAACAAAAATTTGTTCTATGAGTAAATGTCGATATTTACCATTATCATAAAAATTACTTTTATTTCAAATATAATATATATTGTGAGTGGATGTACTATTAATTTGATGTTTAAGATTTTTTAAGATATCTTTTTAGAGAAAGAAATTATTTTGGAATCGATGCTGCTTTGAATTTGATGATCTTCGCATTGGTACTTGGTAAGCATCAGTCTGCTTTTAATTCATCAGAATTTTCAGTAGAATGTAATGTCTTTGATGTTACATAAAATAGCCCAACATGCAGTTTCTTGTTGAGATTATATTTCTTGACTGCAAAAATAATACCTTGGCTTTCTACCTGTTTGCTTTACTTTTTTTCAGATTTGGAATCATTAATGAATGTTAATACCTATATAAAGAGATTTCTTCGAAAAATAATGACCCTTGCACCATAAAACCCCAAAATCAACCAACCATCTTCGAAAAATGCATAAGGTAATTTCGATTGATCAATAACTATCTTGAATAAATACTGATAATATTTTCTCATTATAATTTTCTTATATTTCTCAGAGAAAGTTCGTCTACATTTTGTACTGTTTTGAGCAAGATATTTCTTATGTATGGGTCTTTGAGTTGTCTTTTAATTGTACAGTAAGTTTATTTTCAATTAAGAGTTTTAAATTTCATGAAATCTTGCTTAATCAGAAGATTTTAATAAATATTTTAGCATGTATTGCAACTGTTATAAAAGTACCAAAGTAAAAATCCACCTGTTTATTTAACTTGCATTGTTTAGTTTTTTGGGGTCATTTTACCCAAATTAAAATCTTAATTTCTTCAAATTGTTTTCATTAAACAATTATATCCTATGCATAAATATCACTATTCTATCACTTACAATAAAATGAAATTCACAAATAAATATATATAAAACAGATCTTTCCATGTTCAGTTTTGAAAATGAACTTAATTATTTTGATATAATTTACTGAGTTTTTACAGTAATTCGCCATTTTGGTTTTTAGGTGTATAAAATTAAATTATTCTTTTAATCAAATATATATTTTGGTTTAAGTTTGAGTTTCTTTGGTATATTTTTGAACATATTTAAAAATAGTTTTGGCAGTAACTTGTTTTACTGGCTTTTATTTGCTTCTTACTTTACATAAATATCATGCTTATGATGCGTGCATTGTGTAGTTCTGAAAGTTTTCATTATCCTCTAAAGCGTCCTGAATCAATTTCTAACAAAGTATATGAAGATTATAAATTTCACTTTCAAACATCTTGATTATCTTTCTCTATTTTGGATTCAAATGTTTCCTTTATTTGCTCAAACATAGTATCATCTGTCATTTCATGATTTGCTATAGCAACTGCTTCATATTCTTAATATTATCTTGATTTTTCTGTTTTTGCCATGTTTATTAAAATTTGACCAAGAGAAATTCATCTTCCCCTCACTGCTTTCCAGCCGATATTAAATTCTGCCTCATAAAAAATTTTGTATTGTTGTCTCCTACAGATCATACTCAAACTTTCGAGATTTCAGTGAAGTGATAAATCTTTAGTGCGATGATACACTTCTTGAAAATCCTTTTTTGTAACGCAGTCTAAACTTTTTGATTCCTTACTCGATTGGTTGATATTGAGAGGCAAGAAAAATTATTCCTGTTTTTAGTTCTGGTCAGATACTGAGGAAAGCACGACAATCATTGACCAAGGTTTGTTTTCTACAAATACAGTAATTAGTCCCTATGTAGCAAAACATGACTAGTGACAAACCAAAGTCAATTAACTTCAACAAATACAGTTTAACTCTAATCTGGAGAAATTTATGAATTATTTCTTGTCATCCACAGACCTGACTCTGGTTACAGGCTTGCAATTAAATCAACAAATCCAAGCTTAGCTTTAAGGCCTTAGGAATAAGTTTTAAAAAGTTTTCTCAGCTCAATGTGTACTCTTAAGAGTTAAATTTTGATTTGATATATGAAGTAAAACCATGGGGATAAAAGCAAAAACAGTCTGGGATGATTGTTTACAGATGTGACAGATCATGTTCTCTTAGAGAATAAATTCTTTTTGGTCTTAATTTGGCACTTCTATATATTGCATCTTATACCAAAATTTTTCACTTAAGCAATGGGGGCACTATGGGTTTTCCACAGCCCTAGTACCCTTACGAAAAATTTCTATAGAATTCCATAAAATTTTATAGAATGTGGTTTATAGAAAGTCTAGAAATCTCTAAAATATCTGTAGAAACCTCTATCGAATTCTATAGAAACTCATCTCTTTTGTTCCACGACTTTACTTTTCTATAGAAATACATTTCTATAGAATCAGAGCTCGGTTTCTGTAGAAATCTATACATTTTTTTTTCTATAGAATCGAAATTTTGTTTATAGAAATCTCTAGAGTTCTATTAGAGGTTCTCTAAATTTTTTTGTAAGAGTAGACTGCAAGCTGCATGCAGTGCAGGATTGATTAATGTAACTACCCTGGGTGTTTTTCTCTTCTGAGTCAGTAAAACTTTCTTATGTCCATGTCCATTTCTTATGTCCTTTTATATGTCCATTTACTTGACCAAAAAATAAATATTTCTTTGTGCAACTTGGCCAGATCTGGCCCTTGTGCCATAAAAACCAACCAACATTACATAACCAACAAAAATTTTTTAAATGCAATGTTTTATAAGAAAGATTTGAAAACGAATTCCTGGCTTTTCTTAAAACGACCGACCTGCCAACTAATGTAGAAAAGTAACTATATACAAGAAGGTCAGTTTTGATTTTTGTTGCAAGAGGTAAAGATAGTAGAAACCACCTTTTTCTTAATTGTGTATTTCTGGTTTAGTTTCATCTTTAAAAGGTTTATTTAATGATTTTCTGGAAAACAGATGCTGGTGCCTTGACTACTTGTTTAGAACTTTGGTCTATTTTTATTGGATTTTGTTTGTTTTTGGCACAGCTTATCCGTTTTTTGGATCTTATGCCATAAAACCTCAATTAACCAACCTTAAAATTAATCATTGTGTCAAGATTAAGATTGAAGATTTTCGGTTTTTAAAATGTATATGGCTTAACTCTCAAAAATAAAGTTCTTATCTGTAAATTGTAGGTGCATATTTTGTAATCTCTTATGTAAAAAACCCGTATGTACGTAAAAAATCACTTCTAAAGAAACCTTTACTTAAAAATCAACTAACTTTCCAATTTATAAAGATAACTAATTGTTTACAACCAACATCTGTGATCTGGACACTTTCTTTGACAGTTCCAAAGCTTTTAAATGTTTTATCATTCACTTAAAAAACTAAAATCTTATTCTACTAATTTTATTGATTGAAAGCTTTTTATGTATATTATACTTTTTTGTTTTGTGTTTTTCCCCTTTGTTTTCCCATTGTCATGTATATGAATTTATTTCTCTATGGCACTATGAATGAATGAATAAATTTATAGCTGGATTTCGAATGAAATTCTTAGTTCAAAATATAGGCGCTTTGAGACATTCAAATCTGATCCCTATATTAGTTGGAGATAATAAAAAAGGAAGTCAGAAAATGTAGTGCTATTATAAACTTCATGCAAACAGATTGTACAACTTAAGATTTGCAATATCAGAAATTTACGAGTGTTGGGTTTAACTTATGGTCCTTTTTACACTAGTGCTAATTATACTGAATTTATGGGGTTACAATTTGCAAACACTTTCACGCTGACTTAGAAAAATTAAGTTATGTATCTTAGATACCATAGGTGCTTGTAAGATACAAAACAAATGAGATGAAAAACAAATAAATTATGGGAACTTTATTTAAATATTCTTTACAAAGGCTATATAGCTTAGTATAACTTTATAAAAGCTTTCATGCAGTCATTTCTGCCCCATCAAATTGGAGCTGAAATTAATTTTTTCTTGTTTTCAATTTTGTAATCTTTATCAATGAACTACAAAAGTTTTAATCGATGTGGAACAAAAAAAAACCATTGCATTTTTCATCAAAAAGATTCTTAAACCCAGATTTATTTTCTTTTATATTCTTTCCTCAAACGTACATTGTTTCCACACACATCAGACACTAACCACGTTTTATTACTGATTTAAATGTCTCTTCAGTCAGTTAAAAGTCAAACTGCATTTAAAAGAACTTTTTAATTTCCGATTAATCTTTATTCACGACCATTCACATTTGAGAGAATAGACCAAGCACTTTATCAAATTTTTATGTGATTTTTATTTTCATCTTATTGAATTAATGGTAGCAATTAATATTTACTAACATCTTCCTCCATATCCAAACTGTTACCATCCTTTCACATCTATACCTTGCATATTACAAATCTAATGCTCATTTGAAACTTTCATACTTAAACATTTCATAAAAATTTATATGTATGTTTACTAAGTATCATAAAGTAAAATAAATTCAAGTACTAAAAGTACTTGTGTATCTGGCTAAATACTTTATAGCTATCTAAAGTTCGTTTCTCAGCAGGACAATTGCCTATTTGCTGCATCTCCCAATCATCCCATGATGTCACAACTCTTGCAGAAACTTGACCATAATGGTAGGGAAATGGACTACCTGTTAATATTCAGTTAACCTTGCATTTGGACGACCTTCAACTTTTAATGTAAATAAATAACAAAATACACATTTCTGAATCCTAATAATTTGTGGGTTCTCATTAGCATGAACAACCAATTTAAAATTGGTGATATATCAGCCTCAGCCGATTGGCTCATTTTGCATGGAATGACCGTATAATTCCTATAGAATTTTCTTTCTAGATTTTCATTCACTTTTCTAAACATAGGTAATGAACTTTTTCTTTGTGGTTTTCAGGCCAATTCCTTCCTGTATACCCATGACAAGTGTGAGCAGTAAATTGAAGAAAATAGACAAGTAGAAGAGAATATTGTAAGTGTCACTTTAAATCTCACATATTTTTTAACTGCATTATCTGTTGAACTGCTATCATCCGACATTAGTTTATCAATTTTACATAACTAATTGAATGGATATAAAGGATTTTTCTTAAACATTGGTGGCTTAGAGCAATAACTCAAACTAACAAATTTTACAGTACACCCGTTTACACACTATTAGTTTTTAGGTCAAAAATAAAAATTCTATGTATTTTGATAGTGTTATATTTTTGTTGAAACAGATTTCAATATGACAAAGTATTTCTTATGAGATCAAGCATTTAGTGTGAAAACATATTTCCAGAAAATGTCAGTGAGTTTCTGCTCTAAGCCAACAATATATTGTTTATTTCAAGATTTCTTAGGAACTGGAGCATTTACTAACATTTGACACTGATAAAAAATTAATCTGAAATCAAAATTAAATGTTTTTTTGAAAAATAATTTGAATTTTAAGATTATCTTAGGAGAATTAGATCACTTAATTTAAAATAACCATAAAAGTTACATTTATTTTAAGCATTTTGTGTTCCCCGTGTATGGGCGGGCTGTAGAATAACCCCACCGCAGCCCTGTGTGTTGTAGAAGGCGACTAATGGTGTACCTCCCTGTCATATCAGGGTCTGGTTGGGTTGCGTACTAGTGGTCTCCCTACTCGGGGTCAAGCCTTTGGGCAACTTCAGGCGGAAGGCGTCCCGATGTGTGTGGCCCGCCGGATCTTGTTGCCGCAGTTCACTTGTGTGTTCCTACGCATGACGTGGAGGGTATAAAAATGGGAGGGTCCCACTCTTCCTCTCATCATTGACGCGTTTTTTGTTCTTTCGTTTGCTCTGTAGCATTCAAATTTGCACGGTCTAGCAACAGTCTATCTTGGCAGTGGTAGTTGCCCTGAACATCGGGTTGAGCGGGCCAAGAAGGCGACCTGCGGTCGCCTCAAGGGCTGTGTTTCCTGTGGGTGGGTTTGTGCAAACCTGATAATTTACATACGCGGCCGAAACCACCACTCGCCACCTGATTAAATGCGGGATATGAGGGGTCGTCTGCGGCGACAAAGCGTTTTGTGTACTCAGATTTGATTTGTGTGAAGCAATACTCGACCACATTGTGCATTTTGATAGCTACAGGGAAACTTCCAACAGCTGTCAAAAAGTAGATGCATTTCGATATTTAAAAATTCCTTAAGAAAATGATGCCTTTAACACGATTCTAATATTTTTATCAACCAATCGTTTCCCTTTGAAAAATTTGTACAGAATATTCCTAGTAATGTCAAGCATCCATGATTCCACCTCTTCATGTTTTCTGATTCTCAGAATTTATAAAATTATGTTGCTCCAGTGTGACGTTAATTGAAAATACCAATACCAGAATTTATAAAAGCATGAAGATTTATGGAATGTATACTAGAAACAGCAAAATTAATGAAATAGAGTATTAATTAGTTATCTAAATAGAAGGTAGCTGTGTATCATCTAAATGTTTTGTTGATGGATAAATATTTAAATCAAGAGTATTTTTGTTATGATTTGAATGCGAATCTGAAGTGAAATGCTTCATAGCTGCTCCAAATAGGCAAAATGTCTTTTAAAAAATGTCAGTTTTCTTGACCCATTTCTAATGCTTTTCTGTTCCCAAAATTTGAACTTGACATTCTTTAGTAACATTATCTATTGCTTTTGTTTCACCAGGTTAAAATTAATTATCCTGATACTCAGTGATATACTATTCTCAATTTTGAGGTCCAGCCTGTGAAATGACATTGGAAAGCTTATTTGTGAGATTATCTTGATCATTACTAATGTGTAGATTAATTGGTTCGTGAATCTTGGGATAGACTGCTATTTTAAAACATTTTCCAACTGAAGATTTATCTCTCTTGTGAATTTAAATGTTTGTTACTTCCAGAACACATTGCAAATGCTGTGTTCTAGATTCTATAGAAAGGTTTTGTTGAGAATCACACCATATATCTAAAGTTAAAGGTATTAGACATAATTTTCAGTCTCAACAATACTTGGGTAGCTTTACAATGTGTCATCAGTTACTCATACCTGCATTTTGACTGTTTCTGCAATTTTTCTACAGGTTTGCCAAGTTTTTTTGATAGACCCTCAAATATTTTATACAAGTAAGCTACAGGTTTTTGAAATATGTTCTGGTTACCATGGGCTAACATGTAAGGATTAAAGGATGTCAGATTAAGCCGCATATAAATTTGCTTGTCTTTATTGCCAATAGTTTCTGTATTTTATCTTGATACATACTGGCATAGTTCCTGAGAAGTCAGGGCCGCAGTAGCCCAGTTGGAAGAGCAACTGATTAGCAACTGGAGGTTTGCAAGTTTGATGCTAGGTCCAGCCAAACACCGTCGTGTACATGGGGGCTGGTGCGCGTTAAATCTGTCATGGCCTCAAATGTCCTCACGTTGGCATGGTGTGGAAGTTTGGAGAGTGGGGTGCCAATTCAGGTATTGCCTCATCATCTGACCGGGGTTCAAAATTATGTGATGATGTTCTCGGACCTTTCCTCTCGGGATTGATCCCAGACCAATCTTCCAATCTTCCCAGACCAATCAACAAAACTTCACCAATGGCCCATTGTGTTGCTCCGGTGCGATGTTAATTAATTACCCCCTTAGAAGTCAACTTGAGAATAAGCTATTTTAAAATTGAATCCTAAATAATGTTAATGACTATTAGGTGCTGCAAACAAATACTGTTTTTCGTACTTTGCCTGAAGCCTCTTTGACATAATAATGCTCCAAATGTGTTGGTGTGAGCTTACAGATGTGAAAAATGAGTTCAAATGTTCATTCCAGTAACCACTTTGCTTATGTTTCAGCAATAACTATTTTATTCGTACTATTTGACACATGCATCAAAAATTGTCAATCTGTATATTTATAAAACGTAAGTATTATTTACCTAACTTAAAAACCTAATGCACTTTTGCATTCTTTACGGTGGTTAAAATTAAAAATAATGTCAATTTTCCTATTCTCAGCATAGAGTAAAACAATATTAGTTAACAATTTTTGAACATTAAAATAACTTTCAAGTTTCATTAAAACTCGTTAAAAGATAATGCATTCTTGTGTGATGTATTACGTTAGCATTATTCACATTACATGTGACTCAGAATACATGTTCATTGAAAATGCAACACCAACAAAGGCTTACATTACAGCAATGAAATTCATTTGAGTACTGACATGTAACACAATGTATGAATCATTGAAATTGCAGAATTGTTAGTTAAATGCAAATTCAATATGCATTTCACAATTTGCCATTTGTGTCTGGGTGATGAGATGGATCAATTTTCAGGCAATCGTACCCTATATGTGTTTGATAGGGGAGAAATTGGGTGGCCCAGTAGGCCAAGCAAGAAGTGGTGTTTGTTAAAAAAGATGTTGGATGATTCGGGTGACTAGAGGACAAGCATTATCCTGTTGAAAGATAACTAGGGAGGATCTGTATGAAGGGTAAGATTTCTGGTTCCAAGACCTCTGATGTTCTGCTGATAGATTGTAGTGCCTGCGATTCATATAAATGAGAGTGGAAATGAAAGGAAATAGCACCCCAAACCATTACGCTGGGACAACCACTATGAGACTGCAGTGCACCCTTCCAGATGTCAATCCCAATACATCTGCAAACAAGGATCCAGCAATCATGGGTCACAAGATTGTATCTAAACTCTACCAGATACATGATTGGCTCCCATTCAGCATTCCAATGTTTTTGTTTGTATACACCTTGAAACCTAACTTTTATGGTATAGAGTTAAATTAAAGGATGTCACAGTAACGAAGGCAAACTGCAAGCCCTCGCAATAGCAATTGTTGGTGAACAGTGCTGGCAGACATTGCCTGTTGTGTCACCATCCTCTATTGTGCTAATATTGTGTTCATTGCAAAACAATTCACCACAGCCATGTGTAGCAAGTGCCTATCTTTCGTTTCTGACATACCCAGAGGTGCTCCAGATCCTTATGATACATAGAACCTTCTGTGCATTGCCTCTAAATATGCATAATGGTACTAACATTTTGCCTAATGCATGTAGCAACATCACGATATGACAAACCGCCTTCTCTCAACCCAATAGTTCTTTTCCTCGAATTCTGCAAACTGTTTGTAATGTTGCCTGGTGCAGTGAAACATGTTTACATACTAAAAGTGCAATACCAGTAGAATTAGCTGACACAATGTTTGGGATTTGCTTTTAGAGGCTTTATATCTTCCAAATCACATTTCAGCCTGTATTATATGTGCATCCTATTAGTCTAGATTTTAAACACTTGCTTGTGCCATATGCTACTGGTCTGCCAATTTCCAGTCAATCCAACTATTCTTTCTTGATGTTGCCATTTCAATTAACAGTGATGTATTTTAATCTGTTTTGTATAAATGGAGAGCTTTTTAAATTTTTGGAATTATATATTAAGTATGCATCTTAGAAGTAAGCTATGTAATTATACTTAAATTGGTCAAGTTCTCTCTTAGTTTTAAGAAGAATGTGTTATGATTTGCATTACTTTATAAATAATCAATCAATTGCTTTGATAAAATATTAGCTGACCTAAATGATGAGAAAAAGAAAATTGCGTTAAAAAATTTCAAATTTACAACTTGTAGCATTAATTAAATTTCAAAATCAGCTGTCATACTCTGAAAATCAATAACATGGTGTGAAAAGATAAGTATTTTGATATTGAATCATCAAAACGAATCACGTTGAAAATGTTTTTTAGTTCCCTTTCAATTCTATTTGTAAGAGTAAATAATTTTCAATAAGCAGTAATCAAAGCACTAATTTTTCTGCTAATTGATTAAACAATTAAAATCAAACTTCTAGTTTTCTAAGCAGTTAAGTTAGAAATGAATATCTTTGACATTCGAAATCGTATTGAGTATTTGCTTGTCAAAACTGAACAGAAATATAATGAATCTTTCCCATGAGACTTCACATTTAATGGATTAATAGAATAGTTTATTTAGTTATGTTCCCCAGTGATGTATATGTGTAAAAAAACTTTTGATGGGGTGAAGAAACATTAAGATTTGAAATCCATGCCAACAACTCTTACAGAAAGAATGAATGCCCTTAAAAATAAGGGATGATTACTTCCATCATAACTCCTTGGTTCTCCAGATCTCATCCACTTATTTCTTTTATTTCTACAAAAATTTGATGAATACCTTCCACAGCTTTATTCACATAATCTAATACTTGTTTCTTGGCAAGGACTACCGCATGTGTGGTTGGTGTAGTATGTCTCTGACAAGTTGCCATTTGAATCAAAGTTTTGAATGAATCTACTCATTAGATTAGAGTAGAGATTAAACATACGCTATGCATTCCTACAATTGCTGTCTTTAGTGTGGTTTCTGGATACAAGTTTACTGTGCAATGCCAAAAGTCATAGCATTGATTGCGAGTTGGTGCAACAAATATTCACCTATGGCATTCGCCATAAATGATTTTGGGAATGGCAGCCCTTTCCCTTGTGAGCTAAACCACCTTTGTACTAAAGAACTTCACCAAGGTCATCTGCCTTCTCACCAGAGCCGCACTGTATGTTAAAGAGTGCACTATACATTTTAAAATGTTGCAACAGTGATATTTAGTGCTTCCTGTGTTGCAAAAGGAAATGAACTCTAAACTGAAACTTTTTGTACAATTTTATTAATTACATGCTTCACTAAAGAATTACTTCTCCTTTAGTGACAAAACAATGCAGTTGAGCGGCATTCCTGCTAATACCCCAAAGGTGACCACTCTATGGCACTTTTGTAGAATACAGAGCATTTCCCATTGTCCTCTCTCGGGGTTGCACTTTCCTAATGAGTCCTTCACATTCAGAATGCTTTTCTTTGCTGGCTGCATTTGACTGTTCCTTGACTTCATTTGAACTTCTAAGATGCCATCTTCAAATATACTTAAAATGTATGTGTATTAAAATAACTATGCCATTTATTTATCGTATTTTTAAAACTCTTTTCTTTCATATCTCAAATAAAACACCTAGCAATTATACACAAGTATGTCTTCAGGAATAAAGATTTGGAAATAAATAAGATTTTGAATCTTAACCTATTTTATGACCTGACTACAATCTATTACTTCTTTCCCCCTCATTAGAAAATATGACCAGATAATTTATGAAGAGTTATTCAGAAAGTTAAATCCCGTTAAGTTTTTGAGAAACACTTACAAAAGAAACAGAATCATAAGCACATTTCAGTAATAAATATAAGTTCTTTGGGTTTCAACTCTTAAGCAAAAATGTAATAATTTAAACTTTTTTTAATCTGAAGAACATTTTAATGGCCTTAGTAGTTATCTTGAGCAGTTTTAGAAACACCATTAATATATGTTGAGATCCAGATATTTTCCTTATATTTATTTACGGAGATATTTTAAAATATATCCTTTGATAGTAAGACTTGGCCTCTAGGCTTAATATCACCCTTTATTCAAATGTTGAGATTTTACCCCTAAAACTCCCTGCAAAATGAAATTTAACTGTAAGCCTTTCTTTAGAAAGGTTCACATATTTTCAAGATTATTTTCAGGCATGTTTCGAAAACCAGTGTCCATTAGTCTTTGAAGTTATGCAAGCTTTCTTTATCACGAGATGCTGCATGAAGTCAAAGGCAGAGGGTTCAGCGGCATATCACTGGAGAGTCTTGGCTTGAGGTAAAACTTACCTCACATCCATAAAAACATTAAATAATTCTATGTACAAAGAGATTGTGTCCACTACACAATGTCTGCACATAAGGACACGACCTCAAAAGTGATTCTCGTTAAAAGATGACAATATCCAATTCTTCAGACTTATTTTTTGTCGTAACTGCTGTCCTGCCATTTGGTCAAATCCATGTGGGGAAAGTGGTGGCTATTACATTCTACGTATGGATTTCTGAAAAAAAAATTTGCCTATTTAAAAAGTACAGTATTTAAGTAAAATATGTAAATAAAGAATAGTAATAAGGTATAGTGCATGGCTGATGGGCTTCAGCTACCCCAGAGAAATAGAAAAATTAAATGTTCATTGAAATCATAACATTGAATTGAAGTTTATAGTAGATTTGTTACAAATGAAAGGTTTGATTCATGGTTAACGTTATTTTTAGCTATTCATCAGTTTTAGTGTGTAATGGTTTGTTCTCGGTCTTTTAGATGTTGACCACAGGGAAAGAACAAATCTTATTGTGAGGGGATGTCACCCTCAGTTCTGGTGGGGTAAAATTCATTCCACCATTTTCTGCATCACATTTAGATGAGATATCTTGTACAATGGAAATATTAATGAAGCTTTTGAGAGTTTGTTTTTATTTTACAGATGAAGACTTAAACATAAATGGTGATTAAGCAGATGAGCTGTTAATCTATTCCTGACCACATTTATGGTTACCAGCAAATATAAATGAATCAATTGATTTAGTGGAACCCATGCCTTCTACATCTTGACATGGACAACATCGATATGCCCGATGAATCAACTCAGGATATCTTCCACAAATTAATCCTAACCAACGAATTCTCCGAATCACTACTGGATCCAGTTGACCAACCCTTCTAAAATGGTGAATTTAACCCAAGATCCCTCAATGCTTATTGGAAAAGTGGATCATCAACAACCAGTCATCTCATCAGCCTGATTACCCTAAAGACAGCACACCTGGAATTGAGAAACATCCGCTCCAACAAGGCTGATGGAGATTCCTCAACTGACCAATTTCAAGCCGGACTTGGGAAAGTAAGGAAATATTTATATTTATTTGCCCAATTTGAAAAATTTTACTAAAATGCAGCAACTGGTGGAGAACACACTGTCAATTACCACAAATGCCCTAAGTTTCTTAGATTCCATGTGCACCATTCTGACTCACCTAAAACTGTCACCCAACCCGCTAAAGATCTCGTACAACCAATAGCACTGAACCATCGAAGAGACTCCTCTACCTACAAACCCAATAATCAGTTATGCGATAGCTGTTGACCCGAAGAGTACTGTCATACTCACCTCCCAACTAACCTAATCAAACTTAAACAGAAATAACTCATGCACTGATACTCTCATGGCCGTTTTAAATCTTACAGAAGAAAATAATTTGCTTACTTAAAATATTGTTTCAAGCATTCGAAAACACTCTCTCTGAACTTAAAGCCATAAATACAGGTATAGATTGAGCATTTATCATTTTCAAGCACTATTGCATCAGCTCAGGTAAAATACCCCATAATTAAATAATTTTCACGGCTTTAAATTCAATCCAATGCGAAACAAAAACTTAAACCCTATCCATTGGCTTTTGGAATGCTAATGGTTACGACCAAAATCAGACAGGTAGACTTTTTCATAATAATAACCTGGAAATTTTTCTGTTTCAGGAAACCCACTTTCTCCCGAAACAAAGTCCTCATCCCAAATTATAACTTATACCAAACTGACAGAACAACCCCCAATTGCCACACTTTTGGTATCACCTGTATGTAAAAAGTAATATCACTCATCTCATTCCCTCTCCCACAACCTCATTAATTAAATCTACTTTTTTAAAATTGTACTCAATGATTTATCCCTCCAATTCAAAGTGCATCTTTTTACATCTGTCTTTCAGACAACAGAAATATGTGACTTATTTTCCAATTGTTGACCTGAAAAAAATTCTGAACACAGGAAACAGTATTGTTGCCGATGATTTTAATGCTTTCTACAATGCATGGAATAATACAAAATCTAGTTAAAGCCTCTTTAACTAGATTTTGTATAACTAGACCCAAACTCCTCCAGCATTATTCACTTTGCCCTCTGTTAAAAAATATTCCCTATTATCACCAAATTTAAATTACTTATTTAAACTCTGACCACTTCTCTGTTACCCTCCAACTTGAATTCAACAACATTAGTAGAAATTCCCCTGTGTGATTTTTACATTACTGACTGGAACAAATTCTTAAAAATAAGCTCCTCCCTCTAAACATTACAAACAAAATTCTGAAAATAAAAAATTCTTTCCCTTGACAAATCATTAATGGAACTTATTGAAGCCTCAACAAAAATTTAAACCAAACACCATTTTTCTCCCAAGTGAAATTAAAACTCAAATTAAATTCAGAA
Source organism: Meta bourneti (assembly GCA_933210815.1). NCBI lineage: Eukaryota > Metazoa > Arthropoda > Arachnida > Araneae > Tetragnathidae > Meta > Meta bourneti. The sequence goes on from OW119934.1 coordinate 84,274,137, forward strand.
ATTACTACTGCTGTTTATGGCAACAAAACAGATCCCCAATCAATCCAGAAGAAAATTTCAATCCCTTATTCATAAATTAAAAAAATTGAATAAAAATTCTCGCATCCATGCTGAGGAATGCTACCAATAACACATTGAATCCCTTTCTACCAAAGATTGCTCCCTGGAAAAAGGCAAAATCTCCAAAACAAAAACCATAATCTACCCCTGTCAACCACCCCAAATGGTCCCTCTCTTTCAAATTACCAAAATCGAATCAATTAATTGCAAATAGAGGTCGTCGTGGCTCTGGGTATGCCCACTGCGCTAGCAACCTTCGAGTTGTAGGCAGCGCAGGTTCGATTCCTGTCAGGTGCATTCCTCTGTGGGTGTATTTCTTTCTTCTGTGACAGCAAAACTTTCATTGTGTGTCTATTATTTGATATTGTATGTTGTGTCTGGGACAGCATGGCCAAATATGGCCCTTGCTCCATAAAACTCCAAAACCAACCAACCAATTGCAAATAGTCTTGAATCTTAATTCTAACTAAACCATGATGTTAATAACTCCTAACTTACCATCAAATTAATTATTACATTCAAAATTTCATTCTAAAACTCAATTGAACCACGAAAAGCATCCTAAATTTCAAATTTTATCTCAAACCCCAAAACCTATACTGCGATCCTGTATAAAAACGCAAATAGACGTTTTATAAAAAAAATCCAATATCCTGAGGAATTATTTACTCTTGCAAACCTCCACAAATTGCCCCTATTCTCAAAAACATATCTTCGACTTAGAGCACAAACTCATTAACTGACAAATAGAAATTTTTGCTGTACAGCTGTTTGAAAACTATTAAATTTCAGTTAAAAATTGTGAATTACAAAAACTTTGTGCTGTGTTAGGTTTCTTTTAACCAGATTAGAATATGACAATGTATTTCTTACGAAAGTAAGGATTTAGGGTCTCTGAAAATAAATGTCAGTCTCTGCTCTAAGCCGACAATATTTGCTTTTTGAAAAACAGTTCATTTTCTCCGTACTCTGATTCTAGTGTAAATAAAAACAAACTACAAAATCTGCAAGTGTCTTTTATAACAATTCCAAAAAGATTCAATCTGAAATAACAAATCTGAATAAACAAAAAAAAAACTGAAAATGCCAAAACATTTATTGGAAATTTTTGTTTAAAGTGGGAGATGTACAGTGACACTGTGTGTGTGTGTCTTTCTGCAGCACCCCTCTTTTTCTTAAGTCCACTTGGGAATGGCCCTGATTGTAAGTTGTATATTTTTATTGAAATAAAGTTTATAGCCTGCATTGGTGATAATTATTGACTCACCCTCATAATATTAAGAATGACAAAAAGAGTATTGAATATGTATGAATGAGGATTTTTTAGAATTACATTTTCCTCACTCTCGACTGAACTATTCAAATGAGAACTGAAAAGATTAACACTGGTGAATGTAGAGAATTCTTACAGGGATTGAGGTGGTGAAATCTACATTTTTAAATGGCTCATTCATTTAAAATTAATCTTTTTCTGATATCCCAAAATAGTTAATCGTTCAATATTAATTTTTTCACTTTTATTATTTAGTTATAAATTATATTTATTTAAACAAAGACAAATAAAAAGATTCAGAGATAGTGTTATAGATGACAAGGGTATAACTGCTCTTTGATTCTTCCCTCATTCAATATTTGGTCAATCTTCTCTCATTGATCAGTAATACAAAAATTAAAAAATCTCGCTTATTTCACTTTAAAAGAAACCTTGTCAGAACAAAGATATTGTTTATATTTAATATTTTTAACATTCTCAAAAGGCGTATATTACTCACACTCATGTATCAGTATTTCATTACATATTTTAAGAATGTATACAGAAAATTTGGTGCTTCTGCATAGAGACAGGATTTTGCTTAAACTCACCGTTCACAATGTGAAATATTTGAACACCTAGTTTATATTGGAATTTGACAAATATTTGTTTTTATGAAAATGTCTTTCAATTTTGCGTTCTGAGGGTTATAGTAATTATTTATAGAAGTCAGGAATAATTAAATTAGATGCATCTTAAAATGTAATTGTATTAAAAAATATTTACTTTTAGTTAAATTGCTATAAGTTATATATTTAGTTATATAATACTAGTATAATTGCTCTAATAGAAAAAATTTGAAAATTTTAAACTTTGGTTTTCATAAAAACAAATTGATATTGAGTTCTGACCACTACATCAGAAAACAATAAATTATTGATCGTGTATTTTAGGTAGAAGCATTAATTGAGATTGAATGGGACTTATGTATTACTCTCAGCTTTTCCAAGTTTCAAAAAGGTAGAAAAATACTTACCGCATATGATCTCCCAACATGAATGAATTCATAGGCAGTGTGATGGAGTCATCTGAATTATCACATACAACTCGTCCTATTGTTACCTTCCTTATTTCGGTTAATTGCTCTGTAAATATATAAATAATGGATACGTTATATATATGCCATAATAACAGAAATCAAAGGTGCAGTCGTGGAGTAGTGGTGTAAGGCAATTGGAGAATGATCATTGGGGCTGAATGTAGTATTGGTTTCGCAAATGGAGAGGCAGAACATTCCACACACATAAAAATACTTTCTTTAATACTTCAATAGACAAGTGTAACATTATGCGTTCGTTGAGTGTAGGGGTTTGGGACGGCTCTGAACTCATTATAAGGTGCTCGTGAAAGAAGGAGAATAGTTAAAACTGAACTCACTAGGGGGTAAAGGATTTTGAGAAAGATTATTGGATTAGGGATCTATCAAGCAAGTTCATTGGCAGAAAGTCGGTGTTTTTACGAAGTAGCAAGTTGATCTTGCACCGGCGTTCTGAAAGGAAGAGACAAGCATTTCGAGTGAGCGGGTCAGTCTGAAGTCAAGGTTAGCGAAATGGCCGGAGTTCAAAGGTGAAAGTGGGTGACAAGATGTACTGACCATATGCTAGCGTTGAGACAAAAGACTAGCGGGTGAAAAGGGGAACGTTAAGAACTTATCTGTGGTGAGAATTGTATTTCGGTGGTTAGTTTTAGGGGTATCTTTTCGTATATATAAACAGATAGCAATTTGAAATAATTGAAAAAACAAAGTGGCGAGTTATAATAGTGAGCGATGGGGTGGGATGTTAGTTGCCATAGTCAAGCCCGATTCATTATCATTACAGAAACGGAAACACTGTTCAAAATTCAACATAAGAAAGTTGTTGAATGAATTTGAAATATGGGGAACAGTTTATTTGCTTAAGTGTTTTACAACGCAGAGAAGGAAATGCTTTCGTATGTAGAGATCTGTAGTAGGTGCTGCTGGCGACTCGACCTACTGCCTGGAGAATTAATTCCTCCAACCGTCTAAAGATGTACCAATTGACCATTTCACTGAACAGTTACGCTGCGCTATGTCTAAGTTAAGACCAACTCCTCGTTGGCAAGGTTCACCCAAAATGGTTTGGCATCGCGAGCTTGACAAATGTGTCGCCGAGGATTTTAGAAACCACTAGGCGTCTTACGATGGTCCTTTCTCGGTTTTGGAATGCAACAATCGAAGTTTCGCCTTACAAGTGAGGGGAGTAGAACATCAGTGTTGACAGATTAAAGCCATTTCTGTTGGTGCACAGAACTTTGAAAAATCGTCATATATAACTACGGCCACGGAAGATGCATTTCTATGAAACATTTCGTTGTGCCTCTCAGTTGTCACACCTGGGTTGGTTGGCTGGAATTCTGTTTATGGCGCAGGGGTCATATTTGGCCAAGCTGCACCAAACACAAGACAATGTCAAGCCATTGTGAAAAGAAAGTATGGAGAGGGGAGAAAGGGGATCGCTTGGTCATCCTGGGGTCGCCACCCCATGTGTACCAGTGGTAGTAAATCCCATGGGAAAAGAATAGATCACTATGGTACCTCGGGTCGTGAAGACCATACACACCTAAAGATGCCCCTGTGGGGTGTCACAACTGGGATAGGTATTGTGGATAACTATTGTATACACTTTCAAATAACGCAAAGTTTTGTGTTCAGCCCGCACAAAATGTATAAATTATGTTACAATAAACTGAATCTTCAGTTACCAAGCTATATTTATAATCTGTTTGTAAAGCTGGATATAAGATATCGATCTTCGAATACTTTAAGTATGACAGGTATAATAATCCCTAACTTAAACACCCCATAAATCTATTAAATTTATTAGTCTCTTGAAAATAATCTCTTCTATCATGAGTTGCTATAAACATAATGAAGCAAATCTTATGATCAATATTCATAGAGTAAATGATATCAACAGTGATAACACTGTTCTTATAAAGAGAGGGCACATATTTAGTGTTTGAGATTGACTTCCAACTCAACCTAAAATATGTTTCGTTGAAGTGTTTTATTTATACTTTTATAGGGCTGCTTAATTGGTTTTATGGCGCAAGGGGCCATATTTGACAAAGCTGCGCCAAATACAAGGTAAACGTTAGTACGTCATGTGCAGATTCAATGAGTAACAAGCATCGACATCTGAATCAGTCCGGGAAATTTACTTTGAATGCCGGAAATGTGAAATTAAGAAATGCAATTAATATGCAATCGATACACATAATGTTTGCATGTAAGTGATTGTCAGAAACTGCTTACTACATCAATTATTAATAAATTATGTATATCTTATAAATTAGACAAATGAATGTTAAAATCTAAATATTTTATTGTCAAAGAAAATAACAAATTTGATGTAATCAAATGGATCCGGCAAATGCAGCCGGTGTTGGCGACCGGATCGGCAAATCCAGTCGCCAACACCGGCGGCACCGAGCTGTGTGAAATCTTCCATTTGATTACATTGTATCCAGGGGTCCGGATTTGCCTGTGTGTGTGAAAACGGCATAAGAAAGGATTGCTGGTCGTAAATCCGAGCGGTCGTTAAACGGGTAGGTAGGTCGATAAGTAAGGAGTATCTGATATCAAGACGACACCATGACAGTGACGGACTGCCTCTAGATCAACCCGGGAAATCATCTTCTGGCCTGAAGCTTTTTCCAAAATGTTAAAAGTAAATTATGCCATGTCTAATGAACTAAATTTGGGCATAATATTTACTCAAAAGTAAATAACACCAGTACAAGTGTCATAAATTGGTCCTGTGATTGTTAGCAAGTTACTGGATTGTATTACGTATTTATTAATTTGTTTACTGTTTTTCTCTTTGAAATATCTAAATTTCTGTTCAAAATAAACCCTGTCAGAACCATGATATTTTTATACTTTTTGGAAGACCTACAGGATTTTCGGGAATTTCCTGAATTCCTGCTGGCCCTGTCCATTACTGACTGGTGGTCGTCTTAACCCTCCTGGTAGTTGTTTCGACGAAGTATCTCGTCATTAGCAAAATTGACCAGATCTGGATAAACTATGTATCTCGTCATTTAAAAAACTGCTCAGGTCTTGATATCGTCATCATAAAAAAAATATGCAATATCTTGATGACGAGATATCTTGTTGTTAGCAAAATTGGTCAGATCTTGATGGACGAGATATCTCGCCGAAACCACTTGGAGGGTCAACCACCTGGTGACTGTTGATGAGGTATCTCTCCATTAGCAAAACTGGCTAGATCTTGAAGGACGAGATAGCTCATCCTTAGAAGAAAACTGACCCTTGATCTCGTCATCATCAAAAACTGAAACGATCTCATCATCATAAAAAATCGGCAATATCTTGATGAGATATCTCGTCATTAGCAAAATTGGTCAGATCTTGATTGACACGCTATCTCGTCGAAACCATTTGGAGGGTTAAGGAATTAAGGTATTGGACATTCTAATTCTAAATTATAAAACAAAAATACGAAGGTGAACTCAAATGTGTGAAAAACAAATGGAAAAAAGAATAGCCTGGTCTCACCTGGTGTAAAGGACGATGGCCATCCAGAATTTTCGTACCAGAATCGATCACCTCGTCGAAGGTTTGCAAATTGCTCCGCTATCAAACATGATAATGTGGGTCCAAGAATGGCCCCAGGTAAGGAGTATTCAGAAATAGCAGCGCTCCATAAATCGATATCATCTACATGCCTGTTTAAAGAGGAAATTACTTTGAACAAGCATTTTAGAACACAAAACTACAAATTATACAATCATGTACAAAATAATAATTTCCTTTAAATTTCTTTGCTCTGTGTGAGAGGAACAGATATATTTTCAGTGGATACCTTCACATTTTAATCAGCAAGGACAATAAACCGTCGACCTTTTGTACCATACATTATGTGCCAAAACTTTTGGGGCACACAATTTTACTCTAATGTACGTATAAAAGCTAAAAAGTAGATTTAAACGTACCTAGTACCAATTTTGGTACAGCTTTGATGTAAAGACTTTTTTGTGGCAACGCTTTTGACGCGTTTTTTGTATCGAGTTTTGACAGGCAAAGGAACCCCACTTTATTAGGATTATGGTAACCTCACAATTTGAATAGTTTTAAATATTTTTGCAAACCATTTTCTTTTAGGTTTTACCAGTCCTAAATAACTCGAGTTTGCTAGAATTAATGTAATATTTTATACCATTCATATTATATAGCTTGGTTTCATTAGACTTATAAGTAATAAATTATTTAACATGAACAAACTTCTACAAGAATATTTTAGAAAAAGTAGATTTTTTCATCGAAGTAAATACTTACCTAGTAGTAGTTAGAATAATCACTTGTGTGGATTTTCTATTTTTAAAATTATTTTCGTTAATTTTTTTAATTTTCCACTATGCCTAAAACAGTATTTCTAAGAAATTCTTCCTTGGCGACATAAAAAACAAGCCAAAAAATGCATGCGCCAAAGGGGTTGCCACAAAAAGTCTTCATATCAAAGCTGTCCCCAATTTTTTCAGTAGACGAATTTCTAAAACACATCCAAGTATTCCAGGATTGACGTACACATGTCCAAAAAGTTCCAGGATTGATATCCACATGTCCAAAAAGTTCCAGGACTGACGTATGCTCTCGGAAACAGCAATCGCTCTCCAATAAGTGTCCAGCCACAAACCGCTGTTTGATATTTCTGAGAAGCAGCACAGGGAAATTGCAAAAGTGCTTGTACGTGCTTTTGTCCTGTTGCCTCGGAAAAGCAGAGAATTAATGCCTGTTTTTGTTTGAAGCTGGGTAAAACAGCTACAGAAACGTACCACATGTTAAAAGAAACTAATGAGAATAGAGCCTTATCCCGCAGCCGGACTGGATTGTACATACCAAGGATCACCTGCTACCCAGCAGCTTATCTCATAAATTGGGAAGAATCCAGAAAATTAGTGTGCATGAATGAAAAAATTTTGAATAAAATATAGGTGGAATGGATTTTATAGCTTAATTAATCAGCGGAGCCAAAATTTTATAACACCCTTGAACCACTACAGCCGTCAAATGGTCACCCTCCCAAGTACTGACCTCAACCGGAGGTGCTTAAATCGAATGGGCGGCTGTTGATTTTCTACACCGCTGATAGCCTTGCACGTAGTAAGCTTAAATAAAAAATACTAAGGATGGGATCAAGTAAAAAAGTAGAATTATCAAATTTACGCTTAATGGAAGTTTAACCTAGATATAATTAACTGTCCAGTCGAGTCCTATCCCAAGTTACAGGCGACTTGGAGTAGGACTCGACTACAGGGACTTGGGATAGGACGACTCGGAACGCGGTCCTATAAATGGACTTGCAATTAAGTTGCAAGGAATAAATTAGAGGGATTGGAGTCCTAGAGAGATACTTCAGGATCCAAACGGAACACTCCACAACGGCGTTTCGGCCAATGTGGGAAAGTTTGAAACTGTTGATGCAGAATAGCTCGAAGTCTTTTCTGCGAGCTTTTGAGTCGAAATGTGGAAATGACCTATGCTTTGTTTGAAACCTGAAGTAATTTATCAAAGTTGGCCGAAAGAAGCTGCAAGAATTTAGCTACAGGTATAATTTTGAGGTCCCGCAGCTGACTTTTTGAGTGGTATGCCCTTTTTCGTGATAACCGGGAGTTTCTACAAAATGATAATCGAAGTGGACGTCCGTCGACAGATCTCAGAGGGATTCAGAAAGTTCGTAATAACTTACTGATCGAATGTTGGTTGAAGTAGTAAACATCAGTAAGTCAACTTGTCATGACAGTTTTCGTAATTATCTTGGTAAAGGAACACTTAATGCCAGATTGTCTGACGATGAGCAAAAGGAATCTTTTTCATCGATCTGTTTGGATTTGCTGTAGAATACAAATCAGGATCCTGGTTCACTCAGAAACTGCGTTGCCCTATCCCCATATTTCTGGAATTATCACCCTGTGATTATTTCCTATTCTCCAGGATAAAACAAGCGCCGAAAGGATAGCATCATGCAGACATTCCAGGTATCCAAGCAGCTGTGACAAAGCAACTCTCAGACATACCAGCAAACGTAATTATCATGGCAAAGGAAAACTTAATGCCAAACAGGTACCCCGCATTCTGACCGATGAGCAGAAGGAATCTCTCATCGACCTGTTTGGATTTGCTGCAAAACACAAATCAGGATCCCGGCACACAATCAGATAACTGTTGCCACATTCCCATATTCCCCGGAACTATCGCTTTGTGATAACTTCTTATTCCCCAGGATAAAACGAGTGCTGAAAGGACAGCGTTATGCAGACATTCCAGCAACCCAAGCAGCTGTGACAAAGCAACTCTCAGACATACCACCAAACGCTTTCCAGAACTATATCAAGGACCTCCAGAAACGCTGGAAGCTGTCTTGATTCCCAAGGGAGTTGTTTTGAAGGAAACAAGCAATAATTATAAGTTTATTTTTCCTATCAGGAGTCCTGGAACTTTTGGGGCATTGGTTGTATGTTTTGTAATCGGATATTTGTGACCCGAATTCATCGAAACAATCCATGTTTAAAATGAAAATGGATGGCTTTATATTCAAAGGTTTAGAGTTACTTCAGTATCCATACAATTAACCCTCCTGGTGGTCGCGAAGAGGTATTTCGTCATTAGCAGAACTGACCAGATCTTGATGGACGAGATATCTCATCCATAGAGATCTCGTCATCTCTCGCCGGCAATATCTTGATGACGAGTTACCTTGTCATTAAGAACATTGGTCAGATCATGGACGAGATATCTTGTCGAAACCACTTGTAGGGTTAATAATCGAAAGTAAATTTGTGTTTTTTATCAAATGTACTTCACTGATTGCTTATAAATTGTCATATAGAAGAGTATATTTCAATAAAAGAATCAGTTATCTTTTTCTATAAGAATGTCGTCGACAATTGCAAAAGAATCATGTGTTACCTATTCAGAAGCTTTCAGACATACCTGTAAATTTGTGAGTAACGGTGTACTGTCTTGTTTGGTAGAATACCTATCAGATCCCAGAAATTGCGTACTCGTGGCATTCCGCAATATTCACGATACTTATTATAACCAGGAACTCCGTGTTCTCTAGCTCTCTGCACGTTCATAGCTGCTAAATCCATACCGAATCCATCTCCAGGCTTTTCGAAGAGGTGGTTCGTTACCTAATGTAAGGGGAAAATATCACTTTGATTAACTAAAGACCGATTTAAAAAATAAATACCACAAAAATGCCGCTGAAATATGCTTTGGGATTCAAGAACAGACAATTTTCAGTATTTAATAGTTTACTATAGCGTAAGCAGAAATATTTAATAGGGAGCTTTCCTTCCTATAGGACAAATCTGTGAATGATCCTTTTCATTTACTATACAACTTTTAGAATGACCTAAAAGATCATATCGTCGTCTTAGGGCAAAACTCACTAACTTTTTTCGGAGACACTAAATGCTGTTTTATGATGACGAGAAATACATTTTCATATTGTAATCCGCTCAAGAGGTACATAACACAGTCAAAATGGTTATAATTTATATTTTACCTAAAAGCTAATAGTTATTCTTTAAACAGCTGTACAGTAAAAAATTCCTTTCGTCAATTAATGAGTTTTTGCTCTAAGCCAACGACATGCGTCAGTAAAACAGATTAATAAAGAAGCATATTAGAATACATGTGTGCAAATTCAGGTCAAATCCACAGAATAAGCTTAATAACTCAACTTTTTACGTAGGAATGGCATCTGTCAGTGGTACTAGTCTTGCTATAACTTTAAACTTGACTTCTTTTTCCATAAGTATAACAAATCTGAGTGATATTATTTATTTATTTTTTGCACAATTACCTAGAAGATCATATACGACAATAAAACAGACTAATAAAGATGTGTATTAAAATACATATGAATAAATTCATGTCAAGTACGCAGCATAAGCTTAATATGATCAATAGTCTTTCCAAAAGATTGTGTTCTAAGGAAAGGAAAAATAGAATTTTTCAAATGGATTCTATTAATTCTATTATAAGGAAAGAAGCATTCGAATTTTTCCAAGGGATTCGCTTCCAAAGAAAAGGAGGAATAGAATCTTTCCAAGGGATTCTATTCTAGGGAAGGGACCAATATCTTTCCAAGGGATTCACTTCTAAGAAAAGGATCTATGGAATCCTTCTAAGCGGTTATATTAGAAGAAAAGAATTAACAGAATCTTTCCAAAGGATTCACTTCCAAGAAAAAGAGCAATAGAATCTTCCCGATGGATTCTATTATAAGAAAAGGATTAATAGAATCCTTCCAAGGTATTCTATTCTAAGGAAAGAAATCTTTCCAAAGGATCCTATTCTAAAGAAATGAAAAACAGAATCTTCAAAGGATTCACTTTCAAGAAAAGGAGCAACAGAATCTACCCAAGGGATTCTATTCTAAGGAAAGAACCAATAGTTTTTCCAATGGATTCTAGTCCAAGGAAAAGACCAATGGAATCTTTTGAAGGTTAAATGAACCTATGTATTCTTTCACCCAATATATGTGGTTATTTAGGCATTAAGTGTGTTGTGGGGTGAAAGCAATACTACACTACTCGAAAATCTAGTGACGCTCAGAGGGTCAAAAAGAATTTCTATTGCAGAATACAATAAGTACAAAAAATTATGCCTTAAGTGATCGCAAATGCAGTATGATCTCTGATTAATTTGCTACGATATTGATTGACTTTTCCCAAACTTTATTTTTCAGCGAAAAAACATAATTTTTGAATCAGGTATAATTATAATTCCTTGTTACATCGAGCCTGGATATATCACGCATTCCGCTATATCACTTACTTTGATTGTCTTTTTAAGAGAGAATCTTCGAAACAAGCATTTAACTGAATTGGAAATTTGTTTGATTTCATCTCTAACATTCAGTTGCAAACACTCAATCAAAAATCCAGCTCTAGCAGCCTTGAAAGCTGTTTGTATTCTTTTACCTTTAGATATTTAAATACAGTGGATAAAAAAGTTTTCGTACGGAAACGACGTATAAATTTTTATAATTTCTAAAGAAATCTCACCAAGGATTCAGAAACTCAACAAGAAACTTATTTCATACGAGAGAATGTGTTCGCAAGAAAGGTTCCTTAATTTTCACTAATAAAAAGTAATTCATTAAAATTTTTAGATAGACATACAAAATAAAAGGCACAAAAAGTTTCCGTACGCACTATGAAAATTGATTAGAACGTAGTCCAGCTGTCCCGCATTCAATTATAATTATCGAATGAAAAAGAACTCCAGTATTGTGTAAGTAATCATTTCAAACGATTTTTATACCAGTGGATCGCCTAAAATGGGAATTCCGAAAGCTATTCGCGTGTTGGTGATAAAGTTGAGAAATAACGGTTTATCAATGAGGAAAATAGTGGTGAAATCGCAAACAAATCTAAATCTACGGTAAAAATCACTGAAAGATATAATTAGGTAGAAAATGGAAAATAGGAACCGATACGGAAGACCTCAGAAATTGAGCCAATACACCAGGAATATTCTGCAAAAAGTTCGCTATGATACACGAATTAGGCACCACAACTTGCATCTTTGTTGAAAATTAATTACAATCTTGAAATATCACTTCAGACTAAGAAAAGTAATAAAAAAAAAGGGTAGCTACAATGGGCATGTTGCACGTAAGAAGCCACTCATTAGCAAACATAATAGAAGAAAGCGTCTTGGATTTCAAAAAAAAGCATGTAAACCCTTAATTTTCTGAGATTAACCAAAATTTTGTCTCTATGGTTCAGATGGACGAGTTATGGCACGGAGAAAACCGAAACATCTAATTCAAACAAAAAACTTATGTAGAACTGTAAAACACGGCGGAGGAAATGTAAAGGTGTGGGGTTGCATGAATTCTTCTGGTGTGTATAATTTATGCTTTGTTGAAGGTAATATGGATAGCTATGTGTACCTAGACATTTTTAAACAAAATGTCCTTGTTATTGCTACGAAACTGTCTATTGGAAGACCATTTATCTTCCAACAGGACAACGATTCAAAACATACTACAACGTTCTGTAAAGAATGCCTTTACCATACGTCGCAGCAACTTCACACACCACCAGTCTCCTGATTTAAACTCCATGGAACACTTATGGGATGAAATAGGTCGTGAACTAAAAAATTATGATACCAGCATTGAAGATAACCTGAAAAGTGCCATTCTGGACGTCTGGAACAAAATTACTCCAGAAACAAAAAAAAACTGGAAGTCATGCCTAAACATCTGAGAGAGGTCATTAAAGCAGTTTCAACTGACCATTAAATGATGAAACATGAGGGGGAAAATAACATTTAATGAAATATTTTTCGCCGTACGGAAACATTTTGCTTTATATTTGCCACATTTTTGTGTTATTGTGAATTATGCGTTAACTTATGTTAATATTTTTGTTTAAATGCAATAGAAACTTCCTATGCAATTATGCTAATCTTTTTTCCCATTTTTATTTCTTCTATATTTATATTCTGCAAATAATAAAGCAATTTATTTCAAAGAGTAAGTGCATACGGAAACTTTTTTCACTCACTCTATATCTCATTTGGCTATTTGTTCTTACTAGATTTATAACACGAAATCTAGTAAGAACAGCTTTTAAAATATTCAACCACATTTTGTATTATTTTGTAAGATTTTACCATCAATTTTGTCTTCAACTTATGACAGGCAGGTAGATAGATTGTTAAGGTGTATGTATACACTAGAAATCATGAAAATCGACCAGAATATCGATACTTTTGTTATTAATTCAAAATATTTTCTAACTTCTTAACTTTCAAACAATACCAAGATCTTGTAAATATTCAAAATAGTTTTCTAGTTACAAGGGTTTTCGTTAGGTACTGTCGCAATGTACAATGCAAACATGCTTCCAAAACTTTAAACTCAATTTCTGAGGAAATGTAATTTTGCAATAGGATGCTTTGTTCAGTGATAAATCAACAATGAAATTATCTATTATAAATATTTTTGTATCATTATAATCTTAATAATACAGTGGATGTTCTGAACCTCAATCAGAGTGTTTAGTTAAGAAATTAGTTTTAGTCAATTTTTAAATGTTAAGATTCCTGAAAAAATCTTGATTTTTTTAGACTTCCTTGTTAAAAAAAAATGTCAAAGAAACGTAAGAACGAAACCTATTCACTCTAGCAACTTGACGGAAAGTCGAAACATGAAGATTGGTATTAGGAATAATTTCCAAAATGAATTCTTTCTGAACACATTAGAATTTAAACACTTAACATTAGAATTAGAACACTTAAAAAAGCATGCTAATTAGCTAATTATATCTAAATTAGATGAGTAATGATTAGCTTAATCTGAATTTTTCACATTGAAATGTGTTTAAGCACAAACTAATGACCTATTGCAAAAAAATTGGATTTTTAAAGTCAAAATTCAAAAACATCTAGTGTATATGTACACCTTAAATTATCGTCGCACTGGAGCAACACGACTCGTTATTGGCGACGGTTCGGGGTCAATCCTGAAGAAAAAGATTCGAGGACAACTCGCAATTTTGAACCACGGTCAGATGACGAGGTCAACACCTGAGGTGGCCCCCACTCTCCAAACTTCCACACCACACCAACGTGAGGACATTTGAGGTCACGACAGATTTAACTTGAACTAGCACCCACGTACACGACAGTCTGGTTGGACCAAGTCTCAAACTTGCAACCCTCCGGTTGCTAATCTAACCGGGCTACCACGACCCCTGTTCACATTTAGAAAATTAAAGTATATATTTTGTGTTCATATTATAATTTTTACCGACCAATCGGACTTGTGGTCAGGTTCAATTCAAGCCCTGGTTCAATCCAGGGTAAGGCATGAATGTTTGGAGTGAGTGTGTGGCTTCTCTCTCTCTCTCTCTCTCTATATATATATATATATATATAAAAGAGTGCCATAAATGAATGGTATGTATGTGAGGTGCAACGTGAACCCACCTCTCGTGATACCCAAGGTAATAGTGGTTGTTTACAATTCCGCCTTTGTAATGACACGATGACTGAAATACTTCTAACAAGTTCAAATTGGCCGGGCATTGGTAAAATATATATATGATTTTGCAATTTAAGAGCCTTTTGATTTTAATACAATTTAATTAACAAGAGTTTGTTTTATATTAATTGTTTATTTTATTTCAGTTTTTCTGTTTCAGAACTCTAAATTGTCTTCACTTATCTTTAACCCTCCTGGCGACGAGGTATCTCGTCATTAGCAAAATTGACCAGTTCTGGATGGAAGAGTTTATCTCGTCGTTCGAACACTTTAGCAGATCTTTATCTCCTCATCATAAAAAAATTGGCAAAATCTTGATGACGAGATATCTCGTCATTAGCAAAATTGGTCGGATCTTGATGGACGAGATATCTCGTCGAAACCACTTGGAGGATTAACGTTTTATAATCGATTTAACATAGATCTAAATATTTCACTCCCAATATTAAGGTGTAAACAAGGACCACTATGATCTTATATAGGTCGTATTTGCCCCATTTAAGTTCATTCAAAGGGTCCGCGAATTTTGTTAATTCTCAAGTGGGTCCTTGTAATAAAAAATTATGGAACCACCTGTATTAAATAAAAAATAATCACTCACTTCTGTAGTAACTTCTGGATCCATAGCATTAGCCTTCTGGTTGATGAGTCCGTGCATAAATGAATCCACTATTCCTGGTTTATACAGATTATAAGGTTGCCTGAGGACAGTTGAAACTCGAATAGAATCTAAAAAAAAATGTTTGAGATATGTCAATAGCCATTTACAATTTAGTCTATAAAAATGAGTTTTTTTCAGATGTTTTATGGCATAAACTTGGAAGGCATAAAATAATTTTTAAACTGCAGCGAGAATTTGGTATGTTCGCTATATTCGTTAACCTTAATTCTAGTGCGTAGTATCCGAACGTTTTTACTCAACGCCCCCTTTTCAAAGACTTTTTAATTATAAGAATCCTATTTTTAGTTATAAGAATCAAGGACAATACATCCCTATAGTGAGTGTGTCTGTATGGTCAAGTGTTAGCTTGAAACATTTTCAGGAGACAATTTTTATCATCTTATTACCCACTCTTGCGTCTCAAAGTCCCCTTATTTCCCTAGGCCAGCGGTGCACCCCCAAGATTCCTTCAGCACATACTTAACCCTTCCAGTGATTCGACGAGATATCTCTTCCAAGATCTGGTCAATTTTGCAAAGGACAAGATATCTCGTCGAAATAAAATCGCCATATTGCTCCAAGGGAATAAAGATCCAAGTAGGAAAAACAAATTGCCCGTAGGCCCGAACTGGTGACAGTTCGAAACAGGTCTTAGCACCAAAGGCTGGCCACTACAGCGCAGTTTTCGACTCGAAGATTAACCACCAGGAGGATTAAGGAAACCATGTTCTAGGGTTTGAAAACTTCCATGTTTTTTTGTATAATCTTTGTATCCTTTTCGATAATATCGTCGGATTATACAAGGTAGGTAGTTAATTAACACCTCACTGGAGCAACACAACGGGCTGTTGGCGACGGTCCTGGATCAATCTCATGGGGAAAGATCCAAGGACACAACGCCTCGTCATTTTGAACCACGGTCAAATAACGAGGGTAACATCTGAGCTGGCACCCCATTCTTCAAACTTCCACACCATGCCAAACGTGAGGACGTCGGATTATACAAATGAACCACACTAAATCAAAAAACAGTCCGAGAAAAGGAAGGGGAAATAATTCTTATTTTCAGCAATGGCGAAAATTGTAACGACCATTTTAACAATTATCTATTACTTTGTATTTACTCAATTTCTCAGTTATCCAGAGAAAAGTACTTTCATCATGATTATGTATTGCTATAGCAACTTATTAAAAAATTGTAAATAATGTACATTTATTCGTGTATTTCTCTCAAGTTTGTTTTGTGTCACTAGAAGACATAACATTCCTGTATAGAAAAAATGACCTAAAGGACTTCATTCACACACACGCCAGTCTAAAGATCACATTCTGATCAAGAAGGTGGGTTGGTTGGATTTTATGGCGTAAGGGCCATATTTGGCCATGCTGCGCCAGACACAACACAGACAACAAAGTAAATAAACAAATACACACAAGAAAGTTTTACTGACACAGAAGAGAGAAATACATCCAAGGAGGAATCGAACCTCCGCCGCCTACTGTCAAGCTTTTTTATCGGTTCTTTCCGATATTAAACTAGTTGAGGTAGGTAGTTATTTAACGTCACACCGGAGCAATATAACGGGCTATTGGCGACGGAGATCTGGTTCGGGATCAATCCCCAAGGGAAATATCTGAGTTCAAACCAGTTGAACCCAATGTTATTATTTTAAATTATTTATTTGATTATGCATAAAAAGCATTTAACTCTCCAAGTGGTTTCGATGAGATATCTCGCCCATCAAGATCTGGTCAGTTTTGGTGAGATACCTCGTCGATACAACGACCAGAAGGGTTAAAATTGCAAACTTTGAATACATTATAATCATCACATTTTTATGATCTAAAGCCTTTTAGAAAACCTCCTATAAAGTGCATTTATAACCTAAGAAACTATAAAATGCCTGAATACCAAAAACTGACCTAAAATTTCACATATTTTTTGCAAAACTTTTTATAAAAAGAGCGTCGTGGCTCAGTGAGTCCTGTATAGACTCACTGAGCCCACTGTGCTAGCAACCTGTTCATTGTAGGCGGCGCAGGTTCGATTCCTTAGAGTGTATTTCTCTTCCGTATCAATAAAATTTTTCTTGTGCGTGTATGTCCATTACTTGATACGCTCTGTCATATCTGGCACAGCATGGCCAAATATGTCCCTTGCGCCATAAAACCCCAACCAACCATTCTTTGACCTGGGGAAAGATTCAAGGTTTTATAATAAACAAATTTTCTGAGGTTGTTATCCTATCTGATTCGAAGGCCGCGCATTGCAGGTCATTGACTCTGCTTATGACAGGGTAGGTGTGGGAATCCGCATTTCTATAGACTGTCGACAAAAGTGGTGAAATCGCAAAAGTCTACTACTATCAGATGATCAATCAATGGACCAATCACATGATGAATCAATGGATGGGTGTGTTCTGCCGTACCTTGGACCAATCAAATGATGAATGTTAGGCTCCACCCAACAGGCGAAAGCAGTCTAAGTGTCATGTTATTATTAGTTCTGGGCACATAAAAAGGTTACCATTGTTCACTCTACTTTTTATTTCCTCTATGCAACCAACCTCTCCTTTGTCCTGCTATTCATGCATCCGCTGAAGATGATCGTTTCTGGGATGTCCGAGACCGTATAGTTCAATAGACTTCCACTTTTTTGGGGGCCATGTTTAATGTTTTTCTTGTTTTGTTTTAATTTTGGCTATCTGTTTTATAACTCGCCATTAGAAATAGAAAAGAAACTAACTTTACTTGATTCGTTAATATTAAATTGAATCCTTATTGTACCGTACAGAAAAATCTGTGAACCAATACCTATTTTTTCGTGGAATTTATTGTATCTCTCTATGACATCAGGTAACAAGCTGTGACCGAATCTAAATGCAGCCGATTGGAACGCAGCTCGTATTCCAGCATTCACTTTGGTACTGTAGCCATCGTAATAGCCCTGTCAGATGAAAATAATTATTAAAAATTATTATTACAAAGTATATATTCTATAGTAAAGTATTGAATTATGATATAGTGAGTTTATAATAGGAATAAATGAAGCAATGTGAAGGCTTATTGATGGAGCTGTGTTACCAGCCACCCCGACCAGGTTAGATAAAATGCCCAGTACTAAGTTAGATGAAAATCCCTAATACTAAGTTAGATGAAGTGTCCCAGTACTAGATTAGATGAAGGGCCCTAGTACTAGGTAGGATGAAGAACCCCATTACTAAGTTAGGTGAAATGGCACATTACCAGGTTAGACGAAGGGCCCCAGCACTTTGGAAGATGAAGGGCCGCAGTATCAGGTTAGATGAAGGATCCCAGTACTAGGTTAGATGAAGTTCCCAGTATTAGGTTAGATGAAGTTCCCTATACTAGGTTAGATGAAGGACCCCATTCCTATATGCTGGATGAAAGATCACAGTACCAGGTTAGGTCAAGGGGCCAGTACTAAGATAGAGGAAGGGCCTCAGTACCATGTCTGGTTAGATGAACCCGGTACCAGGTTATATGAAGGACCCCAGCCCTTGTTCGAGAAATACAGAAAAGAACTAATATAGTAGGATATGATCAAGTCTATTAATTATAGTCAATAACTGTTGAAATTCCCTTTATCTTTCTACTCTCATAATCGTGCAAACAGGGACAGTCAATTAAAGGGGAAAGTTTATACATTACATAACTATAAAAACAATAAGCATGCAATCAAAACGGGTGTTATTACTCATCGAGTTAATCCTATGACAATATATAAGGCGCCACAAAGTGTTTTGCAGAGCATAATTTACTTTGAGCATTTCAAAGAGCTTGAGGTCGGAAGATGATTTATATTTCGTGGGCTAATGATTTACCATCTAACAAACCAATCCTCGTTGCGCACGCGTTACTGGTAACACACATAATATATTCACTGTTATACTGGTAATAAGTTCTGAATTTAAAATGTGAAACATTGCATAGAAATAATCAATCACAATTTTATTCATATGTTGTTTGAAAGTTAGACTGCCAACATAAAAATTTAAATCAAATAAAAATATCCCCAAACTAATTTTGTGATAAAAAAATCATGTGAAAATAAATAAGTACATTATATATTTTTACATAAATATGACTGATGAATCTCAATACACATACATGTTACAAATGATGCACCTACTTTCATTTGTTTGATTGCATATCCACGTTTTACTAGTCCAAGTCTTTTAAACGTCCATAAAATCAATAAACTACTTACGTGATTTTTGCCACAAACTTGTAGCACCTACAAATTAAATGAGGATTATTTTAGTCAACTCACGTGTTTTAAGGGCTCAATCCCGTACTTAGCTACAGTTTGTCTTCCAATCACCATAGGTAAAAATTCGCTGTAGGTTATGTGCTGCACTTCAGCTGCAATTATGAGTCTGGTTTCCTGATAAATCGTTTCGTCGTCCCAGTGGGGGTTGATGTGAGCCAAAACATTTGCAACTCGGTTGTGTTCTCGCATCCATAACGTATGCATGACTGTCAGCATCAGTTGCTCATTGACTCTTTCGTCACCTAACGAAACAGGTTAGAGAAAAACCATCATGAGAAATTCCGTCTGTGTTAATAAACAAAAAAATATTTATCTATATTTGACTGAAGTGAAAATCATTACTGTCAGCATTAGTTGCTCATTGACTCAGTCGTTTAACAAAAGGTTAAAGAAAACCATCATAAGACATTCGGTCATGAGATAATGAATAAGTATCTTTTATATTTGACTGAAGTGAAAAATTATAACTGTCAGCATCAATTACTGATTGACTCTTTCGTCACCTAACGAAATAGGTTACAGAAAAACCTTAATAAGACATTCGGTCTATGCTGCTGTCTGACTGTCAGTCTTCTCTATACAAATCTACGCCGTTTGACCCCAATCCACACCAAATTTGGTACACTTATTCTTTGGAACCCTGCGGCTACATATTAACCCCCGTTCCATTTGTCTTGGGTGTGCAGAAGGGTGTAACGTCCCGTCATCCTGGACAAAGTATTTGCTAGGGGGAGCTCTCTTCCGCTCTGGCTGCGCAGATGACGTCAGAGTTAACATCTATGGGAGTTGCCTTTCAAGATGACCTTGGAGTTTTTGTTAGAATCTTAGAGTATGGTTCAATTTCAGATGGGTGAGGTAGCGCTGAAAATCGCTCAGTATCATATCGTTTATGTATCCCGTCTGTAAATTCTTAAACTGTATCTTTATTATTGGAATGTAAATTTTCATGATAATATAAGATTATTTTTTATAGAAAGTGGCCTTTTTTTATCGTCGGTATGATACAGGGGGCTAAAGACAATTCGAAAGCTCATAGGAATAACATTGCATATTTATACGATCAATGTCAAACCAATTCACACTAAATTTGGTTCATTCATCCTGTAGAATTCTGCGGGACACATAGGCTATATATTAACCCCGTTCAATTTGTCCTGGGTCTGCAGGAGGCTAAAAACAATTCGAAATCTTCATAGGTATAATATTGAGTATAAATGGATGAATTATAAACAATTCAACCCGAGCAACGTTGGGTAATTCAGCTAGTATTTAAATAATAATAAATATTTTTTTTGTATTTGACTGAAGTGAACAATCGTCAGGATTAGTTGCTCATTGATTCAATCACCTAACAAAATAGGTTAGACTATGTAGTATGCATTTTAGATTGATTGTATTATGTGTCACTAATTTATTTTAATATATGAAAAATAATTATATTACTGTTCTACAAAAAATAATTGCATCACACATTACAAGAACTCTACTGAAGATAGAGAAACTTAGAGCATCAAAAAGAAAGAAAATAATATTAAAAGGAATGTTTTCAAAACACTGCTTAATATGTTGTCGCTACTGTTACTTAAATCTTCTATCATTACGTACCATCAAATAAAAACTGTCTTAGTTTTTTTGTGACTTTTTTGTCATTCAAATCTAAATTTTAAATTCCCCTCCAATTAAAGGACATTTAATGTATTCGTACACGAATAACTGTCAATCTTACAGTTGATTGCTTCTATTTTAAGGCTCAAAACTCCCCTCTTGCAATCCAATAATTTGGAATAGATATTTAATGAAGAAAATTTTTCATGTCTTTATTTTCTGATTCAAAACTTTCTTATTGTTACCTAACATTTTAGAATAGATATTTAATGAACAAAATTTTCCATGTCTTTATTATCTATGTATATGGTTCAAAACTTCCCTCTTGTAACCTAATATTTTAGAATAGATGTTTAATGAACATTTTTTATATTTTATATTGAATTTTATAAGAGAAAATCCACAAAAACAAAGCAGTATTTTCTATAATTTAGGTCTGTACCTATATTTCACAGGGGTAACTAGACTACACCTATAGTAGGCTAAGAACGGAATGATTTTTCAAGGTACCAAAAAATGACACAACGGAAGTCAGTATTCAGGTTTTATATATTTCGAAAGGATATTGTAAAAGGTGTAATACATTTTAAAACAAGTGTGCATTATCTTACCGGCATCAAAGCAATACACGTTTCTTGGCCTAGACATGCATCCGACATCTTTCTCAACCATTTTCATTGGAAGTAAGTCTTTCAGTCCAAGTTCTGCATACACTGTATTAGTCTTTAGCCGACCTTAAATTGAGAATGAAATTTTGTAACATAATTTTTTATTTCCTTATTATGTAATTTAAAAATATGTTTAGAGTCAGATTATTTCAAATCAGAATAATAAAATTAAATGCATTTTTGAGTATCTATGCATGAGAGGTATTTTCGGTCAAGCTAAATATTGGTGGTGGTAGAGTTTCTGCGGTGTGTGTTTCCTGTAGACATTCCAAACGAGACGTCAGTTGGCTTGATTTTCGAATACGATGCTTCGCATAAATTCCAAAGAATAAATTCCAAATTTATATACAGGGTGCAACGCAAAGTCCGTACCCGGCCTTTATTTTCGCAACCGTTGGTCGTAGACATATACTTCCAATTGCAAAAATGTTTCACATGAGGTAAACATTCATGTTATGACATTTTGAAATTTAAAAAATCAATTTTGTAAAAATTACAAAATCTAACTTTTTATACAGTCCCCGTTCCTTATAGTGATATTTAGTAAAAGTTTACACTCATCTTAACAAACGTAACACAAAAAGTTTCACTTCTGTGTGACAAAAATTGACCGAGATATTTAATTTCAAAGTTTAGGATTTTTTCAGATTTGTTTCGCCTTCATTGAGGGGTCGGTTAAAATATAACTTAGAATAATTCGAGATTGAAATCAGAGTGCAACGCCTCTGGTAGTTTGCATTCCGCTGCCATTTATCCGGTTCTTTTTGCGCATTTTTCATTTTAAGGGTGTCGATTCTACATGATTCGACGATGGTCTACAACTTTCGAATTAACATCTTTTGTCTATCTTGCTTAGTTTCGGAGTTAGATTTCCAAACTTTCCCCACTGGGGGCGCTGCGACCGCTTTCAGTGAATCGGGCATGTCCACTTTACTATACATGCACCCATCGTTAATGGTCGGGGAACCCCCCTTTCGCCGTAAAATGGGCATTGCACTCTGATTTCAATCTCGAATTATTCTAAGTTATATTTTAACCGACCCCTCAATGAAGGCAAAATAAACCTGCATAAATCCCAAACTTTGAAATTAAATATCTCGGTCAATTTTTGTCACACAGAAGTGAAACTTTTTGTGTTACGTTTGTTAAGATGAGTGTAAACTTTTACTAAATATCACTATAAGGAACGGGGGACTGTATAAAAAGTTAGATTTTGTAATTTTTACAAAATTGATTTTTTAAATTTCAAAATGTCATAACATGAATGTTTACCTCATGTGAAACATTTTTGTAATTGGAAGTATATGTCTACGACCAACGGTTCCGAAAATAAAGGCCGGGTACGGACTTTGCGTTGCACCCTGTATATGGTTTAAATGACATATATCCCTTACGTCACTTAAACCACATACATATCATCTTTTCTATAAACATATGTTTTAAATCTACTTTTCACAGTTGGTTACATATTTTGACTTTTTATCTATTTTTATTGGCGTGAATGTCTTACGTTTGGCGCAGCTTGTCCGTGTTTGGAACTTGCGCCATAAAACTCAAACCAACCGAATTCATATGATAATTGATTGGTCAACAAATTAGATTAAAGGCCAATCGCTAAAGGCTAAACTACATTTTAAGGTAATTCCGATGTGTATCACAACGAGAGCATTTGGACAGCAGAAGTAAAATCTTCGCAGACCTTCTGGTTTGTTTACAATGAAAATCCCTCTCATAAAATTGCAAGTTAGTTTTACTGATTTAATTGTTTTTGTCTAGGTGAAAACTGATAGCATACAGTTATGAAAATATCTAGTTTGAGATACAGAAACACACATATACTTCAATTGCAACTGCTTTTCAGACATAACTTGCTTTTATTAAGTTATCTTATTTATTAATTGCCTTATATTGTAATGCCGTGCTAAATTTTTCTGACTATTCTCAGTAGTGTATTCAATAATTCTAACAAATGATAACCTACTGGTAGCGATTTTTACTATTTTAATATTATATAAAATAAAAATTTGCAATTATAGCATATAACTAACATAAATGGCTATCAAAATTGAAATAAAAAGGTATTTAAAAAACAAAGATTGTTTAAATGATTCAAATTTCAAAGCAATACCTTCAGACAAATTATACACTATCTTTTTGATTTGTCTTTCTTCTTAAGTTCTGAGTATGCTAATTTTTCCTATCGTGCTGATTACTTTGCCTTTCCTTCATGGTTTACAGTGGTGTTTGGGGTGAATATGGTGTTTTTGCAGAATTTTGCTGTTCATACGTAGAAAACACCATCTTGGGTTGACTCGGTCAGGCTCCTCTCAGTTGACCCCCTGGCCCACCACCACTCGTGTATACACATATTGAAAAAAATTCATACCTGCCATTTTTAATTGGTCAATGACAGATATTTTCTCTCTCTTACAAATACTTTCTATATAAATAAAACTCTAATATTCTGTTTTGCCTTTCATATACTCTACTTTTCCTCGTCTAAGGCAAGCCACATATTGGTTCAACAGCAGTTCTGCACACTATATAGACTGAAATGCGCATGCGCACCGATATATTTTCTGTACAAAAATGGACTGCGCATGTGGGATGTTATATGTCCGATCAATGTGTGGCCTTCCTTACACAACAAAAAATGTCTAATGGTGTCAATGCTGTGAATGAGGTAAACACTCACCACCATGAAATTCTCTGAGTCTACTGGCTACATCCTGATTGCTGCCATAGACGAAATTTCCGTCAATATACGCTGATATAGTATTGATCTGGAAACGTGGGCCTGAAATTAGATAACATAAAATTAAATTTGTTAGTTAGGAAAATATAGAGTTCACAACATTAGGAAATAATTTGAAACTATGAAAAATGGGGTTGTTATCACCTATAGCTTCATACGATATTTTAGTCAATTTGAAATTACCAGATAATGGAAAGTATTTACATTTGGTCCCACCCATTCCAAATAAATAGGTGTTGACCTCGTCATCTGACCGTGGTTCAAAATGACGAGATGTTGTCTTCTGATCTTTCCCATCGGGATCGATTCCAGACCGTCACCAATAGCCATGTGTTGCTCCAGTGCGTCGTAAATTCAACTACCTACCTACCCTTCCAAATAGAAAAGTCCTAAATCTTAGCAATGGTTTAACAATGTAACTAGAACAAGTGAAGAGAAAATGGCCACATCATGTTTTTGTGAATATTCATTAAATATTTAAATTATTCCATCTTTGTTAACATTTTTAGATGTGTACTTCTAAATATATCTTGCTTGAATAACTTATTTGTAAATAAGCCTTTGAAATGATCGAAATTTTGAATAATTTATTTCATTTGTAAACTCCAAATCAACCACAGTAATATACGTAATATGAGGTATATAAAGATCCTTCAATAAGCATCTTGATGTAGAAAATTTAGGAAGAAATACCTAATATTAAATTTATTTTCAGAATTTGCAGATAATGAAGGCATTGACTGCTTTGGAATTTAAGGGAGGGGCCATTTCACCAAAGGTTAATATTTAGTAAAAATAATTTTAAATAGAAATTCTGAATTTTCGCTTGGAATTCACTTCAACGAACCATAAAAATAAGTATTTAAAACGTATAAAACCGCCCTCGTGAAACTTAACCCTCCTAAACCCTGGTTGTCTCGACGAGGTATCTATCATTAGCAAAACTGACCAGATCTTGATGGAAGAGATATCTCATCAGAAAAAACTGACCAGATCTTGATGGAAGAGATATCTCACTAGAAACAAACTGACCAGATCTTGATCACCTTACCATAAAAAAATCGGCAATATCCTGATGACGAGATGTCTCGTCATTAGCAGAATTGGTCAGATCTTCATGGACGAGATATATCGTCAAAACCACTTGTATGGTTAATAAGGTATTAAGGTATAAATTTGCATGAAGAGATAACCTAACCTAATCCCATAGTATTCATAAAACCATATTCTTGAGGTTGAGAGTTCCATACATACATGACCTATGCCACCCGACACACCAAAACGGTTTAGAGCACTACAAGGGGTGGCAGGTTAAAGAAGCATTACAAAAACGGGGACCAATAGGTCCCAGCCTAGCTTAAAAAGAGCTGAAGAAAAAACTGAATGCCAGAGCAAATATAGATAAGACGGCCACCTCAGAACAAAGTCGAGATCGTAAGCACCACAACTCAGTTTGAAATGCAGCGGGTATTTACAGGAAATGAGAGAATTTAGATGACGGTACTTAGTTGATGGTGTCCACTAATTTTGAAGAAAAATATTATGGCTGCTTTTGAGAAGTTGGATTGATGCTAACGTTTGTTAGCCATTAAATTTTGTTTGTCCGTGATGGTTTAGTTGAATGGTATTTGATAGTTAATCAACACACACCCACTCTCTCTCAAATAGGCAATGATCTGCGTCGCCAAGCTCTGCACAGGGACAGTATGGGGTAAGAAGTGAGGATGTTTAAGGAAATGAGCAATAGAATCTTTTGAAAGGATCCTGTTCTACAGAATGGGCAAATAAAATCGTTCCAAAGTATTATATTCTAAGGAAAGGACAAATAGAATCGCTCAAAGGGATTCTTTTCTAAAAAAGGACAGATAGAATTTTCCCAAAAATTCCTTAGAATAGAATTTTCCCAAAAATTATATTAAAAGGAATTAAGCAATAGAATCTTTCCAAGGGATTCTATTCTAAGTAATTGAGCAATAGAATCCTTCCTAAGGATTATATTCTAAGAAAAGGAACGATTCTTTCCAAGATATTCTATTTTGAGGAATTGACAATAGAGACTATCCAGTGGACTCTGTAGAAAGGACAAATAGAATCTTTCCAAGGGATACTATGCTACAGAATGAGCCAATAGAATAATTTCAAATGGAATCATGGCTGAAAGTTGGTCATCCTAGACTCTAGGTTCTACGGTACCCCACAAAAATATTTTTAAAGAGGTAAGATTTTTCCATTATTTATCGTTTTGTGACAGCCAGTTCATCTGAATAATATGTTCCATAAACCCGCCTCAAATTCACCCCAAGATACTCCTTTGTTATGTTAACACATTCTTTCCTCACAGCATGAATTACCAAGCTTATTGTACACGTCTCACAATGCCTTACAATGAGTGATTGTATCAATTTAACGTCCATCGCTAGACTAATAGTCAGCTGTCACTTGAATTATATTTTGCGTTCTGGTGCTTAAACAATTGTTCATAGTTTAAAAGCGTGTGAAGTGATCGTTGAGATATAGTTTATCACAGATACAATTCATCCTTGAAAGGTGCTCGCGTTTTCTCCATTCGGGTGTGACTGGCCTTCAAGTTAGACAGCTCCTATTATTCGAAATAGCTTATTTAAAAAGTCTGTCATAAATTTCTCCTTTATTTGTTCAAAGTAAAGAATAAAAGTTTTTCAAACACCACAAGGATGGGGTAGTGCAAGGTTACAAAGTCTGGAAGTTGGAATAATGGATTTTTCCAGATTCATTTGAATTTATATCTGTATTCGGATGTTCACGATATGAAATCAAAAATTTAAATGTCTACAAATGTTTCTGATGAGCTATACTACCGTCCATATCCCTGTCTATGCCATAGACGTGAAATATGATGAGACTGAGCATTGCTATTGAGCTTCAAAAAGTGTAACCAACAGGTCGACTGGTAGTCTCACGAGGCTGGCTCTGAGAAAATTTGACTTGGTTGGCCGATTCGGTATCTTATCACCTCGTTTGGCGATATCACATCTTATGACAAGGTAAGTGCGTGAATGCACATTTCTATAGAGTGGCGACAAAAGTGATGAAATCTCTTAAGTCTACTACTATCAGATGATCAATCAATGGACCAATCAGATGATGAATCAATGGATGGACGTCTTCTCCCGTTCCGTGGACCAATCAGATGATGAATGTTAGGTTAGGTAGTTAATTAACGTCGCAATGGAGCAACACAACGGGTTATTGGCGACGGTCCGGGGTCATTCCCGAAAGGAAAGATTGGAGGACAACACCAAGCAATTTTGAACCACGGTCGGATGACGAGGCAACACCTTAGCTGGCACTCCTCTCTCCAAACTTCCACACCACACCAACGTGAGGGCATTTGAGGCAACGAGATTTAACGTGCACCAGCTCCTGTATACACGACGGTCTTGGGCTGGATCGAGTCTCGAACTCGCAACCTTCCGGTTGCTAATCCGATGCTCTTCCCAACTGGGCTACCGCGGCCTTATGAATGTTAGGTTCCTGTCGCCACTTGGCTTGTTTTAACACATTTTACAGCACTTTGCCAAAAAAATATCAACGTTAGTTGGTTGGTTTTTTATGGCGCAAGAGCTAGATTTGACAAGTTGTACCAAACAACACCAAGGAAATGGACATACACTAGGAAAGTTATACTGACACAGACGAAAGAAATACACCTGGGGTGGAATTGAAGCTGACAGGAACCAAACCTGCGGGGCCAACGACTCGCATGTAGTCCAAGAAACGAATTCCAGATTGGTAGGCAAGTAGATGAACTTACGTCGCACTGGAACAACACACCGCGCTATTGGCGACGGTCCGCGATTTAACTCAAAGGGAAAGATCGAGGACAACACCTCTTAAATTTGAACCACGGTCAGATGACGAAGTCAGCACCTAAGCTGGCACCGTACTCTTCAAACTTCCACACCACGCCAAGATAATGATTAAGGTAGGTATAGAAGTAGGTGAATATACGTAGCACTGGAGCAACACTACAAAGAAATGTCTACGGGAAAGAACTATAATTATTTATTGAGGAATAAAGCTCGTATCCCAGGTTCCTTGCCCAGAGCTGTAGGTGATTAACGTCGCACTGGAGCATCACAACGGGCTATTGGCGACGGCCCAGGATCAATCCCCAAGGGAAAGATCCAAGATCAACACCTAATTTTGAACGAAGGTCAGATGACAATGCACTCTGCACCACAGATACACAGGCCACGCATTGGTCTAAAATCAGTCCTGAGACACTAAATTTGATGAAATACGCATGCGCAACAATACGTTTTATGTTTAGAAACGGAGTACGCATGCGCATACTGCATATTTGGCTGGACGTAGGGTGACATTAAATAACTTTAAAGTAAGACATTGATTTATAAACATAAAATTTGTATACAGGCTTAAGATCAGGATATGAAAGGAGATAACCATGGATTCACCTATTGTAACCATGGATTCACCTATTGACATGTTTATTGAACATTCGCAAATGACTCCATGGTTATAGTGAAGAATTATATCCTTCGTTAGGTTTCCAGGGACAAAACCAACGGTCCACATTTCTGAACTTTCGGAACGAGGTGATTAAGATATTAAATAACTTTAAAGTAAGACATTACTTTATAGATATCAAATTTTCAACCAGGCTTATAATCAGTATATACAGGGTGTTCCAAAAAGGTTGTTCCGCAATTTATCTTTTTACCATTTGGAGATAGGTAGGCAATGTAAATTGCAAAAGTACACCAAATGAGGTAAATAATTAAGATATATGAATAAAATTATCACGTGATAACAATTTAAGCGGATTCAGTTTTTAATTTTTATACAACCCCTCTAGATAAAAATCCGAGATAGCAAAAATGTTCCTTACCTGCATCCCTATCGTTAGCAGAAAACTGCATTTCTGTAAGTTGAACCGTAACGGATGCATGATGACGCAAAAAAGTTGACTTATACCGCTTGTGCACAGCTGTTCAAGCAGTCAAATTAGGGACCGTATACATTATGCTAAAAAGCATTTTTCTTCGGTCAGAAAGTGCAACATTGTGCAAAGTAATGTAGTATTGCAACTGCAGATGAAAATCGCAATGAATAATAGTAGACAATGTAATCTTTAATAAAAATATTGTAGAAAAAATGGTTTAAATAAAAATAAAAGGAAATTTACAACGCATGTTCAAAATGTTTTCCATCTGCAGCAATGCAGAACTTAGCTCTTCATTTTTGGCAATGGGTCAGTTTCCGTTCTAAATTTAGATACGGACCCCTTAAAATGGAACCTCTTGTATCTCCGTTAATATTCAACCTACAGAAATGTAGTTTTCTGCTAACGATAGGGATACAGGTAAGGAACATTTTTGCTATCTCGGATTTTTATCTAGAGGGGTCGTATAAAATTAAAAACTGTATCCGCTTAAATTGTTATCACGTGATAATTTTATTCACATATCTTAATTACTTACCTTATTTGGTGTACTTATGCAATTTACATTTCCTACCTATCTCCAAATGGTAAAAAGATAAATTGCGGAACAACCTTTTTGGGACACCCTGTATACGGGGATGGGAAAAATTCTTTATTATAATTACGGATTCACCTATTGAATAATTCATTGAATATTCACAAATGCTAATCTATGGTTATAGTGCAGAATTATACCCTTTGTTGGGCTTCAAGAGGCAAAACCAACGGTCCACATTTCTGAATCTTCGAAACGAGGAGGTTAAATTATTAAATAGCTTTAAAGTAAGACATTAATTTATAGGTACCAAGTTTGCATCCAGGCTTAGGACCAGGATATATACGAGCGAAGTCCAAGCATTGACGTTTGAAGTATTTGTAAAATGGATCATCATGAGGTACTTGAATATTCATGCAATTTGGATGTTGGTGCTCAGGTGGAAACTTGCAGCATTCAATGTCCTGTTTGTCGTGATCTAGGAAAGAAATAACGTATTATTTTAGAAAGGTAGATGTAAACTGTCATGCTTTGCCAGTACAACATATTAACCCTCCTGGTGGTTGACTCGACGAGATATCTCATTATTAGAAAAACTGACTGGTCTTGATCTCGTTACCATGAAAAAACGGTAATGTCTCCATCATTCATAATTCAATCGGCATTATTGACAAAGAGCTATTTCGTCATTAGCACAAAATTGATCAGATCTTGATGAACGTGATATCTCGTAGAAACCATTTGGAGGGTTAAGAAAGATACAGATTGAAATAACAATGAACAAATTAAAATAAAAACCTACACACAAATTTTTCTTTGACTAAGAAATGATCCACAATAAAATTATAAAAGTCAGATAATATAAATTGAATAAACTATAAAATACTTATGCTAGCTATATTAGTTAAAATTTTCTGAGAAAATCATTGAAAGAACATGTTTGAGAGTAAAGTCTGCAACTAAAATATATGGTGTCATATCAACATTTTAATTAGGGTGAAACTATTTACTTGAAGGACAAGCATACTTTTTTATACCGTAAAACGATCGTCGAAGGAACGCATTTTTATTAGGATTAAATTTCAACTGAAAGAGGATCAATCTTTTTATCAACCCTTTGAGGGGCTCACACGTATGGTTCCACCTTGCAACCTGCAGTCTTCCCTGCATGACTTTTAACCAATTTCGGCCTTCACCAATAAAATCTTTCCAAATGATTCTATTCTACAGAATAGGCCTTTAGAATTGTTCCAAAGAATGTAATTTCAAGGAAAGGACCAATAGAATCGTTCCAAAGGATTTAATTCTAAGGAAAGGACCAATGAGATCTTTCTAAAGGTTGAAAGAATCCATTGATTCTTTAAAAAATGTGGTTATTTAGTCATTAACCCTCCAAGTTGTTTCGACGAGGTATCTCGTTCATTATGATTTAACCAATTTTGCTAATGCCGAGGAATCTCGTCCATCGAGATCTGGTCAATATTTTTGTAATGAGGAGATACCGTGTCGACAAAGCCTCCAGGAGGGTTAAGTGTGCTGTGAAGTAAAAGTAACTCTATATTCGCAAATCTCAGAGTTTGAACGCCGAGGAGTTAAAATCAGCGAACTCGTTTTAACTGGAATTCTCAGTTGCAACTAGTTTAAGCGTGATTGCTCTAGATTAAAACTAGAGTGGTTTAGTTGAGTACCATAGAAAATAGTATTCTTTTATGCTGAGAACTCGAACTTAGAGGGCGTGGAATAGGAAGGAGTAGAAAGTATGATTCAAACAATCAAAATGACTAATCGACCCTCTGAGCACCACGAGATTGCCGAGTAGTGTAATGTTGTTTTTCCCTATATAGAACATATATTTAAATGACTAAATAAACACACCTATTGGTTGAAAGAATCCGTGGATTCTCCCTACCTCCTACTGAATATCGAAATTTACATATCTAAAGCAAATGACTAATAAAACATAAGAAAAGTTCAGTTTTAATGTTGCCTTTGTTAGGGGGGAAATAATAAATACACAGGGGTCAGCAAAATTTAACTTCAAGAAAGTTTTTGTAAATTTTTGGATAATTTTACTCACACTTAATATTTTCCGACTATTTCTATCGCAGATTTTTGCACAAAACTGGTTTTAACAAGTTACATATTCAATGCATTTAGTGAAAAAATGTAATTATTCAAATTATCATTTCTATATTCATTTTGCCAATATAACTGGTTTTTCATGCCTAAAAGAAAAACAATGTAAATTTATTAATATCAGGCATGAGATGGTGTTATTTTTCTCACTTCTTTGTTTTTATATTCAAAACAGCTTTCAGTGGCACAACGTTTGTATATTGCTTCAGGTCCATCTCTGTGAATCACCCAACAATAATCCGTCATGATGCTAACAACCAAGTATCCTTGGTACCTTCTTTTTTTTCAGTTGGGGCGCAGCCTCTCTACCCAGACTATTGCCATTACAGACTCTGTCATTGGTACCACCTCCATTCCATGTCCTTAACCCTCCAAGTGGTTTCGACGAGATATCTCGTCCATATCTGACCAATTTTGATAATTACAAGATATCTCGTCATTAAGGTATTGCCAATTTTTTTATGATGACGATTTCACGACATGGTCTGTTTTTCTAATGATGGGATAACTCGTCCATCAAGATATCTGGTCAGTTTTTCTAATGACGAGATACCTCGTCCAGACAACCACCAAGAGGATTAATATTGGTGGAACCTTTCGCCCTGATCCACACTCATAGCTCACCTCCTTGAATGAAATCCAAGCGCTATGCTGTCTGACATCTATGACCGCTTTGAACTCTGAACCAGTTATAACTTTTCCAATATTTGGTTCACTAAATATTCCCTCCTCCAATTTCGCTTCGAATAAGGCTGAAAACTTGCCAATTTAGTTACAAAAAGCAGTTTCCATCCTTAGATAAGGCTTGACAAACTGTTTCATTACTCCACGTTTGATATGGAGTGGCAATGCACTTTCTCTGGGTTAACCTTCACGGTGGTTGTCTCAAAGAGGTATCTCGTCATTAGCAAAACTGATTAGATCATGATGGAAAAGGTATCTCGCCATTGGAAGAAAACCGATCGGATCTTGATCTTGTCATCATCGAAAAATCGGCAATATCTTGATGACGAGATATCTCGTCATTGTCAAATTTGATCAGATCTTGATGGACGAGATATCTCGTCGAAACCACTTGGAGGGTTAAATTAGTTGGATTCTCTAAATTGTTTAATTTAAAATTATGCAAACATAGTCAAATATTATCTTTATAATCCTATTTTTAAGTGTCCAAATATGACCCTTGGGCCATAAAACCCGAAAACAACCAACTAATTTTAGTATTGCATTTGTACATTAAAGACCTTAAATGATAAGGGCATAATTTCAAATTTTTTCCCTATTGTGAAAAATCCTGACATGGTTGAGAAAAATAGTTTACATTTCCTAATTCTGCATTCAAAGTTACATTAAAATCACACAAAGAAACTGAAACGGCCTTTTCATTGCAGACCTGCTATCAAAAGAAGTCAATTACCGCATTGTATTCGAGCATTTTACAAGAAACAACTCCCTCATTAGGGAGGCTAAAGACTTCTGCAGAAGCCAAACAGAAAGTGAAACTGTGACACTCTTAAAAAGTCCTTAATCACACGTTTCAAAGCCCACCCTGCGATTTCAGAAGGCATCTTTACGGAAACACCTTTTTACACAACTTTTGGCGAATCTTTCACACCTGCGCAACGATTCTAGGTTGAGAATTCTTGGGAAAGTGAAACGCAATTAATTTTTATGACGCCTACGGAATTTTCCAAGAGATTAAATTGTTTTCTTAATTATTCATTAACATGAATACTTTAGGAGTTATAATATTTATATAGGTCAATGGCATTGAGCTTTTTAACATTTTAGTATATATATAACAAGTACATCTACAAGGAATATGTGCAAGTATACAAGTATTTCTACAAGGAATACTCTCCGGTTATAAATTTTCGTCAGTGAAGAAATAAAAATTTAATAATTTTGTTAAAAAATTTGAATGTCCTTTAACTTTCTAAGTGTTTGACCTGGAAAATCTCGCATGAGAAGATGACTTCTGAAGATTTCAGAATGTATCTTTACGGCAATACCTGGTGAATCTTTGACATCTTAGTGATTCTAGGTGGAGAATTCTTGAGTGACAGTTTAATTTAATAATTTTTATGGGGGCATGGACACACCGACTTGGTTTGTCGATTTGGCATTTTATCGCCTCGTTTGGCGATAGGACACATTGTGATAGGATAGATGTGTGAATATGCATTTCTATAGAGTAACGATAAAAATGGTGAAATCTCCACAGGCTACTATGACGCGCGGACCAATCAGGTGATGAATCAATAGATGGTCGACTTCTCTCGTTCCGTGGACCAATCAGATGATGAATGTTGTTTCTTCCCGGCAGATGAAAGTAGTGGAAGGGTCACGTCATTACTAGATTTGGTTATATGATCTGGGCACATAAAAAGCCATCCTGGACACCAAATTACCATCACTCACTCTACTCGTATATCTCCTCTATGACTTCATCCTGGAGACAGGACTTTGGCTCATACTACCTAGGATCTTTCTTCACATGTGTGATTTTTATCTAGTTCGTACTGCCCTTCACTCGGTACGAAGAAGCTGGTATGCTTGTTCATGCATTCTGTGTTCGTCGCATTTTTTTATTTCCATTTAAAATGATCATTGTACAAGACATACGTCAATATTGATTGCAACACGTCAATATTGATTGCAATACGTCAATATTGATTCTGATTTCATGACATGACTGATTTCTGATCATGACAAAATCATGATCGGAGATGAATCAAGGGTCCATGGAACTATTTTTTACCAGGAAACAAAGACAGTCATCTCACTGGGAAAATGGCAGGATCTTCCAGGGAGAAAGACGGAATTCAGGAGGCAATTTGAATACCTTATTGGCAATTTTTGTTTCAAAAAACAGGATGTATTTCATCACTAGTATGCTCTTTAAAGAAACAAATGTCTACAAGGAATACTACCATGAGTGTTTTTTCCATCGTCTACTAGAAGTTTTCAGTTGAAATAGACTCCAACTCACTGAGAATGAGTATTGGAAAATATCACCAGAATTTTTCGGTGCATGCACATCGTTCCTTATTACAATATTTTTTGACCAAATACGTCTGTACACTGATCCAGCAGACAAACTTCCTCTTTATGGTGCCCTTAGGGGCACATCTTTAGGTGTGAACGGGCATCCCCAACACCGAGGTACCCGAGTGATCTACCCTCCCTTCTGTTTTATCCTCACCTATTCTTCTGCTTTTTTTTGCTGCCTCCTTGTCTTGTGTTTGGCGCAGCTTGACCGAATATGGCGCTTGCACCATAAAAACCCAAACACAACCACCCCCGCATACCCTTCTGCCTTTTGATTTTTCCCCTCCTTTTTGTCTTGTGTTTGGCGCAGCTTGGCAAAATATGGCCCTTGCGCCATAAAACCCAAAACCAACCAACTTATACACGGTTTCATGCGACTACAAAGGGCAAAATTTCAGAACAGAAATCAGGAAAAATGAGATGAATACGCATAGATATTAATTTATCCAATACGCAAGTTTAAAATCTCCCTGAATAGATCTTTACAATTCATTTGTATGCTATCTTTGGTTTGTATGTTATGAGATTAACTTCTCGAAGCTTAAACTTTGATCAGATTATTTATTTTCCTCTGAAACTAATTTAATCGAAAGATGATTCCGAATTCCACTTTCCTGTTATTTTTAGTGAAATACAAATACCACTCTAATCGAATAATAGATGACTAAGCATATGATCTTAATAGAAAGCAGCAGTCATCTAAAAGACTACAATATTTTTTGGCCAAATACGTCTATTCTCTGGTCCAGCAGACGAACTTTCTACACATGATTTCATGCGACACCAAAGGACAAATTTTCAGTACAGGAGAAATCAAGAAAATGCGATGAATCCTCAGATATTAATTTGGCCAATATATGTAAGATTAAACCCCCTGATCTTCACAATTGATTTGTATGCTACCTTTAGATTAGTATGTTATGAGGTTAACTTCCCGGAGCTTAAACTTTGATCAGATTATTTACTTTCCTCTGAAACTAATCTAACCGAAAAAGGATTCCGAATACCACTTTCCTGTTATTTTTAGTGACACACTAATCCATCGAAACAGATGCCACTGTAATCGAATTATAGATGACTAAGCATATATGATCTTAATAGAAAGCAGCTGCCATCTAAAAAAGACATTTTTTTTCTGAGAACTAGGTCATTGGCAGAAGACTGGGCCATCAGGGCAAATGCACGTATCCTTTCACCAATGGGAAAAAGAGGGAAAAGTACATTTAAAGCCTACGCTGCTAAGTGGTGACGCCGACATAATATGAATACGGAGACACAACCGAACCAGTTTTGAGTTGCCCTTTAACGTCCAACCTTTTTTATATTATCCAGCTTACTTTTTATATTGCTTCAGAGCGGCGTAGGGTTGCTACTCTCGAATTTTTTTCATTCTCGCTCTCACGCTTTTTTAAGTTCCCGAATCCCGCGCATTTGCCGCTGACCTACTCAAGATTCTCTCGAGTGTCTCAAATACACATTGCCTCGTTTCGATAAGTAGGCCTAATTAATAACAGAACCGGATTCCGGGTCGGGCATGCCCGGTCCAATTTGGGGGAAATCAATCGCGTGCATGTGTTGCCGAAAAGTTTTGGACAAGTGCGTGATTTTATGGCCAAGGTTGCACTCCATAAAATTGAGTAATTGCCTTTCGTTGTGGCAATTATTTTGCTTTGTCCGATGCTGATTCGGAAATTGTGTGGGCGTGATGGTGTATTACAGAAGACCATTTCTCACTACCGAACCCTTATTTGCTTATTAGATTGAATACAATTTTCTCACGCTATCACCTCTGTGTTCGAGATGACTTTTGTCGAAATCAATTTTCTCGATACTTTGGGTAGATAGGTATTGGCGACGTTCCGGGATCAATTCCGAAAGGAGAAATTCGATCAAAATTTTGGAGAAAATGGTGTTTACATATAAATAAACTTATCCTGTAAACTTACATGTGTTGCCAAAAAGTTTCGGACGAAGTACGTTAGAAAAATGGCCAAGTGCACTCCATAAAATCGTGTAATTGCCCTTTCGTTGTGGCAATTATTTTGCTTTGTCCGATGCTGTATCATAAATTGTGTGGACGTGATAGTGTATTACAGAAGACCATTTTGAATCCTTATTTGATTATTAGATTGAACACAATTTTATCACGTTACCTCTTTGAATTCAAGATGATTTTCGTCGAAATCAATTTTCGAAATTTTGGATTGGGCAACGTTTCGGGATCAATCCCGAAGGGAAATATCCAATCAAAATGTTAAGAGAAAATGGTGTTTACATATAAATAATTTTTTTGTGTTGCCAAGAAGTTTCAAACAAAGTGCGGGATTTTATGGTCAAAGTTGCACAATATAGGATCGATTAATTGACTTTCGTTGTGGCAATTATTTTGCACAAAAGACCATTTCTCATTATCAAACCCTTATTTGGCTATTGGATTTAATACAATTTTCTCACGCTATCATCTGTGTTCAAGATGATTTTTGTCGAAACAAATTTTTTGGGAGAAAAGGGTGTTTACATATAAATAAATATCCTGTAAATTTACATTTGTTACCAAAACGTTTGGGAAAAGTGCATAGTTTATGTCTAAAGTTGCATATCATAAAATCGAGTAATTGCCTTTCGATGAGGCAATTATTTTTCTTTGTCTGATGCTGAATCGGAAATTGTGTGGGAATGATGGACCATTACAGGGGACAATTGCTCACTACCTAACTTACTTGCGTAGGAAATTGAATAGTTTTCTCACGCTATCACCTGTGTGTAAATTTATAGAAGCGTGAAAATAGTTCATTGTGTAGCATAAAAAAGTAATATTTCTATAGACATGAATTGTTCTGATTTACTGTTCCATACATTTTGGGGGTGGTGTGTCCTGAAGTTTTCTTGAAGACAGACTAATTCTTTGTATCAAAAAATACATTGTTATGAAGAAGTATTTGCATTCTAAGTTTGGGTTGTAAATAAAAGGGTTGCAAATACTACACTAGAATGCTTGGAAAGAACAGTATATATACTTAATTCGTGAAGTTATTTATATGTATTTTATGGAGTATAATAGTACAATTTAAGATTACATTCTGCAAGAGGAAGGTCATGATTATAAGTCAAATGAATCGCGAAAGTTAATCATTTTGGTGGTTTATCTTCGTGTCGAAAACTGCCCTTTAGCTACCAGCCATGCGTAAACCTGTTCTAAACTGTCACCAGTTATTTGAAAGGGACAATTTGTTTTTTCTACTTGGATTTTCCTTCCTCTTGGAGTAATAAGGCAGTTTTGTCTTGGCGAGGTACCTCGTTATTAGGAAAACTGACCAGTAGTCGATAAACGAGATGTCTCGTTATTAGCAAAATCGACCGGATCTTAGACGAGATATCTCATCGAAACCACTTGGAGGGTTAGTAAATAAGCAAGTACGGTAATTGGATTTAATTCACGAGGTTTCGCATATTCATTTTAATCTAAATGGATAGTTTAAGCTCATTTTTTGCTAAATAGGGAACGTCATTCTTAAAAGTTAAATGAAAGCAAAAGCAGTTCAAGTACTAATTTCATTGTGATGGAGTATGTAGTGTATTTAGTACTCACGCTAAAGAGAAACACCGTGTATGATTACAAGTCAAGCGAATGATAAAAGTTTTTAAGATACAGTGTCACGAGTGTTTTAGAACTTAATTGAAAACTATGCTTAAATATATGATTAATGAATTTTTCCATTCAAAAGTTTTACCAACGATATAACTCATCCATCAAGATATTGCCGATTTTTTTATGAAGACGAAACTAAAATCTGGTCATTTTTTTCTAATGACGAGATATCTCGTCGAGACAACCACCAGGAAGGCTAAACTCCCCAATATCAGTAAACTAGTTTCATGCATTTTTTCACAAGTGACGTCATTTCGATATTGTAAGTTAAACTTAACTATAAAAAATATAATTCAGTGATTATTAATCTCTGAACAATAGGTAAAACAGCATGAATTTATATCTAAATATGTTAATGTACATTAATAAGGCTTGAATGTACCTCGTACTAAGTTTATTTCTCTTCACTAAAATCCATTGTTCGGTTGTAGAAGGCAAAATAGTCCTCATGTAGAGAAACATAATCACTGAACAAATTGATCTTCGGTAGATAAAGAAGTCAATTCCTTGGTAGTTTGTACAGAAAAATACTGTTCCTAAACAATGCAGTTTCTTCACTGACAATAATAAAAATAAATAATAAACTTGCACTCCACACTTCAAACTTCCCCTCAACGCCAAGATAGTGACTAAGGTAGGTATGTAGTTGAATTTACGTTGCAATGGAACAATACAACGGGCTATTGACGACGGTCTGGGATCAATCCCGAAGAGACATATCCGAGGACACCTCATAACTTTGAGTCACGGTCAGATGACGAGGTCAACACCAGACCTGTCGAAAAATTAATGAAGCTTAGTTCAGAGGAAGGGTGTACGAATTTGTATTCCAAGTTCCTAAACTACCCGTCTGATCAGTTTTGCAAGTGTACTTAAACATGAACGAGAACCAATTGGCGCAAAGAAAAAGACTTCAATTGTTCGGAAAATTTTACGTCAGAAAATAAACTAAACCCTCAACTAATCATTGGGCGTGTGCTTTCGTTACACCTTGCACCCAAAACTACTAAACCGAAGTGTGGTCATTAGTAACGAATAGAAAGTGAAATGTTGCATCACAATGCCGAACAGGATGAAAAGCGAAGCCACACAGGAACTGTGAAGCCGACTTTCGCCCTGAGGCTAACATTGTGTCCATTGTTCGGTACAAATGGCTTTCACTGGTGTTCTTATCTCAACATTGATTGTAGGAGGCGATACCGTCCATTTG
The DNA here is from genome assembly GCA_933210815.1 of Meta bourneti. Taxonomy (NCBI): domain Eukaryota; kingdom Metazoa; phylum Arthropoda; class Arachnida; order Araneae; family Tetragnathidae; genus Meta; species Meta bourneti. The sequence goes on from OW119934.1 coordinate 84,314,076, forward strand.
CTTTCTTTTTCGTCTAATATTTTTCTAAAATATAGGGTTGCGAACGAGATGAATTATTCTCGCGGTGATTTTAAGAGCTTATTCCGGATTGTTTCCAATGTACTATTTGCGGTTTCGATTCTGGCATTTTCTCTTTGATAGCGTTGGCTTTTGAACTTTCTCTGCGTTTAAGGTCACCTTTTGCAATTATGTATCAACTTAATGGTACTGTTTGTTTTTAATTTGGAATGTGGAATTCGAGCTGGCTACAGCAATCCACGCCCTTCCCTGCAGATCGTTTAATTTGCGTCAAATTTCCCATTAAACCTCCAAGTGGTTTCGACGGGATATCTCGTCCATCAAGGTCTGACTAATTTTTCTAATGACGCTATGTCTCGCCATCAAGATATTGCCGATTTTTTATGATGACAAGATCGGGTCAGTTTTCTTCTAATGACGAGATATCTCGTCCACCAAGATCTGGTCAGTTTTGCTATTGACGACATGCCTCATCGGGACAACGACCAGAAGGGTTGGTTGGTTGATTTGGGTTTCATGGCGCAAGGTCCAAAAGTGGAAAAGCTGCGCCAAACACATGACAGAATGTAACCCAATAAAATATAGATAAAATATTTTAAGGTCCAACCAATAATAAAAAGTAGATTTAAAAAATGTAATACTTGAAATAAATTTAATTTAAAAATAAATACTCAAACACCACGAGTAAGTAAGGAAATATGAGGTTATCGTAGCTATAGTTAAAAGTTTTGATGAAATTTAGACCATGAAAGGTAAAAACATTATATGCAATTTACAAATTTTATGCTTCGTAAGAATTTGAAAATATTTGGGTGGGGAATTTCCCCGATCAAATCTTGCAAATTTAAAATTGTGTCAGCCTTAGAACAAGGACTTCGTCATATTAAGTTGTCGTCACCATGAGGGTTAAGTAACCATTTAATGTTCAGATACTTTTCTACATAATTATCTAACAATTGTTAACTTTAAAAACCAAATTTGGAGATACTGGCCTTTTCGCTAGTACGGCAGTATGTGCTGTATTAACCAACCCTCCAAGCGGTTTCAATGAGATATTTTATCCATCAAGATCTGACAAATTTTGCTAGTGACGAGATATCTCGTCTCAAAATATTGCCGATTTTTTTTATGAAGACGAGATCAAGATTGGATCAGTTTTCTTCTAATGCCGAGATATCTCGTCCACAAGATCTGGTCGATTTTGATAATGACGAAATACCTCGTGGAGACAATCACCAGGAGGGTAAAGTTATCTTAGTGCCTGTTTAGTGCTTAGATATTTTTAAACGCAACTATCTAACGAGTCTTAGCTTTAAAATCAAATTTGGAGATACTGCCCTTTTCAGTAGCACGGCAGTATGTACTGTATTAACCCTCCAAGTGGTTTCGACGAGATATCTCGTCCATCAAGATCTGACCAATTTTCCTAATGACGAGATAGCTCGACATCAAGGTATTGTCGATTTTTTGATGAAGTAGAGAAAGTAAGATCTAATCAAGTTTTCTAATGACGAGATATCTCGTCCATGAAGATCTGGTCAGTTTTGCTAATGATGAGATACGTCGTTGAGACAATCACCAGGAAGGTTAATATTTTAACAACAGACCAATAAAAATTGGAGTTTGCAAAGATTAGTTAACTTTCTCATTAGATAATTCATTTCAAAATTTGCTTGTATGGTAATTGAAATGAGAAGTCAAGTTCTGACTTGGCAGAGTTTTCCACAAATGCTTAACCTGTGAACCAAATTCTCGCTTCTACATCTGTTTGCCTAGAAATTCCATAATTTTGAGTCTAAGCTTAACCCCATTCCAGAAAAAATCGAAAGCAGCATACGGTTGAATAACACGGCTGAGGAAGTTTTAAAGGTCACACATAGGTATGAAGAGGAAAATCCCAATGAGCGTGTTGATGACAGTAAGCAGAATGTAGTTTCATGACCATGTCCTGAAAATCTGTCTCATCGTAAATTGGGACCTTTTCCGTTACATCATATCTCAGTACTTGAGGAAAAAGAGTTCCTTCAGGAAGTTTCTCAGATAGCTTTCCTCCTTTTTCGAGGGTACTTTTCCATTTCATTTTGTTTTTGAGGGTATATGTTAATCGAAAGTATAAGGTTGATTAACATGGCTGAGGAAGTTTAAAAGGTCACTCACAGGTGTAAGGAGTCAAATTCAAGTGTGAGTTTACAATAGTGCAGTGAGCAGAATGTGGTTTCATGATCATTGTTCTGAAAATTTGTCTCGGTAAAAATTGTACGACTGCCTCAAGTCTCATCAGTCAGACAAGAGTTTCTCGGCTAGTTTTATTCTATTTGTTTTTTATTGTAATTTTTCGAGCAAATATTTAGCACCGCTTGTTATATTTCTGCAATAAAACATTTCATTCAGGATAAACAGAAACATATTGAAATAGGTTACTTTTAAAAGTGAATATAAATAACCGTGCTAGTGTATTAGAATTGCTTCTCAATCTTAAATAATCATGCTAAGGGGCTTTTATATAATAAAATACAAATATATGCATATAAAAACTATAATTCCTATTGTAGTAAAACAATACTCATTGAGTATATAGTTTGGTACTTTTAATCTCTTTTAATTGTTTTATCTTTTGCTTTCGAAACTTAGAGTAAGTACTGAGGGTATAAACAAGATGGTATGTATTTAGGTATTTTAATTAACGTCACACTGGAGCAACACAACGGGCTATTGAATGAACAAGAGCTTCACAATTATGGATTCATAAGAATAAGTCGCATAACGAAAGCGTCTTACGCCATTTGTAAGTCTTGAACGAAATGAGGCCTAATTCTTCTTACAATACTTCAGTTATTTGGTGAATAGTTAAAAGATCCACCTACATTATATATCAAATCAAATCGGCATGTAGGGAAATTCCGTATGACTTTAGTGTAAAACTTTCTACAGTACTTTGGAAAGAAAACTTAAGTGAGATAAACTACATCAATTTTGTTTATTATAAGAAAAAACTAGAGGGGGGTGGAACACACTTTATATATACTACTTATAGTAAAGTGTTACAACTAAAGGAAAACTTCATGTTTGACTAAAACATCTGAGATATAACTAGCACGATTCAGTCTTGAACCCCCCGAAATCAGACCTAATTCATCTCTATAATACTTTCATGATCTAGTGAATAGTTCAAAGATCCGTTTACATTATACATCAAATCTACATGTTGAGGATTCTGTATGACTTTTGTATAAAGTGATGTTAAACTTTCTACAGAGCATTTTGAAAAGACTTAAGCGAGATAAACTACATCAATTTTGTTTATAAGAGCTAGAGAACTTTACACATTAGACACACTTTACTACTTATAGTAAGTGTTACAACTAAAAGGAAAACTACATGTTTGGTGAAAACATCCGAGATAACTGAAAACACATTACTGGAAGTAATGTAGTAAGATAAAATAGTACGAGGTCTGTAGGAGAGCTTTTCTAACTCCATGGGAGATTAATAAATAAAGTACAGCTTCTTTATTACGAGCTTAACTTTCTAGAATCTTATGAGGTTTTTACTGAAGCAATTTGGTGAAAGTAAAGCCGTTTTCTGTGTCGCATTTTCTTGCACACTCATTCGTATACTTAAATCAATTGAGTGCAGCTTTTTATGTATTTGCAGCAATCCTATTCAAGTTCCATGGTCGGGTAACCAAAAATAACAATAAGACCTTTCGTCAACAATGTTAGAAAATATAATAGGGTCGATTGAAGATATTATTAATCCACTGATACTTTGGTTGGTTTGGCTTTTATGGCTCAAGGGCTATATTTGGCCAAGCTGCTCCAAACACTAGACAATGTTAAGTAATGGACATACACACACGGAAAAGTTTACTGACACAGAAGAGAGCACTGGTACTTTGGATACAACTATTACGATAAGGTGATGCGATAGAAATTTTACTGCAAGTTTGAACTTAAGGATTAGATAAATAAAAAGGAGTTGTTATGCGAGAGGAATTTTACTGCAAGTATGAACTTAAGGATTAGATAAATAAAAAGGAGTTGTTATGCGAGAGGAATTTTACTGCAAGTTTGAACTTAAGGATTAGATAAATAAAAAGGAGTTGTTATGCGAGAGGAATTTTCTGTCAAGCTAAATGGGGGGGGGGTAGGTGGCGATTGGTTTCTGTGGCGATGTGTTCCCGGTCAGTCACCAGGCTTGTTTTTCTAATTCGATTTCAGCACTTCGCGAATACAATTTCCAAATATTAAATTCCGAATTGATTTATGATATTGATTGATCAACGCTAATTAAGATAAAACGCCAAAAGTCGCCAAAATGATGATAAAAGCGATTTCGAAAGATTAATTTCCGAATTGATTTATGATAGTTGATTGGTCAACATCATTTAGATAAAACGCAAAAATTCACCAAAACGGCGATACGCTAACTACGATATGTATCATGCGAAAGTATTTGTGTAGCGGAAGTAGAATCTTCGCAATCAGTCTGGTTTGTGTGTATTGAAAATTTCTCTTAGATAAAAATTGGTCTCATAAAAAGAAGGGGGAAAAGAATAGATTTAACAGCTTAACCTCCAATAAAATTGGAGGCCATTAGATTATTAATATAATATTCCCTTTATATAAACACTTATTTATCACCTATATAACCCCCTATAACTGCACATTGATTATGTAATGTATCGTTTCCAAATACGTTAAAATTAGTAATCATGGATCTCAAAACAAACGCTTGTCTGACAACTCTTATATAATTGTAATTAATCTTTTCGGTTACACAGATCAGACGAACACTATTGACATTCAATAGCCCTCCTGGTGGTTGTCTCGAAGAGGTCTCGTCATTAGCAACATCTCGTTATTAGCAACATTGACTTGATCTTGATGGACGAGATATCTCGTCATACGAAAACTAACCAGATCTTGATTTCGTCATCATAAAAAAAATTAGCAATATCTTGTTATCGAGAAATCAGCAATATCTTGATGACAATTGGAGGGTAAAGAACTTAAATTGTGTAGATTACTGAGGCGATTACTGTGTAGAAAGGACATTCAATTATTTTTATTGCAATCAATGCTTAAAATAAATTTGTAAAAGAAAGTCAAATTTTGGAATCGGTGACCATATAAATTATTTCAGATACGGTTCCTGCTTTGAAGAATAAATATTCCATTTCGAAACGTATCTCTCTGGCATATTAATCAGACATTTATCCTTTCTTTCACCCAACAAGTTGACCTTGAACGCTAAAAAACGTTACCTTGCTCTTAAACTTTTTTGGTCTACGATCAAATATATAGACTACCTTGATACATTTGGTATGCGCTATTCGATGGCAATCCAGCATTCAATGATTCAATTAGAATAAATCAGAGACAAGGCGAAACCTTTGCAATACTTATACAATTTAACTGACACATTAGACATTTAGCATGAAAGGAAAAAATAAGGTAACATATTTTCTTTGTTTCAAGGTTTTTTATTGCTTAATATTGAGAAAAACTAAACTATCCCAGTAAGTTTCTAAGCTGCCAAGAGTCTCATGCTGTTTTCTAAGGGTTGGGGATTCATCTAAATTCAATGTCTTTTCTAATTTTTAATGGTAATTATTTCGATGAAGAAAGGTGACCTTAACCGTTTAGGCGTCAAGAGATTTCCAAGTAGTGTGGTATTGCTTTTATCCACAACACACTTAATGACTAAATAACCACATCAATTGGATGAAGGAATTCATGAATTCTTTCAACCTTTAGAAAGATTCTATTGTACCTTTCCTTGGAAACGAATCTTTTGGAAAGATTCTATTAGTCTCTTTCTTAGAATAGTAAGATTAAGTAAGATTTTGTTGGCTATTTCCTTAGAATAGAATCCTTTGGAAAGATTCCACTGGTCCTTTTCTTATAATAGAATCCTTTGGAATTATTCTACTGTTTCTTTCCTTGAATACCTAGATAAAGTTAGCCTTTTTTAAATATTTATTTAACTTTTAGTGCTTCTTTTATTTATATTGTTATTATGAATACCGGGATAAATTTAAAATTTGCAAGATCGTTACAATAATGTATGAGTCACGCCATTTAAGTCGTTAAAATTTCTTGAACCCTTGAGTGACGACTAATTTAGGTTTGATTGCATATCGAATATAATATTTATGTTTATAGCTGTATGTCCCCATTAAAAATCTCGAGACCACTAGGGAGAGTCTCGCCCTAGTCTGGAAAACTCTATCTTAACCCTCCCGGTGGTTGTCTTGACGAGGTATCTCGTCATTAACAAAACTGAACAAATCTTGATGGACGAGATATCTCGTCGTTAGAAGAAAACTTGAACAGATCTTGATCTCGTCATCAAAAAATCGGCAATACCTTGATGTTAAGATATCTCGTCATTAGTAAAATTGGTCAGATCTTGATAGACGAGATATCTCGCTGAAACCACTTGGAGGGGTTAAAAACAGCATATACTGCAGTACAAGTGAAAGGCCAGTATCTCCAAGTTTGATTTTTAAAGCTAATAATTTTTAGATAGTTGTGTATAAAAGTATCTGACATTAGATAGGCACAGTGATCACTTAACCCTACTGGTGATTGTTTCTACGAGGAATATCGTCATTAGCAAAACTGATAAGATCTTGACAGGACGTGATATCACGCCATTACAAGAAAACTTGACTTGATATTGATCTCGTCATCATGAAAAAATCGGCAATATCTTGATGTCGAGATATCTTGTCATTAGTAAAATTGGTTAGATCGTGATGAATGAGATATCTCGTCGAAACCACTTGGAGGATAAAAATGAGTAATGCTCATCAATCATACTCGAATGAGAAGTTAAATACTAAAAATTGAGCAACGTAAGCATAATACTAAAATATAAGCACACCATAAGCATGTAAATACTATAACTTGAATACTAAAAATGAGCTAAACTTTTAGGTGAGTCTGAAACAACTTACCAACAGTCTGTGCAGCTAATGTCATGTCATGATCAACCATTTGCCCCCAGAAAACTAATAGAATGTTGATATGCGAATGGTGTTCACTGACATCATGATGCATCATAAAACTCACAATTCGAGCACTTGGAAGTTCGCCGCCTTCAACAGATTTTCGAGGCTCAGATATAGCTGAAATGAAATGATTGATCAATACATGATCACAGAAAAGATATTGACACTTTATTTGATGCGATTTTTATACAAACGTTTATGAGTTGGGTTCGACCTACTCTCATATATACTACTACTCTTATTATGACCATAGACATGAAATATAGGTACACTGAGCATTGCTATTGAGAGGAGCTTCAAAATGTATGACCAACACGTTGACTAGTAGTCATGTGACTGCTCAGTAAAAAATTGACGTGGTTGGCTGATTTTGCATGTCATCGCTTCGTTTGGCGATATAACATCTTATGACAGGGTAGATGTGTGAATGCGCATTTCTATAGAGTATCGACAAGAATGGTGAAATCACTAAAGTCTACGTCTATCTTGCATAGATCAATCAGATGACGAATCAACGAATTGCGTCTTCTCCCGTCCCGTGAACCAATCATATGATAAATGTTCGTTTCCACTTAGCACAATAAAGTAGTCAAAGTGTCACGTTACTAATAGCTTTGGTCACATGATGCTGAGCACACAAAAAGATTACCATTGCTCACTCTGCTTTTATATTTCCTCTATGATTTTTTAAAACTAAACTTTTTAGACGTATTGCTATTAAGAATTATGAATTTTCAAGTGCACATTCTTCTGAATCGCAAAATCATCTCGGTTTCATTATTCTGAAGCTCCGTGGAGACGTTGCTTCAACAATTTTTTAGAACCTTCTACATAACAAAGAGAGGGCTGCTGCACGTCAAATCTGTCGTGGATTCAAATGTCCTCACTTTGTCATGGTGTGGAAGTTTGGAAAATGGGGTGCCAACTGAGGTGTTGATCTCATCATCTGACCGTGATTCAAAATTACGTGGGATTGTCCTCGGATCTTTCCCTTGGGGATTGATCCCGAACCGTCTCGAATAGCCCGTTGTGTTACTCCAGTGCGATGTTAATTAACTCCCTACCATCCTTGTAACAAAACTGATTCGCCCTGTTTGTAGTTTCTTGTATGGATTTTAACGTTTTCAGGTATATCCCCAGAAACTGTCAATTATTTTGTTAAACCTTTAAAACGGTCTGTATGCAACGATTTTGCCAAAAATCTATTTTTGGACCTGCGTAATTCTTTCTCGGAGGGTTGTCCTCGGATCTTTCCCTTTGGGATTGATCCCGGACCGTCACCAATAGCCCATTGTGTTGCTCCAGTGTGACGTTAATTGAAATACCCCACACCCCACCTTTCTCGGAGGTTGATATATTTTTAAAGATTTCAATACAATAATTAATCTGTTTCAATGAAGTGTTTTGTTAAATCTATTATCTATTATGTTTTTCAGTTGCATGTTTTAGATAATATATTTTGTTCTCAGTAATTTATTATTTTTATAATAGTTAACTAAATAAATATACAAGCAAATTTGTTATGAATTATTACACCAATAATTGTAAATAAGCACATTTATACAGAATGTTTTTATACACATTTAGAATACATTTAAAGACTTTTATTATAAATGTAGGAAGAAAACATTTCAAGGATGCTGTCATAACAGGATAATATCAAAATCTTATAAAATAAATGCATATAGTATTGAGTGTTTCACTGAAGAATCAATTTCTTTGTAATTTTAGAACGCCACTTTTAAAAATGTGTTTAGCTTTCAGTTTCAAATTGGAAACCTCTATTTATAGGGCATAGCTTTACACAGGTTCTAAAAATGAAAAGTAATGCTTTGTCCGTTTTCTTAAATATCAACTTTTAAAACGAATGATTGTTTTTAAACATCACGAAGATATTTTTACTCACTCTTATATTCAGTTAATTATCAGGGGCCGCGGTGGCCCGGTTGGAAAGAGTAACGGATTAGCAACCGGAGGGTTGCGAGTTCGAATCCAGCCAAACACCGTCGTGTACAAAGGGGGCTGGTGCACGTTAAATTTGTCGTGGCCTCAAATGTCCTCACGTTGGCGTGGTGTGGAAGTTTGGAGACTGGGGTACCAGATCAGGTGTTGCCTCGTCATCTGACCGTGGTTCGAAATTACGCGTTGTCCTCGGATCCTTCCCTTTGGGATTGATCCCGGACCGTCACCAATAGCCCTTTGTGTTGCTCCAGTGTGACGTTAATTGAAATACCCAAATACCCAAAACATAAAAGAAGCAATAAAACAAGCGATGAGCATTAACTCTGTCAATTTCTCTAGCTCTCCATCTCCCCCTTCTAAAATAACTTGACCCTGTAGACTCAGAAAAATTTGTAGGAATGACCAACAGGTTTTGACCTTGATCCTCTTCCACCGTTACATAGTTGTCAAACATTATTTTTTATCTTTTATAAGCGGAAATATTGATTTATTAACCGGCGATTTTATAATGGGGATACTGCATTGATTTGAATCCGTTCTTTGGAAATTTATTACATTAAGAGGTTAATTTTATTAACCGTGGATTTTATAATGATACGGCATTGAACTGAATCCGTTCCTTGGCATTTTATTACATTAAGTGGTTGAGTTTATCAACCGGTGATTTCACACTGATACTGCATTGATCTGAATCATCCGTTTATTGGAATTTGATTACATTAAGAGGTTGATTTCATTAACTGGGGATTTTATAATGATACGGGGCATTGATCTGAATTCGTTCATTGGAATTTGATTACAATAACAGGCTGATTTTATTAACCGGGGATTTTATAATCATACGGTATTAAACTGAATCCGTTACTTGGAATTTTATTACATTAAGTGGTTGAGTTTATCAACCGGTGATTTCACACTGATACTGCATTGATCTGAATCATCCGTTTATTGGAATTTGATTACATTAAGAAGTTTATTTTATAATGATATAAGATTGACCTGAATATGTTCCTTGGCATTTGATTACAATAGGAGGCTAATTTTTTAACCGATATGGCATTGATATGAATCACTTCCTTGGTATTTGATTACACTAAGAGATTGAATTTATTAACCGGTGATTTTATAATTATATTGCATTTATCTGAATCCGTTCCTTGTCATTTGATTACAAGTACGATTCGAATACAACGAGAAGGAATCGAGTACAGCGAATACTTCTAAGTATCGAGCACTCGAGTACCCCTTTGTATTCGTATAAAACTAAAATGAATCGAGTAGAACGAATACTATTGTATTTGAATACAAGGAAAAGAATCGAGTACAACGAAATTACACTGCTGGCCACCCAAATTGCAACACCAAGAAAGACAAGAGATATCACAACAAAATTTATTTTGTAGATAACATGTTGACCAAGTATCAAATGATTAAATTTATAGACTTCTGTGAAGTGTGGTTCCTGCCAAAATCAGTAGCCAGAGTAGCCGCCATTGTTGGAGATCACCGCTGCCACACGCCTCGGCATTGATTCAAAGAGACTTTGGATGTGTTCTTGGGGTACAGCAGATCAAGCAGCTTCCACACGTTGCCAAAGTTGATCTGGTGTGGCAGCTGGGGATGTATTCTGGGTCAATCGTTGAGCAACCATGGACCACATGTTTTCTATCGGCGAAAGATCCGGAGAGCGAGCTGGCCAGGGAAGCAATTCAATCTGGCGATTGACGAAGAACCCTTGGACAATGCGTGCCACGTGTGGTCGCGCATTATCCTGTTGAAATATGGCTGTGGGCAAGCCCTGAAGGTAAGGAAGGACAACTGGCCCCAACACCTCGGAGATGTAGCGCTGGCTGTTTAAAGTACCGGCAATGCGTACTAGAGGAGTGCGGGAGTGATATCCAATACCGCCCCATACCATAATACCCGGTGCAGGACCAGTGTGGCGGTGCATAACGCAGCTGTTCAGCATCCTCTCTCCACGGTGTCTTCAGACTCGAATCCGACCATCGTGCTGTTGCAGACAGAAGCGTGACTCGTCAGTAAAGACAATTTCATTCCATTCTGCCGTCCACATCCTTCTTTCATCGCACCATTGGCGGCGGAAACGTCTGTGGTTCTGCGTCAAGGGTAGACGAAGCAATGGACGTCTTGCGGACAGACCACTCTGCTGTAAACGGCGTCGAATGGTACGCGCAGACACTGGATGATGCGGTACAGACTGAATGTGCTGTGCTATGGTTCGTGATATGGCTGAGCGATCCGTCACTGCCATACGCACAATATGCCTGTCATCACGTGAAGTGGTGCACTGAGGTGGATGCGATCGAACACGTCGGTCCGTCGTACCCTCCTGCATCCAACGATCACATATCCGCATTACAGTTGTTTGGTTTCGTCCAACACGACTACCGATTTCCCTGAAAGATAATCCACAATCTCGGTAGGCCACTATCCTTCCTCTGTCGAACTCGGATACTTGATCAAAAGATGATCGCTGTTTTCTACGAGGCATAATTGATCGTTTTTTTGAAAAAACCACTAGAAAAACACAATTGCCGTACTTGAAATCGTCGAAATCTCCAAGCCTTAAATAGCGCTTTGAAGTGGCGCCACAGGCGCGCGTGATGTGCGTCTGCGCTGAAATTCTAATCATTTGCATATCTCACCTCCGCTAATGCATGTTGTAAATTTCATATTATTTGCATGCTTCCTTCAGGGTGTTGCATTTACGGTGGCCAGCAGTGTATATTCTTATACAAGGATAAGGAATCTAGTACAATGAAGACGACTTTTAAGGTGTATGCTAAAAACACTAAAATCACTTTCACTAAAAATTCACTAAAAATCACGAAAATCTATTAGAATTTCAATAATTTTTTATTAATTCAAAATATCCGTAATTAACCTTATAACTCCTTAGCTTTCAAATGATACCAAGATCTTGTAAATATTCGAAATAGTTTTCTAGTTACAAGGGTTTTCGTTAGGTGCTGTCTCCATATACAAACATGTTTCAACTCAATTTCTGAAGAACTGTTTTTGCAATAGGATGCTTAGTTCAAATAGTGAAAACTCAATAATGAATGGATCCATTATAATTATTTTTGTGTCATTATAATCTATATACCACAGTGGATGTTTTGACCCTCAGTCAAAGTTATTAGTTGAGAAATGAATTTTAAGTTGATTTTTAAATATTGAAATTCTTGAAAAATTCATTTCTCAACTAATAACTTTGACTGAGGTGAAAAAAATTGTCAAAAAGCGATTCTTTTTAGCAATTTGACGGAGGGTCAAAATATGAAGTATAATATTACGAATGATTTCCAACAGGAATTGAATTGTCTTTCTGAACAAATTAGAATTTGAGATATCACTGTTTAAAAACATGCTAATTAGCTAATTATATTTCAATTAGATAATTAATAACTAGCTTAATCTGCATTGTTCACACTGAAATGAGTTTAAGCATAAACCAATGACCCATTGTAAAAAAAATTGAACTTTTAAATTCAAAATTAAAATCTTCTAGTGTATACGTACACCTTAAGTATCGATACACGAGTACTTTTGTGTATTCGAATACTCCCATCAGTAGTTATTACTTACCATCTGCGTATTCCGGAGGCAAGTAGCGGACCATAGCTGACCGTGCACTTCCCCAAGATGGATGTTCCAGGTTGTTGCACATGCCAGTCAGAGTTCTGTAACGAGAAAGCTCGCACTTGACGGGTTTCAGGAATGTAGGACAAATCTCCTTGATGCTCGTCTTGCTGGTGTCGATCCGTGGCAAGGCATGAACGATGGTGTCGCGGGAAAGGGAAAACCTAAAGAAGATCGAAAACAGAAACACTCGATTAGTATCGTCGTTGTTCACCACAATTGTAGCAACATTAGTGGATCGATTTCCATCAAAATATATGAAGGCTGCTAGTCATAATTTTTCCGGATATCAATTTCATAAAAAAATGTGGCACATTAAAAATTTGAAAAATAAATAAATATTACATAGATTTTATTGGGGTACTTTAACCCTCGCGAGATTTCCAAGTAGTGTAGTGTTGCTTTTACCCCAAAACACATTTAATGAGCAAGTAGGCACATCTTTCTAAAGAATCCATGGATTCTTTCAACCTATAATAAAACCTATAAAACCTATAAAAAATGTGGCACATTAAAAATTTGAAAAATAAATAAATATTACATAGATTTTGTTGGGGTACTTTAACCCTCGCGGGATTTCCAAGTAGTGTAGAGTTGCTTTTACCTCAAAACACATTTAATGAGCAAATAGGCACATCTTTCTAAAGAATCCATGGATTCTTTCAACCTTTGAAATGATTCGATTGCTTCTTTCCTTGGCATAGAATCCTTTGGAACGTTTCTATTGGCCCATTCTGTAAAATAGAATTCATTCGAAAGTCTGTTGGTCCTTTCTTTAAATTATAATTCTTTGGAAAGATTGTTACTCCTTTCCTTAGAATAGAATTCCATGAAAAGGTACTACAGATCTTTTCTTTAGAATAGACCCTTTCGGAAAGATTCTGTTAATCGAAAAGGTTAAAACCGCGTAGAAGCCATGCAGGGGAAAACTATAAGTTGCAAAACGGATATATGCGTGTAAATCCCTCAAAGGGTATTATTCCACTCAATGCCACCACATTATAAAAATTCATTCAAAATAAATGTTAAAAGTTCAGTTCGGACATTTTGTTTGAATTTGGACCATTTATTATGTTTGCGTAATTGGCAGCCATCAGTGTCATTTAGGTATGTACGGGCTTCCCGGAATCGAGGTACTCTAGTGATCTTTCCAATTCACATGGGGTTTACTATATTTAGTAAACATGGGGATCGTGCTCCGGGGATACCCAAGCGATCTTTTTCTGCTTTCATCCCACTGTTCCCCAATCCCTCTTTTTTCCCTTCACTTTTTTACTTGACTTTGTCTTGTGTTTGGCGCTGCATGGCCAAATACGCCATAAAACACCAAAGCCCAAACATAATTTAGTGAATCACAAATTTGGAGTTTTAAGCTCCTTTTGAAGCAGAGGTTGAAAAGTATTAGTCGAAGCTATAACAATGCTATTATCAGCTTAGTATACATCTCTCAAATTTGAATGATTCATGTTTATTGGGCACATCAAAAAGTGACGAAATATGCAAAAATCGAAAATTTTAAATATGTATGGCAAATTTTAAATGTACTGGCACAATTTAAGCACAAAAATACTACCAAAAATGTTAAAATATTACATAAACATAGATATTGAAGTCTAAAATTTTATCAAATGCATTTTAGTTACAATTAATTTTGTTTCGTACAACGCTACAATCTACCACCTTAAGTAAAAATATGCAAATAAGACAAGGCCCGTAGTCAAAAGGGTCAAACAGTTGTATATAGATATATTTTTCAAATACTTTTTTCACTCATTTTCTCTCTTGTGGCTTCACATTGTCTCAATTTATTACGTATCATAACATAAGACTGGATAGTAAATAGATGTGTTTAATTTAAAATTATTTTAAATTGAGGAAATAATGTAGAAGTATGATTTAAAAATAATTTGTTGACTAAAGGTTAAGAAAATGTTCAAATGCTTAATACTTATGATGCATTAAAAACTATACACTAATAACATAAACGTTGTTATCAGGAAAAATTATCAAGCTTTTTTCAAAAGAGCTAAGCATTACCAATTCTTAACCTCAGAATTGGATTAACTACTGGTATTTCATATTTATTTCATTCTGTAAACCTATAAGCGATATAAATGTTAATAAGATGTTTTCTTTTATGTCACTTTTCTAGGTATTAATTTTATTTAAGTTAAATTGGTTTGGTTGGGTTTTAAGACGCAAGGGTCATATTTTGCCGAACTCAAGATAACATTAAATAAATGGACATGCATACTGAAAACAGAAATACACCCAGGGAGGAATCTAACCTGCGCCGCCAACAGCTCGCAGGTTGCAAGTACAGTGGAAGAACCCACTGTAACCATGGCGCCGCCTAATTTTAGTGGGCTATCTGGTTGGGTTTTATGGCGGGAGAGCTATATTTGACCAAGCTGCCCTAAACAACGTCAAGTTAATGGACATACACACAAGAAAAGCTTTTACTAAAACAGATGAGAGAAATATTCAGAGAGGAATCAAACGTGACAGGAATCGAACCTGCACCGACTGTAACTCGCAGGTTGCTAGCGCAGTGAGCAAACCCACTGAGCCATTGCGATCCCTACGTTTAATGGGATAGTTAGTATAGAAAGCAATTCACGCCGGAAAGGGTATTAACTTAAACACCTTCTGATGGTTGGTTTAGGGTTTTATGGCGCAAGGGCCATATTTGGCCAAGCTGCGCTAAACACAAGACAAGGTTAAACGCCATTTGAAAGACTTCTCAAATAAAACATTAAAATGCTGACCTATAGTTTCATAAAAAACAGTAGTTTACCAGTAACAATAGTCAGTCTTCAACAATCCATCTTATTTGCATTGCAACAAAATTAATTGTTCTTGCATATTCATTAATCGCCCCAAATTCTATTTTGCTTTCAGGTTATCGCTATTGACCAAGAAATCTATTCTGCTTCGCCGGAGGCTAACAGAACGCAATAAAAAAGTTATTTACATTAAAACAATTCTAACCCATTTCCAGAATGAGTCAGAAGAAAGTGTTGGATTTCAGAAGCAGCTACGATTGATTGTATTCTCGGGGAAAGGAACTGGATTTCTCGCTGTTATCCACAGAATGTGTAGTTTTTGCTGAAGTAGATGTTGATTCAATTGTTGTTAAAAACATTTGTTTCCAAATCGGCATGAAATTGAAACTGTCACCAAGTATAGATTGTCTTATGTCCTCACTAGAACATCAGTTATGGGATATTGTATTCGGTACGATTTCACAGTCAAATTTGGGAAAATTCGCAAGGGGACCCAAGACCCCAGCTGCTTCTTATGCAGTGTGGTGTGACACTAACAGAATCAGCAAATAGCTGGAATGTCTTATATCCTTCTTACCAGAACATCAGTTATGGGACATTGGATTCGTTACAATTTCACATAACTTAGTGTCCAATTCGGGAAAATTCTCAAGGGGAATCAAGACCCCTGCTGCTTCTTATGCAGCGTGGTATGGAACTGTTACAGAATCAGAAAATAGGTGGAACTTCTTATATCTTCTTTACCAGAACCTCATTCATGGGATATTGGATTCAGTACGATTAGACAGTAGGATCCAATTTGGGAAAATTCTCGAGAGACTCAAAACGCCAGTTGCTTCTTATGCAGTGTGGTATGAAACTAACAGTATCAGCAAATAACTTGAATGTATTATATCCTTGTTACTAAAAAATCAACCATGGGATTGGATTCAGTGCGAGAATTTCACAGTGGTGGGTACAACTAAAGCAAATTCTTGAGTCCCCAGTAAGATCCAAGTTGCTTCATATATACAGGATGTTTCAAAACTTCCTATACAAACTTTAATGGATGTATGCAACACAAAATTAAACCACATTTATATAGAAATGTATGTTCGCAAAGGTGCTTTTGAGTCTCGATGGATATGACATGGTGGACTACCACAACCACCAATTTATCATGCATTGATTTCGTCCTCTGGGGACACATCAAAACATCAACCCCTATTAACTTCGAAGCTTGCCTCATCGCAAGAGTTGCAGTAGTGGTTGCAATTGTCCTAGGCAATTTTGGGAATTTTTGAACATATACGGCAGGTCCTTGCGTCGACGTTGTGAGGTGTGGTTTACTGTTGGTGTCGCAACTTTGAGCACCTAGTATGAAATTGTAAGAGTGCAATCATGGGATATTGGATTGAGTGCGATGATTTTTCAACAGTGGTTGAAAGAATTATCGAAGAAGCCATAGTTGCTTCAAACATGGTTTAGTTTGTCACTTTATACGGTCAGTTTTTGCTACACGCTGGCAGATTAGACATATGCAAGCGTATTTTAGGTTGGTTGGTTCGGGGTTGTATGGCGCAAGGTACAAAATCGGATAAGCAGCGCCAAAAGCAAGCCAAGATTGAGTAAAAATAGATTTCAAAATATATAGATCAGCAGACCAACATTAAAGGCATGATGCATAATATAATTAAGCTATGTTAAACATGCATTCAGTGAGATGATTGTTTAAAAATATGTTGTCCAGCAACATGATGTATAACATAAAATATATGAATAATGAAGTGAATATTTGCACGATGTATTTTATGATGTAAGTAATACATGAAAGGGTAAAAACTCTTATATAATTTAAGGAGACAAATGGCATGTGTAAAAATCTTAAAATGTATGAATGGGTTTTTCCCCAATCAAATTCCGTAATGTTAAGTTAGAAGTATTAAAAAGGTTTCTGGGCGATGATTAAAAACAGGGCAATCAACAGCAGCAATAAGATCAATAAAGCAATATAATTTAATGAAAATGAAAGATTTTGAATTGACGTGAAATTAAAATTATAGGAAAAGAAAACCCGCTGGAAATGATAATTTATTATACCTGTGGGCCAATATCCTTGTCGTTTCTTGAATTATTTCAGCTGAAACTGCTATATGCTCCGATTCTGGATAAACAGATGAGAGTTCGAAAATTTCTTTTGGCACATCTCCTGAAAAATATAAATTTGTCCATTTTTAATCCCCTTCAACTCAAAAATCAAAATGAAAAAATGAAAAATTTTCTTAAACATCGATACAATAGAAAACTATGATTAAAGAGAAATTATATTTATGTATAACATTCATCACTCTCTTCATATGCCAATAACAAAATGAGCAAATGCACATGAAACTAAGTAGTCTTCCATGTTATAATCCTCCATTCAGTTCAGAGATTTTCAAGAGGTGTACCGCATCACACTGGACTACCATAAGAATGGTGGGTCACTTTAAATTTTGTAAGATTTAACTTCATTCCAAAGGTTGAGTTTTGAACTTTTGACAAGCGTGTTCACACATATAATTTCTAATAATTCTCGTAACAAATAAATTTGAGTGATATTGTTTAATTACAAAGCATAAATAAATTGTTGCAAAGGGATTTTTGAGGCTTGCACTGCTTGGGCTATTGTCCAGTGTTCCTGATTCTGGTCTATCCCTGCACTGGACGTTCATACAGATTTTTAAACAATTCACCACGGGACCTTTAAAGTCTGGTGTTTTGGGCTATTGTTCAGTGTTCCTGATTCTGGTTTATCTCTGTGTGCGCACTGGAAGGTCATACAAATTTTTAAAAAATTCCGCATGATACTCTTAAACTGTGGTGTCCTGGTCTATTGTCCAGTGTTCCTGATTGTGGTCTATCCCTGCACTAGACTCTCATACAAATCTCCTCTAAAATAACTGATATCGTCATTTTTTCAAAGAAAAAAAGACTTTGTACGCTTATCACGTCTAAAAGGTCCTCTATTAGAAACGTGACGTGACTGACACCTGTCCTGAACGCACAGATTAACGATCTTTAATATCCTTTATTGAATACCCACTGATGCTCACACCTAAGATAATTAATTAATCAGTCTATTGCGCGTGAGAGATTTTCAACGCCCCAGCCTGGAGACATGCTCGAGCGTTAATATAGACACACACATTATGCTCAGTTGGTGAGGAACTGGAAATACTTCGTGACTTTAATGCCTAGCAATTCCTGAGTAATTACAATCGGGACACAAAGAGGTAACAACTGAAGAAGTACTTACCTTAATTAAAGCTTTGAGATGTTTTGATAACTTAATTGGAGCTGCACTTGCATAAATGTTTAATCATCAGAAATTAGTCTTTGAAGACATAAGGTTAATATTATGCATCAAGAACTGATTATTTCTTGTAAATTACTTATGGGGTGAGCTAAAGCATAAACGTTCCCACAATTGGCGGCGTAAGTGTGATTTCTGGCTCCGATTTTAGGGGTCACACATTGGTTCAACATCAACATGGGTGTACCCAGAATACAAATCTGGAGGGGGCTGCATTTGTATCGTAAACTCTTTATTTAAGGGGTGATGTTAAAATTTAAAAATTTCTTTGATATTTAGAGTAGTTTTAGAGTGTTTATCCAAAAACTAGTTCTAGAGTGTGTTCCCAAAAAATTAGTTCTAGAGTGCTTTCCCAAAAGACTAGCTTTAGAGTGTGTTCCCAAAAGACTAGTTCTAGAGTGTGTCCCCAGGAGTTTCATTGTGTACCCAGACTAATTTTACGAGTGTTACCTAAAGATTAATTTTGAGTGCGTTACCTAGAGACCAGTTTTGAGAGTGTTACTTAGAGACTAGTTTTAGAGTGTGTTCCCAAGAGTCTTAGAGTGTGCACCCAGAGACTAATTTTAAAATGTGTTCCCAAGAGACTAGAGTGTCACCTAGCGAGTAGTTTTTAGAGTGTGTTACTCTTGGAGTCTAGTTTTAGAGTGTAGTGTTACCTAGATAGTATTTTTAAAGTAATTACTTCAAGACGAATAGAATCTGAATTGAAGCGAAAAAGTGCCAACGTTTTAATTGAACCACATTAAAATATTTTCAATTATTGTATCCAACACCAGTAAATAAGGAATGGAACACTTAAGTAAATGGAATAACAGTAATGAATATATATTTGTTGAGGAGGGAATATCACAACACCTTTATACACGATTTTTAAAGCAATCAATGAACTAAGTATGGATATTTTTGCCTTTTATACGGTCTGGAAGTGGCTTAAGCCTACGTAGGTGCGCCCTGAACATCAGTCCTCCGCCACTTAACTGGCTGAAATACGCATGCGTAACGACATGTTTTCTGTATAGAAACGGGGTACGCATGCGTATGTCGAATGTTCATGCTCTACGGTGTGTAGCCCGTAGCTTACGTACAGTGAATATTTGGAGGGCCGTATCTGGTCTGCGAGCCGGTTAAACCTGTCCAGAAGGCCGTATTTGGCCAGCGGGTGGGTAAATCTTTTTGTAGGATTGTATCTAGCCGGCGGGCAGTGTAAATTTTTTCGAAAAGACCGTAAATGGCCTGCGGGTAGGATAAACCTATAAAGATTGCCTATTGAATACAGAATGATGGAGATATAACGTGTCTTTATGATCAAGGGCAGGTCAGTTTTTCTAATAACGAGATATCTTGTTCAAGATCTGGTAATTTTTGCTAATGACGAGATATCTTGTTCATCAAGATCTGGTCAGTTTTGCTAATGACGAGATACCTTGTCGAAACAACCACCAGGAGGGTTGACTTTCTATATGGCCTGCATATTTCGTATTTTTTATGTTATAAACAAATGCTTCCATATTCCGTTTGATTATTTATACTCAATCCAATATTCATAAAAAATTTATAATAGAGATTTAGATTATGTATACAGTGGATAACTAATTGTAATTATGTGTTAAGAATATTTAGCTTAGTAAAATTGAATGTTGCTGTGAATAACGGGATTCATGCCTTAATTTATATCCTTACCTATTTTATTTCTAGCTTCGTATGTAGCTTGGTTGATATCCTCATAAGAAATGCAAATATCACCATACTCTCCAGTACCAGCAACTTTTAACCTGAAAAATAAATACATTCAGTTTTCGTGTAATTTTATCGTACGGTAAAAGTATGATACAAAACAAAAATGAAAATGTTGAAATACAGTATAGTAAAGATCTGTTTTCGAAATTGTTTTTACGCTTTTTTCATCATACATTTTCAATTACCATAAAAACAAATCCCATATTTTGCAATGTGTATGAAACGTAAGAACAGAGTAAAATATACTCGAAATTATAAGCTTGTCCGATAAGTATTTAGCCTTAAATTCAGAGCATCCATGCTGTGAAGTTTCAGCGCCAATAAACATCAAGCAGTCTGGATTGTCTTTTTTATTCAGACAAATATTTTACATCTAGTTTCGAAAATAACTTAGTTGCAATCACCATACAAAATGCAAATATTTTTATCAGCGCGATGAACGAATGATATGAAACGAAAGCGTTGAAATACATTATAATGAAGAACAATTTTCGAAATTGTTTTTATCCTTTTTTCATCATACCATTTTCAATTACCACAAAAACAAATTCCATACTTTATAAGGTGTATGAAACGTAAGAACAGAGTAAAATATGCTCGAGATTATAAGCTTTTCCGACAAGTATTTAGCCTTATATTTAGAGCCTCCTTGCAGTGAAAAAGTTTCAACGCCCATAAAAAATTAACAGTCTGAGAACAGTCTTTTTTAGATCACACATAAATACCCCATTAAATTCATTACCTATCTGTCTCATTGTCTTTTCAAACCACCGCCATTTTTTCACAATATAGTAAAATTGTTCAGCAATTATAATCTATCATTGACTGTACGACAGCAACCAGCTATGTAGACAAGTGGAGACATTTTACAACGCAGAACAATGGATCCAGATGTTTTTTATTTCGTTTATTTTTTCTTTGTGTGTTTTGAAGTCAATGAATCTATCTCTGTTTATAATGTGATAGCTGAGCAACCTTGACCTAGTCCTGTTCACTGAGTCCACTCAACGCTTGGAGTAAGGCTCTTGCCCAATCCTCGTTTTTTATTTCGAGAATTTTATGTTGGAAGATTGTATGGCGACAAGTACTGACAAGATGGATGTTTTTATTGCGTGCTTATAACAATTCAATTCTCGTTACCTGGTAGACTGAAATATTTTTAGTCGTGTGACTAGAAAGGTATATTGTTTTATTGGAATGATGAATAGTGAAGGAAACTCAATTTCTGAAGAAATTTAAATTGTCTGTCTAGACGGGAGAACTTGTGATATTTTCTTGATATAACGAGGATAACGTCAAAATTGCTTTCAGAGCACACCAAATTTCAAAATTATAATGCAGATTAATTGATTTGCACTTCCATCTTTGTTAAGCCGGTAGTTAACAAATGGGTAGTGCATTACGTGTGTTGACAAGTACCCCAACAAGATAGATGTTTTTTAAATCCTTGCATTTAACAATTTAATTCTAGTTACCTGGTAATATTTTTAGTTGTGTGACTAGAAAGGTATATTGTTTTATCAGAATGATGAATAGTGAAGGAAACTCAATTTCTAAAGAAATTTAAAATTGTCTAGACGTAGAAACTAGTGATATTCTTGATATAATGAAAATAACGTGAGAATTGATTTTACAGAGTACATCAAACTTCAAAAATAATAAATCAGTATTAATTGATTTGCACTTATCGTATTCGTTATGTGTTATTTAACAAATTGGTAGTGCATTACGTGTGTTGACAAGTACCAATAAGATAGATGTTTTTAATCATATAACAATTCAATTCTAGTTACCTGGTAGACTGAAATATTTCTAGTCGTGTGACTAGAAAGATATATTGTTTTATCAGAATGATGAATAGTGAAACTAAATTTTCGAACAAATTCCAACTTGTCTAGACTTAAGAACTTGTGATAGTCTTGATTCTTCGAGGATAACTTCGAAATTGGCTTTACATAGCATAAACTTTAAAAATAACTAATGCAACATTAATTGATTTGCAATTTGTACCATATTTGTTATGCCGGTAGTTAACAAATGGGTAGCGTATCCCGTCGTCCATCAAGATCTGACCAATTTTGCTAATGACGAAACATCTCGTGATCAAGATATTGCCGATTTTTTATGATGATAATCAAGATCTGGTCAGTTTTTCTACTGACGAGGTATCTACTGTTTCAAAATCTGGTCATTTTTGCTATGACGAGGTACCTCGTCGATACAACCATCAAGGGGGGTTAATGCGTGCATATAACAATTCAATTCTCGTTACCTGGAAAACTGATATATTTTTAGTCGTTCTAACTAGAAAGGTATATTGTTTTATAGGATTCAATTTCTGAATATAACGAGGGTAACAATGAAATTGGTTTCACAAGTTAACAAATGGGTAGTGCATTACATGGGGTGACAAATACCAACAAGGTGGATGTTTTCAATCCTCCCATTGGTTTCAATGAGATATCTCGTCCATGAAGATCTGACCAATGTTGCCAATGACGAGATATCTCATTCTCGAGATATTACCGATTTCTTGATGGTGACAAGATAAAGATCTTCTAATGACAAGAAACCTCATCCATCAAGATCTGGTCATTTTTGCTAATGACGAGATACCTCGTCGAAACAACCACCAGGAGGGTTAATGCGTGCATATAACAATTCAATTCTCGTTGCCGGGAAGACTGATTTATATATTAGTCATGTGACTAGAAAGGTATATTTTATTAGAATGATTAATAGTAAGAAAACTCAATTTCTAAAATTCAAAATTGCTTAGACTTAGAAATTTAGAATGTTTTTGATATTACGGGAATGACGTCGAAACTGATTTCAAAGCACATCATACTTCAAAAAAATAATATAGCATTATTTTATTTACACTTAGTACCATACTTGTGATGCTGGCAGTTAACAAATGGCTAGTGCATTTTGAATTCTAGTTTGGTTGGTTGGTTTTTATGTGCAAGGGTCATTATGTTTGGTATACGCTGATTGGCCTAATGGCCAATCAGCGCTAAACATAAGACAACGTCAAGTAATGGTCATACACACGAGAAACGTTTTACTGACACAGAAAAGAGAAATCGAAATTACGCCGCCTACAACTCCACACGCTGCGAACTCAGTTATGTTGAAATTTGTCCATCAGATTAAATTGCAGTTGTATTATCGTTTGTCATATACCCAACTGTCGTTATGCAATTTTTCAACATTTGTTCATCATATGAAAGTGTACTTTATTACAATTTGTGATATACCTAACTGACGCTATGCAATTTTTCAACATTTGCTATTAAAACAAAGTGTACTTTATTATTTGAGATATACTTAACTATCACTATGCAATTTTCAACATTTGTAATCACATGAAAGTGTTCTGTTGTTACCATTTGAAATATACCTAACTGTGGCTATGCAATTTTTCAACATTTATATCACTTGAAAGTGAACTTTATTACCATGAGTGATATACCTAATTGCCTCTTCAATATATTTTGTTACAATCACATTTCTAGCTTTTTACTGGTTAAATATTTTTTATTTCAGTCTCATGATGAACAAAGCCGATAAATCAACTATTGTTATCTCAATTTGCAAACGAAATCATCAAGGGCGAATATTTGGAATATAGAGTTCGAAAACGGGGAGGGGTGACTTTTGAGGCCTGCACTTGCGTAGTCAGAAAGGCCCTGGAAACAAATCGGCTAATTTTTATTTTAAAGCATCCACTTCTTTTAAATGCAAATATCAATACTGTTTAATATTCTAATTTTCGAGACTGAGCAATGAGAACTAGGCTGGATATCGAAATCCACGTCCAGCAAATCAGAGCGACACAAAATGCTTGCTGATATTCCACCGACTTCTCTCCAGAGCTTTCTAATTACCATGCCACTATCCTTTCATGTCGTGATGGATGGAGGTTAAGGTTGAGACATCCACAAGAATGCTTAGTTTAAGAAGGTATTCACTTTTCTGCATTAGACATGCTTTTATTTTACCAGTACACGCCCATGTTTGGACAGTCGTAAATCATTAATAACGGGCAATTGGTGTAAATCCTGCGACACCGATAAGCAGTTACATGGCATTTTACTTAAGCCAATTTTTTCCTTAGGTCCTTTGTTGTTTTTAACCTTTTGGTTCCTATTTCTTCCCTGCTCCACCTAACTCTTGTCCCAGATGTGACGTTGCAAGTGTCTGTTTGGGTTACTGGGTAACAAGGAGGGCGTCGTCTGGACCAAAACGGGTTCGAATCGACAGACGGAGCACTTATTTATTCAACTCCCAAAATTAAAAGATTAGATATATATTTGTATATATATATATTACAGACTGTCATTTTTTGCTTGGAATTAATTTGCAACCTTTTTGTTCGTGCGTCATTTCTCTTCGACTTCGGATTTGACAGGCTGATATGAATAAATCAAAGATCGTGTGATGAAAGCGTTTAATTATAAATTAATGTGCAATCACAGAGTCCTTTGGCAGCTCTTTATGTTATGCTAAACTCGGTTGAGTTAAATTGAAATATGTTCGGTGACAGAAATCTTTCATTAAATAATTTTGTCATTGTCTTAGAAACAAATCTCGATGGTGGAAATGTTTGGGATTTTGATCTACATGATCGGTGTTGAGAAATTCAATTCGAAAGTGGGAGAATTAATTTCGATCCTTATGTGTGCGCCATTTTCCTGGGACTTGAAATTTGACACTGATATGAATAAATCAGTGTTGATCAAAGCGTTTAATTAGAAAATAATGTTCAATCCTAAATGAGCCCTTTGACAGCTATTTATGTTATGCTAAACTCGGTTGAGTTAAGTTGAAATATGTTCTGCGACAGAAAGCTTACAGTAAATAATTTTGTCTCTCTCATTGTCTTAGAAACATATCTTGGTGGTGGTAATGCTTTTACAAATATTTTTGTTTTGCTTCATCTGCTGGTGTTAATATTCTAAATCATATTCTTTTTCAATGAAACGATTTGGGTTCTTGATCTATATGATCGGGGTTGATAAATTCAATTCTTAAGTCTGGCAGAATTAATTTCGAGTCTTATGTTCGTGCGCCATTTCCCTGGTATAAGTAATTAATTAACGTTGTACTGGAGCAACACATCAGGTTATTGGCAACGGTCCGGGATCAATCCCGAAGGGAAAGATTCAAGGACAACGTTTCGTAATTTCGAACCTCTGTAAGACGACGAGAACACCTGAGCTGGCACCCCACCCTCCAGACTTCCACACCAACGAGAGGACATCTGAGGTCACAAGTTCGTGTGATTAAAGCGTTCAATTAGGAATTAGTTTAACATTTTTTTGCAATACAATACATTAAAATCGACATACAGTAAATGTTAAGGTAGGTAGTTGAATTAACGTCGCACTGGAGCAGCACGACTGGCTGTTGTCGACGGTCCGGGATCAATCCCGAAGGGAAAGATCCAAAGACAACGCCTCGTCGTTTAAACCACGGTCAGATGGCGAATATACATGTCGTAGTACCTTAAAATGTATAGCCCGTTGTGTTGCTCCAGTACGACGCTAATTCAATTGCTAACCAACCAACCTTCAAAGTACACTGCTGGCCACCGTAAATGCAACACCCTGAAGGAAGCATGCAAATAATATGAAATTTACAACATGCATTAGCGGAGGTGAGATATGCAAATGATTAGAATTTCAGCGCAGACGCACATCACGCGCGCCTGTGGCGCCACTTCAAAGCACTATTTAAGGCTTGGAGATTTCGACGATTTCAAGTACGGCTATTGTGTTTTTCTTGTGGTTTTTTCAAAAAAACGATCAATTATGCCTCGTAGAAAACAGCGATCATCTTTTGATCAAGTATCCGAGTTCGACAGAGGAAGGATAGTGGCCTACCGAGATTGTGGATTATCTTTCAGGGAAATCGGTAGTCGTGTTAGACGAAACCAAACAACTGTAATGCGGATATGTGATCGTTGGATGCAGGAGGGTACGACGGACCGACGTGTTCGATCGCATCCACCTCAGTGCACCACTTCACGTGATGACAGGCATATTGTGCGTATAGCAGTGACGGATCGCTCAGCCACATCACGAACCATAGCACAGCACATTCAGTCTGTACCGCATCATCCAGTGTCTGCGCGTACCATTCGACGCCGTTTACAGCAGAGTGGTCTGTCTGCAAGACGTCCATTGCTTCGTCTACCCTTGACGCAGAACCACAGACGTTTCCGCCGCCAATGGTGCGATGAAAGAAGGATGTGGACGGCAGAATGGAATGAAATTGTCTTTACTGACGAGTCACGCTTCTGTCTGCAACACCACGATGGTCGGACTCGAGTCTGGAGACACCGTGGAGAGAGGATGCTGAACAGCTGCGTTATGCACCGCCACACTGGTCCTGCACCGGGTATTATGATATGGGGCGGTATTGGATATCACTCTCGCACTCCTCTAGTACGCATTGCCGGTACTTTAAACAGCCAGCGCTACATCTCCGAGGTGTTGGAGCCAGTTGTCCTTCCTTACCTTCAGGGCTTGCCCACAGCCATATTTCAACGGGATAATGCGCGACCACACGTGGCACGCATTGTCCAAGGGTTCTTCGTCAATCGCCAGATTGAATTGCTTCCCTGGCCAGCTCGCTCTCCGGATCTTTCGCCGATAGAAAACATGTGGTCCATGGTTGCTCAACGATTGACCCAGAATACATCCCCAGCTGCCACACCAGATCAACTTTGGCAACGTGTGGAAGCTGCTTGGTCTGCTGTACCCCAAGAACACATCCAAAGTCTCTTTGAATCAATGCCGAGGCGTGTGGCAGCGGTGATCTCCAACAATGGCGGCTACTCTGGCTACTGATTTTGGCAGGAACCACACTTCACAGAAGTCTATAAATTTAATCATTTGATACTTGGTCAACATGTTATCTACAAAATAAATTTTGTTGTGATATCTCTTGTCTTTCTTGGTGTTGCAATTTGGGTGGCCAGCAGTGTAGTTTATCGCCGTTTTGGTAGGAAGGTATTTTAATTAACGTCACACTGGAGAAACACAACGGACTATTGGCGACGGTCCGCGATTTAATTCAAAGGGAAAGATTCGAGGACAACACCTCGTAAATTTGAACCACGGTCAGACGACGCAGTCAGCACCTAAGCTGGCACCGTACTCTTCATACTTCCAAGCCAAAATAATGATTAATGTAAGTAAGTATAGGAATCCGTAGCACTGGAGCAACACTAATAGACTCTAATCCAAACTTCCACACCACGCCAACGTGAGGACTTTTGAGGCCACGACGGATTTAACGTGCACCAGCCCCTTTGTACACGACGCTCTTTGGCTGGATTCAAGCTCGCAACCCTCCGGTTGGTAATCCGTTGCTCTTCCAACCGGGATACCGCGGCCCTATCGCCGTTTCGGCAAGTTTGACGTTTAATCTAATTTGGTGTTGACAAACAATTTGGATTTCAATCTTTGGGATTTTCTTCACTTTGGCGTGGTGTGGAAGTTTGGAGTGGGGTGCCAGCTCAGGAGTTTCCTCGTCATCTGACTGTGGTTCAAAATTACGTGGTGCTGGGAGTGGGGTGCCAGCTCAGGTGTTGCCTCGTCATCTGACCGTGGTTCAAAATTACGTGGTGCTGGGAGTGGGGTGCCAGCTCAGGTGTTGCCTCGTCATCTGACCGTGGTTCAAAATTACGTGGTGCTGTCCTCGGTCTTTCCCTTTGGGATTGAACCCGGACCGTCATGAATAGCCCGTTGCGTTGCACCAGTGTGACGGTAATTAAAATACCTACCTAACTTCGGAATTTTTATTACCGACGTGTTGGAATTGCATTCGAAAAACAAGCCAACTGACGTCACTTCCAGAATACGCACAGGAAACACGTATCGCCGCAGAAACGCTACCGCCACCTGCATTTGGCTTGACAGGAAATGCCTTTTGCACCCTGCTTGAAATTCCTACCATGTCGGGAAAGCATATAGAACTAGCGCTCTCAGCATGAAATTCATTTCAGTCTCCTGTAGAAGTAACCCCGATTTCACGCCTCATTAATCTCATTCTGCTCAGCGCCTCCTCTAGACTTTTCCTTTCAAAACTGGGAACTTCCTGTCTCCTATGAAATTGCCGTGATTATTTTTGGAAAAATAAAGAAACGAAACCGACGGGAGAAAACAAAACAAAAACTCCGAACGGAACAAGAAAAAGAACTGCGTTGTAAATGCTTTGAAAGGAATACTCTCTTATCGCACGATCGCATTGTGATATGAACGTGGATCTGGTGGGGCATTTTGAATTGAATTTTGTTAGATGGAATTCCGGTTTTTCATTCACAAAAAAGACTGATTTATCTTGAACAATTATACCGGTACCCAAGAATTTGACTCCTTTAACTCTGAAAAAATTTAGGGTAAAATTTTATGGTTATTTTATTTAAAAAAATTTATAAAATTTTATAAACTTATCGCTTTATGTTAATGCATTTTGCACGCAATAAAAAATTATTTTTTTAGGGTTGGTGAGCTTCCTTATGTCTCGCCGCCTATATAGAGTACTCAGCTATCATAAGATCAAATCAGAGAATATTTTTATGCTTAACTCTCCTGGTGGTTGTCTCGTCGAGGTATCTCGTCATTAGCAGAACTGACCAGATCTGAATGGGGGAGATATCTCGTTGTTAAAAGAAAACTGACTAGATCTTGATCTAGTCATCATCAAAAATTGGTATTATCTTGATGACGAAATATCTCGTCATTTGCAAGATTGGTCAGATCTTGTTGGACGAGGTATCTCGTCGAAACCACCTTGGAGGGTTAATAAGCGTAATACAGTAAAAATGTCTAGTCCGTTAAGATTGAATAAAACAAATGGTGTTTTTTTATTAATAAACTTGGTTCGTTGGTTTGAGGGTTTTATGGAGCAAGGGCCATATTTTTCCATGCTGTGCCAGACACAAGACATACATCAAGTAATAGACACACACAATGAGAGTTTTACTGACACAGAAGAGAGAAATACACCCAGGGAGGAATGCATCAATAAACTTGGAAATCAAATGGGGAATAAGTAGATACTTTTTCTGAGTTTTTGTTGTGATTACTGAGTATAAACTCATCAATTATGACAAATGCATCTTCTCCAGAACTCTTGTGCAAAATACCTAAGCATTGCTGTAATATCATTTCAATTGAATAAAAGTATATGAAAGTTGAAGCCCCTCTGTGCGTCACGTGATTTCCGAGTAGTGTAGCATTGTTTTTACCCCACAACACACAAATGACAAAATTACCACACCTATTGGTTGAAAGAGTCCATGGATTCTTTCAACCTTAGGAAATATTATGTTAAGGATTTTTTAGAATAGAATTCTTTGGACAGATTCGATTGGTCCTTTAATTAGAAAAGAATCCTTTAGAAAGATACTATTGATCCTTTCCAAAGGATAGTCCTTTGAAATGATTTTATTGCCCCTTTCCTTATACTAGAATATTTTGGAATAGGGTCACTGTTGGTCATTCACTTGAAACAGAATCCTTTGGAAAGATTCGATTATTGATTGGTTGTATAAGAAAAGTTTGTATAAGATGTTTTTATAAGAAAAAAATCTTTTGGAAATATACTATTGCTTCTTTCCTTAGAATAGAATCCTTTGGAATGATTCTTTTGGTACCTTCCTTAGAGAAGAACCCTTTGGAAAGATTCTGTTGGTCAAGAAGGGCAAACTGCCTAGAAGTCCTGCAGGGAAATCTGCAGGTTTTAAAGTGAAATTTGGAGTGTGAACCCCTCAGTGGGTCAAGTTTATAAATACTAGTAAATTAACAATATCTTTTATAATTGAACTATATTTGATGTTTAGGAAGTAAAACAAAGCATATAACTTGTGTATAGAGGTAGCAGAAACATAACAATGCATTCAAATACGCTCCATAATCTTAAAATGTTTCATATTTACATGTTTATTTAATGCACTATATTCATTAACTGTATGTACAAAGTATATATTAACGATGTTTTAAGTTTATTTTGATATTTCACGAATCTTTTTATAGTTTACATATTAAGGTAATTAATGTAAATAGGATACATTAAACGAAAGTGCCTAACTGTCTTAAATTCCTGAGTCTAATTTGAATTAATCTTTTAACTTTTAAAAGGTGAAATCAATGCATTAATACAATAGCTGGAATGAATTTGTACAGTGGTACTATATAATGCCTGTTTCAGCATCTCAATCAAGTCGTATGCTTTAAATAACGGGAACTCGTTTGTATACATTTGTTATACAAACTTCACTTCCATCAATGTCAATCATTGATAAGCTATCCCATGGAAAAATTTATCAACTTTAGTTTCAACTAGCATGAAAATTGTATACATTTGTATACTGTATATAATTGTATATATTTATGCTTCTACATTGTATATAATTGTACATGTTTGTACATTATATATAATTGTGTATATTTATATATTATATAACATTTGTTGTATACATTTGTATATAAACTTCACTTTCATCACTGGCAAGCATAAATAAGCTGTCCCATGGAAAGATTTATCAACTTTAGTACAACTAACATGGAAATTGTATACACATGCATGATTGTATATTGCATATAATTGTATACATTTGTATATAAGTTTCATTTTCATCAATGGCAGCATATATAAGCTTTATCAACTTCAGTACAACTGACATATAAATTGTATACATTTGTGTGTTTGTATATTGTATATGGTTGCATACATTTGTATATTGTATATGATTGTATACATTTGTATATTGTATATATTTGTATGTTTGTATATAATTGTATATTTGTGTATAAACTTCAATTTTATTAATGTCAAATATAGTCAAGCTGTCCCATAGAAACATGTATCAATTTGAGTACAACTAACCTGAAAATTGTATTTAACGTAGCTCCAACAACTATCTCAAACAATTGCTGCTCGCAAAAGAATCAAAATGGACAAATGTATGAAACTTTAATATTCGCCATGCTTTGTGGTGCCATTTGAACAAAAACTATCATCGTTACATTTTTCATTTTGATGAATGCTCTACACTTTAACATTATTGCTGCTAAATTGTATTGATTTAATATTAAAGGAAGTAGTCAGCTTCCGAATTTTAAAAATATTCTCACAACTACAATTTGCATTACATTACTTCCTGTAAGAGATAAGACGTTCTCTAATCTCTCAGACACAATCAATAAGTCACTGTGCTCATAATGGTGCATTTTAGTCCACTAATGTATTTCCTTTCATGCCGCAAGTAAAATTTGAAACAAATTTTCCTCGTGGATCTTTCGCTACCCATTGTTCCAATGCCCCAAATGGTTATAAAATCATTCAGGAAATGGACCATCTCTGATTAAATTACATAATTGATTTTGTCTGGAAGAAACAAAAAGGCTCTCAGGTGAATTGGTGAGGCTTGGAATTTCAAAGTATTGGAATTGCTAAGTGGCTATGATTTAATGGATTTTTGTGTGTGCGTGCATCTAACTGGTAGGCGAACTTTGTGCTATCAAATTGGTATGGGAACACAGAATTGTTTGGAAAAGGCAAGAGGAATCCTAAGTAGTGAAGATGTTACTTGTGATTGCCATTATGCACGGAATGCTTAAAGTATGTTAGTTTCATTCGGTGTTACTAGTATGTACCCATTGCTAAACATATGTTAGTAAAGTTAGGTGCTACTAGTATGCACCAAACTGTTTAAAAGAGGAGGGAGGAATTCCAAATTGTGAAGGGAATACTTATTTGTTATACCTAGGATGCACCAAATGCTAAAAGCATGTTAGTATAGTTCAAAATTATTAGTTTGCACTGAATGCTAAACGTATGAAAGTACAATAGGGTGTTACTAGTATGCTCCAAACTGTTTAAAAGAGAAGGGATGAACCCCTAATGGTGAAGTGATTACTTATTTGTGATTCCTAGTATGCAATGAATGCTAAAAGTATGTTAACATAGTTAGGCGCCACTATAAGATGCAAGAGGCCAATTTTGCTACACGAGATCTAATTCGTCCTGAACCTACTGTCAAATGTTTTGTTTCATTAAGAGTAAGTAACTATTTAATGTAATGAACGAAATAACTACCAAGGTAGTCAAGAAGAGGCAGTACCTCCACATTTGGCATTTAGGGTTAACGGTCGTTAACCCTCCAATTGGTTTCGAAGAGATATCTTGTCCAAGATCTGATCAATTTTGCTAACAAGATAACTTGCCCTTCAAGATCTGATTAGTTTTGCTAATGAGACGAGATACCTCGTCGTGACAAAACTGCCCAATTACTCCAAAGGGAATGAAGATCCAAGTAGGAAAACAGATTCTTCCTTGCTTAGAACTGGTACAGTTTAGGACAGGTTTTTTCATCAGAGGTTGGCCACTACATGGTGGTTTTCAACGCGAAGATAAACCACCAGGAGGGTTAAAAAGCTACATATAAAAGTATGCGATGCTCATTTCTGCAGAAAACCATTAGAGCACAAATCAGCAGTTGGTTTAGGGATCATACAGTTATCTAGTTTCGTTAAGAATTAAAAACGAATATAAGTAGCGTATAACAATCTACTCGAAAAGGCCAAACAGGGAGCTA
The DNA here is from genome assembly GCA_933210815.1 of Meta bourneti. Lineage (NCBI taxonomy): Eukaryota > Metazoa > Arthropoda > Arachnida > Araneae > Tetragnathidae > Meta > Meta bourneti. The sequence continues at coordinate 84,347,207 of OW119934.1, forward strand.
ATGCATTTTCAACTAGTATGGCAGATGTGTTGCGCTTTGTTTTACAAAAGAGGCAGTTATTGCTTGATAACTTGTATAGCTTTGAAGAGTAAAAGTCAACTGTGAATGTTCTTCGATAAAATAAGGGCGTTGTCAATTAAAAGGATAATTTTTGATAAAAAATGATTAATTTTCATGTCTAACACAAAAAATGTAATCGTACAATTTGGAGATAAATTTTACTTACCCTGGTATAAAATTGGCAAAATATCGAGTTCCCTTTAAAGTAGTGTCTGATCTTCGCTTGTGCTCGGACATAACAATAAGAGCACAGTCCGCCGAATAATTTGGGTTCAGCGGCGTCGGCCTTGAATTGGAATACGACACTGGCTGACCAAGGGTCAGCAGCGTAGCCGTCACCACCAGGTACCTAAAACAAAAATTATCATTAAAAGCTGGAAGACGACAATCTAACGTTCTTGACTTGGTTAGAGGAAGATAGCGCTATAGGCTTTGTTACCAATTTTTTATTAACCCTCCAAGTGGTTTCGACGATATATCTTGTTCATAAAGATCTAACCAATTTTGCTAATGATGAGATGCCTCGTCATCGAGATATTGATGATTTTTTTAAGATGACGAGATCAAGATCTGGTCAGTTCTTTTCTAAGGAGGGGATACCTCGTCGTATTTCGTAATGACGAAATACTTCGTAGCGAGATAACCCCTTGAGGGTTTACCCTTCAAGGGCTCTATGATAAAGAAGTTTTTGAAAAATATTTCAGAGTAATACCTTATGTATGTATTTTACACGAAACAAATTATTTTAAGGGACGTTGGGACTCATTTGTGTTTCACTGCTCATAAAGATCACTCATGGGTAATAGATACTAAATGAGATTATGTTTAGAGACTTTAGCAGCTTTAATATACCTAGAATATTTATACACCTAGCCCTACCCATTTCAAAGAGTTAAGACGCTAGACATCCCACCTCGCTGAAAATCTTCCCCCTGATCTACATTCGGGATCCAGTACTAGACGACGGACCCCAGTACCACAATAAACAACAAACCCCAGTAACATGATAGACGACAAATTCAAGTAACAGGATAAACGATGAATTTGAGTAACAGGATAGAGGATGAATTCGAGTAACAGGATAGACGACGAACCCTAGCAACCGAATAGACGATGAATTCGAGTAGTAGAACAGATGACGGATCCCAGTAACAGAATAAACAACGAACAGCTACAGGACAGACGAGCCCCAGTAACTGGATAGATGACGAACCTCAGTAACAGAATAAACAACGAACAACAGTTACAGGATAAACGACGAACCCCAGTAACTGGATAGACGACGAATTCGAGTAACAGGATAAACGACGAATTTGAGTAACAGCTTAAACGACGAATTTGAGTAAAGGATAGAGGATGAATTCGAGTATCAGGATAGACGACGAACACTAGTAACAGCTTAAACGATGAATTCGAGTAGCAGAACAGACAACGGATCCCAGTAACAGAATAAACAACGAACAACAGTTACAAGATAGACAACGAAACTCAGCAACTGGATAGACGATTTTTTTTATTTTATGATGTAAGGACGATATTTGTCCAAGCCGAGCCAAACACGAAATAAAGTAATGGACATACACACACCAGGAAAGTTTTACGGACACAGAAGAGGATAGATGACGGACAGCCGTAATAGGATAGACAACGGACCCCTCAAGAAATAAAAATATGCATACCTTGCACACCATTCTCTTTTCTTATGGACAATATACAGCTTTTTATAATCGGAATGCAAATATTCATGATTTTTGAACACAATGTAAACAAACTGCATTGCAGTACAATAAGCTTTTCACGTATTCCTCGGCCTCTGGTACCATGGTTCCCCATGTGGCGACGCCCTGGCTAATAATGCTATAAACACTCTTATATTCTCATCTGAATGAATATGCCTTTCTGAAAGTAACGTATAAAAATTTAATGTGATGGTTGGAAAATTAGTAAAATTGATAGCTGCAAAATATACCAGAATTTATATTTAATAAAATTTGTGTTCTTTTAAGTAAAAAACTTACAAAATATACACTGGATGTAAAATATACTTTTAAAAGAAGAGCTAGTAAGACAAAAATCACTTATTTTTCTTAAATCGGAATATGAAATAGAAATTATTGCCATGTTAAAATAAAGTAAAAAACTTACAAAACATGCACTGGATGTAAAATATACATAAAAGTCAAATAAGACGGAAATCACTTATTTTTCTTCAAGGCACAAAATGAAATTTATATTATTCTTTGTTAAAATTAAATAAAAATCTAGCCTATAAGGCCCCGTTTACATGAGGCGTTTTCTAACGCGCGTTTAACGTCAAAACAAAACGCGGGTAGCCAATAGAGTATTGGAGTGTTCACATGCAGAAATCGCGAGAATCCACGCACTAGATGGCTTCGGCTCTTCAACAATCTCCGGTCGTTCTAACGATTAGAAGGCGCTTGGAGATACATAGGATTGTACTGCACCGTTCACATGACACGCGTTTTAACGAGCGTTAGGGCTTTTTCATTCCCCTAGTCCAAGTTCCTATCTTCGTGATTGTAAAAGATAGAGTGAAAATTTCAATGCATTTGAAATCTGTGGAAAATTTTACACTAGATCGATACCTAAAATGTGATTTTTTTTAAATAAATAATTTTTCAACTGTAACTTTAATATTTTCGCGATACTCATTTAACGAATATATTCATTACGAACACAAAAGGGAGTATTCATCTCGTTTTTATAGAACAGATATAACTGGAGTAATTTATCTTAATCCACTGCTTTATATTTATGGCCATTAAAAATAGGATGAGAAAATTTAATCGTATTCGATTTATTGACGAAATTTACCCTGCTTTCACACAAAACTTGTAAAAATGTGGTAGTTTACAACTAAAGGGGATAGTGGGTAATTTTATTTCTGAGACCGGACTAGAGCGGACTAGATTTCTAGAGCGGACATATACCGACAACTGTCCGCTCTAGTTTTCATGTGCGGCAAACGTCTTTAAAATAAAGCTAAAATTAAATATTCAATTTAAAAGAGCTAAATTTTAAAGTTATTTTTTTTATTTGCCCTCAACGGAGGTGAAATGTGTAAGATAAGTTTCAATTTTCATTAATTTTTCACATCCTCGTGTGTTACATTAAACTCGATATCACTTTTGAAAATGAACTTCTGATTTACTGAACTTAATTTACTGTGAGCTTATTTTCATAGAATTTATATTTTAATCTTGCAGTTAGTGTTATTACTACACACTTTAATCGAAATTTTTATATTATATGTACGTGTAGCGCAAATTCTAGTAACTATCTCCTGGTTTTCGATATGTACAGTTTTTGTTTTTCCTTGAGATTTTTTTAGTTTTAACATAATTTGCTCGTTTCATCGTGGGTCTTAATCAAATTTTAGTTGAAATATTTCCCAGTTATTCCATTCGTGGTTCCGTTTGTGCTACAAAACCCCTGAAAGAGGGTAGGTTGGAGGGTTAGTTTTCGTTTCGGATAGTCAGAACAAGGAAAATTGTGTTTAAAAATTAAAAACTAATTATTGTTATATATGTGCTATTTGTGCTGATACATTAAAATGTTTAGAGATAGGTTTTAAAAATATAGATATTTATTTGAAGGAAAATTAAATACAAATTAGTTATAGATAGTAGGAAACACGATAAAACCTGTAAAAATAACATATAAAGAAAGGTTATCACCAGTGCCGGATTTTGTTTGCGTGCATCTTTTGATAGTACTTCGTAGGCAATGCCATATAAACAGAAATTCCGTTTCGAATTTCCTGGTTCTAGAAATGCAGTTTCTTGGTGATATATTTTTACTTTACACTGTCAATTATAAAATTTTAAGGAAATTGTTTGGTTATTTTCCTGTTAATTTCGTTTTAATCAAAGTTTTATAGAAATATTCCAATTTTTCAATCGCAGTTTCGCTTTTACGATAAAATACATTGCAAATGACTCATCTGCTAGCTTCTTGAGCCCAAAAAATCCGTAATCACCCCTTAACACAAAACAAATCCTTCTTACTATTTTTATTGGTTGGTGAATCACTGGAGAGTGAAGGTTATAGGGGTTTTTTTCGTCTTGACAGTAAAAAACGAATATTTGAGGATTTTAGAGTTAATGAAAATGTTTAATAATGCCACAGTTTTAGAGTTAATGAAAATGTTTAATAATGCCACAATTTGAACTACACAAAGCACTGTTTCTCTGATCCGCTGGCTCATACCGGTTACTAGGTTCAAAATAATCCAATCATTCGAAAAATTTTGAAAAACGTACGAAAAGCTAACGTGCAAAAATTTACAACCGAGGTTTATTGCTTTCCACCGGAACGCATCGTATACTATACGTTACGAAAGATTTACCTATTTAGGTTGTCACTTCTAGCCAGCAAGTCGATTATATTGCATTTATTTATGTATAAAGATTTAAATTCAAAAACATTTTATTCACAGGCAATTAAGGAACGGATGTTTTACAAATCGAAATATCAAATTTTTACATCATTTTGAATATTTTTTAGATTATTTTAGGCATTTTATTGGTCATTTTTATACATTTCTAAGTTAACGAAATCCAGGCTCTTGTGAACACAAGGAAATCAATTTTAGGTTGGGAAAGATTTTCATCCTAATTTTAATGAATGTAAAATTAAAACAGTTGATAAAGGCAACAAAATATCTCTTATTAAAGTGACATTCCCTTTAAAAACAAGACAATACTTCCGCTTACGCTTAGTATAAAAGAAATATCTGCAAAAAGATTATTTTTTTATCAGTAGTCGCAACTAATTTTTTCAAAGAAAGTTTCAGCGCCAATAAACATCATGCAGTCTGGATTGTATTTTTAGATCAGACATGAATATTTTATTTCTAGCTTCGAAAATAACTTAGTTGTAATCATCATACAAAAGGCAATCATGTTTTCGGTTCTGATGTAAAATTTTACACTGGTTTGAAATCCGTTGAAATTTTGACTCTCTTTAACCATTCAAAAGATAGAAACTTGGATTTGTAGAATAAAAACACAATTTAAAATGCATAACGGAAACTGACCTCGAAAAACGCCCAAGTGGTGTTCACATGGTAACGCTCGAAAAGTCTTGTCAAACGCGTGTTAGAAAAAGTCCATGTGAACGGGGCCTAAACTAGTGGGTAGGTTGTTGAATTTACGTTGCACCAATAAAAATTATATTCAGTATAAAAAATCACCCGATGAACTTTTCTATTTGTTAAATTTGTTTAACAAATCCTTCTGGGGTTGAACCTAATTCAAAGGATAGCACATTCCTATCCCACATGATGAACAGATAAGACTTATAATTCGTAGCTAGTCATCACAAGTGATCAAATTTGCTGTCCCTCAGTGGAATTCAAAACACCAGTACTCATTTATAATTAACGTTATTACAGATTTTTATGTAAGTCAACACACATGTGGAATTCCAAACAACAGCACGCCATTGGGTTACGGTTTGTAACAATTTAATTAAAGTAGATGCATGCTATTAAAAATCAACGATAGAGTAGTATCTGAGAGTGCCATTGAAGCAAAACACGAAGACACATTGTAATGGCCTGCATTTGAGTCAGTGATTAAAGAGGCAATCCTTGGCTAATGACCTTCAAAACTATCATTTTCTTCTCCAATCGTCCAACAAACACGCACGTGTTACACCACGTTGCATATTCACAGCCAACTAATTGAGACGTGTAGCCATCCGAAGACACCACGTGAAGTAGTTAAATTTCTCAGAGGGGATTTTATTATTCATCGATAAATTTAAGCTCATGCATCATTCTTGTCTATTCTCCAGCTCATTAGACATTTTAAAGATGGTTGTAATCTTTCCGTTTCACTTAGAATAATTTTCGCAATTATTTCTGCTTCAAAAACGAATAATAGCGAAATTAAAAACAAAATAGTCAGTTGGCATTTCTACGGATCACAACCATAGACAAGGCCAAAATAAAGCAAGAGAAAAAAACAAATTAAACTCAAGTCTAAATTTTTCCGTTTCACTTAGAAAATAACTTCCGTAAAACTTCCGTTTAATTTAGGATACAAAACAGAACCTAACTTTTTAAAAGTTTGAAAACCGATTCATAACGGTATTAAAAACAAAAATAGTCAATGGTCATTTCTGAGGAATAAACACATTCACCACACTCAGTGATTGGTTGGTTTTGGGGTTTTATGGTGCAAGGGCCATATTTGGCCATGCCCATTCTCAGTGAAGTCAGTTGAGTTTAATCTGAATTTTTACTTGTGTAAAATAAGACAACAATGAAACAAAACTCAAAATTAAATTCGAATTTTAGTTTTTCCTTTTCATTTAGAACACCATCCGAAACTTTATTTTCATTTTCAATATAGGATGGAAGTACTTGACTACGTAAATGCTTGAAAAGCGATTCATAACGATATTAAAACAAATAGTCAATAGTTATTTCTGTAGATCAGCACTTATACCATAGTCGGGCCAAAGTACAACACAAGTGAAAAAACTCTAGTTTCGATTTTTCTGTTTCATTACGAATACAGAACAAAGTAAGTTTAAATGTGAGTAAGTTTTTGTGTACCTAAGTACATAAAAACTTCAAAATTCATTTATTACGATATTAAAAACAAAATAGTCAATGCACATTTTTCCGGATCAAAATGTCCACCATTTTGTCAGGGCTAAAATAAAACACAAGAGAAAAAAAAAAGAAACTCAAGTTCGATTTTTCCGTTCTATTTAGATTGGTCTAACGAGGTAGACACTTCTAGGTCATTATTCAAATCAATGACCAACCCCAGAGTAGAAAAAAATGACTTAGAGTAATAATAGATTGACTACAAAAACGGAAAGAACTGCTTTTAGTTTAATATCAAAGTTAAGGATCGGACTAACTGGATTGGTCTAACTTGGTGGACACTTCTAGGTTATTATCAAACCAATAACCAGAGTAGAAAAAAGTGACTTAGAAGTAGTGTAATAAATTGACTACAAACGGAAAGAACTGCTTTTAGTTTAATAATACACTGCTGGCCACCGTAAATGCAACACCCTGAAGGAAGCATGCAAATAATATGAAATTTACAACATGCATTAGCGGAGGTGAGATATGCAAATGATTAGAATTTCAGCGCAGACGCACATCACGCGCGCCTGTGGCGCCACTTCAAAGCGCTATTTAAGGCTTGGAGATTTCGACGATTTCAAGTACGGCAATTGTGTTTTTCTTGTGGTTTTTTCAAAAAAACGATCAATTATGCCTCGTAGAAAACAGCGATCATCTTTTGATCAAGTATCCGAGTTCGACAGAGGAAGGATAGTGGCCTACCGAGATTGTGGATTATCTTTCAGGGAAATCGGTAGTCGTGTTGGACGAAACCAAACAACTGTAATGCGGATATGTGATCGTTGGATGCAGGAGGGTACGACGGACCGACGTGTTCGATCGCATCCACCTCAGTGCACCACTTCACGTGATGACAGGCATATTGTGCGTATGGCAGTGACGGATCGCTCAGCCACATCACGAACCATAGCACAGCACATTCAGTCTGTACCGCATCATCCAGTGTCTGCGCGTACCATTCGACGCCGTTTACAGCACAGAGTGGTCTGTCCGCAAGACGTCCATTGCTTCGTCTACCCTTGACGCAGAACCACAGACGTTTCCGCCGCCAATGGTGCGATGAAAGAAGGATGTGGACGGCAGAATGGAATGAAATTGTCTTTACTGACGAGTCACGCTTCTGTCTGCAACACCACGATGGTCGGATTCGAGTCTGGAGACACCGTGGAGAGAGGATGCTGAACAGCTGCGTTATGCACCGCCACACTGGTCCTGCACCGGGTATTATGATATGGGGCGGTATTGGATATCACTCTCGCACTCCTCTAGTACGCATTGCCGGTACTTTAAACAGCCAGCGCTACATCTCCGAGGTGTTGGAGCCAGTTGTCCTTCCTTACCTTCAGGGCTTGCCCACAGCCATATTTCAACGGGATAATGCGCGACCACACGTGGCACGCATTGTCCAAGGGTTCTTCGTCAATCGCCAGATTGAATTGCTTCCCTGGCCAGCTCGCTCTCCGGATCTTTCGCCGATAGAAAACATGTGGTCCATGGTTGCTCAACGATTGACCCAGAATACATCCCCAGCTGCCACACCAGATCAACTTTGGCAACGTGTGGAAGCTGCTTGGTCTGCTGTACCCCAAGAACACATCCAAAGTCTCTTTGAATCAATGCCGAGGCGTGTGGCAGCGGTGATCTCCAACAATGGCGGCTACTCTGGCTACTGATTTTGGCAGGAACCACACTTCACAGAAGTCTATAAATTTAATCATTTGATACTTGGTCAACATGTTATCTACAAAATAAATTTTGTTGTGATATCTCTTGTCTTTCTTGGTGTTGCAATTTGGGTGGCCAGCAGTGTAGTTGAAAATCGGTCTAACTGGTTGATAGACACTTTCTGCGTCATTATCAAACCAGTGATCCACCAGAGTGAAAATAAAATTATTAACCCTCCAAGTGGTTTCAACGAGATATCTCGTCCATCAAGATCTGATCGGTTTTGCTAATGATTAAACTTTTGATGAGATACCTCGACGATACCAACCACCAAGAGGGTTAAGTAGAAAATAAACGACTACAAAACCGGAAAGAACAGCTTATAGTATAAACGCAAAGCTAAAATACTAGGAAAAGTGTTTTTCGAATAACAGAAAATTATAATTTGAGACCCAGCTCACAAATATTCAGAAACAGGCGCACAGTTTAAACATTTCCGGTGTCTCGAAGATAAAAAGGCAGACAAATAACGCCGGAAATTTCTGTCTTTCAAATTCAATGCAGTTTTTTGTAGAATAAAGCATAAACTTCCCGAATTTCAATATATTTTACACACGATTCCCCTATTTCTTACACAAGTTATCGTTCAAAAATATTTTTGACTAAATCCATTGATAACGTCAGACTTCGTGATACGGGAAACATGGACCATTTACGATGCATCTACTTTCCACATTTAAAAAAAATAAAACTAGTCCGTATAAATAAATTTTATACTTTTCATTTAAAGAAAAACTGGCACAAGATTTTTTTACATCGATTCGATTTCATATATAGCCTGTACAAACTTTAATCCTCTAAACGTCACTGGATTTCCTAGTAGTGTAGTGTTGTTTTTACCCCACAACACACTTAGTGTGTGTGATTAAATAACCACATTTATTAGTTGAAAGAAGAATCCGCGGATTCTTATACTGTCCTTTCCTTAGAATAATATTCTTTGGGGATATGATCTATTGGTCCTTTAAAAAGAACCCTTTGCAAAAATACTATTGGTGTACTTTCCTTATAATAAAATCCTTTGGAAAGATTTTATTTCTCCTTTCAATAAAACTGATTCTTTCGAGCAAGTTGACGGAAGGTCAAAACATGATAAATAATATTAGGAATAATTTCCAACAGGAATTGTCTTTCTGAACAAATTAGAATTTGAGATATCACTGTTCAAAAACATGCTAATTAGCTAATTATATTTCAATTAGATAATTAATAATTAGCTTAATCTGAATTTTTCGCAATGAAATGAGTTGAAGCATAAACCAATGGCCCCTTGTAAAAAATTGGACTTCTAAAGTCAAAATTAAAAAAAATTCTAGTGTATACGCTCACCTTAATTAATTCTTAAGTTTAAATTACCCACTCCTTTTAAAACTATTCTGTAAGCTATGTAACCACCCTGTAAATAAACCTTAATTTAAAATCCATTAACCAGTTTCGGTTTATGACTTCCTAATCAACCGATCCCACAAAAAATACAAAACCGCCACGGCGTGCTCATCCGAGCACATTTGAAGGAAGGAACCAGGAGGTACGGAACGGAAAAGTTCTACTAATACACCCATGGCGGAATCGAACCTAACAGTAGAAACGTAGGAACGACGCAGAAAAAGTATGCCAGTCACTTTCCACGTTCATATGCTGACAGATTCGACCTCGAATCTATATTTTGTCACCGATGGTAAACTTTTGAGGTTTGTCTCTGATATGTCCCTATCTATGTAACACGATTTTTTGGTTCCCCATCGCTGGCTCGCCTTGCAGAATCGTGACATGTTTAGGAGACTATATCTTGCTGTGAAAAGGAACTTAAGCGAAGTCTTATGCTTTTATGAAGTATTTTTTCTGTCATCCCGTCACGTTCACTGTCAAACTGAAACCATAAATTCTAACAGACTGCTTCTACCAAAATGAACTGTATCGTTCAACTATTTGGGTCAGTTAGCGGTTCTTTCTAGGTATTATTACATTGAAGTTCTTTATAGTACTGTAAAACTAGCTTTTACAAGTGAAGTTAAAAATAGATCGCTGGTAATATCTATTCAAATGGTTCCTTAAAAATTTATGGCAATGAAAATAAAATTTAAAGGATGTCTTTACTGGTACAAATGTAGACATTTTTATATGCATCCGAATTTGGTTGGCTGGTTTTTATGGCGAAAGGGCCATATTAAATATGACTCCTGTGTGTATTTCTCCTACGTCTGTGTTAGTAAAACTTCGATCAATATTATAATCTTTTCAACGATTTATTTTAAATCACTTATCAAATTTTGTAAATAACTGAAAACTACAGTATTTACAATACAATTAAATTAAATCCAGGAAGTTTTAAAAATATCTCAGGAACACGTAAGTCTTTTAGAACACATTTTTTACCATATAAGCACTGTTCAGAGATCCATCATTCATTTAAAAATATTTTAAAATTCTATAACATCTTAATATATCCTTATAAACATCTTCTATAACATCGTAATATATCTTTATAAAACATCTTCTAAAACATCTTAATAAACATCTTCTGAAAGATCTGGTACAGCTTTGTTAAAGAAATTTTGTAGCAACGGTTTTGGTGTGCTTTTTATGTTGCCAAGGAAAAATTTCATAGAAAAAAACACCGTTTTAAGCTTAGCGGAAAATAATTAAAAAATTAACGAAACATTTTTTTAATTGAAAAATTCCAAGAAATAAACGATTAGCAACTCCCTCATTTCCTAAAGTTGCCCTACCACCAAAACAATTAAACAAATTTTGCGAAAGAACACACTGAAACTTGTGTACAATAGTAAATATAGAAGGCATGGTAAAATAAAAAAGATAATGACTTACAAAAAATAGCAATAGATTCAAATAAAAGCAAGAAACGATACAACCTGGTGCGACTGCCTGTGCCGTGTTTAAAATACAAACTGAAGGTTTTAATTCTTCAAATTTACAGGAAACGGAAAAGAATTGGAAATTGTTCAAAAGGATCAAAGAAATCAAAGGACAATAAAATGGAAATGAAAACATTCCAAAATAACATTCAGCCACGAAAAAGGGCCTTATATGAAAATTTTAACTTCGCGAGGTTGCCATAATCCTAATAAAGCGGGATTGCCTTTGCCTGCCACACAATTCGTTACAAAAAGCACGCCAAAAAAACTTTCCTTGAGTGTATGTCCATTTTCTTGACGTTTTTTTGGCGCAGCTTGGAGTAATAGACACACGCACAGGAAAGTTTCACTGACAAAGAGAAAAATACACTAATGTTAAGTTACAGGAATCGAAACTGCGACATCTACAAATCGCAGATTGTTAGTGCAGTTGGTCAAACCATAGAAGAAATATAAAATCAGACTGAGCAATGGTAACCTTTTTAAGTGTCCAGGATCATGTGACCAAAATTAGTAGTAACGTGACTTTTAGACTGCTTTCGTCAGCGGGGAGGAACTGAGCATTCATCATCTGATTGGTCCACGGGACACCAACTTTGTCCCCACTCTAAAGAAATACGTATTCAAACACCTACAATGTCATAAGACGTTATATCACCAAAAAAGGCGATAAGATTCCAAATCGGCCAATCAAGTCAATTTTTGACTGAGCAGTCACATGACTACTAGTCGACATGTTGGCCCCTTTTTGAAGCTCCTCTCAATAGCAGTGCTCAGTCTGATTACATCTCATGTCTATGGGACAAACTCACTGATTCATGGCGGCTGGTATATAATAACGATCTAGTAATAAATTAATAATCTTAAGTATATATATAATATAAATCAAATCATTCAAATGCTATATATATATATATATATATATATATATATATATACAGCAATTACTGTAGTCAATGATGCTTTAGCGTGGAAAGATGTAGATAGCATGAAAATGAGCTCAATAAAATGAGCACAAATGCAGAAAAATGTTTTTAAGCCATTGTATTCTATTGGAAACACGAGAATTTAATGACTACCGAGAAGACAGATTACATGAACTTTGAGACACAAGTTTCGAAACAGGAGCATCATGTGTAGTTAACGCCTCTTTTAGATCTGACCCAGATAATGGATGCAAAAAGGAATATCGAATCAATCATTTAAATTGAAAGAAACAACCAATACAGCTTCATTAATCACTAATTTCTTTTACTTACGATTGTTCCAAGTTCGGATGAGAAGAATGAGCTAAATTAACTGTGTCATCTTGAAAAAAAACGTAAACGGTGCAAGCCAATGAGTCAACCTGAAGTCTTGAAAGAAAATAATACAAATTGTGTTGATTATACAGAAGTTATACATAGCTATAGAGAATCCAAATACGAAATTTGTCACACAAGAGTACGCTGCCCCACTTTTAACTATTCTTGTTCTCCATTGACAAGAAGCCAATTGGGATTCTGAAGGAGGGATTTTCAGTGTAAACAAACCATAGACGTGGAATATAAGTAGACTGAGCATTGCTATTGATAGGAGCTTCGAAAACATGTCGACTAGTAGTCACGTGACTGTTCTGTGAAAAATTGACTTGGTTGGTTGAGTTGGCATTCTATTGCCTCGTTTGGTGGTGTAACACCCTATGACAGGGTAGGTGTGTGAATGCACATTTCTATAGACTGGTGACAAAAGTGGAGAAATCGACAAAGACTGCTACTATGTCGCGCGGACGAATCAGATCATGAATCAATGAATGGGCGCCTTCTCCCGTCCCGTGGACCAATCAGGGGATGAATGTTAGCTTCCACTCAGTAGACAAAAGTAGTCTAAGGGTCACCTTACCATTAGCTTTGGTCACATGATCCTGAGCTCATAAAAAGTTACCATTGCTCTCACTCTACTTTTACAATTCCTCTATGAAACAAACTAGACGGTGTGTGGAGATTTTACTACTGCTGTCCAAATACTTTTGCATTATATATACTGGTGTAACCTTAAAATGTAGTTTATTGCTGTTTTGGGAACGTTTGGTGTAATTGGTGTTGACCAATTAACTATTATATTTGGAATTTTTATTAATGAAGTGCTGAAATCGTATTCGCGAAAAACAAGACAACTGAAGTCACGTTCATCATATGCACAGGAAACACGTATCATCTCAGAAGCATTACAGCGCTTATATTTAATTTGACAAAAAATAGCTCTCATAACTAGTTGATTTCTTTTGATCTTGAGAATATCTTTTTTCAGTTTGATCGTCCATTAAATTAAGTTATAAAAACGATTTTTCATGGTGTATCGGTGGCTCATTTTCAACATTTGGAATTAAATCAACATCTACAAAGTTCAACTTAAAGTCGCTTTTTTTAAACTTAATAATTTAATGGACCCGATCCCATTACAAAAATATTCTCAGGGTCAAAAGAAATCTACGGCATAGCTATACAGAACCCAAATTGAGAAATTTCTCACACAAGAGGGTGGTGCACCGCTTTTAAGTATTTTGTTTTTCCGTTGCTATGAAGTCAATTTGTATTGTGTATAGGTGTGTGATAGATTTCTTTGTTCCTGAGGAAATCTTTTGTAATGGGGACTTCCATTGAATTGTTAAATTAAAAAAAGCGATTTTTCATTCAACGTTGTAAATGTTGATTTAATTCCAAATGTGAAAGTTGAACCACCTACCAATGTGCTGAATTGGGAATTATTGTCAGTGACTTAGTTTCATATACGTAAAATAACATCGTGATTTTCAAGACACTTGAAGATGCTGCTTTGTTGAATAGCACGGCAGTATATGCAACTACTATTCAAGGCTGAATATGAATGCATGGCAACTAATGTCAATGCTGCTTACAACTACACGGCAACGATAGTCAATACTGCATGTAACTACATGCCAACTATACTCAATGCTGCATTTAATTACATGACAGCTATAGTCAATGCTGCTTATAAGTGCACGGCAACTATAGTCAGTGCTGACTCCGGTGATATAAAAGCATAATGCAAACACAAAATTGTCCATATGATCGTGATCCATTGCTTTCAAATATGAATCTATAACAGCAGCAGCGTATTTTTGAAAAACGAAAACTGGAATTATACGATATTTTACATCAACTGACGACTGATCCATGGTATATAACTATATGGAAATTACATTAATCTAAACTGTGTAAAACTATATAGCAACTACTTTAGTTTAAACTGTGTAAAACTATATGGCAACTACTTTAGTCAATGCTGTGCATAACTATAAAGCACGAAACCTTTAGACAATGCTGTATATAACTATAAATAAAAATATTTAGTCAATGCTAATATATCACTATAGGGCAGCTACTATGATTAATGTTGCATATAGCTATAGAGTAATTAATAGTTAAAGCTTCACATAACTATAGGACAATTACTACAGTTAATGCTCTATATATATTAAGAAAGTGCTTTTCATTACGATGCTCGTTAGGGTGAAAGTAATTCTTGACTGTGATGCAACTCAACTGAACTGTTATCAGAAATGATTCATGGATTGAAAATTTACACTTCACATTCAGACAAAAGATTATCATGCAATTGAGCATAATCCAATAAACATAAAAATGTAAAATATCAAAGTATATCATATGTACAGATGAAATTGCAAGCCATTGAAGGAATTTGTAATATTTTAAGATCGTAATCCTTTTAGAAGAGATCTCGCCAACCAGCTGGTCGTGAGTTACTATTAAAGTGTTGTTATGGGAAACGAAACAAAAAGTTTATCGTTTCAAAATTGTTTGATGTGGACAAGTTTAATTTAAACAAAAAAAAATCATATTAATCTGCCGGGTTTTTATAAATTTGTCAGAATTTTCGGATGTCTCACTTTTCAAATGAGTTAAAAAAAGAAGTTTATGAATGAAGCACAGACGTTGGTTGTAGTAGACCTAAAATAAACAGCGATGTTTCGCAAGATACTATTAAAGTGTTTTGGTAAAGGAAACAAACACAATTTTCAGATTGGAAGATATGTCCCTTTTTCTGCCATAACATTTTGTTCTATTCTATAAATTTATCTGAATTTCAGGTGTTTTGCTTTTTGAACTTAATTTAGAGGAAAGTTATTAAAGAGACAGCAAAGGACTTGGTTGAAGGAGACCGAAAATAAACAGATGTTTCGCATGATATTATCAGTGTTGTTTTGGGAACGAAAAGAAATTTGCAAACTGAAAGATCTTTTCCCGCTTTAACATTGTTTTATTCTAAATTCATCAATATTTTCAGGCGTTTTTCTTTTCAAAATTAATTTGAAGGAGTGTTATTGAAGAAAACAGACTTGATTGTTGAAGTAGACCTAAAATAAACAGCAATGCGTTTGCACGCTACTATTAAAGATTTGTTTGGAACGAAACAAAAATTTTGCAGAGATTGGACGGTATTTCCTTTTTCTGCCATAACATTTAGTTCTAAATTTGTCAGGATTTTCGGGTGTTTTACTTTTCAAACTCAATTTAGAGGAAAGTTTATGATGAAAACAAGCGACCTGGTGGTTACTGAAGTAAAAATGATAATTAGAAGTCGCAAAGAAAGCAAAACGTATTACTTATAAATTTAAACAAGATGAGTGAAGTATATTTTATAAAAATTTGTTTTAATTTCAAAGTTATTAATTTTATATCCTACTTGCCTAAAAATTGTACTTCCTCAGCGGCCCGCAGATTCGACCAAACCTGCTTTAGATGGCACAATCTAGGCAACATTATAACCTATGTTATTGTTGGCCCCTTGCATGTTTCGTGTTGAATCGCATTGCTTGAGTAGATCGATTCACATGAGCGCATGGACAGATTTTAAAAATAGACCGAGTCGTAAATCTTTAATCGAAGCTGAGGCATCCTCTTATTAAACGAAACATGTATAAACCTAGAAATATTTTTACAGGAGTTAGTATTTACTCAGTGACTTATTTACAGTATTAAAAATATCATCAAATGGCGACTAATAAAATAATTCAGGAGTCCAAAATAGAGGTCTATGGTCGTTTCAGTAACTACACGCAAAGCTTGAGACTAAAATAAAGGCGAATGGTAAACTCGAGTTTAACCCTCCAAGTGGTTTCGTCGAGATATCTGATCCATCAAAATCTGACAAATTTTGCTAATGACGAGATATCTAATCATCACAATTTTACCGAATTTTTATGGATGATGACGAGATCAAGATCTTGTCAGTTTTTTATACGAAGAGATATCTCGTCCATCAAGATTTGGTCACTTGCTTATGACGAGATACCTCGTCGAGACAACCACCAGGAGGGTTAAATAAACTTTATTGTCGTGGTGTTTCCGATACCTATTTTTCTACGCTTCCCTAATGCACTTGTAAAGGAGGAAAAGCATTCGTTTCGTTAACTCCCTAAGTGGTTTCGATGAGATATCTCGCCAAAGATCTGATTAATTTTGCTGGTGACAAGATATCTTTTCTATGAAGATCTGATTGGTTTTGCGAATTACGAGGTATCCCGTAGAGACAAAACTGCCCTATTATTCCAAGAGAGAATGAAGATCCAAATAGGCAAACAAATTATTCCTTGCCTAGAACTAGTGACAGGTTTTTGCATCAGAGGCTGGCTACTACAGGGCAGTTTTCGACTCGAAGATAAACCACCAGGAGGGTTAACTAGTGTATCAGATAAGCTAAAAACTGATATGGCTTAAACTAAAAATAACTGTTATATTGATTTTCTACAAAGCGAAACACAGCTTAATTAAAACTCGTTCTTCCTGTAAGAGGGTAAAGTTTGCCTGAAGAATAAAATGCAAAATACTCCACAATCAAAGCATATATTACTGTTTTTATATAAGTGTGAAAAATAATTGTCTAGATAGCTAAACAACTTAAAATTTATTAAAAACCGTTCTTATCCCTCTCTGTAGGAGGTAAACTAAGTCGCAGTTAGTTAGTCTCTTGTAACAAACAATGACTGGAGAGACAAACTAAACTGTAGGAGGGTAAAAACTATCCTGATGAACCGAACACATCATAATCCAAGCAGTAGGTTGTGGTTTTAACATATAAAATATTCATTTTCTAGAAAACTGAAACTGAAGGATTGATAAGAATTATTCTTTCTGTAGGAGGGTATCTTGGGAACTAAATACTCCATACCCATTGCCTATATATTAGGTCATCAAGTATGAAATGTCCGATTACCTCAAGTACCAAGTTTGATATCCGATATCTCTGATATTTCACTTTGACAGTTCTTTGGAATTTTTTTATTATGAAGGTACGTCATCAGCCTTTCAGACGCATGGTTTTGTTTGTGATTATCTGTCGAATTGCCTTTTGCAGATTAAATCTTGTAAACCATGGATAAGTAAAAAATTCGCGTTATTTTCGAATATGAGTTCCGTCGTGGAACTAATGCAGAGCAGACAAGTTGAAATGTCAACGAAGTGTTTGGCAAGGATATGGCAAATGAATGCACAGTGCGTCGATGGTTTGAGAAGTACCAATCTGGCGATTTTGATCTTCAAAATGAACTACGTGGGCGACCTGAGAGCAAGGGGGATAATGATGAGCTGAAAGCTGCAGTGGAGGCGGATACATCTCAAACTACGTGTGAATTAGCAGCAAGGTTTGACGTTACTATTCCAACAGTATTAAACCATTTGAAACAAATCAGTAAGGTTAAGAAGCTGGATAGATGGGGTTAAACGAGCGTCAGAAGAGAAAACTTTTCGAAGCTTGCCTTTCTTTGCTGTCGCGATATAAAAGCTAACCATTTTTACACCGTATTGTTGCGTGTGATAAAAAATTGATTCTTTTCGACAATCGCAAGCATTCGACACAATGGTTGGATGAAGATGAAGTGCCAAAACACACTCCGAAACCGAATATTCACCAAAAAAAGCTAATGGTGTCTGTTTGGTGGTCTAGCGCAGGTGATTTCCACTACAGCTTTATGAGAGCTGGTCAATCGATTACGGCGGATGTCTACTGCAACCAATTAGACGAAATGATGAAGGAGCTTGGGATTAAGCAGCCGAGATTGGTGAATAGAGACAGGCTAATCCTCTTGCAGGACAATGCTCAACCACATGTCGCACAAATAACGTTGCTCAAACTACAGGAGCTGGACCCACTGTATTCCCCAGACCTTGCACCAACTGACTACCATTTCAACCAGGCATTGGACCACTTCTTGCAAGGAAAAATATTTAATTCCCAACAAGCTGTAGAAAATGCCTTTAGCGATTTTATCACCACTTGCTTTCCATGTTTCTTCGCTGCCGGCATTAACAAGCTACCTTTAGGATGGCAAAACTGTATCGATAGTTTAGGCGCATACTTTGATTAATTATACTGCTTCTTGCTTGAGATATAATAAACCAAACTTTCAGTTCAAAATCGGATATTTTATACTTAATGACCTAATAACTGGGTTTAAATATAAATGGAAAACTACTGATTTTCTAAAAGCTGAAACTAAGCGATTCAGTCTACTCCGTAGGAAGGTAAGACTTTCCTGAAGAACCAAATACTCCATAATCCATTGCATATATAGCTGTGTTTATATTAAATGGAAAACTTTAACTTGTAGGAGGGCAAAGCTTTCTTGAAGATACTCAATTGTTCAAAGCATATACGTGTATTATGATCTTATATACAAGTGAAAAGATAATTTTCTAGAAAGCTGAAACAAATGGGGACTGGTTAAATCGCGTCTGTAGGAGAATAAAGTTTTACTGTTGACCACATAGGTTCCGTTAATTTCTTAAGACCGTGTAATATCACTAACCTGTTTCTGGAACCAAAAAGGTATTGCTCATTCACTGGCAATCCATCGATTATGACGAAGGAAGGTGGCAATAACCTCACTACACACCTGCACCAGAGAGGAAGAAACCGGCAGAAATGACCACTCTCTCTAGTCACTTTCACGGACCTTCAATGTGGAGGTGATAGTCCTACTTCTTACTACAGCCGCTAAACGGATCTGTTTATCCGTCCTGACGCGTTCCGATTTTTATTGGATGACCCCTGGGTTTTTCACGACTGTGTTTGAGTGGCAAAAGAAAGAGGTCACCGGTGGTTCTTTATTCATAAAAGATTCACTTCAATTTATTGGGATTTTTTTGGTTTTGAGTCTCATAATGCGGTGACACTGTTTTAAGTTTAGCGGAATAATATTTCTTCATAAGATAACTATATGTTGTTTGTTGTTACTTATTTCTTAAGGCCTAGCTAAAGAGCTAGACCAAGTCCATGAGTCTGGAATAATATTTCTTCATAAGATAAGTATAACTCGTTTGTTGTTACTTATTCCTTGGGGCCTGATATACATCTACACCCAAGTCCATGAGTCCGAACACGCTGAAAACTTCCAACACTAGACCAAGACTGCCATAGCGATCCTCTCTTGCGAGTCTAACACAGGTCAACTGACTAGCTAACAAATTAAGTAGGTTACGTGATTATTTTGATTTCTAGTGTTTCTTAAGTATTAAATATATACCAGAATACCAAACAAGAGGTCACCAGTAGCTTTTTATGGGAAGATTACTTTAATTCTTTCTAATATGATGGCACTGTTTTATGTGATAAGAGATGTGTATTGTACTATGAGTTAACTATAAAGCCTTCTTTTCCACTATGAATTCATTCGGGTGCATGTACAACGAAACACAGCACGTGATAAAAAAATTGCTTTTGTTCTTTTACGTAGTGCGTTTCGCGAGAATAGGGGTGTTTTGTGTTTCACGGTATTTTATTATCCGAATATGATGGCACTGTTTAGTGCGACATAGCAATGTCTTGTACCATACGTTAACGATAACACATCGTTTCCAATAAGGTACCTATATAAAAAACAGACCACTTGTGTTAAGATTTCTGTGCTTTATATAAGTATCGGGATGTTTTACGCTGCACGATATACTATTATACGAATTCACATTAGCAAACCGCTCTCCAATATACCTCCAAAAGGCTGAAAGCTAATAATAGTCGGTCGCATTCTTTTTAATCTCATTCTCGTGTACGGCCTGATTTTTCATTTTATTCGTGAACAATTCAGAAGCTGTTCCGTGCACGAACAATATATCAAGGCATTTTATAATAGCGGTAGAGCTCCATTTCAAGGTGCTATTCATTATTCAGTAATTTCAAGGTTGTAAAGTTATAAATGAAAAGTAAATGCATGAGTTGAAGTGCGATGACTGCATTGTATCGCGTCTCGATGCATCGCGCATTCAGCTCTATTGCTGTTTTCTCTTATCTGCCGATGAAGTTTTGGTTTGCAGAATCAGAGGAAATTTTTAATCTGTTTCTTTAGAATTGGGAGTTGAAATGTCACTTGTTTCAAGCAGTTATCTTAAACTGGATTGGTTAAAATGATTCGTGTATCTTGAAAGTGACTATGAGGTATTGGTATTGGTATTTTCAATTAACGTCACACTGGAGCAACGCAACGGGCTATTGGTGACGGTCCGGAATCAATCCCAAAGGGAAAGATCCGAGAAAAGGACTATGAGAAAAAAAGGAAGTTGTTTTTAAATACATTCTACTTTATAGAATTATATTTTAAAGCTTTTATAATCAACTTTTTGTTTGACTTTTAGTTTTACATAATTTTATGTAAAAAGTTCGTGATTTAAAGTTACAATTGGGGCCTTTTGCTTTCTAGGAGAGGCTTTTTCTATCAAGCTAAATATAGGTGGCGGTAGTGTTTCTGTGTCCTGTCCGTATTCTGAATGTGACGTCACTTTTCTTATTTTTTTAATTCGGTTTCAGTACTTCGCCAATAAAAATTCCGAAGAATAAATTCTGAATTGATATAATAGTTGATTGGTCAACACCAATTAGATTAAACGCCAAATATCACCAAAACGGCGATAAACTACTTTTTAAGGTAACCCCGATATGTATCATACGAGAGCATTAGGACAACAGAAGTAAAATACTCGCCAACCGTCTGGCTTGTTTGTTTGCATACACTGAAAATCCCTCTCATAAGTACGATTTTATAGAAAGATTTCAAAATTAAGTACGATATAATTTTGCGAAACCTTTTTATGGCTCTGTATTATCTCTTTACAACTTTAATTCTATAATCCAAGATTAAAATAGACGGTGTTCTCCCATATACATACATGCAGGCCTCTGAAGCAGCTTTCGAAGTAAAATATCCACTTAAATCAATGTAATCGTTTTCTCCTTATCTATGGCTAGATTTTCTCGCATTCTTCGAGAACCTTACACTACCTTTTCCCACGATTAATTTTTCATTTATGTTCTTTGTTTTCATGATTCGCAAAATTATAATAAGCAACAGAAAGTTATCAAATTTTTTTAACCCTCTGAGGGGTTCAGACGTATAATTCCACCTTGAAACCTGAAGTTTTCCCTGGATGACTTCTTCCAGTTTAGATCGATAGAATTTATTCAAAGGATTCTATTCCAAGGAAGAGAGCAACAATCTTTCCAAAGGATTCACTTCCAAGGAAATGAGCAACAGAATTTTTTCAAAGGATTCACTTCCAAGGAAAGGAGCAATAGAGTATTTCCACAGGATTCACTTCCAAGTAAATGCGCAATAGAATCTCTCAAAAGGTTGAAAGAATCCATGAATAATTCTTTCACGCAATAGATGTGGTTATTTAGTCATTAAGGTGTTGTGGGGTAAACGCAATACTACACTGCTTGGAAATCTTGCAACCCTCAAAGGATTAAAAGATTGCGAGCAATTATGACGGATTCTTTGAAAGGTATCATTCGTGTTAATTTAATATTTTCCGAGATTTTATAATTTCTCTCACGTAAAAATACACTCACGCATTCTTTTGTGTCTTGGAAACCTTGTGGGTGAAAATGAAAAGTTTGTTTTTTGAATTGAATTGAGAACATGAGTTTATCTTGTTTTGCAACTGGAGAACAGAGAATAGTTGGGGGTCAGTATTCCCACGGCGGATTAAACGCTACTTGCATGAATAATCATCACCGGACGTGTTCTTTAGAAAGAAAACCATCAAAAGTCGGGCGCGTAAAGCATGCGAATGCGTGAATTTCCTGTAGTGTGGTAAACGCTAGTTGTCTGAGTTGTTTCGTCTCGATTCATCCTTTGATGGGGATAAACAGACGGAAAACTGTCAAATCGGTAGTATAAAATGCAAAACAAAGGACGGTGGACTTTAAAAATCACGAAAATCGATCAAAAAGTAGATTTTTTAAAATTTTGAGCTTTAAAAATTGATTGATATCAAATTCTGTGGATAACAAGAACAATTTTTCAATTACGATGATTTTTGACGGAGTTACAACATAAAACATAGACAAGTATTGTAAGTACTACAAAAAAGTGTTTTTCTCTGCGTTTTTTTATATTCTTCTGAATTCAAAATGTTCCCTTCGCGTCTGTTTTTAATTGATTTACTTCTAATAACTAGTGTATTTGACTACGTAAAAGTAGATGAGGCTTCTATGGCGTTAGGCTTCGAAAATCGTGTTATTATTTAAATATTTTAACTTGAAGTTGTACGAAATTCATTAACCCTCCTACTGGTTGTCTCGACGAGGTATCTCGTCATTAGCAAAACTGACCAGATCTTAATGGACGAGCTATCTCGTCATTAGCAAAATTGGTCAGATCTTAAGAGACGAGATATCTCGCCAAAGCCACTTGGAGGGTAGCTCCTCAAGTAACTAGTAACTAAAAGTTAAATCAAACTCAAACTAATGTGCAATACAGTAGTCCACTTAGCACTTAGAAATGTATCAAAGCAACATCACAGGAATTTAAGGACCAGAGTTGGAAACGACAATAACATTACATTACATGTTACAGCACTTAATATGACTGCATTACTTAAGTTTTTTTACGAGCACAAATATCTATCTACCGACCTTCCATTATTGAAGAGTATTTAGGATGTGAAAATTTGGAATTTTGCATTAGCGAATAAAAGGCTAATTTAAAATATTTCGGCATGCACAATTTTGATAAAGCGCCCAAATCTCGTATGCTATATATATAGTTTATGTATAAACTTGAATTTTTTATCCTTCAAACTCATTACATAAATTGTTTTATATTCTCATGATATGCTTTATGTAATTTATTTATTTGTTGACGAAAACTTTGCTTTAGTTGTTTGACTGGTTGGGTTTAATGACACAAGGTTGATAGGCATTTCTGATACTTAGTACTATAATTGGTAGACATATCCTATATAGGTCCTATAGTTGGTAGACATATTCTGCCAAGCGCAAGGTATTTAATAAAATGGTTTATAAAAACTTTTCAATTTAATGAATTATACATGTATTATTTAATAATATAATTTTTTCCTTGTAATAAAATTAATTTTCTATTAATTTATAATGTTGGAGGCAGTTAAATCATTGACGATTGCATCTTGTTTTCTTGATGGCACAAGGGTCATATTTGGCCAACCTGCGCTAAACAAAGTCAACTAAATAGACATAAACACGCAAGGAAAGTTTTACTGGCACAGAAGTGCTTTATGTACGAGCAATATGATAATCAAGTGGGAGACGTCAAATTCATTTTTACATAACCGACATTGAAAATTTTTTCTGAAAGTTTTCATTTCCAGTGAAATATCACATTTTGCAACTGTTTAATTGTATATGCAAAGTGGGTTTAATTTCTAATACAAATATCATTTATGACATTTGCTATTGTGTACATTTTCCTTACACTGCCATGCACCTCAAGTTTGGTGGGAAGGGTAAACGATTGTGTTAAAATACTACGTAACTGATACTTCACGACACTAGATAAACAGTTTGATCACTCAATCAATCAACTCTTACGGCTTTCTAGCGTTATGAGGCATATTCTTTTGCACGTACCGTATTAACAACGGTTAAATCTAAGGACCAAATTTGGAGATACTCTCCACTTGAAAGCACGGCAATATACAATACTATATAAAGTATCATTTTGGTATGTTTTTCTGAAAGAGTACGAATGCATCAGAGGTAACCGTACAGTAAGAATGTTAAATAATAAACGTATATCACTTATTCTATTTGCTAATGTATACATTTTCCTTACGCTGCCATGGTAATCAAGATAGCAATATCTATCTTCAAGTTAGGTTTGAAGAGTTAGCGGTTGTATTAAAATGCTGCGTTTGCAAGTACCTAATACTTCACGATTCTAGATAAACAATATGATCACTCAATCAACTCTCCCTGCTTTCCTGCGTTGTTGTGGCATCAGATACTTTTACATATACCGTATTAACAACCGTTAAATCTAAGGACAAAATTTGGAGACACTACCGACTTGAAAAGCACGGCGATACAAAACTATATAAGTATTCTGATATGCGCTTTTGAGAGTCCAAATACATCAGAGGTAACTGTACGATGAGAATATTAAATAATAACAAACGCATATCATTTATTCTATTTGCTTAATGTGTACGTTTTGCTTACATACCATTGTAATCAAGACGACAGTATTTCCAAGTTCGGTTGTATTAAAATGTTGCGTTTACAAGTACCTAACTCCCTTCACGATTCTACATAAACAATTGATCACTCAATCAACTCTTACTGCTTTCTTGCGCTATGAGGTATCAGATTCTTTTAATCCAGCATATTAAGGGCCAAATTTGGCAATACTACCAACTTGACTAGCATGGCAATGGTCTCATTCTACATATTTTTACGACAATCAGAATACATCAGAGGTAATATTAAGATCTTAAATACAAGCAACCACCATTCCTGAATCAACACTTAAAACAAAACTTTGGTAGTGAGTCGACATTTTATCAATACAAGACAAAACCCTATACTTTTCACTGGTTACTCATGACTGGAAAAAAGATTAAACGATAGTACTTACGACATATTATCCGATTAACAGGGAGCGCACATATCACAACAGACTTGGTATATTCTCCAGTATATACGCGAATCACTAGAATAAGACGGCAGATTATCCGTGAAACGCCGGTAAGTCACTCAGTAAAGTCCCACTTTCTTCTGCTTTAGTGAACACGCTTCTTCTAACTGCAGAAGTCTATGACCGATCATTTTAAACTCGGGGAGGAAGATCTGAAGTAGGTCATTAGATTCAGCTACCAGATCGCATTCGTTCTCATCAAAATAATACTTTCCCGCTGAATCGAGACTCATTATGGAAGATGACTTCTTTGTTTACTTGGAAAAGTTAGAGAAATGGTATCTTGATATCCATGGGCGTATCCAAGATATCAGTCTGGATGAGGCTACATTGGTATCGATTTATTTTTTTATGCGTTCGCATTCTATTTTTGGGGACATTGTAATATCAAGTGATTAAAATATCGAGCTAAGGAAACCTTAAATGTAGGAGATAATGATTTTTAAATGCATTTCCTTGAAATCTAGTAGAAAGTATTTTGAAATGTAGAAAGTTTTAAATGTAGTATAGGCAGTAGTCAGAGAAATGGTATCTTGATATCCATGGACGTACCCAAGATATCAGTCTGGATGAGGCTACATTGGTATCGATTTATTTTTTATGGGTATACACTCTACTTTTAGGAAAATTTCTATTTCAAGTGATTAAAGTATCGAGCCAAGTAAATCATAAATGTAGAAGAGAATGATTTTTAAATGTATATCTTTGAAATGTAGTAGAAAGTAGATTGAAATGCAGAAGTAGATTGAAATGCAGAAGTTGATTAAAATGCAGAAGTAGATTGAAATGCAGAATTAGTTTGAAAAAATAGAAAGTAGTTTGAAATGCAATAGAAAGTAGTTCGGAATGTAGTAGAAAGTAGTTTGCAATATAGTAGAAAGTAGTTTGAAATATAGTAGAAAGTAGTTCAAAATGGATCTTGAGATCATTGGCGTACCTAAGATATCAGTCTAGATGAGGCTATATTGATTGCGATTTATTGTTTACGCGTACGCATTCTATTTTTCGGGGCATTGTAATATTAATTTATTAAAATATCGAGTAAAGCAAACTATAAATGTATAATATAATAATGTTTAAATGTATTTCTTTGAAATGTACTAGAAAGTAGCTTGAAATGTAGTAGAAGTAGTTTGAAAAAAAGCAGAAAGTAGTTTGAAATGTAATAGAAAGTAGTTCGGAATGTAGTAGAAAGTAGTTTGCAATGTAGTAGAAAGTAGTTTGCAATGTAGTAGAAAGTAGTTTGCAATGTAGTATAGGCAGTAATCGGAGAAATGGATCTTGAGATCTTGGGCTTACCCAGGATATCAGTCTAGATGAGGTTACATTGGTATTAATTTATTTTCATGGGTACGTATTCTATTCTTGGGGCATTATAATTTCAAGTGGTTGAAATATCGAGCCAAGAGAATGATTTTTGAAATGTAGTAGAGAATAGTTTCAAATGTAATATAATCAGTAGTCAGAGAAATGATATCCTGACATCATGGGCGTACCCAGTATATCAGTTTGGATTGGGAGTACATTGATATCAATTCATTTTTTATGGGTACGCATTCTATTTTGTGGGCATTGTAATTTCAAGTGATTAAAATATCGAGCCATGTAAACCATAAATGTAAGAGATAATGATTTTTAAATATATTTCTTTGAAATGTAAGAAAATTCGAAGTGTATAGTCATTAGTCAGAGAAATGGTATCTTGAGATCATGGGCGCCCCCAGGTTATCAGTCTGGATGAGGCTATATTGTTATTTACTAATTTTTATGAGTATGCACTCTATTTCTTGGTGGATTATAATTTTAAGTGTCTAAAATATCGAGCCAAGGTAATAGTAAAGGAGGGTTGATTAGGTTTATGGTGTAAGGACTATTTGGCCATGCAGCGCCAAACACAAGATGGACATCAAGTAATGGATATACACAAGCGAAGAAAGTTTATCCCTTCTCAAAATGAACGAGCCCTGTTTCTATAGCGACAGTCATCTTGGTGTTTGGAGCAGTTTTCGTGGTAGATAGACCGTAATGCTCCACGTTTGTACAGGGCTGGATTAACCCTTCTGTCACCCGTTGAGAAATAAAATTTGCACACTTTCGTTCTATTCTTATTGTAGATTAATGTGAGACGACGATTTAGGATTGTTTGTCAGATTCTGTTTGCCAGTTTCAGTTCAGACCTAGATTACTTTATATTTACTAGAGGATATATAAAAGTAGAGTGAGCAATGGTAACCTTCTATGTGCCCCGTATCATGTGACCAAAACTAGTAGTAACGTGACCCTTAGACTATTGTCGTCTGCAGGGTGGAAAAGAATTTTCATCATCTGATTGCTCCACGGGACGGGAGAAAACGCTCATCCATTCATTCATCATCTGATTGGCCCGAGCGACACAGTAGACTTTGTCGATTTCACCACTTTTGTCACCACTTTATACAAATGTTCATTAACACACCTACTCTGCCGAAGGATGTTTTATCGTCTAACGAAGCAATAAGATGCCAAATCGGACAACCATGTCAATTTTTCTCAGAGCATTCAAGTGACTACTAGTCGACATGTTGGTCAAATTTTTTTAAGCTCCTCTCAAGTAGCGATACTCAGTCTACTTATATTTCACGCCTATGGTCCAGACCTCTGTTCTCTCAGCCAAGAAAATGTACTCAGACGATATGGTGTGTAGGTGGATTTAAAAAACTTCAGTAGACGAAAATTGTCCACATGTTTAATTTTATAAACTACATTTTTCCTCTTTAAAAAAGTGTTTATCAAGTGATGTATCAGCAAATTTGACTCAAAAAGGATAAAAAAGAATACTTAAAAATATATCAATTTAGACTTATTTTCTAAACTCCTTGAAAAAGGGTTAACAGGAAATGCTAGGGAATAAGGACGTGGTTTTAATTTGTTAGGAAAACCCTTTAAGTTGTTTTCTTTAAGCTAGGTATTAAGTTGATAGGTTTTTTATATGTTCCACCCACTTAAGAAATGGAATGCAGATTTAGAACCAGTTTTCCTTTTACAATCAAAATCATGGCGAACGAAAAAAAGATGAAAAAGCATAAAATTATTCACAAGGTAGAAAAATAGTCAATAGCACAATGTGTTTGTCCAAAAGAAAACAAAGTGGGGTGTAATCAAACACGTTTGTTAGTGTCAGTCCACTATTGCTTCCGGGTTAGTTTTCTGTTACAAGAAATGACCGTAGAAGCGTCAAATCAACACACGAACCGTACGAGTAAACCAAGTTCGCATTTCGGTGAATTAAAATATTAAGGTATATGTATACACTAGAAATTATGAAAATTGACCAGAATATCGATTTTATTTTTTATTTCTTCAAACTATTTTCTAAATTCCTAGTTTCTTAACAATACCAAGATCTTGTAAATATTCGGAATACTTTTCTAGTTACAATGGTTTTTCGTTAGGTACTTTCACCATATATAAACATGTTTACAAAACTTTAAACTCAATTTCTCAACTTGTTTTTGCAATATATTGCTTGTTTCAAAGAGTGATAACTCAAGAATGAATTTATTTATTGTAATTACTTTTGTATCCATCATAATCTATATATTACATTGGATGTTTTCGCCCTCAGTCAGTTATTAGTTAAGAAATGAATTTTTAGTTGATTTTTAAATGTTAAAATTCCTGAAAAATCTTGATTTTTTAGACTTTCTTGGTGAAAATATCGTAAAAGATAACCTGTTACCTCTAGCAATTTGATTGAGTGTCAAAACATGAAGAATAATATTAGGAATAATTTCCAACAGTAATTGTCTTTCTGAACAAATTAGAATTTGAGATATCACTGTTACAAAACATTCTTATTAGCTGATTATACCAAAATTAGGTAATTAATAATTAGCTTAATCTGATTTTTCTAACTGAAATTATTTTAAGCATAAGCCAATGACATGCTGAAAAACTGAATTTTTAGTCAAAATTAAAAAAATCTTCTAGTGTATACGTACACCTTAAATCTCTAACAAGTTATATAAGAGTTTTTCAAGTATAAACATAGACAAATTACAAGAAAATAAATGCTTCCAGTTCCGAAACTACTTTGATTTATCTTTATTTTGATGGGGCCGCGGTGGCCCGGTTGGAAGAGTATCGAACTAGCAACCGAAGGGTTGCGAGTTCGAATCCAGCCAAACACCGTCGTGTACAAAGGGGGCTGGTGCACGTTAAATCTGTCGTGGCCTCAAATGTCCTCACGTTGGCGTGGTGTGGAAGTTTGGAGAGTGGGGTGCCAGCTCAGGTGTTGCCTCGTCATCTGACCGTGGTTCAAAATTACGTGGTGTTGTCCTCGGATCTTTCCCTTTGGGATTGATCCCGGACCGTCACCAATAGCCCATTGTGTTGCTCCAGTGTGACGTTAATTGAAATACTCCTCCTCCTCCTCCTCCTTTATTTTGATGATGTTTGACTTTAATTTTTAATGAGGGATTTTCGATGAAACAAACAAACCAGACAGTCTGCTAAGATTTTACATCTTTTCTCCAAAAGTTCTCGCATGATACATATCGTTTTCAAACGTTCGGCGTAAAATACAATAGCTACTGATCAATCAAAAAGCAATTGTGAATTTATTTTTTGGAATTTTTACTAGCGAAGTGCTTAACCCTCCAAGTGGTTTTGATGAGAACCTCGCCTATCAAGGTAGGTAGGTATTTTAATTAACATCACCCTGGAGCAACACAACGGGCTATTCCTCACCTATCAAGATTCGACCAAATTTGTTAATGAAGAGATATCGCGTCATCAAGATATTGCCGATTTTTTAGGAGATCAAAGTCTGGTCAGTTTTTCTAATGACGAGATATCTCGTTACGACAACTAGGAGGGTTAAATCGTATTCGAAAGGGGGCCAAGGTAGCCCAGTTGGTAGAGTATGGGATTCCCAATCGGAAAGTTGCGAATTAGAAAAAGTAACTCAAAGTAAATTCAGATACCAACTCTCTACCAACCGTATTCTCCAAAACCAAGCAACTGACATCACGTTCAGAATACGCACAGAAAACACATATCGCCGCAGAAACATTACCACCACCTATATTTAGCTTGAGAGGTAGGTAAGTAGTTAAATAACATCGCACTGGAGCAACAAAACGGGCTATTGGCGACTGTATGGGATCAATCCCGAAGCGAAGGATCCAAGGACAACGCCTGGTAAATTTGAACCATGTCAGATGACGAGGTCAACACCTGAGCTGGCACCCCATTCTCAGAACTTCCAAATCACGCCAACGTGACGACATTTAACGTGCACCCCCCCCCCCCCTTGTACACGACAGTCTTTGTCTGGACTTAGTTTCGAACTCGCAACCTTCCGGTTGCAAATCCGTTGCTCTTCCAACTGGCCTACCGCGGCCCTAAAATGAGAGGAATTTTCTGAGTAAACAAACAAACCAGACGGTTTGAGAAGATTTTACTTCTTTCATCCAAAAACTCTCGCATGATACATATCGAGGGTTATCTTAAAATGCAGATTATCGCCGCTTTTCAAACGTTTAGCGTTTAATCTAATAGGTGCGGCCGATCAACTAGCAATTCGGAATTTATTCTTTGGAATTTTTATTGGCGAAGTGCTCCCTCTAAGTGGTTTCAACGAGATACCTCGTCCATCACGGTTTGACCATCATGTTGATATTTTATGACGAGATCAATATCTGATCAGGTGTTTTCTAATGACGAGGCATCTCGTCCATCAAAATCTGGTCAGTTTTGCTAATTGACCAGATTTCGATACCAGAGATACCTTGCCAAGACAACCACAGGAGGGTTAAGTTGTATTTGAAACAGGATCCACGATTGTTTGTCTTGTGCTTGGCACAACAGGGCCAAATATCGCTTATTCACCATATAACCCAATAAACCAACTAACCAACCTCCCTTAAGTTATATGCTGAAACAGCGTTCGAGTAACACATCAAGTTACGTCATAAAAGGTTACCAAATCACTTGTGACCTCTATATTTAACTTTACCGGAAACCTCTGTAATAGCTATTGTCTCGAAACTGAGAAAAATGTTTTGATAATCACAAACTCTAAAAATAATTTATACATCTATTTGACAACAGCCATCTAATACATTTGATGAACCTTATTTATCAAAAACAAATACACTTGTACGAATCTTACAATGTATGTTTTTGTGTAGTCTTAATTTGCATTATTTCCAATACTTTTAAAGAAAAAATAACAATTAAAAATAAAACAATTCATATCGCTTAGTAAGAAAACTTTTAACAAAACAAAATAATGTGAATCAGAGTATAATAATAATTAACATGCAATGGATTGTTGACGCTAAAATACAACACATAGTATTGTTGTTTTAATTGCTCGGTATTCTGTTATCAGTCTTGGTTCTCTTCGTAAACATCTGTCGCTGATTGTTTTATAGGCTTGTTTTGTTTGTCATTTTTTGCTACACGAGGCTCGTTGGACCAGAACTTACATTATTTTTGTGTTGCCTTCCAAAACACTCGGACGGTGATTATTTAAAACATTTACACAACTTGGCTTATTAACAATCCGTATACGCATGACATGATATTGTTAAACCTATTTTTTAATAAAATATATCTCATTTTGGTTGACTCATCTAATGCGGCTGAAATAATGGTGGAACTTTTTTACATAGAATGACGCATTTTCATCAAGAAATTTTGGAAATACTAATAACAAGTAGTGTTGTAGGTATAAAATAACAAAACTCAAATGATTTTTGTTTTTGAATCAAAACTGTTTTTCATTTCTAGTTTACTTCATAACGACTCGAACATTTCCTGTTTATGAACCGATATAAGTTGCAGCATCAAGTTTATCATAAATACAGAATTCAAGGAAACAGCAACACAATATATACAAATATGCGGAACAATAGCCCTGCCTGTTTGTTATTTTATATTATAAACAAATTTTATAACTAAAAAACATTATATTTTATGCATTTAATTAATGTAGGTAGTTAATTAATGCCACACTGAAGCAACGCAACGGGATATTGGTGACGGCCCGGGATCAATACCGAAGGGAAAGGTTCGAGGACAACACCTCGAAATTTTGAATCACGGTCAGATGACGAGGTCAACACATGAGTAGGCATCCCTCTCTCCAAACTTCCACACCACGCTGACGTGAGGACATTTGAGGCCACGACAGATTTAAAGTGTACCAGTGCCCGAGTACACGATGGTCTTTAGTTGGACCGAGTTTCGAACTCGCAACCCTGCGGCTGCTAATACGTTACTCTTCCAACTGGGCTACCGCGGCCCCATTTAATTAATGAAGTGTGTTATATCAAAAGTTTGACGTTTTTACGAAGATTTTACTTTTCAACTTCTTCCACAAAAACACTGCAGCTGAATTCAAACTTATAAAGCAATATGAGTAAAAGAATTACTAATACGACTAAACCTACAAGAAAATGGTACGTACAAAATATAAAAAATTTACCATGGGCAAATGTTTTCGAAAGCTTTTTATGATTCAAGTCCTCAAAGTATTCATTTTTAAATATCAGCTTCTTTTTTTATTGTAGTAATTTTTAAAGTTTCTATAATTGTAAAACCTCATCAGGCAGCGATAGGCCTGTTGGTAGCAGTAGCCCAGTAACCAGCAGTAGAGTCGCGGATTTGCAACCGGAGGGTTGCGAGATCCAACAAAGATCGTCGTGTAAGTGGGGGCTGGTGCACGTTAAATCTGTCGTGGTCTCAAATGTCCTCACATTGGCGCGGTGTGGAAGTTTGGAGAGTGAAGTCACAAACGTGAATATAAGTAGACTAAGTATTCTTTCTATTGATAGGACCTTCAAAATGTGCGACCAACATATTGACTAGTAGTCACGTGATAATAAATAGCCCGTGCTCCAGTGTCACATATACGTATTCAACTACCAATCAACCCCAATCTTCTTCGACCTCTGATAGTGGTCTTGCACAGTCGTTTTTAGAGTTATAAGCACAATTTCGACGCCCTTTGGTTTTCCACCGTGGTGATCACATTGAGTGTTCGAAGTGTTTTAACTGTATCTGTAACCGTGAGAGATCGATTCTTGTTATTTGCATACCTCTCGAGCGCATGCCTTGAAAGCTCAAGCTTCATTCCGATTCGTTGAAAATTGCTATCTCTTGGGACCCGTATACAGGGAAAGTTACTTTGACCACACCTGCATATAAATAATTGCTAACACATTTTTAAATGGTACCTAAATAAGAAACTACAGGAAAACATCCAAAGACTAAATAAATCGCAATCGATAAGAATTGCAACCGACAGACTTTTATTTTTATACGCATATAATGAACAACAAGCACAACGAAAAGTGTTAAAATCATATTTAAGAATATCTATACATATAAAGCAGAGTTGGCATCGGTCTGTTTTCTATACAAATCTACACCGTTTGATCAATCTACACCAAATTTGGTACACTTATTCTTTGGAACCCTGTGGGTAACGTAGGCTACATATTAATCCCGTTCTATTTGTCTTGAGTGTGCAGAGGGGTGTAACGTCCCGTCATCCTGGACAGAGCACTTGCTAGTGGACGCTCTCTCCCGGTCTGGCTGTGCAGATGACGTCAGAGTTAACGTCTATAGAAGTTCCCTCTCAAGATGACCTTGGAGGTTTTTAGAATATTAGAGTATGATACAATCACAGATGGATGCAGTTGCGCTGAAAATCGCTCAGTATCATACCGTTTATATATCCCGTCTGTAAATTGTTAAACTGTAGCTTTAGTATTGGAATGTAAATTTTTATGATAATATAAGATTATTTTCAAAGAAAGCAGTCTTTTTATCATCGATATGGTACAGAGGGCTAAAGACAATTCAAAATCCTCATAGGAATAACATTGCGTATTTATACGATCTATTTCAGACCAATTCACACAAAATTTGGTACATTCATCCTGTAGAATTCTGCGGGGCACATAGGCTATATATCAATCCCATTCGATTTGTCCTAGGTCTGCAGGGGGCTAAAACAATTAGAAATCTCCATAGGAATAATATTGAGTAATATTACGATGAATTATAAATAATTCAACCCGAGCAACGCCGGGTAATTCAGCTAGTACGATATAAAGCAAGGCAAATTTCATATTTCTCTCGACCTCATATTTCACACAATGTAATAATGCAGCGAGCATTTCATCTTTCGTGATGCAGGCAGAACTAAATGTGATTTGTTGTAAAATGCCATTTGCTAAGCCTGTTTGGAAAAACAGTTGGAAAACATGATGAATGACGCTTTTGGATAGCGAGATTAATTTTTTCATGCTCAATTTGTCATTTATTCCGTGCGAGGTCAAAAGTAATGTTTAATCCATCTTGCACACAAATACTTGTAACTCCTAAAGGTTTTCTTCGCGTGGTGTGGAAGTTTGGAGTGGGGTGCCACTTTGGTGTTGACCTTGGTTCAGAATTACGAGGTGTTGACCTCGGTCTTTTCCTTCGGGATAGATCCCGGACCATCGCTAATAGCTCGTTGTGTTGCTCCTGGGTAAATTCATCTTCCTAACAAGAAGTTTTCTTTGTGGTAAACTGTCCTCGATAGCTCGATTGGAAGAGTAGCGGATTAGCAAAAGGAGAGTGGCGAGTTCGAAACTAGGTTCAACTAAAAGACCATAGTATGCGTGGGAGCTGGTGCGCGTTAATTCTGTCGTGACCTCAAAGTTCTACTGTACTTACAAAGGCACTACATCATACTTAAAGGAGGAAACCACATCCTCAAAACATTCTGAACAATACGTTGCAGATAGTATACAGTGTTTTCAACCCTATGGGGGTTCACACGCATGCAACCTGCACTCTTCCCTGCATTACTTCTAACCAGTTTTGACCTTCTCGAACAGAATATTTCCAAAGAATTCTATTTCAAGGAGAGAAGCAATAGAATCATTCCAAGGGATTCTATTATAAGGAATGAGCTAATAGAATCTTTCCAATGGATTTTAATCTACAGAATGGACCAATAGA
The DNA here is from genome assembly GCA_933210815.1 of Meta bourneti. Taxonomy (NCBI): domain Eukaryota; kingdom Metazoa; phylum Arthropoda; class Arachnida; order Araneae; family Tetragnathidae; genus Meta; species Meta bourneti. The sequence goes on from OW119934.1 coordinate 84,382,470, forward strand.
ATCGTTCCAAAGGATTCTACTCCAAGGAAATTATCAATAGAATAGTTCCAAAGGTTAAAAGATTCCATGGATTCTTTAGTGGTTATTCAGTCATGTGTGTGTTGTTTAGTGAAAGCAACCCTACGCTACTAGTAAATCTCGTGGCCCTCAGAGGTTTAACATACTAAAAAATACAAAGTATGACCTAGAAAATAGAACTCTGGATTACTTTACGTGGTGTCTCACTTATTTCATTAGTGTTCAAAGCTGTTGAGATGCTCCCAAATTGTAACCATTTGTTCCTCAGTCATGCTCCCGAAATTGTTGGCATCTGAACTGTTTCCCAATACGATTGTTCAGTTTATCCAATGCTGCTTGACATTTTAAGACCAGGTGTCAAGAAATACAATAGAGACCTCCCAACGTCTGGAGGAAAACACCTTCTGACGCTCCAGTAAGGTAAATGATCTTTTGACCTGCTGGAATTCCTCACCATGAGTCTTTCCATTCACTAGAACGCATTGAGCAATTTCAAAGTACTACTTTAAAGGATTAGATCTTTTCATTCAGCCATCTTAACTGTGCCCCATCAGCAACTTATGACTTGCAACAATTTCCCCAACTTTCAACGGTAGAACTATTATACTTATCTGCCGACTTAATTTGCTGTTTCTTTTTATCTGCAGGTGCTTTCTTAATCTGTTGATTCCAACCACTTTTTATTTTAGTAGTGACCTTAGGAAGCGAAACATGTTGCGCCGATGCCTCAGGATAGGAAGATTTCTTGAAAGTGATTTTAACCTTATTTTGTTCTCTTAAAGTGCATGTATTTGCGTTTTTGGATAAAGATTTAGACAAATAATGGACCGTGCGCGTAAGATATGAGTTGCGGCGGATAGGCTTACATCTGGCCCGCAAATCAGATATGGCCCTTCGAGCAGATTTAACCGGACCGCAGACAAAATACGACCCTCCGGCCAGGTTTGATCAGTGCACACGCCAGATATGGCACCCACTACAGGTTTAGCCGGCCCGCAAAGCATATACACGCCTCTGTATAGGTTTTACCAGTTCCAGCTCAGATATGGTCCTCCGGATAGGTTTAACCGGCCCGCAGACCAGATACGGCCCTTCTGACAGGTTTTATGTTGAGTTGACACGCGCGCCATAGAAATGCTGAGGCGACTCGCGTGCCATACAAACGCTGAGGCGACTCGCGTGCCATAGATACGCTGAGGCGACTCGCGTGCCATAGATACGCTGAGGCGACTCGCGTGCCATAGATACGCTGAGGCGACTCGCGTAGCATAGAAACTCTCTGAGGTACAGAACTATTATACTTATCTACCGACTTAATTTACCATTTCTTTTTACCTGTAAACGTTTTCTTCATCTAGGGATTTCAATCACTTTATTTTATTAATGACCTTATGAGCAGAAGCCTCTAGGAAATCAAACATGATGCTCCGATGCCTCAGGGTATGAAACTTTCTTGAAACTGTGATTTCAACCTTATTTTGTTGTCCTGTATTTGTGAGAGTCCATATTGCAGAAATCTGGCAAGAAATAACTGTTGCGTTATTCTTTTATTTTTAAACTATACCATTTAAAATAAATGCGTCTTTCCTGTTTCAGATTCTTTCATTTGAATGGCCAGATTCATAAATTTCTTTGACACGAGTCATTATTAGAGTCGCAGTATGTTTACTTCCTACATATGTTTCCTTCAAACTGAAAAACTAAAGTGGCGCGACAATTTATGAAACAATTCCTTCGAGACATTAAAAATGTGTTCAACCTTGTTCAACCCTCCAAGTGTTTCGACGAGATATCTCGTGCACCTAGAGTCCATCGGATTAATTTTTCTAATGACGGGATACTTCGTCGAGACGAAACTGCCCTACTACTCAAAGGGGAATGAAGATTCAAGTAGAAAAACAAATTGTCCCTTGCCCAGAACTGGTGACAGCTGGGAACAAGTTTTTGACCAGAGGCTAACTACAAGGCAGTTTTCGCCGCGAAAATAAACCAACAGGAGGGTTAAATGTCTAATGTATGAACACTTATTTTTTCTGCTTAAGGTGTACGTATACACTAGAAGATTTTTTAATTTTGACTTTAAAAATTCAGTTTTTTCCAACAAGTCATTGGCTTATGCCTAAAATCATTTCAGTGAGAAAAAATCAGATTAAGATAATTATTAATTACCTAATTTTGGTATAATCAGCTAATTATCATGTTTTTAACAGTGATATCTCAAATTCTAATGTGTTCGGAAAGACAATTCCTGTTGGAAATTATTTCTAATATTATTCTCCATGTTTTGACCCTCCATCAAATTGCTAGAGGGAACAGGTTATCTTTTACAATTGTTTTCACCAAAGAAGTCTAAAAAATCAAGATTTTTTCAGGAATTTTAACATTTAAAAGTCAACTAAAAATTAATTTTTAACTAAAAACTGTGATTGAGGTTCAGAACATCCACCGTATTATTTAGATTATAATGATACAAAAATAATTACAATCGATCAATTCATTGTTGAGTTATCACTGTTTGAACCAAGCAGCATATTGCAGACATGTTCTTCAGAAATTGAGTTAGGTTTTGGAAACATGTTTTTTATGGTGACAGTACCTAACAAAAAAACCCTTGTAACTAGAAAAGTATTCCAAATATTTACAAGATCATGGTATTGTTTAAAAACTAAGAAATTGGGAAATAGTTTGAAGCAATAAAAACAAAATCAATATTCTGGTCAATTTTCGTGATTTCTAGTGCATACATACACCTTAACCCTGGTGTTTTGTCTTTGCGTCGAAAACTGCCCTATAGTGACCAGCCTCCGATACAAAAACCTATTCCCAACTGTCACCAGTTTAAGGCAAGGTACAATTTGTTTTTCCTACTTGAAGTAATAGGGAAGTATTGTCTAAGAGGCATCTCATCTCATTAACAAAACTGATCAGATATTGGTGGACGAGTTATCTCGTCGAAACCACTTGGAGGGATAAACACCTATTTACTGAGTAGAGGAGAGAAACATTTTTTTATTTATAAAAATGCAAATCTACACCGTTTGACCAATCTACGCCAAATTTGGTACACTTATTCTTTGGAACCTTGTGGGTAACGTAGGCTACGTATTAACCCTCTTTCTATTTGTCTTGGGTGTGCAAAGGGGTGTAACGTCCAATCATCCTAAACAGAGCACTTGCTAGGGACGCTCTCTCCCGGTCTGGCTGTGCAGATGACGTCAGAGTTAACATCTACAAGAGTCACCTCTCAAGATGATCTTGGAGATTTTTTTAGAATATTAGAGTATGATGCAATCGCAGATGGGTGCGTTTGCGCTGAAAATCGCTTAGTATCATATCGTTTATGTATCCCGTCTGCAAATTCTCAAACTGTAGCTTTTTTTAATGTAAATTTTTATGATAATATAAGATTATTTTTACAGAAAATGGTCTTTTTTTCGTCGATATGGCACAGGGGGCTAAAGACAATTTGAAATCCTCATAGGAATAACATTGCGTATTTATACGATCAATGTCAGACCAATTCACACTAAATTTGGTACATTCATCCTGTAGAATTCTGCGGGATACATAGACTATATATTATCCCCGTTCGATTTGTCCTGGATCCGCAGAGGAGCTAAAAGGAATTCGAAATCTCCATAGGAATAATATTGAGTAATATTACGATGAATTATAAACAATTCAACCCGAGAAACGCCGGGTAATTCAGCTAATAATGCATAAAATTGATAAGAAAAGGTAAGACGAGAAAGAGAAATAGTTAGCTGCCCATCCCTGCTCTAGTATCGCAGAAGTCCCGATTAGAGAACACAGTACTAGTTTTCACAGGTGGTGGATGTCAATTTCTTGTCAAGCAATAAATGACGTATGATATACAAGCTCACATTTGGCATGCGTAACGCAATGTTTTAAAGTATACATTGACGTCTTTACGAATGGTCTTGACAGATTGTATGTCATTTGTCCTTTTTATGAAAAAGGACAAAAATGACAATATGTCATTTTTTGTTAGAGACAACTACGAACGCATTCATAAGTTTAAGATTTAAATTACTGATGTAATTAAAGAATATAAAACTATTTCCTTGTATCTAAAAACTCAACTAAACTGGAGGGCTTGACCTACTACAGTGTTCGACAAATTCAAGGTTGGTTGGTTGGTTGGTTTATTGGGTTTTAGGGCACAAGGGCCATAATTGGCCATACTGCACCAAACACAACACTCAAACAAAATGTAATTCGGCAAATTCATGATATAAGTAACCACGTTCGACATACGAGCTGACATGTGCAATGTACATACGTAAGGTATCCCTTAATGTTTCTAGTATAAATTGAGGTCGGTACGCATGGTCATGACAAATTGTATGTCGCTTGACTTTTTTTGTTTCAATGTGTGTATGTCGGTATGTCTGAGAACTGAACTGAACGATCAACACATTCACCAGCTTAACCCTCCAAGTGGTTTCAACGAGATATCTCGGCCATAAAGACCAATTTTGATAATGATATATTTCGTCATCAAGATATTGCCGATTTTTTTATGATTGCGAGACAAGATCTAGTCAGTTTTCTTCTAATGACGAGATATCTCGTCCATCAAGGTCAGACCAATTTTGATAATGAGATATCTCGTCATCAAGATATTGCCAATTTTTTTATGATGGCGAAATCAAGATCTGGTCAGTTTTCTTCTAATGACGATAATTTAATTAATGAATAATTAACATTTAATGAATAATGTGTTGGACGAGATATCTCGTCATCAAGACATTGACAATTTTGTGATGATGACGAGATCTAGATCTGGCCAGTTTTCATTTAAAGACGAGATACCTCGTCCACCAAGATATGAGGGCCGCGGTAGCCCAGTTGGAAGAGCAACGGATTAACAACCGGAGGGTTGCAAGTACGAAACTCGATCCAACCAAAGACTGTCGTCTACACGAGGGCTGCTGCACGTTAAATGTATCGTGGCCTCAAATGTCCTCTCGTTGGCGTGGTATAGAAGTTTGCAGAGTGGGTGTTGTTCAAGTCATCTGACCGTGGTTCCAAATTACGCGACGTTGCCCTTGATCTTTCCCTTAAGGATTGATACCGGACCGTAGCTAATAGCCCGTTATGAGGCTACAGTGCGACTTAATTGCCTACCTACCTACCATCAAGATATGATCAGTTTTGTTGACGAGATACCTAGTCGAGTCAACCACCAGGAAGGTTCAGATTTGCATGACTGATATGATTAAACAGTACACAACTATATTGTATTTTCTTTATTTGGATACTCAATTATACCTGTGGAAAAAATTCCGCGTCGATAACACATCTTGTCCAGCTTAAAAAGCGTTGTAATCAATTTCGAAATTAGCTCAAGTTTCAGAAGATAAATGACAAAAACTCAACAGATAAATTGATTGAAAAATCAAAACGCGATACTTTAATCCTATTGAAGTGGGATAAAATAAAAGACGGTGCAAGGTAATAGAGTTGAAAACGCGTTGAAGCGTGAATAAATAGTTGAAAATTGGATTGTGGTGTTAGGTTGCTTTGTTCGCACGTCAAGACAGTTTGAGATGAAGTCGAATTGTTTTCGAGTTGCGAATTTCGCAATCAAATTAGCTTGTTAGTCTGTCAACGGTGAAAGAACTCTCTAAGTAGCTTGGAATAATATTGGTAAGGGATTCCTGCAAGTTCTAAAGAAAAGTACGGTTTAGATCGCATAACCAGAACAATGGAATATTGAGCAAAATAAAATATAAGCTTCATGTGAATGTAAAAGTGAAGTTTTATACAAGATCACTCAGGCTAGCGATTACATTTGGAATGATATAATTGCATTAAATAATATCTGACAAAATGACTTATACAAATGTTTACGTGATCCGGAAAATAAAAGGGCGACCTAAGTCTGGTTGGAAGAGTAGCCGGAGGGTTACAAGTTCGAAACCAGATCCAACCAAAGACCGTTGTATACGTGGGGTTGGTGCTCGTTAAATCCGTCGTGGCCTCAAATATCCTTACGTTGGCGTGGTGTAGAAGTTTGGAGAGTGGGGTGCCAGCTCAGGTGTTGACCTCGTAATCTGACTTCGTATCAAAATTTCGTGATGTTGTCTTTGGACCTTTTCCTTCGGGATTGATACCGTATATTCGTCAATAGCCCGTTGTGTTGCTCCAGGGCGACTTTAATTAACTTCCTACGTACCTTGAATCCAGAAGCAACACCTTGAGCTTAAGTTTTCTTCCTTTCAAGAATTTATGCCAAATGTTTTGATATATCTGTCTTATTTTGTATGGGAGGGATTGTCAGAAAAAACAAACCAGACGGAATGTGAAAATTTTACTTCAACAATTCAAATGCTCTCCCATGATACATATCTGGATTACCTAAAAATGTAGTTTATCACCATTTTGGCAAAATATGGCGTTTAATCTAATTTATGTTGACCAATCAACTATCATATATCAATTCTGAATTTATTCTTTGCAATTTTGCGAGTAGTGTAGTGTTGCTTTTACCCCACAACACACTAAATCACTAAACAATCACATCTTTCTATAGAATCCAGGGATTCTTTTAACCTTAAGAAGGATTCTATTGGCCCCTTTTTTGGAAGCGAATCCTTTGAAAAGATTCTGTTGGCCCATTCTGTAGAATAGAATCCAATGGAATTAATCTGCAGGCACTTTTATAAGAAAATAATGCTTTGGAAAGATTCTATTGGTCAAGAAGGTCAAAAAAGTTTAGAAAGGTTTGGAAATCATACATTGAAGGTTTAGAAATCATACATTGAAGGTTTAGAATTCATACAGTGAAGGTTTAGAAATCATACATTGAAGGTTTAGAAATCATGCATTGAAGGATAAGAAATCATACACTGAAGGTTTAGAAAGACGGTTCAGAAATGATACATTGAAGGATAAGAAATCATACACTGAAGGTTTAGAAAGACGGTTCAGAAATGATACATTGAATGTTTAGAAAGAAGGTTTAGAAATGATACATTGAAGGTTTAGAAATCATACATTGAATACTGCATGTTTCAAGGTGTAATTATGAGCTTGAAACCTTCGGAGGGTTAAGCTGTTCTGCTGTCCAAATGATCTAGCATGATACATATCGTGGTTACCTTCAAATGTAGTTTATTGGCAACGTTTGACGTTTAATCTAATTTAAATTGACCAATCAACTATCATTTCTCTATTCGGAATTTATTCTTTGGAATTTTTATTAGCAAGTTGCTGAAATTGTGTTCGAAAAACAAGCCAATACGTACAGAAACACGTTCCGCCGCAGGAACACTATCGCCACCTACATTTAGCTTGACTGAAAATGCCTCTCACATAAATATATTCATCAGTTTTTCAAAATGCGTCCTCCATTAGAAATCAGAACTGGCTTCTTTGGGTAATTGATTGTTCAAAGGTGTTATCTCCCTAATTGCTTGTTGAAGTCATAGACCTTTGACTCCAGTCTGAATCGAAACACTTTGTTAACAGTTCAAGTAGCTACTATCTCCTGTTTACCTTATGACATTCACATAAGTAGGTTCCCTGGCGTTGGGTAATCGTTGGCCTGATTCAAGACTTATAAAATTATCATTAAATCACCCTGCTTCTTGTAAGCGTTCCTTCAAACAATTACCTCAACTCTAAGTATACAGTTTCAAGAAATCCCAGTTTGTTTTAGAAGTGTAATTTAGTTGCAAAATTAGAGAGTGGAAACAAGTTTTTACCCACCTTATCCCATCATTGTTGGCCTAATGTCAAGGACTTGTGAGTTTATGCCACACTTCTAACATTTGTCTTTCAAAATATTAGCTAAGCAACTCGGAGCTTAATGAAAGGGAAATGAAATTACTTTTTTAATGTTCTCTTTAAGTAGGATACATTTCAAAATGTTTAACTACTTAACATAGAAATACGTAGATGTCACATTTTTGTATTTACTTACTCTGCGTTTACTTCATCTCTAATCTCACAAAATTATTCATTTCAATGTTTTAATATTCCAAATGGTTTCGACGAGGTATCTCGTTCATCAAGATCTAACCAATTTTGCTATTGACAAGATATCATGAATGTCCATTGAATTCCAAATGATGAAGATATTATCGTTTTTGATGATGACGAGATCAAGATCAGTTTAGTTTTTTCTAAGGACGAGGTCAGTTTTCTAATGAGGAGTGACGGTGAGAGCTTGATTAACGAGATCATCCATCACGATCTGGTCAGTTTTTCTAATAATGAGATACCTCGTAGAGACAACCACCAAGAGGGTTAACGCAGCAAATATCCCATTATAACATAAACCAAACTTTCTAATTGCGTTTTTGAATTTATGTAACTGCTTAGTTTTTAGGATTTTTGAAATTTAAAAATGACGCTTAAAATTACAGTAAAACGTGTCCATGTTTTCTTTGAAAGTCTGTTATGGAAACACCTCGCTTAAAAAATCTTTCCTAAAGATTATATTATAAGTAAAAAGAACCAATAAAATATTTCCAAAGGATTTAATTCTAAAGAAAGAACCAGTTAAATCTGTCTAAAGGATTTTATTCTTAGGAAAGGACCAAGAGAATTTTTCCAAAGGATTCTTTGTTGATGAAAGGACCTACCGAATCTTTCCAGAGATTTCTATTCTAATGAAAGGACCGATAAAATCTTTCCAATGGATTCAATCCTAAGGGAAGGACCAGTAGAATCTGTCCAAAGGATTACATTCCGAGGAAAGGATCTATAGAATCTTTCGAAAGGATTCAATTCTAAAGAAAGAACCACTTGAATCTTTCCAAAGGATTTTATTCTGAGAAAAGAACTAAGAGAATTTTCCCAAAGGATTCTATTCTGAGAAAAGAACTAAGAGAATTTTCCCAAAGGATTCTATTCTGAGGAAAATACCGATAAAATGTTTCCGAAGGAAAGAACCGATAAAATGTTTCCAATGGACAGGACGAATGGAATTTTTCCAAAGGATACAATCCTAAGGGACCAGTAGAATATGTCCAAAGGATAATATTCTAAGGAAATGATCTATAGAATCTTTGAAATAATTCAATTCTAAATAAAGAAAACCACTAGAATCTGTCCGAAGTTTTCTATTCTAAGGAAAGGAATAATAGAATATTTCCAAAGGTCGAAAGAATCCAGACTATTTCAATTAATAGATGTGGTTATTTAGTTATTATGTGTCTTATGGGGCAAAAGCAATACTACTATCTTGCGATGCTCAGAGGGTTAAAGGTGAAAGAGCCATTCTCTCATATATAGTATGTATTCTTTACTCGAGAAACGTCAAGCAGGGTCAACGTGTGTGGGAAGCTCCTTTAACAAGTTAAACAAGATCTAGTACGCGTGACTCGAAGTACAGTAGCTGACCAGCGGTCACGTAAGACCACACCTTCACGGCGTTTAAAATGGAAATTAGAACACCTTAGACAACGCTTCGGAGTTGCTTTCAACAAAACTGAAATGTTGCGAAAGTGAACTTTTTCTACCCAAAGATGCCTATTGGGTCACTTTTATTTTCATGACACAACTCGTTGTATAATCAATTTACCCGCCTTTAGGATAATTTATTCAAAATCAAGATGTCAAAGGCTTGAACAGCAACAGAAAGCAACCGCCGTGAGCCACGAAAGACCGGGTGAACTTTAGCGAGAGTTTAAACTGTCAAACCAAGTATCTCGAATTCCTTTGAGCCATGCGTAATAAGCTGCATTTATGCAATTCTCTCAATTATTATTGATTCATTCCCAATATTTGATAAACATTCTTTTATTTAGAGGTTGGAGGTTGATCCAAAATTAACATCTGCCATCAAAGGCTTGAACAGTAACAAAGCAACAGCCGTAAGTCAATACAGACCTGATGTGTGTGTGTGTGAACTTTATCCTAGTTTAAACTGTCCAAAACCAAATAATTCCCAAGTCGGGTTATAAAGTGCATGTGCAATTATATCACTTATTGATTTATTCACGTTCGATGAACATTATTTTTAATATAGGTTGGTGGTTGATACGAATTCCAATTTCAGTGGAAATAACACTAATTGGAAATTGAGGGTGTGCCCAGCTGAGTCAGTTTGGTGGAATCTACATTCGTAATCAAAAAGATGCTTGTATAAAAACGTAATTACGTATCTTGAGATAAGCTTCCCAATCAATTTCTTTTGATGGTTTCCGTTTACTCAAAGTAGTGGATTAGCTAAGTGGACCCAGCGCTAGTATCTATAGGAGCGGCATTTCAAAACTATTTATTAGTCTTGTAGTTTCTCTACAAAAATGTTTTAATTTTAAACGCAATTTGGTCCTTGTCGGAATTGTTTTCCAGTGCTATGAAAGAAGATTGGATTCATGAGTTTCGTGGCGCAAGGTCCAGCAATAGACAAGCTGCGTCAAGCGCAAGATAAAATAATAAAACCAATGCAAATGTAATGAAAAACATTGAAAAGACGTGGATAATTCAAGGGAAAAATGTAATAGAATAAATTATAAAATGAGATCAAACCATGGGTAAATATGAATTTCAAAGAACATGTTGCCAGCAATATGAAAATTAATTGTACAGGTACTAACGAATTTAATAACTTGATGATTTAACCCTCTCCAAGTGGTTTCGACGAGATATATCCTCCATCAAGATCTGATCAATTTTGCTTATGACGAGATAACTCGTCATCAAGTATGCCGATTGAATTCCGAATGATATTGCCGCTTCTTAATGATGACGAGATCAGTTTTTCTAATGACGAGATATCTCGTCCATCAAGTTCTGGTCAGTTTTGCTAGTGACGAGTTACCTCGTTGAGACGACTGCCAGTATTGTTAAAATCTGCTGATCAATATGATGTATAATTTTAAGAAAACATGGAGAGATGAATTATAGATTAAAACATGCTTATCAACAGCATGATCAATAATATTTAAAGGAATATTAAAGTGACGTAAATCAATTTTTGAACAAAACATGTTGATTAAAATACATCAATATAAAAACGGACATGATTCAATGTATGGTAAGTTCTGCTGATCACGAGAGGTACTTCGTCTAGATAACCACCAGATGGGTTAAAGTAAAGAAGCCATTAAGCTTGCTGTTTAATTAATGTTGCCAAAACTATTCCTTAATCTACAACCTCAGTAAAATAAACGGCCTTATAAAGATAATGGTAACACAAAAATCTCTTAAAACAGCCACTACGAAGAACTTTCGACTGAAATTTACGCAACATGCCACTGATTTTCTCACCTCTATTGATATCTGCTACAAGTTACCATAAGTAGAAGCGACCGAGGGAAAAAAAAAACAAACAACGTGCTCCAATTCTTGATGATGGGCGACCGCGCCTAACTAGACTATGTCACACCGATTTGAAGGACGACTCCAGAACGAGAGAGTGAGCTTGACCCCTGTGTATCTTAAAGGCAGATAGTGATGATGAGAGTGCCGTAACAGACAGCGATTATTATTACCGTCCCTGAAACAGCGTTGGACGCAGTTATTTATAATCGCCGAGAGGGAAACCCGCATTGTTGTAATCGGTTGCTACAGTCGAAGCCACGAGAAGGATCATTCGAATACCTTACGGAGTAAGAATGGCGTTCGTTTTTGTTACGAGTTTTCTATTCATTTTTTAAACGAGTCTGTATAGCTGCAATCGGTTCCAGCAGCCGAAGCTATGAGAAGGATCATTCAAATACTTTATGGAGTAAGGATGGTGATTCGTTTTGTGTAACGAGTTTTCTATTCCTTTTTTAAACGGGTCTGAAAAGCTGTAAAAGGTAAATACAGTCGAAGATAACGATAAGGATCATTGAAAACCTTATGGAGTAAGGGTGGCGTTCGTTTAATGTTATGTCGAGTTTTCTATTCCTTTTTAAACGAATCTGTATAGTTGGAATTGGTTAAAGCAGCCGAAGCTATGGAAGGATGACTCAAATATCTTATGGAATAAGGATGGCGTTCGTTTTAAACGGATTGGAAAAGCTGTAATCGTTTAATGCAGTCGAAGCTACGAGAAGGATCATCCAAATACCTTAAGGAGTAAGAATAGTGTTCGTTTTTGTTACGAGTTTTCTATTCATTTTTTAAACGGATCTACATAGTTGTAATTGGTAAAAACAGTCGAAGCTACGAAATGGATTATACAAATTCCTTATGGAGTAAGGATAGTGTTCGTTTTGTATTAGGACGAATTTTCTATTCCTTTTTTAAACGGATTTGCGTAGTTGTAATAGGTGAATATAGTTGAAGCTACAAGAAGGATAATCCAATACCTTATGGAGTAAGGATGGTGTTCGTTTTTCGTTTCTATTCCCTTTCTAAACGGATCTGCTTAAATGTAATCGGTTAATACAGAAGAAACTACGAAAAGGATTATTGAAATACCTTATGGAGTATGGATGGTGTTCGTTTTATGTTATAACGAGTGTTCTATTCCTTTTTTAAGCGGGTCTGAAAAGCTGTAATCAGTTAATGCTGTCGAAGCCACGAAAAGGATTATTGAAATACCTTATGGAGTAAGGACAGTGTTCGTTTTTGTTACAACAAGTTTTATACCCCTGTTTGAAACGTGTCTGAATAAAGAGGTTTTAATGAGCGCTCAATGCAATTGCTCGTGAATAGCAAGTTGGTTGATTTGGGTTTAATGGCGCAAGGTCCAAAATTGGACAAGCTGCGCCAAACATATGATAGATTGTAATTCAATAAAAGATAGATAAAATATTTTAAGGTTTATTTGTCCAACCAATAATAAAACGTAAATTTAAAGAATGTAATATATTCTTGAAGTATATTAAATATTAAAATAAATTTTCAAACGCCACGAATAAACAGGGAAGAATGAAGTTGGTTGGTTGGTTGATTTGGGTTTTATGGCGCAAGATCTATAGCGGACAAGATGCGCCAAACTCAAGACAAAATTCAACCCAGTAAAATGAATAAAGTACTTAAAACTCTGCCTAGCAATAAAAGTAATTAAAAATAAGTAGGTGCGTTACTTGAAATATTTAGATCATAAAAAAGTGTAGGATTATCCTCGTCATGAACGTAATAAAAAGTATTGATGAAGTGATGGAGTTTAAAAACATGAAAAAGATTTAAAAAATCAGATGGAATTCAAAGAATAGCAAGTTGAAGGAGTAATATTTAGTAATATGAATTGTCTTAATATCATAATTCATATTAAAAAACTAGCAAAGGTAAGAAATTAATCACTCAAATACTTTATGGTAGGTTCATTGGGTTGGGTTTTATCACTCAAGGGCTATATTTGGTCAAGCTGCACCAAACACAAGACAAACGACATCAAGCAATGAACGTACACACAAGCGAAGTTTTACTGACACGGAAGAGACAAATATACCCAGACTAAGTTACATATAAATAAATTACATATAACTAAGTTACAGACCCACCTACAACTCACGGATTACTAGCGCAATGGGCAAAACCACTGCCACGACATCATGTTCGTTTTTAAGTTAGGATAGTATTCATTTTTTGTTACGAGTTTTCTATTCATGTGCCTACTTGAACTTCATGGAAAGCGAATTAATGGGAATAATTCATATAATTCCAGAGGATATTTGCTCATACCAAGTTCTCTAAAATTAGCAGTCTTAGTATTTGTTCAATTTAGTTTTTTAAATAACAAAAAATGACTCGTTTGCACATCGCAATTCAAAATGTTTGTCTGTTATTCCGTTTAAATGAGTTGTGATAAAACTTTTCAAACTGCCTTGTGTAACCGAGTCATTTTATGCTATTTCTTTGAATGTATAGAACAAGTGCTCGTGAATCGTTTAAGAGACATTTGATCAGAGATTGTCTGCAGATGTCCCACCATTTTTTAACTGTCATTTACTTATTCATTTGCCTACATGAACTTTATCGAAAGCGATTTCATATGAAGAATTCCTCATTCCCTCCAATGAAATTGGCTAATACCAAGTATTCGATAGTTAACAATCTTCACACAGCTCATTTAAATGGATTAATAGACAGATATTTCGAACTGCCTTGTGTAACACATTCATTTGATCTTATCGTTTAATAAATTGGGTAAAACGACAAATGTTCGTGAATCGTTTAAGAAACACTTGATCAGCGATTGTTTACAAATATCTCACCATTTGTGAACTGCCATTTAGTGACTCACTTGCCAACGTGAAGATAATCGAAAGCGATTTATTGAGAATTCATCGTTATTCCCACTAATAAAATTTGCTCATACCAAGTCCTCGATAGTTAACAATCTTCACACAATTCATTTAAATGGATTAATAGACAGATATTTCGAACTGCCTTGTGTAACAGTCATTTTATCTCATTTTAACCCTCCTAGTGGTTTCGACGAGATATATCGTCCATCAAGATCTGATAAAGTTTGCTAAAGACGAGATATATCGTCATCAAGAAATCGCCGGAGTTTTTTTTTATGACGAAACCAAGATCTGGTAAGTTTTCTTCTAATGACGAGATACCTCATCATGAAGTTCTGGTTAGTTGTGCTAATGACAAGATACCTCGTCGAGGCAACCACCAGGAGGGTTAATATATTGGGTAAAACGACAAGTATTCATGAATCGTTTGAAAAACACTTAATCAGAGATTATCTACAGATGTCATACCACTTTGGAACTGTTGGAACTACCATTTACTTATTCATTTGCCTACGTGAATATCATCGAAAGTTATTTAGTGAGAATTCGTCATTATTCCCAACAGTAACATTTGCTCATACCATGTCCTCGAAAGTTAACAATTTTCACGCAACTCATTTAAATGGATTAATAGATAGATATTTCGAACTGCCTTGTGTAACAAACATTTCATGTTACTTTTTTAATAAACTGTATAAAACGACAAGAGTGTTCGTGAATCGTTTAAGAAACACTTAATCAGCGAGGGTCCACAGATGTCTCCAAACTGTGAAACTGCCATTTACTTATTCATTTGCCTACATAAACTTCATCGAAATGATTTAATGGGAATTCATCATTATTCCCAACAACATCATTTGCTCATACCATGTCCTCGAAATTAACTTTCTTAACACAACTCATTTAGATGGATTAATAGGCTAACATTTCGATCTGCCTTGTGTATGAATCGTTTTATGTTACTTTTATTAAGCTGGATAAAACGACAAGTGTTCGTGAATCGTTTAAGAAACACTTAATCAGAGACTGTCTACAGATGTCCCAGCACTGTGAAACTGTTATTTACTGACTCATTTGCCTACGTGAACTTCATCGAAAGCGATTTAATGGGAATTCATCATTATTCCCCACACACGGTTCACGATTAATCGTGCCTCGGAGTAGTTCTAAGAAAAGAAAAAAAGTAGCGATTTATTTTGGTAGGGTTCGTAAGTCCTTTCGGCGATCAGGCTGAAACCTCGAACGACCTATATAGGGCGTTAATTAGCAAGTTCATACACAGATTGGGCGTGTCTCAATCTATCCGGATCCGAGGTTAGAGCCCTACGCCAGGGAGAAGTCGAGAGGAAAGCCGGTGTTGGCGAGCCTAGAGGAAAGTTCTTTTAATAGCCCAGGAGATAAAGTTTGGAGTTGTCTGAGAGCGAAACGTAATATGAATATGATGGATTACTTGCCTTGTGATATTGAACTTTAAAATACAGTCGACACTCTTTCTTACTGACCCTAAGAGACATAGAAATAAGTTCGTCAAAGGGAATTAATATTTCAAATTTATTATGATGTATCGACAAGATTTCTCCCTCAAAACAGAAGTTTTATCCGAGTTTTTGTATTATCATTGAGGGCATGTTAATTCCTTCCATAGGCTATCATCAGAGAAGGTTCTTTTAATAGCTCAAAGGCAAAGTTTGGGTGTTGTCTGAGAGCGGAACAAAATATGCATATGATGGATTACTTGCCGTATGACATTAAACTTTAAAATACAACCGAGCTTTTTTACTGACCATAAGGGACCTATAAATAAGTTCGTGATAGGAAATTAATGTTTCAAATTTGTTTTGATATATCGACGATACTTCTAACTCAAACGGAAGTCTTATCTGAGGGTGAATCAATTCAAATCCAGGTAAGGTTATTCACCTCACCATCTTCAAATCGAATGATATTTTGCATACAGGTACATTTGGGGCCACCTTGAATCAACAAACCTTTTATAATCTCGAACAAAAATTTCTTCAAGATATAGGGCTGTGAAAGTGACGTCACAAATTAAAATTTATTTTTCTTTGCGTACATCACCAAGTTAAAAATCGCATTTATCGCAAGTATCGCAAAAATCGCAAGTATTTAAGGTAATCCAATTTTTTTCAAAACAATTACGTATAAGACTTTAAAGCAACTATTGAAACTAATTTTATTAGTGGTACTTAAATAGTATTGGAAATATGAATTTTTCAATTTGATCAATTTTAAATTCATTTTTCTCAAAAAAGCCATCTTTTAAAAATCTGATGATTTTTTTCCTAAGTTCCTATATAAATATGCTACCAGAGTGTGAACACTTTTTGCAGTTTTTGAATAATTAAGTGTAAATAAATTATTTTGTGTAATGACCCTGATAGGAAAACCCAACCCGCGATCAGAAAAAATAAAGTACCTTCAAATTCCTTTTTGAAGTACGAAAAATCCCTAAGCGCATGTCAAATTCCCTATAAAAGGACGAAAAGGTTTTCTAAATCCCTAAATTAAATCGGGATTCCCTTTCAACCAGTGGGAACTACGCTTTCTGTATTGGCTTAAAAATACTTTTTACGCAACTTTAACCAGATAATATAATAAAAATTTACAGTATTTACTTAATTTGAATAAATTATCTATCACAAAATTATATATTAAACATGTGTGTGTACAAATAATTTCACAAACACATCATAGTTTTGCTGTACCATCTCACTACAAAACCAAATTTTAAAAAATACACTAATTGTTTTGATAAAGGAGCAGAGTAATAAGCTACATATTTAAAATATTAATAAATTCCTATAACTATTAAAACATTTGAACAGTATTGAAACTAGTAGCACCAAAACGTATTACCCTATAAATCCTCATAAAACAGCTTTAAAACTGCATAAGAAAAATGTGGAATCTCAGTAATATTTAACATAGCAAATAAAATAGTGATATAAATTTTTATTTATTTAAAACCATAAGAAAAGTTGCTAATTTGAATATTAGTTACGTTTAATAAAATATTAATTAAAATAAATTGAGATTCTTTAAATTCGGCGAGTCTTTAATCTGTCTTTTCTGCCACATAAAACTCCAATAAAGCATTCAACGAGTATACTTCAATAAATGACTATTTCAATATTGAACTTCACGAATGCAATTCATAACTAAATTGAACTTCATGAATAAATAAGCTTATTTTCCATCATCCTCGATTCTTGAAAAGTTGCACAATGCTAGGATCGTATTTTTATGTATAACAAGAGGCCGAATTTGTCATAAACGCACCATTGTAAAACTTCCAACAAGAGTGAACTTGTTAGTTATTTATAAACTATATTTTGATGTTGCAGGAAAATTTTCATGTGCCTTCCTCCATAAAAAGATATAATTAAATTTATTTGTCTTCTGAATCCATGAAATTGCTTTTACTTGCTATATAGATTTGTTTGAGATTAATTTCACAAAATCTCAGAATAAATTAAGAGTAAATGAGTATTATATACTAAACCAGGGGTTCTCAAACTTTTTAAATTTTGTACCACATAAATAAGAATCAAAAATATATCTACCATCGTAAAAAGCATTTTCCGATTAAAAATCAATGCATCCTAAATGGAGTGTTTAATCAAAGAATAAAACATTTTAAATTTATATTATTCAGTTATATTCGTAAATGAAACTTTTATATTATAATGAAATATAAATATACTATATATTGTAGTAAATAGTGGGTAATAATACATAATAGCAAATATTAAGATTTATTATTGATGAGGATTAATGCGACGAATGAGCCTGTTTCATTGTAACCAATTTTGATATGTCGGGCTTTATCTTCATTAATTTCAAGCGAAGTCAGGTTCAAGTTGCGACCGTGTCCTATATTTATTTTTAATTAATAGCATGGCTGAAAATCCAGTTTCGCAAAGATATGATGTGTTGAAAGGCATTAAAAATTTTATCGCTTTATCGGAAATATACTTATATTTATCTCTTCTTTTTAACCAAAAACTGCATGTTATCTTTTTTGAACTCATTCATGAGATTTCTGTCACATGAAATATCTAAAAGCTGATCTCTTTCTTGAACTGAAACATTATCTAGCACAGAATCCGAAATAGAAAACGGATCTCTTATCCAACTTTCATTTTCTAAATTTTGAGGAAAATAGGAATGAAAATTGTTAACAAGTCCTATGCAGTGTTTTTCTATATCTTCATTAGTTGTTCAGTTAGTGACAGATTATTAGTAAGATACTCTTCTAATGTTAGTAATGAAGCAACTTTCTTTCTTTTCACATTATTATGTATTCTAGTTTTTCCACAGCTGCATTTATTTTGTCATGTACAGTAAAGACCGTTATATTGTAACCTTGTAAACTAGAATTCAATTCGTTCAGTTTTCCAAAAATATCGGACAAATACGCTAAACGTGATAGCCAGAGTTCATCAGTAAAACAATGACGGAGTTCAAATTTAGATTCTGTCAGGAATACTTGGGCCTCTGAACGTAATTCGAAGAGTCAAGTTAAAACTTTTCCCCTTGACAACCACCGCGCTTCAGTGTGTCAAAGGAGCTTATTGTGGTTACTACCCATTTCATTGCACAAAATTGTAAAAAGTCGACATTTAATAAAATTCACTATCTTCACAGATTGATTCAAAGTAGTCTTTAGTCCTGTGGGCATTGTTTTGGTAGCTAATGCTTCACGATGTATGCTGCAATGTGTGAACTTTGCATCTGGTCCAACTTCTTTAATTTTGGCGAAAACGCCACGACAACCTGTTATTGAACGTGCACAATCAGCACACACTCCTACACATTTTTTCCAATTTATTTCATGGCCAGTGTTAAACTCACTAATTTTCTTAAAAATTTCATCCGCTGTGGTATGATTTGGAAGAGGCTCACAAAATAAGAATTCTTCATCTATGACTTGTTCTCTTTCATATCGAATATAAGCCATCAACTGTGCAAAGTTGGTTACATCTACTACTCGTTTCAATATTAACCCATGTGCATGATTTTTTATTTTTAAAATATTTTTTCTTTTATTCAAATGTTCCCAAACAGGAAAAATACTAAGCAAAATTGATAAATACTAAAATAATATTGACAATACAAAAAATCACCCCATACTTCATGATGTATCAAATTTGATACATTGATTTAAATGTCAAAAAAACAAATAATAATTGAAATTAATGACTTAAAAAATATTTAATGAAAAATACTTACTTCAGCATTTAAAACTATTTTTTTTCGAAAAGAAATACTGATTTGATGAATATTAATGGCTTAGTTACAAAAAATGTCAGGAATAATTGGAGGGAAATTGATGGATTTAGCAAGAGCCCCTACTGTAGTTAGTAGGAAACACAATTTCATTTAAAAAATTATCAATAGATAGCGGAAAGATGAAAAATCTACTATGTATCAGATATTGTACACTATGCATGTAAAGGTTTGAACATTCATTGTGTAAAAATTGTACCACCAAAAATAATGTAATGTACCATTGGTGGTACATGTACCATAGTTTGAGAAACCCTGTACTAAACTATTTAAAATGTATAGCAATAAGATTCAATTAGACAAAAGTAATGATGATTTGGTACACTAAAAAGCTACTCTTTCACTCTATAATCCCCATGTGAGCAGCTTGGTGGATGAAAAAAGCAGTTGTTTATAGAATATATAAACACTCCTAGAGTCCTCAGAACAATATATCTTGTAACTATTTTATAATTTGTTGCAGCAGGTGCTGTTATTACTAAGTGTAAATTTTAATGCAAACAACACTGAAGCAATATGCCGCTCAAACATTTCCCAGGAAATAATTAGAAGTAGAGTTTGGCTGATTTCTTTTTTAAAACTATTAACAGTAGAATTATAGGATCATCAAAAATCTTAGTTCCATACATTTTATTGATATATGTATAGAAATAATGAATCATGTTAAAATATCGTATCGAAAAAGGTGCTTGAGCTGCTGGTGAGAAGATTCGAGGGCTTACTAGTGGAGGAATACTTTTGGCTCCCCTCGTTGAGCGCGCGTTAGCGGTAGAATTTTCGATGAAATCTTACACTGAAGGCTCTTAAAAAATCAATCTTTGAGAAACTACATTAGATATATAGGATACTACATTAACTTATTCTAATTAAGTTATACACACAAAGTCTCAAAATTTTAAAGACGGCTGTTTTTATTACATCTTGACCAAACTTCAGCACGTTTCGTGCCAAATTGTTAAAAAACTAATCTAATTTTAAAAGATATTTTACTTATTATTACGAACATTTAAGTATCACTAGGAAAGCAAAACAAGTTTATCTCTAATAGTTTAAGAGTGGCGAAATTTTAAGTGCTACGCGATATTCTTAAAAAGTAAAATTGAATATTTTTGACCGCCTTTTAAAGTGTCTTATTTCCACGAAAAAAAAAATATTTTGCAAAAGATAAGCATGGCATAATTTAACATACGCCATTGACCACCATATACTAAATTATTTAAAAAATCGAAGGTGGTGAGGCGAACATTTTATTTTTTATTGCCTGAATTTGAATGGATTCAACCCGAGGTGTATTGTATTATCTGCATATAGGCTATCATCAGAGAGGAAAGTTCTTTTAATAGCCTAGAGATTAAGTTTGGTGTTGTCTGAGAGCGAAACATAATATACATATAATGGATTATTTGTCGTAGGTGTTGGACTTTAAAACAGTCGACGATCTTTTCTACTGACTCTTAAGAGACCGAGAAATAAGTTAGAAAAGCGAATTAATATTTCAAATTTGTTTTGATATAGACTGAACTTGAAAGCAAAATCGGGTGCGTTAGTAAAATGGGAATGATGTTATAACGAGGGTCGATCGTATGTGTTATAGACCAAGAACAGTGCACAAACTAAGATGAATTAACTTAACCAGGTTATTCAGGCATTATAGTAAGCAAGTTGGATTACTATTGGATTATACAAGAAAATGATAATTCACTACAAGCCTGTGCCAAAAACAGTGCAAGGCACAAACTAACATGAACTAACTTAACCAGTTTAATCAAGCATTACAGTAAGCAAGCTGGATTACGATTGAATTATACAATAAAATAATAATTCACAATAAGCCTGTAGACAATAACAGTGTAAGGCACAAACTAACATGAACTAACTAAATTTGTAAGAATGGCTAGACTTTCTTGATGTTTCTCACTACATTTTCGAAAACTTTCAAGCATTGCCATTGGCTTCAAAGGCTTGAAACCTCAGTTCAGATCATATCTTTTTAGCCTAAAAGATGGTGAGATAATTTTCCGCGAACGCGCCCAGTTGTGTCCGAAGTAGCCGGTTGACTCCCCACTGACCTTTATCCTACGAGGTATTTTTTAGTTCAACTTTTCTCAAAGGTGTGGTACAGCTTACTGATCAGCATAAGTAATCTTATTGTCAGGATATATCAAGAGTTAATGAGATTAGAAGATAAATAGTTTGAAGCGAAAGAATGTAAAATGATACTAAAATTAAATCTCTAAAATAATATATTCACACCACAGGAAGGTTTACTAATTTGCCAATAATCCATTCCAGAGTAAACCCCTTTTTCACCCGTTCCGCCCGTTGTGGTACCTTCTGTGGGACGCTTAAATAGCTACCTAACTACCACTTTTCATCCGCTAGTATGTTTCATTGCTATAATATCTGGTCCCCAATATACTCATAGGAATGTGTAATTTTAAAAATATTTTTAACCCTTCTGGTCGTTGACTTCGATGATATATCTCGTAATTAGCAAACCTGATCAGATCTTGATGGACGCAATATCTCGTCATTAGAAGAAAACTGGTCCGATCTTGATGGACGCGATATCTCATCATTAGAGAAAAACTGGTCAGATCTTGATCTTGCCAAAAAAAATTGGCAATATCTTGATGAACGAGATATCTCGTCGTCCTGACATGACTGTTGTTGTATTAGCAAAATTGGGCAGGTAGGCTTTTCAATTAGCGTCACACTGGAGCAACACAACGCGCTATTGGTGACGGTCAGGGATCAAATCCGAAGGGAAAGATCCGAGGAAGACACCACGTAATTTTGAATCACGGTCAGATGACGAGGTCACACCTGAGCTGACATCCCGCTCTCCAGACTTCCACACCAGCCAACGTGAGGACATTTGAGGCCATGACAAATTTAACGAGCACCAGCCCCTTTGTACACGACTGTCTGTGGTTGGATTCGAACTCGGAACGCTCCGGTTGCTAATCCGTTACCCTTCCAACAGGGCTGCCGCCCCAAAATTGGGTAGATCTAGACGGACAAGAAGGGGCTGGTGCATTTAAAATCCGTCGTGGTCTCAAATTGTTGGCGTGGTGTGGAAGTTTGGAGAGTGGGGTGCCAGCTCAGGTGTGTTCTCGTCATCTGACCGTGGTTCAAAATTACGTGGTGGATATTTCTTGGTGGATATTCTTTATTTACCTTGGATATTTCTCTTCGGGTTTGATCCCGGACCGTCGCCAATAGCCCGTTGTGTTGCTCCAGTGCGACGTTAATTAAATACCTACCTAAGTGAACGAGATGTCTATTCGAAACCGTTTGGGGAGGGTTAAAAACTTCTCAAATGGCTACAAAGAAAGTAATCCATCCTTTTGAATCTTGAATATTCTACTTAAAAGTATACTAGTAGTATACTATACTTTTCTTTTCTAGACTTTGAAAAATTCTACTACTGAGATTTTTAGTCTATATAGCATGCAAAAAAGTATACTATGTAGACTCTAACGCTCTAAGCGTCTCGAGATTTGTGAGTTATGTAGTGTTGCTTTTACCTCGGAACACTCTTAATGACTAATTAGCCACATCTCTCTTTCTAAAGGTTCCATATGTTCTTTCAACCTTTAGAAAGATTCTAATGGTCTAACCTTTATTCTATTCTTTTGGAAAAGATTGGTCCTTTCCTTGGAATAGAATCTCTTGAGAAGATTCGATTGCTCATTTCTTTATAAGAGAATCCGTTCGACAGTTCTGTTGTTCCTTTCAAATAGAATCTTTTGAGAAAATTCTATTGGTCCTTTCCTTAGATTACAATCCCTTTCAAATATTCTATTGCTCTTTTCCCCTTAAAATAGAATCATTTGGAAAGATTTTATTTCTCCTTTGCTTAGAATGGAATCCTTTGGAAAGATTTTATTTCTCCTTTGCTTAGAATGGAATCCTTTGGAAAAATTAGATTGATTCTTTCTTTGGAATTCTTTTGGAACGATTGTATGTGGCTCATTTTCTAGAACAGAATCTTTTGGAAAGATTCTATTGCTCAGTTCCTTGGAAGAGAATCCTTGATAAAGCTTTTCAGTAGAAGTCACAAAGAAATGTTTTTACTGATATAGAAGAGAGAAATATACCCAAAGTAGTTACGGATTCTAACCTGCGCCGTCTGCAACTCTCAAATTGTCAGCGCAGTGGGCAAACCCATCGACCATTTGACGGCCCTTTCCCAAACGAAGTAGAAAAATTCTATTACGGCACTTAGATCAACTTCAACAGTGGCAGAATTATATAATTTGATCCGGCAGCGAACGAGCTAAATATCAAAGTCTGAACACGACCATCAACACATTTCGACAACTTAAATTACACAGAACTCAAGATTATCGAAATTATATTTGTGCAGGATATGCGTAAACCCGGTTTTAAATTAATCCATAAAATTTAGTAAATATATAAAGTTTTATATATAACACTGAAAATTCCTTATTGGTAATTTGAAAATTCCTTACTGGTAATTTGAATTTGTTAAAATCCATAGAGAAATCGATTATTAGAACTTGACTATGAAGGATACGTGAAAAAGTAAGAAAGTTCGATGCCAAATTTCGCAGCTGTATGTTTTCTCAGAGTATACCGGTAGGAAGGTAGTTGAACTAAAGTCCTACTGGAGAAACACAACGGGCTATCGGCGACGGTCAGGCATCAGTCCAGATGGGAAAGACCCGAGGACACCTCGTAATTTTGAATCACCGTGAGACAACGACGTTACGCCCTGCTGGCACCCCACTCTCCCAACTTGCACACCATGCCAAATTTGAGGCCACGACAGATTTAAAGTGTACCAACTCCCGTTCACGGTCTTTCGTTTGATCGAGTTTCTAACTCTCAAACCTCTCTTGCTAATCCGCTACTCTTCCAGCCGGGTTACCGAGGTCCACTCAGAGTATACTGAAGAAATTTACCTATATATTGGCTGGTATTTTTAATTAACGTCGATGGTCCGGGATCAATCCCCCAGGAAAAGATCAAAGGACAATACCACCTAATTTTGAACCACGGTCAGATGACGAGGCCACACCTGAGCTGGCATTCCACTCTCCAAACTTCCGCACCACTCCAACGTGAGGACATTTGAGGCCGCGGCCGATTTAAAGTGCTCCAGCCTTCTTTGTACACGACGGTCTGTGGTTGGATTCCACAACTCACAACCCTCCGGTTGCTAATTCATTATTCTACCAACCGGGCTACCTATATACTGGAATGAGGATTGAGTATTATACTGCATAGCACATTAAAAATTGTATAAAAGTAGCTAGAAAATTCTTCCGCTTCATTGTTAAAAAACTGTAAACAAATACAATTACTCTGGATATAACAGGGCCGCGGTAGCCACTTGGAAGAGTAACGGATTAGCAACCGGAGGGTTGCGAGTTCGAATCCAACCAAAGACCGCTGTGTACAAAGGAGGATGCTGCACGTTAAATCTGTCGTAGCCTCCGTGGTGTGGAAGTTTGGAGTGGGTGGCAGCTCAGGTGTGACCTCGTCATCTGACCGTGGTTCAAAATTACGTGGTGTTATCCTTGGATATTTCCCTTCGGGTTTGATCCCGGACCGTCGCCATTAGCCCGTTGTGTTGCTCTAGGGCGACGTTAATAAAAATACCTACCATCAGGATATAACAAAACAGTCGCTTAAAAAAATCTACGATACTCGTGGAACGTGGTTTTATACATTGAATGTTGGGCAAGTTTTACTAATTTAAAAGTAGTAGTTTCTTAAAGATGCCTCATTGGGTTCATTTAACCCTCCAAGTAGTTTCGATGAGATATCTCGTCCATTACAATCGGACCAATTTTGCTAATGACGAGATATCTCGTCATCGAGATATTGGCGATTTTTTTATGATGACGAAATGATGCGAATTTTTATGATGACGATTTTTTATGAAGACCTGGTCAATTTTCTTCGAATGACGAGGTGACATCTATCAAGATCTGGTCAATATTTTTCTAATGACGAGATACCTCATTGTAACAACCTCCAGGAGGGTTAAAATTGTTTTGTGTATATTTTTATCATTTGCTTTATTTACTTTTATTATTATTCTTTTTGTTTTTACTACTTGTTTACTTATGTTTTATTATTTGTTAACTTATATTTTAATATTTGTTCATTTATGTTTATTATTAAATTTAATTCATATCTTTAAAACTTCTTTTAAGAGTCTAAACAAAAACGAATATAGAAAAGAGATTAAAATACACTATCCAAATCTAAAAAAATAATTTCAAAATCTTTTTTCGTAAATCTTTGGCTCCAACTTCCCTTAATGCACACACTTAAAGAAAGAAATTTTTACAATTTAGTAACTGGTCTTGTTCTAAAAATCTAACTTTTTCATCAAGACAACCTTTCACCTATTATTCTACCTCGATTGTCAACACGAAACTAAAACAACTTAATGTATAAAGAAAATAAAAGCTACACACAATATTTTTGTTAGGTCAAATAACAGTAATAGCATGTCTATTGTAATCTGATATCAGATATTATCTTTTTAATGCGTCAAAATCTGATTTCGAGTCAACACGCTGAACAAATAGAATGAAAGCTGTTTCCGCATTATTAGATGTAGTTATCCAACTCCGATCTTATCGTACATATCATACATTGTTCGTCGTAGTAGAGTTTTATAATTTACATCGTTTTACGTTCGTACCCGTTTTGTTAACAGCATTTGCCATTATTCAAATACAATTGTATTGTATACAAATCGTTATAGATTGGAGATTCGTAATCCCCACTGCTAAAAGGGAAGTTAGAACAGACACCATTTTCAAAAATATAGGTTTTGAGATATTTAGTGATTTGTATGGTCTGTTTTATGTTCGTTCAAATGATTCATTCGTGTTTCACTCTAAGTTTCGATATACAAATGCATAAAAAATGTATCTAAATCTCAAATTTAATGATCCTAATCCCACTGTATCCCTGCTTTTAGGTGGAGGGGGCAGTTTCCTAGTTGGTAGAACCTCGAAGCTCGATCCAACCAAAGACCATGTTGTACGGGGGGCCGGTGCTCTTTAAATCTGTCGTGGCCTCGAATTTCCTACGTTGGCGTGGTGTAGAAATTTGGAGAGTGAGGTGCCAGCTCAGGTGTTGACCTCATCATCTGATCTTAGTGCAAAATTACCGGATCTTGTCCTCGGATCTTTCAATTCGGGATTGATCCCGGACCGTCACAAATAACCAGTTGTGTTAGTCCAGTACGACATTAATTCAACTATCTGTCCTTAAACCCTCCTGGCAGTTGTCTCGACGAGGTATCGCGTCATTCACAAAACTGACCAGATCTTGATGTGCGAAATACCTCGTCATTAGCAAAACTGGCCAGATCTTGATGGACGAGATATCTGGTTGAAACCACTTGGTGGTTTAAGGGAAGTTAGAACACACAGAATTTAAAAGATATCGATTGTGATTTTTAGTGATTTGTTGGCCATTTTATGCTTTTTGGAGTTATTCGTTTTTGTTTTACTCTAGAACACACAGAATTTAAAAGATATCGATTGTGATTTTTAGTGATTTGTTGGCCATTTTATGCTTTTTGGAATTATTCGTTTATGTTTTACTCTAGAACACACAGAATTTAAAAGATATCGATTGTGATTTTTAGTGATTTGTTGGCCATTTTATGCTTTTTGGAATTATTCGTTTTTGTTTTACTCTAGAACACACAGAATTTAAAAGATATCGATTGTAATTTTTAGTGATTTGTTGGCCATTTTATGCTTTTTGGAATTATTCGTTTTTGTTTTACTCTAGAACACACAGAATTTAAAAGATATCGATTGTGATTTTTAGTGATTTGTTGGCCATTTTATGCTTTTTGGAATTATTCGTTTTTGTTTTACTCTAGAACACACAGAATTTAAAAGATATCGATTGTGATTTTTAGTGATTTGTTGGCCATTTTATGCTTTTTGGAATTATTCGTTTTTGTTTTACTCTAGAACACACAGAATTTAAAATATATCGATTGTGATTTTTAGTGATTTGTTGGCCATTTTATGCTTTTTGGAATTATTCGTTTTTGTTTTAATCTTAAAAGAAGTTTCAATGTGTATAAATAGTTATAATGTATATAAATCGTCCGATTGGAGAGGATAATCACATTGTAACCCTTCTTGAAACGCAAACGTACCTGCAACTGATTCTTTAACGCACACAATTCAGATATGCATATCCATCTCGTTCTTTACTTTCGTACACGTGTCTCGATTTCCCCAAGGACTTCTAAAGGATAGTTCGTTTGTTATTTTTAGTCCGAAACGATAGAAAAATTTCGACATAAATATATCCGTAATGCCAAATCCAATCGAAAACCGGACAATTTGTGGGTTTGTTCTCAGCAAGGAATCGCATGGTACAATTATGCGGTAGACTCTGACGACTATTTCAGGACAAAAATTAAGTTGCTAAATGTGACATTATTTTGGAATAGGGAGTACTTATCGTAAGAGGTAGGTAGTTAATCTCGTCAAGACAACCACCTGGAGGGTTAAATCGTATTCGAAAGGGGGCCGCGGTAGCCCTGTTGTTATTGTAGTGGATTTACAATCGGAGAGTTGCGAATTAGAAAAAGTAATTCAAAGTAAATTCACCTACCAAATCTCTACCAACCGTATTCTCCAAAAACAAGCCAACTGACGTCACGTTCAGAATACGTACAGGAAACACGTATGAAACACTACCGCCACCTATATTTAGCTTGACAGGTAGGTAGCTAAATAACGTCACACTGGAGCAACACAATGGGCTATTGGCGACGTCCATTTCAAAGGGAAAGATCCAAGGACAACGCCTCGTAATTTTGAACCACGGTCAGACGACGAGATCAACACCTGAGCTGGCACCCTACTCTCCGCACTTCCACACTACACCAACGTGAGGACATTTGAGGCCACGGCAGATTTAAAGTGCACAAGCCCCCGTGTACACGACGGTCTTTGACTGGACCTAGTTTCGAACTCGCAACCGTTTACAGTATTTTACTCTACAGATATATTTAATACGGGAAGCAATTTTCGGGGGACCCTCTCTGGATAGGCAAATGCAATTAACGTCAAGGTAATATATACCCAAGTATTAAATGTGACACTTATTTACTTAATTTAGGATATGGATTCTTTAACAATAAAATAACTTATTTTATTCAAAGAATATAATTTCACACCATAACAGTATGTTACTCTACAGATATTTTTAAAATCAGAAACAATTTTTGGGATGGGGAGACAATCTTTGGCTATATGTATTACATTTAAACAAGTGTCACATTTAATGTATTACCTTGATGTTAATGTAATTAATATCAAGGTAATACATTAAATGTGACACTTGTTTATTTTAGAACATTAAGTACTTACTTTAACATTAAGTAACTTATTTTATTCAAAGAATATAATTTCACGCTTTTACAGTATTTTACTGTACAGATATTTTAATACCAGAGAAGTAATTTTCGGGGGGACCCTCTCTGGCTAGGCTATGGCAATCGATTAACATCAAGGTAATATATTCCCATGTGTCACACATGTGACACTTATTTACTTATTTTAGAGAGAGAGAACATGAAGTACTTCAGCAATAAAACAACTTATTTTATGCAAAGAATATAATTTCACGTATTTACACTATGTTACTGTACAGATATTTTTAAAATCAGAAACATCTTTCGGGGGTGGGGAGCTCCTCTTTGGCTAGGCGAATGCAATTAACACCTAAGTAATATATCCCCATGAATTAAATTGGACACTTATTATTTATATATATTTTTTAGGATATGGAATACTTACTTTAACATTAAAATAACACTTATTTTATTCAAAGAATATGATTTCACGCCTTTGCAGTATTTTACAGTGTATATATTTTTAAAACCAGAAACAATTTTTGGGATGGGGAAACAATCTTTGGCTATATTAATGTAATTAACATCAAGGTAATATAATCCTGTGTTAAATGTGACACTTATTTACTTATTTTAGAGAGAAAGAGAGAGAACACATGAAGTACTTACTTCAACAATAAAATAACGCTTATTTTATTCAAAGAATATAATTTCACGCATTTACAGTATTTTACACTAGATATTTTTGATGTCGGAAACAATTTTCGGGTTGGGGAGACCCTCTATAGCTACCTTAATGCAATTAAAATCAAGGTAATATATTCCCATATATTAAATTTGACACTTATTTATTTTAGGACATGGAGTACTTACTTTAACAATAAAATAACTTATTTTATTCGCATCACTTATTAACATCAATCCAAATTTGCATCATGCAAATGATTAATATCAAGGTAATATATTCCCAATGTCGACAGAGCAGGGGGAAGTGATAGACGTTTCTATTTAAAGCAGCTCCACTTTTACCAATTGACATTCAATTCCTCTTCCTCAAAGCATTTCCCCCACCGGTTTTCCTATACCATCCAGCAGATTAAGTAACTTATTCACGCATCGCAAATGCTATGGAAATGGGCTGCTAAATCTCTTCCGTTTTGTATGCCAAGCGGCAACTGCTGAATGACAGCGGCATAAACGTGTCGACAAAAGAAAGAAAAGTGAAATAATGATCTTTACTGGGATTGGCATGCATCATATTTTCCTGAACTGTCTTTATCATTTGCTCGTCAAAAGACAAATGTGATTTATTCTGCAAAATTTTGAAACGCTTCGTTTAACACTCGTTAAATGAAAAAGAGAGTGTATGGAGGTGGAAACAGCTTTCGATTGGTCTCATTTCTGCAGTTCGTTTCTTTGAAAATGAATTCCTATTTCTGGGAAGCTGTATGTGGGAGGTGGTAGAGTTACTTCGGCGGGACTGACATATTCCTGCACGTATTCCGAATGTGACGTCACTTGACTGGATTTTAGAATGCGATTTTTCGCCAAGGAAAATTCAAAAGAATTAATTCCTAATTGATGTATAATAGCTGATTGGTCAGCAGCAATTAAACACCTACAAAAAGATAAACTCAAAGAAATTAGAATGTTTAAAGGATATCACAAATAATCATTTACCGTATTGGAGAATCTTTACATTTAAATTCTCCAAATAAAGATCCCGAAGATCTTTGGTCTAACTAAATGTCATGTAGCAAAAATATGGCCAGAGTGATCGCACCTAAATATTATTTGCAGCACCATGAAAACGGCAACAACTATTTGCAATGACTACCTTCTTAGTTTTAATTCAAAGAAATTTGTTTGAATAAGAATTTTTAAAGGATATCATAAATAATAATTTACCGTATTGGAGAATCTTTATATTTCAATTCTCCAAATAAAGATACCGAATACCTTTGGTCTTATTAAAACTCTCGTAGCAAAACAATTATCGTAGTGGCCAGACCTACTGATAATTTGCAATACCACAAAAATATTGAGCCATTTGCATACAAAGACAACTTTCCTAGTTTTAACTCATAAATTAGTTAGAATAAGCATTTTTGAAAGATATCCTAAATAATTTACCGTATGGGAGAATCTTTACATTTACACTCTCCAAATGAAGATCCAGAAGATCTTTTGTCTAATTAACCGCCATGTAGCAAAAAAATGGCCAGAGTGATCACACCCAACGATCATTTGTAGCACCATGAAAACAGCAATGACTACCTTCCTAGTTTTAACTCTTATTCCAACTTAATTTAATTCTTATTCCAACTAATTTGTTATTCCAAAGAAATTAGTTGGAATAAGAATTTTTAAAGGATATCGCACGGTAAAAATAATTTACCGTTATGGAAATTCTTTACATTTATACTCTCCAAATGAAGATCCAGAAGATCTTGGGACAAATTAACCATCATGGAACAAAAAATGACCGAAGTGATCAACTTCAAATATCATCTGCAATACCACAAAAACATTGAACAACCATTTGCATACGAAAACATCACTTTCTAATTTTACGTGCGACTCCGGTCATTCAACAAAACTATTCTATCAGCGCGATTAAATCTGCTCCATATCGATAAAATAACAAAATAGCAAAATGGTTAAAATGAAGCAAGAATATAATTTACTATCCAGGTCAGGGGTGGCGAGTTCTCACGCACACCACAGTAATTAGCTGTTATCCTGTTCGTAGGTTTTGAAAGAGTAGGTTATATGCAGAGCTTC
This sequence comes from Meta bourneti, assembly GCA_933210815.1. Classification (NCBI taxonomy): domain Eukaryota; kingdom Metazoa; phylum Arthropoda; class Arachnida; order Araneae; family Tetragnathidae; genus Meta; species Meta bourneti. The sequence continues at coordinate 84,414,126 of OW119934.1, forward strand.
ATAATTAATGTCCTTTCGAAAAACTAAATTTTCCATACGATCATCAAAGCGAATAATGAATTCGTGCTTCGTTCGGTGTTTTAGCAATCACTTCTGATCTTTGGACTTGTTTAATTCTTACAAGTTGCTTGATTTTTTTGTTAAGTGGGTGACAATGTGGAAGGGTTATGAGGTTATAACAGTTCTATTACGTCTTTGGGATGTGTCGAAAACTAGATAGCCAAAATAGTTGAAACTATTCCTTCAAGTTGCTTGATTTATTCATTAAGTTGCTTGATTTATTCATTAAGTGGCTTGATTTATTCATTAAGTTGCTTGATTTATTCATTAAGTTGCTTGATTTATTCATTAAGTGGGTGACAATGTTGAAGGGTTATAATGTTATAAATTTTTTTGAATACGCCTTTGGGATTGTCGAAAACTAAATAGCAAAATGGTTGAAACTTCCTTCAATTTGCTTGATTTCTACAAGTTGCTTGATTTATTCATTAAGTGGCTGATAATGTTAAAGGGGTTGTGTGTGTAAGGTTATAACAGTTTTATTTCGTCACTGAGGATGTGTCAAAAACCTTTCTTTAGTTTGTTTTTACAATATTAAACTTCGTGTTTCTGAACTACTCGAAAGTATTTCATTAATTGAAGCGCTCCTGGCAACACAGTGATAATCCACAGAATAAAAGATATCAAAATATCAATAGGATCAAGGAGAATTTATTATTGTTTGAATGCTCTTAATTATTGAAAGTTAAAGACAACATGACCTCTGGAAAAGTGGATAAACCATTACAATTTTGTAAAAGTGGCTTATCATTTTGTGTCCGAATCTTTTCAATTCTGTTAAGGCAACCCAGTATATAAATAGTTTTTGTATACATACCAGAGTAATGACTGTTTTTTATGGCGCAAGGGCCATATTTGGCCAAGCTATGCCAAACACAAGACAGATAACGTCAAACCAGGGTAATAGATAGTCCATCTAAAAACCAGGAGGCCCTTTCTATATTTAAGTACAATTGCAGTTTATCTGAATAGTCACAAATCTAACAACTTAATCTGCTTAAGCAACAGTTGCACCTTTCTCTGGTAAGTAAATCTTGGTATTTGTTTATAAGCAATCTACCGAATCGAGTAGATCACTTCCATCGATCATTATCACAGCATGTGTTGTTAAGAGCACACAATCAAGATAATCGCTAATCTATCCAATTCACAAGTTAGCCCTTTCCATGAGTTCATTCCAGCAATGAAAGGGAAACTGGAATCTTCTTCGCTCGCTTCATTGAAGAAGTTCAACGTTCAAAGATATCGTACTAAAGAAGCAGTTGGTTTCGTCTCTCATGTAAAAGAGCGTGAGACAGCCATCTCAAAATCCACGTGGTTTCTCAGCTGAATCAGTTCCTGGGATCTACACGGGCGGGATTCTTTACAATTCCTTACTACATCTGATGCAAGGGAAAGTGTCCTTGCTCAAAAAGTGGGCTGAGTTTTTGATCCTACAGCAGAGAAGACAGACTTTCTGATCTGCATTGCTAGCATACCGTAGCCTGTCTTGCATTTTGTACTTAATAGAACAGGGTGTGTCAAAAAGTTAAACCAGAATGAAAGAAAGAAAAGTACATGAAAAATCACACTCTAGTATGTGGGCAAATATTTTATCCGTCTCACTTGAGATGTTTCACATTTTTACACGCGTTTCGGATTTACTACAGGATATTTTGGACCATAATGGCACTCAGAAGTGAAAGAAAATATTTAAAATTCGCAATTCCTTGGAGGATGTATATGCTTAATGGTAGCAGTCATAAATCACAGAACTCTATTACTAGGTCGTGTTTATCTTATGTATTCAGATGTATTTAGTAATGAATCAGGAAATGATTTTACTTCACGTTAATGATGAATAACGAGATACTCATTGTTCTATTAAACCCATTTAGATTAGAGTGAATAATCTATGTAGTCTATTGGAGTAATTTAAATTGCTCCTTGATCAATAGATAAGATATGCATATTCCGTACATTAGTCACAAATAAGTACAATGTACCGGATGATCAATTCTAATATTTACAGACTTGTCGAATGTATTGTAAATGACAAAATTTCTAAAATAGTTCATTGCTTTTTAGCATTTATTAAACAAATTAGAGATGGTTTTTGATTTCGAACAATCACAATGCCGACAACATAATTTCGAATAACACATCTAATAGCCCTTTGTAGACTAAAATATAATCATTCGAATTACATATTTTTTATATTTTGATCAGAGTTAATCTATGCAGTCTATTGGAGTAACTCAAATTGTTCCTTGACCAAAAAATGTAGGATATGTATATTCAATACATTAGTTACAAATAGGTACAATGTACCGGATAATCATTCTAATATTTAAACTTATTAAATACTGTATTTTAGATGACATAACCACTAAGAGTTAATAGTTTTAAGCGTTTATTTTTTTTAATAATAAGAGATGGTTTTGATTTCGAACAATTTCAATACAGACAACCTAATTTCGAATAACTCACCTAAGAACCCTTTGTTGACTAAAATATAATCATTCGAATTACATATTTTTTAATATTTTGATCAGAGTGAATAATCTATGCAGTCTATTGGAGTAATTTAAATTTCACCTTGATCAAAAGATAGGATATCCACATTCCATATATTAGTTACAAATAAGTAAAATGTACCACAAAATCCATTCTTCTAATATTTAGACTTATTGAATGTTGTATTTTAGATGATAAAATCGCTAAAATAGTTTGTTAAGTTTTATTTAAAAGATTAGAGATGGTTTCCAATTTCAATGTAGATAACATAATTTCTATACCACATCTAAAAGAATATGCCTCTGTAGAACAAAGATATCATCGAATTGCAAGGGAAACACACTAAGTCACATTTTCAACTATGAGTTCTAAGTTTATCTTGACCAGACAGAAGAGACCTTAAGACTGGTGAAGACCAGGCTATTTTTTTTCTTTGCATGAAGTTTAGATTTCTTCTTGCAAAACATTGATTAATGTACGTTATTTACAACAATTTTATCAATAATCGTAATGAAAGTACTCTTCGCTTAATAATTTATAAATTGAGTAATACAAAAAAGTAATAAATAATTGCTAAAATGATGAAATTTTCTACTTTTTGAAAATTAAAAATTTCCCCCATCGTTTTTTTAGAACTATATATTTTGACTTATTGTGTTTCACTTGTAAGCCGATGACATAATCATTCAGATTGCATGACTGTTTAAAAGTATTTTGTAATATGATACTTAAAAAAGTACGCGAACCTGGAGGTCAAATATTAATCTTGATGACAATGCATATCTAAAGAAATTATTCTTATATATATATATGAGAGTTTGTTTTTAAATAACAAAACAAATCTCTTATTTAATTTACTCAAACTTTCTGTCTAGTCGATAAAATGTATGTATAAACACCCCAATTTTATAAATACAGATGTAACGTGATTACGCAATTCAATGAAAACATGATAGGGGTTCGTATCTTTTCAAAACAAAAAGAATTATGTAATTACAATTACTTTCTCAAGGGGTTTCTGACAATAGTCCTCAGAACTGAAATATCAGGACAGATATAACTTACGACAATGTACACAGCTTCAAATAGTATATTTATGCAAAATAGAACTCATATGAAGTCTTAGAACTTAAACATGTAGCAGAACAAACCTGATTATTAACCCTCCAAGTGGTTTCAACGAGATATCTCGTCCAATAAGAACTGACAAATTTCGTTAATGATGAGAGATCTCGTCATCAAGATTTTGCTGATTTTCTTATGATGGCGAGATCAAGATCTAGTCAGTTTTCTTGTAATGACGATAGAGGACGATATCCTGATGGACGAAATATTTCGTCCATCAAGATCTGGTCGGTTTTGCTAATGACGAGATACCTCGTTGAGACAACCACCAGGAGAGTTAAAGTTTGTCCTCATTACATAAGAATTGTTTAATTGCTGGTAAAAGCAGTGTTACATAATAAGAGAAGGTAACCAACATTCCGAAAGCGTAACTTAAATGCCTAATAACAATATTGAATCGAAACCCATTACAAGATATAACATGACATGATACGAGCTTCAAGTAGTATATCTACGCAAAATAGATTACACACAAAATCTTAGAACTTAAACACGTAACAGAACCTGATTATTAAAGTTTGACCCCATTATATAGGAATTATTTAATTGCTGGTAAAAGATTTATCAGTGTTACAAAAGAGAAAGTAACCAACACATTCCGAAAGCATGACTTAAATACCTGATAACAAGGTTAAATCGAAACCCATTACAAGACCTTAACGAACACCCCCAGACACGAAACAATACAACTCAGCTGAACAATGATGCAACGCGAATTAAGATGTCTATCAGTTGACGTGCGATAGCAAATGTCTTCCGCCATTAATGTCCTCTATTATCTAATAACATGCTATACAGACGGTTAGTTATGTCATAACCTCTGACTTCTGACACCAGTTCATTTCAGATTTGGGTTGGGCTGGAAGTTGTGATTCTATAGCAATGCGAAGCAGTTCACACCCTGGCTTTATATTACTTTATTAACAGAATTACTAGGGTTCAAATTGATCGTAATATTACTCAATGTTATTCCTATGGGGATTTTAAATTGATTTTAGCCCCTCTGCACACCCAAGACAAATCGAACGGGGGTTAATATGTAGAATATGTTTCCTGCAGGGTAAAAAAATATAAGTGCACCAAATATGGTCTGTGTAAATTGGTCAAACAGTGATCGTAATAATGTACTCAATGTTATCCTATGGGGTTTTCGATTTGATTTTAGCCCCTCTGCAAACCCAGGGCAAATCTAACGGGGTTAACATGTAGCTTACGTTTTCCGAAGGGTTCTAAAGAATAAGTCCCAAATTCGGTGTGAATTGATCGAGGGTTATATTCGGTCAAACTGAGTCAGACACAGAACAGAACACTTCCGCTAAATGGATATGCACACACAAGGATAGTTTCATTGACACAAAAGAGAGAAATACACCCAGGGAGGAATCGAACCTGCACCGTCTACGACTCACAGGTTGCTTACACAGTGGGAAAACCCATGGAGTCACGGCTACTCCTTGTTGGGACAAGGTGTGTGACACGGGCACTAACTCCTAGGAACCCGAGTCTCTTTGCCCCACCCCTGTAGTTTGATGAAGGGGAAGTTTTAAATTTTATAATTAAAAATAATTCTTTACCATTAAATAATTTTGTCATTTACTAAAATGATGCCTGTTTCAGTTCACATAGCATTGGTATGATTGAATTCCAACACGGATAAAAAATAAAAATTTTAATAATAGTTTTTGAAATATTATTTAATTACTTTATAATTTAAAAAAAACTGACATCTGACCAAAATAGTTGCAGTTTTAAAACGCTCATTTCCATGCTGATTCCTTTTTTTAAACTTAATTTTACAGAACTCGTTGCGGTTTATGCGTGCAATATTTGTTTTGTAAAATGTAATCTCAGCTAACAATTTTCTCTATATACGTTAATGATTAAGCTGTTAATCGACAAAAACGAAATTGTTCAATACTAAACTTAAACAATTTTTAATTGAAAAAATGAAAATTTTAAATTATGAAATTAAACATTTGATCCGATTTCACTTTTAAAACTACTATCCACGTGGACGTTTTTTAAACTTGTTAATTTTACAAAACTTGCCGCTGTTACATACAATATTTAATTTGTAAAGTGCATATTTCCTTCATATTCTTCCCTTGCATCAATGATAAAACATTCCATATGCAGTTTAATTGAAAACAAAAATTTTCAATTAAAACTTTTTAAAAAATTAATTTTTTTATTACCTACTTGAACTTTAATTGTAAAAGATTTTTAATTATGAAACTGAACATTTGGATAAATAAAAAAATTAAGTTTTTAAAATTAATATCTACATGGACTATATTTTAGACATTAATTTTCAAAAAAGAACTCACAATGGGACAATACTTAATTCGTAAAATGCAATTCTAGTTCACAATCTTCGGCATTATTTAATAAGAATTTTTTAATATTAATTTATTTTTTAATAAATACCTAAAACATTGTATTGAAAAAATTTCATTTTAAATTGTGAAACTACACATTTGATGAAAGTAATTGCAGCTCTAAAACTAATATCCACGTGAACACGAACGTGTTAATTTTGCATATTCCACTGAGATTCATACAACGTATTTAATGTAAAAGCCGCAACTTTAGTTCAATCTTCTCCCAGCATCATCAGTTATTTAACTCTTATTCGAATAAAAACGAATTTTAATTTTCCCATTTCAGATAATCATTTTTCACGTAACTAATTAATTTTTATTGTTTCTCAACAGAAAAATATCCAATTACAGAGAACAAAAAAATATGATAAAAAAAATGCAAAAAAGAAATGCACGAATACAGTTAGATAAGAGATACAACTTCATTGAAGCAGATTACTTATTGAATTCAAATCATTTTAAGGGGTGTACGTATACACTAGATTTTTTTTAATTTTAACTTTAAAAATCCAATTTTTTTGCAATAGGTCATTGTTTTGGGCTTAAACTCATTTCAGTGTAAAAAATTCAGATTAAGCGAATCATTAATTATCTAATTTAGATATAATTAGCTAATTAGCATGTTTTTTGAACAGTGATATCTCAAATTTTAATTTGTTTAAAACGACAATTTCCGTTGGAAATTATTCCTAATATTATTCTTTATGTTTTGAACCTCAATCAAGTTGCTAGAGGGGAATAGGTTTTATTTTACAATTTTTTCAAGAATCAAGAATTTTTCAGGAATTTTCAACCAAAAATTCATTTCTTAACTTAGACTGAGGGTCAAAATATCCCCTGTATTATATAGATTACAATGACACAAAAATAATTATAGATCATTTCATTGTTGAGGTATCATTCTTTGGACAAAGCATATTGCAAAACCATGGCTCCCAGAAATTGAGTTTAAAGTTTTGGAAATATGTTTGTATATGGTGACAGTACCTAACGAAAACCCTTGTAATTAGAAAACTATTTCGAATATGTACAAGATCTTGGTATCGTTTTAAAGCTAAAGGGTTGAGTATTTTGAACTAATAAAAAAGTATTGATATTCTGGTCGATTTTCGTGATTTCTAGTGTATACATTCACCTTAAAACGATATATCAACCACCGAGAAAAAATTCTGTACCTTCGAAGAAAAGTCCATTTTGTAAGTTTTAATAACTCCTGATTTAGTTATTTTTATTTGTCAATTTATACAGGATGAAAAAGTACTTTCCAATGTTTTGCGACTTTCATTATATATTGACAGGAGGACATTGACACTTTTCTAATATAACTTTCTTTACCTTGGTTGGTTGTTTTGGGTTTCATGGCGCAAAATTCAAAAGGGATAGGCTGCGCGCCAAACACAAAATAGAATGCAACCCAATAAAAAAAAATTTAAATATTTATTGTAATCAGACCAATAATAAAAATAGATATGAAATGATGCAGGTACACTACATAAAACACAACTAAGATTAAAATACTAATTTAAAAAGGGTAAAAATGAGTTTTTATATCGATGGTAATAATGACAACAGATGAATGTGGTGTGCTTTAAAAGGTATCATATACAAAAAACGTATATATGAAGTTTAAAAAGACAATGAGGTATAAAAATTTAAATAGATTTGGATGGGGATCTTCTCCCACCAAATCTTGAAAGTTTAAAATTCGACTGCTAAATAAGCTTCGACGATGCGGTTAAAAATTGTATAGTTGATTAAAATATGAACGATAAAAGGGGGACACACATGGGCACTCTCCTAATTAAAGATGCCTGTGAGTAAAATAAGTGTGGTCGATACGAAGGCAAGTTAAAAGCAAGTCGGAATCTCGAGAATTCAATGAAGGCCATAATTAAATTCTTTACTTTGGAATGATTTGTGGACATTATTCAAAACCAGCGACGGCCCTTTTTCTACCAAAGCACAGAATTATACATTTTAAAAATCTATTCGTAGCAAAATTGTCGCTTACATTCCTTTTGAAGGTTTAACAAAAAATAATTTAACGTTAAAATCAAAAAATGCTGAAATAATTCTCCTTACCTGAGCATCATGATCACTGCTTGCTGATCAACTAATTTAAAGTCCTGTTCTGTAGCCAAAAAAATCCTCTACGGAAACACGTGCAGACGCAACCAAAGAGGCACCAAATTAATTCCCACCACGAAAGGCTTTCAATACGAATCACAGCCGTGAGACAAGCGAATAAGTCGACAAACAGCGTGGATAAGCTCTGAGAAGGCTTATATACTAGATCTGAACGAAAACCGTTCCACCCGTTAGCCTAGTTTTTCGCTTTCCAGTCGAGTCTGCGAATCGAGGCCTTAAGTATCTGCCTGCGGCGGATCCGAAACTTCGCCCGGCGACTCTGAAGACCGAGTCGCGAAGCTTTCACTCTCGACTGATTGCGATTCTGGAAGAAACGGCATTTTTTTACATATTTCTGTCCCTTTCTTTTTTGGTTTTCGTTTCCTTCGCTTTCCGCAAGGAATTCGGGCTCGTTTTTTGGCCGCTCGAGCATGACGCGCGCAGGATTGTCGCAGGACGGGGATTCCTCGGGGTCCTTCCGTTCACTTTCACCGGTGTGCATCCGGAAATGGATTAGCAGACGTGAGATGCTTAAGTAAATCACGCGTCATGGCGGTATGGTTAAGTAATTTTACTTTTTCAGGTCTCGGTGGAGACGTTTTCCGTGGATAGACATCTGGTTTTCCTTTGTTTCGGGGGCCGTCCTGGCTCAGTGGGTAAAATCCACCAACCTTCAAGTTGTAGACGGCGCAGATTCGATTCCTGTCAGGTGCATTCCTCCCTGGTGTATTTCTCTCTTCTGTGTCAGTAAAACTTTCATTGTGTGTATGTCTATTACTTACTGTTGTATGTCTTGTGTCTGGCGCAGCATGGCCAAATATGACCCTTGCGCCATAAAACCCTCCAAACAACCAACCTTTATTTCGTGGGGTGCCAGCTTAGGTGTTGACCTCGCATCTGACCGTGGTTCTCTTATCTTTCTTTCCCTTGGAGTTTGATCTCGGCCCTTCGCCAGTTCTCTTATCTTTCCCTTGGAGATTGATCTCGGCCCTTCGCCAATAGCCCGTTGTGTTGCTCCAGTGCGACGTTAATTACCATTATTAATTACCCTTACCCGTTCACTTACACGTGTGTACATCCGGAAATGGATAGGGGCCGCGGTGGCCCGGTTGGAAGGGTAACGGACTTGCAACCGAAGGGTTGCGAGTTCGAATCCAGCCAAACACTGTCGTGTACAAAGGGGGTTGGTGCACGTTGCATCTATCGTGGCCTCAAATATCCTCACGTTGGCGTGATGTGCAAGTTTGGAGAGCGGGGTGTCAGCTCAGGTGTTGCCTCGACATCTGACCGTGGTTCAAAATTACGTGGTGTTGTCCTCGTATCTTTCCCTTTGGGATTGATCCCGGACCGTCACCAATAGACCGTTGTATTGTTCCAGTGTGAAGTTAATTAAAATACCTACCTACCTTTGTTTGGTAGGTTCCAGGTCATTGCTGACCTGGTCATCTGACCGTGGTTCAAAATTGTCCGTATAACGGGATCTGGCACAGCATGGTCAAATATGGCCCTTGCGCCATAAAACCCCAACAAGCTTTACTTTGGGAAGTGATCTCGGACCGTCGCCAATAGCCCGTTGTGTTGCTCCAGTGCGACGTTAATTACCATTTATTAAATACCCTTACCCATTCACTTTCACGGGTGTGCATCCGGAAATGGGTAGGTAGGTGTTTTAATTAAGATCCGAGGACAACACCACGTAATTTTGAACCACGCTCCAGAAATGGATTAGCAGATGTGAAGTGTGTAAGTAAATCACGCGTCATTGCGGCATGGTTAAGTAATTTTACTTCTTCAAGTCTCAGTGGAGACCTTTTCCGTAGATAGACTGGCCAAATATGGCCCTTGCGCCCTAAAACCCAAAACCCAACCAACCGTCGATAGACATCTGGTTTTTCTTTGTTTAGTGGAGACCGCGTTAGCCCAGTTGGAAGAGCAACGGAGTAGCAATGGGAGGGTTGCGAGTTCGAAACTCGGTTCAGCCAAAGACCGTCGTATACACGGGGCTGCACGCTAATTGTGTCGTGGCCTCAAATGTCCTCACATTAGCGTGGTATCGAAGTTTGGTGAGGGGGAGCCAGCCCAGGTGTTGATCTCGTCGTCTGACCGTGGTTCAAAACTACAAGTTGTCCTCAATCTTTCCCTTCGAGATTGATCCCGGATCGTCGCCAATAGCCCGCGTTGCATTGCTCCAATGAGACGTAAATTCAACTACTTATCTACCCTATATTCTCTTGTTTATATGATTCAGGACCTTACTCCTGGTCCTATTATGGTTCAAAATGACGCGGTGTCGTCATTGGATCTTTCCCTTCGGGTTTGATCCCGGCCGTATCCAATAGTCCGTTGTGTTGCTCCAGTGCGACGTTAATTAAAATACCATACCATACCTGGTCCTATAACCAGGTTGGATAACAGGCCCTGGTTCTGGTTGGTAGGTAGTTGAATTTGCAACGCAACGGGATATTGGTGACGGTCTGGGATCATCACCAAGTTGAAAGATACGAAGACAATGCCTCGTAATTTTGAATCACGGTCAGTTGACGAGGTCAACACCTGAGTTGGCACCCTAGTTTCCAAACTTCTGGTAGTAGGTTAGATAACTGGCCCTCATGTTAGGTTTGGTATCCGGCCCTCGTATTAGGTTTGGTATCTGGCCCTCGTGTTGTTTGGTAACTGGCCCTCGTGTTAGGTTTGGTATCCGGCCCTCATGTTAGATTTGGTATCCGGCCCTCATGTTAGGTTTGGTATCTGGCCCTCGTGTTAGGTTTGATATCCGGCCCTCGTGTTATGTTTGGTATCTGGCCCTCGTGTTGTTTCGTAACTGGCCCTCATATTAGCTTTGGTAACTGGCCCTCATATTAGCTTTGGTAACTGGCCCTCATGTTAGTTTTGGTATCCGGCCCTCATGTTAGGTTTGGTAACTGGACCTGGTGCTAAGATAACGGGCCCCTCATCCAATACCGATAAGTAACCAAATAATTCTGGTGCCACTGGCAGCTGTTTTTGGTCGTAGGTAAATAACGCGTAATGGCGGCATGGTTAAGCAATTTTACTTCTTCAAGTCTCAATGGAGAAATTTTCCGTAGACAGACATTTGGTTTTCCTTTGTTCATTGGCTTCTCTTATTTATGGGGCCGCGGTAGCCCGGTTGGAAGAGTAACTGATTAGCAACCGGAGTGTTGCGAGTTCGAATCCAACCAAAGACCGTCGTGTACGAAGGGAGCTGGTGCACGTGAAATCTGTCGTGGCCTCAAATGTCCTCACGTTGGCGTAGTGTGGAAGTATGGAGAGTAGGGTGTGGTGGATAACAGACCTTAAGAAAACAGACATGATAGATCGTGTTAAATGACTAGTAGACTACTGAAAATATCTTCGTTGCACGGTAAAAACGTATTTCCTCAATCCATTCTTTGCTCTACTGATGTATTAAGAGGTAAAATCAGCCCTGAAAAATCTATTTTTGTAGTTGATATTAAGGACAGTTGACTTTTAAAATCACCGATAGAAAAATCGATTTTTTAATTTTACTTTTGATACAAAAAGAAGATGAATATAGCAAAGGAATTTTTTGATTGCGTTCATTCTTGAGGGAGTTACATGGGAACAACAAAAAGTATTAGATAAGTATAGATCTTTACGATTTTTACGGATAGTGGTTATACGATTTTTCGACATTTTTATTATTTCAAATTGTTCCCTGCACAGTTTTTCTCGATTTCCTTGAAGTGTTTTAGGTTACCTCTTGCAATCTGTCATTTATATTTAACCCTCCTGGTGGTTGTCTCCGATGAGGTATCTCGTCATTAGAAAACTGACCAGATTTTGATCTCGCTATCATAAAAATGCCGGCAATATCTTGATGACGAGATATCTCGTTATTAGCAAAATTAGTTACATCTTCATTCTTCGAAACTACTTAGATGGTTAAATTGAAATGAGAAAATCGCGTGCTTCCCCTAATTTTGAAATATTGACTTAAAATGACGCTTAAAGTGCGTTTTTTGGCACAATTTTAGGTGTATGGGTACAATTTCTTTAGCCTTACAATTAAGTAATACGCATTTGGACAAATGGGGTTGCTTTTGCAATACAAATTATTATGCAAATTTAAGAAAATGAGAATACATGAAAAATTAATGTACAAGGGTTATCTGCTTGATGAAATTTTTTTACCAAGTTAACTTCTGCAGTTTCCGTATTTTAGAGCCCCATTTCATAAATAAGATTTTTAGTAGAAAACAGTTTAAATTTTAAAACAACCCGATAACTTCACGAGTTTGTTAGCTATTAGCGATTTGTCCTGGAATATCCGTCCCGCAGACCACATGCTGATATCAAGATGGGTTTACCTGCCCCCAGACCACATACGTCATTTTGGGTGGGTTTACCCAGCTCGCATTCCACATGCGATCCTCCGTATGAGTTTACCCGTCCCAGACCACATACAGTCCTCCGCATGGGTTTACCCGCCCCGCAGACCTCATACGTCACTACGGATGGGTTTACCCGGCCCTCAGACCACATCCGATCCTCCTGATGAGTTTACCCAGCCCGCAGATCACATCCTCCCGATGGGTTTACACGGCTTGCAGACCAGATACCGCAAGGCCCTGGATAGGTTTACCCGACCAGCAAACTAGATATGGCTCTTCAGTGGGGTTTACCCCCCGGACCACATTTATTCGGCCCGCGACCACATACGGCCTTTGGAATGGGTTTATCCAGACCACATACCATCCTCCCGATGGGTTTACCCTGCCTGCAGACCAGATACGGCCTTCGAATAGGTTTACCCAGTGATCAGATTAGATATCGCTCTTCAGTAGGGTTTTACCCGGCCCGCAAACTAGATACGCTCCTGTGGTTGAGTTTATCCGGCCCCCAGACCAAATACGGTCGAAGGCTGCAGACGAGATACGGCCCTCGGAATAAGTTTAACCGACCCGCATATTTTTAACTGTCGCCTTAATAATGAAAGTTTGGGACCAACCCGAAGATTTGAAGCCTTTAGTTCTCTGAGCAATTCCGATCTGTTTGGAGTAATCGTCCCACTAGTTTCTTTACGCTCGATATTACGTTACTTCAATTAGTGCTAATGGAAAACAAATCTGCTGGACCGGAAAAGGGCATTAGCACTCTCCTAAAACAAAAAGTGCTCCAAATTAGACGTTTTTTGTAAATAGTGAAATGGAGTAACTAATTATCTTTTTAATGCTTGTGGGAAATTGAGCATTGGACTGAATTCCTGCCATTCTACTTTTGGTCGTATTTTTAAGATGTCCAATTTTTATTTTGTTGACTCACTTTAGAATCTTTTAGCTCTTACGTGTGTAATTCGAGTAATCATTCAAGATCTTTTGTAAGTAGGTAGGTATTTAATTAACGTCGCATTAGAGCAACACAACGGGCTATTACCGACGGTCTGGGATCATCTCCCGAAGGAAAAGATTCGAAGACAACACGACATAATTTTGAACCACGGTCAGATGATGAGGTCCCACCTGAGCTGGCACCCCACCAAACTTCCACACCACGCCAACGTGAGGACATTTGAGGCAACAACAGATTTAACGTGCACCAGCCCCTTTGTACACGACGGTCTCTGGTTGGATAATAACTCGCAACCCTACTGTTGCTAGTCCATTACCCTTCCAACAGAGTTACCAAGGCCCTCAAGATCTTTTGGAATTAACCCTCTGAGGGGTTCATTCGCGTTATTCCACCTCGCAACCTGCAGTCCTCTCTTCATGATTTTAGACAGATGCTGACCTTCTTGACCAATAGGATCTATCCAAAAGTTTCTATTCTAAAGAAAGAAGCAATTGAATCTTTCCAAAGGATTTTATTCTACATAATGGGCCACAAAAATTGTATTCCAAAAGTTTCTATTCTAAAGAAAGAAGCAATTGAATCTTTACAAAGGATTTTATTCTACATAATGGGCTACAAAAATTGTATTCCAAAAGTTTCTATTCTAAAGAAAGAAGCAATTGAATCTTTCCAAAGGATTTTATTCTACATAATGGGCCACAAAAATTGTATTCCAAAAGTTTTTATTCTAAAGAAAGAAGCAATTGAATCTTTACAAAGGATTTTATTCTACATAATGGGCCACAAAAATTGTATTCAAAAAGTTTCTATTCTAAAGAAAGAAGCAATTGAATCTTTCCAAAGGATTTTATTCTACATAATGGGCCACAAAAATTGTATTCCAAAAGTTTCTATTCTAAAGAAAGAAGCAATTGAATCTTTCCAAAGGATGTTATTCTACATAATGGGCCACAAAAATTGTATTCCAAAAGTTTCTATTCTAAAGAAAGAAGCAATTGAATCTTTACAAAGGATTTTATTCTACATAATGGGCTACAAAAATTGTATTCCAAAAGTTTCTATTCTAAAGAAAGAAGCAATTGAATCTTTCCAAAGGATTTTATTCTACATAATGGGCCACAAAAATTGTATTCCAAAAGTTTCTATTCTAAAGAAAGAAGCAATTGAATCTTTCCAAAGGATTTTATTCTACATAATGGGCCACAAAAATTGTATTCCAAAAGTTTCTATTCTAAAGAAAGAAGCAATTGAATCTTTCCAAAGGATTTTATTCTACATAATGGGCCACAAAAATTGTATTCCAAAAGTTTCTATTCTAAAGAAAGAAGCAATTGAATCTTTCCAAAGGATTTTATTCTACATAATGGGCCACAAAAATTGTATTCCAAAAGTTTCTATTCTAAAGAAAGAAGCAATTGAATCTTTCCAAAGGATTTTATTCTACATAATGGGCCACAAAAATTGTATTCCAAAAGTTTCTATTCTAAAGAAAGAAGCAATTGAATCTTTCCAACGAATTCTATTCTAAGGAATTCTCTTCTCAGGAAAGGAGCAATTGAATTGTTCCAAAGGTTTCTACTCTAAGGAAAGGAGAAATAGAATCTTTCCAAGGAATTCTATTCTAGGGAAAGGAGCTATGGAATCGTTCCAAAGGATTCTATTCAAAGTTTTCCTTGTGTTATGAGAGTGAGTTTCAGTGTAAGCAAACCAGACAAAAATTGAAGATTTTACTTCCGCTAACCAAATGCTGTCTCCGAGTTGCGGTGGCGCAGGTTCGATTCCTGTCAGGTGCATTCCTCCCTGGGTGTGTTTCTCTCTTCTGTGTCAGTAAAACTTTTATTGTGTGTGTCTATTACTTGATATTGTATGTGTTGTATCTGGCGCAGCATGGCGAAATATGGCCCTTGCGTCATTAAAACTCAAACAATCCAAACCAAATACTGTCTCATACTTATCGGGGTTACTTTAAAATGTTGTTTATCACCGCTTACTTTATGAAAGGGATTTTTAGTGTAAACAGTCAAACCAGACTGTCTGCGAAGGTTTACTGCTGTCCAAATGCTCTCGTATCAGATACATCGAGACTAAAGTAAGATGTATTTTATCGCTGTTTCGGCTACATTTGGCATTTAACCTAATTGGTGAACAATCAACTGTCATAAATCAACTTGGAATTCATTGTTTGGAATTTTTATTGGCGAAGTGTGCTGAAATCGTATTAAAAAAACAAGCGTTAGAATAAGTCACGTTTAAATATAAATAGGAAACACGTATCACTGCAGAAACACTACCCCCCCTGGTGGTTGTCTTGACGAGATATCTCGTCATTTGAAAAAAATTGACCAGATCTTGTTCTCATCTTAAAAAAATGGGCAATATCTTGATGACGAGATATCTCCAGAGCCCAGATATCTTGTCATTAGCAAAATTGGTCAGGTCGTGATGGACGAGATATCTCGTCGAAACCAATTGGAGGGTGAACAGAAAATGCCCCTCATAGAAGTCCTAAGCAGGAAAACTTAATTTAAACTAAAATTTTTCTAAACTTTTCGACACAGAATTTTCAAAATTCTTAAAATGTCGTCACGTTGGCGTGGTGTGGAAGTTTGGAGAGTGGGGTGCCAGCTCATGTGTGACCTTGTCATCTGACCGTGGTTCAAAATTACGTGGTGTTGTCCTCGGATCTTTCCTTTCGGGTCTGATCCCGGACCGTTGTCAATATCCCGTTGTATTGCTCCAGTGCGACGTTAATCAAATACCTACCTACCTAGCCGTCAAATGAGTAAACACCCGTCAAGTTTCTAGCCATTTAAAAAAATTTGCATTCCGACTTCATTCATTTACTTGCGTTTTTATTTACTACGATTCGCATAGTGTGAAAGAGCGCGTTTATGTATTGTTCGTGTCCCGTGGTAAACACGCTACAAGAAAGATACACAATAGTCACGAGCTTAGTTTGGCCGAACGTACTTTGCACGTGCAGTGTTTGACTTAGTTTTACTCTATTACAACTCGTTTTCCCTTTCGAAGTTGTTTATCCCTTATCTTGCTAATGGCAATATGCGATTTGACTCGCATTTGCCGTTAAGCATTGCACGCAAGTATTCTACGACGCGTACAGTGCAATGCTGTGTGCTCTGCAGACTTGTGAACCATCACGACTCATACGCCTGTAGGAATAAGACTGTTTTGGATGTTTTTCGCAATAGAGTTCGGTTAATTAACCACCCAAGTGATTTCGACGAGATATCTCGTCCATCAAGATCCGACCAATTTTGCTAATGACGAAATATCTCTTTGTCAATAATGTCGATTCAATTCCGAATGAAGATATTGTCATTTTTTGATGATGAAGACATCATTATCAAGTCAGTTTTCTAATAACGAGATATCTCGTCCATCAAGTTCTGGTTATTTTTGCTCATGACGAGATACCTCGTCGAGACAACCACCAGGAGGGTTAAAGAATGTGCAATAAGCAATTTCAGAGGCAATGACTTACAAAATACAGAATGTATCACAAGAGTATGTATACAGCGTGATACATGTCACCTTACCACTTTAAAAATGTAATAAATTTTGAAGTAGTTTTATTTTTTATTACAGGTTTTTGGAAATTTTAGAAGCTGGTAATTTACCATGGAGAAATGCACGACCGAGCAAAATCAGTCGATATTTGGGTTTATATGGCGCAAAGGCCATATTTGACCATACTGCTCCAAACACAAGATAAACAGTAGACATAAATGCAAGGGAAGTCTAAGGAATCCGCCATCTAAACCGACTATACTCAACTTCTACCAACGTTTATTACAGAACATAGCTAGTTGTATTGCATGAAGCCCACATAAGTGAGCCCTTTGACCTAAACAAATCCGAAAGCTTTTCGACATCTCAATCTGCAAGCTCGTGTAACCTAGGGCTGTTCCCGTACTAGGTTAGATAACGGGGTCGTCATGAAATTCCAATGTATATCCCAATTACTTGAGGTTCCATTTGGTAGCTGAGTTTGGTTGTTGGAAGATTGCCGACGAATATATTCATCAAGTGGTTTCGACGAGATATCTCGTCCATCATGATCCGACCAATTTTACTAATGACGAGATATCTCTTAATCAAGATTTTGCCGATTTTTTGATGATGACAAGATCAAGATTTGATCAGTTTTCTTCTAATGATCGTGATCGTGTTTTCCTCTAATGACGAGATATCTCGTCGTCAAGATCTGGCCAGTTTTGTTAATGATGAGATACCTCGTCGAGACAACTATCAAGAGGGTTAAAAATGCTCTTGCTATTATACTAAAATCTAGTGTAACAAAAATGAAAGTAAATCAATATATCAAATCATTCTAAACTCTACAAGTATGTTGGTAGTTTCATGGCGCAAGAGCCATATTTGGCCATGATGCTCCAAACACAATACAATGTCAAGTAACGGCCATAAATACAGGGGAAATTACTGGTCGAGACAACCATCAGGGGATTAAAGATGCTCATGCCATCATAGTGTAACTAAAATGAACGTAGACCAACAAATCGAATCACTCTAAGCTCTACGAAAAGGTTGGTACGGTTTCATGGTTGCAAGAGCCATATTTGGCCATGCTGCTCCAAACACAATACCATGTCAAGTAATAGACATAAATACAGGGAAAATTTGAAGAATCCGCATCTAAACCTATTCCCGACTTGTACCAACATTGCCAGAGAACCATTGCTAGTTGTTTTACTTGAAGCCACAAAGTGAGCCCCTTGACCTAGACAGACAAATCCGAGAGCCTTTCGAAATCACACTCCGCGAGTTCGTAAAAACCAGTGGTTCACAGAGCTCGCAATTACAGTTCTTGTAAGCGATAGCGAACCGACTGCAAGCACGTCATGCAGTCGGTCCACCTGCTTTTCGAAAAAAACGAACTTCAGCTCAATGACCCCTTTTCCCGGTTCATCTTTTCACTGTCAAGGTAACTAGGCCGAACCGAGATCAGGCCCCCTACTGTAAGCCCGAACGGAAAAGAAATGCAATACCTCTTGGCTTGGGCATTCAAAAATCCAAACCTTTCGTGTCTGGACTCTGGTTAGGTGAGAGGTGCCGCTAATTTTCTTTCACCACTGGGTGAAGGAACAACTTCAAACAAGTCTGGAAATAAGCCGAATGAGAGGGGGAAATTCGGGTTCTTTATTTTCGATTTTTTTTACCTGTTATCCACGCAAACGGCTCACGTAGGATGTGGTCTAAATTCAGTTACAGGTTGCATCGGAAATTTCGCCTTGTACGAATCGGGTGGATTTTTTCGTTGAGTACATGCGGTGAAATGAAAATTTACAGAGGAAAAGCGTGTGAAAACTAACCTTTTGTCTCGCTTGAGTTACTTTCGCTTGGATTGTTGTCGTTTCCTACCAGGTGCGAGCGTTGCCTTGTAAGAGGGGAAGGTAGGTAGTTAATTAAAGTCGCACTGGAGCAACACAAAGGGCTATTGGCGAGGTCCGGGATCCATCCCTAAGGAAAAGATCCAAGAACGTCTCGTAATTTTGAACCACGGTTAGATGAGGTAAACATCTGAGCTGGCACACCTATCTCCAAACTTCCACACTACATCCTTCGGATAAGTGTAACCAGCCCGCAGTCCAGACACAACCCTCCGGACCGGTTTACCCTAACCGCGGCCAGATGCGGCCCTCCAAATATTTTTATAAGGCTTGCAGGCCAGATACGACCCTCCGAATAAGTTTGATTTGACCTCAGTTCCAGTAATATCCTCCAGACAGGTTTTCCCTTCCCTCCGACAAGATACGGCCTCCGAATAGGTTTACCTGGCCCGTCAACCAGATACAGTGTACCGAATAGGTTTACTCGATCCGCAGACCAAATAGATTCCAGGTATTCTTAAAGCACTACATCATATCATCTGGGCTATGTATGATTTTAAATATGCTTTTTATTGTTAGACTATTCTAACCTTTCATTTATTTTTTACTCGTTTGCCCTATCTTGCGTTTGTCACAACTTGTCCGTCTTTGGACCTTGCGCCATAAAACACAAACGAATCAGTCAAGCCGCCTGCCATATACAGTCCTTCGAAAAGATTTACCTGGACGGCCGACCAAATACGCCCTCCGAGTAGGTTTAGCGGATCGCTGACCAAATAGACACCAGATATTTTAAGGGATATTAACTCGTTTAAAGTAAGTGTTTGAAAAAGTAGCAAAGTATAGTCTAGTGTTATATTCTAGTGTCTATCCTCTAATAGCTACGTTGAAATTTGCGCCCAAACAGATTTATACATATACTACTAGGGGTGTTCAAATGAAAAGGTACGAAACGACACTGTGGGTATAATTGAAGTCTTTATTCAAAAGTAATCACCAGAGGACTGAGCACAACTATCCTACTGTTTCACGAGCCGAAGGATTCCCTGTTCCCAGAATTCCTGTGGCTGTGACAAGAGCAAGTCCTCCACTGTGTCCATCAGTTCGTCGTCCGAGTTGAAGCACTTCCCTTTGAGATATTTTTTAGCGGACAAAACAGATGGAAGTTGTAGGGCGATATGTCCGGGCTGCAGGGCGGATTCTCAAGCTGCTCCCTCTTGAACTTGGCCAGTACACTTTGTGTGACCCTGGAGACGTGTGGACGCGCGTCATCGTGGAGCAGAATCACTCCCTCCGTGAGCAGCCCAGGCCGTTTGCTCTTGATGGACTTGCGTAGGCTACGGAGTGTCTCACCTACCGGTTTAACACCTTCCGCAATCAGAAATCTGATAACACCTCGCTGCTCCTCAATCGTCGAATTTTGCAATCTGAACGTTATGATGTCCTCACACGCACTGCCGCGTCAATTGGACGGAACACACAACTGCATGCTTCTCTTCTGCGTCATGTGCGGGCGACCGCGCATGCGCACAACCACGCCGGTACTCGTGCATTCGCTTCCTTAGATGTCTCACTACGTTATCCCAAAGCGGCATATTCAAATTTCAACCGGTTTGGTTTTTACGACGTTTCGTACCTTTTCATTTGAACACTCCTCGTAGATGAATTACCCGGCGTTGCTCGGGTTGAATTGTTTATAATTTATCGTAATATTACTCAATATTATTCCTATGCAGATTTCGAATTGTTTTTAGACCCCTGTAGACCCAGGACAAATCGAACGGGGTTAATATATAGCCTATGTGTCCTGTAGAATTCTACAGGATGAATGTACCAAATTTAGTATGAATTGTTCTGACATTGATCGAGTAAATACGCAATGTTATTCCTATGAGGATTTCGAATTGTCTTTAGCTCCCTGCACCATATCGATGATAAAAAAGACCACTTTCTATAAAAAATAATCTTATATTATAAAAATTTACATTCCAATAATAAAGCTACAGTTTGAGAATGCACAGACGGGATACATAAACGATATGATACTGAGCAATTTTCAGCGCAACCGCACCCCTCTGCTATTGCACCATACTCTAAGATTCTAAAAACTCCAAGGTCATCTTGAGAGACCACTCCTCTAGATGTTAACTCTGAAGTCATCTGCGCAGTCAGACCGGGGAGAGCGCCCCCTAGCAAGTGCTCTGTCCAGGATGACGGGACGTCACACCCCTCTGCAGACCCAGGACAAATAGAACGGGATTAATATGTAGCCTACATTACCCGCAGGGTTTCAAAGAATTAGTGTACCAAATTTGGTGTAGATTTGTCAAACTGTGTAGATTTGTATAGAGAACAGTCAGACAGATGCCAAGTCTGCTTTATATGTATAGATATTTTTATTTATCAGTACAGACTGTATGTCTTATGAAGGTTTTTCTGTTTTCTGCTTCGTTAGATGACGAAAGAGTCAGTCAATAATTGATGCTGACAGTTATAATTTTCACTTCCAGTCAAATATAAAAAATATATATTCATTAGCTCAGGATCGAATGTCTTATGATGGTTTTTCTCTAACCTCTTTCGTTAAACGACCGAGTCAATCAGCAACTAATGCTGACTGTAATGATTTTTCACTTCAGTCAAATATAACTAAATAATTTTTTTGTCAGACAGATGCCAACTCTGCTTTATATGGATAGATTGTTTTGAATTATAGCTGAAGTGTGACACTATTCTTGTATGTTAAGTATCCGATACTTGCATGCACAGCATTCCTTAAGAGTATGTTAATATAAAGATTTTAGGCGGTTGGATATACGCCGTATTGAAGAATAGGAAGACCCTTGCCTATTCAACTTTAAAAGCCAGAATCATGAGCAATAGTAAGACGAAACACACACTCACACAAATGTAACTCCTGGCCTCGTTAGAAGCATATAGGAAAGATGTTAAAATATAGAAACGATGTAAAAGAGTGCATTAAAAGACTCCGGGTCACGATTCAATTGTCCGAATGATTTCGACCCTACCTGCTCGTCCATGATGACCTTCGATTGTCCATACCTGCGACGACAATGGATGTACCTCAGCTCAACAAGGACATATTCCTTCAACTTGCAATCATGCGGGGAGTTTTCACAAAATATTTTTTGATTTATTGTAGCTCTCTGTTTAGAGGGTAGTTTAGACACAAAATATTGGCATTGGTCGTACAAAATACGTGAACACATTATGCTGCAATGATGGCATATTTTCTTGTACTTACTTGTTGGGACTTTTAGCATAAAAGTTGTATATATGTCCTTGGATTTCTTTATTTGTTGGTTTTAGATTAATTCATATTTTGTAGGCGCAGTTTCTGGATCGAGAGGCTATTGTTATTTACAGCGGATACCTTTTCCATGTGATTCAAAATTTGAAGTAAATGTACCAATTTAATCCTCTTGATTGTCACGAAATTTCCGAGTAGGTTTTTTCTTTAGAAGTGTGTGTTTAGCACTTGAAATACATTCACTCGTTAGAGTTAACACTCAGCACAAAAACATGGAGACAGAACAAAGGGACGAAATATCAAAACGAAATAAACAAATGGATAAACAGCAGTTAATAAGTCGGGCCACGGTAGCCCGGTTGGAAGAGTGACGGATTAAATCCGTCGTGGCCTCAAATGTCCTCACGTTGGCGTGGTGTGGAAGTTTGGAGAGTGGTTGCCTGCTCAGATGTGACCTCGTCATCTGACCGTGGTTCAAAATTACGTGGTGTTGTCCTCGGGGGATTGATCCCCGACCGTCGCCAATAGCGTTGCACAAAAAGTCTTTATATCAAAGCTGTACCAAAAATTTGTATGCCGTTAATTTTTTAACAATTGTTTTAATATATCTCCTACAAATCCTACCACATTTGCAAACTTTTTCTAATACATTAGTATGGCTAGTGTGTGAAACACTCGAATTTCGAATGACTCAGTTTAAAAATAAAACATTGTAATGTAAATCATCTAAAATTGTACACAAAAATCGACTTATTTGTATATTTTTGCTTTTCATATTGTTCTTTCGTTTTCCAAAAATGATACGATTGTTCGCCATGAAAGTTAAAGTAATAAAAATTCATGATTTATTCATATTTAAAAAAAGCTTTTGTATTTTGAATTTTTCGGAGCAATGTTTAAATGTACAACTAGTTCTGATTTTTATTTCGAAAAATTATTTTTTCTAAAATCCTTGTAACTAGTTTTTGGTACTGAATCCCAAAAAAACACTGCTTATTTTTAACGAAAACTATCCTCCGGGTATTCAAAAACCTAGTGTGTATTTTTTAATTCTATACTCCATCACATATACAGCTTTGTATTTGTAACTCGGTCCAATCGAAGACAGTCGTGTACACGAGGGCTGGTGCACGTTAAATGTATCGTGGCTTCAAATGTCCTCTCTTTGGCGTGGTGTAGAAGTTTGCAGAGTGGGGTGTTCTCGTCATCTGACAGTGGTTCAAAATTACGTGGTGCTGTCCTCGGAGTTTCCCTTTGGTATTGATCCTGGACCGTCGCAAATAACCCGATGTGTTGCTTCGTGCGACGTCAATCAACTACCTACCTACCTTTAGCATATTTAAAAAATATACTTACTATTTCAAGCTATTTTGCTAGCGATACTTCAAGTCGGTCATGCTAAGTAGTCAGGTCTTGGGTATGCTAAGTAGGTATGCGCCGCCTACAACAACCTGCGAGTTGTAGGCGGCGCAGGTTCAATTCCTGTCAATTATATATATCTCTCTTCTGTGTCAGTAAAACTTTCATTGTGTGTATGTCTTACACTGGATATTGTATGCCGTGTGTCTCAGAATGGACTATACACAACCAACTAATAATAGCCAGGGATAAGACACGCCATCCTATTCAGAAAAAAGATAGGCAACTACTTCGGTCACCAGTCTTCACCCTTAACGGCACAAGTATCCGAGTTGTCGACACCATGAAATATCTGGTGTAATAATCGACAAACAGTTATCATGGATTCCTCACGGCAAATACCTGAGGAAAAAGTTCTATAAAGAACAAACGTCAATAAGATTTGCTTCAAAGTCGTGGGGTATCAGGGAAGAAATCTTAAGGCTCTGGTATAAAATAGTGGTTGAAAGAATTCTGGTTTACGCTGCAGCCTTATGGGGTACAAACCCAAAATGCCAGATATTTAGACACCTGGCCACTGTTCAGAGATCTTTCGCTCTTAGTATTACCAGAGTCTATAGAACCACCTCCACGGATGCCGTACTTGTACTGGCCGGTCTAGAACCAATTGACCTCCTGTCAGCAAGGGAAGGGGCTACGGCTCTTGTTACCAGACTCGACTTTCTTGGTCTCCCCATGAATTCGAAACGAAAACCCCCATCCTTCGCAGGAATCCAACACATAACAAACACACATCATTCATTACACCAAGCCCCCAGCAACACGCTAACAAATCTACACAGACGGGTCTAAAACCCAGGACGGAACCGCCACCGCCTTTTGTGTGTTCCTGGACAACAGGAAGATCTTTGAGTAGGCACGCAGAGTGCACAACTCAGTTTTCCATGCTGAGTTACTTGCCATCCGTGCAGCTTCATTCTGGGCACTTCAAAATTGCCCAGAAAACACTTGCATTTTCTCGGGCAGTCTCCATCGTGACTCTCTTGACTAACCTCCTCGCGACTAACCCGATGGCATAGAGAGTCCATTCCATCATTGAAGCTGCTGCTCCATCGACGTGCATATGTCGCTTGGGTCAGAGGTCATTGCGGTGTTGAAGGAAACGAAGCAGCAGATCATCTTGCAAAAAGTGCCACCGGTAATGCGTCCATTCGCCTACACCCCCTTCCTCTCCCGGTATCTCAACTGAAGAGGTCCCTCAAGCTAGCATACATTAACAGCTGGCAAGAGAGATGGCTAAACTCCACCAAAGGTTATAGACTCGCCTCCTCCCAACTCACCAAAAGGTTTAGAGCCTGTAGTGGGAGGAGGGAGAGGATTCCCGCTGCACACGAAAGAGGCCAAGGGGACCCAACCCCCCAAAACAGTATTTATTAAAATTAAAAGAAAATTCTACATTGGCGAACAGGGCCAGCAAAATACAACAGAACCAGAACACAAGAAAAACAAACAAACCGCAAAAAACACAACCGGAATGGAGCAAAATATAAAATAGATCAGTACTCGATTCCCAGGGAAAAAATCATATAGGCTTATAGGAGGCGCCTTAGAATTTAAAAATTTTAAAAGACCAAGTCAACGATCATGCAGGAATCGAGCATAGGAAAATGCATGGAAAAGTACGGTGTACGATTCCCAAAGGAGACTTTAACGGGCTTATAGAAGGTGCCCAATATCATCAAAAGTCCACGGTCACTTAGGAGTCGAGCAAAACGAGCAAAAGATATAGTGCCCGACTCCCGAGAAAAACAGACTAATAATAGGCTTATATAAGGCGCCCAAAGAAACATAAAATAATTATGAATGACACATACATAGAAACAATCACAAACACAAATAATCACACATATAACAAAATCCTAAAATACACTAAAATTAAAGTATCCTGCGCAGTAGGACAGCTTAAATTGATGAGAAATGGATATAAATATGATGAAGATATGTTTATAAATAAGATGAAAAGATGATTATAAATAGAATGAATATGAAGCAGGTGGCTAAACATGTCAAAGTATAAAAATTTAAAAGCTTAAAATTCTAAAATTAGGCCGGGTCCTAGCCCTAGGCCTACTACATAAGATTTCAAATTTAAAAAAAAAATTTTTTTAGTTATGGGGCGTGGTGACCTGATCCGCCACCTCACCAGCAGTCACAACACACCGAGAGATCCTGTAGAGCGAGATTTTATTTTTAGCAACCCCACACACAGAGAGAGAGAGAGCCACTCATGTTTATAATCAGGTCCTGGGGCTTTAATATCAAAACTCGCAGTGTGTGGACAGCTGAAGAGGTAGTGGTCGGCGTCACCAACCTCCCCACAAGTACAAAGATCAGTATGTTTTATTTTGAATCTGCGGAGGTATGACAAAAATGGACCATGTCCGGTCAAAAACCAAACAAGACGAAGATCCGACGTGAGAGAACTATAGGAAACCCTAGGGTTCACCAAAGGTTGGAGAACATTCGGGTTTTACCCCAAGATCTGTACGAAGAGCCTCATCTCCACCTCAGAGCTCACACACTTTTACACGGACCAAGGCCCGTTTCCTGCAGTATTTATTTCGTACAAATATTCATTGTAGTAACCTCTCCATCTGTGGCATGGAAGCAGACCCGGACCACTATGTTATCACCTGCCCCATCACAACTCATCTACACATCAAGAAACCAGCAACACAGCATTATGACGCCTGGCGTAAACGCCTGCCTGTTCACCCCTTACTACAAAAGAAAATCATACAAATCGTGCGATTTGTGGCCTCTAAGGAGTTTGAACTGAAGCAAGCGGTTTAAATTTTGTCGACTTTGATGTGTATAATTTTCCTTGGGCCGAACCTATTTTCACCTAAAGATAACAGCCCTCAAATTCAGTCTCTTGCCTCTTAAATCATCACAGAAAAATATATTTAGAGCAGCATGTGCATTTCATTGCATTAAATTTCTGGTTTGCATCACAAAAAAATTATTCCTCATCCTCATCTAGTCATCTTTCACGTTATGGGAAATTTTTTTTACCGTAAACCCTCCGTAGGTCGGAGTTGAGTATGTGTCGTGTGTCTGGCACAGCATGGCCAAATAGCGCCATAAAACCCCCAAACCAACCATCAAGTCGTTCATCTTTCTTCACTAACCTAAAGCAACTCAATTCTAGTTTATTTTACAGCACATCTAACCCAACCACGTAACCACCACACGCTTTGTGACGTCCAAACTATCTAGGTCCAATGAACCCTCAAGGGCGGACTAAATATCCGATTTCGAATCAGATAAGTCGTTACATTTTCATTTCTGACTCGAGATTATAAATATGCAGTAGCATTTCGTTGAGTTTTAAGTTTGTCCGTACAGAAATTATGCATATTGTAATCGTTTCATGCTAAAAACAATATGAGATCATCGTGCTCTTGCATTTAACCCATTTTCTTCTTGTGTGTCCTTAAGTTATTTTTACATCGGATATGGTATCGTGACGTCATTTATTTATATATTCAACAACTGGATATATTGTTGCTACTGGATTACATCTAATTTAATGCGTAACTTAATGGAATAGGTAGCTAGGTAGGTAGTTAATTTAGGTGTATGCATACACTATATATAGAAATCACGAAATTTGACCAGAATATCGATTTTGTTTTTATTGCTTCAAAGTATGTCCCACTTTCTGAGCATTCAAACGATACCAATATCTTGAAAATATTCGGAATACTTTTCTAGTTACAAGGATTTTTCGTTAGGTACTTCACCAGTAAACATGTTTCCAAAATTTTAAAGGGCCGCGGTGGCCCGGTTGGAAGAGCAACGGACTAGCAACCGAAGGGTTGCGAGTTCAAATCCAGCCAAACACCGCCGTGTACAAAGGGGGCTGGTGCACGTTAAATCTGTCGTGGCCTCAAATGTCCTCACGTTGGCGTGGTGTGGAAGTTTGGAGAGTGGGGTGCCAGCTCAGGTGTCGCCTCGTCATCTGACCGTGGTTCAAAATTACGTGGTGTTGTCCTCGGATCTTTCCCTTTGGGATTGATCCCGGACCGTCACCAATAGCCCATTGTGTTGCTCCAGTGTGACGTTAATTGAAATTCCCCCCCTCCCCCCCCAAAAAAAATTTTTAAATTCAATTTCTGAAGAACTGTTTTTGAAATACGATGCTTTGTTCTCTCTCAAACAGGGATAACTCAACAATTATTCATTTATAATTATTTTTGTATCATAATCTATATAATACCGTGGATATTCTGAATCTCAGAGTGTTAAGAAATTAATTTTAGTTTATTTTAAATGTTAAAATTCCTGAAAATATCTTGATTTTTTTTAGATTTCCTTGGTGAAAACAATTGTAAAAAATAACCTATTCCCTCTAGCACCTTGAACGAGGGTCAAAACATGGAGGATTAAGGATTAAGGAATTAAGGATTTACCATAGGAATAATTTCCAAAAGGAATTGCGTTTGGGATTGATCCCGGACCGTCACCAATAGCCCGTTGTGTTGCTCTAGTGTGACGTTAATTGAAATACCCCCAAAAAGAATTGTCTTTCTGAACACATTAGTTTATTTATTTATTTATTATTTCAATTAACGTCACACTGGAGCAACACAATGGGCTATTGGTGACGGTCCGGGATCAATCCCAAAGGGAAAGATCCGAGGACAACACCACGTAATTTTGAACCACGGTCAGATGACGATGAACACATTAGAATTTGAGCTATCACTGTTCAAAAACATACTAATTATCTCATTATATCTAAATTAGTTAATTGATAATAAGCTTAATCTGATTTTTTTTCTCACTCAAATGATTTTAAGCATAAGCAATGACTTGGTATTGGTATTTGGTATTGGTATTTCAATTAACGTCACACTGGAGCTACACAATGGGCTATCAATGACTTGGAAAAAACTAGATTTTTAAAGTCAAAATTAAAAAGAATCTTCTAGTGTATGCGTATACCTTAATGTCGCACTGGAGCAACACAACAGGCTATTGCTGACTGTCCGGGATCAATCCTGAAGGTAAAGTTCCAGGACAACATCTCGTAATTTTCAACCACGTTTCGTAAGTTCTGGTCAGATGGCCAGATCAACACAATAGAGGAAATATAAAAGTAGTGAGCAATGGCAACCTTTTTATGTGCCCAGGATCATGGGACCAAATTTAGTAGTAACGTGACCCTTAGATTACTTTCGCTGCAGGGTGGAACCTAACATTCATTTAGATTAGCCCACAGAAGGGAAGACGCGTCTTCCCTTCAGTGGAGCAATCAGATTAATCATCTGATTGCTCCACTGATTGATCATCTGACAATAATACACTTTGGCGATTTGACCACTTTTGACGCCACTCTATAGAAATGCACATTCACACGCCTTCCCTGTCATTAGATGTTTATCCCCAAACGAGGTGATAATCTCGTTTGATAAACGAGGTGATAAAAATGGCCAAATCGACAGACCAAGTCCATTTTTCAGAACAGTCACGTGACTACTAGTCGATATGTTGCTTTATGAAGTTGCTCAATGACAATGCTCAGTCTACTTATATTTCACGTTTGCGAACACAACAGGCTATTGGTGACAGTCCGGAATCAATCCCGAAGGGAAAGGTAGGTAGGTAGGTATTTTAATTAACGTCACACTGGAGCAACATAACGGGGTATTGGCGACGGTCCGAGATCAATCCCAAAGGGAAAGACCGAGGAGAACATCACGTAATTTTGAATCACGGTCAGATGACGCCCGAAGGGAAAGAACCGAGGACAATACGTCGCAATTTTCTACCACATTTCGTAAGTTCCGGTCAGATTACGAGGTAAACACATGAGCGTGGACCCTACGAAAATTGGTTGGTTAGTTGATTTAAGATGTATGGTGCAATCTATATGTACGTGCAGCTGGTACGATAGGGGGAGGGGAGTATTTCAATTAACGTCACACTGGAGCAACACAACGGGCTATTGGTGACGGTCCGGGATCAATCCCAAAGGGAAAGATCCGAAAACACTTCGTTATTTTCAATCACGGTCAATTGACGAGGTCACACCTGAGCTGGCACCCCACGAAAATTGGTTGGTAGTTGGTTTAAGTTTTATGGTGCAAGACATACGTAGGTACACTAGAATAGGTGGATAGGTAGGTATTTAATTAACGTCGCATTGAAGCAAACGAATGGGCTATTGGCAACGGTCCGGGATCAAATCCGAAACAGTAGAATAGGACAAAGTGCTAAACGCAAGATTAGATAAAAATCTATAAAAACGAAATAAAGATAAAACGACTGCAAACGTATATATGTGGATTTAAGACCACATCAAAATTTTAAAATATGTAATACAAACGATGCCGAAAAAAAGTGAATCTCATTTCTCGTAGGTAGATAGCTATTTTAGATAGATTTTTTAATTAACGTCGCACTGGAGAAAAACACAACGGACTATTGGCGACGGTCCGGGATCAATCCGAAAGGGAAAGACCGAGGACATCACCACGTAATTTTGAATCACGGTCGGATGACGAGGCAACACCTGAGCTGTCACCCCACTCTCCAAACTTCCACACCACGTCAACGTTAGGACATTTGGGGCCCCGACAGATTTAACGTACCCAGCCCCACGTACACGACGGTCTTTGGTTGGATCCGATTCTCTTCCAACCGGGCTACCGTGGCCCCCAAATAGATCTAGATAGGTAGATATTTTAATTAACGTCACATTGGAGCAACACAACGGGCTATTGTAAATAGATCTAGGACCTACACGGACAGTATGTTGTGCCCTCAGGTCTAAATTTAAAAATATGAATAATGCAAATGTCATTTCTAGGGTTTGTTGAGTTTTATTGTGCAAGGTAATACGTTGCCATTGGACCAGGTTGCGCCAAATGAGTAAATACATCCACACACTAGTGCTTTACTGACATAAGACGATAGAAATACACACAGGTAATCGCCCATCAGTTTTTATATCATAAAAATCTGATACCATGAAATGTATTCCTTTATGGCGAATTTTCAAAAACCTGATTTCGCTAATTTGCCTATTAGACTCAGATCGTTATTGTTATTGTTATTGTTGTTATTTTTATTTCAATTAACGTCACACTGGAGCAACACAACGGGCTATTGGTGACGGTCCGGGATCAATCCCAAAGGGAAAGATCCGAGGACAACACCACGTAATTTTGAACCACGGTCAGATGACGAGGCAACACCTGAGCTGGCACCCCACTCTCCAAACTTCCACACCACGCCAACGTGAGGACATTTGAGGCCACGACAGATTTAACGTGCACCAGCCCCCTTTGTACACGACGGTGTTTGGCTGGATTCGAACTCGCAACCCTTCGGTTGCTAGTCCGTTACTCTTCCAACCGGGCCACCGCGGCCCTAGACTCAGATCAAAAGGTATTGGTATTGGTATTTTCAATTAACGTCACACTGGAGCAACACAACGGGCTATTGGTGACGGTCCGGGATCAATCCCAGAGGGAAAGATCCGAGGACAGCACCACGTAATTTTGAACCACGGTCAGATGACGAGGCAACACCTGAGCTGGCACCCCACTCTCCAAACTTCCACACCACGCCAATGTGAGGACATTTGATATTTTTTGGTATTTTGGTATTTTCAATTAACGTCACACTGGAGCAACACAACGGGCTATTGGTGACGGTCCGGGATCAATCCCAGAGGGAAAGATCCGAGGACAGCACCACGTAATTTTGAACCACGGTCAGATGACGAGGCAACACCTGAGCTGGCACCCCACTCTCCAAACTTCCACACCACGCCAATAGGACATTTGAGGCCACGACAGATTTAACGTGCACCAGCCCCCTTTGTACACGACGGTGTTTTGGCTGGATTCGAACTCGCAACCCTTCGGTTGCTAGTCCGTTACTCTTCCAACCGGGCCACCGTGGCCCCAGATCGGGTATTGGGTATTTCAATTAACGTCACACTGGAGCAACACAATGGGCTATTGGTGACGGTCCGGGATCAATCCCAAAGGGAAAGATCCGAGGACAACACCACGTAATTTTGAACCACGGTCAGATGACGAGGCAACACCTGAGCTGGCACCCCACTCTCCAAACTTCCACACCACGCCAACGTGAGGACATTTGAGGCCACGACAGATTTAACGTGCACCAGCCCCCTTTGTACACGACGGTGTTTGGCTGGATTCGAACTCGCAACCCTTCGGTTGCTAGTTCGTTACTCTTCCAACCGGGCGGCCCCAGATCAAAAGGAGTCCTGTAGATTCGACAGCTTTTGTTTTACTTTATTATCCCAAGTATCACGATTCAGATGCTATCTGTGACTTACTTTCGGTGAAACAAAAACCTCTGACCACTGAGATCATTTTACTGGGGAATCGACACACGTGGGTTTGAAATTATCACAAAACGCTCCAAATAAGAGTGATTCATTTAACTACCCAAATTAAAGAGGTTGTTCAACCGCAGATGCATTTATACCTTGCCGAAGGGGCATAGTGGCATCTGAAGTCTGCCTTTTAGGAAGGAAGTTGAAGGCACGACCTTCTTTTGAATCCAAACAACAGTGAAGAAAAATATTAAGTCCGAACTCATTTATTTCTTTGCGATCTGCCTTAAGGTCAAGATAACATCCCATTCTACTGGAGTCGGGTTTAAGGATCTCTGCCCACACATAATAGGGAAGTCCAGCCGCGAGGTATGGGGAATCAAAGAGCTATTGAAAAGAGAAATGAATTTTTGCTGATTGAAATACTGTTCAACCTACAAAGAAGCTCGCACTTGGACAAGCTGTAAACGAAGAGATTGTATGGTGTTGGTGTGGTTTGGTACTTCGCGGACCTGTTTTAAAAAAAAGGGCTATTTGGACCGAGAAGTTTTGAGGTTTTGGTTTGTCACTCAACTGTGTCATATTTTTATAACAAGGGCTTATACGATTGAAAAATTCTATAATTTTGGTTTGTCGCTCAACTGTTATATTTTGATAACAAGGGCTGACAGCGAAATTCTCTGCTTTTGGTTTGTCGCTCAACTATCAGATTTTGATAACAAGGGCTAAGGCAGCGAAATTCTCTGCTTTTGGTTTGTCGCTCAACTATTAGATTTTGATAACAAGGGCTAATTAGATCGAGAAATTCTATAATTTTGGATTGGTTTGTCAATCTACCATCATAATTTGATAACAAGGGCAAGACCACGAAATTCTGTGCTGTTGGTTTGTCGCTCAGCTGTCATATTTTGTTAACGAGGGCTAATAAGACCGAACTCATTTATTTTTTGCGATCTGTCTTAAGGTCAAGATAACATCCCATTCTACTGGAGTCGGGTTTAAAGATCTCTGCCCACACATATTAGGGAAGTCCACCGCGTGGTATGGTGAATTGAATAGCTCTTGAAAAGATAAATAAATATTTGTTGATTGAAATACTGTTTAACTTACAAAGAGCTCACATTTGAATGAGCTGTAAACGAATCAGTTCTATGGTACTTCGCGGTCATTTTAATAACATGGGAGGGTAACCCGGTTGGAAGAGTAACGGACTAGCAACCGTAGGATTGCGAGTTTGTATCCAACCAAAGACCGTCGTGTACAAGGGGGCTGGTGCACGTTAAATCTGGCGTGGCCTCAAATGTCCTCACGTTGGCGTGGCGTGGAGGTTGGAGAGTGGGGTGCCAGCTCAGGTGTGACCTTGTCATCTGAATGTGGTTCAAAACTACGTGATGTTGTTCTCGGATCTTTTACTTCGGGGTTTGTTCCCGGACCGTCGCCAATAGCCCGCTGTGTTGCTCGAATGCGACGTTAATTAAAAATACCTACTTTAATAACATCGGCTAATTAGACCGAGAAATTTTGTGGTTTTAGTTTGTAGCTTAGCGGTCATATTTTGATAACAAGGGCTAATTAGAATCATAAATTCTCTGGTTTGGCTTTGGTTTGTCACTCAAATGTCAAAGTGTGTTAACAAGGGCTAAATAAACCAAGAAATTTATAATTTTGGCTTAGTTTGTTGCTCAGCTGTCATATTTTGATAACAAGGGCTAATTAAGCCGAGAAATTCTATTGTTTGAGTTTGATTTGTTGCTCCACTGTAAAATTTGAATAACGGCCGGTAAACGGTAGGGTTGGTTAGTTTGGGGGTGTTATGGCGCAAGGGCCATATTTGGCCATGCCGCACCAGACATGAGATGTAAAATATCACGCAAACGGTACAGAATCAATCCCGAAGGGAAAGGTCCTAGAACAGTACGTCGTAAATTTTAACCACAGAAGTCAACACCCCACTCTCCAAACTTCCTGAAACTGACCTCGTTATGTGACCGTGGTTCAAAATTACGAGGTGTTATAATCGGATCTTTCTGTACGAGATGGATCCTTGATCGTCGCTAATAGCCCGCTGTATTGCTCTAATGCGACGTTCATTAACTACCTACCGGAAACAATACCTTGGAATTCGGAACCACGGTTAAATGACGAGGTCAACACCCGAACTTTCACCCCACTCTCCAAACTTCCACACCACGCCATAATTTCAGAGAGGTATTTAGGTGTTTTTAATTAACGTCACACTGGAGCAACACAACGGGCTATAGATGACGCTCCAGGATCAATCCCAAAGGGGAAGATCGAGGACAACACCACATATTTTTGAACGACAGTCAGATGGCGAGGGAACACCTGAGCTGGCACCCCACTCTCCAAATTTCCACACCACGCTGTCGTGTAGCACTCGGATCTTTCCCTTCGGGATTGATCCCGGACCGTCACCAATATCCCGTTGTGTTGCTCCAGTGTGACGTTAATTGAAATGCCTACCTATCCACA
Source organism: Meta bourneti (assembly GCA_933210815.1). Classification (NCBI taxonomy): domain Eukaryota; kingdom Metazoa; phylum Arthropoda; class Arachnida; order Araneae; family Tetragnathidae; genus Meta; species Meta bourneti. Next base: position 84,448,521 of record OW119934.1, read on the forward strand.
CACACGCCACGCATTTGAGGCCACGATAGATTTAACGTACACCAACCCCCTTTTTTACATGACGGTCTTTGGTTGGATTCTAACTCCCAACCCTCCGGTCGTCATCTGACCATTGTTCAAAATTACGTGGTGTTGTCCTCGGATCTTTCCCTTTGGGATTGATCCCGGACCGTCACCAATAGCCCATTGTGTTGCTCCAGTGTGACGTTAATTGAAATACCCCCCCCCCCAACCAACCCTCCGGTTGCTAATCCGTTTCTCTTCCAACCGGGCTGGGCTGCGGTAGCCCGGCTCCAGTGCGACATTAGTTAAAGAACCTACCTACTAACCGGGCCACCGCGATCCATAATTTCAGTGAGATTTACTCACTGAATCTATTACTATAACTATCTACTACCAACTACTTACTAAATCTACTAATTACTCCTTTGTTTGACTCATTTCCATCCAAGTAGTCCATTTCACGCACCTGCGCTGATGGAATATGCAAATTAAACCGCGAAAACACGAAAGCGAGACTTAAACAAAAACAAATCCTTTAGATTTATCGATGTGGATTTCCGATTCGTTATATAGGACAGAGCCCCAGTTTATCGTAATTTATGAAGCGAAATGAAACTGAAAGAAACATATGAGTGGTAACTCTTTTTCAGCCGTAAAGGCGGTCTACCGAGTTTTGACGGCCAATTACCTGTTCCTCTGACTGAGATCATGCAGGTGTGCTGACTTTCTCAAATCAACTAGATTCTAGAACATCTGGGGAATGAAGATCGCGTAGTCTTTTCGCCGCTTGATTTCTAGGACCGCGGTAGACCCGTTGGAAGAGCAGCGGACTATAGGGTTGCGAGTTCGAAACTCGATCCTACCAAAGACCATCGTGTACGTGCGGGCTGGTGTATGTTATCTGTCTTGTCCTCAAATGTCCTTACGTTGGCGTGTTGAGGAAGTTTGGAGTAGGATGCCGGTTAAGGTGTGATCTCGTCATTTGACCTCGATTCAAAACTACGAGGTGTTGTCCTCGGATTTGCCCTTCGGGGTTGATTCCGAACCGTCGCCAATAGCCCGTTGGGTTGCCTCAGTTCGATGTTAATTCAACTACCTCCTTACCTACCACTTGATTTCTATGGTGACCACGGTAGCCCAGTTGGATGAATACTGGATTTGTAACCGGAGGGTTGCGAGTTCAAAACTCGAGACAACCAAAGACCATCGTTTACGTGGGGGTTGGTGCTCGTTAAATCTGTCGTAGCCTTTCGTCGGAATCTTTCCCATCGGAATTGATTCCGATTTTCCCATAGGATTATATTTTACTTTATTCTGAGGAAATGAACGATTGAACCTTTCTAAAGGATTCTGTTCTGTTCTAAGGAAAGGAGCAATAAAATATTTCCAAATATTTATAATCTTAGGAAAGAACCAATAAAATCTTTTCAATAATTCTATTCTACAGAATGAGCTGATAGAATCTTTTCATGGCATTTTATACTGCAAAATGGGCAGATAGAATCTTCCAAAGGATTCTATTCCAATGAAAGGACTAATATAATCTTTGCAAAATATTCTATTCTAAGGAAAGGAGAATCCATGTAATCTTTCCAAAGTATTCTATTCTAAAGAAATGGCGAATTTTTTCCAAAGGATTCTATTCTAAGAAAAAGACGAATAGAATCTTTCCAAAGGATTCATTTCCTAATATAAAGGAGCATTAGAATCTTTCTAAAAGTTGAAAGAATAAGTTGAGTCAATAAGTGTATTGTGGATACTACACTACTCGGAAATCTCGTGACACTTAGAGGGTTAAGAGGTCACCTTCATCAAAATAAATCAACCAGTATAGATGTGGTTATTTAGTGTTGGTGTGTAGGATAAAAGGAATACTACATTACTCGAAAAATCGTGACTCTCAGAGGGTTAAAATATCAATATCGTGAAAGGTCATCACGAGTGATAATCCGACAGTTTCTTAAATTTCATTTCAATATTCTTGAGCAGCAATTTTCCAAGTTTAAAGGCAGATAGCAGTCAGTGGATGATTTGCGCAACAGATCAATCAAACGTTTAATCGGGAGAAAATATTCCGAACATCGATGTCAAAACTTCTCATACTGAAGGTCCGTGGAAGGTGAAACAAGGGGAGAGACTGGAGACTGGCTTAGAGTAAAAAAACAATCTGAACCAATTAAAAATCGAGTCTTTCAGTGACGAATTCTCGCCTTTACAGAGGCGGCTTTCCTCGCTTAAAAGCTCTATCAAATGTCACTTTTCATTAGGTAGGTTGGTAGTTGAATTAAGGGGTTTTATACCTAGTTGCAAAAGGTAAAAAAACACGATTTTTCACTAATTTTTTGTGAAGACGCGCATATATATATTTCAAGGAAACTTCTAAAATTAGAAATAGTATATATTGAAGATGTCATCACAATTTTTTTATAAAAAAAATATCGACTTTTACACTAGTTACAGCCCATCTCCGAGAGGGTCTTTAAAAAAAGGCGTTTTGCGGTGATCAAGATATCTCCGAACTAGATTATCTGAAATAAAAAAGTTTTAGTTAGTTTATAAGTTGTTTTAGTAATTAATCAAACGAATAAGTGAAATTTTGATTCTTCACAAAATGGCGGCTGTCAGAAGATAGTTTCGATTTTTACGAAAAGGTTATACCCGGTTGGTAGTTGAATTAAGGGTTATACGTAGTTGCAAGGCAAAAAAAACACGTTTTGTCACGAAATTTTTCTGAAGACGCATATGTATATATTTAACGAAAAAAATTAAATTTGAAATAGCATATCGCATCCCGGCTGTAGTACCGCCTTAAGTAAAAAAAAACTTTTATGTATATAAAGATTGCAAAAGCTGGTTTCTTCATATTGCAAAACTGCCATAACTCTAGGTTAAAAAGAAATTTCATTGAAATAATGAGATCCCTGATTTAGGCTTTTCAATATCATGTTAAAACTTACTCAAGCTCTCCTGTAAAATTATACATTTTTCACTTATGGCGGTATTGCAGCTGGGGTGCTATTTACTGAAGATGTTATCACAATTTTTTATATAAAAAATATCGATTTTTACACTAGTTACAGTCGATCTCCGAGAGAGCCTATAAAAAGAAGGCGTTTTGCAGTGATCAAGATATCTCTGAACTAGATTATCTAAATTAAAAATAAAAAAAGTTTTGGTTTATAAATTGTTTTAGTACTTAATCAAACGAATAAGTCAAATTTCGATTTTTCACAAAATGGTGGCTGTCAGAAGATATAGTTTGGATTTTTACGAAAAAAAATTGTATTTCTTCGCTCATAAAACCCATAATATTGATCGCAAATAATCGAACGATTAAAAGACTTGTAAATTATGTTAAGGAAAAGCAGTAAATATTTTGAACGATTGGTTCAGCGGTTTTCAAGATATTTTGTTCACCGCAAAACGCCTTTTTTTAAGACCCTCTCGGAGATCGACTGTAACTAGTGTAGAAGTCGATATTATTTTATAAAAACATTTGTGATATACATCCTGTTTCAAGTTTAAAAAATTTCCTTTAAATATATACATATGCGTCTTCACAAAAAATGTGTGAAAAATCGTGTTTTTTTGCGTTGCAACTAGGGTATAACCCCTTAACGTCGCGCTTTACCAACACAGCGGTCGATTGGCGACGGTCTGGGATCACTCCCGAAGGGAAAGATCCGAGGACAACACCTTGTAATCTTGAACCACGGTCAGATGACGAGGTCACACCTGACTGGCACCCCACACTCCAAACTTCAACATCACGAAAGATGGCAACCTTTGAGGCCATGATAGATTTAACGTGCACCAGTCTCAAGTACACGACGGTCTGAATTGCAACCCTCCGGTTGCTAATCCGCGACTCAATCAACTAGGCTACTGCGGCCCCTCTACAGCTCAAGAAAACTCCATGATGACAGAAATGCAGCCCAACTGGTATAGCTGTCATAGAATACACAGCGGTCGATAGCAATCCTTTGGAACGATTCTATTTGCCCATTGTGTAGAATAAAATCCTTTGTAACATTTCCATTGACCCATTGTAAGGAATAGAATCCTCTGGAACGATATTCTACTAGTACTTTTATTGGAATAGAATCCTTTGGAAGATTATATTGGCCCATTTTGTCGAATAAAATCCTTTTGCATGATTCTATCGGCTTAATCTGTGAAATAGAATAGAATCTTTTTGCATGATTCTATCTGCTTAATCTGTGAAATAGGATAGAATCCTTTTGCATGATTCTATCGGCTTAATCTGTGAAATAGAATAGAATCCTTTTGCATGATTCTATCGGCTTAATCGGTGAAATAGAATACAATCTTTTTGCATGATTCTATCGACTTAATCTGAAATAGAATAGAATCCTTTTGCATGATTCTATCGGCTCAATCTGGGAAATAGAATAAAATCCTTTGGAAAGATTCAATTGTTTAATTCCTCAAAATAGAGAACAATAGAATCCTATAGAAAAATCGGATTCAATACCGAAGGGAAAGATCTGAGGATTGCACCTCGCAATTTTGAATCACGCTGAGATGACGAGGTCACACCTGAGCTGGCACCTCACTCTCCAAATTTCCACGCCACGAAAAAACGGCGACATTTGAGGCCACGACACGTTTGACGATCACCAGCCCCACGTACACGACGGTCTTTGGTTGGATCGAGTCTCGAGCTCGCAACCCACCGATTGCCCACTACTGTCCCAATCGGGCTTTCCAACCAAAGACCATCATGTACAAAGCTAGTTGGTGCACGTTAAATCTGTCGTGGCCTCAAATGTCCTCACGTCGCCGTGGTGCGGAAGTTTGGAGAGTGGGGAGCCATTCAGATGTGACCTCGTCATCTGACCGCGGTTCAAAATTATGTGGTGTTGTCCTTGGATCCTTCGGGGTTTGATCCTGTACCCTCGCCAATAGCCCGTTATGTTGCTTCACTGTGACGTTAATTAAAAATACCCTAATAACCAATTGGGCTTATCACGGCCCTATAAATGTTTGGCGAATTTCAAAAATTACAGGCCTACAGCTACACTAGCAATTTATTAATAGTTAAGACAAATTTCCATAGGGGTGACAAAAATAGTGTTCCTAAATGCAGAAGTTGAGGCAGAAACGTTTGAGGTGTGGTTTGTGTTTTCATTGAGAACTTGCCCAGAAAAAGTTTTAATAGGTGAAAAGCGCAAACTCATTGATGTGGGAATGATTTCACTTGGCACGTGGCATTGATTGAATTAAATAGCAATTGCACAATTAAATCGTGAGGGTCTTTAAAAGCGTTAGATGTGCATGTCCCGTGGTCTTCGCGTTGAGCAACCTGGTTAATTAATCGCAATGTTGCTGGAATTATTTCTTATTCTGTAAAAGAGCGTGGTCAAGTGAGACGGGTCACTGAGAGAAACCGCACACCATGAAATAGGTCGAAATGTCTATCTTTTTCATCTTTATAATCCTTTTACAGCATAGCGTATGATTACTTAACTTACCTTATTTGGTGCACTTCTGCAATTTACATTGCCTACCTATCTTCAAATGGTAAAAAGATAAATTGCGGAACAACCTTTTTGGGACACCCTGTATATATATATATATAGCTGACCGTAGTTCAAAATTACGAGGCTTTGTCCTTAGATCTTTCCTATACGAATCCGGGCCGTCGTCAATAGCCCGTTGTGTTACTCCAGTGTGATGTTAATTAACTACCTACCTATTGGTGCTTTTTAAATGTTTGTTTTTTATGAATGAGTATCCTCTAGGTGGTTGTATTGAGGTTTATAGGTTATAGTCTGACAGCACATTGATGCATCCTGCAGATTCTACAATCTGCCGTTTTGCCTTTCAGGTCACGTGCCCAACGGGCCATTTATCAGCATGATAAAGCCGGCTCGCCTCTCCCAGGAATGCCTCCGTAAAGTTGAAACCCTTCCCTGGCCAGCGAGATACTCAGATCTGTCTCCCATTGAGCGTGTCTGGGATATGTTGAGTCATCAATTGCATCAATCCCGGAATATAAGGGACCTGGAACAGCAGCGGCAGAATGCTTGGCATAATTTGCCATATGATAGGATAAGGACTACGTTCGACATCATGTCGTATATCGGCATACATATCCGCTAGAGGGGGCTTAACATGCTCATTTAAGACTTTTCCAGCTGTAATTCGTCAACAATAAAGATTCATCTATATTTGACGTGATAATTTTATTACCTCTTCATATACATCACACACCGTAAGTTTCATTCAGATCAACTGGTTGGTTGTTTTTTGAGGTTTTATGGCCATATTTGGCCAAGCTGCGCCAAACACAAGACAACATCAAGTAAAAAATCGTGAAAGGTGAAAAGAGGGATCGGGGAAGTGTTAGATAAACACAGTAAACCCCATAAGAAAGGAAAAGATCACTAGAGTACCTCAGGTCCGTGAAGCCCGTACACACCCAAAGGGCGAATATCCTCTTGGGATATCTGGTATTCCTAGTCTGCGCGCCTACAAACCTATTCAGAAAGCTGTATCCGGTCAGCATGTAGACCTTTTCAGGGGGTCGTATTTGGTCGACGGTCCGGGTTAATCTTTTCGAAGGCCCGTAAATGGCCTGCGGGTTGATTGGTTAGTTGGTTGGTTTGGGTCTAATGACGCAAAGTCCAAAGACGAACAAATGCAAACCAGTAAAAATAAAAGGTTGAAACAATCTATTTAATCCTCCTGGTGGTCATCTCGACGAGGTATGTCATTAGCAAAACTGACCAGATCTAGATGGACACGATATCTCGTCATTAGCAAAACTGACCAGATCTAGATTGAAGCGATATCTCGTCATTAGAAAAACTGACATCGTGTTCTCGTCATCGTCAAAAAAGGGCAATATCTTCCTCATTCGGAATTCAATCGGCATGATTGATAACGAGATATCTCGTCATTAGAAAAACTGGTCTGTTTTTGATCTCGTCATCATAAAAAAGGGCAATATCTTGCTGACGAGGTATCTCGTCGAAACCGCTTGGAGGGTTAAAAACACTTGTCAAAAGTTCGAAACTAAACCGCTGAAATTAAATAAATCTTGCAAATGTAAACTGCTTAGCCATCAGTAAACTTTATTCATCTTGTGCCACACCAGTACCATTCTTGCGGCAATACAGTATACAACTGCACACCGGTTAAAAATCTTTGATTCGTACAATGACCTCCTATTGTTTTCAATAAATGATCGTAGAGTGACAAACCAAACCTATAATACGGCTTCTGAAGCATATTGATGGACAGGTCATGTATTTCTGTCACCCAAGTTTTTAAAAAGAAACGTTAAAACACGGCCGTGAAATCTAGGTAGCTTCGAAAGGAAATACAAAGGTTACCAAGACAATACATGGAGAACTTTTTGTTTCCACCTCTTCGAATTGTCTTACGCTGCAGTTTGACCTACGCCATTGTGGATCAACACATTTGTTGAGTCTTCCAGCGATGACAAAACGGAGGACAATATTAAATTCCATCGCACAATCCCTGAAACAAATGGAGCATCCTTTACATTGTCTGACACTCAGATGTATCCTATCGTATGTTTTATGTTGTTTGAAATGACTCGGCGTATGATGTAGACAAAGGAAACTGTATGCGTTAAGAAAGGAACGACCTACTTGTGACAGATCCAAGTGTCATTGCTACGGTGAGATAAAATAGTGTCTCTAACGGCTTAGAACAGGGTTGTACAACATGCCTGCTTTTGCCCGTCTCGTGAAGGTCTTACATCTGTTAAGGTTACCCGGTCGGGAGTTCGGTTGGGTTTTAATAGTGCAAGGGTTATATTTTGGTCAAGCCGCGCCAATGTCTAGTAGTTTAGCCTAAAAAATTGAGTAGAGGTCAAAATATTCACAAGTTTTATATGCTTAAATCCAGAATCTTTAACCCTCCTGGTGGTCATCTAGACGTGATATCTCGTCTTCAGCAAAACTGACCAGATATTGATAGGCGAAATATCTCGTCATTAGAAGAAAACTTACCAGATCTTGATCTCGTCATAAAAGATTCGTCAATATCTCGATGACGAAATAACTCGTCATTGGTCAGATCTTTATGGACGAGATATCTCGTCATTGGTCAGATCTTTATGAACGAGATATCTCGTCATTGGTCAGATCTTTATGGACGAGATATCTCGTCGAAATCACTTAGAGGGTTTACCCTCTTGGTGGTTGTCTCGACGAGGTATCTCGTCATTAGCAAAATTGACCAGATCTTGATGAATGTGAAATCTCGTCATAAGAAAACTGACCAGATTTGGTTCTCATCGTCATAAAAAAATCGGCAACATATTGATGACGAGATATAACGTCATTAGCATATTGGTCAGATTTTGGTGGATAAGATATCTCGTCGAAACCTCTTGGAGGGCTAAAAATGCTTCTTATAAGTTTCTCTATTCTCACATGTAAAATATGTGTATTAATGCTTTTAATCTAAATTATGAAATGCTTTTTGCTGCATTTTGGGGAGACCTTAGTTAAGTTTAAGTTTAAGAGTTTTGACAACCTTAAAAACTTAAGCAATAATGATAAGTCTCAGACTTGCGTTTAACCCTCCAAGTTGTCTCGACGAGATATCTCGGCCATCAAGATTTGGCCAATTTTGCTCATGATGCGATATCTCCTCCATCTAGATTTGGCCAATTTTGCTCATGATGAGATATCTCGTCATCAAGATGTTACCGATTTTTTATGACGAGATCAAGATCTGGTCAGTTTTGTTGTATTAAGGAGAGGATGAGATCTTGATGGGCGAGATGCCTCGTAGAGACATCCTTGCTAATGACAAGATACCTCGTAGAGACAACTACGAGGACGGTTAATGAAATTATAAACCTAACGAATCAAGATGCATTCGGCGATTTAATTAAATAAGATTTAATTTATTTCATTATTAAAAATAAGACATTCTTTGATGCAATCATGTCTCCAAATCAGGCTAATTATTTAAAAACGAATTCCCCCAAAATATGAATATTACAATACCACTTAACTGAAATATTTGCGAAAGATCATTTTAGTTTCTATTTTTGTTTGCAAATGATGAAAACGCTAAAATATCCTTTCCTTATAATATTTGAGAAGAGAGAATAATAAACTGCTTCTGGTTAATTTACTCAGATTTATGTTCTTGAAAAATGATTGAAGAAAAAGCTTTTTATCAAAAGTTATTTATCAAAAATGTGTTAACCCTCCTGAAGGTTGTCTCGAAGAGGTTTCTTGTCAATAGCAGAACTGACCAGATCTTGATGGACGAGATATCTCGTCATTAGATGAAAACTGACCAGGTCTTGATTTTTCATCATAAAAAAAAATCGCCAATATCTTGATGACGACATTGATGTATCGTCATTCGCAAAATTGGTCAGATCTTGATGAACGAGATCTCGTCGAAACCACTTAGAGGGTTAATCTAAATACACTGGTGTTCAAAATTAAGAGATCCGCATATTTTGTCGAATTTCTCGAAAAGTACTGACCAAAAGGTAAAACTAATGCTTCCAAAGATCCAAAGCTTTAGTGTCAAATACGTAAGAATACACGTGCGTGTGGGCGATGCATTTAGAGGAGGAACAGGCTTTTAAGCGCACGTGACAATTTCCGCGCTTCGTTCGTCGCACACCTCGGCTAATTTCGTGGGGTTCTTTTGCAGCATTCAGTGAAATTCAAAAGCACACAATTAAAATGAGTAACCACCAACGTTTGAATGATGGAATGAGGTGGCGAATATGTAATAATACGTGGCGAATACGTAATAATACGTGGCGAATCGTCGGGAGACTGGAAGCAGGGCAGTCTCAAGTGCAGATTGCTAGAGACATGAATGTAACGCCCAGCGTCGTGTCCTACTTATGGAAACAGTTTAAGAGGTATAGAGATGAGATCTTGGAGCCCTATGTTTGTCTTTTTAGGGGTGCAGTTTGTCCTGATTTCATTTTTATGGACGACAACGCTCGTCCACATAGAGCTCATCTGGTCAACGAAAATCTGGAAAGGGAGAATATTCGCCGGATGGATTGGCCAGCCAGATCTCCAGACCTAAACCCTATAGAGAATATCTGGTATGCTCTTGGGAGGACAATTGCAACTCGTCTTCCCCTCCCAGAACCATTCAGGACCTGAAAACAGCGTTACTGGAGGACCGACTGCCATATATATACAAGATACTTTAGAAATTCAGTTTAAAGTTTTGCAAACATGTTTGTACAGGTTTAAGAAAAACGAAAAACCCATATAACGAGAAAAACATTCCGAATATTTGCAAGATCTTTGTATCGTTTGAGAGCTATGGAGTTGGAAAATATTTCAAAGCAATGAAAAGGGATTTTCGTGATTTCTAGTGTGCATATATATATACACACCATAAAAAACTGAATTATAACTCAAAAAAATCTACTCAAAAACAACTCATATTACTTTCGGGAGAACCCTCAATTTTCACTAGGACATAATCGTAAACAAGTAAACATTCAATTTAAATCTGTGAAACCTACATCTGTGTTGAATAGCAATGTGGTCAGTTTATTTTGTTAGTTAATTTATTTTTACTTTCTTGACCTCATTTTTAACCTCGAAAGATGAATTAACACCTTAACTGAAGGTCGATTGTGACTTCTAGGGAAGAATTGCAGCTTACTTTTTAAATCAACGTGTTGTGCTATTTTATTTTTACAAACATTCACACGTTCCACATTAAGTTTCAAGTCCATGTCTATTAGGTTTTTAATTGCGTGATACTGTGGTTCTCAATAGAATTAAACTTCCCGTCGCCATCAAGGTGATAGAGTTCGCTTACATTTATTGTGAATTTCTAAAATGTTTTTATTATTTTATCTTTCGTCCATTTGCACCGTGGGATTATCGAGTAATGTGGTGTTCACATTACTCGATAACCCGCAACACATTTAATGACTAAATAACCACATCTTTCTAAGGAATGCAAGGATTCTTTAAGCCATTACAAAAATTCTATTGGTACTTTCATTAGAATAGAATTATTTGGAAATATTCTATTGCTCCTTTTACTTTAAGGGAATCTTTTGAAATGATTCGATTGCTCATTTCCTTACATTATAATCCTTTCGAATTAGTCTCCTTTTTTTAGAACAGAATTCTTTGGAAAGATTCTATTGTGTCTTTCCTTATAATAGAATCCTTTAGAAAGATTTCATTGCTCCTTTCCTTTTAAGGGTATCTTTTGGAAGGATTCCATTGCTCATTTCCTTAAAATAGAATTCTTTGTAAAGATGCTATTGCTACTTTATTTTGAATGGAATCCCTTCGAAATATTGCATTGGTCCTTTCCTTAGAATGGAATCCTTTGAAAAGATTCTATTGCTCAAGAAGGTCAAAATTGGTTAGAAGTCATAAAGGAAAGACTGAAGGTTTCAAGGTGGAATTATGCGTGTAAACCCCTCAGAAGGTTGACTTGAAAAGGTAAATCGCGTGTGTACTTTTCCTGTGTTTCTACAGAAGCAAACATTCTACAGAAAAAAACTTCGTATTCCTGTTTCTATAGAAGCAAAATTTCTACACAAAAAAATTTCGTATCCGTGTTTCTACAGAAGAAAAGCTACACGAAATTCAGCTAAATCGATTAAGCTATGCTTTTATTGACCTCCTGGAAAGGTATATTAACACCGTAATAAATTGAACATTTAATAAGCTTTATGCATGTTATATCCCTTACGTATCGTTAAATTCGTTATTAAGTATCAAAAATGCAGCAAAAAAGAAATAAAAAGATATAACATAAACCCAATCTAAACTTGTATCCAAAAACATAAGAGGTTACGAATCCTTGAAAACGATACATGGAATCCAAAGGCTCCATGGAACCTAGTGGAATCGATTACTCTGTACTTTTATTGCCCCCTGGAAGGTATGTTAACACGTAATAATCAATATTTAATTAATTTTATACATGTTATAATAACCCTTATATGTCATTAAAATCGTTTCTAAATATCAAAAAACGTAATTAAAATAAATAAAATGATATAGCAAAAACCCAATCTAAACTTGTATCCAAAATATAACATGTTACAAACCTCTGAAAATGATACATGGAATCCTGCTGGAATCGATTAATTTATACTTTTATTAACCCCTAAAAAGTATGTTAACACCATAATAAGAGCATTTCATTAATTTTAAACAAGTTATAATAACCTTTAAATGCCATTAAAAATCGTTTTCGTGCATCAAAAATGAAATAAAAGGGTATAAAATAAACCAAATCTAAACGTATCCAAACAACATTAAAGGTTACGACCCCCTGAAAACGATACATGGAATCCCAAGGCTCTACAGAACCCAGCTGGATCAATTAATCTATATTTTTATAAACCCCTGTAAAGGATGTTAACACCGTAATATGAACATTTCGTAAATTTTATGCCTTTAAATACCATTAAATAACGTTTTCTTGTATCAAAAATTTAATAAAAGGATACAACATAAACCAAATCTAAACGTATCCAAAAACATTAAAGGTTACGACCCCTGAAAACGATACATGGAATCCCAAGGCTCCACAGAATCCCGTTGAATCGATTAATCTATGCTTTCACTGACCCCTGAAAGGTATGTTAACGTCATAATGAGAATATTTCATTAACTTGATATAGGTTATAACCTCACGTATCGCAACATGCATCTTTACATTTCGATAACGTGTCTGCATTGAGCGAAGCCTAGAAGCAGCCCAACGACAAGTAATCGATAACACACGAGAAAAGGAATTTCGTATACAACTATCAATCACGTTTCAACTCTGGGCAAAACTAATTTGAAATTTAAAATTACGGCGAAACCTAATTGTGAAATAAATTTACATCAGAATTAGAAGCCTCCGCTCCGAAAAGGCGTGGTGCTGACCCTAACCTTCTGACCGTGTTGTGAGGCAAATGAGGGCTATTAAAAACACTTTCTATACTGAGCTTAAGTTATTGTGTATAGGCCGCGGGTGTCATGATAAACTAATGAATTTTCAGGATCAGGAACATTTTTTAAAAAGATTTGAATAGTCACTAGGTCATCGGCGATCCCAACTGGGAAAGTGAAACGCTGGTCCCACATTACAATTTCTAATGAGGACTTTTTAATTGTAATGGCTCTTCATCCTTCTGAGCGTTGCGCATGTTTAAGTTTTACCTTGAATTCTGTAAGGTGCAGTCATAAGTCATGTAAATAATTAACTGTCTCTGGTTATTTAACCCTGATATTCGCGAGGTTTGAGAGTAGTGTAGTGTTGTTTTTACCCCAAAACACAATCCATGGCTAAATAACCACATTTTCTAAAGAATCCGTGTGTGTGTGTGTGTGCGTGTGCGTGTGCGTGTGCGTGTGCGTGTGCGTGTGTGTGTGTGTGTGTGTGTGTGTTCCTTCAACCTTTCAAAATACTTTATTGCTCCTTTCCTTAGAATAAAATCCTTTGGAAATGTTCTATTCTTCCTTTCCTTGGAATAAAATCCTTTGGAACGATTCTATTGGCCCATTCTGTAGAATATACTTTGAAAATATTATATTGGTCCTTTCCCAGATCGTAATTCTTTGGAAAGATTATATTGTTCCTTTCCTTAGAATAGAATCTTTTGGAACGATTCTATTGGCCCATTCTATGGTATAGAATTCTGGAAAGATTCTGTCTTTTCCTTAGATTATCTAATCCTTTGGAAAGATAGCATTGGTCCGTTCTTTGTAATAGCATACCTTGGAAGTACTCTATTGTGGCCTGTGCTATAGAATATAATGCTTCGGAAAGATTTTATTGCTCATTTTGTTGGAATATAATCCGTTGGAAAGATTATATTGGTCAAGAAGGTCAAAACTAGTTAGAAGTCATGCAGAGAAGACTAAAGGTTGCAAGGTGGAATTATGCATCTGAACCCCGCAGAGGGTTAAAAGTTTCTAATACCCAGCTGGTGTATTTCTTCTAAACTCACAAGATTTCACTTGCATTGTCGTTGAATTTATAATGTGGACCAAACGTAATTTCAGCTGATCAAACGAAAATGTTGGTTTCTCATTTTTAAAACATTTCGCTGAAAATAAAATACTAATAATGCATTAAATAAATTATTATGAAGTATTTCAAAGAAAAAATAGCTTTTATTGTTAAAATAGCTGTTATTTATTGTATTATACATATTTCGTAATGGTTTGTTGTGTTTTATAGCGCAGGGGCCATATTTGACCAAGTTAAGCAGAATATGGTTGCACTTTCGAATAATACACGTTGCAGCGAATGGGTTCTAGAAATTCAAAATTACAATCCTAATAAATAAGTGGTAATTAGTTCATCACAACTGATACTTAAATTTTCTACAAAAATCATCTTGTACTTTTTCTATTCGTCGAAATAGCAATAACAGTGATTATAAGGCTTCTCTTGTGTTTCAATTGACCATCTGCCCAGTTAGAAATTCAACTTATGCTTTTTCTATTTAAGGAAGTATCGATAATAGTGATTATAAGGCTTCTCTTGTGTTTCAATCCACCATCTGCTCAATTACAGATTCATCTTGTGCTTTTTCTATTCGCGGAAATAACATATAGCTTCTCTTGTGTTTGAATCAACTATCTGCTACTTACAGATTCAACTTGTTGTTTCCTATTCATGAAAATAGCAATAACAGTGATTATTTCTTATGTTTCAAAATTGATGAAACGCGTACAAATTTTCTATTGAATTTAAAAGAAAAAATAATTTATGCTAATTTTACACAGTATGATGTGAAGAATTAGCGATTTCTTGATACTTGAAGATTCAAACTTTTAACTCCGAGGCGATGCATTAGGAATTTCGCGCTTGTCATATGCAAATTTTTGACCGATTTATTCGGCAGTAATCTAACGCACGTTTGAATTCTTCTACCACTCCCTTAATATCTCCGAGTAATAGTCTGGCCCAGTTGTAGAGGGAGTGCTTGTTTTAAAAGTACGAAGAACAGCTTTCGAATTCAACTTTTCAACTTTCCTATTGAAACTAGTTAACAAATTATCTTTAAGTACAAAACAAGCTTAACTGAGATTTGATTAGTTCGTCACTCAACGGCTGTTTGCTGCACGAATACTAAACTTAATTGGGAGATAAATGAACGAGGTGGGCTGTTATTCTCCAATAACACTTAAAACAAGCAGTATTATTAAAAATAACAGTTAGCAACTGTTATCGAAAATACTAAGTTATCGATAAACGTTTAAGAGTAACTTTTAAAATAAGTAATTAAACTTACTACAAACATTACAGAAGTAAATTAAAAAGTATTAAAGTTTCTAAAATGTTTGGGAAGTTACAATAGCTGAAATTATTTAGTTTAACCCTCCAAGTGGTTGGTTGTTTTCGGGGTTTTATGGCGCAAGGGCCATATTTGACTAAGCAACCCTCCAAGTGATGATGAGATATTTCGCCCATCAAGATATGACCAATTTTGCAATGACGAAATACATCGTCATCAAAATATTGTTAACTTTTTTATAAGGCGAGACCACGATTTGGTCAATTTTTTTCTTATGACGAGATATCTCGTCCATCAAGATCTGGTCAGTTTTGCTTATAACGAGATACCTCGTCAAGACAACCACCAGGAGGGTTAGGCAACTACTGACTATTTAAATTAACTGTTTAAAATTGAACTGTTGACATCTCGATTTAAGTTAGGAAAGTGAAAAATTATATGAAAATTAATTACCTTTCTCAGGGGAATGTAATAGTGTATCCTGGCCCCTCCTCGGAGTTCTTTTACAATAATATTCAAAAAAATTCAAGGGTTATATTTGATAGTCTTTTGAAAAGGTTACATTATGTTGCAAAAAAAGTCACTTTGAGAAATCAGCTATTAACCCTCCTAGTATCTTGACGAGGAATCTCATCATTACCAAAACCATTACCAGATCTTGATGGACGAGATATCTCGTTCAAACCACTCGAGGGTTAAAGGACGTCTGAAAGATTCCAGATGGGAATATACATCCTTAAAATATTTTTCAAAAATACTGTTTGAACAGCTTAAAGGTTGGTTGGGTTAGGTTTAATGATGCAAGGGCCATATTTGGCCGAGCTCAGCATAACGTCAAGTAGATGGAAAGGAAAACTTTACTCACACAGAAGAGAGAAACACTCAGGGAGGGATCAAACCTGACAGAACAGCTCAAAGGAAAGTAACACATAATTTTAAAGCCTAGAAACTACATAATTAAAAACAAAAAAATCACGAAATTGTTTTTTGACGCTTCTATTTTCCGGGTTACCTTAATACTACTAAAGGAAGTATTAAGTACTCCCCTTAATACTTTCTTCACAATAAAACTCCTCATAATTAAGAATCATTAAAGGCAATGTATTTTCAGTCAAATAAGCACATTTACTTCTAAGCTGTTTTCGGATTAAGTGCATTTTCTTTGTAAGTTCAAATATATTAGGTTCATTACATCAATCGATAACTATTAGATGTCCATTCTAACTCATAAAGATCATCGCAGGAAATGTTAAGATAGATTTAGTGTGTTTTCTTTGTAAATTCAAAATATATTAGGTTCAGTACATCAGTGTGTATCTTATTAGATGTCAATCCGACCTCACAAAGATAAGTGAAATCAGTGACCATTGGGCGAGAAGTTAAGATAGATAGATTTAGTGCGTTTTATTTACGAGTCAAAATATATTAGGTTCAATACATCAGAAGGGTATCTTTTGTGAGTACGGACAGACATCTAATAAGTGACATCAGTGACCATCAGGGGAAAGGTTAAGATAGATAGATAGCATTTTCTTTGTAAGTCCAAAATATATTAGGTTCAGTACATCAGTCTATCTCATTAGATGGCAGTCTGACCTCACAAAGATAAGTGAAATCAGTGGATTTAGTGCGTTTTGTTTGCGAGTCCATATATATTAGTTTCAGTACATCAGTCGGGTATCTTATTAAATGTCCTTCCGACTCACAAAGATAAGTGCATTCAGTGACCATGGGAGAAAAGGTTCAAGATAGATAAGAATGTAGAACACACAAGGTTGTTATACCGATTCTGAAATATGCATTATACTTGTAAATAAACTGTTTTTAATACTTGAAATTTTTTATTCATTGCATGTATCCAATTATTACCACAAAATTCACACACTTTGAAAAGTATTTAAAGAACAGAAACTTAAAAAATATTCGAGGGAGTTTCTAGGAATTATATTCTCCCCTCAAAAGATGAAATTACTACCGAAAACTCGCAAACGCACTTGGAAAACTTTAAAAAGTCAATATAGAAAATTTTAAGTAAGTTCTAACATTATCCTCCCTCTAAAGAAGCAAATTACAGAAAAAGTAAAAACCACTTAGAACACAGTTTAAAAAACCAATATGGAAAATTACCAGATGCAAATTATTAACAAAATAAACAAATACACTTGGAAAAAATTAAAAACAGCAATATGGAAAATCAACTCGAAGGAGCATTGCATCCTCCCTACAAAATATGAAAATTATTACCCGGAAATCAGCACCCTCCTGAAAATTTTTTAAAAAATGGAAAAACAACGATGTAAATTATAATCAGCAAATGCGCAAACACTCATGGGAAAAAAACAATTTCTTAACACCAATATGGAAAACCCACTTGCGAGATTGGGATTGGTTTGTCTTTCTACGGCATTTCTTGCTACATGAGGGCTAAATATACTTGCGGGAATTTACCTCATTATATCATCCCCTCCAAAGATGAAAATGGTTACCAGAAAATCCATACACTTGAAAATTAAAAATAAACAACGATATAGAAAACAACAAAGATGGAAATTATGGCCAAAAAAGACACATGGAAAAATATTTTAAAACACCAATATAGAAAATCCACTTGTGGAATTGAGACTGGTTTTCTACCCTAGTCATATTTTGCTACACGAGTGCTATCTCTACTTGTGTGAATTTACTACATTTTGTATGCTCTCCTCAAAAGATTAAAATTATTACCCCAAAATACATAGTCTTGAAATTTAAAAACATAATATGGGAGAAAACAAAGATGCAAATTATGACCAGAAAATGCACATGAAAAAATATTTTAAAACATCAATATGGAGGACCTAGTTGGGGATTGGTTTTCCACTCGTAATTTCTTGCTACACGAAGGCTAAATCCACTTGCGAAAACTTACCGCATTATATCCTTCCCCAGAGATTGAAATTATTACCAGAAAATACGCAAACGCACTTGAAAATTAAAAAAACTATATGGAAAACCGCAAAGATGTAAATTATGACCAGAGAATGCACATGTAAAAAATGTTAAAACGCCAATATCGAAAACCAACTTGCTTGATTTGGATTGATTTTCTATTCTAGTCATCTAGTCATTATCAGACCACGAGGGCTAAATCTACTTGTGGAAATTTACCGCATTATATCCTTCCCCAGAGGTTAAAATTATTTCCAGACAATACTTATACTTGAAAATAATTAATAAAACACAATGGACAACAGCAAAGGGTGCAAATTATTTCCAGAAATTACTAACACTTGAAAATTAATAAAACACATTGGAAAACAGCAAAGGGTGCAAATTATAAACAGAAAATGCACATGGGAAAAAAATTAAAAACACCAATATTGCGATTGATTTGTCGCTCTGTGGTCATTTTTTACATGAGGACTAAATCTACTTGCGGAAAAATGCCACATTGTAAAGATGCTTCCCTCAAAAGATGAAAATTGTTACCAGAGAATACACAAACACACTTGGAAAATTTGAAACGCCAATATAGAAAAAGTACTTGAGGGAACGGCTCTTCGAATGGATCGTTACAGCTCCTACCTCGATGCTATTACGTCAATTATACCAAGCCACCTGACCCTTACGTTGTCAATTTGCAAATCATCCCCCAAAATCGTGTATACCCGAGGGAAGTTTGCAGAGAAGTGGGCCATTGTCAACATCAGTTCAATGCCACTCTGACACTGAGGCCCAGCAGACCTATATCGAAAGACCGCACCATTACGTAATGTCGGCCGTGTCAAGGATAGACCTATTTGCCTTTCCAATGGTTTATGGACTTCTGTTGGTGAAAGCGAAGATTTTAGTCTCTCCTTTGATCTCGTAAGGGTCCAGGCACACTGGTCAATGTGTAGGGTTCTGACACGAGCTTGCCACAACGCAGGGAAGGAAAGCAATGAACTAATCGGTTTTATGAGGCCAATTATTCGGCGGCGTTTAATTAGCTTGCTGGCGGGTTTTGCTTTCTTCTCAAAAGGAATTTGTTTCGTGTGGATTTTTGTTGTATAAATTTGTTTGATATGTCGGGTCAAGAAAGTAAGAGTTGGAACTGACAGTTTCGCCGTCAATGCTGTCGCTTTGGTTTGTCTTTTTACGGTCATTTTTTGCTGCACGATACCTAACTTGACCGAGCGTTATTGTCGCTGTTACAGGTTAGTGCAGAAAGGGTAGCATTGGTTTGTCTTATATGGTAATTTTTTGCTAATCTAGCTAATTTCACCGACCATTATTGCTAGTTTCTTGTAAGTGTCGTTTTGGTTTGTCTCTCTATGGTCATCTTTGCTGCATACTCTCAAGTTAATTTTACAGATCATTATTGTCAGTTTCATGTTAGTGTAAAAAGGGTCGTTTTGGTTTGTCTCTCTATGGTCATTTTCGCTAGACTCAAGCCAATTCTAAAGATCATTATTGTCAGTTTCATGTTAGTGTAAAAAGGGTCGTTTTGGTTTGTCTCTCTATGGTCATTTTCGCTAGACTCAAGCCAATTCTAAAGATCATTATTGTCAGTTTCATGTTAGTGTAAAAAGGGTCGTTTTGGTTTGTCTCTCTATGGTCATTTTCGCTAGACTCAAGCCAATTCTAAAGATCATTATTGTCAGTTTCATGTTAGTGTAAAAAGGGTCGTTTTGGTTTGTCTCTCTATGGTCATTTTCGCTAGACTCAAGCCAATTCTAAAGATCATTATTGTCAGTTTCATGTTAGTGTAAAAAGGGTCGTTTTGGTTTGTCTCTCTATGGTCATTTTCGCTAGACTCAAGCCAATTCTAAAGATCATTATTGTCAGTTTCATGTTAGTGTAAAAAGGGTCGTTTTGGTTTGTCTCTCTATGGTCATTTTCGCTAGACTCAAGCCAATTCTAAAGATCATTATTGTCAGTTTCATGTTAGTGTAAAAAGGGTCGTTTTGGTTTGTCTCTCTATGGTCATTTTCGCTAGACTCAAGCCAATTCTAAAGATCATTATTGTCAGTTTCATGTTAGTGTAAAAAGGGTCGTTTTGGTTTGTCTCTCTATGGTCATTTTCGCTAGACTCAAGCCAATTCTAAAGATCATTATTGTCAGTTTCATGTTAGTGTAAAAAGGGTCGTTTTGGTTTGTCTCTCTATGGTCATTTTCGCTAGACTCAAGCCAATTCTAAAGATCATTATTGTCAGTTTCATGTTAGTGTAAAAAGGGTCGTTTTGGTTTGTCTCTCTATGGTCATCTTTGCTATACTAGCTAATTTCACCGATCAGTATTGTCAGTTCATATTAGTGCAAAAGCATGCATGACATAAGTATGGCGTCATTGATGATGATTTTGAGCTTCCGTTAAAGATTCCTACGAGTATTGTCAGAAAATCAATTTTTGAACTATTACTTATTAATGAATTTAATTACCTCGCAGGCGGATTTTTTTATCTCAAAAGAAACTTCTTTCTAGTGGATATTTGTTGTGCAAATGTTTTGAAATCGGATCCAAGAAAGTAAACGTTGGTTGGTTTGGGTTCTATGGCGCAATGTCCAAAAACGGACGAACTGCGTCAAGCACAAGACATAATTCAAGCCAATGGAGATAAATAAAAAAGCTGAAATAATGCAATCATCTATGAAAAGTAGATAAAAAACACGTGTTATAGAAAAGATTATATGGATGTGATTTAAGTGAAGTAAGGGGTGTATGTTAAAAGATAAACAAATAGGTCATCCATAGAATAATTTAAGGATGCTAAAAATATAACTAAATATATAAATAAAAAATAAGATAAATATGAGTAAAAGTCGGAACGGACAGTTTTAACGCAAAAAATTTTAACGGAAAAACTTAACAGAAGTAGTTAGATTTTATAATGCAATTTTATGATTAGAAAAGTAAAATTGATAATATATATATATATATAACTAGCTGAATTTCCCCGGCGTTGCTCGGGTTTCATTGGTTAAACGTCGATTGAAAGTTAAACATTTGCTAAGTTAAACATTTTTGGCACAAAAAATCACTTTTCTGTCAGAAAATGCAAATATAGAGAAAAAATAAGCGAGCGCAAAATTATTTTAAAACTGAGATTTTTATAGCTTCTACAATTTACTTTAGATCCATTTCATATACTATAGGTAAGACAAACCTACAAAAACTGATACTGAGATGACTATATACAAAAGTCGATTTTGAGTTTTGGAGTGATTGTGAATGCCCTTTAAGTTCATTTTCTTAAAAAAAATGACATACATCGTATTACTGTAGTCAGGTTTTTTCTTATTACTATTTTTTTATTTGTAACACCTTGCACCAGGAATGCGAATTTCAGAATTCCACCATCATTATGAAAGACTGACAGATCATATTGATACGATATCATGATCAACGTTTCAAGCAATTACACTTTATGCTTGAAAATTCCATCCCGCATTTTACAGACTGGATACATAAACGATATGATACTGAGCTATTTTCAGCACAACTGACCCATCTCCAATTGCCATCATACTCTAAGATTCTAAAAAACCTGCAAGGTCATCTTGAGAGGCGACTCCTGTAGATGTTAACTCTGACGTCATCTGTACAGCCAAATCGGGAGGGAGCGTCCCTAGCAATACTCAATGTTATTCCTATGGGGATTTCGAATTGTTTTAAGCCCCCTACGACAAATAGAAAGGGAATTAATATGTAGCCTACGTTACCCGCAGGGTTCTAAAGCATAAGTGTACCAAATTCCGTGTAGATTGGTCAAACGGTGTAGATTTGTATAGAGAACAGACAGACAGATGCCAACTCTGCTTTATATGTATAGATACTCTGATTCAAATAATAAATTATGTATCAGAAACAAAGAAGGAATTTATACCCCAAAAAAATCCACAAAAATTAGCTTGACCTAAGCATGTGATGCTATTTTTCCCTTTATCTAAGTATTTCCTCTTATCGATCATGGTCTAAAAAGAGCTATATCAGCTTATTCTACTAGCTGTACAAAGCTAAATACTAAATAACCATATCTATTGTTTGTAACCATATCTATTGTAACCATATCAATAAGTTTTATTGTACCTTTTCTCCGAATAGAATCGTTTTGGAAAGATTATGTTTTTTTCATTAGAATATCCTTTTGAAGAATTCTATTTGTCCTTTCCTTAGAATATCCTTCGGAAATATTCCATCCGTAATGTCCTAAGAATAGAATCATTTGGAAAGATTCTATTGACCCTTTCCTTACAATAAAATCATCTGGAAAAATTCTATAGGCATTCTCCTTAGACTAGAATTCTTTGGAAATATTATATTGGTCAAAAAGGTCAAAACTGGTAAGAAGTCATGAAGGGGAAATTGCAGGTTGGAAGGTGGAGTTATCTGTGTGAACCCATCAGAGGTTGACAGCCAAAAGCTAAAACTACGTCTGACAAATTAAAGAGCTTCGGACAACATAATGATAAGCCAGAGATACTAGGGGTGTTCAAATGAAAAGGTACGAAACGACACTGTGGGTATAATTGAAGTCTTTATTCAAAAGTAATCACCAGAGGACTGAGCACAACTATCCTACTGTTTCACGAGCCGAAGGATTCCCTGTTACCAGAATTCCTGTGGCTGTGACAAGAGCCAGTCCTCCACTGTGTCCTTCAGTTCGTCGTCCGAGTTGAAGCGCTTCCCTTTGAGATGTTTTTTAGCGGACAAAACAGATGGAAGTTGTAGGACGATATGTCCGGGCTGCAGGGCGGATGCTCAAGCTGCTCCCTCTTGAACTTGGCCAGTACACTTTATGTGACCCTGGAGACGTGTGGACGCGCGTCATCGTGGAGCAGAATCACTCCCTCCGTGAGCAGCCCAGGCCGTTTGCTCTTGATGGACTTGCGTAGGCTACGGAGTGTCTCACCTACCGGTTTAACACCTTCCGCAATCAGAAATCTGATAACACCTCGCTGCTCCTCAATCGTCGAATTTTGCAATGTGAACGCCATGATGTCCTCACACGCACTGCCGCGTCAATTGGACGGAACACACAACTGCATGCTTCTCTTCTGCGTCATGTGCGGGCGCCCGCGCATGCGCACAACTACGCCGGTACTCGTGCATTCGCTTCCTTAGATGTCTCACTACGTTATCCCAAAGCGGCATATTCAAATTTCAACCGGTTTGGTTTTTACGACGTTTCATACCTTTTCATTTGAACACTCCTCGTACTAGCTCCGTAGTAAAAAATAATCAAAAGCAAAATATTCAAGATCAAAAGAATTTTTGATTGTTTGAAAGAGTGCTGAATACTTGAAAGAGTAAGACAAGAGCACTCTTGTATAGTTTACAAGTCATTATAATGTTGGAATTTTTTAACTTAAAAATTGCTGAAAATTGGCTTTTCATTATACTGCCCGAAGCCCTTCAATTGGAAAAATGTAAACAGGTTTTATTCTTCCTTATTTTGTGTGCAATGGTGGACAAATTAGTTTGGTTTTATGGCGCAATGGCCAGAGTTGGCCAAACAACACCATACAATATTAAGACAGAAATAAAATACTATTTTATAAATTTTACAGGGAAGAAGGTCGGTAGGTAGTTGAATTAACGTCGCACTGGAACAACACATCGGGCTATTGGCGACTGTTCGGGAACAATCCCGAAGGGACCACGTAATTTTGAACCAAGTAACACCGCGTAATTTTGAACCACGGTCACATGACGTGGTCAACACCTGAGCTGGCACCCCACTCTCCAAGCTTCCACACCAAGGCCAACGTGAGGACATTTGAGGCCATGACATATTTAACGTGCACCAGCTCCGTGTACACAAATCTTTATTTAAACCTAGTTTCGAACTCGCAATCCTCCGGTTGCTAATCCGTTTCTATCCCAACCAGGCAACCTCGTCCCCCAAAATTACAGAGAAACTATAAAACAAAAATTTTTTGTTGAAAATCTGAGGTAGAACTAAGTCAAAGTTCAAAAGCTAAATAAAGTTTAAAACCCAATGTTTGTAATG
This sequence comes from Meta bourneti, assembly GCA_933210815.1. Taxonomy (NCBI): domain Eukaryota; kingdom Metazoa; phylum Arthropoda; class Arachnida; order Araneae; family Tetragnathidae; genus Meta; species Meta bourneti. The sequence continues at coordinate 84,472,766 of OW119934.1, forward strand.
AATAAAAACAAGTTTGTCTGTGACAGGGATCTGTCAACAGGTCTTTTAAGGGGAGATGATTAACACCAAAAAGGTTTCGTCTATTGTGATTAAATTTAGAACATTCTCTGAAAATGTGTCGCACTGATATACGGTTATAAGTGGAACATACTGGAGTGGGTTCTTCACGCAATAAATGGCGCCGCGGTAGCCCAGTTGGAAGAGAAACGGATTAGCAACCAGAGGGTTGTGAGTTCGAAACTGTCCAACCAAAACCCGTCGTGTACAAGAGGACTGGTGCACGTTAAAAATACCGTGGCCTAAAATGTCCTCACGTTGGCGGGGTGTGGAAGTATGGAAGGTGGGGTGTTAGCTCAGGTATTGACCTCATCATCTAAGCGTGGTTCAAAATTTCCACGCTTAGATGATGTTGTCCTCAAATCTTTACGTGGATGTCCTTGAATCTTTCACTTTGGGATGGGTCCCGGACTGTCACAAATAGCTCGTTGTGTTGCTCCAGTGCGACGTTAATTAACTTCCTACCGCTGAATAAATGTCTATGCGTTAATTAAGTTCCTACCGCTGAATAAATGTCTATGCGTAGAGTCGATAAGTAGACAAAAGAAATAAAGTACAGCTTTGATATAAAAGCTTTTTTATAGCAACGCTTTTGGCACGTTTTTGGCGTGCTTTTTGTAGCGAGTTATTAGGATTATGGCAACCTCGCGATTATTTGAATGTCTTATTAATTTTTATAGATTGTCATTTTTTTATTTTACCATGGCTAGTTAACTCTAGTTTGCTAGAATTAATGTGATCTATTACAACATTCATTTTTGTAGCCTGATTCCATTAGACTTAAAGCTAATGCATTATTTAACTTGGACAAACTTCTATAGCAATATTTCAGAAAAGTAGATTTTTTTCATTAAAGTAAATGCTTACCTATTAGTAGTGAGAATGATCAGTTGTGTTGAATTCTTTTCTGTTTTTAAAATTATTTTAGTTAATTCTTTAATTATTTTAATCTAAGACTAAAACGGTGTTTTTTCTAAGAAATTCTTCCATGGTGAAAAAGTAAAGATTTTTTCATTAAAGTAGATTCTTGCCTAGTAGTAGTAATAAGCAGTTATGTGGATTTTTTTCGATTTTTAAAATTGTTATCGTTAATTTTTCAATTATTTTCCGCTAAACCTAAAACGGTGTTTTTTTCTACGAAATTTATTCTTCGCGACATAAAAAGCACGCCAAAAGCGTTTCCACAAAAGATTTTTAAATCACAGCTGTACCAGAAATACCTTCTTGCTTGTCGAGAATTCTGCATAACACGTAATATCTCCTCACAATGCACGATTTCCTGAGAAAAAATAGGTGGGAAAAAATATTACAGAATGGCCTCATAATATTTTTCCACGGACAATTCTCATTCACACGCATGCGAATTTCAATGTGTGTGATTGTAGCTCCATTTTATTATTAAACTTCCAAAGCCTTAACTTCAACACCAGCTGCAAGCAAAAAAACCTCAATTGTTTCAAACAACCACGACAGATGCACTTTCAATCTGGCGTATTGGAAATAACTCCAAAACCGATATCATTTTTTTCTTTCGTGTTTCTAAAATCTGGTGGGTTGTAATCTACATTTCGCACTATAAAGTGTGTCTTACAAAGCAAACAACAAAACAAAGAGTTCATAGGCTGCCCTGAAAGTGGAGCAACTGCTCTGCATAAGTAAAAAGAGCGTTTCGGCTAGAATTGTTATGGTGGGCGGTTACGGTTCAGAAAAGCAATGCTCCATTAGTCGCGCCGATGAGGTAACAAAGTGTCATCTCTCTAATTAAGGTTTTAAGGTTAGTTAGTTTTGGGATGTACCAAATGTTCGTTATATAACGCCAAAATTGGTGTTTCATTTTTGGCGTTATAGCATTCATTAGTGCTCTTTCGTCAAAAAATCAGGTGTGAATGTGTTCAGAAAAACTACTTACTACTATTTACGAGTTGTCTTTCGTTGTGAAGTACAGAGTGTCCTAAAAGTTCCCGTACTGATGATTCGTGAATTTATTATACAAAAACAACAAATTTTAAAACAATTGTTTTTATGCTAATGGTGAAAAGCACTTTTAACATAACGTAGGAAAAAAATGTGAACTCACATTTATAATAAATGTTCAAAATGTCCGCCCCTTTCTTGGATGCAAAGCTGAAGTCGTTTGCGCATATTTTTAGAAACGCGTTTCAAGATGCTGGAAGTTACTTCTTGTATCCTTTGACTAATGGCAATTTTCAGATCATCTATTGTTTGGGGATTGTCTTCATAAACTTTGTTCTTTAAATATCCCCACAGGAAAAAGTCAGGGATGTTCAGATCAGGGGAACGAGGTGGACAAAGATTTCTTGAGATGAGTCGATCGACAAAAAAATCTTGAAGCATGTCCATGGTTTCATAACTTGTATGGCAGGTTGCACCGTCTTGTTGGAACCAAGAATCTCGTTCATTCACATCTAATAATGCAACAAATTGTTGGATAAGTTCTCTGTATACAGTGCCATCAACAGTTGACTCGAAAAACAGAGGCCCAACAATCCTTTTGAGTGATACGGCACACCAAACGCCAATTTTTTGAGAATGTAAAGGTTTTTGCATTAATGAATGGGGATTTGTCGTCGCCCAAATGCGGGAGTTTTGCGTGTTCACATAACCGCTTAAATGAAACCATGCCTCATCGGAGAAAAATGTTTTGTCCAAAATGTTGATGTTGCGAATAAATCTCCGGAACCATCGGCAATAATAAAGAAGCTTCTCATTGTCCAGTGGCTTTAGCTCCTGTAACATTTTTACGCGATAAGCACGAAAATGCAAAGCTCTTAAAGCCTTATGTATCGATCCACGTGATGTGCCCATTTGTTGCGACAAACGCCTCACGGATTGATGAGGAGATTTCAATATCCTCGTTGAGTTTCTTGCACAAAGTCTGGTGTAACGACTTTCGGTCTTCCACTTCTGTGTTTATCTTCCACCGAACCTGTCTCACGAAATCGCCGAACGAGTTGATATAGCGTATCTTTACTCGGTATTGCATCATCTGGATATTTATGTCGCCAAAATTCTTTACATCTTTCATATGATTTACATTCAAAATAAGCCTCAAACAGAGCAATTCTCTGAATGCGTGATAAACTCATTTTGCAATGAAGAACGAAATGACATGGAACTTTATTATCGCACAACTTGAGCGAGAAGAAAACCATGCGATAAAAATTAAAGAATCCATAAAATTATAAGCAGACGATAAAATTCAATAATTAAAAATAAACACAGACAAATGATTTTTTTAAAGTTGGGGTGCGGGAATTTTTAGGACACTATAATTTCTTTGTGATATGCCAAAAATGAGTGCTTCACTTTTGGCGTTATAGCAATCATTCGTTCATCAAACAATAATAAACAAGAAATCAGGTGTGAATGAGTCAAAAAACTACTTTTATTCCCCAAAACAATTTTTATATAGAAAGTTTCTTTAATTATTATTCTTTAATTCCTTAAGTATATAATATTAACTAGTTGTATTTTGATGTGAAGAATAATTTCTTTGTGATGTACAAAATGAGTGCTTCATTTTTTTCTCGCTTTGCAATCATTTTTTCATTAAACAATAACAAACAAGAAACCAGGTATTAATGAGTTCAAAAACTACGTTTATTATTCTAAACAATTTTTTATTATGTAGAAACTTTGTTAAATAATATATTAACGAATTGTATTTCGATGTGAAGAATAATTTATTTGTGATGCACCAAAAATGAGTGTTTTTTTTGTTTTTGGCGTCATAGCAATCATTCCGTCTAACAATAACAAGCAAGAAAACGCGGAAGAAGTGAGAAGTTAAAAAAAACTATTTTTATTCCCCTCGACAAACTATTTATTTTTTGTAGAAAGTTTGATATGTTTTGCGAATTATATTTTGAGATGTGAAGCATAATTTTCTTGGGGTGTACGAAGCATTCCGTATAAATCGTCAAAAATGAGTGTTTCATTTTTGGCAGCATAGAATTGCTCTTCTTTCCACAAAAACAAACTAGAAAACAGGTGATTGAGTTCAGAAAAACTATTTTTATTCCGCTAAACAATTTATTTTGTAACTTTTTGTAGAAAGTTTGTTTATTGGATATTACTTAAGAGTTGTATTTTGATGTGAAGTATAGTTTCCTTGCGATGTATCAAAAATGAGTGCTCCATTTTTGGCGTTTTGCAATCATTCTTTCATCAAACCATTACAAACAAGAAACAGGTGTGAATGAGATACAAAAACTACTTTCATTCCCCTAAACAGACAATTTCTTTTGTAATTTTTAGTAGAAAGTTTGTTTATTGGATATTACTTAAGGGTTATATTTTTATGTGAAGCATAATTTCCTTGCGATATAATGAACTGACAAAATGTCCAGTGTAGCGGATGTTCACCCGCGTCAAAGTGCTTACTCGAAAACAAAGCATTTCTGAAAACACTTCTCCTTTTTCAAACTTTCCTACAGAACCCTAGTCAGATTCAGGAATACGAGACATCAGATACTTTCCCACGCAGCATTTTCACCCTATGAGGGGTCCTCACACATAATTCCACCTTGCAACCAGCAATCTTTTCTATTTGACTTCTAACAAGTTTTAACCTTCGAGACCAATAAAATCCTTCCAAAGGATTCTGTTCTAAGGCAAGGAGTAATAGAATACTTTCAAAATATTCTATTAAAAGGAAAGGACAAAAACAAATCTTTCTAAAGGATTCTTTTATAAGGAAAAGGGCTGATAAAAATCTTTCCAAATAATTCTTTTCTAAGGAAGAGGGCCAATAAAATATTTCCAAAAGATTAACCTCCCAGGAAAGGAGCATTATAATCTTTCCATAGGATTCTATTTTAAGAAAACAAGCATTAAATTTTTCCAAAGGATTCCAACCAAAAGGATTCTAATCTATGGAAAGGACCAATGGAAACTTTCCAAAGATTCTATTATATTCTAAGGACCAATAAAAACTTTCCAAAGGATTCACTTCCAAGTAAAGGAGCAATATATTTCCAGTGGATTCTAATCTAAGGGAAGGACCAATAGAAACTTTCCAAGGGATTCTATTCTACAGAATGGATCAATAGATGTGGTTATCTAGCCATTAGGTGTGTTGTTGGATAAAAGCAATTCTACGCTACTCGGAAATTTCGCAACCCTCAGAGGGTTAAGATCGGTCACACTGGATCAGCATGCGTTAAAACACATGACATCAGCATGCGTATTCCGTTTATGTACTGAAAACAACGTCGGCACGCATGAGTATTTCAGCTAATTTAGTGTCGCAGAACTCATGTCGAACCAATGTGTGGCTTTATCAATGCTTGAAGTCTCAGAGAAAGTCAATGAATCCACCTCTGCTACTTTCCTTTAGGTTTTTAAACTGTTTCAAAGAGGCACGATTTATGAGTCAATTTATCGAAGCATTCACGTCTAGTTCATGGGATCCAATTAAGACGGTATACGGTTTTCACCGATAAAGATCTACGCCATGCGAATTACAAAATTGTAGTTTTCCCAGTTCTATTGCTACTTTCCTTTGAAGTGAATCCTTTGGAAAGATTCTGTTGGTCTCTCATTTCTCTCTCTCTCTCCCCTTAGAGAATAGAATTCTTTGGAAATCTATTGTTCCTTTTCATTGAAGTGAATCCTTTGGAAAGATTCTGTTGATCCTTTCCTTGGAATAGAATGCTTTGGAAAGATAAGATTCTATTGATCTTTTCATGGAATAGAATCCTTTGGAAAGATTCTATTCCTCTTTTTCTTGAAAGTGAATCCTTTGGAAAGATTCCGTTGGTCAGTTCCTTAGAATTGAATGTTTTGGAAAGATACTATTGATCCTTTTTGTACAATAGAGTCCTTTTGAAAGTTTCTATTGGAAAAGATCAACGCGCTGGTTAGAAATTAAGTAGGGATGACTATAGGTTACAAGGTGGAATTATGCGTGTGTACCCCTCAGAGGGTTAAACCCTGTCAAACACTGGAGCAGCACGTGTCGCAAAGAGTCATGCATATTGCAGCCATCGCAGAACTGATGTCGGCTTTGCCAATGCTTGAAGCTTCAGGGAAAGGCAATAATTTCAACACTGCTACTTTCCTTTTGGTTTTTAAACTGTTTAAACTGCCTCGAAGAGGTACAATTTATGAGGCAATTTATCGAACCATTAACGTCCAGTTTATGGGGTTCACTTATTAAGACGGTATACGGCGTTCACTGATAAAGATCTACCGCCATGTGAATTACAAAATTATAGTTTTCCCAGTATTCCGCGTGATCTGCTTCTGGTTGATCTGTTTTTCTCTTACTGGGGTGTGGACAACACACAGAGTTCGCATATTAAATGAGACTGCAATCCTGAGGTTCGAAAGGGGTCAGCCTCCAACGACAAGATCGTATACCATTGATAAACTAATGACAGGTGCAGCTCTACGAAGGAAGACTGCGACTCATTAATCAAAATAAGTGAATGTGGGGATCAAGAGACTCTAACCGTCTCTGGAAAATAAACCAGTTCATAACCGAATGTGCTTTGGGGTCTACAGAGAAGAGCGTTGTGGGTTTTTTTTGCGCTGCGCTGATCACGCGTCTTCCGAATTCGAAGTGACAGGAACTAATTCGGTTCTTATCAGTCGGTAAATCTGTGGGCGAATGCTAAGTAATGGATAATGGTGAAGAGGATATGCACACTGCATCCTGAATAGTGTCAAAGCGTTCATTAGTAAAAGGATTAGTTTAATAAGTGCATTAGGAGCGGAATGGAAGCTGGGTAGTCTGAGTGAGAGTCAATTGCGATTTCCTTCGCGTACTATCTTTTTGATTGTTTGGGGTAATTATGATCATCAATGGATGAATTTGATTTTGAATGAGAATCACTTGCGATTTCTTTCACTTACTATCGTTTTGATTGTTTATAATTGGGGGATAGATTCGTTTTCAAATGCGAATCTGAATTAGAATCACTTGCAATATCCTCCGCGCAATATCTTTTTGATTGTTTAACGTAATTACCCTCATTGATATATAAATTCGTTTTCAAGTGAGAATGTGAATACGAATAACTTATGATTTCCTCCGCGTATTAACTTTTTGATAGTTTAATGTATGTAATTACTCCTATTGATTGACAAATTCGTTTGAGAATGAGAATCACTAGTGATTTTCTACGCGTATTATCTTTTCTATTGTTTAATGTAATTATAATCATTGAGGGATAAATTCGTTTTCAAATGAGAGTTTGGAAAAGAATATAAAAATCATCAAGGGATCAAAAGACTAAACGTCTCTGAAAAACAGACCAGTTTATAACGACTGTGCTTTGGGGTCTACAGAGAAGAGAGTTGTGGGTTTTTTGCGCTGGCGCTGATCACGCGTCTTCCGAATTCGAAGTGACAGGAATTAATTCGGTTCTTATGAGTCGGTAAATCGGTGGTCGATTGGTAAGAAATGTATAATAGTAAAGAGCATGCACACTGCATCCTGAAAAGTGCAAAGCGTTCATTAATAAAAAGATTGGTTTAATTAGAGCATTAGGATCGGAGTGGAAGCTAGGTAGTCTGAGTGAGTCACTTGCGTACTGTCTTTTTGATTGTTTTGGGTAATTATGATCATTCATGGATAAATTCGCTTTTGAATGAAAATCACTTGCGATTTCCTTCGCACAATATCGTTTTGATTGTTTAACGTAATAACCCTCATTGATGTAATAACCTTCATGATTCGCTTCCGAATGAGAATCTGAATAAGAATCACATCGATTTCCTACGCGCATTACCTTTTTTTTTGATTGCTTAAAGTAATTATAATTATTGAGGGTTTTTCAAATGAGAATCTCAATACGAATCGCTAGCGATTTCCTTCGCTCATTTTCTTTTTGATTGTTTAAAGTAATTACCCTCATTGATGGGTAAATTCGGTTCCGAATGAGAATTTGAATACGAATCACTTGCTATTTCCTTCCTTGATTATCTTTTTGATTGTTAAGGTAATTACCCTCTTTGAAGGACAAATTCGCTTCCGAATAAGAACCTGGATAAGAATCACCTACACGCATTATATTTTTGATTGTTCAACGTAATTACCCTCATTGATGAGCAAATTCTCTTTCAAATGAGAATCGAAACAGGAATCACTTGCCTATTTCTTTCGCGCACTATCTTTTTAATTAGTTAAAGTCATCAGAATAATTGATACATAAATTTCCACTAATTTAAGTATTTAAATAACAAAACCGATTTTCTTGAAAATTATAAATATTATGTTCGGAAATGTATGCTTACGATGATAATCAGTGGTGTAAGGTAGTGGCTGGTGAGGTTCAGCCATCCCAAAGCAATAGAAAAGTGAAACGGTCATCGACTCTACCAGACCAAGTAGACCAGGTGGGGTTTCATGATGCAAAGGTGATATTTAGCCAAACTTCACCAAACACAAGACTAAATCTAGTAATGGACATATATAAGGAAAGGCATATATAAGGAAAGGCATGTATAAGGATGACGATTAATCCAGAAGCTGTTGCAAACCTTCTTGTATAAACTTTAAGGGAAGGTAGGGATTAACAGATTAATCCGCATTACAAAGTGTTAGGTGGGTCTTTATGGCGCAACGACCTATTTGGCCAACCTGAGCCAAGCACAAGACAATATCAAGTAATGAACGTGTATGCACAAGGAACGTTTTACTGACACAGGAAAGAGAAATACGTCCCTGATAGTGACAGGAGTTGAGCCCGAGCTCGCAGGCTGCTAGCCATAGAGGAAATATAAAAATAAAGCTAGCAACAGTAACATTTTATGTGCCTAGGATCATGTGACCAAAACTAGTAGTAAAGTGACCCTTAGACTACTTTTGTCTGCAGAGTGGAAACGAAAATTCCTCATCTGATTGGTCCACGGGACATAGTAGCAGACTTTGTCGATTTCACCATTTGTCACCACTCTATAGAAATGCTCATTCATGCACCTACCTTATCATAAGATTGTTTTTACCAAATTGGCCAATGAAGGCAACTTTTCACAGAGCAGTCACGTGACTACTAGACGACATGTTGGTCACTTTTAAAGCTCCTCTCAATAGTAATGCTCAGTCTACTTATATTTCACATCTATGCTTCCAATATCACGAAAATCGATTTTCTTAATTTTAGCGTTAAATAGCGATATTAAATTCTGTGGAGAGAAAAAATAATTTTTCAATTACGATTATTTTTGACTAAGTTACAATGCAACACAACATAAAACAGAAAAGAAAAACGCGTTTTTCTCCGTTTGAGCTTTTTGATATTCTTCTGATTTGTTCCTGGAAATCCCTGCGCATCTGATTTTAATTTATTTCCTTGGTATTTTGTTTAGATTATTCTTGCAATCTGTTGTAAACATCTAAGTGCAAATGAAAAATTCGTCACGCTTCCTAGTGAAATTTTGGTTTAAAATGTTGCTTAATTTATGCTGTTTTCGCAAAATTTCAGGTGTTGTTACACATTTGTTTATTTACAATTGAGTGATTCACTTACCAAATGGAATTAATTTAATTTATATTCATACAAACTAATGTAAATTAAAATTTTGACAATGTATGGAAAATTAGTGCGCATGGGATCTATGAATTTTTTCTCATTTATCAAAACATTTTACGTTTTATGTCCTAACCTCCTCATAACTTAATATTTTTGAATCAAACTTTATATGTAGGCATTTTAGTAGAAAAAGTAAAGTATAGAATGAGTAAATTTCATATTAATAGTATAATAAATGCAAAAGTTCGTTTAGAAAGTCCAGTCTCCTTAATTCTGAATGGCAAGATTTCTTAGTGTGCATTGCTTTTCCCCACAACATACTTAATGAATAAATAAATACATCTAATCGTTGAAAGAATCCATGGATCACCTTTTTTTACCTATCCATTTATTACCTTTTTAATCCATGGATTACCTTTTTATCCATGGATTACCACAAGACAGACAACACGTTGTGTTGCCTGTCTTGTGTTTGGAAAAGCAAAAATCAGGTTAGGCGAAGGTAAAAATGAAAGGGAGGAAAGATCACTCGAATACTTAGGGGTTGTGATGCCCGTGCACACCTAAAAATGTGCCTATGAAGACCCTTTCCTTAGAATATAATCCTTTCGAGAGATTCTATTGCTCCTTTCCTTAAAATAGAATTCTTTGAAAAATTTCTATTGCTCCTTTCCTTTGAATACGGCCGCGGTGGCCCTATTGGAAGAGTAACGGATTAGCGACCAGAGGGTTGCGAGTTCGAATCCAGCCAAATACCGTCTTGTACAAAGGGGGCTGGTGCACGTTAAATCTCATGTGTCCTTCTCAATAGCCTCAAATATCCTTACGTTGGAGTGGTGTGGAAGTTTGGAGAGTGGGGTGCCAGCTCAGGTGTTGCTTCGTCATCTGACAGTGATTCAAAATTACGTGGTGTTGTCCCCGGATTTTTCCCTTTGGGATTGATCACGGACCGACACCAATGGCCCATTGTGTTGCTCCAGTGTGACATTAATTAAAATACCTACCTACATGCCTTTGAATAGATTTGATTGGTAGGTTTTGGGTTTTATGGTGCAAGAGGCGATATTTGGCCAAGCTGTGTCAAACACAGGACAGACAATGTCAAATAATTGTGAATAGAAATGATGGAGAGTAGAAGGTCGAGAAAGATCGCTTGACCTTCCTGGGGTCATGACCTCCAAGTTTACCAGCGGTAGTAAACTCCATGGGATAAGAATACATCACTAGGGCGCCTAGGGTTAGTGAAGCTCGTACATACCTAAAGATGTGCCCCGTAGGGTTCCTTAGAATAGAATCCTTTTGAAAGATTCCATTGCTCATTTTCTAAGGGAGTTGCCCATTTTTTAGCTAATTCCCTTCCTTAGAATAGAGCTCTTTGAAAAGATTCTATTGCCTCCTTTCTTTAGAATAGAATCCTTTGGAAAGATTCTATTGCTCATTTTCTTAGGGAGTTGCCCATTTTTTAGCTAATTCCCTTCCTTAGAATAGAGCTCTTTGAAAATATTCTATTGTTCCTTTCTTTAGAATAGAATCCTTTGGAAAGATTCCATTGCTTGTTTCTTTAGGGAATTGCTCATTTTTTAGCTCATTTTCTTCCTTAGAATAGAGCTTTTTGAAAAGATTCCATTGCTCCTTTCTTTAGAATAGAATCCTTTGGAAAGATTCTATTGCTTATTTCCTTAGAATAGAATCGTTTGGAAAGATTCTATTGCTTCTTTCCTTAGAATAAAATCGTTTGGAAAGATTCAAATTTTCATTCCCCTAGAATAGAATCCTTTGAAAAGATCCTATTGACCAAGATCAAAATCGGTTAAAAGTCATGCACGGCAGCAAAGTGCAAGATGGAATTATACGTGTGAACCCCTCAGAAGGTTAAAAAATACAATGAAGTCTTAATTTTTGAAGCTTAGGAAATGGGCTACATCTATAGTACGAAAACATTCCCGGAACCCCGTCATCTAACCTGGTTCAGGGGCCCTGAGTGCAGATGTTGAGTCCCCGGGCTAGCCATTCTGAGAACAATTGCTAGGCCTAGAGATCTTATCCGCTTTTTTTTTAATTTAAGGTCACCATGCAATCGCAGTTAGAAACGGTCGGCGTTAAATTTCTGATCGGATGTATTGACGCAGAATAAATTATTTGAGTTTTAAAGTGTTGGTTCCAAGTACGCCGCCAGCAATCTCTGGCAACTGCTTTGTCCTAGTTGGGGTTCATCATCGAAAGAAAACCACAGACAAGACAGCTCAAAATGATACCTTATCCTAAGTAATTAAAAAATCTCGAATCGAATCCGCGTGTCCTCAAAACTGGTTTTTTTTTCTGTTTAGAGGGGGAAATGTAAAAATCTTCAAACATTTAGTGTACAAAATTGATATATATTTATATCTTTAATACATTTATATAATACTAGTATTTATAATACGTTTCCATAACGACTTATGCTTATGTCATGCTAGAAACGTTTCCTTTTTATTCGGCTTAAATCGTTTAGTGTTGTGTTTATATTTTCGCCTTTCATTTCTTTTCTCACACCCTGTTTCGATCTCCATTTGAATATTACTGTCTCAGCGATGTAGTTGTCGCTTCTCAATGACTACCGAACTCTGCGTTTATTTTATAAAAAAATGTATTTGTGCCACGCTAAACTATTTCCTTTTTTATTCAACTTAAATCGTTTAGTGTATATTTTCGCCTTTCATTTCTTTTCTCACACCCTTTTTCGATCCTCATTTGAATACTACTGTTTCATAGATGTAGTTGTCGTTTCTCAATGGCTATCGAATTCTTCATTTATATATTTTATATAAAAATGTATTTCTCATATTAAAATATTTCCTTTTTAATTCAACTTAAATCGTTTAGTGTCTATTTTCGCCTTTCATTTCTTTTCTCACACCCTGTTTCGATCCTCATTTGAATGCTACTGTCTCACTCAGCGATGTAGTTGTCACTTCTTAATGGCTACCAAGCATCGTCGGCTGCGTCTAGTGCTTTGACCAGAAGTTGTGGACAGTTATGGAATATCAGATCTGAAGGTACTGCTACAGATCCGTTATATTTCGGTGGTGGTGCAATTGATGACCCAGCATATCTCAGACGTGCTCATTGGGAGACAGATCTAAGGATCTTTGGTCAAGGGTTTCAGCACCACGAAGGCACTCCGTTACACTAGTAAATAATCGGTGTTGTAGTAAATTACCTCTTGTACATGTTATATACAAGTTAAAACAACAGGTTATAGGATCTGTTGAACCTATCGCTGATGCTGTCAAACTGCTTCGTATTACTATAAAAGGGACAGCCTGTCCTTAGAGGTGGCTCCGAATCCGCTCTTAATCCTCTAAGTGGTTTCGATTTGCAAATGACGAGATATTTCGTCCAAAATCTAATCAATTTTGCTAATGAGAGATATCTCGTCTTGAAAATATTGCTATTTGTTTTAGATCAAGATCTGGTAAGTTTCTAATGATGAGATATATCATCCATCAAGATCTGGTCAGTTTTGCTGATAACGAGATACCATGGTCGAGACAACCACCAGGAGGGTTAAGACCGTATTCAACTATTAAAAGTTTCGAAGGTTTCGTCTTGAAATTCGAAATGGGTGGAGCTAATTGTCAACATTTGTATTCAACTACCACGCGCTTTTGCTTTTCTTCGAATTCGAACTCGAAAACTTTCGTCTCCTTTTCGCCCAGTGAACCCATTCGAATTCGTCGCATTTTGCTTGATGGTGTTTAACCCTCCCGGTGGTTGTCTCAACGAGGTATCTCGTCATTAGAGAAACTGACCTGATTTTGATCTCGTCATCAAAAAACGACAATATCTTCATCATTCAGAATTCAATCGACATTCTTGCTGACGAGATATCTCGTCATTAGGAAAATTGGGCAGCTCTTGATGGACGAGATATCTTCTCGAAATCACTTGGAGGGGTAAGTTGTTCAAACATGACTTATGTTTTGCATATTATCCAGAGATGTGTTACGTTAGTTACGATTTCACGATAGATAATTTTATTTCGCTAATTCGGCAGACATTTTTATACCTGTGCGATACGTTAGAAAGCCAGTTGAAGCAAGGGACAAATGTATTTTCTGTGGAAATTTAGGAAAGCGATTCAGAAGTGACATTTGTATTTTATGACAACTATTTATATTTTAATAAGTTGAGTTATTCACATTGAAAAGTTATTGAAAATGAAGTTTTTCACTATTCTCATGATTCATAAAAGGCGCATTAGAAGGACAATACAATTCTGTTGCAAATTTGCGAAATCTAGTTTCTACAAATATTTTGAAATAAAACTTTTGGGTACAGATAAGTACATTAAAACTGTTTTATAAAGAACAAGTGTATAACTTTCATAAAACCTTAATCCAGCCCAAACAGTTAAGGACCAAATTAAAATGTATCGTTCTCAGATTTTCCATTTGATGATCAACTGGCAATCATTCGTCTCATAGCGCTTAGAAATTTTATGCTATACGAAACATATCCCAAATAGTGCTATTTTGTACATTTGGTTTTTACATCTTATTAATATTAGAAATTGAGTCTTGGAAAGACCCATAGAAATCTGAAATTTATCCAGTGTATGTCGAAACATTTTTGTGATGAGGTATGAAAGTTCTGAATTAAAAAATCCAGATATCGGATTCTAACATTCGTTCAAAATTGTATTTTGAGTGTTTAAAATCAATTTTTTAGCATACAAAAATTCGTATTATTTTGAAGATCTACGTGGCGCCATCTATACGATTCTATAGACACTAAATAATATACAAGATATATTAGAAAGTGAAAGGTAAATTTTAGAAATTAGAGGTTTTTCCAGTGAAGCTAAATACAGAAGGCGCTAGTGTTGTGGTAATTCCTTTTCTCCAACATGGGGCGTAACTTGGCGTGTTACTCGAAAGTAATTGTAGCCTTTCGCTACAATTACTTAACTATTGCTAACTATGCACAAAAGAACTTATCTGTTCTTCCTAATGGGAGGTACGACCTGTCTTTACCACATTTGCATGTAAAATGAGTAACAATAATTTGGCTTTGGTTGAATGGTTGTTTTTCGGTTTTAAAGCACAAGGGCCGTATTTGGCCAAGCTGCGCCAAACATAAGAGACTTCAAGTAAAATGGTAAAAAGAGGGGGGGGAATTTCAATTAACGTCACACTGGAGCAACACAATGGGCTATTGGTGACGGTCCGGGATCAATCCCAAGGGGAAAGATCCGAGGACGACACCACGTAATTTTGAACCACGGTCAGATGACGAGGCAACACCTGAGCTGGCACCCCACGCCAACGTGAGGGCATTTGAGGCCACGACAGATTTAACGTGCACCAGCCCCCTTTGTACACGACGGTGTTTGGCTGGATTCGAACTCGCAACCCTTCGGTTGCAAGTCCGTTACTCTTCCAACCGGGCCACCGCGGCCCCGGTAAAAAGAGGGAATTGTTGAATTGTTGAATTTCAATTAACGTCACACTGGAGCAACACAATGGGCTATTGGTGACGGTCCGGGATCAATCCCAAAGGGAAAGATCCGAGGACAACACCACGTAATTTTGAACCACTGTCAGATGACGAGGCAACACCTGAGCTGGCACCCCACTCTCCAAACTTCCACACCACGCCAACGTGAGGACATTTGAGGCCACGACAGATTTAACGTGCACCAGCCCCCTTTGTACACGGCGGTAAAAAGAGGGATTGGGGAATATTGTTTCCTAAAAACGTTTGTTACTATTTGCTAAATACGTCTGTTACTTGTTACAAATACAGAATAATAGGATGAAAGCAAAACAGGATCGCTTGGGAATCCCGGGTGCGTGATACCCGTGCTTAGCAAAGACAGTAAACCCCATGGGAAAAGAAAATATCACTAGAGTATCTCGAGTTCATGAAGCCCGTACACACCTAAAAGAGATGTGCCCCTAAGCAGGCTTTGATGAGGTATAAAAATATGTGTAAACGTATTTAGCAAACAGTAACGAACACACATTTAGCAAATAGTGGCGAACACGCACTTAGCAAACAGTAACGAAATAGTATTTAGCAAACAGTAACTAACACGCATTTAGCAAACAGTAACTAACACGCATTTAGCAAACAGTAACAAACGTTTTTAGGAAACAAGTAATGGACGTATTTAGCAAACAGTAACAAACGGTTTTAGGAAACAAGTAATGGACGTATTTAGCAAACAGTAACAAACGGTTTTAGGAAACAAGTAATGGACGTATTTAGCAAACAGTAACAAACGGTTTTAGGAAACAAGTAATGGACGTATTTAGCAAACAGTAACAAACGGTTTTAGGAAACAAGTAATGGACGCATTTAGCAAACAGTAACAAACGGTTTTAGGAAACAAGTAATGGACGTATTTAGCAAACAGTAACAAACGGTTTTAGGAAACAAGTAATGGACGTATTTAGCAAACAGTAACAAACGGTTTTAGGAAACAAGTAATGGACGTATTTAGCAAACAGTAACAAACGGTTTTAGGAAACAAGTAATGGACGCATTTAGCAAACAGTAACAAACGTTTTTAGGAAACAAGTAATGGACGTATTTAGCAAACAGTAACAAACGGTTTTAGGAAACAAGTAATGGACGTATTTAGCAAACAGTAACAAACGGTTTTAGGAAACAAGTAATGGACGTATTTAGCAAACAGTAACAAACGGTTTTAGGAAACAAGTAATGGACGTATTTAGCAAACAGTAACAAACGGTTTTAGGAAACAAGTAATGGACGCATTTAGCAAACAGTAACAAACGTTTTTAGGAAACAAGTAATGGACGTATTTAGCAAACAGTAACAAACGGTTTTAGGAAACAAGTAACGGACGTATTAAGCAAATATAACCGGACGCATTTAGCAAATATTAGCTAGCACATTTAGCAAAGAGTAACTGACATATTTAGCAAATAGTAATTAACAAATTTTAACAGATTCATTTATCAAATTTTAACTGACTCATTTAGCAGATTTTAACTAACGCATTTAATCAAATAGTAACAAATATACGTATTAGGAAAAAGTAAGTAATAATGAATATATTTAGCAAATAGTTATAGAATATATTCATCAGATACTAAGAAATATATCCAGCAAATAATAGCGAATACATTTAACAATGTATTCGCTATTATTTGGTGTATATTACTACAAAATGGTGCAAAATTATTTTTCTAATAAACACTATTTCGTTCAATTAATGTTTTAATCTTTCGATTTATTTTAAATCGCTCATCAAAATTAAGTAAATAATGAAAACTACAGTATTTGCAATACAATTAAATTACGGCCAGGAAGTTTTAAAAACATCTCAGAAACGTAAGCCTTTTATAACACACATATGAGATATAAGCACTGTTCAGAGATCCATCATTCATTTTAAAATATTTAAAAATTCTATATCTTAATATATCTTTACAAACATCTGCTAAAACATCTTAATGTCTTAATAAACATCTTCTAGAACATCTTAATATATCTTAATAAATATATTCTAAAAGCCTAATATATCTTAAATAAACATCTACTATAAAACATCTTAACTTATAAATTCTATAATATAATCTTAATTACATACCATTTTTTCCAGGTTCTAAATCAGTAACAATGTAGAAAAGAAAATACCACTATAAAAATACTATAAAAAGAAAATAATACCAGAAAAGAAAATATTCTTCCGATTGAGAACTAATTTCATTTATTGCCGTTTGGCGTGATTTTTTAATATTAGAGGCAGATAGGTAGGTAGTTAATTAACGTCGCACCGGAGCAACACAACGGGTTATTGGCGACTGTCCGGGATCAATCCCGAAGGGGGATATTTCAATTAACGTCACACTGGAGCAACACAATGGGCTATTGGTGACGGTCCGGGATCAATCCCAAAGGGAAAGATACGAGGACAACACCACGTAATTTTGAACCACGGTCAGATGACGAGGCAACACCTGAGCTGGCACCCCACTCTCCAAACTTCCACACCACGCCAAAGTGAGGACATTTGGTGCTAAGACATATTTAGCCTGCACTAGTCCCACGTACACGACGGTCTTTAGTTCTTCTAGACCCACCTCCTATCTGCTCACCGTAAGGTGTGGAGCAATTAATGACGGTCTTTAGTTGGACCAAGTTTTGAACTCGCGACCATCCGTTTGCTTATACGTTGCTCCTCCAACTGGGCTTCGAAACTCCGTTCAACCGAAGACCGAAGTGTACATGGGAGCTGGTGCATGTTAAATCTGTCGTGGACTCAGATGTCCTCCCGTTGGCGTGGTGTGGAGATAGGTAGTTAATTAACATTGCACTGGAGTAACACAATAGGCTATTGGCGACGGTCTGGGATCCATCCCGAAGGAAAAGATCCAAGGACAACGCCTCGTAATTACGCCCTCCAGTGCGATGTTAATTAACTACCTACCTACTTTAAAATAGAATCCTTCGGAAATATCCTTTTCCTCTCACATAACTCCATCCAGTGAGTACAAAAGTAAAAAGTGAAATTCCAGAAACAATGTGTGCATATTTAATACTGTTTAATGCTGTTTTCTTTGTAAATATTTTTGACACAGCCTCTGTAGTCATTGTGTACTAACGAGTATATCAATCGAAATGTATCGCTTTATGATGAGCTGTCAGAAATCCTTTTAACCTTATGAGGGGTTCACATGCATAATTCCCCCTTGAAAACTGCAGTCTACCCTTCTAACCAGTTCTGATATTCTTGACCAATAGAATACTTTTACATTATTCTATTCTAAGGAAAGGTAGGTAGGTAGATAGGTATTTTAATTAACGTCACACTGGAGCAACACAACGGGCTATTTCTAAGGAAAGGACAAATAGAGAATCTTTCCAGAGGATTCTATTCTAAGAAAAAGGAAAAGAAAATCTTTCCAAAAGATTGTATTCTAAGAAAAGAAGCAATAGAATCTTTCCAAAGGATTCTATTCTAAGGAAAAGAACAATAAAATCCTTCTAGAGGATTATAGTCGGAAAGGATCAATATAATCTTTCCAGATATTCTATAAGGACCAATAGAATCGTTCCAAAAAATAGTTTATTTTAAGGGTAAAACCAATGGGTTGAAAGAATCTGTGGATTCTATAGAAAGATATGGTTATTTAGTCATTAAGTGTGTGTATTGTAGGGTAATACCACTCGCAATTGACAGTGTCATAGCCAGATAACTAAAAATAACAAAAATGCTTGAAAAATGTGATAAAGTCATCTCTGCATCAGGATTAGTATTTTTCACTTGGGAATCCCTTCGCAAATAAAATCCTGGCTACGATACTGATGGTAATATGGCTACTGTTAACACGTTAATAATACGCTACTGGTAAGGTTGATCATAAATGTGAATTAAGTAATCCATAAGTGAATTCAGCTTTTGAATTATAAAGGTTGCGATTGCGGAAACTTTTCGAACACATCACTCTGGGGTATCCATTACCCTCAGTGAAACAAA
Organism: Meta bourneti; assembly: GCA_933210815.1. Classification (NCBI taxonomy): domain Eukaryota; kingdom Metazoa; phylum Arthropoda; class Arachnida; order Araneae; family Tetragnathidae; genus Meta; species Meta bourneti. Next base: position 84,491,816 of record OW119934.1, read on the forward strand.
TTGGGACTCCTAATCAAATAACATTGCTTTATTGATGGAGTGTTGAAAAGACAAAAAAACTGTTCTTATATAAGGGGAAGACTGCAGTAGTCATACACTTGTATCTCGAACGGAGTGTGCATACGTAAAGATATCGGTTAAGGCTCAAACTATCTTTAATATAAAATGGTAAGTTTTTAATCCTATAAGTCAATCAAATTGAGTTTATAAAATTGGATGATGTAATTAGTTATAATTTTCTTAACCCTTTAAAATTTTCAAGAAGTGTAGTGTTGTTTTTACGGCTCCACAAAACAATTAATGACTAACTAATCATACTTTTTTAAGGAATCCCTGGATTCTCAACAATTGAAAGGATTTTATTGGTCCTTTCTTTGGAATAGAAATCTTTGGGGGTTTCATTGGCCTATTCTGTTAAATAGAATCTTTGGAGAGATTCTATAGCTCCTTTCCTTTGAATAGAATCCTTTGGAAAGATTATATTACTATTTCTTTAGAATCAAATCCTTTGAAAAGGTTTCATTCCTCCTTTCCTAAGAATAGAATCATTTGGAATTATTCCATGGCACCTTTCCTTACAATAGAATCCCTCGGAAAGATTATATTGGTCATTTCCTTAGAATATAACCCTTTGAAAATATTCTGTTGATCCTTTTCTTGGAATTAAATTCTTTGGAACAATTCTATCGGACCATTTTGTGGAATAAAATCCTATGGAAAAATTATATTGCTCATTTTCTTATAATAGAATCCTTTAGAAGAATTCTATTGGTCAAGAAGGTCAAAACTGGTTAGGAGTCATGCAGGGAAGACTAGTTTGAAATGTAGAATTATATATGGGACACTCTGAGGGTCAGACTTATTGGTTGCTTCGAATGTGTGTTGGTATGTTAAATTTATCCTTCAGGACTTTTCGGTTGAAACTGAATCAAACTGATCCAGTGAACGGCCTTTGCGTTAAGCAACTATCAACTCATTCCATTATATCCTTTTTTCTGCAGTAGGATACTTTATATTTTCCTGTCCTTTCATAACAGACACACCAGGTTCGATTCCTCCCGTGGTGTATTTCTCCCTTCTGCGTCAGTAACTTTCCTTGTATGTGCATGTCTATTACTTGAAGTATGTCTGTCTTGTGTTTGGCACACAGCTTGGCCAAATATGGCCCTTGCACCATAAAAACCAACCAACCCCGCACAACACACCTTGCGATTTGAAATATTTATTAGAAATATTTTTTAATGTCTGATCTCTGACCTCTTCTGCTTAGGTCATTGTAAGAAGTTAACTGGTGGCTATTTCTCAAGGATAACCATTTGATAAGTCACCTTAGCTCCTAACAGGGACGGGACTGTAGTGGCTCAGTTGGTATGCCCACTGCTCTAGCAACCTACAAGTTGTAGGTGGCTCAGGTTCGATTCCTCGATGGGTGTATTTCTGTCTTTTGTGTTAGTAAAACTTTCCTTGTGTGTATGTCCATTACTTGATGCTGTCTGTCTTGCGTTTGGTGCAGCATGGCCATATATGGTCCTCGCGCCATAAAAACCCAATCAAACCAACCAACCTGGTAGGGGACATTCACCATCAGCTATGTGGCCGTCGTGCTGCAGTATGCTTCATAGACGTGAAATATAAGTATAATGAGCATTGCTATTGAGAAAAGCTTCAAAAAGTGTGACCAACATGTTGACTAGTAGTCACGTGACTGCTCTGTAGAAACTTGACTTGTTTTGCCGATTTGGTATCTTATCGCCTCGTTTGGTGATATAACATCTTGTGACAGGATAGGTGTGTGAATCCGCATTTTTATAGAGTGATGACAAAAGTGGTGAAACCGCTAGTCTACTACTGTGTCGTGCGAACCAATCAGATGATGAATCAATGGATGGTCGCCTCCGTTTCCGTGGACCAATCAGATGATGAATGTTCGTTTACACCCGGCAGACGAATGTAGTTTAATTGTCACGTTTCTATTAGTTTGGGTTACATAATCCTGGACTCGAAAAGGTTAATATTTCTCACTCTACTTTTATACTTTCTCTATGCCTATCAATCCTAGCTAGTCTTATATTTCCTCTAAGATTACACCCTGAGTGTATTTCTTTCTTTTGTGTTAGTAACCCATTCCATGTGTGTATTTCAATTACTTGATGTTGTCTGCATTGTGTTTGGCGCAGCAAGGCTATTATGGCTCTTGAGCCATAAAACCCAACCAACAACCATCAGCCATGCGCTTACTTGACAGTATTCGAACTCAGGCCCTACTGGGTGTCAAACAAACGTTATGACCACTATATCTTTGAGCGGCTTATTGTGAATGTATGTTACCGCGAAAGTACGGAAATCAGGTAATCTGCAGATTACCTAGGTAATGTGCAGATTAACTACGCCGATCCATTAAAGTGCGGAAAATTGTTTCATTTCTCAAATAACCTAGGTAATCTGCAGATCACCTAGATAATCTGCACATTACCTACTAGGCACTCGTTAAAGTGAAAATAAGATCTTTGCTCGAACAGGCGACGTTTTTGTACGCTTAAATTAATACTCAGACAAACAACTCAGTAATACTAGGTACTAATAATTGAAAAACACGCTATACTTTTATCCCATAAAGTTATAAGTAATTTCATATAATAATCAGCAGATGTAAATAAAATAAACTGACAATTGTTGAAACATAATGTTATTTATTTATTTTTCGATATTTAAAGAATCAAGTTGATAGAATCAATCAATCAGCAGAATAGTTGATAGAATTAATCAATGAATAAAGTATAATGCAAAGAATCAATTAAACTTTAACGATTCGAAAGTCGCTAATGTGCACAATACCTAGGTAAAGTGCGGAAAACGGTGTGTGTGTGTGTCAACCAATGTTTTCTAGGAAAATCAACTTTTACTATAAACTTAAAATTTCTGTTTAAAATTAGCATTAAAGTTTAGTTATATTGCTTTCTCTGGTACAAACACACATGTACGCATGTAAACCTTTTCAACTTTCAGTTCATGTATTTAATATTATCGTGTTTTGCATGTAATTTGACTGTTGACTGATAACTCTAATTCCAGTTTTCATAACACTGATTTATATAATTATTCATATCTTTATAATTCTTGATGTCAAATTTATTCCATTCTGACAAAAAGCTCATGTTGCTTCAACGAGATCATATGTTCTTTCTAAAGCAATGAAAACTCTTTTTTTCTCATTTACTCATTAATTTTAAATAACTGGTTTGAAAATGGATTGTCTCAAGCATTTGTGAAATAATTTCTACTATACGAGACTTCGGGCGATCTTGATCCATCTAGACCTTGATGGACGAGATATCTCGTCATTAGAAAAAACTGATCATATCTTGATCTCGTCATCGTCAAAAGATCGGCAGTATCTTGATGACGAGTTATCTCATTGAAACCACTTCGAGGGTTAAAAGTGCATGAAACAGCTGCAACAAATCCTCTAGATTCTTCTTTGGAGGTAATTTAGGGGGGGGGGTATTTCAATTAACGTCACACTGGAGCAACACAACGGGCTATTGGTGACGGTCCGGGATCAATCCCAAGGGGAAAGATCCGAGGACAACACCACGTAATTTTGAAGGTAATTTAGGTACTTTCGGAAGTTTGAACTGTTTGATTCTGTTACTTTTCTGAAATCCTTTCCTTTTGTTAGCAGATGTTTGTTAGATGTTGCTTGCTTGGTGATTGTATTGATGTGATTTGCACGTATTCATAATTCGTTACTCAATACATTTGCAGGTGAACGTTAAGATTCAGATCAAAGCAGCATTCAATCACCGTTGTTTTATTTGAAGAAAAGCACATATGATCGATAATTAAGATTAATAATAAGTTTCGGAAAATATCTATTTATTATGCTGTAATGATAAAACTATTAAAATCCAATTATTCATCTGCATAAATGGAAAGTAGTGTCATAAATAATCATAATGACATGTTAATTTATGCAAATCACACACTTAATTTAAATGATTTTGTAAAATAATCATCAGTTTGATTGTTCTGCTTTTTATGTTACTTCTGAATGAAATAGGAAAGTTTTGTGTTTCTAGTTCTAGAAAAATTATAATGTTCATAATTATTTATTTCTTTGTTTTTTTCGTGGAAATATTTTGGTCTTTATTTGCATGGTCTAAAAGGTTTTAACCCTTGTGCAGTAAAAAATGACCGTGGAGTTACAAACCAAAATCAACGCTCTAAAAAGTTATTGCATATTTCTCAAAAGTATCTGTTATATATTTTGCTTGCAGCAGTTCTCAAATGCAACAAGGTAAGGTATCGTATTGACATTTTTAGTGACTTAAATTTAAATTTTCTATAATTTTTGAAAAATACTTTGAATTTAGCTCGGCAAAATTGGAATATCCGTTGTGTTGCTCCAGTGCGACGTTAATTACCTATCTACCTACCTCTACAAAATTGGGGTTTCGGAGAATTTTCTGTGAATTTAAGCTTACTGTTTCACACCTCTTAAAGTTTAGTAAAAAAAATTTCCACAAGTTTAACTTATTGTTAAAAATCGTTGTATGCTTTAATGTGTTTAAACACTTCTTGCGATTCCTCCATTCCATAGTGTAAGAATTTCTTCATGAAATACTGTTAGAGTAAGACTTGGAAAATTCCTATCGTGGCAGCGCGGATGGATTAAGATTCATAGAGTAAGGATTGTTCCATGCAATATTGTCAGTGTTAGACTTGGAATATTCCTGAGTAGCGACGCAGCTAGGCTGTATTTAGATCCATACAGTAAGGATTATTCCATACAATATTGTCAGACTTGGAAAATTCCTAAGTATCGTGGCAGCGCGGATGGATTAAGAATCATAAAGTAAGGATTGTTCCATGCAATATTGTCAGTCTTAGACTTGGAATATTCCTAAGTATCGTTGCAGCGCGGAGGGATTAAGATTCATAGAGTAAGGATTGTTCCATGCAATATTGTCAGTGTTAGTCCTGGAATATTCGTCTGTCGAGGGGTCAGGAATGAAGGTCATCGATCCTCCAGTTCCTCATTAACGAGGGGGACAGTTATAAAAAAGGGGACTGCTGGACACCCCTTAAATCCATCTGGTCGTAAACTCTCCAGACACTTCAGCTGAGGAGGATTTGTCATCGACACAGTCAGTTGAAGTTAGGGAGGAATTTCAAGCCCCCGTAGAAGGGAAACCATGACGCTGCATAGTTAAGGGACTTGGTGGGTTAATTTATATTTTTAGGAGTTATTTTCAGGGGTTAGGGTTTGTATTATCTCATTCATAAATATTACTTTTGGTTGTGTTTCAGATTTCATTGATCGTCATTGCTGTTCTCTTAACTGTTATTCCAAATGTGGTATCTGGGAGGAATGTTGCCCTTTGCATCCACAACTGCGCTCAATGCAAACGGACCTTTGGACCCTTCTTTGAAGGTCAACGGTGTGCTGAATGGTGCATTCGAATTCAAGGATCCACTCTTCCAGACTGCTCCGAACTGGACTCCATAGCCGATTTCCTCACCAAATTAGAATAGAAGTTACTTTGAAAGCGATACTGTTGATATTCGAAGTTTGCACAATATATCGCTTTTTATCGCTCATATACAATGATTGTGAAAATATAAAATTTTTCTCAGCTGTTTGTTGTAAACTGTAATTAAATTATTGAAATATATTTGTGATCATCAACGAATAAATTTTCAGAAGTATTCTTTGTATTTCATTAACCCTCAGATATCCAAGTAGTAACCCGAAATATTCCAGTAGTGCGATGTTACTTTTACCGCACAACCCACTTCCTGACTAAATAACTACATCTATTCGGTGAAAGAATCCATGGTTTCTTTCAACCTTTAGAAAGATTCTATTGGTGCGTGTGTATCCTTTCCTTTTATAGAATTCTTTGGAAAGAGTGTATTGGTCCTTTCCTTAGAACATTATTTTTTGGAAAGTTTCTATTGCTCATTTCCTTGGAACAGAATCCTTTAAAAATATTCTATTGATCAAGCAAGTCAAAATTTGTTAGAAGTCATGCAGGGAGAACTGCATGTTACAATATGAAACTATGCGTGTGAACCCCTAACAGGGTTAAGGGAACAGTAGACTTTCAAAATCATCAAAATCGATTTTTGCTTTGGAAATTTATTGATATTAAACTCTATGGATAGCAAAAGCAATTTTTCAATTACGATAATTTTTGACGGAGTTATATTGACAACATAAAACATACACCAGATAAGTATGGTAGGTCGACTACAAAAACGCATTTGATATTCTCCTGATTTAGAACTGTGCGTGTTACTTCCCCCTTCTTGGGATCCTTAAAAAATATTTTGGATAATCCTTATAATCTGTTCTATACATCTAAGCGCAATTGAGAAATTCATCGGCTTCCTAGATTTGAAATTTTTCTTTAAAATCTTGCTTAACCTATGCTTTTTTCAAAAATTTTAGGTACTTGAGTGCAAAAACTATTTATCTTTACAGTTGAGTGATACCCTTGCCAAATAGGGAGGTAATTTGATTTATATGTATAAAAGCTTTATTTGAATTAAAATAATGACTATATTGAAAATTAATGGCGAATGTAACCTATCATTTTTTGCTAATTTTTCAAAAAATTTGATCACATATTACGTTATAACTTCCGCACAACTTAATATTTTTGAATCAAACTTCATATATAAACATTTTAGAGGAAAATAAATTGTGCAAATTTTATAACGATTAGATAACTTCAAATGTTAGTTTTGAAAGTTTACTTTCGTTTAAAACGAAAGTACCTTAACCTTATGTAAGTTAAGATGAAAAGTTTAAAAGCAACACACCTAAATCAGGATATTCAGATATATCTTAAAAACTTTCACCTTAAATTAAAGAAACAGACGGAAATAATACTAATTTAGTCTACAGTAATATATATTTTTAGAATCTAAATTCTAAAGTCCTTAATCAGCTAACAAATTAATTAACGAATATGTATCTTTGACCATGTTTTGGACGTAACTTCAGTGCAGATCAACTTAAAATAAGCGTTATCCGGTCTCTTTAAAAACAAATTACTGAACTAAATATAAACTTTTCATTTGACCTTAATCTTAACATATTACATCTGCTCCGAAATAATGGTCGTAATCCTAATCATGAAATATCGTCCATCTTTTTCCTTCCTTCAAATCAGGAAGAAAAACAGCCTGTTATCTTCTAAACTGAAACTCTGTAGACTATCTTCTAAAGTTTTCTGTGTATCGCAATGGAACTATAAACAGAGTTTATCAACACTCGATATTACACAATACAGAAAAATTAGGTTAATATTTTAAAATTAAGTAATATTTTATTTGAATTTACATAAGAGCTCGTTCTACAAGACAAATATTTACCAGGGCAACTTTCTGAGTCAACTCATGCATTTCCTATCACAATAATGATTGTAATTATAATAGAATGCCTTATATCTTAAATTAAAACCAAAAATACTAATCAAATGAAATAATCAAGTAATGTTTTATTTAATTGATTTTTTTAGCAAAATATCTTTCATTATACTTAATTTGACCTATTTTGCTAATGACGAGGTATCTGGTTTAACCCTGCTGTTGGTTGTCTCGACGAGGTATCTCATCATTAGCAAAACTGACCAGATCTTTACGGACGAGATATTCCGTCAATAGTAGAAAGCTTTATCATATCTTGATGGATGAGACATTTCGTTATTAGAAGAAAACTGACCAGATCTTGATTACGTCATCGTCAAAAAATCGGTGATATCTTTATGACGAGATATCTCGTCATTAGCAAACTTTTTCAGATATAGATGGACGAGACATCTCGTTGAAATCACTTGGAGGGTAAATGGCTTATAGTTGGGTCAATTTTGCAGATTTCGAATTGAAATTTGGCAAACGTGTTTTAAGGCCTAAGGAATAAGATTACGTAAAAAATACAAAATCGATATTTTCGCCGAAAAGAAAGAAAATTCCCTTAATAGGTCACGGTTTTGTCCATAATAAATTAATTTAATAAATAGCTAATGCTATTCACAGGAACCGAGGTAGAATCATTTCGCGAATCACATGTAGCAATTGAATTGTGTAGACCTATGAAACGAAGACTTGTGAACTCCAACTATGTAGACTGGATATCCACTCCACGATGTTTTTCTAAACTTTGCAGTTCAATTGGAGTATAGACATTAGCTACTTCAGTCACTAAAACAACAGGTAGGTAGGTAGATATTTTAATTAACGTTACATTATAGAAACACAACGGGCTATTGGTGACGGTCCGGGATCAATCCCAAAGGGAAAGATCGAGGACAACACCACGTAATTTTGAACCTCGGTCAGATGACGAGGCAACACCTGAGTTGGCACCCCACTCTCCAAACTTCCACACCACGCCAACGTGAGGACATTTGAGGCCACGACGGATTTAACATGTACCAGCCCCCTTTGTACAATACGGTGTTCGGCTGGATTCGAGCTCGCAACCCTCCGGTTGTTAATCCGTTACTCTTCCAACCGGGCCACATAAAAATAAGGGGGGGGCCGCGGTGGCCCGGTTGGAAGAGTAACGGACTAGCAACCGAAGGGTTGCGAGTTCGAATCCAGCCAAACACCGTCGTGTACAAAGGGGGCTGGTGCACGTTAAATCTGTCGTGGCCTCAAATGTCCTCACGTTGGCGTGGTGTGGAAGTTTGGAGAGTGGGGTGCCAACTCAGGTGTTGCCTCGTCATCTGACCGTGGTTCAAAATTACGTGGTGTTGTCCTCGGATCTTTCCCTCTGGGATTGATCCCGGACCGTCACCAATAGCCCATTGTGTTGCTCCAGTGTGACGTTAATTGAAAATACCAATACCAATACCAATACCATAAAAATAAGGGAACCCGTAAAAGTTACAAAACTCTTATGAAGTAAATGGGCCTCCGTAGCCCGATTGGAAGAGTGATTGGAAGAGAGAACCAGCTCAGGTGTGATCTCGTCATCTGACCGTGGTTCAAAATTACGCGGGGTTATCCTCGGATTTTTTCCTTCGGGGAAGTGTGACGTTATTTCAATTAACGTCACACTGGAGCAACACAACGGGCTATTGTTTTTTCTTTGGGGATTGATCCCGGACCGTCGTCAATAGCCCGTTGTGTTGCTCCAGTGTGACGTTAATTGAAATACCCCCTTCGGGATTGATCTCGGACCGTCGTCAATAGCCTGTTGTGTTGCTCCAGTGTGACGTTAATTGAAATACCCCCTTCGGGATTGATCCCGGACCGTCGTCAATAGCCCGTTGTGTTGCTCCAGTGTGACGTTAATTGAAATACCCCCTTCGGGATTGATCCCGGACCGTCGTCAATAGCCCGTTCTGTTGCTCCAGTGTGACGTTAATTGAAATACCCCCTTCGGGATTGATCCCGGACCGTCGTCAATAGCCCGTTCTGTTGCTTCAGAGCGACGTTAATTAATTACCATTCCCCAGATCTTAGGATCAATAGCAGACGCATTCTATCCATGTAAAATGGAATGACTGTTGTGTGGTCACCGGTTCATTTTTCTATAAGTGGACTGTAACAATTCTTTTGAAGATGAAAACAGATACTATGAGGCAATTAATCTGAATAACCACAAGTTTACTAATATGTACATATATACAGTCTTATATCCATAATAACTGGCGCCATTGCCAGGATTAGTGAACCATATCACTGGTGACTGCAATACGAGTCAATTCCAAAGAGCGATTGCCTGAGGACAGGCGGTTACACAGCGAGGATGCCGTAGTACGCCAAATGGCGACTTTTTGAAGGATGCCAAGGGTTGAGCCACAACATACCGGCCCCCGTTGACATGTTTCAACATTCAACTATATGAATATTACATAATAAATGACAATAGTACATAACATGAAGTAAGCAGGTTCATACAATTAGAAATTACTTGTCACATGGACACTATTATAACTACAAATATAACAATACTGCAAATACTACAATTTTAACAAATAGAATTAATTACATAGGATAATGAAGTTAAGTAGTCTGTATTATAATTGTGATATACTAATAAGTTCCAATATATACATATCATTCATTATCTTCGATGGGAAGAATACAGATTTTGGAAATTCCTCTTCTAACAACACCTGTGGCGGTTTTAACATCTACTACTCTAACCTTATTATCAGAACCAGATATTAAGTTAATAACTCTGCCCAAAATCCATTTAGAAGGGGGTAAATTTTCGTCTTTAAGGACAACCATGCAACCTTCTTTAAGATTTTTCTTTTCAAAGAACCATTTATTACGCTGCTGGAGATGATTCAAGTAGTCGCGTTGCCACTTCTTCCATATGATTTGCGTCATTCTGGTGATTTTTTGCCAACTAGATAGTTTATTTTCGCTTATTGCGGTTATATCAGGTTCAAGTAGTGAAGTAATTGGGCGGCCAATTAGGAAATGAGCTGGAGTCAGGACCTCGAGGTCATTTGGATCCGACGATAAAGGTACCAAAGGTCGCGAATTGAGAACTCCCTCAATTTGTGTAATTATCGTTAAAAATTCTTCTAATGTTACTAAGGAATTACTTAAGGTTCTCTTAAGATGGTACTTAAACGCCTTCACCCCGGCTTCCCATAGTCCACCAAAATTAGGCGACCGAGGAGGAATGAATTTCCAATTAATGGCCTCAGATGATAAGTAATTAACCAAGGCGTCATCTGGTTTACTTACAAGAGCATGTAATCTTTTCAACTCATTGTTGGCTCCAACAAATGTAGAACCATTATCGGTTATAATAATTGAACTCTTTCCTCTGCGGGCAAAGAATCTTTTAAGGGTGGCAATAAAGGATTCGGACTTTAGATCCGTTACGATTTCTAAGTGGGTTGCTTTAGTGACAAAACACACAAATAAAGATACATAAATTTTACTATAATTTCCTTTCCTTTGGTTTTTATATCTAATTAAGAAGGGTCCACAAAAATCGATACCACACTTTTGAAAAGGATGACTAGGATTGATTCTGTCTGCGGGTAGAATTCCCATAATTTGGTTGGATTCTACGGGTTTAGTTTTAAAACACACGACACATTTATGAACTATTTTACGGGCAAGCGATCTTCCATTAATAACCCAGTACCTCTGCCTGACGTGATGCAAAAGTGCCTGTGGCCCAACATGGAAGAACTTGTTATGGAAGTGCTCAAAAATGAGTTCACTTAATCGATGCTTATGTGGCAATACTGTGGGATGTTTGCTTTCATAGGACAAACTGGAATTTTGCAATCGACCTCCAACCCTAATAATTCCATCAGAATCCAAAAAAGGGTTAAAATATTTCAATTTGCTATTACCTGAAATGGTCTTCTGGTTTTGAAGATTTTTTATTTCTTCCGCGAAATATCTATACTGTACCTGTTTGATAAGGTAAGTCTCAGCTTTTTTCAGTTCTAACGTCGATAAAGGTCCCAATTCTCTCTTGGATGAGTTTCTACAATTTGCAATAAATCTAAAAATAAAACTACAAATTCGAATTAATTTAAAGAAATTATTAGTCAAGGCCAAAATGTCATTAAAAAAGTCACTGGGAAATAAGTCTATAGTTAAGCTTGAAATTCCACAAATGTTCATAGTCTCTTTGAATTTGTCATTAACAGGATCGAGTTTCATCTCTTTCGAGATAAGTTCATGATCCTCTGGAGATACAGGAGCGTCTTCAAGTTTGGGAAAACCCATTTCTTGAGTAAGAAAGTCTGGTCCATGTAACCACACTTGATTTTCAGCTAGCTCTATTGCATCTACACCTCGAGATATTAAATCAGCGGGATTGCTGTTCGACGAGACGTGGTTCCAATGAAAGTTCTGTGTCATTTCTTGGATCTTAACCACACGGTTTCCAACAAAAGTTTTTAACTGCCATGGCGGAGTGTGGATCCAAGCTAAGGCTATGGTTGAGTCTGTATACAGGTAGACATCGTGTATGACTAGTTTCAATGCCTTCACAATTTTTACAACTAACTTGGATAGCAGGAGGCAAGCAGATAGTTCCAGTCTAGGAATGGTAACTGTTTTTAAAGGTGCTACTTGCGACTTGCTACTAATCAAATGGCATGAAATTTCCGAGTGATGGAAAGACTGGATGTATACAGCAGCTCCAAACGCCACTGAGGACGCGTCAGCAAATCCATGCAAAACTACTTGTTGCGCATTCGGAGCTAACATGTAACGATTGACATTAAAATTTTCCAAAGATTTTAAGGATTTTGTGAACTGAACCCAGGACTGAGCAAGAAAATCAGGAACAGTATCATTCCAGTCCAACTTTAGTTTCCAGAGCTCCTGCATAAAGATTTTAGCTTTCGTGATGACAGGCCCGATAAGACCCAGTGGATCAAAGATTCGTGCTATATCGGATAAAATGGACCTTTTCGTCAGTTTTTCGTGTAGGTTGATTTTTACCTTGAACGTAAAAGCATCTAAGCTAGGGTTCCATGTAACTCCTAAAGCTTTAGTCTCATTTTCAGTAAATGAATAACCTTCTAACTTTTCTTCATTAACATTGTTCAGTAATGTAGAATGATTTGCCTTCCATTTATGTAAGTGCATTCCAGCAGATTCCAGAAGTTTAACAAGCTGACATTGGAGCTCCTTAACACCGTCCAAACTTTCTTCCCCACTAATAACATCATCCATATAACAATCATTCAAAAGAACTTCAGACGCAGCAGGAAATTTTTCTGCCTCTTCCAAAGCGAGCTGTTTTAAAGTTCGGATGGCCAAAAACGGAGCACAGGATGTTCCGTACGTGACTGTATTTAACTCATAAACCTCTACTGGTGACTTAGCATCTGATTTCCATACGATTCTTAATAGCTTTCGTTGCTCCTCATTTATAACTATTTGGCGATACATTTTCTCTATATCGGCGAGAAATACGAACCTATGTTTTCTAAAACGAATCATGATTTCGTATAAATCTTCGTTTACGAGTCCTTTCAAAAGAATGTCATTTAATGATTTTCCGTTTGTTGTAGGACTTGAAGCGTTAAAAACAACACGGAGTTTTGTCGTAGAATTTTCCGGGCGATATACCCCATGGTGTGGTAGGTAATAACAACATGACTCATCTATATCTTCAGTAACCTTTCTCATGTGATTGAGACTCTCGTACTCTTTCATAAAAGAACAGTAAAGTTCTCGCATTAAAGGAGTTTTTTCTAAACGATTCCACAATTGGTGTAGTCTTTTTTCTGCAATAGCCTTCGAATCTCCAAGGGTACTAGCGTCTTCCTTTAGAGGCATAGTTACTACAAATCTTCCTGATTTATCTCGACGATACGTTGTTTTAAAGTGATTCTCGCATTGTTGTTCTTCGAAACTGACCAAGCGTGATTCATCTTCCACCCCTTCCATTTTCCAAAATTTTTGAATATTTTCTTCTAAAGCATCTGTTGGTTGGATAAACCCACAAAATATCTGATGTGAAACATCTTCTATTGTTCCCGAAACAATGTAGCCGAAAACTGTTTTTTGAAATATTAATTGTGAAATTTCATGCTTATGAGCCTCTAAAATTTTATAGAAAAGTTCTACTCCAATTAGAATATCTATTTTAGCTGGTTTCCCAAAGTCTGGATCCGCCAATTCTATATCCAACGGCAATTTTACGTTATCTATATTTATATTATGAGAAGGAATGCAATCCGTTATTTTAGGTGTTACTAAAAAGTCAATTGATCTGCAAAAAGAACCATCTTTATTTGAAATGTTCGTACGTACTTGGGATCTGATATTTGTAACATTCCCATTAATCCCAGAAACATAAACATTCAATTTATTTTTCTTTAATCCTAATACGTCTACCATCTCTTTAGTCATTAGATTGGCTTGTGAACCGCAATCAAGAAGCGAGCGGGCTGGAATTCTCATTCCATCCGTATTTTCTACATGAATAATGCATGTAGTTAAAAGTACTCTACTTTTATTTTTTCCAGATGAACACATTTTATTGCAAAGAGATTTCGAAACATTCGCTTCCCCCACCTCTTTCGCGGCACCGTTCATATCACTGGATGGCGGGCTACTTTCTTTTTTGTTTACTTGCGTAGCGCCAAATGTCTGTTTAGGTTCGTTTGGAGCCGAACGCTGTCTGTGAAGTAAAGAGTTATGTCTTTGGAAACAAATATTACAAACTCCTTTCGAATGACACTGCGCAATTTTGTGTTTAGAACTAAGACAATTGAGGCACAGGTTGAATTTTTTTGCTGTTGAATATCTCTCGTATTCACTCAGTTTTAAGAACATATCACACTTGAAAATAGAATGATTTGCTTGACATAAAACACATTTATAATCTTTATAGCTATTTTTCACTAATAAAGTTTTCAACTTTTGATTTTTATCAATGTGCGAATATTTAGGTTTTACATTTACATTACACTGTAAATTTTCTAAAACCAAACAACGTTTTTGCAAAAAGTCAATGAATCCTTGCCATTTAGGTACTTCTGTGGTGGTAAGCGATAGTTCAAATTGTTTTTTCGTTTCTTTATCAAGTTTCTTAAGAACTATATTTATTAACATAACTTCTGAAAACTGATTAAGCTCCAGTCCTAAGCTTTTAAGAGCTCGAATGTGTTTTTGACAGCCGTCAACTATTGCTCTTAGACTTTTAGCTGCATCCTGAGCTGCAGTTTCTATTGTTAATATTTCATTCATATGGCAATTTACAATTAAACGTTTGTTTTGGAAACGATCTTCTAATGCTTTAAAAAGCGAAGTGTATGTGTCATCCATAGTAACAACGTCTAAAGCACTACCGCTAAGGGTAGACTTCAGATAATATAATTTTTGAGTATCACTCAAATTATCATTTGAATCAATTAAGTTTACGAATTGATCCTTAAATGTGTACCAATCTTGATAATGTCCTGAAAACTTTGGTAAAGGTACCTCAGGTAATTTCACATTCATCGAAGAACTATCTAATTTAGAGTCTTTTAATCTAGGATTTTCCATATTGACATTAAGTAATAGGAGTTTTCTAAGCCTTACCTCCATTTGCTCGGCTTCGTCTTCTAATTCTAGGAAGGTTTGCAGGTGCGTTTCCAATTCTGCTTCATCGACGACCTTTTCGATGAACTGCACTTTTAAATCATCCAATTTTCCTATAACTCTTCTTAGATTATCCAGCTTCATTTGAGATTGTAAGTCATCTTTTTCTTCGGTATTGTCCAAAAATGCTGCGATTTTTGCTAATTGTCCTTTATAAGCACTTCTTTGCCTATTGAGGCATACTATTTTTTTCTTATCCGTCATAGTTGCTCTATTTATCTATAACTAAAGCCAGTTCTGCGACAACCGAAACTAAAGTCTCCGGTGAGAAGGACCATATGTTGTGTGGTCACCGGTTCATTTTTCTATAAGTGGACTGTAACAATTCTTTTGAAGATGAAAACAGATACTATGAGGCAATTAATCTGAATAACCACAAGTTTACTAATATGTACATATATACAGTCTTATATCCATAATAACTGGCGCCATTGCCAGGATTAGTGAACCATATCACTGGTGACTGCAATACGAGTCAATTCCAAAGAGCGATTGCCTGAGGACAGGCGGTTACACAGCGAGGATGCCGTAGTACGCCAAATGGCGACTTTTTGAAGGATGCCAAGGGTTGAGCCACAACAATGACAGAGTAATTAAGGAATGCAATATTGAACAACTTCTAATTCATGACACGTTCGGGAAATCGGGCGTGACGCGATAAAACTAAGGAAATCCGTAAAAAGGAAAATGTTTAGTTTCTACAAACAATTACGTAACTCTTATGAAGTACAATAAATCAGCTGTGGTCTCCAGAAAATTACGAATTCTTCGTTACGAAAACATTACAATAGTATAAACACTTAAAAACATCTTCATCAGCCATGAATGTAAAAAAAACATGTATTGGTATTTTGGTATTTTCAATTAACGTCACACTGGAGCAACACAATGGGCTATTGGTGACGGTCCGGGATCAATCCCAGAGGGAAAGATCCGAGGACAACACCACGTAATTTTGAACCACGGTCAGATGACGAGGCAACACCTGAGCTGGCACCCCACTCTCCAAACTTCCACACCACGCCAACGTGAGGACATTTGAGGCCACGACAGATTTAACGTGCACCAGCCCCCTTTGTACACGACGGTGTTTGGCTGGATTCGAACTCGCAACCCTTCGGTTGCTAGTCCGTTACTCTTCCAACCGGGCCACCGCGGCCCCTAAAAAAAAAACATGACATTCTATATACGCTCCAATTGTATCAGATAACTTGTGATGGCGACAGATCCATGTGGGTCAGTCCATTCTATTTCAAAAAAATATTGTTTGCTGTCCTATTTTAAAACGCTTTAATTTTTAGTTTTCATACATGTCTTGAGAGTTCGTAACTATTTTGGGCCGCGGTAGCCACGTTGGAAGAGTAACGGACTAGCAATCGGAGGGTTGCGAGTTCGAATCCTGCCAAAGTCCGTCGTGTTCAAAGGGGGCCGGTGCACGTTATATACGTGGTGGCCTCAAACGTCCGCGTGGTGTGGAAATTCGGAGAGTGGGGTGCCCGCTCAGCCGTGACCTCGTCATCTGACCGTGGTTCAAAATTACGTGGTGTTGTCCTCGGATCTTTCCCTCCGGGGATGATCCCGGACCGTCGCCAATAGAACGTTGTGTTGCCCGACGCTAAATAAATACCTAAAATACCATAGCTAATTTTACTTTTAGAAAATACTTTTTTCTGTTTGGTAGGTACTTAGGTATTTGAATTAACGTCACAACTGGAGCAACACAACAATCAATCCCAAAGGGAATTGTTATTGTTATTGTTATTTCAATTAACGTCACACTGGAGCAACACAACGGGCTATTGGTGACGGTCCGGGATCAATCCCAAAGGGAAAGAACCGAGGACAACACCACGTAATTTTGAACCAAGTTCAGATGACGAGGCAACACCTGAGCTGGCACCCCACTCTCCAAACTTACACACCACGCCAACCGTTTTCCGTTTGGAGAAGGCCCATAAAGGATGCTTGGAACACCAATTGCAAGCCTTTTGCGCATCCACATCTAGGGGAGAGTGGGGCAAGACGGGGTTCCTAGAGCATTTGGGTTTATAAAATCAACAATTAATCTTGGAAGTTTTTGAAAAAAAACTACATTTTATTGTACATTACTAATGTTTATAATGATATAAAAATGAACTTATAACCAATTTTTAATCAATAGCCCGTTGTGTTGCTCCAGTGTGACGTTAATTGAAAAATACCAATACCAATACCAATTTTTAATTAATTGTAAAAAACATTTTTCGATTGAAAAACAAAACTTTATCTTGCCTCACCTGGTGGGGCATGATGGGGCTAATCTTGGCATAATGCACAAAGATGAATTGATTCATCATCTTCGTCTTCTTCACCTGCACATGTGCAATGAGCCCATCGTTTACACTTCCAACACTGAATCCAGTCCTCTGTAGATTATAAATAACCACATTAAAGACACTCCGCATCAGAAGCCTCTGATGAAAAGGAGTGTGACCGTTTTCGGTTTGTCTTGTTCACTTGTTTACTTTTTCTTTGATTTTCCTTGCTATGAACAATTTTACGTTACAAATTCTTGTTGCCTTTTTTTTACCTTTTTCCCGATTTTTTCAAAAAAGCCCATTGCTAATTTTTTTAACCTTTTACTTTTTTTCCCACTTCTTTCTCTTTTTTAATATTTATTTTCAGAATTTTGTCCTATGCTTAGGTACTACGGTTACCCTAGTCTCGTCGCAATTATAGATTTTGGCAGCAGTAAATTTGTATTCGTGGACAGCTCGGGTTAACAAATCATAAAACTTGGTGATACTTTGTCAAATGCTGTTGACCTTGCGGCACTTGTGGCTTCCGGTTTTCTCAAACTTAGCTGGGGATGTCTGGATCTGAACCTAAACAGCCAGTCTTTACCGGCTACTTGTCTCAGAAAAGGTGTGTTGTTTACCCAGTTTATCTGCCCATTAATAAGCAAGCACTCAGGTCGTAAGATGTGAGTCCAAATAATCTTTTCTCCATTTTTAACAAATAGTTAACCAACAATTTTCTTCCTCAATAGTAAAGACAGTTTTTAATGGGCCTAGACTCTGTACGAGAATTGTACCTGTATATACAGTACCACTTTTAGATACAGTAATTTTTTTTCAGTTTTTCCTGATTGTTCCCGAGTGAGTTTTACTCTTCTTTCAAGTGTTGACTGGGGAACTTGAGAGGAGTCAGCTGCTTTTTTGTATCCGATTTCCCCCTTAATAACAGATTCAATTGCATTTTTCATCGATTCCGGATCCCACCCTCCTCGATCAGTCTTCCTTTTATGCGTCCGAACCATCTCCGTTATTCTACGAAGAAAAAAGGACGACTTAGAAAGAGTGGGGTAAGAGATGGGTTACTACCCCATCATAAACCACAGAAAAACCCCGTCTTGCCCCACCGACGCGTTAATGGGTGATTAATGCTCGTTGTTGGTTAGTTTTTACCAAGAGTATTTATAAAGTATGTAAATTAATCGCTAAGGACTACACTTTTTACTAGTATATATGAAGTTATAAGTAAATAAGTATAAGTTACTTTCATTCAGCACCAAACTGCAACGATGCAAATATACTATCCAAGAGAAACCAGACCACTTCTTTGAAAAACATTTGCACAAGTCAAACGACTCAATCAAAATGGCTGCTGCTTACACAAAGGCTTCTTCTCCACCTCTACCACTAGTACCAACGTTGTCAGCTCGATTACAGCCCCAAGTGAACCAGCAGCTCAACTACTCCGTCTTGCCCCACTCTCTCCTATTAACCCTCCAAGTGATTTCGAAGAGATATCTCGTCCATCAATATCTGACAAATTTTGCTATGGCGAGATGTATCGTCATCAAGATATCAGGATCTCGTCAATATTTTCTAATGACGAGACATCTCGTCCATCAAGATCTGTTGGTGGTTTTGCTAATGAACAGCATCCTTCGTCAAGACAACTACCAGGTTGGTTGGTTGGTTTTTTGGAGTTTTTATGGCGCAAGGGCTATGTTTGGCCATGCTGCACCAAACACAAGACACAATATCAAGTAATAGACACACAATGAAAGTTTTACTAACACAGAAAAGTGAAATACACCCAGGGAGGAATGCACCTGACAGAAATCGAACCTGCCCCGCCTACAACTCGAAGGTTGCTAGCGCTGTGGGCATACCCACTGAGTCACGACGACCCTGACACCTACCAGGAGTGTCACTCCATGGTCCTATCATTGCTAACATCCGTTTACCATACTTCATATCTTAACTTCTTGCCCCAGCGTTCTTACATCCATCTTAAACCCAAATCAACCAAGCTTTCTCAGCAAAATGCCCGAAATGGGAAAATTTGGAAGTACAGTACACTCATTTTATAGCAGTGTTTCTCAACCGCAGGGCCCTGGGCATCAATAATACTGAGCTGTGAGAAGTTCTTCGGGAATTCGTCATTTTCAAGCCATTTTTGGTAAATATTATTTTTGAAATTTTATGGGAGAATACTATTCGAATGTGTCGAAATGCTCAGATCAAGAACGCCTAAATATAAAATCAGTATAGCAAATGTTAATGAAAAATCAATGAAATATTTGTGATAATCTATACATATAAAGCAAAGTTGGCATCTGTCTGTCTCTGTTCTCTATACAAATCTATACCGTTTGACCAATGCACACCAAATTTGGTACACTAATTCTTTGCAACCCTGCTGGTAACGTAGGCTACATATTAAACCCCGTTCTAATTGTCTTGGGTGAGCAGAGGGATGTAACGTCCCGTCAACCTGGACAGAGCATTTGCTAGGGGGCGCTCTCTCCCGGTCTTGCTGTGCAGATGACGTCAGAGTTAACATCTACAGGAGTCAACTTTCAAAATAACCTTGGAGTTTTTTAGAATCTTAGAGTATAGTGCAATCGCAGAGATGGGTGCGGTTGCGCTGAAAATCACTCAGTATTATATAGTTTATGTATCCCGTCTGTAAATTTTAAACTGTAGCTTTTTATTATCGGAATGTAAATTTTTATGATAAGATTACTTTTATAGAAAGTGGTTTTTTATCGTCGATATGGTACAGGGGGCTAAAGACAATTCGAAATCTTCATAGGAATACCATTGCGTATTTATACGATCAATGTCAAACCAATTCACACTAAATTTGATACATTCATCCTGTAGAATTCTACGGGACACAAAGGCTATGTATTAACCTCGTTCGATTTGTTCTGGGTCTGCAGGGGGCTAAAAACTATTCTAAATATCCATAGGAATAATAGTGAGTAATATTACGATGACTTATAAACAATTCAACCTGAGCAACGCCGGGTAATTCAGCTAGTAATTTATAAACACAATTAGAACCCTTTTGAAAAGTCACTCATGGATCCTCAGCGAAACTGAGTCACTTAGTGCACAAAGCGTAGACGTACCGACGCCGCATAACAGTAAAATCATTAATAAAAAAATTGTTATACCACCCTATCCCTCCTTTAACATTCCTGACTCCTTTTTCGGAGATGAGAAATTTCCCACGCAGGAATCTGGTGTAAGGGAGAGGTAACTTAGCATTGTGTTGGTAAAAAGGTTTTCACCCCACCTTTGACGGTGTTTCAACTTCTGCAAAACAGCACTCGATCCATTGAATAAGGCACGTGCGTCAGAGGTTAGGCGCGTCCCTTTTGTATACCCTGTGAGGCAACTTTCATGGTTTTTTATCTACTCGCTTCTCTTTTATTCCCCTTCTTTTTATGATACTTGTATTGCTACTCATTCCAGGGTAGACAATCTGGAAGAAACAATGCATGAATGCTTCCATTCTTTTGTGTGGCTTTGAAATTAATGGTTTGGAGGGAAAAAGAGAAATCGGGTTCTTAATAAATTTCAGGTGAATTGCTTCTTTAATTCAAACAACATGCATTCGGTGCAGCCAGATAATTGAAAAATTTCTATGACAATCGTTTTTATTTGGTCCATGTCTTGCGCAAATTTTGTAACGCCTTTTGTTCAATTAAATGGAGATGTTTGTTCTTTGCACAAACACTTTGGATGGGATTATTCCATTTTAACTAAATGCTGATGTATATACGATTGATATTTTACTTCAAAGGTTATTGGGTTAGCAGTAAACGACGTTATTCTGTACGTTGTGCAAATCGATATCTTCTGGTCAAAGCAACGTTTCGGATCAATCGGTAAAACTAACTTTCCGATATTTTATACTTCTAAGGCGGTTTGAGTTAGCAGTAAACGAAGAGTTATTCTATACGTTGTGGGAATACTTCTAAAAATTTCTCTGATTTCTTCCCTAGGATTTTTTCTCTCTTCTTTACTCTGATTTATATACAATTCATATTTTATTTCTAAGGTTATTTGGGTTAGCAGTAAGCGACGTTATTCAGTACGTTGTGGAAATTGATATCTTCTGGTCGAAGCAATGTTTCGGATCAATCGGTAAAACTAACTTTCCGATATTTTATACTTCTAAGGCTGTTTGAGTTAGCAGTAAACGACGCTGTTCAGTACGCTGTGGAAATATATATCATCTTGTCGATGGAACGTTTTTGATCAATCGGTAAAAACTAACTTTCTCATATTTTACTTCTAAGAAAATTTGTCTTTGATTTCTCTCTGAGATTTGTTTCTCTTTACTCTGATTTATATACAATTCATATACTACTTCTAAGGTCATTTGTGTTAGCAGTAAACTTCGTTATTCAGTACGTTGTGGAAGTGGATATCTTCAGGTCGATGGAACGTTTTGATCAATCGGTAAAACTAACTCTTTCCGATATTTTACTTCTAAGGCTGTTTGGATTACCAGTAAACGGCGTTATTCAGTGCGTTGTGGAAATAGATATCTTCTGGTCAAAGCCATTTTGATCTATCTCAGTACGACTAACTTTCCGATATTTTACTTCTAGGGCTGTTTGGGTTAACAGCAAACGATGTTATTCAGTACTTTGTGGAAATAGATATCTTCTAGTCGCAGGAACGTTTTTAATTAATCGGTAAAACTTTCTGTGTGTGTGATATTTTACTTCTAAAATTTCTCTCTCTCTCTCTTATTTCTCTCAAAGATTTTTCTTCTCTCTTTCCTCTGATTTTTACCGCAATTCATTTTTTACTTCTAAGATTATTTGGATTCACAGTAAACGACGTTATTCAGTACGTTGTGGAATTTGGTCAAAGCAACATTTCTGATCAATAGGTAAAACTAACTTTCCGCTATTTTACATAAAATTTTCAAGTTGAGTGTGAAAAAGTCTTATTGAAACTGGATAAAAAGGACATCATTAACAAATTCCCGTCTATTTTTAACCAAAATTCTCCATGAAATAAAAATGTATATCCCTAGTACCTACCGCGGTAGCCCGGTTGGAAGAGGAGAGTTGCGAGTTCGAATCCAACCAAAGACCATCGTGTAAAAAGGGACTGGTGCACGTTAAATCCGTGGTGGCCTCAAATGTCCTCACGTTGGAGTGGTGTGGAAGTTTGGGTACCATTAAACAATTCTAGAATCATTAACCAATCATAGTACCCTTAACCAATCATAATACCATTAACCAATCATAGTAAGAAACTATTTGAGGCTGTCCTCGAATCTTTCTCTTGGGGATTGATCCCGGACCGTCGCCAATAGACCGTTGTGTTGCTTCAGTGCGACGCTAATTAAAAGACCGACCGACCGACCCTAGTACCTAATGTTTAACTTGCACAATTGCATAAACTTTTCTCTCCTTTTTCTTTTGTGCGATTTCCAGTGGCCTACCGTCCATTGAAGTCCAGAAGCCTGGCATCCCCAAACAAAAATAGTAAAATTCGGTGGCAAATAATAAAAATCGATAAAACCTGAACCAAAAATACGGTTTTTAAACCTAAATATCAGAAAAGTCAACCAGGGAATGAGATTACCCCGTCATTTCAGCCTCAAATAGTTTCTTACTATGATTGGTTAATGGTACTATGATTAGTTAATGATTCTAGAATTGTTTAATGGTACCCCACTCTCCAAACTTCCACACCACGCCAACGTGAGGACATTTGAGGCCACGATAGAATTAACGTGCACCAGCCCCCTCTGTACACGACGGTCTTTACTTGAATTCGAACTCGCAATCCTCCGATTGCTAGTCCGTTATTCTTCCAAACAGGCTGCCGTGGTCCTATTGGTTAATGGTACTATGATTGGTTAGTGGTACTGGATGATTCGTTAATGGTTCTATGGTTGTTACTGGTATTATGATCAGTTGATGGTTCTATGATTGGTTAATGGTACTATGATCGGTTAATGGTACTATGATCGGTTAATGGTTCTGTGGTTGATTAATGGTACTATGATCGGTTAATGGTTATGTGATTGGTTAATGGTTCTATGATCGGTTAATGGTACTATGATTGGTTAATGGTACTGTGATTCGTTAATGGTTGGTTAATGGTTCTGTGATTGGTTACTGGTACTATGATTGGTTAATGGTTCTATGATTGGTTAATGGTCGATGGGCACCTTCAGATGCCAGAGAACTAGTTAATGGGTGTACCTGGACTCTACTAACTCCGAAAAACAGATTTATTCATTTTCAGCTGGGTCTTTCAGAGCGGGAAGGCTGTAAGAACTCAAACCTCTGCCCTTTTTCTCTTTGGGTGAGAAATTCCCTTTTGCATGAATCACTTGATCACGGAATGTGATGAAGCAATTTAAATGATTTAAAAAACATCAAAAAATGCAGAACCTTTAATTCGGTTCGTTCGGCGCTGGTTCGGAAAATCTTGCTGGTTCAGACTACCGTGGTAGTTAGGAATGTCGAATTAGTTTGGAAAATGGTGTAAGTTCATAGAATGTAAGTTCAGTAAAAGCGAGCGTCGAATGTACCAGCATTTCAATTCGTAATTCCCGGGGGCGCAGTAACCCGGTTGGAAGAGTAACTGACTAGCAACCTAGTTGGAAGAGTAACTGACTGCGAGTTCGAATCCTACCGAGGATCGTCGTGTACAAAGGGGGCTGGTGCACGTTAAATCTGTCGTGGCCTCAAATGTCCCCACGTTGGCGTGGTGTGGAAGTTCGGAGAGTGGGGTGCCAGATCAGGTGTGACCTCGTCATCTGACCATGATTCAAAACTACACGGTGTTGTCCTGGTATCTTTCCTTTGGGGATTGATCCTGGACCGTCGCCAATAGCCCATTGTGTTGCTCCAGTGCGAAGTTAATTAAAGCACCCCCTCAATTCGTAATTCCTACCTCCCCTACAAGGGTTGTATACAAAAATGCACTCTTTCGGGGAAGAGAACGTTTCATTAGATGACAGGGTTGAAAAAGCGATCGATATCACTTGAAGGGCCAATAGTACTGCCGCGTTCGTTTCAGCCAATCACAACAGTCTTTTTTCTTGGAACCCCTTAAAAGTTTTAATGGGGTAAATAATACCCCGCCCCTTTTGAAATATTCCAAGATGTTTCATGAGCTTGCGATAATAACACATGTAATGTCAGAGTGAGCCAGCTGAGCGCGTCATTGGCGACACGTAAGTTTTTTAAGAAATTAATTAACCATGCGTTTAAAGAAATAAGTTTTTAAAGAAATTAACTAAATTGTAGGTTAACAACGTTACTTACCGAGATATCCATTGAAAATAAACAGGAATAATTCTTTAAAGCGTATTTTTCAAGTGAGTTTCATCAAACTTTAAGTTAGAACGAATCAGTTAAGAGTGTCATTGGCGGCACGTAGGTTTATTAAAGAAATTAACCTGCCCGCGAGTTTGAACAAATACATTTTTAAAGAAATTAACTAAATTGTAAATTAACAATACTACTTACAAATATTTCGATTGAAAATAAAAAGAATAATTCACACACACATTAAAACATATTTCTCGATGAGTTTCATGAAACTTTGAGTATATATACATTTGGTTTTATACTTTATATTTATGAATGTGAAAATGAGAGAGTTGTTTAGAAACTAGCTTTGAAAATATTCCCCATAAATAACTGAAATCCTATTTTAATTATAAATATAGACACTATTTAACTACTTAATTTTTTCAACAAGTGTTGTAAAATTGACATTACGCTAACCATTTGAAAGGCTTTTGATAAAAGCAAATTTTTAGCTTATGGGCGAAGACCTATCATCGAATATGAATGTATATGCACATATCAAAAATTATTTTTAGTCATCCTTGAGAGGATAATTTTTAATAACCGATTGGTCAATTTTAAATACCATGAGTTTCCAAATTGCTCTCCTGTGCATTTTTACTAATATGCGCTAATTTAAAGAAGACTAGTCAAAAATTTGAAGCTTCAAAAATATGACTAATAAAGATAAAAAAAATGATGAAACTGTCAATAGCACTTTTGGTGGGAAGAAAAAACGTCCACTATCAAGATAAGCGACTTTTGTTCTGATGATGGTGGATGTTTAACTGCACTGAAAGAGTTATTAACTACTTGTTTTTATCTTTTTTGAATCTTTTTACTCTTGACTATAAGTTTGACAAAGATTTCATCCGTGTATTTATCTCCTTAAACCTGTTTACTCAATCGGAGCAATACATAGGAGAATATCAAGGTTTCTGATTAAAACTTAATCACATTAAAACACTCACAAAAGTTCGTGATTTTATAAACTATCTGAATTACCCGTCGTTGCTCGGGTTGAATTGTTTATAATTCATCGTAATATTACTCAATATTATTCCTATGGATATTTCGAATAGTTTTTTGCCCCCTGCAGACCCAGGACAAAGCGAGCGAGGTTAATACATAGCCTATGTGTCCCGTAGAATTCTACAGGATGAATGTATCAAATTTAGTGTGAATTGGTTTGACATTGATCGTATAAATACGCAATGATATTCCTATGAAGATTTCGAATTGTCTTTAGCCCCCTGTACCATATCGACGATAAAAAACCACTTTCTATAAAAGTAATCTTATAAAAATTTACATTCCGATAATAAAAAGCTACAGTTTAAAATTTACAGACGGGATACATACACTATATAATACTGAGTGATTTTCAGCGCAACCGCACCCATCTCTGCGATTGCACTATACTCCAAGATTATAAAAATTCTCCAAGGTCATCTTGAGAGGCGACTTATATCGATATTAACTCTGACGTCATCTGCACAGCCAGACCGGGAGAGAGCACCCCCTAGCAAGTGCTTTGTCCAGGATGACGGGACGTTACACCCCTCTGCACACCAAAGACAAATAGAACTAAGGTTAATATGTAGCTACGTTACCCGCCGGGTTTCAAAGAATAAGTGTACCAAATTTGGTGTAGATTGGTCAAACGGTGTAGATTTGTATGGAGAACAGACAGACAGGCCAACTCTCCTTTATATGTATAGCTAACAAAAGTAACTTCAGAACGAAAGTCACTTTTGTCCTGATGATATTAGAAGCTTTACTCAACCAAAATAGCTACTGACAATTTCATCATATTTTTATCTTTATTGGTCATATTTTTAATCTTAATTTTTGACTAAATTTTCATTTGTGTATCTATCCTTCAGCCTGCTTAGTCAATCAAAGCGATACATAGATGCATATCCAGGTTTATAATTACAATTTTATATCAACACTCGCAAAAGAGTTCGTGATTGAATAGGTAATTAATCATTTAAATTCAAACAATTAATGTTGACAAATTCAAGTCCATAATGAGCAATAATTTTAAAAGCATGTATTTGTATGAATGAAGAAATTTTTTTCATTTAACGTCTTAAAAATGCTATTTCATTTTTATATTTCTAACTATTTTATCATACGTGTAAACTTACAAGAATAACACAGATTTAATATGTACATATGACAGTTTTTCAAGATTATATTTATACTTCCTTATGTTTTACAGAACAATTCGCAATCACTATTATTTATAATTAAAATAAATATTCAAATATAACTTTGGAATTGCATCTATTAGGTTATGGGAGCACTGGCGCACCCATGTGTGTTACCCAGAGATTAGTTACGGAGTTTGTTACCTAGAGAATGGTTTCGGAGTGTTATCAAGATACTAGTTTCGGAGTGCGTTACCTAGAGATTAGTTTCAGAATGTGTTACCCAGAGACACACTAGTTTTGGAGTGTTTTCCCAAGAGAATATATTTAATTGTGTTGCCCAAAGACTAGTTTGGAGTGTGTTACCCAGAGATTAGTTACGGAGTTTGTTACCTAGAGAATAGTTTCGAAGTGTTATCAAGACACTAGTTTCGGAGTGCGTTACCTAGAGACTAGTTATGGAGTGTTACCAAGACACTAATTTCGGAGTGCGTTACCTAGAGATTAGTTTTGGAATGTGTTATCCAGAGACAAATTACGGAGTGTGTTACCTAAAGACTAGTTTTGGAGTGTGTTCCCAAGAAACTATATTTAGATTGTGTTGCCCAGAGACTAGTTTCGGAGCATATTTTCCAGAGATTTTAGTTACGGAGTGTTACCTAGATAATAGTTTCGGAGTGTTACCAAGACACTAGTTATGGAGTGTGTTACCTAGAGACTAGTTTTGGAGTGTGTTCCCAAGAGTCTATATTTAGAATGTGTTTCCCAGACTAGTTTCGGAGTGTTTCCCAGAAACTAGTTATGGAGTGTGTTACCTAGAGAATATTTTCGAAATGCGGTTACCAGGAGACAAGTTTCGGAGTGTGTTACCCTGAGGCTAGTTACGGAGTGGGTTACCTAGAGACTAGTTACGGAGGGTGTTACCTACAGATGAGTTTCGGAGGGGTTACCTAGAGACTAATTTAAAAGTGTGCCAACACGCAATTTTCCGAATGGTTTACTTAAAGACTAATTTCAGAGAGTGTTACCTAGAGACTAGTTTTGGAGTGTGTTCCCAAGAGTCTATATTTAGAATGTGTTTCCCAGACTAGTTTCGGAGTGTTTCCCAGAAACTAGTTATGGAGTGTGTTACCTAGAGAATATTTTCGAAATGCGGTTACCAGGAGACAAGTTTCGGAGTGTGTTACCCTGAGGCTAGTTACGGAGTGGGTTACCTAGAGACTAGTTACGGAGGGTGTTACCTACAGATGAGTTTCGGAGGGGTTACCTAGAGACTAATTTAAAAGTGTGCCAAAACGCAATTTTCCGAATGGTTTACTTAAAGACTAATTTCAGAGTGTGTTACCTAGAGACTAGTTTTGGAGTGTGTTCCCAAGAGTCTATATTTAGAATGTGTTTCCCAGACTAGTTTCGGAGTGTTTCCCAGAAACTAGTTATGGAGTGTGTTACCTAGAGAATATTTTCGAAATGCGGTTACCAGGAGACAAGTTTCGGAGTGTGTTACCCTGAGGCTAGTTACGGAGTGGGTTACCTAGAGACTAGTTACGGAGGGTGTTACCTACAGATGAGTTTCGGAGGGGTTACCTAGAGACTAATTTAAAAGTGTGCCAACACGCAATTTTCCGAATGGTTTACTTAAAGACTAATTTCAGAGAGTGTTACCTAGAGACTAGTTTTGGAGTGTGTTCCCAAGAGTCTATATTTAGAATGTGTTTCCCAGACTAGTTTCGGAGTGTTTCCCAGAAACTAGTTATGGAGTGTGTTACCTAGAGAATATTTTCGAAATGCGGTTACCAGGAGACAAGTTTCGGAGTGTGTTACCCTGAGGCTAGTTACGGAGTGGGTTACCTAGAGACTAGTTACGGAGGGTGTTACCTACAGATGAGTTTCGGAGGGGTTACCTAGAGACTAATTTAAAAGTGTGCCAACACGCAATTTTCCGAATGGTTTACTTAAAGACTAATTTCAGAGTGTGTTACCTAGAGACTAGTTTTGGAGTGTGTTCCCAAGAGTCTATATTTAGAATGTGTTTCCCAGACTAGTTTCGGAGTGTTTCCCAGAAACTAGTTATGGAGTGTGTTACCTAGAGAATATTTTCGAAATGCGGTTACCAGGAGACAAGTTTCGGAGTGTGTTACCCTGAGGCTAGTTACGGAGTGGGTTACCTAGAGACTAGTTACGGAGGGTGTTACCTACAGATGAGTTTCGGAGGGGTTACCTAGAGACTAATTTAAAAGTGTGCCAACACGCAATTTTCCGAATGGTTTACTTAAAGACTAGTTTCAGAGTGTGTTACCTTGAGACTAGCTTTTAAGTGACTACTCCAAGACTAATAGAAGCTTTATTGAAGGGAAAAGGTGTCAACGTTTAAATAAACAATATTAAAGTTTTCAATTATATTATCCAATTCCAGTAGATAAGAAATGAAGCACTTTTTTAATGGGCTGAAAGAAATGATTAAATATTAGTTGACTGGGAGAAAATAACAAAACACCTTTATACACGATTTTTAAAGAAACAATCAAAAGGATGTTTTTTGCCCTGAGGCCATGGTTTAGTTTAGGTCCTAAAAATATATAAATCTAAGTAATGCAAGGATATCAATTAAAATTTTACTAATGCTAAAAATAAAATTTCGCACATGCTGAATTGACAGAAATATACTGGGGGAATTGAAATGGAATTTCGAAAAAATTATTTTGATTTACTTTTTTCTATCGTTATACAGTCAAATAATACATAATACCGTAAAAATAGAATCAACAATCTACTTAATTCATCTCTCAAATTCCCTGAATTACCATGTTTGCTGTTATATTTGTTTTTTAAAGTATTTATCATCGTGTATTTACTTTTCAGATTTATAAGATTTTTCAAGATATCATTTCCTACAATAAGTATACAATGCCACATAGAGGTAATACTTATACCTTAATTATCTAAAAACATGTCAATACCATTACTATGCTACAAAAGGCATAATTTTATAATTTTCCAATGCACATCCAGTTTTATAGTTTTTGTGTTGCATATCGAATATGGAGTTTGTTGCTATCATTTATGTGTTACAGGCAAAATTTTATTCATTTCTCAAGCATTTCCAGATTTGTAGCATTTTGTGTTGTATATGGAATATGAAGTTTGTTCTATCATCAAAAAAATTGCATTAGGGGCCGTTTTCATATCAAATTTTGCACAAACAACAAAATTCCCAATAGAAACACCATGTTTTGATGACTTAATCAGATTCGGCATCGTTAAATTAGTCTAAATATGAAATCTCATGAATACTATCTTTATATCCGGAGATATTCAATGCTAAAGTTGCTGTCAATTTCAAGGATCATCTCCACATTGAAAATCGCTATTCGTAGATCGTGATTAACTGCAGTTATAGTTACCAGAATTTCAAATTTGAACACTATTTCAAACGTATTTGTCAGCGAGTGCAAACGATCCAAGAATTATATTTATTATGAAAGTGAAAACGATTGGGAATTACATGTGCAAACGATCCGAGAATTATCCAAGGTTTGTCAGACGTTTTTTAAACTTTTAGTTGGCCCCTAAGATCGCAATAATGAGGAAAATTTAATGTAACCTAAAAAACTATCAATTGGAATGAGCTGAAATTTTGCATGGTCGTATTAGAAATTCTTTTGAATCGATTTCCATCAAAATATAGTAGCTATAGAAAGAAAAGTCGTGAAACAAGAAATGAGCTTGTATAGAATTCTATAGAGGTTTCTAGACATTTTCTATAGAGATTTCTACAGACTTTCTATAGAAGTTATGTTATAGAGGCTATAGAAAAACGGGCCATAGTTCTATAGGATTCTATAGACCACATTTAATAGAAGTTTTTCTAGAATTCTATAGAAATTTTCTATAAGGGGAGTATGAAGTTTTTTGCCTAAGGATCTGGGAAAACTGGACTGGTGCTTGAACTCGAAATAAATATTTGTCCTCGTACTTTGAATACAGTCCTCAATTCAATGACTTACCTATTTATTCAATTCAAAAAATGCAACATTTCATTTACGAATTTCATTAATTTGGAAAAATATTCAAAACATAAATTTTGAACTAGGTTTAACCCTCGTGGTAGTTTATCTTCGATTCAAAAACTACCCTGTGGGGGTCAGCCTGTGGTGCAACCTGTTCGAAACTGTCACCAGTTCTAAGCAAGGACAAATTTGTTTTTCCTATTTCTATCTTCATTCCCCTTGGAGTAATAGAGCAGTTTGGCCCAATGAAATATCGAACAGATCTTGGACGAGATATCTCGTCGAAACCACTTAGAGGGTTAACTCTCCTGGTGGTTGTCACGCCGAGGCATCTCGTCATTAGCAAAACTGACCAGATCTTTATGGGCGAGATATCTCTTCATTAGAAGAAAATTGACCAGATCTTGATCTCGTCATCATCAAACAATCGGCAACATCTTGATGACGAGATATCTTGTCAGTAGCAAAACTGTCAGATCTTGATGGACGAGATATCTTGTCTAAATCACTTGGAGGATTAATGCGTTTTCTATAATTGTTTGACCGCGTTATTGCTTGGTAGTGTTTTTCACTTAAAAGTTGTGTATCAGACATTTTTCTCAATAGAGAAATATCCAGTCTACAACGGAGTCAACAAACTCGGTGGAGTCTACGTGAACGGTCGACCACTGCCTGATGCAACCCGACAGAAGATTGTCCGGCTGGCTCAAACTGGTTCTCGACCCATTGACATTTCCCGACTGCTACAAGTTTCAAACGGATGTGTCTCCAAGATTTTAGGACATTTCTACAAGACAGGATCGATTCGACCAAAATGCATTGGTGGAAGCAAACCTAGAGTAGCTACTCCAAATATTATCGCAAAAATTAGGGAGTACAAAAGGGAATGTCCATCGATTTTTGCCTGGGAAATCCGTGAGAAGTTAATCTTCGACCGTAACTGCCATCAGTCGAAAGTCCCAAGTGTAAGTATTGCTTGTTTGAAAAGTAGAAACACACCACAAAAATTGTCGTCTGTGATCAGGCATCGAATCAACAAATTACAATTTTTGTTCATAATTTAGTAATGGGTTAACCCTCCTGGTGGTTGTCTCGACGAGGTATGTCGTCATTATCAAAACTGACCAGATCATCTTGATGGTCGAGATATCTCGTCTTTAGAAGAAAAGTGACCAGATCTTGATCTTGTAATCATCAAAAAGTCGGCAATATCTTGGTGACGAGATATCTCGTTATTGGCAAAATTGTTCAGATCTTGATGGAAGAGTCTCGTCGAACTCCTTGGAGGGTTAACTACAAGTTTTTAACGGGTGTCTCCAAGGTATTAGGACATATCTACAAGACATGGTCAATTCGGCATCGAATCGATAAAATACACTTCATAATTTAGTTATGGGAAGGAAAAAAGAAAGCGAATGGAATTGTGAAACATACTGTGAGTACTGTCTAACTTCCACGAGAAACTGCTCTAGACACAAAATCCGCCCCTGTCTGTTGTAGAAATGAACCTTACCCTATTTTCCATACGAGATATGCTTATATATATGCTATATAGTAGTATGTATAGTATATTTGGAGAGAGTTGTTATATAATATATAGTTCTTTGGAAAGATTCTATTAGTCCTTTTCTTAAAAAGGAATCCTTTGGAAGTATACTATTGCTCTTTTCCTTAAAATGGAATCCCTTCGAATGATTCTGTTGGTACTTTCCTTGGAAAAGAATCTTTTGGGAAGATACTGTTGGTCATTTCCTGCCATTTTGCTCATCTCTACTGAAAACTATGGACTTTGTTATCCCTTAACTTGAATTGAAATTATGCATTTCCTATTCAAAGCTCTAGATCTTTTTATAACCTAGAATACTTTTAACCTCTTACACTTTGCGGATTCATTTCAATAACGCATTTTTTATTTAGGTGTCATCCATCAACAGAGTCTTGAGAAACTTGAATGGTAATCAGAGAGAATCAAAGTCTAAAGTTTCTGTTCATGTGAATGATGCTTCCAGAACTTCTACCTCGGGACCGAGTGCTTGTCGTCCAATTTCAAGAGTGAGTGACCGATTGGTAACAAATAATTTAGACTCACAGAATTTAACACGAACTGACGGCAGCTTGTTCTGTGAAAAGAGTTAAGTTCCTTTTCTGGTATGAAAAAGACTGAGTTTAAAATTTCACCTTTAATTTGGGAATTGGGAAATGCTAGTAATAGTTCATTAAAATGTGAATGCATTATTAAAAATCATTAATCCTCTGGTTACTGAAACGACCCAAACGGCCTTGATTTTCCTGTCCCTTCGTTACATGTAGGTCTGACTGTTGTGTACCTTAGAATACTGAAGAAACGACCCGAATCCATTCGGGTACCCTCTTTTCCATGCGACATATTTGGACGTGAAAAGCATAGACATGAAATCATTGCTATTCAGAAGAGCTTTCGAAAAGTGATTAACATGTCGACTAGTAGTCATGTGACTGATCTGTGAATAATTGACTTGGTTGGCCTATTCGGTATCTTATCGCCTCGTTTGGCGATATAACATCTTATGACAGGGTAGGTGTGTGAATGCGCATTTCTATAGTGGCGACAAAAGTGGTGAAATCGCCAGTCATACTATATGTCATCCGGACTAGTCAGATGATGAATCAATGGATGGACGTCTTCTCCCGTCCCGTAGACCAATTAGTTGATTAATGTTAAATTCTACGCAGCAGACGAAAGCAGTCTAAGGGTCAATTTACTACTAGTTTTGGTCACATGATCTTGGACACAGAAAAAGGTTACCATTGCTCACTCTACTTTTATATTTCCTCTATGGTAGAAAACCCCTTCGCCGATGACAGGGAGATCAGGAACTAGAACGGTGGTCCGTTGGCTTGAATCGTTTTTCCTCTATCGTATTGTAACGCTTTGTATTCAGAACACCAATTGATACATGACTGTAAAAAGGAGTAACGTTATGGTAAAAAGAACATCAACTATTTCCTTACAAACGGCGTGGAAGACAACTCGAGGGCCCTTTAAGTGTTAAGGGCCAGGTGTTAAAGAATCATCAAAGCCCTATTAGTTACCTCAAAAGCATCATACGCTTCCAGGCATACCCACGACCATAGAGAAAATGTAAAATTTCAGTGAGCAATGGTAACCTTTTTATGTGCCCAGGATCATGTGACCAAAGCTAGTAGTAACGTGACACTTAAACTACTTTCGTTTGCGGGTGGAAATAAACAATCATCTGATTGGTCCACGGGACGGGAGTAGACACATCCATTGATTATCATCAGATTGGTCCGCGCGACATTAGTAGTAGACTTTGACGATTTCATCATTTTTGTCGCCACTCTATAGAAATGCGCATTCACACATCTACCCTGTCATAAGACAGCATATCGCCATATGAGGCGATATGATGCCAAATCGGCCTACCTAGTCAATTTCTCACAGAGCAGTCAAATGACTACTGGAGGATTATTCAGCATATTGATCACACTTTTTGAAACTCAATAGCAATGCTCAGTCTACTTATATTTCATGTCTATGGCCAAGACCTCATTATAGAGATCACAAGAAAGGGACATAATGACGGCACAAGTTCTCACACCTCCTGAGGAAAAGACGGCCGTCTCGGGCGACCAGCCATAATTTGGACCAGCCATAATAACTAGCCTTCTAAGTCATTTCAGTTGCCAAGAAACAAAACGCTGTTTCGATATTATGTATGCAGAGGGTTAAATCAGTTGAATTGAGCAGAAAAGATACTTCTGTGTGAGTTACAAATGTTGAATGGTGGTGTAAGTTCTTGAACTGTTTCCTCAACCTATTCCCCTGTATATGAAAATTGTATATTTTGATAAAGGTTTTTAAGTTACATGGTCGTGAAAATAAGTTTGAAACATGCCTTTAATAGGTTGCTTTCGCTGCTTCATCAAAAAGTGCCAACACACAATTTGTATTTGCATTATTTTTTATGAACAAAAGTTTCTCCATGTGTACTAGATTGCATAGTACCTAAATTATTTTTTTCATCCTTTGGCCCCAGTCCCTTCGGATTTGATCAGGTCCAAGCGGCTTTTGTAATTAATTACTATACATAATCATGTAGAGTAATTATATACAAATCTCTGTAAAATTACATATGAATTACTATAGATAACAATAAATAGTAATTATATACAAACCTGTAAAATTATATGTAATTACTACACATAATCATTTCTTTGTTATACTGGGCCGCGGTGGCCCGGTTGGAAGAGTAACGGACTTGCAACCGAAGGGTTGCGAGTTCGAATCCAGCCAAACACCGTCGTGTACAAAGGGGGCTGGTGCACGTTAAATCTGTCGTGGCCTCAAATGTCCTCACGTTGGCGTGGTGTGGAAGTTTGGAGAGTGGGGTGCCAGCTCAGGTGTTGCCTCGTCATCTGACCGTGGTTCAAAATTACGTGGTGTTGTCCTCGGATCTTTCCCTTTGGGATTGATCCCGGACCGTCACCAATAGCCCATTGTGTTGCTCCAGTGTGACGTTAATTGAAATTCCCCCTTTCCCCCTTTGTTATACTGTAATTCTGATTTTACTTTTCATTCTCCTTGCACTAGGGTATTCTGGTAGGTAGGTATTTGAATTAACGTCATCCTAGAGCAACGCAACGGGCTATTGGCAACGGTCCGGGATTAAACCCGAAGGGAAAGATCCGAGGACAACACCAAGTAATTTTGAATCACGGTCAGATGACGAGATCAGACCTGAGCTGGCACCCCACTCCAAACTTCCACACCACACCAACGTGAGGACATTCGAGGCCTCGACAGATTTAACGTGCACCCGCCCCCTTTGTACACGACGGTCTTTGGCTGGATTCGAACTCGCAACCCTCCGGTTTCTACTCTGTTACTCTTCCAACCGGGCTACCGCGGCCCAGTTGTATTCTGGTACTCGGGTAAAAATTTGTTCTTTAATTTTAAAAAATACAAATTGCTCCCACTTTTTGATGGAGCAATTTTTCCACAACAGAAATTTAGGTAGGTATTTTAATTAACGTCACACTGGAGCAACACAACAGGCTATTGGTGACGGTCCGGGGTCAATCCCAAAACAGAACTTTCGATCTCCTGTATGTTGATCAAACTACTAAACATTTCATGTCCTACGAAAATTCTTATTTCTACTTGGGGCAGTTTTAAAAATAAATCTAACTTATTCAATGATTTATACAGTAACTAGTTTTGTATTATAACTGGTTTAGAGACAATCAACTAACTACGTGAAAATAAACAGTTAGGTTTTCATTTTAAAATACAAAAAATTTTGAATAAGTATTTCAAATTACAAAACATTATAATTTTTAATGAAAAATCTCGATATAACCAAAGATCGTCGTGTACGCGGAGACCAGTTGCACGTTAAAACTGTCGTAGCCTCAAATATCCTCACGTTGGCACGGTGTGTACGTTTGGAGAGTAGGGTTTCAGCTCAGGTGTTGACCTCGTCATCTGACCGAGGCTCAAAATTACAAGGTTAACCTCGGATCTTTGTGTGAACGGTCTTCACGGACCCGGGGTATACCAGTGATCTTTTCTTTTCCCATGGGGTCTATTGTCTCGGGTATACATGGGGATGCGACCCCGGGATGTCCAAGCGATTTTTCTTCTCTCCTCCCCCTATCCTTTCTTTTCGAGTTAGAAACTCGGACCAACCACAGACGTCGTGTGCAATGGGTAGGTGTATGTTAAATCGATCGCGACCTCAAATGTCTTCACATTGGCGTGGTGTGAAAGTTTGGAGAGTGGGGTGCCAGCTCAGGTGTTGCCTCATCTGACCGTGGTTCAAAATTACGCGTTGCCCTCGGAACTTTCCCTTCGGGATTGATCCCTGCCCGTAGCCAATTCCCCCGTTGTGTTGCTCCAGTACGACGCTAATTACCTACCTACAGACCGACCGTTTTTTAACTATCGTGATGCCCATTTAGTAAATACATCCTACAGTTGATATAAGATGCAGTAATTTGGTCGCAATCGAACACAAGTAATTTTTTCAAACGATATCTTATCTACAAGGACCCCTCTCTGAAACTTCATCAACTTGGCATGTTCACCGATTTTTAGTATCAACGCCCCCTCTTGAAACCTGTTCTTTGAAAATGGTCTTATGCCCCCTTGTTGATACAGATCCATGACCAGAAATCATGTTTCCCTTTGCGTTTGATGGCTCAGCTTGTCCGCTTTTGGACTTTGCGCCATAAAACCCCAAAATTCAATCTCTTTGCGTCTGAACACTTCAACATGTTTTTGTCATATACAGGGTATTTCGAAAATATCGGTCCAAATTATAAAGGGTGGCAGAGGGGCACAAAATAAACATTTAGCCACATTCATTTACCCCGGATTGGAACCAGGAGCCTTTGAATCCAAAAGAAACATTCTGACCACTGCACAACCTTTGAGCAGCTCGTCCGTTTCTGCTCGCAACACCATACATCAGATGCATATCTGCGAGTTCCGAATTAGTCTCGATGCATGCCATTGAAAATCCGAGCGGGTAAATAACACCTTACGTCACAGAAACGATGTGATCGATTGGCCTAAACTCTCCCTCTACCCCTAAACGTATTTCCGGACAGATTGACAAAAAAATTATTTTGGGCCCTCTACCACCCTTTACAATTTGGCGGTATTTCGAAATACCCTATATATTCGCCAGACCACTTACTTTTCGCCATAAATCTCTGTGGCTGGCAGCCTAATACAATCTAAAAAGAAATTTTTTCACGATTTAAACCGTCAACTAGTCAAATGGAATTGTAGAACTCATTCTCTTCAATTTAAGCACGCACTCGCCATGACCCGTCGATTAGAACTGAAGTTACAGTGGTTAAACAGGTCAGCGTATGCCCGAAATGTGACAGTACAAAGGTCAGAGGGGGAGTGGATTACTGGCCGACCTGGTCGACGCGGCCCACCTTCCTCTACACGATGGTAGGTCATTTATCCCCATAGGCTGATTCCCCGTGGAGTTATGGGGCTGAGATATCAACACTTCGTGACGCTCCAGAGTCTGCCGATGACCCCCATGCCCACGCCTTTTACTCCTGGACCGATTTTAAAGTCGTATTCACGTCAAAAATGTGTAACTATCAGAAAGAGCAGTATTATTCACTGCGACGTCAGTAAGATCAGGGCAACTATTGAAGTGGACCCTGTCATGTCTGGAAGGACACAGGATAAGTTAGTGAGCACGACAAACCAACCTGGTAGATGACTGCAGGTAGAAGTGGCCAGTGAGAACACGAAAGCAACAGCTCTCGGTAGATCCTGTGGAAACAGATCATAACAGGGAGTTCGTCTTTATCTTCAGCTTTGCTTATATAAATAAGTTGAATGATTGATTTTTCTATTTATAATCCTTTTTACTACATGGTATTCAATGATTGGGGCAACTCAAAACCAGCCTTAGATAAGCCATCCGCCAATTCATTACCATGCCAACTTCAACATAATAGTCGCGGAAAAAAACGAACCACCTTTTATTTCGAGCACTCAGAGCAAACTCAAAGATATTCAATAGGGAATAACGTTCTTTAAATTCAAATGCAAAAAAATTGCATTAGGGGCCGTCTTCAAATTTTACAAACAAAATTTCCAATTGAAACACCATGTTTTGATGCCTTAATCCGATTCGGCATCGTTAAATTAGTCTTAATATGAAACTGCATGACTCTTTATATCCGGAGATATTCAATGTTAAAATTGCAGTCCATTTCAAGGATCATCTCCACATTGAAAATCGCTATTCGTAAATCGAGATTAACTGTAGTTATAGTTACCGGAATTTCGAATTTGAATACTATTTCAAACGCATTTGTCAGCGAGTGCAAACGATCTGAGAATTATTATCCGAGGTTTGTCAGACGTTTTTTAAACTTTTGGTTACCCCCTAAAATCGTAATGAGGAAAACTTAATGTAACCCAAAAACTAACGATGGGAATGAGCTGAAATTTTGTATGGTCGTATTAGAAGTCCTGAATCGATTCCCATCAAAATATAGTAAGGTTCCAATTCATAATTTTTTCAAACATACATACTCTAATAATTATTGCATACTAAAAACTATTTTTAAAATAAAATATTAGGTGGATTTTGTTTGGGTTGCTTAACAGTAACATGGTACAAAACAGCGCTTTTGAAATATTTAGGAAGATATCCATAAGTCTAAGAAACTGATTTAACATTAGCTCCAATCTTTCTGTATTCATAACTTCGAAACGGTAAGAC
This sequence comes from Meta bourneti, assembly GCA_933210815.1. Classification (NCBI taxonomy): domain Eukaryota; kingdom Metazoa; phylum Arthropoda; class Arachnida; order Araneae; family Tetragnathidae; genus Meta; species Meta bourneti. Next base: position 84,530,964 of record OW119934.1, read on the forward strand.
CTGACATGAAATTTGGTATCTGAAGTTAAATTTTGAGATTCGAAATTGTGTTGAAATATTCCATTGGAAATTATAAAGTAGGTGCTCAATTTAATGTGAAGACGGTCCCTTATGCAAATTTTATGCATTTGAATTTATAGACGTTAATTCCTGTTAAACGCCATCTTTGAATTTTGTTAAAATTGCTCCAATGAGATTCATTTTTCCGCGACTGTACATTGATAAGCTAACTTCAGAATATTAATTTCATTAAAAATTATCTTGCTGTCAAAACAACTTAACACTGGACTTGTTTCTGCTGACTAACCCTAACGATGACCTATTTGAGTACCAAATGCTGCTTTTACACTAAATGGGCACTTTCAAATTTGACGTTTGCAACTCAAATGCAAATTATAGGTGTTTTTTAAAGATTGGGGTTGTGGTCGATTTTAAAATGGTTTCTAAAATTTGATAATCCAGTTAGTTTGAAAGTGGCTTGGTGAATTTTTAGATACTTCATAAAGTTTTAGTAAAAACAAAAACGCCCCAAGAACTTCAGTAACACCCTAGTTAAGAAACACAACTCAAAAATGTGAAAGCTTTTAGAATCCTTGTACAAACATTCACTTGCATTTTAAGGAAAAATGATGCACATGAGACTTGGAATTTTAAGACCAAAAATAAGAATTAATAAAATTGAAACTCATAGATAATAAAAATGAATAAACATTTATGAAGAAAACAAGATAAAAAAATATGTTTATGTTCAGTTTCTGTAACATTTAGTTTCTAGGAATAGTATAATTTTTGGTATGCATGGAGCAAACAATAAAGGCAACATCAAAACCATAAATTCCAACAAATTGAACATATTAACATTTTAACTTATGTATAATTGCAGATGAATTTACTTGCTGATGAATTAACATCAAACGTTAATGATTTGAGTTTATATTCTTATTTTTTACAATTAAGTGAAATAATATTGTGTGCTGGAACAGCATTAGAAAATAAGAAATTATTTTTTTGCAAAACCTAAGATACAACATACTCGTAACCTTAAATCATTTTTAAAAACCATCCCAAGTTAAGTAACGTATGATCTTAAATTTAGCTACTTCTAGAAACAATAAAAATACATTAAATTTTAAAAATAATTAATTCCAGAAAGGATTTACATTTTTCATAAAAAATGACTGAATTATTATGGAAGAGCGAGATTCTATAATAAAAATCGAAAATTTAACTCTGGAAATAGTATTTTTACACATCTTATACCACAATCATGAAGTTTTCTGTCCAGTTCCCCAATTCAAACACTAGAGATCCAAAAACGTATAAACAGTGTTATGTATAAAAACAGTAATACCCTTGAGTAATATATAATTTGTAAGTTAAAATTATAATGGAGATAATTTGATTATATTACATCCAAATGTGAATTCAATGAGAAAGAAATATTTAACACAAGTGTTAAAAAATATTTTATCCATATTTAACAACACTCAAATAATTGTAAAAGTAGATAATCCAGAATATTTACATGATTAAACTTGATACACAACCAACTGTTAAAATAATAATCAAGTTGCTTACAAAGGCAATTTCTTTATAATTTTAGAGTCCAAGTTACTGAAACTTAACTTTATAAAATAGTTCTAATTATTTAATCAACTGGAAAGTGATAATGTACACAGCAAATAGGATAAATATTTTTAAATAAAAATGAACAATAAAATAAAAACAAACAAGTTTTCTAAACATTACAAACATATCAAGTAACAGAAAATTTGAGAATGCACAAAGTAGACCTAAAATGTTTTCATACATTTTAAATACACTGAATTTCAATATTTAATTTTATATGCTAGTAACAAATACTGTATGGCACGACAGATATATAAATATTATAAAGCTCAATATTCCAATATCTTATTTAACACTTGAAGCTGAAATAAAATTAGTGCCATCAAAACTGGAGAAAATAAAGAATATTTGAATTAAAATGACTTAAAACAGTTCAGATGTAATTTTTCATATAAATGAACAATTTTATACTGAAAATCAAAAATCTTAAAGCAAACATTAAACAAAATAAATTGCACATTTTATGGAGAATAGAATGAACTCATTCTAAATTTATCTGCATTAATATATCTTAAATTTGCATTAGTGATATTGTGGCATGTTTGAAAATACAACTTAACTTACTTTTGATATTTAAAAAATATTTCTAACAAAAATTGGTATCAACATTTTGAAAATACGGAACATATTTTGTTCATAAAGAAACTAAACAATCTTGAACTATTATATAATATTTAGTACAAGTAGTTTAATTTATGGGTATTTTTAGAGTACATCTAATACTATTTTCAGAACAGTAAAAACAATGTAATGAAAAATGATCATCTGATACCATAAACAATGAATAGATCAGGATAATTTCTCATACGACTTGTAGTGCAATCAAGACAAAAGAAACATACATATTGCATTCTTGGATTAACTTAAAGAAACTTAGTATTGAAACCCCCATATCTGTTTCAATATATCTTTCATCCAAGGTAGACACAAATTATTCTCAAACTAATTGATTTTCATGAAATATATACCCTATTTATAACATATTTCAAACACAATTGATACACAAAATCGGATATTAAGAAAAATCAGATATAAAAGAATATTTAAACTGAAATGAAAAATGAGAAAAATTTTGCTTTTACTTTTAAATTTTTGATTTAAAGTAAACAAATATCGATAATATGAATTGCAAAAAACTTAAAATAAGCCTTTCTCTGAACATAAAATTCAAATGTTTTCACTGTTGCTAATCATGTAAGCTAGATAACAAAATTAGTTAATTTAAAAAAATCAAACAAAAGATAACAAATATAAAAAATTTCATATTGCAATACACATATATATTAAATTAGTAATACAAAATTTTCCATTCATACCACATTGGGTGCAATTTAACAAGTAATCATTACAGTTCGTAAAATTAGAAAAGCAATAAAAATATAATAAATTGAGAATCCAGTGCATTATCCATAACATTACACAGAATAGGAATGAAAATTTTAACATCTTTTAAAATTAAAGTGATACAATAACTGCTCACAAATTTAATATTATTGAAAATTTTCTTCAGCAATAACTTCAATTTTAATTGGACAAACCATGTGTTATACAAACAATTGTGAATTTTTAAGAGTGATACAAAAGGTTCAGGGTGTAGACATTTTTCAGAAAATGTAGAATACTAGATCAAATATAATGAATAGCTGAAAAGAAACATATCCCTGGCAATCATTGTTAGAGTGGTAAACACATTTCAGTCCACTGTGCGCTTATTTGTCACCACATTTGCCATTTTGGTGGGAAATGATGCATTTTGAGCAAAGTGCAAATAGGAAATTTCAATTTTTAATTTGAAAAGTTTAATTAAACTTAAGATCACAAATATAACATAATGAATAAAAAATATTGATATCATTGGTAAAGAACAATCATATATCTCTTGAAACAAAATTTTTATAGGTGTGATAAAAACTCTTTGGAACTGTTTAATATTTTCATTGCAGTAAATAAGTTTTGAATACTTAATTGAGATAAGGTTATTAAGAAAATGAAAAACCTGCTTTTGAAAAAGTGGTAGATCAGAATTATCATTCTTTGCCAACAATATATTTCAGTTTTTGGTTAAGGAGGGAAGAATGAATTAAAATAATGCTACATCCCTCGATTGATAGTGCAAAGCTATCATGTCAAATTTCAAAAATTCAATGCTTAACTTCATAAATTTTTATTCCTTATTTTCAGTTTAAGAATGAACTTGCAATTAACTTACTTATTAACTTACTTATTAACTTAATTTCAGGAAGAAATGTAATTGCTTATAGCTTCTAAGCAGAGAATCAGTATTGAAAAATAAATCAGATTACTAATTTTTAGAAAAGCATTTCTAATGCAAAACACTTATCACTCAATTGAGAAAAAAGTCATGTGAATCATGCTTAATACAATGAAATATACTTAGAAGAGACAGGCACCTATGTATAAGTACGAAAGTAAACTTTAATGTAAAATACAGGAATAACATCTTAAACTATCAATTCAAAAACTTCAAAATCACACGTTGCATAACAAAAGAATTTTCAGCAATAATTTCTCCACCACATTCAAAAATAGGAATCACTCTTTATTTATCACCAACTTCACAAAATAACCTGTACATAAATGAACGTGAAAGCAATATTTAATTAAGTGTATTTTAAAGGTAAGCAGAATAAAAAAAATCATGAAACCACCCTTATTTTTACAATATTCAAAATTACAAATCTGCTTAAAATCAGTAAAAAGTTTGCATTATAAATTTAGAACTATCAGTTGGTATTGCACCTTAAAATAAACTTTATTTTATAAACATGTTTTAAGGAAGACTAAGTGGTTTACAACAGTGTATTCCTCAAGAAATTGTACTGAAATGATAAAAATTGAAGACAGAACAAGAAAAATTTGGATTGTGCAAACAAATAAAATTGCTAAAATACAATTGCATGAAAGTGTTTATCTTGAAAAAATTAAAGAGATGCAATAATGTTCAGTAAACCTCAAGACATGGAATTGTATCACATTTATACTTAACGAAAAATCTACAAGGGTAATGTTAACTTCTAGAAATAAGACATGGCAAGGTTAAATAATCAAATTTATCTGAAATTCGAACCATAAAAATGTATCACAAATTATAGTTTGTATAAAATGTAATAAGTATTTTATACATTAACATATGAAAAGAAATTCAGTATTTAATGAAGTTTGTACTATCATAGGATGGCGATTATAAAGGCTATCAGCAACTCAAATGACACTGGCACAAATGTTAATATATTATTAAAAGATTTGTGCAGTAACAATTTTAGAACTATGCATTCTGTGTGAAAACAAAATATCAAAACATTTTTTCAAAACACTGAATATAACTTTTGAGCACATACAGCACTTTATCGACTCTAAAATACAGAATCACATCTAATCAAATATTAAATCATCTGCAAACCATATACTAACAATTAGAATAGAAATATTCAAGGAATAAATGCATTATTTAAAATAGAATAAACGAATTTTGTTCAAAGTTGTGCAACATGTTTTAAGGATTTCGCAAGGCCAAGTTTTAGCAAAATGATACAAAATAATTAGTGTATTAATTTATTATAGAACTTGAATTGCATAAATAACCAAAGGCCCTAAAACTCTTATCAAACACATCCATTAATTACAATTCATTAACATTTTTAAAGCAAAAAACAATGTGTGTTATGCTATTAAAGCATATTTTTCAATATTTTTTTCATTTATATATGAAGCTCTCTTTTGTACTTTTTATATACTCTACCCAGCATGCAACATTGAAAAAATTGAGTTATAATACAATACATAATATCACAATTTTTTGTATCCAGTGCATTATTTAGCCATAATACATAGCCCCCACCTTTCAATAACACAGAAAAATTAAAAAGAATGTAGCTTGAATGTGAAATGTTGAAATGAAGGCAATATCCTTAAAATGTTTTCAAAATTTATATTGAATTTAAGAAAAAATACTCCATGATAGCAATATGAAAGATACAATTAATTCTTAAAGCTTCTAAGACACATCAATCTGGCACTTGACTAATGCTTTTGAATCTTGTCCGTTCACTCAGCAGTTGCCTAAAAATAGTAAAATTCATATAACTTAACTAGTTGGAAACAAGTTTTAACAAATAACATAACTGATTTTGAAAAGAAATACTAAAGAACATATATAACACATTTTTAAGTACTTTATTCAATTAAACTCATTTGAACTTTCAATACATGTAAACAGGTGATATAACAGCAGTGATTTATATTTTTAATATATCTAGTTGTTAAAACTGGTCACCATAAAAGTAAATATTTGAACACTTATTTTTCCTGACTAGGTGGCCAAGTCAGGAAAAGATATTTATTTAAAGGGATATAGTGCAAGATCGTTAATTATTGGTTAAACAGAGGAATAAAAGGAAGTAGAGTATTTTTTGACGCATTGGTATAATTAATGAATTTTTTAGTTTTCTGAAACTGACAATTTGGCATCAGAAATCAGATCTGTGTAACCTTTAAAGTTGCACAAAATTAAAAATATATGAATATGCAATAAAAATATATTAAAATTTTATGAGGATGTATAAATATAATCATACAAACAATCCAAATATTAAGTAAACTCTGGTACTACAGAATTCTCTGCCTTTTTCTTTTGTTTAAGTGCCTTATATTATGTTTAAGTTCAGCTTTCATACCAAGAAAGGGAATCTGAACTGGTTAAGATTGGCATAAGCTGTCGCGAAGATACTTTCTGTTCAAGGCAGTACATCGAATTAGGCAAACAGCATAGTACTAGAAGCAGTGGGTATACAGTTAGGAATAAGAGGTCCAGATGTGATACAGTAATCCCTTCATATATCACACTTCTTGGAGGAACAATAAAAAGTGATATAGTGAGTCGAGAAAAAAGTGTTTTAGAAATAAAGCAAATTATACTTTGAATTTCACATTTTTAATATAAAATTATGCAAAACTACCAAGTTAAGAACCAAATCCAAGGTTCAACCTTTTAAACTGATACTAAATATGATAGAATAATTTTGAAGAGAAATTCTTTTTCAATCACTTTTGAGACAGCTAAATCTAATTCAGTTTAGGATGCTTCCTCAGATCAAGTCATCTTTGAATTTCCTATTTTAAAGAAACAGATTGATTTCTTATGCTGTTTGCAAATTCATCAGGAGACAAGTATAAAAGTGATTTAACTGAATGCACAATATGTTGAGGCGCGCTATAAGGGTGTCACTGTATCTACCGAGTTCTGTGTCTAAGTCAATGAGTCTATTTTGCATAACAGCATTAGGACCCAGTGTTCAAGGGTTAATTTTGAAATTTAAAGAAATTGCTTCACATTTTCAAAAATTTTACATGAAATTACAACTTCTGGCAAACGGTGCCATGACTGCTACACATTACAATACCGCTGTCAAAAAGTTATAAATTACTTTGTACCACCTCACATCACTAGGCAACCAAAGAATGAATGAAAAAGCAGAATGCTGTGCAAAATTGGTATTTTCTGATAGCAGTACTGATGGTTATCACTGATTTTTATAAGTTAAATAATTTAATTGACAAATATGATAACATTCAAACAAAAATTAATTTTGTTTCTGGTTGTTATAAGTGTTGTTGATTTGCATGGTTGAGATTTTTATTGTGGTTTGATCAGTATGATCTAGTGAAAACATTTTTCTGCCCATGTGATTCTGTTACACATTGTGCCCAGTCACAAGAGCTAGCCAGCAGTCTGGTTACTCTAATATAAAATTGGAATGCTAATAACCATGTTATATAGTTTGCAGATTGTTTAATTCATTGAAGGTAATATTTTTCATTTAGTCTTTATAAGTGTGTAGTCAGAATATTAAAATTCAAGTCTAGTTTAGCTAATATTTACCAAATCCTTTCAAAGTCAATATATTGTTATCAATGTAAGACAATCAGTGTTGCAAATGCAATATTGCAAATAATGGTCAGATAATCATTGTGCATAAAACTGTTCTGCCAACCTAAAATTTAGGTAAAACTCCATTCTGGCTGACTTTAAGTTATGTAATTTTGTGAACAGGTTCAAGGTTGCAGTAGTAACTTAAATATAATGTAGAGTATCTATTATAGCTTTTTAATTTTATGAAATTTAAATAAGTTAATTTCTACATTATAATGCCTTAAGAATGGCTAAATATAACATATTTTAGAATATTTAAAAATTTGTTTACCTTAATACACTTTGATGATGTTTACAAGTTGATTTCATAGCAGCAGCAATTAAAAGTAAATTGAACATATCCCTCTGAAAGTCAATACAATCAATCACAAAGTGTACACATTGAAATGGTAATACAATTTTTTTAATTTATGCTATACAGTGTAAAATTCAGGCACTTAAAATCATGAAGTACATCAAAATTTATGTACCGAATGAACATGATTGTTCAGTCTACCACCAAAATTAATATAATTTTATTTCAACAGATGTTATAGATCTGTACCTTGATAGAAAAATAGCCAGTGTCCAAATTCGCTGAATTTGAGTCATGCACACGAATTACTTCAAGGTAAAGAAAGTTGTAATAAAAGTGCCAATGTCCTATCAAAACATCATGAATAAATCAACACAGGAAACTATTTTTTGTACACTGAATTAAAAATTATTAATTCAGGTGTTATCAAACACTTGCAAAATGGACATTGGCCCTTTTCCTACCAAAGTACATATGTATTCATTAGCACATGCCTTAGTAGTATGTGTTGGGATTATAGTTAAATTTGCATGGCTATAAATGCATACCTAATTTAGATTAAGTCGCACAAAAGTGCTGTGGATACCTACCTACCTATATGCCACCTACACCACATAAGAGGATTTACCAGTAGACAGACTTCACATGATATACACAAGGGTATTTCAGACACAAGGGGATCAGAACAGGTGAAACCCAACTTAATCTACTCTTGCTCTCATATGACCATCCTCATAGCATGCAATATTTTGACAACCTAACTTTAAAAACAGTTGAAACTCTGACAAAGTTAATTTTTGCTCTATTAAAAACCCCATGTACTCTTAAATATCTCTGCAGCCACTTATTTGATGCACCTGCATAAAAAAGATCGCATTTTGAAGAAAATTAACTTCATCTGTTGAAATAAAACGAAAATTTCAATCCAATCAACATCTTGATGTTTAGTTTTATAGTGACTTCAAGTAACAGTAATACATTGATGAACGATGGGACATCAATTCCATTCTCAGTACTGCACAAATAAATTGTTTAAGCAACAACAAAGCTCCAATCTGCCTGTCAAAAACATTTATTTATTATTTGTATTAACTGTAAGCAAGCCTTTGAACGAAATTAAAATTTTTAAAACTAGTATCAAGAATCAGGCTATAACTAGCTCATTCATTTTTTACTTATTAATAAGCAGTCAACATAATGACATGTATTTAAGACATTAAGTTTGTAGTGTTGTTTAATGTTATACAATGTACAAAATAATAGCTGCTTGGCACTGATTTTCTCCTGACCCAGGATGACTGAATTCAGTTTCAATATGGAAAAACGAAGTATCAGATTATAATCGGCTTAAATTGTACAAAATTAAGTTCTATATCAGTACACATAACACAATTCATGTTCTTTCTCAATGCAAGTTAAAAATGTGTAAACTAGTTTAAAAAATTATTGTTTCTTGTTTTAAAAGTTATATATATGGGTGAATCCATTCAAATTCAGGCAATAAATAAAATGTTCGTCTCACCACCTTCGATTTTTTAAAAATTTAGTATATGGTGGCCAGTGGCATATGTTAAACTATGCCCATGCTTATTTTTTCAAAATAATTTTTTTTCATGGAAATAAGATCCTTTAAAAGGCGGTCAAAAATATTCAATTTTAATTTTCAAGAATGTCGTGTAGCATTTAAAATTTTGGTACGCTTAACTATTAGAGATAAACTTGTTTTGTTTTTGCTAGTGATACTTAAATGTATTGTTCGTAAAAAGTAAAAATAACTTTTAAAATTGGATTAGGTTTTTTAAGTTTGGCACAGAACTTGCTGAAGTTTGGTTAAAATTTAATAAAAGAGGCCATCTTTAAAATCTTTGATACTTTTTGCATAAGTTCATTAGAATGTTGTTAATGTAGTACCCTATATAGCTAATAGTTTCTCAAAGATTTATTTTTAAAAGCCTTCGACGTAAGATATCGAAATTTCAACCACTAACGCGCGCTCAACGAGCGGAGTCAAAGGTATTCCTCCCCTAGTAAGCGAGTGCTCGATTTTCGTGCACCTTTTTCGATGCGATATTTTAACATGATTCATTATTTCTATACATATATCAATAAAGTGTATGGAACTAAGATTTTTGATAATCCTATAATTCTATTGTTAATAGTTTTAAAAAAGAAATAAGCCAAACTCTAATTATTTACGGCAGAACTTATTAACCATTTAAAGCACGAGTTTTTTTCGGAAAAACTGGTAAAAAATGATCGAGTTTTTTTTGACAGAAAATGAATATATAGGTATAGTGTAAGTTATTTTTTGCAATTTCAGTTGTGGGGGGCATTAGAAATAAAATAACGCGAGATACAAGAGCGCACGTGTAAGACACGGGCTTGTGCAAATTTGCCGGTAACTTTCGCCCGCGTCAGACACGGGTAAATGCGTTAAGTGGTTAACTAACTTCTCATTATTTACTGCAGAAATATTTGGGCTATTGCTTCAGGACTTCGTTTGCATTAAAATTTTCACTTGGTAATAACTTGCACACATGGTTTCATTTGCACCTGCTGCAACAAATTATAAAATAAAGTTATAAGATATACTATTCTGAGGGCTTTAGTAGTGTTGATTGTTTATGTTCTACAAACAGCTTTTTTTTTATCCACCTAGGTGCTCACAAGGGGAAGAGTAGCCTTTTAATGTACCAATCATCATCACGATTGGTACATTAAAAAGCCTTTACCTTTGTCAGATTACATTTCATTCCTATACATTTTAAATCGCTTAGTATATAATACTCATTACTCTTAATTCATTCTTGGATTTGGGTATAATTCATTCTGTGATTTTTTGTGAAATTAATCTCTCAAACAAATCAATATATTAAGTGAAAAGCAATCTCATGATTTCAGAAGAGACAAATAAATTTAACTGTCTTTTTATGGAGGAAGGCACATGAAAATTTTCTTGCAACATCAAAAAATAGTTTTTAAATAATTAACAAGTTCATTCTTGTTGAAAGTTTTACAATGGTGCGTTCATGACAAAATCGGCCTCTTGTTATACACAAAAATCTGATCTCCTAGTATTGTGATACGAGAGTGCAACTTTTCAAGAATCGAGGATGATTAAAAGTAAGTTTATTTACTTATGAAGCTGTATTTATTTATGAATTGCATTTGTGAAGTTCAACATTGAAATAGCTATTTATTGAAGTATCCGTTGAATGCTTTCGTGGAGTTTTGTGACAGAAAGGACAGATTAAACACTTTCTCTGAATTTAACGCGCGCGAACCTCTCAATTTATTTTAATTAATTTTATTTAACGTAACTAATATTCAAATTAGCAACTTTTCTTATTGTTTTAAGGAATTAAAAATTTATATCATTATTTTATCTGCGATGTTAAATATATTACTAAGCTTCGTAATTTTTCTTATCTATGCAATTTTAGAACTGTTTTATAAGGATTTATGGGCATTACCTTTTGTGCCACTAGTTTAGATACTGTTTAAATGTTTTAATATAGTTATAGGAATTTATTAATATTTTAAATATGTAGTTTATTACTCAGACCTTTCTATCAAAACAATTATAGTGTATTTTAAAATTTGGTTTTGTAGTGAGATGAACAGCAAAATTATGATGTTAGTGAAATTCTATGTTCATGTTTAATATATAATTTTGTGACAGATAATTTATTCAAATTTGCTGTAAATTATTCAAATTATTCAGTTAACATTGAGTAAAAAAGTATGTAAAGCAAATACAGAAAACGTAGTTCCCACTGACTGGAAGGTAATCCCGATTTAATTTAGGGATTTCCAAAACCTTTTCGTCCTTTTATAGGGAATTTGACATGCTCTTAGGGATTTTCATACTTCAGAAGGGAATTTGAGTGTTTCATTATTTTCTGATCACGTCAGGTTTTCTGCGATCAGGGTCATTACACAAAATAATTTATTTAAGCTTAACTATTCAAACTGCAAAAGTGCTCACGTTCTGATATAATATTTATATAGGAACACTTACGAAAAAATAATCAATTTTAAAAAAATGGCTTTTTTGAGAAAAATGAATTTAAAATTGATCAAATTGAAAAATTCATATTTCCAATAGTATTTACATACCACTAATGAAATTAGTATCAATAGTTGCTCTAAAGTCTTACAATTGTTTTGAAAACAAACAAAACTGAATTATCTTAAATACTTTAGGAGATATATGACCTTTAATTAGGTGTGTACACTAAGAAAAATGTCTTAATTTGTGACGTCACTTTCACAGCCCTGTATCTCGAAGAAAATTTTTTTTCAAGATTATAAAAAATATGTTGATTGAAGGTGGCCCAAAATGTACCTGTATGCAAAATATCATTAGATTCAAAGATGGTGAGGCGAACAGCTTTCCTGGATTTGAATGGATTCACCCCCCTAAGTCTTTATAAACACCAGTTATTAAAAGAGCAAAAGAATGTACATGCATCTACTACTTTTAGATAATTATCTATAATAGTAAAATGAATTAATGTAAGAAATAGTAATGATTTTTATTTCTATATTAAATTTGTTAAAATTATTTCTTAAAATTTGATAAAAACTAAAACATGACATTACAACATATTATTAATTATTAAAGTAATAAAAGCAATAATATGGTATATAAATCAAGTCGCTTAAATTCAGAGAATCAACAGATTTTGTCTTATACAGCTTTATCGTACTTAAATGAACAAAAAATATTGACAATATCAGTTTTTTACCAATTTCAATGTAACAGTACCTGAGCATTACTGCCTCCTATTTGAACAATGCTATACCGCAAAGGGTACAAAATGTCGCAACAATCTTCAACTCTACCTTCATCATATGCAACTATAGCTTCACAAAGTGAATATCCAATATCTTTGGTTATTGTATGATTCACTCCTGAGCCACTCCTGAAAAATAAAAGTTCAAAATCATTCTCAGGTATAAAATAAAATTAGTATGAAAGAAATTATTCTTTGCATTTCTTCTAAAATTAAAGTTAACGTTTGTTGGAGGGTTGAACTGTATAATATGGCAGTTTTAATATTAAAAAGCACCGCATGGTTGTAGAGGTATTCCAAATGATATTCTCTAGAGTCTGATAACACTGAAGTTCCCTCAGATTCACTTCCACTTTTTTTTAATTTCGAACTGAAAATTCCAGTAACTCTTGATTATTGAACTTGAAACTAACAAAAGCAGTCTCAGCTCATGAAAAGTGGGAACAGTACTATGTTAATATTTAAATGTCACAAAAATTACTAGAAATAGGAAAGATAATTAAGCTTGTCAGGGATTATTAAAATTGAACATATTTTATCATAATTGGCCATGAAATGGCAGCAGTGATTTAATCTTTATAAGTTAAACTGTGTATTTTCTTTCATCTTTTATTAAGTTACTTGGAAATATATTGTTGAAAATGGTACTTTCTTACAACAGCTGACTTATCAAAATTTAAACAGCCTTGGTTATACAGTTGGGGGATTGCTGAGAAATCATTTGAGCTGTAAGTTAAATATAGTTCGTTTATCTTTTTTCCAATTCTATAAAAAATAATTATAAAAAAAATTGGTTTTAGCTCCAATCTGATGGAGATGAAATGCCATATTTCAACCTGTACTGCCATCAGATAGGGCTTTAGGACTTACTATTTAAAACTTTTTGATGTAATTCTAAAATAATAGTCCTCTAGATTTAGTATTGTTATAATTTCTTCAGCTGTTCATGTACATCACAGACTGAGTGTTATTCCAATTAAACACTGGTTATGGGGTTGGTTTTGGGTTTTATGGTGCAAGGGCCACATTTGGCCATGCTGATTTAGAGGTGTTTCGGTTCTTTTGGCAGAGTGGAGTAACTAATAAACAATTTTTGACACAGCACTTAATCATTTTTGCTTTTTGGGATAAATAAAAAATTACAGCTTCTTTGCTGGAAGCTTTATTGCTTTTCAAATGAATTTTCATTGCTATGAAAGTGAAAAATCGAAGTTGAGTGTTAGTTTACATTTCATTTAGTGATACCCAAATGAACCAAATAAATCAGTATACTATTGAAGATCACTGAATGGCTGAGTCAACCATATAGCATATTTTTAGAGTTACGTCAAATTACAACACTTATGATATCGGAACACTCATTCTTACTGCTTGATGAGTGCCAATCTTCTAGATATTTTGAAGCTTGAAAAGAATTCATGGAAAACAATGGACTATTTTAGTTTTGAAAGGTAGCATTGCCACTATGTAAAAAGTGTATGAAAATGTAAAATTTTGTTATTTTCCACCCACTGTTTCTTCAAGGCTAACTGTTAAGTTACTTCATTTTTGTTTAACATCACAATATTAAAAAGAACAGTTCTTAGCTTTATTGTATCAAATTTAATAGATTTGTATTATTACAACTCTATTAAAATTGATTTGTAGTTGACTACACAAATATCAAATATCTTTATAAATACAAGTATTTGTAGTTTACACAACAAAATACTGAGAAAATGTTATCCAGGAAGTAATTAAACATAGCAGTGAAATAATTACAAGATTTAATCAAAATAAATTATTAAGAAATTTAATAAGTAAAATACTACAGTACAGAAAAGAGCATATTGATTAAAATTCATTGGGATTTGTTTAAATTTATACATAAAATCTAAATAAATATTGAAAGAATAAGACTATGATCATGTTGACAAATAAAAGAAAATAAGCAAACTGGATATACATACTAAATTCCAAAATTTAATTGCTTACTCCAATGAATTAATATAAGTACTATAGCAATACAGTTAAGATGGATATATTTACTTTCAACTTTAAAAAATAAATTACTTACTTTATAAACTCTTCAAGGGATGACATTAGATAATTTGTGGCATCTACATTTTTAGAACCAATGCTGGATAACAGTAAGTGAATGTCGTTAAATGCCAAAATATGATCATCAAAATGTGGACGACATAAATCAAAGACATCTTTCCACCTATCCCCAACATTTATTCCTATAAAAATAAAAGTATATCATATACAGCAAGTTTATACATTCAAATTAGCATTTAAGGAAGATTAGCAAATTATACATAATTTTTATTTCAGTTTCATGAATTATATAGCTATGAACATTTACACTATATCTCTGTCCATAGATATTATTTGACATAGGTACATAAAATAACTCGTACATAAAACCCCTCAATTGAGATACATTCGTACACATTACACAAATAAATGCAGGAAATTAAAATAATTGTCTTATTTTGTAATATAAAAATTTAGGATGAACTTACTACAGTAGTTTTTAAAAGCTACATATCTACAGAAAATACCTGCTAATTCCAATCGATAAAGTAGTGACGTTGAATCCACAATATCAAGCATTGCACCAGATTTTATTCTATCGGTAACTTGAGTATCAAAAATATCAAGAGCAGCTTCAGTTTCTCCCTATGAACACATAACAGATAAATTTAACAATGATTCAAACACACAGGTTCATATTTATTACCTATTAGTACTGCTAAATTCAAGTGATTAACCACTGGCATAACCATTAATTCATTTCAACGACACATCTAATCTACTTTTGCTAACTTTTATTCAAAGAATGAATTCTTATGGTAATAATTTAAAAATTAAATTTAAATGATTAGCTTGCACTAGGTGACAAAATCCATTTTCCGGAACACTTTAAGAAATTAATTTTGACATAGATAAGTAGCATAAAAATATAGGTAAAATCACATCAATAATTGTTTGAATTTTGGTCTCAAGACAAATTTACCATATGAGAATTCAAATTCATCAATTTAAAAAGTACAGTGTTTTTAAGATCACAAACTTCGTTTTTTATATTGGCATAATAAATTCTGCAAGTCCATACAAAGGTAGTTTTCAAGTGCAGATTGTTTAATAGAGAAAAATACAATTAAAATCTAATTACTCAAAAATCAAATATGTTTTCATAATGCATATCAGTCTATAATTGTGTAATGCAAATTATGAAGTTAGAATTTATTGAGATAAAATAAAAGAATTTTAAAGCTATCAATAAAACAAAATTTTTTACGAAAACACTAGGAATAAAAGCTGATAAATTCTTAAAAGTTAGGATATTCTACTCAAATGACCAACATATAAATAAAGCGTTCAAAATATTCCTTACCTTTTCTATGTGATATAATGCCCAGTGCCAGAAATTATGACAGGCTAACATACCACATACCTATGAAAATTGCAAATTAAAAATAAATACAAATAAGCAGAAAAAAAACATTTTTAATAGAAAACATTAAAATAGTGCAAATTCATTAAGCTTTATGGTCATAAAATCTCATTATGTTTCCATTTAAAGCACAGTGAAACTTCGATTAAACCGTCACTCTTTTAACTGTCAGTTTCTGTTAACAGTCAGTCCATTATTAAAAGTTATTAGTATGTACACATACATACTGTACTCTATGTACAGTAACCAGATTGTTGTGAAAAATTCTCCTTGCTTTACTTGTGAGGTGCTGGAGTGCACTATTCTTCTACTGATGAGTGACGTTCTTGGCCCGACTAGCTATTGCACACATGGTCAGTTTCAGTTGTGGCTGAGAAACTGTTGTGCTCGGTGCTGTAAGTTATTTGTTGTGTAGCGGCTTAATTGTTTCGGCATACGATAGTGACATTCACACCAGTAAGTTTTGTTGTTAAGGTTTCTTTTCTTTTTGTGTAACAGCTAAAAAATAGCTGAAAAGCGTAAAAGGGTCATTAAATCTCAACCAGAAAATTGAGATTATTAAACGTTTGAAAAAAGGTGAAATTGCTACTAGTATTGCTCTCATTTACGGCATTGGAAGAACCAGTGAATGTCATTAAACGCGATGCTGAAATAGAACATGTTTCAAAAATGCAAAACATCGATGGAGATCCAAAGACTCGTAAAACCATAAAATCAGCAAAATATGACCAACTGGACACTTATGTATCAATGGTTTATACAAGCAGAGTCAAGGAATCCCACTTTCAGGCCCTATAATAATGGCCAAGGCCATTGAAATGAACAAAAACTTCACGGAGATCCTAATTTTAAAGCAAGCACAGGATGGCTCGATAAGTATAAGTGTCCCCATGGCATTCAGAAACTAGACATTAGTGGTGCAAAACTCAGTGCAAATAGCGCAGTTATTGCCGAGTACAGAGAACAATTTAAAGAGAAAGTGGCCAAATTAAAAGTAAAGTACAGAACATTGCCGTTCAGAAAGCACGAGCCTCGAAGAAACGAAAGAAAATGAGACTATTTTAAAATTTGAATATGCATGTACATCTAGAGCGTAAATTCATGTAACAATATGTACATATGTACTATACTGAACTTAATGTAAATTGTATAGTGTTTGTTCCTGTAAAATAAAATACATGAAGTGTAATTCCAGTTCGTAAACGTGCATTTTTTATCATTCATCCATATGCAATGGATGGGGGTGGGCTTTAGGTTTTTCTGTTATCCGTCTATTCGATTAAACGTCACGGTTCCGACCCTGACGGTTAATTGAAGTTTCACTGTACTCAATGACATAATACTAGGCCCTGAAAAATTGCACCGAAATTCAAAAAAAGATCAATGCAAGACATGTGTATCACATTAAAAAGTTTAATATATTTTAATGTTAAAAATATACAGATTGAGATCATTAGTTCAGCTATTTGTTTATAAATTCTTCAAAATACTAGTATTCAGATTGTACTACAGCATGACCCTAGTAACATCACTTAATTCTGTAGTCATTCTAACACGATAGTTCAAATGATTTATGATCCAAACATTTAACACTAAAAGCAAAAACTGACCAGATAAAAATACATGTGTATAAAAATATGTATACTACATATTTTTATACACATGATAACAAATGTTATGTAGAGCCACAGAAAATGTGTTACCTTCCAGTCATCAGCAGTATTTCTAAGAAATGAGACACCTTCATCAACACGACCTTCCATTTCAAAAACATGTGCCAAAGCATGGGTAGACCAGGCATCTTTGGCATTTATTTCCAACCCCTGCAATAGTATCACTCCATTTTATAAAATATATTATTGTATAGCTCAACAAAAACTAGAATTTTAACAAAATCCATAAAAAAAATTAGTCTAACAATAATTTATATTTTACCCTAACAATGCCAGTTATTTTCATATATCAGAAAATGTGAATTCTGGTATCAAGAGAAACAAATTGTTTTATTATTTAAAAATAACAAATTCAATGTAATTTAAAACTAGACTTTTGGTTGTTTTTTATAGCACAAGGGCCAGATCTGGCTAATTTTCTTTTAAACCTAGTCCTTTGATTTAAATGCCCAAAACCCTTTTAACATAACATTAAATAAATATCGAAGGTCAATGTTATAAAATTGTTCATACCGATTGAAATATGTTTGTAAATAATTTATTAAACTTGATTTCAACTAGTTCATATATATTCAAGTTGAAGTGCAGAGTGGGTGTTTCAATTCACGATGTGACAGTAAAACAATATAATACAAGACTTAAATTAAAATGAAATTGAATTTCGTTTAGATATTTTGGAAAGAAATATCTAGATCATACACAAAATGTTTCTCATTTAAGATTTTCAAAGTTGAGTGATTTTATTATCAATTCAAAGATAATAGAGAATTTTGTTAAAATAAATGTTATAAGGGCTCTTAATTTATTTAAAGTCAATTTAAGAATTGCATGAATCCTTTTCTTGTCAAGCATTAGTGCAATAGAAAGCAGTTTATACATCCGGTAACTAAGATTAATTTTTTGGAGAACACAGCTTGAAGTGCTGAAAAGGAACATTGAATATTGAATGAAATTTATTAGATTAACTTTGTAATAGCACACTGGATTTTCAATTATTGGTTTGAATCTGGATTACAAACACACTTGATATCAGAGAAACAAGATCTGTCTCTAAACCTAACAAATTACTCTAAAATACAGAATATACCCCAGCCAGAATCAATACTGCTGCCAAATTTTGATTAATAAAAAGACTTGATGGCCTTTCACTGACAACAAAATGGTTGATTTTGAGTTTCATGGCACAAGGCCCATATATTTGACCAAGCTGTACCAAACACAAGACAGACAATGTCAAATAATTGTGAAAAGGATGGAGACGAGAAAGAAAGATTGCTTGGTTATCCTGGGGTCGCAACCCCCATGTTTACAAGAGGCGGTAAACCCCATGGGAAAAGAATAGATCACCAGAATACTTTGAGTTTGTGAAGCCTGTACACACCTAAAGACATGCCCCTGAGGGGAGAAACAAAATGGACTTCATATTTTAGTGACATCTGAAAATAAGAAATTTGTTTTAGATCAGTCAACAGCAAATGTGCTTAAATTGTTAATATGCAAAGCAATGTCAAGTACTTCTAAAAGGTTTTTCAAAATTAAAAGCAAGCATATATAGGCATGAAGTCTAACTTCTTGTTAACTATTGTGTTCAAAATCTCATATTGTCCACATAAACAATTTATCTTTCAACAAATATATTCAAATGTCAATAAATTCCCATAGCACAAAACGTTAAGGAATTTTCTTACTTTAAGACAGATAAACGGCTAAATTTTAGGTACAACATATTTTCTAAAACAGGATTGGCTTGTGGATTGCATTTCTATTGGCAAATTGCTGACAAAATTATGCACTGCAATAGCTGAATAGATCAGGATTGCCAAGTCATGAGTTAAAGGGATCACTTAATTTTTATCAGAATATCTCAGGAATTACAAATAAGTCTGACTAATGTAGGTCAACCCCCCCTTCAGTACTTTTTGAGTATAACTGAATCATTTAAAGACAGAAAATTCTGTTGCTGATTCAATAACGATTTAATAACATTACAAAGGGGTTATAAATATTAATATATCAGTTACTTTTATATTTGAGAAATTATAGTGTACAGGACAGAAAGCATATCAAAGACCTCTAAAAAACTGCAATGGAATTTTAAGTGGAAATTTTACATTAATAATAAATATAGAAAATATTCTTTTAATAAAAAATACTATAAAATTTTTATTATTTAAAAAATGAAATAAAAAACTTAAGCATAGCTTATTCGCTTAACTCTTACAGTAAGCATGCAGGCAAAATTTTGTATATTTCCAATGCACAGTATAAAAAGCTTCAAACATCGTAAGTTAGGCTAGATATTAGAGATACAAATGAGTTTTATAATTGTAAAGAAAACTATACAAATGCTACCTTTCTTGCATTATTTTCAGCCTTTTTATATGATTCTATTTCAACAAGGCCAAAAGCATACATTCCAAACAAATGGCTAAAATATAGGAGAATATAAAAAGTAAATAAAAAATTTATGCAAAAATTATGTTAAACATTATTTACATCTTTCAAAAAATGGATGAAAATCAATGCATACTAAATACATCTAGTACAAGAATTGAAAGTGGACATTCTACATGGATCATTACAAGGAAAGATTAAACATACAAACCAATTATTACAAGTCATATGGCTTTATGTAGTTTTACCAGGTAACTATTCAGTTTTAATAAATGAACACTAACAAAATCGGAAAAACAGAAAGACATGTAAAGGATAAAAAGCATACATTTTAAAACTATAATTTAGAATTTTTGTACATAAAATGTTTCAATAATTCAAAGATTTCCTTTGATATACAGGGATATAAATACTTTCTGAACTATTTTAACCAGTATGCAAAATTGGGCAAGACCTGTGACTTCTAAGTATTTTGTAATATTTCAGAAAATTGGAATACTACAAATACAGGGTGATTCAAAACTCAACGTACAAACTTTTGTAGAAAACACGAAAACAAAACAGAATCACATAGGAATGTGTGACCAGAAACCCCAACCTGATCAGCTGGAGGATAAATGAAAATGCAGAAATGACAAGCCAATAATGGGTGGAAAACTCTTTATTTAGCGATACTTTACACTAGGACTGTACATGTACACGTTAAGTTTCACAACGAGTGCTCAAAGTTCTTACCATCCACAGTTATGCACACTATGGTGCTGCTCGCCAGTGCTGTAGTTGGAATGGAGAGCTAGTCATTTAAAGTTCCGATTGCATACGGAGAGCATGCAACAATTTACGAACGCTGAAATGTGGCGGGCATGCACCTTGTGTATGGTGCTGTTGACGGCAACGGAAGGGCTGCAGCACGGTTGTAAGCCGAACGGTACCCAAACAGACGTGTACCGCATCACCAAATGTTTGGGAATTTGCGCTGTAACATTCTGCAGCAGCAGTAGGCAAGATACAGGACAACCACGAACGACACGCACACATGCCTTCGAAGAGGAAACATTGCATCGAGTGGAAGAAGCTCCTGGTATAAGCACACGAACCATTGCCCATGATATTGCAGCATCTCAATCCAGTATGTGGCACACATTACACAGAGAGCATTTACATCCATATAATTTGCAACGGGTCTAGTCATTGCAGCCTGAGGATTATCCTCGACGCGTGGAATTCGCATGCTGGTAGTTGGACAAATGCAACGTGAACCCGGTGTTTCCAACCTTTATTCTGTTCATGGATGAAGCCAATTTCTCTCGTGAAGGGATCTTTAACCAACACAATGTTCATGTGTGGAGTTACGACAACCCACGAAGTATGTGCCCACCATGCTACCCAACAACGGTTCTCAGTGAATGTATGGGCGGGTATTATTGGTGACTACTTAATCGGGCCATACCTCTTACCAACTCGACTGGATGGCCGGAAATATCGCATTTTTCTGGAGGAGGTACGGCCGGAATTATTCGACATTGTTCCTGTGTCTGTTCAGCATGCAATGTGGTTCCAGCACGATGGGGCTCCAACTCATTTTTCCAGTGCCGTACGTGATTACTTGAACAGAACATTCGCGCCTCGATGAATTGGGTGTGGTGGACCCATCCCATGGCCCGATTTATCTATCCTGGATTTCTTGTGGGGAACCCTGAAAGCCATGGTCTATGAGAACACCGTTGACTCTGACACCGACCTCGTCGCAAGAATCTGTCACAGCTGCAAACGTCAGCGAAATGCCGGGTATTTTTGAAAGAGTCCGACAATCAATGCGTCGCCGTTGTGAAGCATGCATAACTGTTGATGGTAAGAACTTTGAGCACTTGTTGTCAAACTTAACGTGTACACATACTGTCCTAGTGTAAAGTATCGCTAAATAAAGAGTTTTTCCACCATTATTGGCTTTTCATTTCTGCATCTTCGTTTATCCTCCAGCCGATCAGGTTGGAGTTTCCAGTCATACATTCCTGTGATTCTGTTTTGTTTTTATGTTTTCAACCTCCCCTAAAAATTTGTTGAGTTTTGAATCACCCTGTATATCAAGCTAAAAGCTACAGTTTAGACCCAGCAATAAAGTCTTGATTACACCATCACAAGGCTGATTAGTGTTCTCGAGCTCTTTCAAATTAAAATGTGCATAACATTTTCTGAAGATTTAGATTACAATATTTTAATTTCAGCATGATAGGAAGATTACTTTGGATATAAATTTTACATGTTCATAATCCGAAAACAGATGGACTAAATTACTTGAAACCTTGATATTCAAGGTTTAATTGATATAAATTCAAAATATGGTGTCAAAATTGGGTGTTAACATTGGAAATCACATTACATTTGTAAAATTTAGTATAAGGACAACCCATTAAACAAACTTTACGCATATGAATTTGCAGATGTTATTCTTATTTAATGGTATTTTTAAATCTGCTCAAGAATGACTTATGTGTGAATAAAGAAGGGTGGTCTGATTTATTTTTCTGTAGCTATCTATATATAGCTATCCGCAAAAAATCATTTGCATAACATTAAAGGTAAAAAATGCTAAAATGATTAAATCATAAAATTTAAATACTTCAAAATAATCAAGAAATTTTCCCCCACAAAATATGTTTATTGAAAATTACTCAAAAACAAAAAATATTTAAAGTAAAGAAATGAAAAATAGTTTAAAGGTCATTCATTTGATATTTTCATTTTTCATGAAAAAGATAACAATCTATAGTTAATTTAAGGATATAATCTAGAAGTTTTGTTATTTATGCAAGATTTCGATTGAAATTTAGTAATTTATGGAATAGATTCTTTAGTCAAGAATTGTATTAATTGCAACATGCTCAAATATCATTCGACTTTTCCTTATTTAGCTGTTTTTACCTTTAATTATAACACACCCCTTCTATTCCTTCAATTAAATGCTGTGCAAGATCATTTCATAAACCAGTTTATGTTACACGATATTAAAATTGAAAATACTTACCCATACAGTGGTACTTCAGATGACCAATGCGGGAGAACTTTTTCAACAGAATCTTTCATTTCTTTTTGAAAGCCAAGATAAAAGTATGTATCATGAGCTAACTTCAAAGCTAATATATCAGTAGGATGACTACGTAAAATTTCGTCCCATATTGTAGTAGCTTCAATCCAATTCCTAGATTATATTGAATGACAAATTTTAATCAAAAAACATTAACAGAAATAGCAAAACTGGTATAGGTAACTTTGAGATACAGTATTATACTTCAGGAGGTGCAAACTTCATTAAATAAAACTTGAGTCAAAATAAAATTTCAAAACTCATTGAGGTATGTGGATGAGTGATTTGCACATCATTTTAGAAAAGAAAATTAAAGAAAAAGACCCAGTAAAAGTCTGGAAAATAAAATTGACAAAGCCAGAAAAAAATATTCTGAGTGAAACACTTTTAATTTGATTTGGAGAGCAAGTTATTTAATGAAAAAAATTACCGAAAACTAAATTGAATAGCATTTCAATTAATTGCAAAAGGATGAATTTATGAAATAGATTTTTTTAATCACCTATGAATGCAAATCAGAAAAATGGAGTTTAGACTATCAACACTTTATTTTTGTAATGAAGCATAAAAAATTAATAATTGGTGCAAATTAATAATTGAGATGAAAGTGAAATAACTTTTACAGGAGAAAGCAAATAATAGACCAAACAGTAAAAAAACGTTATAATAGAAGGAATATAAATAGAATAATTAATATATAAATAGAGTATAATAGAATTTTTTTTCCTTAGGATGTAATATGACTTTATATTCTCAAATAGCTTCAAATAAGAAATGTGAACTACTGCTTCATTTAAAACTACCAAGAAATTGATTAGGTAGGTTTTAACATGCAATATTAGTTCTAGCATATAAATTTCAACTATAAACAGTTAGGACTGCAATTACTTTGAAACAAGTAAATACTTCTTAAATGTTTAATGAAGAAAAAAATTACATATTGGTAGAAATTGAAACATACCCTGAAGCCCATGTAGTAAGAGCCTTGACATGATCTTTTTCTCTAGAGGTTAAAACATTAACTTGATTCTCTGTCATGAGTTCCAAATTTTTAATATCTTTTTGAAAATCTTCATCTAGTAATACACTTCGTCCAGTGCCGATTAAATCTAATTCAATTGAAAGGGCTTTTCCCATAACTGAAAATGCAAGCAGATTTGGTTTAGTGTCACTTCCTTTATTCAAATTGTTTACAGTACAAGCAAAAGAATTCCCAAAAACATACATATATTTAGAAATATTCTGTTAAATTTGGTAATAAATCTATAAATTAATAAACCACATTTTTGATATGGTAAATAAAAAATTATTCACACATTATTCTATTATACAAGGTGTCTCAAATCTTCTTTTAAAATGTCATTGAAACCGAAAAAATGGGTATATTATGAGCACGAAGAGGATTGCCAAGGAGGGGGTTTGGTTGTAGAAAATTTAGTTCAAACTTTTATTGATAGCAGATACTATGCTATATGGTTCATGTGTTAGACATGGCAATAAAAAACAAAATCAGCATAATTTTAGCTGAATGAGTAGCTAAATGGATGAAGCTATTAAGATTTATTTTTTAATGTAAAAATTTTCTCCTGCAATTTCAGAATTGCACTTATAAGGGCCAAAATAATTATGAAAACGATGAAGTTATGATATTTTGATGCACTCTTCAATACACTTAAAAAACAAGTTCATTGAAACAATCATTTTTAAACTGTAATACAATCAAAATTTAAACACAAGCTTACCAAAATTTGGATCTGCAGCTGTCATTTCTTGAATTGTCTTGGTTAACCCACCTAATGATGGTTCATCATACCAGCCTACATACTGGTTAAAGGATTGTTTTCAGAATATATTACATTATCAAATATATAAAACAATAGAAGCATTCTTTTTAAGTAGTGAATTTATTAATTAGAATTGTATGCAATACAAGTGAGAAAAATAGTCGAGGCTAGTCGAAAATTAGGTCTAAATTTAATTGTATAAGCTACCCAAATTCTAAAGTAGCATACCTTTCACATTGTGAATTAGTTTCAATAATTTGTGAATTTCACCTTGTTTCCATTAAATACTTGGCATGAGTATATATACATGGCTCTTGTGTGTTTAAAAGTAAAT
Source organism: Meta bourneti (assembly GCA_933210815.1). NCBI lineage: Eukaryota > Metazoa > Arthropoda > Arachnida > Araneae > Tetragnathidae > Meta > Meta bourneti. The sequence continues at coordinate 84,556,349 of OW119934.1, forward strand.
ACAACTTTAAATACATAATTTAAAATGCACAGCTAGAATATCTAATGTTATTGATACTCAACAAATGCTCATAACAAATGTAATCTGTCACATAAAGCATGCTGAAGTTGACCCATTCACTGCACAAAGTGTGAATCCAAATCTTGTCCAATTGGTGATTAGTAATGTATTATCAGGATTGGATTGTTTGGTTTTTATGGTGTAAGGGCCATATTTGGCCATACTGCATCAAATGCAAGACAAACAATATCGACTAATACACACACCAAAAGTTTTACCAACACAGAAGAGAGAAATACACCCAGGGAGGAATAGAACCTGACATAATGCATTGTCATAATGTGCATGCTGTTATGTTCTTAGTTTTCATCAAATGTAACAGACAACAGTTGCAGTTCTTAATAGAAAAACCCAAGTTATGTTTTTCTTGCAAGACCCAAGAAAAGCCTCACATACCTAATCTGAGTAAAAGATGGTTCAATTGAGAATTTTGTAATGGTTCTCTAATAAATATCATAGATTAATTTCTAAGTGGATTAATGAATTATGAATAAAAATTAACAAAAAGGAAACACATAAAACTATTTTATATTTTTATGACTTGCTTCCCATTAAGGAGGCCTTAAAGAATGCAACTATGGTTACCTGCGATAATGCTGCATCGTAGAGTTTACAGGCTTGATCACTAGCAGAGGATAGGAGAAGGCCTTCCTTCCTCCATTCCTATCAAAATTACAATTTTTATATCAAATTCTGCATTCAATAACATTTTAGATACATTGCATTCTTTTAGATCATGACAACAAACAATTTTTAGTTCACAAATTTTTAGTTACGCCCTTCTTCACTATGTATTATACTCAAGTGCTTAAAACATGAAACTTTTATTCACATTAACACATAAAATTTAGCAAACTAGAGATTTTGACATTCCAACATATATATATATAATTATAATAAACAAATTAATCTATTCGATTCAAAAGGAAGATTACACGTCCAAAGCTTCTATTTGAATGTTACATCAGAAAAGCTTCACTTGATATTTATTTTAATGACTGATATTAAACTGCAATTAAAGTTTAATAAAAAATAAGCAAAATACTTTTACTTTCTTCTGCATGAACATAAATAATAAATCAGTAATACATTTATGACTAAACTGACTGAAGACCAAATGTAACCATTTTAATTGGAATATTGCACGAGTGACATACGTGTGCCTTTGAAATTTCAAAAGTATAATACTAAGCGGCAGCAGTTTTAAACTTGCACGCTCAATATTCACATACAATGCAATACTTTTAAATAGGCTGCAGACTGAAGCAGAAAACCTAAGGGCAGCAAGTTTAGAGATTTTTTGGACATAAAAAACATTTCTATATGTAAGTATTAACTTAAATTTATATTTTTTTCTAAAATTACAAAGTAGGACATTGATGAAGTCTAATGGAAACAGAAGACTCAATATAGTAATTTAGAAATTAAACAGTAGTGATTATTTGGGGAAATTTCACAACAGGCTACATTGTAAAGGGAAATAGGGACAAGTTTTAAATTAGCCACTACCTGCCACAAAAGAATAAGTCTGGTCCTGTTGACATACAAGTTCTTTATAAGTTACTTTGAGACAACATGAAATTTTTCTAATGTGAGTGACAATTTACCACAAGACTACTTTTGTCTAATGCACATTGGCAAATCCCACACTAGGCATATGCCAAAAGTACTTTTAAAAGGCTGCAAAATGGAAAATATAGTTGAGAAATAAATCTTTTCCACAAAATATTTTCCAGCAAATTTTAAGTTTTTCTTTTTAAAAATTTTATAAACATTTGTTAAATATACATGTAACTTGAGGGGATACTTTTTGTAACTTTACCCAAAACAAACTGATATTCTCACCTCTTCTACTTGCTTTCTTAAATCAATATCGGGATCAACCAATTTGGAATGAACAAATAATTCGCTACATTTTGAAAATTAAATTTAATCACATAATTGATGGTATGAGGTTGTTTTGTCATTTTATGGCACAAGGGCCATATTTGGCCATGCTGCGCCAGACACAAGACATACAATATCAATAGACATACACACGCATGAAAGTTTTTACTGACACAGAAGAGAGAAATACACCCAGGGAAGAATGCACCTGACAGGAATCGAACCTGCGCTGCTTACAACTCGAAGGTTGCTAGCGCATAACATGGACATGCCCACTGAGCCACAACAGCCCCTCGATGGTATGAGGATCCGAATTGAGTATGAAAGTTTAGAGTAAAAAGATTTTCATATTTTCAAATAATTAGTGATTTTCAGTTTATTAGCATTGAGAATTGAATGTACTTGTAGCATATTTAATTTTAAAATTATAATTTTTAGCTTGGAATTACATGTAAGAAAACCTTGATTTGCTCAGAAATCTACAAGAATGCAAGTTAACTTCAAAAGGAGGATTACAAATAATTTGTATTTAACACTAAAAGATTATTAAAAATTTCACATTTTGCTAAACACTCTTTAAAAATTAATTATATATCGAGCTCATGAAAAGCATTTGGTAATTTATATTAACATAACTTCATGCTCTCATTTTCTCAGTGTTACATTCTAAATTAAAATGTCAGAAATAATTTTATGTTGTTTTGCTAAGATAAAAATTCACTCTTCATTTTGTAATAAACTGAATTATACCTTAAAATTAATATCATTTGCATGATTCATTATTAAATGCAATTGTTTTCCTAATTAAAAGATGCTTTCATTTTTAATTGATATTTAAGTCCCAAACTCTATTTAATGCCCGATCAGGGGCCTCTTTGACCTTAAGCACTACAAGGGTAAACTGATGGCTATGAAGGAGCACCCAATTGGCAAGCCGCTGTTACTCCAAACAGGGACAATCAGAGCATCCATGCACTTACAAACAGGGATTCAAACCTGGAACCTACTTGGTAGGCAGACAAAACGCTATGACCACTATACCAGCTAGACGGCTAAAGTCCCTAAACAAAAATAATTTTAATTATGGTAGCCAAAGATGACTTAAAGGAAACCTTAACTTACTACTCACCAATTGCACAATTTAAGAAACATGATAACTGAAGTCAAAATAAATTACCAATATTAAAGATGCTATGTATTGTCTTTATAATTAAAAATCGAATGTTCAAAAACAATCATGGAGACATGCTAACAATTGTTTTAAGACATTAATAAAGATGTGATTTGAAACATCATAGGGGACATTCTTGAGAAAATAAATCAGTACTTGGAAGATGTTTTAAGCACTATTAAGATAAATGTTACAAATTCAAAACTAAAGACTGGATGGTTTAGGGTTTTATGACGCAATAACCTTATTTAGGCCTAGCTGCAAACACAGGGCAGATGTCTTGGCCGAAAACTTGTAAAAAAGGTGGTAATGCTAATTAATTAACATCGCACTGGAGCAACACAACATGTTATTATGAAGAGAAAGTATAGAGAAAGATCACTTAGGCATCCTAGAGGCACACCCCCATTTTTACCAGAGGTAGTAAATTCCATGGGAAAAGAATAGATCACGAGAGTACCTCGGTTTTGAGGAGCCTGTACACACCTAAAGATGTGGCCCTGAGGGGCTAAAACTAAAGGAATCATTTGACAACGCTACAGTGTCTAAAATTAGTCTAGATTAAAAACTAAAATTAATGAATTACGTAAACCAAAAAATTAGAGGATCATCATTCTTTAAATTTAATCTGATAGCTGAGAGCTACGCCAGTTAGACATAAAAGGAAATTATAAAAAATTCAAATCTATAATCATCGAATTAAAGCTAAAATTAAAATATTGATAATAAAATAGCTTTACTTAGCTTGAATGCACTAAAATATTGAAATATTTAAATAAAACTCTGAGAAACGAAACAATCTGATTGGTTTGTAGCTCTATGACCACTAATTTATGGAAAGCACCCATTTTACTGAAATTTTTGTCAAAATCAATTAAAAATTATTTTCCAAGTATTTATTGAGGAGGGAAGCCAATCTTAGGAATGGAAATTCTATTCATGATTTGAAAATGAATGGTAAAAAGGGAAACTCGGATTCAACGCATCAAGATAATATAATTTTGAACACAAAGAAAATTTAGTTGAATATTCATTTTTACTTGTAAAGTTCCCCCAACAGAAGACATACAATTTGTAATGAACCAAATTTACCATTCAAATTTTTTTTGGATGAAATTGACTCTCAAAATATTGTTTATGAATCATGCACATATTAAAAACAGTTAGACGTTAGGAGGAAAAAATAGAAGCATAATACCTCAACTTCACCTCAATAGCCAAAATGCTCTACTTCGGAGCAAATTCAAAATATATCTGTCAATACAAAGAGTAATAATTAAAGCCTGTTATGACCCCATTTGCATTTTTGGGAACTTTATCTCTTTAAGGACTAATTTGTTTTAGGTCATTGTTTTGTACAGTACACAAATCATTACATAACTTAAAGAGTAGATTGTTAGAAGGAAGAATAAATGGTTGATACGTTAGATGGTTGATTGATATAGGTTTCATGGCGCAAGATCCAATGATGGACAAGCTGTGCCAAATACAAGATAATAAAATTCAATACAGAATATGTTTAAAGGCCATCAGAATAATAACCAGACCAACATTAAAAGAGAAGATGCAATAAATAAAATCAATTACTTTATCAAAAAATTAAATATTAAGGTTAAAATTTTAATCACAAGAAAATCACAAAGAAATGAGATTTAAGATAAGGTATCCCCATCTTAGATGAGAGAACTTCATGAAATTTGATTTAAAAACTGACCAATTAGGGGTATAGAAATGGTAAAAATCTTGAATGACGAAGGAAGTTATGAATGTGAAGGTTGACCCAAAAAGTTTGATAAAATTGCTGATGAGGTATTAAAAACTGATGGTACAAAGGGTTAAGACAAGAACAAGAGTTTAAAATGTGACATATGGTAAAAGACTGTTGGCATTGATGGCACAATGGTGTGGATTCCCCATTAGTAAATATCTATGTGTGCCTTCTTGATTAGTCAAAATTTGCATCACAAGCAAATGTTAAAACTTAAGCATCAAAACTGCGACAACCGGTTCAAATACCTGACCTATAGACTACCTGGTTCAGATACCTACCTGATAAGACCAGAGTTGTCAAAATAAAGCTTAAAGGAGCAACTAACTACTAATATAACTAACTACTAATTTCAAGACAGTTCAACACTTTTACAATTGGGATAAAGTGCTGAATAGATTTTCTTTTTGTCTAAACATACTTGACGATTTAATGTTCATCTCTTAGCAAAATATTGTTTTCTAGCAAGTATCTTGTTTGAGAATTTGTTTCGTATTTAAAACTTAAAAGAACTAGGTTAGAATACGCATTTAACTTGGGGATGGCAATTTTTGATACTTAAAAGTATGAAATTTATATTTTAAACAGTTATGCCCATTCAATTTTTTTAATGATTTGTTGACTTTTACTTTAATACAAATGTTTATAAAGATGTGGACATCTTTTATCAAATCAGGAATGATGTCAACACGATTGTACAGAATTTAAGAAGTTTTAACTATAGGATTCCTTGCAATGTTTTTAAAACCCCTTTTATTTTATTTTATGGTGCACATTTCCTGATTTTTTATCTTTTCATACTCATTTTCAAACAAATCTACATCTTTTTCTCAATTTCCACTCAAATACCACTTATGACTAACAATTTGTCACGTATTGAGGGAATTGAAATAATCAGGAATTGTTCTTTAAGCAGTTTATAAGATTAAGAATTCTTTCTTAAAAGTGTCATTCGAATTATAAATTATTAAAAATCATGTCATAAAAACCAAATAAGCTGAACTTAGAAACTGACATATACTCATGCACATTATATCAACATATGGCAAAAATCTTTTAAACAAAATGTTCAATGGATATAAGCTAAATGTGAAGTAGTGGTGGAAATAGGTCAAATCAGAAATTTAAATTTTATAATACAGCTCATTCTTATGCCTATGTAATGATGTAAGTTATTGGGAACTTGTGTCCCATTTTAGCTAGCATTGGAATAGATATTAGCACTTTGTTATGAAATGTGGACCGTGTTGCACTAAAATCTTAAAACAATTTCATGTCAGTTTCTGAATATGAATAACAATTATAAAACTTGGCACAGAAACTTGACACTAAACTGTTAATGATCCTAAGCAATTTTAAAAAATAATCTAATGCGAAACCCAAGTTTTAAAACTTTACAAAACAAATCTAAAAATTTTAACAATTTATACAGTAATATTACAACAGTGACTGATAATTGCTACTCAGAAAATTTGGTATACAAATGTATGACCACTCAAAATGTTGATGCAAACTAGTGTATTAAATATGTTCCATTAAGAGAAATAACAATTGCATTTAATGCTTTAAGAAAGTAATTTTACGAAAATTGGAGTTGTCAGAAACAATCTAGTTTCGAGTTATTTTCTTAATCTTATAATCATAAGCTTGTTAATTCAACCACATTTAATGCAACTTTAGTTTCTAGACTACAGTGAACAGATAAATTCACGCTTTTAAATTAAGTAAACTAATAGAACAGGAGTATACATGTAAAAACAGACTTGTTATGCAAGACAGGTCACCTATAAAGAAATAAGTCAAACATACCACGAAATGTTTACAGAATGGGCCCAGCTGTCAAAATCTTAATCACTAGAAAATGAAAAGAAATTTCCATTATATATACTGCATGAATCTCATGCACTGTCATCACGAATGTCATGTGCACCTAATGGTAGGAAACGTGCATCTCTTCGAAAAATAAACATGTAATTTTAGATGGAAAAGGTAAATTCAAACTCTTTGTAATTCCATAGTTCACTTGTGTTTTAAAATCTTGATTCATTTCAATCTTATTTGCCCTACTTATAAAAGTTAAAATATGCATGATATGTCATTAAGATTGTGACAGCTAGGTGTACAATTGAGATTCAAGAAACAGCTTTCAGAATGTGATCTTACAGAAACACCTCGCCAAAATTGTCTCATTTTTCGGTCATATTTCAGTGTAACGCAATAACATAAACGTAACTGACTTGATGGTAACTGACAAATAATAACCAAAAATAATCGAAACGGCAGTTCCACTGCCACAACTTTGACCGTCAGCAATGTGAAAACATAATAAGACTAGAACAGAAGAGAAACAAGAAAGATAGAAGACGGTACTTGACAGAGTTAACTACAAGAGAGATCCACGCCCACAAGGAAAAATCGATGCCAAAGGGAATGTTCGAAATCGGCACTGCTGGTGCACGTATGGAAACAAAACCTGTTGGTTAACTTTGCATTTAAATATTTCTCCTGTGAAAGAGATCAAACACGAAATTTGGGTTCCCATATCGGTTTTACTTCAAACGAGAAGTTTGAAGGAAATTTGTTCAAATCGCGACTGGGCGATGGTGTGTTGAATGAGTTCACCAGAAACTGGATCGGAGCATCTGAATACTCCTTTCATGAAATTCCTTTAAAATTATACATAGCCCGATGTATTGCTCCAGTGTGACGTTAATTAAAATACCTACCTACCTTTAAAATTATACCAATCTAATCCATATAAATCCACTTTGTCAAAGATTGAAGTCAAGTTCTTTGAATCAGACAAAATGTAATAGCAAAATGTTTACTGTACCAATTAATGTATGTCGTAGGTAGGTATTTTAATTAACGTAGCACTGGAGCAACACAACGGGCTATTAATGTATGGCTTAGACGCGTCATAATTTCGTTGAAACCAATTTACTTTTCACAAGAGACAAACTTTTCAGAAATAGGTTATTTAATTTTTTTCAGGAATTCAAATAAGTTGTTCTTGGAGAACAATGATATCCCTGGTTGACTAGGTTGCCTTTCAATGGATCTCCGATCACTAGTGTTCAGAGCAACGAAACGATTGACTTCTTGGGGGAAAGGGAATATACTCCAAAAGCCTTTGACCTTTCATTCGCACGGTAAAGTTACTTATCACCAGCATAGAGACCATCGGGAATTTCAACGTAAGGGCGAAATCTTGACTTTACCAAGTCGCTCTTGTAAAGTCATGATTGACAAGATCTTGGTAAAGACATGGAAGTCACTCATAGACAAAAGATATGCGTCCCAGATATGGGGCAGTTACCAAATTCAAACTTTTAACGAGTCTTACTATTTTACTGTCCATTTTTTTCGGATTGGCTCGAGGACCGTGATAGCGCAAGAGGTAGTCGCAGATTAGTACACGGAGGATAGTGAGTTTGAACTCAAACACCGTCGTGAACTTGGTGACTGGTGCACGTCGAATTTGTCATGATCTCAAATGTCCTCACGTTGGAGTGGTCTGAAAGTTTGGAGAGTGGGGTGACACAGCTCAGGTATTGTTCTCGTTATCTGATCGTGGTTCAAAATTACGTGGTATAGTCCTCGGATCTTTCCCTTAGGGACTGAGCCCGTTGTGTTGCTCCAGTGCGATGTAAATTCAACCACTTACCTCCTTTCGGATTGACTTGACTAATTAATTTCAACACTGATCGTTTGGTTGTGCGCTCATCATTTAACTTAAACACTAACTTGTACTAAAGTACTGGTGAGCCTTGAGCTTAATAGCATCATATAGGCAGTCTTCGCATTTCATAAATTCGAGTGTAGAGGTTGATAACGCTTTCCTTCGTTTTTGTATACATTTTCTACAAGAGGTGAAATATGATGAATTTTTTTATTACATCCCTGAAATATGAATTATTTTATTACATCCCTGAAATATGAATTATTTTTTAACCTCCGAGGGTCATGAACGCATTATTCCAATATGTTAACAGTAGTTTTCCCTGCGTGATTTCCAACCAGTTTTTAATGTTTTGACCAATAGAATCCTAAGGATTCTTAGTATATGGGGCACTATACGGTCAAATCCAAGATGGCGGCCATTTGTTTACATTTTGGTTAGGAACAAGATGGCGTCGTTTTGTTGACAGTGGAGGTGTGTTGCCATGGTGATGAAGGATTGATTGGAGCTCCATCTTGTTCCTCTTCCAAAATGTAAACAAACGGCCGCAATCTTGGATTTGACGGTATAGTGCCCCATATACTACTACTCTTTCAACCAATTAATGTGGTTGGTTAGTCATTAAGTGTGTTGTAGGGTAAAAACAATAGTACACTACTCGAAAATATCGAGACGCTCAAAGGGTTTAAAGATTTTGTGCTGTTGGTAACTGTAGAATATACTACAATGAAACCTCGATAAGTCGTCCATCAAGGGACCAAGAAATTTTGACGACTTAAGCGGAGTAACAGCAGAATGTACTACAATATGTATAACTGTAAGAATCATGTACAATTTAGTGCTTTGAATTCATCATCTTTAGTACCTTGAACTGAAGTAAGGTAACGTTGAATTGTTTCTAAGGCTTGAAAAACTTTCTCTTTTCCTTTCATTGCTCGCACTTTCATTTTTCTTTTAAAAATTCCGTAGTTTAATCTTTTATGGTAGGTATTTTAATTAACGTCACACTGGAGCAGCACAACGAATCTTTTATGGTTGCTTTAGAGTATACTGCAATGTTGTTAGCGATATCCATGTGATCATTTATGTCCAGGAAAAGTACATCCGATTTCATTTGCGATTTCAAATAAATTCAATAAAGAATCAAAGGTCAGAGTCCTCGTTTTCATTTTGTTTACCATCGAAAACAAATCTTGCTTGTTTGAAGACCTTTCCAGTGACGAGTTATGGGTGTAGCATTTGAATTCAAGAGTGAACGAGGGTTTAACCCTCCTGGTGATTGTCTTGACGAAGTATCTCGTGATTAGAAGAAAACTGACCAGATCTTGATTAACGAAATACCTCGTGATTAGAAGAAAACTGACCAGATCTTGATTAACGAAATACCTCGTGATTAGAAGAAAACTGACCAGATCTTGGTGGACGAAATATCTCGTGATTAGAAGAAAGCTGAGCAGATCTTGATGTCGTCATCGTAAAAAAATCGTCAATATCTTGATGGTATATCTTTTCATTGACGAAATTGGTTGGATCTTGACGAACGAGATATCTCGTCGAAACCAGTTGGAGTGTTAAACTAACAGTTTTTGTGAAAGGGCGGCTTATTGAGGTTTGCATGTATGCCGCTAATGCCTCAGGATAGGTTGTCTAATGCGAGTATTTCTGCAACGATTAGATAACAGAGCAAAACCATGGGCTAAAAAATAACACTTAACCCTAAAAATAGAGGTACTTCAAAACTTCCGATGCTAACTTTAACCCTCCAAGTGGTTTCGACGAGATATCTCGTCCATCAAGATCTAACCAATTTTGCCAAGACGAGATATCTCAAATATTTTGCTGATTTTTGATGTTGTCGAGATCAAAATCTGGTCAGTTTTTTCAGACTTGATGGACGAAATATCTCGTTCATTACGATCTGGTCAGTTTTGCTAACGACGAGATACCTCGTCGAGACAACCGCCAGGAAGGTTAAAAAAGGTCTGAGAGGCATTTTTGTCAAGTTAAATGTAAGTGGCGATAGTGTTTCTACGGCGGAATTTACTTCCTGTACGCATCCCGAAAAGTGACGTAACTTGGCTCGTTTTTCGAATACGACTTTCAAAAACAAAAATTCCAAAGAATCAATTCCGAATTGAAATATGATAGTTAATACGTCAAACCTTGCCAAAACGGCGATGTATTTTTAGATAACTCCGGTAAGTGTTATGCGAGAGAGTTTGGTCTCTCCCTCTCTCTAATCCGTTGTTCTTCTAACTGGGCTACTTCGGCTCCCCAGAGTCGTAATATTCTCGAGAATAATTTCTTTGCTTCATGAGACTTCTCTAGACTAACCTTCGAAGTGGTTTCGACGAGGTATCTCGTCCACCAAGATCTGACCAATTTTGCTAATGACTAAATACCTCGTCGTCAATTTTTTATCACGACGAGATCAAGATCTGGTCAGTTTTCTTCTGACAAGATATCTCGTCCATTAATCTGGTCAGTTTTGCTAAAGATCTCGTCGAGACAACCACCAGGAGGATTAAGGGCGAAATTTGTTTAACTCTTTGAGGGGTTCACACAGCGCATAGTTCCACCTTGCAACCTGCAGTATTCCTGCATGACTGGGGCCGTCGTGATTCAGAGGGTATGCCCACTCTGCTAGCAACCTTCGAGTTGTAGGCGGCGCAGGTTCGATTCCTGCAGGGTGCATTCCTCCCTGGGTGTATTTCTCTCTTCTGTGTCAGTAAAGCTTTCACTGTGTGGTGTCAATTGATATTGTATTGCGTCTGGCGAAACATGGCCAAATATGGCCCATGCCCATAAACCCCCACAAAACAAAACCACCCCTGCATGACTTTTAACCAAGTTTGACGTTCTTGAAAATAGAACTTGTTTAAGGATTCTATTCGTAGGATATGAGCAATAAAATCTTCCAGCGGATTCTATTCTTAAGATATGAGCAATAAAGTCTTTCCAAAGGATAATAGTCTAAGGAAATGAGCAATGGAATCTTTACAAAAGATTTTATTCAAAATGGACGAATATAATCGTTACAAAAGATTCCATCCAACAGAATGGACGAATGCAATCGTTCCAAAGGATTCCATCCAACAGAATGGACGAATGCAATCGTTCCAAAAGATTCTATTCCAAGGAAGTTACCAATATAATAGTTCAAAAGGATTCTATTCCAAAGAGAGGACCGGAAGGTTTCCAATTACAAACTCGATCCAACCAAAGACCGTCGGGTATGTGGGTCCGGTGCACGTTAAATCCACCTTGGCCTGAAATGTCCTCACATTAGAGTGGCGTGGAAGTTTGGAAAGTGAGGTGCCAGATCAGGCGTGACCTCGTTATCTGACCGTGCTTCTAAATTACGTGGTGTTGTCCTTGGATATTACCCTTCGTGTTTGATCTCGGACTGCCACCAATAGCCAGTTGTGTAGCTCCCCAGAGCGACTTAAATTCAAGTACCTTCCAGGAAAAGGACCAATAGAATTGATCCAAAGGTTTCTCTCCTAATAGAATATTTCTAAAGATTGAAAGAATCATGGATTTCTTCAACCAATAAATGTGGTTATTTAGCCATGAAGAGTGTTATGGGGGTAAAAGCAATACTACAATACTCGGAACTCTCGCGACCCTCGGAAGGTATTGGTGTTTTTTATATATTTATTTACCGACCCGGCCTTAGCCATTCGGTATAAGTGGGGATTGCGAAAGTCTACCAGCACCTTTTTTTTCAAATAAATATACAGGTCCTATTTTACAAGTAATTTTTCCAAGCAAAGCGCTCGTTATTTTTTACATGAAATTACAAATGTTTAGTATTTCTTATATGATAGGTATTCAAGTATGCTTATTTTGTTAACAAACCTCCTAGAAGAAACCTCTTTGGTTCCAAAAGTTTAAATCAAATTAGACAATCAAGTATACATCCAATTTAGACATATCCAATAAGTTAAGCAAATTTAACAAGTCATCTAATCTTCCTTAGTAGTTTCACATAAACAATTGTTCTTCTTGATTATCTTTACATAAATTGCAAGCATTTTGTGTCGTCCACATGATAAACCTTCGGTTTAATTAGTTATAATCACTATAATCATGCACCCAAGAAATCAAGCCACAAAAGTCTACAGTTTAAATTTTCAAATAATCAAATAGTTCTAACGTAAATCAAACCAAGTAAATTTAGTTGTACAGTTCAAACAATTTGAACCATCAATCATAATTTTTCTAGACAACTCAAACAATCCAAGTTCAAATTCAAACAAGGCATTCAGTTTCCCTTGTAAACAACTCGCATACAAGGCAACGTAGATACAGTATATACACTTTAAGTTTAACTCCCCGAATTCAGGTCTATGTACTTAAAATAACAATTAAGATATCTGTACAGTTTAATAATTCCAACGATCAAATAATTGAACATTGAAATCAGGTCAGATATTAAGTCAAATCAAAACACCAAGGCTATGATAGTTTAAATGACCAAAATTATACAATCGAACAATCACTGAAACAAACTACAGATCAAATCAAGTCAAACAGCAAGTGAAACAAGACATCCAATCTCTTTTCATATAGTTCTCCATGAGCAATTTCTCATCCTAATTTCCTTTGCATTGGTTGCATTTGATCAATATCATCTACATGACTAACATTCGAATTAAATAATTATGATCATGTATCTCCAAGACCAAATCTCAATAAGTCATTATAGTTTAAATATCCAAGCAATCAAGTAGTTTTACTTTAAAATTTAGTTCAAACAAATTGAATGAATCAAATAGGGATCATAGGATGAACGAATAAAATTCACACAATTCAAGGTTTCACATGCATTTAAATATAGATTGTTGCTGAATAGGTAGTCATCACATACACAACATTTCGTAATTTTCGCATGGGATACAAATATTTAATATCTCCTACTAAAGGAATTGAATACGTTAATTTTCGTTTTGCACCTCAAAGTTTTCACAAAAACCACAATGATTCCAGTAATCAAATAATTAGGCCTTCAAGCTGGATACTCATATCTAACCAGATGAGTTAATCTGAATAAATCAAATCTATCTTTTATACAGCTCGTGTACTAGTTCACTTAAATACATCAAGGAGAGCTTAATTCTGCTACCTTGAGACAAACCATATTATACAAAATACAATTAAAAGGTATTGGTATTTTTCAATTAACGTCACACTGGAGCCCCTCGGAAGGTTAAAATAAGGTGGTATTTCAATTAACGTCACACTGGAGCCCCTCGGAAGGTTAAAATAAGGGGGTATTTCAATTAACGTCACACTGGAGCCCCTCGGAAGGTTAAAATAAGGGGGGTATTTCAATTAACGTCACACTGGAGCAACACAACGGGCTATTGGCGACGGTCCGGGATCAATTCCAAAGGTTGAAATAAGGAATTTAAATTTTACTTTAAAATATATTAAGTTTAAATTATTATCGAACACTCATTTTCATCAATGCTGCAACTTTAAATGTGCAGGGTGCCCCAAAAGTCACTAGACCATTTTAAAATATAATATAACTTTTTACTATTAATTTTTTAATTTTTTCAGATTATTTCTGTATTGGAAAACAGTTATGGAAAAATTCACGACAGAGCAAGGAGCAAAAATAATCCAATTTTATCTACAAAATCAACGGTCAATTGTGGTAACTCAAAGAACTTACATTCGTCAGTTGAGAACACAAGATGGGGCTACTCCCCATACAGCTCGCCCGACGATGGAGATCGCAAGGCTAATTTTTGGACGGCGGATAATTTAGTGAAACTGAATTCAATTGGCCTAAACGCTCACCTGACCTTACGGGTCCAGACTTTTTCTTGTGGGGTATCTAAAAGAAAGAGTATACCGTAACAAACCTCGGACCATCCAGCAATTGAAGGCTAATAACCGTGAAGAAATTGAAGGAATACGCGAAGAAACATTACGAGAGGTGATGGAGCACACTTTAGAAAGAGCCCGCCACTGTCAAGAACAAAATGGTGGACATTTGAAGGACATAATCTACAGAACTAATTAAAAATAATTCCCAAATATATTTATTGTTTATAAAAGAATAAATGGAATTTTTAATATATGAAAGAATTATTCTATTTTTTTAATGGTCCAGTGACTTTGAAGCAACTCTATATTGAATAGTCTAGTTTGAAACAGCAAAACAAATTTAAATATTTAAAGAAAGCAAAGTAACTTTAGGAAGAACAGTACCAAACTGTTTATGGTTTCCCCATATCAAGTTTCTTTTTCAAATCCTCTATTCCGAAGGCTCGTGTATCTAATAAAAAGCTACAATTCATCCGAAACACCCAAAAGCTGTAAAATAGTACAAATATTTGTACAGATGGAAAAGCCTTAAATTATTTATTTCGATATTTTTGCTGTCATATTATTTGGAGGTAAACAATTATAAAACCCATTCGAAAGATCGTTGAAAAGTTTGAAAAATATATTGTACTTACTCTTAGAATACTTTAATTCTACAGTGGATGGCCCGTGTAAAAAAAAATTTCTTCAGATGAAGGCTGATTTCTTCTAGACTAGGCGACAGACGTACGAAATCGTATAGTTCTGACCTTATAACTTTTCACTTCAACCATATCTTTTATGTTGGGATTTTAATTGAACATCCATTTTCAACGCACTGAGTTCACGCAACGGATGATCAAGACATGAAGTGCGGACATATTAATCCAGAGACGGATTGGATGTTGTGTTTTTATGGCGCAATATCCAAAAGTGGACGGGGGGGGGGGAATTTCAATTAACGTCACACTGGAGCAACACAATGGGCTATTGGTGACGGTCCGGGATCAATCCCAAAGGGAAAGATCCGAGGACAACACCACGTAATTCGTGTACAAAGGGCTGTTGCATGTTAAATCCGTCTTGGCCTCAAATGTCTTCACGTTGGCGTGGTGTGGAAATTTGGAGAGTGGGTGTTGCCTCGTCACATCTGACCGTGGTGCAAAATTACGTGGTGTTGTCCTCGATCTTTCCCCTCGGGATTGATCCCGGACCGTCACCAATAGCCCGCGTGTTGCTCCAGTGTGACCTTAATTAAAATCCCTACCTGCCAAAAGTAGACAAGCTGCGCTCCACAGTTGTGAATTGTCTGTGTGATAGATATTTAATTAACGTCGCACTAGAGCAACACAACAGACTATTGGTGACGGTCCGGGATCAATCCCGAGGGGAAAGATCGAGGACAACACCACGAAATTTTGAACCACGGTCAATTGACGGTAGTTCTGACTTTATATCTTTTCACTCCAGCCTGAGAAAAATTCCACATAGACCGGTATACAAGGGAAATGACAGATTTTTCAAATTAAATTTCAATCACTCAATCAATCAAAGACATTAACAAACCCGATGGAATGGCCACCTGTCGATTCGGATGGGTCTTCTATTGGTTCCATCCTGCAAATCAATGTTCAATCTTATTCAAAAAACAATTATGCAGTACTTTTGGACACTAACTAAAAAATCATGTTTTTCTATTCTTCACAAAAAATATCAAGAAAGTTACGCACTACGTCGGATAGGTAGTAGATAGGTAGGTTGAATTTACATTGGCACTGAGGCAACACAACGAGCTATTGGCGACGGTCCGGGATCAATCTTGAAGGGTCACTAATTTGAGACATCGAGTGATCAAAATATTGTAAGACATGAAGTACGGACACATTAATCCAAACGTTGCAGGACTGACTGGATTATGGGGAAATTCCACATGGGCCGATATATTTGAAGGTTGGATAGACTGGCATAAGGAAAATGACAGATTTTTCAAAATTTAAACTTCGTTACAATCACGAAAACATCAAACTGTATCGTAGGTAGTTGAATTCACATCGCACTGGAGCAACACAACAAGCTAGTCCGGGATCAATCTTGAAAGGTCACTAAGTTGAGGCATCGAGTGATCAAAATATTATAAGACATGAACTACGGACACATTAATCCAAACGTTGGAGGACTGACTGGATTATGGGGGAAGTTCCACATGGGCCAATATATTTGAGGGTTGGATAGACTGGCATAGGAAAATGACAGATTTTTCGAAATTTAAACTTCATTACAATTAATCAAAAATCAAGAGACAGTATGGTCATTCATCGATTCGGCTAACACTTCAATCGTTTCTATCTGGCCTACTATAGTTCGGGCCGCGGTGGCCCGGTTGGAAGAGTAACGAACTAGCAACCGAAGGGTTGCGAGTTCGAATCCAGCCAAACACCGTCGTGTACAAAGGGGGCTGGTGCACGTTAAATCTGTCGTGGCCTCAAATGTCCTCACGTTGGCGTGGTGTGGAAGTTTGGAGAGTGGGGTGCCAGCTCAGGTGTTGCCTCGTCATCTGACCGTGGTTCAAAATTACGTGGTGTTGTCCTCGGATCTTTCCCTTTGGGATTGATCCCGGACCGTCACCAATAGCCCATTGTGTTGCTCCAGTGTGACGTTAATTGAAATACCCAAATACCCAAATCTATCTGGCCTACTATAGTTCGGGCCGCGGTGGCCCGGTTGGAAGAGTAACGGACTAGCAACCGAAGGGTTGCGAGTTCGAATCCAGCCAAACACCGTCGTGTACAAAGGGGGCTGGTGCACGTTAAATCTGTCGTGGCCTCAAATGTCCTCACGTTGGCGTGGTGTGGAAGTTTGGAGAGTGGGGTGCCAGCTCAGGTGTTGCCTCGTCATCTGACCGTGGTTCAAAATTACGTGGTGTTGTCCTCGGATCTTTCCCTTTGGGATTGATCCCGGACCGTCACCAATAGCCCGTTGTGTTGCTCCAGTGTGACGTTAATTGAAATAAATAAATAAAATAAATAAATAACTACTATAGTTCAATCAAATTCAAAACAAATATGCAGTACTTTTGGTATTTGGTATTTTTTTAATTAACGTCACACTGGAGCAACACAACGGGCTATTGGTGACGGTCCGGGATCAATCCCAAAGGGAAAGATCCGAGGACAACACCACGTAATTTTGAACCACGGTCAGATGACGAGGCAACACCTGAGCTGGCACCCCACTCTCCAAACTTCCACACCACACCAACGTGAGGACACAGTACTTTTGGACACTCAATAGAAAAATGTACAAGATTTAAAAAGTTTCCAATTTTACACAACCCCGTTTGGAAGAGTAACGGATTATCAATCGGAGGATAAGTCAAAGACCGTCGTATACAAGGGGGTTGGTGCACGTTAAATCCGTCGTGGCCTCAAATGTCCTCACGTTGGTGGGTTGTGGAAGTTTGGAGAGTGGGGTGCCAGCTCAGGTGTTGCCTCGTCATCTGAGCATGGTTCGAAGTTACGAGGCGGTGTCCTGCGACCTTTCCCTTCGGGATGGATTGATCCCGGACTGTCTCCAATAGCCGGTTGTGTTGCTCCAGTGCGACGTTAATTACCTACCTACAAATCTTACAGAAGCCAGGTTGGAAGAATAACGGACTAGCAACCAGAGGGTTCAATTCAACCAAAGACAGTCGTTTACAAAGGGGGCTGGAGCACGTTAAATCTGTCATAGCCTCAAATGCCCTCCCATTGGCGTGGTGTGGAAATGTGGAGAGTGGGGTGCCAGCTCAGGTGTAACCTCGTCATTTGACCGTAGTCCAAAATTATGTGGTATTGTCCTCGGATCTTCGAGTTTGATCCCGGACCGTTACCAATAGCCCGCGGTGTTGCTCCAGTGTGACGTTAATTAATCTACTACTTGATCCGATCTACACAAAAACTATAAAAAAATCAGACATTGAATGATAAGGTAGGTATTTTAATTAATGTCGCACTGGAGCAACACAACGGGCTATTGGTGACGGTCCGGGATCCATCCCTAAGGGAAAGATCCAAGGACAACACTAATTTCGAATCACGATCAGATTACGTTGTAAAACCTGAGCTGGCACCCCACTCTCCAAACTTCCATACCACACCAACGTGAGGACATTTGATGCCACGACAGATTTAACGTTCACCAGCCCCTTTGTACACGACGGTCTTTGGTTGAATTCGAACTCGCAACCCTCGGGTTGTTAATCCGTTACTCTTCCAACCGGGCTACCGCGGCCCCATTGAATGATAAAACCTTGCAAAAGACACGAAGCACGGATACATTAATCCAGACAGTGGCGGGTCGTGTACAAAGGGGGCTGGTGCACGTTAAATCTGTCGTGGCCTCAAATGTCCTCACGTTGGCGTGGTGTGGAAGTTTGGAGAGTGGGGTGCCAGCTCAGGTGTTGCCTCGTCAACTGACCGTGGTTCAAAATTACGTGGTGTTGTCCTCGGATCTTTCCCTCTGGGATTGGTCCCGGACCGTCACCAATAGCCCGTTGTGTTGCTTCAGTGTGACGTTAATTGAAATACCCAAAATACCCGTGTACAAAGGGGGCTGGTGCACGTTAAATCTGTCGTGGCCTCAAATGTCCTCACGTTGGCGTGGTGTGGAAGTTTGGAGAGTGGGGTGCCAGCTCAGGTGTTGCCTCGTCAACTGACCGTGGTTCAAAATTACGTGGTGTTGTCCTCGGATCTTTCCCTCTGGGATTGGTCCCGGACCGTCACCAATAGCCCATTGTGTTGCTCCAGTGTGACGTTAATTGAAATACCCAAAATACCCGTGTACAAAGGGGGCTGGTGCACGTTAAATCTGTCGTGGCCTCAAATGTCCTCACGTTGGCGTGGTGTGGAAGTTTGGAGAGTGGGGTGCCAGCTCAGGTGTTGCCTCGTCAACTGACCGTGGTTCAAAATTACGTGGTGTTGTCCTCGGATCTTTCCCTCTGGGATTGGTCCCGGACCGTCACCAATAGCCCGTTGTGTTGCTTCAGTGTGACGTTAATTGAAAATATCAAATACCATACCAGACAGTGGCGGGCCGCGGTAGCCCGGTTGGAAGAGTAACGGACTAAAATCGGAGGGTTGCGAGTTCGAATCCAATCAAAGACCGTTGTGTACACGGGAGCTGGTACACATTAAATCTGTCGTGGCCTCAAATATCATCACGTTGGTGTGGTGTGGAAGTTTGAAGAGTGAGTTCAGGTATTGATCTCGTCGTCCGACCGTGATTCAAAATTATGAGGTGTTGTCCTCGGATCTTTCAGGCAGCGGTTGGAAGAGTAACGGATTAGCAACCGGAGGGTTGCGAGTTCGAATCCTACCAAGGACCATCGCGTACACTTGGGCTGGTGCACCTTAAATCCGTCGTGACCTCAAATGTCCTCACGTTGGCGTGGTGTTGAAGTTTGGAGTGCCAGCTCAGGTGTTGCCTCGTCATCTGACCGCGGTTCAAAATTACGCGGTTTTGTCCTCCGACTTTCCCTTAGGGATCGATCCCGAACCGTCACCAATAGCCTGTTGTGTTGCTCTAGTGCATAGGTTCCCAACGGGGGCGTTAACGCCCCCCAGTGGGCGCTGGAGTCTTCCATGGAGGGCGTTAAGGGAGTCAATGGGGGCAGCCGTGGATAAAATACTTTGAAAATACTGTTTTCATGAAAAAATATTTTACCTATCTCTAAAGGGCCGCGGTGGCCCGGTTGGAAGAGTAACGGACTTGCAACCGAAGGGTTGCGAGTTCGAATCCAGCCAAACACCGTCGTGTACAAAGGGGGCTGGTGCACGTTAAATCTGTCGTGGCCTCAAATGTCCTCACGTTGGCGTGGTGTGGAAGTTTGGAGAGTGGGGTGCCAGCTCAGGTGTTGCCTCGTCATCTGACCGTGGTTCAAAATTACGTGGTGTTGTCCTCGGATCTTTCCCTTTGGGATTGATCCCGGACCGTCACCAATAGCCCATTGTGTTGCTCCAGTGTGACGTTAATTGAAATTCCCCCCCCCCTATCTCTAAAATTTTCATCTTATTGTTATCGCGTAAATAAGCATTAAAAAATTAAATTAGCATTAGGTATACGTATACCTAATTCGGTTTTAGTATTGTCGGTGACAAGTCTTTGCAAGTTGGTAAGCAACGACGCGATTCACGCAATTAAGCATGTTTCGACAAAAGTATGGGAGCTTGTTATGACTTGTTTACAGAGCAAGTACACAGCGGCATCGTAAACAAGCGAATGAATTGATGCGTGCACGACATCAAATCTATAAAAGACATGGATAGCTAGGAATGTCTCATTATTTTTGTGTGCTTCGCCAATAATTCTTATTTGTGAGTGATAAGTGATAGAAGTCATTAGCCATTATATTATATCTATAAATCTGTTGAAAAGTTATTTATTGAAACCGTGCCAAATTTTCTCTTTCAACATGTCTGAATCTAAGAAATGCCGGCAGTATAGTATTGAGTATTTGAAATATGGATTTACGCACTCTCCTACGAACCAATCATTACCTATGTGTTTAATTTGCCAAAAAGTTTTTCAAATGAAGCCGTGGAGCCTTCTAGGCTACAAGAGCATTTGAATAAAATGCATGCTGATGAAAAGGACAAAGAATTATCCTATTTTCAAGGACTGGAAAAGAAATATTTAAAACAGCTAACTATATTAAACCTTGTTGCGTCGTCTTCTAAACAAGATGGACTACGAGCTTCATATAATATTTCATTGTTAATTGCAAAAGCGGGAAAACCACACACAATTGGCGAGGAATTAATCTTGCCGGCAGTCAAAGAAGTAGTAAAACTGTTCATAAGACACCATCAGATAGGAAAATTCCTGAGTAATAATTCAACGCAAAGAATAGATGAAATGGCTAAAGACGTTGGAATATCATTATGCGATTACTTGAAGACTTACAAATTTTTTCCATTCAACTCGATGAATCGACTCTACCAAATAACGAAGCACTACTCTTATACGTACGATTCATAAAAGAAAAAATTTGTCAAGAGTTATTATTTGCTAAAAAATCGGAAACCGATACAAAGGGAGAATCGATCAGCAGTCTGCAAAACAGGAAGATTTACTTACTGCCAACACTTGATGCTGATTTTAAGGAGCGATTCCAGGATATTTTAGGCATGAATATACCGAGTTGGGTTTTAGATCCTTTCGCAAATGCAGATGCAGCAGAATCATGAAATTTTGAAGAGGAACTCGTAGAACTCACAACTAACGAAGAACTTAAAGTACAATTCAGAAATGGATATCAAGAGTTCTGGCTTCAAAAATCAATACCAGCACTCTACCCTGGATTGTGGGAAATAGTATAGAAATTTTTAATTGCATTTCCTTCATCGTATTTGGTTGAGCGTGGGTTCAGTGCAGTAGCAAATTTACTTTCTAAGAAAAGGAACAGACTGCAGATCACTGAGCGTGGCGATTTGCGACTGATGTTGACAAAATTGGAACCCGACATTAACAAATTGATAAAACTCCACCAGCCTCAACCATTTCATTAATTTTTTATTATTATTTTTGTGTTAGTTTTTAAATTTTTAATAAACAATTTTCTACTTTTGATGGTCTTTTTAATTTCTACTTTGATTCTTAATAGATAGATAATGTGCAACAATATTTTAATATTTGGTATAACTATTATGGGAGAGGGGGCGATGAAATTTTTTTTCTTGTATAGGGGCGGTGGTCCAGAAAAGGCTAGGAACCTCTGCTCTAGTGTGACGTTAATTAAAATACCTACCTCTTCTGTATGTCAGTGAAAACTTTCATTGTGTGTCTACTACTTGATATTGTATGTCTTGTGTCTAGCGCAGCACTGCCAAATCTGGCCGTTGCGCCATAAAACCCCCAAAACAACCATGAAACTTCAAACACTTGTAAATACTGTTTCCCTGCAAACTAAGCATTTTTCGGATGCTCCAAAGTGTAGTATATTCTACTGTGAAGTATATTCGTTGTATCTCTTTCCTTGAGTTTTGATATTCATTCTGTGAATTGGAGTTTGTCCTGTTTTCGATGTTCCGATAGCGTCTATTACACGAGCACGAGTTTCAAGGGAGGAATCGAACTTGCGCCGCCTACAACTCGCAGGTTGCTGGCGCATTGGGCATAGCCAATGGGCCACGACAGCCTCCTTCATTATCTCGGATAATCAAACTTCTACTGTTTTTTTACATAAAAATTTATTCAAGGTAAAGTAGTTTTTAGTTCCAAACTTCTTAAAATTATG
This sequence comes from Meta bourneti, assembly GCA_933210815.1. Classification (NCBI taxonomy): domain Eukaryota; kingdom Metazoa; phylum Arthropoda; class Arachnida; order Araneae; family Tetragnathidae; genus Meta; species Meta bourneti. The sequence continues at coordinate 84,579,009 of OW119934.1, forward strand.
ATAACAAAATCTTGTGTTTCGACGTGTTTATCAGGACGGGTATAACACATAGATACCCTTGGTATAAAACATAGATACCCTTGGTATAACACATAGATACGCCTACGTTAAGACGGTCCGAGGACTGAATGTTTGTAAAATGTAATGTTGTCTTCATTTGGTATAAAAACTGAGTTTCTAATTCTAACATAGGGCTCCCTACGAAATAGAATCCTGTCTAAGCTGCTGTCCAATAATGTTAGATTGTCCAGGTTCAGGGGCACGAATAGCATATCAATCTGAAGATGTCAACATTGATATTGTAAGCTCTTTGTTTAGGAGGCGATTTTAAAATTAAAAATTTCTTTGAAGTGTATATGTTACCGGCAAAGTATGCAAAGCAGGTATTGTATAGAATGCCTAGGCAATATATAGAATGCCTGGCGTTTGGGGGCAAAGTATGAAGCGATTGATATTTCACACATTTCCTAGGCATTCCATGCAATGCCAAAAGGTAGGTACGTATTTTAATTAACGTCACACTGGAGCAACACATCGGGCTATGGGTGACGGTCCGGGATGAATCCCAAAGGAAAGACCACGTAATTTTGAACCACGGCCAGATGACGAGGGAACACCTGAGCTGGCACCCCACTCTCCAAACTTCCACACCACGCCAGGGAATGCCAGAAGACAAACCGGCAAAGCATAAAATACTCCCGCTAATGACGTTTCCAATGTCACGTGGCAAGGCACGTGATTTTCGTCGCTCGCTCAGACGGAGAATTCCCTATTTGCATTTCAGTCTTTGTTCGGAAGTGGTGAAATACGCTACTTTGAATTTGTTCAGCAGACTCTATAGCCCATACTGTGCTGTATGAAATGGAAGAGCAAGGTGTAGTGTCCGAGATGGAATCATGACAAGGTTGGCATGCAACGACGATTCTTCGATGAACTGTCTATAAGCCTTTTCATGACTATCTTTTAATACTTTGCATAAATAGCATTTGTCATTCTATATAATGCCTAGGTATTACATACAATGTGCCTATGTAAAGTATATATAATACTAGCTGAATTTACCCGGCGTTGCTTTGGTTTAATTGGTTAAACGTCGATTGAAAGTGATCCAAAAAATCACTTTTCTGTCAGAAAATGCAAATATAGAGAAAAAAATAAGCGAGGCCAAAATAATTTTTAAAACAGATTTTTATAGCTTCTACAATTTACTTTAGATCCATTTCGCATACTATAGGTAAGAAAAACTGACAAAAACTGATACTGAGATAACTATACAAAAGTCGATTTTGAGTTATGGAGTGATTGTGAATGCCCTTTAAATTCATTTTCTTAAAAGAATGACATACATCGTATTATTGTAGTCAGGTTTTTTCTTATCAATATTTTTTATTTGTAGCACCTTGCACCAGAAATGCGAATTTCGGAATTCCACCGTCATTATGAAAGGCTGACAAATCATATTGATACGATATCATGATCAACGTTTCAAGCAATTACACTTTATGCTTGAAAATTCCATCCTGCATTTTACAAACAGGATACATAAACGATGATACTGAGCGATTTTCAGCGCAACCGACACATATGCTATTGCATCATATTCTAAGATTCTAAAACCTCCAAGGTCATCTTGAGAGGCGACTCCTGATGTTAACTCTGACGTCATCTGCACAGGCAGACTGGGAGGGAGCGCCCCCTAGCAATACTCAATGTTATTCTTATGGGGGATTTCGAATTGTTTTTAGCCCCCTACAACAAAAGAAAGGGGTAATATGTAGCCTACGTTACCCTCAGGGTTCTATAGTATAAGTGTACCAAATTTGGTGTAGATTGGTCAAACGGTGTAGATTTGTATAGAGAACAGACAGATGACAACTGTTTTATATGTATAGATTAAAATAATTAGGATGTTTCATACTTTGCTCCAAACCGCCAGGTATTCTATATTATTTTATATTACATTATTCTATATTATATTATTCTATATTATATAAGGCATTCTATACAATATCTGCTTTCCATACATTGCCGTTAACATATACCTCAAAGAAATTTTTCTTCTCGGGAGTAGTTTTAGTGTTACCAAGAGACTAGTTTTAGAGTTACGAAGAGACTAGTTTCAGAGTGATTACCTATACACTAGTTTTAGAGTGTTTTCCTAGGCTAGTTTTAAAGTGACTACTCCAAGGCGAGTAACACCTGAATGGAAGGGAAAACGTGCCAACGTTTTAATGAACAATATCGAAACGTTTTCAATTATTTTATCCAACTCCAGAAAATAAGAAATGGAACTCTACTAAATGGGACAAAAGGAATGAATAAATGTTTGTTAACTGCAAGAAAATATCAAAACACCTAAACACACGGTTTTTAAAGAAGCAATCAATGAATTAAGGGGTTATACCTAGATGAAGACAAAAAACCCGATTTTTTACGAATTTTTTTATGAAGACAGATCTATATATTTAAATGAAACTTTTTACATTTGAAATAACATATAATAGAGATGTTATCACAAATTTTTTATAAATAAGTATCGACTCTTACGCTAGTTACAGCCGATCTCCGAGAGGGTCTTTTAAAAAGGCGTTTTTCGGTGATCAAAATATCTCCGAACTGGATTATCTGAAATAAAAAAAACCTAAGTTTTAGTTTATAAGTTGTTTTAGAACTTAATCGAACGAATAAATTAAATTTTAATTTTTTACAAAATGGCGGCTGCGGTCAAAAGATATAGTTTCGATTTTTACGGGAAAAAATTGTATTTTTCGCTTATAAAATCCATAAAATATTGATCAGAAAAAATCAAACGATTAAAGACTAGTAAATTATATTAAGAAAAGGCAGTAAAAATTTTGGAACGATTGGTTCAGCGGTTCTCAAGATATTTGGATCACCGACTTTGAAAACATGGTTTGAGAAAACGCGTTTAAAGTTGGAAAACGGCTTTCGTTCAGCTGAAAACAGCTTTCGGAGACATCACAAAAGTACGGGTAACTTCGAGAATATAGATCAGATCAACTTAAAATTTTAACTGAACATTTTCAAGATAATGTACAACCGGAAAATGCTACTTTTAAAAAGTCGACATTTGAAAGTTACAACTAGGTATAACCCCTTAAGTAAGGGTATTTTATTGCCTTTTTTCTGCCTGGTAGGGGATTAAGCCCCATAGCCCTCTACGTTGGTAGACCCGTGCCCAGGTCTCAAGCGTTTGCACCGACTGGGTGAGCCAAAAAAGTCTGCTACTACGAGAACCGATAAAACTTTCCACAGTAAGAATTTTTCACCTAGTTCGCCCCTGTGTTTATATTCAGCAATCATGTTTTTTATCGCGCCACAAGCACTCGCGAGGCTAAAAAAGGTTGCTGACCTTTCCTGCTCCGACGAGTACCCCTACTCTCTGGTTCAACTTCTGTGGAGGGATTCGGGAGGGGGCAGATTGGGACAGAGCGTAAAGTAGAGCGAACCCAAATGCGATAGCAATCAGGAGTTGGAATAAGTATCCGAAGATCCAAACCAGTGGCTGAGCCAGAAATTTCCTATTGGGGGAGATTCATAAACTCCGCTTCCTCCGTGCGGATGGGAATTTTTTGGATTTGGTGTGGATCTTTAAACAGAAATGTGTACGCAATATTTTGTTGAATTATTTTTTTATTTATTGTCTGAAGAATTATTTTTAAATAGACCTATCCTACGGGAGAATGTCCTTACAACCCACATCCACAGAAAGAACCCGTCCAAATGAAGGGATATTTGAGGATTTTGCATGCATCAGGAAAATATTTACTAGTGTGGTTTATAGTGTGGAAAATATTTACTAGTATTTTTTATTTATTGTCTGAATATTTTGAAAATAAGCATTTCCGAGGGATTAATTAATTTATATTTCGCTAACGAAAATATAAGACTCGGACTTAATAGTCTACGGTAGTAATATTTAGTTGGATTATATTTTATTTATTGTCTAAACAGCATTTGGAAGAAACCTTTCCTACAGGGGGTAATATTTACATCCCACTTCCATAGAAAATAAGGACCCGTCCAAATGAAGGGATGTTTGAGGAATTTACATGCATCAGTTAAATACCCACTAGTCAGGCATGGGTAATATTTTCTTGCATTATTTTGTCTATTGTCTGAAGAATATTATAAGTAACTTTTCCTATGGGAGGGATTTCTAAACAATTTTTGCTACTCGAAAGAATAAAACCGGGAGGGAACTAATCTGCGATCACAATATTTTCTTGAATATTTGTTTGAACATCTTGAAAGTAAACTTCCTTGTGGGAGAGAGAGAAAGTCTTGACAACCCAACTCCATAGACAAAAGAACCCGTCAAAATGAAGGGATACTTGAATATTTTTCATGAATCAGCTAACCCTCGCAAGCGGTTTCGACGAGATATCTCGTCCATCAAGATCTGACCGATTCTGCTAATGACGAGATGCCTCGTCATCAAAATGTTGTCGATCATTTCGTGATCGACATGCCCAGTTTTCTTCTAATGACGAGTTATATCGTCTATGAGGATCTGGTCAGTTTTCTACGTCCAGAGATACCTCGTCCAGCACAACCACTAGGTGAGACAGATGCCTACTAATCTAGGTTGGGGGATATTTTCTTGAATTTTGTCTGTTGTCTGACGAATGTTATGAAACTATTTCTTATGGGAAGGAAATGCTACTCGAGAATCAAATTGGGACCTAATAGTCTGAACCCAGCAATATTTTCTTGAATTATTTTATATTGATTGTCTGAATTGAATATCCTGAATGTAACCTTTTCCATAGGAAATGCTAACAACCCACTTCCATAGAAAAAATGAATGGATATTTGAGAATCTTGCTTTGATCAGTTAAATGCTTACATCTGGGCGTCGGCAATATTATTGAATTAAATTACTCTTATATTATATACTTCTATTCTCAAGAATATTTTGCGTAGGTAATTACCAATATTATTTATTGTAAATCAATTTAAAGAAATCCTATTATTTTATCTGATAAGTAAAAAGTTATAAATTTTTTGTGTACAGCATAGTTTTAGGTAGGTATTTTAATTAACGTCACACTGGAAGAAACACAACGGGCTATTGGTGACGATCTAGGATCAATCCCAAAGGGAAATGTCCGAGGACAACACCACGAAATTTTGAATCACGGTCAGATGACGAGGCAACACCTGAGATGGCACCCCACGCCAACGAGGACATTTGAGGCCACGACGGATTCAACATGCACCAGCCCCTTTGTACACAAAGGTCTTTGAATGGATTCGAACTCGCAACCCTCCGGTTTCTAGTCCGTTACTCTTCCAACCGAACTACGCGGAATTTCAGTAATAACTATGTGCCGTGAGATGCGAAAGGTTGAAAACGCTGCTCTAAATAATTGGGTAGGTAGGTTGGTAGTTGAATTTACATCGCACTGATGCAACACGACGGGCTATTGGTGACGGTCCGGGATCAATCCCGAAAGTAAAGGTCAGTTATTTATTTATTTATTTATTTCAATTAACGTCACACTGGAGCAACACAACGGGCTATTGGTGACGGTCCGGGATCAATCCCAAAGGGAAAGATCCGAGGACAACACCACGTAATTTTGAACCACGGTCAGATGACGAGGCAACACCTGAGCTGGCACCCCACTCTCCAAACTTCCACACCACGCCAACGTGAGGACATTTGAGGCCACGACAGATTTAACGTGCACCAGCCCCCTTTGTACACGACGGTGTTTGGCTGGATTCGAACTCGCAACCCTTCGGTTGCTAGTCCGTTACTCTTCCAACCGGGCCACCGCGGCCCCAAGTAAAGGTCAGAGGGCGGCACCTCGTAATTTTGAATCACGGTCAGATGACGAGGTCAACACCTCAGCTGGCAACCCACTCTCCAACCTTACACACCATGCCAACGTGAGGGCAGTTGAGGCCAAAACTTAACGTGCACCACTAAATCATTGGGGACCTTCCTTATAAAGCCGTTCTTATTTTAGATATTTACACAGCCCCCTCTTAATTTCCCTGACTTGGATTTTCCGAGAATTTTAACCACCCTGCCCGCGTCACTCACTGCTGCGGATAATCGAGGGCTGATTGTAAACTGTCTGTAAAACCTGACACCAGGCTGTATACAGCTCTTGATTGACACTCAGACAGATAGATAAAACTTGTTTCCTACGTGTTCTGAAAATTCTCAGATTAGTGCGGATTATATATGTACAGTGGACTCCCTCTTAACTGGCCACTTCGGGACCGGACCCAGACCGGATAACGATTTGGCCGGTTAAACCGTCGTTCCCTTAATAGCATTAAAATACACTCCCGAAATAGTTTTTATTAGAATAAAACTAAGTATATAGCCTATTTTATTGTAATATGATATGCATAATTAAGAAAACTTAACCTGAAAGAACTTCCTTTGTTGGAAAAACTAAACACATGTTACTGTAGGCTACTGTATTTACAGTACATAATTGGTCAGTGGCGGCCGGTTAAAGAGGAGGCCGGCTAAGAGGGAGTCCACTGTACTTATAAGCATGAAGAATTGGTGCAATATGCACTTAACATATCTAAAAATTGTAATGAAAAGTAAAATCTGGAACAATAAGTAAAGATGGTTGGCTTTTCGGGTTTTATGGCGCAAGGGCCATATTTGGCCAAACTGCGCCAGAAACAAGACGTACAATCTCAAGTAATGGACAGACACACACAATGAAGGTTTTACTGATACAGAAGAGAGAAATACACCCAGGGAGGAATGCACCTGACAGGAATCGAACCTGCGCCGTCTACAACTCGAAGGTTGCTAGCGGAGTGGGCATACCCTCTGAGCCACGACGGCCCCAGTCATGCAGGGAATACTGCAGGTTGCAAGGTGGAACTATCCGTTGTGTGAACCCCTCAGAGTTAAACAAATTTCGCCCTTAATCCTCCTGGTGGTTGTGTCGACGAGATCTTTAGCAAAACTGACCAGATTAATGGACGAGATATCTCGTCATTAGAAGAAAACTGACCAGATCTTGATCTCGTCGTGGTAAAAAATTGATGACGAGGTATCTGGTCTTTAGCAAAATTGGTCAGATCTTGGTGGACGAAATACCTCGTCGAAACCACTTGGAGGGTTAAGTCCAGAGGAAGTGCATAAAGCAAAGAAATTATTCTCAAGAATATTACGACTCGGGAGCCGCGGTAGCCCAGTTGGAAGAACAACGGATTAGCAACCGGAGGGTTGCGCGTTCGATCCCCGGTCAAGCCAAAGACCGTCGTGTACAGGGGGCTGGTGAACGTTAAATCTGCCGGGGCCTCAAATGTCCTCACTTTGGCGTGGAAGTTTGGAGAGTGGGGTGCCAGCTCAGGTGTTGTTCTCGTCATCTGACAGTGGTTCAAAATTACGAGGCAGTGGGCATACCTACTGAGCCACGACGGCCCCAAACAAGTTAAAACAAAAAGTACGAGTATAACTTTACAAACGTGATTTTTATTAACCTTCTGAACTTCAGGTAGGTAGGTAGGTATTTTAATGAACGTCGCAGTGGAACAACCCAACGGGCTATTGGCGACGGTCCGGAATCAAACCCGAAGGTAAAGGTTCGAGGACAGCACCACGTAATTTTTAGAACCACGGTCAGATGACGAGGTCACACCTGAGCTGTCACCCCACTCTTCCACACTACGCCAACGTGAGGACATTTAACGTGCACCGGCCCCCTTTGTACACGACGGTCTCTGGTTGGATTCGAACTTGCAAACCTCCGGTTGCAAGTCCGTTACTCTTCCAACCGGGCTACCGCGGCCCAGGAGGGTTGATAGATCCAAGTTTTGGTAGACTCACATGTTAACTCTTATGCGTATGTTATCAGTAAAGTTAAATCTCATCCAGTTTATAATTGTCCAGAATTGTTGAATTTGAACTCAACAAAGATTTGAGTATTAGGGTATTTCAATTAACGTCACACTGGAGCAACACAATGGGCTATTGGTGACGGTCCGGGATCAATCCCAAAGGGAAAGATCCGAGGACAACACCACGTAATTTTGAACCACGGTCAGATGACGACAAAGATTTGAAATGGTGAAGACAATTTGTGTTTGAATAGTTCTTCGCAGTTATTGATGGTAAATCACAAGGAACAGGCTGGTTTTATCTGTCATGAGCGACTAAGTACCATTCTCCAATGCGCATGGGGAAAAAAGATTAGGGAAACGGAATTCCAAACCTAGTTATTATTTATTATTTCAATTAACGTCACACTGGAGCAACACAATGGGCTATTGGTGACGGTCCGGGATCAATCCCAAAGGGAAAGATCCGAGGACAACACCACGTAATTTTGAACCACGGTCAGATGACGAGGCAACACCTGAGCTGGCACCCCACTCTTCCACACTACGCCAACGTGAGGACATTTAACGTGCACCGGCCCCCTTTGTACACGACGGTCTCTGGTTGGATTCGAACTTGCAAACCTCCGGTTGCAAGTCCGTTACTCTTCCAACCGGGCTACCGCGGCCCAGGAGGGTTGATAGATCCAAGTTTTGGTAGACTCACATGTTAACTCTTATGCGTATGTTATCAGTAAAGTTAAATCTCATCCAGTTTATAATTGTCCAGAATTGTTGAATTTGAGGTATTTGGGGGGTATTTCAATTAACGTCACACTGGAGCAACACAATGGGCTATTGGTGACGGTCCGGGATCAATCCCAAAGGGAAAGATCCGAGGACAACACCACGTAATTTTGAACCACGGTCAGATGACGACAAAGATTTGAAATGGTGAAGACAATTTGTGTTTGAATAGTTCTTCGCAGTTATTGATGGTAAATCACAAGGAACAGGCTGGTTTTATCTGTCATGAGCGACTAAGTACCATTCTCCAATGCGCATGGGGAAAAAAGATTAGGGAAACGGAATTCCAAACCTAGAAGTAATCTTGAACATTTGAATGGGGGAAAATGATCCTCTTAGGCCATCTGTGCGATCTCTTGTTTACAATTAAACAGCGGAATCGTAGTTCTAGGCACTGCAGTTATTTATGTGAAGAGCATGTCAAGATTCTGCAACCCTTAAGCGCTGTTTAGAATTCTAGCAGTATGGTTTAGTCTCAAGAGAGATAGTTATTACCCGGCGTTGCTCGGGTTGAATTGTTTATAATTCATCGTAATATTCAATATCATTCCTATGGAGATTTCGAATTGTTTTTAGCCCCCTGCAGACCCAGGACAAATCGAACGGGATTAATATATAGCCTATGTGTCCCCCAGAATTCTACAGGATGAATGTACCAAATTTAGTGTAAATTGGTGACATTGATCGTATAAATACGCAATGTTATTCCTATGAGGATTTCGGCCGCGGTGGCCCGGTTGGAAGAGTAACGAACTAGCAACCGAAGGGTTGCGAGTTCGAATCCAGCCAAACACCGTCGTGTACAAAGGGGGCTGGTGCACGTTAAATCTGTCGTGGCCTCAAATGTCCTCACGTTGGCGTGGTGTGGAAGTTTGGAGAGTGGGGTGCCAGCTCAGGTGTTGCCTCGTCATCTGACCGTGGTTCAAAATTACGTGGTGTTGTCCTCGGATCTTTCCCTCTGGGATTGATCCCGGACCGTCACCAATAGCCCATTGTGTTGCTCCAGTGTGACGTTAATTGAAAATACCAAAATACCAAATGTCCTCACGTTGGCGTGGTGTGGAAGTTTGGAGAGTGGGGTGCCAGCTCAGGTGTTGCCTCGTCATCTGACCATGGTTCAAAATTACGTGGTGTTGTCCTCGGATCTTTCCCTTTGGGATTGATCCCGGACCGTCACCAATAGCCCGTTGTGTTGCTCCAGTGTGACGTTAATTGAAATACCCCCCCCCCTATGAGGATTTCGAATTGTCTTTACCATATCGACGATAGCACTGTGCCGTGTTTAAATTATAAATTGAAAGTTTCAATTCCTCAAATTTACAGGAAACGGAAAAAATTCGAAAGCTTCAATGAAATCAATTTTTATTTTTTATTTTATTTTCAATTAACGTCACACTAGAGCAACACAACGGGCTATTGGTGACGGTCCGGGATCAATCCCAAAGGGAAAGATCCGAGGACAACACCACGTAATTTTGAACCACGGTCAGATGACGAGGCAACACCTGAGCTGGCACCCCACTCTCCAAACTTCCACACCACGCCAACGTGAGGACATTTGAGGCCACGACAGATTTAACGTGCACCAGCCCCCTTTGTACACGACGGTGTTTGGCTGGATTCGAACTCGCAACCCTTCGGTTGCTAGTCCGTTACTCTTCCAACCGGGCAATGAAATCAAAGGGGTCCGGAATTGAAAATTTTAACTTCGCCAGGTTGCCGTAAAGCGGGGTTGCCTTTGCCTAGCTACAAAAACGCGCTAAAAAGCATTGCCACAAAAAAGTCTTTATATTAAAGCTGTACAGAAATTTTAATGTTAGCAAACTTCCACAAAATGGATGTTTTTTTAGGAGCAAGCTGACTTGTTCTTCTTCGATCTCTTAAAATCGGGAAAATATATCTAGCACAGATTAATCTTTCAAGTTGGTTAAGTATTTTAATTAACGTCGCAATGGAGCAACACAACGGGCTATTAGCAACGGTCCGGGGTCAAACCCGAAGGGAAAGATACGAGATTAATTTTTCGAGAAACTGAATTTGGTTTTGTAGCTAGTGGTTCAGCCCAATTACTTATCAAAATTCAGGGGGCGAAATGTGTTGCGACTTGAAGAAATGTGGCAATATTGAGAAAACCCTTCAGGATTTTGGGGAATTAGAATCTTGAACCAAGAGCAAGAATTCTAAGCAAAGAGGATTGCGAGTCGAAAAATACTTTCCGGTAGAAGCGACGGTTGAGATTATTTATACACGGGCGATATTCTGAATAGATCATACGATTTCGATTTTACCAAGAATTTGAAATCACAATTATTAGATCGAGATTGAATGATTCTCTACAAATATTCGAATGATGTTAACTTTAGTTGTAAGCATTACTGGTTTTGAGAATTCAAGAGGCAAAACGGGACAAACTTGGGTGTATTGTGGAAGCTTCATGAGACTGTCTTTCTTTTGAAGTGCCACAAAAAAATTGCAAGAGAGCAGCTTTTTCGGAAGTTGCTAGAATTTTCGACTAAAGATGGAGTTGTGCTGGTCTGACTATACATATAAAGCAGATTTGGCATCTGTCTGTTCTCTATACAAATCTATACCGTTTAACCAATCCACACCAAATTTGGTACACTTGTTCTTTGGAATCCTGCGGGTAACGCAGGGTACATATTAACCCCCGTTCTATTTGTCTTGGGTGTGCAGAGGGGTATAAAGTCCTGTCATCATGGACAGAGCACTTGCTAAGGGGCCAGAACGGGCACTCTCTCCCGGTCTGGCTGTGCAGATGACGTCAGAGTTAACATCTACAGGAGTCGCCTCTCAAGATGACCTTTTTGGAGCACTTTTTTAGAATCTTAGAGCATAGTGCAATCAGTACGGTTGCGCTGAAAATCGCCCAGTATCACATCGTTTATGTATCCTGTCTGTAAAATGCGGGATGGAATTTTCAAGCATAAAGTGTAATTGCTTGAAAAATTGATCATGGTATCGTATCAATGGGATTTGTCAGCCTTTCATAACGATGGTGGAATTCGGAAATTCGCATTCCTGGTGCAAGGTGCTACAAATAAAAAAATATTGATAAGACAAAACTGACTGCAATAATACGATGCATGTCATTTTTTTAGAAAATGAACTTAAAGGCCATTCACAATCCCTCCAAAACTCAAAATCAACTTTTGAAAAAGTCATCTCAGTATCAGTTTTTGTAGGTTTGTCTTACCTATAGTATGTGAAATGGATCTAAAGTAAAATTGTAGGAGCAAAAAAATCTGTTTTAAAAATAATTTTGCGCTCGCTTATTTTTTCTCTATATTTTCATTTTCTATGACAGAAAAGTGATATTTTGGATCACTTTCAATCGACGTTTAACCAATTAAACCCAAGCAACACCGGGTAAATTCAGCTAGTAATTCACAAAACAAAGATAATATAAAGAGTGAACCTATTTCTAAGGAGGTAGGTAGTTAATTAACGTCGTACTGGAGCAACACAAAGGGCTATTGGCGACGGTACGGGATTAATTCCGAAGGGAAATATCCAAGGACATCTCGTAATTTTGAACCACGGTCAGATGACGAGAACAGCTGAGCTGACATCCCATCTCCAAACTTCCGCACCACACCAAAGTGAGGACATTTGAGGCCACGATAGATTTAAAGTGCATCAGCCCCGTGTACACGACGGCTTTTGTTGAAAAGAGTTTCGAACTTACAACCCTCTGGTTGCTAACCCGTTACTCTTTAACTAGGCAACCGCAGCCCAGAATTCTGAGGAGGAATTTCAACACGCGGAAATTGTAATTCAGCATTGGATACAGCACAGATTTGTCAGAAGAGTTCGTGTGTATGAAGAGTGGTGTGACATCTTAGCGCCTAAGAGCTAGGATGGCGAGCTGCAGACCGGAAGTTTCCTATTAAGAGCCCTTGACTATACTGCGCTTGCGAAGAGGATTAAAAAAACAGTTAGCTCACGGACTCCGTCTAGTTGGGACGTCTTCGTAGCAATTCGGATAAACTTTAATATAAAATTAAGCATTTTGTTTCGCGCGTCCATTGTCAACCCATGTTTTGTCTGTGTAAAAATAAATGTTATTTTTAATGTCCAACAAAAGTTTGGATTAATTCGTCACAGTGGTTGTCCTTCATGGGGGTAAAAGCAGTTTAAAATGTCCAAATTTATTTTTATTAACAGTTATAGAAGGCTTGCCAACTGAAATGTAAGTTTTGAACGAAACCACCAATTGGCACTAGCAGCTAAAAATAAGATTACTCGTTTAATTATGATAGGTATTTTAATTAACGTCGCACTCTGAAGCAACACAAAAGCTATTGGCGATGGTCCGGGATCAAACCCGAAGGGTTTGATTATGGAATATTTTCATTTAAAACTTCACCATACAAGCATTAGTATACTATGAGACAGATATTGAATAAAAAATTAGAGGGATTTAGCTGGGAAAGTGGTTCATGAATGTTTCACATGCGTAAGAAATAAGCAAGTTATAATTGAACTAATGGGTAATCCTCCAGGAAAAAGGGGCCGTCATGGCTCAGTGTGTATCCCCACTGCGCTAGCAACTTTCGAGTTGTAAGCGGCGCAGGTTCGATTCCTGCCAGGTCATTCCTCCCTGGGTGTATTTCTCTCTTCTGCGTCAGTAAAGCTTCCACTGAGTGGTGTCAATGTCAATTACTTAATATAGTATGTCTTGTGTCAATTACTTGATGGTGTATTCCGTCTGGCGCAGCATGGCCAAATATGTGGTCCTTGCGCCATAACCCTCAAAAAATCAAACCAAACTGAGGACATCACGTAAATTTGAATCAGGGTCAGATGACGATGTGAACACCTGAGCTGGCACCCCACTCCAAATTTCCACACCGCGCCAACATGACATTTGAGTCCACGACAGGTTTGACATGCACCAGTCCCCGTGTACACGACGATCTTTGGTTGGACCTAGTTTCGAACTCGCAACCCTTCGGTTGCTGATTTGTTAATATTCTAACTGGGCTACCGCGACCCCTTGAATATTTTTAACCCTCCTGGTGGTTGTCTCGACAAGGTATTTCGTCATTCACAAAAACTGACGAGATCTTGATTGATATCTCGCCATTGGAAAAAGCTGACCAGATATTGATCTCATCATCACAAAAAAATGGGCAATATTTTGGCAACGAGGTATCTCGTGATTAGGAAAATTGGTCAGATCTTGATGGACGAGATATCTCTCCGAAACCACTTGAGGGTTGAGAAACCTTCGGTTTACATCGATTCAGCTAACTTCAGCATTTATTTTTGAAACATCGATAACATTTCGAAGGTGGGGCAGAAACAATCAGAATATGCTTAGTTAATCGGTTTAGAAAATTTGAGTAATCTGTTTGACACGATTGTCCTCGCATGCAGGACAGAGACTATAATCAATACTGTTCAGCGTTATCTGATAAAAGCAGAAGTGTTATCCATCTCGAAGCAGATATTCGTATTTGAGGGGAAGTACCAATGGATAAAAATATACATATCAGTTCATTTTCCTACCTCAAAACTGCAAATGATAAAAAATTGAGCTGTTTTCGGTAGGTAGGTAGTTAACTAACGTCGCACTGGAGCAATATAACGACGGCCAGAATCAATCCTGAAAGGTCCGATACACCTCGTTATTTTGAATCACGATCAAGCGACAAAGTCAACACCTGAATTGGCCCCACTCTCCAAACTTCCACACCACGCCAACGTGAAGACATTTGAGCCCTCGACAGATTTAATGTGCACCAGCCTCCGTGTATACAACGGTCTTTGATAGGACCGAATTTATGTATTTTCGGAGAAATGTTGAAATGGCAAATTTCTTGAAATTTTGAATTTTTCGATTATGGATCAATTCACTGGCGTATCTAATATGTATATGACATATGACCTAATCGCCACTCGAAGAGAGCGCAAATTAGCAGTTTCTACAAAAGGTAGACTAGCTAAAATAGCCCAGTTCAAAGTCACGTAACTCAAATGCCAACTCGCCAGAAGCAAACTTTATTTGACCTCGACTGCTAAACATTCCTAGTTATGATGGGCCCGACAAATATCGATAAAGATATCAAGAATGTGCCCTTCATAGATTAATAAAGAAAAATTGAATCATAACTAATGGTTCATTTTGTTTGGCAATAATTATACATAAAGTTTTCTATAACATCAGAACAATTAAGATTTTGTGTAATAAAATGTAAATCCTTAAGGCAATTCAGGTAGGTAGTTAATTAACGTCGCACTGGAGCTATACAACGGGCTATTGGCGACCGTCCGGGATCAATCCCTAAGGGAAAGATCCAAGGACAAAGCCTCGTAATTTTGAATCAGTCAGATGATGAGAACACCTGAGCTGGGACCCCACTCTCGAAACTTCCACAACACGCCAAAGTGAGGATATTTGAGGCCACGACCAAATTTAACGTGCACCAGCCCCCGTGTATACGGTCTTTAGCTGGACCGAGTTTTGAACTCGCAACCCTCCGGTTGCTAATCCGTTGCTCTTTCAACTGGGCTACCGCGGTGCTTAAGATATCACATCTTTCATTCACATCTTCAAGTCTTTCAATGAATAAAGGGTTGCGAGTTCGAATCCAGCCAAACACCGTCGTGTACAAAGGGGGCTGGTGCACGTTAAATCTGTCGTGGCCTCAAATGTCCTCACGTTGGCGTGGTGTGGAAGTTTGGAGAGTGGGGTGCCAGCTCAGGTGTTGCCTCGTCATCTGACCGTGGTTCAAAATTACGTGGTGTTGTCCTCGGATCTTTCCCTTTGGGATTGATCCCGGACCGTCACCAATAGCCCGTTGTGTTGCTCCAGTGTGACGTTAATTGAAAAAAAAAAAAAAAACAATGAATAAAATATTTGAAATCGCCAATGAATAAAATTGTTCAAATCTCAAATAAAATAGTGAAATCTCCAATGAATCCTTTTATTAAAATATCCAATAAAATAGTTGAAATCTCACCAATGAATAAAATTTTAAAATCTCCAATGAATAGTACTAATCTTTGGGAAATTCACCGAGTTGAGTTGTAAGATCCACCGTGTGAACACTGGAATCCCAAGTCGTGTTAGCAAGATCTATTTTCTCATCGGAACTTTGGAGTATGAACTTTCCAGGGGTTCGTATCGCCACTACCGAGCTGAGCAGCGTACCAAATGGCCCATCTCCTGTGAAAAAAATAGAAAGTCATCAAATGAATGAAGAAAACAGGACGTTGGAAACAAAGTTTATTTTTGACTAAAATCTTAGCGGACATCACTTTCGATTTCAAATGGACACTTCCTCCCGCACTCTATTGTTGCGACTTTGTGTACTCCATGTCCCCCTGATGCTTCTTCGCCTTGGCGTCCGTTGATTGCTGTATCTGATTGGTTAATGGTGCTTGTGTCTTGTGCAGTAGGTACAGCGAAACGTCTTAAAGATGGGCAAACTGTTATTTTACGATAACAGTGTGAGCTGTTATTGCTAACTTGGAATAAGTTATTTTTAACTGCTATTTTAACAGTAAGCAATCAATACCGGCAATTAGCAGCTAATTTAACGGTTATTAGTAGCTATTCGAAAGTGACGACAATGGTTAATTTTCGCATTTGGTAACTAAATCAACCTCAAAGCGATTTTAAGAATTAAAAAAAAAAAGAAATTTGTTATTTTTAATGTAATCAAATTTTTTTTTATCGCATTGCAAGTTACTTTATAATATTTGATGATCAACTACTCTTAGAAACATCTTGTTTATTCTTTTGCTCCAATTTCAAGTCAGTGTCATAAATCATAGGAGATTCTGGGGGACAAGTCAAAAATATCACTGTAGAAGGGTGAATTTCTCTTTTACCTTCTACCACGTGGGTCAATTTAAACATGGAATTTCTTCGTCTTATAGATAGATCAAATATTTAAACACACATATCTGCTTAAGTGGGATTTAAAACAATTCAGGATCAGACGAAGGTATAATGGAAAAAATACGAACTAACGGATTGAAAATTTAATATTGCAGAAATTAAAAGTATCAAATCTTAAAATAAATTAACATGCAATTACCATCGGAATAAATTTAGAAAAACCAGACATTTTTCAAGAAATGAAAATACAGTAATACCCCGAAGTTACGCGATAGGTGGGTCCGACGAAAATAGCTTAAGTCGAATTCGCGTAAGTGAGGGTACACAACTTTGCATATGAATACATATAAATTTTGTTTAATTGGGACCAAGGACTAACAAAACCACTAGTTTAGAAGAAAAATATTTAATAAAATTGCAGTTCTTTATACATATTAATACAAAATATTAAAAAAATAAATGAGTTGCGTAAAGTTATTTCTATGTCGATGGCTTCATAAAATCTAACAAATTCGTCTGACAACACGCCTTCTTTTTTCACACAGAATTTTTTCGTAGCAAGCTAATTTTTTTATTCCTTGCTATGTAGCTATAACGCGTTCTTCGTTGGAGTCTATGTTTTCTAAAATTTTTAAGCCCTTTTCAATTGAGCTGAGACCTTCTGTCAGGCTTGCAATTATCATGTGCTTTTCTGGTGGAACTGGGTCTGAAGTGTCGGATACTTCAGTGACGTTTTGCTCAAGCATCTCTATGAGCTCATCAATTGTCAGCTCCTGACTATGTGAATCCGACAGCTCGTGGACATCACCATTGACTTCCAAATCTAATTGCCTGGCAAGATTAACAACTGCTATCACATGAGCGACATGATCAGTTT
The DNA here is from genome assembly GCA_933210815.1 of Meta bourneti. Taxonomy (NCBI): domain Eukaryota; kingdom Metazoa; phylum Arthropoda; class Arachnida; order Araneae; family Tetragnathidae; genus Meta; species Meta bourneti. The sequence goes on from OW119934.1 coordinate 84,596,390, forward strand.
ATGGCGTTGTTTCCGTCTCGTTTTTGAAAAAAAAAATGGACAAAGTTTCTTCCAGACACCATTCAACGTTTTTTGGAAATTTTATCCCAAGATCAGATTTACTTCGTTTGGACGACATAATTTTTTAAGGGTTTAGAAAGCGTATAACAAAACAATCTTAACTTTCGTCGATCGTAGAATTGTAATTGTGCACGTAGAGTTCTCGCGAAACGTGTCCAATGCGTATCACAGCAAAAGAAACACTGAAGATAGCGTGTTGTCAAACGAAAAAATCAAGAACCGCGTAAGTCGGGGTATTATTGTACACCAATTATATTTCCATATTGCACAAATAGTTATCGATTCTTGTAGAAATAAATTCAAAGCTTCTGCGTCTTCTAAACTATTGATATGACATTGAAAAAAATAGACTTAGTCAATAAACATGGATTAAACCAAAAATTCATATTACAATCTTACAGAAATAAACAACTGACACAATAAGTGCCAAAATATAAAAGAAATTCGTGAGAAATTGTGTTTGTATGTATCCCGAAAAAAATTAATACACTTTTCCTGAAAAACATTAAAATCCACAAAATATTCAATATTACAGAAATGAATATGAACTATGTCAGAAATATCAATCATAAAAAGAAATTCATAAGCAATTATGTAAACATAAATCTTGACAAAATAAATACTTTTAAGGGAACATTGGACTTAAAATTACCAAAACCGATTTTTTAATTTTAGACTTAAAAATTAATTGATATCAAATTCCAACAATTTTTTTCTATTGCGATAATTTTTGATGGAGTTACATATACAAAATCAAAGATATAATAGGTCACTACCAAAAGCGTTTTCTCCGATTGAGATATTTTTTACTTTCTTTATTTCAAAATGTTCCCTGCGCATCTGGTTTTAATTGATTGACTTAAAATTTTGTTTGGATATAATTCTTAAAATCTGGTAAACATATCTAAGTACAAATGACAGAAATCCTTCAACTTCCGAATTTTGGTTTAAAATGTTGCTAAACTATTCTTTTTTTTTACAAAATTTTAGGTGTAGTACAAAATTTGCTCTTTACGATTGAACGATGCACTTGCCAAATAGAGTTGATTCATATTTGTACAAACTATTATGTGAATTAAAATATTAACAATACATGGCAAACTAATGCGCATGGGACCTAACAGTTTTTGCTAATTTATCAAAATTTTTGACTAGGTATTATGCAATAATTTTCACACCAATTTAATATTTAACAAACATCATTTTTCAACGTTTTAGTGAAAAACAATCGGCAATTTTATAACAATACCATCACAACTTCAAAAGCTTGTTTTAAAAAACACCCATTCTTATATTCACAGATCATACAAGCACAAAAGTAAGTTTAATTGCACTGCCCGAAATATACTCCGGCAAAGCATTTAAAAATTCTAACGCAATGTTTCAATCAAAAATAACGTTTTGTTGTACGGTGTTCTTTCATCTGTAACAAACATTTCATTTTTGCAAGATATTTGAAATGAAAATTCAAATTATTATAACTAAAAATATAGAAAGTCATAGTTCAAGTCATTACAAAAATTTATTTGTTAAAACTTAATTGCCCGAATTGTTTCCAATCGGTTAATTAATTTGCTTACACTGGTCACAAATTTTCCATGTATTTTGGGCTTTACTCATGTTAAAAAATAATTAATATGAAAAAAATATAAAAAAATACACAGGAATGTATGTGATGTACCTACATGTTTCACGATCAAATATTTCCATTTTCTATGAACATCTTAACAAAGTGCTTTAGTTTTTATTTCCTAGTTCTTTTGAACCATACTATTACATTATTGTGCTATTTTTCATTATAGCGCTACTGGAGTTTTTATTGATAAATAAAATACATAAAAATTTCATAAAAAATAATGGAAAATAGTACAAAAAATAAGTTTATTAGGTATTTAATTTGTATCGGAAGAGGATAACCATGCAAGTGCAGAATACAAATACAAGTAACAAAAGAAAAAATAGAACTCTCCCAGTTTCTCCTGTATTAAAGCACAGCTATTTAGTCCTAAAAACCCATGTTGTACATATAACCCATGTAAAACACCACCACACCAAAGGAAGTTTTATAGGCAAAAACTATAAGTTTATTAAAGTAACTTATTCATGACCCAAAAATCCTTTAACAATTCACTGGTAGATACCAATAATTTCAACCATTATCGGTAGATGGCGACATGGTCGCAAGCACACCTAAACTGTTCTGCTCATCCCCATTAGAAAATCATTCCCATCACAACAAAAAACAGTGTGATTGGTCAATCAAATTCCCAAAACATTTTTCCTTCAAACGTTTAAAAGCAAACAAGAAAGGTAACGGACCTAGAATACAAAAACGTAAGAAACATTAGTCAGTATAACAATCGGGACAAAGAAGCTTTCTGCATTTCAGAAACGATAATTATATAGATATTAAGGCCATTCCACTGCATTTCCCTATTTCCCAAGCAATGTAGCCACATAATTTCAAGGTTTTTTTCAATATCCAGTAGAAATTTTCAATTTGGAAAATGTAACATGGTGAAGAGAATAAATTCTAAATCGAAATCTAATGTTGCGATGTATCAGCTCAGTTCAGTTCCTCGACATATCATCGATCCGATAGCCAAGGACGTTACAAATAACATGACTCAACACTCGAGCGAAACTTCGTATGATCTAAAGATTTGTGATTGAATCAAATGAAGACGAATATTTTATTGTTTAACAAAGAAGTCTCTGAAGAAAGTAATACAAAAAATTAAATATCTCAAATATGGTGACAGTTAGGGAAATCTCGACAGATATCAATGAACCAGCTTCGGTTTTTCAAAGAATGAATAGAAATTTTCATCAATTAAAAACATGATTTTTCAATTTTCATTGCATGTCCGATGTAACTTTTGAAGTTTGCCGATAGAAATAGTTTACATAAGGGGGACTTCAGTTATAGATAAATCAATAAAAAAATACTTTAAAAAATGCGTTAGATTCTGTAGCTGTTAGTTGGAAGAGGTATCAACACCAGTTGGAAAAAAACCAAAACGAAACAAGTTAGATTCACACAAAACAGTATGCAAATAAAATTATATGAAATGGTAACTAAACAATATACAGTAATGATCAAATGATGCAATAAACAAAAATGTGAGGCCCCGTTCACATGAGGCGTTTTACGTCAAAAAACGCGGGCAGCCCAAGTAGTTCTACTGGAGTGTTTACATGCAGAAATCGCGAGAACCCACGCGCTAGATAGCTGATTTGAAATTTTGATTCTATCTTTAACCATTAAAAAGATAGAAACTTGGATTAGGGGAATAAAACACACAATATAATGCATAACGGAAACTGACCACGAAAAACGCTCAAGAGGTGTTCACATGGTAACGCTCGAAGTCAAACGTGCGTTAGAAAAAGTCCATGTGAACGGGGCCTTAGATATTCTGCATTAAATAAACACAAAGTTGAATAATTTATAGCGCAATACAATAAGCAAACAAGTTGCATGAAATGGTTTATGAGTAATTAAAGTAAGCAGCATTACAATCGAATTAAAACAATTAGTCGATCCTTTCATTATAAAAAAATGCTTTTTTCGGTTTTAACTAGTATTTTTGCTTTTCTTAAACTTATACTGCTCTAAATTTGTTCAAATGTGAGAGCATGCTTTATTTCTTCCCTAATCTGCTATCAACAACGTAATGTATAGTACGCTTCCCGGGAGAAGACAGTTGATATTTGAAAAGGTATGAAAGCACGTTAGAAGGCTGCAACACTCAAAAAGCATGAATGGTGACACCAGTGGATGTTTAGTCCCCTTTTGTCAACATGTTATAAATCATCAATACCGAACGATAAACTTAGAACCAGAAAGCGCGCTCTAGACAAGAAGGTTCAATTCCTGTAACTCACCTTGGGTGTATTTCTCTCTTCTGCGTCAGTAAAGCCGTGGTCAAATACGAATTGGTCTGCGAGTGTCGCTTCCTATTTGACCAGTTTAACTTTAATTATGTGTTTATGTCAATTACTTGACGTTGTCTTGTGTTAGGCGCAGCTTGGTCAAATATGGCCCTTGCGCCATTAAACTCCAACCCCTGTCTAATAAGCTTTCTCAATTTTAATCGGGTTGGTTTAATGGTGCAAGGGCCATATTTGGCCAAGTTGTCCCAAAAGAAAGACAGCGTCAAGTAAATGGACATACACGCACAAGGAAAGTTGTATTGACATAGAAGAGAAATATACGCGTCGCGTACAACTCGCAGTAGGCAAACCCACTGAGCTACCAATTTTTATCCGGCTCGAAATTGAGTTGATTTCCCGAAAAATTCCTCAATTAAAGAACAGTAGGGATTCGAATCTTGTCCTTTTAATACCAATACAGGTCAAATCATGGATGGAATTTGATTAAACTATCTGGCACTTGTTCATTGTCATGGCACAAGGTCCAATAACGGACGAGCTGCGCTAAGTGATTTCAGAGATTAAAATTACAAAAGTACACAAAAAAGTGTCGAAATGAATAAAATAGTTTCGATAATATAAATATATAAAATTAGCGTAAAGAATCCTGAAATAAATAGGGACTTGATCCCACAAGTTACTGCATGATAAAGATGCTGAGGTCTTAGGAGTTAACTTTTTAAAACTACTAAACTCTTATCATGGGATACCAACTTTACAAAGGCTTTTGCGTTACAAAGTCTTATACAAAGTAAAGGATGACTAGAGGCAAGCGAAAATTAAAAAATAAAATCTAGAATTTAGGATTATTACACTGCATTTTGCAATCAACTACGTGCGAGGTCTCCTAAACTCGCATTTTGGCGCAAATACAGCCAGAAAAATTGTCCAATTAGTTCAAGTCTTTTAAAGGGTATTCACTGATATAAACATACAAAATTTTAGCGCTCACAAAGATACAGGGAGCGTTTCAAAAGTGAGCAAATAACATTGATTACATTTGCGATTCCCTACATGCGGGGTCCAACAATACAGCCAATAAGTGTCCATTCATATACAGGGTGTCCCAAAAAGGTTGTTACGCAATTTATCTTTTTGCCATTTGGATAGATAGGCAATGTAAATTGCAAAAGTACACCAAATAAGGTAAGTAATTAAGATATGTGAATAAAATTATCACGTGATAATTTAAGCGGATTCAGTTATTAATTTGTATACAACTCCTCTAGATAAAAATCCGATAGCAAAAATGTTCCTTACCTGCATCCCAATCGTTAGCAGAAAACTGCATTTCTGTAGGTTGAACAGTAACGGAGGCATAATGACGCAAAAAAGTTGACTTGTACCGCTTGTGCACAGCTGTTCAAGCAGTCAGATTAGGGACCGTATACACAATGCTGAAAAGCATTTTTTTCGGTCAGAAAGTGCAACATTGTGCAAAGTAATGTAGCATTGCAACTGCAGATGAAAATCGCAATGAATAGTAGACAACGTAATCTTTAATAAAAATATTGTAGAAAAAATGGTTTAAATAATAAAAGGAAATTTACACCGCATGTTCAAAATGTTTTCCATCTGCAGCAATGCAGAACTTAGCTCATTTTTGGCCATGGGTCAGTTTCCGTTCTACATTTAGATACGGCCCCCTTAAAATAGAATCTCTTGTATCCGTTACTGTTCAACCTACAGAAATATGGCTTTTTACTAACGATAGGGATGCAGGTAAGGAACATTTTTGCTACCTCGGATTTTTATCTAGAGGGGTCGTATATAAATTAAAAACTGAATCCGCTTAAATTGTTATCACGTGATAATTTTATTCACATATCTTAATTACTTACCTTATTTGGTGTACTTTTGTAATTTACATTGCCTACCTATCTCCAAATGGTAAAAAGAAATTGCGTAACAACCTTTTTGGGACACCCTGTATATTTTCTAAGGGGTTTAATATGTATAAAATAAGAATTTTAATTCTTTATACGGACCCCTAACACAAAATTTTTAATAGAAAAATACCATTGTACTTATTTGGTTCAATAAAAATCGCATTTCTTAGGATATTCAACGAGACTTATTTAAAATTTTAGCAGGTCTATAAAGTAACAGGGATCATCTCAAAAGTGAGTCGAATATATTACACTTTGCATTTCCAATTCACTGATTGCGTGGTCCCCTGAAATAGCATTTTGTCGCCAATACAGCCGATGTCTAATTAGTTAAATTAGTGAAGTGAGCCATTATAGTTTGTTTAATTCAATTCATGCGAGGTATCCTAAAATAGAATGTTGTCATACACACAATACAGCCGATAAGTCTTCATTTATTTTCTAAGGGGTTGAATATGTATAAAAATAAGAATTTCAGTTTTTTATACGGACCCCTAACACAAAATTTTTAATAGAAAAATATTACTCATTTGGTCCAATAAAAAGCGCATTCCTTAGGATATACAATGATACACATTTAAAGTCTTAGCATGTCTATAAAGTAACAGGGATCATCTCAAAAGTGAGCCAAATATATTACACTTTGCATTTCCAATTCACTGATTGCGTGGTCCCCTGAAATAGCATTTTGTCGCCAATACAGCCGGTTGTGTCTAATTAGTTCAATAAAAAGCGTCTTTTTAAGGAAATTCAGATATACACAGAAAACTTTAGATCCGAAAGAAACGGAGCATCGCAAAAGTGAGTCACCGATATTACTTTGATTACATGCGGAGTCCTAAATTAGCATTTTGTCGCCAAAAGTGTCAAATTAGTCCAATAAAAAAACCGTCTTTCTAAGGATATCCAACGGTAAAATTTAAGCAGTTCCCAAAAGAACCAGGGATCATCTCAAAATTGAGCCAATAGCATTACTTTGACAACTTTGCAATTCACTAGATGCGAGGTCCTCCAAAATGGCATTTTGTCGCCGATACAGGTAAAATGCCGTCAAAATGATGAATTAAAGAAACATGGAATTTTTTTGCCTAATTAGACGTATGTACGTCTTGCGTAGCATGGCCAAATATGGCCCTTCGCCATAAAACCCCAAAATCAACCAATCTAATTAGACGTAGAGAAAGATTTTATAACCGGAAGTTTCTTGGTAGGGGCCCGTATAAAAAGCTTAATTTTGTATTTTTAAAGACATACAATCCCTTGTAAGATCCCAGTAACATGCTTTAGAATTATCCTGTTTGAAGTCTGGGCTAGTGGGTAAACACATGGGGTTTTTGTATTGGGCTGCATCCTGTACACTGAAGCGTTATTGCGCATGCTTAATTAGGAGGCCGGTAAGTCTTCCTTACTGGCAGTATTTATTAAACTTTACTTGACGAAACGTTTTCGAACTTACACATTTTTACACTTCATTTTTACTTCAATACATCAAACATAATGAAGTAATATGCAGCTGAACACATCTGCAATAACTTTTAATCTTAAGATACCCTAATTAACTTATTGTTTGTCCAATCCAATAAAGAAATTAAAATCTAATTTTTCTGTAGTGTTAATCACTGGAATGTTCTGAACAGGGTACAAATAGATCAAATGGCTCTCATTTAACGAATTGGCTTCATATAGAGCACAGCCTAGTTGCCATGTTTACAAATATTTAGTTGCTTTCAATGAGTATTTTAATATTACACGCTAAAAATACGAAACGGATAGTAAGGGGTTTCCTTAATGTCAGTTAAGAAACTCAGATTCTAGCAAATCAAGGCCGGGAAAACTTGGAAAGTTTTTGTACTGCAGTCTGGCTGTTAAGTTCAAAAAGAGAGAAGGCTTTTCATTCTATTGATGGCAAACTTTACAAGTTTATAAAGGAAGAGAAAAATTCTTTGCATACATTTGTGCATATACAAGTTAAACATTGAGTACTTGGAATATATATTTGTATTTTATCAGTGACCTGATATATATAAGGGAAGTATTCCAAGATGGGCTCAGACAATGTCAAAATATTTTTAGAATAGTCAATAAGGTCTGAAGCTAGTTCAATTAGCATAAATCAACATTTGGAAAACTTACATTGAGTATTATCAATATTTTACATTAACCCAACAGGACTGATTGTGGGTGCCCCCATCCGTTGGGTAACAAAAATTCGTCACCAGAAAAATTATCATCCGTAAAACTTAAAATCATCTATATAGTGAACCCGTAATTATAAAATTTAACCAATTTATTTAAGTCTCATTTAGTTTTTACAAACAGGGTAGCCTGGAAAATCCTTGCACGACCTCATTTCCATACTTCCAAATTACAAAAATATTTAACATACGGTAATAATTTATCTTGAGTTTTAAATTGAGATAGATTTCGTATTTTTCAAACTAATACCTAACTGTTTACATATGGTCCAAATCCAATAACTTAAGTGTCATGTATCAACATGCAAATAGTTCTCTAAAAACGCGATTCTATCATGAGTAAAATTTACTGATATGGCAGCTGAAATGTGTATTTAATTGATAAATTGAGGATGTACACAAATTGAATTCTGAGACATTTTAATTTGTCAGAAAATGGATGCACATACCTACTCTTCTAAACAATTAAGTTTTTAAAGGACATTTTAGGTCAGTATGATAAATCATAGATGTTTCAAAATGTGAAAAGTTAAAAAAAATATCCTGAAATGTCTAAGTTTCATTTTATATGGCTCCTTAAAATTGGCCTAGGTGGATGGATTATCATATGTAAATGTAAATTTGATTACGTCATAAAAATCTGTTTTATGTCTGAGTAAATTTGGCTCACACATAATCAACCTATAAGAGTTTTTACATGTTCACATAAGTAAAAACTTTGTAATTAGAAAATTTAAGATTGCTTAAAACCACCGAAAAATTACTTTACTTGAAGCATTTTGTAATTGAAAGTATACAACTAGGACTAATGATTGAAGAAATAAAAGAGTCTGTAAGGACTTACTATAAGACATCCTGAATAATAAAAACTTCCCTATAACTCTTTTATTCAGCACATACACATGATAAACGAGGTGCCAGCTTAGTTGCCCCCTTTTTACATTTAATCTTAAGTTTCTAATTTTAAGTATGCATTTTAAGAATGTTATTGCCAAAACACAAAACGTGAGGTCAACTATGCTGAAACAGTATGTACAATGAACTTTCTCACATCTGATAAAAAATTTCAGTCAATCAACATTTTTTCTTGGGTTGTTATCTATCGATAACCTTGTCTAATCAAAATAGTGACATGGATTACTGGTAGAAAAATATAAAGCCCACAATTTATTTTTAAAATTCAAATTAGAAATCGAGGTAGAAAAATGAAATGACAATTCTGCAGCTGCATCATTGTTCTTCTATTTGCATATTTAGAGATTAATAAAACTTGCATAAAATTAACCCGCATTTTCTGCTAAGTTGTAATCATGTAATAAGTTGATAAACAAGATAGTTACTCCTTTATTTGGAGATATTTCTTTGCAGAAGAGCATGAAAAATAATGGAAGCTGCATCTTCTACAAATGTGTTCCTGGACAATTTCAAATGATATGCATAGATTCTGAGATTTGATAAATATTCATCACAATGTTTCTAAGCAGTCTTTCAAAATAGATACATTTGACAAAAACAAATAATTTATGTCCAATTTATACTTGGATTGCAGATTACTTTTGATCATCCACTTGATGAGTTTCCACTGAATCTAAAACTTGTGGATTATTTTCCTTGAGGAGAGCAGATGTAGGCTTTCAGGTTAGAGCCTGCCATGGGAATAACTGATGGTTCTGTGAGCAAGTACAAAATTGATAAATAAAAATCTAAATTTTTTTAACAATACCAGGGAGTCAGCAATTCACTTAAGCAAATATTTTGAACAAAAAACTTTATGTTTTTGGCTGTCATAATCAAAATTCAAAACATAGTAAAAGGTGAACCATTTTCAGACCTTCTTTTAACCAAAGCAAAAAACAAGAGCTTTCATTATTTTTAAAAGAATGTACTTAAATACCAATGACTTTCAGTTCTTTTGAAAGCCCAAATAACCACTTTTGAACAAAGCATTAATTTTTTTGAGGTTGTAAAATGTTAAGATAAAATAGATCTATGTCCATAAAATATTTTATAAATTTAAAATTAGTTCTGAATGTTTCACTTTTTACAAAGAAAATAGTAACAGCTAGGACATTTTAAATTTGTTTTGCACATAATATTGATGTTTGTAAAGTCAGTCATTGCCAACTTGTCTTTGTTGTCCATTTACTTGTATCATACAACACAAATAATGTTATCATCTGATAAACAAATGTCATCAATATGTAAAAAAAATCCTGATAAATGGTCATATTTTTATAGAAGCAAACAAGCTAAATCTAGTTATGTCTACCAAAGTTTAAATTTCCCATTGAATTAAAGCAAAAGTAAATTTATCATTAAAACAATTCTTTAAAATACTTTTAATTACAATATATCTAGAGATTACTCAAATCATACAATGTGTCATTTTTTATCGAAGAGAGTTAAGAAATTTATGAGATTATTATATTATTTGTTTTAAACACAATAAATTGCTTTAGCACAGCATTAGTACAACAAAATTAACTCCAATGAATTTTAGACTTCAGTTGAAAAGACAAATTGTATTGAAATAAGTTACACTAATTAGGATTTTCACGAATAAACTAAAGTAAATTTTAAATAATTTTCCTTTTTAAGGAAGCCTTTTACTATTTAGAAGCACTATTTTATTACTGTTTTTATTTAGTGTTTTATTAACTAAGGTCAAAGTTAATATCAATTTCAGAGTAAGCTTTTACATCTCCAAATTTATTTTTAAGCAGTTGCATGCACCATTTTGTTTGAGTCAAGTATTAGTTTAAGGAAAACAGAATCTCTTGAAATTTATATTTGGATAAATATAGGACTTATAATGAATTGGCAATAATTTTTTTGTATATATTAGATAGCATTTTAAAGTTTTTTTTTACCTAAACCAATTTTTTACATAAAACCAATATTTGTTAAGAATTAAAATATGTTTCATGTTATAATTATTTCAAAGTTAGAGAAGCAATGCTTCACTGTAAAGAGAATAAAAGCATTTTTGATACATACTTTGCCTATTAAAACCCAATCATGCAATAACAAATTGTGTATTCATTAAAAATTTAATTTATTTCTCTTAAGCATTTCAAGATAAATTAAGCTTGTTTCAGCTTCTATGAGCAATGTTTTAACTAGATATGGCTAAGAATTGGGTTTTGTTGGTCACTTTTTGCTACACGAGGGTTAATCAAACCAATATGGACAAGAAAGTTAAATATGTAGAAATATCTTTTAAAACTAAAATACCCGTTTCAAACACATCTTTAATTGGAATAGTAACCCCAAAATTAAAATTTCAAAGCATAGCATGCTCTCAGTATCCATAAGGTCTTTAATGAAACATTTGTAAAATGTCGTTTGGAATGATTGATATCAATACAACTTAAATTTGAAGATATTTTTCAAGGAACATGCTTAGGTTTCATTCTAAGATTTTAGACATAAATATCACAACCTTATATTAATGAATGTAAAGGGATTTACAGAAAAAAGAATGGGCTCTTTCTTCAGACTACCAATATGAAGTTTTGAATTAGCTGCGATCTTTTAAATAGTTACAGATACTGAAAATAACATAACTCCAAAACTAAGCGTTTGAACTCCAAAACAAGATTCGATTAATACACAAAGCATACTTTAAAGATGCAAATGTTGAGAGAATTCAAACAAGAAATACTAGGAACATAACACTAAACCAAAATAACACTTGACAAAAGGCAAGTAATTAGTCTTGTCCTATTGAAAATTATATACTTACCAAGTTTCCCATTCTTAACAGAATTGTTGCATTGAAGGTATAATACATAACTTTCAATCCTGAACTAGTTTACTAAGTCAGTCATTAGTAATGCAGAACCAGAAAACTGATTATAGTTTTTAAAATAAATTCAAACACGATTAGAGCACTAAGGAAGGTCTTTGTACCTAAAGTGGGACAAAATATTTCATGAACTTTTTAGTTATACAGACAGGAAAAGATGCTGAGAAGCAAAATAATAAATATAAAGCTTTCAAATATTTGTTTACCATCCCCAGGAAAACATTTCATTACTAAAAAGTGTTTGAAGTTTAAAAAAATTGTTATAACGAAGTTTTTATCAGATTCTATTAAGGTTACTCTTCCTTATTTAAATGCAATGTCAACTGAAGATACATAATTGAATTAAATACAACATTTGCATAGGTGAGTCTAGCAGAACATGGAAGGGGAGACCAAAAGAAACTTCTTTAAGTACGGAAACATTTCAATTTCATTTAAAAAATGGCCAAAAACTAAGATTTAATTTATTCAGATGAAAATTAAGAGATGATACACTGTTTAAATAAGGACGATATGTGGGCTGAAATACACTGCTGGCCACCGTAAATGCAACACCCTGAAGGAAGCATGCAAATAATATGAAATTTACAACATGCATTAGCGGAGGTGAGATATGCAAATGATTAGAATTTCAGCGCAGACGCACATCACGCGCGCCTGTGGCGCCACTTCAAAGCGCTATTTAAGGCTTGGAGATTTCGACGATTTCAAGTACGGCAATTGTGTTTTTCTTGTGGTTTTTTCAAAAAAAACGATCAATTATGCCTCGTAGAAAACAGCGATCATCTTTTGATCAAGTATCCGAGTTCGACAGAGGAAGGATAGTGGCCTACCGAGATTGTGGATTATCTTTCAGGGAAATCGGTAGTCGTGTTGGACGAAACCAAACAACTGTAATGCGGATATGTGATCGTTGGATGCAGGAGGGTACGACGGACCGACGTGTTCGATCGCATCCACCTTAGTGCACCACTTCACGTGATGACAGGCATATTGTGCGTATGGCAGTGACGGATCGCTCAGCCACATCACGAACCATAGCACAGCACATTCAGTCTGTACCGCATCATCCAGTGTCTGCGCGTACCATTCGACGCCATTTACAGCAGAGTGGTCTGTCCACAAGACGTCCATTGCTTCGTCTACCCTTGACGCAGAACCACAGACGTTTCCGCCGCCAATGGTGCGATGAAAGAAGGATGTGGACGGCAGAATGGAATGAAATTGTCTTTACTGACGAGTCATGCTTCTGTCTGCAACACCACGATGGTCGGATTCGAGTCTGGAGACACCGTGGAGAGAGGATGCTGAACAGCTGCGTTATGCACCGCCACACTGGTCCTGCACCGGGTATTATGGTATGGGGCGGTATTGGATATCACTCTCGCACTCCTCTAGTACGCATTGCCGGTACTTTAAACAGCCAGCGCTACATCTCCGAGGTGTTGGAGCCAGTTGTCCTTCCTTACCTTCAGGGCTTGCCCACAGCCATATTTCAACAGGATAATGCGCGACCACACGTGGCACGCATTGTCCAAGCAATTCAATCTGGCGCTTCGTCAATCGCCAGATTGAATTGCTTCCCTGGCCAGCTCGCTCTCCGGATCTTTCGCCGATAGAAAACATGTGGTCCATGGTTGCTCAACGATTGACCCAGAATACATCCCCAGCTGCCACACCAGATCAACTTTGGCAACGTGTGGAAGCTGCTTGGTCTGCTGTACCCCAAGAACACATCCAAAGTCTCTTTGAATCAATGCCGAGGCGTGTGGCAGCGATGATCTCCAACAATGGCGGCTACTCTGGCTACTGATTTTGGCAGGAACCACACTTCACAGAAGTCTATAAATTTAATCATTTGATACTTGGTCAACATGTTATCTACAAAATAAATTTTGTTGTGATATCTCTTGTCTTTCTTGGTGTTGCAATTTGGGTGGCCAGCAGTGTATGATACTAAAAAATAATTATATAGTTTTTGCTACAAAAATAGTTCTGAAATCTAAATTCAATGAAGGGGTCAACATTCCATGACTGTTAAGGCAAGTATACATTTAAGTATTATAATTTATTAATTTCTTTAGTATTCAATCTACTTTCAGGAATACTTTTTCAGCAACTTTAAAATAAAAACTAATGGTTGAAAAATAGTGAAAATCATATCTAATAAGCCAAAGTATTTGTAAAACAATAGTGTGATTACTGAAAAATGTATGCTGACATATGCAATATAAAGGTTTGCATATATTGTGCATACATGCTGAAAGATTAAAAACAAAACATTAATGTGAAAATTATGAGAAATAAGAGATTAATTAAAAACAACAAAACTCTGGAAAATTTAATAGAGTTTTGAAAAATATACAGTTATTTTTAATGTAAAAAGACATCTGTGTTGCGGAAACTTGATTTATCTCTAGAAAAAGAAAACAATGACAATATTTAGTACATGTAACATAAACAAATACTATTGAATTCTACAGAGGAACTCCAGTGTACAGCTTGTCAAATACATACCTTAGACTGTTATTATGTGTCTTGTATTCCATGATAGTATTAGGAGGGAGATTCAGAACCCGTTTCAGTGTATCACGTATTCGGATTGTCGTATGCTGGTCATTGGCAGTTTTATTCCAAACTGAAATTATGTCTTCCTGCAAAAAATAAAATATGAATCTAGTGCTTTAAAACAGGAACACAATGTAAAAAGGATCATATGTAATCTGATTTAAATGATTCATAGCAAATTCTTTCACTAAAATTTGTTTAATTCCTTCTCAATGATCAAACCATTTTTTTTTTTCAAATCAGACCTAAATTTGCAATTAATAACAAGTTGGTAGTTAGGGTTTGGAGTTTACAGATGACACTAGAAATTGCTGTCAAGAAATTATCAAAATCTGTTTTTACTTCTATTTTATTAGCAAGTGCAATCATAAGACTTAAATTAGGTACTGCTTCCATACAACATTCAAAGAAAAATTTTTTTAGTGCAAAGTTTTGAGGAATATGTTTTTAAGGCTACAGTGAAGTTACATCAATTTTCGAGTTAACAGTTTCTTCAATACGTACAGATACACAGTATTGTCCAGCTCCAGAGCAAGAAAAGTCGATTCACATAATTTTGGACGAGTGTATCCTTTAAATTAGGCGATAGGTTGGGACATAAACAAAGCACTTTCAATATTGGCATCTTTAGCATGGGTTCTGGTTCTAAGTTTATCGCTCAGAGCCAAAAGAGATAGCAGTGAACCGAGTTGGTTTTGAGAAAAATCCAACCATGGTGATTGCCATTCATGTTTTGGTATGGCAACTTTTCTCGTAAACAAGCTTTCACACATATTCAAAAGTCGGATAACCCTAGGTCAACTACCTTCTTGTCAGAGCTGCACTATATGATCACCAGAGCACAGATTTTGTTGACATGTTAGTTTTGCTAGTACTGTACAATACGTGTAAAGACAAATTCCAATTAAACTCTCATTTCAGTAATGTATATTTTAAGCATTTTTCAGTTTTTTGAGATTTTTAGGAAATGTTTTGACCATTTTTCAAGTTTTCAGCATGCTTTAGTTTCGTCTTTGGTTTATTTTTATCAAAAAATAATTCTCTGATTCTTTATTGGTGGGTAAATTATGCCAAATATGAACCATTTAAAGCAGTTCCTATTGCAAGTATATCTGTTAAATTTTTAGGTTAGCAAAGTCTGGGCCCTGATAACATGTCAACATTAGAAATTCAAACTTTAACAACCTGTAAGGTATGGTTGTAAAAACAAAGTGAAAAAGGAATTTCTCCCAATGCAACTTATAAAATACATTTAAATAGCAAAATATTGCAACTAAGAAAACCAGAAATGATTCTTTGGTAACGGCAATTCTCACTTATCCCAAACTATTTTCCCCCGATTTTTAAACCCTAATAGTAGTCAATGATTGGCTAGAGAAGCTTTTTGTCTTTCAGAGTAAAAATAATTTAATATTACAAGTATATAATTCACTTCATTTAATTAATAGGATCAATTTGTAGTTGTAAATAATAGGCAAGTTTTGGTTAGTCTTATAAAAAGCAAGACTGAGACTTCTGAAACAGAAAAATATACATTTGAACAAATTAATATAAAATAAATAATGTTCTTTGAAATAATGGCATAAAATTAATTAACAATAAAAAACTAGTATTGCACATGACTAGATATAAAAACAGTATTTACGCTGAATGCTGTTCCTACATTACAATTTACTTCCTGCTAATCTGGGATTGTTAAGCTGAGGATGCAACTAGCCTACAATATCATGATTAATACCTTCCAATGTTTGGCTTTCCCTTCTTTGTAATCATGACATAACAGTAGCATGATATAACCCCACTATGACTGGCAAATAAATCTAAGGAATTCAATGTACTTCTCTTGTCTCACAATATGTTAATTTGTATGTTATTTTTTAGAACTTCCCAACCAGAGAAAAGGCTCTATTTTATACATTACACAAATTGATATATTTATGCATGTAGTAATTCTGTTGGGTTGATTTTTAAGTATTAATTGTTTTGTCTGTAATTTTTTTACTGTATATATTATGTTGCCTTTGCGCCACCTTTTGGGTGCTTGGTAGTTTTTCTCACGGGTTAGCCGTGAGAAAGAATGTGAGTCCCCGTTGAGGGAAAAGCGTTCATTAGTATCAGCGTATTTGGCAGTCTTTGATGTCTGACCCCTTGGCCCCTTTCGTCGGGGTGGATTGTTCACTAAGAGGAGGGGGATTTTGATGGATGACCTCTTGGGGCAGGTGGGCTTATCTTTTACGGGGTTTACCGATGATCAGGGTTGATGGATTTGGCTGTTCTTCAGAAATCGAAGTACGATAATTAGTCGTACACCCCTACAAGGAGGGCACTTGATTTTTCTCTGCGGAGAAGACGATCGGAAGAGGAGGAAGCGGCGAAGAACGGATTGCCCTGACGAATTTCCCCGGCGACCTGGCGGTCCAGCGGAGTTGGATTCATCTCGACAACCACGCTCCTCCATGGATAGGGGCCTGCTACTAGATTTGAGAGGATTCAGAAGTTCCATGTCTGACGCCCGACATACCACACCATTTTCCTGAGATCTTTTGCTGAGGGTGAGTCCATCTGTTCCTCGGGTTGTGCCATTGGTCCCCATCTCCTTCTCCTGAACTTTTGTATTGTGTCAAATCATTATTTGTAAAAAGTGATGTTTTCTGTGTCTTGTCGGGGGCCCTCTTATTCAATTGTTTATCAGCATTTTGTTTACCCTTAAATTTTAACTTAATAAATTTTCTAAGGTAATTTTTAAAGAACTGTGTATAGATACTTTACTGTTCCTAAGAAGGCAATTCACTGTTCAAAGTAAATTATCCACTATATGATCCAAACTAATTTTCGACACAACAATTCTAATAAAAATGATGCCCTCAAATATCCACCATAGCAAGATTCACTAATCAAATACTCAAACATTTCTACGATATATATATATATATATATATATTTAAAAAAAGTATAGCCAGAAAAATAAAATAAAAAGCATATAAAAATTGAAACTTTAAAAAAACCATTGTTTAAAAGTAAATAACAAGTTGCTGAAACAAAGTACAGGTCTGATGACAACAAAATGAAAATAAACTCATGCGTAAAATTTACATATATATTGATGTCTTAAATTTGGAAAGTTAAATGGCTATAATTAGCTTACTAAAATATTTAAATACTGTCCTCTCCAAGGCACCAAACTGAATAAACTAAGAAGCCCTCTCCCACTTTTTGTGGCTTCTATGCATGAAATTATCAATCCTAAAACCAAAAATAAGAATAAAATAGGCAACATTCCTATATCTAGCAACTAATTGAATAAATGAATGATTGAATCAAACTATAAAACAAAAGGGATAAAATGACAAGTTTTTTGCAACTAAAGTTTTAATATTGCTTTCTATAATTTTTGCTATATACTGAGTAATTTTGGCATCAGCTATTGGTAACCAACTCAAAAGAAATTACTGTTATTCCATAATAAATGGCAGGCATTACAGTTGTTTTAAAAATGCTTATATTCATATCAGTACTTCGGTAGAAAGAGCCAATGTCCATTTTGCTAGCTTTTGGTAACAAGCTGATTTAGTGTGTGTAACTTATTTTATGTTATGTACAAAAAATACTTTCCAATGTTTTGATTCTTCCAAAAATAGCAGGACAGTAGCCCCTTTTCTAATACAACTTTCATTACCTTGTAGTGATTAATGGACAACACAAAATCAGCCTTTATTCTACCAAGGTACAAATATAAGCAACTTTTAGAGAAATAATTTTGAGTAGATATGCACTCAGATTTATTCTTCATTTTACATCCTTAAAAATGATAAGGTTTACTCATTTTTATAGAATAAACATATTACCTGAAACCGAATGGAAACAACAGCACCACATATCTCTTCCCCAACCATAAACTGTTCACCTAATATAGCCAACATTAGATCTTCCCAACATCGTGAAGCAAGTCCTTTCTTCAGCCTTACAATCCATTTCCCACCATCTTTGTTTGCTTCATCCTAATATTTAAACGAAAAGAAAACCAAATACAAATGTTGCACATTATGTTTGAATAGTAATATAAACTAAATTTTAAATATGAATCACATAAAATATTGCTATAGGTAGAAGATAAATAACATTTTGAAACATCAGATTCCACAAAAGTGTTTACAGTAAGAATGGAATAACTGTTTTGGATAGAGTTTACTATGAATGATTTAATGCTGAACACTGATGGTTTAAAATAAAGGCTCTAATGACTGTATGAAATTAAAAGGAAAATGTGAAAAAAACTTGGTTAATAAAGTCAGATTGAGGAAATTAAGTTATATTAGAAAAAAATTAAACAGTAAGAAGCATGGGGAAAATAATGGACATGGATCACTAGATTCTATAGATGAAATTATGTTTTGTCACACCCTTTCATAATTTAACATAATTATATCCAATATGCTTTTTCCCAAAAATTCACTCTAAGCATATCTGAAATAGGAAATTAAAATATCAGTCCTGAATAGGGTCATTTGGACCGGCCTCCTATGTATAAGGGAGCTTTACATTTTTGTTCATAACTATTAATCTTGTTATACCTTTCAAACTATAATTTACTGGCAGTCTTAAAAGTGGAAATGCTCGTAGTATCTCTAGACTCCAATGAGGGTCTGAGTTTAAAAGTTACCTAATTTATGAATTTGCCTCAGAATCAGCATAGAAATCTAGATTTAAAGACTTATAGTATAATTCAATTTATTCTAAGATAATTTTCCAGTGTTAAACAGTGTTACAATGGAAAGCTATTACAATTGAAATTTTGCTGGCAAAAACTTGGGTTTAACTATGAGGATATGGAAATTTTGTACTTTAGTGAATTCTAATCAAAGATGCAAATTTGCTCTGTTAATTAACCAATTAGAAAAAATATAGAAAACTATACACAATTAAAAGTTATTTTAAAATAAGATCTGTATTTTTAGATAGCAGTTAGTTGTTTTGGTATTAGTGAGGTTTGACAAATACTTGTAATACCGTTTTAATAGAGTAAAAATATGGGTTTGCCATTTAGAATAGATATGATCGATTTAAAATTTTATGCAATGAACTGTTAACCATTGAATCAAGCTTTTGAAAGCACTTTACCTTTGAATTTGTGTAAAATTAATAGTTCCTTTTTACAATGCTAAGTTTTATAGGAACAAAATTTAATTATGCATATTTACATGCAATCGAATCCAACGATAAATTCTAATGGTTAAAGCTATGCTGTAATCTTCAGAAGAGCAACTTTGGACCTGAAGAAAGCGTGCAACAGGAGCACATGATGATAATTGGTAAAACTAATCAGAAATTTGTTACCAGCCCATCTACGTAGGATTACTCCACTATTCCAAGACAAACAAGATCCATTATTTTGTAGTTCCAAATTCGTGCCTGGTCTAATTAAATCTTAAAGCAATCAACCTTCTTACCAGGAGTCTCTTAATGGGCACAACTGTGCTCAAACAAAGGAATCTGTCATCTGTTCCATGAGACCTATCATATCAGTCATGAAGATTAAGGACAATGAAAGATATAAAATTAACATTTAGCTTAAGTATCTTTATAGAACGAACGTGAGGTGACGTAATCATACCCGTCACAATCATGTTGATGTCACCTCACTTACGTTCGTGAGTCACCTTAACATACCCGTATAACATTGATGTAACGATACTTCAAAATATCTTTACTTTCTACAATGTATTCATTTTGCATACAATTTTTAGAAACTTTTCTAATCAGAAAATGTGATTCATTTTATACAGAAACAAATATTTCAACATAATACACATACCTTAAAACATCAGTGTCAATCAAAATTACATGAATATTGCAAACAAATTACAATTTTGGCGCACCTATTCTCGTGACTCGCCTTTTTATTGTTTTCTGGTTGGGTGCTGAGTAATAACATAGGTTAAAAAACTAACAAATATAAAAATTCTCCATTTCACTTGGGCATAACATTATGTCATAGTTCGTATGGTAATTGTGAAACTGATTAATACTGACACAGGTCTTTCTGTTTCCGGCAGTTATAAAAAAAACATGAAATATTAAAAATAGTTTTTTTGCAACCCCCAGATCTTAAGGTTTTTTCTTTGGATGACTTCAATTCTTAATATACAGTTGCATGTGTTTTGTAGTATTTACATGCAGGGCATTCACAAAACTGCACATTTTGCTGTTGAAAATGATGAGGTATTTTAACACTCCTTCATTTTGAATAAAATCATACTCAAAATGCATTTGAAGTAGTAATATCTCAAAAAGGATTTTGTAGGTTTCAGTCATTTGAGATCTTTAGGTAAAGCCATTTTAGGTTTTTATGGATCATAAACCCCACATTAGATATTTTAAGATATAAAACTCACATATTTTTATTCAGGACATCCCAAATCATAAAAACATGTTAACAGATTTGAAATATAATACATAGAACTGAATAGGTAAAAACTTAAGAATTAGGGGCCTAATGATGAGTCTTTATTGCTTTTCATGATGATAATCTATTGCCTTGAACATAAAATTGTAAAATTAATAGGTGATGCACTTTTTTAAAACATAAGTTATTTAGTCCTTTTATTTAAGTAAAATATTTTTAATTTCTAACACAGAATTGTACAATTGACTATTATGCAATGGGGCAAGGTCATTTAACATTTCAGTATGAGCAGTATCTGTCAGATACATCATAAGCATTTAAGCAGGAACTAAGCAATTTTTTTGTATACAATTGAAACTTCCTCATGAGACTTATTTCAGGATTTGTTTGCACAATAGAAAAATTGACAGTTGAATGCAAGGCAAGTGTTTAATTTTAGCAGCTATCTGACCCTATATCTTACTCATTTAAGTTTCAGAATCATCTAATTTTTTGAGTAAATGATTATTAAAACAGAAAATCAGTCTCTGTATGGTTAGTACATTTTGTTTCAATTTTAGCATTTCAGTAATTATTGTTTTAATGAGACAAAAACAATTATTATCAGACACACTGCACCTAATCATGTCACATTTTAATCACACTTATTGAAGGATTAGTACCATGACAGTAAAAAGTCCAAACTCAAACTTAACATATAGGTTGGAGTATAAAAGTAAAGTGAGCTGTAAAAATCTACAAAATCGAACATAACAAAGTTGGTATAATCCATAAGATTAATGAATTTAGATGATGGTATTAAGAATACCATTATGAAAACTACCATTAGCAATAAAAATATAGAAGCAGATCTAAGTCTTATCAAACAGTAGGTTTTAAGATTATAGCGCAGGTAAAACAATATAAGGTAAAAAAAAATAAATAATTTTTCACATTTTTTTAGAATCATTAAAAAGTTAAATTGACAAGTTATTCCATCATAACAAGTCATATCTGTATATAATCACAACTATCAACATAATTGCAATTATGTGAGATGTGTAGTACACTGAATTGGTTTAAAATCTAGAGTTGAATACAATAAAACAGCTCTGATAATGGTGTATAAAACTTACCTCCCACATAGGTTTTATTCCTAATTTAAATAAGTGAAAGTCACTATGTGGTGCAATTTCTGAAGGTCTCATTAGATGCCCATAAACAACCCAAAATCTTTCTACCTGAAAAGAATACAATTTAATTTGGTTAACAAACCACAAAACTTTGATTCTATGTAATCATTGTATCAATTTGAACATTAGTGATCGCATGTGACATTATAAACATTTAAGAATTTTTTTATTCAATGAAAATTAGTTAATATTTAGAAATTATGAATACACACAGGAATTAATAAATATAATTTTTAAATAGGCAAGATATTTAATGATTAAATTAAATGAAGACGAAAAACACAATACATACAATCAGAATCAAAACATAAATGAAGGTTTTCAATGTGCAAAAAGCATTTGAACTGCAAGTGTCATAATTAACATGAAATGACATTTATTTTTGATATTGAACCTTCTTTGATTGATTTTAAGATGTAAGGACAGGTCTGGCGAATCTGCAGCATTGAGCCTTTCTCTTTTTGGAGCTAATTGCATCATTGTCCATCTCTCAATTTCCAAAAGTGCTTTCTACAAAACTTTTTTTCCTCAAAAATAAACTATTTATTAGTTAAAGCATTCTCATTCACCGGGTATTTCTATAATCAAATGTTTATTTTTAGTGCCATACGGTATCAATTTTTCAAATATTTCTAAGATGCCGTATGGATACTATTACATCGTTTCTGTTAGTTTTATTTTTACCAATCAAGTATATACAGATACTTCTCAAGAATATAGATATCTGGTGTTTTTTACTTTTCAGTTAATTTTATAAGAGTAGTCAATTTTATTACCTGGAAAACAAAACTTCTCAAAAGGGCCTGTTTCTGTTTTAAGGTACCAGACTACTCAATAGCTTATGAAAAAGTAAAAGATAGGAAAAGCAAGAAAAACTGGCTCAACGGGGAAGTTAAAAATTCAAGGACTTGGATGAAATGTTTCAAATTGGTAATGAGAAAATTAAGGTAGTTTGTGTGGTGTTTTTGTGTGATGAAATGTGATTGTAGAACCATTCTCATTAAGATATATTTTAAACCTAAAATTTTTAAGGATTCACACAAATGTACTTATATTAAGTCCTTTAGAAAGTAAGTTTTTAAGCTAGTTAAAAAATATCCAATCACACAAATTTAAAGATCAATGAGTTGATCAGACATGCTTATTCATTTAAAAAAGTAATATCAAAACAATTATTTATAGTTTCTCTTTAAAGGCAAAAACCTACTGTATTAAAACCACCAATCAGATTCAAATTCTGGTCATAAGGTTGGGTATTAGTTAGTTTTCCACTAGGCCGATGTGAAAACCATAAAACATATGGATATTGTAGTCTATGTTCATTTTCTTCAGGTTCTGGTAGTTCTATATAATCTAACTAAAATAAAAATACACACAATTTTACTTTTATTTATAAAACAAAGAATGGTCAGTTTTATTTCAAGCATATTACAAAATAACTTAAACTCATACAAAATCATAATTTTCAAGCCCTATATTCAATAAACTATCTTTTTAAAAGTATGCTACGCTTTAATTTAATCACATTGTCAATAACATGTCAAAGGCACAAACTTACAAAATTCTAATTTGGAGGAAAACACACTTAAAGTTTTGATGCTACAAGGAAAATTGTGTTCAGATATCTACTTAGGTTATGAGTTTGAGTTGGTGCTCTAGGCACAAAATAAAACAGAATAAGATACAAAATGCATTTGGGTAAAAACAGTCAAAAATTTAGAGTCCTGTTTTTGTAGTGGTATGGACAACATATCTATTTTTTGAAAGGATTGACATCAATTAGTTCCAATAAGAAATAGCTTCATTCAAACATGAAGTCATCTCTAAAATTTTCGAAAAGTGCAAAATTTGATACACAACAGTTATGAAAAAATCACCTTTTTGAACTGTTGGTGGGCAAAAATCTATAAGACAGTTGCTAAATTCAGTGAGAAAAAACTTTAGCTATTATAGGACAGAATTTAAAGACAAAGAAAAATAAGCTTCAACTTTCATCAATAGATAAGGGAATGAAAAATGGTTATGAGGTGTAGTGAAAACAATGTTATGTACAAAAAGTAGGTTAAGGAGTCTTTCATCTTTCTAACTGACAAGTTTTGAGGATGGCACATGATTTGCATTTTCATGGCCATAAATTATTAACCACTTAGACTGAACAATAAATGCTATAATTTTAACTCTCTTTTAGCATATATTACTACTAAATTGAAAGTAGTATTAGTTGATACTTATTCTTTGTTTCATTGTTTGCTAATATTCAGACATCAAATGTTTTTCTTTTAAACATGTCACAACTCAATAAGCTTTAACTCAACCCAAATTCTATAAAAAATATCAGTAGTCATGGACTATATCAGGGAATGTAGTTTTTGAAAACGAAAAACTTTTAAGTCTCCTTAAAAGTATTTCCAATGTTGTACTTACCTTTTTTATATAGAAGGATATATATAGCAATGAAACAGTTTATTTTGGCCCTAGTTTGCCAAGCTTAGTGCAGGTTATTCACTTATGTGCAAACTTATGGTAGAAGGGTCGAATAAAGAAAGGTAAAATGCCTTAGTTCAAACACTACAAGACTTGGTGCCTGTTATGTGCTACAAAACGGTTTGATTACCTCATTTCAGGCACGTGTCAACTGAGCTTTAGTGAGATCAGTAGCTCAATTCAATCGTTAGTGATCCTTTTAGCATCTTATTTAGTCTCAAATTCAGAATAACTGCAGACTTAAACAGCACAAAGGAAGAACAGAAAATTTTAGAGGGGTTCTCTTATTAACAACTTAGGAGTTTCTAACCAGAGTAAAATGAACTCTCCCTAAGAAGTGTCCTAGAGTATCTTCTCATGATGGTCAGATATAAGTGTGAGCCAGAGTTTTTAATATTTAATAATATGGAACGATTTTAAGAGGATTGAAATAATGTAACAGGGTTTCAATTTACCTGGCCCTTACAATATTTTCAACAGATCAGATTTCTATGATAGTGAGTGTGAGGAATGACACTGCAAATGACTTTTGTATGAGAAGTCCATAAGTTTGTTTCAGACTTCAAAGTTTCATCCAGATATTGAGATATCCTAACATATTTCAGGTATACTTTTCGGTCTACTTCAAATGACATAAAATAACTTGCAGAAGAGTTGATGCATTGTAGCTTGGTTTCACTAACGTGGACATTAGAATATTTTCTATCATTTTCAATTTGTTTTGCAAGTAGCATTAAAATAATTTATTTACCACAGCCATGCCTTACGATTTGTCTGTATGGCGTGCCAAACAGAAGTTTGTACGATGAACCTATTGAAATGGACTGTTCTGACAGGTGATATAACAAAGTTATTACTGATCTGTTGAGGTAAAGTATTTTTTCTATTAGATTTTGGGCACACTTCGACAGAAAGATTCTATGAAAAAACAAGCCAGAGCAGCATAAAAAATAAGCACTTCTCAGGGCCCTTTTTATGTGGAAACTACTTATAAGCAGGGTATGCTGATATAAATCAAGTGATTTTTATTAAAATCACTGATTTAAATCAAAACTTTAAATTTCTGTTATGTTTAATAATATTGAAAATGGAATAACTGAACAAGATGCATGTTATTTTATTCAAATAAGTTAAGAACTTCGCTTGTACTGTTCACCCCAAAATTATATTGAAACTCATCCTCCCTTTGAAGACACTAAATAACAGTATTTGGTGATCATAATTACCAAACAAGTATTTCCATCTGGGGCCATTAACCAATAGGTGTCACTCACAAGCCTGCTCATTAGCGTGGGTTTTGTTTTAAACGTTCTGTGACTATAAATCGCACATGGCCAATTTTAAATCATTCACCATGTCATGAGTGAAGATCTCGAAATATATTCTCTCAAATTATTAAAATTGTGGCATCTTGCTTTCTTTTTTAAGATGTTCTAGTTATTTATTTAGTATTGTAGTCTGTTCATAAAAAATATAAACACACAACAAAAAGATTTTCTGCAGTGTCACAAAACCATTCCAATTTTTTACAATCTTCATAATTGGCAATTTTAATAGTTTCATTTCGTTTTGTGTAATATATTGGTTATTTTTATTTAAATTTATTGGGAAAATGTATGTGCACTGATCCCTTAAAATTCATTACACACTGCTAGAATAACTATTCAATATTTATGGGATTGAAATTTGGAATGTAAAAGTTAATTCATTCATCTGATAATTGAGTATGTTGAGAAAAGATTAAGGATTGAAGCGGAAAGCTATTCGAATTGATAAATTTTTTATTGCAAGCTCAAAATTCCACTGAATTGGTATGTTTTGAGGAATGCTATTACACTTGTTCTATGCTGTTCATAGAGAACCTATGAAATACTTGTTAATGCTTGAAGAATTTGAAAAATAGGTATACTTGATTTCAAATGTATGTATTTTCATGTTGTCTCAGTTTTTACTGTTAACTCACAAAAAACAAATTTTTTCACCAAAATAAGTTATTTTACAAGCTAAATATTAATGAGAAGTAGAAATTTTTTCATGATGCAAGTTCCAATTATTTTATATTAGTTAATATAATTCAAAACATTTTATTCATATATGGTAAATACATAATGCAAAAAAGTTCTGAAATTAGTATGGTTGAAGAAATGAGGTTGTGTCGGTGGGAACCCGCAACTTTATTTATGCTGGTCCAAAAATTTCATTTCACTGGTTATAGGTTAAGCTCAAAGTAATACTAAACTGCTTGAGAACCAGATAGAAAAACATTGCTTATGCTTGGCATTTGGGGCACTGTTCTATTTACTGTCATATGATTTACTTTGCTAATTCCTGTTGCGTTTAATCTTTCAAAAATTTACCCAGCTATATTTCCAAATACATTAATGTTTTACATAAAAAAAAATTAATGTTTAAATAAATCAAAACTATCTAGAAACTGCACTGTAATTTGCATGTCTCGTCCAACAAACTTAAACTTGTATGAGCAAGGAATTAATTAAAATAATAAAAATCCAATTTAAATTAAAAAAATCTGATTTAAATCAAATAAATCCGATGTTTTTGAATAAAAAAATCATGATTTTTTCATACCCTGCTTCTAAGTGCTTTCAAGAAATATATAAACCCTGTGTATACAAGTTGGCTAATTGTGTGTGTTCAAGTGCCCACAATACATTCAAAATTAAAAAAGTTCTTTATACACATTCCAGATGGCTATTTAAACTGAAAGTAGTTATTTTACCATGACCTCTTTACCATATTCCCATAACCGATCTAGTACAACTTAACTGCAATCCCATTTTAGAAAGGGTAATTAAATAGTTTAAATGAAGGATGACTGATCAAAGATGTTTTTTAAAGTGCTTTCAGTGAAATCTATTTAAAAATATTTTTCACTCTTATTTGACATGTAGTGATACATGTAAAGCTAATCCTTGCTCTCATGTTATCATATTGAACATTTGTAGTGACAAGACTTTTCATTACTATTGAATGCAATGTCTAAGTATTAGTTCGATGTAATGACAGTTAGAAATATTAGAACATATATCTGCTTCCTTTGTATTGCAATTAGTAGAGCAACTGTGGATAAATGATACTATTAGCATAATGCTCATCTGACCTGTCATTGATCAAAGACAAGAAACATTTACATGGCAAAACCTTTAAAAGTTGATTTAAAAAAAATTCTGCATCATTTGAAATTTTTTTAGGTGTAGAATATAATCTCTGGATTATATAAACTCAGATTACATGCGAGAGAATACTTTAAAAATATTTTACTTCAGAAAATTACTCATAAACAATCAGCTAATATATATAAATGTACAGCACTGGTAATAAAAGAATTGACATGGATTACATTTGCATCACAGTAACTTTGGAGGCACTATTGATGCTGAAATATTCACTTAAACAGTCCTTATATAGATTTTGCAAGATTTTTCATGTAATTTTCGAAGAAATGACATGTCAAAGCTCATAAATCGTTTTAAAAAAGAAATAGTAAAATGGAAAAGTAAAAATTTCAGAAGAAAAAATAGAGATATATAAACTTCAAGATAGTACAGATAAGGTCTTCACTCTTAAAGCAGTGATGATGAATGACAGATAAAATATGATATAGAAGATCTGTAAAGGTTATAGAATAAGCTGAATTGGACAATACAAGATGGATTTGTAAAAGGGTTTCGTGAATTGCACACTATCACAGATGAATGAATCAGATTCAACAAACTTAAAATTGTGTAAGGATGAGTGTAAGAAATTGCAAATGATTGTATAGCTAATAAAAAATTGCAATATTGAAGCATTTTTATGAAAGTCATAAGAATAATTTGGTTTGTTACTCTATGCCCATTTTTCGTTATACAGGGGTAACTAAACAGGATTCTAAAACCCTAGAAAAGGATTTGATCCTACAAATATTTGAACTGAAGACCAAAGTGCTAATAAATCGATCACTAGGTCGATCGATAAATCACTAGGCTATCAGGCTGGTCTCAACAATGAGAATATAAAAGACAGGTCATGAAGTTACAGAAATGTAAGTGTTGCTGCAAGGCCCAAAACTTTAAAGCTATTAGTGCCTGAAATTCCATTAAGTTCAATTTCAAATAAAATCTAGTGAGTAGTGAATAAATTAATCAAATATCTT
Organism: Meta bourneti; assembly: GCA_933210815.1. Lineage (NCBI taxonomy): Eukaryota > Metazoa > Arthropoda > Arachnida > Araneae > Tetragnathidae > Meta > Meta bourneti. The sequence goes on from OW119934.1 coordinate 84,625,061, forward strand.
TAAATAAAATCAAACTGCATTTTCTATCCCAGAGATTTAAACAAAAATTTCCAGTTTGATTAAGTCATTAACATTAACTAATTTAAATTAGCACAAATTAAAGGTTTGACAACAAGGAGCCCACTATCCTTTCACTCTGTTTGAGCATTTACAAACAAAAGTATTACCATAAAATGAAGAAATTGTTTCAATAAAGATTTTTTTTCTAAAATGATTAGCTTATTAGTTACTACTTTACAAAAGCACCTTTTCAACAAAGATATTCAGTAACAAGAGACTCCAGGGATTACACTGTACTAAATGTCAATGTCAATAAATCACAATGTAGGAGAAAGTATAAGCATTTAAGTCATATATGTTGAAAAATAAATGTGTTACTTTTTTAAAGCTCTTCACATAAATATATGCCATATTTAAATAAAAGTCATGGACTTAGTGAATTGTGATTAAATATTAAAAAGCTGATTTATTAACATAGTGAAACAGATAATAATGAACCCAATTTGTGAATAGCAGACCCAGATGTAAAATATCCAAGCTGCACGGTGGTTAAAGTCAGAAGAGAAAATATGTATGCGCAAAGACAGGCAGTGTCTGATAATAGAGGACAATATCAGGCTCTATAATCCATTTCTCATGCATCACACCCCCTGTGTAAGACAAAATAAAAGGTGATACTAAGATGACTACAATAGAAGTGGAATTCGAGTTTTGGAGTGATTATGAATGCCCTTTCTTAAGTTCGTTTCCTGTAGAACAGGCGTAGATCAAATCATAATGACAAACCCATGGTAAATAATCTTCCATTCAGCTTTCCTATCAATTCTTTTGATTTATGGCACTTTTGCACCAGGGATGTTATATTTTTGAATACTGAGACAGGAATGCAATGATGTTGAATTAACAACTCTAGGGAACTCAATTGAGAAATGAAGTGACTATAAATAGAAATGCATTAAAGAAAAGTATTATGAGATTTCGTTACATACATATTAACGATCAGCTAGGTATTCAATGAAAAATAAGTGTGATGAGATCAAAATCAATCACTGTAATATAATTGAATTAAAGAAGGCATTACCTGTCCATTTGGATGACCATTTGCTTGAGGTGGGGGAGAAGGTGGTGGCGATGACTTCCCTGCTGTAGAAATTGCACTTTTTAAGCTGTCAAGAAATAATTGAAATCACTAACAATATATAGTTTTCATTTCATATTAATAGAAAATTTAAGAAGGAAAACTTTGGTGACAAATAAGTAGTTCATAAAAGGTACTAGGTACATATTTGGTGATCAGAACTGTCACAGCAATAGCACTTGTGAAACAGTAGCTGTAGTAGCATACATTCTTTAAAATAGTAGTAAAATTAATCTTCTCTTAAAGGTTATTTTTGTAGCATTTTTAGTTGCCTCAGCAGCTATAACCTTGGCATGAGGTCTTCAAAAAATGCTTAGTGGAGTAAAAGTAGGAAGAAGCATGTGGCATAGCTTGGAGCTAACACCTGTGCATTTTCAGTGGAGTTTGTTTCTTCAGTATGAGAAACTTTTTCTGTAAAGCTAAATGTAGATGGCGCTAGTGTTTTGGTGTGGTTTTTGTATGTATTATGTATTGGAAAAACGGAAGTAAAATAGTCTTCCTGTGGTTTGTTTGCACTGAAAATCCCTCTTGTCAATGCCAAATGGTAAGGCTAGCATTGCTGATAAGACAGCAACTTGGCAGTGGCACTATATATAGTCCAGCTCCCGGAAGAAGGCACGAGTCACATGGTTAAGTTTATTCGTTAAATTAGGGGACTCATGGTAACATAAACAAAGCAATTCCACAACTGGCATCTTGAGCCTCATTGGATTTTGGTTCTAAGGTTATTGATTGGTGGTAAAAGCGATGGCAGTGACAGCCCGGTTCCCGCAAGTTGGCAGTTGAGTCACGTGGTTTTGAACAAGTCTATTAGTAGAATTATGTGATAGGATAAAACGTAAACAAAGTGATTCCATAATAACCATCTTATGCAGATTCTGATTTTATTTTTCAGTGCTGAAAGCGATAACGAGTTGGTGTGGAGAAAAAAAAGGAGATCGCCATTCATGCTCTTGAATGGAAGCCCTTCTTTCAACTAGCTTTCACACCTACTCAAAAATCGACTGCCTTCTTGTAAGAGCCTAGTTATACTAGGGTTTAACTGTTATTTTATATCATCATACATTGTCGTTTTTTCAAAATTTTTGATCCTTGGAGTACTACAGCATACCCATAAGTTATTTTTCTTCATGTTAGATAATTTGGTAAAGATGTAGAATCCGAGACATGTTTGTCGCCAAGCAATTTTTGTTGCCAAATCAAGATGGCGTCCTAAGCCAGTATGTTCGTTAAAAAAAAAACGTTGACTTTCCTACGCGAAACACCTTTTGTATAGGGTTGCCATAAAGCTGAATCAAAACAACAAGGTTACCATGTTTGGCGATAAATCGCCAGTCTCGGATTCGACATCTCACCCGATAATTTTATATATTAGTTCAACAATACTATCGCAAATTTGTTCATTTATTACTTTTAAAATGTTGCCATTGAACACAGTAGTGGCAACATTAAAGAAAATTTGCTTCAATGAAGTACTTATCCCAGTATTTGTCATGAATACTGCTTTAGACTGGTAAACATGGCAATATTTTAGTTTTATTATTCCTTCTTGAAGCAAGTTTTACCATAGAAAGCTCATCATTAGAACGTTTTATGACATCATGAAAACATTCTTCCAAGACAAGTTCAACTTTCTGGAGTTAATCTTTTTTTTTGTACAAACTAAATTATACAAACCCAATCTAGACTTGTGTAGATTTTCATCTGTTTTTCATAAGACAATTTTCTGCATTTGAAGAATTTAGAAACGCACAGAAGAAAAACAAACATGCTGAATGTTTGCTTTGTTTCCACATGGAGATGATTAGCTACTTATAATAGAAACAAAACCAATTTACTTAAAAGAAACAAGAGTGGGAAACAGCATTCCTTCTTTTGGTGCCAATTATTGACAGCCTTGGCGTATAAAAGGAGCGATAAAGCCTGGAAGCATATATCAAGTGTTTCATATTGATTTCATTAAAATGATTGTATACATAAAATTATCAAATATAATTCCAAATTATGATAGATTTTTCAACAATTTAAGATGAGTCCACTCAAATATCTGCATGTCATTACCTATTTTGTTAGCGAACGTAAATGAGATTAAACGGATATAAAATCATAACGACATACTTAAACACAGCTTTAAAAATACATATAAAAATATTGATCTCAAGTAATGACCAGGCAATTTTGGTGCTTTTCGAAACACAGGCATATTGGTGGTAAAGCATAAATTCTGGGGAGTAATGTGTCGTAGTAACCATATAAATAAAAAATAAACAAATTCATAACTTTTTTGTGCATGGAAAAGTAGTTTTGAAATTTGTTTAAGTGTTGAGACACACAATGGGCGTTCGAAGGAAAGATTGCACACAGTATACTCACGCAGAGATTTGGCTCATGATCTGTTTTAGTTATACACGTCTCAAAAATAAAAGTAAAAAAATATAGAATCCCACAACACAACACAACACAAACAAGCATGCGACAGCTTCGATAGCAAATTAAAACTTCTTGTTGCCAGTTTCAGTTGTTGAAAAATCAAATAAATTTGATACGGCCTCTGCTAGGTAGGTTGTTAATTGACGTCTCACTGGCGAAATACACCGGGCTATTGGCGATAGTCCGGGATCAATACCAAAGCGAAAGATCCAATGACGCCTCGTGATTTTGAGGTAGTTAATAGGTAAGTAATTAACGTCGCACTAGAGCAATATGAGGGGTTATGGTGACGGTCCGGGATCAATCCCTAAGGGGAATGTAAGATTCTATATTTTTTTACTCTTATTTTTGACAAACGCGTATAACTAAAACAGATCATGAGCCAAGGACAACACCACGCAATTTGGAATGACGGTCAGATGACGAGGTAACACCTGAGCTGGCCACTCCACTCTCCAAACTTTCACATCACGCAATGTGGACATTTGAAGTCGCGACTGGATACGGCCTGAGAGATTGGTCGTTGAAATAGTTGGAATACAAATTTGGGACAAACCATCGGATGTCGAAGATGACTCTTCCGGTTGAGAATAAATTTGATTTCTTTGGTCCATGTTGGAGATTATTCCCTTCGACACTAAATCATTCGTTTGGAACAATGGACTGCAAACATACGTGGAATTCGAGATTAACAAAAGTCGTCTGGTTGTGGCTGCTTCTCATTGAATGAACGGTATAAAGTTATTGAGTTCGAGGTTAACGAAAGTCGGCTAATCGTGTTAATTACTTCTTCCTCCTTGGTAATTGTAATAGCCCGCTGTGTTGCTCCAGTGGGAGGTTAATTAAACTACCTTCCGTGGTAACTGTCCTTGAATCTTTCTCTTTGGGGCCCGCACCGTCACCAATAGCCCATTATTTTGCTCCAGAGCTGTGTAAGTTCAATTACCTACCTACCTGCTGCTTAAAATAAGGATGGAAATTCAACCGTCACTTAATCAACGGTATAGTGATATCGTCAGCCACCACCATGAGAGCGATTCAGTTAGCCAATAATTGACTGCCAAAGTACCAACAGATGGGTTGTTTACAAAAAGGCCACATTCAACAACATGCTTTGAACTTGTATAAGTTTATCGGTAAGTCAGAACTTTGACTGATAGTAATGAAATTAAAATAGAAAATGATCCCATTGCGGCAAAATCATATAGATATAAATGCCAATGGTGTAAGTCAGTGGTTCTTAAACTGTGGGACGCGCCCACTAAGGGGGGGGGGGCGTGAGCGTCGTCCAAGGGGGCGCGAATTTATTAAGGTAAACTGGCAAAATATATTTTTTATTTCTTCTTTTTAGAGGTGCACGAAGGAAAATAACGGAGGCTTGCTTTTGGAGCGCGCGTCAAGGCCAGCGCCGAGTTTTTAAAAGACAATGATATTTCATGGGAAAGATGCATTGGCATATGCACAAATGGAGCTCGTGCAATGTCAGGAGAATATACTAGACTTAAAGTGAGGGTGAAAGCAGTAGCTCCAGAAGCCAAGTGGACACACTGTATGATGCATCGACAGTCACTGGCATCTAAAGAGCTAAGCTTTCCTCTAAATGAAGTATTACAGAGTATTATAAAAACTGCAAATTTCATAAAATCTCGGCCATTAAAATCTAGAATTTTCAAGGTTCTGTGTGAAGATATGGGCTCAGAACATGTATCCCTACTTTTTCATACCGAAGCCAGATGGCTTTCAAGAGGAAAGGTGTTGAACAGAATGTATGAACTGAGACATGAAGTTTTCTGTTTTCTTGCATGATCAAAATCACACAATGGCAGAGCTTTATTGCAATTCTGTTTTCCTTTATAAACTGGCATATCTTGCAGATATATTTGAAAAAGTAAATATTTTGAATAAATCCCTTCAAAGAAATGAAGCCAATATACTTCATTGGAATGATAAAATTCAGGCGTTTATAAAAAATTGCTACTTTGGACAAATAATTTGAAAAATGATAATTTAGAAATATTTCCCACTATTATAGAAATGCTTAAAGAAACTGATCGTCAAACACTTCCTTCACAAGTGAAAAATAATTTGATTGACCATCTAGTTACATTACAAGAACATTTAAAAAAATATGTTTATGAAAATCTCGATGCATGGAGCTGGATTACAAATCCATTTGATTCAAACCTGCCAAGTTCATTAAGCATTACTGATCAGGAGCATCTTATAGATTTATAGACTGATGTTTCTTTAAAAATAAATTTTAAAGAGAATTCTTTGGGCGAAGATTTGGATTAATGTTCGACAAGAATACCCAACATTAAGTGAAAAAGCTATGAAAATGCTCATACCGTTTGCAATAACATACTTACGTTAAACTGGATTTTCAGCTCAAGCAGCTATAAAGAATAAATATCGTGCAAGCTTGATGTTACCAAGGAATTAAGAGTTGCTCTCTCAAGCATTACTCCCCGTTTTAATAAACTTTGAAACAAGCTCATCCGTCCCATCAATTACAGATAGATGTATTACGTGAGAAAATTCCATGGCAACTTAAAATATTAAATACAAATTGTAAATATGCTCTAGAAATGTATATACTATATTTTAAATTTTAATTTTATATACATAAAAAAGTAATAAAAATAATGTGTTCTAATATGAGGACTTCAATACTAGCATTAAACGAAATTTTTAATTCTTAAAACTTCAAATTATATCGAGTAGGAAGGAGGGGGCGTGAAATCTTCAGATTGACATGAGTGGGGGCCCATAGATCAAAAGTTTGAGAACCTCTGGTGTAAGTGATTACGGCATGACTTAAAACGAGGATGGTAGGTAGGTAGGGTGGTTGAGTCAACGTCGCACTGCAGTAACACAACGTGCTATTATTAAAACGAAGATGAAAAAACGCTACCACCAATGCAAGACAGTCGAAGGTAGCTAGGTAGTTGAATTTATGTCGCACTAGAGCAAGATAACGTGATATTGGAGACGGTCCGGGATCAATCCGAAGGGAAGATCCCAGGACAACACCTCATAATTTTGATCCACGGTCAGATGACGAGGTCAGCACCTGAGCGGGTATCCCATTGCCTAGACTTCCACGCCACGGCTCCGTGAGGACATTTGAGGTTATGATAGATTCAACGTGCAATGTCTGCACTCTACCAACTGGGCTACCACTGCACCAAAAGAAACTTCTCGTACCATGATGACGAAAACACTAGTATAGCGCTTGTCTGCCGTCCAGTTAGTCGCGAGTTTAAATCTCGGTTTGTAAGAGAACGGATGGGTTGATGATTGTCTCTGTTAGGAGCAATGGCGGCTCATCTAGTGGATGCTCCTACACAAGTAGCCATCAGTTCGCTCCTTGTAGTGCCGAAGGCGGAGAGGTGAGTGGTTAGGCCTTATTAAAAATAATAATAGAAACATCAGTAAGTTATTTTTACCCGTAACTATCAAGAATTGTGAAGTGAGTATTTTAAACAAACGTAATTGTTCGTAGGGTGATTGGAGTACAAAAATCGTCACAAATGTAATAAATTTTCCTTCGGCATCAAAATACCACTTGTAATAAAATTACGACGTTAACATTTAAAGGGCCGGTTAAACCTATCCAGAGGGTTGTATCAGGTCTGTGGACCAGGTAAACCTCTCCGGAGAGCTGTATTTGGTCTTCGGGCTGGGTAAACCTATTCGGAGGACCATTTTTCCTGAGTCAACAATCTATTCAGTATAACGCGTCTGAGATCAAACCATTCGATACTTTGTATGGTCTTTATTTTACGCTTACGGGTTTTTGTGGACGGTCTGGGTAAACCTGATCCTGACGAGAACAGCTATCTCTCAAATAGCTAAATATATATAAGCGCGATTGGGCAGATTTAACTTAAAACCCCAATTTACATATTTTCAGTTTCCAGATGGTACACTCAGAAAAGTAAATCAACCCCGAGGTACCCGAGTGATCTGTCCTCTCTTCTGTTTTACCCTCACCTGCCCTTCTGCTTTTTTTCATCCTTCGTTATTGTCTTGTGTTTGGCACAGCTTGGCTAAATATGGCCCTTTCACCATAAAACCCGAAAACAACCAACCGAAAAGTACATAATGGCTAGTATAATGAATCCGATAAGTAAGTAAACTATTACTATCGCTGATTCCGGACTATTCTTTCACTCTGATAATGATGATTATCATTATCATCAACTGTTCTTTAATGCAATTTGAATTTAGCAAAACTGTCTCATCAGGCATTACAAGATGCCCAACGGCTTCGACATAGAAGTACATAAAAAAAAAATATTGTGACTTGTGATACTAAGAATTGTATAAATACTCCTATCTTCTAATAACCGTAGCAGCAGAGACAGTAGGGAGACATTTTTAAATGAAATTAAGGTGTACTAGAAGATTTAAAAAAAATTTTGACTTTAAAAATCCAGTTTTATTCAATAGGTCATTGGTTTGCACCTAAACTCCTTTTCAGTTTGAAAAATTCAGATTAATCTAGTAATTAATTATCTAATTTAGATGCAAGTATAGTTAATTATAGCTTGATTTTTGAACAGTGGTATCTCAAATTCTAATTTGTTTAGAAAGACAATTCTTATGGGATAATCCTAATATTATTCTTCCTGTTTTAACCCTCAATCTAGTTGCTAGGGAGAAAAGGTAATTTTTTACAATTTTTTTCACCAAGGCAGTCTAAAAAATCACGATTTTTTCAGGAATTTTTATCTTTAAAAATGAACTAAACATTCATTTCTTAACCACTAACTTTGACTGAGAGTCAAAACATCCACTGTATGATATAAATTACAATGATACAAAAATAATTATTATAGATCAATTCATTGTTGAGTTATCACTGAACAAAGCATCGTGTTGGAAAAACACAGTTATTCAGAAATCAAGTTTAAAGTTTTGGAAATATGTTTGTACTGGTGACAGTACCTAACGAAATACCCTTATAACTAGAAAAGTATCCCTAATATTTACAAGATCTTAGTATCGTTTAAAAGCTAAGAAATTGGAAAAAAGTTTGAAGCAATAAAAACAAAATCAATATTCTGGTTAATTTTCGTGATTTCTAGTGTATACATACACCTTAAATCTTTTTTGAAAGGACACACAAGGACAAGGTTAAAAGATAGAGATATGTGATGACAACAATTGCATAAATACCCTATCTTCCAATAACCATCGAGTAGACAGTGTAGATACATTTTTAATTGAATGAAATCTTTTTCTAAAAGAATATGTTAAAAGATAGTAGAGATAGATATGTGATGATAAAAATGTCATAAATGCCCCCTCCAGTAATCGTACAAGTAGACAGTGTAGATACATTTTTAAAGGAATTAAGACGTTTTTGAAAGGAATATGTTAAAAGATAGTAGAGAAATGTGGTTATGAAAATTGAGAAAATATCCATCTTCACACACACACAATAATCGTGAAAGTAGATACAGTGTAGAGACATTTTTTAATGAAATGAAATCTTTTTCGAAAGGAATATGTTAAAAGATAGATATGTGACGATAAAAATTTTATAAATACCTACGTCTTCCTATAACCGTGCAAGTAGAGACATTTTTACGGAGTATGCAAATAAATAACATCCAATGAAAGTAATTAAGAGTGGATATAAATTATAAAAAGTGTTTTAGTACTAACTGTTCGAAAGGTTACAAACATAAAAAATATGTATTTTGTTGTTTCAACGCATAAAATTGCAACTAACATAGCACGTTTACAAATTTGTTTTTAAATAAGAAACCGCATAGTTTATAAATTTATTTTAGCATTTTGAGTTCACAAATATTGGAACGCATGTCCTCTTTAAATTAAATTTCAGGATCAGTAGTTTACTAACTCAAGAAAATGTAGAGTTTTTTTTATATATTATGAATGTAGGAAATATATACAATATATATACAAAATATATACAAATATATACAAAAACAGTAATTAAGAAAAATACCCAAAGAAGTTGGTTCGAAAAAGTTATGTTAATGGAATTTTAGTTTATTCGTAACGTTTTTGAAGCATAATTTTTGTACTCTTAGATCTACTTTTGTAATGTTTTCATTAATATTGGATATGAATGTCACATTTATTAAAGACAATTAAGAAAGACTTGTGTTTTTTTCAGTAAATGTGTACAGATTAAGTTCATTTATAAGTTACCAAATTACTTAAATTGTGTATTTTGCCTTTATATAAATTGTATATATTTAGTTCATACACAAGTCGGTATATGATTTTACTTTTACATTTCTTGGGCCAATTTAAACTAAAAGATAGCTGATATGGTAGAAAACTGTACAATCATTTAAAGTGAAAGCAGTAAAAACTGTCATGAAACTTATTTTACTGTAATTTGGTGGTCACTGCTTAGATTATACTGATTAATAAAATTAAATTATAAGTAATTTTGATTTTGTTGCTCATAGGTTTCCAATAATATAAATTCATCATTGAAAAGTAAACTATTTAAAATGATTTAAAAATAAATACGTGAAATTTTGTATCATGCTTGAAAAGTGATATAGAACGAACATTTTTGAAAAATAAATTCCGCGACATTTGGAAGGTAATTTTAAGAAGTATGATATAAAGCATTAATTACCTTTTGAAGGGTTTAAAATACTTTCCAACTTACTTTGTTATCCCAGTGTAAAAAAAACTAAACAAATTACACTAAGTCGTTGAGTCTACAAAAAAAGTTTTTGGGCAATGGCAGATGGGTCCTTAAAAATGACTTCATGTATGGCTCCAATGCAATTCAGGATGTGTAAGGGAGAGGCTGGTAATAAGCCGCACTTTGTAGAGGTGGGAAAGGATTTCTGGCTATCAATGAAAATCATCTTTTTCAAATGGCCAGATCGGAGCCTGGCAAGCATAGAGAAAGTTTTACGGGGCAAATTTAAGGCAAGCAGCTCTCCTGGTGTTCCACTGATATATTAGAGATGAAAAGGTACTGGAGATGATCTGCACAATTTCTTTTTAAGTACGGACAGCTTACTTACCAACTTACTCAATAGATGGCAGCAGCAATTATGATGGTTTTGAATTCTTCAATGGAAGCGAGAAAAATAAGGTTTAATTTTTCCGCAGAGTTGGGTTTTACGAAGAACGGGGCCCATTTCGACCAATCTCCGAAGGATACCCACAAAATATTGAAAAGAAAAATAATTAATTTAGTGATGCCATTTGAAATGAAGTGAATTGAGCAGTTGAGACAGTAGAAAACATTTTTAAAGTAAAAATAATCATTTAAGTGTGTTGTTAAATAATTAAGTGATAAATTATCGAATAAATACATCTTTCCCAATTTCATTAATGACAGGGACCCCTTGAAATGTATGGGCCCCACTTGAGGGAATCGGTGGAATCGGCTTGTTTTTATCGGCCCTATTTTATAGATAAAGCGCATTGCTGATGAGGTGAAAATAACAAACTTAATTCTTAAAATGCGCATAGAGCTCATAGTGTGCACGTCAATTTATATTACCTACTTAACACTTCTTGAAAACAAAGTGATGAGGTGGTGGAAATGGGTCATCTTTTGCATTTCAAGGTTTCATAAGACGATTGATACAAAAAATGCAAAGTGGTTTATGCATAGCAAATGAAACCTGAAATTTTTCGTTTGTTACAATGAAGCAAAAACCTTGTTTATTAATTTTGAATAAATGAATATTTTTAATATATATGTGTAGTACGATAATTTAAGAAATTCTCTTTTGCTGAATAAAGCACACCTACTGATAAATTTATCAGTATGTGTGCAAAATTCAGCAAAAGAAACTTTCTTAAATTATTGTATTACACATATATATTAAAAATATTTATTTATTCAGTATTAATGAACAAGTATTCTGCTTCATTGTAACAAATGAAAAAGTTTTCTGGTTTAATTTCTTTTGCATAAACCATTTCTCATACCAACTCTCTCGTCATCATAAAAAAATCGGTGATATCTTGACGATATAACTCGTCATTAGCAAAATTGATCTGATCTTGATGGATGAGATATCTCGTCGAAATCACTTTGGTGGTTAAACGAAAAATTCAACGGTGTTTTACTTCATACACGTGTAGCTATCGTTTGATGAACCAGAATTAAAAAAACAGAGGAACTGGTGACTCAAAAATCATCGATTCAGCTAAAAGAGATTGACCGAGTTTTCTATAGAAATATAAAAACGAAATACATCACTTTTCTGTCTCGTCAAATGATGAAAGGATGTTTGTTCGACATACTGTAAAAATTTTAAGTCGATCAATCCTAGTTTTATAGACATCGTGCCAAACACTCGCGAAAGAGCTGTTCCGAGAAATACCCTTTTAAGTTCTACATCTGCTTGCTGAGTCTACAACTGCGCGTTCTGTAATGGCTTATAACTGGGCCAACTATACGAATTTCGACTTGAAATTTGGCACATATATTCCTACGATCCTAAAAATAAAATTACGTGAAATATACATAAATTTTTACGCCGAAAGGATGACTTGAAGTTGTAAATGCTAATTTACTTAATTTTTTAGGTACCTTTTCTCGGATTATACTGCAGATATAGATTCGAATTATTTTTGTATATCCAATATACTTTATTTATATACTAAAGAGAGAATTTAGTACTTTTTCCAAAGAATTAAAAAGGTTCCGAAGTAGCACAGTTGGAAATAACGGATTTCGTAACTCGGTCCAAATAAAGACCGTCGTGTACGGCGGGGCTGCAGAACGTTAAATCTGTCACGGCCTCAAATGTCGTCACGTTAGCGTGGTGTGGAAGTTTGGAGAATGGGTGCCAGCTCAAGTGTGAACTCGTCATTTGACCGTGGTTCAAAATTACGAGATGTTGTCTTCGGATTTTTCCCTTCGGGATTTATTCCGGACAGTTACCAATAGCCAGTTGTGTTGCTCCAGTGTGATGCTAATTAACTACTTACCAACATTAAAAAAATATTTACATACTTAAAAGATAATCACATATTTTTTGCTCTTGAAAATTAAAAAAATATTTATCCTTCACGAAAAGCAAAATGGTTAATTCAGTATACTTAATGATGCTTGTAGAGTATGTTGAGAAAGTTTTACTTACCAGATTAAAGTAGCCTTTTAGAAAAGGAACCTCGAAGACAGAAAATGCATAATTAAAAAAAATAGAGTTTAGGGTTCACAAAATACGGATCAATTCCTTAAGTTTAATATAAATTTATTTATATTTTTTATAAATTCTAATATAAGCTGAAAAGCAAAATGAAATAACTTTAGAAAGAGCATAAAACAGACTATTTTTTGCACAAACTGAAACATTAACTTTAAGATTTTTAAATTTTTGATTGGGAAATTTGTTTGCTGTAGAAAATATTTTACTATAAATGGAAGTTAATTAAATTTTTAGGGCTTACTTTATGCTATTTCATAGATAGTTTTTTTTATACATTTTAAGTCAACAAAATCCGGACACTGGTTACAAATCTTTTAATGCATTCACAATAATAACACTACTGTTATTCTATTGACCCATTCTGTAGAATATAATCCTTTGAAAAGATATATCGTTTCTTTCATTAGAATATAATCCTTTGGAAAGATATATCGTTTCTTTCATTAGAATATAATTCTTTGGAAAGATCGTTCTCTTTTCATTAGAATATAATCCTTTGGAAAGATTCCATTAATCGTTTCCTTAGAAGAGAATCTTTCCTTAAAAAGTAGAAAGAGTAACGGATTAGAAACCGGAGGGTTGCGAGTTTGAAACTCGGTTCAAGCAAAGACCGTCAGGTACACGGGGGGTTGGTGCACGTTGAATCTGTCATGGCCTCAAATGTCCTCACGTTGGTATGGTGTGGAAGTTTGGAGAGTGAGGTACAGCTCAGGTGTTGACCTCGTCATCTGATCATGATTCAAAATTAAGATGTGTTGTTCTCGAATTCGGGATTGATCCCGGACCATCGCTAATAGCCCGTTGTGTTGCTCCAGTGAAACGTCAACTACCTACTTACCTCTTATGTATCAGTACGAGCCGCGGTAATCCAGTTTGGTAGCTTCACAAATTAGCAACCGGAGGATTGCGAGTTCGAAACTCGATTCAACCAGACTGTCGTGTACGTGAACGTTGAATCTGTTGTCTCTTCAAATTTCCTTATGTTGGCGTGATGTGAAAATTTGGAGATTGGGGTGCCAGCTCAGGTGTTGACCTCCACATCTGACCGGGTTTCAAAATTACGAGGTTTTGCCTTGGGATTTTTCCTTCGGGATTGATACCCCACCGTCATCAATAACCCGTTGTGTTGCCCCAGTGTGACGTTAATTTAACTACCTTGAAAATGTTCTATCTCTGCTTTCCTTAGAATGGAATCATTTGAAAAGATTGTATTGGTCAAGAAGGTTAAAATTGGTTAGTAGTCATGCATGGAAGACTGCAGGTTGCAAGGTGCAATTATGCGTGCGGACCCTTCAGAGAGAGAGAGAGAGAAAGAGAGGAAGAGATATAGAGAAAGGGAGAGAAAGAGAGGGAGAGATATATAGAGAAAGGGAGAGACAGAGAGAGAGGGAGAGATACATAGAGAAAGGGAGAGACAGAGAGAGAGGGAGGGAGAGAGGGAGAGAGAAAGTGAGATAAAGACAGAGAGACAGAGACATAGGGAGAGAGACAGAAAGAGGGATATATATATACGCATATATATATATATAGAGAGGGGGAGATATATATATATATATAGAGGGAGGGAGGGAGAGAGACAGTGAGAGGGGGATATATATAGAGAGAGAGGGAGGGAGAGAGACAGAGGGAGAGAGACAGAGAGAAAAGGAGATAGAGGGAGAGAGCCATAGAGAGAGTGAGAGAGGGGGAGAGCCAGAGAGAGAGGAAGAGGGAAGGAGGGAGACAGATAGAGAGGGAGGGAGAGAGCGGCACAGAGAAGAGAGGGAGAGCTAATATAAACTCAAACAATCTCTTGATGGTTGGTTGGATTGGTTTTTATGGCGCAAGGGTCATATTTAGCCATGCCGCGCAAAACAACATCAAGTAATAGATATACACACGTAAGGACATGTTTTGCTAACACAGAAGGGAGAAATACATCTAGGGTGGAATCGAACCTGACAGGAATCAGACCCGCGCTGCCTACAACTCGCAGGTTGCTAGCGCAGTGTGCATACCCACTGAACCACGACGGCCCCGTTAACATCTGGTAGGTAGGTAGTTAATTAACATCACCCTGGAGCAACACAACGGGCTATTGGTGACGGTCTGGGATCAATTCCAAAGAGAAAGATCCCAGGACAACTCGTAATTTTGAACCACGGTCAGATGACGAGGTCATCTGAACTGGTACCCCACTCTCCAAACTTCCACGCCACGCCGAAGTGAATATCTGGAACTGCGATATGGAGTGCAGATGGAGAGTCCTCATAAGGAGACACTGAATAATGAAAATTATCGAGCGGTACGAATAGCATAATAACATATTTGAAAGGATGGAATGAGTGGATTTGTGAGATGAAAAACGACCCAGTGCCCTCTCTTCGCTCTAACTGCTTGAGAGAGAGTTTAGAATTCACAGAGCATTTTGTTTTCAGCTCGTTTAGCTTTTCCCAGCTGAACCTGCAGCTGGAAACCATACGTTTCCATCAATCAAGGAAATTCCAGCTTCATCTGCATGGGGTGAGAGGGCGCTTTCAGCCGAAGGCTTTCGGTTGGTTGAGGTTGAAACCGATTAATTATTCCCTGAAAACTGAGACATAAATACGGGAAACTGATGTTAAATCATTGATAAAGCGACGGTTGAAATACTAACCTGCTTTGTTGGTGACAGACATTTCAGACATTGGACTGTGGTCGGATGGTGGATATCAAACACCGAAAAAAATGGTATAAAACAGTTTTCCCAAGTATTTCGAACAGGTACTTTTTCTCATATTGTTTCTCCCGACATTAAGGTTTCACCTACAAAAGTTACATATTAAACTGTTTTAACGGGATGATAGCACAAACATACAGACAGGCAGACTGACGCTGAATAATCCGCCCACTATATTACTGCAAGTACATAACATTTCATGAAAATATATTCACAGTCTTTTTAACGTGATTCGAGTACGAACACGCAAACACGAAATGAAGAGTCTGACGCTGAATAACCTATTCACTAAATTACTGTAAGTACACAAAATATCATAAATATATATTCCGTCGTTTTAACATATACTTGTACAAATGTATATGAAGGATGGTTGCTACTGAGTAACTTATTCACTAAATTACAGCACGCACGCAAAATTTCATGAAGATATAAATTCAGCCGTTTTAACGTGATGCTAGCACAAACATACAGACACAAAAGATAGACAGGCAGGGTGACGATGAATAACTTATTCACTAAATTACTGTAAGTACACAAAATTTCATATATTCTGTCGTTTTAACACAGGCTTGCACAAATATATAGGAAGGACGGATGCTATTGAATAACCTATTCACAAAATTACTGCACACACGCAAAATTTTATGAAAATGTATTCAGCAGTTTTAATGTGATGCACAAACATATTCACAAAATCACTGTAAGTACCCAAAAGTTCATGAATAAATACTCTGTCGTTTTGCCAGAATACTTGCAGTCATGTAGCGTTGAAACCATCGATTGTGCTTTAATATGCACAAAATGGACAAATGAATTGAAACGGGACGAAAATCTCTGTAAATAATTC
Source organism: Meta bourneti (assembly GCA_933210815.1). NCBI lineage: Eukaryota > Metazoa > Arthropoda > Arachnida > Araneae > Tetragnathidae > Meta > Meta bourneti. Next base: position 84,641,356 of record OW119934.1, read on the forward strand.
CTTTAATTTATATAGATGAATATGAGGGCTAAATATTTTTATTTCAACCTCCACACGTCATATATATATGAAAACAGAATCACACGCTTAATCTTACGATAAACAGACTATGACTCTGATAGAAATTTCGCTGTTCCCAAAACTATAAAAACAGCCGGCCCAGATGTGGAACATATTAAAACCAAAGAGCAATTTGTAATTTTTCCTGAATCTTTTTTGCGTCAGTCACTACAAAAAGGGACATTTCATTTCATGAAATTTTCTGCCCGACTAAAGTAAAACCCGAGCGTTTTTGTCCGGCGACGAAAAAACTTAACTCGCTCGCTCCAACCTGTGTTTATTTTTTCAGAAGTAATTGTTGTTAACTCAATCATGAATAAAAAAATCGAAGTGCCGTACACGAGAAACCTTTTAATATGAACCCGCCTCCAATACGCCGAACCAAAAAATATTTACCAAAAAAAAGCAACTGTGTTAAATTAACCCACAAGGTGGAAGCAAACATTGGTATAGACTGAAAAGAAGATGAAATGAATAAAAAGGAAGAACTACACAATGGAGTTCATTTTTTCCCTATTTTAGTGACGCCGTTTTTTCCCGTTCATTTTCAAAAAAATAAAGTTTATATTCGTTTCAAATTCTTTTCTTCCCATTGGATACATCACGAAATTTTTATAACTAACACTTTTCACTTTTCATCATTTTTCCATATGAATAGCTTTCTTCAACTAGAGCTCGTTTTATCTTCCTATGTTTTGATACATTTCCCCCTTTTTTACCCCCTGTCTCCAACTGTATCTCAAATGAGGCCCGGCCGAGGTTTGAAGTTCTCAAAAACAATTTTCCTATTTGACGACATTTTCTGCGTTTCCGAATATCATAGCACTCGCCTTTGTATTGGAAAGAAAAGTAACGAAAAAAATTATGAAAATAAATAAGTAATGAAACTTTTTTCAAATTTTTGTTATTAGATTTTCTGTCCGCTTAAGGGGAAATATTTTTAAGTATCAAAACACACATCCGCTTATTTACTTTAGTTTTTGATCGTGGCAAATTTTTTTGTTCTTAGTGTTGACATTTGACGTATTAGCTTTAAGCTTGTTATTACTTCTTCCCGACGGTTTAATTAAATGTATACTTTGTTACCGTTTTCATCACGCGTAACAGCGTTCTCTCCGAGGTAACACACATTGGGAAATGAGAGAAAATGTTTAATGAAATCTCATTGCGTAGTAAAAAAGCAAAGCATGATGCGATATTGAAGAAAGTCGATTGGATTGTTAATGTCTTTAATCCACGTTCTTTAAATGGTTATAAAATTAAAGATATTTATTTTCAAAGATAGATTTTATTTTGTTAGACGTGTTTAGCCAGTTAAAACAGTAAGTTTTATTTGCATAAGTTAACCCTCCTAGTGGTTGTCTCGACCTGGTATCTCGTCATTAGCAAAACTGACCAGATCTTGATAGACGAGATTTTTCGTCATCAAAAGAAAACTGACGGGTCTTGGTCTCGTCACCATAAAAAATTCGACAATATCTTTACAAGTTATCTCATCATTAACAAAATTAGGCAGATTTTGATGAACGAGATATCTCGTCGAAACTTATTGGAGGGTCAACAAGATTTTTGTCATTAGATTTTTGTCCTCTTAAGGAGAAATATTTTTAAGTATCAACACACACATCTGCTTACTTTAGTTTTTGATAGTGGCAAATTTTTTATCCATAGTGTTGACATTTGACGTATAAGCTTTAAGCTTGTTACTACTTCTTTCCGACGGTTTAATTAAATGTATACTGTGTTACCATTTTCATCACGCGTAATAGGGTTCTCTCCGGGGTAACACACATTGGGAAATGAGAGAAAATTTTTAATGAAATCTCATTGAGTGATGAAAATCAAAGCATTTTGATCTATTCTTAGATAGTAAAGTCATATTGAAAAAAGTCGATTGGATTGCGAATATGTCTTTAATTCAAGTTCTTTTAATGCAAGGGTTATAAAATTAGAAGTATTATTTGTTAACTTTGATTTGTTTGAAGTTTTACTTCAGTTATATCGGTAAGTTTTATATGCATTAGTTAACAAGATTTTGCCACTAGATTTTCCGTCCTCCTAAGGCCAGATATGTTTAACCCTACAAGTGGTTTCGTCGAGATATCTCATCCATCAAGATCTGACCAAATTTGTCAGAGACAAGATATCTCGTGATCAAGATATATATTGCCGATTTTTTTATGACGACGAGATTAATATCTGGTCAGTTTTCTTCTAATGACGAGATATCTCGTCCATAAAGATCTGGTGTCTATTGCTAAGGACGAGATATCTTGTCGAAACAACCACAAGGAGGGTTAAATATCAACCACCATCCGCTTATATTTACTTAGTTTTTAATCGTGGCAATTTTTTTATCTTAGAGTTGAAATTTGACGTATTAGCTTTAAGCTTGTTATTACTTCTTTCCGACGGTTTATCGTCATCTGACCGTGGTTCAAAATGACGTGGTGTTGTCTTCGGATCTTTGCCTTGGGGATTGATCCCGGACCGTCGCCAATAGCCCGTTCTGTTGTTCTAGTGCGACGTTAATTAAAATACCTACCTATCTTCCGACGGTTTAATTAAATGTATACTGTGTTACCGTTTTCATCACGCGTAACAGCGTTCTCCCCGAGGTAAGACACATTGGGAAATGAGAAAATGTTTAATGAAATCTCATTGCTTAATGAAAATAAACTGATGTATTCTGTTCTAGATAGAGAAGGCAGATATTGAAGTCGATTGGATTGCCAGTATGTCTTCAATTTACGTTCTTTAATGCAATGGCTATAAAATTTAAAAAATATATTATTTGTCTTCATAGCTAACTTTGATTTTATGACGTGTTTAGTCAGTTTTAATGGTTAGTTTTGCAAGTATAACCAGAGGAAATTTTATCACAAAGGCTCTTGGGAAATATGAAACAATACGAAATTTAAGCCCTAATGTTTTATTTTCATCATAGATAGGCTTAACTTTTTCCGAATAACACCCCGCTGTATTATTTTCACCCCAAGTCTCGTTCTGAACCCCCAATTCACTCTAATTTTATTGTGTCTCATTGCTTCAGCCTTCTTGTTCCTATCCTTACATTTGGCGTAGCTCGTCCGCTTTTGGACTCTGCACCATAAAACTCTGTGGCGAACTTAGCTACCACTACAAAAATTACCTACGATACAATAGTGTGTACGAGGGCTGTTCAATAAAGAATGATCATAAATTAATAAAAAATAATTATCTGTACTAATCCTCCAAATTTTGATGGTCTTTCTAAAAATACTCCCCATTACATGCAATGCACTTATCCCACCTTTTTCCAGTCTTCAAACACATGCTGGAAGCCATTTTTTTCAGGTCCTTCAAAATCGCCTCCGTAGCTTTCCCCACTGCCTGTGATGATGAAAAACGCTTTCCCCGGGGGTGTTTCTTCAAATTCAGGAAAAGAAAAAAAATCGTATGGTGCTAAATCAGGACTATATGGAGGATGGGGAACACACGTGACTTTGATTTTTGAAAGATACTCAACAACATTGGTAATATGCGGCCTTGCGTTATCATGGTGTAGCATCCATCCTGTTGCTTTCAAATGGGGCCTTTTGTGATGGGTGTGGCCTTGGAGGGTTTTCAGTACATCTCTATAGTATTCTCCAGTTACAGTTGTATGTGGTGATACGACATGCTGATACACCATTAATCGAATATCGAAAAATGACATGATCATGACTTTCCCAGTAGAAGCAACCACTCTCGTCTTCTTCGGTGTTGGTGATGAAGGAGACTTTCACACAGAGCTCTGTTGCTTGGACTTAGGGTCATAATGATGAAGCCAACTTTCGTCAGCAGTGATAATTTTCGAAAGAAACATTGCATCATTTTGTAGCCTTGATTTCAACTCCGAACAAACCTCCACACGCACATCCTTTTGTTTGGGAATGAGCAGTCTCGGAACCCACCGCGCACAAACACTTTTCCATTTTTGCCGTAGGCGAAAGCAAAACTAGGCGTACTTGGCCGGCTGCCAAGGCCGCAGCAGTGACGTCATGACCGTGAAACTCGCGCCATCTATTCTCCACTTATCCCGTTACACATGCAATATGAATTTTATTTTCTTGATTTTTTTTAATCACCTTTAAAAAAATTATGATCATTCTTTATTGAACAGCCCTCGTATATATATCAGTGTAACCCAACGCCACCATGGAGTACTTTCTGATAGACAAAGTTGCACTGTTTCACACGAACTTGCTAAATAAGTAACCGACGGACGTGATTTGAACACGCAAACTTTATAAACTTCGATGGATGGAACCACTATGAGTAGTTGAATTGCCAATGCGATGCTAATCACTTCCAACAACCATCTGAGGCTCTGTGATAGCAGGGATTGCTCAATTTCCTATCATAGATTCACTCCATTCGTTGCTGCTCAGCCTTCTCTCTTCACAAGGTGCCCACACTCGGCTGCTAAAGGCAACACAGGGCAATTACGATCGCAATCTTAAAATTGCTTGACCACTCATGCGAAAGTACATACGTGATCTTAATACAGCTCTCACGGTCCCACGCAAATGGCAATCACTCAACTAGTGGTATCTATCGAATTCGGCTACCGCTAAATTCTGGAGGGGGAGTATTGTGGCGAACTTAGCTACCACTACAAAAATTAACTTACGATACAATAGTATATATAGCAGTGTAACCCAACTCTACCATGAAGTACTTTTTGGTAGACAAAGTTGCACTGCTTCTCACGAGCTTGCCAAAACTGCAATCAACCATATAGCATGTTTACAACCTTTCGATTGAACTTAATTAAACCTGAACTTTTTCTCTCACAGCTAACTCTCGTTATGGCATGGAACAAATACGCTCACATTCGTGTTTATTTCTTCCTCTGTTTTGTGGTAGTCCTGTGCATTCCATCACAACACATAACACTTTAGATGCATGTGTTTATAGACTTTGTGTGTTTCACTTGTGTAAGTCTACGAAAAATTAATAAATTAATGAGAAATACGGCAATAAATATAAATTATTTACCATCTGAATTCGTAAATGCAGCACATCACAACTTTCATCTAGTGGAACTCAATGACGAATCGTATCTCGAGTAACACATTTAGTGAGTAGAATATTTTCCTGTTTTCTCGGAATTTTGTTTTCCGACTCTGTATTTCACCGAAAGCCAACGAAAAATTAATGAATTAATGAGAAATACAGTAATACATATAAATTATTTACAAAATCTTAATTCGTTAATGCAGCATATTACAACTTCCATCTAGTGGAACTCAATGTCGAATCGTATTTCGAGTAACGCATTTAGTGAGTAAATTTTTCCTCTGTTTTCTCGGAATTATATTTTCCGACTATGTGTTTCACCTGAAAGTCTACGAAAAATTAATGAATTAATGAGAGAGAGAAATACAGTAATAAATAAAAATTATTTACCATTTCAATTCGTAAATGCAGCACACCACAACTTTCATATAGTGGAAATCAATGACGAATCGTTTCTCGAGTAACACATTTAGTGAGTAGAATTTTTCCTGTTTTCTCGGAATTATATTTTCCAACTTTGTGTATTTCACCTGAAAGTCAACGAAAAATTAATATATTTTAATGAGAAATATGGTAATAAATATAAATTATTTACCATCTGAATTCGTAAATGCAGCCCATCACAATTTCTCAATGAACAACTTTCTCAACTTCTCAATGAACAACTTTCTCAACTTCTCAATGAAACACAATGATGAATCGTATAACATGAGTAATTTTTTCAAACTCCCGGAGCTTTTGTCATTAATATTCAACGATAGGAGCTTCAAATTTCTTTTTAAGCTAAGTTTTTACGAAGCAGTTATCAAATTAAATGAATACTTACGTCACATACATCGCTGTCAAGGAATTGCTCGTTACTGTTTACGTCGCATACTGGCATTTTGCCATTGAGGTGCTTCGAAGCTGAAAAAGCAGAATGCCAGTGCCGTTTATGGATGGTATCAATTAGCCTGGACATTAAAATCTTAATTAAATTTTAACCAGCAGTTTTAGGAAAACTAAAACAATTCGGGTTATTTTTGCCTTTGGAGGAAAAACGGCTTTTTCGTTATGTTTGGGGATCACGTATTTTGAAGAAGGTTAAGAAGGCACACTTTTATAACAGTTTTTCAAAGATAATAAGAATAGAAGAATATCGAAGCTTATGTTTCAGTTTATGTAAAATAGTCTGTTTTATGCTCTTTCCAACGATACTTCATTTTGTATTGCAGCTTGCATTATAATTTGTAAAAAATATATAAAATAGTAAACTAAAAAAATAGATTCAAATTTTGAACTTTAAACTCTGTTTTCTCAAAATGTGCCTTTTGTCTTTGAGGTACCTTTTCTAAGAAGCTTCTTTAACCTGGTAAGTAAAATTTTCTCAACATGTTCTAGAAACATCATAGAATATACTCAATCGACAGTTATGCTTTTTGTGAAGGATAAATATTTTTTTAATTTTTAAGAGCAAAAACGTAATTTTCTAATAAATTGTATGTAAATATTTTTTGTTATGAAAAAAGTACTAAATCCTCTCTTTAGTATATAAATACACAAAAAAATTCAAATCGGTACCTTCAGTATAATCCGATATATAAATAAAAATTAAGTAAATTAACAAAACAACTTTGGACCTTTAAGCCATCCTTCAGGGGATATTTCCTTTTCTCGGCGGTTGGCGTGGTGTGGAAGTTTGGAGAGTGGGTTGCCAGCTCAGGTGTTGCCTCGTCATCTGACCGTGGTTCAAAATTACGTGGTGTTGTCCTCGGATCTTTCCCTTTGGGATTGATCCCAGACCGTCACCAATAGCCCGTTGTGTTGCTCCAGTGTGACGTTAATTGAAAATACCAATACCTCTTCTCGGCGAAAAAACCTCGATTTTGTGTATTTTTAACATAATTTTATTTTTAGGATCTTAACATATGTGCCAAATTTCAAGTCGAAATTCATATGGTTGGCCCAGTTGTAAACCATTAACAGACTTGCGTAGCATGTGTGCAGAATGCACACGCACGCAAACACATACACACAAAGGGCCTTATTTATATTGCGGGTCTGATTAAAATATTTGGAGGGCCCTATCTGGGCTGCAGGCCAGGCAAACCGGCGTGTATCTGGACTGTGGGTCTGTCTAATAAATCTGTCTAATAGAATCTAAATAGAGAGCCGGTAAAAATATTTGGAAGGCAGTATCTGGCCTCCGGACCTAAGTTGTAGCGTAAGATAAATCTATTCGCTACAACTTATTTATCTTACTCGTACGATTATTTGTGAAAGGATTGGTTAAACCTGACCCCAACGAGATATAGAAACGCAACAGAATTGAAAAAAAGAGAAAAGAATAAAATTAGAATACACAAAAAATAAAAGCGATTTTTCTGTTATCTATGACGTGCATCATTGCGTGAAGCTTTGGGGACATTTTTAGCGATAAAGCGTGGGATAAGCATAAATAAAGCAAAACAAATTGCTAAGTCTAAGAGGAATGACAGTTGAAGGAAAAATTACAATACAAAAAGTGACTCTCTTTACTCTATGTTTTATGTATACAGTGAAATAGAATAAGAAAAAACGGAAGAACTGTCAGAGATTTCGAAAAATACGAAAAAATGTAAGGGAATAAAAGCGATTTCCCACAAACTCAAATCCACAGGTTTCTCATTTGTGGAAATGCGAAAAAAATGTTCCAGGTAAAGGATCTATAGGTAAGATTATGATTTAAGTTTTTGTAGCTTTTAAGTTTAACGAATTTTAAGTTTTCATAATTTGTACTCAAATAATAAAACAGTTGCACATTTTATTCTGTAAGAAATACTACTACAGCCACTACTATTCTAAGGGTGATGGTGCACGGGGCAACTTGTGAAGCCTGACTCAGAACGCGCTTCTTTTTGTCGCGATTTCGCTCGTGACCTGGGTGGCGCGTTCCGAGCGATTCAGTCGGTTTTCTTCCCTGTCAGGAGGAAAAAGCGAATCCGGCTTTGCGTTGCTCAAGTTGCCTCGTGTGTCACTCACCTATGAAAACAAAAACAATAGGTTGGCGAAGTGGTTCGACTTGCTAATCGTGGCTGATCAGCGGATGGGGGGGGGTGCGATTTGATGAGCAGCGCTACCCCGTGTGACAGGAGCAATAGAAATGTATTCACCCAACCGATTTGGGTCACGCTGCTCAAAACGCTTCGTGTGTCACCCCTCTAAGAAAACAATCGGTTGGCGAGGTGGCGCCACCACAATAATGTACCCAAAAATTAATCCTCAATCATCAATTAAACTTCAAGATCAAAAATCTAGAAACTGTTATCGTATCGACTTCCTCATACCACCATCATTAAAATTCAAACCTTTAGTTTTAAAATCGTAACTAATCTACATTCCCAGTAAAAAGTAAAATGCATTCTTTCTACTCCTGTTGGAAATCCCGAAAGTTCACTTAAGTTTAAAGTGCATAAAATGTTATGAAAAACTCTTATCTCAAAAAGCTATTAAATGAATTCGGATACTTTTATAAGGAAATTCACAAGGGTAGTCCAACATTCCACAAAACTTACGCCACAATAACGTACCCAAAATTTAATCTCAGACACATTAATTCTCAAGAAATAGTCATCAATTAAACTTCAAGATCAAACCTCTACAAACTGTCATCGCATCTACTTCCTCAATCGCTAACACTGAAATCCAAACCTCTTGGTTTCAAATCCTAACCAATCTACGTTCCCCGAAAAAATGCATTCTTGGTACTCCGATTGGAAGTTCCCAGAGTTCTCTAAAGTTCATAAGTAACAAAATATTAATTTGTGAAAAACTTATATCGGAAAAATTGTATTAAATGGATTCGGAGATATTTTTATAAATTCACAAGCAAATCAGAATTCCACAAAACTTACACCACACAATAACGTACCCAAAATTTAATCTCAAACACACATTAACTCTCAAGAAATCCGGTCATGAATAAAACTTACAAACTGTCATCGCATCTACTTCCTCAATCGCCAACACTGAAATCTAAACCTCTCGGTTTCAAATCCTGACTAATCTACGATCCCCGAAAAAATGCATTCTTGGTACTTTGGTTGGAAGTTCCCAGAGTTATCTAAAGTTTATAATAAGTAGCAAAATATTAATTTGTGAAAAACTAATATCAGAAAAATTGTATTAAATGGATTCGGAGATACTTTTATAAGGAAATTCACAAGGAAATCAGCATTCCACAAAACTTACACCACACACAATAACGTACCCAAAATTTAATCTCAAACACATATTAATTCTCAAGAAATCCAGTCATGAATAAATAAATATGGCCCTTGCGCCAAAAAACCAAATCAAGCATGAATAAAACTTACAAACTGTCATCGCATCTACTTCCTCAATCGCCAACACTGAAATCCAAACCTCTAGGTTTCAAATCCTAACTAATCTACGTTCCCCGAAAAAAATAAATATATTCTTGGTACTCCAGTTGGAAGTTCCCAACACAGAAAGCACGATCTTGTCATTAAGAGAGCAGTTTAAGCTGCTGCTTTAATTGTCGGCTTCAACTAATGTTGGAGGTCATTTCACGTGCTCTTCTTATTCCCTTGCTCATTATTCTAGGATAACAGAATACAAGCGAGAGACAGGATAGCCTTTTCAACAAGATGCGCTAACTCGAGAACCGATTTGAAGCATTCGAAGATGATTAACTGTAAGCTCGGATCGTATAATTCTGTGTGGGATAGCGAATAACTCTGGCACGACGGGCTTTGCTTTCGGATGTAATTATCCGTTTCTTGCGCAAATATCATTTCAATGGATCTTCGGTTAATTAGAAGAAAAATTATGTCATCGGTGACAAAAGAGTTGGGCTGTGCATGAAATTATCTGTGCGATCGGTTCGATGGCAGTGGCCATAAAAAGGCAAGAAATAAGGGGATCGGGAAACGGAAGAAATGTTGCAGTGACAAAACAAACTCGGTTTCAAGTGTGTTTGCAGTTATGAAAGGTAGTACGTATATAAATTGATTGGTACTTGAAGGCATTTGTGTGGAAGTAACCTTTTATTCGCGTAATGCTCAATAGGTGCACTCTGAACGTTCGAGACATCGAAATACAAGATTCAATGAAACGTTTTACTCTTCCTTCATATAAATTTAATTTCGATTCAATGAAATGTCGAGAAGAAATGCATTACACAGAAGAGAGGAAAATGATATCAATAAAATCAGAAAGTTAAAAAATTGCTTGATTTTTAAGTAGGTAGGTGGTTTTTGTATATTCAATATTGGATATACAAATATTTTGTATATCTAATAAACATTTACCTGTATACTGAAGTAAGGATTTAAAATATTATATTCTTTAGATGATAGGTAGGTATTTTAATTAACGTCGTACTAGAGCAACACAATGGGCTATCGGTGATGGTCCGGGATCAAACCCATAGGAAAAGATCCGAGGACAACATCACGTAATTTTGAACCGCTGTTAGATGACGAAGCAACACATGAGCTGGCACCCCACTCTCCAAACTTCCACACCACGCAACGTGGACATTTGAGTCCACGACGGATTTAACGTGCACCAGCCCCCTTTGTACACGACGGTCTTTGGTAGAATTCGAACTCGCAACCCTCCAGTTGCTAATCCGTTACTCTTCCAACAGGGCTACCATGGCCCCTATATTCTTTAGAATTAAATAAATTATGTAGTAAAATTAAATTATCAAATCACAAAATTCTTCATTATTTTACCTTAAAAATTTGTATATAAAAATAATTACTCAACTTATAACAAAACATTTAGTTTATTATAGCAGATATTATACTCTATAATATCTGCAGATTGGAAAATGTTTAATTCCCAGGCTAAAATTTTGGAGAGTGGGGTGCCAGCTCAGGTGTTGACCTCGTCATCTGACCGTGGTTAAAAATTACGAGATATTGCCCTCGGATCTTTCCCTTCGGGATTGATCCCGGACCGTCACCAACAGCCCGTTGTGTTGCTGCAGTGCGACGTTAATTCACCTACCTGCTTGATTATTTAACATCCCTCACAAAAATTTATTCTGATAGTCCAGCAATCGAGGAAAATTTAATTAGCTAGACTGGAGTATCTATTATCTTAAAATTCAGTGTATTATGATTTTACTGTAAAATTTAAAGACCAGCTGGGGTGAAAGATTTTTGTATGAATTAAACCAAAATTTTTAATTGAATCATTGATTAAAAAATCCAGTAAAATCGATCAATGTCCGATGTGACGAACAGCCTCTTTTGTTAAAACAAGACAAAGCTTCAATACAGAATCTATTTACTTAACGGTATCTGGGACAGAGGAAACTATTTCAAAAAGTGCACGGGGTACATGATCTAAGATTTGAAGTATTGAGAAGTGTACAAACAAGAAAAAACTTGTTTACTCAGAGTTCTGTCTACTTTTTTTGTCTGTTGACACAGAGGAAAAAAATTGTCCGATTGTCAAACAGAAGATCATCGAACAATGTCGTCGTCTTCTGTAACAAATTTCAGCGTTTATCTTACCATTGTTAAGCTATGTGAGAAGCCACAGATACTGTTTTTCTAAAGTTTAGAAGCTGTTGTGAAACATTTTATCTCCTGCAAATGCTATGTATAGCTTAATTTATTAAATGTTTTGTGAGCTTGTATTACCTTTTTCTATCTTACTTTCTCCAGACGCTTTTATGTGAATTAAAAGAGGATATTTACTTTATAAAACTTAAGTTATATAGAGACGAAGATTTAAGAGATAGAGAGAAAAAGGGACTTAGACTTTTGAGAGGAAGCAAATATTTAATTTAAACCTCTTGGTGCTTGTCTCAACGAAGTATCTCGTCATTAGCAAAACTTGCCAGCTTTTGATGGAGGAGATATCTTGTTATTTAACTCAGTATAATATAAGATTTTAATCTCTTCTGGTGGTTGTCTCGACGAGGTTACGAGGAAATTCCTTATAAAAATGTACTTAAGGAGACATAAACAAATTTATCAAACATGACAAATCCTTATTCTATGTTAATAGGTATCTCATCATTAGCACAACTGAACAAATCTTGATGAACAAGATATCACGTCAATAGAAGAAAACTGATCAGATCTTGATCTCGTGATCATAAAACAATCGGCAATATCTTGATCACGAGATATCCTGTCATTAGCAAAATTGGTCAGATCTTGATAGACGAGATATCTCTTCTAAACCATTTGGAGGGTTAATTAAGGTATGATCCTAAATTCGAATAAAAATGGCGTTTGTGACTTTTATAACCAAACGAATCTCATCTCGTGATTAGCTTGAGATTTGGTTATGAGGAAAGTCCTATAAAAATGCATTTAAGGAGATATGGAATCAAACAAGACAAATCGTTTTTCTACAATATATTAATAGGTATCCTATAAGTATTAATTTAGCATCAGTCCATTAAATATTATGGCCAAACATGGCCCTTGCGCCATAAAATCACAACAAACCAACCAAACCATTAAGAATTATATAAAAAATTCCAACAAACGATATCTTAGTACAACTAGAAAAACACTTTTCAGCAATTCATTTTTATTATGACGATATCTGTACCAAGCTAAAAAGAAACTGCGTTGAGAAAACTTACAATTTGATTTGTTTAGTTTTATTTATGAATATGAACAGCTTTTATATTTTCATGAAAATATTATATGCAGTAGACTGATTTAGATCAAACTCTATAATTCAACAATTTAAAATATTTAAAAGTACTACATTATGGAAAGATGGAGTAAATGATACTAAGCATTTATAAATTCAAGGTTGCATTAACACTAAAATTTTAATTCAATTAATTAATTTAATTGACGTTCGCATTGATTATTGTAGATTTAGTTAATCACACACAATGCTTAATTTAAATTAAGAGGAAAGTTTCAAAAGTGAAGATGAGCAGTTAACTTGTGAAGAGCTGAATTAAATACCATCGTAACTTAAAATGCTTATCTTTAAGGTAGTACAGCTAAATAGAATTCTGCTGAAAAGAGTTTTCAACACAAGTTAATTGCTTTAAAGAAACTCTCATAAAAGGTTTCCCAATCAAATTGGAAAATATTTTGATCTCATGGAGTTTTTCATTAGCTAGAATTTACTCCATAATTTCAGCATAGTGCAGCGTGACATTTTTTTAAAGTTAATTCTTTTACATTAAATTTTTATGAGACTTCCGGATCAAAGTGGAAAACATTTTGATCTCACGGAACTTTCCTTTGAGTAGGATTTACTCCATAATTACAGCATTGCACTTTTTTAGTTAATTCCTTCATACAAAACTGAAAGCTTTGTATGAAGGAATTGAAAGGTAACACAATCAAAATGGAAAATATTTTGATCTCACGGAGTTTTCCGTTGGGTAGGATTTACTCCATAATTACAGCATAAGATTGACCAGGGTAATCAGTATTGTCAAAAACTTTCCGATGAGAAAAGCCGGCTAAATCATTGCTTCTCTTTGCCAAATGTTTTAAATATAGAGAAGATTAAAGGTGGGTAGAAGTTTTAAAAGTTATATTTTCAGCGAAAACAGGTAGAATTTCAAAGTTCCGTAAAATATTTATTTTTCGGTGGATTCTTTTCAAATTCAGAATTTTATGCTCTTTGATTTCATTATGGGGTTAGGTTTTATATTTAAAAATAAAATACTTGTTATGTTTTATCATTTAAAAGTTTATGTTTATGAGCAAAAACGGAAGAAAGTTTTCTAAAATGCCTTAAAGTTTCTCAAAAACTCATTAATAATAAATGAGTTCATACGTAAAAACTAAATTATCCTATAACAATGAAACTTGTACACTTATCAAAGGAATACTTTACCTATAAAATGACATATAGTTATAGTGATGATTGGTTCAATGTTATTCGAATTATGAATTTAAAAATATGATAATCTTACTGCATTGTACAAATTTGAATAAAATTCCAAAATACAGACGATTTTGAGAATAGTTCATTTCATAAAATAAAATTAGTAATTTAACTAAAATTAAAAAGTAATCGAACAGATGCATTAGAATTCAAGTAATCTTGCGGACCTTAAAACTTTAAACTAGCACTTTGGAAAAAAAATTCTTACTTTCTTGCTCATAGACATAAAAAATTCAATAATAAAGGCATTAAAGTAATTTCATTGAAAAATAAGGTATCCAAACTATACAAAAGTTCTAAATTTGAAAAATCTCACTGAATATATTTTACAGAACGTTGAAACTTTCGAAAATATAGTTTGAAGCTCCAGTAATCAATGGTTGGAGGGATTATAAGTTGTTCTCTTCAGAGACAGTAGATGGCGCCACAAAGATTTCTCGAAAAACGTTTCAAGTCTTTGAGAACTTTTCAAAATGTATATTCTTTAAATAATAAATGCATACCACGTTTTGTCTCATAACGTACAGATATATTTAAAATAAAGCACAAATCTTTTCCATTTGAAAAGGGAGTAAAGAGAAAGTAAAATTATTCACAGATGTTCATTTGTGTATGCATTTCATTTAATAAAGATATTTTTCTTTTATAAAATTGAATGAACCAAAGTAAGCGATTACCTTATTTTTCTGTTCAGAATTTTTTATAATATATATTTTAATTAGATATGAATACATGATATGATAATATATGATTTTATAACAATTGATTTTTCAACCTTTGCAACTTTTGGATCTTAATGTTTTAATAAACCAGGAAACCAAGGACCAAAAATTGAATACTTGATTCGTGTACATGTAAGCAATCGTAGAAAAACATCTGCGAAACAAAAGAATTGTTTGTTAATTGAAAAAATAAACTGTTCATTTGAGTTGTCTTTTTCTATAAGGTCCCGATATCCTGCCCTATTTCATTAACAAAACACTTTTCTCTCTCGATTAGAGAACAGCTCGAAAATTATCATGAACAAAAGCATAATGCAAGTAATGACTATACAAGGGTAGATAGGTAGGTAGTTGAATTAACGTCGCACTGGAGCGACACAACGGGTAATTGGTGACGGTTCGGTATCAATCCCGAAGGGAATGATCGAGGACACCACGTAAGCTGCAACCAAGATCAGATGACGAGGTAAACACCTGAGCTGGCACCCAACTCTCAAATTTTCACACCACGTCAACGTAAGGACATTTAAGGCCACGACAGATCTAACGTGCATCAGCCCCCACGTACACGACGGTGTTGGATTGGATCTAGTTTCGAACTCACAACCCTCTGGTTGTTGATCCTCTACTTTTCCAACCGGGCCACCGTGGCCTTGATTTTAAACGCGAACAATAAGACTAGTTTTGTGTTTTGATCAAAGAATACCTCCCAGTGATGCAAATTCCAATCAAAAATCAAAAGCAGAAAATAAATTAGTCGAGCCATCGATAAAACTACAAAATGTATGCCCTGCCTATAAACTTTCCATTTTAACCTACTGAGCATCACGATATTTCCGAGTAGTGTAGTTTGTTTTTACTCCACAACACATTTAATGACTAAAGAACCACATCTATTCGTTGAAGAAATTCATGTATTTTTTCAACTTTTTAAACTATATTTTTCCTTTCTTTAGAATAAAATCCTTTGGAATAGTTCTATTTGTCCTTTAATTAGAAAATAATTCTTTTGAAAATATATTATTGGTCTTTTCTTTAGAAAAGAATCCTTTGGAATGATTCTGTTGGTATTTTCCTTAGAATAGAATTTTTTGGAAATATTTTATTAGACCCCTTTAATTAGAAAATATTCCTTTAAAAAGCTATGATTGGTCTTTTCTCCTCAGAATAGAATCCTTTGGAAAGATTCTGTTAGTACTTTCCTTAGAATTGAATTCATTGGAAATATATTTTTTATTGGTCCATTAATTAGAAAAGAATCCTTTGAAAATATATTATTGGTCTTTTCAAGAGAAAAGAATCCTTTGGAAAGATTCTATTGATCAAGGTCAAAATTTCTTATAAGTAATGCAAGGATGACTGCAGATTGTAAAGTGGAATTATGCGTGTGAATTTCTCAGATGGTTACTTACCTTAAATATTTAGTATTACATCTATTTCCTTTTTCTCACATACCCCGTTTCAATCCTAGCATTTGAATACTGCTATCTCAGTGATAATTATCACCCCTCCCAAATAAGACACGATTGCGATATCAAATCCGTTCCACGAATATTTTCCCAGGCTTTATTCAATAAATTTCCACAGACATATCGTGTACAAATAGGTTCTTTTTGGCCATAACCACCATCATAGGAAAAACTCAAAGACGAGCTTATTGTAAAAGCATTGAAATGGTCATCATTTCAATGTTTGACACTGACTGCAATACTAGTAAAAATTTCCTTAATAAAAGATATATTTCAATTCTATGGAAAGGACCAACAGTATCTATCCAAAGGATTTTTTTCTAACTAAAGGACCGATAGAATACTTCCAAAGGATTCTATTCTAAGGAAAGGATCAATAGTATATTTCTAAATGTTTCTTTTTTTAATTAAAGGACCAATAAAATATTTCCAAATGATTCTATTCTATGGAATGATTCTAAAGACCAATAATATCTTTCCAAAAGATTATATTATAAGGAAAGGGCCAATAGAATATTTTCAAAGGATTCTATTATAAGGAAATGACAAAAAAAATTTCCCAAATAAATTAGATAAAATAGAAATTGAGATAGAATACTGCAAAGGATTCTATTCTAAGGAAAGGACCAACAGAATCTTTCTAAAGAATTCTATTATAAGGAAAGGACCAATAGTATATTTCCAAATAATTCTTTTTTTTATTTTAAAGAACCAATAAAATATTTCCAAATGATTCTATTGTATGGAATGATTCTAAAGACCAATAATATCTTTCCAAAGGACTATATTTTATGGAAAGAGCTAATAGAATATTTTCAAAGGATTCTACTATAAGGAAATGAGACAAACAAAATTTTTCCAAATGATTCTATTCTAAAGAAAGAACCAATAGTATCTTTCCAAAGGATGCTTTCCCCAAGGAAGATTAAATTATTCTTCAATGTTTGCCCATTCAACTTATTTCCATATTGAAGTGACGTTTCCTGTCTTTTTCTGTCTTGACTCAGCTTGGAAAAATATGAACGTTTCGCCATGAAACCCAATTCAACCAACCAATGATATTAATGATTCAACCATCTTTGAATGTTTATGCAATGTTTGACCTACGTTGAAAGTTCAACTATTCTCCAATGTTTATTCAATGCAATGTTCACCTAATTTCCCAAGTCTGTTCTTCAACAAATGTTCATCGTTGAAAAACGATTTAATAATCAAAGTTGAAGATTCAAACATCCTTTTCTAAGTTACTTCAATGTTTGGGCATCAACTAATTCTCTAAGATTCAATTTTTCATTAATGTTTATTAAATGTTAGCTGTTTAACTAATTTAAATGTCCGTTCTTCAACAAATGTTTTTTTAACTACTATGGGTGTATTTCTCTGTGTTACATCAATAGAAATTGCTTGTATATATGTCCACTTACTTGATAGAAAAAACAGAGCTTGGCCACATCTGGCCCCTTGCTCCTTAAGAAAACCAACAATATCTTCTAGGTTCAATGGTGAAAAGCACATTCAGCTATCCTTCAAAGTCAATTCATTGTTTGGGCAGCAACCAATCCTCAACGTTGAAGATTCAACTTTTCATCAATGCTTATTAAAAGTCACTATTCAACCAATTTTAAACGTCTCTTCAACAAATGATTCCTGTAACTCCTGGATTTATTTCTCTCTCTGCTGTATTAGTAAAACTTTTACGTGTGTTTCTTCCACGTTGAAGATTCTACACTATTACAACGTTTATGTAGTACTTAACCTTTATACGTTGAACCTTCACTTTAACCAATTTCTATATTTTATAATTGTTTTTCAACGTTGAAAATCCGTTATGTGCTACTTGGGATTTAAAACTTATACCTTTCTTATGACTGTAGGCATGATATGTGTCATCAAATAATGGAAGGACGAACGTCATTGTCCCGTGATCTAACACAAAATGGCCTTACGTCACTGTGTCTATAAGAGATTGGGAGGGGTCAAACAACCACAGTAATTGACTATGGGATGAGTGGAATTGCTGGAATTGGTCAGATCATTGATTATAAGCTGGGTTTTATTGAGGTATGGTTGGTTATTTTGGGGTTCTATGGCGCAAGGGCCATATTTGGCCAAGCTGCGCCAAACAAAGGACAGACAACTTCAATATTGAGGGATGGAGCTGGCAAGAGGAGATTGTTTAAATTATTTAGTGACAAGGATCTTGAGCGTCTAGGATATTTTTCGTTAATTTTCTTGACAGTCCCCTCTTCAACATAAAATCGAAGGACTCATTCACCCCTTATGACTCAAGCAATGAGACTTTGCCTTAAATCGTAACTGAATCACCTGCCGTGATATCCAGGGGACGGGAGGAAAGTTGCTGTCTTCAATTACGGTTTTAAGAGAATCTTCAGGAAAAACTGCGATCACAAAAGCATTCTTTCTCCGCATAAGGATTATTTAATGTGAAGAGTAGGTAACATGAAATATTTGATGCTCTTACCAAAATCCTAATTGATTCGTAACAGCCAAATAAATTTGTTAGTCATAACTACACGGAAGTTCGTTGACGTTTAACGAGTAAAAATGAAACAAAATGTTAAGTGAATCTTTTTGAACTTTTTAAAGCTTTCTTAAGGAGTTTTCCCAAAGACTTTTCTTTTTGAGACTAGGTTGTTAAATTTCTTAGCTGACCTCTCTGGTGATAATGGATTCTTGAAGTCCTTCCTTTCTGCATAAGTCACTTTCATAACTTACACTACAACTTTTTCTTGAGATTTTAAGTGCTCGAAAGAGTGAGAATGTTTTTCAATGATATCATTTTTATGTATAAGCTACTAGCTGAATTTACCCGGCGTTGCTCGGGTTTAATTGGTTAAACGTCGATTGAGTGATCCAAAAAATCACTTTTCTGTCAGAAAATGCAAATATAAAGAAAAAATAAGGGAGCGCAAAATAATTTTTAAAACTGAGATTTTTATAGTTTCTGCAATTTACTTTAGATCCATTTCACATACTATAGGTAATACAAACCTACAAAAACTGATACTGAGATAACTACACAAAAGTCGATTTTGAGTTTAAGAGTGATTGTGAATGCCCGTTAAGTTCATTTTCTTAAAAAAATGACATACAACGTATTATTGCAGTCACTTTTTTCTTATCAAAATATTTTTATTTGTAGCACCTTGCACCAGGAATGCGAATTTCGGTATTTCGCCATAATTATGAAAGGCTGACAAATCATACAGATACGATATCATGATCAACGTTTCAAGCAATTACACTTTATGCTTGAAAATTCCATCCCGCCTTTTACAGACAGGATACATACACGATACGATACTGAGCGATTTTCAGCGCAACCGACCCATCTGTGATTGCATCATACTCTAAGATTCTAATAAACCCTCCAAGGTCATCTTGAGAGGCGACTCCTGTAGATGTCAACTTTGACGTCATCATCTGCACAGCCAGACCGGGAGAGAGCGCCCCCTAGCAATACTCAATATTATTCCTATGTGGATTTCGAATTGCTTTTATACCCTACAACAAAAAGAAAAGGGGTTAATATGCAGCCTACGTTACCCGCAGGGTTCTAAAGTATAAGTGTAACAAATTTGGTGTAGATTGGTCAAACAGTGTAGATTTGTATGGAGAACAGACAGACAGATGTCAAGTCTGCTTTATATGTATAGATGTATTGCTAAGATGAGAGACATTTTATCGTTCTTGCTCATATATTGTGTTTGACTTTACATTCTATTGCAATTTAAATGAAAAAAATATAATTTTAAGGTGGTAATTGTTTATTGCTTCGTATAGTTTCATGCGTATTGAGTGTTGATTTCATACAACACAAGAGAGAAGAGAAGACCACTTCATGTATTGCATCACAATGAATAAACAGACCAAAAAAATAATCGACTGTAACATTGTATCGCAATGAATGCCATGTCATGTATTGGATCACAATGAATAAAGAGACCAAATAAATCATCGACTGCAAAAATGCATCATAATTAGTAAAAAGACCAAAGAAGTCATAGAATGTAACATTGCATCACAATGAATGTCATGTAATGTTTTGCATCACAATGAATAAAAAGTCAAAAGAAATAATCGTGTGTAACATTGAATAACAATGCATACCATATGCATTGGATCACAATAAATAAATAAACAATCGACTGTGACGTTGCATAGAATGATACATGAGTTCATGTAGATTAAAAAACTTTTTTCACAGTAACTAGATAGGGAAACCAACCAACCATCGAATAACATGCAAGTTACACCACAAGTTGAAAAAGATGTTAAAAAAACACAAGATGGTAGGTAGGTAGTTAATTAACGTTGCACTTGAGCAACACAACGGGCTATTGGCGGCAGTCCGGGTTCAATCCCCAATGGAAAGATCTGACGACATCGCCTCGTAATTTTCAATCAAGGTCAGATGACGATGTCAACATCCGAGCTCAAAAACACTAGAGCCCTCTGTATTTAGCTTTGCCGAAAAATACTCTAACCCAAACATATCAGCTCCAATCGCGATGGTTATTTTACAACTTAACCCTCCAAGTGGTTTTAACTAGATATCTCGTCAATGATAAGAATTTTACTAATGGCGAGATAACTCGTCATCAAGATATTGCTGATTTTTTAAAGATCACGTGATAAAGATCTGGTCTGTTTTTTTCTAATGACGAGATATCTCGTCCATCAAGATCTGGTCAGTTTTGCTGATAACGAGATACCCCGTCGAGGGAACCACAACCACCAAGAGGGTTAAGGGGACACGGTACCCTTAAAATCACCAAAATATCGAAAATTTTTTTATTGTTTTATTTTAACTATACAACTCTTCTGAATATGTATGCAAAATTTCATAGCTCTAGCAACATTATTTTAGGAGTTATTTAAGTTTTTCTCTCTTGGATGTAATATACCGAAACCAAAAATTAAAACTTTAAATGTCTTTCTCAGCTTTCTGTTTTTGATGACTATGAAGTACTCAAATTGCTAAGGCTTTTTTAAAATTTAATTTAGAGGTTTGAAACTTTTTGTTGTTGTTCACAATAGTATATTTGACAATTCTGTGCATGCGATAAGAATTTGGATTAAAAGTTTTTTTTTTAAATTGCCAAACTAAAATATTCATGTTTTTTACAGTTTTTCACAGTATTTTTTAGAAAAAAAAATTCTAGAAAAATAAATAATCAGAATACATGCAAACCCATGCACAGAATTGTGTAAAATACTGCAATGAATAGAAATGTGTAAAAAAAATAAAAAAAGGTGATATTTAAAAAAGTAGTAGGGATTTTAAAATGTTGATTTTTTTTCAAAAAAATTAAATTTCTGAATTATTGCTTTATTAAAATTAAATTTTTTCGCCTGAAATATTCATTTTATGTGCATTTCAATATAATACACTAAAAAATTTTGCTACACATATGAAAACAAAAAAAAATTGTTCAAAGGGTACCGTCTCCCCTTAACGCAATGTAGTTAGAAACTGGTCTTACAACACTCTAGAAAATTTATATTTTTGAGTTGTAACTGTTTTCTAGAGGTGCGAAATAAGAGTCGGTCTTGAGAGTGTCTTCATGAATTTTTAAGTTTTTTCACAGCAACTAGACACTGAAAAAAATAGCATTAATTTAGAGTACTTTGTAATGACCGAAAGCGTAGAAGGTTCTGAGCATTTGCCGGTAGCACGCATCTGCCGTCTAAGGATGACTTAATGCACCGTGGAAGCACAATTCATTTCAGAAACAAGTTGTGACCATAAATTGAGCATTCGTCACAGTTAGACATGACATCTGTCACGCAGGTGAAGTTGCAGCTGTTTCGTGACTTGAGAGACAATGGAGTCAATGGAAGGGAACTGAAGAGGCATTTGTTCTTTTAAGATTATTTTCTCACCCCTTCAGATCCAAGAAATGAGTGTATTCTGCTAAGAATGAAATGAAACGTGCTCCTACTAAGATTCATTTTTAAAGTGAAGCTAATTCTGTGTATTTTATACAGGGTAGTCGCAAAATAAGTTTCCCTAGGATTATTTTGTAGCTTTATCTAATAAAGAGGGGGCGCGAACTTGGGATCGCCAGATTTTTTGTGTAGGATAATTTCTGTGTGTGTATTATACAGGGTAGTCACGAAATAAGTTTCCCCTAGGATTATTTTGTATCTTTACTTAAGAAAGAGGGGGCGCGAACTTGGGGTGGACAAATCTTTTGTGTTGGATTGTTTAATTTAAATTAAATTTTTCAAGTAGGTAGATGAATTTAAGTTGCACTGGAGAAACACAACGGGCTATTGTCAATGGTACCGGATCAATCCCGAAGGGAAAGATACGAGGACAACACCTCGTAATTTTGAATGACGATCAGATAACGAGGTCTGAGTTGGTACCCTACTCATAGAGGAAATATGTAATTAGAATAAGGAATGGTAACTTCTTTATGTGCCCAGGGTCATGTGACCAAATGTAGTAGTAACGTGACTCTTAGACTACTTTTGTCTACAGGGTGGAAGGGAACATTCACCATCTGATTGGTCCACGGGAAGGGAGAAGATGCCCATCCATTGATTCATCATCTGATTGGCACTCGCTATATAGTTGTAAATTTTGTCGATTTCACCACTTTTGTCACCACTCTATAGAAATGCGCATTCACTGACCTACTCTGCCATATAATGTTATATCGCAAAACGAAGTGATACGATGCTTAGGCCAACCATGTCAATTTTTCACAGAGCAGTCACGTGACTACTAGTCGACATGTTGGTCACACGTTTTGAAGCTCCTCTCAATACCAATGCTCAGTCTATTTACATACCTCAAATGACCACGCCTACGTAAGGCCATTTAAGGTCACTATAGATTTACCTTGTACCAGCCCTAACGTACACGCTGGCGTTTGGTTGGATCGTTTCGAACTCCAACCACCCTGTTGCTATATTGTAAATACGATACTACTCTACCAGAGCAGCGATTTTTAACAGGTGTTTCGGTAGAATGACATTGATGTACCTTACGGATGGCGAAACGGTTTAAATTGTGAAAGAAGATTTATTTTCAATGGTTTAGTTGTCGGGTTCAATTCCTTCCTGTATGTATTTATCTCTTCCATGGCAGTGAAACTTTCCTCGTGTGTGTATGTCCATAACTTAACCCTCCGGGTGTTTGTATCAACGAGGTATCTTGTCATTTGCAAAACCATTAGCAAACCTTGATGGACGAGACAGAATGTTCTGAGCATATGCTGGTAACACGCATCTGACGTCTAAGGATGACGTAATGCACCATGGAATCACAATTCATTTCAGAAACAAGTTTTGAGATGAATTTAAAAAACTTTTTCACAGCAACTAGACACTGAAAGTAGTATAAATTTAGAGTATTTTATGACGATAGAAAGCACAGAATGCTCTGAGCATTTGGTGGTAGCTCGCATCGGACGTCTAAGAATGACTTAATGCTCCATGGAATCAGAATTCATTTCAGAAACAAGTTGTGAGCTATAAATTGAGCATTCGTCACAGTTAGACATGACATCTGACACGCAGGTGAAACTGCAGCTGTTTCGTGACTTGACAGGCAATAGATTGTGTGGAAGGAAACTAACGGAGGAATTTGCTCTTTTAAAATTATTTTCTCACAGCATCATTGGCAAAAAAATAAGTGTATTTCGCTAAGAATGAGAAATGAGACTTGTGCCTACTCGAATCAATTCTTAAGGATACAACAGACTTTCAAAAATAAACTTTCGTAGTTATCAGATTGTTATTATATTTCATTGGATTGTTTGTTTTCTACTAAAAATCCTATATATAAAGTTTAAAACAAAAATAATAAATGGTGAGGAAGTTATTTCACAATACGCGATCAATAGTTTTGATAAATTAGCAAAATTAAATAGGTCCAATTAAATTTCCATATATTGTCATAATTAATTTTCCATGTATTGTCATAATTAATTTTCCATGTATTGTCAATATTTTAATTGATAATAGTTTGTACAAGCATAAATCAAATTAACAACTCTTAACTTTAACTTCGTTGGGGGACACGGTAGTCCAGCGGTAGAGTCGCGGATGGAGGGTTGAGATTTCGAAACTCGATCCAACCAAAGACCGTCGTGTACGTGTAGTCTAGTAAATGCTTAATCCGTCGTGACCTCAAATGTCGTGACGTTGGGTGGTGTGGAAATTTGGAGTGTTGTGCCAGCTCAGGTGGTGACCTTGTCATCTGACCGTGGTTCAAAATGACGAGGTGTTGTCCTCGGATCATTTCCTTCGGGATGGATCTCGGACCGTCGCCAATATCCCTTTGTGTCGCTTCAGTGCGACGTTAGTTCAATAACCTACCTTCAAAAACATGGATAGAAACAGATTAGACACTAAATTAATTGACTGAATCTATGACTACTAATTTACAAATGCCAGGCGTTTGACAATTAGGTCATTAAGGTATCCGACTACCTTCGGATAGGATTTTTTGAAATAATTTGAAATTTGACTTTTTTGTGCACTATATTACAGAATATGGCTAAAAACTTAGAGAATGACATAAAAAATTAATAAATAATTTTTTTAAATTTAAACCCCCAAAAAGAGGTGAAAAATAGACAAAAACCAGCACCACCTCAAAACATAAATTTAAATTAAAATATTCTTATTTTGTAAATTTATTTTGAAGATTGAAACCTCCTTTAGGGAATGTACCACTCATCATCATTGTAAATCAGTTCTTTTAAAACCCGGAGAGGTTCAAGTTCAACCAAGAAGAAAATCCTCCATAAATTATAGCAACTCATAACTTTTATCATTAAAAATAAAAAAACTAATTAATGAACAATTACAGAAGTGGTTCCATTCCCTTTATCAACTCTCTCAAAGTATTCCTACCAAATTTTATAACATTTGAAGCATAACTTTTTGAGTTTTCATGTTTTGCGTAAAAGCAAAGTTCTAAATTGTCAATTTAAAGAAAAAGCTAAAATAAAAATCAATAATGAATCTTACCTTTAAATGGAAAATGAAGCGCTTCAACGATCCTGATTTATAAAGATAACCTTCTACAGTAGTTAAATCAACTACTTTTTTCCTAATGGCCCTCAAAACCTTCCTGCGCTTCTTTGAAACGGGTGTTGCATGGCGCTTGGAATCACTGATTCTAATGTGATCCAAACTTTTGTAACCTTTTAAAGTGAAGTAACCAAGATTTTTAATGTTCATCTTGCTTAAAACATTGGCGCAACCCTCAAATCCATCATTATATTGGATTATAAGCCCCTAATTTTAGTTTTTAGGCTGACGAAAACCACATTCGGAACTCTCTGCCAAATAACACCATTAAAACTTTCATTGGAATTTTTAGTTTTGCCATGCAGACACTTTTCCAAATGTTATCTGGTGCAAAGCTCTAAATACACTGGTTTGACTACATTTAAAATATTGTTGGGCAAACCAGAATGCTTGAGTTTTCGGGTTCTTTCCCTTCGCTTACAGCTCGCTGGTAATAGCACCAACTGTCTACACCAATAGGGTACTGGCCATGCATCGGTTTCTTTGGCGATGAAGCACAATGAAACAAAACTGCAATTACATTTTGCTGCATCATTTGTAAGTTGCCCACATTAGAACTAATCGCAATGCCATAATAATTTTGTAGTCTGTCGATAAAGACATCTGATAACTTACCTTTATCAGACAGACCTTTGGTTTTGCTTTTCAATTTTCGCAAACGTGAACCCACCCGTTTTTGAATGTGCCCAATGCATTACAGTTTCAAAACACTTTTATCGCCATATGTGTTTTGGACGCACAAATAGCCCTTAGAATCCCCATTACCGTAGTATTTCGTGTACTTCAGCTTTCGAGTGCTCACAGACCTCTTGAAAATTCTGTCGACACCACAGTTTCCATCTTTGCTGATGACCCTTCAAAACTGTACTGGCATATATTGTCAGCTTTCTGCGATTCATATGATGGGTTTCTCTTCGGTTTCTGTAATCTTTGCAAATTCTGCAGTATGAGGACATGACTTCTAAATCGAGAACTTTTCCCGTGTGAATTGAAAGGGCAGCAACACAACCATTCAAAGAAGTGTACCCTCTACGCTGCCATGTTCCATCTACAGACACGCCGCATTCACTGTCTTCTTCCTTTGAACCAACTTCATCAGCTTCTTTTAACATTGAAGATTCAGCAACCTCGGACACAACTTTCAAGAGTTTCTCTTCATGGATGTTATACGCAGCTTTAGAAATTGATGGTAAATTCAGCGTGGTGCACAGTTTATACGCTGAAGAAAATCCCTTTCCAATCTGCCTCATCCCATAAAATATTCTAGAGTTCACTTCAGGTACATTTTTGTTCTTTTTGGAGCCTTTTATAAATTCACAATTGTGACATTTCAAAGAGAAGTGTGAGCACAATCCATACCTGGAGTCTTCAACTAAATGTAAACCAGAAGCAAAGCATTTGGGACATGGAAGCACCAAAAATATATTTATTAAAGTTTCCAGGTCGAAAATCCGATTACCACACAGTTCCTCATTCAAAACTTCGAATTTTGAAGAGCTAGATGCTTGCAGCTTTGAAGCACTGGCTATGCACACTGGATCTTCACGACTGTTAGTCTTCAGTGTTTTAGAGTGTTGATTACCTTTGAAGTGGTGTTTCTTCTTCCTGGCTTCTCTCTTTCCCATTTTTTAAAGAAAAATCACTTTATACAAAAAGAATTATCAATTTGTAAGAACTTTTTGAACGCACGTTCGAAAATCACGTGTTCAAATTGTGTACAAACTGAAATTCAAGTTTGATGCCAGATAGTGAAGTTAAACATGATTGCCAGATGTATTTTTGTGTAAAAAGTAGTTTTTTAATTAAATTTTTTAATTAATAAAAAAATCCACAGTTCAGAGCAAATTTTAACGCTTTAATTTGTTAAAATAAGAATGTAAACAAAGTTTTACGTTCACTTCCTGTTTGCAGAAAGTTATTTCCGGTTTTAAAAAGTGTCGACTAAGTAGTATTAAAAGGCCTGCAGCTTACGTACTATGCCAAGGTAGGAACAAAATTTAAACAGATTTGGAAAGATAAGAAATCGGGCTTTCATATTATATGAAATTTGGAAAATCGCAATTTCCGCCGAAAATCGTGTTTTTTAAAGGTTTCGGATACCTTAATCCTTTCTTCCCGAAATCTCTGGGGCAGCGGTAGCCCGATTGGTTGAGTAGCGGAATACAACCGGAGGTTTGCGAGTTTGAAATTCGATCCAACTAAAGACAATCGTATACGTGGGGCAGAGTTAAAATATCTTGTACACGTGTGCATAGAAAACATTAAACCTTTTTATGATCTGGATTAATAAATGTGGTTATTTAGTCATTAATCCTCTCTTGGTGGTTGTCTCGACAAGGTATCTCGTCATTAGCAAAACTGACCAGATCTTGATGGAAGAAATATGTCGTTATTAGAAGGAAACTGGCCAGATCTTGATCTCGTAATCATAAAATAATAGGCAATATCTTGATGATGAAATAACTCGTAATTACCAAAATTGGTCAAATCTTGAGGGAAGTGATATTTCGTCGAAACCACTTGGAGGGTTAAGTGAGCTGCGGGGTAAAAGTAACACTACACTACTCTAAAATCTCGCGACGCTCAGAGGGTTAAAATACTGTACATGTGCTAAAAAACTTTAAACCCTTCTATGATCTGTATTAGTAGATGTGGTTATTTAATCATTAACCCTGTTTATGGTTGTCACAACGAGGCATGTCGTTAGCAAAATTGACCAGATCTGGATCTTGTCATTATAAATATCGGCAATATCTCGATGACGAAATATCTCGTCATTAGCAAAATTGGCCAGATCTTAATGGACGAGATATCTCGTCGAAGCTACTTAGAGGGTTAACCCTCTTGGTAGTTGTCTCGACGAGGCAAATTTGACCAGATCTTGATGGATGAGATATCTCGTCATTAGAAGGAAACTTACCAGATCGTGATCTCGTCATCATAAAAAGAACTAAAATTTTGATTCTACGAAATATTTCGTCGAAACCACTTGGATGGTTAAGTAAGTTGAGGGATAAAAGCAACATTTTCACAACACGGAAATCTTGCGGGTTGAAACATTTTGTACATGTGCTGAGAAAACATTAAACCTTTTTATATCTGGATAAGTATCACAACATTGTTATTAAAAGTAATCGCATGAACCTATCCAAAAAGATTTTCGAAACTCGCCTCTTTCAGGGGCCAAAACTAAACCTACCCTAGTATTAACGGCGGTAATCTATACAAAGTAACAAAAGCATTCAGCGAGAATTTCCTGTTCGTGTTACTCTTGTGAATGATACTTTCCTACGGGAATGCTAAAGCGTTTGAGACACAGGAAATGTGAGCAATAAATATCCGAAAGGACTCCGGCGCATTTTCAAATTCTCCGAGCATTGCTAGCAATAAAACAGGAGTCTAAAGGAAAAGTCAGCGACAACTTTGTCATTCGTTTGCGAAAGGAGTCATCCGCGAAAGAGCAGGAAGAAATCAGTTATCCATGTTTAAGTAATGGTGGGAGTATTTTCAGGCCTCCACGAACGTATTGGAACCTGACTTAGAGTATTTATATTCTTCAACTCTTAAGATATATAAAAAAATATTATTCTGGACAAGTGTAGGAAATAATTAGTAGGAACTGTAATAAGAAATGAATTCCATAAAATAATTTGAAGACAGTAAGAAGAAAGGAATTGTATGAAATAATTAGTAGGCACTGTAAGAAAAAATAAATTGCATTGAATAATTAGAATGAAATTGTATGAAATAATTAGTAGGCACTGTAAGAATAAATGAATTACATGAAATAATTTGTAGATATTGCAACTATAAAGGAATTGTATGAAATAAGTAGTAGGCACTGTAAGAAGAAATAAATTGGATGAATTCATCTGAAGTCATAGAGAGGAGAAAGGCATTGTATGAAATAAATAGACGTAGTAAGAAGAAAAGAAGAATGAAATTGTATGAAATAATTAGTAGGTACTGTGAGAAGAAATGAAATGCATGAAATAATTTGATATTGTAGCAAGAAGGGAATTGTATGATATATATATATATACAAGAAAAATAAATTGCATATCTCGTCGAAACCACTTGGAGGGTTAACAGGGATGGAAGGGATACAAAACACTAAATACGTGTGTAAAATATAAATACAAACTAAATCCAAAACTAAATATGTGTGTTCACTCGGATCTGTTAGAGGATACAACTTTTCGAGAGCTTTACGATTCTACAAACCCCAGCATTAGAATTTTACGAATTCATACCGTTAAAATTTTTCGAACTCTGCATTCCAATTTTATGACTGTCTTACAATTCTAAGACTTCGTAGACATGGAATTCTACGAACTCGTAGACATGGAATTTTACGAGATCACAACCTTAGAATTTTACTTAGTGTATAATTTGCTCAGCACTTACCCAAACATGACTTCTACGAGATGAACTTATATAATAAATTATAACTTTTTGTAGGGGGAGGAATTTATCGAGTAAAATTTTCTTAACTTTAAGAGTAGACCAGACAGCATTTTAACCTGTAAATAATATTAACGTCAAATATTGACGCTAACTTTATTTATGTGTGTAATGGCATTATTAATTAAAAACTTAAGTAATTTTAATAAGTCTAAATTTAAGGTGTATATGTACACTAGAAATCACGAAAATCGTTCAGAATATTGACTTATTTTTTATTACTTCAAAATATTTTCCAACTCTTTAGCTTTCAAACGGTACCAAGATCTTGAAAATATTCAGAATATTTTTCTAGTTACAAGGGTTTTTCGTTAGATACTGTCACCATGAACAAACATATTTCCAAAACTTTAAACTCAATTTCTGAAGAACTGTTTTTGCAATCCGATGCTTTGTTTAAACGGTGATAACGCAACAATGATTATTGATGTATTATAATTATTTTCTTATCATTATGATCTATATAATACAGTGGATGCTTTGACCCTCCATCAGAGTTATTAGTAAAGAAATGAATTTTTAGTTGATTTTAAATATTAAAATTCCTAAAGCAATCTTGGTTTTTTATGCTTTCTTGGTGAAAAAGTTGCAAAAACGTATTCCCTCTTGAAACATGTTTGAGGAGCAAAACATGAAGAATAATATTCGAAATAATTTCCAAAAGAAATTATCTTTCTGAATAAATTAGAATGAGAGATATCATTGTTCAAAAACATGCTAAATTGCTAATTATATTTCAATCAGATAATTAATGGTTAGCTTAATCTGATTTTTTTCACACTAAAATGATTTTGAGCATAAACCAATGACCCATTGTAAAAAAAACTGAATTTTTAAAGCAAAAATTAAAAACTTCTAATTTATAAGGACACCTTGAACAAAGTAAATACAATTATTTTCAATCATTTCTAGTATAATCTAGAAATCTCCTTAAAATTCAACACCACGTTAGTGGAACTCAGAAAAGTGTTTAATCTACCCCTATATCATAATTTCTTGTTAAACTAATTGCATCACAAGGTAAAGTAACATGTCTTATTCTTACACGCCACATAACAACCGAACCACTAAATAAGTAATTATTTTTCGCTTAAGCTTTTAGCGTGGTTTTAGAAGATTGAATTTCAAACTTTAATGCCACCAGAACCCAATGATAGAGCATTTTTCTAGCTCATTTGTTAAATCATTAATTTCCAGGAAATTTCATCATTCCTTATCAGACACTGACAAGACAACATCAAAGGTGGTACGTAGGACTTTAAAGCTATTATTCTACATCCTAACAGGATTCCAGCCTTGACGCCAGAATGCTAGTTGATCGAATTGTCCTGAATTTCCGGGAGAAAATACAGGCCAATGAATGATGTTTCCAAGTGACATTTCTCCTCTCCTCATCCGGTTTTCCTGATAAAGGCATCTTTTTCCGGAGATCGCCGTTGGTAAGGTGAGAGCTCAGACATGCTTTCATTAACGAAATTAGTAGGACGCTGTCAGCGACGTTGTTTGTCATCAGTTACGTCGCAAATGACGTAATCGCTGATGAAAATGGTCTTCGGTGAGGAATCAAGATATAATATACACAAATATTCTGTGCAGGAGTTTTACTTGGATCTTTATTTCCTAAACCGGTAGATGTAGGTTTATATTTCCAGTTACAAAAACGTTCCAAGAAAGGTGACAATTTATCGCGTAGAAGTTTTGTGGGGGGAGATCAAGAGACGTATTTCTAATTAGAAACTTTTTAGTCTCTCGATCCTAAATTTTCTTATTACTAAAATAATCTTCATGAATTAACATGCGAAACTTCATATTTGATGATGTGCAAAATTTCCCGACACTTATCTTCATACTGATTAGATATACTGATGTTTGATTTGTCGATTTAGGTGTTGATTAAACATACTGATGTTTGGTTATCGATGTAGTAATGATTAGACATACTGATGTTTGGTCTGTCGATTTACGTACTGATTAGAGATGCTAATGTTTGGTTCGTCGATTTATGAACTGATGTTGGGTCTATCGATTTAAGTACTATTAAACACACTGATGTTTGGCCTGTCGATTTACTTACTGATTAGACATACTGATGTTTGTTATGTTTATTTTTTTACTGATTAAACATACTGATGTTTGGTCTGTCGATTTGCGTACTGATTAAACATACTGATGTTTGGTTTGTCTACCAATTGTTTTTTCTACTTCACAAGGGCTACATAGACTGGTAGAAACGGCTTTAAGTATCAGACATCCTGAAAAATCTTAAATGACATAATATTAATCAGGAATGCACAACATATATCCACGCATGTTTTATATTTATTAACACGGGTCTAGACAAGAAAAAAATATTTTAATTGGGTTTTTAAAAAAATACTGGATTAAATCTGTACTTTGGTAGTAAAGGGTTAATGTCCATTTTGCAAGTTTTTGGTAGCAGCTAATTTATCAATTTTTATTTTATAAATTTTTAATACAGCGTACAAAGAATACTTCCAGGAGGATATTTTAACATTTTTCTGTTATATCCTTCATTACCTTAAAGAGATTTGCGGACATAACGCAAAATCAGAGAATTTCAACACTGGCACCAAGGAGTGTGGATCCAAGGAGTACAAGAAACTTTGGATCAGAAGAATTTAGACACTGGACTATAAGAGATACAGAAATTTTCTAAAAGGAAACTATAAGAATGTCGGAGAAATAAAGGAAGGAAATAACAGTAATTTGGAGAGGTAGTTAGTTAACATCGCACTGGAGCAACACAGCCGGCTACTAACGGCGGTCCGGGATCCATCCCGAAGGAAATATCCAAGGACGCCTCGTAATTTTGAATCACGATCAAATGACGAGAACAACACCTGAGCTGGTACCCCACTCTCCAAACTTCCACATCACCCAACGTGAGGACATTAGAGGCTACGACAGATTAAATGTGCACCAGCGCCGTGTACACTGCGGTCTTTGATTGTACCACCGAGTTTCGAACTCGCAACACTCCCGTTGTTAACCAGCTGCTCTTCCAACCAGGCTACCGCCGTACTCGGAGAAATAAAGAGGTATGTAGGTAGGTAGGTATTTTAATTAATGTCACACTAGAGCAACACAACGGGCTATTGGTGACGGTCCGGGATCAACCCTAAAGGAAAAGATCCGAGGACAACACTGAGGACAACACACCGAGGACGTAATTTTGAACCACTGTCAGATGACGAGGGAACACCTGAGCTGGCACCCCACTCTCCAAACTTCCACACCATGCCAACGTGAGGACATTTGAGACCTCGACAGATTCAACGTGCACCAGCCTCCTTTGTTCACGGCGGTCTTTAGGTTGGATTCGAACTCGCAACCCTCCGGTTGCTAATCCGTTACTCTTCCAAGCGGGAAAAAGGTGTAATTGAATTCCCAGGAATTTTAAGACAGGATATTACATTACTTGTCTAAGAAAACGCCAAGTTTTTTTCTTAGATATACTAAGCAGCAAAGTTTCTCAGAGCAGGTACCGTCTTTCTACCAAGAAAGAACTCGACAACATGTCTGGGTGGTTGCGGTCGCTATGGAAACAAGACTCGTTCATTTTGAGTAGGAGTGACTCTCGGTTATGACCTAATTTTATTTTACTCTTCTCCAAGTAAAATTCTTAACAAATATACTTCAGAATTGTCATAAAGTGCTCCAATGTAACGAACTCGAGCACATTTCTATAGGCATCCCTATGGAAAATAAGATTACCCCCGTTACTAAGGCAACGGACAGACTTTATGTCTGAAACAGCTAACTGATATTCAATTGAACTAATTGATATTCAATGTTCAACGACATATAAGTTCAAATTTATAGAATTTTGCTTAACCCTCCAAGTGGTTTCGACGAGATATCTCATTCATCAAGAACTGATCAATTTTGCTAATAGATATCTCGTCATCAATATATTGCCGAGTTTTTGATGATGACGAAATCAAGATCTGGTCAGATTTTTTCTAATGACGAGATATGTCGTCTATCAAGATCTGGTCAGTTTTGCTAATGATGAGATACCTAGTCGAGACAACCACCAGGAGGGTTAATTGATTTTTACAAAAGCTTGAAGAAGGTGTTTAAAAATTTGTTAGTGGCTGCGAAGAAAATATCAAGCATCTATGGAAGAACATTTGCGAAAACAAACCTTTTCAACCATGAACCAAAATGAATGTTGACTACGAACCAATTAAAAATCCGAGAATTAGGAGAAACCTCGAGGATTTAAGTAACAGGGTTAATTTTCCCACTGTTTGTTAATGAAATGAAATTTGTTTGCTAATGAATGAGTTTGTTAATGAAACCTGTAGTCTGCCGCCATTGATGTTTAGTAAATATTTTCCCCTAAAAAACTGATTATTGTTGCTAGGTCCTCCCTCCAACAGTTCCCCATTCCTCAAACTAATATACCTCCAAGTCAAGAACAATAGAACAATCGAAGAAATCAGCTGTGAATGAAATGGTTCTTTATGTATCGCCCAACAAAAATTTTCATAACTTAAAAATTAACGTTTTTTAACCCTATGAGAGTTACGAGATTTCTCAGTAGATAGTATTTTTTTACCCACAACACAAGTAATGACTAAATAACCACAGCTTTGTTTGACAGAATCCATGGATTCTTTCAATCTTTGAAAATATTATATTGGAACTTTCATTACAATAGAATTCCTTGGAAAGATTCTATTGTTCCTTTCATTGGAGTGAATCCGTTGGAAAGATTCGATTGGTCCTTTCCTTAGAGCAGAATCCTTTAGTAAAGTCTTGTTGGTCATTACATTGGAATAGAATCGATAAAAAATTCCATTGTTTCTTTCCTTAGAATATAATCCCTTCGAAAAACACTATTGCTCCTTTTCTTGGAAGGGAATCTTTTGCAAAGATTCTATACATTATTTCTTTAGACTAGAATTCTTTATTAAGGTCCTGTTAGTCATTATATTAGAATAGAATTCTTAGAAAGATTCCATTGCTCCTTTGATTAGAATATAATCCCTTCGAAAAATTCTATTACTCCTTTCATTGGAAGGGAATCTTTTGTAAAGATTCTATAGATTATTTCCTTAGACTAGAATCCTTTAATAACATATGCTTTACCTATCTCTATGAAATGCATCCAACATGTGCTTTACCTATCTCTATGATATGTCCTGTTAGTCATTACATTGGAATATAAATCATAAGAAAGATTCCATTGTTCCTTTCTCGTTAGAATAGAATATCTTCGAAAAATTCTATTGTTCCTTTCCTTAGGAGGGAATCCTTTAGAGAGATTCTATAGATCCTTAGCTCGTCCACATGATCTGGTTAGTTTTGCTAATGACGAGATACCTAGTCAAGGCAATCTCGAGAAAGGTTAATGATAGAATATGAATACTATCATTAATAATAAGGCTGTTTTGAGCTCGACGAAAAGAGGAGTGTCCAAAAACAAAAAGGATTGTTCCTCTTTTACATAATGTAAAAGAGCCGTTTTTCATGGCCAAAAGTTATCATCTAGAACCGGGGAAAGTAGAATACCACTTCGACTAATCAAATCCATTCAAGTAAAAAAGGTGGAGCCACGATTAGTGTAATGATCGGAAGAAATTATTCAGATGACACAGTTCCTCCTACCTGCATCCTGCGCGCGAGGACATTAAAAAGAGATGCTTTGTCCTGCTTATCTTTGTTTTCAATTTTCACTCCGGAAAAAGGCAGGGAGCTGAGTCAGAGTTCCTGGAAACCTGCACTTTTATGATATGAGGGAAATGACGAGTTTTCTCACTTGATTCGTTCATTTCGTTCCTGGCCCTCTCAGTTTCACGAAATTTCCGAGTAGTGTAGTCATGCATTTACCCAACAACTCACTTAATGACTAAGTAACCACGGCTTTATAATGAAACCTTGGATTCTTTCAATCCTTAGAAAGATTCTATTGATTCATTCCTTAGAATATAATCGTTTAGAAAGATTCTATTGGTTACCTCCTTAGAATAAAGCATTTATTTGGAAAGATTCTATTGCACTCTACCTAGGAATATAATTCTTTAAAAAACATTCTATTGCCCACACATTTCATTTGAATAGAATCCTTTGGGAAGATGTTATTGCTCATTTCCTTAGAATAGAATCCTTTGGGAAGATGTTATTGCTCATTTCCTTAGAATAGAATCCTTTAGGAAGATGTTATTGCTCATTTCTTAAGAATAGAATTGTTCGGGAAGATGTTATCACCCATTTCCTTAGAATAGAATCCTTTGAAAGATTATAGTGTCCCATTCAGTAGAATAAAATCTTTATTTTGAAATACTCTATTGCTTGTCTTCTTGGGATAGAATTCTTTGGAAATATTCCATGCTCTTTAATTACAATAGAATCCTTTGCAAAGATGCTATTGCCCATTTCCTTAGAATAGAATCCTTTGGAACGATTATAGCGTCCCATTCTGCAGAATAGATTCCTTTGGAAGTATTTTATTTACCATTTTCTTAGAATAGAATCCGTTACAAAGATTCCGTTGATAATTTAGAATAGAATCCTTTGGAACGATTATATTGGCCCATTCTGTAGAATTAAATTCTTTGGTAAAAATTGGTTAGAAGTCATGCTCCACGTTGGAATGTGGAGTTATGCCTCCGAACCCTTCAAAGAGCTAGTAGAGAAAAATTCAATGGTATCATTATTCGATAATAATCTATAAAATCTCCTATCCAATAGAATCTTTCCAAATGTTTATTCTTAGGAAAGAACCAAAAGAGAAACTTTCCAAAAATTTCTATTCTAAGGAAAGGACCAAGAGAATCTTCAAGAAACGATTCTATTTGAAGGAAAGAATCAATAGAAACTTTCCAACAGATTCTTTTCTTATGAAAGGACCAATAGAAACTTCCCAAAAGTTTCTGTTCTAAAGAAAAGATCAAAAGGATCTTTACAAAATTCTACGCTATGGAAAGGACCAATAGAATCTTTCCACAGTTCAAAGAACCCGTCATTATGTGCGTTGTGGAGTAAAACCAAACTACACTCAGAAATAAATAATTTTGTAACGTTTGACCTGAAGCATTTCTATACAGAAATAAAGTAATTTGAGAGGAAATGAGATATCTTGAATTGTAAATTTGTGAGGGTATGCAGCTAGAAATAATATGACGAAAATCGTAAACTTCATTTAAATCTCAAGGTATAGCATTTCAAAAAGAGATACAAAGGTTGCTATTAACATCAAAAGAGGTATTGCTCGCCTGTCTTTTAAAAAAGAAGGCAATTTTTGTAGTTGGATTGAAGTCTCAGAAAAGTATCCTCCAAGTTAGTGAGTTATAATGAGAACTGCAGGAATGGTAAGCTTAGATTATGGTAAAGGATAGCCTCATGGCGGAGGTAATTTAAAGCAGTAAAGTGAAGCATTTATGCTTTAGTGCATTTGAAATACAAAGGATCATTCACCAAAACATACAGGAAGCCTCAACATTTTAGAAAAACATATATTTAGCTTAGATGTTAATGGAAAAGATTTCGAAAAGAAGCAGCCAATGTAGTTTGAATTTATATGGTGAGAGGTAAAATTAAATTCTTCGCTCTTTAGAAATGCAGGTTGATAGATAAGTCTGATTTTAATATTTTTCATGTGGAAGTCAGAAGGCTTTAAGAAATGGTAAGTTAAGATTAGATTAGGTTAAAATTAGATAAAAGTAACGCAAATGTAGAAGGGATCTTTTTTTCAAATACTCGTTCTTAAGAAGTAACACAAACTACTTTGGATTCAAATGTTCGTAAGTCCCTTTTTATATGATACCTGAAAAAATACTATCCACTGAAGCGTAAAGATGTCATAGAGTTAGAGGTTAATATTTATTTATTCATTGTAAAATTATATACGTATTATTAAGATTTTCAATCTTATTAAAGAAAATATCTTGTGTAATAATTTATATTCAATAGAACTCTAAGAAGTGATCATTCAACCATCTGAGATATCTCAGTAGTGCAGTGGTTCTTTAATCTTATAACACACTTAATAACTAAATAATCACATCTTTCTAAGGAATCTACGAATTCTTTCCACATTTGGAAGGATTCTATTGGCCCTTTCCTCAAAATAGAATCCATTGAAAAGATTCTTTTGCTCTTTTCCTTAGAGTAAAATCATTTGGAAAGATTATTTTGCTCATTTCCATAACACAGAATCGTTTGGAAAGATTCTATTGCTCTTTCCCTTAGGAAAGTTCTTTTGCTCTTTTCCTTAGAAACGAATCCCTTGGAAAGATTCTTTTGCTTTTATCCTTCGAATTATCCTCTGAAAGGATCTGAATCATAAGATTCGATCATTCAAAACTATTATATGAATGTTAGACTTTATTGTCTTGGCAGACGTTTATATCTCAAACAGTACCAGGTTAAGGTTGATTCAATATAGTGTAATGTAATTCCGAGATTACAACTCTCACCAAAAGCCATTATCTGTGTCCCAAGAGTATACCCTCTTACTCTCACGTTTCGCATCCAATATTGCTATAGAACATGCTGCACTTGGGTAGATATGGGAAAACAATAAATATTAATCCAGACTATTAAGTGTAAAGATGGGCAGCATAAAGAGTGAATATTTGAAGAGGTTTGTTTAAGCTTTGCTACAATAGGCATCCTTCCTTTTAATGTAGGGAGCTTAAGAAAACACTATCACTACAATTAAGGAACATTGCTACTTCATGACAATAGCAGCTCATTGGATATCCCGAGTGGGTATAAAATGGGTGCGAATTCTTATATATTTGCCTAAGTATTGATCATCGACTTGCTGAAATAACTTCCATTAGGCTATTGGTGGGAAATTTCAAAACTGAAATTAAAAAAGGGAACTCTAAAGATCTTGAAATATTCGGAAAATTGATGTTTTAATTCTTGTACCATGGTAGGAAATGAACGAATGTCCATTTTCTCTGATTTTGGGTTATGTCCACAAATCATTTTTAGATAAAAAAAGTTATAATAGAAAGAGCGCCAATATCCTCCTGTCGATGCGTCATGAAAGTATCAAAGAATTGGACAGTATTTTCTGTACGCTGTATTAAAAATTTAAAAAATTTAAAATACTGAATAAGGTGTTATCAAAAACTTGCAAAATGGACATTGGCTCTTTTCTTACAAGGGTACAGAATTATAGTTTATGTGACTGGTTTATATTTTTAGAAGAATCCATGGATTTTGTCAACCCTTAGAAATATTCTATTAGACTTTTTCTTAGAACAGAATCTTTTGGAAAATTCTATTGATTCTTTCCTTAGAATAGAATCCTTTAGAAAGATTTCATTGATCCTTTCCTTAGAGTAAAATCGTTTGGAAAGGCTTTATTGATCCTTTCCACAGAATAGAATAAATTTGATACGTTTTATTGATCCAGAAAATTAACCTTCCTTATGTCAAGACAAGATATCTCGTCATTAAATTAAAATTGACCAGCTTTCGGTGGACGAGATATCTCGTCATTAGAAGAAAACAGGCCAGATATTGATCTCGTAATCATAAAAAAATTGGCAATATATTGATGACGAGATATATCATCAGCAAAATGGTACATGCAGGTTTCTTTAACGGTAATGTTGCTCTCCAGCAACCATACCTTATATACAGTGAAACAAATTAATGTCAGGCTGCCAGAATCAAGTCGCCAAAACCGATACTAACTTATTTTATAAAAAATAACACTAGCGTAATGCCAAATTTATTTAGTTGTTAACCCTTTGAGGGGTTCACATGCATAATTCCAACCTGCAGTCTTTCCTGTATGACTTCGAACCAGTTTTGACCTTGACCAACTGAATCTTTCCTAGGATTCTTTCAACCA
This sequence comes from Meta bourneti, assembly GCA_933210815.1. Lineage (NCBI taxonomy): Eukaryota > Metazoa > Arthropoda > Arachnida > Araneae > Tetragnathidae > Meta > Meta bourneti. The sequence continues at coordinate 84,680,907 of OW119934.1, forward strand.
ATAGATGTGGTTATTTAGTGGTTCGTGTGTTGGAATAGCAAACTATACTACTCGGAAATCTCGTAACTCTTAGAAGGTTAAGGCGAAAGTGCCTCACAAATTGCTTTACGGCAATGTTGCTTTTTAGCAAAGATACCCTTATTGCAGTGAAACAAAGTAAGGTTTGGTTGCGTGAATCAAAAGTTGTCAAGAGATGTCGATTTAGTTAATCAAAATAGCACGTGTTAAACGTGTCCTCAAATGCATTTATTACAATTGTTAACAAGAAATCGCCCCTACGTCGCTCTTACGCCTATTTTGTTTTCTGGCAAGCATGCAATTAATACAGTGGAGCAGTGTATTGTTTGGTTGCATGAATCAAAAGTTGTCAAAAACGATGTCGATTTAGTTGATAAAAATGCAGGTGTTTAACGTCAAATGTGTTAAGTTTTATTTAAGCGAAAATCGCCTCACAAGGTCTCTTTTACGGCAATGTTGCTTTCCAGCAAGCATACGCTTAGTACAGTGAATCAATCGAAGTAAGGTTTGGCAGTTGAATCAAAAATTGTCAAAAGCGATGTCGATTTTGTCAATAAAAATGGTGCATGTTAAACGTCAAATGTATTTAGTAAATTAAAGCGAAACCGCCTCTCAAGGTCTCTTTTATAGCAATGCTGCTTTCCAGCATATAGTACAGTGAAGCAAAGTAAGTTGTCAAAAGCGATGTCTATTTTGTTAACAAAAATAGCTCGTGTTTAACCTCACAAGTTCCCTTTTACAGCAATGTTGCTTTCTAGAAGGATACAATGAGTACAGTGAATAAAAGTAGGTAAATTTTGACTGTGTGTATCAAAAGCTGTCAAAAGCGATATCGATTTAGTTATTGAAAATAGTACGTGTTTGACATCAAATGTATTTAGCTATTAACACTCAATCGCCTCACGAGGTATCTCTTACCGCAATGTTGCTTTCTAGCAAATATATACTTAATACAGTGAAACAAAGTAAGGTTTTGATGAATGATCAAAAGTTGTCAAAAGCGATGTCGATTTTGTCAATAAAAATAGTGCGTGTTTAACTTCAAATGTATTTAGTTACTAATGCGAAATCGCCTCTCTTGGTCTCTTTTATAACAATGTTGCTTTTCAGTACTTAGTACAGTGAAGTAATTAAGGTTTGGCTGCGTGAATCAAAAAGTTGTCAAAAGCGATGTTGATTTTGTTAATAAAAATACGCATGTTTAGCGCCAAACGTATTTAGTTATTTATAAGAAATTGCTCGACTCTTTTACGGCAATGTTGCTTTCTAGCAAGCTTACACTTAGTACAGTGAAATTAAGCAATGTTTGACTACCTGAATCAGAGGTAGCAAAAGCGATACCAGTTTAGTTAATAAAAATGGTTTCCCATTTTTTAAAAGCATTTAATGTTATTACTTTATTTGAAAAAATAACGGTATCAGAACTGAACAATTTCTAAAATCAACTTTCGATTTTATTTTATTTGAAAAAGTTTACTGAAGAATTTAATAACTACTTTTGAATTGCACATGAAACATTTATATCAAAACAAATATAAAGTACGATTTTTAAAACAACTGCAAAATATTACCCGAACTCGAAGATAGAAATTTAAATTTATCCGGAAACCGACAACACACCGTTGGTACATCAACAACAAAAATTAATAAAAACACAAGCGTTTTCTCAGAGCAGTGTTTTCTCTGATCAAAGAATAATGCTCTTATTTAATACATTTTATCAGAGTCAAATTCCATTGCAGGAGTCATGTATCTATTCCAAGCGTTATCTCGATAAAGAGATCTCTTTCAAATCTGAAACTGCAAAACTTCATGTAACCTAAAAACAGCTCTTCTCGTCTGTATTAAGAATTATCACATTAAATGCTGAATAAAAAGGAATCCCTTTTTATTCGACTTCCTTAAGATATATTAGGTCGGAGCATCTGTTTGGAATTCTATCAGCTGCAATATTTTGTTAACCCCTAAAAATAGAATCCCTTTTCCATCATGCAATTGTGGAAGTGGGGGGATTCGAGATATAAGCTGTAGATGGTGATGCTTGGTGCCTAATGGAGTTCGTAAGAGAAGCAGCTTACAGAATATGACTCTTATTTTGTGACATATCATGCTTTTTTTTATTATTAAGTCTGCGGAAGCTTTTCTGATAGACTTCCAAAAATCGGCTTAGGGTATATGCGTCTAAGTCGCAGGGTTCGGTGATATATATATTTAACAGTTTAAAATGCTTTTAGAATCTTATTACAGTACGGTCGACAAATACTTTGGAAAGTTGGCGAGTTTCTTGTAACCCGATCAAAAAGGTTGGTGAAATGATTTATAGATAAAAATCTAGCAACAGTTGTGACACCGTATTGGATAACATTACTTTTTGAAGATGTTTCCTGTTAGCCCCTTTTTATTCCTTGTAAAATTTTTGAGTGTGTTTCGCAAGAAACGTCTGAATAATATCTGGGCGTAGTAAATAGTTTTTCTGATGCGGAGTTGTCTGAGAAAGGAATTTATTTTGTCCGATAGTGTATGGAGCAGTTCAAAGTAACACATTTAGTAGACGTGGGTGTACTTTATTTTAAAATGTTTATTTTATAGCACGATGCGAGACGTTTTAGCTCAGTGCAAGTAATGCATCGATTTGTAAATATGAATTGGATTTGTTTTATTCAACACTATTTAAACTGATATAGGAAGAAGTAAGACTATACGAAGAAAATCTATAGAAAGTAAACTATAAGTTACATAGCTAGTAAACTATAGGCAAAATAAACTATAGGAAGAGTAAACTATATGTTACATAGATAGTAAACTATAGGCAAAGTAAACTATAGGAAGAGTAAACTATAGGAAGAGTAAACTATAGGAAGAGTAAACTATAGGAAGAGTAAACTATAGGCAAAGTAAACTATAGGAAAAGTAAACTATAGGAAGAGTAAACTATAGGCAAAGTAAACTATAGGAAGAGTAAACTATAAGTTACAGGAAACTCATCCTATTATGCCTAGTAAAAATTGGTATCTCCCAGCAGATCATATTGGGTTCAAATTGTTAAATTTTGTGTTTATAAGTATATGATTATTAAGAGGACTAGATAACAGTATTAATTCAAAATAAAGTATTGTGTGGATGTTTTATACCGTTTTAGATTTATAAGGAATCAGATACTTTTATATATATGCCTTTACATCATTCGTCATCTGGCTTCCCAATACTTCTGTACTATACTACTAAAATTATTAAGTGCAGTGCAAGATCTAATTGTTGAGCCGTTAAAAGTTTCGACTATTACTTATTACATAAAATAGTCAGGAGAGTCAGTAATGTTACAATAAAATAAATATCACGCAAACAGTCATGCTCAGTCAGGAAACGAAACTCAGGAACTCAAGCCTTCCTTTCTTCTTTACAACCGTTGAACTATAATGACTAAACTTGGAAATCATTGCTTTATAGTAGTACTAGCTGAATTACCCGGCGTTGCTCGGATTGAATTGTTTGTAATTCATCGTAATATTACTTACTGTTGGATTTCAAATTGTTTTAGCCCCCTCTACAGAACTAGGAAAAATAGGACGGGGGTTAACATCTAGATTATGTTTCCCGCAGGATTCTAAGGAATGAATGCATCAAATTTGGTGTTAATTGGTCTAAGAGAGATCGTAAAAAAATAATGTTATGCCTATGTGGATTTCGAATTGTTTTTAGCCCCTCTGTAGACTCAGGACAAGTCCCCCGAGCGGGAGTTAATATCTAACCTGCATTACCAGCAGTCGTCAAAAGAATGAATGCACCAGATTTGGTGTAAATTGGTCGGACAGTGATCGTAAAAATACTCAATTCTATTCCTATGGGAATTTCAAATTGGTTTTAGTCCCCTCTGCAGACTCAGGACAAGTCCCCCGAGCGGGAGTTAATATCTAACCTGCGTTACCAGCAGTCGTCAAAAGAATGAATGCACCAGATTTGGTGTAAATTTGTCGGACAGTAATCGTAAAAATACTCAATGTTATTCCTAAGGGGTTTTCGAATTGGTTTTAGCCCCCTCTGCAGACTCAGGACAAGTACCCCGAGCGGGAGTTAATATCTAACCTGCGTTACCAACAGTCGTCAAAAGAATGAATGTACCAGATTTGGTGTAAATTGGTCGGACAGTGATCGTAAAAATACTCAATTCTATTCCTATGGGAATTTCAAATTGGTTTTAGTCCCCTCTGCAGACTCAGGACAAGTCCCCAGAGCAGGAGTTAATATCTAACCTGCGTTACCAACAGTCGTCAAAAGAATGAATGTACCAGATTTGGTGTAAATTTGTCGGACAGTAATCATAAAAATACTCAATGTTATTCCTATGGGGTTTTCGAATTGTTTTTAGCCCCCTCTGCAGACCCAGGACCAATCCTATTGGGTTAACTTATAACCTGTGTTCCGCAGAATTCTAAACAATAATTGTACTAAATTTAGTATGAATTGGTCTGACATTGATCGTATAAATACGCTGATTGATCGTATAATATTGATATATAATACGCAATGTTATTTCTATGGGGATTTCGAATAGTATTTCAAGACCCCTCTGCACACCCAAGACAGATAGCACGGGGTTAATATGTATCTTACGTTACCCGCAGGATTCCAAAGAATAAGTGCACCAAATTTGGTGTGGATTGGTCAAACGGTGTTGATTTGTATAGACAGACAGACGCCAACCCTTCTTTATATATAGAAGATTGTAGTTGCATTGGCAGGATAGTTGTAGGCAGTGTTATAGTACTTTAGAGACGGATTATTTATAATCTTATATCTGGTAATAAATAAAACATGGATAACTTTTCCATATAGCTGAAATGGAAATGTGCAAAGCATTAGAAAGTAGTGAGGTGTTAGTGGGTTTACGGGGGTCATCAGGGAGGAGCCTAACCCAAACAATAAAAATTGGTGTTTTCTACGTACGAGCTGCAAGATTGCTGAGAAAATTCTTACACCCTGAACACCCCAAAATGAAAAACTTATGAAGCATATATACACTAGAAATCACGAAAATCGATCAGAATATCATATCGATCTTTCATGCTTCAAAATATTTTCTATTCCTTAGCTTTCAAACGATACCAAGATCTTGTGAATATTCGGAATATTTTTCTAGTTACAAGGGTTTTTCGTTAGGTTCTGTCACCATGTACGTACATGTTTCCAAAACTTTAAACTCAATTTCTGAAGAACTGTGCTTTTGCAATATGACGCTTTGTTTAAACGGTGATAATGCAACAATGAATTGATGTATTGTAACTATTTTTGTATAATTGTAATCTTTATAATACAGTGGATGTTTCGATCCTCAATCGGAGTTATTAGTTAGGAAATAAGTTTTTAGTTTATTTTAAAGGCTAAAATTCCTGAAGAAATCTGGATTTTTTGGTGTTTCTTGGTGAAAAATACTGTAAAAAACTTCATTCTAGAAACTCGACTGATGGTCAAAACATGAAGAATAAAAAAGAAATGACTTCAAAAACAGCAGGAATTGTCTTTCTGAACAAATAAGAATTTGAGATATGACAACTCAATAAACATGCTAAATAGCTAATTATATCCAAATGAGATAACTATTGATAAACTTAATCTGATTTTTTCACACTGAAATGATTTTAAGCATAGACCAATGATGTGTTGTAAAAAACTGGATTTTTGAAGTCAAAATTAAACAAAATCTTGTGTATAAGTAAACCTTAAGTCAAAATACAGGTCACAAAAAGGGGTTCGATGAAAAAGGGTTGGATAAAATTGATGTGAAGACAAGTCAAATTCTAGACAAAGGCTTAGATGCAAAATATTAGATTTAGAGCCAGACACATTAAAACACAAGCGAGCTGCAGAGCAATTGAAGGGTAAGAAGCATCACAGGGGATCCGAACAGTCGCTTTTAATGTTTTGCAAGCAAACCGAAGAGAACTGCTTATTTAAGGTTGTGTATACACTAGAAGATTTAAAAAAATTTTGACTTTAAAAATCCAGTTCTTTTCCAACAAGTCATTGGCCTATGCTTAAAATCATTTCATCGAGAAAAAGAATCAGATTAAGCTAATTATTAATTATCTAATTTAGATATAATCAAATAATTAGCATGTTTTTTGAACAGTAATATCTCAAATTCTAATTTGTTCAGAAAGACAATTCCTGTTGGAAATTATCCCTAATATTATTCTTGATGTTTTGACCCTCAATCAAGTTGTTAGAGGAAATAGGTTTTTATCCAATTCTTTTCACCAAGGAAGTCTAAAAAATCAAGATTTTTTTCAGGAATTTTAGCCTTTAAAATCAACTAAAAATTAATTTCTTAACTTATAACTCTGATTGGGATTCAAAACAAACATTCACTGCATTATATAGATTATAATGATACAAAAATAATTATAATAGATCAATTCATTGTTGAGTTATCACTGTTTGAACAAAACATCGTATTGCAAAAACAGTTCTTCAGAAAGATAGTTTAGAGTTTTGGAAACATGTTTGTACTGGTGACAGTACCTAACAAAAAACCCTTGTAACTAGAAAAGTATTCCTAATATTTACGAGATCTTGCTATCGTTTAAAAGCTAAGAAATTGGGAAATATTTTGAAGTAATGAAAACAAAATCAATATTCTGGTCAATTTTCGTGAGTTCTAGTGTATACATACACCTTTCGTTTCTGATTACGTTTTTGACGTTGTCTGTCTTGTGTTTGGAGCAGCTATATCCATATATAATCCAATAAATGCGCCATAAAAGCGTAACAAACCAACAACAATATCATTACATCTAATAGTTTATAACAGGTGATATAAAAGTAGAAGTTATATTAAAAAAGATAATGTAAAAAATGATCAACAGTGCAAGGAAAGGTAGTTTGAAAAATAGTTGACACCCTTAAACGTTTACTGATGCTTTGGTCTTGTTTCCTGGACTCCAATAGTAAGTCTCACTGTAATTAGCCCTAGTATATCATGGCAATAGAACAATAATTCTAATTTTAATGTTTTACTGGTTACAGCTAGTAAGAGAGAAAAATATCAAGAAAGCTTGGCGCACAGCCATAATACAGTTTTATAGATACGCGCAAGTTAAAATCCTTAAACGTTTACTGAAATTTTGGTTTTGCATCCTAGTCACAAGTCGTTTGTCAAAATTAACCACTGTGTTGCAAAAAATGACAGCAGAGCGACAAACCAATAACCAACTCTAATTTTAACCCTCTGACGGGTTCACACGTATAATCCCACCTTGAAACATGCAGTATTCCCTGCATGACCTTTAAATAGTTTTGACTTTCTTGACCCGTGGAATCTTCCCAAAGGATTCTACTATAAAGAAAGTACCAATAGGATCGTTCCAAAGGATTCTATTTTAAGGAAAGGACCAAGAGAATCGATCAGAGGATTGTATTCCAAGGAAAAGACAAATAGACTATTTCCAAAGAATTCTATTCAAGGAAAGAACAAAGAGAATCGTTCCAAAGGATTGTATTTCTAGGAAAAGACCAAAAGACTCTTTCCAAAGGATTCTATTCAAGGAAAGGATCAATAGAATCGTTCCAAAGGATTATATTATAAGGAAAGGACCAATAGAATCTTACTAAAGGTGTGATTATTTAGTTATTGAGTGTGTTGTGGGATAAAAGCACTATTTGGAAACTCAGAGCTTTAATGTTTTACTGGTACTAGATTAGGAAGAGCGAAAAACAGAAAACTTGCCGCTTAGCCATAAAGCTGTTTTATAGACACGCGCAAGTCTGAAAATAACGTGTATTCGTATGATAAAGAGCTTTACTTTCCGAATGTCCCATGCCCACGTAGGGGGGGGGATAAATGGTGATCACTTAATGCACTGCATTCTTTGTGCGTGCGTTTTCTGTACTTCAGGTTTTCTTACCAGTGTTTTCGATGTTTAAACGCTCTTTTGTCACATAACATCATCAAGTAAACTCACAAACTCTCAACATCTGCCTCCACGATGTTTGTTTCGGTGGCCCGATTTGCTCGGCAACTGTTATTTCCAACTTTTATACTGATGAGATTTAAAGTCTTAGATATTCTACTACGTAAAGACATGTAAAGACATATTCCCATATTCTATGGGGCCGTGGTTGCCCGGTTGGAAGAGTAACGGATTAGCAACCGGAGGGTTGCGAGTTCGAAATTCGGTCCAGCCAAAGACCGTCGTGTACACGGGGGCTGGTGCACGTTGAATCTGTCGAGGTCTCAAATGTCATCATGTTGGTATGGACGGATTTCGCATATCTACAAAAATGTTCTCTAATGTCCAATACAAAACGATTTCAATCATCAGAAAAATACAGACAGCCGACTCACCCACTTCAACTTGTACAAACCGAAATAAGAGTAATCAATTCGCCCAACTTTCCGAAAAAGAATCCCGCCCTTTGCATGAATTTAGAGGTCAATACACATCATAAAACAAGATGAGACGGATTTAGTATGTCTACAAAAATGTTCTCTAATGTCCAATCCAAAACGATTTCAATCATCAGAAAAATACAGACAGCCGACTCACACACTTCAACTTGTATAAACCGAAATAAGAGTAATCAATTCGCCCAACTTTCCAGAAAAACAATCCCGCCCTTTGCATGAATTTACAGGAGGTCACGTCGAGCTACTAAAATAAATGAGTGTAATTATCTCGAGCATTTCGCACCGAAGACTCCCAGGATCATCAAAATAATTTCCTTGAAATATTTATGTCTGAAAATTTTACCTGATAAGCAAATGGGCATAAGCCGAACAGTTACGTTTATTAAAATCTCCCCTTGTCTAATTATGCATGCTTGGGTGATAATTTTATGACTCAGGCGTTGCTCTGGAAGCGTTTGGATTAACTAAAGTATATCTTAATTGCGAATCTTAAATCTTCAGAGCTTATAACCGAATCTTTATCTTTAGGAAGGGATATACCGAACAATTTATTCCCTTTCCTGCACCTCTTAGTGTTGATGGTTGGATCCTGAAATTATATGGCTGTTAAGCGAAATGAACTCGAGTTCATTCTTGTTTGACAAACGTGGTAAATTGGGCGTCGTGGAGTAGTAGCGAGTAGTGGTTGACAGTTTAGAACTCAGAATTACGGGTATTAATGTGGGTACGAATGTTTGACATCATCTTCATAATTTTCATTCAAGATTATCGGACGAAATATGGCTGTTTGCGAATGTTAAATTTGATTCCCACCTGAAGTTTTATGGTCTGGTCTTGGGGACCTCACACAAAGTTGTTTAGAATACTCAAAATCCAAAATTTTGGGGTTGGTCAAATAAAACCCTTGCGCCATAAAACCCGCCAACTAATCAACCATCCAAATTCCAGGCGAATAGATGTTTTAAGATCTATGCGAACAACAAATAAAACGTAGCAAATATATATATATATAATTCAATAGTTCAAAACACAGAGAAATTTAAGAATACCAAGAAAATTTCAAAAAAATGAAGAGTTGGTAGATAAGGGCGAAAACAGGGAGGAGCCTGACCCATTAAACACAAAATGGTGTTTTCTGTGTGTGGACGGCAGTTCTTCAAAAGTAGCCCCAAACACCACAAGTAGAAAGGCAAAAAAGGCAAAAGGTTATTCAGGCAAAGAAATCCAGGCAAAACGAAATATCAAAGGGCACACAAAAGACAAGCACAACTCAAAATTGTATAAAACTATAGGAAAGAGTATTAACAAATTTCATTTCGACAACAACCCGCCAAACCTCGCATGAGGATCGCCAAAAAAATTATACTATGTAACACAGTTAAGAATCATAAATCCAGTATATCCAAAGTATGCCCTAAGTGCCGCGTGAAAAGTGTTCAATTATATATATATATATATATATATTTTAAGGTACCGGACTACGTTAAAAAGTAGATTTTTAACTAAATTTAATATTTCATTTTATTACTTAGACATTTTTCTTTACAAAACTGTTTTAATCTTTTTATTTTGTAGGAATACGAATTGTCGGTACGATGCGGAGATAAAGCAATTTGAATAGATCTCTTTACTATTTCATTTTATTACTTAGACGTATTTTTCTTTACAAAACTGTTTTAATCTTTTTATTTTGTAGGAATACGAATTGTCTGTACGAAGCGGAGATAAAGCAATTTGAATAAATCTTGACAGCTGTATTTTAATTTGTTTTCAAATCTTTAAATGCATTTTTCTCCGATTGTAATTTTGATCAAAATTTTTGCACTAGAAACGCAACTTAAAAGAGTTATCTTGAAAGTAAAACTTTTTAGAGATTTCAGTGTTGAGTAAGGAAAAATTTCATAAGTTTGCATTTTGTTCTATATTATTTCCAATATCTCATGAGTAGAAAGGAGTATATCCTTTAGTTCAGGCCCTAGTCTGATATATTTAAGAGACTTGATGCAAAATTTTAGGCATATGTACTCAAGTTTTTCAGTTGATATGTTTTTCTTTATAACGTCATTTTTTAAATTAAATTTTCCAATATTTAATAGATTATAATAATTCTTAGTGATCTTTTTATTTTATAATGCTTTTTTATAAGTTGTTTTACTTTAAAAAGAAAAAAAATAGTGCATTTAAACATTTAAAAAAGGGACTCCTCAAATATCTTAAAACACTTTTATTTGGGAAAAGCTGAAAAATGAAGAAAAAGTACTCCAAACACTAGTTTAGTAGATTGCTTTTAAGTGATTAACACAGATATTTATCAAATTTAAAAAAAATGTGAGGATTAATTTTAGTACTGAGTCCCTAAGCCTTTCTTATCAGCGATATGGGATTTCAGGATAGTGTACAGTATGCTTTTCCCCCAAAACCGCATAATGACTGAATAACCACATTTATTAGTGAAAAGAGTCCTAGATTCTATTGGTTAAGAAGGTCAAAATTCGAAAGAAGTCACGCAGGGAAAAATGCAGGTCATAGATATATGCGTATTAGCCCTTCAAAGGGTTAAAGTCTGCAAAATGCGCTAGAAAATTTTAGCCTTTTTAACCTTTTGAGCAGTATAGAATGGATTAAACCCAACACACTAAATGACAAAATAACTACATCAATTGTGTGAAATATCCATGTATTCTTTTAACGTTTAGAAAGATTCTATTGCTCCTCTCCTTCAAGTGAATCCTTTGGAAGTCCTTTACTTAGAATAGAATCCTTTAGTAACATTATATTAGTCCTTTCCTTAGAATAGAGTCCTTTGGAATTATTGACTGTACCTTTCCTTGGAAGTGAATCACTTAGAAAGATTCTGTTGGTAGTTTCCATTGTTCCTTCCATTGAATAGAATACTTTTGGAATTATTCTACTATTCCTTTCCTTGAAGTGAATCATTTAGAAGGATTCTGTGTTGATCCTTTCTTTAGAATAGAATCCTCTAGAAACATTCTGTTGATCTCTCATTAGAATACAATACTTTAGGAATTATTCTACTGTTCCTTTCCTTGAAGTGAATCACTTAGAAGATTCTGTTGATCCTTTCTTTAGAATAGAATCCTTTGGAAATATTCTATTGTTCCTTTCGTTGGAAGTGAATGCTTTGGTAAAATTCTATAGGTCAAAAAAGTCAAAAACAGGTTAGAATTCATTCAGGGAAGACTACAGGTGTCAAGGTGGAATTATTAATTTGAATCACTCAGATGGTTAAAATACGATCTTATCACTATGAACACAAAATAGAGACATTCATTACCTATCACATAGAGACAATAAATGTTTTAACTAGCAGAGAATAATTTTATAAGAAACTAGCTGAATTACCCGACGTTGCTCGGGTTGAATTGTTTATAATTCATCGTAATGTTACTCAATATTATACCTATGGATATTTCGAATTGTTTTTAGCTCCCCTGCAGAGCCAGGACAAATCGAACGGGGTTAATATATAGCCTATGTGTCCCGCAGAATTCTACAGGATGAATGTATCAAATTATTTAGTGTGAATTGTTCTACATTGATCGTATAAATACGCAAGACCACTTTCTATAAAAATAATCTTATATTATCATAAAAATTTATATTCCAATAATAAAGCTACAGTTTAAGAATTTATAGAAGGGTTACATAAATTATATGATACTGAGCGATTTTCAGCGCAACCGCGCCCATCTGTGATTGCACCATACTCTAAGATTCTAAAAAGAACTTCAGTCATCTTCAGGCATCTTGAGAGTCATCTTGCAGAGTTAACATCTGCAACATCTCTGTTGCAGATGTTAACTCTGACGTCATCTGCACAGCCAGACCGGGAGAGAGCGCCCCGTAGCAAGTGCTCTGTCCAGGATGACGGGACGTTACACCCCTCTGCACACACAAGACAAATAGAACGGGGGTTAATATGTAGCCTACGTTACCCCCAGGGTTCCAAAGAATGAGTGTACCAAATTTGGTGTAGATTGGTCAAACGGTGTAGATTTGTATAGAGAACAACAGACAAACAGATAGGAGACAGACAGATGCCAACTCTGCTTTACATGTATAGATAACTCGAATATAACCAGAGTGAAAATTAAATTGAAATGAAGCCATATCTAACCCCTGTACAAAATACATTCCCTGGAATTTCAACAGAAATACTGTCAAGGCCGAAAACAGGAAAAAAGCAGTTAAAATCGCCAAAGTACATTTCATTTTTCTTAAAAGCAATAATAACCCTAAAATGAACAGACTCCTCAATTGGCTGCTATGCGATGGATGGAATAAAGCCCTTTACTGCGACAATAAGTCGAGACAGATTTCCAACTTTCACTGTTCCGGAAATACCGAAAAAAATGTAGAAAAATACACAAATCGATGCAGTAGAAAAACGTGTATAATTTTTAAAAACTAGATGAAAGACTATTTTGATAAAGTTGTAATAGTATCTGGTAGTTAAGAAGACAGCGTTTCGGAGTTTAGTCTTTTGGGATGACGATTGTAAAAACGATTGAACGATTGAAAATATATAAATTGATGCAATAGAAAAACATGTATAATTTTTTATAACTAAATGAAATACTCTTTTTCATATAGCCGTAATACTAGAAAGACAACATATCAAAGTTTGGGCTTTTGGGTTGACGATTGTAAAAATGGATGAAAATACATCAATTGATAGAATAGAAGAACATGCATAACTTTTTATAAATAAGTAAAAAACTATTTTTCATAGAGCGCGCCGTAATACTACCATGGTCATTTGGAATACAGCATCTCAAAGTTTTTTTTGGGGCTAACGATTGAAAATACATAAATTGATATAATAGAAAAATATGCACAAATTTTATAACTAAATGAAAGGCTATTTCCATATAGATGTAATTACTACCATGGTTGTTAGGAAGACAGCACCTCAAAGTTTGGTCTTTTGGGTTAAGGTTTGGTAAAAACGGATGAACACATACATCAATTGACAGAATAGAAAAACATGCATAACTTTTTATAGATAAGTGAGAGACTATTTCTTATAGCGTGCCGTAATACTACCATGGTCATCAGGAATACAGCATCGCAAAGTTTGGTCTTTTGGGTTAACGATTGGAAAGTACATAAATTGATATAATAGAAAAATATGCATAAATTTTATAACTAAATGAAAGACTATTTCTATATAGCTGTAATTACTACCATGGTCGTTAGGAAGACAGTATTTCAAAGTTTAATCTTTTGGGTTAACAATTGTAAAACAAATTGAACGACTGAAAATACATAAATTATTATAATAGAAAACATGCATACTTTTATAACTAATTAAAAGACTGTTTTACATAGACCTTAATACTACCAAGGTCGTTAGGAAGACAGAATCTCAAAGTTTGGTCTTTTAGGTTAACGATTGTAATACGATTGAAAATATACAAAGAAAAATATGTATAATTTTTATAGCTAAATGAAAAAAGGTTTTCCATTTAACCGTAATACTACCATGATCGTTAGGGGGTAGTTAATTAACGTCGCACTGGAGCAACACAGAGCTATTGACTACGGCCGGGATCCATACCGAAGGGAAAAATCCAAGTATAGCGCCTCTTAATTTTGAACCATGTCAGATGACGAGAACACCTGAGCTGGCACCCCACTCTCCAAACCCATAGCCATTAGGAAGACAGCATATCAAAGTTTGGTCTTTTGGTTTAAAGATTGAACGATTGCAAATACATGAATTGGTATAATAGAAAAACATGTATAATAACGATTGAACAACTGAAAAAACTATTCGATGCAACAGAAAAACAAATTTTTTATAACTAAACGAATAACTGTTTTCGATAAAACCGTAATAATGCCATGGCGATTAAGAAACAACATCTTAAGGTTTTTCTGTTGGGTAAATGATTGCAATAACTGTTAAACGATTGTAAAAACTTGAATCGATAAACGCTGTATATGGTTGGTTGGGAGATTCATTGCGTAATTGCCATTTTTGATCAAGCTGTGCCAAACACAAAACAACTTTAAATTATGTGCATACACACATAGGGAATGTTTTACTGACACAGTAGAGAGGTAGGTAGGTAATTTACGTCGCACTATAGCAACACTACGGGCTATTGTTGACAGTCCGGGATCAGTCTCGAAGGGAAATATCCGAGCAAAACATCTCGTAATTTGAATCAAGGTCATATGACGAGGTCAACACATGAGTTGGCACCCCACTCTCCGAAGACACAGAAGAAAGAAATACATCCAAGGAATAATTGAACCTGCGCATTCTACAAATCACAGGTTGCTAGCGAAGTGGCTAAGCTACGGTAACTCCACAGACGTAAACGATAAGTAGACTGAACATTGCTGTTAAGAGGAGCTTCAAAAAGTGTGACCCCCATGTCGACTAGTAGTCACGTGATTGATCTGTGAAAAATTGACGTGGTTGGTGGATTTGCATTTTATCGGATCGTTTGATGATATAATATCTTTTGATAGGGTAGATGTGTGAATATGCATTTCGTAGAGTGGCGACAAAAATGGTAAAATCGCCAATGTGTATTACTATGTCGCACGGACCAATCAGATCATTAATGTGTTTCCACCCGATAGACGAAAAACGTCTAAAGGAGACTTTACTACTAGTTTCGGTCACATGATTCTGGGCACATGAAAAGGTTATAATTGCTCAGTCTACGTTTATATTTCTTCTATGGGTGACTCTTCATAAATCCAGAAGATTTAATATTAAATTTTCAGAGTCCTCTATATCTTCTCACCATCGACTTTTTATATGTGCAAATAATCATACCCATTCCCCATACTTAAAAATACTTTACTTTCTAATGAAGCTTGCAATGAATATTTATCAGATTCAGAATTCCGAACGACTTCCCTTTATCTCACGTACAATCGATAAAATTCGTAAATTCCAGATTACTTAAAACTGAATGGTCTCAACAAAGTCTTCAAGCTGTTTGCTTATACATTGTTCTAATAGTTTTCGTCACGTAAATTTTAAGTAAACATCAGAGAGAAGGAAAGTGTGAAGATGAGGAAATGTGTCCCCTACGAAGGAACAGTTGTTAAGTTCTCTGCCGTGACGCGGGGGATTTAGAGAGCTATTTGCTTTGGTGCTCGTTAACTGTTATGTTTTGTTCCCTGAGATTTTAATATCTGCTTTGGGCCCCTTTAAATGGCTCTAATGCCAGTGCTTGCGTCGATTCGGTTTGCGGAGGAATGCCGGATTATTCTGAAAAAGTCACAGGTTTGCTGGCATGACTGTGTGATGTTATTTTAATTAACTTTAAATAAACGGATACCGAAGATCGAGTTGGCGTGTCTGGATTTTTGAGCTTTGGTTGTTAATTAATTGGCAGGTTGTTAATTAATGTCGCACTGGAGCAACACAGCGGGCTATTGGTGACTGTCCGGAATCAATCCCGAAGATCCGAGGACAACATCCCGTAATTTTGAACCACGGTCAGATGATGAGGTCAACACCTGAGCTGTGTGTGGCAGCCCACTCGTAAGACGCAGAAGAGAAAAATACACCCAAGGAATAATCGATTCTGTGCGTTCTGCAGTTCGCAGGCTGCTAGCGGAGTGGCCAAGCTACGGCGAACCCAAAGACGTGAAATGTAAGTTGACTGAGCAATGATGTTGAGAGGAGCTTCAAAAAGTTTGACCCTCATATCGACTAGTAGTCACGTGATTGATCTGTGAAAAATTGACTTGGTTGGCGGCTTTAGCATTTTATAGCCTCGTTTGGTGATATAACATGTTATGACAGGGTAGATGTGTGAATGCGCATTTCGGTAGAGTGGCGACAAAAAGGGTAAAATCGCCAATGTGTACTACTATGTCGAGTGGACCAATCAGATCATGAATGTTTGTTTCCAACCGACAGACGAAAAAAGTCTAAGGGAGACTTTACTATTAGTTTTGGTCACATAATTCTGGGCAAATAAAAGGGTTATAATTGCTCAGTCTAGGAATACCGAAGATCAAATTGGTTTGTCTGGATTTTTGAGCTTTGGTCGGGTGACCAGCAATGATTTTACGTGTTTCGTCATCCTATTTTGAATTTCGTGGGTATTCACGATTCATGAGAGGTAATTTCTGTCAAGATAAATGCAGTTGACGGTAGTGTTTCTGTGACGGATTTTGCTGCCTGTGTTCATTCCTGATTTGGCTTGTTTGCCAAGTGCTACCTGGTTTGATTAAGACGTGACTTGACTTGCTTCTCGAATTCTATTTCAGCACATCACCAAAACAATTTTCAAAGAATGAATTCCGAATTTATAAATGATAGTTGAATGCTCAACTCCAGTTAGGTTAACCCTCCTTGTGGTTGTCTATACGAGATATTTCGTCATTAGAAAAACTGATCAGATCTTAGTCTCGTCATCATATCATAAACAAATAGGCCCAATCTTAATGGGCGAGATATCTCGTCGAAATCACTTGGAGGGTTAAAAGTTACCGATAAGGCGAAAATTACATTTTAATGCAACTGCTGATATGTATCATGCGAGAGCTTTAGGGCAGTGGAATTCAAATCTTTGCTTTATGCTGAAAATCGCTTTCATTCAGCCTGTAATGTTGGTTTTTTGTTCTACGGTCATTTTTCGTTAGACGAGGAATTTTCTGCCAAGATAAATATAGGTGGCGGTAGTGTTTCTTCGGCGGAACGTGTTTCCCGTTTGTATTCCGGACATGACGTCATTTGGCTAGCTAAAGAATTACGTAGAGTAATTCAGCAATAATAATGTTTGCTGTCCTTATGACTGAATTAAAATTTTTGAAGATGCTTAAAACCAATTCTACAACATATACAGTAAGAACGAATCTTTAAAATAAAACATACAGTATCTTCAATTTTTAGAATTAATAAAATATTTTTTAAAAACACGTAGAAAAAAACTAGTATAAGTATAACATGCACAACATCAAACATGAAGCAATAAAGTGCAGAGTAATCCCGGTCACTGTCACCAATGATTGAATGTACTTTGTGAAGATGCGAAATTCAATTCTATTACATACAGTAACACCAAATCTGCAAAATATACCGTACAATATTTTGTATTAGTGCAAGAATCGTGGAAACAGTTCTATAAAGTATAATGAACACTAACAGATCTAAAGTACTATGAAGAATAATTCTGCAATAATCCTGTTTAGTGTCACCAATGATTGAATCTATTTCTTGAAGCGCAGTAAATTCAATTCGATTACATACACAGTAACAACAAATCTATAAAATATTCTATACAATGTCTTGTATGAGAGTAAGACGGGCAGAAACAGTTTTCAAAAGTATGCCCTATACACTGACAGATCTAAGGTATTACGTAGAGTGATTCTGCAATAATCCTGTTTTCGTTCACCAATGATTGAATTTATTTTTCGAAGATGTTTAAAATAAATTCTATCACATACACAGTAACAAATCTATAAAATATACTATACAATATTTGTCTGAGCGTAAGACACATAGAAACAGTTCCATAAAGTATAACGTACACTAATAGATCTCTAAAGTATTAAAAAGAAAATAATTCTGCAATATTCCCTTCGAAGATGCGTAAAATAAATTCTATTACATACACACTAACACAACAAATCTATAAACTATACTTTACAATATCTTGTCTGAATGTAAGATACGTGGAAACAGTTTTTTAACTGTATACATCAATATATCTAAAGTATTACTTAGAGAAATTCTGCAATAATTCTGTTTTCTGTCACCAATGATTAAATTTATTTTTCGAAGAAGCGTAAAATAAATTCTAACACCATATTCAGTAAAATCAAATCTATCAAACATAACAGGAAGCAATCTAGTAACAATTTACTCCCAGTTTACTAGTGATGAAGTCTACTTTTCGAAGGCACAAAAACAATTCTATTTTATCTTTCCCTAGAAATATATCCGAGGTCTATTTTTTAAAAAACTGCTCATCTAGCTAAGCCTTGGGGAGAGTGGATTGTTTCCTTTTTATACCGAGATGTATTATTGGGATTTTCTCCCTTAGCAGGAATAAAGTGTTAGAAATTGCAACTAATTAAAAACAGGTTGAAGAAACAAATTACGTAGGTGGGATAAAGAAAGAATCTCTGAAAGACAAGGAATTTTCATTAGAGATCCGGGTTCAGGGGAAAAAAGTAGTAATAGAATCTACACTCGATTTAATCCAACAGTAGAAAAGGCCCGCGTCTTAAAAGTGTCTGTTAAAAATCACGTTGCTGTTTAGAAGAGGGATTCGTCCGCTTTTAACACGTTCATTAAGGCCTGGAAGTTTTTTCTATTGTAAGAGGTTTTCAGATTTTATATAGACTTCGTTTAATTTACTGTTTTTTGACAGTGGCACTAAGTTTTTCAAAGGAGTTTCGTTTTGCTTAATGCTCCCATGATAAAAAGCAGAAGTTTAAAATAAAGATTATAATTAATTTCAGAGGGGGTATCTCTGGGCCCCATTTCGAGAAAGCGCGAATTATATTTGTGGAAATTAAATTGCCGAGATTGTTCTGGGCTTCAAATCTTTAATTAATGAAATGTAGCTGAGGTTTTGGTATTTTTGGGAGTGGAAATTGAAAATATAATGAACAAACGAGATTCATATTTTTTGAGGAATGTCTGGTGGTTTTGCTATTACAAAGGCGCTTTTGAAAAGAGCAGTTTTAGTTTCTTCTCTTTTTCGATTTTCCAGTCAAAGAAGATTCAGGCTTCCTTTCAAATACTTAATATTTTCTTAAATAAACGTAGATATTTAATCTTTAATATGTATCATGGAAGGAATACAAGGAATCATCTAGCAAGTTCATCACTGAACAGAACCCAAATTAATTTGTAGTCATGCTTTGAACACTTTGAGTTCACAAGCATATATCCGTTCTACAATCTGTAGTCTTTCATGCAGGATTTCTAACCAATTTTTATCTTAATTGATCGAATCATTCCTGGGATTCTTTCAACCAATAGATCTATTTTTTAATCGTTTTGTGTGTTGCTGGATAAAAGTAATACTACACTACTCTGAAAATTCGTGACGCTATGAGGGTTAACCCCCCTGGTGGTTATCTCGACGAGGTATCAAGTTATTAGCAAAACTGACCAGATCTTAATGGAGGAGATATCTCGTCATTAGAAAAACTGACCAGATCTTGATCTTGCGTCATAAAAAAATTAGCAGTATCTTGATGATGAGATATTTCATCTTTAGCAGAATTGGTCGGATCTTGACGGACGAGATATCTCGTCGGAACCTCTTGAAGGGTTAAGGGTTATTGCTTATTTAGTACATTGGCTGATAACATGACTGTCAGAGTTTAACCTCGTGTTGGTTGTTGTCTCGACGAGGTATCTCGTCTCATCAAAACTGACCAGATCTTAATGGATGAAATATCTCGTCATTAGAAGAAAACTGACTAGATTTTGATATCGTCATCATAGAAAAATTGGCACTATCTTGATGATGAAACATCTCGCCATTAGCAAAATTGGTCAGATCTCGACGGACGAGATACCTCGACGAAACTACGAATCCAAGAGTTAATCGGAGTAGAAAACAGTATACACACTTTAAAATCAATACAGGCTCACAGTTTCTAGAAACTTCAGAAGAAACCAGTATTTAATATCCCGAATGAAACGAAAGCAACGCTTCCAGATTAACTCAATTTAAATGAGACACATTTTCACCCTTCACTGTCACGCCACAAATCAGTCCATTACAAAAGACAGAGGCGCGTCACAGGAGTGTGGAAATAATGAAATCTCACTTGACTGTCCTTAAGCCAACGCCATCACCTGTAAGTGACTTGAAGAAGGGAGGAATAGATCATTCCCAAGGATGATGAATGTGCTATCTGCAGCAGGGCATCTTCGCGGCAGATTTTGATTTATCCTTTTTTAAAGACGCGAAATGTGGCGTTGATTAGGAGGACCTGCTACCGTATTTCATACCCATTATCTTAGAATTCACGCCCAGGATTATTCCGTGGAAACTTTATCGCGTATAGATGATTTGGATGTCGTCAGAATTTCAAGGAATCCAATTTTTCCATGTATGAAAGAGTTGTGTCATGATTGTCATGAAAAATGTAATATTTATTTTGAAAATTCGTTCATTGTGTATGCCAAATACTTTTTTTGTAGAATGCCAAACTCGACATTACACTAGATAGATTTGTTACGACTACCAAGTGAATGAATGAAGCGCACACATAAGTTTAATACTGATTAATTAGTTTCGTTGTTCTATGTAGAATGCCAAATGTATTATTGAACTACAGACTTGTTTCAACTACCATGAGGGTAAATGAATTACATTGAAATTTGTTTATTGTTTTGTAGAATGCCAAATATATTACACTATATTGACTTGTTACTACTTCAGAGGATGAATAAAGCTCTCACACGCGTTTAATAGTAATTGAAATTCTTTTATTGTTTTGTAGAATGCTAAATGCGGCATTAAACTACAGACTTGTTACGACTAACGGAAGATGAATGAGTCACATACTATCTCAATAATAATTGAAATTTGTTTATTATTTTGTAGAATCGAAATATGGCATTACACTTCATAGACTTGTTATGACTACCAATAGGATAAATGAAACACACACAAGTTTAATAATGATTAATTGGTTTGGTTTTTGCTTTGTAGAATGCCAAATGCGTCATTGAGCTACAGTCTTGTTTCAACTACCATGAGGGTGAATGAATTACATTGAAATTCGTTTATTGTTTTGTAGAATGCCAAATACATTACACTACATTGATTTGTTACGACTATCAAGAGGGTGAATGAAGCCCCCACAAGCTTAATAATGATTAATCCGTTTATTTTTTTGAAGAATGCCAAAGCATTGTATTTCATAGACTTGTTACAACTACTAGGAGGATGAATGAACTAACACAATTTTAATAACAATTGAAAAATTCTTTTATCGTTTTGTAGAATGCTAGAAACGACATCGAACTACACAGACTTGTTGCGACTATCTGGACGATCAATAAATTTCATGGTACCTTAACTATACTTAAAATTTTTTATTGTCTTGTTTTGTAGAACTTCAAAGAAGAAATTGTATTATAGAAGTGTTAGGATTATCAGAAAGACGAATGAAGCACAAGCTGGCTTAGTAATAATTGAAATTTGCTTAGTGTTTTGTCCAATACGAAAGACATTGAACTAAACGGTTAGTTTTTGCTAAATAAAATTAAGTAGTAAACGAAACAAACTAAGCTAGCAGAATGTATTAATACTGGTGGAATATTATAGGCATAACTTAAATACTAAGCAACTTGATATCAATTCGTTTAATTTCAGTAATGTCACCAGTTTTATTTTAATATAATTAGAATAATAAAAAAACGTTTCCGTAAATTTAAAAAAGGAATGATAAATTAACTCATTTCAAAAATTAAATAGAAAATAAAATACTAAAAATAGCGCTTTAAATTGGATAAAATAAAGTTCAAATTATTACGAAAAACAAAGTTTAGTATTAAGGTAAAAATGTAAAGCAGGAGATATAAATTAACACAAAAATAAAGTGGGCAAAGCAAAATAAATAGTTCAACAATTTTAAAACATCTCATTGAATAAATTTAAATGGTAAACTTGCTAACATAAAGAGTACAACTTTATTGATTAAGAGTCTTTACATTTGAAAGAATAAAAACCCTTCGGCTTAAATTGCTTCATAATTCAAAATTTTTAATTCTGTGGTTTGTATTTAATGCGGTCTTGTGTGTTTAGCACACAGCAGTTCAGAAAACTAAAAATGTTTTCAATGTTTTGATAGCCTCAGGTCAATCTCTTTCTGAATAAAGTAGAAACTCATCGGGAATTAAAATAGTAATTGGTGTCAAAGTGTTTCATGAGTGAAGATTATGCGTATAGAAACGTATTTTTTGAACTGCGAGAAAATAATACTATCTTAGCTATTAGCTGAATTAACCGGCGTTGCTCCGAATGAATTGTTTGTAATTCATCATATATTACTCAATATTATTCCTATGGAGATTTCGAATTGTTTTTAGCCCCCTGCTGACCCAGGACAAATCGAACGGGGTAAATATATAGCCTATGTGTCCCTCAGAATTCTACAGGATAAATGTACCAAATTTAGTGTGAATTGTTCTGACATTGATTGTATAAATACGCCATGATATCCCTATGAGGATTTCAAATTCTCTTTAACCCCTGTACCAAATCGACGATAAAAAGACCACTTTAAAAAATAATCATAAAAATTTACATTCCAATAATAAAGCTGCAGTTTAAGAATTTACAGACGGGATACATAAACGATATGATACTGAGCGACTTTCAGCGCAACCGTACCCATCTGCGATTGCACCATACTCTAAGATTCTAAGAAACTCCAAAGTCATCTTAAAAGGCGACTCTTGTAGATGCTGCTCTGACGTCATCTGCACAGCCAGACCAGGAGAGAGCGCCCCCTAGCAAGTACTCTGTCTAGGATAACGGAACGTTACACCCCTCTGCACACCCAAGACAAATAGAACGGAGGTTAATATGTAGCCTACGTTCCCGCAGGGTTCCAAAGAATAAGTCAATCAAATTTAGAGTGGATTGGTCAAACGGTGTAGATTTATATAGAGAACAGACAGATGCCAACTCTGCTTTATATGTATAGATTTTAGAAATAGCTATTGTTCTAATAGGGATAAGATTTAACCCAGCCTGGGGCACAGAAACCGTACGCTTACGATAAGGGACCGTACGCGTAAGGTTGTAGGTAGCTCAATTATGGTAGGTAGCTCAATATGGGTGAAGGTCGGGATCAATCATACTCGTGAAATATAGATAGACTGAGTATTGTATTGAGAGGAACTTCAAAAGTGTGACCAACATGTCGACTAGTAGTCACGTGATTGCTCTGTGAAAAATTGACTTCGTTGACCGATTCGGCATCTTATCACCTCGTTTGGCGATATAACATCTTATGATAGGGGGTAGATGTGTGACTGCGCATTTCTAATGAGTTGTGACAAAAATGGTGAAATTGCTCTACTCCTGTGTGTGTTACACGGACCAATCAGATGATTAATCAGTGGATGCGCGTCTTCTCCCGTCTCGTGGGCCAATCAGATGAACGGTCGTTTCCACCGGCAGGCGAAAGTAGTCTAAAGGTCACATTACTACTAGTTTTGGTCACTTGATCATGGCACACAAAAAAGGTAACCATTGCTCACTCTACTTTTATATTTCTCTATGGGATCAATCCCGAAAGGAAAGATCAAGGACAACATCTCATCATTTTCAACCATAGTCAGATGACGAGGTCAACACCTGAGCTGACATCCCACTCTTCAAACTTTCACCAACCGTGCCAACGTGAGGACATTTGAGGCCCCGACAAATTTAGCAATAGCCCCCACGTACACGACGGCCTTTGGTTGGATCGAGTTTCGAACTCGCAACCCTCCGGTTGCTAATCCACGACCTACCACGGCTCTCCTCGTAAGATAAATCAATTATAGCGAATAGACTCAGCCCCGGAGACCAGATACAACCTTCCGAATAGGTTTAAGCGGCCCACAGTCCAGGTGCGACTATCCGGACATGTTTTGCCAGCCTGCAGGCCAGATACGGCCCTCTGATTTGGTTCACCAGCCCATAGACCTTATATACTACAGGTTTTCCGGGTTCACTGGCTACATAAGACCTTTCGAAAAGGTTTTAGGCGTACTGGCCAGATACGGCTCTTAGAAACGATTTCTACAGCCCGCCGCCCAGAAACGGCTGTCCTAAAATGTTTTAACGGTCCACCGGCCTGAAGCGGCTCTCCAGAAAGGTTTTTACAGTCCGCCGGCCAGATATGGCTCTCAAAAAAGGTTTCCCCGGCCCGGCGGCCAGACACGGGTCTTCGAAAAGGCTTTTTCATTCAGCCAGTCATATACGGTTGTTTTGGTCCACCGGTCATATACGGCAATCCAAATATGTTGTTTTGGTCCACCGGTCATATACGGCAATCCAAAAATTTTGTTTTGGTCCACCGGTCATATACGGCAATCCAAAAATGTTGTTTTGACCCACCGGTCATATACGGTCATCCAAAAATGTTGTTTTGGCCCTTCGAACATATACGGCCATCCGAAAATGTTTTTCTGGCCCGCCGGCAGAAATACAGATACCAGATAGTTATAGAGGTTGCTCACATTCATAAAAAATAAATATTCGAAAAGTAGCAAATCGGAGCCGATGCAAATTGGTACCTTGAAATTCGCTCAAGCAGATTTTTACATGCATCCTTGTTTAGGAATTTGTTCCTGTTTCAAGCAAGCGGACGAATTAGACATCCACTTTCCCAAAAAATTTCAACGACTCAGGAAAGCTCCGAATAAACACTTCGTGTCTTCCAAAACCTCGAAACAAAAAGCAGTAAAAATAAAAACCTCAGAGGCATGGGCAACAACACACCTCGTCAAGTACCTTCATTATAAAGGCAAGAATTTCCCCTCTAATGCTGCTAATTTTATTTCCTTCACTTACCGCAACGTTTATTGAATAAATAAGTAACTATACATTTCGAGGCATAATTCTTTTCTTTTGCATTTTTTAGCAGGTACTTGAAACATTCTATCGGGGGGGGGGGGGGTGCAAAAACCCAACCGGAGACATGGAACAATTAATTTTAAGAAAACTACCTCTCTATCAAGACCATTAAAATTTCTATATTTCACAGCAGCGGTAATTGAATTTTGACGAGAGAAGCGAAGCTTTATTTTTATGTAGCAAAAAGCATCCCCCACTTGCTCGATCTAAATAGGTGGAAAGACACTTGATGGCATTCGTCGGAATAACGATGTTGTTATGTTAATGAAGCTATTAATGTCACCAGGTATAAACAAACAACGTTTTTAAGAGTGCTATATCAAATATTTAGAGAGAGTCTCGGCATTTGGACAATTTTAAAGCGGTTTTTACGTTCTAAATTGGTTATTATGTAAAGTTTAATGCTCGTTTTAGGGTTAGATTACTTCAAATAACATTTTTGTAGGACGGGCTTCAGATGCATCTTTTGGAGTGGCTTTGAATTATTTAGCTAATTACTTCCGAGTTTGTATGAGAAAAGATATTGTAAATGGAAAGAGTTAATTGAAAAAACTTTTTTTAATGATGTTCGGTTTTTTTTTTAATTTTTTGTCTTGACATAAATGAGCTCCATTTCTGTTCCCTGATCGACACGGTATAAAAACAACAGTCACAAATGTTTTGAAGAGGGGTAAATTGTTTATGGTTCTATAAAGAGGGAATGTCCGTTAGTTGGAAAAGTAAGGTTTTCCAGTTCTTAGTTTGTGATGGTTTCGTAACACGCAAAGACAACTTCAGAACTTGAAATATTTTTTGCTATCTTTTTAACCCATTGAGGGGTTCACACGTATATATCCGTTCTGCAGTCTGCTGTCTTCCCT
Organism: Meta bourneti; assembly: GCA_933210815.1. Taxonomy (NCBI): domain Eukaryota; kingdom Metazoa; phylum Arthropoda; class Arachnida; order Araneae; family Tetragnathidae; genus Meta; species Meta bourneti. Next base: position 84,706,799 of record OW119934.1, read on the forward strand.
GCATGACTTCTAACCCTTCTTGACCAATAGATCTTCCCAAATAATTCTATTTTAAGGGAGAAACAGCAGAATCTTCCCAAAGAGTTATATTCTAAGAGAAGAAATTGAATCTTTCCAAATGACTCTTTTCTAAGGAGAGAAACAATAGAATCTTTCCAAAGGATTCCAAGGATCTGGCCAGTTTCCTTCCAATGACGGCATATAGAGACTAATGAGTTTTGACCCATCTTGACCAATAGAATCTTTCCAAATAATTCTATTTTAAGGGAGAAACAGCAGAATCTTCCCAAAGAGTTATATTCTTAGAGAAGAAATTGAATCTTTCCAAATGACTCTTTTCTAAGGAGAGAAGTAATAGAATCTTTCCAAAGAATTCGATTCTAAGGAGAGAAGCAATAGAATCTTTCCAAAGGATTCCAAGGATCTGGCCAGTTTCCTTCCAATGACGGCATATAGAGACTAATGAATTTTGACCCTCTTGAGTAATAGAATCTTTTTCGGGATTCTTTCAACTACTAGATGTAGTTATTTAGTCATTATGGGTGTTGTTTTCTAAAAGTTATTCTACTCGGAAAACTTGTGACGCACTGAGGGTTAAAGGTTAAATCAAAATTTTGGTCTCGATTTACATGTTCTTAATGGAATTACTACCGTTTCACCTCTCAGAAGGGATGACACAAATGTATCTCATCTGCAACCTGCAATATTCTCTGGTTGACTTCTAACCACTTCTGACCTTCACCAATGGAATCGGTTTCTTTTAACCAGTTCAGGCGTTGACCTCGTCATCTGATTTCACTTTACAAAATGACTTGGTGTTGTCCTCGATCCTTTCCCTTCGGGATTGATCCGTAACTAATAGTCCGTTGTGTTGCTCCAGTGCGACGTTAATTAATTACCATTACCATTCTTCTAACCAATAAATGTGGCTATTTAGTCATTACGTGTGTTGCAGTTTAAAAGCAATAGTATACTAGTCCAAAATCGCGTCACGCTCGCCACTACAGGTTAAATAAAAATTTCCAGTCTCGCTTTATACATTCTTATTATATGCCCCTTTGATCTATTCGCATATAGGCCGCTGTAACCCGGTTGGAAGAGTAGCGGACTTGCAACCGGAGGGTTGCGAGTTCGAAACTCGATCCAACCAAAGACCGTGTTGTACGTGGGGGCTGGTGCTCTTTAAATCTGTCGTAGCCTCTAATGTCCTACGTTGGCGTGGTGTGGAAGTTTGGAGAGTGGGACCAGCTCAGGAGTTGCCTCGTCATCTGACCGTGGTTCAAAATTACGTGGTGTTGTCCTAGGATCTTTCCATCTGGGATGGATCCCGGACCGTTTGTGTTACTCCAGTGCGACGTTAATTAAATACCTAAAATACCTACCTTGTGTGTATGTATGTCCATTTACTTGACGTTGTTTGGCGCAGCTTGGATAAATATGGCGCCTGCGCCATAAAATACAACCAAGCAATCAGCCTATTTTTGGTTACGCCTTAAAAGAAAAAAATAAGCACTTGAATAGCAATACGTAATTTCAAGTACATTCTGTATTCTTATTTCAACGGGATTTACAGTCAGTCTAAAAATATTCTATTTACCTGAAGCATCGTTTAGTTGTCAAAGTTACCAATCTAGCATCTTCATCCTGTTGCTATGGTAAATCACGCAAGAGAACGCTTCACTTCTGAATCGTGAAAGCTGGTCCATTGTTTTAAAGGAAATATTTCGTCACGCGATCCAGACAGGTAAATGTATCTTGTTTTTCAATCCTTTGATTTTTAAGTTACGAAGTGTGTGTCAAAGATACGATAGAAATATAAACGCCACTTTATAAACGTATCAATAAGCGAGAAATACACTGCTGTCCATTGGAAATGTAACACTACGAAGGACGAAAAGTATCGAAACCATTTTTAGTTAACAAATAACGTTAGGTGTAAGGGTGAAATGATTGAAATTATAGCTCCGTTCGACTTGCGCAACGCAACGGAATCGGTATTTTGTATTGCCGCCATGGGCTGCAATAACTGCGTACACAAGTTGTCCATTTGGCGTGTGGTCGTTGTGTGTCAGTCGTTGGGCGGTCATCGAACGAATGTGTTCGATGGGGACAGATCGGGTGAACGGGCAGCCTATGGAAGAAATGAGACCTGGTGGATATTGAGGAATTGTACATTGCATGCCACGTGAGGTCGCGTATTGTCCTGTTGAAAACTGGCCAGATTTCAAAGTAGTCGTTTTTCTGGATGTCAGATCATTCTGATTTTTGCTCCTCCCTCTCTGTTGTCTTGTGTTTGTCGCAGCTTGGCCAAATATGGCCCTTGCGCCAAAAAACCTAAAACCAACAAACCATTTTAGATGTCGGATTTCCGAGGTTCTACTGTTTTACGTTTCGAATGCCATAATTTCGAATTGCTTCAAGTTTATTTTTAATGAATTGTATTAAAGGGATGATCCACAATCACAGTAGAGGACAAGATTCAACTAAGGAATCTTCAGATACTCTTTCAGTAAATATAACCAACAAATTAATAATCAGTACCAGATTTCTGGATGTTGGATTTTACTGCTTTTTATCCCTCCCACGTTGTCTTGTGTTTGGCGCAACTGGGTTAAATATGGCCCTTGAGCCATTTAACCCCAAACCAACCAACCATTCTGGATGTCCGATTTTTGAGGTTCCACACCTGTAGAATACCATAATTTAGAATCACTCTCAAGTTTCCTTTTAATGCATCTGCATTGAAAGAAGGAACCACAATAGCAGTAGAGAACAAGATCCAACTGAGGGATCTTCAGCTATTTTCAGTAAATATAACCAACAAATTAATAATCAGTGCCAGATTTCCAGATGTCGGATCCTTCTGCGTTTTGCTTTTTACACCTCCTTCATTGTTGACTTGTGTTTGGCGCTGCTTGGACAAATATGGCCCTTGCGCCATACAATCCAAGACCAACCATTCTGGATGTCAGATTTTCGAGGCACCACTCTGTAACCTTTTGAATGCTATAATTTGGAATTCTTTTGCTTTCTGCTTTTTGCCCCTCTCTCGTTGTTGTCTTGTGTTCGTCGCAGCTTGGTCCGATATGGCCCTTGCGCCATAAAACCCAAAACCAACCATTTTGGATGTCGGATTTTCAAGGTTCCACTGCATAATTTGCCTTTTGAATGCCATAATTTAGAATTACTCTCAAGTTTCTTTTAATGCCTCTGTATTAAAAGGATGATCCACAATCACAGCAGAGGACGAGATTCAACTAAGGCTTCTCAGTCTTTCAGTAGGAAGAATTTAGAATCACTCTCAAGTTTCTTTTTAATGCTTCTGCATTGAAAGAAGGATCCACAATAACAGTAGAGAACAAGATCCAACTGAGGAATTTTCAGCTACTTTCAGTAAATATAACCAACAAATTAATAATCAGTGCCAGATTTCTGGATGTCGGTGCCCTTTCGAATGCCATAATTTAGAATTACTCTCAAGTTTCTTTAAATGCCTCTGTATTAAAAGGATGATCCACAATCACAGCAGAGGACGAGATTCAACTAAGGCCTCTCAGTCTTTCAGTAGGAAAAACGATAAGAACCGCGTTATATTCCACTACAGAGTACACAGCACGTCCTAGGGATAGACTGCAGACACCATAAAGTACCTCAGAGGGGCTACAAAACGATGCCATTTATAGCCATCGCGTCACTGCATCACTCCATGACACTAATAAAAAGAAGGATTGTGGGCCAGTGAGGGGCACTAAAAACTCTCTAACCTAATAGACTGCAGCAGTCGTCAGTCTGGGAGGCCACTGGAGATGAGGATATTTCGACAAGGCAGATAAACAGACACTTCAACTTTGAAAAGTCCGTGTCCATTTTGAAAAAATCCAATGCATCGTGTTTTTTGAAAGGGACTGTGAGGTTCCTCTTCAGATTAAATTGACTCCAGGTTTTATTTATACGGGTAGATTTTTAGCGGCGCCCGCTATGAAAAAAGCAAACACCTCTTATATTTCATATAAACCGGGACGTGGTAAAAGAAACGCAACATAAATAAATAGGAAAAATCGTGAGAGGGACTTGATAACTGAAAGGTGTAAAGTATAACCTTCTGCTGGCTGAATCTTATCTGCGGTTTTGTTAAAGGAGAGGAATTCCTGCGGTTATCGGACCTTTTGCGGGAGAATGTCCCTCCTCTACCAGGGTTATCCAAGGTGGGGAGGGGTGGACTCTATACCCGGTTCTGATCCGTATCGCACATCTTTTAGTCGGTATCGGGGTAGGGGTAAAAATCGCATAGAAAAGCTAAGGCTTTGGTAAAAGATGAACTATATCATAAGATTCGCTTTTAAATTAAATTTAAGAACTTTCTTCAGTATTTTGAGATTGTGAGTTTGAATAGAAAAATGCATTTCTATGTACAATACAATCTTGACTGTCGGAGCTTCGATTAACCGCATCCGAGTGTCCGTGTCATCCGAGCCGAATTTAATACCAAGAATTTTTAAAGCTTTAAACCTCCAAGCAGTCTCGACGAGAATTTTGCTAATGACAACATATCTCATACAAGTTCTCGTCAATTTTGCTAATGACAAGATGTCTCGTCCAAGATCTGGTCAATTTTGCTAATGACAAAATATCTCTTCCACGATATGATCAAGTTCCCTAATGACAAGATATCTCGTCTAAGATCCGGTCAATTTCGCTATTGACAAGATGTCTCGTCCAAGATCTCGTCAGTTTTAGTAATGACAAGATATCTCTTCCATGGTCTGGTCAAGTTCTTTAATGACAAGATGTCTCATCAATTTTGCTGACAAGATATCTGGTCTATCAAGATCTGGCCGGTTTTGAGAATGATGAGATATCTCGTCGAGACTAATGTGCCCTATTACTCCATGGGGAATGAAGATCCAAGAAGGCAGTACAAATTGTTCCTTGCCTAGAACTGGACACAGTTATTAACATGATTTTGCATAAGAGGCCAAGGCTGACAACTGCAGGGCAGTTTTCGACATGTTGATAAACCATTGGAAGGTTGAATAAAGCTTCATGCAAAAGTGTGCGCACTTTGTCCTTGGCTGGTCTGGCTTGACGGGCAAACGGTTCGTTGATTTAGGTTTTATGGAGCAAGATCCAAAAGTGGATAAACTGTGCCAAACACAATACAAAATTCAATAAAATAGATTTAAAATTTTATGAGATTAACAACCAAACCAATATTAAAAGCATACTAAAACATTTCAATAAGCAACATGAAAACAAAATACATTTCAGAAGTATGAAAACTTAAAAAAATTGTAGATTCCACTACCCATTGCCTTAGAATGGAATCCTTTAGAAAATTTCTCTTGGTCAAGGTCAAAATTGTTTAGAAGTCTTGCAAAGACTAACTGCAGATTGCAATGTGGAATTATGCGCATGAACCCCTCATAGGATTAAATTCTAATTAAACTAAATATTCTAATTAAACTAATCCTAAACAATCCAACCCGGTTTTACGTCAAAATTAGAGAACATTCAGGGACAAAAAACTATTTGAATCATTCAATGATTCAAATTAAAAAGTTCGAATTAAACAAGTTTAACTGTAATGCATTGAATACATTGCTATAAATAAAACAATCGAGTTCCTTTAGATTCGGAGTTTACGAATAAAATTGCTCTCCATTAAATATTTTGTAAGTAATTCCTTTCGTTACAAATGGTTTAAAATTCTAATACATACATTTCAATGAGAAATAACATTTTAAGAGATAAGTAATTTTTCTTCGTTCAAAGTACTTGGTTAATATAACTATGCAAAATTTGTATTTTCAAAACTTTAAGTAATTTTAAATTCCTTTGAGAATAAAGCTAACTCCAAATCCTGCCAATTCCCGTTGGCTCCGTGCTAGCACGGGCTTAACCTTTTCAGTGTTGCCTTTCCCAACTTTGCACAATTGCATGTTACATAAAAACACGCCATATTCATTTGCACTAAAAATGGAAGCTGTATACATACCATAAATGAGCGGAAACATAAAATTCAAAAAGACTATAGCTAAATATATTAGTTTATAACAAAACACACAACATAACACTTTTAAATATTATATTTACATACAAACCGTGATCGAAACACAATTAGCTCTCCAAATGGTTTCGACGAGATATCTCGTATATCAAGAAATGACTAATTTATTGATGACGAGATATCTCGTCATAAAAATATTGCCGAATTTTTGATGATGACGAGATAAAAATCTGGTTAGTTTTCTTCTAATGACGAGGTATCTCGTAGAGACAACCACCAGGAGGGTTAAGAAGGCGTTTTATGACTTTAAATGTTTTCTAACGGATGCACTTTAAAAAAATTCCTTTCTTTTAACCCTCCAAGTAGTTGCGATGAGATATCTTTCCCATCAAGATATGAACAATGTTGCTATTGAAGCGATATTTCGTCATCAAGATATTGCCGATTTTTTTATGCTGACGAGATCAAGATCTGGTCAGTTTTTTCTAATGACGAGGTATCTTGTACATTAAGATCTGGTCAGTTTTGCTAATTACAAGAACCTCGTCGAGACAACCACCATGAAGGTGTTTTTTTGCCAGTCTTTGTTTACAATAAAAAAGTCAATCGAGTGACATTCCTTAGGTTGCCTCATACCGTTAACAAGTGTCCTCATTCAGATACTTAGATACCTTTAAAACATTAGAACGACTAAAACCGTCAACAAAGTATCATCAAAAATATCTTTTCTCAGCTAAAGGAAATTTGAAAACCTTCCTCAACGTTTAACAGTAATAGTTTAAATACTTTTTAGATACTCAGATACTTTTAAAACATTAGAACGACTGAAACCGTTAGCAAAGTATCATCAGAAATATCTTTATCTCAGCAATAGGTCATTAAAAAAATTCCTCAGCGTTTACTAGCATTAGCTTAGATAACTTTTAGATACCCAGATACTTTTAAAACATCAGAACGACTGAAAACGATTTCGTAGACACTTTCACCGATTACCGTGTCTGAATTATAGTTTTTTTCATTCCCTTCAAATAAAGTCATCTTCCAGAGACACCATTTGTGATAACTTACAACGAAAGGGAATTCCCCAATAAATATCTTGTTTAATTTTAATGACTCTCCTTTCGTCAGCGTCCCTTGGGACGCGACCGAACTAAAAATATAAAATCACGTAATTAAAACTTTTCCTTCAAGCCAAGGACAAACATCCTGCATTAGCTGAAGGCTTTACTGGAATTCGATAACGACCTCTTCATTGTTCATTAATACTCACCAATGGCTTTGGCTCGCAATTCACCCAAAGGCGTCTCGAATCGCAATTCTCCCAACGCACATTTATTTTTGACTAGTCCCTAGTCGACACTGAATGTCTCAAACGTCTCTTTAACGCCTTTATAGTTTTTTTCCCTCTTTTCCTCCTCTGTATTCGCAGGCTGAGCAGTTTTCTCTCTTTTGGGTCGTTGTTTCTTCGTCTTTTTGTTGAAGGTGGGAGCTCCGGTAATGTAAACAGCAGAGGTAAACAAGAGGCTTTTGGAGCGATTTCTTTTGGATTTGGGAGCTGAGAAATCCAGAGTTGTGTTTTGGATGACAGGGCACATCATTCTGGGCTTCTGAAACGTTTTCCAATGATGTCAATTGTTGCAATAAAAATTATCGTGCCCGTCTGAACGCAATTCTAATGTGGGTTCACTTTTATGTCAGTAAAGTGGAAAGGTCTATTTAATGCTTTTAAAGAGATGTGCTTAATGCTTTTGGGACCTGTTTAAAGCTTTTTATGGGGCCTTCTTAATAATTTTTATAGGTTTTGATTAATGCTTTTTATGGTGGGGTCTGCTTAATGCTTTTCATGAGGTCTGCTTAATGCATTTGAAATGCTTTTAATAGGACTAAATAATGTTTTTGCTCTGCCTACTTAATGAATCTTATAGGGCTTGCTTGGAAATTTTTATGGGGTCTCATTAACACTTTTTAGAGAGTAAGCTTAATGCTTTTTACGGTGTTTATTTAATGCTTTTATGGTGTGTGCTTAATGCTTTTATGGGATCTCTAATGCTTTTTATGACGCAGCTTAATGCTTTTTATGGGGTCAGTTTAATGCGAATTGATATATGATAGTTGATTGGTCAACCCCAATTGGATTAAACACCAAACGACACCAAAGTAGCGATAAACTACATTTTAAGGTAACCCCAATGTGTATCTATTTTCTATTATTTTATTGGTAGAGACGGTTTTATCCTTCTTCAAATAAATAGATAATTCCTCAATCTCTTAGAATAGTTTGATTCATTGGGAAATTGACCCTAAAACAATTATCACTCACCTATTCTCCTAAAACCAATCCAAAAATCATTCATTTCATAAAACATTTTTGGCAGAGCTTCCAAAGTAAGGCGGATTAATCTTTCTTCAAATAACAGCTCGATCCTCAATCTTTTAGCATTTTTCGCCTGTTAGGAAAGCTGACACTAAAGCAGTTGACACGCACCTATTCTCCTAAAAGTCATTCAATTCATAAAACTTCAGTTAAACCCTCCAAGTGGTTTCGACGAGATAGTTCGTCCATCAAGATCTGACCAATTTTGCTAATGACAAAAAATCTTGTCATCAAGATACTGCCCGATCTTTTGATGATGACGAGATCAAGATCTGTCCAGTTTTCTTTATTGATCGTGATCGTCTTTTCTTCTAGTGACGAGATATATCGTCCAACAAGATCTGTACAGTTTTACCAATGACCTCATCGAGTCAATCACCAGGAGGGTTAAAATATTGTTGGAAAGGAGGGTTTATGTACATAAAGCACAGAGCAGCAATTAATCGAGAGATCCAATAATAAATATTTTGTATCTTATATTTTTTAATGTGTTTTATATTATTCTATTGGTAGAGCTTCCAAAGAAAGATGCTTTTAACCTACACAACCTTTAATTCCTTCATTTTTTAGAATACTTAACCTCATTGGAAAGTTGGCTCTAAAGCAGTTGTCACCTACCCATTCTCTCAAAACCAATCCGAAAATCATTCATTTCATAAAACTTTTTGGCAGAGCTTCCAAAGTAAGACGGATTTATCTTTCTTCAAATAACAGCTCGATCCTCAATCTTTTAGAATTTTTCGCCTGATAGGAAAGCTGACACTAAAGCAGTTGACACGCACCCATTCTCCTAAAACCAATCCGGAAAGTCATTCATTTTATATCTCCACTTTCCAAGGTTCCTGTTGAGTATCCTTGTTAACCCTATGTCAAAACTTAAAAGCTACTAACGAGAAAATCGCGTGTGTCCCTTCCTATCACGTAATTGACATTGCTGTCTTTTCCGGTAGTTTAATCCAGATTTCTCCATTTTTCTCTTAATCAATTTTCTTTCGAGAGACATAGCTCTTGTTTCTGGAAACGGCTCATTGAATCATTTCATCTGGGATACAATTTTAACGCAGTTTGGGACGAGTAACCCAGCTTGATCTATGAGCTCGGGATTTTGGGCTGATAGATAATTCTGGGATTGTCTGATTAGAGGAGCCTGCCGGATCTAACGGAAAGAATTATCATGTGTGGTAGCGACCTTCGTTCATTTTGCTACTTACGGGTACATAAGGTGTTTCTGAGTATAAGTGGTGTACTCCCTTTCAAATTCTGTGGAAAAAATAAAAAATCAACTTCTTTGACTGGTTAACGGAGGACATATTTACATTCTTATAATATCAAAAACTTTTAAAATTTGGTTTAATCCTCCTTATGGTTGACTCGACGAGGTTTCCTGTCGTATCAGCAAAACTGACCGGATCTTGATGGACTACATATCTCGTCATTCGAAGAAAACTCACCAAATCTTGACATCATCATAAAAAAATTGGCAACATCTTGATGACGAGATATCTCGTCGTAACCACTTGGGAGGTTAATGTTATTTATAGGTTTAATTATTTGACCTTTGACTATGCGTGTTATCTAATAGATACTTTATTAGTGTTCAATACTCAAAGTGATTGATAATCAGGATATGAGCAACTTTGTAAATGACGAGATATCTTTTGATTAAGATATCACCAATTTTTTTATGATGACGATATCAAGATCTGATCGTTTTTTATCTGATGATGAGATATCTCGTCCATCAAATCTGGTCATTTTCAATAGCGACGAGATATCAAGTCGAGACAGCCATCAGGAGGGTTATTAGCTAAAAAATCCAAATTTCAATAAATAGGAGCAATAAGTTCAATTACATAGCTCGATGTCATTATGGGGGGATAAGCATGATTATGATGGTGCAGCCTTCTCAGATAAGTAAAATCATATTTCAAGTACATCAAAAGCACATAATATAGATAGAAACATTTGAAAAAGAGTCCGAGTTTAGAGGACCAATCGATAGAAAGTCCAATTTGCATTAAATAGAAGCCATAAGCTCAGTTAAATAGTTCGATGTCACAATAAGTGCTGCGATGATGGTACAGCCTTCTTGGACAAGTTTCACTTTACAACACATATATGGACGAACATTTGAAAATGAGTCAAACCTCAGAGAATTGATAGATCGAAAATCAAAACTCTATTAAATAATAGCCATAAGTTCAATTACATAGCTTGATACCACTATAACCACCTTTATGATGATACAGCCTTCTCAGACAAGTTTCACTTTATCGCACTTAAGATGGAATGAAACATTTGAAAAAGAGTTAGAGCTTAGAGGGTTGATAAATCGAAAACCCAAGTTCCATTAAATAGAAGCCATAAGCTCGATTACACTGTTATGTCACAATATTCACTGTTATGATGGTGCACCTTCTCAGACAAGTTTCACTTTTACGGCGCATAATATGGATCGAAATATTTGTAAAAGAGTCACATGTTAGATGGTGAATAGCTGGAAAGTAAAATTTCTATATATAGGAGCCACAAGCTCAATTATATACCTCGATGACACTGTGATAAGTATCGTTATGATGGTGAATCTTCTCAGATAAGTGTCACATTTCAAGTACACCCAAAGCACATAATATGGAACGAAACATTTGTAAATGAGGCAGAGCTTAGAGGGTTGATAGAAAAAAGTCTAAATTCTATTAAATAATAGCCATAAACTCAATTACATAGCTTAATGTCACTGTACACACCGTTATGATGGTACAGCCTTCTCAAAAAAAGTTTCCCTTTACAGTAAATAGCTTGGAACGAAATATTTGAAAGAGTCAGAGCTCAGGTAGTTGCAGATAGAAAGGAAAGTTCAAGTTGCATTAAATAGAATCATTAGCTAAATTACATACTTCCATGTCACAATAAGCACTGTCATGATGGTACAGCCTTCTGAAACAAGCTTCACTTTGCTGTACATAATAGAGTTCGAAACATTTGTATAAGGGTCACAGGTCAGATGGGGGAATAGCTAGAAAATAATCCATATTTATATACATAGGAGGACCAATCTCAATTATATAGCTCGATATCACTATGGGGATAAGTATCCTTATGACGGTACAGCCTGTTCAGTTAAGTGTCACATTTTAAGTACATCCATAGCACATAACATGGAGAACGAAACATTTAAAAAGAGTCACATACCAGATAGCTTATAGATAGAAACTCCAAGCTTTATTAAATAGAAGCCATAAGCTCAATTATAGCTCAATGTACGGGTATAAGCATCGTTATGACGGTACAGCCTGTTCAGATAAGTGTCACATTTTAAGTACACCAAAGCACATAATATGGATCAAAACATTTGAAAAAGAGTAAGAACTCAGACGGTTGATACATAGAAAGTCAAGTCTCATTAAATAAAAGCCATAAGCTCAATTACATAGCTCGATGTCACTATAAGCACCATTATGATGGTACAGTCTTCTCAGAGAAGTTTCACTTCTCAAGTACAACCAACCGAAATTACTTCTTGACATCCAAACAAGAATGAATTTGACGAAAGAAGAAATTGAGCCCCGAAATAGTTTTAAAGGAGTCTACTACGACAAATACACTATTGTCGATCTGTGGAAATAACATTTAACTCTGGGAACATCAGTTGCGGCTGAATGTTCCTTCCGGTTTCGTAGAATTTACCGAGGAAGAGAATAAGAACAAGAAACGGTTTTTCCGGACGTCTCAAATAGAATTGTAAATCAAGCGGTAAACCTCAGCCGCTGTGCTTAGTCCAAAATCTTGCCTTGCCAGTGAGCGGAGTAGATATTTTATTCCGTATATTTTTTTGTATCTTTGGAAAGGGGATTTTTCTTTCAGTTAGCTGGGAACGTTTCTTTCTTTATTACGTTGTAAGAAATAAATGCATTGTTTTAAATTCCGGTTGACATCGGGAATAAATCTGGTGCAGAGATTCACTAAAATGAGTTTTGTCAGTTCCACCTGAGTCATTCTGTGTCTTTCTTGACCGCTACGCCAAGTGTAAGTCTTAATTTAGTTTGTTTCATGGAATACTTTAAGTGAAATGTCTAGAAAAATTATTTACTGCATCTCAAGAAATATACTATTTGAAAATATGTGGAAGTTCCCTTTATTTTTAACCCTCTGAAGAAATCATACCATTACAGAGGCTGTTCGGACATTTTTTGAATGATTTTAATGGACTGAAGATCAATTTTTTACATGAAATTTTTGTGTTTTAAATGTTCTGTTTGATAGCCCTTATTGTTAACTATCTTTCTACACCTTAATTTCCATGATAATAATGACTTTTGTAGCATCGACAGAGATATTTTCTCCAATTCTTGTTCCACAGTTTTCCAAAGTCCTTGAATGGTTTTCGGTCGACGTTTCGATAATACTCTTTTTAAAAGTCCAAGAGCACAAAAGTCCATGGGTGAAACATCTGGAGATTTAGCAGGAATATCAGTAAAGGGTATTGACTTGATACCAGTTTCTTATTCCATTTTTTCCAAGAATTTAATAGTGGACTTAGATGTGTGGCTGCTTGCTTTATCCTGATGCAGCTCTACTGATTGTTGGCACTGTGGGTAAAGATATAGCATTTATTTTTTGAATATTAAGGATAAAATATGGTCTTGATAGTATGTGGGGGAGTTGATTTTTACATTTTTTCCCCACTCTCTTTACTTTTAATTTTCCATTATATGCAAAACCGTCAACAATCATAAATCCCTTAGAGAAAGTTTCTTTAGATTCTTTGAACCACGTTTTAAGATTTTTTCTCCTCTTTTATGATAAAAAATTGTTCTTTTTTTATTGCAATCATTTAAATACACTCACACCTAGTCTATTGTCACAACATTTTTCCATCTTTCTCTAGCTAAATGCTTCTCATACAGAATTCTGCAGCGAGTTCTACGTTCCGCAATATGTTGTGGAGATAGGCGATGATCATTGTATTTTTTGGACTTTTTAAGATTCAAATCACTGTTAATTATTTTATTTACAGTTGAAACTGAACATTTCAATGACTTTGCAATAGTCCTTTGACTTGGCGGATTCTCTTTGAAATTAAAAATATTCTCAGAAATTATTTTCTTTTTAGGATACGTATTTGGAAGTATTTTTCCACTTTTACGTTTTTTTTACTTTCTGGTTAATAATATTACTTGTCGTATCTTAAGATATCGCAAAACCATGACTTTTACAGCGTTTTTGAATAATTGAATAAACATAATTCTTTTCGGAAAGAGCGGAAACATAGCCTTTCATCCATTGCTTATTTAAAAGTGCCATTTTGAAAGTAAACAAAACTCTGAGTTAGCAGACAATAAGTTATACTTTAACTATTTAACTGCTGCGAAAATAAAATTCTTTCTTAGCTACAATTTTTTTTACAGTTCATCAAAATCGTACAAAAAATATCCGAACAGCCTCTGTAATTCCACCTTGCAAACTGAAGTCCAATTGCAGACTTGCAACTTGCATGATTCCTAATATTCTACTTTTGACCTTCTTGACCGATAGAATATTTTCAAAGAATCATATTCTAAGATGACCAATAGAATATTTGTAAAGAAAGGTTGTTTTGGGGTTTTATGGAGCAAGGGCCATAATTGACCAAGCTCCAAGGAAAGGAGAAATCGAATAATTCCAAAAAAGGAGAAATAGAATAATTCCAAAAAAAGGAGAAATAGAATAATTCCAAAGAAAAGAGAAACAGAATAATTTCAAAGAAAGGAGAAATAAAATAATTCCAAAGAAAAGAGAAATATAATACTTCCAAAGAAAGAAGAAATAGAATAATTCAAACGTATTCTATTCTAATGTAATGAGGGTAGCGAGTTCGAAACTAGGTCCAACCAAAGACGGTGCACGGGGGCTGGTGCACGTTAAATTTGTCGTGGCCTCAAATGTCCTCGAGTTGCTGTGGCATGGAAGTTTGGAGAGTGGGGTACCTGCTCAGGTGTGGACCTCGTCATCTCATCGTGGTTCAAAATTATGTGTTGTACTCGGTCTTTCCTTTGGGGATTGATCCCGGACCTTCGCCAATAGCCCTTTGTGTTGCTCCAGTGCTACGTTAATTAAAATACCTACCTACCATTGAGTAGATATTTTATTCCGTATATTTTTTGTATCTTTGGAAAGGGAATTTTTTTCAGTTAGCTGGGAACGTTTCTTTCGTTATTACGTTGTAAGAAATAAATGCATTGTTTTAAATTCCGATTGACATCGGGAATAAATCTGTTGGAGAAAATTCACTAAAATGAGTTTTGTCAGTTTTACCTGAGTCGTTCTGTGCCTTTTCTTGACTGCTATAAGAAAGTGTACTTCTTGTACTTCTTAATTTCGTTTATTTGGTGCAAAATATTTGCTTTAAGTGAAATGTCTTGAAGAATTAGAAAGATCTCTCTAAGGGATTCGATTCAAAGATAAGGAACAATAGAATATTTCTGAAGGTTCGCTATATTACGTCATTAGATGTAGATTACAAACAGCCATATATGAATCTGCCGAAACTAAAAATCCTCTGAGATCAAGAAAATGAGATAGATTCGAAAGATTTCTTCGTTTAAAAAAATCGTCTGAAATTCTAAACGCCCCAATATGGGAACATCTAAAAAGTTAAAAACAAAGCACATTTTACACAAATTTGGTTTTAGCTGAGAATTCCCTGATTTAGACTCGTCATCTGACCGTGGCTCAAAATTACGTGGTCCTCGAATCTTTCCCTTTGGGATTGATCCCGGACCGTTATAAATAGCCCGTTGTGTTGGTCTAGTGCGACGTTAATTAATTACCATTACCATTACCTTAATTTAGACAGCCATTTATGAATCTGCCGAAGCTAGAAAACCACTCAGTCTAAGAAAATGAGAACGTAACGATAAAATAAATTCGAACGATTTTCTCAGTTAAAACGGAATCGAAGCTCAAATATGGGAATTCTAAGAATTCAAAATACATAATAAATTAACAAATTTGTGTTAGCTGATGATTTCCAGATAGCACGTCATAAGAGGAAGATTGGAGACAGCGATCTGGGAAAAAATCTATCGAATCTAAAAATCCTCTCAGATCTCAAGAAAATCATAGATTCGAAACATTCGAATCATAGACGGAAAAGGGAACCGTCTGCTATTAGAACTGTTTCAAATACGGGAATTCTAAAAATGAGAAATACGAAACGCTGTAACAAGTTTGCTTTCAGCTGATGATTCACTGATAGTACTTCGTTAGAGGTAAATTGCAGACAGACATCTATGAATCTGCCGAACCTAGAAATCCTCTAAGATGAAGAAAATGAGATAAAATAGATTCGAAAGATTTCCTCGATTCAAAAAAGAACCGTCTGAAATTCTAAACGCCCAATATGAGAGAATTCTAAAAAATTAAACACGAAACACATTTAACACAAGTCTATTTTTAGCTGATGATTCCCCTATCGCGCGTCGTTAGAGGTAAATTGCAGACAGCCATCTATGAATCCGCCGAATCTCGAAAACCTCTCAGACTGAGAAAATGAGAACCTAACGGTAAAATAGATTCGAAAGATTTCCCCAGTTAAAAAAGGAACTGTCCTAACGCAAACGATTTCTTTTTCACTCATGCATAACAGGGGGAAGACTTCCATGAATTGCTTATTTGTTTGATTATGTGATGTTTTCAATCGAGCCATAAAAATTTGCATTGCAAATGCCATCTCTATTTTCCCTTTTTCTAGTTACTGCGGCTCTCTCGAAAACGCCACGCATGGTTGCGAATCGGGTTTTATTATTCATTCGATATTTGAACACCCCTCTGGTGTTTTACTCAGCGTGGCAGCAGTTCAACTTGGAGAGTTTAAGCAAATTCGAAACGTCGTTTTGCTTGATAATATGGAGGTGGGCTCTTATTGGGCTTCCCAATATACAGAGCCATATCTCTTGGATGGCTGAACTTCGTTGCTTACCGGGAACAGATTTCGGATTGGCTAATGTAAAGGCGGCGTACCACCCACATGTTTTGCCATGGTCGTTTTAGTTTGTTTTTGTCTTTGAAGGAATTTTAATTATGAACGCTACAATTAATGGTTTAAACATTTGAGGTTTCTTTGAGTCTTTAAATGAGGAACTACTTTCTCGAGAGTGATAGACTGCAAAAGCTCTTGCTGTTTGAATCAATGATAGTAGTATAGATGTTTTAAGTATTATCAACTCACAAGCTCTTTTTATCTTTCTTTTAATGTCAACTAGAAAGAAGCTCATTTTAAGGTGGTATATTGAAAGCTTTATGTTAATTTCTACCTTAACAGAAGTTCAGTGTACATTTCTTTCGTTTACCTTTTCTCAACTTTGTTGCTTAGCTGGAATAGATTTTGGATTGGCTGCTGTAAAGACGGCGTACCACCCACATGTTTTGCCAGTGTCGTTTCAGTTTGTTTTTCGCTTTGAAGGAATTTTAATTATGAACGCTACAATTAATGGTTTAAATATTTGAGATTTCTTCGAGTCGAGGTCTTTAAAAGAGGAATAACTTTCTCGAGAATGATAGACAGCAGAAACTCTTGCTGTTGAATCAATGATAGTGATACAAAAATGACCTTCAAAAGATTTTCCCAAATACCAACTCTTTTATATTTCTTTTTATATCTCCATGGGATAGAAAGGAGCTCATTTTAAGGTGGCATATTGAAAGCCGTGTGTTTATTTTAACAGTAATGGAAATCCAGGTATGCAAATTTTGCTTACTTCTGCTATCTTTCGGATGGCTGAACTACATTACTGACTTTGAGCAGATTTCGGATTGGCTGAAGTAACGGCGGCTTATCACCCACATGTTTTGCCAATGTTTTTTTCTATAAGGGATGTTTAATTATGAACGCCTCAATTAATGGTTTAAGCATTTGGGGTTTCTTTGGGTCTTTTAAGCAGGAGTAACTTTCAAGAGAGTGATCGACAGCAGAAACTCTTGATGTTTTAATCAATGATAGTAGTATAGAGATTGTCATTTTAAATATTCGCTACCCATATAAACCCTTTTATATTTCTTTTAATCTCTACATGAAATAGAAAGAAGCTCATTTTAAGGTGTCAAATGTGAAAGCCTTGTGCTAAATTTAACCTCAATAGAAGTTCAGGGAAGGTTAGTTTTGTTTACCTTTGCTCAACTTCGTTGCTTAACCGGAATAGATTTTGGATTGGCTGTAGTAAAGGCGGAGTACCACCCACATGTTTTGCCAGTGTCTTTTCAGTTTGTTTTTCTTTTCGAGGGATTTTCGATTATGAATGTTACAATTATGGTTTTAGCATTTTAGATTTGTCTTAGATCTTAATGGAGGAATGACTTTCTAGATAGTGATTAGGCAGCAGAAAATCTTGTTTGAATTGATAATGATATAGAAATGGCGTTTAAAAGTTTCAAAGCCAATTTTATCTTTCTTTTAATGTCTATATGAGCTAGAAAGAAGCTCATTTTAAGGTTGCATAATGAAAGCCTTGTGTTAATTTCAACCTTAACAGAAGTTCGGGTATTTTAGTTTCGTTTACCTTTGCCCAACTTCATTGCTTACATGGAATAGATTTGGATTGGTCGAAGTAAAGACGGCAGTAATAAACTGTAACAAGTATATATATATGTATCTATATTCTTATAAGCTGCAATAGAAAATATAAATTTTGGTATAACTGATTTAGATTTGATTAATACTTTCAAACCATCATAATGTCATTTAAGGAAATGCATTTGCGAAATTAGACTCAACGAAACATTTTTCTAATTGAAAGTTCTTCGTTTGATATTTCTCCCGTATAAAAATATTTCCATATTTTATACAAATACTACCACTCAGAGAATGAATAAAGGAATCTATTCAGAATGATTTGAAATGCATTTAAAAATTAGACACAAGGAAAACTTTTTCTAATTGAAAGTTCTTTGAGTTTCTGTATAAAAATTTATTTTCGTGTTTTTATACATATACGACCCCTCAGTGAATAAAAGATCTATTCAACATATTTGAAATGCATAGAATACATTTAAAAATTAGACGTTAAATGCATTTAAAAATCAGACTCTAGGAAGTGTTTTTTTTATTGAAAGTTCCTTGTTTGAGTTCCAGTATAAGAATTTAATTTTAAATGTATATGATCCCTTGGAAAATGATTGATGTATTCAATATCTATACATGATTTCAAAACATTTTCTGATTAAAAGTATATTTCTATGACAACGTTTAAATAGATAATTACCATATTCATTTTTAGTCATCGTGTACAACTCTCGAAACAAATTGTACATAGAAACGTTCAGATTCCACATGAAATTTTTATTCGAGTTTGAAGTTGTAGGTTGTATTTGAAAATTTCTACGCAAGAAAAATATTTCAACAAGAACGAAAGAAGTCGATTAAAAAGAAATAGAATAATTCACTTTAGTAGTCCAAACATTTTAGTATAAAGGATATTAAATTACTGTGCTGTGATCATTAACACATTTCTTATAATTAAATGTAGTTAATTACTTTTTAAAGAACATGTTAACATTATTGTAATGAAACAAACATAGTATAACGTACCACAGCAGTCAATAAATTAAATGGATTTTTAATATTTTTAGAAATTGAATTGAATACTTATAAGATATTGTAAAGTATCTTAACAGCCTAGAAATTAAATGGAAATTGATTTTATGCTGTATAGAAACTAAACTGAACACCAATAATATTATTGCAACGTATGTAAACAACTAAAACATTGAATATAATTTTTTAATAATGTACTGAGACTAAACAAACAATAATGAAATATAAAATAGTATTGTAACGTAACCAATAAATTAAATTGAATATTTTATATTTTACAGAGATTGAATTAAACACCAATAAGTTATTAGAAAGTGTCGTAACCAAAACCAATAAATTAAATAGAATTTTTTCATATTAAACAGAAGCTAAACTAAACACCAGTAGAATATTATTGTTAAGTACCAAAACCACCAATATATTAAACGGATTTTTTTATATTGTTCAGAAATTGAATTGAACACCTATAAGATATTATTGTAACGTACCATTACAGCTTAGAAATTAAATGGAAATGGATTTTACATTGTATAGAAACTAAACTAAACACCAAAAAATTATTTTAACTTACGTCAACAACCTAACATTGAATATCATTGTTTGATATTGTACTGAAACTGAACACACACCAATGAGATATAAAATATTATCGTAACGTACCGTAAACAGCCAAGAAAATAAATAGATTTTAAAATATCTTACAGAAATTGAATTTAACATCAATAAGTTATTGTATAACCTGCTGTAACAACCAATAAATTAAATAGAACTTTTTTATATTAAACAAAAACTAAACTAAACACCAGTAGAATATTATTGTAACGTACCAAAAGCACCCAGAAATTAAATTGAATTTTTATATTTTACAGATTGAAATAAATATCAATAAGTTATTGTAACGTGCTGCAACAACCAATAAAGTAAACAGATTTTTTTTTTGTGTTAATCAGAAGCTGAACTAAACACCAGAGGAATATTATACCGTATCAAAACCACCAATAAATTAAATGGAATTTTTGTATATTGTTTACAAATTGAATTGAACACCTATAAGATATTATTGTAACGTACCATTACAGCCTAGAAATTAAATGGAAATGGATTTTATACTGTACAGAACTATAAACTACACACCAATAAGATATTATTGTAACGCACATCAACCAAAACCTTTATTATCAATTTTTTATATTGTACCGAAACTGAACAAACACCAATGAAATATAAAATATTATCGTAAAGGTCCATAAAAGCCAAGAAATTAAATGGATTCTTTAAAATATTTTACAGAGATGGAATTAAGCATCAATAAATTATTGTAACGAGCTGTAACAACCAATAAAGTAAATAGAATGTTTTTAATCTTAAGAAGAAAATAAACTAAATACTAATAAGATATTATTGTAAATTACGTCAGCAACCAAAACTTAGAATATCATTTTTTAAATATTGTACTGAATGTGAGCAAACATCAATGAAATTTAAAATATTATTGCAACGTACGGTAAACAGCCAAGAAATTAAATGGAATATTTTTATATTTTACAGAGACTGAATTAAACACCAATAAGATATTGTAAGTGCTGTAACAACCAGTAAATTAAATAATTTTTTATATTAAACAGTATCTAAACTAAACATCAGTAGAATATTATTGTAACGGACCAAAACCACCAATAAATTAAATGGAATTTCTTTTTGCATTACACGAGAAAGTTTACTGATGGATTCATTAGTAATTAATCTTTTGTTTGAAGCTCAATTTATGTGGAATTCGTTTTCGATTTCGGATAACCTTTGAATTAATTATGGCCTGATCTTAGTAAGAGCTAATCGAATATTAAAAAAAGTACCGCCTGTGCTTGAATTTTCCTATGGATTTTGTTAATAAGCTCTTTTAGAGCTTGCAGAAAACAAAGCAAAACGAAAAAACTAACTGCATCCTAATTTTTTAATTAATTTTTTTCACCGATATAATTCAACTTGATGAATTTTATTGTTACTAAACGAACAGAGAGAGCAAAAGAAAAACTTGCAAACCCAGCGGTTTAAGGTGAAACTATAAAATAATTTATTTTAAGATTCAATTAAATTATTAATAAGACTCTTCCTTATGCTAGCGTGAATATAATTTTACAGCGCCTCTTTTCAAGTCAGTAGGCAGAATAAAGTCTCTTTTATATTTAATAACCACTGAAAATTGATTTTGAACAAAGTAACAATAACGTTTGCTGAAAAATTAAACTGTGTAAACTTCGATTTGTCTTCTGCATGCTTCGTCCAAAGTTTACGCTAAAAATAACACGCCATTTTTTATGCTGCTAATGATTCGAAAAAGGTTCATTAAATATACTAATTTATTTTTAATTACCAGGATCTAAAAAATGCCTCAAATTTTAATCGAAGGTATCATATTCACTTACGCGTAGTGACAGAGAAACAATCATGAAAACATGTTTTTTGGTTTTCTCTTTTAATTTAAAAGCTTTTTGCCGAAAATTAGTGGTGATAGCGTTAAATAAAGATTTTCATTTAAACAGAGGTTTCTTTCTATGCATTAAATGGATGGTTCTAAAGTTTAATCAGGTGAATATTGTTTTTTAAATCCGAAGGTTTTATACTTTTATGTTTTTGTTATGTAGCGCATTTTTTAGAAATGCCGTAATGTTTATTATGTAATCTACGGGAAACTTTTTAAAATTTTAGGTTTCTTTCATAATGGTAACACGGTTTTTAAAAGTGTCTAATGTTTTTGAACTTTGGATAATGTATAAAAGAAGCTTTTCAACCATAATTAAAATAATTTTAGTTATATCTATTTAGTTTTCCTATGGCCTGGTAGGAATGGTTAGAACTTTGGCTTTTGGTTCAATACGGGCTCTGGAATGGATATTTCAGTCAAATATATAGCGTTACCACACGTTTGAATAAAGGCAAAAATAGGAATTATCAGGACTGTGTTCTATACCTTCCTTTACAATTCAAACAATTGTGACTCTGGTAAGAAGACAGATGACTTTGGATGAGTCCACTCGTAAAGGCAGTTAGCTCGCCAGGGGAAAGAATTGGCACACGTAGAAGAATGTGTGGTGATCGGCATGGATGTTTTTTTATCCAACTCTCAGTTCCAGTGTTATCCTTATGTCACTGAACAAAAATATTAAAGCCAAAGTTCGCAATAAAGACGCCAATGATTGGAGAGCATTGAGACTATGTTCAACCTGTCACCAAATTTCTCGAATAGACTCCTTCAAACTTCAAGATTCAAATGCCAATTTACAAGAACCGACCTATATTGCATTCACACCATTGAATGACGACCATCACGAAATTTCGAATAATCAGATATTTTATGCAGTTTCCAGTTGTTTTTGGAAACACTTAAGGTTATTAAATTTATTTTGTGAGACGAACACCAAAAACAGTAATTGAATATTACCAAACTAGTATATTACACTCACATTATCGACGACGGCCCCCAGGAAATTTCGTACAATCAGCTACATTAAGCTCTTTGCAGCTGTTTTTGAAATCACTCAGCGTCATATTTTCTTTTTCGTGAAACAAACACCAAAAACAGCAATTCAATACTTCGGAAGTATATTGTACTCCCATAATCGACTGACGACCATCACGAATTTTCGTGCAATCAGCTATTTTATGAGTTTCTAGCTGATTTTGAAACCACTCAAGGTCATTACATTTTCTTTTTCGTGAGACGAACTCCAACAAGAGTAATTTAATATTACGGAACTATATTGTACTCCCATAATCGACTGACAACTATCAAGCAATTTCGCACAATCGGCTATTTTATGTAATTTGCAACTGTTTTTGAAACCACTCAGTGTTATCACATTTTTTGCGAGTTGAACAACAAAAAATCTATATCGAATCCACTTATAAATCGAGACATCCTTAACTAACATATACTTTAAGAAGCACTTGTGAAAAATGCTTTCAAATTGTAAAAGCATATATTTTCATCTTTCGATCCCTGTTAATGCTACAATAACTGTACGAAGAGAGAGGAAATAAACGGGAAGTGAGGAAATTAAATTCTTATGAACTTCCAAAAAGTTTTTTAGAGCTAAAAACTTAATTTCGACTATAACTACAAAATCGAAAAACATATTAACTCTCTTTTTGTGCAACCATTTCGCAGCAAATCGACTTCTGAAAAGCAAATCTGAAATTTAAATGAAGCGACTTTTTCTTTTACCAGCTAAGTTTCACTGCCAACAGGGATGTTCTTCCTTCACTATTGGCGCCACGTCTCCCTAAATACGTCTGCAAAGACCCCTTTCCAGCAGATATGCAGATGAATGTCACAAATTTTTATCCTCTTTGTTCGTTTCAGTTTAGTCTTTATTATTCCGATTTGATTTTCTTCAGATTTCGATCATGCAAATGAAGAAGAACACACAATTTCATGGGCCGCAGATTGGCTTGGAGGCGCCTTTTTATTTACCCC
Organism: Meta bourneti; assembly: GCA_933210815.1. Taxonomy (NCBI): domain Eukaryota; kingdom Metazoa; phylum Arthropoda; class Arachnida; order Araneae; family Tetragnathidae; genus Meta; species Meta bourneti. Next base: position 84,730,224 of record OW119934.1, read on the forward strand.
TTTATCAGCTTTTGAAATAATTTTATTTGCTGATATTTGGACGGGATATATTTCCAGACTCTGGACTTTATGCGGCTTTGTTGATCCCTCGATCGTAAAATATTTGCGGGCACCTTGCGGCTTGCAAGGTCGAAATTAGCTTTTTTTTGTCAATATGACTGTCTTTGATTCAGGGATTCTAGGACTCGGATTGCGAAAGTCCGTCTAGGCGAGATCTTGAGGGAATGGGACGACAGAAAAATTTGCATAGCTGAGAAATGGATTTTAATATGCTTCTCAAGTCAGACGGATTCTTGGATATACCTTCGGATTTTTAAATACAATACACATTCAGACAAATTTATAGAAAGAGAACACACACACATTTTTACCTCTTTATGAATGAGTATTCTCTAGGAATATATGGTATTCGTAAAGTGCAAACCTGTCCGGAGGCTGTATCTGGTATGCGAGCCTGATAAAATATTTGGAGGGCCGAATCTGGTCTGTGGACCGGTTAAACCTGTTCATAGAACTATATTGACAGGACACAGTACATATCTGGTTTGTGGGTCTGAGGTAAACCTATTTTGCTACAAGTCATGTCTTAAGCATACTGTACTTTACCTTTCTGAAACGGTTTGACTGACACGTACACATTTGAACGTATTTACTCTTTATGAATGAGTATAATCCTCTAGGAATATCTGATATTCGTATGTGAAAACTTCTCCGGAGGGCTGTATCTGGTATGCGGGAACGATAAAATATTTGGAGGACCGTATCTGGTCTGCTGGTTGGCAAAATCTGTCCATAGAGCTATCTCTGGTCTGTGGATCTGAGCGTATAAAACCTATTCGCCACAATATGTCTTAAGCATACTGTCCTTCATCTTTACCCGGACGGTTTCTTGAGGACCCAAATCTATACATATAAAGTACAGTTGGCGTCTGTTTGTCTGTTCTCTATACCAATCCACACCAAATTTGGTACACTTATTCTTTGGAACCCTGCGGGTAATGTAGTCTACATATTAACCCCGTATTATCTGTCTTGAGTGTGCAGAGGGGCCTTAAAACACTTTTCGAAATTCCCATAGGAATAACATTGCGTATTTATACGATCAATGTCAGATCAATTCACACTAAATGTGGTACATTCATTCTTTAGAATTCTGCGGGACACATAGGCTATATATATATATATATATATATATATATATGTTACAGTGAAAGACCGAAATCTGGAGAATGTCGACATTCACCGGTGAATGTCAACATTCACATAGTCGCTTGGTGTATGTTCGAAATATTTGCTAAATACCCTTATTTCTGACTTACACCGGCAAATGTCGACATTCACCATGCACTAATGGTGAATGTAGAACATGTCGGAGATTTATATTTTCTTCTCCGTATTTCAGTCGCGATAAAACGTCACAAGGGTGACGTAACTTTTTCGCCTCTCTTTCTGAGAGGAGTGACCAAGAACTTAAAACAAACAGTACATTCTAAATGAGAAAAGAAAATAATAGAAATTAAAAACTTACTTAATTATACAGTACATTCTAAATGAGAAAAGAAAATATAATAGTAATAAAAAAACTTACTTAATTATATGATTCAAATCTTATTTATTGCAACAACTTAAACTATTATGACACTTTGAATTGCACAAGAGTCCCTAGCTTTTTTTGTGGAACACTTCCTTTTGCAATTGCAGCGTGTATAGCCTTGACCCCCGCTTCTCGAATTAGCTGCAGCTGCTTCTCTCAGCGACATTTCTTGAAAAGAAATCTCATCTATGGAAAGTAACTTTTCTTTACAAATTACGAACTGATTACGTGTGTAAAGCTGTTTGAGGGTACCATTTTTATTTGCCAGTTTATAGAAGTCGGAGTCTTCTATTCCAACAACCGCTAACACATTTCGGCTATCTGTACGACCACGGTCGACATCAGGGACTTGTATTCGTACAGTATCACCAATTTGAGCAGGAGGAAATTGTTTTTGTGAGGTTCGTAACATTTCAGAAAGTATTTTAGAGTACTTTTCTTGAGAAAAATAAAAACAATTGTCTTCTCGTTTACCCGCAATTAATGCATTTAACTTTTCAAGAAAAAGATCACGATTCACTGCAGTATCCATTCAGTATAAATTAGGGTATCGGAAAAAAACCTCGGCTTCTCTCTTTTAGACCTCCACCAGAGCATATCTGTGATTGTCGACATACACCGGTAAGGGTCCGAATGTACAAGAATGTAATGAAATATTCGATCTTTCACCGACGTATTTGGTATGTGTCGACATTCACCGGTGAAAGTCGACATTCTCCAATTTCTGTCTTTCTCGGTAACATATCTATCTATCTATCTATCTATCTATCTATCTATCTATCTATCTATCTATCTATATCTATATCTATATATATATGTATATATATATATGTATATCTATATCTATATCTATATATATATGTATATATATATAGATATATAGATATCTATATATCTATATCTATATATATATCTATCTATCTATCTATCTATATATATATATATATATATATATATATATATATATATATATATATATATATATATATATATATATATATATATATATATATATATATATATATATATATATATATATATAAACCCAGTTGAATTTGCCCTGGGTCAGCAGGGGGGCTAAAGCAATTCGAAAGACCACAGGATTAACATTGAGTACTTTTACGATCACTATCGAACCAATTCACACCGAATTTGAAATATTTATTCTTTAGAAACCTGCTGGAAACATAGGCTATAAATTAACCCCCTTTAAGCCCCATAAGCATAACATTATTTTTGCGATCACTCTCAGATCATTCATTCTTTAGAATCCTGCGGAAAACATAATCTAGATATTAACCCCCTTTCTATTTTTCCTGGTTCTGTAGACGGGGCTAAAAACAATTTGAAATCCCCATAGGAATAACAGTGAGTAATATTACGATGAATTACAAACAATGCAACCCGAGCAACGCCGGGTAATTCAGCTAGTATCTAATAAAATGTTTCATTTTATTAAAAACTTTCCATTCCTCTTTTATAAATTTTTATGCTATTTTATTACAGCGTATTTCTTCAGTGAGATGTGTTGACGTGTACTTGAAAACTTTACTGTATACAAATTCTATAGTACAATTTGAAGCACAAGTAAGGCCGATCTTGTCTCCTGGTTTCAAGTTTTCAAATGATTGTGCTGTTTCCCTTATCACTACTTTATTTCTTTAGCGAGATGTGTCTAGAATTCCAGAAACCTAAATTGTACCTAAATTCTTCGCAGTATTTGAAAAAGTGAGAAATTCTATTCCCGTCAAGAGATTCTCTATCATTTCTCAACCACTATGTTATTTCTTTACTAAAATGTGTTTAGGAGTGCTTGAGACTTAATTGCGCCCAAATTCTTTAGTACCATTTGAAGCATCAGGAAAGAAATTTGAAGAGTTCATTTCCATTTGTCAAACTCACAAGGATCGTATCATCTCTTTTACCAATTATTCCTATATATTATATTCACTAGGGCCTTACAAATTCTCCCTGAAAATTATTTGGTGCCATTCAAAGCTTGAAGTATCAGAAAAGATGCTTATAAAAGAGAGTTTGTCACCATTTTGAAAGATTGTATTACGTTGGTACTGTTTGAATCCTGAAGTATCAGCAAGGATGCTTATAAAAGAGAAAGAGTTTGTTCCCATTTTGAAAGATTCTATAACATTGGCACTGTTTGAAACTTGAAGCAAACTTGTATCTGTAAAAATGCTTATAAAAGAGGGAGAGTTTGTTTCATTTTGAAAGATTCTATTACATTGGTACTGTCTGAAGCTAGAAGTATCTGCAAAGATGCTTATAAAGAGAGAAAGAGAGAGTTTGTTTCCATTTTGAAAGATTCTATTACATTCTTGAAGCATCAGCAAAGATGCTTATGAGAGAGGTTTCCCATTTTGAAAGATTGTAGGTCATTTAGTTTTATGTAAGATCCAGTGATTAAGAAATCAGGTAACAGAAACTGATTAATGAATTTTAAGTTAAGGTTAATTTATGACAGTTGTATAGTTTACAGGATAGTTTTAAAGGGGCTTAAAAAGGTAATTTAGACTTAAGAATTAATTAAACCAAACTATTTTCCAAGCACAGCTTCCTGCTCACGTGGAGTCCCGTGTTGGTCATCTTTCCTCTTCGAAAAAAGTCCCCTTCGGTTCTTCGGCAACCCTTCGAGGCGTCGCACACAAATTGCCAGCTGGTGATCTTTTAAAGACCCTTGCGGTCGAACTACAACTTTTACAAGATACAACTTTATTTACAAGAAAAATATTTACGAGTGCATATAAAACATCATTACAAAAAAACTTACAAGACTGGAAAAATTACAGCAATTACTTCTCCTTAAACCCCACACAAATCCGTCTTAGTATCCAGCTCTACAAATATATCAACGTAGTTGAGTTATTGAATGCCTCCAAATCCACGTTTCCCTCTTCTCTTGGAGTCGAATTTTATTTCACTGAATATGGTAATTTTAATCCTCAAATCGTTTTAGGATGCAGGTTGTAATGACATTTCAATGAGGTAATGAGGCATTTTGACCGATGTCGATTTCTTATGAAGCCTAGCCCCGTGCTCTGCGAAATCGGAATTTTATAGACTTAATCGGTATCTCTATGCATGTTTTCCTCTTTATTGGAGCGGTATTATGCGGGCATGTACATATACAAGGGGAAATGTTTTATATTTACTTCCGGGTAATGTTAGATTCCTAAATGTGGGAGATGTCGATTTATTTTCGGTCCCTTTTGAGCCCTTAACCCTCTGAGAGGTTCACATGCATAGTTCCATCTTGCAAACTAGACTTTCTTGCATGACTTCTAAACAATTTTTACGCTCTTTACCAATAGAATCTTTACAAAGGATTTAGCGATGCGCCAACTTACCCCTACCAAAACAGCTATTTCTCAAATAGCTAAAAGATAAAAAACTTCGGTCATACTTTTGTGCCAAGTGAGAACAAGAAACATTTGTAGGGGGTTGAAAAAGAGAGCATTTAACCATTCTGTGGTTGTATCGATTAGGTATCTCGTCATTAACGAAACTGATGAAATGTTGATGAATGAGATATCTCGCTATTAAAAGAAAACATCAGATCTTAACCTTGTCATCATACAAAAATCGACAATATCTTGCCGACGAGATATCTCGTCATTAACAAAATTGGTCAGAACTTGATGAACGAGATATCTCGTCGAAACCACTTGGGGATTAAAAAATGAAATATAAATGCCTTATTACATGTTTGGAAAACTTTGTGTGAAACAGTGCAACTTTGTCTACCAAAAAATACTTCATGGTAGAGTTGGGTTACACTGATATATATATATATACTATTGTATCGTAAGTTAATTTTTGTAGTGGTTGCTAAGTTGGCCACAATACTCCCCCTCCAGAATTTAGAGCGGTAGCCGAATTCGATAGATGTCACCACTAGTTGAATGATTGACATTTGCGTGAGACCGTGAGAGCGGTATTAAGATCACGGGTGTACTTTCGCTTGAGTGGCGAAGCTCCTGTGTTGCCTTTAGCAGCCGAGCGTGAGTCGTCTTGTGAAGAGAAGGCTGAGCAGCAACGAATGGAGTGAAGCCTTAATAGGAATATGAGCAGTGTGTGCCACCACAGAACCTCAGACGGTTGTTGAAAGTGATTAGCATCACATTGGCAATTCAACTACTCATCGTGGACCATCCATCGAAGTTTATAAAGTTTGCGCGTTCAAATCACGTTCGTCGGTCACCAATTTGGCAGACTTTGTGTGAAACAGTGCAACTTTTGTCTACCAAAAAGCACTCCATGATAGAGTGTGTTACACTGCTATATATGCTAATGTATCGAAAGTTAATTTTTGTAGAGGTAGCTAAGTTCGCCACACATGCATTGCATTACATCTCGATACATGAGTCAGGCGTATTAACGTCGATTTCACAATGCCTTTTATAAACCAGCGCAACAATATACCTAAAACGAACATTAGAAAAACAGTAAGTATAGACGTTGCAGGCTTAAACAATCCTAATAATGGCTGTCTCAACGAGATATCTCGACATTAGAAGAAAACTGACCAGATCTTGATCTCGTCATCATAAAAAATCGGCAATATCTTGATAACGAGATATCTCGTCATTAGCAAAATTAGTCAGGTCTTGATGAACGAGATATCTCTTTAAAACTACTTGGAGGGTTAAAAAAAGGAAATATAAATGTCCTATTACATGAATTACATTACATCTTGATACATGAGTCTGGCGTATTAAAGCTGATTTCAAGCTGTTTTCTATAAACCAGCGAAACAATATACATAAAATGAGTATTAGAAAGACAGTAAGAGAATAGCAGATGGCAATGTGCAAATTTTCTTTGAAAGAATTTTGTAAATCTTCTCTCCAGTGCAGTCGAACAAGATATGCTCCAAAGTCTCTTCCTCATCAAGGGAAATAAGGCACTTGTTGGAGTAGGCCAAGTGGAAACTATTCAAGTAGGCCTGAGTAACAATGTGGCCTATTCTGGCTTTAGTAGAGAAAGTGACAACTGTCTAGGGATTTTTTTCGAAGCAATGGAGATCATTTAGGCTTACTGTAAAATTGAAAAAGATGACGATTCATTCCAGTGTTCATCGATAAAACACACCAAAGTGATTGAGCCTCTCTCCTGACCCGACCCAGATAAAGGGTAGTTCCTTACCAAAGAAGATATTTTTAAAAAATCACACCAATTTCTTTAGTCCTTACCAGAAAGGGACACTTAAAGAATCAAATCATAAATCACTACAGTCATAACGAAATGGGAACATTTAAGGTGCATATATACTCTAGAAATCACAAAAATCGACCAGAATATCGATTCCTTTATTTCTTCAAAATATTTTCCAACTCCTTAGCTTTCAAACGATACCAAGATATTGTAAATATTCGGAATATGTTTTAGTTACAAGGGTTTTTCGTTAGGTTACTGTCAACATGTACAAACATGTTTCCAAAACTTTAAATTCAATTTCTAAAGAGCTGGTTTTGTAATATGATGCTTTGTTCAAACAGTGGTAGCTCAAAAACGAATTTATCTATTATAATTATTTTAGTATCATTATAATATATATATAATACAGTGATTGTTTTGACCCTTTATCAGAGTTATTAGCTAAGAAATAAGTTTTTAGTTGATTTAATTGTTAAATTTTCTGAAAAATCTTGATTTTTTGTGCTTCCTTGGTGAAAGAAATTGCAAAACCAGCTATTCCCTCTAGCAACTTGATTGAGAGATGACACATGAAAAATAATATTAGGAATAATTTTTAACAGGAATTGTCTTTCTGAACAAATTAGAACTTTATGTATCACTGTTCAAAAAAACATAATAATTATAACTAAATTAGATAACTAAAGATTAACTTAATCTGATGTTTTCACACTGAAATGATTTTAAGTATAAACCAATGATCTACTGTAAAAATTGATTTTTAAAGGCAAAATTAAAAAATATATTCTAGTGTACAAGTACACCTTAAAAATCAAGACAAAAGATCAGGGGTCATTAAAAGAATAATAAAAAAATTATACCAGTTTCTGTGGTCCTTATCAGAAAAAGGCACTTAAAGAATCAAAGCATAAATCATTATGATCGAAACGAAATGGGAACATTTAAAAGTTGAGACAAATAATCTGGGGTCGTTACAGAACGGGTACAAATAAGAGATTAAAATGTATATCATCTACTGTCATCAACAAACAAGACAGAAAAAGCTGTTTCGAAATGAAAACGTCTAAACATTTCCAAACTAAGAGATTAAAGAAATTAAACCAAGCATATATCATTGATTCCAAAAACGAAATACCAAACAAACCATCTGCTGGTGTTATTAAACTGAATTGAAAAAATTGTAACAAACATTAGTCGTGGCGAAACGATGACATTTAAGAAATATTTCGTAAAAAAGATTCATTAGTGGGTTAACAGTAGTATGCATACAATAGAAATGAAAGCCTTCATTTTCAAAAGCGTCAATCTTACTTACATCACACAAAAATACTTAACAAAACTTTCTAAATTGCGTTGAATAAGATAAACGAAGCCTGGAGTACTTGATTTTACTTTACGTCTTTGGTCATTTCACAATTCTATTCATTTTCTAATCCCGAGGAGCGAAAATTCATAAATTATTAATCTTGTCATAACATTCTAAATGCATAAGCATTCTAGACCTAAATGAAAAAGTAATAATTGAACATATAAGATGCACCTAAATGTATAAGTTTTTATCGAATTAGGTTTGGTTTGCTGGTTTTAATAGGAAAAAGGCCAGATTTGGCCAAATTTTTGCAATTTAAGAATCATCAGAAAGACGGCAATGTTGATGCTCAACAAGATTGACATCATTTTACTCTGGTGTAAAACAACACTACTCTTGTTAAATTGAATAAAATATCTCTCTCTTTTCTCTCCCTCTCTTTTTTCTACATTCTCTCTTCTATATATCCTCTCTCACTTGTCTTTCTTTCCATCTCTTGTTTTTCTCCCTTCTCTTTCTTCCTTCTCTCTCTCTTATCTTTCTCTTTCCCTTTTCTTTTTCTTCTTTCTCTCTTCTCTTCCTCACTTCACTCTATCTTCTCTTTCTCTCCTATCTATCCTCTCTCTTTTGTCTCTCTCTTCTCTTTCTCTCTTATCTATCCTATCTCTTTTCTCTCTTCTCTTTCTCCATTCTCTCTCCTCTTGTCTATCTTTTCTCTCTTCTCTTGTCTATCTCTTCTCTCTCCTCTTTCTTCCTTCTCTCTCTCCTATTTCTTCCTTCTCTCTTTTCTCTCTTCTCTTTCTCCCTTCTCTCTTTTATCTCTTCTCTTTCTCCCTTCTCTCTCTTTTCTCTCCCTCCTGTCCTTCTCCATTCTCTCCCTCTTTCTTCTCTTACTTTTCTCCCTCTTTTCTTTCTCACTTCTATCTCTCCTCTCTCTTTTCTCTCACTCTTCTCTTTCTCTCTCTCCAATCTTCTCTCTCGACCTCAAATTTATTTCACTCCCATTGAATTTCTAGAAAAGCAGTATATTCTTTACATTCTTTTCACATCTTGCATCCGAGTTCGCCACTGTCTAAACTACCATTCTATCAGAGCGCCCCTTCAAAGGAAAGTGAAGTGCTTGAGAGACGGGGTCGAGACACTGGGATCCCGAGTGTTACTCATGATCCTGAGGAATGGGAAAGTCATAAATTATGAATTTGTTCTAACAACCTAAATGCATAAGTATTCTAATCCTAAATGGAAATGTACGAACTAAACATATCAGACAAGCCTAAATATATAAGTATTTTCTTCATTTAGATATGGTCTCTGTTATTATAGCACAAGTACCAGATTTGACCAAACTTTTGCCATTTAAGAATAATCAGAGACGACAATGATGATATTAAACAAGATTGACATAATTTTACTCTTGTGTAAAACGATACTACTCTTGCTAGATTAAATAAAATCTCTCTCTTTTATCTTTTTCTCTCTCCTATCTCTTTTTCTACCCCCTTTCTGTTCTCTCTCTTTTTTCTTTCTCTTTCTTTTCTCTTCCTTTCTCTTTTCTCTTTTTCGTTTTCTCTTTCTCTCTCTCTTTTTTCTTTTTCTCTCTCTTTCTTCTACCCCCTCACTCTTCTCTCTCCTCTCTCATTACTCCTCTCCCTCTTCTCTCTTTACTCCTCTCCCTCTTCTCTCTCTCTTTTTCTCTCTCCCTCTCTATCTCCACCTCAAATTTTTTCCTACCCTCTCTCTTTCCATATCTCTTTTCTCTCTCTATCACTCTTTTCTCTTTTTTCTCTCCACCTTCTCTTTTTCCTCTCCACCTTCTCTTTTTCTATCCCCCTTTCTATCTCCTCTCTATCTCTTGTCTTTCTTTTCTCTTTATCTCTTTTCTCTGTTTTCCTACCCTCTCTCTCCTCTCTCTTTCTCTCTCTCTTTTCCCTCTTTCTCATTTCTCTCCCTTTTCTCCCTCTCCCTCTTTCTTCTCTCACTCCCTCTCTCTTTTTCTCTGTCCCCTCTCCTTCCGCCTCAAATTTTTTCTACACTATCTCTTATCTTCTCTCTTTCTATCTCTTTTTCTCTTTCTCTCAATCTTTTCTCTTTTTTTCTCTCCTATCTCTTTTTTTATCCCCTTTCTATCTCCTCTCTATCTCTTGTCTTTCTTTTCTCTTTCTCTCTGTTTCCCAAACCCTCTCTCCTCTCTGTTTCCCTACCCCTCTCTCTTTCTCTCTCTCTCTCCACCTCAAATTTTTCTACCCTCTCTCCTCTCTGTTTCCCTACCCCTCTCTCTTTCTCTCTCTCCACCTCAAATTTTTCTACCCTCTCTCTTTTCTTCTCTCTTTCTATCTCTCTCTTCTCTTCTCTCTTTCTATCTCTCTTTTCTCTTTCTCTCAATCTTTTATCTTTTTCTCTCTCCTATCTGTTTTTCTATCACCCTTTCTATATCCTCTCTTCCCTCTTTTTTCTCTTTCTCTCTCCTCTCTCTTTTCTCTTTCTTTTCTCTCTATCTCTCCCCTCTCTCTTTTCTCTTTCTTTTCTCTCTATCTCTCCCCTCTCTCTTTTCTCTTTCTCCTCTCTCCACCTCAAATTTATTTCACTCCCATTAAATTTCCAGAAAAGCAGCATATTCTTCACATTTTTTCCATATCTTGTATCCGAGCTCGCCACTGTCTAAACTGCCGTTCTATTAGAGCTCCCCTTCAAAGGCAAGTGAAGTGCTTGAGAGACGGGGTCGAGACACTGGGACGACGTGCACCAGCGTCACGATCCCGAGGAACGGAAAAGTCATAAATTATGAATTTGACGGAGATGGTTATTCGACATCCCCTCCAACTGGGTAAAAAGAAAACTTTGACATACGACTGACGTCAAAACGGAAATCAAATTTTGGATTCCGTAGATTAAACTTAAATTAATTCCAGGACGTTCCTCTTTGACAGTTTAGAACGAGGAAAACATTGTTCTATTTTGTTGACCGGAAAAATGGATAAATTAGATTTTAACAGATTCTGTCTTTCCGTCGGTCTATTTTTTTCTGTTCCTTAAAAATCTGGCTTTAAACTAAGGAAATAATTTCCTTCAATGGGAAAGTGGGGTTTAAAGTGGAAAACTAATTACTACCCACTTTAAGTATAAGAAATGAATAAGTTTCATCTTTTAATCATCTGAGAGTCACGAGATTTACGAGTACTGCAAAATTGCTTTTACTCCATAACCACTTACAGAATAACCATATCTGTTGGTTGAAAAATACATAAATTATTTCAAACTTTAGAGAGAATCTATTGGTCCGTTTCTTAGAATAGAATCCTTTGGAATGAATCTCTTGGTTCCTTCCTTAGTGTAGAATTCATCGAAAAGATTCCATTTGTATTTTCTTTGGAATAAAATAATTTGAAGAGATATTTGTGGTCCTTTCCTTAGAATAGAATGCGTTGGAAAGATTCCTTCGGTCCTTTAAATAGAAAAGACTCCTCTAGAAATGTTCTAGTGGTCTTTTAATTAGAAATGAATCCTTTGGAAAGATTTTATTGGTATGTTATTTAGAAAAATAATCCTTTGAAAAGATACGATTGGTCCCTTTATTAGAATAAAATCCTTTGGGAAAGATTCTGGTGGTTATTTACTTAGAATAGAATCCCTTTTAAAGATTCTGTTAGAAGGAAGTGAACAATACAATATTTTCAGGGTTCTATTTCTAAGGAAGTGAGCAACAGAATCTCTCCAAAGGATTCTATTGTAAGGAAAGGAGCTATATAGCATTAGAAACAAAGATTCTATCCTAAGGTAGGTTGTTAGTTAACGTCTCACTGGAGAAACACGAGGATTATTGGCGATGTTACGGAATAAATCCCGAAGGAAAAGATGCGAGGACAACACCTCGTAATTTTCAATCACGGTCAGATGACGAGGTCAGCACCTGAGCTGGCACTCACTCTCCAAACTTCCATACCACGCCAGCGTCAATGTCAGAACATTTGACCTTGATTCTAAGAAAACGACCAATAGAATTTTTCTAATGGTTGAAAGAATCCTTAGATTGTTTAGAAAGATGTGGTTATTTAATCATTAAGTGTGTTGTGGGGTTAAAAAGCATCACTACTCAATTCGGAAATCTCGCGAAGCTCAGAGGGTTAAATGTGACAGTATATAATAAAATGTCTCTAGTTTTACGGCATTATAAAAATAGCTTCCATAAATCCCTCCGACAATTTTGAGAATATGATACAGATTGGAATTCCAGGTATCGGACTTTCTCTTTAAAGTGTAACGAGAAACAAGTATCGATTGCTCTTTTTTGAATCACTTACATAAGATTTAATACAATCATTTGATAGCAACTGTTGGAAAGGATTCCTACCGGATTCAAACCAGCAACTGACGGAATTAAAATTACGAAACACTGATATCGGGTTCAGGTGTATTGAGTAAAGGGACAAAACGATTTTATCGTTGTAAATCGGCAAATAATTCAATATGGGGTTGACATTATCTCTTTGGTGTCGGTCGAAAAAAATGCCCTTAAAGACAATGAAAGCTAAATGTTCGTAAGTGTCATTAATGTCTTTCATGGGTAGACCGATAAGGCATGATATCTGTAATTCGTAAAATAAAATGAAATCTATACAATTATTTTAGCAAGTGTTCTTTTAAATTGAAGTGTAATAGAAGTATTCACCCACCAACAAACAGTATGAGTTAGAGGAATTTTGTCTCTATTAGAAAGTAAAAAGTTTAAAAGAAGTATTCACCCACTGATAAATAGTATGAGTTAGTGGAATTTTGTCTCTATTAGAAAGTAGAAAGTTTAATAAAAGTATTCACCCCACAGACAAACAGTATGAGTTAGTGAAATTTTGTCTATTAGAAAGTAGAAAGTTTAATAGAAGTATTCACCACTGACAAACGGTCTAAGTTAGTGGAATTTTGTCTCTATTAGAAAGTAGAAAGTTTAGTAGAAGTATTCACCCACACCGACAAACAGTATGGGTTAGTGGAATTTTGTCTCTATTAGAAAATAGAAAATTTAAAAGAAGTATTCACCCGCTGTTAAACAGTATGGGTTAGTGGAATTTTGTCTCTATTAGAAAGTAGAAAGTTTAATAAAAGTATTCACCCCACTGACAAAGTGTATGAGTTAGTAGAATTTGGTCTCTATTACAAAGTAGAAAGTTTAATAGAAGTAGCCACTTACTGACAAACAGTAGGAGTACGTGGAATTTTTCTCAATTAGAAAGAAAGTTTAATAGAAGTATTCACCCATTGACAAAAAGTATGAGTTAGTGGAATTTTGTCTCTATTAGAAAGTAAAAAGTTTAATAGAAATACTCACCCACCAACAAACAGTATGAGATAGTGGAATTTTGTCTCTATTACAAAGTAGAAAGTTTAATAGAAGTATCCACTTACTGTCAAACAGTAGGAGTACGTGGAATTTTGTCTCAATTAGAAAGTTGAAAGTTTAATAGAAGTCTTCACCAACTGACAAACAGTATGAGTTAGTGGAATTTTAGAAAGTAGAAAGTTTAATAGAAGTAGTCACCCACCGGCAAACAGTTTGAGTTAGTGGAATTTTGTCTCTTAGAAAGTAGAAAGTTTAATAGAAGTATTAACCCCACCGACAAACAGTATGAGTTAGTGGAATTTTGTCTCCATTAGAAACGAGAAAGTTTATTAGAAGTATTCCCCCTAGTGATAGTCATTGATATTTCATTAACGGGTTTAAAGATGAAGACTCGACATGATGTCATTGAAAACGTTACTGCAGCAATGGGTTAGCCCATAAATGTTATATTGGCAGAAATGGATGAATTATATTAGACCTAGGTTGGGCTAAACCAATATTATACTATCTATTGAAACATGCTGTCACCCAGTCTATCATTTAACTTTTGAAATTTTCTTTTTATTTGATACAAACTTAAATAAAATCGGTAAAAGCAAACATTTTTTAAAGCTAACTTAAAAAATAGCAAAATTAGATTGGAAAGAGTTCAAAGTCACTTCTTCGTAGGGTACATATTAAATTTGTCATGGCCTCAAATGTACTCACGTCGGTGTAGTGTGGAAGTTTGGAGAGTGGGTGCCAGCTCAGGTGTTTACCTCGTCATCGGACCGAGGTTCAAAATTACGAGGTGTTGTCCTCGGATCTTTCCCTTTAGGATTGATCCCAGACCGTCACCAATAGCCCGTTGTGTTGCTCCAGTGCAACGTTAATTCAACTACTTCCCAAAAGTGCAAAGTTGTTGAAGTAAACAGAACGAGCGATTTTGCGCAAGAAACTAACACTATAACAGTATGAACGGACCAGATCGTTAAACAGCACAAACCTATAAAACCTCAGCACTTAATTCCAGAAACTTGTATGTCTCCGTGTCAGTAAGTTTGCTAATGTCGCACTGGAGCAACAGAGAGGGCTATTTGCGACGGTCCGGCATCAATCCCGTAGGGAAAGATCAAGGACAACACCTCGCAATTTTGAACCACTGTCAGATGACGAGAACACCTGACCTGGCACCCCACTCTCCAAACTATCACACCACGCCAACGTGAGGATCTATGAGGTTGGTTGGTTGATTGTTTAGGTTTTATGGCGCAAGGTCCAGAAATGGACAAGCTGCGCTAAACGCCAGATAATATCAATTTTTACATAAAAACATTAAAAAGTAGTGAGTAATAAGATTCCTATATATAATAGAATGAGACATTTATGGAAAGTTAAAATATAGTGGTCCACAATTTGTAGAAGATAAATTGAGATGATGGTCTAATTTTCACTAATTTATAATTTAAAAAATGTGGTTAGTAACATGATGTAGATGTAAAATGGATTAGAATGATATATATAAGCAATGAGAGAATATGGTATGAATGAGATTAAAAAGATTAATTTTTATGCAATTTAAAAATCGAATGCTGTACAAGAAGTTAAAAAAAATTGAATGAGGTTGAGGACCTGAGGCCACGACAGATTTAATGTGTAACAGCCCCCTTGTACGCGAAGGTCTTTGGCTGGACCGAGTTTAGAACTCGAACACTCCGGTTGCTAATCCGTTGCTCTTCCGGACTGATTCAGTAAATTTTCTTTGTGTGTGTATGTCCATTTACTTGATTATAAAAACATTACTCCGCGCAGCTTGGTCCAATCTGGCCCTTGCTCCTAAAAACAGCCATTCCAAAATCTAAAAAACAATTTGAAAAATTAATTTAATATTTCCAGATGTCTAATGAAACAGAACCGAAGTATATCAGCCATTCCTAAAAATCACATACACCTTTTTCTGTTCCTAAACCTCATGCAATAAAAACCTAAACTGATAAATCTACAATAACTCTACCGTAAAAAATACTGTTTTTGTTATCGGAACAAGCGATACGATTCGCAAATTAGCCGAAACCGAAAAAGGAAAAAATCGGGAAAAGAAAACAGTTCTCGAATTACCAGCCTGTAAAGGACAGCGCAAAAACGACGCAATCATTTTTAGAGACCGCATCGCTACTAATCTAAAGCACGGAGTACATTTGTTTTGTTGCACGTAAAATTTCGCATTTTCCCTCCTTTTCCCCAACAGAAAGAAAAGTTTTACTTCCGACCCAACAAGCAACCAATCGCTCCTGTGAAACTTTTTTATCTTGTAGTGAGATATTTTTTTCCCTACCATCCTCGTAGTATCCTCGCGAAATTTTAATTGTGCCTTCTCACTCAAGTGCCTTCGAATGGAAACTTCATTAATTACTTCCACTACGCAGCTGACGCATTATTAACGCCGTAACAACGCCAGCTTGAGGCTGCGTTTCTTTTAGCCCATGCGCCGTTTTTTCGCAGCGCCACTGTTACCCGACGTAGCGCATGTAAATATATCGGCGCAGCGTTGTTGAATAGAGTGCGCTGGAGATTCCCCGCTTTCTTTGTATGCCCGCAGGTTATGATTGCGAAAACCACGCGATCAATTCGCGGTAGAGTGAAGTTTGTTTTTGATAACTTCGGCTCATCACTGGCCCGTTCCCTTACTACTTGCTATGGCAGTGTTTTTTCACCTGCCATCAAGTTGCTAAAGTATTAGCAGCCAGCGCTCACTTATACAGGCTTTCTGTGGTGGAAAATTTATTTGGACGATGGTTTCTGATTGATTTTCAGCTCATAGTTATAAAGCATGTCTTACTAGCTTCTATTTTCATCGCTATATATGGGTATTTCTAGTTGTAACGCGATTGAAATGTTAAAACTTGAAACTTTTCATCAAGTAGCGAAAGTATTGGCAGCTGCGTTTGTTGAGGCCTTCTGTGATGGAACATTTATTTAGACGATGGTTTCTGATTGATTTTTAGCACTTCTTTATAGAGCATAGGATTCTTGAATAGCTTTTATTTTCATCGTTTCACACGGGTATTTTACTTTAAAGCGATTAAAACGTAAAAAAATGTTCCATCAAGTAGCAAAAGAGTTTTTAACAGCGCTACTGTTTCGACGTAGCGCATGTAAATATGCCGGAACAGTGTTGTTTAATAAAGTGCACTGGAGATTGCCTCTTTCTTTGTATGCCCGCAGGTTATGATTGTGAAAACCACGCGATCAATTTGCGGTAGAGTGAAGTTTGTTTTTGATAACTTCGGCTCATCACTGGCCCGTTCCCTTACTGTGTGCTATGGCAGTGTTTTTCACCTGCCATCAAGTTACTAAAGTATTAGCAGCAGCGCTCACTTATACAGGATATCGTTGAGACTTTCTGTGGAGGAAAATTTATGTAAACGATGGTTTCTGATTGATGTTTAGTACATACTGATAGAGTAGCTTGTTTTAATACGAATAGCTTATGTATGTCGGCAGGATGTGATTGCGAAAACCACGCGATCAATTCGCGGTAGAGTGAAGTTTGTTTTTGATAACTTCGGCTCATCACTGGCCCGTTACCTTACTACTTGCTATGACAATGTTTTTCATCTGCCATCAAGTTGCTAAAGTATTAGCAGCAGCGTTCACTTACACAGGATATCGTTGAGACTGTGTAAGTGAATGGAAAATAGAGACTGTGGTGGAAAATATATTTAAACTATTGTTTCTGATTGATTTTCAGCATATGGTAATAAAACATGTCAGAATAGCTTTTTTGGGGTATATGGGTATCCCTCTTTCTAAGGCGATTAACTCTCCAAGTGATTTCGACGAGGTATCTCATTTTTCAAGATCTGACCGATTTTGCTTATTTCGAAATATCTCGTCATCAAGATATTGCCAATTCCTTGATGGTGACGAGATCAAGATCTTGTCAGTTTTCTTCAATGATCTTGATCTTGTTTTCTTCTAATGACGAGATATCTCGTCCAACAGCATCTGGTCAGTTTTGGTATTAACGAGATACCTTGTTGAGACAACCGCCAGGAGGGTTAAAGCGTGAAAAACGTTCTATCAAGTAGCAAAAGTAATGGAAACGGGTACTTTTATAAATGATATAGTCCAGATTTTCACTGTTGGAACATTTATTTGGACGATGGCTCCTGACTAATGCTTAGCCACATTTATAGACAAGCCTTTTTTAGTATAGATGCAGAGTGTGGGGAATAGCTTCTATGTTTATTGTAATATTTAAATATTCCTCGTTTCACGCCATATAACTAAATGTTTTTAATATAACGTGATTGAAAAATAACCAAACAGGCTAAAATTCCATAGTCCCTAAAATATTTGGTTTGAAGTTTCGAAATCTCAAGATTTAGAAGGTGAAACACAGTTTTCCAGTAAAAGACGTGGCATTGTTTCCATGGCAAAGAACTGTTGGACCTGAGGCTGTACACAAGGCAAATGTGGAAGAAATTCTTCATTCTTACTCCATAGAGCTCACCAGTAAGAAACTTTTCTAAGTGGAAAAATGACGAACGGAAAAGGTGAAGAATCGTGTGCTGATGAGCACTGCAAAGAGCTTTCAGCAACGCAAATGACTGAATTGTTTGAGTACATCGATACTGGCATCATTCTTTTAGTTTGATACCTTTCCGCAAAGGCCTAAACGCCGATGCGGGGTGTTCTGTTTGGACCCTGAAATTTATGACTTCAATTCCGTTTATTCTCTCCCCAATTAATTTTACCCTACTGCTTTGACTTTTCTGTTCATCAATGATTAGGGATTTTTATGGACTCGATAGGACCACTAATTGTATCATTTTTAAAGTTAAATTTTAACATTTAAATCGCAATTTCTCTCAAGTTTAATTGCCTTTCCTTTATTTATCTAATGCTAGAGCTCTTCTTTGCTAGCGTGTAGCAGTTTAGGGGATTCGTCCCCGAGCCAAACTTTATGACCAGAACCTAAGCACCCTCGGTCGCGGTCAGTAGATGGGAGGGTAACCTCCTATCTCTTTTGGGGCTGGGTGGGGCTTATGTTTCTTATTAGCGTTTAAGTTTCTTCTGCACCCTAGATCGAATTTTTATTAATTAACCTACCCTTATGTTAGCACTTATTTAATATTTAAAATAATCTTTTTCTGATGTGGAGATCTTTTGATGATGTGAACCTGACACACCGCTATACAGCGGTGTGTCAGGTTCAGTCCAGACAGCATTCTTTTGTGTGCTTGAGCAAAAATAGGAGACTCTTTTTTGAATAAAGTTAGCATAAACTAATAAGGGGACATCTATTTACTCTTAAAGACTAAAAAGGAGAAATCAAACCGTCGATTATAATATTTAAGTTATGGAAGGTATACAAAATATGTTTTTACACTGCTAAAAATTGAGAATCTCGATAGATGGAGAACAGCAACTAAGAGCCGAGATTATCTCTGTTAGAGGTGTAATGTTGGAGCATCTTGATCATTAAAGAATCGGGATTGGCATTTGAGTCTTGATTTGTCAGTAACAATCAGAATCTCGATTAGTAACAATTTAATATCTCAACACCAATTCCCTCTATTAGAAGAGTTGTGCGAATCGAAAATGTCTTTCGACAAAGAATAAAATGTTTTTTAAAAGAGGAATATTTAACTTTATGGAGTAGAATCGAGATTGACATTCGAAAATATTTGTCAGTAATAATCAGAATCCTTTGAAAAATGTAGCATTTACATAACAAGAGTTTATATGCAGGTGCAAAGTAACATTAATAAATAAAATAATCGATAGTTGATTGATCTATTTAAAAAACATCAGAGTATTTAACCACTATCAGGATTTCATAAATTTTTTGGTAGGTAAAATATTAAAAAATATTAAAGAATATTATTAGAAAAACATTAAAAAAATATTGCAAATATGAGTTTCATTTTCGAATAAGAAAGCAGTTTTAGAATAAGAAATAACAACATTCAATTTTATTTCGGAAGTTAAAATGGGTGTCAACTTAGAAAAAATAAAAATCATTATGCCGAACAAATTTCTGAGGTATTAGTATAGTTAATACAAATACTGTTCGTTGAAAACTATAATCGGTTCAATCTGGCTTCATAAGTAAACTGAAATTTGTGAATGTATACAAAATACGTCAAGGTGATGAAAATAAAGGGTATTTAGTATAATGCTTATAGAAAACTTTTACTTCTTTAATCGGTTCAATGTAGTTTCGTAGGTAAATTGAAATAGGTAAAAGTATGTAATGTTAAAAACAGCAAGTGATAAGTTATGTGATGAAATAGCACTTTTTTTGCAACGTTGTTGTAAAGTATGCATTATAGATACAGGGTGGCCCAAAAGTCAATAGACATTTTGAAATATAACTTTTTTGCTATTAATTTTTCAAATTATTTATATGTAATCCTTCTAAAATAGTCATGGCGAAATTCACGACAGAGCAACGAGTAAAAATAATCAAATTTTATCTACAAAATCAACGGTTAATTGTGCTAACTCAGAGAGCTTACATTCGTCATTCGGCAGTTGAGAACACACCAGAGGTATGGTAGCAGCAAGATGGGGCTACTCTCCATACAGCTCATCCGATGAATTGAGCTCGTAAGGCAAATTTTTGGACGGCGGATAATTTAGTGAAACTCTGAATTCAATTGGCCTCCACGCTCATCTGACCTTACGGCTCCAGATTTTTTCTTGTGGGGATATCTAAAAGAAAGAGTATACCTTAACATACCTTGGACCATCCAGCAATTGAAGGCGAACATTCGTGAAGAAATTGAAAGAATAAGTCAAGAAACATTACGAGAGGTGACGGAGCACACTTTAGAAAGAGCCCACCACTATCAAAAACAAAATGGTGGCCATTTGAAGGACATAATCTACAAAACTAATCAAAAATAATTTCCAAGAAGTATATTTATTGTTTATAAAAGAATAAATGTGAATTTTTATACACAAGAGTTATTCTATTCTTAAATGGTCTAGTGACTTTTGGGACACTGTATAAAGGAAAGACTTCCTTCTGTCAGATAAAAACTATCAGCTGATGTTTTCACGAATTTGAAAATTGTTAGAATATACAAATATAGTTATTTAAAAAGCATAACGAATCCAATGTGACTATAAGTAAACTGAAATCGGTAAACTTATGTAAAAAATAGGTCATGGAGTTGAAAACGGCAGGTACTTAGTATATGTTGATAGAAATTCTTTAATGATTTGATTGTAGTCGGTTCAATATAGCTTCATACGAAAACTGAAATCGGTAAAACTACGTCTCGATGTCAAAAACAGCAAGTGCCGATTATATGATGATAGATCATTTTGTGACGACGTTCATGTAAAAATTGCATTATAGGTACATGGGAAGAATCTCCCTACGGTCAGCTAAAAACTCTCCGCTGACTTATCTGACGGCAGATGTACACAAAGAGTGACGGAAACACAAAGATGTTAAAAACAGCAAGTGCTTATTATATGATGATAGATCATTTTGTGTCGACGTTCATGTAAAAATCGCATTATAGGTACATGGGAAGAATCTCCCTACGGTCAGCTAAAAACTCTCCGCTGACTTATCTGACGGCAGATGTACACAAAGAGTGACGGAAACACAAAGATGTTAAAAACAGCAAGTGCTTATTATATGATGATAGATCATTTTGTGTCGACGTTCATGTAAAAATCGCATTATAGGTACATGGGAAGAATCTCCCTACGGTCAGCTAAAAACTCTCCGCTGACTTATCTGACGGCAGATGTACACAAAGAGTGACGGAAACACAAAGATGTTAAAAACAGCAAGTGCTTATTATATGATGATAGATCATTTTGTGTCGACGTTCATGTAAAAATCGCATTATAGGTACATGGGAAGAATCTCCCTACGGTCAGCTAAAAACTCTCCGCTGACTTATCTGACGGCAGATGTACACAAAGAGTGACGGAAACACAAAGATGTTAAAAACAGCAAGTGCTTATTATATGATGATAGATCATTTTGTGTCGACGTTCATGTAAAAATCGCATTATAGGTACATGGGAAGAATCTCCCTACGGTCAGCTAAAAACTCTCCGCTGACTTATCTGACGGCAGATGTACACAAAGAGTGACGGAAACACAAAGATGTTAAAAACAGCAAGTGCTTATTATATGATGATAGATCATTTTGTGTCGACGTTCATGTAAAAATCGCATTATAGGTACATGGGAAGAATCTCCCTACGGTCAGCTAAAAACTCTCCGCTGACTTATCTGACGGCAGATGTACACAAAGAGTGACGGAAACACAAAGATGTTAAAAACAGCAAGTGCTTATTATATGATGATAGATCATTTTGTGTCGACGTTCATGTAAAAATCGCATTATAGGTACATGGGAAGAATCTCCCTACGGTCAGCTAAAAACTCTCCGCTGACTTATCTGACGGCAGATGTACACAAAGAGTGACGGAAACACAAAGATGTTAAAAACAGCAAGTGCTTATTATATGATGATAGATCATTTTGTGTCGACGTTCATGTAAAAATCGCATTATAGGTACATGGGAAGAATCTCCCTACGGTCAGCTAAAAACTCTCCGCTGACTTATCTGACGGCAGATGTACACAAAGAGTGAAGGAAACACAAAGATGTTTTCACGAATATAAAAAAATCCTTTTTTATTTCCTGTCTTTAGTAGTGCTATTGAGGCAAGCGAGACGACAAATATTTGCTTTGTGTCGGTATTTTTCCCACTCCTTTCTACAAGAGACTGCAAAATAGAACGCCTTTCAGCAGAGGTACAGATGACTTCAAAACGGATCCCAAAGAACGGATCGGAAATTCTTTTCCAGGGGGATTTCCGGGAACGCCGGTGCGATTAAAGGAATTGTCCAGGATAAGTTTCTTCGGTCGAAATGAGTTAATTTCTTCTTATTGTCGAATCTCTTTTCCAACTTTTTTTGCCTTTCTCAATGAATCGAAACTAATGATATTTTTATTCTGCGGTTTGTTTCAAAATAAAAGTATTCCGACGTGAGCTTTTTTATCAAATGGATGAATTTTTGTTTTGAGATAGATTAATTTCAAGTTTACATAACTTGACACACAAACATCAGTGCCGGCCTGCTAGCATACTGCACCTTGTTATTGATATTGTAGTTTGATTGGATTTTGTTTTGTCGCTGTATGTATATTTTTAGCTGTGAGAGACATATTTATAGTTGGCGGAAGTGTTTTCGCTCCATTGCTTGCTATGAGACTTTTTTTATAGAAGGCGGAAATGTTTTAGCGTCATTTTTTGCTGAGAGACATTTTATAGGTGGAAGAAGTATATTTGTGCCTTTTTTTAATGTGAGAGACTTTTTTATAGGTGAAAAAAGTGTATTTACGGCATTTTTTGCTATGAGAGACTTTTTATAGGTGGAAGAAGTGTATTTGCGGCATTTTTTGCTGAGAGACTTTTTATAGGTGTCAGTAGTGTTTTCGCTGCATTTTTTGCTGAGACTTTTCTATGTGGTGGATGTGTTTTTGCGGCAATTTTTTGATGAGAGATTTTTTTATAGGTGGTTGTGCAGTTTTTGCTGAATTATTTGAGTGGGACATTTTATAGGTGGATATAGCGATTTTGTGGCATTTGTTTGCTATGAGAGATTTTTTCTATAGGTGGTGGAAGTGTTTTTGAGGGTTTTTTACTGAGAGACTTCTTATAGGTGGTTGTACAGTTTTAGGGACATTTTTTGCTATGATATTTTTTAGGGTGACTTGATTTTTAGAGGCATTTTTAACGTGTGAGACTTTTTATAGGTGACTGTACTGTTTTTGCGGTGGAACGTTTTTCCTCTGACCTCATTTGGCTTCGAATTCTATTTCAGCACGTCACCAAACAAAATTCCAATATATGAATTCCGAATCGATATGAAAGTTGATTGGTGAACATCGATTAGATCAAGCGCCAAATTTTTTCAAAACGTTGATAAACTAAATTTTAAGGTGATCCCAATAAGTATCATTCGAGAGCATATGGGTAACAGCAAGTAAAATCTCCGTTTTCCGTCTGATTTATTTGTTTTTACTGAAACTTCCCCTCATACGAGGTCTGAATAGATCAGGACCTACAGCGTAAAGTGGTTACGAACATTCATGTTTTGACAGGGATACAAAACGACAGTGCTAACCTCACCGTTAACAGGCCGGTTCGAGATATTTTGGAGCCCCCGAATATTTCACTAATTATTTTAAGATGTATGTTACACTAGAAATCATGAAAATCGACCAGGATATATCGATACTTTTTTATTAATTCAAGATATTTTCCAACTCCTTAGCTTTCAAACGATACCAAGTTCTTATAAACATACGAAATAGTTTTCTAGTTACAAAGGTTTTCATTAGGTACTGTCACTATGTACAAACATGTTTCCAAAACTTTAAACTCAATTTCTGAAGAACTGTTTTTGCACTATGGCGCTTTGTTCAAACAGTGATAACTCAACAATGAATTGATATATTATAATTATTTTTACATCATTATAATCTCTATAATTCAGTGATATTTTGACTCTCAGTCAAAGCTATTAGTATATAAATAAATTTTTAATTGATAATAGTCATAAAATATAATACAATGGATGTTTAGACCGTCAGTCAAAGTTATTAGTAAAGAAATGAATTTTTAATTGATTTTTAAATGTTAAAATTCCTGAAAAAAATAATCTTGATTTTTTTTAGACTTTCTTGGGGAAGAATTTGTAAAAACCTTTTCCCTCTAGGAATTTGATTGAGGGTCAAAACATGAAGAATAATATTAGAAATAATTTCCAACAGGAATTGTCTTTCTAAACAAATTAGAATTTGAGATATCACTGTTAAAAACACATGCTAATTAGCTAATTACATCTAAATTAGATAATTAATGATTAGCTTAACCTGAACTTTTAACACTGAAATGAGTTTAAGTACAAACCTATGACATATTGTAAAAAAAATTGGATTTTTAAAGTCAAATTAAAAAAGAATCTTCTAGTGTATAGGTACACCTTAAGAAAAAAAGTCGCCGTGGCTCAGAGTGTTTGCCCACTACGCTAGCAACCTGCGATTTCTGGGGGGCACAGATTCAATTCCGCCCTGGGTGTATTTCAATGTACTGCGTCAGTAATGCTCTCCTTGTGTGTATGTCAATTTACTTCACATTTTTTGGCGCAGCTTGACTTAATATGGTATTTGTACCATGAGACCAAATCATTAAAAGACAAATTTATCTATGAGCTTCCCAAAGTTTTCAAATGGTGAACCAGATCCCAATAATGGGGTCTTTGGTATAATGATTTTGGGGGTCAATATGAAAGGGTTTTTATATTATAATGAGGCGCTCGCTTTCTTTGCTTAACCTTCTTGGTGCTTGTCTTGATGAGGTATCTCGTCATTAGCGAGGCTGACCCCATCTTGATGGACGAGATATCTCGTCACTAATAAGAAAACTGAGCAGATCTTGATCTTGCCATCATAAAAATATCGGCAATATCTCGATGACGAGATGCCCAGTCATTAGCAAAGTTTGTCTGTTCTTGATGAACCAGATATCTCGTCGAAACCACTTGGAAGGTTAGAAATTTATGCATCATATGTGTTATATTAATAAAGCTCTACATTTGGGTGGATCGATGAAATATTTTATTAAAAGAAATTCAGAATGTCTGAATAAGGAAAAGTTACCTTTTAGTATCCAGGGACTAAAATTTTTTATATATGCCATCATCTTTAGCTGCTTCTACTTTCTTGAAGTTTTACTCATTATGCAACAGTTTGGAAAGTGGGATGCCAGATCAGGTGTTGTCCTCGTCACCCGATCGTGGTTCAAAATTACAAGGTATTGTGCTCAGATCAGGATTGATACCGGAATATCACCAAAGCTCGTAGTTTTGCTCCAGTGCTACCTAAATTGAACTACCTACCTACTCCTGATGTTATGCAACATACAATATTTGAGAGTAACTTTAGGGAATTTCCTCTTCTTGACCGCATCTGAGAGTAACATGGGAGAATTCCCTATTCCTAGATTCTTTTGCCCCGTTCCACAAATTAGAATCCTTTGGAAAGCTTCTATTGCTTCTTTTCTTAGAATAGAATCCTTTGGAACGACTACATTGACCCATTCTATGGAATGTAATCTTTTGACACGACTGTATTGACCCATTTTATAGATCAGAATCCTTTTGAAATGTTGCATTGCTCCTTTCCTTATAGCATAATTCTTTGGAAAGATTCTATTGATCCTTTCTTTATAATAGAATGCTTTGGAACGACTGTATTGATCTGTTCTGTGGAATAGAATCCTTTTTCAAATATTATATTGCTCCTTCCTTATAGTACAACGTTTTGTAAAGATTTATTGCTCCTTTCCTTAGATTAAAATGCTTTGGAAAGAGCCTATTGCTTCTTTCCTTAGAATATAATCTTTTAGAAATACTGTATCGACCCATTCTGTAGAATAGAATTGTTTTGAAATATTTATTGCTCCTTTCCTTAGATTAAAATCCTTTGGAAAGAGCCTATTGCTTCTTTCCTTAGAATAGAATCTTTTAGAAATACTGTATTGACCCATTCTGTAGAATAGAATTGTTTTGAAATATGCCATTGGCTCCTTTCCTTATAGTGCAATCCTTTGGAAAGATTTTATTCCTCTTTTGCTTAGAGTAAAATCGCTTGGAAATATTCTATTGTTCATTTCCTTAGAATAGAATCCATTGAAAAGGTTCTATTGATCCAAAAGGCTAAAATTGCTTACAAGTCATGCAGGGAAGAATGCAGGTTACAACGTGGAATAATGCGCGTGAACCCCTCGAAAGGTTAATTGTGCTAAAAGTTGCTCAAATATGATATTGGTCCTTTGATTGGAATATAATTCTTTGGACAATTTTAGGGGCCTATTCTGTATATTAGAATCCTTTGGAAAGATTCAATTGCTTCTTCCTGAGCAAAGAATCCTTTGGAACGACTGTATTCACTCATTCTGTAGAATAGAATCCTTTGGAACGACTGTGACTCATTCTGTAGAATAGAATCCTTTTGAAATATATTCCATTGATCCTTTAATTATAGTGCAATTCTTTGGGAAGATAATATTGCTTCTATCCTTAAAACAGAATCCTGTAGAATACTTTGGAACGATTTTGTTGCTCATTTTCCAAAAATAGAATCCTTTGGAAAGGTTAAACTGGTCCAAAAGGCCAAAATTGTTTCGAAGTCATGCAGAGAAGACTGCAGGTTACAAGTTGGAATTATACATGTGAATCCCTCAGAGGGTTAATTGTGCTCAAATACGATGTTCATAGACTAAATCTGAAGTAAGATTAGCTAAAAGCTTGAATATGCATGCATCCGAGAATTCCAGAGAACGCTTCGAAATATGCAGAAAACCCCCCACTCCCTGAGAGTGTCATTTGTTTTTCTTTTATCCTTATCATTTCAGAGAATTTTAGCCGAGCTCTTACCATGCTTGTCCCGGACGGATGACTGGAGCTCTTCTGCTGCAAATATGAATTGTAATGATATCCGCCGCTATCCGAACACAGCAAGCACATCTAATGGTTATCTCTCTCCTCGGCTTTTTTCTCGCTATTAAAGGTGTGTATTTGTTCATCTTTGAGGGTTTGTTAGAGTTTTAGCTTGTTACCGAAACTGGATCGTTAAAGTCCCCTACGATTTTTCATCGACTATTTCCCCCTACCTTTTTTGCGCATTTATACTTGCGTTAATGTAAGCTCCGAGGATTTTTGCGTGTCGAAGTGTGGTGAACTTTGTACCCTCTTTTTGAGGGAAAATGGGCTTTGGGAGTTGCGATTGTTTGTCAGGCCTCTTCCGATAGGGTACTGTGGTATCGGTATCAAAGGCCAGGACAATGTGAAATAAGTTTTTAGATTGTAATGCAAAAATTATGCATTTATGGAAAATAATTGTTGAGTTCATTCATATTTGAATTTTTGAGGTGCTAGTCATCTCTAATTTGGGATTAACCCTCCTGGTGGTTGTCTCGACGAGGTATCTCGTCATTAGTAAAGTGCGGCGTTAATTAACTTCCTTCCAATAGAATCAGCTCTAAACTTGGAATACGATTTTTATACAGATTTGGTTAATTGGCTGGGTTTTATGGCGGTGGCACCATATTTGGCCAAGCTGCACCAAGCCAAAGGCAAGTCAAGCAATGGCCAAAACACTTACCATTTACTGACATGGATGAGAGACATACTCAGGGTAAGTTACAGGAATCTAACCTGAGTAGCCCACAACTCTCAGTTTGCTGGTTTATGTAGATTTGAAATTGGTCCTTACAGTTAATTGTAACATTTAAAGTTGTGCTTAATTTGGCATGACGCTTCTTATTCAAATTTTATGCATGTTTATAAATTCACACAATCCCTATCGAATGGTGCCTTGGAATTTACTCTACTATGAACGAGACATGAATAAAGAGAGGTGGTAGTTTTTTCGTCAGCTGTACACTTAATCCTCCAAGTGGTTTCGACGAAATATCTCGGCCAAGATCTGGTCAATTTTACTAAAGACGAGATATATCGTCGAGATAAGTCTGCCCTATTACTTCAAGAGGAATCAAGATCCAAGTAGGCGAAGCAAATAATTTCTTGCCTATAGCTGGTGACAGTTTGGGACAAGTTTTTGCAGCATCAGAGGCTCGTCACAACAGGTCAGTTTCAACGCGAATATAAACCACTAGGAGGGTTAAAAATCAAGATATTTGTGATGGATATCTTAGATCTAACTGAAAAGGAACTGATGATAGTATTTGAAAGTAAAGCAGTACTCTCAAATGCGTCCTGAAACATGTCTATCTCACCAAAACATCCACAAATCATAACTTTTTAAAGCAAGGCCTAAAAGAGTTAAATTATACCAAAAGCATTCCATCCCGTCAATTTGGAAGTGATATTGTCCTGCCCGAAAGCGATCTTTAGCTATAAATCAACTTCTAAAAGCAATCCATTGGACGGTGGAACCAGAAGCTGTATATAAATGGGAGAAAAGGCCCCATAACACGTCAAATAAATATGATATTTCGGCTGGACAAATACAAATGAAAGGACTGCGAGCAACAATGAATATCCTGAATAACAAACATATATGAATAGTGTGGATGGCAGAGTGAATAGATGAAGCTATCTGTTGCGGCAAACATTGGAAACGAATAGTAATATCTCATCAGATAAATTGCTATCTCTTAAAACTTCTGAGGCCAATGCTCTTTGTATTTACGTGTATCTAACCTTTTGTTTAGAAGTACAGTATATCTAAAGAATAACAATATTCAAACATTAGAAACGAATAGTAATATCTCATCAGATAAATTGCTACATCTTAAAACTACCGACGCCAATGCTCTTTGAATTTACATGTACCTAAGTTCCTCTGTACCATGTACCTCTAATTTTGAACTACACTATATCTAAAGAATAGCAATACCCAAACAATGGAAACGAATAGTAATATCTCATCAGATAAATTGCTATCTCTTAAAATTTCTGAGGCCAATGCTCTTTGTATTTACGTGTATCTAACCTTTTGTTTAGAAGTACAGTATATCTAAAGAATAACAATATTCAAACATTAGAAACGAATAGTAATATCTCATCAGATAAATTGCTACATCTTAAAACTACCGACGCCAATGCTCTTTGAATTTACATGTACCTAAGTTCCTCTGTACCATGTACCTCTAATTTTGAACTACACTATATCTAAAGAATAGCAATATCCAAGCAATGGAAACGAATAGTAATATCTCATCAGATAAATTGCTATCTCAAAGCTTCTGAAGCCAATGCTATTCGGATTTACATGCACCTAATCTCTTGTTTTGAAGCATAGTATATCTAAAGAATAATAATACCCACACATTGGAAGCGGAGAGTAATATCTCGACAGATAAATTGCTCTCTCTTAAAACTTCTGAGGCCAATGCTCTTTGGAATTACGTGTACCTAACCTCTTGAGTGTATCTAACCTCTTACGTGTACCTAACCTTAGAAGTACAATGTATCTAAAGAATAACAATACCCAATATCGATTTTTCAACTATGCCAAATAGATTATTCAGCATAGGTATAAGAGTGATCACAATTAAAGTTGGCCTATTCAGGTCACTCTGTAGCACTAACAATTAGTACAAGTAGCACAACACTAAGCAGATTACATCAAAATATCCATACATACTATTCGAAGGACAGATTAGGAGGGTAGCATACAAATCGTCTAGTGGTCAGGCTACTGGCTTCTGGATCGAGAGTTTCGTGGTTCGAGTACGGGCTAAGGTATGGATGTTTGTATATTATAATAGTTACTGTGGATCAGTAGGTTTGCCCATTGCTTTAGCAACTTGCGAGTTGTGTGTAGTCGGTACTGTTTCGATTCCTTCCTGGGTGTTTTACTCTCTTCTGTGCTAGTAAAAAGCTTTACTTGTGTGTATATCCATTTACTTGACGTTGTTTGGAGGATATATACTGAATTTTAATTTTTATCGTAACCTGAAATTCAAGGAGAGAATCACTGAAATATTCTAGTCTGAAACACCCATCGGTTTAACATTTAACAAAATAAAAACTTTTCCTTTTATTTGAAAGACCCATGAAAATTTGGACACATCTTTTTCATTCCCTATTTATCGTCTTTAATGTATATAAATACCGAATTTTAAAAGTGAATCATTAAAATATTCCAGTCTGACACACTCACCGTTTTAATATTCAACAAAATAAAAAACATTCCTTTTACTTAAAATGCCCATGAAAATTTGCCTACATACCTTATATATATATATATATATATATATATATATATCTTATAGTTTATATGGTCTTATAGTTAAATATGTCGTGGCCTCGTATGTCCTCACGTTGGGTCAGGTATTGTTCTCGTTACCTGACCATGGTTCAAAATTACGAGGTTTTGTTCTCGGATCTTTCCTTCGGGATTGATCCTGGACCGTTTCCAACAGCCAAATGTGTTGCTCTAGTGCGACTTTAATTCCACTACCTATCATTAAAATTTCTGAAACACTCATTGCTTTAACATTCAGTAAGTAAAAACTTTTTCTTTTATTTAAAAGGCCCATGAAAATTTGCACGCACATTTTTCATCTGCTATTAAGTTTCCCCTTACTTATATACCTACTGAATTATAAGAGTGAGTTATTAAAATATTCCAGTCTGAAACACTCATCGCTTTAACATTTAACAAAATAAAAGCTCTTTCTTCCCAATAAAATTTCTTTGAAGTAGGAGAAGCAAATCTGTTGCGTTGGAGGTATCAGAGCCTGTCTCCAATTTATCCCCCCAAAACCGTAATAAATAAAAACAGCTTCGTTAGTTTCGTTATCTTTAATATCCTCCCACTCCGCCTTCGCTCGTTCATTCCTCACGATAATAAAAGTTTTTAAACACAGCTCAAGCGGGAACTTTCTTTGGAGAAGCCCTTTCTCCAGCTGTTCTTCGGGCAATTTTAAAGCAGTTCAGGACGAACGCAATCCTTTTCAATAGGACCCCGAAATCCGGAGTAATGCATAAACGCAAAACAGATGCTCAATTTACTACGAAATCTTTAAATTCACGATCCAAATCCAAGAGTAAGGTTCGCACTTCTGAGGGAAAGTATCCATGGGTATCACCATTTTGGGAGAGATTTAAGCAGTGTGTTTTTATACCCGCACATAAAAATGAGAGACACTTCTTTTATATGTGCAAGAACTGAATAGGATTCTTAAATACTCAATGAGAAAGAAAGAGGTATACGGATGCAGGGAATGGATATTACTCTCGGCTTTATATATATAGCGAGGAACTTCAAAAGGGGGCATCATGACTTTTATCACGCATTTTTCCATCAAATATCAAGCGTTGTAAATACTCTTGGTTTATCAAATGACTTGCTGAAGTTATGAGTTTGTTTATTCCCTTAGTGTCTTCTGTTTCCTGAAGGAAACGGGAGGGATTTATCAGGAGGGTAGTGGAAATATCATTATTTAAAATACTCTTATTTAACGTTTCTTTTTTAAAGCGTTTCTATTAATCTTAAATTGTCTATTAAATACACACTCGTCTGTTCTGGAAAAAGTTCTCTGGAAATAGCATGTTAGGTCATGTGGTTAAAAGTAGTAAGCTATGCAGTTGACTACAGTCGTAGTTTAGGCACACGCGTAGGTTCTGGAAGATATTCACTGGAAATAGCACATTAGGTTGTGTGGTTCAAAGTAGTAAGCCATCTAGTTGACTACAGTAGTAGTTTTGGGAATTCTCTTTGGGTTCATTAAATTGTTTAATATACACACGCCGGTGCCAAAAGTAGTAAACAAATCACATTAAGTTTACGGTATAAATAGCAAATACCAAATCTCCTAAATGAGCAATCCGGGACCCCATATTAGAGTACATAACATCCCCTGTGCAGTATATAATCAAAGTGAAAAAGACAAGTCACATTCATATTAAGTTTATTAAGGTTGTAAATAAATACAAGGGCTTATAACGAGCAATACGGGCCCGCATAGTATGTTAAATGGCGGACCGAAGTTCATAATCCCGTTTCACAAAACTTCTAACACAGATGAGACAATTTATGTATTAAATATATCATACATAACAGACTATTACCATATCGCGATATCCATTGACGTTCTCTGAATAGTCGGGCGAAGTCAAGATTGAGAGATAAAACAAATCTATTAGAGAAAACGAGACATAGAGTCACTAAATTTTGTGTACACAAGACTGGTAAACAGAGTCAAAAAGTCATTGGAGAAATCTTGTCCACAAGACTAATAAACAGAATCAGAAAAATGATTTGAGAAATCCTTTCTAAACTTGTCAAAAAAGAAAAGTACTATAAATAATTTCCGAATGTTGGAATTAGAATTAAATTAATCATAAAAAGTGTTTATCTGCGCTAAGCGACAATTACAAAGGTTGTCTATTTAATTCGTAATCCCTTACTCAAAAGTTTTAACAGAATTTACCAATTTGTGTATTAAAAATATCAAACATATCAGACTGCTACAACATTTACGTTTTCTGAATAATCGCGCGTAGTCAAGATTGAGAGATATAAAATAAATCTATTAGAAAACGAGCCGCAGAGGCACTAAATCTTGTCTTCGAGACTAGGCGACTGAGTCAGAAAAAGTGACTCCAGAACTCCTGTTTAATATGCAAAGTGTACGGTAAAAATAGCCTCGGGCGTATTCTTATCTACTTTTTGGAAAATTTTCTTAAAGATGGACGAGAATTTTCAGTCTTTTTTCCCCGCACCTGCCATTCGACTGCATTTTTTAACATCCGTACACGTTAAGAATGATGTATCAGATGAAGCACCCCCCTTGGGGTTCAAGTTGCTACCACACGCCGAGCTGTGAAAAGAATGAACATACTTCCGGAACCCAAACCATTGAAAAGTAGCGCTTCAAGAATGATTAAAATGAAGATGACAACCGCACACACAACAAAGAAAGAAATCTCCTTGTTTACTTTTTCAATAAGTAAATAAATAATTTATAAAATCGAAGAATGCACCTTTTTCTTCTTCGCCTCTTTTTTCGCTTCTGCTTTTTGCTCCTTGAAGAGAGTATTACTATTATTCCCCAAAAAAATATTTCCCCCGATTTGACTCGAGCATTTATTTCCATTTCCATTCCCAAAATCAGATTTGGTTTTTCTTGCGTTTCTTTAACCCTAGACTTTTGATAGTGCTTCTCCAATCCTCGGATTTTTTGTGTGTTTGTTTCAAGAGCCGTGATGATGCTTCCAGGCATCGTCGCTTTCAGAGCTTTTAAGCTATCTCTTTAAGTTATTTTCGTTTGGGGAGCTGGAACGCGTATCGGTATTCAGACTTCCAGTTCCCGCCAGCGATCGTGTTTATGAAGAACATCGAGAGCTTTTCTTATGGGTTGTAAAAAAATAATTAATTTATCTGGTCAAATATTTTTGAAAGAAATTGATAAGGAGCAATACCTTAGCATTGCATTCGAGCATTCCCCAACTTAGAATACATTTTTTATTTATTTAATTAATTAATATGTTTATTGCAGTTGTAAGTAAGTGGTACACTGACCTCTACCTCAGCAGAAGACTGAGAGCGACTCAGATACTCTCAACTGACTTGTAATGAGGCAGTCAGTCATTTAATGTTATATAAGGTGGCCACTGAAAAACTGAAGGGTTTGATAAAGTCATAACGTATTCATTTTCAATCTTTTTTATAAGTTATAGAGCATCACTTGGAGATTAGAATGGCTACGTATAATGTCCAGCAACGAGTGAAACTCATTGAATTTTTTTTATTCCAGTTAAAGCCAATTATTCAAACTCAGAAAATACGGACAACATTTTAATGATAGCGATAACATGATTCGGAATCTAATCGCCCGGTTTGAAAGAACTGGATCAGTCGGCGATCTTAAGGAGTTAAGGAAATTAAGGAGAACATTCGAGCCGGAATCCAACCTTTAGGACCTGAAACCTTGCGTATGGTCATGGAAAATGCTGTGGAAAGAGCCTGTATTTATGAGCAGGAAAATTGTGATCATTTGAGGGATGTTGTTTTTCACACATAATACTGAAAAAAATCCATTAATTATATTTCCAAATAAAACAATACAAAATTAAAAAACGTGTTTGTAAAAGTTATTTTTGTTTTATATCATTCAGTCTTTCAGTGGCCACCCTTTATATTTCTTTTTCAATTATTATGTGGGCGTGCACATAGGCGCTCGCGTGTGTGTGTGAAACAGCAGGAAATATAACTTTTGATTATAACAGGTAAATAATTGTATTTATAGAAAAAATGGGTAACAAAACTCTAAAATTAACATGTTAAATTATTTCTAGAAATCTCTGACACGTGCACAAATTGTTATGTATGTTGAACTTTCTTAAATCAAAATTAAGCTTATTAACAAAATCTTTAAAGGAATTTTTAAGGGAAGTTAACATTTTAGGTAACTT
Source organism: Meta bourneti (assembly GCA_933210815.1). Taxonomy (NCBI): domain Eukaryota; kingdom Metazoa; phylum Arthropoda; class Arachnida; order Araneae; family Tetragnathidae; genus Meta; species Meta bourneti. The sequence goes on from OW119934.1 coordinate 84,764,614, forward strand.
ATTACATAGCATGAAAAAACTAAATTAAGTTCAGTGCTTAAAAACAATGTGTTATAACTAGATCATAATACTTAATGTTTGAAGATTGAACAATAGGATACTGAGCTAATTTAACTAGATACTGTATGGAACAACTTGGCTGTACTCAGTTCCCCAAGTCCTAGTACCCAGTTGCCCCTAATAGTTTTGGATACGGGGCAACTAGGCACCCCCCTTTTAACTTTTTTATACTAAAAAAATTTGAAATTAAATAAAAATTATGTCTATTTAGTGTAATCTTTAAAGTGAACTACTTATTTTTATTGTAATTATAAAATTATACTCACCAGAATAGCTTCAATAGAGTAGTGTCTCAAGTTGTAAGCAGCAAAAGCTATTCCATTTATGAATAACCTCTCTTCTCTACTGCTGGAGTGCCATGACGGTCTGGAAGTTGTTTTGGAGGAAAGACAGATCCAGTGTTACCAATACGTGGTTTGAAAATTCCCTCTATCCACATTTAAAAAATACAAAGGGGTTGCCCAGATGCCTCGTTTGTACGCAGTTACCCCACCTTACATTACGACTTTTTGATTGGATAATGAAACATTGTGAGAATATTGGGTTCCCTTCTAAATTATTCCTCCGTTCTTGGGTCCCGGTACCATGGTACCACAGCACCCCCTTGTTCTATGGAGGGGGCTAATGAACGAAGTCGTAACGAAGAAACGTATTCTGTACAGCGTTAGACTAGAGAAATATTTACTCAGGAAATGGCAATGTTGAGCGCTTTATACATATGTACAGTTTATTTATCTATACATATAAAGCAGAGTTGGCACCTGTCTGTTCTTTATACAAATCTATACCGTTTGACCAATCCACACCAAATTTGGTACACTTGTTCTTTGGAATCCTGCGGGTAATATAGGCTACATATTAACCCCTTTCTATTTGTCTTGGGTGTGCAGAAGGGTGTAACAGAGCACTTGCTAGGGGGCGCTCTCTCCCGGTCTGGCTGTGCAGATGACGTCAGAGGTAACATCTACAGGAGTCGCCTCTCAAGATGACCTTGGAGGGTTTTTTAGAATCTTAGAGTATGGTGCGCTGAAAATCGCTCAGTAACATATCTTTTATGTATCCCGTCTGTAAAATGCCTGATGGAATTTTCAAGCATAAAGTGTAATTGCTTGAAACGTTGATCATGATATCGTATCAACGATTTGTCAGCCTTTCATAATGATGGTGGAATTCCGAAATTCGCATTCCTGGTGCAAGATGCAACAAATAAAAGAATATTGATAAGAAAAAAATGACAGCTGCAATAATACGATGCATGTCATTTTTTTAGAAAATGAAATTAAAGGGCATTCACAATCACTCCAAAACTCAAAATCGACTTTTGTATATAGTTATCTCTATCAGTTTTTGTAGGTTTTTCTTACCTATAGTATGTGAAATGGATGTAAAATAAATTGCAGAAGCTATAAAAATCAGTTTCAAAAATTATTTTGCGCTCGCTTATTTGCTCTAGATTTGCATTTCCTATGACAGAAAAGTGATTTTTTTTGGATCACTTTCAATCAACGTTTAACCTATTAAACTCGAGCAACGCCGGGTTAATTCTGCTAGTAAACATAAATATGTACCTTGTTTCACCCCATGAAAGATTTAGATACCTTTCTAAGCAGTAACGGTGTTGCGAACGTGTGGACATGTGCACAGAAGGGGAAAACATCCTCTCCTAGGGAAATATACTGCACAGTATTCCCAAAGCTGACAAAACGGTTTGGTTAAGAAATGGAATAAAACCTCCTCACAACGTGTTTATCAAAGGAAAACAGGCTTCCTAAACTTTATATGATGTAAGTCATTCTAAATCGCTTTGTTGAAACACGCAGTCAAAAGATTTAGGAGGATAAAAAAACACCGCAGCATTATTTTCCAATATTAGAACACAAGGTGGAAAAGGAGAAGGAAAAAAAGTTTTCAAGTTTTTGTATGTTTCACTAGTTTTGTTCAAACAGTAAATAAAAACTTTACTTTCCTGCCACGTCGGGAAACTAAAGAGCTCCAAAAAGAAGATTAAAAGAACCTCGGTATTTTTTCGTGATTGCTGTTCCGAAAACTATTTTATATGTAATTTTTTGCCCATTTCTTTTCTTCGAGTCGGCGTCCATTTTCGTCGTGTAGAAGCTGTCAGGCCTTCTTTCTGCCATATCTATGTCCTCAGTGACCTATAGCAGCGTAGAAAAGATAGACTGAAATTTTTTTTGTCCAAAATGGAGTGAAGATCAAAACAAGTTATTTTTAGATCTTTTCTAGCACGTTCCTTAGCTTTTTCCCTTAGATTCGTCCGTACTCAGATAATTAGAGTGATAACAGGTTTTCTTCTTGAATGGCAAGAATAGAGGTAAAAAATATCGGGCAGGATCAATTGAAGGTGCATTACTGGCTTAGGTCAAATTATCTCATAGTCTTTGAAAGAAGGAAAATCACAATATTGAGCTCTTTGGAGGTTTTTATTTGTTGGCATTAATCTGTTAACGGGTGGTGTTCTGTGGGGAAGCGGCTTTCAGTATTTATTTTTGTTTGGGTCTAACTTATTGGAGCATAATTTTATATTACTTAAAGGTTTTTTAGGTGTTTGCTTTGGAAGACGCTTCCTAAAGCTAAAAGCTTTTGAGCATTAACCTAGAGTTGTGTGACCTATTGATGTTTCGATAGCGGTAAGGTCTTAATTAATATGAGGCGCTGATTCAAATTTTAATTTCGGGAAGAAGACTAAATATCTTTTGTTGCTATTCTCACTGGCTGTTGAATCATATGGAGAGAATTTCTGTCATCTTAAGCTTCCGAGGGGTTCACACGCATAATTCAACCTGACAACCTAGTCTTCAATGAATGACTTCTAACCAATTTTTTAACCTTCTTGAACAATAGTATCTTTCCAAAGGGTTCTATTCTAAGAAAAGGAGAGCAATAGAATTTCTCCATTAACCTAGACTTACATGTGGCCGCCGTAACCCGGTTGGAAGAGTAATGGATTAGAAACCGGAGAGTTGCAAGCTATTCTCACTGGCTTTTGAATCATATGGAGAGAATTTCTGTCATGACTTAAGCTTCTGAGGGGTTCACACGCATAATTCCACCTGGCAACCTAATCTTCAATGAATGACTTCCAACCAATTTTTTAACCTTGAACAATAGTATCTTTCCAAAGGGTTCTATTCTAAGAAAAAGAGAGCAATAGAATTTCTCCATTAACCTAGACTTACATGTGGCCGCCGTAACCCGGTTGGAAGAGTAATGGATTAGAAACCGGAGAGTTGCGAATTCGAATCCAACCAAAGACCGTTGTGCACATGGGGTGCTGGCACATGTTAAATCTGTCGTGGCCTCAAATGTCTTCATGCCGACGTGGTGTGGAAGTTTGGAGAGTGGGGTGCCAGCTCAGGTGTGACCTCGTCTTCTGACCGTGGTTCAAAATTACGTGGCGTTGTCCTCGGTCTTTCCCTTCGGGTTTGATCCCGGACCGTCACCAATAGCCCGTTATGCTGCTCCAGTGCGATGTTAATTAAAGTACATACATAGAATTATATGTCCTATTAATGTTGCGATAGCGGCAGGGTCCTATTTAATCGCTGCTTCAAATTTTACGTAATTTCTTAAAGACTAAATGGTTTTGATGTAATTCTCATAGGATGTTTTTATTAGTTCAAAATATTGTCCAAATATTTAGCTTTTAAACGATACCAAGATCTTGTAAATATTCGAAATAGTTTTCTAGTTATGAGGTTTTTCGTTAGGTACTGTCACCATGGACAAACAAGTTTCCAAAACTTTAAACTCAATTTCTGAGGAACTGCGTTTTTGCAATAGGATGCTTCGTTCAACAACGATAACGTAACAATGAAATTAATCTTATAATATATATATATATATATATATATATATATATATATATATATATATATATATATATATATATATATATATAATGCAATGGATGTTTAGACCGTCAGTCAAAGTTATTAGTAAAGAAATTAATTTTTAGTTGATTTTTAAATGTTGAAATTCCTGAAAAAATCTTGATTTCTTAGACTTCCTTGGTGAAAAAAATAGTCAAAAAACCCTATTCTCTCTAACAACTTGATGGAGGGTCACAACATGAATTATATTAGGAATAATTTCCAATAGGAATTGAATTTCTGAGCAAATTAGAATTAGAGATATCACTGTTAAAAAACGTGCTAATTAGCTAATTATATTTAAATCAGATAATTAAAGATTAGATTAATCTGAATTTTTAACACTGAAATGAGTTTAAGCACAAACCAATGACCTATTGTAAAAAATTGGATTTTTAAAGTCAAAATAAAAAAAACTTCTAGTGCATACATACACCTTAACAAATAGCCCGTTGTGTTCCTCCAGTGGGATGTCGCTAATTAAATACTTACCTAAATACCTACATACCTACCTTTTATTTAACAACATTATATGCAAATGACATAAATATGGAATTATAAAATAACAATGATATAAATATGTAATGATAAAATAATAAATTTATAAATATATAATGATGTCAAATATATATGAAGCAAACTTTATAGCACATGAAAGCATTATCTCTTGAAATACAAATAAATACAACATTCAAAACAAGTAATGAATTACATTCACTGAGTTTTGTTTATGCATAGCGAACCTAGATAAAAATAATGTCATGCATGAATTAAAAAAATATATCATTTTTAATTTAATAATATCTCATATTTATTGTCCCAGATAGCATTCGTTTTCAGTTTTTGCCCTCCAAGTTACTTCGACGAGATATCTCGTCCACCAAGATCTGATTAAGTTTGCTAATGATGAGATAACTTGTCATCAAGATATTGCCCATTTTTTGATTATGTCGAAATCGAGATCTGATCAGTTTTTCCTAATGACGAGATATGTCGAACATCAAGATCTGGTCAGTTATGCTAATGACGAGGTACTTTGTCGAGACAACCACTAGGAGGGTTAAACTTACAAATGGTTTTGACGAGATACCTCGTCCATCAAGATCTGACCAATTTTTCTGAGGACGAGATGTATCTCAAGATATTGCCGATTTTTTTATGTTGACGAGATCAAGATCTGGTCAAGTTTCTTCTAATGACGAGATATCTCGTTGATCAAGATCTGGTCAGTTTTGATAATTCCAAGATACCTCGTTGAGAGGAAACCACCAGGAAGGTTAAAATATGAAATGACGCTTTGAATATATTCATAGCACATACAAAAATGTAGAGGATTACATTCTCCAAGAACCGAGCATATGTTAGTTTCTAACTTAAAAAAAAATTTCTTACGAAATTAAATATCAGAAAGTTAATAAAAAGGTAACAAAGATTACACGTCAATGCAATGTTTCGTACGTAGGTTCATTGAATATTAAAGGTAAATAGAGTCGAGTTCTACATTTATGTATCTTTCTGTCACATTTCGTTATCCATGTTAATAGCCCGTTGTGTTGCTCCAGTGTGACGCTAATTAAAATACCTACCTATACCTACCTCGTTATCAATATTAGGTATCCTACCTCAAGTATATTTAATGTCCCAGATAGCATACGTTTTCAGATTTAAAACATGAAAATATTCAGAACTCATTCAAAGATACGGAAGATTGTAATCTTCCTCGAACCAAGCATATGTTATTTCTAACTTTCAAAAAAATGTCTTACAAAATTAAAAATTAGAAAGTTAATAAAAAGTAACAAAAATTACGAGCTAATGCAACAATGTTTCGTAAGTCGGTTCATTGAACATTAAATAGGGTATACACCTTAAAGGTAGAATCTAGTTCTACAGCTATGTATGTATCTATGTACGCAATTTTGTAAGGATATTTACGCAAGAAAACTCTCTCTAAAAGAATAAAGCAAGACATACTCCGTTATGCTCGTTTGAAAGCTAAATTTTTATTTGCCAATGAAATGCCCATATTTTAGCTCTCCATTAAAAAGAATTCTTAAGGGTAAGTAAACAGTTTCCAGCAGTCTGAACTTTTTGATAGGGAAATTAGCGAGTGAATAAAGTGATTGTTCTAGAAGGGCAAAAATTAAACGATTGAACAAAACTCACTGGTTTTGTTTTGGGATTAAATAAAAAGCTGTGCAAATAAAAAGAGATTTGTGTGTGTACATGAGCCTTAAAGGAAGTGTTTAATTTAAGTAGTGAAATAAAAGTGTGCGTCCAGACGTTGGTGATTAGATTTTAATTAGCGTTGCTGAAGGATCGGTGTAAAGTGTATTGTCTTGAATGAAGAAAGAAACTATTTTACAAAAATAAATTTGCAGTGTAAGGTGATATAAAGGGATAGGAAAAACAATAAAACAATGGATTCATACAATGTTATTTGTTTTATTGACCAGGAGTTTGTTTTATTGATTATCACGAGGGCAAATTAATTTCCCCTAAGGAAAAGGTCAAACCTCCAAGTAGTTTCGACGAGATATCTCGTGTATCACGATCTAATAAATTTTGATAATGACGAAATATTTCGTCATCAAGATATTGATGTTTGTTTTATGATGGCAAGATAAAGATCTGGTTGGTTTTTCTAATGACGAGATACCTCATCCATCAAGATCTAGTTCACTTTAACTAATGACAAGATACCTCGTCAAGACAACCACTAGGAGGGTTAATTGATGGGAAAGTAATGTAATGATATAAAATGAATTGACGCAATATTTGTTTTATTGCTTAATACGAGGGCAAATTAAATTACTCTAAGGAAAAGGTTAACATTCCAGATGGTTTCGATGAGATATCTCGTCCATCAAGATCTGAACAATTCTGCTAATGACAAGATATCTCGTCAAGTTATTACCGACTTTTTATAATGACAGGTTCGAGATCTGGTCAAGTTTTTCTAATGACGAGATATCTCGTCCATCAAGAACTGGGCCAGTTTAGAGTATGACAAGATACCTCGTCGAGACAACCACCAGGAGGGTTAATTCGTGGGATATTAGTATAATAATGGTAAGGGATAGTGAAATATAATGAAACAATGGATTCATGCATATTTGTTTTATTGACCAGGAGTTTGTTTTATTGCTTAGCAGTATTGCAAATTAATTTCATCTACGGAAAAGGTTAACAATGAAAGTGGTCTAGACGAGTTATCTCGTCCATCAAGATCTAATCAATTTTGCTAATGACGAGATATCGCACTACCATGATATATCCAATTTTTTGATAACGAGATATCTCGTCCATCAAGATTGAGCCAGTTTATCTGACAAGATAGGCCTAGTCCAGACATCAAGTTTATCTAATGATAAGAATGACCTACTCAAGACAACCACCAGGAGGGTTAAGTCATGGGAAATTATTTAAATGATTCAGGGTTCAATAGTACTTAGTTAAATAATTTCAATAAATAGTACTCTGTTACAGATGTTCTACGAGAGGTATTTTCTTTCAAGCTAAATATAGGTGGAGGAAGTGTTTCTGTGGCGATACTGGGGTGTTTCCTGTACATATTCTGAACGTTACGTTGCTTGACTTGTTTTTAAATACGATTTCAGCTCTTCTCCAATAAAAATCCCACAGAATGAATTCCGAATTTATATACGAGAGTTGATTGGTCAAAACCCATTGAACTTAAAGACAAACGTCCCCAAAATGGCGATAAACTACTTTTGAACTCTACGGGTTCACACGCATTATTCCACCTTGCAACCTGCAAACTTCCCATCATAGTTTCTAACCAATTTTGATTTTCTTGACCAACAAAATCTTTCTAAAGAATTCTATTATAAGGAAATATAGCAATTCAATCTTCTAAAAAGTATTCTGATCTACAGAATGGGTCACTGCATCAATTGAATGGGTCACAGAATGGGTCACTGCATCAATTGAACTTAAAGCCAAAGGTCGCCAAAAACGGCGATCAACTACATTTTAACTCTGCGGGTTGACACATATTATTCCACCTTGCAACCTGCAAACTTTCCTGCATGACTTCTAACCAATTTTGATTTTCTTGATCAATAAAATCTTTCTAAAGAATTCTATTATAAGGAAAAAGTAATTCAATCTTTCTAAAGTATTCTGATCTACAGAATGGGTCACTGCAATCTTTTCGAAGAATTCTATTCCATGCAAAGGACCAAGAATAATTCCAAAGGATTACATTCTAAGGAAAGAACCGATAGAATCTTCCCATAGGATTCTATTCTATTGAACAGGCCGATGGAATTATTCCAAATTATTGTATTCCAATGAATAGACCAATAGAATCGTCCCAAAGGATTGTGTTCTAAAATAGGTAGGTATAAGTTGAATTTGCATGCATCTGTAGAAACACAACAGGCTATTGGAAACGATCCGTGATCTATCCAGAAGGGAGCGATCCGTCGATTCTAAGGAAAGGAGCAATATAATATTTTCCAAAGGTTGAAAGAATCCGTAGATTCTTTCCATAGAAATCCATAGAAATCTCGCGACGCTCAGATCATAAGGTAAGGTAACGTTGATATGTATCGGAGGGTTAAGGGGTTAAGGTAAGCCCTTGATATGTATCAGAGGGTTAAGGTGTTAAGGTAGCCTTGATATGTATAGAGAGTTTGAATAGATGAGGTAAAATCTTCACTTTTCATCTGGTTTGTTTTTTACACTGAAAATCCCCATAGAAGTCGTCTGTCCTTTGCTTGGTCACAACAGTTTACGCGTACACCCTGAGATGGGTAAATGGGGAAATTCCTGACCCCAACTTGGTGACTGTCGTATGAAATAGTGACCGTAATCACACAGTAAAATAAATGACATTATGCTATTCGAACCGATCTAATTTAAAATAAAATCCACGCAACTTCCAGTTGCGAAGAGTGGTTTTTGAAATGTGAAACATATTAACTGTCTGTCCCCTCTCCAACATAGCATCCAATACCGAGAAAAATATTTTCGCATTGAACTTACCTTTCCTCAGGTTTTAAGTATCGAGTTTCCCTTTCAAGAAGATAAATAACTTCGCTTCGGCATTCAATTCAAACAAATTGAATTTCGCTGCTTTTTAACACCCATATATAGAAATAGACACCTCAACTGCAGAGCGGATAGGGAATTACAGTATTGAAGAAGAATGACAAACGCCTGGTTCTAGATGAATGATGCTTTTCAATGTAAGTGATCTTGAATAATATCAATGGTTTGTCGTATATTACTTTCGATGGCTAAGGACTCAACTAGCAGGGTTTGAAAGAATCATTCGCTTTTTCTTGATGAAATTGGAAGCAAGAATAATTCTTAACCCTGTGAGCGTAACGAGACTTCGAATAATGTAGTATTACGTTTACCCTGCATCACATTTAACCCTCTAAGGGGATCATACGCATAATAAAGCCATGAAATCTGCAGTCTTCTCTGAAAGACTTCTAACCAAGTTTGACTATCTTGATCAATAAAATCTTTCCAGAGGATTTAATTCTAAAGAAAAGTCCGATAGAATCTTTCCATATGATTCTATTCTACAGAATGGGCCGATTAAATTGTTGCAAATGATTGTATTCCAATTAAAAGTTCAATAGAGAGTCTTTCCAAAGGATTCAATTCCAAGCAAGTGAACAATAAAATCTTTCCAAAGGATTCTATTCTAAGGAAAAGACTAGTTGAATCTTTCCAAGAGATTCTATTCTAAGGAAAAGAGCAATAGAATCGTTCCTAATAATTGTATTCTCATTAAAAGACCAATAGAATCTTTTCAAAAGATTCTATTCTAAGGAAAGGAGTCAAATATAATCTCTCCAAAAGATTCTAGTCTAAGGAAAGGAGCAAATAATTTTTCCGAAGGATTCTATTCTCAGGAAAGGAGCAGTAGAATATTTCCAAATAATTGTATTGTAATTAAAGGATCAATAGAAGCTTTCCAAATGATTCTGTTATACAGAGAGAATGTGTGTGTGAGCCAATAGAACTATTACTAAACATTATATTCCAAGGGAAGGACTAATAGAATTCTTCTAAAGGTTGAAGGAATTCATGAATTCTTTCCACCAATAAATGTGATTATTTAGTCAACAAGTGTGTTGTGGTTGTAAAAGCAATACCACACACACACACACACACACACACACACACACACACACACACACACACACACACACACACACACACACACACACACACACACACACACACACACACACACACACACACACACACACACACACACACAACTCAAAAATCTCACGACGTTCAGAGGGATAATTATAAATACCCACATTTATTAGTTGAAAGAATCCTAGGAAAAATCTATTGGTCAAAACTGGTTAGTTGTGATGGAGAGAAGTCTAGAGATTGAGGAATATATGTATGCCTCTCAAAGGATTATATTCTAATGGATCTTCATAACATTCAATTATTTTGTGTGAGAATTTATTTTTTAAATAACTTTTACACTAAATAAATGCTGTAACACTATGATTCTGGCGATGTACTCTATTGATCCTTTCTTCTCCCATGGGGTTTACTGTCTTTAGTAAACACGGGGTTTGCGCTCCCGGGATACTTAAGCGATCTTTTCCTGCCTCTGTCACGACTACTCCGATCTCGAATCACGACATTTTTTATTTGACGTTGTCATGTGTTTTGGCGCAGCTTGACCAAATATGGCCCTTGTGCCATAAAACGCCCAAAACAAACAGCATTAGAATATAATCCTTTAAAAAGATTATATTGGTCCTTTTTTCATCAGCAAAAAAAATCCTTTTGTAGGTAGTCAATTAAGGTCACACTGGAACAACACAACGGACTATTGGCGACGGTACGGGATCAATCCCGAAGGGAGAGACCCGTACCGGAGGACAACGTCTCGTAATTTTAAACCACGGTCGGATGACGAGACACCTCAGTTGGCACCTCCTCTCCAAACTTCCACACCAAGCGAACGTGAGGAATCTGAGGCCACGAGAGATTTAACATGCACCGACCCCCTTGTACACGACGATCTTTGGCTGGATCCAGTTCCGAACTAATCCGTTGCTCTTCCAACTGGGCCACCACGGCCCAAAAATCCTTTGGAAAGAATATATTGCTATTTTCCTTAAGCTAGGATCCTTTTGGAAAGATTCTACTGGTCAAAAAAGTGAGAATGGATAGTAGTCAGAGAAGATTGCAGGTTGCAGGGCTCGTGAACCACTCAGAGGGTTAAACCACTATATCCAACGCCGAAAAACCAACTCAACTATGAACAGTTGAGTGGAAGAAGTGGGGCTCACAGACTTTCAACTTCATCATGTCTTAAAAAGAATTCATATTTCTATCTGTTGACCTTATGCTTCAACAAGGTTCTCATCTCATTCGATAGGATCAAACCACGTGATTCGAAGATCTTGTGTTTTCGGCGTGAGGATAGATGGGGTGGGGAGAAATACAAGAAGGAAGGCGGGGAATCTGGCATTGGATGATTACGTACAAGATCACGTGATTAAAGTCAGAGTGAGATTCGAAGACGCCTCGTACGAGAAGGAGGGGTTGTTATTTTTTTTTCATTTCGAGCTTTCTTTTTCTTGCTGTTCGGCCTTCGGAATTTTCGAATTTTCAACGTGTTTTAGAGCAGGTTTTTCCAAGTTGTGTTGTTTTTCTGTATGGATATAATGTTTTCCTGTATGGATGTTTTTGCAGTGTTGTTTTTTAAGGTGTATGTGTATATGTTACAGTGAAAGACCGAAATCTGGAGAATGTCGACTTTCACCGGTGAATGTCAACATTCACATAGTTGCTTGGTGTATGTCCGAAATATTTGCTAAATACCCTTATTTCTGACTTACACCGGCAAATGTCGACATTCACCATGCACTAATGGTGAATGTTGAACATGTCGGAGATTTATATTTTCTTCTCCGTATTTCAGTCGCGATAAAACGTCACAAGGGTGACGTAACTTTTTCGCCTCTCTTTCTGAGAGGAGTGACCAAGAACTTAAAACAAACAGTACATTCTAAATGAGAAAAGAAAATAATAGAAATTAAAAACTTACTTAATTATACAGTACATTCTAAATGAGAAAAGAAAATAATAGTAATAAAAAACTTACTTAATTATATGATTCAAATCTTATTTATTGCAACAACTTAAACTATTATGACACTTTGAATTGCACAAGAGTCCCTTGCTTTTACAACTGCATTTATTTGTGGAACACTTCCTTTTGCAATGGCAGCGTGTATAGCCTTGCCCCCCGCTTCTCGAATTAGCTGCAGCTGCTTCTCTCAGCGACATTTCTTGAAAAGAAATCTCATCTATGGAAAGTAACTTTTCTTTACAAATTACGAACTGATTACGTGTGTAAAGTTGCTTGAGAGTACCATTTTTATTTGCCAGTTTATAGAAGTCGGAGTCTTCTATTCCAACAACCGCTAACACATTTCGGCTATCTGTACGACCACGGTCGACATCAGGGACTTGTATTCGTACAGTATCACCAATTTGAGAAGGAGGAAATTGTTTTTGTGAGGTTCGTAACATTTCAGAAAGTATTTTAGAGTACTTTTCTTGAGAAAAATAAAAACAATTGTCTTCTCGTTTACCCGCAATTAATGCATTTAACTTTTCAAGAAAAAGATCACGATTCACTGCAGTATCCATTCAGTATAAATTAGGGTATCGGAAAAAAACCTCGGCTCCTCTCTTTTCGACCTCCACCAGAGCATATCTGTGATTGTCGACATACACCGGTGAGGGTCCGAATGTACAAGAATGTAATGAAATATTCGATCTTTCACCGACGTATTTGGTATGTGTTGACATTCACCGGTGAAAGTCGACATTCTCCAATTTCGGTCTTTCACGGTAACATATACACTAGAAGATATTTTTTTAATTTTGACTAAAAATCCAGTTTTTTTACAATAGGTCATTGGTCTATCCTTAAAATGATTTCAGTGTGACAAATCAGATTAAGTGAATCATTAATTATCTAATTTATATGTAATGAACCAATTAGCATGCTTTTTGAACAGTGATATCTCAAATTCTAATTCATTCAGAAAAACAACTCCTGTTGGAAATTATTCCTATATAATATTATTTTTGATGTTTTGACCCTCAATCAGGTAGATAGAGGGATTGCGTTTTGTTTTACAATTTTTTCATCAATGAAAAATAAAAATTCAAGATTTTTCAGGATTTTTATCATTTAAAAACCAACTAAAAGTTCATTTCTTAACTTATAACTCTTATTTAGAGTTAAAATATCCACTGTAATATATAGATTATGATACAGAATTCATCGTTGAGTTATCACTGTTTGAACACAGCATGATATTGTAAAAATAGTTCAGAAATTGAGTTTAAAGTTTAGGAAACATGTTTGTACTGATGATAGAACCTTACGAAAAACCCTTGCAACTAGAAAAATATTCCGAATATTTACAAGCTCTTGGTATCGTTTGAAAGCTAAGGAGTTTATGAATATTTGGAAGCTATAAAAATCCATATTCTGGTCAATTTTTGTTATTTCTAGAGTTTACATACATCCTAATCGGTAACAAATTCACGACCTAATTATCGCCGAGAGGAAATATATCACAATAGACAGAACAAAATCAAATTGTACAGAACGAAGTTATTACAAAGGGAGCCTAGGATTTCAACTACATTGAAATTTTTAAATGCAATTTTCCCTCAGAAATATCTGACTATGAAAATAAAATTCAAATCTGTAAAATGGCATCAAGGCAATAAATAAAATGTACCGCTGAACATTATTTCGGTCAGATCGAATGCGATATGTAGATAATTATGTAGTAAACACAACGTGCATTAGTAAGTTTTGTTTGAAGTTCCGTAAGCTCTGAGCTTATAGATCCACCGAACATTTTCAGGGTGTTTCAAAACTTTCTGTAAAACGATTGCCGCATTAGCCCAGTTGGAAGAGTCACGGATTAGCAACCGGAGCGTTGTGAGTTCAAAGCTCGAACAAACCAAAGACCATCAAGTTCACGCTAAATCTGCCGTGGTCTCAAATATCCTCACGTTGGCGTGATGTGGAAGTTTGGAGAGTGGGATGCCTGATCACCTCGTCATCTGACCGTGGTTCAAAATTACGAGGTGTTGTCCTTGGATCGTTCCCCTCGGGATCGATCCCGGACCGTCACGAACAGCCCGTTTTGTTGCTCCAGTGCAACGTTAACACTCCTGGTGGTTGTCTCGACAAGGTATCTCATCATTAGCAAAACTGACCAGATCATTTGGACGAGATATCTCGTCATTTAAAGAAAATACGATCACGATCGTTAGAAGAAAACTGACCAAATCTTGATCTTGTCATCACCAAAAATCGGCAATATCTTGATGACTAGATAACTCGTCATTGGCAAAATTAGTCAGATCTTGATGGACGAAATATCTGGTCAAAACCACTTGGTGTGTCAATTAACTACCTAGTAAAGAAGGGTCATTTGACATTTCCACAACAATGAACAGTTACTTTCGAAACACCCTGTACAGCAATAATTCAAATGATGATTAAAACGTTACCTAACCACCTACTATACAAAGTAGGAAGTTAATTAACGTCGCACTGGAGCAACACAACGGGCTATTGGTGGCAATTATCAAAATCAACCCCTAGGGGAACGATCCAAGGAGAACGCCTCGCAATTTTGAACCACGGTCAGATGACGAGAACATCACCTGATCTGGCACCCCACTCCCAAAACTTCCAAACTACGCCAACGTGAGGACATTAAAGGCCGCGATATATTTAACATGCACCAGCCCCCATGTACACGGCGCTCTTTGACCGGACCGAGTTTTGAACTCGCAACCCTCCGGTTGCTAATCCGTTGCTCTTCCAACTTTCTTCCTGGGTGCATTTCTCTCTTCTGTGTCTGCAAAACTTTCATTGTATATGTCTATTACTTGATGTTGTATGTCTTGTGTCTGCTGCAACGTGGCCAAATATGGCCCTTGCGCCATAAAGCTCCAAAACCAACCAATCCAACTGAGCTACCGCGGCCCCTTTACTATACAGGAGCAAAACAATTTCATTAAGATCATTGCCATTTTATTCCATTCGCTTCATATTGTACACGTCAAATAAAACAATCTATGAATGTCTCGGATTAAGGTATCGGATTCCAGCACTAATGCAACCTTCCGTGTCTACCCAATACGGAAAATTTCCACCTTCTTTGAATTGCTTTTTACACAAAGCAATACTTTTCTCGAGCTCTGTCCGGAATCGAGATATCAAGACACACTTGAGCCGAAGCAGTCCGATTTCAGCAAGATTTCATTTTGCCGGAGAAACAGCAAATCTCGTAATTGAAGACGAGAGTAGCTCCTTACTCATTCTTGAGAGAAGGAAAGGAAATTGTAGCATTTGATCTCACGTAACCTCTGAACAATTTGTCATCTCTGTCGCAAGGAGTGCAATTCTTGCCTCTGTCTCTTAATTGCGCTGGGGCTTTAAATAGGAACATTTGTCCTCGACGGAATGAAATAAAAATGTCCTTTATTTTCCCCGGCAAATTACGGAGATTGGGATGGGGTAAGAACACTGCACTTTACGTATTTATCAGCTTTTGAGATTTGAATCCTACTTAAGATGTGGGAATTTTCGGCGATTTGTGTGTACCGATATTGTGACATTTTTATTGACTTCTCTTGAGCGATAGTGTTGTTTCATGAAATGCACGGCTTATTGAATCTGTAATGGATTCAAGTTTTTTAGCTCAAGGCCAACCTTTAATTTTGTTAGTTTAAATAAACCTCTTCAAGTGGTTTCGACGAGGTATCTTGTCCATCAAAACCTGACCAAATTTTGCTAATGACGAGATATTTCGTCATTAAGATATTGCCGATTTTTTATGAGGACGAGATCAAGTTCCGGTCAGTTTTCTTCTAATGGCGAGATATATCGTTCACCAAGATCCGGTCAACTTTGAACTAATCTAATTAATGACAAGATACCTCTTTGGTAGACAACCACCAGGAGGGTTAAGTAGTAATGAAACGTTTTTCTACGAAATTGTTTGCTTACGCAAGCTCTCATTTAGATCTGGTGATTACCAATGTCACCATGAGGACGTGATCTAATAGCAAATAGAAAGACTAACGTCATGATGTCACGTCATTCAATGCAAAATAGAAGGACTTACGTCACTGTGCGTATAAGAAATTGGGAGGGATTAAACAACCACAATAATAATTGACAATGGAATGAGTGTACTTGCTGCATTGGTTATGAAGCTAGGTTTTGTTGGGATGGTAGATAGGTAGGTTTGAGAAAGAAACCAGACTTCTATCAATCAAGATACAAAATCGAAATACTAAGGAATTCTTTTCTTTGTATGGTTAATGTTAATTAAAGCATTAGAGATTTATAGTTTACATTCAGTCTAAAGATATACGAAATGCATTAATAAATGTAGTTATCAATAATTCCATATACACTCAACTGCTCTTGCGTTAATAGTATTGCTTAGCATGCTGCAAATACTCATGCTCCCGATTGGTTTCATTAACATTTCTATCGTTTCCGGAACTCAAACAGAATCACCGTTACCACACTGATAGCTTCCACACAAAACTCTTCGAAAGTTACTGCTTCAAAGAGAGATACCAGACCTCTATCTCTTCTGTCAGCCAAGATACACACGGATACATATACCAAAATAAAGACATTTTTTATTATGACTTTACCCTTTCATTAACCATAGTCATTTCTTTTTATGGCTAATGTTAATGAAAGTACCAAAAAAAATATTGCTCAATGTGTGCTAGAGAGTTATAGTTTATATTCAAAGTCTAGTAAGAAGCAAAGTGATTAGTAATTCTGTGTATATACACTCAACTGGTCTTATGTTAATTATATTACATAGCATAATGTTCTTCAAATGCAGCATACGTATAAATTAAGCGAGAAACAATACACTCATGCTTCGGATTGGTTTTGGGCACAAATTGGCCAAGTGTGGCCCAAACCAACCAAACGAGCAAACAATCGGATTGGTCTCATTAACATTTCCATCGTTTGTGGAACCCAAGCAGAATCGCCGTTCTGCCACTGATGCATCCACACAAAACTCTTCGAAAGCAGTTACTGCTTCAAATAAAGAAACCAGACCTCTATCTCTTCTGTCAGCCAAGATACAAAATACAAATGCGAAAAAACGGAAGAAAAAAAAGCAAAGATTTTTTTTGTCTTTCCTCTCCCGAACAAGTCCGTATAAAACATTCCCGGTCGAGACATGGGTGAAATTGCAGAAGACGCGCCGCCGCCCGTTCAAACTAAGAGTTCCGAGAGCCGAACCAAAATGACATCTCGAAACGGGGGATGAAAAACGAATTTCGTAAAGGGATCCCCTCCTATCGGATAAACGAAGAAAATAAGTTTTCTGCAGGAGGGGAGGCAGCAGAGATGAAACTGCCCATGCTGAGCATCCGAGCTCTGCCCAACCGCTTTGACTCTGGTCTTCCTTCAGCGACAAATGGCGTAAATATGAAGCTACGGATGACGTTATGAGCGACGGATGATGTTGTTTTTATAACCACGGGCGCGAACGCGTTGTTAAGGAAATTTTAAGTTCGGCTTTCGTTTCGACATTACCTCGACGAGTTGTGTTTCTTTAATGGGGGAACGGGGCGTGTCTCTGAAGATTGGATATGCAGTACCGTGTCGAAACAAAAATATTAGTAATAAAAGTCAGAAATGCAATTTTCGTTTGTTAGAGGCCCTCAACGACACTGAGAGTGACAGCGTTTTATGTAGTTAATCCTCCTGGTGGTTGTCTCGACGAGGTATCTTATCATTAACAAAATTTGACAGATCTTGGGGAACGAGATATCTCGTCATTAGAAGAAAACTGACCAAATCTTGATCGATTCATCATCAACAAACATGCAATATCTTGAGATATATCTCGTCCTTAGCAAAAGTGGTCAGATCTTGATGGATCTTGATAGATAACTCATCGAAACCTATTGCAGGGTTAATCCTTAGAGTGTCGCGAGATTTGCGAGTTGCATAGTGTTGCTTTCAACCTACAAAACACATAATGACTCTAAATAACCACATCTTCCTAAGGAATCCACGGATTTTTTTTACATTTGGAACGATTCTATAGGTTCTTTCCTTAGATTAGAAATCCTTTGCAATGTTCTATTTCTCATTTCCCTAGAGTAGAAATTTTGGAAAGATTCTATTCTTCAAGAATTTCAATATTGGTTAGAAGTCATGCAAGGAAGACTGCAGTTTGGAAGGGGGAGTTATGAGGGTGACCCCCAGAGGGTTAACCCTTCTGGTTATCTGGGTTATCTCGACGAGGTATCTCGTCATTAGCCAAGCTGATCAGATCCTGATGGATGAGATATCTCGTCAGTAAAAACATGACCATTTTGTCGTCACCATAAAAAATGGTCAATATAGTGATGACGATACATCTCGCCATAAGCAAAATTGGTCATATTTTAATGGACGATATATCTCGTCATAAGCAAAATTGGTCATATTTTAATGGACGATATATCTCGTCATAAGCAAAATTGGTCATACTTTAATGGACGATATATCTCGCCATAAGCAAAATTGGTCATATTTTAATGGACGATATATCTCGTCATAAGCAAAATTGGTCATATTTTAATGGACGATATATCTCGTCATAAGCAAAATTGGTCATATTTTAATGGACGATATATCTCGTCATAAGCAAAATTGGTCATATTTTAATGGACGATATATCTCGTCATAAGCAAAATTGGTCATATTTTAATGGACGATATATCTCGTCATAAGCAAAATTGGTCATACTTTAATGGACGATATATCTCGTCATAAGCAAAATTGGTCATATTTTAATGGACGATATATCTCGTCATAAGCAAAATTCGTCATATTTTAATGGACGATATATCTCGTCATAAGCAAAATTGGTCATACTTTAATGGACGATATATCTCGCCATAAGCAAAATTGGTCATATTTTAATGGACGATATATCTCGTCATAAGCAAAATTCGTCATATTTTAATGGACGATATATCTCATCATAAGCAAAATTGGTCATATTTTAATGGACGATATATCTCGTCATAAGCAAAATTGGTCATACTTTAATGGACGATATATCTCGTCGAAACCACTTGGAGGGTTTAGTACAATTGAGTCAATCACCTGATACTGTTTTCAAGATTTCTGGCAAGTTCTCGGAGAAAAAGATCTCCGAACACTCCCTTAAAGTGCTTTAAATTAGACAAGAAAAGCGCTACATCTTCCCCGCGATACACAAGAAAACCGAGCGGCTTTCATTATTCCCCCCTGATTACAAGAAATACTTCACGTACATCACCTCTTTTGCATTCGAATCCCCCTTCGAATCGCAATCTGCGTGTGAAGTTTCAAGTTTTGCGACCAGTGCATTATTTATAACCGAGCTCCCGATTCAAATTGCAACCGAAAACATTCTGCTCTCAGAGTAGAGATTTGCGATTTAGTGCATTTAGCCGGGGCCTGGGCATGGCCGGGGGGGGGGGGTTCAGCGAGGGAGTGGCTTCTCAGGCATGGTCATGAATAACAAGCAGGACCAGATTATTCCCCGTTTCGTTTATTAGTGCCCACCTCTACCTGCTCTTATGTTCGAGTAGTTGTTTTTGATTCCGTGATGGGAATTACTAAAAAGAGTAATCTTTGACGTTGCATTATTTTGGGGTAATTAGAGAGCGGGAGTAATTTTTTCCGGGCTGCGATTGTGGGTTGAGTGTTTTTGCGAGAAGTTTCGCGAAAGTTGGGACTGTGGTTGTTGAATGCGTGACCTTTAAAAAATTAAAATCTATTTAGGGAGGGCGCAAATTAAGGTAGGCATTCCCTTACCTGCGATTGTGCGTGCATGCTGGAGTTTTAAGCGAGGTCTCCAGGTAGGTAGGTAGGTAGTAATAATGGTAAGAGTAAGAAACCGGGAGGTTTTCTTAGAAACAGGAAGCCCCGTCGTAAATTTCTGCGTGAAACACAAACGTTGAAATTGAATCATTGTTCTTTTGCAGCTGTGTGTGTGGGGGTTAATTGCCGGACAGTTTCCTTGGTGGGAAATATTAACGACTTAAAAATTAGAGGAAAAGAAGCATGCATATTCTTGTTTAATGTGCTTAATAATTAATATTATGTTACGAAACGTATAAAGGAAAGTTCTCTTGTTTTTCGGTGGTTTACTTGGGGCTAAAAAACGGGCGTTTTCACGATTCATTTTTCTCCCTGATTCTTCCGAACTCATAGTTCCACCTTTGCACAGCTTCTTTGTTATTCAACGTAGTTGTGGAACTGTGTAAAGGAAGAATAAATCTATAATTGCAATTGTCCAGTTGCTAAAGGGCCTTGGCAGTCCGGTTGGAAGAGTAACGGATTAGAAACCGAATTCGAATCCAACCAAAGACCGTCGTGTACAAAGAGGGCTGGTGCAAGTTAAATCTGCCGTGTACTCAAATGTCCTCACGTAGGCGTGGTGTGGAAGTTTGGTGAGTGGGGTGCCAGCTCAGGTGTTGCCTCGTCATCTGACCGTGATTCAAAATTACACGATGTTGTCTTCGATCTTTCCCTTTGGGATTGATCCCGGACCGTCACCAATAGCCTGTTGCGTTGACACAGTGTGAAGTTAATTAATTACCATTACCATCACTAAAATTTAATTAGTTTAAGTCTCTGAGCGATTCACACGCATAATCCCGCTTTGCAATCTGCGATCTTCCCTACATGACTTCTAACCAATTTTGAACTTCTTGACCAATAGAATCTTTAAAAGGATTGTGTATTCTAAGGTAGGTACGTAGTTACACTGGAGCGACACGACGGGTCCGGGATCAATCCCCAAGGGAAAGATCCGAGGACAACACCACGTAATTTTAAACCACGGTGAGATGACGATGCAACACCTGAGCTGGCACCCCACTCTCCAAACTTCCTCACCACGCCAACGTCAGGATATTTGAGGCAACGACAAATTTAACGTGCATCAGCCCCCGTGTACACGACGGTCTTTGACCCGACCGAGTTTAGAACTCGCAACCCTACGGTTTCCAATCAGTTGCTCTTCCAACAGGGCTACCACGTTCTATTCTAAGGAAATTAAAAATATAATAGTTCAAAAGGATTCTAATCTAAGGGAAGGAGCAATAAATATTTTCCAAATGATTCTTTTCTAAGGTTGGTTGGTTGTTTTTGTGTTTTGTGACTCAAGAGCCACATTTGGCCAAGCAGCGCCAAACACAAGACAGACAACGCAATTAGGAAGGAAGAGAAAGCAAAAAGCAGAAGGGTAGGCGAGGGCGAAAATAAACGGGAGGAAAGACCACTCAGGTACCTTGGGGTTGTGATGCCCGTACACACCGAAAGATGTGCCCTTGAGGGCTCTATTCTAAGGAAATGAGCAGAAGAATATTTCAAAAAGATTCTAATCTAATAGGACCAATAGAATCGTTTTAAATGTTGGATTCTTTAGACACATGTGGATATTTAGTCATTAAGAGTTTTGTGAGGTAAAAGCAACACTATATTACTATCAAATCCCGCGAAACTCTGAGGATTAACCCTTCAAGTGGTTTCGACCAGATATCTCGTCCATCAAGATCAGATCAATTTTGCTAATGACGAGATATATCGTCATCTAGATAATGCCGATTTTTTATTATGACGAAATCAAGATCTGGTCAGTTTTCTTCTAACGACGAGATATCTCGTCCTTCAGGATCTGGTCAGGCCTGCTAATGACGAGATATCTCGTCCTTCAGAGTCTGGTCAGGCTTGCAATGACGAGATATATTGTCCTTCAGGATCTGGTCAGGCCTGCTAATGACGAGATATCTAGTCCTTCAGGGTCTGGTCAGGCTTGCTAATGACGAGATATCTAGTCCTTCAGGGTCTGGTCAGGCCTGCTAATGACGAGATATCTCGTTCTTCAGGGTCTGGTCAGGCCTGCTAATGATGAGATATCTCATCGAGATAACCATCATTAGGGTTAATGATTGGTAAAGGGGTTCAAAACTTGTTAGAAGTCATGCATGGAAAACTGCAGGTTGTAAAACGAATATATGCGTGTGAAACCCCAGAGGGTTAATAATTTAAGAAGTTCAAAAGTTAGTTTTAAAAAGTTCAAATGTTAGTTTAAAAAGTTTTAAAAGTGCATTTCAATACTGAAATTCGATTGTAAAACAATAATTCACTACAAATAATGTAACTTTGCACACGCGCGCATACTTTAACCATTCAATTGGTTTTGACGAGATATCTCGTCCATCAAGATCCGAAAGGTTTTGCTAATAACGAGATGTTATCAAGATAAAGCCGATTTTTTGATTATGACGAAATCAAGATCTGTTTAGTTTTCTTCCAATGACGAAGTGGGTATGGTAGGTGGGTATTTTAATTAACCTCACACTGGAGCAACGGGCTATTGGCGACGGTCAGAGATCAAACCGGAAGGGAAAGATCCGAAGACAACACCACATAATTTAGAACCATGGTCAGATGACGAGGCCACACCTGAGCTGGCGCCCCACTCTCCAAACTTCCACACCACGCCAACGTGAGGACATTTGAGGCAACGACAAATTTAACGTGCGCTAGCCCCCTTTGCACACTACTGTCTTTGGTTGGATTCCAATTTGCAACCCTCCGATTGCTAGTCCGTTACTCTCCCAACCGGGCTACCGCGACCCTCCATTGACGAGATACCTCGCCTATCAAGATCTGATCATATTTACTAATCACGAGATATCTCTCTCCCGAAGACAACCACTAGGAGGGTTAAGACGTACTCTAAAAATTTAGCGACATTATACTAAGTAATTTTTGCTGTGTATTGCTTAGAATAGGTAAACTTTAATTATAGACACCTCTGGGTACCGAATGTACCACTGTTTTACCGAATTATCATCTTTATTTTTCTCTCACAGATAATTCAGAACCCCGAATTTAATGAAATCCAAACAGTTAATGAAATTTTCATGAGAAGGGATAAACTTTTCATCGACAGTTATTGTCCCGGAAAGGTTAAAAATATCTCATCCATCTTTTTTCGCCAGATCAAAAACAGATTTATCTGCTGTGAAGTATTTTATAGAAGGGGAGAACACAAAAGAGCAATCGTATAAATTAAGCGAAAATACCGACCTTTCGGGTCGCAATAGGAATTCTATGGGACATAACCACATATTATTTAATCAATTGTGTTGTAGAAGTAATTTCTTATTAACCCTCTGAGCGCCACGAGATTTCCGAGTAGCGTAGTATTGCTTTCACAGCACAACACACTCTATGACTAAATAACCACGTCTATCGGCTGAAAGAATCCATGGATTCTTTCAACCTTTAGAAAGATTCCATTGTTTCTTTCCTTAAATTAGAATCCCTAGGAAAGAATCTATTGTTCTTTTCCTTGATAGGGAATGCTTTGTATAGATTATATTGATCCTTTCTACGAAATAGAATCCTTTAGTAAGATTCTGTTGGTCATTTCCTTAAAATCATTTGGAAGATTCTATTGTTCATTTTCTTAGAATAGAAACCTTTGGAATTGTTCTACTGCTCCTTTCCTAGGAAGTGAATCCTTTAGTACGATTCCGTTGGTGTCTTTTATTTGTAACAGAATCCTTTGGAAACCTACCTAACCCTTTTTCCCACTTCTCTCCTTAAAATAGAATTGTTTGGAAAGATCCTATTGTCTATAGGGTCAAAACTAGTTAGAAGTCATACAGAGAAGACTGCAGGTTGCAAGATGGAATTAAGACCCCCTCAGAAGGTTAGTTCATCCTGTTTTGACAAAAGTATTTATTAAGAAAGTTAATAATTACAAGAACATAACTACATATACTCTTTAATCAATTATATTTTGTAGAACTCATTTCTTACTAACCCGAGAAGTTAGTATGAAATGAGATTCGTAGTAGTAAATCTCATGATTCTACTACTACGAATCATGAGATTTTCGAGTAGTGTAGAATACTGTTAACCACAAACCACTTGACTGAATAACCACAGCTTTTGGCTGAAAGAATCCATGGATTATTTCAACCTTTAGACTCTATTGCTCTTTTGCCTAAACTAAAATTACTTGTAAAGAATCTATTGCTCCTTTACATGGAAGTGAATCCTTTGGAAAGATTCTATTGCCCTCTTTCCTTGGAATAGAATCCTTTAGTAAGATTCCGTTGTTCATTTCTTATAATAGAATCATTTGGATAGATTCTATCATTTCCTTCCTTAGAATAGAATTCTATGGAGTTATATTGCTACTTTTCTCGGAAGTGAATCCTTTGGAAAGATTCCTCTGGTCCTTAGAATATAATCCTTTGGAATGACTCCGTTGGTCTTTTTCTTGAAATAGAATCCCTTAGAAAGATTTGATTGCTCCTTCCTTTGAACAGAATTCTTTGTAAAGATTCCATGGTCGTTCTAAACATTTTCTTAAGTTTTCAGTTCTTTTTAAGATATTTTCTTTCTGTCTAGATTGGTTCAATAAAATTGTCGGCATCGAACCTGACGCATGTAATCAATGAAAAAAATAAATTACTTTAATTAATTAATTAATTCAAATTATAAGCCTGCTCAAGAAAGTTTCTCGCTTTTAACCCCCTGAGGAGTTCACAGGCATATATCCGCCCTACAACCTGCTATAAAACATTTCTATTAAGTTCTCTTAGTTCTTTTTAAGATATTTTCTTTCTTTCTAGATTGGTTAGACAAAATCACTACCATAGAACCTGACTCATTCAATCAGTGAAGAAAATAAATTATCTCACTCAATTCAAGTTGTAAGCCCACCCAAGAGATCTCATTTCTAACCCTCTGAGCGGTTCACACGCATATATCCGTTCGGTAACCTAGAATCTTCCCTGCATGACTTCTACTTTTGACCGTGATCTATTGAATCTTTCAACCAATATATTGACCACTCCGTTATTTTTAACATTATGGTAATTTAGCGAGGTTAAAACTTAAATTTTCCGCCATTTTTTATTCTAGAATGTTTTAGAAGGATATTTTGAATGTTACAGATATAGATTGGAGGAGCATAAAACAGGTGGAAAACTTTCGAAAGGAATTTTTCAGTTCATAGATTACGCATTTTTACTATTTTCTTATTTCGTCATCTGACCGAGGTTCAAAAGTCCAAGGTGCTGTCCTCGGACCTTTCCCTTCGGGTTTGATCCTGGAACCGTTGCCAATAGCCAGTCGTGTTGTTCGAGTGAGAATTTAATTCAATTACCTACCTACCTATTTTCTTATCAGCCTAAATCTTTTAAAATTCTTAGTTTTACGAGGACAGCTTTACTTCAATCATTTCAATCTGTTACTGTCAAGCCTAAAGCGGAGTCTTTTCAAGCAGATACCCCATTGGCGACATTTTTGACCACAAAAAACCACGTCAAAACAGCTGCCATAAGCGCGACACTTTTAGATCAAAAACTCAACGCCGACAGTAGCTGTATATTCACCCTCACAAGTCTGGATATCCATAATTTCCACATAAATTAGATAAAAAATAATAACTCAAACCGTGTTTGAAAATGTAAACGAACATTGGTTTGATTGTACTTTAAAAGGAACTTAAAAATATCACCATCCCCAAGAAAACACCTAATGATTGAAAAGATTTTTCAGGGGCAATGGTGGACGTCTTCGACAAAAGACGCTTCTGTCTGTTTGAATGAAATGTAGGCACATCAGAAGAAAGTCTGCTGAGTATAAAAGATTCTTCAAATAGCTTAGCAGTGAAGCGTAAGAAACATTTTATTCTTCATTCTTAACTCAAAACGATGCCCGAAAGCTCGCATATTACTCACTTCACGTTTTGAGAAAAGGCATTTGCAAATATTTATGTAAAATTCGTTATCTTCACAATTTCAGCGACACCATTGCCTGAGGACATCCGAGAAGCTCCTTAGAAGAGGTAAAAATCGGGGAAATTGTGACAGGATATTCGGTTCAATTCACAAAATTAACTGCGTTTTTTTGCATTGGGTTGCATGGATATTTTGGTCCCCGGAATGACTCCTTCACAGAGTTTTGAACGTATTAGTGTGGGATTTTATAAACTAACAATTGAATTGAAAAGGTGAGTATTTTGGGCATTGCAGACTTCTTTGAGTTAAGCAATGTTTCCTAAATCCATCGAGATCGCAGCGTTGTTCAGCTCTGGATGTGAACTTCGGTAAATTCACATTTGAGAGACATTACAGATAGTTGAAAATTATGAAAAACTGATAGTTGAAAAACATACTTCTAATATTATTTAGCTGTGAATGCATTTTATTTTAGGCGATGTTTTCTAAATCTATACATATAAAGCAGAATTGGCATCTGTCTGTTCTTCATACAAATCTATACCGTTTGACCAATCTACACCAAATTTGGTACTCTTATTCTTTGGTACTCTTATTATTAACCCCCGTTCTATTTGTCTTGGGTGGTGTGCAGAGGGGTGTATCGTTCAGTCATCCTGAACAGAGCACTTACTAGGGGGCGCTCTCTCCTGGTCTGACTGTGCAGGTGACGTCAGAGTTAACATCTACAGGACTCACCTCTCAAGATGACCTTGTAGTTCTTTCTAGAATCTTAGAGTATGGTGCGATCGTGCGGTTGCGCTGAAAATCGCTCAGTATCATATAGTTTATGTATCCCTTCTGTAAATTCTTATACTGTAGCTTTATTATTGGAAAGTAAATTTTTATGATAATATACGATTATTTTCATGGAAAGTGGTCTTTTTTTATCGTCGATATGGTACAGGGGGCTAAAGACAATTCGAAATTCTCATAGGAATAACATTGCATATTTATACGATCACTGTCATACCAATTCACACTAAATCTGGTACATTCATCCTGTAGAATTCTGTGGGACACAGGCTATATATTAACAAATTTCGATTTGTCCTGGGTCTTTAGGGGCCTAGAAACAATTCGAAATTTCCATAGGAAAACTACTATGTTGAATTATGAACAATGCAACCCGAGCAACGCCGGGTAATTCAGCTAGTTTTAGATAATTTAAAGATAGTTAAATTTGGCCATGCGAAAGTTTGATATATTGTGCAAGCATCTGAGATTTTAAAATGTATTGCTGTCTTTATGGGGCTTATTCTGGATGATCAGGTAGGTAGATAGTTAATTAACTTTGCACTGGGCAACGCAACTGTTTGTTAACAATGGTCTGGGATTCATCCCAGATCCGTCCCAGGAAAGATCCGAGAACACCTCGTAATTTTGAAACACGATCAGATGACGAAAGCAGCACCTGAGTTGGCACCCCACTCTCCAAACTTCCACTCCAACGTATGGAAGTTGTGGTCTGTTATGGCATCAAGGTGAAGACGTTTGAGGCCACAACAGATTCAATGCGCACCAGCCCTAGTTTACATGGCGGTCTTTGGTTGGTCCACGTTACGAACTAGCAAACCTCCGGTTGCAAATCAGTTACTCTTGCAACTCAACAACAAAATTTCTACCACGGCTCCCTGGGTGATCCGGATTTGGTCGCTGTGCGACTTATGCAACATAGACTTTTGGACTTGCTCTAGGTCTTGCTAGGTCCATAGACGTGAAATATAAGCAAACTTAGCAATAATATTGAGAGGAGCGTTAAAAAATGGAACTGAAATGTCGTCTAGTAGTCACGTGACTACTCTATAAAAATCGACTTGATTGGCCGATTTGACATTTCATTACCTCGCTTGGCGATGTAACGTTTAATGATAGGGTAGATGAGTGAATGCGCATATCTACCGAGTGGGGACAAAAGTGGTGAATATGACAAAGTCTACTACTATGCCGTGAGGACCAATAAGATGATGAGTCAATGGAAGGTCGTCTTCTCCCGTCCTGTGGACCAATCAGATGATGAAGGTTCGTTTGCTCCCGGCAGAAAAAGTAGTCTTAGGGTCACGTTACTACTAGTTTTGGTCACATGATCCTGGGAAAACTTAATTTCCTTGTAAATAGTTTCCCCTTCCAGTGTAATTAGATATATTTAATAGTAAAGAGCGTCTCATTTCCTCTCTTTACCAACAAACATGAGTTCTACAAGTATTTTGCATAGACTCGTCTGTACCACTTTTTCTGGGACTTCAGTGTATTCCACCAAACCAGACCTAGCTTGAAGAACAAAGGTACAAGTCAAATTGTCTGGCTAAAAGTCCGGATCTTAATCCGATCGAACACCGTTGGGACGAGCTAGAAACGAAGAAACCTCTAAGATTTCTCTACAAACCACTTTTTATTTCAAGAATGCCAACCTGTCCGTGTTCCATCCCGGAAATTGGTGGGGATCAGTCGTAGAAAAGTCTAAGGCAGTCAATGCAATGCGTTCATAGGAGGTCTAGCAATGCAATGCTTTGGTGAAATGAAATTGCAAGTGCAATTTCTCCTTTCAACGTAGGTTTCCAAATACTTTCGAGGATATAATATATATACAATATTAATTGAAATACAATAAAAAAGACCAGAAAAAATACATGTCAAAATATTGCTCCATTCATCATATTTCTTGTTTGGCACTTGACAGAAAAGAAATATATTTGAGAGAAATGATGGGTTTTCGACGGAATTCTAAACCTGATTCCAACGATAAATGATCGGAGAAGTTGGCTATAAAACGCATTAGACATGTCCTATTATACGATCTTAGGAACAAGGGAATCAAATAAGCTTTATTCAACACTTAACCTCCCTGGTGGTTGTTCTGATGAGGTATCTCGTCACTGTAGAAACTGACCAGATCTTGAAGGACAAAATATCTCGTCCTTTTGAACAAAACTGACCAAATCTTGAACTCGTCATTCTATTCTAAAAAAAGGAGTGATAGAATCCAATTGATTATATTCTTAGAAAAGGATCAATGGAATCTTTTCAAAAGATTCTATTTTAAAAGGAAACGAGACCAATACAATCTTTCTAAATGTTGAAAAAAGAATCCATGGATTTTCAGCCAATAGATGTGGTTATATAGTCTTTAATTGCGCTTTAAAGCAATACTACACTACTCGGAAATATCTCTACTCTTAGAGGGCTAAAAGTTATGATACATTATCAAATTTTTTGAAAAAGCAAATTCTTCAAACTTTGTTTCCTATTTTACATATGTAATTTAAGTACCTATAAAAGATTTGTTTAATGTATGTATTAAAATTATAAGATTTCTTCATAAGCTAATAAGTGTCTAATGCCTATTTTGAAAAAGTTCATTTTATCTGGCAAAAAAAAATCATTTTTGAAAATCTGCTATGAAAGGGCATTTGAAGGGCAGTAGGGAAGTCACCAGATGAGAAGGCTTTAATCTTATTCAATACTTTTCAAAACACCCCGAACATCTACAAAGTAAAGAAATACATCATTTTAAAGCTTAAAAAGTTTACTTAATTAAAAACAAAAATCTGAAAATAGAATTTTTTTTACGATTTTCGTCTTCCGGATTAAGAGGTATGCTGAATATAATGAACCATGTTAAATTGTTACCTTTAAATTGGTAAACTCTCATTAAATTTCTAATCCAAGAAGTTCAAATAAAAGTTCGCAATTATTCTACCACTATACACAGACATTTTCAATTAGAATTCGTTGATTATTTTATTTTTTGCTGCTTACTTTTATACATGAATGTCTTTTCAATACACTTCTGGGATGAGAAAACGGTATTCGTTATACCGCTGACGCTTCATCCATTTCATTCTATTTCATCATCTAATGGTCAGTAATGGATCACTTGAAAAATTATAATTTTTCTCTAATTGAATTCTAATTTCTTCTCTAATTGAAACCTTCAATTAAAATTCGTTCATTATTTCACGTTAGGGTGGCGTGGAAGTTTGGATAGCGGGGTGCCAGCTCAGGTGTGACCTTGTCATCTGACCGTGGTTCGAAATTATGTGGTGTTGTCGTCGGATCTTTTCCTTTGGGTTTGATCCCGGACCGTCGCCAATAGCCCGTTGTGTTGCTCCTCCTGTGCGACGTTAAATAAATATATACCTACCGTTAATTATTTCCTTTTTCTACTGCGCAATTTTGTATATCAATGTCTTTTCATGCACTTAAGTCAGGGATGAGAAAACGCTATTCGTTACATCAATGACACTTCTACCATTTCATTCTATTTCACCTAATGGTCAGTAATTGATCAAATGAAAAATTCCAATTTTTCTCTAATTGAATTCTTATTTCTTCTCTAATTGAAACCTTCAATTAGAATTCGTTTATTATTTTCTTTTTTACTGCATACTTTTTTACATCAATGTCTTATCATAACTCTTCAGTCAGGGATGAGAAAACGCTATTCAATATACCGATGCCACCTCTTCAATTTCATTCTATTTCATCATCTAATGGTCAGTAATTGATCACCTTAAAATTCTAATTTTGCTCTTACTGCATTCTAATTTCTTATCTAATTGAAACCTTCAATTAGAATTCGTTGATTATTTTCTTTTTCACTGCATACTTTTGTATTTCTAAGTCTTTTCGAAACACTTCAGTGAGGGATGAGAAAACGTTATTCATTACACCACTGACACCTAGAATTTTTCTCATGTATTTTCATGTTGGCGATAGAGAAAAATGAAAACATCCAAAAGAAAAATTGGCCTCATCCATTTCATTCTATTTCATCATCTAATGGTCAGTAATTGATCACCTGAAAAAGTAAAAGTACAATTCATGAAGAGTAAAGACAGAAAAGAATGAAGTTACCGCTGAGAAATATGTTTCCGGATTTGACTTATCAAGGAAATTACTTTTGAAACTGCTTGAAAAGGACTTTTTTTGCAGCATGAAATGAAATTTCGTTCTTGGAATTATTGAAAATGATCTGCTCTACGAATTCTCGAAAAGTTATCTGTAGTAATGTATCAAATCAAGCTCGTCATTTCTCTTGAATTATGTTATTAATTAATAAAGATCAAGTATCACAGACAAAAGATTCTTTTTTGTTGACGTTTTAGACATTTAACCATTCTAGTCGACGAGGTAACTTGTCATTTGCAAAACTGACCAGATTTTGATCGACGAGATATTTCGTCATTAGAAGAACTCTGATCAGATCTAATTTTCGTCTTCATAAAAAAATCGGCAATATCTTGATGACGAGATATCTCGTCAATGGTAAAATTGACCAGATCTTGATGTATATCTCATCAAAACCACTTGGTAGGTAGGTAGTAAATTAACGTCACACAGGAGCAACACATCAGGCAATTGACGACGGTCCGGGAATCAATCCCGAAGGGAAAGATCGAGGATAACACCACCTAATTTTTAACCACTGTCAGATGACGAGGCAACACCTGAACTGCCACCCCACTCTCCAAACTTCTACATCACGTCAAAGTGAGGACATTTGATGCCACGGCAGATTTAACGTGTATCAGCCCCCGCATACACGACGGTATTTGGTTGGACTGAGTTTCGAACTCACAACTTTCCGATTGCTAATACATTACTCTTCCAACTGGGCTACCGTGGCTCCAAAACTATTTGGAGGGTTAATGCAGCTCTCACGGACTCACGCAATTCGGCAACCTATCAACTAGTGGTAGCATCTATCGAATTCAGCTACACTAAATTCTGGAGGGGGAATATATTGTTATGAAATTAGATCATCACTTCAAAAATTAATAGTACAATTCACAGTACAATAGTATACAGGGTGAGTCTAAACTAATAATATAAACTTCAGGGGGTGATAGAACACAACGAAACAAACACTTTTCACCATAGAATGTATGGTCGCAAGTGCAGCGGTTTGCCTCTAGAGAGCACTTTCCATTTCGGCATAAACACACGGTCCGATGCAAGTTGGAAAGAAGAGGCATGAAACATGGAAACAACGCTTTAATGTCAAATAAACATCAATAAGTGCTTGACGAAACGAAATAATACAATTAGATTTGCATAAATTAAAGATAAGTACAAGGAACAACGGATAAGAAAGAAGTGACATGTACAAAACATGAGAAACTTTTCACATGGAAATGAAACGATATGTACAAACATCAGTCGGTAAGTACAACTCAAATGCACAATTACAGAAGCTGTTCAAAATGTCACCCACCACACCTGATGCAGGCCTCGCATCGCCGACGTAAGGATTCCCGTGTGGTCTGGAAAATACCAGGCATTTCGCGGACTTCTGCCGCAGCTACTGAAAGCCTAGCAACAAGATCTTCATGATCCTCAATGGGGTTTCATACATGTCAGCGTGGAAACTTCCCCTTTCCGAGAGTTGTCGGTGCAAACGTTCAAAAATCTCGTGTTGGGGAATGCGCCTGTTAGGAAAGCGATCTCGGTAAAGGCGTTGTGCATGCCTGCCATTACCGTCGGCCAGACCGTAAACAAAATTCATGTCTGCTTTCACCGCATTCGAATATTCAGCCATTTCCAGTCGCGACTGACGTTGGAGTATTGATATATTTATGGAGCACATGGCCCCGCAGGGACCTAAATCTCCTGTGTTGAACATAGAGCTTGACTAATTGGAATTTGACTTGTTGAGTTAAGTATTGAAGTTAAAAGCTAGCTAATAATAAACAAGAATCCGGTAAAATTTAGGAGTTAGGAAGAATAAGGATCAATTTTAATGAAATAAGTCAGTGATCTCAGCTGCCCAGTGTGAGGGTGCGCCTAGGTCTGGGTTTATTTTGAGGAAGGGTTGGGTCGTAGATTTCTATTTCCTGCACCGCTGCATTGTGACTATTATTAATTTGGAGGAAGAATTTGCGAGAGATTTTATAGATAAATTTTCTTATGGTTGGGATATATTGAGGGCTCTGGTGATATCGCTGTTGCGATAATACCAACCATACATTCTATGGGGAAAAGTGTTTGTTTCGTTGTGTTC
Organism: Meta bourneti; assembly: GCA_933210815.1. NCBI lineage: Eukaryota > Metazoa > Arthropoda > Arachnida > Araneae > Tetragnathidae > Meta > Meta bourneti. Next base: position 84,797,476 of record OW119934.1, read on the forward strand.
TATCACCCCTGAAGTTTGTATTATTAGTTTAGACTCACCCTGTATACAGCAATGTAACCCTACTCCATCATGAAGTACTTTTTGGTAGACAAAGTAGTACTGTCTTTCACAGATCTTTCTATATCATAAGGACTTCACTATGCATCCTGTATAATCTCATAAACGTGTAGCATTCAGCGTGGTGCATACTTGAAATTGTCATTGATTGATCTAAAATAAATGTAAATGAAACAAATGCCAGGTACTTGACTTTACGTCATTCGCCATCTGATATTCCAATACTTTTGCACTCTATTAATAAAATTATTAAGTGCAGTGTACTGTCTAAGTGTTGAGCCGTCATCTATACATATAAAGCAGAGTTGGAATCTGTCTGTCTGTTCTCTATACAAATCTACGCCGTTTAACCAATCTACACCAAATTTGGTGCACTTATTCTTTGGAGGTTGCGCTGAAAATCGCTCAGTATCATATCGTTTATGTATCCCGTCTGTAAATTCTTAAACTGTAGCTTTATTACTGGAATGTAAATTTTTATGATTATATAAGATTATTTTCATAGAAAGTAGTCTCTTTTTATTGTAGATATGGTACAGGGGCTAATGACAATTCGAAATTATCACAGGAATAACATTGCGTATTTAAACGATCAATGTAAGACCAATTCACATTAAATTTGGTACTTTCATCCTGTAGAATTCTTCGGGACATATAAGCTATATATTAACCCCGTTCGATTTGTCCTGGGTCTGCATAGGGGCTAAAAACAAATAGAAATCTCTATAGGAATAATATTGAGTAATATTACGATGAATTATGAACAATTCAACGCGAGCAACGCTGGGTAATTCAGCTAGTAGGTTAACAAAATACAGTTATATATTACAATAAAATAAGTGTGCGTGCAGACAGTCATGACCAGTCAGGAAACGAAACTCAACAACTGAATCCCACCTTGGAGAGTCCTAAAATAAGTGTAGACATAGTCAAATACGTAAAAATACACAGCTTTTTTCAAAACTTACGGTGCATAATTCAAGAGAAGATGGAATTGGTTTGTCGTTCTATAGTCATTTTTTAATACGAGGGATAATTACATTAACACTGAGTTAGGCAACTGAAAGTAAAGTCAAAACCGATGTATTGCTTAAGCATAACCTGGATTTGCTAGAATGTATGCAAATCCAGGTTACAATTGGTTGCAGGTTACAAATTTCCAGAATACAAATTTTACAGTTTGGCAGTAGAGTTTTACAGAATTCGGTGGGGGTATTCCTATATAGATTCACACACAACAACAACGAAGCCAGTGTCGCAACCTGACCAGACTTTTTGCTGAGAAGCCTTTCGGAGTTGATCCTACACCGTTCCCAGTGGACTGTGTTTATATTATTCGGCGCCGGCGAGGCGCATAAATTTGTTGCGCTTCGAGATGTGTATACTTTCTTCGGGAGGCGAAAGCAGACGCTCGTGAGATCGGTTCAAGTATAGAACATTAAAAACTTTTGTGGACTAACTATGCTTTTTCGTTTGACATGTCGGGAGCCACATATGTAAGTTTATACTATTAAATTATTTTTGATATAATTAGCTATACTTTACTCTCTCCAAAAAGTAACTAGGAAACAAATTCCAAGTATTAAGAAGCAGATGAAAAAGACTGGTAGTTTTTTAACGTTGACGATCTGCTATATAAAATGGCGTCCGCGACAGGATTTGGAATTTGTTATTGATAATTTGTTATTGTGAATTTGTGATTGATAAGAAATTAATTCATTTGCTTTGATTTTATGATGGAGAGTTTAAAGAAAATGCGTACTCCTCTAAGAAGTGGTTTCACTAGAATCGCTAATGCGTTATATCAATGTTTAGAAGAGGAGGAACGTGATATTGATGAAATTGAAATTTTAATGGCTCAGTTAAACGAAAAATGGTTAGAACTTGAATCGAAAGAAAAAGAAATTATTGCTTTGTTATCAGATAAAGATGAGTGTTCTCAAGAAAGTTTTAATCAGGCTTACGAAGTTTTTGAAGAGTATAAGGAAAGATATATACGACTTAAAACTAAAGTTAAGAAAATTATTAATGACGATGTTAAAAACACTAATGACGATAATAAAAGCGTGCTTAGTGAAACAGTATCGAAACGAAAGTTCCAACTTCCTAAAATTGAGCTTAAGAAGTTCAATGGTGATGTTAAGGAATGGCTTGGTTTCTGGGGTCAATTTCGGAAAATTCACGAAGACTTGGACATCGCGCCAGAGGATAAATTACAATATTTGTCCCAGTCTACTGTAGAAGGATCTCGTGCCAGAGATATTGTAGATTCCTTTCCCGCATCTGCTGAGAATTATGAGCAAGCAGTTGAGTGTCTAAAAGCTAGATTCGGAAGACAAGATTTACTCATAGAAGTGTATGTGAGAGAATTGCTAAACTTAATTTTGAACAATTCTTTGCATCAGGCTAAAGTTACACATCTCGCCAAATTGTATGATAAAATTGAAGCACATCTCCGTGCTCTTGAAACATTAGGTGTAACTTCCGATAAGTATGCTTCTATGCTGTATCCCTTAGTTGAAAGCTGTTTATCTGAAGACATGATTCGAGTATGGGAAAGAAGTATTAGTTTAACAAATGAAACTAAGAAAATGCCAAATAAACTGACCGCTCTTATGAGTTTTCTAAAATCAGAAGTTGAAGGGGAAGAACGAATTTCAATAGCAAAAGAGAGGTTTGGTTTAGAGGCAAAACGTAAAGGGAAATATTCCTATTCCACATCTCCTAATAATGATAAACAATTTCCAACCGCAATCGGACTTTTTGACAATGCTGAGACTCGTCGGAATAAACAAGCACTGTGCTCATTTTGTGAGAAAACGCATGATTCACAAGCTTGCAGAATCGCGTTTAAAATGAGTTGGGATGATAAAAGGAAAATCTTAGCAAAAAAGGGCTGTTGTTTTTTATGCCTAAAAATCGGTCATAGAGCTCGCGATTGCAGATGCAAGATTAATTGTGAAAAGTGTAGGAGTAGACATTATGCTATAATGTGTAATGAAGGTAAATTTAAAGAACCTAAATCGAAAGCGAACGCTGGTGAAAATGATAGTCAAAATATGATCAATGATGCAGTTTTAAGCAATCGCACATGTTGTACAGTTCTTTTACAAACATTGTATGTACGATTACGAGGTGCAGGAAATACGGGGAAAATAGTTCGTGCACTCGTCGACTCTGGGAGTCAACGATCTTATTTGAGTAAACGTGTAGCGAAAGAAATGAAATATGATTTTATTAAAGAAGAAAGTGTTATTCATAATTTATTTGGAGGCAGAGAACATCCCGAGAAACATTCTAAATACAGAGTATTCATTAGCAGTTTGAAAGGTGATTACAATTGTAACTTTGAGGTCCTTGACCAACAAACCATTTGTTCGGCTGTACCCATTCCAACATTAAAACCATTCGCTGAGGAGCTTGAATATCATAATATTACTGTAACTGATCAATTAATCTCTGAACAAGAAGAATCGTTAGAAATTGATCTATTAATCGGGGCTGATGTTGCGGGTAAACTCTTTAATGGTAAGATTATTCATCTGCCGTGTGGACTTGTTGCTGTGGGAACATATTTAGGTTGGACCTTGATGGGAAAGATGCCATATCAAACTTCTGATACCAATTCTACGATGGTAGTTACAAATATGTTAGTTAAGGATGTAGCTATTACCGAACTCTGGAATCTTGATATCATTGGAATAATTGATCCGGCCACACAAAAGGCCAGAGAGGAAAGAGATTTTCAAACAAAGATGCGATTTCAACATTCTGTGTCCGTGAACAGTGAAGGGCGCTATGAAATTGTTTTGCCCTGGTTTGAAGATCACCTACCGCTACCCACCAATAAGGATTTAGCCGTGAAGCGTTTAGAATCTACAACGCAGAAACTTCGCTCACAAAACCTGCTTACATTGTACGAGGAGGTTTTTGACAGTTGGCTCGATTTAGGTATAATCGAAGAAGTCAAACAAAGTGAGGTTATTGATGATGGACACTATTTGCCACACCGACCAGTTATAAAAGAAAATAGTTCCACCCCAATAAGACCAGTATTCGACGCTTCTGCGAGAGTAAAGCATTCTCCGTCTCTAAATCAGTGCTTAGAATGTGGTCCGAATTTAATAGAGTTAATACCTTCCATTCTTTTAAGATTTCGGGAGGGTAAATTTGCAGCCATGGCAGACATAGAAAAGGCATTTTTACAAATTAGTGTAAAACCCGATGATCGAGATTATCTTAGATTCTTATGGTGGAAGGATGTGAATAAAAAGGAGCTAAAAATATTTCGTCATACCCGAGTAGTGTTTGGTGTGAAAAGTAGCCCTTTTCTTTTGGCAGCTGTAATAGAATTTCATTTGCAGAAATATATAGAAAATTCTCACTATGATAAAAATATGTTGCATAAACTTATTCACTCTTTCTATGTAGATAACGTTGTTTCCAGTTTTGAAGATGAACTTGAAATGACACTGTTTATTGAAGAATCTCAAAAAGTAATGAATGAAGGAAAGTTTAATCTCCGAGGTTGGTTACGTACTGGGGATAACTTACAAACAGGTGTTGAGTCACCGGTATTGGGATTATTATGGGATTACCAGAAAGATCTTTTAACTGTGAACCTGACATGGTTGGAAAGCTTCAAATTGATGGAAGTAACTAAGAGGACTATTTTGTCTATAGCCCACAGAGTATATGACCCGATTGGTCTTGTAAGCCCTGTTCTCTTGCTTCCTAAGCTATTGTTGCAAAGCTTATGGAAAATGGGAATTTCTTGGGATACTGAAGTTGATGAAAATACGAAAGAAAAGTTTCTAAGTTGGTTCAAAGATCTGAGTCTCTTAAAAGAAATTTCTATACCCCGATGGATACACACTAACAGAGATAACAAAAATTTGTGTAGCATTCACACCTTCTGCGATGCCAGTAGTAATGCATATGCTGCTGCAGTGTTCGCGAGAATTCAGACTTCTTATGGAGTTGAAGTTCATTTATTAGCTTCTAAGTCCAGAGTAGCTCCGGTGAAATCAATCACGATTCCACGTCTTGAGTTGATAGCTGCAACGGTGGGAGCGAGACTCTGCACTTCAGTTTTAGAAGGTTTGCAATGGCAAAATGTTGAATTACATTTTTGGACTGATTCAACCACTGTTTTGACCTGGATCCAAAAGGAAGAAATCTGGACTGTTTTTGTGTTGAACCGAGTACGAGAAATCAGGAAATTAACAAACCCGAATGCATGGAGACATGTATCAGGAACCGATAATCCTGCTGACCTTCCATCCAGAGGCTGTACTGCCAAACAGCTTTTGTCAGTTAGATGGTGGGAGGGACCCGCATGGTTAAAGAGAAATGAAGGTGAATGGCCAACACCAAAATTGAAATATAACGGAAAACCTTCGGAAACCTCGAAATCTATCTCTGTCGGCGACATAGTACTCATTGGTTCAGACAATCTGAAGCGTTTACAATGGCCGATAGGCCGAGTCGTGCAAGTCCTACCTGGAAGAGATGGAATCGTCAGAGTTGTGAAACTGAAAACCAAATCCGGAACTATAATACGCCCTGTTCAACGTCTTTATTTCTTAGAATTATCAGATGAGACATCAAGTCCTTTCCTCAGGAGCAAAGTTCTCAAAGATAAAGATAACCCAGGTGCCACTAATATTGACTATGAACTTGTTCCTGCCAAAGAACATCAGAAGTCACCCAAATCGACAATCACTCGGAGTGGGAGAGTAGTGAAACCTATCCAAAGACTCGGCTTGTGAGACGCGACAATTGGTTGAGTTCTTCCAAGTTACGAACTCAAGGTGGGAGGATGTCGCAACCTGACCAGACTTTTTGCTGAGAAGCCTTTCGGAGTTGATCCTACACCGTTCCCAGTGGACTGTGTTTATATTATTCGGCGCCGGCGAGGCGCATAAATTTGTTGCGCTTCGAGATGTGTATACTTTCTTCGGGAGGCGAAAGCAGACGCTCGTGAGATCGGTTCAAGTATAGAACATTAAAAACTTTTGTGGACTAACTATGCTTTTTCGTTTGACATGTCGGGAGCCACATATGTAAGTTTATACTATTAAATTATTTTTGATATAATTAGCTATACTTTACTCTCTCCAAAAAGTAACTAGGAAACAAATTCCAAGTATTAAGAAGCAGATGAAAAAGACTGGTAGTTTTTTAACGTTGACGATCTGCTATATAAAAGCCAGCTATTATATGTGTTTTTTAATATTGACCTTTTCGGTAAGAATTTTTTGCGTTGTACACATGAGTCCGTTGTTAGTATTGCATTTGCAGAAATAGTTAGTAGGTTAAACTATACAGTTATCGATACCTCGGACAGTTATTGACACTCTAATCTTTAATTTTAAAAAATAAGCTTTCACGTCAATGTTCAATTTCAAATAAGGGCGGGAAAAATTACTTGTGAATCCGAAATCAGTTGCGTTAAAAGATTTTCAAACTATAAACGTCAAGAAAGGTAATATAACCGTAATCAAGAAGTATACAAAGTACTAGTTAAGAGGACGGTTTCTTCTGTTTTTGCTAAGAAAAGAGCATGAGCATGTTTTGTAAGATAGATTACCCATAGTTTCCTTTGCATAAGTCCATTTATACTGCAAAAATAAACTAAATAAGAATGAAGGGATGTCAACAACTGTGGTGTCAATTACTTATCCATAGGGTGTCAATAACCGATTTTGCCCTATTTATTCTCAATTATATTGCAAAATACCTTCCAGGCATAATTTTTTGTATGAAACCCTTTGTTCAGCTTAAAGTACAGTAATTCAGGATAAGTTACAATGAATTTCAAATTGATTGAACTATTTTTACTATTTTTTCCTGAATTTATAGTATAAATATTGCCTTAAGGTAGTCAATAACTGTCTTGTTTGCACTACGAATATTTTATTGCTTTCATTTTATTGCTGATCACGTACACTAATTTTGTAGTTAAAATGTTTGAAATAAATAAAATTGTGCTTTCCACTATCCTGACGTGCTAGTCAAGAAGGAAGTATCTCCAAGTTTGGTATTAGAGCTGGCCATTGTTAACCCTCTAAGTGGTTTCGACGAGATATCTCGTCCGTCAAGATCTGACCAATTTTGATAATGACGAGATACCTCGTCTAAACAACAATCAGAAGGATTAAAATGTTGCTCATGAAAGTAACTGATGCTCAAAGTGGGGCTTGAAAGCAATTGGAACACGCTCATCAACAGTTGTTGAGTGATCATTGTGTTATCTAGCATAGTCAGTATACGACACTTATAAATGCCACATTTTAACAACCGTTAACTCTCAAGTATCAAATTTAGAGATACTGTCTTTTTGATTACTTTGGCAGTATTGATGAGGACTGCTAAATGAAGTTTTAAAGAACTTCCATTAAACTTCTTTCCAATAGAAGCGCTATACAAAGTACCTCAATCACTACAATTATCTCTAATCAATTTATAGTATTTAAATGACCATTAACACAGGACAAAGAGAGATTACCTACATTTTAGAGACTTGAAAGCATAATGAAGAATCCAGGTAGTGCAATTTAATCAAATTGCACGTCTTGAAATAATCATGTTCTTCATTTGCGTTAAGCTATTGACACACCCTAGTGTATTAAACTTAATTTATTCCAATGTCTATACATATTTCAATTTATACTTTTGTCTTAATCCTCTGAGGGGGTCACACGCATAATTCGACTTTATAACCTGCAGTCTTCCCTACATGTCTTTTGAACAGTTTCGAATTTTGATCAATTTTCCGAAGAATTCGATTTTAAGGAAAGTACCAACAGAATCATTCCAAAGGAAAGGATCAATAAAATTTCTTCAAAGAATTCTTTTCTAAGGAAAAGAGAGACTAATAATATCTTTCCGAAAGATTATTTTCTAATTAGAGGAGTAATAAAATCTCTGCAAAAGACTATTCTAAGGAAATGACCAACACAATCATTCCTACGGATTCTATTCTAAGGAAAGGAGCAATGAAATATTTCCAAAGGATTCTATTCTAAGCAAATGACCAACAGAATTATTCCAAAGGTTTATATTCTAAGGGAAGGGGAACAATATCATATTTACAAAGAATTCTATTCTAAGGAAAGGTGGAAATAACATTTCCAAAAAATTCTATTCTAAGGAAAGGAGTAAACATATTTCCAAAGAATTCTATTATAAGGAAATGACCAACAGAAGTATTGAAAAGGATTATATCCTAAGGAAATGACCAAAAAAAGCATTACAAAGCATTATATTCCAAGGAAAGGATTAACAGTATCTTTCCAAAAAATTCTTTTCTATGGAAATGACCAACAGAATAATTTCAAAGGATTATATTCTAATGAAAGGACAAAGTATCCTTTCAACCATGAAAGGATTCTTTCAACCAATAAGTGTGGTTTAGTCATTTAGTGTGTAGTGTGTTGTGGGGTAAAAACAATAACACACTACTCTGAAATCTCGTGACGCTCATAGGGTTAAAATAGTCAAAGTCAACAATCGTTTACTTTGACTATTATAAAAGCTTTCTCTTACTTGTTTAGGGTACGCTCAACTAAATGTTCGCAAAACTTCTATTCTGCTTTGAAATATATATCTTGATTGAAACTTTTGTGTTCTACAATTTCAAAGCAAGCTTGAAATAATTTTAAGATGGTTCAAAAACATCTTTAAGATGTTTTTGAAATGTAATGATGTAAATTTTTGAGATGGTTCAAAAACATCTTAATCATTAACCTTTGAAACCATTTGAAACCCCAATAATTTAAGCCTCCTGATGGTTGTGTCGACAAGGTATCTCGTTATTAGCAAACCTATTCAAAACTTGAACAAGATATCTCGTCATATGCAAAATTGGTCAGTTCTTGATTGACGAGATATATTGTTAGAAAAATTGGTCAGAATTTGATGGACGAGATACCTCGTCGTTAGCTAAAATTTGTACGACCAGTAGTTTTCTTGTAAATTATACAAGCATTTATTGCGGCCAAATCTAAAATATTAAAGAACACTTGAACTGGCCACATCTGAATGACTTTACGGAATACTTTTGGCCATCTAGTCCAATTCATCTACTACACATTTCACTTCGCTTTTCCTTCAGTGATTGAGAAATATATTTCCTCGCACTTTACAGTGGCTATACAACTTGTTCTTTTACTTTTCAATTTTTTTACCAACTTTACAGAAGTAAAGAAATTGTCAGTGGTGACGTTTCTTCCACTATTATAAAAATTAAAACAATAAATCACTTACTCACCACCAGTTTTTTCGACACAATCAGCATATTGCCTTAGTAGGGAACAGTTGTCATCAACGGTAATATTCTCCCCTGATTTGTAGCACAATAAGTTCTCAATAAACGTATTTCATACGTCTGCAATCAGATCAAATTTATCAGTGGTAAGTCTATGCGACCTTGATTTCAAGTCGAAGCGTAAATACTTCCTTATTTCCAGGAATCTGTCCCTATTCATCGTTTCGCCGAAAAATTTAGGTCCCCAAGTTTTGTTACATAAGTTTAGAACTGAGAGTCCTTTGGCAGCCAATGCTCCACGTGCATATAAAAGTGAAATAAAAGCATCCAACTCGTAGAGAAATAAACACCAATTTGAATTTCGTGACGTGCCTTGGTTTCAGTGCATTTCAATACACGCCTCAATATTTTTTCATTTATACAGCCTCCAAGCAGTACTTGAGTCCCCATCTATAATTTTTCTCTTGGTATATGCAGTTGGTCCAGATTATTCACAATACATTTTGCTGAGGACGTCTTCCAGAAGAACTAGCCAAATGCTCTATTTTCCAAACAGTTCCATCATTCGCTGTTTCTTCACCATTCATTTGGAAACTGCTCTCTTCCCCATCCTCGAATGATTGTTCTTTCTTGGTTTCTCTCAAGTGCTATATTTTCATTCCTGGAACAAGGCAATGAAGTATTCTTTTGTTCGACATTGACCACGTTATTTACATTTTCTATATCCTGTACAGATTCTTGATCCTATGAATCTGATTCATTTACAGCAGCAACGTTCATGTCATCTTTATCGGATATATTCGAACTAATTCTTTTATGAGATTCGACATCCGAAGAAATTTCTGATCCAGATTCGTCGCTAGACAAATCGCATCAATTGGAGAATTTCTTCATTTGTTAGACCTCTCTTACGAGGCATGGCTATCAGAGGATAAAGTGCTTGCAACAGTGTTAAAAACAGGCGTGAACATTCGGACTATCTCAAGCAAATAGAGCCAGCTTTCAAACGAATTCCTTGTGAGAAAAATAGGGTCCCCAAACAGGAAGGAGTGCCAACATGTGTTCAGCATATATTTCTTTCAAGGCGCAAGTTTCTCACGCTCCGTTTTGTGAAATATTCATTAGCACTGACATACCAGACATTACCCTCACCTGAATGTCCACAAGTTGAAGAATAGTCAACAATAGCCAACAAAAGGCTATTTCTCGGTCGTAGGGCAATGCAAAAGAGGAATGTTTTGGGAGTGGTTAAAATGACCCCCAGCAGTAATTCTAGGTATACATAGTTATATTTGAAAAAGTAATAGCTCAAAATGAATGAAATTTTCTGTGTATAATATCTACAAGTATTTAGGAAAAGTAAAAAATATTAAAATGATAGGGGAAAAAATAAAATAGTTATGTACAGTTAAAACTACTTTGCGGTCAAACTGACTCCTCCCTTAATTCTAGTGTTAAAACATATAGAAATTACTCTCTTGTGTAATAGTTACTTTTAAAATATTGAAACTAAAAATTCATTTAACTGTTATTAAGTTTAGAGTTTATTGCTTTCATGGCTTCAATCCAACACGAAAGTATTGCCTCTTCTCTGTGTTTTGTTTATCACAGTAAAAGCTAAAAGTTGTCGTCGTTCTTTCCAGTATTAATCCAGCACTAAATTTCTCCTTAGGGGAAAGCTATATTTCACATAGTTTATTACCGGACTTAGAAACAAAGGATGTTCTACCAGAGAACAGACAACAAAAAAAATTATAGTTTTCTTAAGACAACTATTTAATCTGACAACATTATTGCATACCCAGAAGTGAGAATTATTTAATCCTTTGAGGGGCCCACGGTACGAATATAATTCTACATTATATACGTATGTATAAGGTGGAGGTACTTATATATTATTATATGAAGTACACATGTATTATGCAAAGTATTTAGGCACTAAGCGAGGCGTCTATGTGCTATGTAAATATTATTTGAAGTAATTATGTATTATGTGTGTGCAATATTATTTATGTATTTATGTAAGATGTGAAGTACTTATGCATTATGTGAAGTACTTATGTACTATGGGAAGTATTATTTCAGGTACTTTTCATTGTTAATTACTCATGTACTCACATTGAACTTCTATGTGAAGTATTATTTGACGTACTTGTGGCACAATGTGAAGTATTATTTGACTTACTTATGTACTATATGCTGTATTATTTGTCGTACTGATATGCCATATGCCGTATTATTTGACATACTTATGTTCTATGTGAAACATTATTTGAGGTACTCAAGTTCAATGTGAATCACTCATGTACAATACTATACGAAATAATATCTTTCCAAAGGGAATTCTTTTCTAATTAAAGGACGAAAAAAGTAGATTCTCCAAATAATTATATTATAAAGAAAGGATTAATATATTTCAAAAGGTTGAAAGAAATCATTGATTCTTTCAAGCAATATGTGTGGTTATTTAGTCATTAAGTGTGATGTGGGGTACAAGCAATACTACACTACTAGAAAATCTCGTGACGTTCAGAGAGTTAATACTACTCTGACGGTCTTACGCAATTGGCAACCTATCAACTAGTGGTAACATCTATCAAATTCAGTCACTGTTAAATTCTGCAGAGGGAATATTGTGGTGAAATTAGCTACCACTAGAAAAATTAATTTACAATAGAATAATATATATAGCAGTGTAACTCAACTCAACCATGAAGTCCTTTTTGATAGACGAAGTTGCACTCCTAGAGGAAATTTAAAAGTAGAATGAACAATGGTAACCATTTCATGTAACCAAAACTAGTAATAACGTGACCCTTAGACTACTTTCGCTTGATGGGCGGAACCTAACATTCATCATATGATTGGTCCACGGAACGGGAGAAGACGTCCATCCATTGATTCATCATCTGATTGATCATCCGCTAGGAGTAAACTTTGGCAATTTCACCACTTTTGTTGCCACTCTATAGAAATACACATTCACATGTCTACCATGTTATAAAATGATATATCGCCAAACGAGAGGATACGATACCAAATCGGCCAACCAAGTCCATTTTTCACAGAACAGTCACGTGACTACTAGTCGACATGCTGGTAACACTTTTTGAAGCTCCACTCAACAGTAATACTCAGTCTACTTATATTTCACGTCTATGATTGTCGCACGCTATTGCCAAATCGCTATTGAAGGATAGAACTCGCCGTTGTGTGCAAAGAGCTAAATTTCAAATCCACGTTTACTCTCACAAAAAATGCTTCGTCCCTTAACACCCTAGAAAAATACCAGCTCTGCTTAAGCGTATGCCGCATTGCAACGACTTTAGACTATAAAATATAAGCCCCACCGGATCGATACTGTTTTAGTCCTTGGAATTCTGATATTCTGATAAAAAATAACATTATATCTCAACACGAAAAAACTAAAAATATACCGGTCACACTTCTATTGTTCGCTTTTAACGTATTCCTTTCACTTTCAGTTTAGCATTCTCTCTCCCCTCGGGCTTTGGACCTACAAATCCTTCCCGATGGATACTAAAAATCGTGGCTAAGAAAGAAGCTCTTTTAAGACTTTACGATCCTTGTGGAGAACGGCTTGAAATATATATATTTGGGTGTTAATGCTGTCTGGGCTCACGCTTTTATTTGTTTTCAATTACCGAAACTGAACTATATGTTGTACAGTCAACAACTTTGAAAGTTGCTTCGAATACAGATTAGCCTGAACCCTCCAAGTGACTTCGACATGATATCAAGTCAATCGAGAACTGACCAATTTTGATAATGACGAGATATCTCATGATCATGACATTGTGGATTTTTTGATGATGACGCGATCAAGATCCCAGTTTTCTACTAATGACGAGATACCTCGTCGTGGCAATCACCTGGAGGGTTAACGGCGATGTTAGTGACAGTGTTTTAAGTCAAGATAATGCAGATTATTTACTAGTTATTTTTTATACTAGAACACTTTTATTTTAGTAAAAGATGAGTTACCAATGAGAAAAATGTATGAAATGCAATCTGAGTAACCTCTTTCTTTGTATTATACCTTTAAACAACAGTGACTGATTAAGTTTTTTAAGGTGTATGTATATACACTAGAAATCACGAAAATCGACCAGAATATATCAATAATTTTTTTATTAATTTAAAACTACTTTAGCTTTCAAATGCTAACCAAGATCTTGCAAATATTCGAAATAGTTTTCTAGTTACAAGGGTTTTTCGTTAGGTACTGTCACCATATACAAACATGTTTCCAAAACTTTAAACTCAATTTCTGAAGAACTGTTTTGCAATATGATGGTTTGTTAAAACAGTGATAACTCAACAATGAATTGATCTATTATAATTATTTTTATGTCATTATAATCTATATAATACAGTGGATGTTTTGACCCTCAGTCAAAGTAATTAGTTAAGAAATGAATTTTTAGCTGATTTTTAAATGTCGAAATTCTTGAAAAAATCTTGATAGTTTGACTTCCTTGGTGAAAAAATTGTCAAAAACAGCCTATTCTTTCTAGGAACTTGACGGAGGGTCAAAACATGAAGAATACTATTAGGAATAATTTCCAACAGGAATTGTATTTCTGAACAAATTTGAATTTGAGATATCATTGTTAAAAAAACATGCCAATTAGCTAATTATATCTAAATTAGATAATAATTAGCTTAATCTGAATTTTTCACACTGAAATGAGTTTAAGCACAAACCAATGGCCTATTGTAAAAAAATTTCATTTTTAAAGTCATAATTTAAAAAATCTTGTGTACGCCTTAAGGCATTTTAATCCTTGTGGAGGGGGGAACGGCTAGAAATATATTTGGGTGCTAATGCTGTCTGGGCTCACACTTTAATTCTTTGTTTCCATCTATCGAAACAAAAATGTATGTTCTACAATCAGCAACTTTATCAGCTTCAAACCTTGAATGCTGCTTTCAACACAGATTTTGATTAATGTCGGTGTTATTTTAAATCAAGTTGATGCAGATTGTTGACAAGTCATTTGGCATACTATTGGGTCGGTGCGAATGAAATGTTCGGAAAATGACCATCACACTTCGATGGAGATAACTGAAAAATACAGTACCTGACCCCTACTCGAAATAATCTCCCTCTAAATTGACACACTGTTGCCACTTATCTGACAAGGCCATGATCCCGGAACGAAAAAAGTCTTGTAGCTGGGATGCGAAGTCATCGACTGCACGGTGAACTCCTTATCATGGGTGAACCGTTTGCTAGACAGAAAGCGATCCAGGTGACGAAACATGAAAATCTGTAGGTGACAAGTCAGGGGAATAGGGGGATGAGGCATAGCTTCATAGCCCAACTCACGTAGTGTCAGCATCGTCCGTTGTGCTACACAAGGACGGGCGTTATCTTGCAAGAGGAGAACGCCCTGCCTGTTTACCAAAGCCGGTTGTTTCACCATCAATTTCCGATGCATCTGTCGTAATTAATTCACAATATTATTCTGAAGTGATGGTTTGGCCACTTGGCAGAAAACTGAGATGAATTATTCTAGCTGTAGACCACCATACAAGAAGCATAACCTTCTTGGATGTAAGGGTGGCTTGGAATGGTGTCCAGGAGGCTGTGCTTTGCTCAACCATTGTGCAGATCGTTTCCAATTGTCATAAAGAAACCATTTCTCGTCGCAGGTAACAATCCACTGCAGTAGAGGTTCTCTTTCATTCCTGGAAAGGAGCGATGCACAGAATTCCAAACGTCTCATCTTGTTGGCAATTGTCAATTAATGAGGCACCCAAGAATCCATCTTTTTTACCTTACCCAGTGCAGCCAGACGGCGAACAATTGAAGTGCGATGGACACCTAGTTCGGCCGCTCTCTCACGACATGTTTTCCGTGGTTCAGCTTCAACCACACTTAGCAGAACATCGTCAGAAACACGTGGTTCATTTTTCAGGTCCATAGCTCCCCTTCAAAACTTCGCAAACCATCGCCGAATGGTTCGTTCATTGGCTGTATTCTCCCCGAATGCTGTGTTAATGTTTCGAGCAGCAACTGTAGCAGAATCTCAGTTTAAATTCGTAAAGGAAAAGGACTCAAATTTGAGTTTTCAATGCCGAATTTGGAAGCCCCTTACACCCAAGCAAATTAAATCTGGAACTTGTACTTCACTCGCGTGATAGCTATTTATAGTAGCTCTGTGACGTAAGATGCCGGAAACTTGGGTAGGTTACTTTTAGCTGTATGGGGGTCATTCCCAAAGCTATTTCTCATTGGACATTTCATTCGCACCGACCCAATAGAGCTCTTATTTTAGCAAAGGTAGAATTACCAATGGAAAAATTGTGTATTGCTCTATGTGAGTAAACGTTTGGTTTGTATTGTCCTTTTAAACAACAGCGGCTGATTAATTTTTTAAAAATTTATTTTCGTTGAGAATGGCTGAAAATATGTTTGGGTACTAATGCTGTCTGAGCTCACACTTGTATTCATTTTTTTCAACTATCGAAACAGAAATATATATTCTACAGCCAACAACTTTATTGGTTTGGAACTTTGGAAGTTGAATTCAGCTTAGCCTTAATGACGATTTTTTCACCTCAAAGTGGTAGTGTTCTTTTAAGTCATGGTAATGTAGATTGTTTACAAGTCATTTGGGATACTAGAACCACCATTTTAGTAAAGGTAGAATTATCAATGAGAAAATTGAGTGTTGTACTATATGAGTAAACTGCTTCTTTGTATTGACCTTTAAAACACCATTTTTTAAGGTTTTATGAATCCTGTAGAGAACGACTGAAAACATATTTGTTTTCAATTATAGAAACTGAAATATATGTTGTACACTCAGTAACTTCGTTAGTTTGAAACTTTGAAAGTTGCTTCGAATACAGATTAGCCTTAATGATGATGCTATCACCTCAAATTGGTAGTGTAGTTTTAGGTCAAGTTAATGCAGATTATTTACTAGTTCTTTCTAATAATAGAGCACTTATTTCAGCAAAGAATGAATTATCAATGATAAAACTGCGTGAAGTGTTATCAGAGTAACCTCTTTCTTTGTGTTGTCCTTTTAAACAGTGACTGGTTAATCTTTTTAAGGCTTTTGTCCTTAGAGAGAAAATAGCCCGTTGTGTTGCTCCAATGCGACGTTAATTAAATACCTACCTACCTTAGAAAGAATAACTGAAAATAAATTTGGGTGTAATTGATGTGTGAGAGCGCTCATTAAGGCAAATATCTTAAGTCTGACACAGTTTTAGGGACCTGTAGTACAAAAAGAAACGGAGAACTATATAATTGAAAGAGATAGTAAATTATACATCGTGCACCATTAAGCTGATTCATTCAATTAAACCTCCTGGTGGTTGTCTCGACGAGGTATTTCGTCATTATCAAAACTGACCAGATCTTGATGGACGAGATATCTCGTCGAAACCACTTGGATGGTTAAACCAGATAAAATATGCTATCTGGAGCGAAATAATCTGATTTCCATACACAACACAATTTCATATCCCTCTACAGCCTTAATCATTAATCTTTCATTACTTCCACAAGTTATTAACTGGCTTTTTCAATAGGTAAGGGAGGACGAATCGAAGCATAGTTCACTAAAATTCGAAAGAAAGAGAAGACTGGAAGGACATTTAAAAGGGTACAGCGTCGTTTCAAAACTCATTATGCTTTTAAAGAACCCACTTCGGGAGTAGATCAATGTATGAACCGAAGGAATGGAAAGATCAATTACGCTAAATCTACCGGATAAAATAGCTGAGTTAATGTACCGAGACGTGATCTACTAAGTCTCAAATAAAAAGATTAAAACACTGAAGGAATTATCAAGAACGTACATAATATAATTGCGATATTGATTTCTGAACTCCTGTGTGCAACATGGTTTTAGATTTCACGAAATATAAAGTTAAGTTGGTTAATTTATATTGGAGAATTGATACTAATATTTTAAATATATCTGTGGCATAATAAATAGCATTCAGTTGCGGTGATTGAGGACTAGGTGTTTTCCCCCTCCAAGTGATTTCGACGAGATATCTCGTTCATCAAGATTTGACCAATTTTGCTGGTGAAGAGATATCCCTTTCATCAAGATCTGACCAATTTTGCAAGTGACGAGATATCTCGTCACCAAGATATTGCCGATTGTTTTATGATGACAAGATAACTCGTTATAAAGATATTGCCGCTTTTTTATGATGACAAGATCAAGTTCTGGTCAGATTCTGTGCAACATGGTTTTTATATTTCACGAAATATAGAGTTAAGTTGGTTAATTTATATTGGAGAATTGATACTAATATTTTAAATATATCTGTGGCATAATAAATAGCATTCAGTTTCGGAGATTGAGGACTAGGTGTTTTTCTGGTTCAGTTCATGTCAGTTCTGGTCAGATTCATCTAATGATAAGATATCTTGTCCATCAGGATTTGGTCAGTTTTGCTGATGACGAGATGCCTCGTCCAGACAACCACCAGGAGGGTTAATGTTGATTTTGCAGCCTGTTGCTTTTACTGAATTTTATTAGCCCTTGCTTTTGGAGCGATTTGTCCATTATTGGACATTGCACAATAAAACCGAAATAAACCAACCACTTTAAATGTACTTAAAAATAACAAAATAACTCCTTTTCACTGCTTCTATGACACGTACCTAAGCATTGAGTCTGAGAAACGATCCGTACTGGAAAATGCGAATGAAAATGAAACAAAGAAACGAAAACAAAGTTAAGAGCAACCATTCAGGGAAAAGTTTGGAGCTGTATGGCACTATGTTCCCCTGGATATGGATGTATGTCATCAAGTCCAACTGATATAAATTGTAATGTAAGAATTTGGATTTGAATAAGTATTAGAAATATGTGCCTAAGTAGTACACAGCTATATGCAAACATCTATAAACATCTATCTACACATCTATATCCAAAAGTAGCTACGCAATCTATATGACAAGGGTGTGATTTCATGAGAGTTGTAATAATTTTCCTTAGACTCTAGGAAGTACTAATCTGGTTGCTTCAGGAATTCTGAGGAATTCAACACCACTTATTTAATGGTTTAATAGATGATAACAGTATAAATAAACAAGAATATATAAATAAATATGCTTAGGCAAAATAACGCTAGGCTCTGCTTTGATACTTTTTAAATACTTAATTTGTTTTATATAAACAAATTTGGGACAAAAGCTACGCAGAATACAAGCCAAGTCGCAACAGAAATATATTTCTCGTACACAGACATTGCGTTGCATTCGATACTGGTAAGGATCAATTCTACTTTATTCTCACAAAACACCTTTACGCCCACAGTAAGGGAACTAAGATATCCTTCTCAACACATGAGCAAGTTCACGCGGCCAAAGGTTAAAAAACACGAGTTGGGACAAAACACTACAACACAAAATACAGGCCCAGTCGCAACAGAAATATATTTGTCAAACAGATAATGTGTAGCATTCAATGCCGGTAAGTCATTTCTACTTTATTCTCACAAAACACCTTTACGCGTATACTAAGGGAACTAAAACATCTTTCTGAATAAGCTCAACACATGAGTAAGTTCACGCGGGCAAAGGTTAAAAAACAAATTTATGGACAAAAAGCGGCATCATTACAACGAATACAGATCCTTTCGCAGCAAAAACATATTTCTCGTACACAGAAATCGCGTCGCATTCAAAGCCGATTTCCATACTGTGCTCCATCAGATACGCATAGTCTTTCTTACGATGATTCCAACATCCTTTCTCGTATGCATAAAATCTAAACCCTTAACCAAGATACTTTTTCTTCTTTTCTTCAAAACTGAATGCACTCCCTAGCCCCAGAGCTAAGTAAGTAGAATAAAATAAATCGCGTTACGTCTTTTCACGACCCGAGCCTTTTTTCTGCACACATTTCCGTGAATTTTTCTGACTCTAGACTCAGTCTTTATGATGGGTTATAAAAATGTTTCTTACAGTCTCCAAATGCACTGACGTTTCTGGCAAAAAATATTTATGGAATTCTTGTTTGGTCGAAGTAATACATTAAGGAGACGACAAATCCATCTATGCTATAGAAATATCTATTCCAGATTTTTTCTATTTCCCTCTGTTGAGGCCGTATATTCCGACACCATTATTCGTCTGTAATTCACGGTGTCCCTTTACGAAATATTTCGACTTTTTTCCCTTGGCAAACATCTATCGGTAAATATAGTTTAACCTTTTCTTTAAAAGTTTGGGATGCGATCGGGATTTAAAACACGCAAGTTTGAAAAATTAAGTAACCGTTGACGTGATTTTTGAGAAAATATTCAGATGCTTAATGCTTGGCAAATATTTACTGGGGGTTTAAATGCAGTGTGGGGATTCTATAAGGGTGTTTTGAAATATTAAAATTTGACTAAGGAGCGTAATTTTAGGAAGGGATTAAGTGACGCAAACAGCTCCTTCTTTTTTTTGTGTTCATCTTTGAATCTTTCGGTTTCGGAATAATTATATTTTCAGGAAACGACGATTTTCAACTTTGTCAAGTTTGTTTCATATAGTGCGTCAAAGGCATTTGCGTTTGTTTAGCGAGCAACCGGATTTACTTAAATATTTTGTACCTGCTGGTGGTTGTCACGATGAGGTATCTTGTCATTAGCAAAACTGACCAAATCTTGATGGACGAGATCTCTCGTCGTTAGAAGAAAACTGACCAGCTCTTGATCTTGTCATTCAAAATCAGCAATATCTTGATGAAGAGATATCTCGTCATTAGCAAAATTGGTCAGATCTTGATGGAAAATATACATCGTCGAAACCACTTGGAGGGTTAAGCCAATTATGTGCAACGAAATATACTCCGTACTTACTTGTGAGGTCTGCAGTTATCTTCAGATTGAGAAATCCGATGAATCTTTGGTTTGAACCTCTGAGGGGGTTCACACGAAATATTTCACCTTTCAACATGCAGCCTCCCCAGTGATTCTAACCAGTTTTGACCTCCTTCTTCAATAGAATCTTTCCAAAGGATTCTCTTCCACGGAAAGCATCAATGAATCTTTCCAAAAGATTATATTATAAAGAAATATGAGAGTAGTAAAATATTTACAAATGATTCTATTCTAAGGAAATGAGCAGTAGAATCTATCTTTCGAAAGGATTGCATTCTATGGAAATGAGCAGTAGAAATCTTTGCAAAGGGTTATATTCTAAGGAAATGAGCAATATAATCGTTCCAAAGAAAGAGTCTATTCTAAGGCTGATATTAGTCTTTCTAAATTTTGAAAGAATCCATGGGATCTTTAAAAATATGTGTTTATTTAGTGTTCATGGATATGGTGTGCGGTAAAACAACACTGCACTAGCGGTAAATCTCGCTACGCTCAGAGGGCTAAATTTAATGGTCTTTACAAAACAGAGCATGTATATATTGTACTTATATTTAAGGTTGAACATTGTTTCAGATCAGCCAATAAAGCAGAACACGATTACCGTCATGTTCCGTAGCAAGTAGGGGGAAATGGGTAAATTATTCAACATAATGACTTGGCGAATTATTTATTGATAAGTGTTAGAGATTATATCCAAAGCATTGATATTCATTTTTATTCAGTAGGGGAAATTAATCCATCGAAATAAAAATAAATAGCTCACGTTTCATTTTGAATGGGTTTTCAATATATTTTTAAACACAAATGTTGTATTCCATCAAATCTGATTCATTTGATTTAGCACCCGTTAGCAGGTTCAGTGACTTTGCAAAGTTTTCTTGTGTGGTAGATCTGTGGTCATGTAATTACATCGCTAAATTATTGATTTTTTTTGGATCAACCCTCTGAGGGGTTCACATGTATAGTTCCACCTTACACCTGATTAAAATTATTTGGGGGCCATATCAGTTTTGTGTTCCAGGTAAATCTTTTGAGGAGGGTCGTATAATTGACTGGCCCGCAGGGAAAGCCTTTTCGTTGGGCCATATTTGGCCGGTGAGCTGGAAAACCTTTTGGAAGGGCCGTATCTGGCCAGAGGGCCCGATAAGATATTTGGTGGGAGTGGTAAAATATTTGGAGGGCTCTAGTAGTTCTGTGTGCTGGTTCAAATACTTGAGGATGTTTGTATCTGACTGCCATGCCGGAAAACCCTTTGGAAGGGCCGTATCTGGTAAAAATATTTGTCGGGCCATATTAGTTCTGTGTCCCGGGTAAACCTTTTGAGGAGGGCCGTATCTGGACTACGGGAGGGGTAAAACCTATCTTGAGGGTTATAAATGGCTTGCAGGCCGATTAAACCTATCAGGAGAACAGTATCTGCTTTGCAAGCAGGGTAAACCTACCCAGAGGGCCGTCTATGAACTGTGTGCCGGTTCAATCTATTTAGAGGGCCTGGTCAGGACTGCGGGCTTGATAAAAAATACGTTGAGTGCCATATTTGGTCTGCGAGCCCGATTAAAATATTTAGAGGGCAGTATCTGATCTCCGGGCCTGAGTTCAATTATCGCTACAATTGATTTATCTTACGTGTACCTACTGATTTATCTTTCGTTACGAGAGCAGTTATTTGTCAAGTAGCTGCTAACTCATATTTGTGATCGGATTCATACTTATATGTCTGTTATTGTCAGTTTGAGCCGTCTCACTAATCTTTCCTACATATTTTTAGGTAGCTCAGGCGTTGACCTCGTCATCTGACCGTGATTCAAAATTACGAAGTCTTGTCCTCGGATATTGGGATTGATCCCGGAACGTCGCCAATAGCCAGTTGTGTTGCTCCAATGCTAATTCACCCACCTATCAATTTCTAGTTAAATCAATTATTTCTTCTAGTACTTAAATTTTTAACATTCTGGACTAGAATTGAGTGGACGCGACCTATTTCGGAGCTGATCTTTCACTTGACGTCATAAGTTTTTATTTAGTTTTGAGGAATCTCCTTACACATGCCCTGCACATTGACTCTTACATTGCGCAGCAATCTAACTTCGATGTTAATTGATAACCATTGCATTTATTAACATTTAATAAATGATGACCCTTGACTAATGGCTCAAAGGAGATTCTAGACCACTATAAATATCCAGACTAGGACAGGAATTCAAACTCAGAACCTGTTGAACTTCGGATCAGTGACAACTACTCATTTACCACACTAAAATCTCTTTTCTAGATCTTGTAGTTAGGTAGATAGTCGAATATATGTCGCACTGAAGCATCACAGTAGGTTATTCGTATGTAAAGTAGTATCAAAGGTGAAAGAATGTTAAGAGAAAGCTCAAAGGATAAGTAGTTTCTTCATCATTTACGTAATTTTTATTATTTTATCAATTTTTATTATTGTTATGAATACAATGTTAAATTTACAATTTACATGATCGTTACAACATTGCATTTTGAATATATTCTGGGAATACTCCCCTTAACACTACTGGTGGTTGTCTAGACGAGGCATGTCGTCATTTGCAAAACTTACCAGATCTTGATAGACGAGATATCTCGTCATTAGAAAAAACTGACCAGATATTGATCTCATCATCATAACAAAATCGCAATGTCTTGATGACGAGATATCTACCCATTAGCAAAATTGGGAATATCTTGATGGACGAGGTATCTAGTCGAAACCACTTGGAGGCTTAATTTGACAAAATTTTTCGTCCCTTGAGTAATGACTTATCGAGGTTCTACTGTATTCCGTAGTACTGAAGTTCTTACCATACCAAATTGATGTCACCAATCCAAAAATAAACTTATTTTAGTCGGAACAAACCGCTAATTTGTGTAAGCTAATCGACCCATTGTTGCTAATCAGTGAACAGTCAAAGGCTGTATTAACCTTTTGCACCATCCTTTCCTTTAGTTTAGGCCATTGTAACCAAGTAATGATGCAGAAAATCTGAGAAAAGATTAACCTATTCAGGAAATATTTTGCAATCTGCAAAAGTGTTTAATTGTACATTTTCATTGAATTTAAATCCTTTTCAATTTTCTAAGGTATAATTAATTTAATGAGAAATTATTAAGTAAACAGATAATCGATTGTTCTTTTCATTTAATACGCGGATAATTCTTTTGACTTGCATAAAAAAAATGTTTTTTCTTTTTCCAGATGCTTATATTATGTAAGGATTAATAATTTTTAATTGTACTGATCTACTAAATTATTAACATCAGTAATTAACAAGTCTAAATGATTAATACGTCTTAAAATACTTCTTTTATTCCAAAATAAGTGTCGTATTTGTACATTTTTGCTTGGAATGTCTAGTAGCCTTTTCAATTTTGAAGTGAGCTGTACCAACTAGGACATTTGTTTACTGTATAAGAAGGAAATCTAAGAATGTCACTAGGACATCTTTTTTTATTAACCTCTTGAGGGATTTTTACTAACCCCTATGAGGGATAATTCCACCTCTCAACCTGCAGTCTTTTGTGCATAACTTCTAGCTAATTTTGATTTACTGGACTAATAGGATATTTCCACAGAATTCTATTCTAAGGAATTTAGCACAATAGAATATTTCCAAAGGATTCTATTAAAAGGAAAAGACCAATATAGAATCGTTCCAAAGGATTATATTCTAAGGAAAGGACCAATATAATCGTTCCAAACTATTCTATTGGTATGTTATCGTAATTCTTGGTTGGAATGTGATTGAGACGAAGCGAGTCTAATTAACCCCTGGTGGTTGTACCGACGAGGTACCTCGTCATTAGACAAATTGACCAGATCTTGATGGACGAGATATATCGTCCATCGAAATCTTTTCGTCATCTCGTCATTTGAAGAAAACTGACCAGATCTTGATCTCGTCATGATGAAAAAATCGATTATATATTGATGATGAGATATCTCGTCATTAGCAAAGTTTTTCAAATCTTGATGGACGAGATATCTCGTCGAAACCATTTGGAGAGTTAAATTAGCATGTTACAGAAACCAGGTGAAGACAAAACTTCTGTCAAGTTATTGGTATATTACCGTAATTCTTGGTTCGAATGTGACTGAGACCGATCAAGGTTAGTTAACCCTCTTGATGGTTGTCCCACCGTGGTATCTCGTCATTAGCAAAACTGACCAGATTTTGATTGACGAGACATCTCGTCATTACAATCTCAGACATCTCGAGACATCTCGTCATCTCGTCATTAGAAGAAAACTGACCAGATCTTGATCTCATCACTATAAAAATTTGATAATATCTTGATGGCGTTATACCTTGCCATTAGCAAAATTGGTCAGATCATGATGGATGAAATATGTCGTTGAAACCACTTGAAGGGCTAACCCTTCTGGTGGCTGTCCTGACGAGGTATTTCATCATTATAAAAACTGACCAGATTTTGATTGATTAAATATCTCGTAATTTGAAGAAAATTGATCAGATCTTGATCTCGTCATTATAAAAAATCGGCATTATTGTGATGGACGAGGTATCTCGTCATTAGCAGTCTTTCATATTTTGACGGACGAGATACCTCGTCGAAACCTCTTGGAGGATTAAATTAAAGAGCATAATTACAAACAATAACGGTGATATAAACTCAGAAAATCGCCCCTAAAATAGTTTTATTAGTATTATTTCAATCAGTTCAAGTGCGTAACTCCGCCTCGTCCATTACACCCAATATGGAAATGTAGCAATCATTTAACCGAGTTATCTACAGAAGCAATCACGGGGAGAAAATCACCTGACTGCGAAAATCTCTTCCCTGCACACTTTCAAATTTATTCCATCTTTGGTTCGTGCATTCGACAACGCCATTCATCATGACACCCTCCAATCCGAAGCGTAACTAGACTCTAAAAAGCACTCGGCGAGGTGTATTATTTTTCAAACAAAACCGAGGATAATGCTTTGAATACGACTGATGTAATCTATCTGCAAGATCATTGTAATTATAGCCCCTTTGCTTTATCAGGTGGCGCGTAATAGCCGTCAAATTGCCTTCGTGTCTGCCTGCTGTTGTTAATATTTGGCCGGCCATCATTTGTATTGCTTTGGTTCGGTCACCTCTGAAGCGTGCGCCATCAACGCTTTCATTGATTTGGGTTCGGGTTAAGCATCAGTGCCAAGTGTTTCAAATCGGAGTAAAGGAAGAAAAATGGGGAAATTTCCCTCGTTTTTGCTATCTAACAGGAAGGTGGAACTGAGGAGAAATATTGCATTTTCCGTTTTGAATTTATCACCAGAGAAGCTTGGAGAACTTTTAGGGTGATGTAGCTTCTTGTGGATCGAATAAAATTTTAGTTGTTTGCTACACTATGCAACTAGAATTTGTAGTGCTTAATACGTGGAGGTGGAAGTTAAATCTTTAATTCTTTTTATCCTCCAAGTTATTTCAACAAGATATCTGATCATCAAGATTTTCGATTTTTTATGATGACGTGATCAAGCTATTGTCAACTTTTTTCTTTTAATGACGAGACTTCTAGTCCATCAAGATGTGGTCAGTTTTTCTTATGACAAGATACCAGGAGAGTTCATACCAACTATATGAAAATTCAAATCTTGATAGAGTTAATTTACCATACAATCCAATCAGTGCCAAGTGTTTCAAATCGAAGTAAAGGAAGACAAATTGGGAAATTTCGTTAGTTTTTGCTATCTAGCAGGAAAGTGGGGACAGAGGAGAAATATTGCATTTTCAGTTTTGAATTTATCACTAGAGAAGCTTGGAGAACTTTAATAAAATTTCGATTGCTGCTACAATATGCAGCTAGAATTTGTAGTGCTTTATACTTTAAGGTGGGAGTTGGATCTTTAATTATTTTTAATACCAACTAAATCAAAATTCAAATCGTTAATTTACTACAGGCTGTCTTCATTTCTGTTGAGAGGAATAGTGAAATTTCGTAGACTTCTATAGACTGAATCCATGGATTTTTTCAACTTTTGGGATATTCTTGGTCCTTAGAAAAGAATCTTTTGGAAAGATTATATTGGTGATTTCCTCATAGAAGAATCTTTTAGAAAAATTCTTTTAATCAAGAAGGTCAAAAGTGCTTAGAAGACGCGCAGAATAGACTGCAGGTTGCAAAGTGGAATTACATGAATTAGTTATATAAGTTATCTATCATAAGTTATTTATCATAAATCGCTTATTTTATTCCTATTTATCATATATTGTTACAAAGAAATATAATAAAAAGTAAAGCAACATTAATTTTTTTTTTGATGCATGACATTGTATTGATTTAACAATTGTTTTAATGTGTGGTTCGATTTTTGTAGCATAAAAGAGCAAAATCGATTCTAAATTTTCATTAGTCAAGCAGTTCCTATTTTTCGATTTGTTAAAATTTCATGACAGAAAGTTTTGTTCACAGATATATATTGACCCAAAGAGGCTTGCGCATTATGATGCATTATCTAACAACGATTTAGAATTGTTTTTATCCAACACAACGGTAGAAGTTTAATAAACTGTTTTCACTAAATTTATTTCGCAGGTTCACACCGTTTTGCATGTCGATAAGTTCAAGCTGTACTGATTCGGGTGCATTTTCAGATAAATTGGCAAAAGCTTTACTAAAAAAAATCTAGCTAAGGTTTTACTTATTGAAAATCTGAAAAACGATCCTTGAAGGCTGATATCAAATTACCGATCTTTTCAACATATAGTCTTGAAGTTGGCTCTTCAGAAACTTTCTTGTAATTAGGAAAATGGACGCCACAGCTATTTGTTGTGCACATGTGAAACTTTAAAAAATTACCTATCGTGTGACGTGTTAAAGTTAAAATAACACATGGTGAGGCGGGCCGCCAGCAAATCAACGGAGGGCCACATGAGGCCCGCGGGCCATAGTAAGTGCATCCCTGCAGTTGAGTGACAAATGAAACCATTCGAAATTATGACTTTTTAGACTTTATGAAAAATAAGAATATCCGAAGGTTATTGGTGGTCCAAAAGGGGAGCCGTACGTGGGGGATGGTTCTCGTTAAATCTGCAGCGCCTCAAATATCCTCATGTTGGCGTGGTTAAGTTTGGAGAGTGGGGTGCCAGATCAGGTGTGACCTCGTCATCTGAACGTGGTTCAAAATTACGTGATGTTGTCCTTGATCTTTCCCTTCGGGATTGGCCCCGGACTGTCACCAATAGCCCATTGTGTTGCTCAAGTGTGACGTTAATTGAAATACCTACCTACCTACCGAAAGGGAGAAAAATTCAATTTCTTAGCCCCAACCAATAATTATAAACACGAGAAAAAGTCAAAAATCATCCGCACTTTATTTTTTAAATTTATTTACACAATTGTAGGGGGTTGAGCAAGTTCGTCATTCTTCTACATAGTCTCCTTCCTTTTCGATGCACTTGGTCCAGAGGTCCACAAGTTTGCGTATTCCCTCCGTATAAAGAAGGTTTTCGATTGGTCACCCAATCATTTATGCACCGCTTCCCCCACTTTGTCTAATTTGCAGAGAACACGCTACATTGTCGATGGTAACTCGCCAGTTTGCCAGTACCATTTCTCGAGTTTGCTGAATCTTCTTGTCAGTGACGGAGTCTGATGGACGTTCTTCTTCGTGCATCACGTATGTCCTGCCTCTTTTAAACTTCTCGATCCACTCATACACATTTCTACTTGGTAGAGCACTGTCCCCGTATTGTGTTGTAAGCCTCCGATGATTTTCAGCCCCTGGCACACCTTCCGACCAAAGAAATAGGATCACTGCTCTTTCTTCCTCCTTGGCGCACATTGCTAGCGGAGTGGCCATGTTTATACTGGAGCAGAAGCAAGAAAAATGACGCCAACAAGGTCAAATTTCGGTAACGTGACCATAGTGGTATCAACTCTAAGCATGCATACGCAGAAGGCAGAGTGACAAACCTAAAAATGTGTTATAACGAAAGTGCGGATAATTTTTGACTTACCCTCGTATATTAATTCTCGGGATGGAAAACGAAATTAAAAGACTGTCGCACAACAGTATAGGTGAGAAAAGTGGATCATTTTGCTTAACCCTCCAAGTGGTTTCGACGAGATATCTCGTCCATCAATATCTCGTCAATTTTGTTAATTATGAGAGATACCACGTCCAAACAAACACCAAGAGAGTTAAGGGGACAGAAAACTTTCAAAATCACCAAAATCAATCGAAAAATGGATTTTTTAATTTTAGCGTTAAAAATTAATTGATATAAAACTTAACAAATAGTAAAACGAATTTTTCAATTAAAATCGCTTTTGACAGTTGCATATAGAACAACATAAAATCTACACTTGATAAGGGTATAGTTAAGTCCATTACAAAAAATAATTTTTCTCCGATTCAGATTTTTTGACATTGTTTTGATTTCGAAATGCTCCATGCTCATCTGGATTAAATAGATTTCGTTGAAATTTTTTTGAATAATCCTTGTAATAAAGTAAAAACGAAAAATTCATTATGATTTCAAATTTTGAAATTTCGGTTTTAAATGTTTGCTTAACCTATGCGCTTTATGCAAAATTTTAGGTGTTTTAGTACAATTTGTTATGCTTTCAATTTAGTTTTAAACTTACCAAATAGTCTTAATTTGATTTACATTTATACAAACTATTATGAGAAATAAAATTTTGACAACGCGGGAAAAATTAATACACATGGGACATATCAATGTTTGCTGATTTATCAAGATTTTTGACAACGCTTTATGTTTTAGATTCCGCACAACTTAATATTTTGAACGAAACGTTACATACAGGCTTTTTAATAGAAATCAGAGTCAATTTTTTTTATTATTTTTAAGAATTATTTTGTAATTTAATTTTTATTATTTTATAAGAATAGGATAATAACTAAAAGTTTTGAGTCTTTGTTCTTTTAAAAATATTTAATCAAAGTAAATTTCAAACGGTTCAGGATATGTCATTAAAACAAATCGAGACAGCTTAATAATTTCGGGAAAACAGTTATTGGTTTGTGTAGAAATACCACAATCATGATTGCTTTCCTCTCTTGCATAGGGATCTAATAATAATAAGGTAATATTGGATCAGATAACTGTTGGATAGTATTGTATAAACAGTATGCCAAGAATTCTATGGATTGTGTTACATCAAAGTCCAAAGATTTGGTAATCAGATATGATTTTTCCGATTTAGTATTTATCTGAGGTAAAATATTTCTGCACGCGTAGAATTAGTAAATTAATAATAGTGAAAGTATTTGGTTACATAAATTTATTAGCATCATTCAAGGATACATGAGATTTATTAGTCAGTAGTTGACTCATTTGCGTACGTTATTCATGAAAAATTACCCATTGGAGCTAATTTGATATTGTACTTTAAATGTTTCGCTGATTCCGGAAATTAAATCGTTCGAAGATCATGCCAAATTTCACATGCATTGTGTTTGGTTTTTGGGTTTCAGAGAGTGAATCATTTTTCAATTTAACTCTCTGAGCGTCTTAAGATTTCTGATTAGTGTAGTGTTGCTTTTCCCACATAGCACATTTAATGCCTAAATGACCACATCTTACTAAAATATTCATCGATTCTTTCAACTTTCAGATAGATTCTATTGGTTCTTTCCTTAGAATCGAATAATTTGGACCGATTCTATTGGTTCTTTCATTGGAATAGAGTCCTTTGGAACGATTCTATTGGTCCTTTCTGTAAAATAGAATCTCTTGTAAAGATTTTATCTGTCCTTTCCTTAGAGTAGAATCTCTTGTAAAGATTTTTTATCTGTCCTTTCCTTAGAATAGAATTTCTTGTAAAGATTTTATATATGATTTCCTTAGAATAGAATCTCTGGTGAAGATTTTATCTGTCCTTTCCTTAGAATATAATCCTCTGGAAAGATTCTACTGGTACTTTCCTTAGAAAAGAATCACTTGGAAGTTTCGATCGGTCCTTTCCTAAAATAGAATTGTTTTTTAAAGATTCAATGACTCCTTTCCTTAGAATGGAATCCTCTGGAAATATTCTATTGGTCCTCTCCTTAGAATAGAATAATTTAGAATGATTCTACCTATCCTAACCTTAAAATAAAATCATTTGGAAATATTCTATCTCTCCTTTCCTAAAATACAATTATTTAGAAATATTATTTTCCCAATTTTCTTAGAATGGAATCCTCTGGAAAGATTCTATCGGTCCTTTCTTTAGAATCGAGCCATTTGAAAAGATTCTATCTCTTCTTTCTTTAGAATAGAACCCTTTGGAAAGATTCTATTGGTCAAGAAAGTGAAAACTTGTTAAAAGGGGTTCTTGAAAGACTGACGATTGTAAGGTGGAATTAAGAGTGCGAACACCTCAGAGGAATAAAGGTACATTTACATTACTTCTCTTTTTTTATAGATAAATATCAGTTGTTACACGCATAAGTACATAGTGAAAAATATTCCAAATACATAATCATGTAAACAGTACATGTGCACACGTAAACACCTGTATATATCATGACCAATTATCCTATAGGGCTTATTTTGTAGATTTCTTATGATATATCACATGAAGCTGCCAGTGACCCTTTTAACCCTCCAAGATTTCGACGAAATATTTCGTCTTAGGAAAACTGACCTGATCTTGACGGACAAGATATCTCGTCATTAGAAAAAACTGACCTGATCTTGACGGACAAGATATCTCGTCATTAGAAAAAACTGACCAGATCTTGATCTTGTCGTCATTAAAAATTAGTAACATCTTGATGGTATTATCAAAATTGGTCAGATCTTCATGAACGAGATATATCGTCAACTTGGAGGGTAAAATGTTATTAATTTTAATTTTGACCTGGATTTTGAAATAAGGCTATTTATTAATTTTTATAAACATATATTGTTCTATTTTTACCCTACAAGTGGTTTCGACGAGATATTTCGTCATTAGGAAAGCTGACCTGATATTCATGGACGAGATACCTCGTCATTAGAAAAAAGCTGGCTAGATCTTGATTTCGTCATAATAAAAAAATTGGCAATATCTATATGACGATATATCCCGTCCTTAGCAAAATTGGTCAGATCTTCATGGAAGAGATATCTCGTCGAAACACCACTTAGAGGGTAAAAGATTATTCAATTTGACTTCGAGCTCCAATTTCGAAAAAAGGCCATTTATTGGTTTTTATAAGCGTATTTGGTTGTATTTTTAGTATTTAATATATCCTTTTGGAAATGAATAAAAATTACGTTTTAACCACTAAAGAAAGAGACGAAAGTTCCAAAACGCTTTCGTGTACTGTGCAAGGGTTTCCTGTAATTGTCATATTTCAACACAAGGGGTGTAAACACCGAACCTGACAATTTTAAAACGATAGAAATGTTTCGAAAAGACCCCGAAAACTGCAGTTGTAAGGATAACAACATTTTAGCAAAATGGACAAACACGCGTAAAGCGTTTGAACGAGTTTCGCAATTAGTCGCGGATATTACAGAGTACACGAAATTCTAAATCTAACTATTCTTATTTCCGCTTCAGACCACCTGAGGTACATGTGTCCAAGGGTTGGGGAGAAGGTACAAAAGTCTGAGGGTCATTATGTTTAGTTTTAACCAGCTAAGTATTGCGAGGTTTCCGAGTAGTGTAGTATTGTTTTTACCCCACAAGTAACCACATCTATTGGTTGAAAGAATCCATGGTAGGTAGGTATCTTAATTATCGTCGCACTGGAGCAGCACAACGGGCTATTGGTGACGGTCCGGTATCAAACCCGAAGGGAAAGATCCGAGGACATCACGTAATTTTAACTGTGGTGAGATAACGAGGTCACACCTGAGCTGGCACTCCGCTCTCCAAATTTCTACACCACGCCAACTTGAGGAAATTTGAGGCCACAACAGATTTAAATGCACCAGCCCCTTTGTACACGGAGGTCTTTGGTTGGATTCGACCTCGCTACTCTCCGTTTGCTAATCCGTTACTCTCTCAACTGGGCTACCTCGGTCCGAAAGAATTCATGGATCCCTTGAACCTTTAAAAAGATTTTATTGTTCCTTTCCTTAGAGTAGAATCCATTGGAAGATTCTATTGCCTCATTTTGTAGATTAGTCCTTTGGAAAGATTCTATTGGCCCTTTCCTTTCATTACCATCATTTGGAAAGATTTTATTGTTCCTTTCCTTAGAGTAGAACCATTTGGAAAGATTCTATTTTGGTCCTTTCCTTTCATTACAATCATTTGGAAATAATTTATTGTTCCTTTCCTTAGAGTAGAACCATTTGGAAAGATTCTATTTTGGTCCTTTCCTTTCATTACAATCATTTGGAAATAATTTATTGTTCCTTTCCTTAGAGTAGAACCATTTGGAAAGATTCTATTTTGGTCCTATCCTTTCATTACAATCATTTGGAAATAATTTATTGTTCCTTTCCTTAGAGTAGAACCATTTGGAAAGATTCTATTTTGGTCCTTTCCTTTCATTACAATCATTTGGAAAGATTTTATTGTTCCTTTCCTTAGAGTAGAACCATTTGGAAAGATTCTATTTTGGTCCTTTCCTTTCATTACCATCATTTGGAAATAATTTATTGCTCCTTTCCTTAGGGTAGAACCATTTGGAAAGATTCTATTGGTCAAGAAGATCAAAATAGGTTAGAAATCATGGCAGGTTGTAAGTCCGGGTGAACCCCCTCAGAGGCTTAAAAATCGATACGCGTACTTAAATTTAATTTACGATTTCTGTTTTGTGACTATGTATACATGTCGGGTGTTTCCATTGACAATTAGAAAGTTTAAATAGAATTTGATATAGAAACTGCCTCTCATGTACATTTTATGCAAATGAATTATAGAAGACTATCTTACCACTATCTTTTGGTACCTTTGCCTTCGCTCTACTCTAAACGCGCAGAGGGTATGCTCATTACGCTAGTAACATGCGAGTTGTAGGCGGCGCAGATTCTATTACTCCCCAGATGTATTTTTTCTAAAACTCTCATTGTGTTTGTATGTCCATTTACTTGAATTGTCTGTCTTGTGTTTGGAACAGCTTGACCAAATATGGCCCTTGCGCCATAAAAATAAACACACTTGACCAAATAACCACATCTATTGAGTGCAAGAATCCGTGGATTCTCTCACACAATTGATTAGGCCACTGAGCGTTCAAATCTCTCTTACAGACATGAACTCTATGAAAAAATAGTTGCTTGGTATGAATGGACAAAGCTTTATAGAAAGATTGGAGTCTGAAGGGTGTTTAACCTTTCTTAACCCGCTGAGCGACACAAGACTTGCGAATAGTGTAGCATTGCCTTTAGGATACAACACGCTTAAGGACTAAATAAGTACATCTTTCAAAAGAATCCAAGGATCCTTTCAACCATTTTAAGCATTCCATTGGTCCTTTGCATGGAATGGAATTCTTTAGAACTATTCTATCCGTCCTTTCCTTAGAATAGAATTCTTTGGAAAAAATTTTATTGACGCATTTCTCAGAATATAATCATTCTGAAAGATTTTACTGTTCATTTCCTTAGAACAGAAACCTTTGGAAAGATTCCGTTGATCCTCTCCTCGTAATAAAATCCTTTGGAAAGATTCTATTGCTCGTTTCCTTGGAATAGAATCCTTTGGGAAAATTCTATCGCTCCTTTACTTGGAATAGAATCCTTTGGATAGGTCAAAGAAGGTCAAAATTGCTTAGATGTAATGCAGGGAAGACTAGGTTACAAAGTGGAATTATGTATGTGAACCCTTCAGTGTTAAAACGTTCAATGTATCACAAGAAGCATCAAATATCAGAATAAAACCTGTAATTGATTCATCTTCCAATCACTACAAGTTCCATAAGTTATGAAACTTTAAATCGAATTGTTAAGCGTATGTTTTGGCAGCTATGTACAGATGAGATGATTTAAATCGTTTAAATATTTCCCCATATGGATTTCAATCTCAAATATTGTCATATCATATTATCGTATTAAATTACTTTTATTGAAAAACTTTTGTATTCATTCAAAAGAAACTTAATAGAATTTCACGAACTAATTTATCTATTTTAGTTTTATACGATGCTATTGAGATTCAAAAGGTCGGGATGCTTTGTACGCAAGGTATGCGAAGTGTATACAAATCTGAATTGAAGTTGCATGATAGTTCGAAATAAAGCAAGTTTTTAATCTTTAAGTTCTGTTTTTTTTTAACTTTTTAGTGAAGAGGTAGGTAGTTGAATTAACGGCGCACTGGAGAAACACAGCACGCTATTGGCGACGGTTCGAGATCTATCCCTAAGGGAAAGATCAGAGGGCAACTCCTCGTAATTTTGAATCAGGGTCAGATGAAGAGATCATAAATGAGCTGGCACCACACTCTCCGAACTTCCACATCACGCCAACGGGAGGACATTTGATGCCACGACAGATTTAATGTGCTCCAGCCCCCACGTACACGGCGGTCTTTGGTTGGATCAAGTTTCGAACTCGCAACTCTCCGGTATATTTCTTGTATAGAGAGCAGATTTCAGTGGCTTTAATTTCATGGCAGTATCTTATTAAGCTCATTTTTACCGATATCAGTAACTGCTTGAGCTTGCCGGTTCTGCAGCCATATTAGTCCCTTTTTCTTTACAATGGTGTGTGGGATTGTTATTTTGCACTGCAGTGTATATGGCATGTTTTTAGAGTTGACAATGTTGTAAAAACACTTAAAATAATAAACAGGTCAAATGACTAGTCACGGTAAAATGAGGTATACTTCATTTGTATGTTGGATGAAGAGGGAGATGAAGAGACATAAATGCTGCTAAATTAATTTTATAAACATTTCAGGAAAAGTAAAGTCTATTGAGGGAAAGCGATGAAAGTTAAAATATAATTTTAAGTCGGAATTTTAAAACGAATTATCCGGCCAGCTTGGTAAATTTAGTGTTAAATAATGAAAAGTTAAAAATGTACGCTTTATATAAAAAGTTGACTCACTTCGAGAAGGGATTTATCTCAAAGTGGTTAGATAAAACAGTCGAAGCAATTTATGAAAACCCCATAACATGATAAAACTTAAAGAGTCGAAATCTTAAAACATTTGTATGTAGGATACAGGGAGAGGTGAAGACAAAAATATACTACTAGATTAATTTTATAAAAATTTCAGGAAAAGTCGTAACGTCAATTGAGGAAAAGTGATAAAACTTAAAAAGGAATTTTAAGTTGAAATTTTAAAACGGGTCATTTAACCCTCTTGGTAAATTTAGTGTTAATCCTTCTGTTGATTGTCTCGCCAAGCTATCTCGTAATTGAAAGAAAACTGACCATGTCATGATCTCGTCATCATCAAAAAATCGTCAATATCTTGATGTCGATATATCTCCTCATTAGCAAATATAATCAGATTTTGATGGACGAGATATCTTGAAACCATTTGAAAGGTTAAATAAAAGCAGTTAAAAGTTTACTCCTTACATAAGAGGTTGACAGGCATTGGAACGCATATTTCCATTTATCGCATGCCATAGCCATTTATAGCAAAGTGATAAAACAAAAACATTCGAAGTAGTTTATGCAAACCACATAAAATGATAAAACTTCATTTGACCAGCTTGGTAAATTTAGTGGTAAATACAGTTAAAAATTTACGTGTTATATAAATTGACAGGAACTTCGAGCAGATATTTGTCTCAAAATGTCTAAATAAAAACAATCGAAGTAATTTATGCAAACCAAACAAAATGATAAAACTTCATTTGACCGTCTTGGTAAATTTAGTGATAAATAAAGTTAAAAGTTTACGCGTTATATAAGTTGACAGGCACTGCGAGCAGACATTTATCTCAAAGTGGTTAAATAAAAACAGTTGAAGTAATTTATGCAAACTTCATAAAATGATCCGTTTATACCTGACTTCCCAGCCACTTTAAAAAGGGAGACCCCGATTTTTTCCGGGTTCATATTTAAACACGTTTTCTGCCGGAGTTTCTCATTCCAAAATATGCGCAGTATAATAGCGGCGGCCTTCTCTCAGCTACTTCATCAGCCCCTGCTTCAAACTCGTTATACTCAAAAATAGAAGAAAAAGAAGGAAATCTTAGAATCAAAAATAGCGAGAAAAATTCCGAAAAAAGTCCGATGCCCTTGAGTAAATAAAGTTCTTGCCGCTCCAAATCTCATCTCCATACTTTGCCATTTCTTAAGAAATCTCGGATTCATAAAGCAAGTGGAAAAGAAAGCAAACTGAATTTCAAAGCAGCTGTAGGGATGGCTAACAAACTGAATTGTGGAATACAACACAGTAAAGAGAATCTACGCTTAGAAATTACTTCGGAGATAGTGCAGGAAAAAGTGTATTCGCCGTACTGGATTGGAGCTCGTATGGTCGTGAAAATACATTTTTGCACTTAGAAAGTTTTGTTCCTTTGCTTGTCCCGTGGAGAAGCTGTATTGTATGTGCTTGGATTAATACGAATCCGCTATTGGTATGGCTTAGACTTTGATTTTACTTTCGAAGTCTACTCAACTTCGGGGCAGATTGATTTTTCTCTTGTGTGCAAAAATCAGTTCGAGTTTTCAGGATGTCATAAGGAATCGGGATTTCTTGAGTAAGTACCCTTAAGCGTTTTCCTTGCTATTCGTTTCTGAAATATACGCTATTTTGTAAAACTTATAGGTATTAAAATGAAAATTGTCAATTGTCAATGGGCTCACAATTTTTCGGACCGAAATAAACTTTCCAAGCATTATTTGAGTCTGTCTTTTGAGCCTTTGTCTTAATTTGTCCTTTTTTGAAAATTTGTGTTTTTTGAAAAAAATCTTTTTTTTCAAAAATGTTTTTATTTTAAATTCGTCTTTTTGAAAATTAGTCGTTTTTTGTAAATTCGTCTTGAAAATTATCTTTTATGAAAATAAAACTGAATAATAGAATACAACACAGCAAAGAGAATCTACGCTTAGAAATTACTTCGGAGATAGTGCAGGAAAAAGTGTATTTGCCGTACTGGATTGGAGTTCGTATGGTCGTGAAAATACATTTTTGCACTTAGAAAATTTCGTTCCTTTGCTTGTCCCGTGGAGAAGCTGTATTGTGTGTGCTTGGGTTAATACGAATCCGTTATTGGCATGGTTTAGACTTTGATTTTACTTCCGAAGTCTACTCAACTTCGGAGCAGATTGATTTCTCTTGTGTGTAAAAATCAGTTCCAGAACTTGCAAGATATCAGAATATATAAAAGGATCGGTATTTCTTAAATGTCCCCTTAAACGTTTTGATACGAAAAAGAAATACTCTGTCACTATTACTTTTTAAAATATATTATATTCCTCGTACTTTCAGATCCTCATCGAGACAACCACCAGGAGGGTTAATGCAAAGTTTATGACCACCTTGTGTTCCATATAGTGGAATTTCGATCATGGTGTTTAAGATATACTGACTAGCAGCAATCCCAAAATTTCATAAGTTTTTCTCTAATGCTACTTCTATCTCTTCCAGGGTCACGGTAGCCCGGTTGGAAGAGCAACGGATTAGCAATCGGAGAGTTGCGAGTTCGAATCCAGCCAAAGACCATCGTGTACAAAGGGGGCTGATACACGTTAATTCCGCCGTGGCCTCAAATATCTTCACGTTGGCGTAGTGTGGAAATTTGGAGAGTGGGATGCCAGCTCAGGTGTTGCCTCGTCATCTGACCTTGGTTCAAAATTACGTGGTGATATCCTCGGAACTTTTCCTTCGGGATTAATTCCGGACCGTCACCAATAGCCCGTTGTGTTGATCCAGTGTGACGTTAGTTAAAATACCAGCCAAATCTATCTCTTCCAATCCAAAGACTGAAGACATACACTGGGAACAAATATATACCCTAATGAGACGTTCCAGGTTTTAACGAGATATTTCGTCCATCACGATATGATCGATTTTGCTAATGACGAGACAACGAAACTGCCCTATTACTCCAAGTAGGAAAAACCAATTGTACCTTGCCCAGAACTATGACAGTTTGAAATAGGTTCCCGTATCAAACTGGCCACTACAAAGAATCCTTGGAAACACAGATCCCTCAAGAGACCTTCTGGGAGCAAAGACCATCAGCAATCGGTCTGAGTTCCCACATGTAATAAGAGCCGCGGTGTTTTATTGCCGACTCTACTTTAATAAGGTAAAGTTTTATGGAAGACTAAGGGGTCTGGCACGCAGCATACTATAGCTTACGCAAGAGCTGTTAAAAAACAGTATGCGTGAAAGAACAGTTACTCGTAGCTGGAAGAAGCATATTGTTCACTTTATATGTTCTTCCTTTTACATAATTATTAATGACGAGATATCTCGTTCATCAAGATGTGATCACTTTTGCTAATGACGAGACACCTCTTCGAGATAAAACTGTCCTATTACTCCAAGTAGGAAAAACAAATTGTACCTTGCCCAGAACTATGACAGTTTGAAATAGGTTCCCGTATCAAACTGGCCACTACAAAGAATCCTTGGAAACACAGATCCCTCAAGAGACCTTCTGGGAGCAAAGACCATCAGCAATCGGTCTGAGTTCCCACATGTAATAAGAGCCGCGGTGTTTTATTGCCGACTCTACTTTAATAAGGTAAAGTTTTATGGAAGACTAAGGGGTCTGGCACGCAGCATACTATAGCTTACGCAAGAGCTGTTAAAAAACAGTATGCGTGAAAGAACAGTTACTCGTAGCTGGAAGAAGCATATTGTTCACTTTATATGTTCTTCCTTTTACATAATTACTAATGACGAGATATCTCGTTCATCAAGATGTGATCACTTTTGCTAATGACGAGACACCTCTTCGAGATAAAACTGCCCTATTACTCCAAGTAGGAAAAACAAATTGTACCTTGCCCAGAACTATGACAGTTTGAAATAGGTTCCCGTATCAAACTGGCCACTACAAAGAATCCTTGGAAACACAGATCCCTCAAGAGACCTTCTGGGAGCAAAGACCATCAGCAATCGGTCTGAGTTCCCACATGTAATAAGAGCCGCGGTGTTTTATTGCCGACTCTACTTTAATAAGGTAAAGTTTTATGGAAGACTAAGGGGTCTGGCACGCAGCATACTATAGCTTACGCAAGAGCTGTTAAAAAACAGTATGCGTGAAAGAACAGTTACTCGTAGCTGGAAGAAGCATATTGTTCACTTTATATGTTCTTCCTTTTACATAATTACTAATGACGAGATATCTCGTTCATCAAGATGTGATCACTTTTGCTAATGACGAGACACCTCTTCAAGATAAAACTGTCCTATTATTCCAAGCAGGAAAAACAAATTGTCCCTTTCCCAAAACTGATGACAGTTTAAATTAGGTTTTCCATCAGACTGGCCACCACTGGGTAGTTTCCGAAACGGAGATAAACCATTAGGAGGGTTAAGTCAATATATGTGTTGGGGGTAAAAGTCACTACACTACTCGGTAATCTCGCGATGATTAGAGGGTTAATTAATGCAAAGTTTATGATCACCCTGTGATCCACACAGAGCAATTGTGATCATGGTGTTTAGGACAGATCAAAGGTGGAAGGTAGAAACCCAAAGTTCCATCAGATATTCCCTAACGCTTCCACTTCTTTCTCGTTAAATCCAAAGAATGAAGAGATATCCCTGGGAACACAGAGCCTTACCCTCGCGAGACCTTCCGGGGACAGAGACCATCAACAGTCGGTCTGAGTTCTCACTTGCAACGAAAGCCGTGGTGCTTTATTGCCGACTCTACTTTCATAAGGTAAAGTTTTATGGGAGGCTAAGGGATGTGGCAAAAAGCATTCTATAGCGTGTGCAAGGCTGTTAAAAAACCACCACGCGTGAAAGAATCGTTACTAATAATTGTAAGAAACAGATTCTTCATTATAAATGTTCTTTTTTACATAATTGCTAATGACGAGATATCTCGTCCATCAAGGTCTGATAACGTTTGCTAAAGACGAGACACCTCTTCGAGATAAAACTGCCCTATTAGTTCAAGTATAAAAAACAAATTGTCCCTTGCCCAGAACTGGTGACAGTTTGAAAAAGGTTTCTGCATCAGGCTGGCCACCAAAAGGCAGTTTTCGACGCGAGGATAAACCACCAGGAGGTTTAAGTCATTATGTGTTTTGGGCTGTAAAAGCAACACTACACTACTCGGAAACCTAGTACTCAGCGTATAACGCAAAGTTTGTGTAACAGGCTGGCCTCAGTAGGACAGTTTTCGACGCGAAAAGAAAACACCAGGAGGGTTAAGTCTGTTGTCTGTTTGGGGTAAAAGCAAAACTACACTACTCGGAAATTCCGTGATGCTCAGAGGGTTAATTAATGCAAAGTTTAA
Source organism: Meta bourneti (assembly GCA_933210815.1). Classification (NCBI taxonomy): domain Eukaryota; kingdom Metazoa; phylum Arthropoda; class Arachnida; order Araneae; family Tetragnathidae; genus Meta; species Meta bourneti. Next base: position 84,837,976 of record OW119934.1, read on the forward strand.
GATCGCCTTGTATTTCACACAGTTGAAGTGTGATCATGGTGTTTAGGGTGGATCCAAGGTGTAAGATAGAATCCCGAATTTCCGTCAGATATTCCCTAAAGCTTCCACTTCTATCTCTTTCAATCCAAAGAATGAAGATATATCCCTGGGAACACAGAGCCTTACCCTCGTGAGACCTTCCGGGTACAAAGACCATCAGCAATCGGTCTGAGTTCCCACATGTAATGAAAGCCGTGGTGCTTTATTGCCGACTCTACTTTAATAAGGCAAAGTTTTATGGGAGACTAAGGGGTCTGGCACGCAGCATACTATAGCGTGCACAAGAGCTGTTAAAAAACCACCATGCGTGAGTACAAACTTGAAAGAACCGTTACCGGTAGCTGAAAGAAACAGATTGTTCACTATAAATGTTCTTTTTTTTACATTTTTAAAGTTCTTGGGGCGGGAGAACAAATAATTTACGCCCTCGCTGCTTGTTCCATTCAGGGAACCACTTCTTTCGAGTTTTGCGATTTCTTTCAATTAGAATCACATGAAATTCTCATGAGACAAAACCTAATGAAAACAGAATGGCCGGTTTGGATGCAGCGTTTTCTTTTCGCATGAATGTAAATGCCGAATTCTGAGTAGTGGAGGATTGAATGAAAAAGAAACATTAACCGCTTGTGATAATCCAGGAATTTAAATTTCTGCCTACATTTTACATAAATGTTTATTTTGATTTCTGAGGGGAAAGAGTTCGAAATCTTTGTGAAAGGAACGGCGCATGTCTGGAGATTCAAATGCTAGCCATATTTATTTGAATGCTTTCATTGTGAAGACTGTGGTTCATGCATATTTCATACTAGCTATTTATTAAGCTCTTTTATTTATGATTAGCTAGGATTTTATATTTCTATTAAGCTAATTTATTTATGATTATTTAAGATCTTAGAGAGATATCCTTATTAAGCTCTTTCATTTATGAGTAGTTCAGATGTTAGATTTTTATAAGCTCTTTCATTTGATTAGTTTGGATTTTAGATTCTTATTAGGCTCTTTAATTTATAATTATTTAAGTTCGGAATCTTTGTCTTTGGAACAGCGCATGTCTGAAGATTCAAACGCTGGCCATATTTGAATGATTTCATTGTGAAGACAGCGATTCATGCATATTTCATACTAGCTATTTATTAAACTATTTTATTTATGATTACTTAATATCTTAGATATTTATTAAACTCTTTAACTTATGATTAGCTAGGATCTTAGATTTCAGATAAGATATAATTTATGATAATTTAAGATCTTAGGAATGGAAATGTCTGAAAATTCGAACGCTAGCCAAATTTATTTGAATTATTTCATTCTGAAGCCTTCAAATCATGCATATTTCATTCTAGCTATTCATTAAGTTCTTTTATTTGTGATTACTTAAGATCTTAGATATTTATTAAGTTCTTTAATTTTTATGATTATCTCGGATCTTAGATTTCTATTAGGTTATTTTATTTATTATAATTTAAGATCTTATATATTTGTTAAGCTCTTTAATTTATGATTAGCTAGGATCTGAGATGTCTGTTAATTATTTAAGATCTTAGATTCTTATTAAGCTCTTTTATTTATGGTTACATAAGTTCGGAATCTTTGTTTTTGGAACAGCATATGTCTGGCAATTCAAACGATAGCCATATTTATTTGAATGCTTCCATTTTGAAGACTAATTCATGCATATTTCATAATAGCTATTTATTAAACTCTTTTATTAATGATTATTTAAGATTTTAGATATTTATTTAGCTCTTTAATTTATATTTAGCTAGGATCTTAGATTTACTTTAAGTTCCTTTGCTTATGACTAGCTAGGATAAATTTTTAAGCTCTTATTTATGATTAAGTAAGATGTCAGATATTTATTAAGGCCTTTTATTTCTGATAAGTTAGAATCTTAGATTTTAATTACGCACTCAAATTTATGATTAGATTGGATTTTAAATTCTTATTAAGCTGCTTAATTTATGACTAATTTTAATTTTAGATTCTTATCAAGCTCTTTTATTTACGATTGGGTAAGATCTTAGATTTGTACTAAGCTCCTATACCAAAATGAAATATAAATTTTCGTAAACAAGTTGAAACTTTGTGAAAGAAATCAAGAAAAAACTGACATATTTTTCGATTCTACGGCTTTGGGCAACATAATGATTAGCCATACTTCAATATTTTCAGGAGAGCAGTTAAGTTTTAGTAAATTGCAAACTTATAATGGTTCATCTACTTTTCAAGAGATCATGTCTTAAACTTTCGAGTATTAAGCACTCATTCAAATAAAAAGAAATTATTTTCATTCTCTTGAACATTTTGTTTTTAACTTTTTTCATTACGAAACGTATTTCTGTTCCTTACCACTAAGTTGCCCGAAGTTTTATATTTGAAGGACTTGGGGCAACACATAACATAACGAAAATTAAATTTTTACTACATAAATTAGTTTTATACTTTGTCTTGACATTTATCTCATTATTATATTAAAATACTAATAGATTGCATCCCTATGCACATACAGTTGTCATTGCTCCGAAACTTTTTCAAGTGTTTGTGAAGAATATAAGCCATTGTTCAAAGATAGACGACTGCAACAGACATGTGTTCCCAAAAAGAAGATAATTTATTGTTGAAAGCTCAAATACTAGTTTTAGTGATGATTTCAATTCAATTTTTGATATATAATACCGATGAAGATAATGCCTATCAACCTACAAATAATGATGTCATCCATAGATCAGGTAAGTTGGAAGAAAATTAATTTGTGGCTTGTCACACAAAAGCTTTTAACATACATCAGAAGCTAAAATATTCATAGATAATTATATTTTTTCAAAACACATATCACTTGGCTTATGTTTATTTTTCTTATTCATAAAATAATTTGTAGCTTGCCATACTCTTACAATAGTTTTAACAAACATCAGAAGCAAAAATATCCATAGATAATTCTATTTTTTAAACACAAATCACTAGACTTATGTTTATTTTTTCTGTTCATAAGAGCTTTGTATATAAAAGTAAAAATATACATAAAAAGATTAAGGAGTGTTGTGATTATAACCCAATTAATTTTTAATGCGGCATGTCCCACTCATTACTTATGAAAGAAACTAAAAGATGTGAAGACACTATTACAATTAATTCCACCAGTCTACCAAAATTATTTCAATGGACTCGAGATACAAAGTTATGAAGCTAATAATGAGATAGATGTTGAATTGAATTTATAGTTTTCCTTCCTTCTATGTAAAACAAATTCTTAAATTTTAATTGTTATGAATGTTTTACATTTTGTGTCTTAAAAAAATCGACTTTTTTAAAGGCAACAGTGAGACTACCCACTAGAGAGTGAAATATTGTTAAGATAAGCAATTGATCAAAGTATCAGAGTATTCTAAATTCCTGTAAATGACAGTACAGAAAGATGAATTATTTATTATCAACCATGTGAAGGTTTCAAACGCATAATTCTATTTTGAAACCTACAATTTTCACGAAAGAAGAAATCACAGAAATCAACCAGAATATCAATTATTTATAGCTTCAAAATATTTTTCAACTCCTTAGCTTTCAAACGGTACCAAGATCTTGTAAATAATTGAAATATTTTTTTAGTTACAAGGGTTTTTGTTAGGTACTGTTACCATGTACAAACATGTTTCCAAAACTTTAAACACAATTTCTGAAGAACTGTGTTTTTTCAATATGATGCTTTATTCAAACGGTAATAACTCGACAATGTATGAATTGATCTTTTATAATTATTTTCGTATATATATAATACAGTGTATGCATTGATTCTCAATCAGTGTTCTTAATTAATAAATGAGTTTTTAGTAGATTTTTAAATGCTAAAATTATTGAAAAAATTTCTTATGCTGGCTTTGTGAAAAAAATTGTAAAAAACCCTATTCCCTCTAGCAATTTAATTGAGAGTCAAAACATGAAGAATATTATTAGAAAGAATTTCCAACAGGAATCGTCTTCCTGAACAAATTAGAATTCGAAATATCAATGTTAAAAAAGCAAGCTAATTATCTAATTATATCTAAATTAGATAATTAACGATTGACTTAATCTGATTTTTTTCACACTGAAATGATTTTAAGTATAAACCAATGACTTAAAGTAAAAAAAACTCGATTTTTAAAGTCAAAATTAAAAAACAATCTTCTAGTATACAAGTGCACCTTAAAATTCTTTCTCACAATGATTTATTATACACGCTTTTCCTGTTTTACTAATTGCCCCTCGCCCAGGAAGTTCATGAAATTGAATTTTGGAATGTGTGTTACACAGATTCATCGAATTACTTATGGTAAGGTGTTTTGAAAGCAGACGAGTTGGAGCAGGCCTGATTTGAATATAGAGTTGACGAATTTAATTTACTGGGCAAGTAATAAATCTTTCTTCCGGCCCCGTGATTAATTGACTATAAGCTATAAATATTTCAAGCCAACTGAAACTGACGCCCTCTTTTGAAGTTAGCCGATCCTTTTGCTTTAATAATTATCTCAATGGAATAGCAATACTTGGATTGAGATTCGCTACTCTCAATGGAAATAGCCATATTTTCATTGAGAATATTGAGTCATTCTAATACCATCATTGCAATAAGTTTTATATTGATGTTATTGGCATTTGCGTAACATGGTCTAAACGAATTTTCCCACATTGTTTGGAGATATTTCCATTGGAATGTCTATACTCCTTAACCCTCCAAGTGGTTTCGACGAGATATCTCGGCAATCAAGATCTGACCACATTTGCTAATGACGAGATTTCTAGTCAAGATATTGCCGATTGTTTGATGATGAAGAGATCACGAACTGGTCAGTTTTCTCCTAATGGCGTGATATCTCGTTCATCAAGATCTGACCAATTTTGTTAATGACGAGATACCTCGTCGAGACAACCACCAGGAGGGTTAAGAACGATAGGCTTAAGTACAAAGTCTCCATAATCGCAATGAGGAGAATGTCTATTGTGATTAACTGAAATTTATGCCCCCTTATGAAGCTAAAAAGGAATCGAATCATTTTGCTTTACTAATTCCATCAATGGAATAGCAATACTCAGAGTGAAATTAGCTACTCTCAATGAAAATAGCCATATTTCCATTGAGAGTATTGAGAATTTCGATACACGTAATTTGTTTTACATTGATTTTTTGCCTTTTTGTAATGTGGCATATAAGAATTTTTTTCTATTTTCAAAGCAAAAACCAAAGAGACTTGGCATGTTCCCCTGCAGATGCATGGTATTCGGCCAGCTTTCCCGGAGTGTCACTAAATTGCAAGTTGCCTAGAGTTTTCCAGACTTTAGCGAGACTCCGAAGTGGCCATACTAAGGACTTGAGATTCGAGGATGGCGTTAAGATCTTCTCCAGATGGTCCCTGTTCCACAAGCCTTGCAACTCCTGCCCACATTATCGATTACTTCGGTGTTTCCATGGCCAGCTTGTCTTGAACCAGGAGAAAGTTGCCTTTCTTTAAGAGTGGTCTTATGGACCTGGTTTAGGCTTATCCTGAACCTTGGGGATAAGAAACAACAACAGAATTTTGCAACATTATTTGGAGGAAATTCAATTGGAACGTCCATCCTTTTTAAGGATGATAGACTTAAGTACAAATTAATCTTGCAGTTGTTTCGTGTCGAATAAATGCGTTTACATTAACAAACGCAGAAAACGAAAACTAAATCGAAATTTACCTAACCATAGTTACAACCCGGTTCGAAAGCTTAAGAAAGCCAAGACTTGGACGCAGCAATAATTGTTTTACGAACTCAATTTGATTCAAGTCAATCAGCATGCAATACTAACTCGAAATTGCAGCTGCCGACCTAGACATAGAGTGCTATTCTCAGGCCCTGTTCACATAGACTTTTTCTAACGCGCGTTTGAAGTCTTTTCGAGCGTTACCATGTGAACACCTCTTGGGCGTTTTCGAGGTCAGTTTCCATTATGCACAAAATTGTGTTTTATTGAATGGTTAAGTTCCTATCTTTTGAATGGTTAAAGATAGTCAAAATTTCAACGGATTTCAAATCAGCGTAAAATTTAACGTCAGATCGATACCAAAAACATGATTTTCTTTAAAAAAATTATTTTTTTTTGTCAATAGTCGCAACTGATCTTTTTGCAGATATTCCTTTCATACTAAACGTAAGCGGAAGTATTGCCTTGTTTTTAAAGAGAATGTCAATTTAATAAGATATTTTGTTGCCCCTTATCAACTGTTTTAATTTTACAGCTATTAAAAATAGCCTGAAAATCTCTATCCCAACCTAAAATTGATTTCCCTTTGTTCACAAGAGCCTGGATTTGATTAACTTACAAATGCATAAAAATAACCAATAAAATGCCTAAAATAATCTAAAAAATATTGAAAATGATGTAAAAATTTGATATTCTTTCGATTTGTAAAACATCCGTTCCCTAATTGCCTGTGAATAAAATGTTTTTGAATTTAAATCTTTATACATAAATAAATGCAATATAATCGACTTGCTGGCTAGAAGTGACAACCTAAACAGGTAAATCTTTCGTAACGTATAGTATACGATGCGTTCCGGTGGAAAGCAATAAACCTCGGTTGTAAATTTTTGCACGTTAGCTTTTCGTACGTTTTTCAAAATTTTTCGAATGATTGGATTATTTTGAACCTAGGAACCGGTATGAGCCAGCGGATCAGAGAAACAGTGCTTTGTGTAGTTCAAATTGTGGCATTATTAAACATTTTGATTAACTCTAAAACTGTGGCATTATTAAACATTTTCATTAACTCTAAAATCCTCAAATATTCGTTTTTTACTGTCAAGACGAAAAAAAACCCTATAACCTTCACTCTCCAGTGATTCACCAACCAATAAAAATAGTAAGAAGGATTTGTTTTGTGTTAAGGGGTGATTACGGATTTTTTGGGCTCAAGAAGCTAGCAGATGAGTCATTTGTAATGTATTTTATCGTAAAAGCGAAACTGCGTTTGAAAAATTGGAATATTTCTATAAAACTGTGATTTAAAACGAAACTGGAAAATGATCAATTTCCTTAAAATTTTAAAATTGATAGTGCAAAATAAAAATATTTCCCAAAAAAACTACATTTCTAGAACCAGGAAATTGGAAACGAAATTTCTGTTTATATGGCATTGTCTGCGAAGTACTATAAAAAAGATAACACGCAAACAAAATCCGGCACTGGTGATAACCTTTCTTTTTTATGTTATTTTTGCAGGCTGTATCGTGTTTCCTACGATCTATAGCTAATTTTTATTTAATTTTCCTTCAAATAAATTTCTATATTTTTTAAAACCTAACATTTTAATGTATCTAATCTAAACATTTTAATGTATCAGCACAAATAACACATATATAACAATAATTAGTTTTTTAATTTTTAAACACAATTTTCCGAGTTCTGACTATCCGAAACGAAAACTAATCCTCCAACCTACCCTCTTTCAGGGGTTTTGTAACACAAACGGAACCACGAATGGAATAACTGGGAAATATTTCAACTAAAATTTGATTAAAACCCACGATGAAACGAGAAAATTATGTTAAAACTAAAAAAATCTCAAACAAAAACCAAAAAACAGTACATAACGAAAACCAGGAGATTGCAAATAGAATTTGCATCTACACGTACATATAATATAAAAATTTCGGTTAAAGTTAGTAACAACACTAACTGCAAGATTAAAATATAAATTCTATCAAAAATAAGCTCACAGTAAATTAAGTTCAGTAAATCAGAAGTTCGTTTTCAAAAGTGATATCGAGTTCAGTGTAACACGAGGATGTGAAAAATGAATGAAAACTGAAACTTATCTTCCGCATTTCATGTTGAGAACAGATACAAAATTAACTTTAAAGTTTAACTTTGAAATTGAATATTTAATTTTAGCTTTATTTTAAAGACGTTTGCCGCACATGAAAACTAAAACGGACAGTTGTCGGTATACGTTATCTCAGAAATAAAATTATCTACTATCCCCTTTAGTATCAAACTATCACATTTTTACAAGTTTTGTGTGAAAGCAGGGTAAATTTCTTCAATAAATCGAATATGATTAAATTTTCTCATCCTATTTTTAATGACAATAAATATAAAGCAGTGGATAAAGACAAAATACTCCAGTTATATCTTTTCTATAAAATCGAGATGAATACTCCCTTTTGTGTTCATAATGAATATATTCGTCAAATGCGTATCGCGAAAATATTAAAGTTACAGTTGAAAAATTATTTATTTAAAGAAAATCACATTTTAGGTATCGATCTAGTGTAAAATTTTCCGCAGATTTCAAATCCGTTTAATTTTCACTCTATCTTTAACGATCGCGAAGATAGGAACTTGGACTAGGGGAATAAAAAAGCCCTAACGCGCTTCAAAACGGTGCAGTAGAATCCTATGTATCTCCAAGCGCCTTCTAATCGCTAGAACGACCGGAGATTGTTGAAGCGCCGAAGCTATCTAGCGTGTGGATTCTCACGATTTCTGCAGTCCATCCCAGTTGAACTCTATGTACTTAGGCTACCCGCGTTTTGTTTTGACGTAAAGCGCGCGCTAGAAAACGCCTCATGTGAACGGGGCCTTAGTTTTATACACGGATAGTAGTTTCTAAAATAATCTTGCAGTTGCGCGTTGGAAAATTTTTTTACAATAACAAATACAGAAAGGAAAAACAAATTCAAATTTTCCTAACCACAGCTACACCTCAGAACAAAAACTTTAAAAAGCAGAGTCGGAAGCAGCATTAACCGCTCTATTTACTCAGCTTGATTCAATTTATATCGATCACAATCATCGAGCAATACTTTCTCGAAATTGCAGTTGCCAACCTAAATAAAAAGTGCTATTCTCAGTGTTGTTAGTTGTATACACGAATAGTAGTTTTTAAATAATCTTGTTATTTCGTGTCAGAAAAATTTGTTTACATTAACAAATACAGAAGAAGAAAAAGAAAACGAAATTTACCTAACCACAGCTACACCCCAAAACAAAAGCTTTAAAAAGCAGAGTCGGACGCAGCAATAACCCTTTTATTTACTCAGCTTGATTCAATTGAAGTCGAGCACAATCAGCGAGCAATACTTCCTCGAAATTGCAGCTGCCGACCACTCGCTTAGTACTGCGTTGCAGAATGGCGACATTGTTTCCTTATAGCCATCTAAGAGATACCATAAATCAGCTGTCCTTTTCCCATGATGATGACATTTCGATGCATTTTAATAGATGATGCCATCGGCAGGAAGGAAAGGGACTTCGTCATATTTATTGGGTTTTCCCCACCTCTATAAAGTGCTCAAAGAACGTTACTTTTTTTGTATCTCGCTTTCGCGACTGACTGGTGCCTTGCTGGGGATAGATGGTGAGATATTTCTCTCCATAGAAAAGATGTTCATTCATGGCGCTGTTTGCCGCTGAATGGGCAAATTACACATGTATCGAGATTGGAGATTATCTCGAGCTCTTATCACTAAAATCGTGAAGTGCTTTACAAAGATGGAGGGGGTTATTGGTTGGGCAAATCTATTTAAATGAAGCGGACTCAGACACTTTCTATCTAGTTTTGAAGTACGTCGCTCGTAAATTGTTGACCATTTAGGATAACAGAGTTAGGAGGAGTGTGGGGATGAGATTTGCTTCTTGACTAGCATCACTCCTGTTTAATGTGTATCTGATGTGTCACCTTCGCTTCGATTTCCCGTAAATTTTTGCGTAAATGCATTTCGCAGCATTCTATTTTTGACAGATTATACAGTGATTTCGTTGTTTCGGCATGTCTGTTTAATTTAATCCATAAAACGTTCAGTTGCTTTTAGATTTTTTGTTTCTTATACAATTAATTATTTCGTTGTCATGTTTCTGCGTTTTAACTCATATCACGTTCAGTGTGTATACGATGCGTCATAAAATATTCTGTTGCTTTTAGATTTTTGCTTCTGTTACAACTTGCTTTTAATTATTTCATTTTAGTATGTCAGCTTTTTGACTTGCATATCGCGTTTAGTATGTATCTGATGCGTCACAAAATATTCGGTTGTTTTTATATTTTTGTTTCTGCTACAAAATGCAATTAATTATTTCTTTGTAATATGTCTGCATTTTGACTCATATCGCGTTTAATATGTATTTGTTGTGTCGCCATTGCTTTGATTTTCCGTAAATTTTTGGGTAAACGCATTTCGTAGCATTCTGCTTTTGACAGATTTACAGTGATTTCAATGTTTCTACATGCCTGTTTATCCATGAAATGTTCAGTTGCTTTTAAATTTTTGTTTGTTGCAGGGTGCTATTAATTATTTCTCTGTAATATGTCTGCGTTTTGATCACATATCGTGTTTAGGAGGTATCTGATGTGTCATAAAATATTCAGTTGTTTTTAGATTTCTGTTTTTGTTACAAAGTGCAATTAATTATTTCTTTGTCATACGTCTACGTTTTGACGGACATAGCGAGTTTAGTATGTATCTGAAGTGTCAAAATATTCAGTTGCTTTTAGATTTTTGTTTCTGTTACAAAGTGCAATTAATTATTTCTTTGTAATATGTTAAGTTAACAAAATCAATGAAATATAGAAGGCCATGTTAGTAAAATAAATCCACGAATATAAATTTATTTTCTGAAGTGTATTTTCCGTCTGAAATTACAAATTATCAAGAACAAATCAAAGATTTGCATTTTTATCCTCTAAATTTCTCAACATCTTATCAAAGATAATACATTGAAACAATAGAAAACACTTAAAATCAATAGTTTTATTTTTATCTTTCATTAATATACCCATTAGTATATTTATTTTTAAAATTTAGTAGGTTTTGGAAGTTTTTACAAATTTCTATTCATCTTTTTGTTTATGACACTGTTTGGAGCACTTACATTATCTATATTGTATTCCCAGGAGCAAGAGTGTAAAATATTCATTATTTTAAGATTTTAGATCATAATTGCTTTACAATACCGTTTTTTACAAATTGTTTTTAACGAATAAACATATATCGAGAATGTTCCAAAATAAACTAATCTCGAAGAGTAATAACTAGTAACTTTAATTCATCAACTTCCAAGTACGATTTTTAATTTTAAATATAATGCATCCTTAATCTACCCTGTATTTTATATTTTACTGCCTCGCGATGAATTTACAGCGTTTTGAAAACACTAACATATGTTAAAAGATGAAATTTCTGCTTTCATCTTCATTTATTAGTAAATTGCTGAAAATTTTAATCAATAGAATGTAATATTTTCACTAATTCCCTTGATAATAAGTAAATTTAATTATAAATATTTATTCTAGATGAAATGCGATTTGATTTAATGTTTTAAAGAAAGTATGTTTGTGAGACTACATCATAATCTGATAAATTTTGACACGGAATATAATATTTCGCTAAAATCAGGTTAAACGGCTAAATAAATTTTAGATTTTGACTTTTTACGTCTATGAAAACGATTGTTTACAAAGATACAATATTTGACAATTTCTGTATACTAAAAGGCATTTATAGATGAAAGGAATTACAAGGAAAACTATATCCCTATGAACTGACACTAAACTTTGTTGTCATTGAACTGAAACAGAGGATCCCACGATTTAATAAATTTAACTTGAAGAATTTAAACAAAGCAGTTTTTATATACTCGACAAATTGTATTACACCAACTTGAGAGGTATATATAACTAAATTTATTATACACTTTGAATTTATTAAATTTATACAAACACCCCTTGTAAGAAGCAAATCTGAGACATTGTGCATTCTTTATGGTGTTTCTTATGTTAAGCTATGATTATTCTTTTTTATGTTCGAAAAAGTTCTTCGCTTTCGGTCTGTTTTGACACATTTTATTTCCCTTTGTCTTAAAATATTCTTTCCTTGCCAAAAAATTTTTCAAGTTAGTCGTTGTTTATTTTGCTTCAGAACAAGTATCAAACCTATTTTTTTATCCCACCATTTCGGAAATAAAGCCTGGATCTCTAAACATGCCGGAAAATCATTTCTTTGCCGAACTTTTTTCCCTGTCTCCGTAACGTTTGCTTTATTTATGTATTTACTACAAACCATCACCAGTACAGTGACTCAATATACAATAAAACAAACAGGTTCGCTTCTTTCTTTATTCAGCAACATATTTTCTTTTACCATTCTCCTCTGGATTTTGTACTCTTTTGGGAAGGTCAGCCAACTCAAAAAAACTATTTCATTAAACAGAATAAAATTCAACCGGAATCCTCAGCCTTATTTGGGATCATTGTTTACGACACAATTTCTCATGGCTTTCTGCAATTTCATAATGAGATGAAAAATTCTCCGTTTGATAAAAAGTTCTAGTCGATTTAACTTGTTGAAACCCTGCAGGAAAAAGAACGTCTCCTCTGCAAAAATAATACACAAAAGCAGAAACCATTCATTTTTCCCACTAAATCTCCAACTCCCGTGGCTCTAAGCCAAATAATATGAATGAGGCAGAAGTTGCCAGAAGAGGAGATAAAACAGATACACAAAAGAAGAAAATACCGCCCCCAAGTTCTAAGCTTTATGTAACCATTCTCGGAAAAAATTGAGACATACTGTCCTTGCCCACAAACAACAGCGTACTCAGTGTGCCTAATGCGATTTTTAAGAAAATCGCAGCAATCATAGTTAGCCAACCTCAGAATAGATGCAACTAATTAGGTTACAGTTTGGAAGTTTTTAATCAAAAGCAATTGATGCTCATTGTTGAAAAGCCTATACGAATTCTAAGGAAACAAACCTAAACACAAAAAGGAAAGTGTACACAAGTTGAAGGAAAACGATATCTCAAGAGCGTTTGTTCCGTTTGACTAAATGGTTCTGATTGTTATAAAGCTCGGTCGGATGTCAACTTAATTCTTACTCGATCGATTCCAGCAAAAATGGGCTCCTTGTGGGGAAAAGTAAGTTCAATTCTATTTCGAGTAGTATAAATCTCTCTATAAAGTTGCTATTTCGACTGCAGAAAAGTAAAATGTTTTTATTAGTTATTTCCTTAGGACCGTTGCGGGGAGAAATTCAAGTTCTTTCCTTTTCAAAACAACATTACTTGGTAAAAAAAGCGAAGAAAAAAAGCAAATGGATACAGAAGCGAGGAAATCTTTTTAAAATTCGATCAAATGGATTTCAAGCTCTGCCTGAATCATTTCTTTCGGTATCTTTTACCTGGATTGAGTTTCTTCTCATTCTTCATATCGCCAAGGAAAAAGAAGTTTCTTTTAAAACACTAACACTTTTAGTTGGTCGTATGATTATTTACCGAACTATATTTATGCGTATCAATTTTTTAGACTCATTTGAGTAGTTTTTTCAGTAGTTGTCTATTTGAAGCTCGATTTTCAACCGTTTTATTTCATGGCACACATAAACTTATTGCTGAAACTGCCTGAACTATGTCTTACTTGGATTGATCTTCTCCATATTCTTAATGTCGTTGAGGAAAAGAAGTTTCTTTTTAAAACATTAACACTTTTAGTTGGTCGTATGATTGTTTACCGAACTATATGCGTATCAATTTTTTATGGACACATTTGAGTACATTTTTTCAACAGTTGTCTATTTGGAGGTTAGTCCCTTCAGAGCAGCTATTTTCAACCGCCTCTTTTCATGGCACACATAAACTTATTGCTGGAACTGCTTGAATCATGTCTTTTGGTGTCTTTTACTTGGATTGGGTTTCTCCCTATTCTTCACATCGCTGAGAAAAAGAGGTTTCTTTTAAAACACCAACACTTTAGTTGGTCGTTTGATTGTTTACCGAAATGTATGCATATCAATTTTTATAGCCTCATTCGATTACAGTTTTGCAATAGTTGTCTGTTTGAAGGTTAGTCGATTTAGAGTTATAATTTTCAACCTTTTCATTTCATAGCTTATATAAATGTATTACTAAAACTACCTGAACCATGTCTTCCGATGTTTTTTACTTAGATTGTTTTACCCTGTTCTTCATATTGTTGAGGAAATAGAAGTTTCTTTTTAAATACTAACATTTTTAGTAGTCGTATGATTGTTTATCAAAATGTATTTATGCGTATCAATTTTTTTAGCCTGATTTGAGTACACTTTTCCCAATAGTTGTATATTTGGAGGGAGGTCGATTAGAGCTGTGATTTTTACTCTCTTTATCTAATGGCACACATAAACGTATTATTTAAATTCTGTGGCATATCAAAATAATATGTATTTGCCGATCTGATAAAAGAAACTATCATTATTTTACCTGATTTACAAAATGCCTTTTGAGTTCGGAATGAAGATATTGCAGCTTTTTGATAACAAGATCAAGATAAGGTCAATTTTTCTAACGACGAGGTATCTGGTCCATCAAGATCTGGTCAGATTTGCTAATGACGAGATACCTCGTCTAGACAACCACCAGAAGGGTTTGCCCTTTGTGAGGTTCACACGCATAATTCCTTTTTGCAAACTGCAGTGTTTCCTGCATGACTATTAACCAGTTTTGACCTTCCGACCAATAGAATCTGTCCTAAAATTCTTACAACCAATAGATGTGACTATTCAGAAACCACTGTGTAGTGGGCAAGAGCCATACTACACTACTTGAAAATATCATGACGCTCAGAGATAGTATGTTGTTCTGTTTATCTGTTCGAGAAAATTATAACAGAAAAATAGCAAAAGTTCAAATTAAGTTCATCTCGTGGATTACCCATGTTAAAGAGATAAGTGAAAATATTTTCAAAGCTACATATTTTTCACTCCAAAATGCAGCATCGTGTGCAGCAGCTTGAGCAGCAATAAAACTTCCACTAAGTACATCATTTAACGGGAAACGTTTGAGATGTCGCTTTGGGAATAATCTACCAAGTTACATAAATTCGAGTTAAAAGTTGGTTTTGGGGGCATAATGTGGACGGTTAAAGCGCTTAGCAATTGAAGGGATCCGGGCAACAAGTGAATAGCCGCAGAAGTATTTTTTGTAGTATTTTTGTTATTAGAAATCAAAAATGTTTTTGTTTTGAGCTCTTAAAATTGGCTTCTTGCCAATTAATAGTTGTAAATCAATATAGTTTAATAAAAAGTGAATTATTTCTTTGCGCAATGTGCTCTTAATATATAAGTGTAATTAAAAATAGCTTGTAATATTTTTCTTACTGAAGTAATTTAGTTTGTTATTTTGACGGAACTTTCTCTTACCTCCTTATGGACTTGATAGAAATTAACTTTAGTTAGACATAAAGCATGTTTGTTAAGCTGATCAAAACTCTTTCTTGTACTCAAAGATTTACTATTAGTTTACAAAGTTAACAAAACTATGTATACATTCATCAGCAGTTTGATGAAACAAAGATGTTTAATTTGCATTAATAGCAACTAGACGTTAATAAATTGTGTTAGAACAGTAGTTAAAATAAAGAATATTTTAAGTTAACCCTTCTAGAGGTTTATCATAGAGTCAAAAACTGCCCTGTAGTGTCTAACCTCTGAGGCCCAAACCTGTTCCAAACCCTCACCTGTTATTGGGAAGAGACAATTTTTTTCTTCTTGGATCTTAATTATCTTAGATTAATAGGCCAGTTTTGTCGTGACGAGATATTTGCATAGCAAAATTGACCAGATCTTGGGCAAGATATCTCGTTGAAATACTTGGAGGGGCCATACTTGAAAGTTTAACAGAGATAACACACATGAGAGACCTCTTCAATAGTGGATAAACCATTATAATTTTGAAGTTTGTAAAGTTATCTCCTGAAAAAATTGGAAGTTTCGCTTATCATTGTTGCTTGAACTGAAAAACATGTCACTTTTTTCTAGACTTCTTTCGGGGAATTTTAACGTGTCTACGAAAATGTATATTTCTCTTTCGTATAAGAACTTAATAAAAATATAAGATCCTAACTAATCATAAATAAAAGATGTTTATTTTGAGTGGGTATATGATATATCATATCAACGTAAGTCGTGTTTTTGAAGTACAAGTAACAATAATATAAATCGAACCATCGAAAGTCTGAATTTTGTTTACTTTATACAGGGGTATTTTCATTGAGAGGAATGATCAAAATGTACAGACATAAAAATAATGATTTGGAGATAGCAGACATATTTTAGAGATGAGGAAAAGCACTAGAGTATAGAATGCAAAATTGGCAAGTAGGAAAACACTGGTGTTTAATGACTATGGGGTATATACTTTATTCTTCACCGTTGAATAAATAAGAAATATTTAGAAATATACAACGGAAATTTCTATTGAGAAAAAATGAATTTGGAGTAAAACAGACGTATGCATTGTAAGAACTTCAGTAAGAAAGCTTCTCTTGAATAATCTTTCCTAACTTATAAATAATTCAATAAATATATTTGTGACAGCCGAAAATTAAAAATATATGCAAAATATGTTTTAAAAAATGTTTTCTAGGTAATATAATTTGAGAAATTCTGATAACTTCGTATAACACATTATTGTTTATTTGATTTTGATATATTGTCTTATTTACTCCATTTCCTAATACAGTGATTATAGATTACGGTGTATGTATACACTAGAAATCACGAAAATCGACCAAAATATGGATAGCTTTTTATTGCTTCAAAGTATTTTCCAACTCCTTAGCTTTCAAACGATACCAAGATCTTGTAAATATTCGAAATACTTTTCTAGTTACAAGGGCTTTTGTTAGGTGCTGTCATGTACGAACATGTTTCCAAAACTCTAAACTCAATTTCTAAAGAACTGTTTTTGTTATACGAAGCTTTGTTCAAACAGTGATAACCCAACAATGAATTGATCTATAATAATTATTTTTGTATCATTATAATCTATCTAATACGGTGGATATTTTGCAATATTTGACCCTCAGTCAAAGTTATTAGTTAAGAAATGAATTTTTAGTTGATTTTTAAATGTTAAAATTCCTGAAAAAATCTTGATTTTTTTAGACTTCTTTGGAGAAAAAAGTTTAAAGAAACCCTATTCCCTCTAGGAACTTGATTGAAGGTCAAAACATCAAGAATAATATTAGGAATAATTTCCAACAGGAATTGTATTTCTGAACAAATTAGAATTTGAGATATCACTGTCCAAAAAAGGTGCTAATTAGCTAATTATATCTAAATTAGATAATTAATGATTGGCTTAGTCTGAATTTTTTGCACTGAAATGAGTTTAAGCACAAACAATGACCTATTGTGAAAAATTCGAGTTTTAAAGTCAAAATTAAAAAAAATCTAGTGTATACGTACGCCTTAAATGCGTTTTGATAAATAATCATTGTACTAAGGATAAATTGATATAGATTTATAAGTAAAAATTAGCTAGGTAATAATTTTTATGCCTAGAACTACTTTAATAACTACAATTATTAAGAGAGATTATTTTGGTACAAATTAATACAAAAACCAGTAAGAATAATTCTGCATGTAACGGTTATTCGATAGTAATCTTTTACATACGAAGACATTTTAATAACTACAACTATTGAGGTATAAAATAATATAAGGGTATAACATTGTTCGTAGTAATAGGAGTTATTATGATAAAGAAATATATTTAACAGAGTACTTTGGTGGTATAGTAACCGTTTTATTACACATAAAAATCTTTGGCGACATTTTCATTTCTCAACTATTGGATCGAAGAAATTTTAACACTATTAAAGTATAATATAATATAAGCGAATAATATAGTTCGATAGTAATAGGAGCTATAAATGTAAGGAAATATTTAGCAGTACTTTTGTAATAGTACTTGTTACAATAAACGTTTTATTACACAAAAATAACCCTTGGAGGCAATTTGATTACTTAACTATTGAATCGAAGGCAGTTTAATAACTACAACTATTAAGGTATAATATAATATAAGGGAATAAGCATAATTCTATAGTAACAGGAGCCTATTAAGATAAAGACATATTTAACACATTGTACTTTAATGATAGTAACAGTTGTATTACACATTAAAATAATTTTTAAGTGCACTTTGATAACCCAACTATTGAATAGAATGTAGGTAGGTAGTTAAACTTACATCCCACTGGGAGCAACACAACGGAATATTGACGACGATCCAGGATCAATCCTAAAGGGAAAGATCCAAGGACAACACCTCGTAATTTTGAACCATGGTCAGATGATGAGGTCACACCTGAGCTGGCATCCCACTCTCCAAACTCCTACACCATGCCACAGTGAGGACATTTGAAGCCACGATGTATTCAACGTTCACCCCATATACACATACGGTCTTTGGTTGGATCGAGTTTTGAACTCGCAACCTTCCGTTTTCTAATCCTTTAATCTTACAACCGGGCTACCACTGCCACATAGAAAATAGAAGGCATTTTGATAATTAAAGTATCGAATAGAAGTTATTTTTAAAACTACCCCCGTAAAAGTATAAAATAATATAAAAGAATAATATAGTTCTGTAGTAATGGAAACTGTTAATATAAGATATATTTAACATATAGTACTTTTATAATGTTAACAGTTTTATTACACATAAAATAATCTGGAGAAATAGCAGAATAATTTTTCAATGATAATATATATTTTCTGTAATGAGGCTATTGTTTCATCCAGCATTTTAATAAAATTAATTAAATGTACCATCTCTGTCTAAAACAATGTTATTTTTAAGAAACGTATTTATATATAGCAAATTTAATGATATCTTGCTCTAAAGGAGCATCGCATTTCATTAGGAATAAAATTAATTATTCAAAACTCCACTCAAAAATTGCGATTCAACTAAACATTGATTTCAAAGCATTGCATACCTCCTAAATGATCTAATTACGTAATAATCTCGGAGTTTTTTCACCATTTATACTCATTAATTCAAGAGGTTGCATCTGGGGCGCTTTCTCGAATAATTATTTTGAAAACATACTTTCGCCGACTTCTAAGGAGAGAGACCATCTTTGCTGTTATGAATGATGTTGCGTGTTGTTGTTTCTGACACTTACTGCAAAGATTTAATAAATGATTGCATCAATGAAAACTGAAAAAGTGATCTATTGTTCACTTCTTAGAGAAACAATTATAATTTCGTTCATTATTTTTGCTTTCGCTTCATGAAAACAACTAGTTTCTTAGTTCAAAAAAACAACTAGGTTTAGTTCTTTAAAGTTAGGCATAATGAAAACAATGTTTAGGTTTGTAATAATTTTACTAATGGTTTTTCACAAGTGGCTTCGATAAGATATCTCACCCATCAAGACTTGATCAATTTTGCTAATTTCAAGATATCTCGTCCATAATCAGCTGACAAATTTCGCTAATGACGAGATATCTCGTTATCAAGATATTGCCGATTCTTCGAGGATGGCGAGATCAAGATCTGGTCAGTTTTCCTCTAAGGACGAGATATCTCGTCCATCAAGATCTGGTTCAGTATGCTAATGACGAAATAACTTATACATCAGCATCTGACCAATTTTGATAATGACGAAATATCTCGTACATAAACATCTGACCAATTTTGTTAATGACGAGGTATCTTATCCATCAACATCTGACCAATTTTGCTCAAAAATCCATTTATTCAATGAATTTTTGAGAGCCCTGATAGCCCTGTTGGAAGAGTCGTGTACGTGGGGGATGGTTCACGTTAAATCTTCGAGGCCTCAAATGTCCTCACGTTGGCATGGTATCCAGGTCTTGACCTCGTCATCCGACCGTGGTTCAAAATGAGGGGTGTTGTCCTCTGATCTCTCCCTTTGGGATTGATCCCCGACCGTCGCCAATACCCCTTGTGTTACTCCAATGCGATGCAAATTCTGAACTTAGAAGGATTTTAATGGTATTTCCTTAGGATAGAATGTTTCATTGGAATTATTCTACTGGTTCTTTCTTTGAAATAGAATCATTTGGAACAATTCTATTGGCCTATTGTGTAGGATAAAATATTCTATTAGTCCTTTCCTTGTAATAGAATCCTTTGGAAATATTCTATCGCTCATTTCTTTAGAATAGATAAGAATAGATTGGTTAAGGTCAAAAATCGATAGAAGTCATGCAGGGAAAACTACAGATTGCAATGTGGGCTCAAACAAACACTTTTTGTCGAAGAATGTGTCCGGCAGGTGCAAGTGGTCGCTGATTTGGTCAATCGATAACATCGTTTCTGTGGCGTAAGGCGTCATTCCCCGCTCGGATTTTAAATGGCATTCATCGCTTCACGAATTTGTCACAAATAAATTAATGTAGAATTCGACTTGATTAGACTTATTTACTTGCTTTCACACACTAAAATACGCCACATTTAGTTTATTGCTTAAGTTTCTAGTTGTTTCGATTTTCCGAATTCATAAGTTCGTCACGATGTAAAGTTCTATTAGTTTTGTTTACTTATTTTAAATAAAGGTGTGATGCATCTATTTGATTATTTAAATTCTTGTTACTGTGCAGAATAGTCTTAATTAAGTCATTAGTTAAGACCCGTTAATGGTTTAGCACACTCGCTCGGTTCGTGCGTGTTTTAATCAAATGTGTTTTCGATTTGTGTTTGGTGTGAACTACACAAGAACTTATTCTCATAGAATTCGACTTTATTAGTACTGGGCTAATTTTATTTACTTGTTTTCAGTTATAACACAGTACGACGCATTTATTTCATTCTTCAAATTTATTTCCATTTTCAGTTTTCTTAATTTATAACTTAATACGCTTTATTAGAGTTTTAAAAATGTGCTTTGAATAAAAGTGAGACGTATTAATTTAATTGTTTAAATTTGCCTTAATATTCCAGTCCGATCCAGTTTCAGTAATATAACATCTGACTCAGTGTTGAGAAAATAAATTTAACCTAATTGATTCCATAAACTTCCTTAAAATACAACTAAATCTAGATTAAAGACAAATATATTATTTAGAAATAAAAACAGAATAGCTAGGTTTTTTTTGGAAGAGGCTACATAAATTAACTTTCTGTGTTGTGACACATAAATGGCTGTAATTATAACCTTAAACATTTAAGATATAGAAATTCAGTAAGACTGGTTTCATTGCTATAGCGCTCTCCATGCAGGAAAAAAAATTCTTCCAGATCTTCAATTGGCTCTTAGACAGTATGCAATAAAATGGTCATTTCAGCATGAAATAAAATGGTTTTGAAGTTAATTTAATCATTTATCAACCACCAAATAATTTGTCGACTTTATATATTGAATAATCTACAGGCGAAATATAAAACTTCGTTCTTATCACACTACGACTGCTCCGACATTAGGTTAGAATTGAAAATGCTAAGGCCTTACTAAATGTAACTACTCTTAACAAAAGAACATTACATTTAGGGATGAATAACGATGGCATTCAACATAAATACTTGAATGGAAATAACACAAAAATTAACAATAAAGATTTTTTCCCCTGTTCTTTTTCTATGTACAACTTCTAAGCAGATTTTTTTGGATTATAGCCCATTGAAAAATTATTTTTGATTCTAGAAATCTTTTTGGGAAGAAAGAAACGAGTGCACCGAAGCGAATGCGCGCTATTTAAGATTGGGAATCTAGATCAAAAGTGATGTTTATAAGAAACTGTATCCCTCGTCTTTTTTTATATCGCGATGAACCACGAAATACATCAGTGTTGTCGACTTTATATATTTATAATGTACAGAAGAAATATAAAGCTTAATACTTATAAAGCTACAGCGGTTGTGAAGTTAAGTTTCAATTGAAAATGCTAAGTCTTGCTAAATATAAATATTCCTAACACTAAGTGATTTTAACGAGAGATCTCGTCTATCAAGTTCTGACCAATTTTGCTAATGACGAGATACCTCGTCATCAAGATACTGTCGATTTTTTTATGATAACGACATCAATATCTGGTTAATTTTCTTTTAATGATGAGATATCTCGTCCACCACGATTTGGTCAGTTTTGCTAATGATGAGATATCTCGTCCATCAAGATCTTGTCAGTTTTGCTAATGATGAGATGCCTCTTCGAAAGCAACCAACAAACCAGGAGGGTTTACAGAAGAACATATTAGTTGGTAGGAATAATGAAGGCATTCAACATGTGTTCTTTTCTTACTATGCCCCACAATCTAAAAAATATATAACAACTATATTTAAATGGCAATAGTACAAAATAAAACCAAAAATGGACGATATGGATTTTTCTCCCTTTTCTTTTTCTAAATGCAATGTAACAAAATTTTTTGAGTTATAACCCATAGAAAAATTAGTTTTGAGTCTTGGAATCTTTTCGAGAAGAGAGAAACGAGTGCACGGAAGCGAACTTTCCCTATTTAAGATTAGGAATCTAGAGCAATAGGTGATATTTCTAAGAAATTGTAACCCTCTTCCGACACCAAATACATCAGAGTTGTTGACATTATGTATTTAACAACGTACAAGCGAAATGCAAAACTTCTTATCCAACTACAGCGGTTCTGAATATAAGTTTCAATTGAAAATACTAAGCTTTACTGAATAATTAAATATAAGGACTCTTAACCTTTCTGGAGGTTGTCTCTCGAGGTAGCTCGTTCATTAGTAAAACTGACCAGATCTTGATGGACGAAATACATCGTCATTAGAAAAAAATGACCAGATCTTGATTTCGTCACCTAAAAAAGTGCAATATTTTGGTGACGAGGTATCTCCTCCTTTGTAAAATTGATTAGATCTTGATGGACGGGATATCTCGTCGAAACCACTTGAAGGGTTAAACAGAAGAACATATTAGTTGGAATTAAGGTGTACGTATACACTAGAAGATTTTGTTTCAAATTTTGACTTTAAAAAATCCAATTTTTTTCCAATATGTCATTGACTTATGCTTAAATTCATTTCATCAAGAAAAAATCTGATTAAGCTAATTATTAATTATCTAATTTAGATATAATCAGATAATTAGCAAGTTTTTCAAAGAGCGATATCTCAAATTCCAATGTGTTCAGAAAGACAATTCCTGTTGGAAAAATCTTTCCTAATATTATTCTTCATGTTTTGACCCTCAATCAAGTTGCTTGAGAGAATAAGTTATCTTTTACAATTGTTTTCACCAAGGAATTCTAAAATATCAAGGTTTTTAGGAATTTTAATATTTAAAAATCAACTAAAAATTAAATTTATTAACTAATAACTCTGATTGAGGTTCAAAATATCCACTGTATTTTATAATGATACAAAAATAATTATAATAGATCAATTCGTTGTTGAGTTATCATTATCATCCTAATGCAAAAACAGTTCATCAGACAGCGAGTTTAAAGTTTTGGAAAAATGTTTGTGTACCTAACGAAATGGTGAAGTACCTAACGAAAAAACTTGTAACTAGAAAAGTATTTCTAATATTTACAAGATCTTGATATCGTTTAAAAGTTCAGAAACTGGGAATATTTTGAAGCAATTAAAACAAAATCAATATTTTGGTCGATTTTTATGATTTCTAGTGTATAATTTAAGGCGGTATTCAACATATATTCTGTTGAAGCGAGACATCATAATCTAATGAATAGATAACGTCTATACTTGAATGGCAATAGTACAAAAATTAAAGTATAAAAACAAGAAACATAGATAAAATAATATGGATTTTTCTGCCTTTTCTTTTGCTACCTACGATTTAGTAGAATTTTTTTGGATTATAGCCTGTTGAAAAATTAGTTTTGAGTCTCGAAATCTTTTCGAGCACAGAGAAATAAGCTCACTGAAGCGAACGTGTGCTATTTAAGATTGGGAATCTAATATTTCTAAGGAACTGTATCCCTCTTCTGCTTTCTCATCACTCTGAACCACAAAATACATCAGCGTTGTTCACTTTATGTGTTTAATAATGCACGGGCGAAACATAAAACTTCGTTCTTACCAAGCTACAGCAATTCTGAACTTAAGTTTGAATACCCTTACGAAATATAACTACTCTTAACAGAAGAACATAGTTTGTCGGAATGATGAAGTTTGCTACTAGACACCACATTCCCATGAATAGATAACAACTGTATTTGAATGACAACAATACAACAAAAGTAAAACAAAAAAAATTGACAATATGGATTTTTTCTCTCTCATCTACTCTTTTCTATCTATCTTCAACTTCTCTGCAGAATTTTTTCGGATTATAGCCCATTGAAAAATGAGTTTTGAGTCTCGGAATCTTTTCGAGAAGAGAGAAACAAGTGCACTGAAGGGAACATGGCCGATTTAAGATTGGGAATCTAGAGCAATAGCGATATTTCTATGGAAGCGTATTCCACTTTTATTTTTCCATCGCAGTGAAATTGAGTTTTGAGTGGTAACTAGATGGGATCTGGCATTTAGCTGAAAAAGTTCCATTCCATTCAAATTTACACTGATTCCACCAATTTATTACAAAATACCAAATGTAAATTACTGATCATTATTTACTTGTTGAAATTCATAAAGATTTCTCTTTGAAAGCATTGTGGAAGAAAACGGACTAGTTTGGTAATACATTTGGAAATCATTTATTTTAAGTACCTCATTTTCCTACCTCGGTATAGTTAATAACAATGCCGTTTCTGATTTTACTTGTAGAATTTAATTTAATGTACTCTCTGTAACGTAAAGGTAATAATAGATTATGCTCGGAAACGGGAAAGGAGTTTTAGAAATGATAATTTGCAGTGTATTTAAGTATCAGAAATTTCGATGGATACATAAATATTTAATCTAATATGTTAGGCTGTAATAAATTCGTATAAGAAAGTTTTTCACTTTCGAATTCTCAAACTAATTTATGATTGCATTGAGAACTTGATTTATGTTTTCATCATTACTTGACTGAGTTCGTGTGATTCGAAAAGGTAAAAAAACAATACTTGCCTAAATTTATAGTTAAAAGATCATTGATTTCATGTGCTTTAATGCGTATAATGATGCATTTGAAAACAAATAATAAAAGGGAATTAGCTAAAATTTTAAACTTCTTTGTGTTTCAACGTTTTCTGTTAATTTTATGCAGCTTTATACTCACTGATTCCTACTCCTAAAGTATTTATTGTCATAGAAGCACCTTAGACAAAGCGTTTTTACAATATACCTACCGATCTATCGTGTTAGAATTTAGAGATTTTGTAACAAATTAGATCTAACAAAAGTCACTGCTGTAACCAATTATGCGCATCAATGCGATCAAGAAGCGCATACATAGTAAACAGAAAATTCTTTGTTCAAAATGAATACTTTAGTTTGAGAAATAGGAAAAATTTCACACAGATTTTTCATCATAAGCTTATTACGAATGCGTTTTTTTATCTGTATCAAACACAAATAAAAAACACGTTTCATTACAACCCACCCAAGTCAACCGAACGCCTGACGCTATAAAGAAAATCATCACTGAGTCAGTTGATAAAATAATAATTAATATTCTTCATAATAATAACATTTTTGAATAATCAAAATAAATTCGTTTCACTTTTATTCACGGTTCGATCCCTACCTGGTTGTATTTCTCTCTTCTGTTATAGTAAAACTTTTCTTGTGTGTAGGTACTTTTACTTGACGTTGTGAGACGCAGCTTGGCCAAATATAGCCCTTGTTCAAAACCCAACCAACCAACAACTTTTTATTTAAAATCAGTAAATAAAACTGTAATAAAGCACAACACCGGGACGAATCTATAAATTAAGGTGTACGTATACACTATAACATTTTGTTTTAAACTTTGACTTTGAAAATACAGTTTTTTCACAATAGGTCATTGGGTTTATGCTTAA
The DNA here is from genome assembly GCA_933210815.1 of Meta bourneti. Lineage (NCBI taxonomy): Eukaryota > Metazoa > Arthropoda > Arachnida > Araneae > Tetragnathidae > Meta > Meta bourneti. The sequence continues at coordinate 84,863,707 of OW119934.1, forward strand.
ACTCATTCTGGTGTGAAAAATTCTGATTAAGCTACTCATCAATTATCTAATTTAGATATAATAAGCTAATTAGCATGTTTTTTGAACAGTGATATCTTATATTCTAATTTGTTTGGGAAGACCATTCCTATTGGAAATTATTCCAAATACTATTCTTCATATTTTGACCCTCAATCAAGTTGCTAAAGGGAATAGGTTCTTTTACAATTTTTTTCACGAGGAAGTCTAAAAAATCCATATATTTTCAGGAATTTTAACATTTAAAAATCAACTAAAAATTCATTTCTTAACTAATAACTGTGACTGAGGGTCAAAACATCCACTGTATTATATAGATTATAATGATACAAGAATAATTATAATAGATTAATTCATTGATGAGTAATAACTGTTTGAGTAAAGCATCCTATTGCAAAAACATAGTTCTTCAGGAATTGAGTTTAAAGTTTTGGAAACCTGTTCGTACATCGTGACAGTACCTAACGCAAACCCTTGTAATTTGAAAACGATTTCGAATATTTACAAGATCTTGGTATCGTTTGAAAGCTAAGGATTTGGAAAATATTTTGAATTAATAAAAAATTCATCGATATTCTGGTCAATTGTCGTGATTTCTAGTTAACCTTAAGGGAAATTGAAAATACTAGGAATTTAAACAATGAAATTGATGCATCGTATTTTTATTGAGTGTGGAAGCAGTTAAATAAAGCTAATAAAGTTGAATTCTACGCAAAACAATTTCCGTGTATAGTTTGTACCAAACACAAATCGGTGCGAGTTGTAGGCGACGTAGGTTCAGTTACTTTTTGTGTATTTATTTCTCTTCTGTGTCAGTAAAACCTTCCTTGTGTGTGCATGTCCCTTTATTTGAGTTTACTTGGCGCAGCTTGGCCAAATATATCCCTTGGTCAAATATGGCCTTTGCACCATCAAACTCAACCAAACACAAATTGAAAAGCTATTTCATTACAATCCACCCAAATCAATAGAATATCTGACGCTAAAAACAAAAACCATCACTCAGTCTTAATTAATAAATTTATTAAGAATATTCTACATATTAACACGCGAATTTAACTCCCCTGGGGGTTGGCCCGACGAGGTATCTTCTCATTAGGAAAACTGAACAGATCTTGATGAACGAGATATCTCGACTAAACCACTTGGATAGTTAAAGGAACGAACAAATGTGTCCCACTCTTATTAAAATCGAATAAAAAAAACTGTAACGAAACACGGCTCCGTAACGAACTTATGAATTGAGAATACTATGAACCATGCTTTTATTGTGTATGAAAACAAGTAAAAACTAATCAAGCCCTGATCGAATTCCACGCGAATAAGTACTCACGTATCTCACACCAAACACAAATCGAAAACACGTTTCATTACAAACCACCCAAACCAACCAAGTGTCTCATGTTAAAAAACAAAAACCATCACTGAGTCTTGGCTAATAAATTTATTAAGAATATTCTTCATAGTAACACGAATTTAGCCCTCCTGGTGGTTGTCTCGACAAGGTATCTCGTCATTGGCAAAGCTGTCCTGATCTTGATAGACGAGATATCTCGTCATTAATAAGAACGCTGAACAGATCGTGACCTCGTCATCATAAAGATATCTCCAATAACTTGATGACGAGATATCTCGCCATTAGCAAAATTCTTTAGATCTTGATGGACGAGATATCTCTTCGAAATCACTTGAAGGGCTAAACGAATAAATGAGTCCCACCCTTATTCAAAACAATTATGTTAAAATGTAATAAAGCACTACTCCATGACGAATATATAAATTGAGAAATATAAGGAACTGCTATTATTGTATGTGAAAATAAGTAAAACTACTAATCAAGTACTAATCGGGTTAAAGTCTGCATGAAAAAATCTTCACGTATCTCACACCAACCACAAATCGAAAACCCGTTTCATTACAACCCACCCAAACCAACCAAGTGCCTGAAGTTAAAAAACAAATGTCGTTACTTAGTCTTAGCTAATAACTTAATTAACAATATTTTTAATAGTAACACGAATTTAACCCTCCTGGTGATTGTCTTGACCAGGTATCTCCTCTTTATCAAAATTGTCACCAGATCTCGATGGACGAGATATATCGTTGAAACTACTTGGAGCGAACGAACAAATGCGTCCCACTCTTATTTGAGACGAATAAATAAAATTATAAACAAACATGACTCCGTAACGAACTTATAAATTGAGAAATACTAGGAACCGATTTATTGCGTGTACAAGTAAAGGAACTAATCATACACTAGTCGGGTTGAATTCTACACGAAAAAATCCCCGTTTAGCTCACACCAAACACAAATCGAAAACACAAACAATACAACCCACCCAAACCAACCGGGCTATCTGACGCCAAGGACAAAATCCTTCACCCAATCGTATACAATCGTACCGAAGCGCAGAGCATAATTGCGATAGTTTAAGTGCTTTCGCGGAAACCCACACTCGCGAAGGTGAGAGAAAACAAAACAACTCCTCACCCGTCTGAAAATAATTAAAACGGTCCCCCAACAGCACCGAAATGTTGAGAAAAGTTTCTTTCACCGTGAAGATCACACTCGCTCCCATGCGCCATCCGAGATCAGCCTCAACATGCCCGGTTTGTTTTGAGGTGCGCGCGCCTTCCGAACTTAGTTGTGATTGGCCAGAAGAGTGTGGCCGACCTCCCTAGCCCGCTTGGGAAGGAATGGGAAAGTGTGGCTTCCAGTCGGTGTTCAAGAGTCTCCGAAACTAGACGTGGTGGTGAGACTGAAGATCCGATGGGACAAACACGCTGCTGTCCGAGATGGCTGTTTCTTGTCGCCTTAGACCTGTGCTGTGTCTTCATCCCCCGTAAGTACCCTGAATATTCAGTCACGTTTGTGTTTTGATTGTAAGTCATGATTGGATTTCAATCAAAAATTGCTTTGTATTCAGGGACGGGGATGTTATGAATGAAATAAGATGTGGAATGGGATCTTGTTATGTATGGGATTTTATAGAGGGATGATTTATTTGTGAAACAGGATTGGATTTCAATCATAAAGTAAGAAGTTTCGTATTCAAGAAGGGAAAAGTTAGGAATGTAATAAAATGTGATTCGAATTCAGTGAGACGTTATCAATGAAATGAAGATATTAGGGAGTGATTCTTTTAATTTGTATTGCATGGAAATTTCCCAATTAAGATTTTGTAGTGATGTTTGGATTGTAAGACATGAGATTGGATTTCAATCATAATTGATTCGTGTTCAGGGACGGGAAGTTATGAATGAAATAAAAAGATTCGGATTTTGGGATGTATGATACAAATACGATTTTTTAGAGGGATGATTTACTTGCAAAGCAGAATTGGATTTCAATCAAAAAGAAAAAACTGTTTTATATTCAGGGAGGGAAATTGTTAAGAATGAAATTAAATTTGATTCGAATTCAGCGGGAAGTTATCAATGTGGAATAAAGAGATTAGGGAATAGTTCTTGTAATTTGTAATGAATGCAAAGTTCACAGTCACGTTTATGTTGTGATGTTTTGATTGTAAGGCATGATTGGATATCATTCAAAAATTGCTTCGTATTCAGGGAGAAGTTATGAATGAAATAAAAATATCTGGATATGGTGGAATGGGGTTTTGAAATGTTTGAGTCTCAGAAATACGATTATGTAGGGGGATGGTTTAACGTAAAGCAGGATTGGATTTCAATCAAAAAGTAAAAATTGCTTGGTATTCAAGGAGGAAATGCTAGGAATGAAATAAAGTGTGATTCGAATTAAGGGAGACGTTATCAATGAAATAAAAGAAATTAGGGAATGGTTATTGTAGTTTGTAATACATGGAAATTTCACAATTACGATTTTGTAGTGTTATGAATGAAATAAAAAGATATGGGGATATGGGGGTGGAATGGGATCTTGTAATGTATGGGAGTTTCACAAGTATGATTTTGTAGATGGATGATTTATTTGTAAAGCGGGATAGCGTTTCAATCAAAAAATAAAAATTATTTCGAATTAAAAGAGGGAAAAGTTAGAATGCAATAAAATTTGATTTGAATTCAGGGAGGAGTTATCAATGAAATAGAGTAGGGAATGGTTTTCTTGTAATTTAGTAATGTATAGGAAATTTCACAATTTCGATTTTGTAGAGTTTTTGATTGTAAGGCATGATTGAACTTCAATCAAAAACGAACAAAAAATTGCTTCATATCCAGGGAGGGGGTGAAATAGAAAGATTTGTACATATGGTTTGGATTATTGGGACATGGGGATATTAAGAATTACGATTTTATAGTGATAGTTTGAGTGTAAGGCAGAACTATATTTCAATCAAAAACTAAAACTCTTGCTTCGAATTTAGGGAGGGGAGGTATGAATGAAAAAAAATTGGACATGTTGGGTGGGTTTTATAATGTATGGAGATGTTCGCTTTTTCGATTCTGTTGTGATGATTTGATTGAAAGGCAGGATTGAATTCCTATCAAATATTAAAAATGTTTTCTAATTGGAAAGTGGAAGTTATGAATGAAATAAAATTATCACATGTGGGAGGATGAGTTTATGTAATGTGTGGATTTATTAACAAGTACGATTCTATTGTGATGATGATTGAAAGCAGCATTCAATTTCTATTAAAAATTGCTTCGAATTCAGGAAGAAGTTATCAATAAGATTAAAAAATCTGGACATGTGGGATGGGTTCTTGTAATGTATGTAACTATTAGCAATTGCGATTCTGTAGAGGGGATTTCATTGTAAGGCAGGATTGGATTTCCATCAAAAATTAAAAATTGTTTCGTATTCAGGGAAAAAGTTATGAATGAAATAAAAAGTTTGAAAACGCACTAGGGGATGGCTTTTTGTGATAGAATGAAAATTTCAACAATTACGATTTTGTAGTTATTTGGTTGTAAGGCAAGATTGTATTTCTATCAAGAATACAATCTTGCCTTAGGACTCACTCAGAGAACTAAAAACTCAGAGAGGAACAAGTTATGAATGAATAAAAAGATTTGCCATACGTAGGGTGTAATACATTAGAGAATTTCATTAAACACAATTCTGTAGAGTAATATTTTGATTGAAAGGCAGGGAGATTGATTGCCTTCTATCAAAAACTGAGAATTATAAATTTTGATGTAATTATTAATTATTTAAAAATTAAATTTTCGATATCAAAAAGAGAAATTATAAAATAAATAAAAAGTTTCGACGCACGTTGATTCTTTTAATGTGTGAAAGAAAACTGAATGTACACACATTTTTGATTCTGTAGAGTAATGTTTTGATTGCCATACAAGAGGACTGATGGCATTTCTATCAAAAACTAAGAATGTCTCGATTCGATGGCAGTTTTAATTAAGACTTCACACATGTGGGTTAGATTCTTGTGAATTTTGAATATTCATGATTTTTATTATTCTGTAAGAATAATAGATTGTAAGACAAGATTGTATTTCGATCAAAAAATTGAAAACAGTCTCAAATTCAAAAGAACGGGAAAGTTATAAAAATCTCAAACAAGTATAATAGATTCTTGTGAATTTTGAATATTACTATTTCGATTCTGTACAGTAATAGTTTGATTGTAAGACAAGATTGTGTTTCGATCAAAAAATTGAAAACAGCCTCAAATGCAAAAGAGCGGAGAAGTTATAAAGATTTCAAACACGTATGGACCGATTCTTGTATAATGTGCGGGGAAACTAAATATTCACATTTCTAATTCAGTAAAGTAAAAAATTTGATTATAAACAGGATTGTATTTCTCTCAAAAACTAAAAAGAACATTGAATTCAAAATAAAAGTTGGAATGAAATAAAAAGATTTTATGTGGGGGACGGTTTGAAGTGAAACATTAACGGCTTTAAGATGTAAAAGAATAAGTACTATAAAGGTATGAAGTAAAAATTAATAAGTAAAATATTTTACTGTAAACAGGATTGTATTTCTCTCAAAAACTAAAAACTAAATCGAATTCAAACGAAAAGTTGAAAATGAAATAAAAAGATTTTATTATGTAGAGGACGGTTTCAAGTGAAACATTAACGGCTTTCAGTTGTAAAAGAATAAGTACTATAAAGGTACGGTTTGTGATTATGACATGAATTACCGAACAATTATGGAACAGTAGCAATGTGGGGTATTTTGAAATCTTATGTAATGCAAAATCATAAAGGTATGGTTTACAATCTTAAAGGTATAGTTTACAATCATAAAGTTATGGTGAATTATTTGGATAACCAGCAACTCAATTCTAATTTTGGTAATCGGAGAGGGGATAATTTTTTATTTTACATTAATTAAAATTTTGCATGCATTCATACTTATAAAAACGAAAATTTGTCTTGGCTTCAAATGGAGAAGTTATAAACAGAATAAAAAGATATAAGGTGTGGGAGGGATTCTTCTAATATATAGGTGGTAATTTGATGAAAAAGAAAACTATACAATTTAGTATAGAAAACTGAACAATTATAAGATAGCAACATGAGATGAGGGGAGTTTATTTCTATCAAAAACTAAAAACTGCAGGAAGCCTCACATTTAAGGATAGGGAAGATATAAATTAATTTTAATAGATTTGACTCAGTGAACTAGTTTATCTTTCTAATGTATGGGTGATATTGGATGCTAAATAATACTACAAAAATAATGTTTGTTATTGTAATATTAACCCTCCAGTGATTTCGAAGCGATAGTTTATAGTCTGGTTAGTTTTATTAATGACTAGATACCTCGTTCATCTAGATCTGGTCGGTTTTGGTAATGACGAGATACCTCGCCGAGACAACCAATCAATAGGGTTAAATATTGAAAATTATGTGGGAGAAAATTAATTAGATAGATTAAAAACTTAAAACTGTTGATTGAAGTCTCAAACTCAAAGACAAGGGGAAGCTAAAAATGAATAAAAAAGATTTAACAAGGGTTGAATGGTTTTTGTAATGTGGGCGATTATAGGATGCAAAACACTACTATATCTGTATGATGCCGTCATCATGAGGTTCAATGCAGACCATTGTGAGATTATGACTAGAATGATTTTGAAATTTCACCGAAGTCAAATTATTTTAGTACTCCCAATCCAAATATTTTGCATTTGCATATTGATTTCTTATTTGCATATTGATTTCTTATTCTCATATTCGTCGTATTCTCATGTCTCGTCATTAGCAAAACCGCCAGGATGGACGTGCCAGGATGGGTCTTGGATGGACGTGCTATCTCGTCATTAGAAAAATGACCTGATCTTGATCTCGTCATCATCAAAAAACGTCAATGTCTTCGTAATTTGGAATTCAATCGGCATTATTAATGACGAGATATTTCGTCATTAGCGAAATTGGCCAGATCTTGATGGACGAGATATCTCTTCGAAACCCCTTGAATGGTTGAAAAAATTCAAAACAGTAGTGCAAGGGGATTTGTGAATGAAATAAAGACACTAGAGAACCATGTGGTATGATTTTTTGCAATACATGGAAGTTCATGAGACACAAAAAATTTCATAAGGTTGTGCAATTATGAGATGCAAAATCATAAAGGTGTGGCTTACAAGTGTGATACCAGAGCAAAATCATAAAGGTAGACTTCGAATTTTGAAATGAAATACAGAACAATTGCGAGATTGAGGCTTGTGATATTTCATAATGTTTCCCTGTGTAGTTATTTGGAAATTCAATTATTTTATTTGAATTTGGATAATAGGGGTGTGTGTTACGTTTCCTCTTGTATTTATCTATCAAATAATAAAACCTGTGGGGAAAACTATTTATATACTCAATTACTCCATTTGAATTTGGATGATCCGGGTAACTCGTTTTCTTATGCATTTATGTATCAAATAAACTAAACCTGTGGGGTAAATTATTTGGGTACTCATTTACCACATTTAAAATTGGGTTCTCGGGGCGAGTTCCCTTTTATCATGTGTTTATCTATCAAGAACCAGATCCTAAGTACCAAATTGTTTGGGTACTCAATTAAATGGTTTAATTGAGTAAACCATTTTTAATTGGGTAATCGGGTTGCATCGTATTCGCTTATGTATTCATCTATCAAAAAGCAAAACCTGTGGGGAAAATTATTTAAGACATTGATTGCACTATTTGAATTTAGATATTCAAAACATTTTCAATTGTATATATTCATCAAAGACCAAAATCTAAGGATAAATTATTTGAGTACTCCATTACCCATTTAAAATTGAGTTAGCGGGGTGGGTTCAATTTTTTCATGTATTTCTTTATCAAGGAAAAGAACCTAGGGCTAAATTATTTGGGTACTCGATTACCCCATTTTCAAGTGGGTAATGGGGTGCATCCCGTTTTCATATAAATTTATCTATCAAAGACCAAAACCTGTGAGGAAAATTACTTAAAAACTTGATTGCCCCATTTGAATTTGGTTGGTTTTGGGGGTTTTATGGCGCAAGGACCATCTTTGGCCATGCTGCGCCAGACACATTACAATATCAAGTAATTGACACAAGATATACAATATCAAGTAATTGACATATGACATACAATAATAAGTAATTGACCCACACACAGTGACAGCTTTACTGACACAGAAAAGAGAAATACACCCAGGGAAAACACCTGTCAGGAATCGAACCTGCGCCGCCTAGAACTCGAAGGTTGCTAACGCAGTGGGCATATCCACTGAGCCACGGCGGCCCCCATTTGAATTTGGATATTCGGGGCACTTTTGAATGTATTGAGCTATCAAAGACCAAAACTTGTGGTGAAGATTATTTGGAAGCTTAATTACCCGATTTGAATTTGGTTAATCAGGGTGGGTCATATTGTCTATCGAAGACCAAAGCATGTGGTATGAGATTTAAAATTCTAAGAGTGACCGAAGTTATGAATAAAATAAAAACATGAAATGAATGTGTGGGGGTGTTTCTCTTTCTCTCCCTTGTAACGCATGAGTGCTTATGAGTTACAAGATTATTCTAAAAATATACGATTCATAAACATGAGATGCAATACAGGACAGCTATGGGATAGTGACTTGGGGATTTTGAAATGTTGCCCAGGCGAATTGCTTGAATATCCAGACATTCAGTTTGAATTTTTAGTAATCGGATGTGGTAAGATATTTTTATGTACTGAATATTATTTAGCATTATACAGAGAACAAAATTTGTAATGAAAAGTCGGTATTGTGAAGGTTGGTAGTTGAAGTTAAGTCACACTGGGCAACACAACGGGCTATTGGTGACGGTCCGAGATCCATCCCGAAAAGAAAGATCAGAGGACACCACCTCGTAATTTGAACCACAGTAAGATGACGAGGTCAGCACCTGAGATGGTAACCTTCTCTCCAAACCACAGAGGAAATATAAAAGTAGAGTAAGCAATCGTAACTTTTTTATGTTCCCAGTATCATGTGACCAAAACTAGTAGTAACGTGACCCTTAGACTGCTTTCGTCTGCAAGTGGAAATGAAGAACAATCATCATCTGATTGGTCCACGGGACGGTAGAAAACGGTCACGCGACATAGTTGAGTTTGGCGATTTCACTATTTTCATCGCTACTCTAGAAATCCGCATTCACGCATCTACCCTGTCATATGATGTACTGCCAAACGAGGTGATAATATGCCAATTCGTCCAAACAAGTAAATTTTTCACAGAGCAGTCACGTGACTGCTAGTCGACATGTTGGTCACTTTCCAAATCTCCTCTTAATAGCAATGCTCAATCTACTTATATTTCACGTCTATGCTCCAAACTTCCACACCACGCCAACGTGAGGAATATTTGAGCCAACAACAGATTTAACGTTCATCAACCACCCATATACACAGCGGTCTGGTTGAAACGATTTTTTAATCGAAAGCATTTGGGGACAGAGGTAGTAAATTTTTACAGACTGTCTGGTTTGATTATTTTCAGAAAAAACATCTCTCATAGTAAGTCTTTCTAAATACCTCGTTTTGATCCGATTAAGATTTTTGATCTTTTTTGATTTCAATCTGTTCCTTACAAGTTACTTCGTTTTTAATCCATTAATCTTCTGAGGGGTTCACACGCATATATAAGTCCTACTTCCCTGTATGACTTCTAAGAAGCTTTGACCAGTGGGATCTTTCCGAGGATTTTTCCAACCAATAGATACGGTTATTTAGTCATCATGTGTGTAGTAGGGTAAAAGCAACATTACACTTGGAAATATTGGGAGATCGCAAAGGATTAAACGTATGTCGAAGTTGATTAACAAGTTCACAAAATGTGGTCATTTAGCTAGAGTGTTTTCGAAGTATTGGATTTACTGGTTTATTTGGTAATACACCCGAAGTGAAAGTTTGTTTAATATTATAAGAAAGAAACTAGTTTGAAAAATTACTTACCCTCTCTCTCTCAAGTGTTTTTTAACTCTTAAATTATCGCGAGTGAATGACTTTCGTTTATTTTTTAATTTTATATGTTAATCAGCCTGTGTACGGAAATGTTTGAATACACAGGAAAATGAGAATTTTTAAATTAATGAATTAGTTGGGGAAACCAAGCATTTTTGCCTTGATAAACTAATTAGTTTCGATAATTTACTAATTTAGTTTAATTATTCTTCAGAGATTCTGCGTTTATTCTGTAAAAATATGTTCACTTAATTAGTATATCTCTAAGGCCTATTTACAGTATTATTTACTAAATTTAATTTAGCATTTTTGTTAGTGTTATTGAATAAACTTTAAGGAAAATTAATTTTGAATGGGTTTTATCTGCTCTTGTTGAATTATATGTTAATTGCTAAACTAATGCTAAAAATTTGCAGAATAGACTTCTAGAGAAAATTTAGTAGATTGGCTAATCTATTTTTACAACACAACTGCGGCAAATGTAAATATTATGTTTATGATATTAGTAAAATTTGTCAAATCGAATCAATTTTTCAAATTTTCAATACATAAGTTAGTACTCTGAATTAAGTTATTTGTTTAAGTTTTGAGTTACACATAACTTTATGTATAACAAAAAGTTAAGCTAAATAGATTAAAAAGTTTAGAAAATTCAACACTGGTCAATTTCACTATCTGGTCAATTTTCTTCTAATGACTTTATTCGTCCATCCATATCTGGTCAGTTTTGCAATTGACGAGATACCTCTTTACAGGAAATATAAAAGTAGAGTGAGCAATAGAAACCTTTTTATGTGTCCAGGATCATGTGACCAAAGCTGGTAGTAATGTGACCCTTAGATAACTTTTTTGCTGGGTGGAACGTAATATTCATCATCTGATTTGTCCACTGGACGAGAGAAAACGCCCATTCATTGATCCATTATCTGATTGGTCCACTGACTGATCAGCTGATAATAGTACGCTTTGGTGATTTCCCCACTTTTGTCGCCACTCTATAAAAATGCAGATTCACACTCCCTGTTTGGCGATGTATATCCGCAAAGTTATAGCTCCAAACGAGGCGATAAATTGCCAAATCTGCCAACCAAGTCAGTGTTTCCCAGAGCAGTCGCGTGACTACTAGTGGACATGTTTGTCACAGTTTTTGAAGCTCCTCTCAAAAGCAATACTCAGTCTACTTATATTTCACGTCTATAGATACCTCGTCTAGACAACCACCAGGAGGGTTAATAGTTCGTAGGGTGCACCAATATAAATATGTTTTGAGGAATGCATGTCCGCATGTTAATAAGAGTCGTATGACATAGAACCAAGTGGAGAGATAGCACCCCAAATATTAATAACAGTTGCGGACATATTCCTTTACAAAAAAATGTTTAATTTGTTGCATCATGCCAACCATTAAAGTGTGGCCAGGGAATTTTGAATCATCCTTCATGTATATTTGGGGGTACTAGCTCCCCACTAGTCACACGCAAACGACCCTCATAAAACCAAATTCTCAAATGGATTCCAAATGTATTTTCTGTGTTATTCTTTTCAATGTGAACGAAAATATCCTTTTAGAAATAAATTTTTAATAATTTCCATCAGTAGGCAAAAACACGAAAAAATCACAAGTGGTCTTTAAAATTCCTTTAATTTAAATATCATGACTTGTGTTTGACAAGGCAAATAATGGGCCATCCCAAGCACATAAACGGGGGAAATATATAACTATCAATTCTACAAGCCCGTCTTGTTTTTTAAACTAATTGGCTCTAAGAAATATTCGCTATATATCAATTAATTGCCTTCAATTTGTTCTAATATAGCAAGAGGGGAATGAAATGCAGAAAAAATAAAAGATTTATTTTTCCAGTTACTTTGTGCGTGTGTTATTCTAAACATTTCTTCAAGAACTATTCATCTCTCCTAGAAATGCTTTCGAGACATTAGGAATTCTAAAATGCTTTTAATATTCGGGGGAAATGACTGCAGTTTAGGAGCAGATTTCTTTTGTATTCTCCAGTTAACGATTCTAGGGAGACATTGAAGAAGATGGTTTTCCTTTTTGATTCCTTCAGTGACATGGCTAATTAGGAGAGAAAATTCTTCCGTTTAATTTTTTCAACCATTTCAATTTCCAATACGGGAATAAGTCGGAGAAATAAATAAGAATAAGAATTCGTTGAAAGAAATAATTACCTCGCCTTGCAGTCGTAAAGCTAAGTCTAATGTAGGTTTAAGACTTAGTCTCACATTATGCGGAGGAGTTTTTGAAAAAACTTTCGCTGATATTTCGGCTGTTTGTTTTTTGTTTGGTGGGACTAGCATTAGAATTTAACTCGATAACGTTTTGTAATTGCTTCGATAAATTTAATTTCTGTATCCATGAAACGTTTTCTTCGATTTATTGAGAAAAATTGATGGATGAATTGTTAAAATTAGAATAAACTGTACTCGAAGGAATATAGGTTTCATTGAGCGAAGAAAAAATAATTGTGAAATCTTATTTATGATGAAAGTAAAAAAAATGCGAACTGATGGAAAGTTTAAAATTTTTATTTCTTTTTTAAAACTATCTTCAGTTCCCTATTTATAAAACTCTATTGTAAGGAGTACCGGAAACAACAATTTTTTAAAGAAAACCAAGTTAGAATAAATTTAATGATTTATGAGACATTTTCTGTCAAGCTAAATATAGGTTTCAGCGGCGATAAGTGTTTCCTGTACGCATTTCAGCATGACGTCACTTGTCTTGTTTCTCAAACACGATTTCACCAGTTCACCAATAAATAGTCGAAGGAATAAATTCCGAATTGATATATGATAGTTGATTGGTCAACGCCAGTCAGATTAAACGCCAAACATTGCCAAAACGGTGATAAACTTATTTTTGAGGTAATCCCGATATGTATTGTGCGAGAGTATTTGGACACAGTAGAAGTAAAATCTTAACTTCCGTCTGCCTTGTTTGGGATCACTTTTTTTTATTAAATTAATAAACAAAAACTATTCATAATAACAAAACATTCATTAAATTCCAAATCGAATACCTTTATTTTGAACATATGATTTAATTAAAATAATAAAAAGCGTGTTTAAAAATATTATATTGTTTGAATTTATTGAAATATATAATCACTTATATTATTCAAATTTTATATTGTTTTGAATATATGAGTTAATTAAAAAAAATTAAAGCATGTTTATTTTGAATTGATGAATTTATTGAAATAGTATAATATGCATGTTTTACAAATTTTATACTATGGGAAAAAGCGTCAAAAACTAAATGATTCTTTTCAAGACATAATTGCTTTTCATGACATTCATATGTAGAATACTTTCACGCAGGTTTAAAATAAATTTGTTATATTTTATATGTAGGTTGTAATTTAAGACTAAAAATGTTTCGTTAATAATTATTACTTTTAAAGCATTGAATACTTACTCTCACAGAATGCCAGAAACTAGAATAATCACTCTGTCAAAATTGTTTTCGTAGCTTTATAACTTATTGCTGTGCGTGACTATAATAAAATGAACCGTATTTTTTAGGGGAAACTTGTGACTTTCGTGCATAAAGCATTTAGTTTGATGACCAAAAGTAAACTAGTCAAACTATTCCGAATATTTTTGTAAATTGATCGCCGTCTTAAAAAACATAAAATATGTGCATGTAAAAGTTTCAAAACCTGAAATGGATAAAAGGTCATAAATTCAAATTCGTACTTTACCTTAAATCAATAAGCGTTCTCAAGTAAATCTTATAAACCACGCCTAAGCATGCCCTGATTGCGAGTCACTCCTTCAAAATACTGGCCGCTGTAGCCCAGTTGGTAGAGTTGTGGTTAGCAACCGGAGGATTGCGAATTCGAAACTCGATTTAACCGTCGTGTACGTAAGGGCTGGTGCCCGTTAAATCTGTCGTGGCCTCAAATGTTCCTCACGTTAGCGTAGTGTGTCAGTTTGGAGAGAGGGGTGCCATCTCAGATGCTGACCTCATCATCTGACCGTGATTCAAAATGACGAGGCGTTGCCCTCGGATCTTTCCCTTTGGGGCTGATCCCGGCCCTTCGCCAGTAGCCAGTTGTGTTGCTCCAGTGCGGTGTTAATTCCTACTACCACTACCCATTAACCAACTACCTACTGTTCTAGCAACCTGCTTTTTGCAAGTTATGCAGGTTTTAATTCCTGTCTGGTTTGTTTCCACTCTGGGTGTATTGCCCTCTTCTGTGTCAGTAAAACTTTCCTTGGGTGCGTCTATTTACTCGACGCTGCTTGGCTTAGTTTAGCCAAATATGGCTTTTGTGACATAAAACCCAACCATGGAGTAAATAAAACATTGAGTAAATAAACATTGAACCTGAATTTGTTTGCCTATGATTAGCAAACAAAAATGCTCTTCCCATACTTGTATTCCATATTTAATTTAATAGCTTTTCATCCAACTTGCATCCGAACTAGAGACGAATTCCGTGACTACTTTGGATTTTATGCAGGGAAATATGAACATGAAAACCGAACTTTCAAGATATCTGTCTAAATCTCTGTGATTGATAAGGAAAGGCTTCGAAAGAGATGGATTAAAGCTGGTAGATTACAAACATGAGAGCATCAAGCTCTTTGCGCGATTGGATAGGGCTATCCGCTAAGCAACTGCAAGCAAATGCAAAGAAGGAACCAACCCGATTCTTAGCTAACTCTCTCTGAAGGCAAAGTCTGTTTTGGGGTCTTGATTGTTGAGACTTAGCTGTTAAATCGTTAAAAGGAGAGTAAGATATAAAGTAAACCCCCTGTATCGGGATTTCATTTTTTGTGTGTGAAATTTTGTAGTTTATACATTTTTTCTTAAATTCAATTACGTTTAAAATAAGTTAACTCTATCTAGAGCAAAGTCTGTTAAGATCCAGATTGTTGAGACTTAATTGTTAACTCGTTTAATGGAGAATAAGGTATACAGTAAACTCCGTGTATAAGGACTTTATTTGTTCCTTAAATTTTTTATTTATACATTTAATCTTTCATTGAATTAATTTGTGTCTTAGCATTGTGTGAAACATTAGATTTGATATAATCACGGTATAAAATATAAAGTTGTATTTCTCAGGGAGAGCAAATTCTGTTGGGATCCCGATTGTTGAGACTTAACTGTTAGCTAGTTTAATGGAGGGTAAGATATAAAGTAACCCTCCTTCGGGTTTACTTTATACCTCACTCTCCATTAAACGAGTCAACAGTTAATGGAGACTCGGAATTTATTTATATGTTAAATTTTGTAATTCATACATTTATCCGTTCATTGAATTACAATTAAAATATTGCTAATTATGTCTTCGCGTCGTGTGAAACATTTATTTTGATATAAATACGATATTGAATAGAAAGTTGAATGTTTATCAGTTAACTCTAAGAACAAAGTTTGTTGGGATCCATATTGTTGAGACTTAATTGTTAACTCTTTTAATGGAGAGTAAGAAATACAGTAAATTCCACGTATCGGAAATTCGTTTTTTAAGTTTTTATTTATACATTTCATCATTCAGTGAATTACGTTGTCTTCGCATCGTGTGAAACATTTGTTTTGATATTTACATGATGTGGAATAGAAAGTTGTCTTTCTTTCTAATTGAACTTCTAAGAGTAAAATCTGTTGGGATCCTGATTGCTTAGAATTAACTTTTAACTCGTTTAATGGAGAGTAAGTTATACAGTAAACTCCATGTATCGAGACTATTTGTTCTTCAAGATTTTTTATTTATGCATTTTAATCTTTCATTGAATTACGTTTAAAATATTGCTAATTGTGTCTTTCCGTCGTGTGAAACATTTGTTTTGATATAGAAAGTTGTATTTCTTAGTCAACTCTAAGAGCAAAGTGTTGGGATCGTGATTATTTAGACTTAACTGTTAATTTGTTTAATGAAGAATAAGATTGATAGTCAACCTCCTGTGCTGGAAATTTATTTTATTAGTTAAATTTTGCAATATATACATTTCTTCTTTCATTGAATTACTTTGAAAATATTTCTAATTGAGTCTTGGCATCATGTGAAACATTCCTTTTGATATAAACATGATTTATATAATAGAAATGTTTCTTAACTCTAAGAAACATTTCTTAGAGTTAACCAAGAAAGTCTGTTGGGATCCATATTGTTGAGACTAACTGTTAACTCGTTTAATGTAGTATAAGATGTACAGTAAATTACGTGTATCGAGACTTTATTCGTTCTTTAATTTTTTTGATTTATACATTTCATATTTCATTGAATAACGTTGTGTTTTCGTGTCGTGTGAAACATTTGTTTTAATATAATATAAATCACAAATTGTGCTGGGTGTGTTGCTAATTAATAATTTTTCAGGCGGTTATTGGTAGTTAATGCCTTAGCCCTCAACTTAACATAGGAACTTACAGGTTTTTTTTTGTTCAATTCAACTATTTAACCCTCTAAATGATTTCGACGAGATATCTCGTCCATCAAGATATGACCAATTTTGCTAATGACGAGATATCTATTAGAAAAAGTTATACAGAACTTAAAAGGCGTGGTATCTCTTCGAAATCACTGGAGGGTTAAGATGGAACTATTAAGAATTTATGCATTGATTGGAGAATTAAGAATTTCTGTATTGAACAGATTGAAGATAAAAACGTTATTCTTTAAAGTTCAGAATCAATACATTTTTTTCAGTTTTAGACATTGACTACTTTATAAACACAGCTTTTGTAACGAAGCGCAACATAAACAAAACTTGACTTCGGTGCTTCGCCCGTAACATTCTATTAAAATATTTACCAACGCATCTAGCAATATTCAAAATTTCTGATTTGCAATAAAATAGCACTTTGGTGCTTTATTGTTGTGAACTTTTTCATAGGCGGAAGGTTTAAAAGCCGGATTCATCCTTCAGAAATTACACTTTCCAGGATATCTTCCTGTTTACCAGCAACGCCGAACTCAATCTTCGTCAATCTCTCAGCTGAAACCTTATAGAAACAGACCAGACTAAATGGCGCTTGATGTTTTTGAATACTTTAACTGAGAGAGAGGTTGAAGAAAAAGTTTTGGGAAAGTTTCCTGCTCACCCAATTTCTGTTTATCCGGGAAGTATACCCATTTTGAAAGCAGTGGGTTTATTTATGAATAATCTCAAGAACTTTGTGAAGTTTCCACGGGATGATATACTTTTACTTCCTGGTAAAATAATAAAAATAAAATACGTCCAGAGGTAGCCAATGAATAAGTCTAGTAATGGGTAGACTGTCTTAGTATTCTACTTATTATTGATGGGGCCACTGTAGCCCAGTTGGAAGAGTAACGGATTACCAACCGAAGGGTTGTGAGTTTGAAACAAGGTTCAGCCAAAAACCGTCGTCTACATGGGGACTGGTGCACGTTAAATCTGTCGTGGCCTCAAATGTCCTCACGTTGGCGTGGTGTGGAAGTTTGGAGAGTGGGGTGCCAGCTCAGGTGTTGCCTCGTCATCTGACCGTGGTTCAAAATTACGTGGTGTTGTCCTCGGATCTTTCCCTTTGGGATTGATCCCGGACCGTCACCAATAGCCCATTGTGTTGCCCCAGTGTGACGTTAATTGAAATTCCCCCCCCCCGTCGCCAATAGCCCGTTGCTCCAGTGCGATGTTAATTAATTACCATTATTATTGAAGGATAACATGACTGATTTACGAAATACGACAAATTGACCTATCTTACAATTTGATGCATCGGGTGAAAAAGCAAGAGATGATTATATCAGATCAGAATTTTCAAGACAGTTTCAATCGATGCATAATGTAAGAGCTTAGTATTACGCTAATTTGTGTCTGCTTCAAAACATAATTTACGATAAAGGACATTTACAGAAAGGAAAAAATAATTACGGAAATAAAAAAGTATATGTAGAATACAAAATTCACGTATTCATTCGTTTCCGTACTGAATCCGAGCTGATTCCGTGCTATCAAAATTCTAATTTTAATTAAATTTTCAAGTTTTAATACTAACAGCTAACTTGAAGATGTTTATAATTTAAAAGTATATCTTTCATTCAAAAAATTCATTTTAGTATATACAATAGAGTTTTTACTTTAACTCTCCTGGTTTTATTTTAACTCCCTAGTCTTGCCGAAGATCTCGTCAATAGCAAAACCATTAGCAGATCTTGATCTTGTGATCATAATCAGCAATATCTTGATGACGATTTATCTTTTCATTAACAAAATTGGATAGATCTAGATGGGCGAGATATCTCGTCGAAGCCACTTTGAGAGTTAAATTTTGTTTCATAATCATATTTAAAATTAAATTATTAATGATTTAAAATTTAAATCTTTTTTAACTCTCCCTGTGATTATATCGCCGAAGATCTCGCCATTAGCAAAACCATTAGCAGATCCTGATCTTACTATCGTAAAAAAATTGACAATGTCTTGACGATTTATCTTGTCATTAGCAAAATTGGACAAATCTGGACGGACAAGATATCTCGTTGAAACCATTTGGAGAGTTAAATTTTGTTTCATAATCATATTTACATTAGTAAGTACAGTACCACCAGTACAGAAGTTCTAATTATTATAAGTAGGAAATTAAAGTACAATAGGTTAAAATGTGTTTACTTCTCTTATTTGACATGTTTATTGAGCTGATAAATACAATTAAACCTCGCTTTAGACTACAGCATACTTATTTTATGTTGTTTTAGTGCACTTTACACTTATCTCTATTCAAGTGCCCAAATTTTGTTATGGAGTTGTTTCATTTCCCAGAATTGTTTAATACTATCTAACAAGGAACGGGTAGGCTAAGATTATTTAGTTTAACGAATTGGCGTAAAACTGTCCAAACTATGTCTCGGGAAAACTATTCATTCGCAGTTGTGACATGTCTCCAGAAGTCGAAAACAAAACTTGAGAAACTGCAAATTTCATCTATTGGATATTTATGTAAGACACGTACAGTATCTAGAGCTGAAACAATCAAAACTTCCGAGTGATTAAGTAACCTGTAGCCCAAATTCAGTTACAGAGTAGTTTCATTTAACAGAATAGCTCAATAGCGGCCAATGAGAAACTTGTAAGCTTTGAATATATAGTTTAACGAATTGGCGTAAAACTGTCCAAACTATGTCTCGGAAAACTAATCATTCGCAGTTGTGACATGTCTCCAGAGGTTGAAAGCAAAACTCGGAACTGTAAATCTCATGCCCATCGGACATTTATTTAATTCATCTAAACGTCCGACCCCTTTATGAATGGAACTTTTATTTCCAAGCTGATGCTCCAAAAGTTCTCTTTCAATTATTGAAATCGAAACCTCTTCGTATGCAAAACCAATTCATAAATAACAATGACGGAAATTGTTGATTTTCAATCATTCTGCACAATCCGAGAAGATCCACTCCTCTCCCTTTGTTCCACTGTAGCTCAGAAAACACTGCCAGTATGACAAATACTTCAACTTCCATTTGACCTAGTTACTTAGTCATCACTTACCCGAGTCACATGTTTTTACACAACACTTATTTTCTAATGTGTCAGTTGTCATAGATAAATTTGTTTGCAGTCCTTGCTCTGGGTTTTTGCTGTTGGGAACCTACTAAGTGATGTGTGGTTCAGGCCATTACATTTCTCATAAAGTACGGAGTCCAGTTGTTTGATTAATTGAGTAAAGTAATTTATTGAGTAAAATCATCGATCAAACATTTGGACGAAGGGAACTAATTCAAAGGCTTTCATAGCTATAACTGCATGGCTAATATACCGGGTGGTCAGAACGTAACTTCCCCTATACAAGAGTCTCTAGCGATGGCGATTTTCGACGAATAGGAATGAAACTTGGGATTTAGAGATTTCCAAGGTATGCGCTCGATAATTATATAAATAACATGACGCGCAAGAATCGGGTGGTTACGGGTATTGTTAACAAATTTCGAATAACAACACCCACTTTTTTATCGAAATGCCATCGGCACAGTGAAAAACTAAATATGTAGTTCAACATTTACCATTAGCTCTTTACAGTGCACAAGTTACAATCATTAGCTCTAAACTATGTAAGAGCACTGCCAATTATTACTACTCTGAACGGATCAGAGAGCAGAAAGACTAGAAGTCACAACATTTTACTTTTATTACAAATTTTCGAAGAATGGTTTTCCACTGGACATATCTAGAAAAATAATATGTCTACCGACAAACAATCCCACACACGCTCTCTTCCTACTAACATTACTGCACTAAATATGTGGAAAATTTTCCACCGATTTCTCGAAAGCGATTTTCAAAGAATGCTTTTTAACTAGACGAATCTAGTAAAATAATATTTCTACCGACAAACAATCCCACACACGCTGTCTTCCTACAGACAATACGGCCCTAAGTATGTGGAAAAATTTTCCTCAAATTTCCACCGATTTTTCGAAAGCTATTTTCAAAGAATAAGTTTTAACAGGACGCATCTAGTAAAATAAGATTTCTATGGACAAGCAATCCCGCACAAGCTCTCTTTCTACGGATATTTTTTCCCTAAATATGTAGAAACTTTACCACATATTTCTGGAAAGCGACTTTCAAAGAATACGTTTTAACTCGACGCATCTAGTAAAATGAGATTCCCCCTATCGACAATCCCTCACAATTTTCCTTCTTTCGGACATTACGGCCCTAAATATTTGAAAAACTTTTCCATATATTTCCACTGAGTTCTCGAAAGCTATTTTCAAAGAATCCTTTTCAACCGGACACTTCTTATAAAATAAGGTTTTTATCGACAAACAATCCCTCACACGCTCTCTTCCTACGGACATTATGGCACTATATACGAGGTATGTCTATTAAATAACGAGATTGTGATTCCATCTAGTAAACAAAGCAGTCAGAATAGGTTATAACTGCATGCGTGATGACTGAACATGTCTGAACCTGCATGACAAGCAGCAACACTCTATGACGTTCAGTTAATTGTGAGTCGCCATTTAGTTTGGTTGTGTTTTCTGTAGTGGGCCTAAAAAAAGCTAAGTTTAAAAGTTGAACAACGTGCCAATTTGAAATTTTTAGTAAAATTGCACGAAACACCAAAAGAATGTTTTCAAATGCTTAATGCAACTTATGGGAATGACTGCCTGTCTCGTGCGCGTGTGTTTGAGTGGCACAAAAGATTCAACAAGGGACGTGAGATTATCAAAGATGATGAACGCCCTGGACGACCTTGCACTTCAAGAACCGAAGAAAATGTAGAAAAAATCAGTCAAATTGTTCGAAAAGATCGCCGACTCAGTGTTCGAATGATACCTGAATCTGTGAACATTGACAAAGATATCGCATGGAAAATTTCGCGCGAGGATCTTAACATTAAGAAAGTTTGCGCAAAGATGGTCCGAAGGGTTCTCACACCAGAGCAAAAAGAACGTCGCAAGGAATGTTGAGTTGAAATTCTGCAGCAACTTGACGCAGATTCAAATCTGTTTCATAAAGTAATCCCTTGTGACGAAACCTGGATCTTCCAGTATGATCCTGAAACCAAACGAAAGTCAATGCACTGGAAAACACCGTCATCACTAAGAATGAAAAAACTCGTCAAAGCAAGTAAAAATTCAAAGCCATGCCCATTTTTCGATATCAAGGGTGTAATTTTGGAAGAATGGGTTCCAGAAGCCCCAACAGTTAACTAGCATTATTGTAAGGAAATTTTGATAAAGCTGAGAGAAAAAGTCAGAAAAAACGTCCGCAACTGGGAAAATGGTTTCATTCTTCACCAGGAAATGCACCAGTTCATAGAGCACTTTCTGTAAAGCAGTTTTTGACCAACAAGCACATTACTACACTTGAACATCCTCCATATTCACCCGATTTAGCGACTTTTATCTTTTCCCAAATTAAATCAGTGCTTAAAGGGACACGTTTTGGGTCAGTTGATGCTGTAAAGAAAACGGTGGATGTGTTGAAACAGCTGACAGAAATTGATTTCCTCCATGCCTTCGATCAGTGGAAAACAAGACTACAGCAATGTACTAATGCAAAGGGGAGTATATTGAAGGGGACAAGCATTAAATGTGTAAAACATATAAATAAAGGTGAGTTATTTAATCAGTCTCGCCATTTAATGGACACACCTCGTATGTCTAAAACTTTTCCACAGATTTCCGCGACGGTGGAAAGCGACTTTCAAAGAATACGTTTTAACAGGACGCATCTAGTAAAATAAGATTTCGACCGACAAACAATCCTGCACACGCTCTCTTCCTAGGACATTATGGCAGTAAATAGGTGGAAGTCTTTCCCCCTGAAGACTGCCTGGGCACTCCGTGTTAGTCTTCAGGGAAAGAATGCGACAAGATAAAACTCACGTCTGTCAGGAAATACCTCCCAAAAAAGAGTCGGAAAAGCAACAACAAACCGACAAGAAGGCGGCGAAGGAATGGCATTTTGCCGTTCTATTGAAATAACCGTCAATTTATCGGTGACCACTGCGAAAACAATAAAAAAGTCCCTATGATTGAATAGGGCCTTGTAGTGTGACGGCTGCATCGAAGATCATTGCCCAAAGTTTTCGAGGGCTAAGAAGGCCCCAAAAGTTCGTCTTTCCAGTGCTGTCAAAGGATCAAGTTTCCGTGAGGAGAATCCTCCAATAGCCTTTTTAGCGGCTTTGAGCAACTTTATTCCGCATTCAATCGATAGGAAAGCGCGCAAGTTTGACGTTAGTATCTTGAAATCTGGGAGAAATGGTAGCAACGTGAGTGTCGTGAGAATGAAGGCTTCGCTCACTAGACTGTCACCTTTTTCTTGCCCTCAGTTCTCGATCAGTGCACCAAGAGAGTGCTCATTAGGTAGATTGGTCTTCAGGGATTAGAGGAACCTAAAGAATACTTGTTAGGGTGCTTTTTTTTGCGCGGGCGATTTTTATTAGTCAATCTCGTCCTGGTTTAGTTCCTTTTTATTATCACTGGAGATAGGTATTTGGGAGGAACGTGACGCTTGCCAATCCGTGTTCCGGGTCGGTGGTAAAAAAATCCAACAAGATTAGTATATGATAGAGGGATTGTTTCTTACTCTAAAAAGGAAGTGAATATGGTATGGTTGAGTGGAGGCTGATTTAAAGTGTTTTAGGTGCCTTTACTGGCATGCCTGCTCGTATAAAAATTACATAGTGATTTCGTTTTATTTGTGAGAATAAGTTTTAGTTAATTTTATGCTTCCTCAAACCAAATTATCACTTAATCATGACAGACATTACCACTAAAAATGAAGTATTTCATGAATGAATGGACCCCAATTTAAAATCTTTTGGATGATTTTATCACTAAACCATCACAACCATTATAACTAAACTTGAAATATATATGGTATGGGTGAGTGGTGGAGAATTTAAAGTGTTTTGGGTGTCTTTATTGGCATACCTTCTGTATAAAAATTAAAGTGACTTATTTTTATTTGTGAGATTAAGTTTTAGTTAACTTTATGCTTCCTCAAACCTTATTCCTACTATTACCTCTTAAAATGAAGTATATGGCATGCGTGAGTGGAAGTCAATTTAAAATCTTTAGGATGATTTTATCACTAAACCATCACAATGATTATCACTATAATTGAAACGTATATGGCGTATGTGAGTTGAGGTTAATTTAGAGTGTTTTGGATGAATATTTGAAATTAACTCGCTTTTATTGACCTGTTGTTTAAATTTCGAAAACATCTGCTAGTGTAAAATTTAAATAGAGAAGGTTTTTGTTTGTGGTAACATAAGTTTTAGCTAAGTATATAATTTTCCAAACCTTATCCACACAAATCATCACTAAAAATGAAGTATATGGGTACATAGCATGGGTGAGTGGAAGCCAATTTAAAATATTTTTGGATGATATTATCATAAAACCATCACAACCATTATCACTAAAAGAGAAGTGCATATGGCATGAATGACTGGAGGTGAATTTAAAGTCTTTTGGGATGAATATTATAAATTAGCCAGCTGTTGCTGGTTTGTTGCTTAAATGTTGAAAAAGCCTTCTTGGTATAAAAATTAAATGGGACTCTTGTTTGGGAAGATTGTCCTTTAAAAAATTTAGTTATTCATTCTTCCACATACTTCATTCACTCTTACAGACCGTAGCTAAAATATCCTTTTACTAGTTAGTATTGCTGTTTCAAATGTCCTTGTTTCTTGTTTGAGCAACACAACAAATCATAAGTTCTCGTCTAACTTTGAACATGCCTTAATTTTTATTTCGATTGATTCAGAAATTAGAACGTAAAAGTTGGATATTTTAATATTTATTTGAGGTTTTTAACTTAATTCATTACTGGCCCAGTCTTATACGCACCACTTAACCCTCAAAGTGGTTTCGACGACATATCTCGTCCATCAAGATCTGACCAATTTTCTTAATGGCCAGTTATGTCGCCACCGAGATATTGCCGATTTTTGTTATGATGACGATATCCAGATCTGGTCACTTTTCTTCTAATGACGAGATATCTCGTTCACCAAGATCTGGCAAATTTTGTTAATGATAAGATACCTCGTCGAGACAACCACCAGGAGGATTAAGAGACCTACTCCAACAAATCTTTTTGAAAATGGGGCAATAGAAATAAATTCAGCGTCTTTCAATTAAAAAACCCAGTAATATCAGTAAACCACATTCAAACATCAACAGCAAACTCTGACAAATGTCCCCCTAAGGACAGACATTTATAAATATGTTACATTCTTCGAGCTCGTATGATTTTAATGTATCACTTTCCACTTACACCCATAGGGCAACGAAAGCGTTACACTCTGAGAAAAATGCAACCGAGTGTCACCAGAAGCTATCAGCAACTAAACAAACGACAACACTCACTAATAAAATAAATGAGGAAGTACTCGTGAGCTCTTCGATGGATGAGAAAGCTAACTTTTGGCTTTTTACCAAACAAATTCCTGGAACGAAGACGTTAATACTTCTTTTCGACCTCAGGCTTTCCCCACTTCTTTTTCTCCAGAATTCAGAGACAAAGAATGTGAGGCGGGATATTATTTATGATTGCTCTTTAACTGTGAAGTCCTTTTATAGCGCAATTTTTAACAATCGCAGCATTGGCGGAGTTTTTAGAGGCGTAGATCTCCTGTTTTGTTTCAGGCAGACGCAAACCTTCACGCGTTTCTTAACAATGGACTCGGATTCCGTTTATAAATTGGGCTTCCGGTGCTGACTTGGGCTTTTGAATGAGGCTCATTCGAAACGAGTGTGGTGTGACTGAGTGGCGAGGCGTCGGAAAAAAGGAAGGGAAACGAGTTAATTACTGTGTAATTAGGTATTAATTAGACCAGCCAGTGGATCGGGTGCTTTGAAATGACGATCTTTGGAACAATAGAAGTGCTTAAGAAAAGGAAACCAAGTCAACATTTTTAGTTGCAGAGGACGAAACTTATTTCATTGTTGTAGCGACTTTAACATTTTGGATTTGGGTATAGGCTTATAGCACCAGAACCGGATCGTCTACGCTGTGCTAAGCCCGAGGCGTAGATAGAAAGGTAAATTAGTGATTGCAAATGAGTTAATTAGATATTAAGCGGATCAGCCAGTGAACCTGATGCTTTGAAATTACAATCTTTGAAACAAGAGTAGTACCTAATGAAAGGAAATAGAGTCAACTTTATTGCTTCTAGATGAAAGTTATTTCATTATCGTAGAAGCTTTAAAATTTGAATTTGTGTATAGGTTTATGGCACAAGAGTCAGATCGGCTATGCTGTAATAAGCACTGTAATACGCATGAGTATTGGGAGAAAAATGAGTTAATTACTGTATAATTAGGTATTAATTAGACCAGCCAGTGGATCGAGTGCTTTGCAATGACGATCTTTGGAACAATGGAAGCGCTTAAGAAAAGTAAGCCGAGTAAACAATTTTGGTTCTAAATATACTGAAACTTATTTAATTGTCGTAGCGGCTTTAACATTTTCGATTTGAGTGCAGGCTTATGGCACAAGAACCAGATTGGCTATGCTGTGCTAAGCTCTAGGTATAGGAAGGTAAATGAGTAATTGCAAATGAGTTAATTAGATATTAAGCGGATCAGTCATTGAACAGGGGCTTTGCAATGACAATCATTGAAACATTAGTACTTGAAAGAAATCAAGTCAACTTTTTTCTTCTAGATGAAAGTTATTTCATTATCGTAGTGGCCTTAAAATTTTGGATTTGTGTATAGGCTTATTGCACAAGAGCCGGATCGGCTATGATATGTTTATTTCGAGGTATAGGGAGGTAAATGAATAATGTAAATGAGCTAATTACTGTAAATTAGATAATAATTATACCAGAAGGTAAACTGGATTATTTGGAATGGCGATATTTGGCACAATGGAGGGGTTTAAGACAAGAAAATCGAGTTAAAATTTGTTTTCTAGGTAATGAAACATTTCATTATCGCTAAGGATTCAGCATTTTGGCCTGCACCTTTAGATGTTGCTTCACAATTCCGTATTTTCTATAACAAAATATCAACAGGTGTCATGGAACATCATTTACTGGTATTTGGTATTTTAATTAACGTCACACTGGAGCAACACAACGGGCTATTGGTGATGGTGCGGGATCAATCCCAAAGGGAAAGATCCGAGGACAATACCACGTAATTTTGAACCGCCGGTCAGATGGTGAGGCAACACCTGAGCTGGCAAGCCACTCTAACTTCCACACTACATCAACGTGAGGACATTTGAGGCCACGACAGATTTAACGTGCACCAGCCCCTTTGTACACGACGGTCTTTGGTTGGAGTCGAACTCGCAACCCTCCAGTTTCTAATCCGTTACTCTTCCAACCGGGCTACCGCGGCTCCATCATTTACTGAGCATGCGTAGTGAAAAAAAATTCGATGGTAAACTTTTGATCTCTCGATAGACGAGTTATCTCGTCATTAGAAGAAACCTGACCTGATCTTGATCTCGTCATCATCAAAAACGGCAATATCTTCATCATTCGGAATTCCATTGGCATTCTTGATGACGAGATATCTCGTCATTAGCAAAACGGATCAATCTTGATGGACGAGATATCTCATGAAAACCACTTGAAGGGTTAAATATAAAGCCACTCGAATAAAATAATAATTTAAAAATAAATAATACAAACAGGTAGAGGTAATATAAAATTGCAACAGGTAATATGTAATAACAGGTAATATAAAATTGTGTATCGAAGTATTGAGCAGCAGAAGCGTCGTGCGATTGGGGGTATCAGTTTCACCAAAATAAGTTTTAGGGAGATTGTGAAATTATCATCCTCTTTAGAAAGCTTTGCTAAAATGGGGTGCCAACCCTATTTATTTAACGTTATATCCCATTTTGAAATGACGCTGCGCAGTTTTCCGGACTTTGCTCTCTTTGAGACACCCAGACAGCCAGGAAGCAATGGACTCCATCTGGCTTTAAAGTGGAAATGGGACTGTTATTATAAAGGAAGATGGATGCCCTGAGGGTCCAAGTCTATTTTGCGAGACGCTACTGTAAATAATTACGCCTCAAATGTTTGGAATCGAAGTTGTCTAATATGCAGAGCTTTAGACGCAAGAGCGGGATGAACTCAATTTGAGTCGTTTCACTTTCTTTTCGGATCTCAGCTGCGATTTCGCTCTGCTGGTTAATTTTGAGGACGTCTGAGGGGAGTTTTCCAGTGACCTATAAATAGTTGGGAAATATATGTAGTGAAATGAACTCTTGAGATATACGACTGTCTTTATGAGACCGCAGGGGAATTTTTAAAGCAGATGCTGATTAGATTGAATGATGTTTGACCCTACAAGTGGTTTCGGTGGGATATCTCGTTCATCAAGATCTGATCAATCTTGCTAATGACGAGATATCTCGTCATCAAGATATTACCATTTCTGAGCCATGATTGAGGAAGAGATCAAGATCTGATCAGTTTTCTTCTAATGATAAGATATCTCGTGCATCAAGACCTGATCAGGTTTGCTAATAATGAGGTATCTCGTCAAGAAGATATTGCCATTTCTTTCGATTGAGGACGAGATCAAGATCCGGTCAGTTCTCTTCTAATGACGAGGTATCTCGTACATCAAGATCTGATCAGTTTTACTAACAATGAGATATCTCGTTATGAAGATGTTGCCTTTCTTTCTATTGAGGATGAGATCAAGATCTGGACAGTTTTCTTCTAATGATGAGGTATCTCGTGCATCAAGATCTGGTCAGTTTTGCTAATCGCGAATTACCTCGTTATCAGGTGGGTTGACCCTAGGTAGGGTCAAACGCATAATTCCACCTTACAACCTATATATTTCTCTGCATGACTTCAATTCTGATTTCTGGTCAATTTTGACCATCTTCATGAATAGAATCTTTCTAAGGGATTCCATTCTAAAGAAATGAGCAAGAGAATAGTTCCAAAGGATTCTATTCTAAGGAAAAGAACAATAGAATCTTTCCAAAGAATTATGATTGTCCTCAATTCTGTTAGCATGAAGCGTCTCTTAACAAGTTTTATTTGATTGTTAGGTAGGAAGAAATGGTTATAATCTACAATGATAAATCTGTTAATTCTACTTATATGATATTTACAATAAATATATATTTCTTTGAAGCAAGTACATGTAACTGAGTAGATTCAGGAATAGTAGCAATCTATCCTTTTTGTATCTTGTTTCCATTGGTGGCACAACAAACTAATCAGTTAACTAAACCTACCAATAGCAATCGTTAATGGCGTAGCTAGGATTAAAATGAGTTAGTAAATTAACCCATGTGCTGCATTGAGTAAGCTCAATCAGTATGAGTCGTCTCTTGAATACATGTGAGTACGAATCTTTTAATGATTCGTTTTCCAATAATGGAACATGTCAATTGTACAGGGCTTAATTACCCCTTTAAATTCCCTTATTGCAATGCTACATCGATGAAAGAACGCTAAGAATGGAAATTATGATTCAGATGACTGAGTAAAATCAGAAGGGGAATTTACGCTTTACTATAATCTACACATTTTTATATACCTGCAGTAATTGGAAAAATTATATGCGAGATTAGTATAGGATGGTTAAAAAATCCCTGGCCAAATTTTAAAGGGAGGTAGGATAATTTTTGGTAACATTTTTGGACAAGAAATGTATGTCCTCTACTATTGCGTGTGGAACCTAGAGGACGCTCTTTGTTGAGTTTGCAAATTGCTCTTTTCTTAAACTTTGTTATTCTCAACATAGATTTGACATGCGATGGAACATTCTAAATTCCGAGGTATATATACATTACCGTCCATAAGTTTCGAATATTACTTTCCCTGCACTTTCCAATAATACTCGATGTCCGACATTTTAACCCTCCGGATGGTTGTCTCGACGAGGCACCTCGTCATTAAAAGAAAACTGACCAAATCTTGATCTTGTCATCATCAAAAATCGGCAATATGTTAATGCCGAGATATCTCGTCGTTAGCAAAATTGGTCAGATCTCATCGAAAGCACTTAGAGGGGGAAATTAATTTATTTACATTTAAATATCATGCCTGTGGATAACCTTCCAATTGGTTTTGACTAGATATCTCCTCCATCAAGATCTGAACAATTTTGTTAATGACGAGATATATCCTCATCAAGATATTGACGATTTTTTGATGATGACGTGATCAAGATCTGGTCAGTTTTCTTCTAATGACGAGATGCCTTGTCGAGACAATCACCAAGAGGGTTAATACTTTGTTTCGGAAAAGTTTGGAGTATAATTTGCTGAATTTGGTTTATATGGTGTTTGATAGTCACATGCAAATCATTCTGTGCCTGAATAATATTCAAATCTCAATTTCTTAGTGTCATTTTGCAAAATAGCCGCGTTTGAAAACTTTTCAGTGAGTATTGTGTATACGACACTAAAACGTTTTGTTGAAACTGGGCAGAAAGGAGGCAGCTTTCGATCCGATATACCTCGAATAACTTTAAAAACTGAAGAGAAACATTTGATAGTCACATGGAAACATGACCAATTGAAAACTGTGCCTGAATAATGTTCAAATCTCAATTTATTACGAAACATATCAGTTTCATTGACCACGGTAAAGAGGAGATTGCAAAAACAGTCTGATTAGATGTATGGCAGCCAAAAATCACTTCTAAGAAATTAACCCTCCTAGTGGTTTATCTTCGTGTCAAAAACTGCTCTGTAGTGGTCAGCCTCTGGTGTAAAAACCTGTCCCAAACTGTCACCAGTTCTGAGCAAAGGACAATTTGTTTTTCCTACTTGGATCTTCATTCCCGTTGGTGTAATAAGGTAATTTTGCTCGAAGAAATACCTTGTCTTTAGCCAAATTGACCAGATCGCGGACGCGATATTTCGTCAAAACACTTGGAAAGTTAAAACAGACTACTGTAGGCTAGAAAACATCAAAAGTTGATATTTGGAGACTGGTAAATAGTCCTGTTTACAGATGAATCCGAATTCAAAGTTGGCAATAATAGAAAGTTTGCCCATCGACACCTGGTGAACAGATGCAACCTACGTATATATCACTCACCGTCAAGCAGAGAGATGGTTCTGTGATAGTGTGGGGTTGTTTTGGAGGCAATGCAGTTGGCAATTCGTTCGAAATCAGTGGAGTTTTGAACCATCATGGATACCATAACATTTTCCAACGTCAAGCAATATCATACGGAAAGCACCTGATTGGTCTTGGATTTGTTTCTGGGAAGACAATGACCCGAAACATTCTTCTTTGTCATATTAAAATTATATTGCAAAAAAAGAGACTCAGAGAGCTTAAACTATGCTCTATATTAAATTATTCACTTTTGGACAATGATCCTAAACATTCTTCTAAGTCATGTTGAATTATATTGCATAAAAGAAAGACTCGGAGAGCTTAAAATTATGCATTTATGGATAATGACCCGAAACATTCTTCTAAGTCATGTTAAAATTATATTGCAAAGAAGAAAGACTCGGAGAGCTTAAAATTATGCACTGGTCATCCCAGAGTTCCGATCTCAATCCGATGGAGTTTCTGTGGAATGAACGTGACCGGAAAATACGAAACTTAAGTCTTTCGAACATAAATCACGGGCAGTGGGAAGCTCTACATGAAGGATGGAAACAAATCCCACATGTAAATTTTGAAAAATTGCATGTTAGAATCTTTGAAGTATGCAAAGCTGTGATAAAAGCGGGAGGTGGATGTTGTGAAGAATCAGAGATCTAGACTCAAAATCGCACTTTTCCTTATCTGATATGTAATGAATTGAAATTACTTTCAATTTGAATTAAATATTATTCTATGATGTATTGTAATCATATTTGTTGATTTTTCTTATTTGGAGAGCCCGTATTTTGAAGGAGAAGCGAGTGGTGTTGGTGGGTCAGAGTTCCATCAAGAAACACAGAGTGGTGTTTTGTACGCATGAGCAGCAGGAGTGCTAAAAAATTCTCATAATCTCCCCCAAGCACCACTGTGAACGATAAAATAAAGGAAAAGTAATCATTACAACACGAAAAATTAACACTCAGAACTTAAAAACAAGTCAAAAAGACAGTGTAAAATAGAATTGAAACTGTTACAACCTACAAGAAGTATGTATATACAACCCACAAGAAGATATAGTACAACCCACAAGAAATATGTATATATATATACATATACATATATTATATATGTATCTATCTATATCTATATCTATCTATCTATCTATCTATCTATCTATCTATCTATATATATATCCAAACATTTTGCTTTAGTTGAAATATTATTATACATATAAATGGGTGAATTCTCTTTAAGTTTAGAATTTGTTTTCAGTTATAAATTTAGTTGCATCTATCTGCCTAAATATATAAATTGAAAAATGAAGTATCAAAACATCGCAGTAATGTATAGAATTCTTTTTTCCTTCGACTTTGTATCTGGAAAAAGTAACGTCTTTTTGAACCCTTGGTCACGTTTGTTAAGATCTTTCACACTGCAGCAGGGATTTTTTTGGGTTCCGAACAATTTGTCGAGTGTCAAAAGTAAATGTTGATTTGTTTCCAAGTTTTGCTTAAAGAAATAAAAGATCATTCGCATTTTTTTCACGATGTAAAAAAGGGATGGTTTGAATCTTTTTTATCTGCGTAATCCTTGATAAGAAACTCTTTAAAGAATGACATAAAGAGCCAACATTTTTTATGTAAACTATTTATTATCTGCCACATCTATTCATGGATTTTTATCTTTGCCGTTTTTGGTGAGACATATTGAAAAGAAAAACCCAATTTCCTTTTAATAGCTGGTAACAATAATCATGAAGAAAAATGTGTTGATAATTTAGAGCTGAAAACGAAAGGTAAGGAGTGGCTTTGAATTTGACGTATTTTGTGTTCAGCTTTTTATCACATCAGTAATCTATCAAAATTCTCTTAATCTTCCTGGTGGTTATCTCGACAATATGTCTCGTTATTAACAAAGCTGACCAGATCTTGATGGACGAGATATATCGTTAGAAGAAAAAACTGACCAGATCTTGATCTTGTCATCGTAAAAAGGCAATATCTTGACGACGATATATCTCGTTAAACTTCTTGGTGGTTTAAGTGATATCCTTTACAAACATGACGTAGAGGATAGAAGTCACAATTTAATACACTATATTTTCACATCGATTTCTTTTCGTTATAATAATGAATTTTTTATTGTTATATATTATGGGTTTGGCTTATGATTAATAAGGGCGCTTTAAATATCAAATGGAAGCTTTATTCTTTTAGTATGAACAGTACACCGAAATTAATTTTATTTCCTTGATTTTTATTACCACTTATAAGAGTTAACAGTTTGTGGTTCTCAAACAAACCATCAATACCATATTTATTAAATTCCTTACTTATTGTACCATTAGAATAGTTAAGCATCAGAAACTTATTTAAAATAGTAAAGCACTTAGATATATTGATCTTGCATTATGATGTAATTTTTACAATGTCTTTGACGCGTAAAAAATTTCTTCTTCATTATAAGAATAGTAATGCAAGTAAGCTGTGTGTGGTTGATCACTAAGTCAACCATCAATACTATTCCTATTAAATATCTTACTTAGCTTAGTATTTAAATGGTTTTCAAACACAATCCTTCAATTAAAATAATAAATCATTTAGATTTATTGATCTTGTATTATGAAATAGTTTGACAATGTCATTGACATGTAAAAAGTTTCTTATTCGTTATAAGAATAGAAATGTAAGTTGTGGTATATCACTAATTAAATCACCAATATACTGTTTTATTAATTCCTTACTTAGCTTAATGTTAAAATAGTTTAGAATACATAATTATATTTAAATGGTAAAATAATTAGATCTATTGATCTTTACGGAGTGTTCTCAACGTCATTAAAATGTAAAACATTTCTTCTTCATTATAATAATAGTATTATAAGTAAGTTGTGTGGTTGGTCACTAAACAAATCTCTCTCTCTCTCTCTCTCTCTCTCATCAATACCATCCTTTCAAAATTCTTTACTTAACCTCAATGTTAAAAATGCTGAGTTTCAGAATCTTTCAATTCAAATTGTAAAAAGTATATAGATCTAGCAATCTCTTGCATTATGAAATAATATTCACAGTAGCATTGACATGTAAACAGCATCTCCAAACGATAATTGTAATGTAGGTTATGTGTGGTTGGGGTCAGTAAACAAACCATCCTCTTCCAATTCTTTACTTAGATTAATGTCTAAATGGTTAACATACAGAATACTTCAATTCAAATTGTAAATTTAATTGTAATCGTAAGTTCAATTCAAATTGTAAATATAATTGTAATTGTAAATTCAATTCAAATTGTATTTAGATCTATTGATCTTACATCGTGAAATAATTTTTACAATGTAAGATCAATATTGATCCTCCAAGTGGTTTTGGCGAGATATCTTATCCATTAAGATCTGGTCAGTTTTGCTAATGACGGGATACCTCGTCGAGACAACCATCAGCAGGGTTAAGCAATTTATGTGTAAAACGTTTCTCCTTTATGATTGTAGTATTGTAAGTTGCGCGTGGGTGTTTATCACTAAGAAACTAGCAACACTACCCTTTTTAAATCCCTTACCTTAATTTTAGAATATTTCAATTTAAATAGGGAAAAATTCAGATTTACTAATATTACTTCTATAAAATAATTTTCACAATACTGTCGTAGCTCAAAAATTCTAATCTTCCTGATACGAATAGTAATGTAACAAAGTCTAACCTAAGAAAATTATAAAACCTGAGTTCAAACTATTGATTTATTACTTATTGTTCCTATATTGCTAGATATCTTTGAATTGCATGTATGTAAAACCCACTATGGGACTATCAGTAAGATATAGACTGGACAATCTCTTTTCATGTTATTAGGAGCAGATGAAAGAAACTTTGCAATTTAAAACCATGAAAGTATTATGAAGGGAATATTAGTTTGATATCTTTATCAACGTATAAATCTTTAAAATACTTTATACAATGCATTTGCAACTTGTATTTTATAAAAAACAAAGTAAACCGTAACTAATATTGACAAAATTAATTACAAATGTGTAAAATCGCCGAATTGTCAGCACGATAAACAGAACGGAAGCGAATACGGTATACCAGACTGTTAATGATGCTATCTGTGAGATGCGCAAGTACCAATACCTATTGTTTTCGTAAAGTAGCTCATGTAGGGTTGAGAATAGCAATATGTTTTCCCAAGGGCGTTCCACACATGTTCCATGCGATTAAGGTTGGGAGATTGTGCAAGTCCCACTCTACGCATAAATTATTCTCCCAATTAAGGTATTGCAACATGAGCCTTAAGTGGAAGAGAAAATTACAGTGTAAACGTGTCAGTAACAACATACGGACTCACAAAGGAGCTCGGGATATACCCTCAATAGCTTTAAGCCAGTGTCCATCTGGTAAACTAGATATGTTAGTGTACCCACGCCAAGAAATATGAAAATTCGTCAAAAATTATGCTAAAAAGCATGTCTTGGGATATTTGTAAACACAACAGCTATTCTGTCCGGCAGATCGAAACGCAGTATCTCCAAGTTTGATCCTTGTATGTTGACGGTTGTTACATGCTGCGTATATAAGTATATGTGCTTAAGAAGAGTACATAATAGTCAATTGCTGATCGAGTATGCTCTTTTTTCTAGCTTTATGAGGAAACAGATTATTTAAACCCTCCTGGTAGTTTATCTTCGAGTCGAAAACTGCCCTTCAGTGGCCAGCCTATGGTTCAAAACCCTGTTCCAAATTGTCATCAGTTCTAGGCAAGGGACTATAATTTTTATCCCTCAGTTCGAGGAGGTTCTGGCCTCAGCCATAAGCATATTAGAACTCAAGGTGTTCGGACCCATATGACTTAGATCTCTTCTGATAAAGCGGCCAATGGAGCTCATGAGTAAGATCGAGTCATTGAATATTGCAAGCGCTTTGATTTTGTTCCAACCGAATGTAAGGAACAGATTCATTCAAAACCACTTGACTCGACTGTCTCCTCGAACTCTGCATGAGTTCATAATTCAAATGGTATCTCCTTTAGCGGAAGTTACTTTATACTGATCATAATACTGACGTAAAGCTAGTTTCATGTAGCTTAATGCGTAGCTTAGAAACTGATACCATCCGTATAGTAACAGCAGATAGCAGATGGGTAGCGATAACGCAGTCCCTTTTCAAACAACCACAAATATCTTCATAATTGATTACTTTACGTCTGGCGCAGAATTTGTGAGAAGCTGATTCTGTAACTTGGAAGCGTTTCCACAGCCTGTAGGCGGCAGTATAACTCAGATTGTGTTACATTGCACGTCCTTTGTATTGACCTTTGTCTGTGTCCTTTGTACGTCTTTTGACCGGCACCGAAACTGCCAGTACCTCTGTCGCTTCGTACATCGTTAAATTGTGTCTCGGAATCGTTACAGCTACGTTTCAATCTGAAAATCATATTTCAGATTACGCATATGAATTGGAGACTTGTTGAGAAAAAGCATATTTTATGCTATTGCGCTATGCATTTTAACTATGCAAGCGCTGCTCATTTGTATATCATATACTCACACTGCAATAGTCAAATGTAGTGGTTATGGTGGGAAATGAGTTGCGATTTTTAGATTTGTTCCTCAATTAATTAGCGGCTTAGTTTGTCACTACGGTAATATTTGGTAACACGAGGTCTATTGTTTTGTGCATCTTTTTGTTTGCATCGAAATAGTAAGCACTTCTATCAAGTAATGCACTGTTAGCCCTCTGAGAGGTTCACATGCATAATTCCACTCTGCAACCTGCAGTCCTCCCTGAATGATATCTAAACAATTTGATATTAAAACGAGTTTCGATTTTTCGATTTGTGCCTGAATTTACAGCTTGGTTTGCCACTTTACGATAATTTTTGGTAATATGAGGTCTTTTTTGTACATCTTTTGGTCTGCATCAAAATAATAAGCACCATTGCCAACTAATGCATTGTTAACCCTCTGAGGGGTTCACACGCATAATTCCACTTTGTAATCAGAAGTCTTTTTCAGCAGACATTTTAAACCTTCTTTACCAATATAATTTTTCCAAAGGATTCAATTCGAAGAAAATGACCTATACAATTTTCTCAAGAGATTCTATTTTAAGGAAAGGAGCAATATAGAATCTTTCTAAAAATTGAATGAATCGATAGATTTTTTAGAAAGAGTGTATATTTGGTCATTAAATGCCAAAATGAGGCTAAAGCAACACTTCACTAAGAAATCTCGCGACGCTTAGAGGGTTAAATATTATCGCAAAATCATTATACTTACTCCACATAAGAATTGTGAAACGCAACACATATTTTGGGACAGACGAGTATTGCTTATCCCTTGTATTAAAATTATGAGATCAGTTACTTCTGTTAAACTATTAACCCTCCAAATGGTTTCGAGGGGGTATCTCGTCCATCAAAATCTGATCAATTTTGCTGATGACGAGATATCTCAACATAAAGGTATTGTCATTTTTTTATGATAATGTGATCAAGATCTGATAAGTTTTCTTCTATCGACGAGGTATCTCGTCCATCAAGATCTGGTCAGTTTTCTTCTATCGACGAGGTATCTCGTCCATCAAGATCTGGTCAGTTTTTCCCTAATGACGGGATACCTCGTCGAGATTAACCCTTGGAGAGTTAAAATGTAGAAATGAGGTAGGTTAATACAATTAACGAAATACGTTTCTGTGGGCCATAGAGATATGACGTTTTTAATAACTGACGCATTTTACGGTTGCATTTTTCGCTTTTTTTTAGCTAAATAAGATTTTCTATCTCGTAACGCTACTTAGAAATTTAAATATTTAATTAATTTTCATTTAATAAATTTCTAGCTCTTAAAAAATAAAATGAAATAGCGCTGTAGTAAATTCAATGTAAACTGTTATTTAATATCAGTTTATCCTGTTCAATTATTTAGACTTTTTACAGCTAGAGTATCGAAAAAGTAAACCCAATATATATAATACACATATTAGGTAAGAGTAAAAAGTCTATATTTGACCGATAACGTGCTTAAGCCATCCACCATTTTTAAAGCTTCGATTTCGTCAAACGAAGCTCAACACTTAGCCTCAGCACTGGTCTAAGTTTCTCGTCGGTAAGCATTAAGCCACATTTATCTGTTTTACAACAAAAAAACATTAAACTTTTATCACGTTACATAAAACTCGAAAACTTATGGTAGCATTTGTTTTAACATTTTATGGCGTAGTAAAATCTAGTGTTCCATTATTCTAAAGAAGAACAAGGATAAAAATATGACCCTAAAGAGACCTTTTTTTAGCCACATTTTGCTACAGCAGGTTGTTTCACATTGTCGGGAATTTGTTGTTTTTGTTTCAAAATCTGTTTAAACTTTAAAACCCAACCTCTCTTATGGTGATGGAAATCTAACTAAGCTGGAGCATTTTAAAGTGGTGATAAAAAGGTACTTAAATTATCAATGAAATTTATGATTGGGGAAGCTTATCAATGAATTGAGTTTCAAACCATGCCGTGAGGTGATTACACGAGTCTTTATTAAAATATCGTGTAACACTCGATACAATATTCAACATTTATTATTGGTTATAAAAGAAAAAATAACGTGTGTAGTTTATTGAAAGATAAAATATGTTGTAAACAAAAAGCTTGGTTTTTTTCATTGCACAATATCTAATTATTTTATGATTCATAAGAATATACTGTAGTGTAGGTATTCGTTATTTCATACATTCACATAACATGTTCACAATTCTATGTAATTGTAGAAAATTCACTATTACATTGGAAACACGTTGAATAAACGAGAATAAAACCTAACTTAATAACTATTTTACCCATGGATTCATACGAATATACTATAGTTATTAAGTTAGGTTTTATTCTTGTTTTTCAACATGTTCCCAATGTTATAGTGAATTTTCTACATCTGGCACAAGGAAAGCATCGAGGAATCTGTTAGCCTTCCAAATGGTTTCGACGAGATATCTCGTCCGTAAAGATCTGACCAATTTTGCTAATAGCGAGATACCTCGTTCATCAAGATCTGACCAATTTTGCTAGTGACGTGACGTATTGTCATCAAGACATTGCCGATTTGTTTACTGCACTAACAACCTGCAAGTTGTAGGCGGTGCATTTCTTCCTACTCTGTCAGCAACACTTTCCATTTGTCTACGTCAATTTACTTGACCTTGTTTGGTGTAGCTTGATCAAATATGGCCCGTGAAACACAACTCAACCTACCAACCATCATGAAAATAATTCCTGACAAGTAAAATGAAATATCTCAAACTCATTTTAAGGTACTGAAAAGCATCTCTTGTCACATTGGGATGTCTCAAACGTGGCGACTTTATATTAGATCTTTTGTATACAAAAAATAACAGATATATCCAACAAATTTAAATAAGCTTACTTGAATAGAAAATACTTTAAGTTAAAAAAAGTTTTTTTTAAATTAATAACGAATAACAAAAGGTACATCAATTTTTCATGAAAGAAATCTGTGTGTGATTGTCTAACACACGACAATGGAACCTCCCCTCAGTTATTCACATATTTTAATACATTTATTTCACCTTTTTTAAAAATGCACTTTCTTTTTGTCCGATACTCAATAACGGATTTTTATATATACTCTCGTGAGTGTAATAGTTTTGCACCACACATATCAGGGCATTAATTTACATGCGCATACAAGTCCCCCTATTTTCGGTAATTTAGATTTTATGATCTCCAGAGA
This sequence comes from Meta bourneti, assembly GCA_933210815.1. Lineage (NCBI taxonomy): Eukaryota > Metazoa > Arthropoda > Arachnida > Araneae > Tetragnathidae > Meta > Meta bourneti. Next base: position 84,903,321 of record OW119934.1, read on the forward strand.
AAATCGCAGAAATCTGCATTACCCTTCTCCATATCCCAAAAGGAAAAATATGACTCCACTGTACCCACAGAAAGGAATGAGCCCTCCCAGTAATGTGACTCCGTCAATAAAGCTCCAAAAGTGTAACTCCCCAAAAATGACAGAAAATGATTGATGTCATAAAAAGTTTCTTATGTATAATGTGCATGAGGAAGAGGAAAAAAGCCATTTGAATATCGTTTCTAACCATGTAATATACTCCGAGTAGATTTGAAAGTGGTCTAACATTAATTTCAACTGATGACAAGTGTTGCTGAAGCATTTTGGCGCCGGGAAAGTAATTAGTTTTGGAATGTATCAATTTTTATCACCTTATCACGGGCTATTGAGATGTAAATCGATACATCCTTTCAGGACAACGAAGTCCTCACAAAACGTCTCTTTCGAATTCATTTCCATTTCATCTCTGGAGCATTATAAATTGATAGTGCAACTTTAAGTTAACGAGGACTTTTCTCTGGATCAAAGTTAGAAGATTAGTTTATACTTCATAAAACCTGAAATAATTTAATAGTGATTTAACAGTAAAAAGAGGAGAGGTAGACGAAGGTATTAAAGAGATAGATAAATAAGTCTAAAGAGATAAAATACGTTTGTTTAGTTTTATAATTCACAAATCGATGCGTCTTTTGAGGACAACGAAGTTCTCACAAAACGTCCCTTTCGAATTCATTCCCATTTCATCTCTGGAGCATTAAAAATTAATGGTGCAACTCTATGTTAACAAGAACTTTTCTATAGATTAAATTTAGAAGATTAGTTTATACTTCATGAAACCTGAAATATTTTAATAGTAATTTGACAGTAAAAAGACGAATTGAAAAGGTAGATAAATAAGTTTCCAATAATAAATTCGTTTTGTTTAATTTTACGATTCACAAATCGATCCGTCTTTCAAGAAAACGAATTCCTCAGAAATCTTTCTTTTCGAAATCCTTTCAAATTCGTCCTTGTAACATTATAAATTGATAGTATAACTCTAAGTTAATGAGAACTTGTCTCTGGATTTTAAAGTTGGATATACTTCATAAAACCTGAAATATGTTAATAGTAATTTGACAGTAAAATGATGAATTGAAGAGATAGATAAATAACTAGTTTCCAACAATAAAATACGTTTCGTTGAGTTTTTCATTTCACAAAGCGATACGTCTTTCAAGAAAACGAATTCCTCAGCGTTGAAACGCAAACGTTCGTTTCGAAATCATTTCAAATTCATGTTTGGACATTATAAATTGATAATAGTACATTAAGCTCCAGAGAACTCTTTCCGTGAATTAAAACTAGAAGATTAAGTATATATTTCACTGAGTCTGAAATATTTGAATAGAAATTTGACAGTAGAATGTTGAAATGCACAATTAAAGTATGATAAATAACAAGTTTTCATTAGTAAAACTGTTTTGTTTAGTTATACAATTTATAAATAGATACGTCTTCAAGAAAACATAAAATTATCAAACTGTTTCTTTCGAATTCACTTCAAATTCATGTTTTGGGCATTATAAGTTGATTCTACTACTCTTAGATCACAAGAACTTTTCTTTGAATTAAAGTTAGAAGATTAAGTAAATATTTCATTAAGCCAGAAATATTCGAATTGCAGTTGACAGTAAAATGTCAAAATGAATAGTTTAAAAGTTAGATAAATAACAAGTTTCTATCAGTAAAAATATATTTCGTTTAGTTTTATAGTTTACAAATCGATACGTCTTATCAAGAAAGCGAATTCCTCACAAAACTTTCTTTTCGAATTCATTTTAAATTCATGTCTGAGGCATTAAAATTGATAACACTCTTGTAAGTTGATGAAAACATTTTCTCTGAATTGAAGTTGGAAATAAAGACAAAATTTCATTAAGAAGCCTAAAATATCTCTATGTGAACAATAACGCGACAATTAAAATGTGCAATTGAAGAGTTAAAGATAGAGGACTAGTTCCACTTATAAAAATACGTGATTAAGTTCGACAATTCAAAATAAATTTTGAATTTATTTCAAACTGTGTGTTACTGCTCCCAAGGCAGTTCAGGCCTTCTGTTGGGGAGAAATTTGATCCTGCTTTGATAACCTCAGTGTTTCACGATGTATTAGATGCTAGCACCAGTTTCCAAACTTGCAGTTCGATTTGAAGAACTGACTAAGAAACCAGCTTATTCTTTCCGCTGACTTTAAAAATGCCAAAAAATATCTTAAGTTTATCAAAATGTAATTTAAAAACGTTGAAGTGCAAATCTTAAAACATAATTTATTTAAATATTCGTATTAAGGTATTTGACTACATTGGATGTCCTTTATTTAAATGTTCAAATTATGCTATTTTTCTTTTTAAGATAAAACAAATTATAAAACACATTATAAAACAAAAAAGTAATCACTAAAAATTATTATTATTTATTAAAAAATTGGTAAATTTAGGTAAAAAAATGACGTTAACGAAAAATATTACAACTGAAAATTTATAAGTACATTTGCCTAAATTTTGCAGTCTCCTTAATATATAAGCTAGAGCTTGAAGTAAGAGATATGCAATATTCGTTTCTACTCATGAGATATTGAGGACATAATGTAGAAGAAAACATGAATTTTTGAAATTTTTCCTTACGCTGAAATCTCTAAAAACTTTTCCTTTCAAGATAGCTCTTATAGTATACTACTTCAGGCCCTTCAAAGCAAATATAAAAATCAGTACATCAAATTTCATTCAAAAATATTTAGTACATTTTAAGTTATCGCGTTTCTCGTGCAAAAGTTTTGCACAAAATCACAATCAGAGAAAAAATACTTTTAAAGATTTGAAAAAGATTTAAAAAATAGATGTCAAAATCTATTAAAATTGCTATATCTCCGCTTCTATTCACTATACAGACAAGATAAAAACAGTTTTGTAAAGACAGAAGTCTAAATATTGAATAAATGAACTATGAAATTTGAGTCAAAAATTGACTTTTCAACCTAGCACCTTAACTAAAACATAATTTGATATAAAATCCCTTTTAAGGTTAATTAAATTAAAGCATTATTGAATTACGTGATAAAAACACACACAACCTATTGAGGTTATTTTTTAAATTCCGTATTGTCGATTTGAATTATGATAACATAACTCCAATATTTTAATTAAACTATGTATTTCTTCTTATTAGTACCATAGTAGTGTCATTCCTTATTTAGCATTAAAAATTGAATGTTCCAAACGTTTTATCCAAATTCACAACACATTTCAATTTTTGAAAAAGAATTCCTTAAAATATATTTATGAAATAAATGCTGCCCTAATGATGGAAATAAATTAAAGAATCGCGTTATTAATTAAATTTGCTGGACGCTTCCATTTATCGTATCCTTTGTCTGAAAAGATTAATCGTTCCAATCGTTTGTTGAGCGCACCAATATTTTTCGCTAACTTTAATCCAGCAATATTTCATGTTATCTGAGTTACTAAGAATTTATTTTGTCAATTTTTGAGATTTTCATCTGATTGTCTTATTTTGTGGGGATACGACAGATATAAACATCAAACGTAATCACTGATGTATTTGCGCTGTGATGATTGTATCCAAGATCACCAAAATATATAAAAAATGCTTTTAAGTTTTTAGTTTAAAATGAACTTAACCCTCCTGGTAGTTATCTCGAAGAGATATCTCGGCATTACCGATCTTGATGAACGAGATAGCTCCTCCCAATAGAAGACTTGCAGGTTTTGATCTCGTAATTAGCAAAATAGGTGATATCTTGATGGACGAGATATCTCGTCGAAACCATATGGAGCGTTAAAGAAGACTCTTTTTATTTCCAATATAGCAAGCATTACAAACATCCTTGGTCATCCTTAGTCCAATACGCAGTAGAAGACAACAGAAATTACACACACAGTACAAAATAACATTAAGGCATAGAAAATCCCATTGCCTTCTAATTTTGAAGAGGCTTTGGTAGTCCAATTGCTAGAGTCGCGGATTAGCAACAGCAGGGTTGCGACTTCGAAATTAGATTTGACCAAAGACCGAGTGTATATGGGGGGACTAGTGCACGTTACATCTGTCGTGGCCTCAAATACCCTCACTTTGGACTGGTGCGGAAGTTTGGAGAGTGGTTACAGCTCAGGTGTTGACCTCGTCATCTGACCGTGGTTCAAAATTACGGGATACTGCCCCGAATCTTTTCCTTCGAAATTGATCCCGGATCGTCGCCAGCAGCCCGTTCTGTTCCTCCAGTTCGACGTCAATTTAAACTAACTACATACCTAATTTTAAATTTTTGGCTTTTAAGGTTTAACCTACGCTTTTTGCAAAATTTTAGGTGCTTAATGTAAAATTTGTTTTAGATTAATAATTGATTAATATACTTGTCAAAGGAGTTAGTTTTATTTGTATGCATAGAAACAATTAGGTGACTTAAAAATAATGGCAATACATGGAAATTAAAATGCACGGGGCCTATCAATATTTGCTAATTTATCAAAAATTTTGACTCGCATAATTATGTAATAACATCTGTTGAACTTAATACTTGTAGACCAAACTTTTTAATAAAAAGCAAAAGTCTATGAGAGTTTCATAACAATCGGATCATAACCTCAAAATTTTGTTTGAAAATTCACTGTCCCCTTAATGTCTTTCATCAAAATAAAACGTGTCTTAAACAAACATCGATTTTAAATTCATCAGACATATGCAAAATAATCTTATTTTCGTCCATCGGTCTGTATGTAATTTATTCTTCTGTCGATTCAAAATGGCGCCGCAAAACTTTTTGGTACGTGCATTTACTAATATAAATGAAAAAGAAAGCATCATTCAACACACGATCTACGTAAAAACAAATATTTAAAACATCCAGATATGACATTTATTATACCTGCAAAAAAGATCTCGGAACATAAATAAAGCAGCAGGCAGTTCCAACTATCTTTTAAATATTAATCTACCTTCAGATGTGAGTTTTAATTCTTCCATCATAAGAACGTATGTCTATAATAAACAAACATCTCTATATGAGACAGAAGCATATGGATGCATTTAAATCTTAAAAGCATTTTAAATTTTGGATCTTGATGTAGGAACAGATACTTTACTTGGATCCTCTTCAAAAAATTAGCATACTTGTAAAAGATGGGAAGGCACTCCAAAAGATATATCTTTTATTTGTTGAGTTTTAGTAAAATCGTCTTTCTTTTTAGAGTGATATATTGTGAGGACAATTTTTGTTCGGATCATTCATTACGAGTGAGTATTTTTCTCTTACAGCAAAAACGATTTTCTCCAAAGAAGCACCATTCTAAACAATGAAAAATACGCAAAATTTATGCATTGTTTTCACAATAAAAGGAATTTTATAGACACCATACTGCTCATTGTGAGATTAAAAAAAGAACAGGATTTTGAAGTTGTTTTATTTGAATACATAACAGAAATGATGCAGTACACTTAAGATGAAGAGAAATTGTAATGGAGCTATGAAACGAAAGCTTATTAAGTACAAAAGTGAATTAAGCTTTAGGAATTGGTTTTTAAATATGTTTGCTTTTTGAAGACTAAAGTATTTATTAGAAAGGCAATATGTAATATTGAGGGGGTGTCTTCAAATTAAGCTGTAGACAAAGCGATGCATTTTAATAAGGAATAATAATCTCCAAATAAAATAATAATATTCAAATAAAATAATAATATCCAATTAATAATAATAATATCCAATTAATAATAATCATCTCCAAAAAAAATTATCCCCAAAGAAGCGCCATTTTTAGCAATAAAAAGTACCCAAAATATATGCATTGCTTTCACAATAAAAGGAATTTGATAGACATAGTTAGCAAAAAGTTACTTCTTTGCAGTTTAAATTTAATGGTAATAAAAACATCTAAGTTGGGATAAAAAGAATGTACGTAGGTAGTTGAATTTATGTCACACTGGATCAACGCAACGGGCTATTGACGACGGTTTGGGATCAATCCTGATTGGAAAAATCCGAGTATAACACCTCATAATTTTGAGCCACGGCAGATGACGAAATAAATACCTGAGCCTGAATCCAACCCTCCAAACTTCCACACCACGCCAACGTGAAAACATTTGAGGCGACAAGAGATTTAATTTGCATCTGCCCCCACTTACAAGACGGTCTTTAGTTGGATCGAGTCTAGAACTCGCAACCCTCCGGTTGCCAATCTATGACTCTACTAACTGGGCTACCGTGGACCGGGTAAAGAGAATGGAATTATGTATGAAAAACTGCCTTTTTTGCAGCTTACATTTAACTGTAATAGCAATATCTACACTGGAATAAGAAGAATCAAATTCTATACCAAAACGCTACGTTTGCAGTTTAAATTCAAAGTTAATAAAAACATCTACACTGGAGTAGAAAAGATGGAATTATACATGAAAACCCTACCTTTTTTGCAGTTTTAATTTAATGGTAATAACAGCATCTACACTAGAATAAGTAGAATCTAATTATACAACTTACACTGGAATAAGAATGGAATTAGACATGAAAACGCTACTTGTTTGCAGTTTAAATTCATCGTTACACTGGAGAAGAAAGGATGGAATTATACAAGAAAACGTTACCCTTTTTTGCAGTTTAAATTTAACGATATGAACAGACGTAGCTTAACAATCAATGAAAGAGATGTATCGCATCAATGTAGATTATTGCAATGGATATTTTCTGCCTCAGTAATTCCACCATATCAGATGATAAAGAATGTGTCCATGCTTAGAATGATTACTTATCCAACACAAAAGATGAATATTATCCATATGAAACGCCGTGCAGAATAACTACGTCCAATTTATTGTGATAGGAAACTAAAAAAGAGGCTTAAAGTTTTTTGGTGTGACAGCGACGGGCAATTTTTTTATTCCTTTCGTTTTAACAGCTCGTCAAATGTCACCCTTGTCAGAAGGATGATTTATTATTTGTGAAACATATGTGGGCAATTTATGTCATTTCTATTCTCTAGTGGAAGTTGAAAAATATTTTAAGGTTTTTGTCAAAGTACAATTTATTTTCCTTTTTATAGTTTAAATTGTCTTGGTGATGTTTTGAAGCTCAAGAAATTTTTGTGTAGAAAAGTAGACACTATTAAGTAACAGATGAAAGTAACTAAATGTTTGTATAAATATTTGGATGAATTAATGCATTTACAGTTTGAGATAAATTCATGGTGATATTCTATGATGTTAAAAGAGATGTGATTTGCGTAGAAAAATAGGACATTTCTAAGTAACAGGTACTAAAATGATAAATGATTCTAAATAGATAATAAATACTAAAATATTTGTGAACATTTTTGGATGAATTAAGACTCAGAGTGGTTCACATGCATACATCCGTTCTGCAAACTGCAGTCTTCCCTGTATAAATGTTAATCAGTTTTGATCTTCTAGACCAACAAAATCTTTCCTACGATTCTTTCGATCAATAGTGTGGTTAACCTAAATTAAAATAAAAGCCCTGTTGACTGCGTATAACAGGAAATAAACCCACCCAGTACTGTTTACGAATTGTATCGAAATAGGAACGGCAACACTGATGACGGTGTACACCAGGAAATAAACCTATCAAGTACTGTTTACGAAGTTTTACTGAAATTGAAAGGACAACCTTGCTAATTGTATACCCGGAAATAAACCCATCAAGTACTATTTACGAATTTTTACCGAAATCGAAAGCGCAACCCTGTTGGCTGTTTAACAAGAAGTGAACCCGTCAAATACAGTTTACGAATTGTTAGCAATCTAAAGACAACTCTGCTGACTGTGTATACCAGGAAAAAACCGTCAGTACTGTTTACGAATTTTTTACCGAAATCGAAATGGCAACCCTGTTGACGGTATACCAGAAAATAAATCCGCCAAATACTGTTTACGAATTGTTATCGAAATAAAAAGGGTAACCCTGATAACTGTATACTAGGAAATAAACCCGTCAAATACTGTTTACGAATTTTTACCGCAATCAAAATGACAACCATGCTGACTGTGTATACCAGGAAATAAACCCACCAAGTACTGTTTACGAATTTTTTACCGAAATCGAGAGGGCTGTAATTGGTTTAGAACACCACGCAGCCATTTCTTCGATAGCTAAATGCAGCGCGAAAACCTATTTTCTGGCTTGCTGGATCCGTACAGGTGGTAATAACACCCCAAAAACTATGCACCCGGAAAATAAGAACCCATACAATGCACGCAAAGCTATCGAATCGGAAACCTTTCGAGATCTGTAAGCATTCTAGTTAACAATTAGTCCGCCTCTGAATTTTAAGCAGTGGCGAAAAATTCGCCCCTAATTCCCTGCGCGGTATTTGTTCAGACGTGAACGGTAAAAGATCTCATCTTGGATGAACACTCGCGATGAACAGGAGAGGGAAAATAACCCGCGGCTCAGTGGGAAAAGTTCCGCACCCTAAGAATGTTAATGCTATGGGGTTTAGATTGATGGCAGAGCTGTATGGTGAAGGAGGAGCACAGGGCAAGCCAAGCGTTTGCTCCTCTTATTACACACGTCTAGCACGCCGAGGGTGACATGCAAATAGGATTTTCGTGTTCGTATTCCTTACTGAAGAAAGGTTTTTGTTTTCGCTGACAACTTCTCATCGGTTCGGGGGCTTTCTCACGAACAGTTTTTGGAGGGTGTGGTATGAAACATTTTTTTTTCTAGGATGAGGGGCATTTGTTATGCGGATTTTTCTTTTCATTAGTTGTACGGGGAATGGAATAAATTTCTATCAAATTAAGGATACTTTTTTATTTAAGTTGAGATGATGGCCTTGTTGAGTGATTAGTAATCCTGGAATGTCGTGTCTGTTTTTTGTATATGTGGCGTATGTTTTCTGAATTTTTCTCATGAATAACCCTCCAAATGGTTTCGACGAGATATCTCGTATATCACGATCTGACCTATTTTGCTAATGACGAGATATCTCGTCATCAAGATAGTGCTCTGGCCTTTGATGATTTTTTATGATGACAAGATCAAGCTCTGGTCAGTTTTCTTGAAGTGACGAGATATCTCATCCATCAGATTTGGTCAATATTTTTCTAATGAGGTGATATCTCGTCGAGACAACCACCAGGAGGTGAAAACCACCAACAAGGAGACAATCACCAACAAGGAGATAACCACCAACAAGGAGACTACTAGGAGTTGAAATGATGTACCTTTTGAGTGATTAGTAATCCTGGAATGTCGAGAAGTTTTTCATATGTGACGTATCCTTTCTGAACGTTTCCAGCTGATTAACGGGAATATATTTCTATTAAAATTGATAAGTTTTTCTTTTGTGACAGAAGTAAATAGCTATCAAAGATGTCATGTTAGTAGTCAATGGTTCCTGTTGTCAGGAGAAAAGGAATACATTTCTGTCAAAACATTAGATTTTTGCTTTTATTTAAGTAGAAAAATGATGATTGTAATCTTTGGCAAAGGATTAGAAATGTTGGAAAATTGAGTCTTTTTTCATATATGTGACGTTTGCTTTCCGGAATTTTCTGTTCATTAATGGTAATAAATTTCTATGAAAAATTGAAAAGTTTTGCTGTTCTGTCAGATGTAAATAGTAATCACGACTGTCGTAGTTGTACTAATTCCTAATAGTTCGCATGATATCTCGCAGAGTTTCTGGAGTGTGGTTGGAGAGGAAAACATATTTTCCGAAAGGGGAGAGGTCAATTTGTTATTTTTTTTCTTTTTATTAGTTTTACAGATAAGGGTATAAACTTCTATTAAAACACTGTTTTTTACTGCTATTAAAATGATTGAAAAATTTGATTGAAATGATTGGAGGCTAAAAAAATTTAATTGTGTTCGAGTGATTAGAAATGCTGGACAATAATTTTTTAATGGTACAGAATATACATTTCAATCAAAACAGTATTAAAGAGTATATTTTACTTAAGTAAAAATGATGGGATTTAATCTTTGACAAGTGATTGGGGGAAGTACAAGAATGTCAAAACAATGTCTTTCATTCGTGTAGAATTTGTTTTCTGAATCTTTCTTTTCATTAGTTGTACGAAGAGAATGGGAAATGCATTTCTGCAAAATATTGGAGTTTGTTTTTGTTTAAGTAGAAATGAATTTAATCTACACATGGTTAAAAATGATTGAATGCGAGACTGTTTTTCATGTGTGTTGTTTCAAGGAATTTTCTGTTTATATATGGCACAGAAAAAGAATTTTTTTTACCAAACTTGACAAGGCTTACTGTTTTGTCAGAAATAAACAGATATCAAGGTTGCCATGTTAGTAGTTATTGGTTCCAGATTTGGTAGGGTTCTTGCGTACAGTTTTTGGAGGGTTAATGTGTTTTAGTAATAAAAAAAATTGGTTCTCGGATGAGGGGATAATTGTTAATTAATTAATGACTTGCTGGAGAAACACAACGGGCTATTGGTGACGGTCCGGAATCAATCCCGAAGGGAAAGATCTGAGAATAAACCTCGTAATTTTGAACCACGGTCAGATGGCGATGTCAACACCTGAGCTGGAACTCCACTCTTCAAACTTCAATACCACGCCAACGAATATTTGAGGCCACGAGAGATGTAACGAGCACCAGACCCAGTGTACTTAACGGTCTTTGGTTGGACCGAGTTTCGAAGTCGCAACCCTCCGGTGTATACGTATACACTAGAAGATTTTCTTAAATTTTGACTTTAAAAATTCAGTTTTTTTCCAACAAATCATTGGCTTATACTTAAAATCATTTCAGTGAGAAAACATCAGCTTAAGCGAATTATTAATTATCTAATTTAGATATAATCAGCTAATTAGTATGTTTTTTTAACAGTGATATCACTAGAACAGCGTATACACTAGAAGATTTTCTTAAATTTTGACTTTAAAAATTCAGTTTTTTTCCAACAAATCATTGGCTTATACTTAAAATCATTTCAGTGAGGAAACATCAGTTTAAGCGAATTATTAATTATCTAATTTAGATATAATCAGCTAATTAGTATGTTTTTGAACAGTGATATCACTAGAACAGCGTATACACTAGAAGATTTTCTTAAATTTTGACTTTAAAAACTCAGTTTTTTTCCAACAAGTCATTGGCTTATACTTAAAATCATTTCAGTGAGAAAACATCAGCTTAAGCGAATTATTAATTATCTAATTTATATATAATCAGCTAATAAGTACGTTTTTTGAACAGTGATATCTCAAATTCTAATATGTTCAGAAAGACAAGTCAAGTTGGAAATAATTCCTAATATTATTCATGTTTTGACCCTTAATTAAGTTGCTAGAGGGAATAGGTTATTTCGTACAATTGTTTTCACCAAGAAAGTCTAAAAAATCCATATATTTTCAGAAATTTTAACATTTAAAAATCAACTAAGAATTTATTTTTTAACTAATAACTGTGACTGAGGGTCAAAACATCCACTGTATTATATAGATAACAATGATACAAAATAATTATAATAGATAAATTCATTGTTGTGAGTTATCACTGTTTGGAGAAAGCATCGCATTGCAAAAACACACTTCAGAAATTGAGTTTAAAGTTTTGCAAACATGTTTGTATATGGTGACAGTACCTAACGAAAACACTTGTAACTAGAAAACTATTTGGAATATTTACAAGATCTTGGTATCGTTTAAAAGCTCAGAAATCGGGAAATAATTTGAAGCAATAAGAACAAAATTGATATTCTGGTCAATCTTCGTGATTTCTAGTGTATACATACACCTTAATCTAGCAAGTAATTTGAAGTATAGAAATGTCATGATTATGTTTCTATAATGTGTGGAATATGGTTTTAAGATTTTATTTTCAGTACTAGCACGGAAAATTCAAATCAATTTCGATCAAAACGATTATAAGTTTCGTTTTCCTTATTTTGGAATGATAGAATTTAATATTTGTGAGGTGATACGTAATGGCTGGAATGTTAAGAATCCCTTTTATAGGAGCGAATTTATTTGTTTAAAGTAATCTTAAAGTTTTACTTAATTAAAGTTTAAACTATAATTAAAGATACGATATTCAAAATGAATGAAATCACTAATTCGCCTATTGCGATAACTCTTGTAATGTAAGTTCTACGCTTTGTTCTAATCCATTCCATGAACAAAAATATATCTTTTATTTTTTAAGTGACCTTAAAATTTTACTTTAAATAATAATCAAAGATAAGATATTCACAATGAATAACATATCTAAATTACATTACGAATGTTATAACATTTGTCTATGTGATAACACTTGAAATGTAAAAGCCCTTTTCAATTCCAATGATCAAAAGCTCTTTATCGTAATAACTTGACTATTTTCCAAACACAGCATTAAGAATGAAGACCATCAGATATACTAAACACATGACGAATAAAATCTCCAAAGCGACGGAATGCAAAATATTATTTTCCGAAATTAACCGCACGAGGAGTTTAAAACAAAGATAATTAATTCAAAATGAATGAAATCACTAAATTACATTTCGAGTGTTTTATCATTTGCCTATGTGATAACACTCGAAATGTAAAAGCCCTTTTCAATTCCAATGATCCAAAAATCTTTATCGCCCTAACTTGACTATTTCCCAAACACAGCATTAATAATGAAGACCATCAGATATACTAAACAAACTTCATCTGTTGTTGAAGAAGCAAAAGTTCCGAAAAGCACCGGAATGCAAATTCTTATTTTCCGAAATTAAGCACATTACGAGTTTATAATCAAAGATAAGTAAATCAAAATGAATGAAATCACTAAATCACATTACGAGTGTTTTGTCATTTGCCTAAGTTATACCACTCGAAGAGAAATACAAATATTTATTTTCCGAAATTAACAGTATGAATAATTTATAATCAAAGATAAGTAATTCAAAATGAATGAAATCAGTAATTGACATTACGAGTGTTTTGTCACTTGCCTCTGTGATAACACTCGAAACGTAAAAACCACCAATGATCCAAAAACCTTTATCGCCCTAACCCGACTATTTCCCAAACATAGCATTAAGAACGAATACCATCAGGTATGCTAAACACACTTCATCTGTTGTCGTTGACGAAGCAAAGTTCCGAAGAGCGGTGGAATGCAAATTTTTATTTTCCGAAATTAACCGCATGAGGAGTTTAAGAGCACCTAGACATGCTCAAAATGTGATCTCCCCCCTGGGAGAAGGAAGGGGAAGAACGAATAATAAAACCAAGATCGTGAAGTGTCGCCTTGCCTAAACCTTTAAAACATTGTTTCAAGATTCGCGAGAAAGCCCCCTGTTTTTCACTCCACAGTCAGAAAAAAATTGAAAAGAAGAAGTGTTCAAGCAAAAATCGATTTTATTCTATTTCCCGGTCGAGTGGCGGCTCTGTTACGGCTGTTAACCAGCTTTGGGGCACGGTCCCCGACATGCCCTCTCCCCACTACCTTCACGAACTTTCCTTGCCCTTCCAAAACGCTCGCGGTTTACTTCCCCAACTCTTACCCCACCAGGCATCGAATAAATGCACTTATCTTTTTCCCAGAAAAGGACTCTAATCCACTTCTTCATCCCGATGGCGACTGAAAGAACTGGTGGAAAACACGAATACCATCCGCAACTGAGTGTATGGTTTGGATGAAAAGTTTTCGGTTCCCCGAATTGATAGAGTCTTCACATTCACTGGGTTTGAAATCCTAATGGGAGTGTTTGTTAATGAATGAAGTGGGCAGGTATCTCCTTAAAAGCTTTTGGCCCTTGCATCCTTTATTTCTTTGGTCTCTCGCTCTCTGCGGGAAACAATGGGGGTTCATTCACTCGAGGTTTAAATGGTACATCAACACGCACATAAATTACCCCAATTCATGGGCAGCACGATTCGGAATGGAGGCAAACATAGCCGTTCGGGATAAAAAACAATGGCATGGGCTTTCCGATGCCATGCCGGTTCGATGTACCTCTGCGCAACTGTTTCGAAATTAAAAATAAAATTGGGAAGATTAAATCTTCTCTTTTAAAATTTGAAACGGTTCAAATTGATAACATTAATAGTTGTCCAAATTCAATCGAGCTAAGGATAAAAAGATGTTTTGTAAAAAGTTATTTTAATACATGTGACATACTGGTTGGTTGGTAGGTCAACCCTTGGTAATTTGATTGATTGGGGTAGGTCAATCTTTGATTATTTGTTGGTTGGGAGGGTAGGTGTAATCTTTAATCATTTGGCTGGGGGTAGATGGGGTTCTATGGCGCAAGGTCCAAAAACGGACATGCTTATATGGGACTAGAGCCCATGACATAAATAAAAGAGGTACATTTATGATATTAGGTTGAAGAAAGTTTCATATTTCAAAGTAAAAACTGCTATTGTTTCCGACACATATGTACAAGAGTATGATAGTCTGGTTGAAAAGGTTTTGGTTTCCCCAATTGAGTCTTCACATTCTCTGGGTTTGAAATCCTAATGGGAGTGTTTGTTAATGAAGTGGGCAAGTATCTCCTTAAAAGCTTTTGGGCCTTGCATCCTTTATTTCTTTGGTCTCTCGCTCTCTGCGGGAAACAATGGGGGTTCATTCACTCGAGATTTAAATGGTACACAACACGCATATAAATTACCCCAATTCATGGGCAGCACGATTCGGAATGGAGGCAAACATCGCCGTTCGGGATAAAAACTACGGCATGCCATGCTGATTTGATGTGCCTTTGCGCAACAATTTCGAAATTAAAAGCAAAATTGGAAAGATTATATCTTTTAAAATTTGAAACGCTTCAATTTTATACATGCTAATAATTATCCAAATTATGATAAAAAAATGTTTTAACCCTCCAAGTGGCTTCGGTGAGATATCTCAGCCATAAAAATTGAACTAATTTTGCTAATGACGAGATATCTCGTCAACAAGATATTGTTTTTTGATAATAACGAGATCAAGATCTGGTCAGTTTTCTAATGTTGAGAGATTTGTCTATCAAGATCTGATCAGTTTTGCTAATAGCGAGATACCTTGTCGAAACAACCACCAGGAGGATTAATAAAAAGCTATTCTTTAATACATGTAAAGTAATGGTTGATTGATAGGTCAATCTTTGGTAATTAGGTTGGTTGTGGGGGGTAGTTGTGATTTTATGGTGCACGGTCCGAAATTGGACATATCTACATGAGACTAGAGCCAATGACTTAAATAAAAGAGGTCCATGCGATGATCGTTTAAGGAGGTTTCATATTTCAAAGTATAAACTGCGATTGTTTCCGCTACAATAGTGAGAGTATATATAGTCTGGTTGACTCGAGGTTCAAAAGGTACACTACACGTAAAAAATTATCCTATTTCATGAACGAATAATGCTATTACGTGAAAAGTATTGTTTACAGATTTGTATAATTTAATAAGAAATTATTCACTTTATTATAACTGTTTTAATTACAAATTAATTATTTAGTTTCATAAAAGTAATGTATACAAAAATTAGCTTGAAATTTTCAGCTTATTTTATGCGTATTGTTCAAACATAATTTTAACTGACGGATTTCTAATCCTCAAAGGGATTTCGACGAGATAACTCGTCCATTACGATCTGATCAATTGTGCTAATTACGAGATATCTCATCATCAAGATATTGCTGAATTTTTGTTGATGACGAGATCAAGATCTGTTAATTTTTCTTCTAATGACGAGATATCTCGTTTATTAATCATCCTGATGGTTGTCTTGACGAGGTATCTCGTCATTGAATCTCAATTAATTAGTTTAGGACATTAATTTGGGGAGATACCTCGTCGAGTCTTTTGTTAAAAGAGCAGGAGCAAGAATAAAAATGTCCAATACTCTTCTTCAAAGGTTAATAACGATAAACTCAGTTACTGCTCAATTACCTCCCATAAGGTTTGTTAAAGAGCTATACGCTTGACAAGGATTCAATTCATATCGATTCCACTCAACAATCAGAGATCTATTAGCTTTCCATACTGTCTGCAGGAAAAGAAATTTCACACGAAAACAGCAAAGAAAACGCCGCAACAAATAATTCATCCTATCATTTTGGGAAGATGTGTAATCAATGCTAGTGCGCGTTTACAGAATGAATAAGAATTTAAAAAAGAAATCTGGCCCTCTTGTTGGGGCGGTTGTTGTCTGATTAATGATTCAGCTCATCAGCCAGCACCATTTCTTCGGCTCGTCATTAAAGCAAAGTTGAAGCCTCGGTTTATGGATTATGCCATCTCCTGCTTTTTGGCTGCTACTCCTCTCTAAGTGCCTTAATGACAGCGAGTTATTTGTCATCCCACTTAGGATGCAGACTCTAAAGATGAATTTTATCTGGCCTAAACTAGAACTCTGTGGTGATTTACGCGAGATTCGATAGCCGCTCTTTTTTTACATTTCCTACCCCTACGCCTTATAAATCTTTTACGTATTTATTACGCGTGCTATTTGTCCTGGGCTTATGCCAATGGCTTACCACTTGGATGTAAAATGGCTTGTGACGGATGTTTGAACATAAAAGAAACATCTTCGGACGAAGGGAAGTGAATTTCGATATCATTTTTTGGAAAAAAAATCGAAGATGGGGCGATGATACATTCGGGTAAGTTCGGGGATCATATAAGTGGTGCAGCGCTTGCATTTTTACTTGCCGAAGTCGATCACAACTATTTCAAGACTAGGAACAACAGGTGAATTAATCAACTTTACCTTCTTAAAACTAGAGCTTTTCTCATGGAGCGGAATCCTAACTACTTCAAGACTGATCAGAACAGTTAGATAAAGCAACATTAACTAATGTAACGGTATTGGTCACTTCCCCGTCTTTTCTCTTGAAGGTCAATTGTTACTGTTTTAATATTGGTTTGAATAGTTGAATTAAGCAACATTAACTGCGTACAACTACACTTTTTCTTATGAAGTGGAATCGTAACTATTTCAAGACTGATTAGAAGAATTGTATAACCCAACATTAACTCATGTAACTATACAGGTACATTGACCTTTTTTTCTCGATAAGGTCAGTAGCTACTATTTCAAGATTGGTTACAATAGTTGAATTAAGCTACATTAACTCCATATAATGTCTTTTTTATGAAGAGCAATATTAATCAATTCAATATTGAATACAGAAGTTGAAAAAACATTAACACATGTAACGATATTGGAACAGTGCACACGTCTTTTCTCAGGAAGACCAATCGTTAGTACTGCAAGGTTTGTTACAACCGGTAAATTAAAAAACATTAACTTCGTACACCTACATCTTTTCTGATGAAGCGGAATCGTAATACTCTAAGACTGATTAGAACAGTTGAATAAAGTAACATCAATTTATTAAACGATATTGGTACAGTGACCCCGTCTTTTCTCCGGAAGGTCAATCTTTATTACTTTAAGATTGGTCGCAATAGCTGAATTAATCAACATAAACTAATGTCTAAATAGTTTTGGCCTCCTTGACCGATAGAATCTTCCCAAAAGATTATTTTCTAATGAAAGTACCAACAGAATCATTCCAAAGGATTCTATATTAAGGAAAGATACAAATCTCGCTAATTAAAGGATCAATAGTATCTTTCGAAATGATTCTTTTCTAAAGGACCTGTAGTATCTTTCAAAATGATTCTTTTCTAAAGGACCTGTAGTATCTTTCGAAATGATTCTTTTCTAAAGGACCTGTAGTATCTTTCGAAATGATTCTTTTCTAAAGGACCTGTAGTATCTTTCGAAATGATTCTTTTCTAAAGGACCTGTAGTATCTTTCGAAATGATTCTTTTCTAAAGGACCTGTAGTATCTTTCGAAATGATTATTTTCTAATTAATGGACCAACAGTATCTTTTCAAATGCTTCTTTTTTTAATCGAAGGATCGATAGAATCTTTCCAAAGGATATTATTCTACGGAAATGACCGTTAGAACGGATTCTACGGAAATGACCAATAGTATCTTTTCAAAGGATTCTTTTCTAATTAAAGAACCAATAGAATCTGTCCAAAGAATTCTATGCAAAGGAAAGAACAGATATAATTTTCCAAACGTTGAAAGAATCCATGGATATTTTCAACAAATAGGTGAGGTTATTTAGTCATTAAGTGTGTTGTGGGGTAAAAACAATGTCACGCTACTCTTAAACCACGCTACCTTAAAACTTAAAAACTTAAGGGTTAAACTACATCATCAATCGATAGAATTAAGCATAATTCAAGCTTTTTAATGAACACTTACTTTAAAAAAACAAGTGAGGCTCAATCCAGGCACTATTTTCAATTAAGAAGATTCGGATTGATTGATAAAGTTGCCATACACCACTTGTTATCAACAGAAACCTCCCTATTCCGTTTCAGCGAACACAAAAAATCAGAAAGAGAACAAATAGATAACTTTTCCGCTGAAAGAAATTTCTCGGGAAACAACTAAAAAAATACCGCTTGAAATGAATTTCCCTCAGCCAGGGTTCAGATTCAAAGCGGGAAGAAAACTCTACTAAATCTTCCGGATTTCAACCGGACTCTGCGGTTTAGTTGAAAAGGAAAGAATGTTCGACCATGGATTTCTTTTCAACACCCAGTGCAGGCGGGAGAAGAGATCGCGTGTTTTTTCCCCATCGCGTCCCTTTCTTTTCTTTTCATTCTTCAACGCTTTGTAGTGCGATGCGAGTTTTCCAAAAAACTACGGGTGATTTCCGTGGATTTGTATAATGATTGGTTTTCTGACGCCGAGTACAATCTTCCTTTCTTTATGCAGCGGAGATAATCCGTAGAGATGAGCTTGTTCTAATTCATCTCAATAGAGACTTCGATGTTGATTCCTATCCAACACTGTAAAGCTTTTAGTGAAATTATCGAAAAATGGTTGTTTAATTGTCTTTTAGTTTGTGGTATTCATTCATCAGTTAAAGGGTTCTTTAGGACTATAGCATCCTATTCAGAAAGCAATCAACAATGTGATTCCAAGAGTATGATAAAATTTTTTTAAAAATCCTCGTTATATACATCTAGCCATGGATATATACAATTAGCCATGGATATCTTTTCAATATCCAGTGGAGACGAGAGAAGAGATCGCGTGTTTTTTCCCACAGCGTACCTTTTTCTTTTCATTCTTCGACGCTTTGTAGTGCGATTCGAGTTTTCCAAAAAATGACGGGTGATTTCCGCGGATTTGTATAATGATTGGTTTTCTGACGTCGAGTACAATCTTCCTTTCTCTATGCTTTGGAGATAATCCGTAGAGATGAGCCTGTTCAAATTTATCTCAATAGAGGTATGTAGGTAGGTATTTTAATTAACGTCACAGTGGTGCAACACTACGGGCTATTGGGGACGGTTCGGGATCATACCCGAAGGGAAAGATCCGAGGAGAATTCCACGTAATTTTGAACCACTGTCAGATGATGAGGTCACGCCTGAGCTGGTGCGCCACTCTCCAAACTTCCACATCACGCCAACGTGATATCTCAATAGAGACTTCGATGTTGATTCATATCCAACACTGTAATGCTTATAGTTAAATTATTGAAAAACAGTCGTTTAATTGTCCTTGATGTTGTGGTATTGCTGAAGTACATTATCATTCCAGTAAAAGGGTTTTTTGGGACTATAAAATCCTATTCAGAAAGCAATCAGCAATGTGATTCCAAGAGTATGATAAACATTTTTTTTTTAAATTCGAGTTATATACAACTAGCCATTAATATATTTTCAACATGCAGTGAACTCAAGAGAAGTGATCGGGTGTTTTTACACCAACGCTTCCCTTTTTTCTTTTCATTCGTCAACGTATTGAAGTGCGATGCGAATTTTCCAAAAAACTACTGGTGATTTCCGTAGATTTGTATAACGATTTGCTTTTCTAACGCCGAGTACAATCTTCCATTCTGTATGCTGTGGAGATAATCCGTGAAGATGAGCCTGTTCTAATTCATCTGACTATCAATACAAAATTCGATGTTGATTCCTATCCAACACTGTATTGCTTTCAGTGAAATTATTGATAAACGGTTGTTTGATTGTCCTTGAGGTTGTGGTATTGCTAAAGTCCGTAATCATTCCAGTAAAAGAGTTCATTGGGACTATAACTATCCAGAAAGTAATCGATAATATGATTCCAAGATTATGATACACATGTGTTTTAAATCCTAGTTGTGTACAACTAGTCATGGATACATTTTCAGCATCCCGTGGACAAGAGAGGAGATCGTGATTTTTACCACCGTGTCCCTTTTTCTTTTCATTCTTCAACACTTTGTAGTACGATGCGAGTTTTCCAAAAAAACTACGGGTCATTTCCGTGGATTTGCATAATGATTGGTTTTTTGACGCCGAGTACAATCTTCCTTTCTTTAAGTTGGGGAGATAATCCGTAGAGATGAGCCTGTTCTAATTTATCTCAATAGAGAATTCGATGTTTTTCCTATTTGCAATTAATTTAGTGAAATTATTGAAAAATGGTCGTTTAATTGTCATTGAGGTTGTGGCATTGCCAAAGTTTATAATTATTCCAGTAAAAGGGTTCCTTGGAACTATAACATCCTATTCAAAAAGCAATCGGGAATAACATTTTAGCTGTTATAGCAAGTACCTCACTGCTTTTATAAAAGTGTTTCTCAGTTAAAAACGATCATGCAGATGGAGCTAAAAAACGCGTTTTTGAAAACAGAAGCTGCTGCACAGAAAAATTAATAGAGTTGCAACAGGTAATTACGGTATTTGGTTTAAAATAATAGATATAATTTTAGCTGTTGTAGCTGGTATCTCATTTATTTTTGATGTATTTATCAACGAACATGTAGAAAGTAGAGATAGGAATGCAAGTCTAAAATCAGGAACTACAAAGTAAAGTAAATGAAGCAGCAACAAGTAATCGATAAATATTTCGATTTAAAAATATATGCATAGAATTTGTGCTATTGCAGCGTTTATTTAATTTCTTTTGATATAACTGTTTACCAGCTAAAATTGAGCATACAGATAATAGAGTTAGGAAGCGCAAGCTTTTAAAATCAGAACTAAATAATAAATTAATTAAAGCAGCGACACGTAATCATGTATTTTGATTTAAAGTAATAATAATATTTATATTTTTAGCTGTAGTATCAAGTACATGGTTCTCTTTTCATATACGAGTTTACCAGCTAAAAACGAACATGCAGATGAAAAACAAGTCTAAAATCAGAAACTGCTCAGAACATTAATCGAAAAAGCAACAAGTAACCCATGTATTTCAATTTAAAATAATATATATAGCTTTAGCTGTTGCATCAAGTATCTCATTTCCTTTTGGTAGAAGTGTTTACCAGTTAAAAACGAGCATGCAAATGAAACACAAGTCTTTAAAATCAGAAACTACAATTAATCGAAGAAGCAACAAGTAATCAATTTACTTCGATTTAAAGTAATAATATATGTAGTTTTAGTTATTACATCAAGTATCTCATTCTCTTTAGATATAAGAGTCTATCTGCGAAAAACTAGCATGCAGATGATAAAAACACGTCTTCAAAATCAGAAATTGCTCCTCACATTAATCGAAGAAGCAACAAGTAATCAATGTATTTTGATTTAAAATAACAGATACAATTTCAGCTTCTGCAGTAAGTATCTCGTTTCTTTCAATGTAAGTGTTTACCAGCTGAAAAAAACGAGCATGCAGATAGTAGAGCTGGAAAAAAACACAAGTCTTTTAACCCAGCGAAAAGCCAAAAGAAAAACGTCTGATAGCTAGAGACTTGAGAGTTAATAAGCTTTTTTTGTATTTGGTTCCTTTTTCATCAGTGGCAAAACACATTACTTTCCGTGAAAGAGGAAAACTGACAAACGCAGCAAAAAGTTAAATTTATGTATTCCGATCCAATCTAATTATCTCAAGTAAAGTATATTTTTCGCCCAAAGAAAAACCTAAAGTGAAGACCTCTTCCTAATTCGAATTATCCGGTCCGGGCGCCATCTTTTTCGTCTCTTAGCAAGCAAAAGGTACAGGAAAATAACATTCCCTATTTGCATTTCGCATTAGGTCCTGTTCTTGAGATCTGACTTAAATACTTGTACGCGTCTGGAGCATTAAAACAATATGCAAATCAAAAGATAAGGGCTTATCTGTGAGACAGCAAAGAAATCACGCTTTTTAGAATCCAATATACAATAAAAAATGTGCATTGGGTTGGCCTGAGTGGAATCGTTTAAGGAAGGATTGTTGAAAATTAACGGAATGCGAGTTGGAAGAGGATTCTGGTGCATGGTAATTAGACAACTGGTTAATGCGAGCTTTCTGATTGTTTTCAGATGACTTCGAAATTAACCCTCTGAGCGTTGTGAGATTGCCGATTTTAGTAGTGTTGCTTTTGCCCCACAATACACCTTAATGGTTAAATAACCACATCTTTGTAAGAAGTTAATGCATTTTCCAACCTATTGGTTACTTCTTTAGTATAGAATCTATCTTTGGAATAGGGAATCCTTTGGAACAATTCTATTAGCTCATTCTTTAGAACATAATCATTTGGTAAGATTCTATCTGTTATTTCCTAAGAATAGAATCCTTTGAACATTTCTATTGCCCCTTTCCCTAAAACAGAATCCTTTGGAAAGATTCTATTGTCTTTTCTTATTTCCATTTAAAATTTGCATTGGGTTGGCCTGAGTGGAACGGATTGTTGAATATTAACGTAATGGGGGCGAGGATTCTGATGCATGGTAATTAGACAACAGGTTAATACGAGTTTTCTTATTGTTTTCGATGACTTTGGAATAAACCCTCTGAAAGTTGTGAGATTTCCGAGTAGTGCAGAGCTGCTTTAACCCCCAAACGCACTTAATGGCTTAAATAACCACATTTTTCTAAAAAGTTCATGAATGTTTCAACCTTTAGAAAGATGCTATTGGTGCTTTCCTTAGAATATAATCTTCCTTTGGAATGATTCTATGGATCCTTCCTGGAATAGAATTCTTTGGAACTATTCTATTAACTCATTTTATGGAATGTAATCCTTTGGAAAGAATCTATTGGTCTTTTCCTCAGACTATAATCCATTGGAAAGATTCTATTGATCCTTTCCTTTAGACATAGTCTATTGTTCCTTTTCTTAGAATATAATTTTTTGGAAAGATTATGTTGCTCCTTTCCTAATAATAGAATCCTTTGAAAATATTCTATTGCTCCTTTCCTCAGAATAGAATCCTTTGGAGAAATTCTATTGCTTCTTTTCATAGAATAGAACCACCTTTTAGAAATATTCTATTTCTCCTTTTCTTACAATAGAATCCTTTGGAAACATTATATTGCGTATTACCTTAGAATAGAATCCTTTTGAAAATTCTATTAGTCAAGATCAAAACTGGTTAGAAATCATGGAGGGAAGATTGGAGGTCCAAAGTGGAATTATGTGTGTGGACCTCTGAGTGGATTAAAATATGGTATTAGGCGTTATAGATGTGGTTTTCTACTTGTCGGTTGGTTGGTTTTGTATTTTATGGCACAAGAGCCACACTTGACCAAGCTGCGCCAAACACAGGACAGACTTGAATGACTAAATTTTACTTAAATCATTAGTTACATTATTGCTTTTGCATATGGGATACATTTATTTTTAACACTACATTTTGTGGATGAATCTAACTTAAAATCCTAGTTATGTTATTACTATTGTAAATGAGGTACATTTATTTTTTAACACTAATTCATAGATGAATTTAACTTAAAATCATTAGTTATATTATTACAATTTTAAGTGGGATACATTTATTTTGTAGCACTAGTTCGTAGATGAATTTAACTTAAAATCATTAATTATATTACTACTTTTGTATATGGGATGCATTTATTTTTGAACACTATATTTTGTGGATGAATTTAACTTAAAATCCTAGTTATGTTATTACTGTTGTAAATGGGGTACATTTAGTTTTAACACTAGTTCGATGATGAATTTGAGTAAAAATAATTAGTTTTATTATTACTATTGTAAATGGGATACATTCATTTTTTAACACTACTTTGGAGAGATGGATTTAAACTTCCAGAACATAACAAACCTTAAATAGGTCATATTCCTTATATGACTAAATAAGAAGCGCTTCATATGCTAAATTCTAAATGTATGATTGCAGCTTTTAAAATAAGCTTCACTCAGATATCACTTCAGAAGTCTGACGGAAGTATAATAACACAATTAAAATTAATGAAGTCACAAAAAAAGGCTTTCCAATTCAAGGGAAGTCCTTTCTCTTTAGTTTCTTTCGAATAAACAAAAAATAAGATTGCTATCTTACTGCTTCACTAAAAGTTTCTTTTTCAAATGTCGCTCAGAGTTTCCGTCCGATTTTTTTCACTTGATTGGTGAAAAGAAGTTGTAAACAGAGTTCGACGGCTTTCTTGATAGGAAACTTTTTGATGTCGTCTTAGAGCGGCTAGTTTTAGTTGATGGAACAGCAACCTTTTCATGGATGAGTTGAAAAGAATCGCAATGAATTTGTGTTCCTTTCAAAAACTGTCTATTTTAATATGATTCCTAATTTGGAGAAGTATTAAAATATAAAATTCCTTTTAGGAAAATAAGTCATATGTTTTATCGAAATATTAAATGGACATTTAGTTTCACAAAAAATTGTTTACGTATGGCTTGTTACGTTAATCTCATGAATAAGTTATCCCAAATAAAATAACTTTTTTAGTAGATGTAGAGAAATGATTGTGTGGGTATTACTATCTAGCACTGAGTCTTGGGACATATTGGGCCAAACAAAAATATAAATAATAAATATAATTATTAAATTATTTTTAACTTTATAAAGCTAGTTTTTACGGTGTTTCCTTACCTTAATTGCGGTGTGGAAGTTTGGAGAGTAGGGTGACAGCTGAGGTGTTGACCTCGTCATCTGACCTGGTTAAAAATTACGAGTTGTCTTTAGATCGTTCCCTTCGCGATTGATCTCGGACCGTCGCCAATAGCCCGTTGTGTTGCTCCAGTGTAACGTTAATTAACTACCTACGTACCTCAAACTATTGATATATTTTTTCTTGTGTAAAAAAACATACTTTCTAGTATTTTATGCTTTGATTACTATTATTGTAGGACATTTTGTCTATGTGTAGTTCACAAAAGAATTGATTTCTAAGTTACATGTATCAAAAGTTAAATATTATTTTTCTTTTAAAATACTACACGTATTGGATTAATTGCTTCCTTTGCATTAATCTAATTTATACAGATTTTCATCCTTTTTGATCATATGGATTTTGATATAAGAAAAAGTATCATTAAACTTTTTTAAGAATGAGTGAATCAGGGTTAAAAAAACCGTTAATAAATTTCATTGCAATAAACTTAAAAAATATGAAACAATAAATTTGTTTTTTAATTTAATTATTTTTATTTCTTAAAAACCAAATGGAGACTGGTGCTTTGATCTGTGAGTCAAAATTGTATAGAATTTTAAATAATTTCTTGGATAAATTTTTATCTAGAAAGACATTTTTTGATGATGGATTAGCAGTTACTCACATTTTTCACTTCAAAATGCTGCATCCTTGATAATCGACTTAGGTAAATTTTATTTCATAATTCGCATATGTATTTTTTGTAAGGAATGGTTGATATTTTCATCTCTAATATATACTTCGTATTTATAGAAATATTCTAGTTTATTGTATGTTGTACATTAGGATACGGTATTACTATCTAGTTTCCTATAGCGCTTTTTAGAAATTGAATGGCTACTTGACTATCCACACATAAAATGGTTGTATCTAATGTATCCATAAGACATAAAAATATGGGAACTTGTCTATATTTCGAGGATGTCTATTTATACAGGATATTATAGAATGCGTATTGAAACAGCAGATTTTTATTTGTAATATGAGTATGAAAATATTGTACAGAACAAATATCACAGAAACAACAATAAAAGTATAATTTTAAAGAAATAGTTAAACGTTTTGGTCGATAGCTTACAGTCCATTTAGGATTTTGAAGTTTGATGAAATAATTCTTAAAGATGCAATAAACATTCACCATTTTTATGTTTTCGTTATGAAAATGCTTCCACTTTAATGCGTAAGTCACATGAAAAAACCTACAAATTTGTGAATTTCATACAACCCATTCTAAAGCGGTTCCCTCTAGTGTCAAATGATTTAATGATTTCGCATCTTGCAATATGCGTAAAAACACAGAAACATACGATGAAATTAAGCATTCGTGGAAGCATTTCATTAGTTGAATGTTTGAATGCTCGTGACTTCAAAAATGAGCTTCAAGTACATTTAAAATGTGCGGACAGTGGCGATAATTTAGAGGAATTATCAGAAGAGCTAACTTGATCTAAAAAGCCTCTTTTTCCCCTAACTATAAAGGAGGACAAGAAGATCGGGACCCTTGGAGTTCTTGTCTCATATGTAGGGGCCCAACGACAAAATCTGTAAGATTGACGACCGTGGGTATTTGGTTATCCGACTTATTTGTATGTTCGTTATATTTATTCCTCATGTCTTAAGTGGCGATCCACATTTGTAAAAGTATTGAAAGATCCCAATTGAGATCCTTGTTTCTTGATATAGCCGCCAAACGACTTAATCAATGAGATCGACTGACCATGGATATTTGGATATCAGAATTACCTGTATATTTGCTCTAGCAGGTGAGCCTCAACTGTGAAAATACTGAAAGGTCCAGAATGGGATCCTTGTATCTTGATATACTGGCCAAACGTTAAAATCAGTGAGCGGCTGATCGTGGATATTTGGCTATCCGCATTGTCTGTATGTTTGTTATATAAGGCGAATCTCAACTGTAAAAGTATGATGGGTCCCAATTGGGATCCTTGTCTTTTGACATAGCAGTCAAACGACCTAATAAGTGACCTTGGATGTTTGGATATCCGAATTATCTGCATAGTTGTTATAGAAGGTGAGCCTCAACTGTAAAAATATTAAAAGGTCCCTATTGATATCTTTGTCTCTTGATAGTGGCCAAACGACCTAATCAGTGAGATCGACTGACCATGGATATTTTGATATCAGAATTATCCGTATATTTGTTATAGGATGCGATCCTTGACTGAAAAAATATTGACGGGTCCCAGTTGGGATCCTTGTCTCCGATATAGTGGTCAAACGACCTAATAAGGGATATCAATAGCCTCAAGTGTAAAAATATTGATGGGTCTCAATTGGAATCCTTTAAGAATTATCTGTATATTTGTTATATTTATTTCTCGTGTTATAAGTGGCAAACCTCAACTGTAAAAGTATTTATGGGTCCCAATTGGGATACTTGTCTCTTGATACAGCAGTAAAATCAGTGAGAACGACTGACTATGGATATTTGGATATCCGAATCATCTCTATATTTGTTATAGGAGGTGAACCTCAATTGTAAAAATATAGATGGGTCCTAATTGGGATGCTTGTCTCTTGATATAGCGGTAAAATCAGTGAAATCGACTGTCCATGGATATTTAGATATCCGAATTATCTGTATATTTGTTATGTTCTTCTCATGTTATTGGAAAGTCTCAGCTGTAAATATAGGAAGGTCACAAGAGGTTTGGGCCCCCAGGAATTGCCCCCTCTTGTGCAAAATTTGATATATTTAAAGTTCTATTTACTAGGCAACTTTAAAACTCATCAGACGCTTTTATACTTGCATGATTCTCTCATCCATATTTTTTATTTCTAAGATACACTTTTTTGTGTTATCGTCAGAAAAAGTGTTGATATTGTAAACCTTGTACAATCAAACACATTTTCATTTCCGAATAGTATAAAAATAGATTATTTCATTTTCAATAAAATATAACGAAACACAAATCCATAATTAGATTCAATTCTTGTCCCCACAACAAGTAATATAATATAATAAACTTTGAATGATTTTGGGGTTCAATACTAAGTAAACAACGCGAAAATAAAAAGAAAGGTACACCTCATAATGCTCAAACATTCAAATAACAGCTATTCCCTTTAGTTTTATCACATCTTTCGAAATCCTTTTATATTACAGGTCACGATTTTGAACGATTTATTTCCCATTCGAGGAAGATAAATCTAGCGTTCTGGATTGAAGCAGAAAAAAGATGTTTAAATGTACGTTGGCGAAAGTTTTTCTATATTAGTTTGTTTACATGTCTTAAAAATATTTGGTAAAGCTAAAGGGAATGGGGATGATGTTTATTCCTTCAGTTGGAAATGCCAAAACGTGACACAAGAGTTGACACTGTAACAGACGATTTTTATCTAAAAAACCACTAACACATCACTATTATTACTTCATTGTTGAAATACGTTTCACTTCTAGCTATAATTACAATATTGAAACTTTTCTGTAGTGTTGGATAAGTTCAGGCAATGCAAATTCAGTCTATCAAAAAGAATTTTATAGTTGAAATACGTTGCACTTCTATGTATAATATTATATTGAATGTCAATTATTGTTGGGGTGGATATGTTCCTCTTAAAATCCATCCCTCCGTGTGGTGCATGCATTTTGTTCTATTTGAATTCCAGAGATTTGTTAGTTTCATTGATATAAGAATCGACTGTTATTGGAGCGTCAACTCCCGTGTCACATTTTGACCACCCCTGTTAGAGTTAAACCCCATTTTAGAAGTGCAACTTTCTCAACCATGAAGTACCTTTTGGTAGAATTAAGTTGGCACTTTCCATGAGCAACTTCAGTCAAGAAAATTTTTCGGGTCAACTTTTCATGCGCAACTGCAGTCAACAAAACTTTTTGGTTGAACTTTTCTCTCATGTACAACTTCATTCAATAAAACTTTTCAATTCAACCTTTGATATGCAATTTCAGGAAACAAAACTTTTCAGTTCAACTTTTCATGAGTAACTTCAGTCAACAAAACTTTTCAGTTCAACTTTTAATGTGCAATTTCAATCAAAAAGTTTCGCATGACTAAAGATGCATTTCAGTCTACCAAAGTGTACTTCATGGTTGAGATACATTGCCCTTCTATATATACGAATATATCGAAAGTTACTTACTGAAGTTGTGGATTAGTTCACTTCAAAATCAACCTCTGGGTATAGTGCATAAATTTTTCTATTTATTTTCGTTGCTATAAAATAATGTAGTAAAATAATATATGCCTCTAAATAAAAAATATGTATCTAAAGAACCATACAACAATAACATACATCAATTACTTTGATAAAACTTTTAAACCAAATACATGATTCTAATAGCTTAGGAGTAAAGAAATGATATTGTCTAATGTGAATGAACACATTTCAGTTATTCCTAGAGACTAATTGGCAACATGCTCCTCTAATAAATACCTCTAAGGATTCAAACCATTTACTCTGCAATTACTTCCGCTCAAATTTCTATAGCACTGTCACGATCTTAAGCGTTAGAGTTAAGAAATTATATAGAATTGTGCAGTATAAATACATTTCAGCTACTCGGTACGAGGCTAATAATATATATGCCTTTCGAATTACTATATTAAAATAATACTTACCTCTATAGAAATAATGTAATAAAATATATAATATATATCTTTAGAAATAATATAGCAAACCAATATATACCTCCAGATAACAAATTACATCTTTAAAAGACCCATACAGCAATTAATTTGGTTAAATTTTTACAACAAAAAACGATACAAATCGCTTGGAAGTAAAGAAATTATATTTTCTATTGTGAATAAAAACCTTTTAGCTACTTCTTAAGGACTAACGGTAGCATGTGTCTAATAAAATAATATGTACCTATAAAGATCCAAACCATGTACACAGCAATTACTTTCGCTAAGATTTCTGTAACACATTCACTATCTTAAGCATTAGAATTAAGAAATCATATAGAATTGTGTAGTATAAATACATTGTAGCTACTCCCTACGAGTCTAATAATATATGCTTTAGAATTAATATAGTAAAATAATATATACCTCTAGAAATTAATGCAGTAAAATACCGTATGCCTCCAAATAACAAAATATATCACTAAAAGATCCATACAGCAATTAATTTGGTTACATTTTTTACAACAAATGGCTTGGAAGTAAAGAAACTATATTTTCTATTGTGGCTAAACACATTTGAGCTTCTTAAGGATTAAGGTAGCATGTGTCTAATAAAATAATACATACCTATAAAGATCCAAACAGCAATTACTTTCGCTAAAATTTCTGTAACACAATCACGATCTTAAGCGCTGAAGAGTAAGGAAGTGATAACTGTCTAGGATAAATAAAAACATTTCCCCTACTCCCAACAGGGCTAATTAGATCCTGTTATACCTGCAAAATATACCCCAGATAGTCATCCGGAGAAAGAAAAGATCGTGCTAGAAAAATAAGTCTCTGAGAGAAAAAGAGATTTACCGTTCGTAACAGAGGTCCAAAACAACAATTCATGCCAACACCTATGAATCACCAGCAGCAAAAAGTTTAGCTCTGGAGCCCAGTAAATGGCACTGGCACTGGACTACCACGTGAGTGCTATTCGAAGTGTGAGGAATGGTGAAAATAAATGTTTTTTGGGCTGTGTTGTCAGAGATGGATAATCTCTTGATGTCTAGAGATACGCTTGCCGAAAAAACTCGACTGAAATATACTAGACCTCCTTTCAACTGAAGGAAATACAGTGGGAGTATATGGAAGCTTTTTGACGATTTTCAAACCGTCATATATCTTTCGATTTCTAACTCTGTGTTTTGATTTTTCCGTAGATTAGATTTTTTCTGGCGCTCGTCTTTTACGAGCACCGGTAGTGAAGTGCCAATGATGGGTTTTCGAGCTAGAGATGATAAATAATGATTTATTCGCACATTTTTTGTGTTGTTGGTTTTCGTTTTTCAGCTTTTCTTTTATATATATAACTCGCTTTTCCCCTGATCTATTTAAATTCATATACGCCTCCTCGGGACGCGCTATCAGTTGAGGGATGGTGTCAATCTTCAGACTGATTTCGGCTCCGTGGAAACGTCGAGATACTTTTCGTCGAATAATTACTCGTGTCTTATCAACATACTGATGGGATAAATTGAATTCCGAGTATTTTCAAGTGAAGCATGAATTTGAAAACTCCTATCAGTTGAGGAATAGTGTCAAGCTTCGAGTTTTACATTGCGGATATTGCTGATTGAAATATATTTCTTTTAATAATTACTCGAGTCTTTTCAACATACTGATGGAATAAATTGAATACTGGGTATTTTCAAGTCAAGCATGAGGTTCAAAACTCCTATCAGTTGAAGAACAGTATCAAGCGTCGAGTTTCTGATTGCGGTTCATGTCAATGGGGAAATATTCGTCGAATAATTACTCGTGTCTTTTCAACATAATGATGGAATAAATTAGATTCTGAATATTTTCAAGTAGACTATGAGGTTAAAAACTCTTATCAGTTGAGGAGTATTGCCTAGCTTCAGACTGATTTCGGCTCCGTGGAAACGTCACGATATTTTTCGCCGAATTACTCGAGTCTTATCAACATACTGATGGGATAAATTGAATTCTGAGCATTTTCAAGTGAAGTATGAGGGTGAAAATTCCAATTAGTTGAGGAATAGCGTCGATTTTCAAAATCGGGATTTGTTTTCTGCAGAAATCTCGCAATATATTTCGTCGAATAATTTTATTTGTGTCTTCAATATATTTATAGGATACATTGAATTCTGAGTATTTTCAAGTAGAGTGGATGGTTGAAATTCCTATCCGTTGAGGAAAAGTGTCAATCTTTAAGATTGAGATTTGGTTTTCGTGGGAATGTCGCGATATGATTCGTCGAATAATTACATGTGTCTTATTAACATACCAATGGAATAAATCTAATTATGAGTATTTTCAAGCAAAGAATGTGGTTGAATTCAAAATATTTTTCCGACCAATTTTTGAAAATGACTCCAATGAATATATGCAGAATTCTGAAGAGCCATATTCTCCAACACAATCTAAACTATAAGGGCCCTGCCTTCAGTACACTAAAAATTTATGCTTTAAAAAACCGTCACTATTATCGGTAAGTAGATAAATAGTTGAATTTACGTCGCACTGGAGCAACACAACAGGCTATTGGCGACGGTCCGGGATCGATTCCGAATAAAAAGAACTGAGGAAAACACCTCGTAATTTTGAATCACGGTCAGATGACGAGGTTAGCAGCTGAACTAGCACCCTACTCTCCAAACTTCTACAACACGCCAAGCATTGTCGATAGGATCCCTGAAGCACAAAGTCTGTCCCAGGCTCATTGGCAAGACCGAATTATCAGGCAGATGTTTTTCAAAAATATTGTACTTTTGCGAATCATACATAAATATATACTAAGGGTCAATTGAAATTATCTTATTCTTGAGGGTACAAGTATATTTAATCATGTAGAGTTCTTTTGTG
This sequence comes from Meta bourneti, assembly GCA_933210815.1. NCBI lineage: Eukaryota > Metazoa > Arthropoda > Arachnida > Araneae > Tetragnathidae > Meta > Meta bourneti. Next base: position 84,935,661 of record OW119934.1, read on the forward strand.
TTATTGATAGGATCCTTATGGCTCAAAGACTGTTCCAGGCTCATTGGCGAGACCGAATTACCAGGCAGATGTTTTATTTAAAAAACACTGCACTTCTGGGCATCATATATTTCTAATGTACTCAGGGTCAATTGAAGTGATCTTAGAGGTGAGGGGCACGTATATTTAATCACGTAGAGGGCTTTTGTGTTGTTGATAGGATCCTTGTAGAACAAAGACTGTTTCAGGCATACGAACTCAGAATCATCGCAAATGCACAGATGTAAAGTTTTAAAAGTAATAACAATATAACATTCGTCATCTTAGATTCGACAGCTCTTTCACATCAATATGTCATGAAAAGCGGGACTGCTCAAACTTTTCAAAATCCTGAATACTCTTTAAAAACAACGCTTCAGTCACCGCTAAACTTTGCCCCATTACGCTTTAAAACATAAGTGCCACTCTGGACGATAAGCTAGTCTTTTCGAAAGCCTTAAAAGCTAAAAATCAAAAAAGTCTTATGAAATATTAATTCGTAATTACTGCGTGACTCCGATCTATATTAGCTTTCATTTTGTGATAATCGCGGAAAATAATACGTTGAAGTAAAACCGAACCCGGTTCGTAACTGATTAACCTCCTCGAGAAATAAAACAAAAGTTAATTAATGTCAGCCAGTGATTCCTGCTGAAAATATCCTCATTAAAATAACTCATTCATGAATATCAACTACTTAATTGGCGAGAATAAATTTGGAATCTGCTTATTAAAATCAAATGTAGCATACCGTGGGGAGAAACAGAAAAATGTGCCGATCTCAGTTACTTTATTAAAACAAGATATCTCGTAATCAAAGTATTGCCGATTTTTTTATGATGACGGGGATAGAGACGAGATCTCGTCCATCAATATCTGATTAGTTTTGTTAATGACGAAATATGTCGTTATCAAGGTATTGCTAATTGTTTGAAGACAGTTATATCACAATCTGGTCAGTTTTCTTCTAATGACTTGGACATCTCGTCCATCAAGATCTGATAGTTTTACTAATGATGGGATACCTCGTCGAAACAATCCAAGGAGGGTTAATATTAATTATAGTTAAGTTTGTCCATTATCATCATCTTAAACCTTACACACATTGGGCCTTACCTACCACACGTAATTAGACATCATTAGTTAACGCTTGTTAACAAATGGTTTCGACGATATATCTCGTCCAGTATGATATGACTAATTTTGCTAATGATGAGATATCTCATCATCAAGATATTATTGATTTTTTTATGATGACGAGATCAAGTTTTTTCTATTGACGAGATATCTTGCCCACCAAGATCTGGTTAGATTTTTCTAACATTTTTCTAACCTCGTTGAGACAACTCAGGAGAGTTAATACAATATGTAGAATTGTCCTGGCGGAAGACATTCCATCGCGCGTTTGCATGTATACGCCCCTGAACAACTCTAATTTTACTAAGTAGCCCGTTGTGTTGCTCCAGTGTTACGTTAATTAAAATGCCTACCCATACCTACCAGTAATTTTACTAAAACGCGTTGATCCCGGACAGTCGCCAATAGCCCTTTGTGTTGCTCCAATGTGACGTTAATTAAAATACCTACCTACTAAAACGCGTTAACTAGTGATATCTAACGCGTGTTTGGTAGTGTTCACATGAAATTTCAACGCACACTAGGCATCATTAGCTAATGTTTGTTCGTAAAGTATGTAGATTCGTTCTGGATTTACACATTCTATGTGCCCCTGGACAACTCTGCAATTTTACTAAAACGTGTTAGTGATATCTATCGCGTGTTAGATCCTGTGCACATGATTCTTCATCTAATGCGCGTTAGACACTATTAGCAAAGGCTCGTTGAGCTGAGTAAATACAATTGTTCTGGAGACACCACATACGAGATACGTAATTCAAAATTTCACCAATTAAGTCGTAAGAGGGAGTATTTCGAAGTGGTGTGAAGTACTCAACTTCAAAAATAAATTTTAACGCTTAAGAATGAATTCATTCCATAAACTGAATTGTTATACTTATTTTGATCATACGAAGTGCTTAATTCAAGATTTCATCAATTAAGACCTGAGAGGGCATATTTTGAAGTGGTGTGAAATTCACAACTTCAAAAATAAACTTTAACGCTTAAGAATAAATTCATTTATAAACTGAATTATACTTATTTTGATTATAGGAGATGCTTAATTCAAGATTTAATCAATTAAGTCGAAAGGGGTAATATTTCGAAGTGTAAAGTACAACTTCAAAACTAAACTTTAACGCTTAAGAATAAATTAATTTATAAACAAAACCCTCTGTTGGGTTCCCACGCATATATCCGTTCTGCATCCTACAGTCTGCATAACTCCAAAGTAGTGTTTTGACCTTTACCAATATAGTTTTTATAGAATTCATTTCAATCGGTCGATGTGGTTACGTAATCATTATGTGTGTTGTGGAAAAGAGTAATACTGCACTTCACCGAAATCTCGTGACCACACAGAGGGTTAATTCTTACATTCATTTCGATTCGAAACTTAATTCAAGATTTCATTAATTAACCCTCCTGGTGATTGTCTAACAAAGTATCTCGTCTTAGCAAAATTGAATAGAACTTGATGGAGGAGATATCTCGCACATTAACCCTCCAAGTGGTTACGACGAGATATCTCGTCCATCAAGTTTTGACCAGTTTTGTTAATGACAAGATATCTCGTCATCATGATATTGCCATGTTTCAATGATGATGATGAGATCAAGATCTGGTCAGTTTTTTATAAAGACGAAATATCTCGTCGTCTTAATGACGAGATATCTTGTTCATCAAGATCTGACCAATTTTGCTGGAGACGAGATACCTCGTCAAGACAACCCCCAGGAGAGTTAAGCTCTCGTCGTCTCTCGTCATTAGAAGAAAACTGACCAGATCTTGATAACGTCATCATAAAAAATTATCAATATATTGATGATGTGTCTTAAGAGGACGTATTTCGAAGTAAAATTTCAAAAATAAAATGGAATATTTCAGAATTAATCCATTTGAAACGGGATTGTTATTGTTATTTTGATTGATACAAGTAATTTTAAATCTGCGAAATCACTCATTTCAGAATTAAAAGCAGTTTTCTCGAGCCATCGCTAAACGATTTCATAGACTAGATGCAGTTTCTGCCCGTGATCGCGCAGTCGATAGCGATTCATGGCAATAAGCCAACTGTTTAAACATCATCTACATGTTTTTATCTATTCATCAGTTAATAGAGCCCTTTGAAAACTATTGCCCCTAACTTATAACAAAGCCGGAAAGTTTTAAGGAGTTACGGCTACAATTCCAAGCGACTCCCCAATCCCTAAAGCAATACCGAATCCCCTCCGACGTCTACTTTTATTACGCAAAGTTAAATGAAATGTTTCTTGGTTTGAAACAATCATTTTAATAAATTATACTCATTTCAAGAGGATTTCGTTTTGAGGGAAATGAACTTAATTCACTGCGAGCTGTGTAGCATCGGTAGCAAGCTCGCTTTTCTCATTTTCTTTAATTGAAAATCCGACTCGATTTAAGTTCATTACTCAAGTTATGTAGCATTTTCCGCTCCGGCCTGGTTGTATCATTTTTACGGCTTATCTCCTTTTCGAGTTGTTAGTTGTTTATTCTTTCTTCCCGTCGGCTGGGTGGGTTTTTTCTGCTCTCCCTCCTTCTAAGATCGCTCCCCATAAATACGCTGTTCGAGCTTAATCGCCGAGCAGTAATTACAGTAACATAAATTAAAATTCCCACTGAAATCGTCGCCTGCATTAGGCAATCACCGCTCCGTGATGAGAGTCAGGGATGAGGTTTGGAGAAGGGCAAAGGGGCATTCCTCCGGAATATGGGTGAATCTGCAGATGGGAGTGAAGGGGTTAATGATTCGTTATCGCTTTATGGCTAATAATGAAAGCATAAGTAAATATAGGAGCGAAATATTAGCTTTACTGAACAGAATCTATTTCTAAAATAACAGTTCTATATATTTACAAGGGTTCGGAAATTTGAGTGGATCCTTTGGAAAATGGGTGAATCTTCAAATGGAAGAGTTAATGATTCGTTATCGTCTTATGGCAAAGATGTAGGAATAAGTAAATCTAAGAGAGAAATATTAACTTTACTAAACCAAATCGTGTTTCTAAAATAACAGTTTCATATCTGTTATTCGATTCGAAACTCTTACTGCTTTTTATAGGGCCTCCGGAATAGGGATGATTCTTCAGATGGAAGTGAAAAGGTTTATGATTTATTGCCGTTTTATGGGTAATATTGAAGATATAAGTAAATCTAAGAGCGAAATATTAGCTTTTAAAGCAGAATCTATTTCTCAAATTACAGTCCTATATAGTCTAGAGTTCAGAAATTTTACTGGATTTAAAAGGGGCGTTTCTTTGGAAAATGAGTGCATCTGCAGATGAAAGGGTTAATGATTCGTTGTCGTTTTATGGGTAATAATGAATGCATACGTTTAGGAGCGAAATATTAGCTTTACTGAACGGAATCTATTTCTAAAATAACAGTCCTATATAGTAATTTGGTATACATAAGATGTTAAAACACATTTATCCAATTTACGTTTACCCTCTATGACTAGTATATTTACGCACTGCAATTTAAATTGATACACTTTTCTTTCCTCATATACCTTTTCCGGACGATGTGAGGCACATCAAAGAGTGCCCCCAGCATCAGCTTTTCACACCAATGTTTTGTCTTGCCATCGAAAACTATCCCTGGAAAACTGGCAACCTTAAGAATGGCGTAAGCAGACCTAAAGGAACCGAAGGAAAAGTTCCTTGCAAGTCGTATTTTCTATATAACAGAGGTTAAAACACATCTATCCAATTTACTTTTACCCTCTAAGACAAATATATTTACGTACGGAAATTGAGATGGATTCATTTTTCTTTCCTCATATGCCTTTTTACCACGATGTGAGACGCAGCAGAGTGCCGCTAACACCCGTTTTTCAAACCAACGTTTTGTTTTGCCACCGAAATCTACCCCTGGAAAACTGACAGCCTTAAGAATGGCGTAAGCACATTTAAAGGAACCGAAGGAAAATTTCCTTTCAAGTCGTACTAATACCATTTGCGATCCCAAAGTGACATTATTGATACAAGAGTCATCAAAAAGATTTTCTATACATCAGAGGTAAAAACACATTTATCCAATTTACGTTTACCCTCTAAGACTAATATATTTAAAGACTGCAATTTAAATTGATTCACTTTTCTTCCTTCATATGCCTTTTTCCCACGATGTGAGACGCAACATGGTGCCTCTAACACCCGTTTTTCACACCAACGTTTTGTTTTGCCACCGAAAACTATCCTTGGAAAACTGACAAACTTAAGACTGGCGTAAGCACACCAAAAGGAACCGAGGAACAGTACCCTGTAAGTCGTATCAATTCCCTTGATTTGCTATCTTAAATCGGCATTATTGATACAAGAGTCGTCAAAATAATTTTCTATATGTAAGAGGCTAAAACACATTATCCAATTTACGTTTACCCTCTAAGACTAATATATTTACGCACGGAAATTTAAATTGATTCACTTTTCTTCCTTCATATGCCTTTTTCCCACGATGTGAGACGCAACATGGTGCCTCTAACACCCGTTTTTCACACCAACGTTTTGTTTTGCCACCGAAAACTATCCTTGGAAAACTGACAAACTTAAGACTGGCGTAAGCACACCAAAAGGAACAGAGGAACAGAGTACCCTGTAAGTCGTATCAATTCCCTTGATTTGCTATCTTAAATCGGCATTATTGATACAAGAGTCGTCAAAATAATTTTCTATATGTAAGAGGCTAAAACACATTATCCAATTTACGTTTACCCTCTAAGACTAATATATTTACGCACGGAAATTTAAATTGATTCACTTTTCTTCCTTCATATGCCTTTTTCCCACGATGTGAGACGCAACATGGTGCCTCTAACACCCGTTTTTCACACCAACGTTTTGTTTTGCCACCGAAAACTATCCTTGGAAAACTGACAAACTTAAGACTGGCGTAAGCACACCAAAAGGAACAGAGGAACAGTACCCTGTAAGTCGTATCAATTCCCTTGATTTGCTATCTTAAATCGGCATTATTGATACAAGAGTCGTCAAAATAATTTTCTATATGTAAGAGGCTAAAACACATTATCCAATTTACGTTTACCCTCTAAGACTAATATATTTACGCACGGAAATTTAAATTGATTCACTTTTCTTCCTTCATATGCCTTTTTCCCACGATGTGAGACGCAACATGGTGCCTCTAACACCCGTTTTTCACACCAACGTTTTGTTTTGCCACCGAAAACTATCCTTGGAAAACTGACAAACTTAAGACTGGCGTAAGCACACCAAAAGGAACAGAGGAACAGAGTACCCTGTAAGTCGTATCAATTCCCTTGATTTGCTATCTTAAATCGGCATTATTGATACAAGAGTCGTCAAAATAATTTTCTATATGTAAGAGGCTAAAACACATTATCCAATTTACGTTTACCCTCTAAGACTAATATATTTACGCACGGAAATTTAAATTGATTCACTTTTCTTCCTTCATATGCCTTTTTCCCACGATGTGAGACGCAACATGGTGCCTCTAACACCCGTTTTTCACACCAACGTTTTGTTTTGCCACCGAAAACTATCCTTGGAAAACTGACAAACTTAAGACTGGCGTAAGCACACCAAAAGGAACAGAGGAACAGTACCCTGTAAGTCGTATCAATTCCCTTGATTTGCTATCTTAAATCGGCATTATTGATACAAGAGTCGTCAAAATAATTTTCTATATGTAAGAGGCTAAAACACATTATCCAATTTACGTTTACCCTCTAAGACTAATATATTTACGCACGGAAATTTAAATTGATTCACTTTTCTTCCTTCATATGCCTTTTTCCCACGATGTGAGACGCAACATGGTGCCTCTAACACCCGTTTTTCACACCAACGTTTTGTTTTGCCACCGAAAACTATCCTTGGAAAACTGACAAACTTAAGACTGGCGTAAGCACACCAAAAGGAACCGAGGAACAGTACCCTGTAAGTCGTATCAATTCCCTTGATTTGCTATCTTAAATCGGCATTATTGATACAAGAGTCGTCAAAATAATTTTCTATATGTAAGAGGCTAAAACACATTATCCAATTTACGTTTACCCTCTAAGACTAATATATTTACGCACGGAAATTTAAATTGATTCACTTTTCTTCCTTCATATGCCTTTTTCCCACGATGTGAAGTGCAGCAAAGAGTGCCGCTAACACCCGTTTTCCACACCAACATTTTGTCTTGCCACCGAAAACTACCCCTGGAAAACTGGCAACCTTAAGAATGGCGTAAGCACACCTAAAGGAACCGAAGAAAAGAAGTTCCTGCAAGTCGTACTAATCCCCGTGGTTTGCGATCGAAGGTTTTCAGGTGGTCTCAGACACAAGGCGTTTTATTCTTTTGCTTCGTTAACGCCAGACTTTTTTTACCTTTTCTCCATCTTGATGCATTTTTTTCCGGCTACATTTATTGGTTTTAAAACGAATTAATTCTTTCGTGAAATAATACCACCTCTGTCACACGTTTACAATAAAGTTGTGTTTTAAGGGATTGCCGCTCAATAGATTTCGCGGCAGTTCAGACCTCATGAATTATTAATGTGATTAGAACGTAAGCATTTTCCCGTTTATTTTTTCAAAGAGTATTATTTAATAGAAAGGGATCGGGTTTTCGTTATTTTTTACTTTCTTTTTCGCCTTTTTATTTTCGTTCCCATCTTTTTTCTTTTAGGTGTTTCACCTGAGCTTGCGTACGCAGTTTTTACTTTTAAGTCTGCGGTATAAATTAATGTTACTTTTTGAGGTTACACATTAATTAGTACTTTATTTTTTTTTCGTTTCGCGTGTTCTTTCTTTCGCGTTTAACGAATGTTTCGGACTTTCACAAGTCCGAAGAAATAGGTTGAATGTATGGAAATATGCCTATTTTCGTGTTTGTGTCATCGGGTTTGCTTTATTTTACTTCTATAAAAATTTGAGCATTTCGTTTATAAACGTAGCATTTCATTTGATTTATCTCAATTTTTCGAAGGTAGTTTTTATTTTTTTGACGTTATCCTGTCTTTTTTTATCGTAACTCTAGAACATAATTTCCCCAGTTTTTTAGGTTCAACGGCCCCTTTTCAAAGACAATTTTTTTGTGCCCCTCTGCTTTAAAACTATGTACTCTATCTTAAACTGTTCCCATGAAATTCGAGTCAAACCAGAAGTATCGTAAATTTTTTATTAGTTAAAAAACAAGAATTTCCGGCATTATAAAAAATGCTAGTGTTATGGGAATAACAACAATATCTTTGTATGTTACGTATAGGTCCTGAATAAGCACTAACATTGCTGCACTAAAATCAGTTAGGTACACTTGCAGTGTACCTAACTGAAAACTGCTCTTCACAGAATTTGGGAATAGTCTAAATGTGAGTTAACTCTCTGAGCACAGCGAGATTTGCTAGTAGTATAATGTTGCATTCTAACCCTCAACATATTTAACCCTCCAAGTGGTTTCGACGAGTTTACTCGTTCATCAAGAACAGACTAATTTTGCTATTTACTGGATATCTCGTCATCAAGGCATTGCCGAATTTTTGATGAAGACGAGATCAAGATCTGGCCTGTTTTCGTTTAATAGCGAGATATCTCGTCCATCAAGATCTGGCCAGTTTTGCTAGTTTGGGTTAATGATTAACCCTTCCGGTGGTTGTCTCGACACAGTATTTAATGAAACTAACCAGATCTTGATGGACGAGATATCTGATCGAAACCACCTTGAGGGTTAAATAATCGCATCTTTCTGAAGGATCTATGTAATCTCAGCCTTTAGAAAGACCATTGGCCTTTTCCTTTGAATAGAATCCTTTGGAGCGATTCTATTGGTCCTTTCCTTGGAATATAATTCTTAACAACAATTCTATTGGGGTCCAATCTGTAGAATAGAATACTTTGGAAAATTATATTGCTCTTTCTTAGAATAGAATCATTTGGTAATATTCTATTGGTCCTTTCATTGGAATTGAACTCTTTGGGACGATTCTTTTGGCCCATTCTGTAGAATAAAATAATTTAGAAAGCTTTTATTGATCAAGGTCAAAATTTGTTAGCAGTCATACAAGGAAGACTGCACTTTGCGAGGTAGAATTATGCGTGGGAACCCCTCAGAGAGTTAAATCTTCCCTTCAAGTTTACCATATATTTATAGTATTGTATAGTAAACTTGACATTAACATGCAAGAATTACTGCTGCTGCGCTTTGGACTTGTAGCAAACTGTAAGTCGGAAGTAAGCACAAATACAGGATGTCTCAAAAGTCACTAGATCATTTAAAAAAAGAATAACTCTTTAATTATTAAAAATTCATATTTATTCTTTTATAAACAATAAATATACTTCTTGGATTTAATTATGTTTAATTAGTTTTGTAGATTATGTCCTTCAAATGGCCACCATTTTGTTCTTGACAGCAGCTGGCTCTTTCTAAAGTGTGCTCTATCACTTCCCGTAATATTTTTTGGCTTATTCCTTCAGTTTCTTCATGGATGTTGGCCTTCAATTACTGGATGGTCCGAGATTTGTTACGGTATACTCTTTCTTTTAGATATCCCCACACGAAAATGTCTGGAGCCTTAAGGTCAGGTGAGCGAGGAATTCAGAGTTTCGTGAAATTATCCGCCGTCCAAAAATTTTCCTTACGAGCTCCATCGTCGGACAAGCTGTATGGAGAGTAGCTCCATCTTGCTGCCACCATACCTCTGGTGTGTTCTCAACTGCAGGACGCACGAAATAACGAATGCAAGCTCTTTGGTTAGCACAATTGACCATTGATTTTGTAGATAAAATTCGATTATTTTCACTCGTTGCTCTGTCGTGAATTTCTCCATAACAATTTTGCGAGGATTACATATAAATAATCTGAAAAAAATTTAATAAATCAATAACAAAACATTATATTTTAAAATAGTCTAGTGACTTCTGGGCCACCCTGTACATACATGCTAACACTCGTTTGTAACGACCTGTCGCCTTGTTTTGAGACCGTTCGTTGCAGCTTGGATTTTACAACATATGATTCCTGCAACAAAGCATCATGTGAGTGTATCTGATTGGTCAAGTAGATAAATGTTTACTAAAAATAACTTTAGGTGACAAGTTTATTTATCGTCTGTTTATTGAAATAGTCTTGCACCTCAACGACCCCCTAAATCCCTTGAGACTAGCATTGTCCCCAAGATTTCTTCAGTGACCACTTTGGGAATCTATGCTCTAGAAAATGTTTTCTAATTGCACTTAGATATGGTTTAGCTTTCCACGAGGACGGTAACCTTTGCCGGTATTGTTTTCTTTTATTACTTCATTTTTTAATGGATTCGTTCAACCTTTAGAAAGATTCTATTGGTCCTTTCCTTAGAATAGAATACTTTGAAATTATTCTACTGCTCCTTTCCTTGGAATTGAATCCGTTGAAAAGACTACATGGTCCTTTTCTTAGAATAGAATACTTTGAAATTATTCTGCTGCCCATTTCCTTTGAAATGAATCCTTTATAGAGATTATGTTGGTGCTTTCCTTAGAATAGAATCCGGTAGTAAGATTCTGCTTGTCATTTCCTTGTAATAGAATCACTTGAAATTATTCTGATGCTCCTTTCCTTGGAAGTACCTCCTTTCGAAATATTACGTTGGACCTTTCATTAGAATAGAATGCTTAGAAATTGTTCGACTGCTTCTTGGAAGTGAATCTTTTGGAAGGATTACGTTTTCTCTTTTCTTAGAATAGAATCCTGTAGTTAGATTCTGCTGATAATTTCCTTGTAATAGAATCCGTCGGAAATATTCTATTTCTCCTTTCCTTAGAATATAATCCTCTCGAAAGATACTATTGGTCACGAAGGTCAACATTGGTTAGAAGTTATGCCGGGAAGACTGCGGGGTACAAGGTGGAATTATGAGCACAAGTCCTAGAGGACTGAACTATGCTGGTGCCCCTTCATAAAATTATTGACTAGCAAAAATGGTTCAGTCCCCTAGAATTTGTGCTCATGATGGTACGTATTTAACATTCTAAATATGGCTATTTAGGGATAATAAAGTGACTGCTACTTCAGGGTCTTGATTTTGATGCAAAACATTTGCACATTTCTATAGGACATTCCTTACTTAAATTTTAGTCTATACTCTCTAGTACGTAGTTAGCTGTCCCCATGTGGAAGCGGAATCTTAAATTGAAAATTTAAGTTTACAGTCAAACCCTAAAATAAATGCTATGATTTGTCTCAACTCCTTGTCAGTACAGTGTATTAACACAATACGAAGAACGGTAAAATATTGGAGACAATTTTCAGATGTGAAAAAATTGGTAGATTGAAGTGCAACTTTAGTCATGAAAGCCCTTCTGACTGGAGTTGCACATAAAAAGGTGAACTGAAAAGTTTTGTTGACTGAAGTTGCACATGAAAAGTTGAACTGAAAAACCCTTCTGACTGGAGTCGCACATAAAAGGTTGAACTGAAAAGTTTTGTTGACTGAAGTTGCACATTAAAAGTTGAACTGGAAAGTTTTGTTGACTGAAGTTGCACATGGAAAGTTGAACTGAAAAACCCTTCTGACTGGAGTCGCACATAAAAGGTTGAACTGAAAAGTTTTGTTGACTGAAGTTGCACATTAAAAGTTGAACTGGAAAGTTTTGTTGACTGAAGTTGCACATGGAAAGTTGAACTGAAAATTACAGTGTATTAACACAGTACGAAGAGCGGTGAAATATTGAAGACACTCTTCAAATGTGAAAAATAATTTAACTTTTGGAATTCATTTACTCTCCTCTCCCTCTTTAAGAGCAATCAATAAACGCTCTATCGATTGCGTTCCCCGAGAAAAAGAAATCAAGAGTTACTGTAACTATAAAGGCTTCAAAATCCCCAGTCATCCAAAACTCCGAGCCATTCGAGATTGTAATAGTATTTATTAGACGAATTAAAAACAGCGTTAATTTCATTTGATGTTCTTTTGTTTGAGCAAACGCTCGATATACGGGTCTGTCTTATTTATAAAACAAACACGAGGAAACGGATCCCTTACATCTCAGCTATTAAGGACTGCGAATTCAATTATTACCGGAAACTTTCACTCTCATGGTAGCCTTATTTAATCAAATAATAAAAGAATGGACGGGAGGAGCCTGGTTTATATGCATTTTCCTCTTATTCGTGTATGAGTGTTTCTTTTTATATTTACTTCTTATCGCATCTTTGGGGACGTGCGTAGGTGAAAGGAGTTATGAAATACAATTGAAGTTGAACCTCGAAGGGGTTTACTTCTTTGGAGAATGGGGATTTTCGTTCGGTTTTGAGAATATTTTCTAAATAACTATTTAACTTTTTTATTGATAATGGAAGGTATTAACCCCCTGAGGAGTTCACATGCATAATTCCGCATTGAGACCTGAAGTCTTCCCTGCATAGCTTCTAACCAGTTTTGACCTTCTTGACCAATAGTACATTTCCAAATTATTCTATTCTAAGGAAAGGGGACAAATACGATCTTTCCAAAGGATACTAATCTTAGGAAAAGTCGAATATAGTCTTTTCAAAGGATTCCAATCTAAGGAACGAAGAGCAATATAATTTTTTCGAGGCATACTGATCTTAGGAAAAATTAATATTTCTAATCTTAACTAATCTTAGGAAAAAAAATAATTGTTTTGATATCTTTGAATCCTCTAAGTGGTTTGGACGAGATAAGTCCATCAAGGTTTAACCAATTTTACAAATGACGAGATATCTCATCAAGATATTGCCGATTTTCTGATGATGAAGATACTAAGGTCTGGTCAGTTTTCTTCAAATGATCGTGTTTCCTTCTAATGACGAGATATCTCATCCTACAGCATCTGGTTAGTTTTGCTAATTGTAATCTGCAGTTTTCCCTGTATGACTTCTAAACAGTTTTGACCTTCTTGACCAATAGATATTTCCAAATGATTCTATTCTAAGGAAAGGGGACAAGTACGATCTTTCGAAAGGATAATTATCTTAGGAAAAGTCGAATATAGTCTTTCCAAAGAATTTCAATCTAAGGAACGAAGCAATAGAATCTTTCCAAAGGATTCTAATCTAAGGAAAGGACCAACGAGATCCGATCAGTTTTGCTTTTGATGAGATATCTCGTTGAGACGGAACCAAAAGGAAGGTCAATATAGTTTCCAGGAGTTTATTTATTAGTATATATTATCCTTTATTTTAGGGATTTTCTTCCATTTTCATTTCTGAAACATAAGCTAATTACTAAAATTATGCAGCATATAAAAAATATTATATCTTTATAGTAAGAAGTAGGTACAATATTGAGATTACAAAAAAATTATTAATTACCTACCCTTTTTGCTACAAAGTGGATTTAATGGCTCAGTGGACTTGCCTACTAAGCTAGGAACTTGCTAGTTACAAGCGGAGTACGTTCAATTCCTCCTTTGGTGCATTTCTCTTTTCTACGTCATTAAAGGTTTGATTGTGAGTGTATGTCTATATACACTACTGTTTGTGAAAATTGCAATACTCTGAAAGAATCATCGGAAGAAAATGAAATTTATTTCACGTATGACTTATAGGTGGTTTCAATAAACGATCAAATTTACAGAGCAATAAAACAAAAATAATGCCTAAAATCAATATCTTGTGCAGCCGCCACACGCAGCGATGAGAGCCTGTACAAGTCGTGGCATCGAATTATACCTATTCTGAATGTCATGCTGAAGAAAGGCATTCCAGATAGTCTCTACCTGATGCCAAAGTTCAGCCGTACTCTCTGCCCGACGAGCGGTATGAGCGATTCGCCGTCCGATGTAATCCCAGACATGCTCACTGGGCGACATATCCGGGGAACGTGCAGGCCGTGGAAGAAGTGGACCCTGTCGTGCACTGAAGAAGGCTTGTACATTCCGAGCAACATGTGGACGGGCATTGTCTTGCTGAAATACAGCTCCGGGAAAGCGTTGCAGGAGGGGTAGGACCTCGGGCTCCACAACTTCCCTGATGTAGCGCCCGCTGTTCAGGGTCCCCACAATTTGGAGTAGGCGGGATCGCCCATGATATCCAATAGCGCCCCAGACCATAACGCCAGGCGTTCGTCCAGTATGCCGCTGAATAAGACACTCCGGGAGAAGGCGTTCACCTCTGTAGCGTCTGACGAGTACGCATCCATCATTATAGTCCAGATTGTAGCGGAACTCATCTGAGAAGACGACTTGTTGCCAATCGTCACGCCATTGGCTGTGTTGGTGAGCCCATTGTAGCCGGAGGCGTCGGTGGTTCAGCGTCAAGGGAATTCTGCGCAGGGGAATCCTTGTACGTAGCTCATGGCGCAGTGGACGTCGACGAACCGTGGGGGCAGACAATGTACGGTCCGTCACCGCCATGCGGATGAGGTGTCTGTCGTCCCGTAGTGACGTCATATTGCGTGGCCCAATGCCGGGGTTTCGACTTGTCCGGTTCTCCATGGTCCATCTCTTCCACACACTCATCACTGTTGTGGCATTACGCCCCATGCTAGTGGCGATTTCACGATACGAAAGTCCACCCTCAAGGAGGCCGATGATGCGGTTCCGTTCGAATTCCGTTAGTTGCTCGTATGGCACTCTGTTTTTGGCGAGACATATTGACTTCTAATCAATCATTTATAGCAGTCAAACGACGATACACACACTTTAACGCACCTTTACAGTGCTTTTTATACATGGCTCACTTGGAGGTTTAGAGGGTGTTTCTCTCTGCCCACACATTGGTGATCGCTTTGTAATTCTAATCATTTGCATTTCCTAACCTGTTTTGCATTTGTTTTAGTTTCGTTTAATTTACATGATTCCTTCATGGTGTTGCAATTTTCGCAAACAGTAGCGTACTTGGCTTTTTTGCAGAAGCTTGGCCAAATATGCTTGCGAAATCAAAACCTAAGCAATCAAAGTCGCTTTATAAAAACAATCTTTTCGAAACAATTTTCGTTATTTATGATGTTTGTAGTAAACTTGTATGAGACTGTAATGAAATTGATACTCAAAATCATATACACTAGTATTAGGTAAACAGTAATATAACCTCACACTGGAGCAACGCAACGGGCTATTGACGACCGCGCGTGATCCATCCCGAAGGGAATCAAAATCCGACAACACCTCGCAATTTTGAACCACGGTCAAATGACAAAGGTCAACACCTGAGCTGTCACCCTACTCTCCAAATTTCACACCACGCCAAAACACGGGTATTAAAAATACGAGTATTATTTGGAAATATTTTTGAGCACTAGTCAAAAGCTCAAAACCAAACCGTTGAAATGTAATGTCTTACATAATTTACACCTTTCTCCATCCTTTAGACACACCAATGCCACTCTTGCGGCACATCAACGTGCCTTGGCATACAAGTCGCTACTCTAATAGAATTAGAGAGAATTTTTTATCATTTTCTTCCGAACGGAAAATGCAACATACCAAAAACGTGAGGCGTGATCTATACTAACGATTTCGGGCAGGCAACAACACGAAATGGAGATATGCAATCCCCTAAATCTTTGCAGCACTTTACTATATGATCATAGCGCGAGAAAAGCTGTTTATTTAAATAGAGAGCACTTGGAATGAATGAAAAAAAGCTTTTAACGTCTGAATTCAGAAATAAAACGTGCTGAAATGCACACAAAGGTGATATTTCGTTTATGTTCCCTTTTTGTATAAGAGGAAAACTTCAGGTTTTGCTTGCGTCGATTTTCGATGGATCGCCCCCATGCAAGTGTTCAAGGAATAACAAATACTTCTCTGTAAACCGTGAAATTGAATACACACAGAGCAATGTCGTCAATTAAATTGCTTATAATCTATGAGTGTCGACTAGAAGAAGGCTCTGGAAGAGGCTAGAGCCGCAACAGAATTGGTTTCTTTTACAAAATATCCCTACAAATAAAATATAACTGTACGAAATACGTTTTTACATTCTTAAATAAAGTACCTGTTTTATTTTTTAACTTTTATTTTATGAATTTATATTCATTTGCAGCTTAACAATCCAAGTGGTTTCGACGAGATATCTCGTCCATCAAAATATTATCAATTTTGCTCATGGCGAGATATATCGTCATCAAGATATTACCGAATTTGTGAAGATGACGCGAACAAGATCAAGATCTGATCAGTTTTCTTCTAATAACGAGGTATTTCGTCAATCAAGATCCGCTAATGGTTTTGCCAACGCCAAGACAACTACTAGGAGGGTTAATAATTTCATGGCGTGATATTCCTTTATGACGAAACAAGGACGTATTTAGAACCTGGTGCAAGGCACACTGAAATGTTCTTGACGTTCCAAAAACAATTGCTGAAGTAAGTTTAACCCTCTGAGAGGTTCTCCACCTCGCAACCTGCAGTCTTGTTTGTATGGTAGGTAGATAGTTAATTGAGCAACACAACGGGCTTGGCGACGGTCCAGGATCAATCCCGAAGAGAAAGTCGAAGGACAACGCCTCGCAATTTTGAACCACGGTCGGGTGATGAGAACAACACCTGAGCTGGCACCGCACTCTCCAAACTTCCACACCACGCTAACATGAGAACATTTGAGGTCACGACTGATTTAACGTTCACCAGCCCCTGGGTACACGGCGGTCTATGGCTGGACCGAGTTTCGAACTCGAAACCCTCCGTTTGCTAATCTGTTGCTCATGCAACTGGGCTACCGCGGGCAACACACCGAGCAATATTGTCAATTAAAATGGTTAAAACCTATAAGTGTCGATCTGAGGGAGGCTCTGGGATGTTCCAGCCACCACGGAATCGTTGGTGTCTTTTACAAGATATCCCTATAAATAAAATATTATAATTGTATCAAATGCGTTTTTATATATTCTCAAATAAAATACCTATTTCACTTTTTGTAAAAACTTTTATTTTGAGAATTATTATTCATTTGCAGTTTAATAATTTAATGGATTAACCCTCTTGGTGGTTGTCTCGACGAGATATCTCGTCGTTAGCGAAACCATTATCAGATCTTCATCTACGAGATGTCTCGTCACTAGAAGAAAACTGACCAGATCTTGATCTCGTCATCATCAAAAATATCGTCAACGTCTTGATGACGAGATATCTCGTCATTAGCAAAATGAGTCAGATGTTGATGGACGAGATGTCTCGCCAAAACCAATTGGACGGCAGAAGTAAAATCTTTAGACCGCATGGTTTGTTTTTCTTACACTGAAAATCAGTGTGGTCAGGAAATCAGAATCCTTTGGTACATTTTTACCTGTCCTTTCCTTAGAATAGAATTTGGAAATTTTCTATTGGTCTCTTCCTAGAAATGAATTCTTTGGAAATATATTATCGGTCCCCTATCCTTAAAATAGAATCCTTTGGAAATATTTTATTGTGGGGGTCCTTTCTTAGAATTGAATCCTTTGGAAAGATTTTACCGTTCCTTTTCTTAGAATAGAATACTTTGGAAACATTCTATTGGTCTCTTCCTAGAACTGATTTTTTTGGAAATATTTTACCGGTCCCCTTTCCTTAAAATAGAATCCTTTGGAAATATTCTATTGTATACATTTCCTGGTATTGAATCCTTTGGAAATGTTTTACAGGTCCTTTCCTTAGAATAGAATAATTTGGAAATATTATTTTGACTCTTTCCTATAATTCAACCATTTGGAAATATTCCATTGGTTCCTAGAATTTAATCCTCCTGAAAAATTTTACCGGTAATTTCCGTAAAATATAATCCTTTGGAAATATTCTATTGATCCTTTGGAAAGATCTTACTGGTCCTTTCCTTAGAATATAATTTTTTTAAATATTATTTTGGTCATTTCGTAGAATCGAATCCTTTAGAAATATTCCTTTGGTACTTTCCTAGATTTGAATCCTTTGGAAATATTCCTTTGGTCCTTTACTAGAATTGAATATTTTGGACAAATTTTTCCGGTCCTTTTCTTAGAATAGAATCCTTTTGGAAAAAATATTTCCAAAGGATTTGAAAGTTAATATTGGTCAAGAAAGTCAAATCTGGTAAGAAGTCATGCAAGGAAGACTGCAGGTTGTAAGGTGGAGCTTTTAGTGTGATCCCCTAGGAGGGTTAAAAGCTACAAACCTTGATTTAATTCCTCTAATTCAATCGTAAAAATTTCACGTATTAAATTTATTGGATTGGACCCGATATTTTTACAGTGATTTCACTGTATAAGGCCCTCAGCGTCTTTGCATCTGTTAAAGTGTTCGAATTCCATTCCTCGGGGAGCATTCTATTATCGACTGCACCCACACAAATAATCGATAAACATTTTTTCCCCGGCTTCCCGTTCAGATAGAAAATTTTACTGTTCCCGAGATGGAGTTTTCAAAGCAAAAATCATTTCTGTAATGCCTTTTAAAAGAGGTAGGAGAGTCGGAAAAAAGAGAATTTTAAATTACCTTTATTTACGTATCTATATTCTGGTTACATTAAAATATTTTTTCAGCTTTACGAATCAAAAATAAATGTTTTTGGTGCCCTGTTTCAGTCGTGGGACTTTATTCCGGGAAATTCCCTTTCGGAAACTGACGGGATTCATGATAAAGTGATTCCGTACTACGAGTTTGCAAAAATGGGGAAAAGTATTCTCTGCTCGCGGCAGTTGTTTCAATATAAATATTTCTAGACCGGGAATAATATTTATTTTCTAAGTATGAAACACACAAATGCTGACACAATGCTGTTTGCTCAACATAAATAAAAGCATAAAAAATAAAGACGTGCAACTGGTTTTGACTGGAATTTGCAGAAACTAAGGGAACGGGAAAGTTGATATTCGTAGTTAAGAACTTCCTTCTGTAAAAAATGCGTATTTTAATCAAACATTGGATCCAAAGTAAATATGTAATCTATATATTAAATCACATGCTTTGCAACAAATTTTGAAAGCCCAGAAACTGGAAAAAGTGCTGTTTTCAGTTTAAAACTGGATATTTTGGTTCCTGAAACAATTTCTTTTAATTTAGTTCGTTGGGTTGGGTTTTATGGCGCAAGGACCATATTTGACCGCGGAGGTCGAGTCAGTATTGGTAACCTTTTTCTGCGGCCAGGATCATGTTACCTAACCTAGTAGTAACGTGACCCTTAGAGTATAATTTCGGCTGCCGGGAAATAACGAAACTTCATCATCTGATTGGTCTACCAGATGGGAGAAGACGTCCATCCATTGATTCATCATGTGATTGGTCCGCGCGGCACATTAATAGGCTTTGATAATTTCACCATCTTTATAACCACTCTATAGAAATGCTCATTCACATATCTACCATGTCATAATATGTTTTTCTCCAAATCGGCCAACCAAGTAAATTTTTCCCAGGGCAATCACGTGACTACTGGTCGACAAGTTGATCACACGTTTTGGAGCTCCCATCAATGTTCAATCTACTTATATCTCACGTTTATACTTATAACGCTCTATTTTACCTAATTCGCTATACCCGTTTAAGACTTTAGTATTGAATATGGATACCTATTACAAATACATACTACTCAGTCAAATTGAAATGGAAACAACAAGGGGAAGTACTATTCACCTGGAACTTACACGGACCAGTTACGTAGTAAATACGAGTATAACATAGATACAGAATGAAAGAACATATTTATATGATGTACAAAATTGCGCGGATGTATAAAAAGTATCTGCCTATAATTGGGTCTCTCCAATGAGTTCTCATGCGTGGAAGAAACCACCTGTATGCCACCAGAACACCATCAACATCACAATAGCCCTCTACTTAAGTAAATAAGATCACATCAATTGCCCTTGAGTATATTTATATATACATCATACACAGAAGTACAATATTTTTTAAATAAAAAATACCTGCCTGATAATTCTGTCTCATCAATGAGCCTAGGACAGTCTTTATGCTACAAGGATTCTATCAACAATACTTGGCGTGTTGTGGAAGTTTGAAGAGTGAGGTGCCAGCTCAGGAGTTAACCTCGTAGTTCAAAATTACTAGGTGTTGTCCTCGGATATTACCCTCCGGGATTGATACCGGACTGTAGACAATAACCCGTTGTGTTGCTCCAGTGTGACGTAAATAAATTGAATTACTTACCCACCTTTCAACAATACTCAGTAGCCTAATACGTGTATGATTGAGACTCTCCAGTGAGATTTCATGCTTAGAACAAACCATCTTAATGCAACTGGAATGCTAATAGCATCACAGTAGCCTTATATTTGAGAAACCATACGTGCACACTCTCTAATAAGATCACTTAAATTTCCCCTAAGTGTATCTATACATACAACATTCGCAGAAGTACAATGTTTTTTAAATAAAAATATCTGCCTGATATTTCGGTCTCGCCAATGAGTTCGGATAACTGGAACAAATAATCCCCTTTGTCGTACAAGAATTTCGCATCCCTGGAATAAAAGTCCTTGTGCAACAAGAATCTTGTCAAAAACACATAGCACAGCTTGACCTCTTTTGTACCTTGCGCCATAAAGCCCAAACCAACCAACCTGTTAACAACGCAGTAGCCCTATGCGTGAGAAATGTATATGCACTCTCATGAAGATCCTTTCATGTATATTTATATATACATCATATTTTAGTCTAGATCTTTATCTCGCTTTCTCATCTCATCGGCTTTCTCAGCTCTTAAGTATATTTATATATACATCATTCGCAGAAGTACAAAGTTTTTCTAAATAAAAAATCTGCCTGATAATTCGGCCACACCAATAATTTCGCATGTCTGGAACAATCTCTGTGCAACAAGAATCTTATCAACAACACATGGCGCAGTTTGTCCGCTTTTGGACCTTGCGCCATAAAACCTGAATCAACCAACCAACCTGCCAACAACACAGTATCCCTAAACGTGAAAAACGTACATGCACGCTCACGAAGATCCCTTAAATTGACTTGCATCATTCGCAGAAGTACAATATTTTTGAAATAAAAAACATCTTCCCGATAATTCGGTCTCGCCAATGAGACTGAAACAGTCTTTGTGCTACAAGGATCCTATCACCAGCTCACAGTACGTGAGCAGAGGAACGTGTAACTTGATACACGCAAGATCGTGCTGCGTTTCCTGGGAGAGAGATATCATCTGCCTTTCATTTGGTGAAGAGGGCTATCCCTCTCAGCATCCTGTCGCGAAACGATAACAAAAAGCGACGTCCTATCTCCGGCGGACGAATATTACTGCTGCCATGGACTGCGGAAGTCATTGATAAATGAAATTAAGCGTTACGTGATGGGAGGGGACGGCCGATGAGATGAGAAAGCGAGATAAAGATCTAGACTAAAATATGAGGTGATAAAAGGACGAAAATGCGGGTGTAACTCGCTGAATGGCGCAACTAAATTGAGGACGATGGCGTACCCCAGTAGGGACACGGATAGATGTTGCGACACCCAGGGAGGTTGTTTGCAAATTCACTTTGGGCTCATGCGTCCTGGGGGAACAATTGCTGCAATCGTCTCCGAATAAATTATGCTCAGATCCTCGCAGGCCCTGTTTTTTGGCAGGCGTGAATCTTTTCTGGTGGGAGTGAGGAATATTTGGAGGCGAGATGGGGTGATTTTTTTGGCTGTCATTTTTGAGGAGGTTTTTTTTTGGTTTGAAAATGAGCGACCGCGTTCCGAGGAGGTCGGTTACCAATCAAAGTAATGACGTTGCGTGGATTTCTTCGTTGAATTAGGAGTTTTGGAAGGTTTAATAGAATGGGGGAATTGCTCTTTCAAACCTTTTTGGTTCGCGGCTCCGGGACAACGAAATCCGGGTCAATTTGAATCCTGTTGAAACTGGCTAAAGTAGATTAGAGTGCATTGAAGTAGAAGGCTCCGGATTCAGGAAGTGCGAATGGTTTTTTAGACAAACTATTTCTAATGGAAACGATTTTCCCGAATCTTTGTTAATCAGTTTCTATTGGATTCATATTGATTCGGATTCTGTTAGTGTGAAGCTGCCTTCAAACATAAATCTCAATGGCTTTCAACGGACCAATCAAAGTAATGTTCGTGGAGTTCTCGGTTGAATTAGAGGTTTCGAAAGACAGTTTCATGGAATTGGAATTACTCTTATGCAGTATTTTTTTTTAATCCGTTTGTTTAACGGCTCAGAGACAACATAATACGGGTCAATTTGAATCAATCTGAATTCTGTTGAAACGACTAACGTAGATTCGAGAGCATTGAGGCCGAACACAGCGGATTTAGGAGGAAGTGTGAATGGGTCTAACTCTCCAAGTGGTTTCGGCGAGATATCGTCCACCAACATTTGATGGAGAGTGGGGTGCCAGCTCAGGTGCGACCTCGTCATCTGACCGTGGCTCAAAATTATGTTATGTTGTCCTCAGAACTTTCCCTCCAGGGGAGGATTCCGGACCGTCTCCAATAGTCCGTTGTGTTGCTCCAGTGTGACGTTAATTAAATACCTACCTACCAACATCTGACCAATTTTGCTAATGACGAGGTACTTCGTCATCAAGATACTACCGATTCTTTGATGATGACTAGATCAAGACGAGATCAGTTTTTTCTAATGACGAGATATCTTGTTCATAAAGATCTGGTCAGTTTTGCTAATGACGAGAGATATCTCGTAGAGACAAGCACCAAGAGGGTTGAAACGAAGAAAACTATTTCTAATGGAAGGACTATCCCGAATCTTCATTAGTCACTTCATACAGGATTCATATTGATTCGAATACTCTTAGTGTGAAGCAGTCCTCATACATAAATCTTAACGTCTTCTTTGTAGGAGCGTTGTATTAGAATTAAAAGAAATATGTAAGCTAATTGCATTTTAAATAGTTGCATCATTTTAAACCTCCTGTGGTGAATGTCTCGCAAAGGTGTGTCGTCATTATCAAAAACTGACCAGAACTTGATAGAAAAGATACCTCGACATTAGAAGAAAACTGACCCGATCGTGATCTCATCATCATAAAAAAAATCGTAAATACCTTGAAGACGAGATATCTCGTCTTAAGCAAAATTTGTCAGATACCGATGAACGTGATATCTTGTCGAAACCGCTTGGAGAGTTAATAAAGTAAATGCGGTTACTAGCGTTCGTGAACAAAAATAAGGAATATTATAAGCTGCCATATTTCCTTTTCAAAAGGGTATGAACACAGGATGAATTAGCCCTGTTATCTTGCACATTACTCCAACTGGCGTAAATGTTTTACAATTTCTCCTAAATTTGTGCGTTAATATAATACATCGGATCAATTGCAGAATTCAATATTCTTGATAGCCAATGAAAGTACCTTTAAATATTAAGCAATGGTTAGGGTTGAAGTATATTTAAGTGCCATTCCATAAATTACCTCATAGTATTCTAGACAACATCGGAAAGGAAAAGAACAACCCAGCAATTTACAACGTGGAATAAGAAAAAAGCGTTTTTCGACAGAAAAAAGGAAGATTCGAAAACGTCCTAAGCTTCAAGGATTCGTCGCAATAAAGCTAGATTTTCCGAACAAAAAGATTCCAAAACAAGTAAAAACATCTGAAATACAATAAGGCACTTTTGTATTGTCTTTGGGCATCTGTTACTATAGAAACGAGAAGAGAATGAAGTCAAAATAAAAAGACCTCTTGGAAGATAGATAGAGTATAAACTGTTTCTAAAGGTCTGATTTTAAAAGCGTAATCTTAAAGTTATGAACCAGGGTACAGCTACTTCCAACACTTTCTTTACTTCCAAATTCCAATTTAGTATCCCTTTGTTCAAAGGACTTTTTTTCAGAAAATTGTTTTTGCAATCCACAAACCCAATCTCCTATTAAACAGCATTTCTCAATTACTCTATGCTTTTTTAAAATTTCCCCTTTCCTATCCCATTCAAGAGTCAATGGTGTATTTTAAATTTTGTAATGGATTCTTATTCTTCTTAGTGAAGCAGAATCGTGAAATGTTAAAACAACGCACTTGAACTGTTTGAAAGTATTCTATAATTTATATTTCTTTTGGCATGCAAGCTTGAATTATAACGATTCACCGCGTCTTTTGAAATTTTTGCGTTTCTTCCCCCTCCCAATTTTGTTCTGTAGTAAACAAATGAAAAACCTTCAAAACAACGACTTATAAGAATTGAGGACTTAGAAAAGATTGCCAATGGTCATTACGGTGGAGCAAAATGTCTACCATCATCAGGACAGAAGTAATTAACTTCTGTTCTGATGATGGTGAACATCTGTCCATTGACGATCCATTGACTAAGTTTTCAATCCTTATTAGTTGTTTTGAAGGTTTTTCATTTTTACTACAAATATGACTAAGGTTTCATCTGTTTATTTACTACTACACTAGCTGTCTTATTTCATATCGTTGTTAGCATAACATATAACATTATATATACATATAATAAATACAATATTAGTCCATTAAATATGCATGAAAAAATAAAACATGCATTTAAATGTTTAAAATAAGCTTTCTACGTATCAGAAGCGTAAAATATGTGCTAGGTATAGAGTTGTCAAATATTCAAAAAAGTTTAAGCAATTTGACACCAAGAACTTCTGAGGCTTTTTTAAATACCATGCAAAACCCTTTATGAAAATTATATTTTGTTGTACATTTTATATTTAAAATTCATTAGTTTACGAAAGTCATAACTCATTTCTTACAAATATAAGCGTATATTAGGATATATACTTGAAATAGCACATTCTAAAGTGTTTATATCTTAACTGATGCTTTAATTAAAATGTGCTTAATCCGACACAAAAATGATAAAAGTGTGATGATTAATTTGGAAAAACATGCAAAGGAGATAATACGAAACTTTTGATTGATTTTCAAAAATAAAAAAGCGCAAAATACTGACAAATTTAAAATGATAATCTGCCCACTCGCTAGCAACCATATACGTGAAATATAAGTAGCCTGAGCATAGCTTTTGAGAGGAGCTTCGAAAAGTGCGACCAGCATGTTGATTAGTAGTCACGTGACTACTCTGTAGAAAATTGACTTGGATATCTGATTTGGTATCTTATTACCTCGTTTGGCAACATAACATCTTATAATAGGGAAGATGTATGAATGTTCATTTCTATAGAATGATAACAAAGATGGTTAAATCGTTAAAGTCTACTGCTATGTCACACCGACCAATCAGATGATGAGTCAATGAATGGACGTCATCTCCAGTCCCATGGACTAATTAGATGATGAATGTTCTTTTCCACATGGCAGACGAAAGTAGTCCATGGGTCACGTTACTACTAGTTTTGGTCACATGAGCCTGGACATTTAAAAAGGTTACCATTGATCACTATACTTTTATATTTCCACTATGAAAGCAACCTGGGGAATTGTAGGCGGCGCAGGTTAGATTCCTCTACCCTAACATGGGTGTATTTCTGTCTGATGTGAAAGTAAAAATTTCTTTGTTTGTGTATGTTCATTTACTCGACGTTCTCTGCTGGGCCAAATATGGCTTTGCTCCGTAAAAACGCAACCAATCCTCTAGTACAAATCCTAACTTTGAAACAATTTGAGAATTTTGCTTTTGTTTTCAAGGAGAATAAATCTCACGAAGAAACTAAATATAAATAAATATAATAATAAGATTAAAAAATATTTTTATTTATAAGGGTGAATAATCAACATATTTCCATGCATAAAATAATGAAATCAAATCGCAGTTAGAGGAAACATTAAACGATAAAGTAATTCGCTCATTTGTAAAAGGTAGGAAAGCTCCATCACTGTAAAGTGTTTCCTAGTAAGACGTAAAATCTGGTTTCGAGATGAAATGTGCTTTGTCTGAAATGAATTGACGTTGTCAGTCTTGTGTTTGGTACAGTTTGATCAAATATGGCAATTGCGCCGTAAAAACCTAACCAACCCTCTATCACGAATTCTAACTCTAAAACAATGGGAGAATTTAGGTAATAATTTCAAGGAGCGTAAATCTCTTGGAGAGACGTAAATTCCCACTGTACCATCATTGGGTTAAGAAAATACGATCAGGCGCTTCTCAGAGAACTGTCATCCAAAACCCGCCACGCCCAAAGCAGTATGTACTATGGCACAACCGAACAATCCAAGCATGTCTGAAAACGTCTACAAAACGCGAAAAATAAATCTTCTTATTCATTATAAGGGCGAATAATCAACATATTTTCGTGCATAAAATCATGAAATCAAATTGCAGTTAGAGGAAACATTAAACGACCGAGTAATTCGCTGGGTTGTAAAAAAGTAGGAAAGCTCCATCACTGTAAAGTGTTTCCTAGTAAGACGTAGAGCGTGTAATTTGGTTTCGAGATGAAAAGTGCTTTGTCTAAAATGAATTGGAATTCAGCCAGTTTCTGTTTTTGATCTGCTCTCCTTTCCTTCCACCGTTTCCTTTTCCTGTTTTCCTGTAAAACATGATTGGGAAACAATTTTGCCAGCCATTCCTCAAATGTTTTTGGGAGAGGGTGCTATAATAGAAGGGGCTAATTAGTTTTTACGGAGTGATTCCAAGGAGGGAATATTCGTTTTTAATTCGATAAACATTTCGCCGAGACGTATGACTTGCGTCTGGCTGTTTGAGAACTCTTGGTGCAAGAGTGGGAACTGCACAACCGTGACCCAAGAGTTGAGTGGACAAAAACCGGTTTTGAAAAAGCTGGGTTAGGCTTGACGGAGCATAAAATGAATTGGAACCTGGATTGAAATAGAATGAGGGTGTGAATTTTGTATTTTTAATTGCGAATCACTTTTAGATGCGAAAATGTGTGAAAAGACATCCACAAAATAAATGCATTAATATATACCCCAGCGCGATTTCCTACAATCAGACCTTGTCATCTGACCATGGTTCAAAGTTACATGGTGTTGTCCCAGGACCTTTCCCTTTTAAAATTGATCCCTGACCGTCGTCAGTAACCCGTTGTGTTGCTCCAGTGCGATGTTAATTCAACTACCTAGCTGCCATCTGACCAAGCAATATTCCCATGTTCCCTTGTAATTGATCAAGTTCATTGCGATCTCATAAACGTGGGCCGTTTAAAGGAACTGAATATAACCTCAATTACGTAGGTATAAATAAAACTGAAGACCTTACGGCACCAGTGGGCTAGCCCACATTTTGTAAAAACCAGAAAATGAATTGTTACTGTCACCGGGGTTGTATTCAGGAATGGACCAATTTCCAATAAGTGCTTAGTAAATATTGGATTAGTTCAACTTATGGAATCTATGGAGAAAAATGTAACATCAATTTACGTAGCTAAACAAAACTGAAGACCTTATGATAACAATGGGCTAACCCACATTTTGCAAAAATTGTGAAAATGAACTGTTGCATTTACTGGGGGCATGTAGCGATGAACAGCCATGCTCTGCCAGCATGTTCTAATAGGTGTTAATGACAACATTGGGTTAGCCCAACCTATGACAAAGAATACAGCCAAAATTTACGCAGTTAAATAAAACTGAAGACCTTACGGCAACATTAGGCCAACCCACATTTTTCAGACCGAGAAAATGCAAACATTTTGCAAAGACCAAGAGAACTTCTACAGTTATAGGGGACAAGTATTCAGGAATAGATCGGATAGAAGCATATTCTAATAGGTACATAATTATAACTTTCATTAAATTAAGGTGATTTGTGGACTCATCTCAAAATCAGCGAATTGGAATACTGGCCTTTTTCTACCAAGGTACAGAAATTACTTTACATAACTTTACGATGGCCTATTTTCAGATATGATTCTCTAAAAAAATTCACGTGGGAAATGTCAGATTTTTAGAACAAGTATTATCGACGATCGAGCCCATTTCAAGGTGTTATTTCCCTTGAAGTTGTATATCCGATAAAATGAAAGTATCCCTTTAAAAGAAAAACTCAGGCCACTTTTTGTATTCAGTGATGCAGAATTTTGCTGAGGGGGTAGACAAAGGCGGGTCAAATTTGATTTGAACACAGTGGAAAAGAAAATGCTCACGGTTTTTGAGGCAACTGGAGTTGGGGAAATAAATACAAACATTCGCTCACTGGACCAGTTATGTGGAATGCATTCCAGTATTTTATATCGATAGAATTCAAGCATAAAAGCCCTTGGTACTTTAAGCCCAGGGAAACCATACTTGGGAGTTCTTTATGGCTTCCAGGTGGATTTTGTGTTGCTAGCAGAAATGTAAAAATTTCAGGCAGAAGGTATCTCTTCAGTAATGAATATTGAAGAATCATTTTCTTGCAGTTTCTGTTGTTTAACCCTCTGAGAGTCGCGAGATTTTTGAGAATTGCTTTTATCCTGCAACACAAATAATGACTGTTGAAAGACTCCTTATGACTTTATTGGTCAAAATTCGTATTAAAAGTCGTGAAAGGAAAAATTGAAGGTTGCATGGTAGAATAACATGCTTGATCGTCAAAGGTGAGTTCCTAATGACGAGGTATCTCGTCATTAGCAAAACTGACCAGATCTTGATGGACGAGATATCTCGTCATTAGAAGAAAACTGACCAGATCTTGATCCCGTCATTATAAAAAAATTGGCAATATCTTGATGACGAGATATCTCGTCATTAGAAAAATTGGTCAGGTCTTGATGGACGAGATATCTCGTCAAAACCACTTGGAGGGTTAATCAGGGAATCATACAAATCTCTTTCACTGCTATATCATTAAAGAGGAGAGATGATCAAAATATAATGTGCTTTAGTGCAATAGGGGATGTAGAGCGAAATTGAATTATTTAGACTGATCTTATTAAGCGTAATCACGATAAAATAAAACTTATCGCATGAAATTGTGAGCGTTTTCATTTCAAATTTCATGTAATAATAGTTTATTAAGTATTATCACATGAAATTGAGAGCGTTTTTATATCAAATTTGATGTGATAGTGTTTTCTCAAACATTATCACTTGAAATTGAGAGCGTTTTCGTTTCGAATCTCACGTGATAATAGTTTCTCAAATATTATCACATAAAGTTATGAGCGATTTCGTTTCGAATTTCGAATTTCTGGTAAGTTTCTAAACTATTACCAGATGAAATTATGAGCGTTTTTTATTCAAATTTGATGTGATAGTAGTTTCTCAAACATCATCTCATAGAACTGCGATCGTTTCGCTTCAAATTTCCTGTTATAACAGTTTCTCAAATATTATAAAAATCGTGAGAGTTTTCATTTCCAATTTCACGAGATGATAATTTCTCAAATATTATCACATCAAATTTGAAACGGAAACGATTTAGAACTCCGCCTTTCAATCACGAGACTGATAGAACACGAGAATCGCACCCAATTCATGTAAATCGTCAGTTCGGCAGTAAAACCTTTTTTTATCAAATCTTCGAGTGATAAAGAAAAAAACTGAGTAATTTAGGCAAACTTGCTCCTTTCCCCGGCTAAAAAATGGAAAAACGTAAATCATATTTAAATCTTTCAGCTGGGACAAACGGAGGCTGAAAAACGAGCCATTGGAGAAAAGATGCGATTCATACGTGTTAAATAAAAACTTCTTCCATTGCGGACATTATTTTTATATATTTATAGGTTATATTTCTATTTTCATAGCTCTGTGGCCTTTAATAGGACGCGTGGGAGTGCTGAAGGGGGATGATTTCAAGAAAAAACGCTATGCTGCTACTACCTACTGCTAGACTAAGTCCAGAGATATTCTTCGATTTAGATATTTTGGAGCATGAATTGTGGTTTATATTTTTTGCTTGCTGTTGTTCAATTACTTTTTATTCAATAATCCTGTCAAAGAAGCTTATGCTTCGCAAATACAGTTTTAAATTCGCGGAATTCGTGATAGGTTCTGGAAATTATGTGGAAATGGAAATGCGTTACGTTTTATTGTCTTTTACTATAAATGGGGAATTGAAAAGCAAAAGTGGGATTTTAACTTTTATGTTCTTGTAAGTTATGGTGCGTGCGTGGAATATTTTTTGACAGAGAGACTGAAGGGAAATGCAATTTTAAATTGTTTTGTGGTGAGGTGAATTGTTTTATCGAGGCTCTGTATGTGGATCCCTAAATTCTATATCATCTGTATTTTCATGGATGGTTTGATGCAGGAATTAGAAGATTACGCTTAAGTTATCCTTGTAAATATTAGTTACAAAGATTGAGGTTATGTAAATGCAAATAATTACTGCTTAATTTTAAAATATTGATAAATTTGTATTGTATAGCATGAGAGAAATTTTCAATGTAAAACAAACAAACCAGAGCAATGGTAACATTTTTATGTACCTAGGATAATGTGACTAACACTAGTAGTAACATGACCCTTGGATTAATTTTATCTGCCGGGTGGAAACGAACATTCATTGTCTGATTGGACGGGAGAAGACGTTCATCCATGGATTCATCATTTGATTGATTGGTCTGCGCGACATAGTAGTAGACTTTGGCGAATTCGTCATTTTTGTCGCCATTCTTTGCCGCATTCACACATCAACCCTGGTACAGGATGTTATATCGCCAAACGAGGCCAAATCGGCCAAACAAGTCCTTTTTTAACAGAGAAATCACGCAGCTTATTCTCTTTTGGATCTTGCGCCATAAAACCCAAATCAACCAACCAACACAGAAATCACGTGACTACTAGTCGACATGTAGATCACACCTTTCGAAGATCCTCTCAATAGTAATGCTCAGTTTACTTAAATTTCACGTCTGTGGAGCTAACTTTAAGCTTATTTTGCAATATTTTCATAAGCGTATGGTTCTTTATGCCACAAAAATTAAAGAACATTGATTTTCAAACTCCCTTACAATACAACGGGATTTAGAAATCAAAAGAAAATGTGTTATCTTTCTTGCAACACAATATTTATGCAGATTTTACCATAATTTGTATACACTCCTTAATTACTTTTGCAACAATAAGTTATTTTATCGGAAGTTTTCGTGTACCATTTACTTACTGAATAACATGTTTTTTATATGCATTGATTGCATTGAAATAACTCTTTTTGACCCTCCAAGTGGTTTCGACGAGATATCTCGTCCATCTAGAACCAACCAATTTTGTTAATGATGAGATATCTCGTCATCCAAGATATATCCAATTTTTGGATGATGACGAGATCATTATCTAGTCAGTTTTTCTAATGACGAGATAATTCGTCCATCAAGATCTGTCCATCAAGAGTTCGTAGACCAGGACAACCACCAAGGGGGTTAATGTCACATTTCTGAGTATCATAAACGTTTCTCACTATGATTCTTGAATAATAGTTTTAGTGCTTTTAACCATTAACTCTTGAACTCAGAACGGACTCTGCCGTTTCGCTTGGCAAAACTAGAGAACCTTATTTACACGCAAAATACTTCAACTGCAAAGAAATAATTCTCCCATTATACATTTTCCATTCTGTGCCATTCCTAGAAATATATATTCAAATTATTCTAGGTATTGTCAGTTGTGTAACTTTCTTCAAGTTCTTCTGATTTATTTCATGTAAAACGGATTCTTTATCCGAATTTAATTCGGAACTGGACAGTTCAGCACCATAAGATTCATTTTCGTATAGTTCACGCAACATATTTCCGATTTCTTCAGAACCTTTTCTGCGAGTCATCGTTTTTCTGATGAGTGAAAAAACCACAAGTGAATAACATTGTAATAATTGCTAACGATGCACAAAACCTAGACATAAACACGCGATTGAGACTGGCTCATTTCCGCCTTTGAAAGGAATGTTTATGTATTCAGTCAAATAAATGAATAAAAAAGCATTATTAGATGAATAGCAGTTGTAAACTGCTTGGTTTGCCATTCTAAGGTAATTTTTTGCTGAACAAAAGCTATTTAGAAGAGGAAATGTGTTTGGTGGTTGAAAAGATACCAGAGGTCGTTCTAGGTTAATTTAGATGTAGCATTTTTTAAACTGAATAGCAAAAATTTCCGCTGTGCACTTATCCAGTGAAATGATTTAAAATCAAAATAAATTGCCAAATGACACCAACGGTCGTTCTACTATTAACCCTCGAAGTGGTTTTTACGAGATATCTCGTCCATCAAGGTCTGACCAATTTTGCTATTGACGAGATATCTCGTCATCATGAGATTACCGATTTTTTTTTATTATGACGAGACCAAGATGTGGTCAATTTTCTTATGACGAGAGGCAACGAAAGATTGATGAACGAGTTATCCTGTTCATCAAGATCTGATCAGTTTTTCTAATGGCGAGATACCTCGTCAAGAGACACAAGGAGGTTAAAAAGCAAAAATGGAATACGAATAAAATAGAAAACAATAATAAAAAAGTAAATAAATAACAGAAAATTTGTTAGTTACGAATTTTATTCCTAGTTGTAAGTTAACCCTCCTGGTGGTTGTCTCGAAGAGGTATCTCATCATTAGCAAAACTGACCACACCTTGATGGACGAGATATCTCGTCATTAGAAGAAACTGACTAAATCTTGATCTCGTCATTATAAAAAAAATCGGCAATGTCTTGATGGTAGGATATCTCATCATTAGTAAAATTGGTTAGATCTTGATGGACGAGTTATCTCGCTGAAATCACTTGGAGGGTTGAGAGTAAATTCAAGGCTTTCCACGAAACGCCGATTAGAATGGATAATAATTTCTCCCAAGAGAAAAAGGTGGAACTCGACGGGCAGCAATATTCAGATCTTCAACTAATACCTTCAAATATAAACTTTACTTCAAACCCCCACAAGCTCAGCTATCAAAAATAAAAACAATTTTTACTCATCAAAAAGCCTTTATCATGTGATGCAAGAAACAAAAGTCTGAACGGCTGTCAAGAGCAAAAGCACAAACGACTAAGATTAACTCTACAAATAATCTACCGAGAAAACTGCTCGAGAAAAACGTCTCCGACAACAGAAACGAAAGCGTCTGGAGAGTTCATGGAGCTCTTGGGACGATGCAATGTCTCTAATCAAAGATAGCGATGTAGACGTTAGAGCGGGGACGATTATATTCGTGTCGTAAGTCACGATGTTCTCTACCGAGGAGACAGTCGAAATGTGAGTTGTCGTGTGTTACTATAACATTGATTCTGAAAGTGCATAACATAATACAATAAAAACTGGTGAGGTGTAAATATATTCCCTTGTGATAGATTTGATCTCGAGAAAACTCATCAGATATAAATTTGAATTTTTTAACTCATAAGTCCAGAGATTTTTCGTAAGTGTAAAAGTTGTGAATTTCATGGAGCATTTGGGATGAAGAAATGTCTCTAATCAAATATAGCGATGGAGACGTTGGAGTGGGGACGATTATATTCGTGTCGTAAATTCCGAAGTTCTCCAACGAAAAGACAGTCTAAATGTGAGTTGTCGTTTGTTGTTATAACAGTGATTTCGAAAGTGCATAACATAATGCAATAAAAACTGGTGAGGTGTAAGGTGTGGAAATCTATTTCTTGCGATTGATTTGATCTTGAGAAATTTCATCAGAAATAAATTTAAACTTTTAATTCATAAGGGCCTCAGAGATTATTTCTAAATTTGAAAGTTGTGAATTTCATGGAGCTCTTGGGAAGAAGCAATGTCTGTAATCAAAGATAGCCACGTAGACGATTATATTCGTGTCGTAGCTTCGAAGTTCTCCACCGAAGGGCCCAAGCACACATTCTTTTCCATTTCAACATACCTTCTCTTCCAATCAAAAGCCGCAATGCTATAATGAACAGTAACCCTCCTGGAGGTTGTCTCGACAAGGCAGCTTGCCACTCGCAAAATTGACCAGATCTTGTTGGATCTTTGTCATTAGAAAAACTGACCTGATAAAACAGCAATATCTTCACCATTCGGAATTCAATCAGCATTCTTGATGGCAAAGTATATCGTCATTAGCAAAATTGGCCAGATCACGATGGACGAGATATCTCGTCGAAATCACTTGGAGGGTTAAGAACAAGGGAACACAGTTCCCTAAAAGTGATCAAAGTACAAACTTGTTTTGCTACCATATATTAATTGTGCGGTTTTAAAGAATATGTGTGCAAAATTGCATTGATGTATCTACATTACTTTGCGAGTTGGCAAGTCTTGAAATCTCCAATACACACATTATCAGCTCAATTCTTTTGTTTACCTAGTGACCAGCGATTTTGTTTCACTGAAGTTCGGTAAATCTGAACTTTTTCTAGAACACTCGCTTCACGTAGGACCCACATACGAGTCTCCGGCACTATCTGGCTGAAGCCCAGGGCCATCCTATTGGTCTAAATCATTCACGTGGTATAACGTGACGTAATTCAAAAGGAAACTTCTTGTAGAGAAAGTTTCCATTTAGACAGTGATGGATAGAACATCCAGATGATACAAGAGAAATCCTGTGTTTATTTATGTATTTTTTTGGTATTTTACTGAAGAAGAATTTTTTCTATTTTACTTTAGGTTAGGACAGCAATGGGCTCTACAGTACTTCCAAGCATTTGGGGGAGTTTTTTTTTACAAAGAATTTCCTTATTTTATTTTTTACACATGTTCGATGCGTTATCGTTCTTTTTGTATCCTTTAGAGGAGGGGATGGATGTGTTTGTTCAAGCGAATGCGACTTTAACGTCATTTTACCAAGACTTTACTTTTTGATATCGCTTTCCGGACTTTTTCTTCTTCCTGTTTCTGAATTTTGCCGGTGTCTCGGCTAGGAAATTCGTGACCTACAACTCAGTTGTAGGATGCTTTGGACGCGGGTTCGTAGACGGACAACGTTGATGGGATTGGGGGAGAGCATTCGAGACATCAGCGAGTGAACGTGATTGGTTTAATCGTAAACTTGTTGAAGAGCTCGTGTTTTTGCATGCGCGCTGTAGGGGAACTTGAGCTCGTATTTGATGCCTTGAAGATTTCGTATATGTGTGCACTGAAATTGATCGAAATGCGTTATGCAGAGATAAGTAAAATGCGGGTTTATAAGAGGCTTGCTTTTTATAGCCAGATTTGGCCAAGCAATATCTTTTCCGTCAGGTAAACGGGCTCGATTCCTCCGATATGCACTTCTCTCTTGGGCGTCAGTAAAATTGTGTTGTTTGTGTGCGTCTCTCTTGCGTGTATTTCTCTCTTTGTCAGTAAAATTTTCTTGTATGTGTGTGTTTATGCTGCATGTATTTCTCTCTTCTGTGTCAAAAAAACTTTCCTTGTGTGTGCTTACCTTGTATGTATTTCTCTTTCCTGTGTCAGTAAAACTCCTTGTGTATGTACTTACCCTTCGTGTATTTCTCCCTCCTGTGTCAGTAAAACTTTCCTTGGGTGCATGTCCGTTTACTTGACGTTGTTTGGCGCAGATTGGTAAAATATGGGCCTTGCGCCATAAAACCTAATCCAACCAAGCAAATGGACATTCTAGGTTGATTGGTTGGGTTTTATAGCGCAAGTGCCGCATTTGGTCGATCAACGCCAAACACAAGACATATAACATCAAGTAATTAACATATCCACACAAGGAAAGTATTACTGACACAGAAGAGAGAAATATACACAGGCTAATGCATACCAGGAAGGTTTTACTGTCATAGGAAAAGGAAATACTCACAGATTAAGCACACACATTCAAGGAAGGTTTAACTGACACAGAAGAGTGAAATGCACGCAACGTAAGCACTCATAAACAAGGAAAGCTTTACTGACACGGAAGAGGAAAATACACGCAGGGTAAGCACACACAAATGGAAAGTTTTACTGACACAAAAAGGAGAATAACATACAGGGATTTAATACGTAAGGAAAGTTTTACTGACACAGAAGAAAGAAATATACGCAGCGTAAACACACACATACAAGGAAAGTTTTGCTGACACAGAGGAGAGAAATACACACAGGGTAAGCATACGCGTAAGAAAAAGTTTTACTGATATACGCATGCGTACTCTGTTTCTTTGCAGGAAGATATATCTCTTTACTTATGCATATTCCAGCCAATTTGGTGTCTCCGGATTGATATTAGATCAATGTGTAGATTGTTTTACTCTCTGAATAAGAACCCTATAAATTATACGCCATTACAAAATTAGCAGAATTAGTAAGTGTCATTTGAGTGTGGTAAAAACCCAGACCGTTATGAAGCAGAACAAATCGTAAAAATTAGAAACATTTAACATAAAATACCCAATATTATGAACTTTATATTTAAGAACGGATGAATTTCTTTAAACATTTATTAAGGAAACTTATTTCAGGATATAAATGGTCAAAAATACAACAAATAAATTGTGAGACTAAATCAGATTGATATAGAAACCGAATATTAATTATTTTAGAATTTTTAATCAAATTATTCTGTGCCCAAGTTAACATGTTTTGCGAAATGACTCAATAAATTTTGGATCAATTAGTATTTTGGATAATTTGAACTTATAAAGCATGTATACGAACATCGTTTATTTTTTAACTTCTCAAGTATTTATGTTATTTGAAGTAATCACTAATCATGCAGTCACCATATTTTAGATTACTTAAGATTTGTAATCATTATTGGTGCTTATTTATGTATGCAATTTCCGTATTTTTAAATGAGAATGAAAATTACGCTTGATTATATTCTCATTCCTAATACTAAGACCTTTCATTGGAGTACTTTAAATTATTGACAATTTCATTGCTGATTTTTTGCATCACAGTGATTAATTTTATTAGGAATTTTTGTAGACGGAAACGAAGCACTTAAGTGTATTTTAAATTAAACAATCAACGAACGTATTAAAGATATGATTTTTCATTTTATTTAAAAACAACTATAATGCTATATTAGCAATTAAGTACAAAGTACCGTTCAGAAAGATCCATCAATACAAGCAGTAAAACTGAGTTTAATAGAGCGAAACGCTTGGTAATTTTTTAAAAACGAATAAAAACACAGCAATTTGAACGGTGGTTTCTTTTTCAAATATAATTCCGGCTGTAATTCTCAGTAAAGAGTATCAACTGCTCGGGAAATTATCCCTGCAATTATGATCAAAAAGAATCACAATTATCTTCTAGGAAGCGAAGTGTTGGTAATTAAAGTCAGCAGAGAACTAATCTAGTTAACTGAATCACTACTGTAAAGCGAAACCCTAGATTATCTCCAAATCAAACAAAATATCTAATGTCATTTTCAATTAATGATACTGTTAAAAATAAACCAATTAACGTTTCTAATTTTACAGATAGTTATTAACCTAAACATTAACCTAATGATTAACCCCTACGTTTAAGCTTGCAGGAATCGAAATGTGATAAAAAGGATACTTAAAAAAGTGAGTCATTCTACGCATTTAATAGGTTTTTAGGGGACTTTCCACATTGATGACCATCAGTGTATATAAATGCTAATAGTTCAGTCTATCGTAGAAGATACTTTCAGTCGTATTTGACTCTAATGTACTGAAAGAGAGCTTGAATTTAATTTCTTATGGTTTCGTAATTTGTCTTTATTAGCTATTTGAGAAATAGCTGTTTTTCTTGTCGGGGTCAGGTTTATGCAACCAGACAGTCACAGAAAAACTGTAAACATAAGACAAAGGATCATGTAAGACATAAAATGTAGCAAATAGATTAATCTCAAACCAGATATACGCCCTTCCAAATATTTTGATCAGGCCCGAATTCATGACCTTATACTCCGAATAGGTTTTAGGGGCCGAAGTAGCCCGGTTGGAAGAGTAACGGATTAGCAGCTGGAGGGTTGCGAGTTCGAATCTAACCAAAGACCGTCGTGTACAAAGGGGACTAGTGCACACTAAATCCGTCGTGGTCTCAAATATCCTCACGTTGGCGTGGTGTAGAAGTTTGGAGAACGGGGTGCCAGCTCAGGTGTTGCCTCGTCATCTGACCATGGTTCAAAATTACTTGGTGTTGTTCTCGAATCTTTCCTTATAGGATTGATACCGGACTGTCACCAATAACCCGCTGTGTTGCTCCAGTGTGACGTTAATTAAAATAAATACCTACCGAATAGCTTTTAACGGCCCTCAGTTCAGATATGGTCCTGCGAAAAGGTTTTACCAGCCGCCGGCAACATACGGCCCTCCGAAAATGTTTACCAGCCCGCCGGCCACATACAACCCTCCGAAGACCTTTTCCCAGCGGCCCGGTCAAAGACAACCGTCCGAAAAGGTTTTCCAATCAAATTGATCAGATATGGTCCTACAACTATTTTCTACAGGCATGTAGACTAGATGCTGCTCTCCAAATAGATTTAACCGGCCCGAAGTTAAGATACGGTACTCCGGATAGGTTTACCTGGTCCGCAGACCAGATCTAGCCGTCGAAATGTTATCACCGGACCCACAGATGATATACAGTCTTCCGATAGGTTAACCGTATCACAGAATTTATTCCAGCTTATATATTTAACCACCCCGAAAACCAGGTACTGCACTCCGAATAGGTTAACCGGCCCACAGACCTTATACGCCCCTCCGGATATGTTTAACCATCCCGTAAACCAGATACTGCCTTCTCAATAGGTTTACCGACAAGGTACGAATACCAGATATTCCTAGAGGATACTCATTCCTAAAAACTAAATATTAAAAAAGTAGAAGACGGAGTCGCTTTATTTCACAAATAACGCTCGTTGAAATTTGCGCAAGAGGATTTCATCTTATTTTCTTGTTTTACTTTACGTCGTCTTTATTTGCACTCGTTTTAGATTAATTACAGCACAGCACGTTCCAGTAGGAGAGATGGGAATTAATTTTGTAGTCTGTCCAAAGTTGAAAATGGAATTTTTTAATGCAAAATTAAGATCATGTTAGATTTTTAAAAGGGCATTTCTGTGTATTACAGACCGTGAACTTAAAACAAAATTATTCAACTGTATGAAAAAGGGACACATCTCCAAAGATCCAAGTACAAGAATGGTTGTTCCGCTAAATTTACAAAATAAATTACCTTAAATAGCATTAAGAAAGTATTCAAACCTTGTTTCCGCAAATTTGTTTTTAACTTACTTTCTGCTACATATTCATATCTATCTGCCGTGGTCTCAAAACTCCTCACGTTGGCATGGTGAGGAAGTTTGGAGAGTGGGGTGCCAGCTCGGGTGTTGTTCTCGTCATCTGACTGTGGTTCAAAATTACGAGGTGTTGTCCTAGGATCTTTACCTCAGCCCGTTGTGTTTTGCACCATACGACGTTAATTAACTGCCTACCTACCTATCTTATATTTATCTTTCAATATTTAATTAACAACTTAACATTTATATACTTTTTAATATTTTTCTTTCTTTCTCTTTTCATCTTTACACAAGACCAAAGATAAACAGTGCTACACTCCCACCATTTTTGTTAAGACCTATAATTTATAAAAATTTGTGTCACGTTTTTAAATAAATGCGTTTCTGTTAAAAAAATTTAACGGCTAATTAATTTTGTGTCCCACGTGCTAGATTTGGAATGGAATTTTTCAAGAAGGGATTTGAGTGATAACTTCTAATTGCACTCCGGTGCATTGCAAAAAGTCCGAAATGCTCCATGGCATTTTGCAAGGCATTATCAAGTGTTTGATTTGCCTAAGAGGCGATTCCACAGGATGCTATATCATCAATGACGGTATATCTTGAACGCTGGAGTGAGTAGGAAACATTTCCATGAATTACTTCTGAGATATTCACGTGTTTCTGCATGAGTCGTATTAAATGTCAGGCAGTAGGCGCAGAATTGCAGCAAGCACATGCAGGATGATGATGGATTTGTAAGTAGCCATCTTACAACTGCCGCTCAATATTCACTGCAAAATTGGAAAGATAGCCTTCTTTTTGTGGGTTGTGTTAATTTGTCTGACTCATTTGATGAGTTAATAACATTCCAAGACGGGCAAATTCCTTGTTTGAATGCGACGGCCTTTGTGCATTATAGTTCTGGTTTCGTATTTGTATGTGTGTGTTAAAACTAGAGCTTAATGCTACGGTTGCACCACAGCTCCTCAAAGTGGACGCTATCTACCCCATGTGGGCGGTGAGGGAGTCTTGGGGCAATGCTTGACCCATGGGGAACAGGGGGTGAAGAGTGAGCAATAAGATAGTAAAAGAATTATATATTAAAAACGCTTTAACCCTCCTAGTAGTTATCTCGACAAGGTCTCTCGTCGGTAGCAAAACTGACTAGATCTTGATGACGAGGTATCTCGTCATTAGAAGAAAATTGGTCTGATCTTGATCTCGTCATCATCGAAAAACGGCAACATCTTCATCATTTGGAATTCAATAGGCACTCATTATGACGTGATACCTCATCATTATCAAAATTGTTCAGATCTTGATGAACGAAATATCTCGTCAAACCCACTCGGAGGGTTAAGCAAACGTATATTCACTTGACCATATAGACACAATAAATACTGTATTGCTGTTGATTCTTTTAACTAAGAAGAGTATCCATAGTTTACTGGGAATCAATATAATAAAACCATTATGTAATCGATGTTTTTGGTGTTCTAATAGAAGTATTCCTAATTTCAGGAGTTCCTATTTTTAATGGTTTTGCGTTCTATAAGTCAAGACTAACAAATCCTGATCCAGTGTATAATGTGTGTGAAGATTCAACTTTCTTCATTAGATTTAGATAATATGGTCAGCTTTCTAAAAGAATCTAAGCTTTATTTGGATTTTCTTGACAAATCAGAATCCTTGGAGTTCCGATTTAAAGTGCTTTGCGTTCTATAAGACAAGAGTAACAATTCCTGAGCAAATGTGTGGAGCTTATTTTCCTATCCCCACTCAATTGGATAATTTTTCACTTAGGAATTGTAATGTATGGCTTATAGAACAAAAAATATTATGTTTGTGATGATTCAACTTTTTTACATTGGATTTAGAAACTATGGTTAGTTCTTCAAAGAATCGAAATTTCATTTGGATTTTCTTGACAAATACGAATGCTTGGAGCTCCGTTTTAAAGTGCTTTGCGTTCTATAAGACAAGACTAACAATTCCTGAGCAAATGTGGAGTTTATTTTTCCTCCCTACTCAATTGGATAATTTTCACTTAGAAATTGTGATGTTTGGCTTATAGAACGAAGAATATAATGTGTGTAATGATTCAACTTTCTTCATTACATTTAGATAAATATGGTTAGTTTTCTAAAAGAATTTAAACTTGATTTGGATTTTTTCTTGACAAATCAGAATCTTCGGAGTTCTGTTTTTAAGTGTTTTGCGTTCTATAAAACAAGTCTAATAATTCCTGAGCAAATGTGGAGCTTATTTTCATTATACTCACTCGATTTGATCCCTTTTCGCTTAATAATTGTAATGTTTGGCTTATAGAAAGAAAAATATAATGTGTGATTCAACTTTCTTAAATAGATTTGAATAAATATGGTTAGTTTTCTAAAAGAATCTAAACTTGATTTGGGTTTCAACAAACAAATCAGAATCTTAAATGTCCACAAACAACTCTTCAGAGATGTCCCCACCAACATACCAAGAACGTCACGGGACATTAACGAATGAAATCCTTCACCAACATAACAAATGTTCATTTACCAAAGTAAATGTCACCAACTAAGTATTTGTTTCGGTGAGAGTCCTTTCCATCTGTAACAAATAGCTTGTGTTCTTCCTGACATGACGTCACTCTTCGTGATCACGGTGATTGGCCGACAGCAGTGTCACCTCGAACGATTTCGCTTTTATGTGGGCTTTTTGTACCCTTCCCCTGTCCAGAAATAATCGGACCTATATGTAATAAGACGGAAGTTGATAGTCGCTAGTCTTGTGGTTTGACGACTACTTGGCGCCAGTGCTTTGCAAGCAAACGCATGATATGCGAAAAACTCAGAGATATTACCGATGAGTTTATTGATTACATCCCACGATAAAGAATCGCTAGCATTGATTTCTGTGGTGACAGAAAGAAATGTTGCCATAATTTATCCGTCATCTCATCAGACAGTTAGTAAATGGTCGCTACCGTATTGACTATCATGCCAGGAAGAGGGGAGTTTTCCCAATTTTTTATTATCTATGCAGCTTTATGTGATGAGTGGAGACTTGGAGAGTTATTTTATTGCTTTTTTCATTGGTACGGTGAGCGAGAGACTGCTTTGCAAAAGGGATTGATTGAACAATCAGATCGAGTCCGGAAAAAAGGAAGAGAAAAATGAGAAACTTCTGGCTCCGAAAACTGTTTCAGCTTAAGTGACGTGTGCTGAATTTTTGTTAGTTTGGAGCTGTCGTTTAGTGATTGATTTTTTTTGGCATTCAAATATTAACTCGGGAAAGCCGCGGGGAACAGTTTGGTACCAGTGAAAATGGGTTCAGAAATTTTCTATTTCCTTCTATGAATATCAATTTTTTCAAGTTTGATAGCAGTTGTCGTTTTATAAGAGAGTGAAGGAAGACCTCCAGGTTTATTTACAACAAAAACTGACTTTTGCTGCATTAATACCATAAAAACAATATACCAAAAGGAAATTGAAATTTGAAAAAAATTAATTCCCGCTGGGTTGGTTGTTGGTTGTTTTGGGGTTTTATAGCGCAAGGACCATATTTGGCCATGCTGCAATTAATTCCGGATTTCCCGGGTTAAATAATTTCTTTACATCTCTGTTGAATAATATTCTTAGGTTTCAAAACTACGAATACGTTCACAATATAAGCCTGCCTTGCAAAAAGGATTGTTTGAACAATCAGATTGAGTCCGGAAAAAACGAAGAGAAAATGAGAAACTTCTAGCTCCGAAAACTGTTTCAGCTTAAGTGCCATTCGCTGAATTTTTGTTATTTGGAGAACAGTCCTTTTGTGATTGATTTTTTGGCATTCCAATATTAACCCTCAAAGTGGTTTCGACGAAATATCTCATCCATGGATACCTGACCAATTTTGCTAATGACGAGATATCTCGTCAAGATATTGCCGACTTTTTTATGGGATCGAGATCTGGTTAGTTTTCTTCTAATGAAGAGAGACAAGATCGATTCTTAGGTTACAAAACTATAAATATGTTCATGATATAAGGCTGCTTTTCAAAAAGGATTGATTGAACAATCAGATTGAGTCCGGAAAAAGGGAGTTTGTTATATGAAGAGCTGTCGCTTTGTAATCGAATTTTTTGGCATTCAAATATTAAATAATTGCTTTATATCTCTGTTCAAGGACATTATTAAGGTTTTATATGTTCATATTACTAGGTTTCAAATATGTTC
Organism: Meta bourneti; assembly: GCA_933210815.1. Taxonomy (NCBI): domain Eukaryota; kingdom Metazoa; phylum Arthropoda; class Arachnida; order Araneae; family Tetragnathidae; genus Meta; species Meta bourneti. The sequence continues at coordinate 84,978,851 of OW119934.1, forward strand.
ATAATATAAGGTTGATTGACGCAAGGGCAATATTTGATCAAGCTGCACCATATATAAGACAAGACGTTATGTAATGAATACACACACAAGAAAAGCTTTACTGACACAGAAGAGAAAAATACACCCAGGGTGTGTTACAGGAATCAAACCTCTAGTAGAAAAATCATTTTAATATTGATGTTTTGAAAGGAATCTGTTAAAATATATTAATCTGCAGCACAAGCAGAGAAATGAGTTTATGAATAGTTTTAACCCTTCTGGTAATTGTCTTTAGGAGGTACCTCGTCATTAGGGCAAAACCATTAGCAGGTCTTGAATGAAATATCTCGTCATTAGCAAAATTAGTGAGATCTTGATGGACGAGATATTTCGTCGAAATTACTCGTAGGGTTAAAAATAAACCAGCATACTCCCAGCTATCTAGCCTTCATTGTGAATGAAGAGTTTATCAAGTAAATAAGATCTAGAAATCAAATATAGAATCTCTTTAGAAAGGGTCAATTGAATAATCAGATTGAGTCCAAAAAAAGAAATAAAATGAGAACTTTCTGGCTCGAAAAGTGTCGTAGATTGGATGACATATGCTGAGCATTTGTTATTTGGAGAGTTGTCAATTTGTAATTAATTTCTTACTATTCCCATATTAGATATTTCTTATTTAAAAGCTTAAATCTGTTAAGAGGATAGTAGACTTTCAAAATCACCAAACTCTACTTTTTAATTTTAGCATTAAAATTAATTGATATCAAACACTGTGGAATATTTTTCGTGTACGATCATTTTTGACGGAGTCACATTTTATGACAACATTAAACATATAACAGATAAGTATAGTAAGTCTACTAGAAAAACTCCGATTGAGATTTTTAGACATTGTTGTGATTTCAAAATGTTCCCTGTGAATAAGGTTTTAATCGATTTCCTTGAAATTCTTAAGGCTAATCCTTGCATTCTGTTGTATAGTTCCTAATGCAAATGAGAAATTCATTGTGCTTCCGAATTTGAAATTTTGATTTCAAATTTTGCTTAACCTATGCTTTTTTGCAAAATTTTAGGAGCTGAATTTAAGATTAGGTTTAAAAGCAATAACTAGCATACGTTCCTCTATATAGTCTCAACTGTGAATAAATAGTTCATTGAAAGTCACTGCCCAAAAAATTCAATAACCCAATCAGTAGAACAGTACATTTATGGAGTCTTAATACCGTTATCAAATTTAGAGAATTAAAAATTGACCAAGCAATGCCGAGAAGAAATTTATCAATTGAAAATTAACAGAATATTCTGCTATAACAATTCTTTCATTGAATTTATGCATTTGTTAACTGCTTGAATATGAAGAAATTAATTCCTGTTTCACAAGTCTCAGAATTAAAAATTAACTAAAAATTACTATTTAAATGCTGAAGGTTTGGTCCTTAATCAGCCCAATTAACAAAATATTAACACAATTGATTCCTTCGTCATATTCATGCATTTATTAAAAGTGTGAATACAATGAAGAAATTGGGGTTCTATAAAACCAAGGGGAAGGTCCCTTATAGTCCAAATTATAAATTAACCATGAACTGTTATAAATTAATTCTGAACTGTTCTGATTAACAGAATATTCTTTTTAACAATTACTTCATTATAAAGCAGTAATTCCTTCATATTCATGCATTTATTAAGTGTATGAATATGATGAAAGAATTGAAGTTTAATCGCAAGACTCGGAGAATTAGAAATTGGCCAAGAAATGCTATTAATTGAATATTCTATTAACATTCCCTTCATTTATGAAGCTGTAACTCCATATTCATGCATTTATTAAGTGTGCGAATATGAAGGAATTGAAGCTTTATCCCAAGACTCAGAGAATTAGAAATTGATCAAGAAATACTGATTAAGTATTCTTTTTAGCAATTCCTTCATTATGAATCATGATGAAGGAATTGTTAAAAAGAGTATTCAAGAAATACTGATTAATTGAATATTCTTTTTAACAATCCCTTCATTCTGTGAAGCCGCAATTCCTTCATATTCATACTGGCCAAATATGGCCCTTGCGCCATGAAATCTCAAATCAACCATCAACCAACCTTTATATTCATGCATTTATTAAGTGAATATGATGAAAGAATAGAAGTTTTATCCCAAGACTCAGAGAATTAAAAATTGAACAAGAAATGCTGGAAGCGAAAATATTTCCTTAGAAAGAAAATTCGTTCTTAACTTCCCTAGAAAGAGCTATTACGTTGAATATTGGGTGAAGTTTTAATGTATATTTTTATATCGATTCTCGGATATTTTTTATTAGAAATGGATCATATTCTGCTGGCATCAAGATAGACTAAAATGGAGTGACTCTCCCATTCTATGTGGAAAAAGAAAAGTAGAATATCGGAGATGAGGGAGTGCACCACCTCTTTGGAAAAAGAGGACAAAATGGCAATTTGTCATAAGACCAGTCGCCTATTTATGGCCCATGATCCTACAAAGGATGCCATTTCTTCTGCTTTTTATCCTGCCCTTAGGTCCAATTGTTCCTCTATGGATTTATTTACTGCTTGAAATCAGATTACTTTACAGTAAATAAATCAATTTATGCCTTCTGTTGCATTGTCTGCCACTTAATAGGGAGGCATTTAACAAAGAAATTTACTAAGGGTACTCTTGGTGGATTTCGGATGATATGCATTTGGGTTATAAAACCGGTGATAAATCACCAGTTTTAGAGATTGGTAAGAATTATCGTGACCAAAGTATTATGACCAGTTTTAGAGATTGGTCAGAATTATCGCTACAGAAATATCATTGCTCGTTTTAGAGAATTAGATTTACAGCTAACAAATATCATTACCTACGGCTTTTAGAGATAGGTAAGAATTACCGTTACCAAAATATCTTTAACGGTTTATTATTCGAGTTTTATTTTTAAGATCTACTCTGAGTCAAGGTATATTCTGACAGTAATTGCGAATGTAAACACGGGTCATGAATTACCGGCTTTAGAGATTGGTAAGAATTATTGTTACCAAAGTATCATTACCGATTTTAGATATTGGTACGAATTACTGCTAACTAAATATCATTAGCGGTCTTAGAGATGGTAAGAATTATCGTTACCAAAATATCATTATCAGTTTTAGAGATTACGAATACCGTTACCAAAATATCAATACCAGTTTTTTATTTTAACTTTATTTTTAAGATCTAAATCGGGAGTGTTATACGCTGGCGTAGTTGCGAATGTAAAACCAGTCATTTATTACCGGTTTTCGAGATTGATAAGAATTGTCGATACTCAAACATCATTATTAGTTTATTATTTTAGCTTTGTATTTAAAGATTTACTTGAGGGGTCAATTTATGCTTTGGCACTAGTTTGGAATATGAAAGCAGGTCATGAATCACCGGTTTTTACCAGTGTTAGAGATTAGTAAGAATTACCGCTACCAAAACGTCATTACCGGTTTTGAGATTTTTAAGAATTGCCGTTACCAAATATCATTGCCGGGTTTAGAGATTTGTTCGAATTACGTTACCAAAATAGCATTACCTGTTAATTATTTTAGCTTGATTTTTAAGTCTATTTCGTGAGTCACGTTATACGCTTGCAGTAGTTGCGAATGTAAAAACGGGTCATGAATTACCAATTTTAGATATTGGTGAGAATTACCGTTACCAAAACATCATTACTTGTTGATAATTTTAACTTTCTCCTTAAAATTTACCTCATGGGTCAATTTTTTTTCGATCTAGGGAAATATTCGCGAATATAAAAACCGATCACGAATTACCTGTTTTTGCCGGTTTTAGAGACTGGCAAGAATTACCTTTACCACATTTTTAGCGGTTTATTATTATAGCTTTTTTAAGATCTACTTCAGAGTCAATTTATACGCTGGCAGTAGTTGCGAATATTAAAACCGGTCACCAATCACCGGTTTTAGAGAATGGTAAAAATTACCGTTACCAAAACGTCATTACTTGTTTATTATTTTATTTTTATTTTTAAGGTATACTTTTGAATGAATAACGTGAGAAAGTACTGAAATATAAAAGGGAGTATTGGGAGTCAAGTAGACAATTTTGTACAAGTTAACGGATTTTGAATGTGTTTTCCTAAGTTGGGAAAGAAAACATAATGTCATTAAGTCCGTCGTCAATTATAAACTCCAATTAATTGGTTCAATCGAAAAACATTAACGATACATTAATTAACAAAAATATGTAACAGAACCAAGATTAAAAGTAATTTTCTATGTAAAAAACAAACACCAAATTTAAAAGTGTTTTAAAATATTGCAATCACGGAGGCACTTCAAATCGAAAACTAATCTTTTAATATTCGAAACATCAAGAAATTTTGCATACACTTACATTTTCATTTAATGATTCTTGCTGAATAATAAAAAGAAATTTAGTGCCTGTGTGGGTAGGTAGGTATTTCAATTAACGTTACACTGGAACAACACAACTGGCTATTTAGTGCCTGTGTGTTTAGGGCCATATTTGGCCATGCTGCGCCAGCCACAAGATGTAAAATATCAATAGACGAACACACAATGACACAGAAGAGAGAAATACACACAGGGAGGACACCTGACAGGAATCGAACCTGCACCGCCTACAACTCGAAGGTTGCTAGGGCAGTGGGCATACCCACTGAGTCACGACGGCCCCGAAGGGAAAGATCCGAGGACAACACTCGTCATCTGACCGTGGTTCAAAATTACGTGGTGTTGTCCTCGGATCATTCTCTTAAGGGTTGATCCCGGACCATCGTCGATAGCCCGGTGTGTTGCGCCAGTGCGACGTTAATTAAATACCTACCGAAGACAACACCTCTTAATTTTGAACCCAGGCCAGAAGTGTCTGTGGGAATTTTAAGTTTTAAGACAAAAAAAACTCAATTCCAAATCCGAATTAAACAGAGGGCCGCGGTGGCCCGGTTGGAAGAGTAACGGACTTGCAACCGAAGGGTTGCGAGTTCGAATCCAGCCAAACACCGTCGTGTACAAAGGGGGCTGGTGCACGTTAAATCTGTCGTGGCCTCAAATGTCCTCACGTTGGCGTGGTGTGGAAGTTTGGAAAGTGGGGTGCCAGCTCAGGTGTTGCCTCGTCATCTGACCGTGGTTCAAAATTACGTGGTGTTGTCCTCGGATCTTTCCCTTTGGGATTGATCCCGGACCGTCACCAATAGCCCATTGTGTTGCTCCAGTGTGACGTTAATTGAAATACCCCCCCCGAATTAAACAGCCCATTGTGTTGGTCCAGGGTGACGTTAATTGAAATACCCCCCCCCCCCCGAATTAAACAGCCCATTGTGTTGGTCCAGGGTGACGTTAATTGAAATACCCCCCCCCCCGAATTAAACAGCCCATTGTGTTGGTCCAGGGTGACGTTAATTGAAATAACCCCCCCCGAATTAAACAGCCCATTGTGTTGGTCCAGGGTGACGTTAATTGAAATACCCCCCCCCCGAATTAAACAGCCCATTGTGTTGGTCCAGGGTGACGTTAATTGAAATACCCCCCCCCCCCGAATTAAACAGCCCATTGTGTTGGTCCAGGGTGACGTTAATTGAAATACCCCCCCCCCCCCGAATTAAACAGCCCATTGTGTTGGTCCAGGGTGACGTTAATTGAAATACCCCCCCCCCCCGAATTAAACAGCCCATTGTGTTGGTCCAGGGTGACGTTAATTAAATACCTACCTATTCTAGTGTACCTACATATAGCTTGCACCATAAAACTTAAACCAACTACCAACCAATTTTCGTGGGTGCCAGCTAGGTGGCCTCGTCAATTGACCGTGATTCAAAATTACGAGGTGTCCTCGAATCTTTCCCTTCGGGATAGATCCCGGAATGGTCACCAATAGCCCATTGTGTCACTCCAGTGCGACGCTAATTCAACTACCCCCGTTTTTGTAGGTAAGTAGGTATTTAATTAACGTCAAACTGAGCAACACAACGAGTTATTGGCAACGGTCCGGGTTCAATCCCTAAGGGAAAGATCCAAGACCAACGCCTCACAATTTCGAACCACGGTCAGATGACAATAACAACACCTGAGCTGGCACCCTACTCTCCAAACATCCACACCACGCCAACGCGAGGACATTTGAGGCCATGACAAATTTAACGTGCACCAGCCCCCGTGTACACGACGGTTTTTGGTTGGACCGAGTTTCGAACTGTTGCTCTTCCAACTGGGCTACAGCGGCTCCCTTAAAATTTCAGGTAAAGTACAGTTTTAGGCTTTAATCCATCAAAGAAAGCTGAGATATCCAAACATTTCCACCAAGACTATTAAAATTCGACTTCGACATCCGAACTATTTAGGCAATTATCTTGTCTAGACATCCCCAGATTTCAATTGGCTGGACTTTTATTGATTGAATAAGCCAACACTAGATTGTGATTAAGAAACTTCTAGAGGAATTATGAAATGTTGAAGCTTGTCCTGGATTAGAAATTTCCTTCATTGACAAATTCAACTCAACTCTTGCAAATGACAGCAAACACTATTCGGATTGATAAAACATTTAATAATTTATCATACGTTCGCAGACAGAAATTTAAAGTCAGAATCGGTATTTGGATCTTTCCAACTCATTTCACCCATCGTGTTTTGTTATTTATAATGATTTCTTTGTGAGCGGGAATGACAATTAAAAGCAGTCTACTTGGATCTACAAATTGAAATCATAACCTACTCGCTAGAACCTCCAGTGCTCACGAACTACAATCTACATGAATGTCATCCTTTAACTTCATTCGTACCCATTGTCCTGGTGGGACTCAGAACAATGGATCTTACAAAATTCAGCTTTTCATTTAGTCCTCCCCATTAGTAAATAATGATCTGTGTATACAAAACAGCATTATCCAATTATGCTTTATTTTCTTTTGGGGTAGAGTCAAATTGATACTCTATTATTCTCGTTGATTCTACTAGTTGGATTCTAGGAATTCGAGTATGGAAAACTTACTTGGACATTAATGTGAACAATGGTATTTCGTAATTAGTCTTCCAACAAAATGGAGAAGAACGTACATCACTTTTATCACGTTCCATCCCAATTTTGCATGGGATGAAGTAAGCTTAGTCTATTCAGACTCGAGAGAGGACTTGGTTTACTAATTATGGGACAGAAACACTTTCTCTTCCTGTACATAGGGGACTGGTGCACGTTAAATCTGTCGTGGCCTCAAATGTCCTTACGTTGGCGTGGTGTGGATGTTTGAAGAGTGGGGTGCCAGCTCAGGTGTTGCCTCGTCACCTGAACGTGGTTCAAAATTACTTGGTGTTGTCCTTGATCTTTCCCTTTGGGATTAATCCGGACCGTCACTAATAGCCCGTTTTGTTGCTCCAGTTTAACGTTAATTAAAAATACCATACCTTTTCCCCTAGTTTGGCTGTCTTGGTTCGTATGGTGCAAGAGACTTATTTGGTCAAGAAATACCAAGCAAAGGACAGACCTCGCGTTATGGACGTTCGTATTTTGGTATTTTGAATTTAAGTCGCACTGAAGAAGCACAACGGGCTATGGCGATGGTCCGGGATCAAACCCGAAGGGAAAGACCGAGGACAACACCACGTAATTTTGAACCACGGTCAGATAACGAGGTCACACCTGAGCTGGCACCCCTCTCTCCAAACGTCCTCACCACACCAACGTGAGGATGTTTCAGGCCTCTTAAGATATAACGTGCACCAGCCCCCTTTGTACACGATGGTCTTTGGTTGGATTCGAACTCCAACCCTCCGGTTGATAATCCGTTGCTCTTCCAACCGGGCTACCGCAGTCCCACGCAATGGACATAAACACACCATAGATGTTACATAAAAGTAGAGTGAGCAATGGTAACATTTCTATGTGCCCAAGATCATGTGACCAAAACTAATAGTAACGTGACCTTTCGACTACATTCGTCTGCTGGGTTGCACCTAACATTCACAATATTATTGGTCCACGGAACGGGAGAAGATGCCTAGCCATTGATTCATCATCTGATTGGTCCATTGATTGAACATCGGATAGTAGTAGACTTTGGTGATTTCACCACTTTTCTCGCCACTCTATAGACTACTCCTACCCTGTCATAAGACGTTATATCGCCACACGGGGTAATAAGATACCAAATCGGCCAAGTCAATTTTTCACAGATCAGTCAAGTGAATACTAATCGTCATGTTGGTCACACTTTTTGAAGCTCACTTAATAGCAATGCTGAGTCTACTTGTATTTCACGTCTACGATACACACAAGGAAACGTTTACTGACACAGAGAAATGCACATAAGGTGGAATCAAACCTGCACCACCTACAACTTGCAGGTTCCTAGAAGAGTGAAAATGACGCTAAATAATGGGTTCAGTAGTTAATTAAAAATTAATGAACGAATCAATCCATTTCGTTGAAATAAAAAAAGCACACAAATAAGTACCTTAAATAGTAACTAAAATTATCGGGATACATTTTCTGGTTCCATTTTCAGTTTTGCAAAAAGTGACCTAAAGAGAGAAACTAAAACTTTTCTAACATGTACACCAAAAGTCATATGCTATGCATTTCAAATATAATGCAACGCGCATATGATTTAAACCTCTCATATCAAGTAATGACACAAATTAATAAATGAATTGATTCATTTTTTAAAATACGAGTTTTAGGCGGCGTAGGTTTGATTCCCCACTGAGTATATTTCTACCTTCTGTGCTAGTAAGAGTTTCCTTGTTTGTGTATGTCCATTACTTGACATGGTCTGTCTCGTGTTTGGCCCAGTTTGACCAACTGTGTCCCTTGCGCTATTAAAACCCAACCAACAACTTCAAAAATACAAAAATAATGTAAACACAATACCTTAATCCTCCTAGTGGTTTTGACTAAATATCTCATCCATTAAGATCTGGTCAGTTTTGCTAATGAAGAGACACCTCGTCGATACAACCACCTGGACGGTTAAATATTAATCCTACAAGAGGTTTCGACGAGATACCTTGTCCATCACAAGATCTGATCAATTTTGCTAATGACGTGATAACTCTTCATCAAGATATTGTCGATTTTGGATGATGACGAGAACAAGATCTGATTTGTTTTCTTCTAATGACGAGATATCCGTCCATCAAGACCTGAGTAGTTTTCTTCTAATGACGAGATATCTCGTCCATCAAAATCTTGTCAGTTTTCTTCTAATAACGAGATATCTCGTCGATGAAAGTCTTGTCAGTTTTCTGCTAATGACGATATATATAATCGAGACAAAGCTCAGGGGTAACTGAAATTGATTAGGATGCATTTTCTAGTTTAATTTTCAGCTTTCGTTTAGCAAAGAGTGACTACAGAGCGAGAAACACGAACCTTTTCCCCAAACTATACACCAATCCTACGTTTTTCAATTAAATTGCAACGCACATCTATTTTTATACCTCTCTCGCTATATCAAGAATTTGTACCATTCCCCAAAACGGTTGTTGATCGTCTTTTCCTCACTCCGATCGCCTTTCTTCAAGATATCTAATAACATTTTCGACAGATGTTTACCGCTTCCTGGTAATAGACAGCAATTGGAGATGGTCATCCAATCAGTGTTTGACCTTAAAATTCCCCGCCGTCCCCAGGTTGAGAGAATAAAGTATACCATTAACCTCGCCATTGTCCGGCGAGCGTTGGACGCAAATGGCGGATTTAGAGTTTTTGGGCCCAATAGATTTTTCTCGTCTCTGTTTCCTCTCTTTGCTTCATTGCAGAAAACATTCTTTCAGCGTCTAAATTTTATCTTCCTCGTTTCTGGAATGCCGTAGGAAGTGCCCCCTTTGTTGATATCGTCTCCCTGGAGGAGTAGGATGTGCAAATCTTAAGACATCAACTCGCAGTCACCAAGTCAGGAGGCGATTTAGTTTCTAAAAGCTATTTCCTTCTGTCTCAAGGTTTGGAATTTACTCTTTCTTTCTCTTCAATTTGCTGGGTGATTTTAGAGGTACTGATGTCTTGTAAAAACACTCGAATGTAAACTGGACTCTGGCGGAGTAAAAGTAATCAGAAGGTTCGTGTGCGAGAACCAAGTGCATACAAGTTCGCTCTGAAACGTAACTTTTAATAAACAAAAGTGAGATAAGCCTACAAAACTTTTGCGGTATTCATCAATTTGAGCTTCTAATTTAACTTAGACTGCGAAACAGTTGTAATATGGGTAAAGCGTTTTGCTTTTGAGCCAATTTGATCATAGTATATTCTTGTAAAAACACTCGACTGTAAACTAAACTGTGCACGATGCGAGAACCAAGTGCATACAAGTTCGCTCTGCAACGAAACTTTTTATAAATAAAAGAGATAAACTTACAAAACTTTTGTGGTATTCATCAATTTGGGCTTATAATTTAACTGTGACTAGTAAACAGTTGCTATATGTATTGCTTTTGAGTCAATTAAATCATAGCAATAAATCTAAAGAACTAGTTTTTGTAGAAGGAAACGTCTTTATCCTTATCTTTTATTAATTCTAAGAACGGTTTTTTTACTTCAAGTTAAATATCGCAGGCTAGAGAAAAGACTCATTAACTAAGAAAAAATATAATCATAGAGAACTCAAAAAATCATAAAAATCAAATACAACAGAGAATAAATAATAGCCATACTATTCCTCTGGTCAACACGAGGTACCCATTCTCATATAGTAACCGTTATTTTGGAGAAAAATTTTTCTCATCTTTCAATAAATATGAAATTAAATCTTGAGTCAAAATGACGCGTTCAAGTCTAATTCTTTTATTACAAGAAAATGCTTTCCCAAATATTTGGAGAATAACCATCCCTTTTAGTTTGGTCTAGAGAATTTGTAAAGACTTCACCTGACATGCCTTTGGGAGATTAGACGCTGAGCAATCCGTTATGGTGGTGGCGAGTTTCTTTTCTGTACACATTCCGTTATTTCTCCCTAGTGAATACGATTTCTAACTAGTGAACTAGTCAACTATAGATCGTTTCTGGACCTAGAGTTACAATACATTCGAGTTACCAGCGATAGCTTCACTGATAAAAGTAATCGTCGATGGACAACATCAATTTTGAGAACTATTGAAGAGTTTTTATATCCATCTAGCCATCTACTCTATCAATATAGTTTATCTTCTATAAAATTGGTTAGTTGGGTTTTTATAACACAAGGGCCATATTTGGCCAAGCTGTGTCGAACACAAAACAATGTAAATAAATGGAGCTACAGATTGTTTCTAGGAAGAAAGATTAACCCTCGAAGTGGTTTCGACGAGATATCTCGTCCATCAAGATCTGACCGATTTTGCTAATGATGAGATATCTCGCCAATTTTTAATGATGTCGATATAAAGATCTGAAGTTTATCGAATGACGAGTTATCTCGTCCATCAAGATCTGGCCAGTTTTGTTAATAACGAGATACATCATCGAGACAATCACTAGGAGGGTTAAGCAGAATGAAACAGAAGTCAGGAACTATCCGATTCTAATAAGTAATTACTTAAAAGCAATAGTTGGTTGTTTGTCTTGAAGGAAATGGAATCATTAGTAAATAAGTAATTGCGGAAAGTATAGTTAAATCGAAGAGCAATTGATTTCTCTAATTCATACACCCACGCCACACTAAATAGTTCTCTTCTGCAATAAAATAATGAATCGCATGTTGTGGAATGTTGATTTCAAATACTAAAGAACTCTTATGAAAGATATTTACTAAACAAAATATTACGAGAGGATACTGCTTTGCTTTCTGGCCACAGGCATACTCCCAACCAAAACACAATAAGAAAGCAATGAGCGACATCCTCCGTAAATATTTTCTTAATAACGTAATGAATCACGTATTGTGCTATGTTGTCTTCAAATAATATGAAATAATCTTATAAATATTTATAAATATATAATCACGTATTGTGCTGTGTTGACTTCAAATATTAGGGACTCATGAAAGAGCTCATATTTATTAAGAAAAATATCTACGAAATGGATTTTTGCTTTCTAAGACATGCACACACACTACCAAATGATACAAGAAAGCAGAGGGCTACATCCTCTATACATATTTTCTTAATGTAACAATATCATGGATTGCATGTTAGAAACTCGCAAGAAGTTAACCCTCCAAGTGTTTCGACGAGATATATCGTCGAAGATCTGGTCAATTTTGATAAGGACGAGATATCTCGTTGAGACAAAACTTCCCTATTAGTCCAAAGGGAATGAAGATCTAATTATGCAAAAAATATTGTCTCGCCTAGAATTAGTGAGTCTGAAGCATACTTTTACACCAAAGGCTGGTCACTACGGGGCAGTTTACAACGCAAAAATAAACCCCCACCAGGAGGGTTAAACCAAATTTTGAAAACTTTGAAACTATAGTTAGCAAAAGAACTACAAATAAGTGATTAACCCTCCTGGTTGTTGTCTCGAAGTGCCTCGCTTACTAAACTTACCAGATCTTAAGAGATGAGATATTTGGTCATTAGAAAAATTGACCAGATCTTGATCAAGTAATCATAAAAAAATTAGGCGATATCTTAATGACGATGTATCTTGTCATTAGCAAAATTGGTCCGATCTTGATGCACGAGATATCTCGTCGAAACTGGTGGGTAAAAGTTGCGTGTGTTGCGTTATAATTAAAATTAATTGCGTTATAATTGGGCTTCATGAGAATTAAATCACTTCTTGAAGATCTAAACTAAAAAAGCAAAAAAACCTGTACTGAACGCAAGAAGCTGAACGATATTCTAGAAACACATTTGAAACAATTGTCCTATACGAAAACTACGAAAAAGTGATTAAATCTGAGTTCACTTCCGTAATAATTTATAATTCCTTAAACTTATATTTTAATTAAACTCATCGAGCACAATTACCCCATGTTACAGATTAAACTTTGCCTGAGGAGCCACTTTCGTAGAGTGAAGTTCTGGAAACTTTTCGATGCGCAAGAAGTTGAAAAGTTTGAAAGAGTCCAAGGGAGTGTGCGGGAGAAGTTGATTAATTACTGGCATATCATGGGTTGCATGTTGGCTAATTCGCCAAACGAGGTCACGTGGGACCGGTTTTATGGATACAAATGCTTTACTTGCTTACACTAAGTGAGACCCTCTATGATCTAATTCGCTGAATTAATCACTCAACTAAACGAGACTGCGTTCACACACACGAGATCTTTCGCCAATTATCTCCAAATTGTTTTGCTCGATATTTCTAAGGCAGAATCGCTGCTGGTTAAATTTCAGTTAACCCTCCTGGTGGTTGTCTCGAGGTATCTCATCATTAGCAAACCTGACCAGATCTTGATGAACGAGATATTTCGTTAATAGAACAAAACTGACCAGGTCGTGATATCGTCATCAAGAAATCGGCAATATCTTGAGGTCGATATATCTCGCCAACCTGACGAGATATCTCGTCATTAGCAAAATTGATCAAATCTTGATCGACTAGATATCTCGTGAAAACCACGTGTAGGGTTAAGTACTAAACATTTTCAGTAAATGATTATTCAATTCGCTTAAAGGTAATTTCAAAATGTTTTTCAGTATGATTAAAAATAACTATGCTTTATTGTTTGCACTGAAACCCTCTATGATCTAATTCGCAGAATTAATCACTCAACTGAACGAGACAACGTTCACGAGATCTTTCGCCAATTATCTTCACATTGTTTTGCTCAATACTTGCAAGACAGAATTGCAGCAGGTTAAATTTCAAATAATTAATAAATATATTTCCAGTAAATGAATGCTGAAGTCTCTGAGTGCAAATTTAAAGTTAGTTTTCAGTATGATAAAATAACTATGATTTACCTGCTTACACTAAGTGAGACTTTATAGAATCTAATTTAATGAATTAATCATTCAACCAACTGAAATGACCTACAGGAGGTTTTTAGGTACTTATGTTCCGTGTCTTGCTCAATATTTCTAAGGCCGAATTGCAGCAGGCTAAATTTCTCTTAATTACCAAACATGTTAAATAAATGAATAAAATTGTGTTTATAGCCTTATAGAAACTTATAAAACGTGCTTCAGTAATTGAAAAATAATTATAATTCACCTGGAACCAATTTTATGAATACAAATGCTTTGCATACTCACACAAATCAGTGTTTATATCTATGAGTAGTCAACTCAGTCTGAGACCGTGAAAACAAACTATTAAGCCATCGTTAATAATACATTTACTAACCAGCATTATTCTGAACAGTGAGTCTTCAACAGGTGTTTATCGCCCTTAACTTCTATTAAAGCAATGAAATTCCACACCAACCAGAACTAAGCGTTTGATTCCCACCTTACCGTGATTTTAAGCAACTGAATGTTGATAAAATAATATTAAATTCACGTCTCTTCGCACTTATTAACAATTGATATGGCGGTAAACAGCCCCGGAGTATTATTTTATTCCTCATTTTATTCGGAGTAAACAAATCAATGTCGCTGTGTGTACCTGACCAATTGTGCCTCGAAAACAAACTACTAAAATAACGGTGTCAGCAAAGAAAGCGTTCATTCAACAATACGTTCTTAGGGCTATCTTTAATAAAACATATTCATTAACTTAAACGTTATTCTGAACAGTGAGCACTCAACAGGTGTTTATCGCCCTTAACTTCCATTAAAACAATGAAAATCCACTCCAACCAAAACCGAGCGTTTAATTCCCACCTTACGTGGTTTTGACTCACCCATGGTAAGCACTATAATAAAATCGTTTTAAACTCATCCTTCTGCTCTTATTAACATCTGTTACGTCGGTAAACACCCTCCGGAGGATCATTTTATTCCCTTTTTATCCGCGGTAAACAAATCAATGCCGCTGTGTGCGTGGCCAACTCGGTCTGCCGGAATCTGTGCATTCTTTGCGAGCGTTGGAAATCAAGACGCATTGCTCTGTCTCCCTGAGCCTTCAACGCTAACGAGGAAGAGTGAGTCACGCCAGGATTAATTTGAGCCTCTTTCAATTGAATCGCAGACCTCCGAGCTCCTTTCAGGCACTCGTTTTAATCACGGCATTTGATCATTTCTGGGGAAAGTGCCGAGATATTTTGTTTCTGGTTATAAGAAAGTAGAGAAGATCGATGCAAAAATACGACGCTTTTTGCTAAGCGGTGAGCGCTAATTAAGGTAATTAATCGCATTCATGTTTCTGTAAGCCAGGATATGCGATCCAGCTACGAGGATAACTCAATCTTATTGAATGTGGCTGATTTTTTAGTTTGATACTTGGTCATTAAATTAGATATTCATTCGTTTAGTATCTGTTCAGTTTACGTTTTGACGTAGGACTACGTCTAACTCTGCTGGTAGTATGGGAAGACATGTGAGGAAACTCAATTGAAATCGTTATATAGTTAAAAATACGTGCCGAACAGTAATCGTGTTAATATATTCGTAAACAGTATGGATTCCTATTCGCAAACTGCGCAATACGTCTTCCCTTCATCCCCATGGGCGGGGGAAATGATGCAATATTGATACAATAATGATGCACTGTATTTGATTCAGTCTATCTCGGCAATCGCGAGCGCAACACGACTGTGCGTAATATCCTTTTAAGGCCCCTGACAAGATTTATTGAAGTATATAATAAACATTTCGTACGGATTTGAATTGAAAGTTTTCAAAATTGTTTTCTTATGAACCGGTATATAAAGAACATTTTGTAAGGGTTTCAACTGAACATTTTTAAAAAGTTATTGTGAACCGGTGGACATTTTTGACAATATCGCAGTTCATTTGGACAATCGTGAGCGCAAAATAACTGCATGTGGTAACATTTTAAGGCCCTTGACAAGTATATAAATAACATTTCGGAAGGGCTTGAGCTGAACGCTTTTAAAACTGTTTTCTTGTGTACCAGTGGACACTTTGGCAATATCAGAATTGAAAGACAGCAAATATCTGAACAACATTTTCAGTACCCTAAATTTTTTCGCAGTAGTTGTACACTTATAGTTTCACGATAGCAAGTATGTGTACACTTTTATTATTCCTAATTTTGCAGTTTGACTTTTTTGCAACATTTCGTGGAATGTTCTGACTTCATACAAAGTCTGGTGCAAACGCACAAACGGTTGACGATTCGGTTCACATCTGTTGGGATACTGTTCACACCCGATGCAATCTCACAGCGGCTAAACCTTATCCTTTAGCTTGTGCACGTCAATCATTTCAGCATTCGTGGAATCATCCATTCTACCCCTTCGAAGTCAGCATATAAAATGGCAATGACTTAAGCCGGTCATTATATATACTTGAAAGAAATATTTGACATTTTAAAAATAACAGTTTACACTTACAGAATTTTTCAAATGCTTCTTTCGTCATTTTACATTATATACGCTTATACATCAACCTTCCAAGTGTTTCGACGTGATATCTCATCCAAGATCTGGTTAATTTTGCTAAAGATGAGGTATCTTGTCGAGGCAGAAAATCTTTCCAACTACTTCAAGGGGAATGAAGACCCAAGCAGGAAGAACAAATTGTCCCTTGACCAGAACTGGTGACAGTTTGGAACAGGCTTTTCCACAGAGGCTTATCTACTACAGGACACTTCCCGACTCGAAGATAAACCACCAGAAGGGTTAACTGGTGGTCAGAATTTGTCAAATTTTTGTTATGTGCAAAATACACTATAAAGTGGCTTACTACATAGTTTTTCAAATACATTTGTAAAACTTGTTTCTTTTGCCATCCATGAATAATTAGATAATATTAAGATAAGAATTAAAGTTACATTTTTGTTGCATGCGAAATGCATTCTTATAAGGAGATTTTCTCCATAAAGTTATTTTCTAAAACACGTGTTTTTAGCAGTGTCCTTGGAAAAATTAAAAAGTCTTAGAGATAAGAATTAAAGCTAAATTATTGTTATCTGTAAAATGCATAAGATAAAAGGGTTTCCTCCACAAGGTTTTCAAAAATACTTGTTTTTAGCATATTGTCCTTCGAAGAATTATAAAGTAGATGAGAACTAAAATTGAATTTTTGTTATGTGCAAAATACATTTTAAAATTCTATTATGTGAAAAATATTCTAAAATTTTGTTATGTGCAAAATACAGTTTTCTAAAATGTTTATGTGCAAAATACAGTTTTCTAAAATGTTTTTATATGCAAAACACATTTTTCTACAATTTCGTTATGTGCAAAATACATAAGATAATGGTGTTTCATCCATAAAGTTTCAAAAACGCCGGTTTTTAGCATAGTGCTTTTTAAATTAAAGAGGAATTAAAGTTACAGCACGATTAGTTAGAACATTGTCACAAACGTTTAAAATTATAAACGATTTCAGCTTTTCAAGATAGAATCTGGAGAATTCGATTTATTAAACTTTCCCAAATCCAGAATTTCCACCGACTTTGCATCTTGGCTTCTGTCCAGGGGGTCCAACTATTGAGTCAACACTTTCGCTAAAATGAAGAACGTAGATTTCATTAGTATGGATCATATACTATGCATAATAAAACAAATGCCGGCCATCTTTTGAATATTTTATTTCACGACGTGGTGGGAATACATTTCCAGGAAAACCACGGATTCCCTGGAAAACAATATCCCAAATTGATTTGAAGAAGTGATGCACGCGCTTTAACTGTCAGATCCGAGCTCGAGTGATACGCGAGTGCTCGCCATTTTGGTTCCAGTGGTTGCATACGGAAATCGCTGTCGAAACCACATGGTTGTGTTGCGTTGGGAGACGTTGCGGCCATTTCGGGAAAATAACTGGAATTTCCTCAAATTATATGTGAAATTATGAGTGCTTCGAAAGCGCTTGTCTCGACAGTAAACGTAGCAACATAGAAAATGACTGATGTCATTTGAAAATTTTACTAAGTAAATTTATTGCTGATTCATATGAGTGAGTTGTCCGCCTATGAATTCCGACAGTTAATAGATTTCTAATAACTGAAAATGATCAATGTCTTGAAAATTTACTATCGATTCGTATGAGTATTAGTATAAATGTGGCAAACTCTGCAAACTTACAATCGATTCGTATGCGTATTAATGATTAGATGTATAATAATCAATGAAAGTATGAGTTATAATATTCATATGAGTATGAGCATACTAAGCATATGAATTTCGACAGTAAATGTAGAAACTTAGAAAATGACTAATGTCATTTGTAAATTCTGCCAAGCAAATTTATTGCTGATTCATATAGGGAATTGCCCGCCTGTGTTTCGACAGTTAATGGATTTCTTATAACTGTGAAAACGACCGATGTCTTTAAAATATACTTAACAAATTTATCATCATATGATTATTATATGAGTACGAGTATTAGTATGATTAGATATATAATAATCATATGATATGAGTTATAATATTCATATGAGTATGAGAATACTGAATATATGATTTTTGATAGTAAATGTAGTAACTTAGAAAATGACTGATGTCAATAGAAAATTTTATTAAGCAAATTTATATTACTGATTCATATGAGTGAGTTGCCCACCTATGAGTTTCGACAACTAATAGATTTCTAATAACTTTGAAAATGACTGATGTCTTGAAAATTTACTCAGTAAATTTACTATAGATTCATATGAGTATGAATATTAAGCATACTAAGCATATGAGTTTCGACAGTAGATGTAGTAACTTTGAAAATGACCGATGTCTTTTGAAACTTTGCTCCTTAAATGTTTTTCTAATTCTTGAATACTATTATGAAGCATAGTTTCGACAATAAATTAAGAATCTTAGAAAGTAACTGATGTCTTTTCAAAATTTACTCGACAAATTTATTACTGATTCATATGAGTATGAGTATTAAGCATACGATTTTAAATAATGAATGTAGTAATTTAGAAAATAACTGATGTATTGAAAAACTTACGAAGCAAATTTATTGCTGTTTCATATGAGATGAGTTTTTCACCTATGAGATTTGACAATGATTGTAGTAACTCAGAAAATGGCAAAGAAGGAAATGAATGAATATGATCCTGCATGGGTAGCACTCTCGCATATATTATTAAACTTTACACTATTAGCATCTATATCTATAACATATCATCATCTACCATTAACATTATCCATCTGTGAAAGTCAATACTATTGCCATTAGATATATATCTCACATATCTCTGAAATCTGTTAACTAGTGTTTTCATTGGCATGAAAATCCTATAATACATTACTTGCATGTATTATATATATATAATACATGCAATATAATATTACATGCATATAATAAAAATTCTATAATATATACTTGCATGTATTATATATATATAATACATGCAAGTATATATTATAGAATTTTTTCATGCCAATGAAAACACTAATTAACATTATCTCTGTAAATCTGTTTGAGTACTAGAATCTTCATTAGAATGAAAATAGTATGCAATAATGAGCCTGAAGAAAAGGAAGAAAAATGATCTAACATACATTTGCAAGAAATTACATACCAATAACATATCTGAAAATCTGGGAGCTGAAATATGATTTCTGTAAAATAAATCGCAAGAAGCAGTATACCGGTACCATTATCCCTCTGCAAATGTATTTTCTGAACTAGTATTTTCGTTGGTATGAAAATAAATTCTAAAGTACAGGATAGGAGGAAATGTGATTTTTTAAAATCAATGGCATCGCAAGACGCTGCATACCAATAGTATTATCTCTCTGAAAATGCATTTGTGAAATAGTATTTTCACTGGCATCAAAATAAGTTTTAACTTAAAGGAAAGGGATGAATATCGTTTCTGTAAAAATAACGTATCGCAAGATGCTGCATACCAATAGCATTATCTCTACAAATCTGTTTACGAACTAATATTTTTTCACTAGTATCAAAATAGGCTCTAACATAAGGGAAAAGAAGGAATATGATATGTGTAAAAACAATGTATCGCAAGACGTTGCATACCAATATTTACCTCTGCAAATCTGTTTACGAACTAGTATGTTCACTGGCATTAAAATAGGTTCTAGCATGAAGAGAAGGAATTTGATTTTTGTAAAATGAATGTATCGCAAGACTGCATACCAATTACATTATCTCTCTGCAAATCTGTTTACGAACTAGTATTTTCACTGGCATGAAAATAAACTCTAACATACAGGAAAGGAGGGCATACGATTTCTGTAAAATCAATGTATCGCAAGTGTCCAAATATGTCAACTAGTGATTAGCTCGTTCTCAAACGGTGTCAGAGTCTTTCGATGACCAGGCAGGTGACAGTTGCTGCCGCAGTTGCTTGTCAAGATTGTCACTGCGATTGGATTATTGGCCACGGATTGTCAGGGTGGAGTAATCTCTAGACGCCACGGTCATGGACACTTGATTCACGCTTTTACGCTAAGATCGATAATTTCCTTTTTCTAGGACAAAAGGATTTTTTCCAGTTACCTTTCAGCAAACTTGTATTGACTTGCTCCTTACGATGACGCAATTCCAAATCTAACTGATTCTGACAGAAAATTGCGAGTGTGCCAGAATATTGCTTAGAATAAATGTAGGAAGTTCTCAAATATGCTAGTTCGTTGAGAGGAAATTCATACTATTAGAACAATGGGATAATTTTTAAAACTATATTCGTTTTTCCATTTTCATTTTGTAGGAGCTTGTAGTGCTTTTAGAAAACTTCAATTGACCTCTCTTATGAATGAGTCACCTTTTGAGCTAGCTTATTTTGGCAGTAAATTATGAATGCATCTGAATTTTTCAGTGTGAGTAAAATAAAACTAGCTAACTAGATAGTTGTTTAGTCAGGGAAGATTAGACATCTGTATTCCGTAATCACAAAAAAGGGTTAAGATTCGTGTATATAAGCATTTTAGGTATATAAAAGCAAATACATAAATATTCGTTCTATGTTGGTGAGTTTAACCTAAGCGTCGAAAAATTTCCGAGTAGCGTGGGATTCCTTTTCCACAACTCACTTAAAGACTAAAAACTACATCTATTTGGTTAAGGAATCTATGGATTATTTCAACCTTTAGAAAATTTTATTGGTCATTTTCTTAGAATATAATCCTCTAGTAAGATTCTGTTGGTCATTTCCTTAGAAAAGAATAATTTGGAAAATTATATTGATACTTAAGTAGTCCTTAAGTATTTGGACTAACTAATACTTTGAAGTACTAGCAATGCGTATGCATATGAATTAGAACTACACTAATAACGAGAATTACAAAAGTAGTCCTTCAGTATGTAGACTAACCAATGTAGTATACAGTGTATACGTATAAAGGCATACGACGTATATGCGTTTATAATGAGAATTACGTAGTTGGTCTTTTAGTATTTGGATTAACCAGTGTAATACAATGTGTAGCTTGAAGGTATACAATGAATATGCATATATAATGAAACTTTGATCAATTAACTAATTACGGAAATAAGATAATTAATCAGCCAGTGTTTAGACCAACCAATATAATATACAATGTGTATGCATATATAATGAGAATTAGATAATTAGTACTTCAGTATTTGGACTAACCAACGTAGTATACAATATGTATGCATGTATAGTGATAATGAGATAACTAGTCCTTTTGTATTTGGACTAACCCGATTAGTATAAAATGCATGAAAGTATGCAATGTGTATGCATATATAACGAGAATTATACTATTTATGCGAATATCACAATTATTCCTTCAATATTTGGAAAAAGCAATCAAGTATGCAATATGTATGTATGAAAGTATGTATGAATATTCATATATAATGAGAGATACACTAATTACGAGAATTAGATAATTAGTCCTTCAGTATTGGGACTAACCAAAGTAGTATATAGTATGTATATATAATGAGCATTGAATAATTAGTTCTTCAGTATTTGAACAAACCAATGTTGTATATAAGTGGGCAAGCATGAAAGTATGCAATGTGAATACATATATAATGAGAACTACACGATTTACGAGAATAAAATAATTATTTCTTCAGGATTTGGACAAACCGATGTATACAGTGTGTATGCATGAAAGTATGCAATGTGAATGTATAAAACTGATAATTACACTACTATAAAAACATAACTATATTCCTTTAGTATTTGGACAAACCAATATTTTATACAATGGACATGCTTGAAAATATGCAATGTGAATGCATATATAAAATGAGAATTACTCTATTTCTGAGAATAACATAATTATTCTTTCAGTTTTTGTACAAACTGATGTATTCAGTGTGTATGCATGAAAGTATGCAATGTGAATGTATAAAAATGAGAATTACACTACTATAAAAACATAACTATATTCCTTTAGTATTTGGACAAACCAATTTTGTATACAATGGGCATGCATGAAAGTATGCAATGTGAATGCATATATAATGAGAATTACTCTATTTATGAGAATAATATAATTATTCCCCTTCAGTTTTGGGACAAACCGATGTATACAGTGTGTATGTATGAAAGTTTTTAGTCCCTTGAATTTCAACGATTCAGTAGCTTTGTAAGCCAGGAAATACTGGAGGAGCATTTATTCTTCTCCTTTATGTTTCCATTTACTCACAGACGTCTCCATCGTTCTTCAAATGCCAAGCAAAGGCTCTTTTGTTATTATTTTCGCATTGACAGACAGACTGATAAGAGAAATAGAACGTGGATCATCTTCATCACTTCTAATCGTGGACCGTATTCTGAGAGATAACAAGACAAGTAGTTCGATAATGGAGTTTCATGTGTTGGACTTGCATAAAGACTGATTTTCTGTTGATGTGAATGAAATACTGTAAAAGTATTGCACATGTCGTACAAATCCATGCTGTGCAATGCTTTAGTTTGGCTGCACTGTTTGAAGTTTCGGGGGTTTTTTTTCATAAAAAAATTCTTAGTTTCAGTAATTTAAGTTATTACATGTGGGATATACAGTTACTTTGAATTAAACATTTTGCATGTGTGCCGTAATTGGATTACTCGATAGCTTTTCTTCTCTCAATTTCCCGATTTCTTTTCTTTTAAAGCAGTTTCAGCTTTTCAGTTATTACAGGTGCAGTTTACGGTTATCAAATTCAATTAAAACGTTTGTATGAGTGCAACAATTCGCATTCAAACTGATGGTAGTTTAACTCGCACAAATAATCAATCTATTTAGCCGTGATATTTAAGTAGAATTTACATCTTTATATTGATGAAATTCAAATTTAGTAGCCAACGACAATGAAAGTACAACGAAATTATAGTTGCATAACTGACGCAGGGACAAATAGAAAGTTGGAACATAATATTGCTGTATAGCGTATTTCTTTTGTAAGACTTTATTTAAGCCTTGATGTTTATGTAGTATTTACATTTTTAGAGATGAATTTTAGATTTACAAGCCAACGACAGTAAAAGTACAGAAAATTTAAATAAATTGATAGTTGCTTAACGGAGGCAGAGACAAGAAGACAGTTGGGATATAGTATTGCTGTGTTCATATTTCTTTCGTAAGACTTTATTTAAGCCGGGGTGTTTATGTAGAATTTACATTTTTATAGAGATGGATTTTAGAGATTTATTAGCCAACGACAGTAAAAATACAGAAAAATAAAATAAAGTTATAGCTTCTTAACACAAGCGGAGGCAAGTAGACTGTCGAGATATAATATTACTGTATAGTATATTTCTTTCGTAAGACTTTATTTAAGTCTCGATGTTTTTGTAGAATTAACTTTATAGGGATTAATTTCAGATTTACTAGCCAATGACAATAATAGTACTACAAAGCGAATAAAATTATGGGAGTTCAACCCACGTAACAAAGCCTCGGTATTTATATATAAGGGGACTCAGTAAACACTTTTAAAACTAAAAAAATCGACTTTTCAATTCCAATGAATTTAGCTATGATCAGAATGCTATGATTCTGGTAAAGAAACAACAAGAAATATTCGCATTAGTTCGTTCATAATGAAGATTTTTTTGACACTTCATTCAGTTTTAACCCTTTCAGCTTAACTTGAATCACACTTTTTTCAAAATGAGAATTTTAACACTTGCATTGTAATTCTTAAACTGTTACACTTAGACTCATAAAATTTGGAATGAAGTTGAATTATCATTAGACCTTCAAAATAAGACCAAAATTTTGCACAAAAGTAAGAGCTCTATTCAAAAGTTTGAATACAATAAAATAAATTTTGAAAAATCAATTAAGTATAATTAATTATTTCATATTTTTGTGTTACAACTTTAGTTATTTTTTCGTTTAAATTTAAAATATACTCAGTTACTCATTTCAGCCATAACTTTTGCAGAAAATGCATGGGTTTACTCAGAAAGTTGCTCGCAAATTGTCCTTGTAAATATTTGTCTTGTAGATTGAGTTTAAGTAAATTCGTATAAAATGTTACTTAATTTTAAAATATTAACCTAATTTGTCTGTATAGTTTAGAGGGCTCTTAAACACAATTTGAAGTTTCATTGGGATACACAGAAAACTTTTGGTTGGTAGGTAGTTGAATTTGCGCCACACTGGTGAAAATAATGAGTTATTAGCAAACTACAGGATATATAGTTTTTCTAAATTAAGCTGTTTTTATTCTGATTTGATGTTTAAAAGTATTTTAAAGTGCTTAACTAGATTTTACATCTTCATAATATTGAACTGTACATTTACTAGACAATGATAATAGGTGAAAAACAAAGAAACTATCGATAAGAACTGCAAAAAACCCAAATATTGATGAAAATCTATTATAAATCAAATCTCTTGGCCACATCATATTATGGTCAAAATTTATTTCATATTATATTAAAATTTTTGAATAAAGCTCTTACTTTAAATAGGGAATAACTTATTTATGATATTGCTGGTCTTTATAAACTCAATACAGTTTTTGTACATAAATATATATGAGAGATAAGTACACAGATCAGTCGCAATAGAACATTCCTATACACATATTAGATAAAAAAAAGTGCCATTTCTAATAGGTTATATAGCCCTTTTTGGTTTTCCTTTTGCTTAGATCAACTTACGTGCTCATCTTTATAAAATTGAACTGCACAGTTGCTATACAGCAATAAGAGGTGAAAAACAAAGAAAGTATTGATAAAAATCCCTTGCCACTACCTATTGCTGGTTTCCAAAGATTAAATAGGGACTAATTTATTTCTGATTTTGGTGGTTATTTTAAACTCAATACAGTTCGTGTACATAAATATCAGTCGCGGTAGAATATTGCTATACAGGTTTTAGAATTAAAAACGTGCAGTTTCTAACAAGTTATATAGAGTCCTTTTTCGATTTTCATTTCGCTTGGATCAACTTATGTGCTCCAAAATAAAACTAAGCAGATGATAAAAAATAGAATGGAATGAGTTATGGTAATGCCATAGAATCTGGCCGCATGCCAAAGAAAAAGTAGAATTAAGGGAGACGTAGCAAAACATTAATGAGGTGAATTTATCTAAATAAAAAATCGCCAAGCGTAAAATTACCGATGCAAGCAAACATTGGACCAGCAACAACCCCCGATTCTCACAAGTAATCAGCGATGTTAAAGCACATTTAATATCATTAGATCTACAGTCAAAGCCTTCTAAAATCTGAAACTTCTTCGGTAAAAAAAAACAAGCCACGAAGCCATTGTTCGGGTACTTAGCATTCCGACCATGTCCCTGGACAAGCGACAGGGCAATCATTCCTGGTATCTGCTCAGAAACAAAGCCAAAGGAAACCGGGATCTTTCGCTTTCATTTCAACCAGTGCTCACTTAACTCTATGTAATTCGTTCCGAATTTCTGAATCTCTGAGGGAAAAGTCCAGGAACCCTGAATTCATTAGTCACTCGGCAAACGGTTAAGTGCCTTATGCGTACTATGTGTTGCGAATTAATAGTACTTGCTCTCAGCTAAATTAATCAGCATGGGGATTGTTTTCTTGGTCTTTAGGGTGAATTAATGAAGCTTTTTAGAGCTAACCTCTCTGTCCCCATTAAGTATACTAGAGCCCTCACCCTAGTACTTCTTCGTTTTGGCCGGCGATGCTTTTCCCCGTTCTCACACAGCGCAGATATCATTAGACTGCAACCTAGGGAATTGGACGCCACGGTTTGAGTTATGTCTCAATTTAGTACCACGTTAGAATTTTACGTGATTCCAAGTTATTCGTAGCCTAATTAGTTTAGCGGGAGTTTTTTCCCTCTCCCAAGCTTCTTCCAATTGCAGATAGCTGTAATTGCTTGTAGAGGCTGGGGGAAAAACTCGAAGGCCAGTGATCTATAACAATCTCGTCCATCCTGACGTATCAGATCGAACAGCAAATCGTGAAGGCAAATAACGGCTCTCAAATCAAGCGTTTTTCTTGGTGAAGTTGATAAATTAAACAGGAATCGATTCAGTATCTGGGTGGGTAAAAAATGGAGGTGGAAAAAGATTAATTGTTTTTCAATTTTATATTAAAGGCTACTCTTAACTCACGCTTAATCTTCCAAGCGGTTTGGACGAGATACCTAGTCCGTCAAGATCTGACCAATTCTGCTATTGACCAGATATCTCATCATAATATTGCAGATACTTTTACGATGATGAGATAAAGATCTGGTCAAGTTTTTCCTTGATGACGAGATACCTCGTCCACCAAGATCTGATTATGATTTCGCTAATGGTGAGATGCCTCGTCATCAAGATAATGTAGATTTTTTTATGACAAGATCAAGATCTTGTGCGTTTTCTTCTAAAGACGAGATACCTCGTTCATCAAAACCTCGTCTAGACAACCACCAAGTTGCGAAACGTATGAGTGATTTCTTCGAGCCATACAAAAGATTTTTAATGCTATAAACCTTTTAGAATGATCGTGACAGTTTTGAGAATAACGATCAGCCTAACATGCCCTCAACAAGCAAAAGGGAAAAGTGTTGAATTTATAATCAGAATGGTAATGGGAAAATGTGGAGAATTATTTTTAACCCTCCTGGTGGTTGTCTCGACGAAGTTTTTCATCATTAGCAAAATTGACCACATCTTGATGGACGAGATATCCCGGCAATAGAAGAAAACTTATCAGATCTTAATCTCGCCATCATCGAAAAATTGGTAATATCTTGATTACGAGATAAACCACTTGGAGGGTTAATTTATCCGAAGACACTTTTAGTTTCGGTTTAGTTTAAATGGTTCTCGTGGACAATTTGAGTATGACACTCCGCCTCGGAAAAATTTGTATTAAAATTGCTCTAGGTTGAACGACACCTAATTTGTGCTAATTAAATAATTTTAATAGTTAAAACATTAGGTTTCATAAAAACATTGATATATGGAAAAGAACTTAAAATTTGTTAACATCTTAAAGATTATAAGTTGGATCAGAATCGACTACACAACAATCATATCACGCGATTGCTTGTCGAAAACCAACTTTAGAAAGTGTTGTTCGGTTTTATATCGGACGTGGCATTACGGAGATTTTCATCTTTTTTAAGTCTAGTTCTTTCTTCTTTTCATCCATAGCTCAATGGAAAACTGACCACCACTGTCAAGATTTTGTCAGTGTTGTGAACATGGAGTGAGTCCATTGATCACAATTTATATTTAGATCTCTGTCTTGAAAGGGTGTGAATCTCAAATACATTCGACACATACTATTCACTCTTGGACATCTAAACGTAACACTCTTCGTATCTGTCTCCAGGCAATTTACATAACTCCATCAGCGCTCAGAAAAATTGTCAATTGTGACTAATCCAGAATCTTAACAAAAAAGATCCAAACGGGGAAAATTTGCCAAAACTGCTTAATTTGTGATCGGCTGATTTTTTCCTCTTTTCATCCATAGTTCAATGGAAAAATTTAGCCAACCCCTGATGAAATTCTGTCAGTTTCTGAATTCATTGATCACAATACCGATAGGATGATTAACTCAAATATCCCCCCCGCATACTATTGATTCTAGAACATCTAAATATAATAATAATCGTGTTTGTGTTCAAGCAATTAAAATAACTACGTCAAGGCACAGAGAAACTTATGACCAACTCAAAACTTTAACAAAACAGAGCTAAAATCTACCGAAAGTGCTTGATTTATGAACGGTAATTTTCATAGTTCACCAATAAAATAGTTCACCAATGGAAAAAACTACTGAGAGTTATACGAGTGCTCGGAACATGGAATGAATTCACTGAGCATGATTTGTATGGAGAATCCTATCCCAAAGTGTGTAAGGCTCAACTTTTTCACACGCATATTATTCACTCTAGGATATACTAGGGCTA
Organism: Meta bourneti; assembly: GCA_933210815.1. Classification (NCBI taxonomy): domain Eukaryota; kingdom Metazoa; phylum Arthropoda; class Arachnida; order Araneae; family Tetragnathidae; genus Meta; species Meta bourneti. The sequence continues at coordinate 85,007,053 of OW119934.1, forward strand.
ATGTATAATATAAACAGTGTCAACCGTTGGAAAATGGGCCAAAAATTGCTTGATTTAAAATCGGCCAATTTTTTCGCTTTGCATCCATAGTACCATTGGGAAAAAACTCTCCACCACTGACAAAATTTTGCCAGCGTTTTGCACATGGAGTGAATTCATATTTAGAGCTGTCCCAAAAAGTGAAAAATTCAAATATTTCCCACACATACCATTGATTCTAGAACACATAAATGTAACACTATCCGTCTGTCTCCGGGCAATTAAAATAACTACGTCGTCATGGCCCAGAAAATCTTACGACCCATCCAGAACAATAACAAAAAAGAGCCAAAATCTGCCGAAAGTGCTTGATTTGTGATCGGTTAATTTTTTCCTCTTTTCATCCATAGTTCACCAATGGAAAAAAACTACTGATAGAGTTATACGAGTGCTCGGAACATGGAGTGAATTCACTGAGCATTATTCATATGGAGAACCCTATCCCGAAAGGGTGTAAAGCTCAAATATTTCCCCCACAGGATCATTTTTATCGGAGAATAAAGACCTCGTTGGTGGCACGATCCACTTTACACTATCGATGATACTCTAAGGCACGAGATTTCATTTGTTTCTGAACGTTCCGCTCGCCGAGTGATAAAGCACGCAGATATCGTAAAGAAAGAGCCCCTGAAAGGAAGACAAGAAATCTCTTGAAACTTACCACATACATAGGTACTAGTAGGTGTCACAGCGAGAAAATCTTAAGCGCCTTTTCATCTACACTTCAGGCGGAATTGTTCTTTCCCGACATTATATTTCGGCTTGTCATGGAGATTTTTTGTTTACTTTTTTCTTACTCTGTCGGAACTTTATTGCACGGTCCGCAAAAGAAACTGGAGTGTGAGACTTCCCTAGCTTTACGACGGGTTTTAAAACTAAAACGTAAGTGATTCGGTTAATGTTTTTTTCTTCGTTGAGGCTTGTGAAGCAATGCGTGGTGTCTAATCTCCTATGTTGACTCTCTGCGTAATTGCTTCGGGCAGAAATGTTTCTTTTGGACGTGGAGGAGTTTTTTTGTTAATAAATGAAAAGGTTTCCCTTGTGTGTGTGCATGAAAGGTATTTTTAAGCTGTGATCATGATACCACGAAACAAAAGAAAGTTTTATTGTTTTTCGTCGTTATTTCAGTTTCATCTTAAGTAGTATGTAGATTTAACAGCTTTCTCTTCGATGCAAAATATAGTTTTGTGTGTATGAATATAGACACACCGGAAACAAATCAGTATAAGAGGCATTTTCTGTCAAGCTAAATGTAGGTGGCGGTAGTGTTTGTTAGTAGTGGCGGTAATATGATGTTTCCTGTGCGTATTCTGAATTTGACGTCAGTTGGCTTGTTTTTCGAATACGATTTCACCACTTCGACAATAAAAATTCCAAAGAATGAGTTTCATATTGGTATATGTTAGTTGATTGGTCAACACTAGTTAAGATTAATCGCCAAACGTTCTTACAACGGCGATAAACAACATTTTAAGTTACCCTATATGTATTATGAGAGAGTGTTGATACAGGAGAGTAAAATATTCACAGACCATTTGGTTTGTTTATTTTACACTGAAAATACCTCTCACAAGTTTTCAAAAATACACAATACTTTAAACGAAACCGTTCTTGATTTCCTATGATCAAATGTTGTTTAGCAGTTATGCAATGGTGACTAACAATTCAAACGTTTTTATTGTAATCACCAAGATTACACAAATAACAGCTCTCCTTGGAAAATTTTCAATGCCTTTATCAGTAATCGCAGAGGGGTTGTTAAGCTACTTGTATTATAATTTCACATCTAAAGAATATCATGGTATCTTGTGGTAATAAATTAATGGATGGATTAATTTATTACCACAATTAATTTTCTGACGGGCTAGCATTTTAACCATTGACCTTCATTACAATTAGTCATATATTCAATAAGACGTTTATATTAGAACTGTATTGGTACAACCCATACTACAATTATATTTTACAATGGTGACTATAACAATTTGGTTGTAGATTTCGATACTTAGTGTTACACCTAAATAAACTAAAGTGAATAGTCTGTGAGGGAAGCATTTGAGCTTTACACCCTTTCGAGAGAGGTCTTCAAGCCCCCTCCGTTGGCGTGGCGTTGAAGTTTTGAAAGGGGGTGACAGCTCAGATGTTGGCCTCGTCATCTGACTGTGGTTCAAAATTGTGAAGTGTTGTCCTCGGATCTTTCCTTTCGGGATTGATCTCGGACCGTAGCCAATAGCCAGTTGTGTTGCTCCAGTGCGACGTAAATTCAACTACCTACTTACCCACACAGCCCCAGCCAATTTTGTTTTCTATTGGTGAGCTACGGATGAAAGGCAAAAAATTAGCGCACAAATTAAGCAGTTATCACAGGAATTTGCCGGCTCTCTTTTGTTGAAGTTCAGAATCTGTTGCAATTTTAAATTTTTCTTCGTTTTTACGTTTTCCGTAGTTATTACTTCTATATCCAGCATCTTAGGCAATAGCCCGTTGTGTTGCTCCAGTGTGACGTTAATTGAAAATACCAATACCAATACCAGCATCTTAGTGGGCCGCGATAGCCCGGTTGGAAGAGTAACGGATAAGCAACCGGAGGGTTGCGAGTTCGAATCCAACCCAAAACTGTCGTGTACAAAGGGGGCTGGAGCACTTTAAATCTGTCGTGGCCTCAAATGTCCTAACGTTGGCTTGGTGTGGAAGTTTGGAGAGTGGGGTGCCAGCTCAGGTGTGACCTCGTCATCTGACCGTGGTTCAAAATTACGTTCTTGTGTCCTCGAATCTTTCCCAATAGCCAGCTGTGTTGCTCCAGTGAGACGTTAATTAAATACCCACCTACCTACCAGCATCTTAGTAATCGTTAACTATAAATTCAAAACTTCGTGATGCAATAATTTCGACCAGCTCGACAATACAGTATGCACATGTAGATGCCAATTCAGCCCAATAAATGTAAAATGTGAAAAACTCAAGAACTCCTCTCTTACGCAGCTCTTTCAATATCCAAGGTTACCACAAATATCTTAGATAACTAGGACTAGAAAAAGTACCCTCGGTGTCCGAATAGTTAAGAAGTGAGCTCGCGTGGTCACATCATCTTTTTTGCGTTCATCGCTTCACATTCCCATTTATTTGAACACTTAGTCTCCTGAGACATAAGAAAAAGTTACTTAGTTGTCAGGAGATATAATCAATTCTGCCGGTAGGCTTCCGTTGCCGACAGGGCGACGAGTTTGAGATATTCCGTCTGGAAAGCAAGCAAGGGACACGACGGCTGGAGATGTTTTAGAAATAACATGGCCAATTGATACTTCATCTTGTATCAATTGGCCATGGTATTCAAGCCTACATCTTCATCTGTAGGCTTGAATACTAGGATGAAATGGATGCGTTTCTTAACACTCCAAGTGTTTTCGACGAGTTATCTCGTTCATCAAGATCTGATCATTTTTGCTAATGAGACAAGTTATAGCGTCATCAAGATATTGCCGATTTGTTTATGATGATGAGATCAAGATCTGATCAGTTTTATTCTAATGACGAGATATCTCGTCCATCAAGATCTGCCTCATGGTTTTCCTAATGACTAGGGTGCCGCCGTTGCTTAGTGGGTATGCTCACTGCTCTAGCAACCTTCTAGTTGTATGCAGCGCAGGTTCGATTCCTGTCAGGAGCATTCCTCTCTGGGTGTATTTCTCTCTTCAGTGTCAGTAAAACTTCATTGTGTGTGTCTGTCTATAACTTGATATTGTACGTCTTGTGTCTGGCGCAGCATGGCCAAATATGCTCTTGAGCTATAAATCTCAAAACCAACCAACCTAATGACGAAATATCTGGTCAAGACATTAACCAGGAGGGCTAAATAGCTACATCTACAATTAGTCATTTTATGATGGTATGTTGTTCGTTTAGCAGGTATCAATCATGGAATTATAATGGTATATAATGAAGATATAAGATGGGAAAACTGTATTTGAAATAGTTAGACTAATTGTTATTCTGTAGAAACCTCAATGAAGGCTTGAATTACTCAGTGAAATGGATTTGACTCTTCAATAGCTGAAGTGTCTCATCAGTAATGTGGTATGCAAAAAGCTTGAGATTATCATCATGGAAACATGTGATGGGTATACGAGGCAGGGAATTGGTTTTGAAATAGTTTGACCAATTGCTATTGTGAAAATTTGAATACTCAGTAGAATGGAGTCGCGCTTCTTAAATAGATGAAGTGTCCATCAATTGTATTTGGGATGTCATGGAAAATTTTGAGATTATCCATCAAGAAAATTGAGACACCGTTATCAGACAAATATAAATATGGAGATAAAATTCTAATAGCTTCATAATTTAGGAAAAAACCTATATTCTACAGATTCCATGGAAATTAATTATGTACAAAAATTATAAATCTACCGTAAATAATGCTCAACTTTTGCATCAAGTGAAACCAAAACAACATCCGCTTTGGTATGTAGAGAACGTCCGTCAGTCAACCAAGCTGTTGTACTGAATAACGATCCCACTTTCAGTTGATAGGATGCTAAACACGTTTAGCTAAGAGAAAGAGTAAGCCAACGAGCCCTACTTGAACTCTTCTATTGATCTGGAAAGAACATCGCGTACTTGAAGTGCTCATTTGCGTCTCTAAGCACCTTCAGCCGCTGAATTCCTGAACACACCCATTTGTTTCGATTGTTAACTGAAGCGCTCGATCCACTAGTGCTAGTTGCAATATCAGATATGAGGATTGTTGGATTTGGCAATATTAGCTCTCTCTCTCTCTGCATTTGGTGTGGAATTTATCATGGGATTGTTTTGAGACGCATTAATTTATGAATGACATCTGTGGCTCGCAAACTTTAGGTATTGCTCTTCCCTGTTACGAAAAAGCCCATTACTCAAATTGCTGAAGCATCAACTTGTTTTCAAAAGTTAGCTCATAAGGATGCCCACTTCAATTAAAGTCTTTTGGCTTTGTAGTTAGCAATATTATAAAATGCACATGTAAATTGTTGGTACATGATCGTACTCTAAAGGTTATTGGCGAAATACATACATTTGTTTCGATTGTTAACTGAAGCGCTGGATCTACTAGTGCTAGTTGCAATATCAAATATGAGGATTGTCGGATTCTTCAATATTGACCCTCTGCATTCGGTCTGGAATTTATCAAGGGATTATTTTGAGACGCGTTAATTTATGAATGACTTCTATGACTCGCAAGCTTTAGGTATTGCTCTGCTGTTACGACAAACCCCATTACTCAAATTGCTGAAGCATCAACTTACTTTCTTCAACAGTTAGCTCACAGAACGTGCTTTGATATTTCCTTACCTGTGTTTGTTTGTAACATTATATAATGCGATCGTTAAGCAAGGATTTTTGAGCTCCTAATACTAGATAAACGGATTGGAATTTTCTCTGCTTTTCACAAACCAAAATGCTTCGGGGGACATATACAAAGAACGATATAGCCAAATATGCGGTATAACGAGGAGCTATTATCCGTGAATTACGTTCAAATTTTCAAGAATGGTATTTTAGTGAAGCACAGATAATAATTTGAATAAGAAAATAAAAAAGAATTTTTGATGAGACAGAGGAACAGTTCCTTAACTTTTCCAAACAAATTTTTCTCTTCCTTAAGAGAAAAAAATAAGGTGTTTAATTTGTTAGAAGTGAAAAGAACCGAAAATTAAAAATGTATGTCTTTTGTCAATCAGCAAAGAACGAAAAATGCCCCATTTCTAACTTAGCAAATTAGTCTAACCTGCAGACAATAAATCTACGTTTCAAAAATTACCCACACTTGAATCAGTTTTCTTATAGTGCTTCACCTTACCTTTCCAACAGAGCATATGTAAGGTGAATCAAAAATTTAACACTCCTCTTAAAATACATCATCCTTCAGTATCATTTACATAAATGCATGCAAATTTAATGCAAAAACTTCATTCAAATTTGAATTCAGTTCCAGTAGAAATTTTACGTTTGAAAATTAACATAGAGCTTTCTTTGAGTATAACGAAGAAATTGAAGAAAAATTTGTCTTCAGAAACTAGTTTTGGGTGGATTATCATACTGACAAAAGATAATGCTCGTATCAGTATTTCCAGTACACCTTTTCTAAAGCACGAAAATTTTTATGTTCGAGAATGTAGTTTTGAAGTTTCTAAAACTGTGGATGTTTTGAGATAGGTTTGAAATATAATTAATGTTCCTTTCAAAATAACGTTCCGAGCGTGTTTTTTTTTGCGACTGCGTCTTCTTTGTTAATGATTTGTTTTCATTTTACATAATGCAATCAGATACTTAAAGTTTTCAGCTGTTAGATTCCACTTAGTGAGTCTTAACAATGAATGAAATGAATTGTAATTCAAATTTATACGCAATCTCTAAGTCTAGATATTTTACGCTGTAATAGTTGAAAGACAGAATACATAAAAAGTAAGCTTTCGCAGCACATTTATTTTAGTTATGTTTCTAGGGTATATGAGTTTAGCAAATATTTCAAAACTTTTTTGAATTTTCTTAAACTTCAGTCAACTTAAACTGTCTACCCATAAAATATATTTATTTAGTGAGAAACACACTCAAAATTTTTTTAAAGGTCATAATATTTAAATTCAAGAAATCTTTAAAAGTTTCTATAGTTAACCCTCCAAGTGGTTTCAAAGGGATATCTCATTCACGATCTAACCAATTTTGCTTATGACAAGATATCTCAAGATATTGTTGATTTTTTATTTTTTGACGAGATCAAGATCTGGTCATTTTTTCTAATGCTGAGTTATCTCGTCCATCAGGTTCTAGTGAGTTTTCTACTGACGAGATATCTCGTCTAAACAACCACCAGGAGGGTTAAACCCTCTAATATATGAGCATCGATGATAAAAGAAACAATAAGCAAATATGTTTTAGAGTAGTTAAGTCTATTACAACTATTACACTCAATCATTTTTATAATTAATTTAATAGGTGTTCAGAATGACTTACAGATTTAATAGCAGAATTGGAGAAAACTAGTTATCTCTATTCGGATTTAGAATATATAGATAATTTATTAGATAATTTCTAATAACTGCACGTCTCAATCTTATTATCAGCTGTGGTTCGATATCATTAAATTACACCTAAGGATATCCACTAATATAGAAAAAACTTTATGGATTTTAAAAGATAACATGTTAAAAATATAATTAAATTTATAACTTATATTAGGACGAGAGTATAAATGAATATTCAATACATAAATCAACCTAATTATACTTCCTCGTAATACTTTAACGAGTAGTGACAAATTTAAAATATTTCACTGGTACTGAAATATTTTATGCAAAATTTCATCAATTAATGAAGGTATATGCAATTTAAAGTTCAGAAAAATGCATGCACAAAATTAACGATGAATTTTTTTCGAAGTTCTAATAAATCGCAATAAGAATAGAAGTCTACAGATGTTTATAAATTGTGGCAGAAATATTAAAAATCTATCAAAGTTAGATTTAACTAAAAAGAGTATTTTATCGACACAATGAAAAAAATTCATTTTCCTTCATTTTTAACGAGTAACCTGGAACTGAATTTATAATAAATGAATTTAACCCTCTGAATCATTCAAACGTATATATCCGTTCTACAGCTTGCAGTCTTTGCATGATTTCTAACAGGTTTGACCTCATTCACCAATAAAATGCTTCCTAGGATTCCTTCAACCAGTCGAAGTGATTCTTATGGCATAGGCTAAGAGATATGTAGGGTAAAGCAATACTACACTACTCGGAAATCTCGTGAGGCTCAGAGGGTCAAATATATCTGTACCTTGGCAGAAATAGGCCAATGTCCGAATTTAGTAATTTTGAGTAATGTTCACAAATCACTTCGAGGCTAAGACTGTTATAATAGAAAAAGTGCCAATACCCTTCTGTCAATACATTAACCATCCTGGTGGTTGTATCGACTAGGTACCTTGTTCATCAAGTTCTGACCAATTTTGCCGATAAAGAGATATCTCGTCATCAAGATATTACCAATTTTTTATACGACATCAACATCTGGCAAGTTTTCTTCTAATGAAGAATTGTCTAGTCCAACAAGATCTGGTCAGTTTTCTTCTAATGAAGAGTTGTCTAGTCCAACAAGATCTGGTCAGTTTTGTCCTAATGTAATGATTACAAGATGGAGTGACGAGATACCTCGTCGAGACACCACCAACCAACCAGGAGGGTTAATAAACAAGACATCTCGCCATTAAACGAAAACTGGCCGGATGTTGATCTCGTCTTCATAAAAGTATTGGAAATATCTTGATGACGAGATATCTCGTCATTAGCAGAATTGGTAAGATCTTGATGGAAAGGATATTTCGTGGAAATTACTTGGAGGATTAAGAAATAATCTGAACATTGGAAAGTACTTTTTACGCTACATTCATAATTAAAAATATAAAAATTACTAAATCAGGTGCTATCAGGAAATTGAGAGACTGACATCGGACCTTTTTTCTACCGAGATACAGATACATCAACCCAACAAGTGTTTTCGACGAGATATCCCGTCCATGAAGATCAGAGCAATTTTGCTAATGACGATATATCTCGTCCATCAAGATCTGGCCAATTTTGCTAATGACGATATATCTGGTCTCATCAAGATACTGCGTATTTTTTGATGATGTCGAGATCAAGATCTGGTCAGTTATCTTGGAATGACGAGATATCGCGTCGAGACAACCACCAGAAGGGTGAAGTACAATAAAAAGTATTGGCATTTCGGCAGTATTATTTTAGGGGAATAAAAATAAACCTTTTCATTTTTAAGTACCATATATACTTAGATCACATATTCCCATTCGGATATTTGAATAAAATAAATACGCACATGCCCTAATACCGGACTCGCAAAATATTCCTTCAAACATTTATGCGAGCTCTTTACATATTGTACCTAAAAATATCCAACGGACCTCATTTAATCTAAATGTTTTAAATAATGCGATCATATGTATGCTGCGCCCAAACCGTGGAAATAAAACCCTTCTATAATATCGCTCGGCGATAAAGTCTCAAACCTTCTACATATGTTGTGGAGGTTGCATTCATGCAAGGAATCTAACCACTTCAACCCGGTTTCGATCCTTAGATTTTTCCATCTTTAGGGGTAGTCGAAAATCAGCCTCTGCAGTCGTCTTTCTGGGCTGAACACAAGCACTCGGTGAAAAGCATTTTCTCTATGTGCCCGTGTCTTTCACTGATAAAAAATAGATTTTTTGCGAGGGCTTTCCGTTTAAAATGCAAATACAGGATTGGATTTCTCGTTATTTTTATGCCGCGAGTCTTACTCTCCAAGGTTTTCAACGGATTTATTTATTTATTTATTTGGTTTTTTCTACTTTCACAATCTCGACGCTTTATGCCCATCAGAGACCGAGATTCTGCGGTTAACATTTGATTCGAAAATCAAGTAAGCGATGCTAAGAGGGAAAAAATGGGTAAGTTCGGCGGTAATCTACTTTCTTTTCGGGGCTGGTGCTGCTTTTTTTGCGTGAAGAAGACAACGAGTTTTGAGCATGTTGGAATGTTAGGCTCGTTTCTTTCTGCAATCCAATGACTGGTGACATGCGATTTAACGACTTAAGAGGTTGAAACATAGTGGATGATACTGGAAATAAAATATAATTAGAAAATGTTTATTTTTTAATTCACAACCTTGGCGCTTTATGCCCATCAGAGACCGCATTGGATTCCAAAATCAAGAATGTGATGGTAAGAGGGGAAATGAGTAAGTTCGCGATAATCTACTTTCTTTTCGGGGCTGGTGCTGCTTTTTTTGCGTGAAGGACACAGCGGGTTTTGAGCATGTTCGAATGTTAGGCTTGTTTCTTTTGTGCAATCCAATGACTGGTGACTTGTGATTTAAGGAATTAAGAGGTTATAACACAATGGGTGTGTTATTGGAAATAAAAATAATTAGAAAATGTTTCTTTATTTTTAATTCACAACATTGAAGCTTTATGCTCATCAGAGGCAACATTGAATTCGAAAATTAAGAAAGTGATGGTAAGAGGGAAAATATCCACGGAAATCTTTCTTTTCGGGTCTAGTACTGCTTTCTTCCGCAGATATTATCCTTTGTCTTATCGAATAACCCACCACCACCTGCACTTTATTCAGACACATCCTCATCAATCAAAATTTAACAATTTTTAAAGGACTTTATTTTCATAATATTGATGATATAGTTTATGAAAATAGGCCTCAACAAATGTCAGAAAGGGTTCTGGACCATAGGTGTCTCAACAAGTCTTCCCTTTATTTTATCGAATAACTCACCACCATCTGCATTCCATTCACAGACCCACCTCACCAATCGAAACGTAACAACATGAAATTGCTTTATTTCCGTAATATTGATGGTAAAATTTATGAAAAGGGCTTCAACAGATGTCAGAATAGGTTGGGGATCGCTGGTCTCAGATAGTCTTCCGCTGATATTACCTTTGTCTTATCGAATAACTCATCATCATCTGCACTCCATTCACACACGGATCATCACAAGTCTAACCCCATTGGAATGTAACAATTTTTAAGTAGTTTTTCGTAATATTGATGGGTATAATCTATGAAAATGGGACTCTACAAATCTCAGAAAAAGTTGGGGATATCTGGTCTGAGCGACAGTTTTCCGCGGATATTACCCTTTCACTTATCGAATAACTCGCAACCATCTGCACTTTATTCACAGAAACGTCCCCACCAATCGACAATTTTAAATTATTTTAGTTTCGAAATATTGATTGCATAATCTATGGAAATTTGTCTCCACAGATGTCAGAAAAGGTTGGGGACCATCTGTCTCAATGACAGTCTACCCTTTGTCTTATCGAATAACTAACCACCATCTTCACTCCATTAGCAGACGCATCATCGCAAGTCACACCCCATCGAAATTCAACAATTTTAAACTTTTTACTTTATTTTCGTAATAGGGCATAATTTATGAAAATGGGCCTCCACACGTGTCAGAAAAGGTAGGACAGATCACTCACTGATTTCAGCCACAATCTTCCGCGGCCCTTTGTCTTATCGATTAACTCACCAGCATCTGCACTCCATTCATACTCATTCTCACCAATCTAAATGTAAAAATTTTAAGAAATTTTATTTTGGTAATAGTGATGGCATAGAATCTGTGAAAACTGGCTTTCACCGATGTCAGAATAGATTGGGTGACAACCCTTTGTTTTCAATGAGTCTTCCACGAATATTAAATTACTCTTTGTCTTATCGAATAATTTACCAATATCTACAATGCATTCATAGACACATACTCACCAATGGAAATGGGAACCGGGAATTTTAAAAAATTTAATATTATTACAAATAGCTAGTATTTTCTCTCTTAATCTTGATGTTGAATTTTTAAAAAATGAAAATGGATCACCAAGGCTATGAATGTAAGAAAAATTTGAGGACTTATACGATCACTACCTTTGTCTTATCGAATAACTATCTGCACTCCATTCACAGACGCATCATGACAAGTCACACTACACTGGAATGCAACAATTTTAAAGTACTTTATTTTCATAATATTGATAGCATAATCGATGAGAAAGGTCCTCAACAAATGTGGGAAAAGTTTGAGGATCGCTAGTCTCAGCGACAATCTTCCATGGTTATTACCCTTTGTCTTATCGAATAACTCATCACCATCTGCACTCCATTCACCGACACATCCTCCCCATTCGAAATGTTGCAATTTTAAATTACTTTATTTTCGTTATATTGACGCTCCTTCGCAGATGTCAAAATAAGTTTGGGACCATCTGTCTCAATCACAGTCAACCTTTTGTCTTATCGAATAACTTACCACTATCTGCACTCCATTTACAGACGCATCATGACAAGTCACACCACATTGGAATTCGACAATTTTAAAGTACTTTATTTTCGCGATATTGATGGTATAATCTATGAAAAGATAAAGATGGTATAATCTATGTCAGAAAAGGTTGGAGAGATCGCTAGTCTCAGCGACAGTCTTCCACGGATATTACCCTTTGTCTTATCGAATAACTCACCACCATCTGCACTCCATTCACAGACCCATCCTCGCCAGTCACACCCCATCCGAATCGTATTTGTAGTCCGACACCTCGTAGTCGAATCAGAATTCCCCGCCCACACGGTATTATAACAATTACCGAGCCGGGACCGTTCCCCCGAAATTTTATGAATGGAAACCCCGAGCCGATAGATTTCCAACACTAATCGTCGGACTCCATCATGCAAGTGCGATGAAAGTTCTCGGCCACACGAACCTGTGACATGTAAATGTGTTGAGCCAACACGCGAGTACGACAGATGGTTGTTCAAGAGCCTGACTCCCCCACTACCCTACCCCACTTTTGCGAAATTCCTAATGTGATAGGAGGCTGACGCACAATATCAGGTATCCAGTCGGTAGATGACGCATTTATACCATGCCACACACCAGAGGTGCTGGAATCCGACTAACTTATTCATATTCATTTGTAAGGATAGGTGCATTACATTAGTTCCCTCTCGCCCACCATTACAGAAGAGGGAGACTGAGTGGTCAGAGAACTGGCGACGTAATATTGGGTACTCGGATTGAGATTCCCATGCAGGTACTCCTATAAATGGATAGCTCCCGTGTCTGAATGAGATTACGGAGATTTCCCTTTAGAGGTATGGCAGTGCTTGCGGTCATAATTCATACTTCGCTAACCGTTGGATCTATTTACCAGTTGTGTGTGTGTGAGTGATAAATGTTTTTGCTCCCCAAACATTCAAACCTTCAGGTGTATTTAATGATGGATAAAGTCGTGTGAAACGAGTTGGTTCGTGGTGGCCACGAAAGGGCAACCGTTTGGTGCTTCACTTTGGTTTATTCAATAAGTGCCGATACATGGGAGCATAAATAAATTAGTTGATTCTTTCGAGATTTGAATTACTGTTTCATTAAAGTTGATTTTTTATTTTTCTAAAATAAGAGTAATTTCTAAAATAAGACCATTATTTCGAGACTTAATTTTACTATTTCATTAAAGTTAATCTACATTTTTTCTAAAATAATAGAAGATTTTTTTTTATTAAAATTGTGCGTTAGGTGATTTATAATGGGCCACAAAAGGTTTGCCTCTTTAAGCTTTATACTTGTTTATTTAGTAAGTGCATATGAATGTGAGCTACAAATAAATAAATTCGTTCTTTTGGGACCTAATTTTACTATTTTATTAAAGTTAATCAATTATTTTTCTAAAATTATAGAAGATTGTCTTATTAAAATTGTGCGTTAGTTGGTTTACAATATGACCACAAGAGAGGTCGACCATTTTACACATGCTTCATATTTCTTTATTTAGTAAGTGCATATACATGGAAGCCACAAATAAATTAATTAATTCCTTCGAGATCTAATTTTGCTATTTTATTGAAGTTAATCTATTATTTTCTAAAATTATAGAAGATTGTATTATTGAAATTGGGCGTTGGTTTGCAAAGCGGCCTCGAAAGGTCGACCTTTCTGTGCTTCATACTTGTTTATTCAGTAAGTGCATATACATAGCAGCTACAAATTATAAAAAATTTAAATTTATTATTTCTTTAAAGTTAATCTATTATTTTTCAAAAATTGTAGAAGATTGTACTCTTATGAGAGGCATTTTCGGAAAAGTAAAATGTAGGCGGTGGTAGTGTTTCTTGTACGTATTTCGAAAGTGATGTCACTTGGCTTGTTTTTTAAATAAGATTTCAGCACGCGGATAATAAAAATTCCAAAGAATGCATTCCGAATTTATATGATAGTTGATGGGAAGGGCCAATTACATTAAATGCCAAACGTCACCAAAACCTTCGCTTTCCGTTTACTTTGGTTTGCACTTAAAATCCCTCATAAATTATTTTGAGTATTATTTTTTGTCAATCAATCAAAATGATTCATATCAGTCAGTTTGGCAAAAAATATTTCCTTCTACGTATTCTCAACATGATGTCACTTGGCTTTTTTTTTAAATACGATTTCAGCACGCCGTTAATGAAAATTCCAAAGAATGCATTCCGAATTGATATGATAGTTGATTGGGCAGAGCCAATTATATTAAATGCCAAGTGTCACCAAAATGGGGATAAATTACATTTTAAGGTAATCCCGATGTGTATTATACACGAGCATTTGGGTAACGGTAGTAAAATCTTCGCTTTCCGTCTACTTCATTTGTTTTACACTTAAAATCGCTCATAAATAATTTTCAGTATTAGTTTTTGTGAATTGATCAAAATGATTCCCAATTTTTCGTAAGTTTGGCAAAAAAATGTTTTCTTGGTGTGCCATAGAATTTTATTAGTCAGTTTGTATTAATTGTATGAGCCCGTTGTTAATGAAAATTCCAAAAATGCATTCCGAATTGATATGATAGATGATTGATCATAGTAAATTAGAGTAAATAGCGTCACCAAATCGATGATTTTAAGGTAACCCCGGTATATATTACGGTGACGGTAGTTAAACCTTCGCTTGTTTACATTTGAAATCCCACTAATCAATAATTTAGAGTATTATTTTCGTAAATCGATTAATGATTCCTATTTTTTTGTCAGTTCGGCAAATTTTTTTTTTCGTGTGACGCAGAATTTTAGTAATTAGTTTATGCCATGAAAAGGAATTGAAAATCGTTGCTGTGCAGAATGAAGATAGTCTTTTTAATGAAAGAAGAGTAAAGAAAACACGTAAACTGTTCCACAATTTAGCACATTCACAAATAAAGTGACTTAACATCACACATGCGGAATTTAAATCACGTATCGCACCGTTCTGAAAATATTAAAGACTGAATTTTTAATTTTTACACCGTTTCCGAAATCTACGTTGCTTTCCGCTTTATTGATGATTACATCGAATAAATAAACGCATTGATGAATATGGATGAGGATTAACCAAAGAGTATGATAATCACTTTAATTGATAATTAAACTTCTTTTCCAGAGAAAAGAGTAAAATATCTGTTGGATGAGAAAACTTGGTGTTGGAACTAATATGCATTGAACTCTCCGAAGCCGAAACTGTTTAATATTATTTAAGAGCTCTGTGGAAAAAATGATTATTCAAGTTACGGAGATGAATTCTTTGTTGTGGGATTAAGTTATCGTGCTTTTAATACAGTCGCAATATAAATATTTTGATGTGCACTTTTTGTGTGCCGCTGTATGGATGAATTGCGTGGATCTTGTTACATTAATTGTTTAATGAATGTTAGGTAAAATTTACTTAAACATGTACGTTTTTAAATCAATTCACATATTTTTGAAGCAAATGGCGTTGTTTCGATGAAAGTCCATTGTTTTTGAACGCTAAACATATTTTTCGTGGTTATAATGCCTAACTCTCCTGGTGGTAGTCTCGACAAGTTATCTCGCCATTAGCAAAATTGGTCAGATCTTAATGGACGAGATATCTCGTCGCACTCGGAGGGTTAAAATAAAACATTAAAATTACCCGTTTTTATTGCTGTGAATGTATTAGGATCTCAATATAAATATCATGCTATGCATTTTTTATTTTTGCGTGCCTCTGTATAGATGAACTGCAGAGATCTTGCTACATTAATCTTATAATGAATATTAAGATGAATGCAAATGCTTTAATTAATTCAAATATTTTAGCGAGGTGTTTTAAGCTTGGCAGAAAGTTTATTTCTAATTATTATAAAAACAGTTTTACGTGATTATAATCTTGAAATGAAAAGTAAAATTCTTATTTTAATAGGATAAAAAGATCCATTTCACGCATTGCAATTAATGTGGATTCAAAGAGGCTTAGTATACTAACATTAATCAATTATATTTTTGACAGTATAGTTGCAAGTTGCAAAAACTTGATAATATTAAAGACGATAAAATCTTAACGAATTCTCTGAATATACCTTATGTTCATACCAGTATTTTTTATGTTTCTATTAAAATTGTCATTCATATTAGGTATATCAGTTTCCTGTCATAATACGAACATGCTTGAGAAACTAACATTAATTAATTATACTTTCAATAGTATAGTTACCAGTTTCAGAATAACTGACAATATTAGGGAAGATAACATTTTAACGGATTCCAAGACTTATATTCACACCAGTATTTTTACATTCTATTAAAATTGTTATTCGTATTACGTAGTTCAGTTTCTATTCATAGTACATGGAAATTAATTCGAGGGTTAAGTTCATTCTAGTAGGTGAACTGGATTTTCAATGAGTGATAAAAGCATTAAAATCTTGCGAAGATGAAGAATGTTTTATTCATTTACATGTTTCGTTGAGTGTTATCTTTAAAATAAGGATTATAATACAAATTAAATGCTTACTTAGTTCTCGCAAAAGCAAAAGATAATTCGTGCTCGAAACAAAGACTTTTCGTGATGGCAGTCTCGTGTTTTGACAAAATACAAATTAACACTTTTAAAATGCAAAATTTCAAAGTAATCAATTTACTAAAACAAATCAAGGCTGTTTACGTGCAAAGAAAGGAAAGCGCGATTCAGTTTTCAGATTCATTCTATTTATAAATCTAGAACCTGTCTTCATATTACAACTCAAACTCTTATGCTTCAAATATACGAATTCCAGTACGAGACAAATTAAGAATCAGACATTCTTAGATAGTATTTAAATGACTGATTATATAGCAACACTTTAGCTTCGTTGCTTACATAACGCAAGTATGCAGTCCCACCATAAACACCACCATATTTCTCTGTCGAATCTCTTCACAATTGATTGATCTGATAAAAATATATGATAACTAGTATAAGAAACCAAGTAATTTCTGATGGGAATAACTCTATTTATCAAAATAAAAATAAATATCTATTCGAGAAACTTAAATGTAGTTAATTTATTAAAACGAATCAAAGAATCAATCTTTCTAGACGAAAAAAGAAAGTCGATTCATTTTGTAGATTCATTGATTTTATTTATAAATCTAGAACCTATATTCATATTACAACTAATCGATGTTGTCTGCCTTGAGTTTAGCCAAATTTGGCCCTCCTACCATAAAACAATACAACCAATCATATTACTCCAACTAAAGTTCTTTCTCAAAATACACAAGCTGCAATATGAGACAAGTAAAGAATCGGACTTTTCAGACAGTATCTAGTTGACTGATAACCTAGCAACTTCAGCTCCGTTACATAACGCAAGTATGCAGTCCCACCAATAACACCACAACCAAAGCGGTGCGAAAACCTTTACTAAATCAACCTAAGTTCTTACAACTCAAGCTCTTGCTTATCAAGTATACGAGCCCCAATATGAGACAAATAAAGAACCGGAATTTTTAGACAATATCTAAAAGACTGATAGCACAGCAACTTCAGCTCCGTTACTTACATAACACAAGTATGCAGTCCCATGAATAAACCCGCAACCAAAGCGGTAAGAAAAACGCACTCAATGAACTCAAGCTCTTATCAAATATACGAGCCACAGTAGAATTGAAAGAATCCGACTTGTGTGCTTAGAAAGTATCTAAAAGTCTGATAACATAGCAACTTCAGCTCCGTTATTTACGTAACACAAGTATGCAGTTCCACCAATAACACTACAACCAAAGCGGTGCGAAAACCCCACTAAATAAACCCAATTTCTCAAGCTCTTACTTATCTGGTATACGAACCCTGATATGAGACAAATAAAGAACAGGACTTTTTTAGACAATATCTAAGAGACTGATAGCACGGAAACTTCAGCTCCGTCGCTTACATATAACTCGAGTCTGCAGCCCCACCAAACTCACCACGGCCAAAGCGGTGAGAAAACCGATGAAATGCTCAACCGAATTGACACTCTCTTTCCAACCCAACAGCCACCGCCATTCATGTGATCCATGCTAAATGTTTCAAATCCCCTTGTCCAGAAATAAATCTAATTCCCGCCTCCATTGATTCTCCTCCCTGAAGATGTCTTCAAGATCCGGGAAAAAATCAAGCCCAAGACGAGCGGCAAATTTGCCGGAATTTCCGCACCATTGAGTATATCGAATCCGGCACTTGTTTCCCCTTCAATCTAATAAGTTTTCCATATTTTTTCCCAGTCATGATCCACAAAGGGGTTCTTCATAGTCTCGAACTGAGCTGCATGTTTAAGCATGCAGCCTATTCGTCTGTTGAAGGCGCATAAACTTTCTATTATAGCTATCAATCTTGCAGTTTGACAAGGAGTCCGGAAAAAGTTGACTATCTGGAAAAGTGATCTATTTCATGACAGTGACATTTCTTCCGGTTTGAAGCTTCTAGCGTAGTAGGGGAGAACTAATCGGAGCTGGATGTAAAAAATCTCCCAGGCATTTGGGATTAATTCGCTTTGAATGCGAGGTTAAATATTGACTTAAAAGAGAGGGATCATTAGTTCTATGACTGATGAAAGTTAGATTTGCAATCCATGTTATGATGGCGTAAGGAAGATCATCATGGATGTTGATGTATATTTAGAACTAGAGTAATCAAGCCTTTTTGTTTCTGAAAATAAATTTTCGCTTCCGTATGTATTAAATACAGTAAAGTCACAGTTATTGCTATCATTAGACTATAAAGTATGCTGTCATAACAAGATGATATATTTATAAGATTGAAATGGGTGTGGTAAATTATAAAATATAGTTTATTTATGGTTTAAATGAAGTTATAGCAAGAATTTTAGATGAATAACATAATCAGAAATAACTACTCTCAAAACCAAGTGAATAATTAATTTATTTGATGCACCAGTTATATAAGATTTGTTTTCAGATTAATATATAATTTGCTTTAACCCTCTAAGAGAGCCGATTAGAAACCGGAGAGTTGCGAGTTCGAAACTCGATCTAACCAAAGATCGTCGTGTACGTGGGAGTTGGTGCATGCCAAATCTGCCGTGGCCTGAAATGTCATCACGTTGGCTTGGTGTGAAAGTTTGGAGAGTGGGGTGCCATCTCAGGTCAACCTCGTCATTTGACTTCGTCATCAGACCGTGGTTCAAAATTACGAGACTTTTCCTTCGGGATTGATCCCGGACAGTCACCAATAGCCCGTTATATTGTCCAGTGTGACGTTAATTCAACTACTAACCTACCTTAGCCTTCTAAGGGGTTCACACGTATATATCTGTTCTGTAACTTGCAGTCTTCCTTGAATGACTTCTCACCAGTTTAGACATCGTGACCAAGGCAATCTTTTATTGGGTTCTTTCAACCAATAGATGCGGTTATTTAGTCATTATATGGGTTGTGGGGACAGCTATATTTAATTACTCAAAAATTTCGTGATTCTCAGAGAATTAAGTTGTTTTGATTTGTAACATTAAAGCATTAAGAAAAGTTATCAAAAATATAAAAAATTTTGAGTGTTCTATTTTACTGATTTCATGCTCGTATACATGAATCATAATTGAAGATCCTTTGTAGCTTACATTGTTTACTAGCGCTTTAATCTAATTTAGCTTATGGTGACCTAAGTTAATCTGCATGAATTTTCTCAACAGCCAAGTCATTAAATTTATAACTAACATTAAAGAATTCCACACCCCATGCATTTGAAAAGTAACAGCAAGAAATTAATATTAATAGTACGTAATTAATCGTATTTACATCATAATTAATATTCATTTAAAACATTCAGCCTGCAGTTTCACCTTCCAAGTAGCTTCCACGTGATATCTCGTCCATCAAGTTATAATCTATTTGGTTAAAGACGAGATATCTCGTATTCAAGATACTGTTAATTTTTTTATGATGACGAGATCAAGATTTGGTCAGGTTTCTTCCAATGACAAGATCTGGTCCATCAAGATCTGGTCAGTTTTGCTAACGATGAGACACCTTGTCAAGATAATCACCAGGAAGGCTAAACCATATGAATAGTTCTCCAATTTAAATATTAATATGAGTATTCCGTCGTTAGAAAAAACTGACCAGATCTCAATCTCGTCATCATAAAAAAATCGGCAATATCTTGATGACGAGTTGTCTCGTCATTAGAAAAATTGTTCCGATCTGGATGGACGAGATATCTCATTGAAACCACTTGGAGGGTCAAAGTGTAGACATTCAGTTGTTAATTTGTCCACTATAAATACAATTTTGTGTGAACGTTTTACTACATTTTAACCCTTCTGGTGGTTGTCTCGACGAGATATCTCTCGACGTTTTAGCAAAACTGACCAGTTCTTGACGGCCGAGATATTTCGACATTAAAAGAAATCTGATCGGTTATTGATCTCGTGAATAGCAAAATTGGTGATATCTTGATGGACGAGATATCTCGTCGAAACCACTTGGAGGGTTAATGCATGTAATGAGAAATCTAATTTGTATGAATGTTATGGACAGTGTAAGATACACATGAATGTATAACGTTTTAAATAATTGCGTACAATGACGATTGCATATCATTAATTCATAGATTTAAAATACAATAAAATACTTGTCACCACTGTTACTTGAAAGCAAAATCTGGCGTTTCATTGAATTATTTCGCGTTTCCTGTCCCTACGCGATTAATCCAAACCCTTTTCGGTTTAAAAACAGCTTACACTGCCGAAAGAAAACAATTCATTTCGTCGTCGTCCATTCAAGGCTCCAGGAACTAATCAAGTTAATGCTTTTAAGGCCTGGAGCAAAATTGTTCACACTTGGTGATCGTAGCTAAACACCAAAACGCATGTAGTAATAAATACATCTGGATAATGCGTGATTCGTGATGTGGAAGACAAAAAATTACCCCTACCGGCCATTAGCCGAAGGGTAGTAGCTTTTCTTAAGACTCGAAACGACTTATTCAGTAAGGCCACCGAAGCGTCCCAAAAGATAGCAACAAAAAGACTGGGCGGTACAAAAGTTCTCGGTTAGGATTATAACCCGGTTGGAATTATGTATGAGTTCATAACTCATAACTACAACATCTCACTCAACTATTAATATACCAGACTTTTGCATACTTGAGAATTTTCAGTGCATGCATATTCCTATAAATAGTTCTTAAATTTAAATACATACTATGTATTCCGTTAGTTTAATCCTCCAAGTGGTTTCGACGAGATATGTCGTCTATCAAGATCTGACCAATTTTGTTAATGACGAGCAATTTTAACACGTTCTTTTTAGCAATTTAATGACGAGCTTAGAGAAATTTTAATACAAATTTTTCCGAGGCGGAGTGTCATACTCAAATTGTCCACGAGAACCGTTTAAACTAAACCGAAACTAAAAGTAGGTCTTCGGATAATTTAACCCTCCAAGTGGTTTCGACGAGATATCTCGTCATCAAGATATTGCCGATTTTTTATGATGACTAGATCCAGATCTGGTCAGTTTTCTTCTAATAACGAGATATTTCTTCCATCAGAATTTGGTCAATTTTGGTAATGACGAGGTACCTTGTCAAGACAACCACCAGAAGTGTTAATGCATATTCCTATGAATTGTTCTTCAATTTAAATATTTAATATATGAGTATTCCATCATTAGAAGAAAAAAGGCCAGATCTTAATCTCGGCTTCATCGAAAAATCGGTAATATCTTGATGACGAGATATCTCATCATTAGCCAATGGTGTTTCATTGAATTATTTCACGTCTATCACGTTTTTCGTTTCTATCTCCATGAGATTATTCCACGCCCTTTCAAAACTGTTTACACTGCCGAAAGGAAACAATTTATTTCGAGGTCTTCCGAGAGCTCTAGAAACTAATCAAGTTAATGATTTTAAGTCCCGCAGCAGAATTGTTCACACTTAGCTATCCTTACCAAATACCAAAACGCATGTAGTAATAAACATATCTGGATAAAACATATCAAAAAATGACCGGCCATTTGCTGAAGGTTGCTTTTCTAAGAAACTCCAACGACTTATTTTGTACTTATTACTGCAACTCCTTTTTTGTGAGGATATTTTACAAATTTTTAATTCATGCAGTCAGATACATAAATGCTAGTACTACCGAAAGAACGCAATTCATTTCGTCGTCGTCCATTGAAAGCTCTAGAAACCAATCAAGTTAATGCTTTTATATCGCGCAGCAGAATAGTCCACACATCTATCCTCACATCAAACACATGTAGTGATAAACATATCGGTATGACGCGTGATATGTGATGTTGAAGACGAAAAGTGAAACCACACTGTCTATTTGGACTTTCCTAAGAAACTCCGAACTACTTATTTTGTACTTATAACTACAACCTATTTTTGTATGGACATTTTATAAATTTTCAATACATGCAGTCAGATACATAAATGTTAATTCCGCCGAGAGAAAACAATTACTTTTGTCATGCACTGAAAGCTCTAGAAACTAATCAAGTTAATGCTTGTAAGTCCCGCAGCAGAATAGTTCACAGAATAGCTATCCTCACCAAATATCAAAATGCATGTAGTAATAAACACATCTGGAAAACGCGTGATATGTGATGTGAAAGACAAAAAATAGACCCATACCGGCCATTAGCCGAAGGGTACTGGCCTTTCCTAACAGTCTCGGAGCGACTTATTTTCTAAAACCATCGAAGCGTCCCAAAAGATAGCAACAAAAAGACAGGACTGCACAAAAAACTCTCGGTCGGGACTTAACCGAAAATTATGTACCACACCGATTCCATTAAAAGAACATTTGGCGCTGGAGAGCTACATAGGCGGCCCTCGTACAGCGAAAACGATGACTGCTGACTCAGGCCTCTGGTGTTATCTTTCAAGGGAGCCAGTGGAGCTAAAAGGTGAAGCGAAATTCACAGGCGCCGGCGGTCCCGTCTAGCCACTACGGCTCCCCACTGCAACATGTGCCGTTGCTGGAGCTACGATCGAGGTGATGGATCCTGCAACCAAGACGATCCGAACGGAGCACTTATACTTTCGAACCGTGTAATCGCAGCTCTTGACTCGTTTTAATGAGCTTAATTGGAGGCTTTCAGCTTGAAAGTTGGATTTGTTATTGTGGGATAGTGTTCGAACGCTTTCCGCAGACCGAGCGGGCCATGAGCGGCGCGTTTTTCGCTTCGCTTGAGCTGGAGTCCGGCTTCTGGGATGTGCTAAGTGCAGTCATTATAAAGAATGAGGCACTTCTTGGACTCAGAGTAAGCGAAGTAAAAATGCCTTTTTCTGGTTTATGCGTTTCGAACCGATGGTTTGATGGAGTTTTAACTTCTTAATGTAAATATTGGAATGGGGTTGTTATTGGATGGTTTGGTTTTGAAATACGTCCTGCTCCAAGAAAAATAACGTCGCGATTAAAACCGGAATAAAAATACTTAACCCTCCTGGCTCGACGAGATTCCTCGTCATTACAAAATTGACCAGATCTTGATGGACGCGATATCTCGGCATTAGAAGAAAGACAAGAACTTGATCTCATCGTAAACAAGTCGGGAATACCTTGAAGCAACATTGTTGGGATCTTGATGGACGAGATATCTCGTCGAAACCACATGGAGGGTTAAACTCTATTTAAAAGCAATAAAAATGTCTTTTTCTCGTTTGTGCATTAAAAATCAGTAAAGTTTCAACTTGCTAACTTTAATGCTGGTTTCGACTGGCATTTTTATTCAAAGATTTAATTTTCGAAACTGTCTCAGTCCTTGGTAAACACTGTCCACTAAAAAATTAGTATTTAATTTATACGTTTGAAAGGCAATGATTTGATGAAGTTTAACTTCATAATGTAAATATTTGACTGACGTTATTATTGGATGGTTTGGATTTGAAATGCGTCATGCTACAAGAAAAATGCTGCTACGATTAAAAACAGAATAAAAAATACTTAATCCTCCTTTTCTCGACGAGATATCTCGTCATTAGAAAAAGTGATCAGACCTTGATGGACGAGATACCTAGTCATTAGAAAAACTGACCAGATCTTGATCTCGTCATCGTAAAAAAATCCGCAGTGTCTTGAAGATGAGATATCATGCGATTAGAAAAATTGGTCAGATCTTGATGGACGAGCTATTACTCCATTAGCAAAATTGGTCGGATCTTAGTGGACGAGATATCTCGTTGAAGCCACATGAAGGGTTAAACTCCACTTAAAAGCAATAAAAATACGTTTTATTCGTTTGTGTTTTAAACCAATAGTTTGATAAAGTTTCAACTTGCTAAAGTAAATGCTGATTTCGACTGGCAATTTTTTTCAGTGGTTTAAACACTATCCACTAAAAATTAAAAAATCTTGGATTAAAATAGAGGCAATAAAGATGACATTTCCCAGTTTGTACATTTTAAACAAAAAGTTTGATGGAGCTCTAACTTTCTAATGTGAATATTGCTATTTCGAATGGCATTGTGATTAGATGGTTTAGATTTGAAATACTTCAAGCTCCAATGTAAACACAATAAGAACTAAAACAAAAAAATTCTTGGGTTCTAATTAAAAGCAATAAATATGCCCCTATTTGTGCATTTTACACGAATAGTTTGATGAATTTTCAACTTGCTAACGCATGTACTGATTTAGTCTGGCATTATTATTCAATTATTTAGAATTCAAATGACTCACACTCCTAGATAAACACTGTCACAATTATTAAAAGAACATAAATTTTTGGACTCAGAGACAGTAAAAATGCCGTTTCCTAGTTTTTACATTTTGAACAAAAAGTTTGATGGAGCTTTAACTTCCTATTGTAAATATTCGACTGGCATTGTGATTGGATGGTTTTAATTTGAAATACTTCATAGTCCAATGTAAACCCGATAAGAATAAAAAAAATCCTTGTGCTCTAATTAAAACCAATAAAGATCCCTCTTTAAAATTTTCCTTCCCAATAGTTTGATGAATTTTCAACTTGCTAACCCATGTACTCATTTCGATTGGCATTGTTATTCATTGAATTAGAATTCAAATGACTGACACTCCTAGATAAACACTGTCAAAATTGAAAGGTACGTATTTAATTAACGTCACATTGGAACAAATAAATGGGCTATTGACGACGGTCCGGGATCATCCCCGAAGGGAAATATCCCAAATGTAACACGATAAGAATCAAAAAGTCCTTGTGCTCTAATTAAAACCAATAAAGATCCTTTAAAATTTTCCTTCCCAATAGTCTGATGAATTTTCAACTTCCTAACCCATGTACTCATTTCGATTGGCATTGTTATTCATTGAATTAGAATTCAAATGACTGACACTCCTAGATAAACACTGTCAAAATTGAAAGGTACGTATTTAATTAACGTCACACTGGAACAACACAATGGGCTATTGGAGACGGTCCGGGATCATCCCCCGAAGGGAAATATCCCAGGACAACACCACGTAATTTTGAATCACGGTCAGATGACGAGGTCACACCTGAGCTGGCACCCCACTCTCCAAATTTCCACATCACGCCAATGTGAGGGCATTTGAGATCCCAACAACTTTAACGTGCACCAGTTCCCTTTGTACACGACAGTCTTTGGTTGGATTCGAACTCGCAACCCTCCGCTTGCTAGTCCGTTACCAACCGAGCTACCGCGGCCCCACAATTGAAAGAATATAGATTCTTGAAACTCTAAATTGCTCAGAAAGACAATTATTGTTGGAACTTGTTCCTAATATTATTTATTCTTCATTTTTTGTCTCACTAAAGTTGCTAGAGAGGGAATCGGTTTTCTCAATTTTTTTCACCAAGGAAGCATAAAAATCAATATTTGTTCTGGAATTTTAACGTTTAACAATTTTAACAGTTCTTAACTAATAATTCTGTAGGTCAAAACATCCAATGTATTATATAGACTACAATAATACAAAAATAATTATTATAGATCAATTTATTGTTGAGTTGTCACTGTTTGAACAAAGCATCATATTGAAAAAACAGAGTTCTTCAGAAATTGAGTATAAAGTTCTGGAAACTTGTTTGTACATGTTGACATACCTAAAGGAAAGCTCTTGTACCTAGAAAATTATTCCGAAAATTTACAAGACCTTGTATCATTTGAAAGCTAAGAAGTTGGAAAATATTTTGAAGTAATAAAAAATCGATATTCTCATGTCTATATTTGGGATTTCTAGTGCATATAATATACCCCCCTTAAGAATTATTTAAAAATTCTGATCAATAAATAGTGCCACAAGTCCACAATGTAAACTTTTAGGAGAGGTTAGAGTTGGTTTCAAACCGCTCCGGGGGACCATTAATGGTAGACGGGGACCCAAGTGCTATCACCATTTGTATTACGCTTGAATATCAAATGATAATAAATAATTCTTTTACACATTAATAGAAGGAGAGTGTGGATGACTTCATTTTTGGCTTAGGAAGCAATCAAAATTGATATAGCGTTTTCCGATGTATAAAAGAAAACAAGACATTTAAAATAGACGTAAATGAGAAAGATCAACAAAGGAAACCAATGCCAGTTACGTAATTCATATTTACAAACGTTAACCGAATTAAAACAGTCCACTCTTCAGACAGCTTACCTTTTTAAATAAACATTAGCTCTGCTCAAGGCCACCGAAACACGCGTGCTCTCCTGCCAGCACCATAATTAAGTCTTCCATGACGAATTAACCACTTATGACTAATCAGCCTTCGCACTGGCAAATTAATTGTAAAGTGAATGAGAGCGCTCTCAATGGCGGTGGTCTCTGAATCGCAGCTCAAAAGCCCATGTAAGCGTAATGAAGCTTTTGAATGAGAACGTCTTCCCTGGTGACCGCAGTCAAAAAGAAGAGTAGGCAAATTGTGTAATTTGAAAATCAACAAATAATACATGACCGAAAGACGGGAGCAGCTTTTCGGTGATAAATAACCAGGTGTAGCCGGTACATTGGGTTATTGGATGGCATTTTTCTGGCACGGGTTAAGTAGGAATTTGTTTATAGCTTCTTTCAGGTTTCAAATGTTATCAATACTTGTATACAGTTACAATTTTTGTTGAGAGTATGTCCTTCTTTAACTCACTGTTGAACGAAGGTACTGTTGATACAGTTTTCGCTTATGATGCAATCAAAATTGAAACACTGTCCGATGTATAAAAGGAAACGAAGCATTTCAAGTGAAAATAAATGAATTAGATCAGCAAAGGAAACCCTAAGCAATACTTAGTAACGTAATTCATATTTACAAGCATTAACCGAATTAAAACAGCCCCCTCTACAAACAGCTTATCTTTTTAAATAAACATTAGCTCTGCTCAAGGCCACCGAAACACGCGTGCGTCTCCTTACAACACCATAATTAAGTCTTCACTTCCATGACGAATTAACCACTTATGACTGATCAGCCCTTCGCACTGGCAAATTAATTGCAAAGTGAATGAGAGCGCTCTCAAATGCGGTGGTCTCTTTGAATCGCAGCTCAAAAGCCCATGTAAGCGTAATGAAGCTTTTGAATGAGAACGTCTTCCCTGGTGACCGCAGTCAAAAAGAAGAGTAGGCAAATTGTGTAATTTGAAAATCAACAAATAATACATGACCGAAAGACGGGAGCAGCTTTTCGGTGATAAATAACCAGGTGTAGCCGGTACATTGGGTTATTGGATGGCATTTTTCTGGCACGGGTTAAGTAGGAATTTGTTTATAGCTTCTTTCAGGTTTCAAATATTATCAATACTTGTATACAGTTACAATTTTTGTTGAGAGTATGTCCCTCTTTAACTCACTGTTGAACGAAGGTACTGTTGATACAGTTTTCGCTTATGATGCAATCAAAATTGAAACACTGTCCGATGTATAAAAGGAAACGAAGCATTTCAAGTGAAAATAAATGAATTAGATCAGCAAAGGAAACCCTAAGCAATACTTAGTAACGTAATTCATATTTACAAGCATTAACCGAATTAAAACAGCCCCCTCTACAAACAGCTTATCTTTTTAAATAAACATTAGCTCTGCTCAAGGCCACCGAAACACGCGTGCGTCTCCTGCCAGCACCATAATTAAGTCTTCACTTCCATGACGAATTAACCACTTATGACTGATCAGCCCTTCGCACTGGCAAATTAATTGCAAAGTGAATGAGAGCGCTCTCAAATGCGGTGGTCTCTTTGAATCGCAGCTCAAAAGCCCATGTAAGCGTAATGAAGCTTTTGAATGAGAACGTCTTCCCTGGTGACCGCAGTCAAAAAGAAGAGTAGGCAAATTGTGTAATTTGAAAATCAACAAATAATACATGACTGAAAGACGGGAGCGGCTTTCCGGAGACAAATTGCCAGGTGTAGCCGGTACATTAGCGTCA
This sequence comes from Meta bourneti, assembly GCA_933210815.1. Lineage (NCBI taxonomy): Eukaryota > Metazoa > Arthropoda > Arachnida > Araneae > Tetragnathidae > Meta > Meta bourneti. Next base: position 85,035,300 of record OW119934.1, read on the forward strand.
TTGGGCATCTTAATGAACAGGTCATTAGAGTATACTTGGCAACTATCGATCATCTAGTGGGTGGGGACAATGTACATACGCGGCTCCAAATTCTATTAGACACTGAAGGCAAGGTATGGGTTTAGGACCGAATTTCACGGAAGGGGGATGCTATCGCCATCGTTTCGTTTTTCTCAATGATCCAGCTAGAGCAGATTTATATGAACTAGCATATTTTCTTTTTCATCCGATCAATTTCGGAATGGTCTTTCCGCTGGTAGCTCCGCCATCTATAAATTCGGGAGGTTGAGACAAGTAAAAAGGAATCGATTTTTTTTCCTCTTTAAGCAAACAAAGTGTATGTGTTTTTAAGTAAAATCCGTATTTTTAAAAGAATATTCAGAATTGGAGTCGGAGTGTTTTAGAGGCAGGGTTTTTCCGGCAGGGTTTTAAATGGCATGGCTTTTATCGTCCGATCGATTGAGGAATACGCACGTTAAGTAGCATTCAATCGGCGCTTTGTATTTTCCCCGTTAGCTTATTTCGGATGTGTATCAAAACATTCCTACTCTTAGGATATTTTACTTTTTGGGATATCTGTGTATTTATTCTATTTCCTGGACTCTAGCTTAGGAAAACAGGCTCGGGATATTGGGGTGTGTAGGTTTGTGTATTCGTCTCTAATACCGATGGTTTATTTTATGTGATAAATATGCTAGCGACGAGGAAAAAATGTTTTAGAAATAAATATAATTTATATTTCCTTATCTAAACTATTTCAACCATGGCTATGATATCAGAACCATGCTGTTTTTCTATTTTAAAAATCTCTTAACCCTCTGAGAGGTTCACATGCATAATTTCACCCTGCAATGTGCAGCCTTACTCCCATGCATAACTTAAAACCAATTTTGACCTTCTTGAACAATAATCTTTCCAAAAGATTCTATTCTAAGGAAGGGAGCAATAAATACTTCCAAAGGATTCTATAAGGAAAGGAGCAATAAATATTTCCAAAGGAATGGAACATTAAATATTGTCAAAGGATTCTACTATAAGGAATAGAATCTTTCTAAAAGAATTCTATTCTAGGGAAAGGAGCAGTGAATCTTTCCAAAAGATTCTATTCTAAGGAAATTATAAATCAATATTGAGAGAGGATACTATTTTAAAAGAAAAGAGTAATATAATATTTCCAAAGGATTCTATTATAACTACAGTTCCTTAGATATGCATCATTAAGATGTGTGACTTAAGCTTTACTAGGGGAGAAATATAGATTAGTTTACTTCTAACAGATATGAATTTTTAGCGGTGAATTTCGTAAAATATTTGCTTGCTTTTCAATAGCTTGGTAGTTTATATAAATGTCTTTTTTAGTTAACCATTTACAAATTTCAGTAAACAAAATTCAGAACACAGTACCTTAAAAATAGCGAAATTATCTAACACTTTTTATTGTCTTATAATAATTGTACAGCTTTTTAGAATATGTGTGCAAAGTTTTATAGTTGTTTGCATAGTGTGTTTCATTTCATGGTTTATGATTGCAATATTGTTTAACAAGTGATTAAAGTTTTTCCATCTAATGTCGGCAGTGAAACCGACTAACTTTTATTAGTTTCTCTCTCGACTTTCTGTTTTTCATGACTACAATGTGGTTAAAATGCTAATGCGTTTTGTAATTAGAGATTTGAAACTTTTGTGATTGTTTTTATAATGCATTTGACTAATTCTTCTATGGAATAATTAAATTTAGAATAGTACATTAAAAAAGATGAAATTCAATTATGACTGCTTTTCATAGTGTTTGTCATAAAAACATTTGCAAAAAAATGTAAATAATAGTAATTTTATGCTAACCCAATGCGCAAAATTTTTCAAACACTTTAAGAAAACTAAAGAAAACAATATTTATAGATGAAAAATATTTAAATATTGGAATATCTTGAAAATCGAGTTTTTAATTTTTATTATAGAAATTTTTTTTTCCATTTTGTAATGTATATTTTATGTATATTGGAATGGAGGGCGGGATACTAAAACATTTTGCTACAAATGTAAAATCAAAAGTAAATGTTCAAATGGTTCTGTGTCCCTTTACGTTCTTGCGGTAATAAACTAAGATAATATCAGCCCTCTTAAGGGGACACAGTACCCTAAAAATAACCAAAACGTCGAATTTTTTATTATCGTTTATTAATTATACAACTTTAGAGAATATGTGTGCAAAATTTAATAGCTGTAGCTGCATTATTTATCGAGTTATTGAAGTTTTTCTATCAAATGTAAGGACCGAAACCAAAAGCCATTTAAAACTTTAAAGTGCTTTTCTCGGCTTTCTATTTTTTTATAACTAGTGTTTTTAAAATGCTAAGGCTTTTTTGTAATTGAAGTAGAGGTTTGAAACTTTTTTGTGGTTGTTTATTATGATATATTTGATAACGTTGTGCATGGAATAAAGATTTGGAAGAATAGTTTTTTTTCAAAATTTGATGAAATCAATTATGACTGTTTTTTCGCTGTTTTCCAGTGTAAACATGTTTGCAAAATAAATAAATAACGCAGGTACATCTAATCCCACGCATAAAATTCTGGGTAAACTCTTCACGGAAGGTAAATAAAAAATATTTGAAAATTAAAATTTACAGACGGAGTAGGAATTTTTAAAATAATGAAATATTTTTATAAACAATTGAATTTTTTAATTACTGTGAACGTAAATATGTTTCTTTCTTTTGTAATGTATATTTAATGTGTATTGAAATAAGGTACACTAAAACATTTTGTTGTGAACATGAAAACAAAAATGTTCAAAGGACACTGTGTCCCCTTAACTTATCGCTTTAGGAGTTATATTACAATTCATGAAAGATAATATAAATGATATATTTTCAACTCCCTTAGTTGAAATTAATGCTCTAATTTATAAGCAATTATACATTAGAGCAAAGTATCACATTTATTCGATTGTCATGGCAAGTACATAGAAGATGGTGAATTATCTCCCTAGAAAGGCTTGAAGCGAAACTTCTACAAAAGCTGAGGCTATAACATACTATTAACTGAAGCACTTGAGACACGCAATACGATGTGTGCCGTAAGTTATAGCAGCCAAGAAATAAGACTTTCCATGTCTAAAGCATGTAACCTTTAAGAGGAATTTCATAAAATGCTCGTTTGCCTTCCAATAGCTGGTATTACTTAAAGTAGACAAGATAAATTCATTGAAAAGTATTTTTAAATATCTTATTAACAACCAGACCAACATTAAAAGCATGATAAAATATTTAAGTAATGAATCTCAAAACAAAATAAACACTTCTAAAAGATGAGAAAAGAAAACGTATGAAAAAATCTTATCAACATGGAAAAGTAAAATGTAGTTCAAAATACATTGGTGAGAAAGATAATTCCGCTTGCGTGCGTGAAAGTACTGCAAAAATAGACCGTTAACTTCAAGTGGTTTCGACGAGGTATCTCGTTTATAAAGATCTCACCAATTTTCTAATGACGAGATATCTCGTCTTCAAGATATTGCCGATTTTTTTATGAAGACGAGATCGGGATCAGGTCAGTTTTCTGCTAATGATCGTGATTGTGTTTTCTTCTAATGACCACAGATACCTCGTCCTTCAAGATCTGGTCATTTTTGCCATGACGAGATACCTGGTAGAGACAACCACCAGGAGGGTTAAGTTTTGCCCACCAGTGCAGTAACATGCAGTACAGTATTCTGTATTTCGATAGACTGTTTTGTGTTGCTACGTTTGTATTATCCTAGTTTTTGATGACCTCAAGGGCACATCTTCTTTAGGTGTGTACGGGCATCACAACTCCGAGGTACCGGAGTGATCTGTCCTCCTTTCTGTTTTACCCTCGCCTACCCTTCTGCTTTTTGCTTTTTTACCTCCCTCGTCGTTGTTTTGCGTTTGCCGCAACTTGGCTAAATATGGCCCTTGCGCCATAGAACCCAAACGCAACACCAACCAATCGAGTTTCTGATTATCCGAGGTGGCTCAATCCACATTATCTCGGATAATCAAGGTTCTACTGTAAATTGAAAACACTTCAAAGCACCTACACTGGCATTCGAACCATACACGATTGGTTTTATTCGTCACAATTCAAAAAATTGACTATGCACTAGCATTCTACTGAATATCATCAGTTATGTTAATCACTACAGGCCGTTTGGTTTAATTTTGAGATTGCAATCTCTCTCCGAGTAATTTTGACGAGATATCTCGTTCATCGAGATCTGACCAATTTTGCAAATGACGAGATATCGTACCAGGAGGGTGAAAAGTAATGGTGTTTCTGAAGTTTAATTAAAACATGCACCAGCTTTCAACTGAATATCCTTGGTTATGCAAATGGATACAGGGTGTATTGTTTAATTTCGAGGTTGTGACCTTTAAAAATAACGGCGTTCCTTTAAGTCTTGCACGTCATTGTACTAGCATGTAGTACAGTAATTTTTTTCTGTATTTCGTATAGGCTGCTTTGTGTTTCTACGTCTCTATTATCCTAGACAGCCCGGTCCACATTATCTCGGATAATCAAGGTTCTATTTTAAATTGAAAATACTTTAAAGCACGTGTACTAGCATTCGACCCTTACACGATTGGTTCATTTAATCACGATTCAAAAAATTGACTATGTACCAGCATTCTACAAAACATCATCAATTATGTTAATCTCTACAGGCTGTTTGGTTTAATCTTGAGGTTGTAACCTCCCTCCAAGTAGTTTCGATGAGGTATCTCGTCCATCAAGATCTAACTAATTTTTCAAATGAGGAGATAGCTCGTCATCAAGATTTTGTTTATTCTTTTATGACTACGAGATAAAGATCTGATCAGTGTTCTAATGACGAGAAACGACGAGATCTTGATGGACGAGATATCTCGTCCATCAAGATCTGTTTAGTTTTGCTTATGACGAAACATCTAGTTAAGACAATCCACCGGTGGGTTAAAAGTAATGGTGTTTCTTAAGTTTAATCAAATTATGCCCCAACTTTCTACTGAATATCCTGGACTATGCAAGTCGTTTCAGGGTGTGTCGTTTAATTTTGAGGTTGTAACCTTTAAAAATAACTGTTCATTAAGTCTTTCTCGTCAGTTTAGTAACATATAGTACAGTAAATGTTTTCAGTATTTCTTATAAGGCTCTAGTTTTCTTCTAATGATAGTAATCGTGTTTTCTTCTAATGGCGAGACACCTCGTCCGTCAAGATCTGGTCAGTTTTGCTAATGAACTATATACCTCGTCCGTCATCATCAGGTCAGTTTTGCTAATGAACAATATACCTCGTAGGGAGATAACCACCAGGAAGGGTTACGTTTTGCACAACAGTGCAGCAGCATGTAGTAACAGCAAAATTTTTCTTTAGGATTTAGGTATTTCGATAGGCTGTTTTGTGTTTCTACATCTTTATTATCCGAGTTTCTGGTTAACCGAGGTGGCCCGGTCCACATTATCTAGTTTAATTTTGAGGTTGTAGCCTTTAAAAATAACGGGGTTCCTTAAGCTTTGCACGCCAGTGTAGTAACATGTAGCGCAGTAAATTTTTTTCAGTATTTCTTATAGGCTGTTTTGTGTTTCAACGTCTGTATCATTCGAGTTTCTGATTATCCGAGGTGGTCCGGTCCACATTAACTCGGATAACCAAGGTTCTACTGTAAATTGAAAATACATTAAAACACCCACACTAGCAGTCGACCCTTACGCGATTGGTTTTATTCTATTCAATGGCTGTATCCCGGTTTCCTAATCAAATATTCACTGCCTTTTACCAACCAACTTCTGCAACAATGTCTATTCATGAAATGTGATGGCTCGGAAAATTGCTGTTAAGTAATTCGCTTCAAATGCTATCTATTTAGAATTGTTACATGCCGTCATTGAAGCGATGCGAGTGGGATGAATCGAGGGAAGAATGGTATTAAACTGCTAGTTTTAGGGTCGGATTCTTTAAAAACCACTCGCAATGAACGCCAGGTAGGTTTTTTTTGTTTAAATCTGTTTTATGGATTTAAATAAAACAGCGCTGACTCAATGCCCTTTTAATTTAGCTGCGAATAAAACATCTTCTCAATTAAATACTTGCCACTTATATTGTGAAGAGATTACATTTGTTTGATTGCTTTAGTTTTAAAATTAAAGCAATCAGCCATCATTTCTAGTAAAACGTTTTCTCAATTAACCCACCAAGCAAATAGCTTCGACGCGATATCTCATACATCAAGTTCTGAACAATTTTGCTAATGACGAATATATATTGTCAAGTTGTTGCCGATTTTTTGATGATATCGGGATCAAGATCTGGTCAGTTTTCCTTTAATGACGATATATCTCGTACATCAAGATATGATGGGTTTGATAATGATGGGATACCTCGTCAAGACAATCACCAGGAGTGTTAAATATACTTGTCACATTCATGAGGCTTATATTGTAGCGAGACAACATATGTTTGATTGCTATACTACTAGGGTTTGATATTGATTTTAACCTTAATACAATCATCATAGTTTTTAGTAAGCAATAACTTTTTGTAGAGATTTTTCTGTTTCTTATTATTGCAACGAACGCGTTGGAAACCTGAAGGTTTCTATTTCCTTATAACTACAAGGAACGTTAGGAGTTTAAACGTTTCTATTTCCTTATAGCCGCAAGGTAGGTAGGTGAATTTGCATCTCAATGGAGTAACGTCACGGACTATTATCGACTATCCGGGATCAATCCCGAAAGGAAAGACGTTGACACCTTGGAATTTTGAACAGCGGTCAGATGACGAGGTTAACACCTGAGCTGGCAATATACTCTGTCCTTACCCCGCCAACGTGAGGACATTTGAGGTCACAACAAGTTTAACGTGCATCAGCCCCTACGTACACGACTGTCTTTGGTTGGATCATGTTTCGAACTCCCATCCCTAATCCGCGACTCTATCAACTGTGTTACTACTTCCCAACTACCCTGTAGTTATATAACTACAGGGTAGTTGGAAATTTGACATTAGTATTTCCTTATAACTAGTAGGTACGTTGGAACTTTGAACCCGCCCGTTTAATTCCCTGATAACCATCGAGAAAGTTGGATAGTAGAATGTTTCTATTTCCTTTTGACTGACTATAAGGAACGTTGGAGGTTTGAAAGTTTCCATTCTTTCATAATTATAAGAACTTTGGAAATGTGAACGTTTCTATTCTCTTATAATTAAAAGGAACGTTGGAAATTTAAACGTTTCTATTCCAGTCTAAAAGAAGCGTTGGAAATTTGAAAGTTTCTATTCCCTTGTAACTAACTGTAAGGAAATTTGGAAATTTGACAGTTTCCATTCTTTTATAATTATAAGAAATTTGGAAATGTGAACATTTCTATTCTCTTATAATTATAAGGAATGTTAGAAATGTGAACGGTTCTATTCCCTTCTATAAGGAACATTGGAAATTTTAACGTTTCTATTCCCATATTCCCCTTTTCTATTTCCTTATCACTTTCTATAAGGAACGTTGGAAATTTGAACCTTTGTATTTCCTTATAGCTATAAGGAAACCCAAAACAGCTCTACCCACTTTCCTGTTACAAAAATAAATTATGGTTAAATCTACGATACTGCGAATTTAAAACCCCAAATTTTCTAGCGTTATCATGTAAAGTATTTAGAAGAGAGCATATGTATGCATGATCGTTAAATCAATATGATCCTTTACAAGAAACCGTTTTGGCTAATTTGTGCTCATTTCTGTCATTATGAGTTTTTAGTAAAAATGCCCAATTTGACGTTGCACTAGAATCAGAATTATTAAAATAAAGCGTCCTGCAAAAAGTACTTTCTTTTCAGTCGCTTGTCAAAATGGGTTTCCTTAGTAATTATAGCACTCATCTCTCATTACTGTCATTTCAATTTTTACAACGTTGCTTTCAGACAAAAATTGAACAGGAGAGATTATTTTTCTCAAATCTTCATCAAGAAAAGAGATTTCGCATTTTAATTACATAACATTCGATTCTGAATTGACGTTTGGAAAAATAACAATGACGACAAAATAAACATTGTGGTTATGACGTGAAAAGTGACTATGTATTAAATATTGCCTATCTACTCGTATAATTTCTATTAGCTAAAATGCAAAATTCAAATTTTGTTTATTTTCGAAAGCATTATTTTGTTGTAATTCTGAAACGCTCTCAGCAAAGCTGTTTTTGCTGAAATTACTATTTCATATCTATCATAACTCCTTTCAAATGTGATATCTGTATCATTAATAGCGGATAATATTTGTTTCAGAATTAAGTTTCCTTTTTTCAGATGGTTGCCATTTAACGATAACTGATTTTTAGACATAAAACTGATTTAAGTAATTTTAGACAGTGTTTATTCTTGCTTTATTAGCTAACTTATAGATAATTACATATAACTATTCAGAATCATTGCAAATGATCAAATCAAAGTCAGTCGAGCTCCTGAACTCTACATTGAATTTTAAGAATCAATCAGCAATTTTAAAAAGATTAAAGCATATTTCAGTTAGTTAAGGCTAAAGTATCTAAATATTTTTCATTTGATACTAAGGCGTCAAGGAATGTTCGAGAAGGAGATGTGACATTATGTGTTCCATCACCTCTAAAACGGTTAACCCTCCAAGTGGTTTCAACGATCTTGCCCATCAAGATCTGACCAATTCTGCCAATGACCAGATATCTCATCATCATGATATTACCAATTTTTTTATGATGACGACATCAAGATCTGGTAAGACTTTCTGCTTGATGACGAGATATATCGTTCATTAAGATCTGACCAATTTTGCTAATGACGAGATATCGCGTCATCATGATATTGCCGATTTTTTTATGATGACGAGATAAAGATATGTTCAGGTTTTTTCCTTGATGGCGAGATATCTCGTCCATCAAGATCTGATGATAGTTTGGTTAATGACAAGAAACATCGTTGACAACCACTAGGAGGGTTAAGGGTTTCGTATATAAATATTCGCATATAACATTAGGTATTAAAATAAAAACGATAGATGTAATCAGACTGTGTATTTGTTATGATATGAAGACGTTATATTAATTATGGTGCATTTCAGATATTTGTGAAATTGCTATTAATTACATTTTGGGGATAAACTTCGTTTCCGTGAACCCAGATAAATGATAAAAATATTAATCTCTGAATACTGAATAAGGTAAAATATCATTCAAGTATTTCAACTCGCAAATTTTCTTTTTATTTAACTTTAAAACCTGATATCTCAACGAGGAGTTGTACCACTAAAATAGCGCATTTTCGTGATGGTATATTTTTATTTTCGTCAATGTTAAGTAGATTGAATGTAAACTAAATTAAGGCAATAAACGAGGTAACCAATTCATTGGACTAGTTTTAGGGTATAATTTTTAAGATGTCTTAAGTGTATATTATATGAAGGATATTATGAACTATTAGTTGAGATGGGAAAGCTCGTAACAAAAGTTAAATTAGATTTCATTTCATTATATGTAATCAGAAAAGTCCAAACAAAACAACAGTAATATCGGAACATTTAATTTTCTTTTGTCATTAAAACATTATTTGCTTTGCTATTTTTCTATTGAGATAATGTTCTTAGATAACGCAAAAAATAGGCGGTAGATTATTCCCGATTTAACATCAAATGAGAAAATTTAAAAAATATAAAATGTATACTCATTAGAATATATAGGACTGAAGTTAAATTAATTTTTCTTTTGATGTGATATCCAAAAGAAATTAAAAATAAATTCCCTTAATATAAAGATACTTGCATTTGTTGATAGGATATTCGTATATTGCTTGTAAGAAAAAGGCACGTGATTATGTTTTTTGACCATAAAAAACTGTACTTAATATTCTGAGGGGTTCACACGAATTACTCCACTTTATAACCTGTAGTCTTCTCTGCATGACTTCTAAACAGTTTTGAGCTTCTCGACCAATAGAATCTTCTCAAAGGATTATATTCTAGGGAAACGACGAATAGTATTCTCCCAAAAGATTATTTTCTAATTAAAGGACTAATAGAATCATTTCAAATAAAGCTATTCTAAAGAAAGGACCAATTACCAATATAGTTCCAAAGGTTGAAAGAATCCACGGATTTTTTCAAACAATTGGTGTGGTTACTTAGTAATTTATAAAGCCCATGACGAGATGTCAAAATATGCAGGTTTACAAAAAATTATGATCAACTGCTCTTGAAGAGAATTTAACATGCACTTAATAGAACAGTGTGATTTAACGTCAATGTATTACGACGTTAAATACTTTAACTTGTTACTAGCCTCACCTCTTAATCGTTGAATACACATCGAAACATGCATACTTTTCAAAGCACATTTATAACCAACTGCTAGTGAGTGCATTTTAAAGCGCAGCTGATAGAACATTTGACTTCAGCGTCGATTAAATACGTTAAACGATTGTCACCTGTTCCTAGTCCTACGTCTTAAACGTAGAATAAACCTCGAAATATGCAAACTTTGTAAAATACTTTTATAACCAAGTGCTTCTGAGTGCCTTTTAAAGCTCAGCTGATGGAACATTTGGCTTGAGCGTCGATGAAATACGTTAAATACATGTTCCTAGCCTCACCTCCTAAAATATCGAATAATCATCAAAATAAACAAACTTTGCAAAACAAATTTATAACCAACTGCTTCGGAGTGCATTTTAACGTGCATGTGATAGAACATTTGGCTTCAACGTCGATGAAATACGCTAAACGCTTGTCACCTGTTCCTAGCCTCCCCTCTTAAATGTCGAATAAACATTAAATATGCAAATTTTACAAAGCATATTCATAACCAACTGCTATTGGATACATTTTAACACGCGACTGATGAAGCAGTGGGTTTTAAAGTCAATGAATTAGGTTAAACGCTTGTCACTTGTTTTTAGACTGGCCCCTTAACCCTCCAAGTGGTTTCTACGAGATATCTCGTTCATCAAGATCTAGCCAATTTTGTAAACGACATATCTAGTCATCAACATAACGCCAATTTTTCTATAACGAGATCAAGATCTGGCCAGTTTTTATCTAATGACGAGATACCTCGTCAAGACAACCACCAGGAGGGTTAAACGTTGAATAAATATTGAAATATGTCAACTTTGCAATACAAATTTATAAGCAACTTCCGAGTGCATTTTAACGCGCAGGTGGTGGAACATTTGGCTTCAGCGTCGATGGAAAAATCGCATAATACACTCAATTCGGCATGTTTTATTTAACAGACGGCCCCCACTGGGGATGGGAGCACACATTTAAGCGGAGGGTCATGCTTTGTTGTAGGTCATACAGACTGGAAATCACAGGCGCGAGGGAAACAAATAAGGGCAGCCGTAGGGAGACAAAATACGATTAGCGCCCAGGAATAAAACACTGATATTTTCTAACAAGAACCCTTCACAGTAAGCGAGGGCCACGAAAGAGAACAGTTTGAGCGAGTACTGAAACTTTCGTACTAGAGGAGATTTTTTATTATTATTATATCGAAACTTAAGTCCCACTATGCTGTGGACTTCAGACAAATTCAATGCAGGAGGATTTATTGAGGAAAGAATTGGGAAAAGCCGAGAAACTTGGTTTGTTTTCTGGGAAATTCTACGGACCTTCAAAGATTCCTGTTTAAATTTTTGTAAATAATGTATTGGTGTTGTCGTACGGAATGTTTAATACCCCCTTTCCTTTGATAGTCTTACTACGGCTTGGAACTCCTTGTTTGTCAATTTTCAAAGTAAAACAAATGTTCGAGGAGTCTGCTCTTAAGTTTTATTTTGTACAGTTGTGTAAGCATAGCCTAATACTCTGTTGTTTTGGAAACAATAGCCTGCTGATGAGTGAAATTCTTGAAATTGGATAAAAAGATAGACGGATTCGCCAAAAGAATTTAAAATTAATGTTTATTGTTCAACTTTTTCCGAACTTATAGCGGTTTATTTCGCCATCATGAAATTGAGCTTGCCTTGTATGTATGTAGATTTTCTTGACGTTGTTTCTGGCTGCAAAATATCGCCCTTGCATCGTAAAACTCTAAACAACCTAATGTTGCGATGTTAAAGACAAACATTTATGACATTAAATAAGTTCTTCCAAATAAATAGTAACATGTAGGGAAAGTAGAAAACTTTATTTTATGTTTTGATGATGACGAGATCAAGATCTGGCCAGCTGTCTTCTAATGAAGAGACATGTCGGCCTTCAAAATCTGGTCAGTTTTGCTAATTTAGTTCGCATAATATAATAGTTTGAAAACAGATCAATCAAATGAACACAATTTGATAAGTGTTCCACTCAATTGCAAAGCAAAGCAATTTTTTGTACTAAAACACCTAAAATTTTGCAAGAAAGCATAGGTTAAGCAACATTTTTAACCTTAATTTCAAAATTTGTAAGCGTGATGAATTTCTCACTTGCACTTAGATATATACAGGAAATTGCAGGGATTATCCAAAAAATTGAGGCAGATCAATTAAAACCAGATGCACAAGGGTCATTTTGAAATCCGAAGAATGTGAAAAATATTAATCGTAGAAAAATGCGTTTGTGTAATAGACTTACTATACTTATCTATCATATCTTCGATATGTTGATGAATAAATAGCTCCGTCAAAAATGATCGTAAATTAAAAATTATTTTTGATGTTCACAGAATTTGATTTCAATTAATATTTAACGCAAAATTTAAAAAAAAATGTCTTTTGGTGGTTTTGAAAGTCAACTGGTCGTCTTAAATTCGTGTAAGATTTCATTCATTTCAACAGTTTAGCTTTGAACTTTTGTGGAGTGTGTTCCCAAATAATTTCAAGTGATACCCATATAAAATCATTTTGAGATTTGTCTGTTTAGTGTAAAGTAGGTAGGTGGTTAATTTACGTCCCACTGGAGCAACACAACGGGCTATTGGCGATGGTCCGGGACCATTCCCAAAGGGAAGGATCCAAGGAAAACGCCTAGCAATTTTCAACCTCTGTCAGATGATGAAAACAACACCTGAGCTGGCTACCCACTCTCCAAATGTCCACACCACGCCAACGTGAGGACATTTGAAGCCACGGCAGATTTAACATGCACCAGCTCCGTGTACATGACAGTCTGGCTGGACCGAGTTTCTAACTTGCAACCCTCCGGTTGCTAATCCGTTGCTCTTCCAACTGGGCTACCGCGGCACCGTTTAGTTTAAAGTATCATAAATAGTTTTTCGCAAATATCTTTAAATTGGAGCAGAGTAAGTAATCATTATTGTTTTTTTTGTAAATCAAACAAAAATATACCTATTTTTTGTAAGATCTGCAAAAATATATTGCACTTTTTGGAATACCGTAGAATTTCAACAATCAATTTAAGTGTGCCATGTATTGAGAAAGGTTGAAAATCGCTGCTCTAATATTTCAAGGTTTTACTCCATCAAACAATTCGGAAGTTTTCAGAATGTTTAACATAGCATAAAAAAATAATCAATTTTAGTAAAACTCTGCAAGTATTTTTGCCTTCGGAACGCATAACATACTCAAGAACGAGCTATTATACAAAAATAAAATATTTTTCAACACAAATTTAAGAAAACAAAAATATGCAGAAAAAAGCATCATTAACTCTTCAAACACCCCACTGAATAGACATGTTAGAATCACTCAGATTTAACGGATGTTATCACTATTAAAATGAAGTATCGAAAATAAGTGGTTCATTGTCATGGCTGAAACAAATTTTGACAATGTTTATCTCAGATTTGGACGAGGAAACTCTATCTTCCAGAAATAAAACGTCTAGTTGGTTCATTGTCATCAGCCAAACAAATTTCAACGATGTTTATCTCAATTTTAGACGGGGAAACTTTATCTCTCCCGAAGAAAATGTCTCCCTCAAGGGAATCTGAAATCAATGCATCAAGATCGATTGGTTTAATAAAAAAACGACATTTTATCACGTTTTCGTACCTCCCATTTTTGAATTCCAAACTGGAAATTTGGCGTCATCTGATTCTGCATGCGTTCTCTCCTCTAATTAATTAATCAGAAAAAATCTGAAAATAACACTTATAATTGCTTGCGTTTCTATGAATTTTGCTGGGGCACGTTAAATCTGTCGTGGTATCAAATATCTTCATGTTGGCATGGTGTGGAAGTTTGGAGAGGGGGTGCCAATTCAGGTGACTGTGGTTCAAAATTACGAGGCGCTGTCCTTGGATCTTTCACTTCGGGATTGGTGATAGAACGTCGCTAATAGCCCTGTTGTATTGCACCAGTGTGACGTTAATTAACTACCTACCTAAGTATTCCGTGACTCAGTAGATTTGTCCTCTGTGCTAGCTACCTGAGAGTTTCGAGCGGCATATGATCGATTCCTGTTGTCCTTCCCGGGTGTAATTATCTCTTTTGTATTATAAAATTTACTTGATATTGTCTGTCTTGAATGGCCAAATATGGCAAATATGGTGCAGCTTAGCCAAATACGGCCCTTCTTCCACGAAACCTAACCCTGTTTGAATTCCAAACGGGAATTTCGGTGTTATCTGATATTGTATACGTTCTTTCCGTTAATTGATTAATCGATAGTCCGTTGTGTCGCTCCAGTGTAACGATAATTCAGATACCTACCTAATTAATTAATCGGGGCCATGGAAGCCTAGTTGAAAGTGTAACGAATTAGCAACCGGAGTGTTTCGAACTTGAAACTCGGTCCAACCAAAGACCGCTGAGTATGCGGGGGCTGGTGCATGGTCTTGGCCAGAAATGTCCTCATTATGAATATTTGGGGAGGGCGGTGTTAGCTCAGGTGCTGACCTCTTCATCTGACCGTCGTTAAAAATTAAGTGGATCTTTCCCTTTGGGCTTGATCCCGGACCGTCACCAATAGCCCGTTGCGTTGCCCCAGTGCGAAGTTAATTAACTACCTACCTGCCTATCCATACCGTCGCCAATACCCCGTTGGTATACTCCAGTGCGTCGTTAATTCCACTGTCTACCTATCTACCATTCGCTCTGGAGTATGGTTGAGTTTTCAAGGGCCATATTTGGCGTGAAAATATAAGTAGACTGAGCATTAGTATTGAGAGGAGCTTCAAAAAGTGCGACCAACATGTCGACTAGTAGTCACGTGACTGCACTGTGACAAATTGACTTCATTGGCTGATTTGTCATCTTAATACTTCATTTGGCGATATAACCTCTTATGACAGGCTAGATGGGTGAATACAAATTTCTATAGTGGCGACATGATGAAATCGCCAAACTCTATGTCGCGTGGACCAATCATATGATGAATGAATGAATGAACGTTTTCAACCGTACCGTTGATAAGTAAGATGATAAATGTACATTTCCACCCGCAGACGAAAACAAGCTAAGGGTCTCGTGACTACTAGTTTTGGTCGCGTTATCCTGGTCACATAAAAAGGCTACGATTGCTCACTCTACTTTTATTTTTCCTCTATGGCTGCGCTAGACACGAGACATACAATACCGCGTAATGGACATACACACAAGGACCGTTTCACTGACACAGAAGAGATAAATACACATAGGGTGGAATCGAACCTGACATGAATCAAACCTGCGCCGCCTACAACTCACAGGCCATTCGCTCTAGAGAAAA
The DNA here is from genome assembly GCA_933210815.1 of Meta bourneti. Classification (NCBI taxonomy): domain Eukaryota; kingdom Metazoa; phylum Arthropoda; class Arachnida; order Araneae; family Tetragnathidae; genus Meta; species Meta bourneti. The sequence continues at coordinate 85,050,917 of OW119934.1, forward strand.
ACTATTGTAACATTCAATTCGATCTAGCCAGCTGAAAAGTATCCCCGGCTTTTTTATTGCATTAAAGAATTTATGTTATTCTTATAGCCATTTCAAAATGACCACGAATCTTCTCTGTTTCAAAGCGTTTTCGCCGTAGTATACCGATCATTAACTCCACAACAGGACCCAAATTAAATTTCAGGAAATTTTGCTCAAGTGTCTGAGAAAATTGCTCTATCCTCGTAATCCGATTTAAGGAACAAAGCTCATTGCCAGAGAGAGGGTTAATTCTCCGAAATCGTGGGGTCAGTACAACGTGACCGCATCAGAGGACACGTGATGTTTTTTCTACTTATTCCAACATTTAAGATCGAAGATTGGGATTGAAAGGGCAGCTTTAGTTGCGAAGTTTTTCCAAGTCCTTAACTTTCGTCGTAGCAGTCAAAATCTATATGGAATTTTATTTCAGTTTGATTGTCTTGGAATTCTACTGAATTCTTTTCGGTCTATTTTATTTTCTTAAGAGGAATTAAATGAATGCATGTGAGTTGTGATTAATGTATAGCAATCCAGGGTAAAGCAAAGTAAGTGTATTGTATAAATTTATCGAAAATGGAATCTTTTTCTTAGAAACTTTGACCTAATCTCTTTTAAGAATATTGTAGAAACTATGTAATATCAGAAAACATATTTCCACATCGTCGATTGACCCTCCAGGTGGTTTCGACGAGATATCCCGTCCATAAAGATCTGTCCAAGTGATCTTTGCTTATGACGTCGTCAGGATTTTGTCGACTTTCTTACGATGACGAGATCAAGATCTGATCAGATTTTTTTCTGAAGACGACATATTTTGTCCATCAAGATCTGGTCAGTTTTTCTAATTTTTGGATACCTCGTCGAAACAATCACTAGCAGGGGTAAATATAGATAGATTTAACTCTCCAAGTGGTTTCGACGAGATATCTCGTCCATCAAGATCCAGCCAATTTTGCTAGTGACGAGATTTCTCTCAATTAAGATATTGCCGATTTTCTTTGTGATGACGAGATCAAGATCTTGTCAGTTTTCTTCTAATGACGAGATATCTCGTCGAGATTACCGTCAGGAGAGTTAAGGTAGTAAACCGAGGAAAATAAATACGAGAATTTATATGTACAGTTGTTATATGTATTCTTTCAAAACAAAACTTCATAATTTGGGGAACATTTTTAGGTAAAATCCTTGTTATCTGTGCTGTCTTGGCGTGATTTTTAATTTTTCGTTACCATGCCAAACGGTAATGGTTGTTGTGAGAGGTAGATGACCTTGGATAAGTCTATTTTTACAGAGGTGGTTAGGTTCGCCAGGGTAAGGGGTTGCCAAACGTAAAATCCCATATGACCAAACAAATAATCACTCATTGCGATCAATGGGTGATTATTTATTTCGCCAACTCGTAATTACTGCTAACGTTTGTGGCACCGAGCCAGAAATACGCTAAAGGCGCCAATTATGGCAACGCATTGTTTGCGTTTAACCTGTCCCTAATCTAACGAGTCACTCGTTCAAAACTACGTGTCTAAAATGCCCACTCGCCGGAGCTATAGCATTGCTAAGACGCCAACTTGGCAAATTTTGGCGATCACAACGTATGAGCGGGATTTTCAATGTAAAAAAACAAACGGAACGAGAAGATCGTATTACGTCCTCTTCCGAAATGCTTTCGCACATGATACACATCAGGATTACCTTAAATGTAGCTTATCGCCATTTTGGTCGGCATTTTAAACTAACTTGTGTTGAAGAATTAGCTATGGTATATCAATTCGGAATTTATTCTTTGGAATTTTTATTGGCGACGTGCTTAAATCGTGTACAAAAAGCAAACCAAGTGACGTCACGTTCAGTATACATACAAGAAACACTACCACCACCTACATTTAACTTGACAGAAATGCCTCAAACTAGATAGGTAGTTGAGTATTATGTCGTGCTGCAACAGCTCAACGCGGGCTATTGACAACTGTTAAGGATGAATCCCGAAGAAAAAGTTCCAAGCATAGATTAAATATAAAAGTAGAGTGAGCAAAGGTAACCTTTTTAGGTGCCCAGTATCATGTGGCAAACCTAGTAGTAAATTGATCCCTAGGCTGTTTCGTCTGCGGGTGGAACCTAATATTCATCATTTGATTGATCAACGTGACGGGAGAGGATGCCCATCCATTAAATCATCACTTGATTGGTTCGCGAGACATAAAAGCAAACTTTGGCGATTTCACCACTTTTATCACCTGTGTATAGAAATGCGCATTTGCATACAGACCCTGTCATAATATGCTATATCACCAAACTTAGCGATAAGATACCAAATAGGTCAACGGAGTCAATTTTTCACAGAACGGTTACGTGACTAATAATCGACATGTTGACCACAAGATGAAGATTTTTGAAGCTCCTCTCAATAGCAATGCTCACTCTACTTACATTTAATGTTTAGGGATACGCGGACCGTACATCGTAATTTTGAAGTAGTCAGTAAAGTCAGATGACAAGGTCACCAATGACTTGACACCTCACTCCTAGAAACTAGGATTTAACATTTTTATAATTTCATGAGCGATTCTGAAGCTTAATATGAATAATATAACTATGTATTGGAAATATGACACAACTTTGTAAGGTAAATAGTTTTTCAAGATGTATCAACTTCATTTATAAACGTAATGAATATCTAGCGAACAATTACATTTTTACACAAACATAAACTTGCTTCTACGTAACAAACATCTCCTTTCCTTATTTATCTTTCATTGCACTCATACAATAGTCGAAATCCGTTTCTATCTTATGATCCGATTACCTAGACTTATAAGATCGCAGAAATAGTGCTTCTAAGAAAATTAACGATTTCTGATAATTTCCCAGGTAAGTAATTTGCCTGTGTCCTTTAAAGTATAAACGTTATTTTTAAGGCTAGATTTGCTAATATAAATGAAGAATAAGACGATTAATAAGGTGCCAGCTATAAATTACAGTTAGTATGTTTGCTTATTTTTGCAAGTCCTTATTATTTCTTGGCTGCCTTATTGTTTCTTGGCTAAAATTATTTCAATAGATTAGACTACACATACAAATATCATTACAAATTTGTTTCAACTATCTCTGTTATTTGCTTCTAAACACTTGTGAAATTTAACGACTTTTGAATATAAATATTACACTGGTGTGCAAAACTTAAGGTATATAGGTACTTGAATTAACGTCGTACTGGAACAACACAACGGGCTATTGGCGACAGTCCGGGATCAATCCCGGACTAAAAAAATCCCAGGACAACACTTCGTAATTTTGAACCGCTGTCAGATGACGAGGTCACACCTGAGTTGGCACCCCACTCTCCAAACTTCCACACCATGCCAACGTGAGGACGCTTGAAGCCAAAACAGATTTGCCCCATGTACTCGACGTTTTCGATCGCGTTTTGATTCAATAATCCTCTGGTTATTAATCCGATGAAGTTACTAATCCAGTTAAGTGACCTGGATGTGGGAAAACGATACAAAAGTTACGTCGAAAATTGCTGAACCGATGAGTAAAAAGAAACTAGAACATAAGCAATTAGTAAAAAAGACTTTGAACTGCTTTGCGCCGTGTTTACAGAGAATAACGTTGTGGATGAATTCCTGCGATAACTGAACCCTTTACTAAATTAGAGACTGACGCTACGATTCTGAAATTTGAATATACGCTAGCTTTTAACTGAATATCCTCGGTTGCGTTAATTATAGCTGACTGTTTCGTTTAACACTCCTGGTGGCTCTATGACCAGATCTTGATGGACGAGATATCTGGTAATTAAATAAAAACTGACCAGATCTTGGTCTCATCATCATAAAAAATCGGTAATCCAACTCCTCGTAACGAGTTATCTCATCATTGGCAAAATTGGTCAGATCTTGATGGAAGAGATATCTCATCGAAACCACTCGGAGGCTCAGTCGTGATGCAGCAACCTTTAAAAACAATGATTCTCCTTAAGTATTCCACGCCAGTGTATTTAATGTTTTAACATAATATGAATTGATTGGTTGCAATAAATTATTTTAAATAATATTATTTACTCTTTCATTTTTCAAAGTCTATTATCGAGCTTATTGACAGACTGTTTTGGAATAATATACTCTTATGCAGGTAAGGAAACCAATGAAAAACTTTTCTTATTAGTTTCCGTGTTCTCACTGGACCTAGTGCATAATTTAAACGCGACAAGTCTCCATTCGGAAAGAGAAGAAACTATGTAAACTAGGTAAGTAAAAAATACAATATTTATTTATTAATATTTATAGACACTTTATATGTCAAGTACTGTGTTCTGCTTCACAAAATTTCGATTAACGCTAGCATTCTTTGCAGGTTCAGAAGAATTGGTCTGGAGGTGAACACCAATTGGCATCGTATTGTATTGAAGAGAGGGGTGTCAACTCCATGGATCAAGCCTTATCTCTTGTATAGGAAACAATGATCATTGCCAACTCTATGGATCAATACTTAACTCTTCTGTACGAAACAATGACCATTGTCAACTCTATGGATCCGTCCTCACCTTTTGTGTATGAAACAATGGCCATTGTCTTCAGGGAAAAGTCATTACCTATTGTGTAGGAAACAATAACCATTTTCAACTCTATGGATCAATCCTAACCTCCTGTGTAGGAAACAATGAATATTGCCAATTCCATGAATCAATCCTTACCTCTTGTGTAAGAAACAATGGCCATTGCCAACTTCATGGAATAATCCTTACCTCTTGTGTAGAAAACACTGACCATTGTCAACTCTGGAAAAGTCCTTATCTATTGTGTAAGAAACAATGGCCATTGCCTCTAGGGGAAAATCTTTACCTATTGTGTAAGAAACAATGACCATTGTCAATTCTATGTATCAATACTTAACCCTTCTGTAGGAAACAACGGCCATTGCCAACTTCATGGAAAAATCCTTACCTCTTATGTTGAAAACAATGACTGTTGTCAACTCCATGGAACAATCTTATGTCTTGTGTAGAAAACAATGACTATAGAGTGACAAAACCAAATCGATCCTCTCCTAACTAAGTCTGTTCACACATTGAAGTAGCATGCTGCAAAACATACGACATGTTCATGCGTACTCTGTTTCTGTATAGAACACACGTCGATACGCATGCGTATTTCAGCTAATTTAGTGTCGCTGGACTCATGTTGGACCAATGTGTGGCTTATCTAACAGACGTCTCAAGTAAAATCTGAGCCCATCAGAGGATATTTCCTTCGCTTCCACATTCTAATGGCCTTTATTGTAACTTATTTAAGCTCCTTGTAAGCAAATTAGCTCAATAAAAGTGGAATAATGCAACCATCTCTTGTAAACTAATTGTAATGTATTACTTTAATGCGTCTTAAATTACTTAAAATATCTAAATTTAATTTCATGTGGTTTCGATGAGATATTTCGTCCATCAAGTTCTGATCAGTTTTGCTCATGACAAGATATATCGTCAACAAGATACTGCCGATTTTTATGACAAGATCAAGATCTGGTCAGTTTTCTTCTAATAACGAGATATCTCGTCCATTAATATCCGCTAATGGTTTTACTCATGACGAGATACCTCGTCAAAACAACCACTAGGAGCGTTAAGTACCATATGCATCATCTCTTTTGCACAAGTTTCTTTGTTACAGCAATTTGATAGGTAACGTCAATTAGATTAAGCGCAAACGTCGCCGAAATAGAGATAAACTACATTTTAAGGTAACCCCAATACATACCATAGGAAAGCCTATGAGTAACAGGTAGTACAATCTCTGTGTTTCGTCTGGTTTTGTTTGTTGACACCAAAAAATCCATCTTATACTTTATATTTTACTATATAATATTACTTTCAAATAGGATAGGTGGCATTTTCTGTCAATTAAATGTAAGTGGTGGTAGTGTTGCAGTGGTGGAACGTGTCTCCTATACGTATTCCGAACTTGACGTCACTTCTCTTGTTATTCAAATACGATTTCATTACTTCAGAAAAACTTTCAAAGAATGAATTCCGAATTATAAATGATAGTTGATTGGTCAATCTCAATTAGATTGAATGTCAAACGTCGCCAAAATGGTGTTAAACTACAATTTAAGGTAATCCCGATATGCATTGCACAAGAGAATTTGAGTATGAGATATGTATTGCACGTGAGAATTTGAGTATGTGAGATATGTATTGCACGTGAGAATTTGAGTAAGAGTAAAATCTTCGCTTTTAGTCTCTCTCTCTCTCTACCTTATTTGTTTACATTTAAAATCCCTCATTAAGCAATGTGAGTGTTATTTTGTAAATCGATCAAATTGATTCCTATTTTTACGTCAGTTTGGCAAAAAAATCGCCAAACGTCAAAAAAATGTAGATAAGCAACTTTTATGGTAACCTTGATATGTATCATGAGAGAGCATTTGGTTAGCGTGAGTAAAATCTTCACTTCCAGTCTGATTTATGTGTTTACACTGAAATTCCCTCTCATATATGTAATTAACCCCATCCATCCTTTGTGTCAATTCAAATGAAGTATTAAAACAAAATTAGAAAAAAACTGATTAAATAGAATGTCCTTTCTGTTAACATCTTCAAAAAATCAACTAAACAGATTTGGAATAAATTTGACGCTATGTTTTTCTCTAGAGAAATCCATCATGAAAATCAGTGTTTTTGTTTACTATGTCGATCGATCAATTGTTGAGCGTTTAGTATATTAAACTCTGCGTAAGTGACAAGGTTGATGATGGCCATGGTACTTACAGGAAGAAAATAGCAGTCATGAATCATGAATCATCAATTTTGAAAGCCGCAAATATAATCAAAACAATACGTATTTTTATAAGCATAATGTAAAGTCTTATTTTTAAAAATAGTTATTGCGTTAAAAGAGGTGAATGTATTGATTTTTATACTAGATTATAAAAGGGGATTTTCTTATTTTCAGCCCAAAATCGATTTTATATTTTTCATATAATTTTATTTTTGTCAGGTATAAGATTATTTTTTGTATTGCAGTCATATACAGCTTTCATTGAGAAAGTAGACCAGGAAATAAGCGCTAATTGTATCTCGATAGTAATGCAATCAAATCTAGTCGTGCTGATAATAGCATCCGGAAACCAAATTCAGTGAAATAAAGAAGCAACCTCATTTATCAATAGATAATCACTAAATGGTAGTATACTATTTTAACAAATGCATTGGAGTCATACAGTTTCCATTGAGAAAGTAAAGCAGGAAATACCAAGGAATAAAAGTAATTTACATCTAGAGAGTAATGCAATCAAATCTAGTCGTGCGGATAAAATAGAATCCAGAAACCAAACTCAGTGAAATAACCTAATTCTTCAACGGATAGGCACCAAATAGTTTTAGACTATTTTTTAAAATGCATTGGAAACATACTGTTTCCATTGAGAAAGTAAACCAAGAAATAAAAGTTATATTTGCATCTTCCGAGTATTGCAATCAAATCTAGTCGTGCTGATAAAATAGCATCCAGAAACCTAACGCAGTGAAGAGAGAAGCAACCTCATTTTTTCAGCAAATATATACCAAATAGTAGTAGTCTATTTTTTGTAAATGTATGGCAGTTCCTCACAACGCAAGGAATGAGCTATTCATCTTCGTTTCGGAAGATGAAGTCTCCAGGCTGAGCGAAAAGTTTGCATAAATGGTTTTATCATTAAGGAAGGTAAAAGTTTAAAGCAAATGCGTGTCTCCATCCGGGACATGGAGGGTGATGTGACTTTTATCGGAACATTGGGTGTCGACGAACGCATCGCTCAAAACGGAGCCAACTTTCGTGATTAAATAAATAGGTTGGGTGTGTCGAAAATATTGAGAAATTCTTTTTTTAAAGAAACAAAAAAAAAGTCATTTTTTTATTTTGGAAGACAAATGCTGAATTTTGTAGTTGGATAAATGAATGTATTATCAAGAGAGCTACTGTACTTTTAGTGGTGAATAATAAAGTTATCCTTTATAAAACTCGTTACTCTTAAAAACAGTAACTCTTTTGTTTTAACCATCCCAGTGGTTTCGACGAGATATCTCGTCTACCAAAATCTGACCAATTTTACTACTGACGAGGTATCTCGTCATTAAGATATGCCGATTTCTTGATGATGACGAGATCAAGATCTGGTTTGCTTTCTTCTCATGACGAGTTATCTCGTCCATCAAGATCTAGTGAATGTTACTAATGGCGAGATACCTCGTCGAGACAACCAAAATCGGGTTAAAGAAACGGACAAACTCAATTTTTATTTTGGAAGACAAATTCTGAATTTTAAAGAAATGAATGTATTATCAAGAAGGCTACATTCAGTGATGAATTAAAATTAGCCATTATGAAGACAGATATTCTGGTTGAAAACATCAACATTTTTGGTTTATTTGGTTTTGCGGAAAATATATTTTAACCCTTCAAGTGGTTTCGACGAGATGTCTCGTCCATCAATATCTAACCAGTTTTGCTAATGACGAGTTATCTCGTCATTAATATTACAACTAGATAATCTGAAAAAAGCTACTTTTCAGGAGATCCAAAATGCATTTTTAGTTGGGAATTGAAAATGAGTGTACTCTCGGATTCTTGTTAAGACTGTTATTGCGATTTTTCCTCTGTTATTGTTACTTAACCAAAAGGCGCCCTTCTTTACTTTATTTCACTTTGATATATTATGATTTCTTTGCGTTAAACGTGCAAATGTGTCACATCCAATACTCTCCTTTGAATACAAATTCTATTAATTAGACAATGACAATGATAAAAATGCTAATGCGACATTTCCGAGACTTTGCAACGTATGCAGTTATCAATTTGGTGCACTGAAAGTGAGATACCTAACGATTCCTGTGCTTATTCAGGGCTTACTGATTAGATATAAAGGATATAATTGTTATTCCAATAATATTGCGGTTTCTGAAGTGGGTATTATTATATATGATACTAATTGAATTTCCCGTGTTGCTCCGGTTGAATTGTTTTTAATTCATCGTAATATTACTCAATGTTATTCCTATGGGGATTTCTAATTGTTTTTATCCCTCTCTACAGACCCAGAACAAATTTAATGGGAGTTAATATCTAGCCTGTCATACCCGCAGTAGTCTAAAGAATTAGCGTACCAAATTTGTTGTAAACTAGTCAAACTGTGATAGTAAGGCTACTGAATATTATTCCTATTTGGATCTCGAATTGATTTTTAAGCCCCATCTGCACTCCTAAGACAAATAGAACGTTGGTCAATATGTAACCTACGTTACCATCATGGTTCTAAAGAATAAGTGCACCAAATTTGGTGTGGATTGGTCAAACTGTGTAGATTTATATAGAGAACAGACGCCAACTCTGCTTTATATATAGATTCTTGTTTTTAACATTCCTACAAGAGCACTGTGAATATTTTGGGTTTGAAGCGAATACACATGAGAAGTTTGTTGGGATAATGTTTTTTTGCAAGGGTTCGCCAAATAATTTGTCTTTGAATAGGAGGTGTTGAGCCCAACGCGTTTCGGAAACTCTGATTTAGATAATCAAAAAATGATAATCAAAATTAATTCTTATCGAAGAAAAATTGAAAATCGAAGAAACTAGTATCACTGGGATAAGAGATATCAAATAAAAGAAACTGCTGTCCATGGAACTATAAGATAAAATAACTACATCTCACATGAATGTCGACGGAGAGTTTCTTTTGTCCTATGATTTAATGCAGCACTCCAATCTATTTGTCGACAAAAATGATTCTATTTTCGCATTTTCTGTTCTCCCATTTTTCACCACTGCAAAGACGTGGACGCTGACAAAACTGTGTTTCCGTAAATATGGTGGGTAGACGTTTCGACTATGAAAAATGTCTTGTATTAGAGACATTCCTCTGCTTAGCAATAGATCACAATGCTCCTGCAGAGGAAGGAAGACATCAGTGAAAAGTCTTTCCGTATCGTATTTCTTTAGTTCTAATCGCAGATGGATTTAAAGTCTATTTCCTAGAGAAGATGGTACCATATATATATGGTAACCATGGCGTTATTAAGATTCGTATCTTTGGGTTAAAATGGTACATATATATACATATATGGCTCTGGGTGGTTAGATCGGGTTTTATGGAAAAACACTTGGCCAAGCTGTGCCAAACACACACACATATGTATATGCATATATATGTGAGTGTGTATACGGGGAACATATATATATATATATATATGTGTGTGTGTGCGTATGTGTGTGTGTGTGTTCCCAGTTTTTTCGGGTTTTTTTGGATTTTTCCGTTGAGTAAAGAACGGAAAAATAAAAAAAAACGATAAAACGGGGGACATTAAACATGGAGAACTCTCCATGTATGTGCTCTGAAATCGCAAGGTGAGTATGATAATTCAACTAAAGGAAATTATAAAGAAGCAGGTGGTGTTGATGGTGAGTTTACTTTTATTCTTCATATGGTGTGGAACAGTTTATCGTTGTGTCGGGTATGTTTGATTTTATTGTAAACTATCTTTATGACGTTAAAATGTTTTGTGTGGAAGTGGTTAACTTGCTTTCCATCTATTGTTCAACATTCAACATGGCGTTTGGGATTGTAAGAGCATAACTTAACATTTTGCCTTCTTGCTTCTTTAAAATTTAATTTAATGTGCATATATATATACACACACAAGAGTTTTACTGACACGGAAGAGAGGAATGCACCCAGGAAGAAATGGAACTTGCGCCGCCTGCAACTCAGCGGCTTCTGGCAAAGTGAGCAAACCCACTGAGCCATGGTGCCACTTATATAATAAGGCAATGCGTTCAACTTACGTATTAGGTTGGGTGGTTAGATCGGGTTTTATGGCTCAAGAAAAATTTTGGCCAAGCTGTGCCAACACTAGATAGGCAGGTCAAGTAAATGTATACATATACACACAAGAAAGGTTTTACTGACGCATAAGAGAGAAATACATCCAGTGTAAATTAAGGGAATTGAATTTGCACTGCCTACATCTCCATATAAAATAGAGGATTTTAAAAGATAGATTTAACATATCGTGGCAATCCACTGTCACGTATGGGATTATCAGACACATCGTTTAGTCATAGTTTAGTCACTATGTTTAATTGTTCTTTATTGCTCAAGAAACCTTTTTTGAACTTAAATTGTCTTCCCTTCAGATAAGCATGTCCTACGTTTTGTGGTTATCTGTCATTTTATGTACATAAAAAGAGCTAATATGAAGCTGTTACATATGGGACATATGTGGACCCATTGAAATGTCCCTTGAGTGACGATTTGATGATCTTATAGACCCAAGACGGCATATACGTAGTTCTCCATTTAACCCTTCTGGTGGTAGTTTTGACTAGGTATCTCGTCATTAGGAAAACTGACCAGATCTTTATGAACAAGATATCTCGTCGTTAGAAGAAACTGACCAGATCTTGATCTCGTCATCATAAAAAATCGACAATATCTTGATGACGATATATCTCGTCATTAGCAAAATTGGTCAGATCTTGATGGACGAGATATATCGTCATTAGCAAAGCTGATCAGATGTTGATGGCGAGACATATCGTCATTAAAAGAAACTGACCAGATCTTAATGGACGATATATTTGGTCATTAGAAGGAAATTGATCAGATCTTGATCTCGTTACCATCGAAAAATTGTCAACGTCTTGATGACGAGATATTTCGTCATTAACAAAGTTGGTCAGATCTTGGTGGATGAGATATCTCTCCGAAACTACTTGGAGGGTTGAAGCTCCTGGCGGTTGTCTCTACTTGGTATCTCGTCATTCTCAAAACGTACTCGATCTTGATGGACAAGATATCTTGTCATAAGAAGAAAACTGACGAGATTTTGATGGACGAAATATCTCATCATTAAAAAACTAACTGACCAGATCTTGGTCTCGTCATCATCAAATTATTGGCAATATCTTAATGACGAGATATATCGTTATCAGCAAAATTGATTAGATCTTAATGGACGTGATATCTAGTCGAAACCACTTGGAGGGTTAAGCATAGCAGGTGAATTCACTTCATTTCAATATTTTTTCGTTACAATTCTATTTATTATTAAATGTCTTATGCAACCATTTCTTTCCTTCTCATTTTAACATTATTAGATTATTAGTCACCAAACGCTTTAATACGGCACATTATAAAAGAAATTTAACCAAAAATATGAGCCACCCGTACTCATCCCATCATAGAAGTAAGTACTTAAAAGATATGAAGAAAAATCTTGTCACTGTCAGAATATTCAGTTTAATTTGATTGTCGAAACACTTATAAAATTTGGAGTTATAAAATGCAACAAAAATGTCACACAATTTTCATACCTTTCGCTCGTATATTTGGTGTTCTGAACAAAAAAAGAGGAGTTTTATTAGATTTTAGTAAAATTTTTGCATATCTTCGGTCAACTTTTAGTAACTTTGAAATAACCTGATTTTGTTAGAAAGAATAACCTTTTTTAATAATTCCTTTGTAAATATCAACAATTTTAAGTTTGAAATCGATCATAAGAGTAGAAGCATATATTTTATAGTGTATAGTATATAGTATATATCAATATAGTATATAGTATATATTAATATAGTATATAGTATATATTAATATAGTATATAGTATATATTAATATAGTATATAGTATATATTAATATAGTATATAGTATATATTAATATAGTACATAGTATATATTAGTATATATTAATATAGTATATAGTATATATTAGTAAAGTATATAGTATATATTGTATATATAGTAGTATAGTAGATAGTGTGTATTAGAATATATTAGTGTAGTACATAGTGTATATTAGAATATATTAGTATTAGTATGGTAGATAATATATATTATTATACTATATAGTATATATTGGTTGCATATAATTTAGATTAGAAGATTTTAGAAGTGTTTAGAGAAATAGAATTCTACAATATAGTCCAATTGTTTTAAAACTGTTTCCACTAATTATTATTCTAAGATAATTCGCAGTAAGAGAAAATTCGCTATCGTGTTGGTTAATTAGTGTATAGCATCATCAATGATTAAATTTACTTGTATAGTTATCTGCTCTTCCAAACCACAATTTAACAGTATCTTTCTGCATTCGGGATTGTTTATTTTTACATATTTCTGTACATATCAGCTTTATGCGTGATACTCAAGGTTGTTATTTTTATTATCTTGATAATTATAACTTTTGATTGAATATTTTCATTAAAGAATTCGGACTTAGTATCGTTTATCTGATTGAATATTCAGAGAATCTTTCAAGTTCTTCTGACAGAGAATTATTACTTTTGATTGAATATCTTTATTAAAGAATTTGGATTTTGCATCTTCTTTCTAATTGAATATTTCAGAGAATCATTTATGCTCTTCTTACAAGAAATTATAACTTTGATTTAATATGCTTATTAAATAATTAGGATAAAACATTATCTTTTTTCTAATTGAAGATTTCAGAAAGTATTCTGACGGGGAAAATATCTATTACATTGTTTTCATAGCAAATTTGTTCGTTTGTATAGGTCTTAAAAAGTTCTATTTCGCAATTATTTTATATTCAGAAGTTTAAAGTAAGCATTTAAATAAAGATATTATAAATATATTTGTATCACTCCATTCACTGTATTGAATTTTCAGTTCAGTAAATTGAAAATGAATCCATAAACAATTCCGAATTTCTTGAACCCAGTCAGATCTGGATGGAGGAGATATCTCGTCATTAGCAAAATTGATCAGAACTTGATGGACGAGATACCTCGTTGAAATTACTTGGAGGGTTAAATTTTAGTTACCCTTACTAGATCATGTGTGCTTATTTTTCTGTCCTGTTCCAGAATATTTCGTACAGAGGACTACAAACTACTCAAAATATCTACTAGATATTTTACTAAAAGGTAGGTAGGTTGTTAATTAACGTCGCACTGGAGCAGCACAACGGGCTATTTTTGTTAAAAGGAAAAATGTCTCATAACACACTTTAAATATTAATAAGAACTCGTTATTATCCAGCAAAGATTTTAAATGTCTAAGAACCATACCAATGTTAATTTAAAATAAGAAACCCCAAAAGAAAGCGGAATTAAACATCTTCAAAGTATTACAGCAAATGGAGCTGCTATCAAGTCATTTATGAATTTCCATATTTCGAGGTACACGCATCAATTCCGAAAACATTTCATCGAAATAGAAAAGATGAAACTATTTGTTAAACGAATGAAAAAATAAAAAATCATACCCATACTCCCGAAAGACCCAAATCCGAAGGACTTAATACCCTTTTCCAATTTAAAAGTGCAATTCCTTCTTGATTTATAGTTGACAGAACTCGATCATAATCATGAAAGAGTATTAAAGTTTAGAATTATACTTCTGATATAGTCATTGGTGAATAGTGAATGGTAGAGTTGGCAGTCCCCTCAGCAAAATGCTCATTAGTCCTGGCAGGGTAGGTACAGCCCATAAAAATGTTCATCCATAATATCCAGTCATTAAAATAATGCTAGTATCAAAATAAACAACCCTACGAGGGGTTCTTGCGAATTCCGTGTTTATTCAATCGTGAATGCTCTAAAAAAGTCTTTTGGCATCGCGGTGCCGCTATCTAAGACATCAAGCGAATTCAGAAGAACGTATTAAGGTACGGTAAATAATGCTTAATAAATCTGAATGCGTCAGCCAAGATCTTCGTATTCTGGTTATTACTTTTAGCATGATATTCATTCAGTTGCAAAATCCTTTAATATCAATACTTTTTCTCTTGTTTAATTAGATTCATTGTTTCAAGAAAATAAGCAATTGACGAATTCTAGCACTTCGAAGTGGTTTCATTACTTTATGCGGGCTGCAATAGTGGCACAACTCAAAAATGTGATTTGGGGGTAAATATTGTTTCAATGTAAAAAAAATACATTCTTTCCAGCAAACTGACGCATTTCTTAGTTTAAAATAGGTTTGGAGAGTGGGGTGCCAGCTCAGGTGTTGCTCTCGTCATCTGACCGTGGCTCAAAATTACGAGACGTTGTCCTTGGATCTTTCCTTGCGGGATTGATCCCGGACCGTAGCCAATATCCCGTTGTGTTGCTCCAGTGTGACGTAAATTAACTACCTACCTACTTTAAAAATGTACCGTTAGATTGCAAATGGGTTTCACAACATACCATGCAATTTCACAGCAATGAAAGCTTTAACCCTCCTGGTGGTTATCTCGACAAGATATGTAATCAATTGCAAAATTCACTAGATCTTGATGGACGAGAAATCTCGTCCTCGTCATCGTATAAAAATCGACAATATCTTCCTGACGAGATATCTCGTAATTAGCAAAATTGGTCAGATCTTGAGAACAATATATCTCGTCATTAGCAAAATTGTCCAGATCTTGATGGACGAGATATGTCGTTGAACCCACTTGGAGGGTTAAACCTGTTTAATCCCAAAATATAATTTTTTGAGTTGTGCCACTGTTAGCGATATTGTTGATCTTAAGACACTTAAGTAATTTAGTACGTATTTTAGAGGTGTGTTAGTTCAGAAGTATATGTTCACAAATATAATTAATTATGTCGTAAAAATGGCTGCGATAGTGGCACAACTAAGAATGTGATTTTTTGGCAAGTATATGTCTCAATGTGGAAAACTATACTCTTATCAGCAGGAAACTAGAAAATCTCTTACTTAAAGAAAGCTTTAACCCTATTGGTGGTTGTCTTGAAGAGTTATCTAATCATTAGCAAAACTCGCAAGATCTTGTTGGACGAGATATCTCGTCGTCGTCATCATATGAAAATCGACAATATCTTGCTGGTGATATATCTCGTCATTAGCAAAATTGTCAGACCTTGATGGACAAGATATGTCGTTGAAACCACTTGGAGGGTTAAACTTGTTTTAAATTTTTTTGAGTTGTGCCACTGTTGCAGTGATATGTTTAATCTAAGACTCTCAAGTTCAGAAGCTACAAATAAAATTAATTATAATGCCAAAAATGGATGCGATAGAGGCACAACTAAAAAAAATATGATTATTTGACAAGTATGTCTCAATGTAGAAAACTACATTCTTTTCAGCAGCAAACTGCAATTCCCTTCGATACCAGACCGTTTCATGCCAAATTTGTTTACAGCATTCAATGTATTTTCATAGCAATGAAAGCTGTAAGCCCGCTATTATCTCAAAATGTGATTTATTTTAGTTGTGCCAATGTGCATTGTTTGAAGGAGTTGACCTCGTCATCTGGTGGTTACGAGGTGCTGTCCTCGGATCTTTCTCTTCGGGATTGACTCCAGACAGTCGCCTCGTCATCTGACCGTGGTTCAAAATTACGTGGTGTTGTCCTCGGATCTTTCCCTTTGGGATTGATCCCGGACCGTCACCAATAGCCCGTTGTGTTGCTCCAGTGTGACGTTAATTGAAAATACCAATACCAATACCAGACAGTCGCCAATAGCGCGTTATGCTGCCCCTGTGCGACGTAAATTCAACTACTTACCTACCTGTTCCGCGCCAGTAAATATCTCCTTGTATGCATATGTCCGTTAATTGACGTTGTCTTGTGTTTGGAGAATGGGGTACCAGCTCAGGTGTTGACCTCGTCATCTGATTGGTTAAAAACGACGTTGTCCTCGGGGTATTGATCCCAGACGGTCTCCAATAGCCCGTTATGTTGCCTCCAGTGCAACGTAAATTTAACTACATACCAACCTTTACTTTTATTCTTAATAGTTCAAAATTCGTATCCTGCACAAGGCGATTTGATACGTAGTCAATGTTCCTAATCGGTAGGTATTTTAATTAACGTCACACTGGAGCAACACAACGGGCTATTGGTGACGGTCCGGGATCAATCCCAAAGAGAAAGATCGAGAACAACACCACGTAATTTTTCCCCACGGTCAGATGATGGTTCTTAATCCGAAATCAAGGTTACCCTAGTCTTGAATATAAAAAGTTTGGAGAGTGGGGTGCCAGTTTAGGTGTGACCTCGTCATCTGACCGTGGTTCAAAATTACGTGGTGTTGTCCTCGGATCTTTGGGAATTGATCCTGGACCGTCGCCAACAGCCCTTTGTGTTGCTCCAGTGTTACGTTCATTAAATACCTACCTTGAATATAAAATCAAAGCACTATCTCTCCATTCCATATTATAGTTCAGTATTTTAATAAAAATACTCATTTTCAAATTCAAAACTGCTACCTCTCATTTGAAGAATTTGTAGTTCGTAGAAGTACGTATACTATAAAGAGTAAAATTTAATATTGATGAATAGAGTGCATATAGTCAGTTGTCTTCATGTGCAATTAAAATAATTGCTTTTAAAGTAGCGCTTCGTGCTTCATAAAAATTGCATTGAATTTTAGTTCTACGGAGCACCTAATAAAGCAGATCCTCTATGCTCATATGATGCTTCCGCAGCTAATGGTTTTAAAGAACTTTTTGTTATGCCTCTATAATTAATTGGATCAGTGAACATAAACATCTGAGCTAACAAGCCATACTCCTCAAGTGCGTATTAAATTACTTAAGAGTCTCGGATCAAACATATCGCTCATGTGTTGCAGCAGTGGCACAACTACAAAAAAATCACATTTTGCTATAAGACGGGCTTAAAGCTTTCATTACGTTAATAATGAGTCATTAAAGAAAAGTAATTCTGTTGATTTCGGTCAACATTATGATTCGGGTTTTTCCTTCAACTACCATATAAGATCTATTATGAAATCTGATACTGCAAACTTGGTTGGATTAAGAGAAAACACGAGAGCTTTTTGTAATAACACTAACTTTTTAATTTAATGGTTGCTAGATTGGGACTGGAATAATGGATCTGACATTTGGAATCCTTATTAACGGATGTCGTATCAAGGATATTGAAAGAATACAGATTGACGATTAGTTGTTTGGTAGGTGAATTAACGTCGCAGAGCACCAACACAACGAGACATTTTCCGGGATTAATCTCGAAGGGAAAGATTCGAAAGCAATACCTCGTCACTTTGAGCCAAGGTCGGATGACGAGGCAACACATGAACTGGCACCCCACTCTCCAAATTTCCTTACCACGCCAGGGGCCGTCGTGGCTCAGTGGGTACGCCCACTGCGCTAGCAACCTTCGATTTGTAGGCGGCGCGGGTTCGATTCCTGTCAGGTGCATTCCTCCCTGGGTGTATTTCTCTTTTCTGTGTCAGTAAAAGTTTCATTGCTCGTGTGTCTATAACTTGATATTGTACGTGTTGTGTCTGGCTCAGCATGGCCAAATATGGCCCTTGAGCCATAAAACTAAAAAAAACCAACCAACCTAATGACGAAATATCTAGTCAAGACACATTAACCAGGAGGGTTAAATACCTACATCTACCATTAGTCATTTTATGATGGTGTGTTGTTCGTTTAACAGGTATCAATCATGGAATTATAATGGTATGTAATGAAGATATAAGATGGAAAAATTGTCGTTTCTGGCACAGCATGGTCAAATATAACCCTTGCGCCGTAAAACCACAAAACCAACCAGCCAACCTTACCAAGTCAACGTGAGGACATTTGAGGCCATTTCAGATTTAACGTGCCTCACCAGACCCCCCGTGAACACGACGGTCTTTGGCTGGACCAAGTTTCGAACGCGCAACCTTACGGCTGCTAAGCCGTTACTCTTTAAACTAGACAACTGCGGGCCTAGAATATTATAGAAGAGTGTCAGAAAGTTATTAACTTAAGCAAGTGAAGCAATCAAAAAATAACAATTCGACTTTTAAGAACTACATACATTAAAAGCAACTTAATGTAAAATATAGGTAGTTAAACTTACGTCGCACTGGAACAGCACACTGACTATTGGCGACGACCTGGGATCAATCCCGAAGGGAAATATCCGAGGACAACACCTCGTAATTTCGAACCACGGTCGGATGACGAGGCTTTCACACCAAGTTAACGTGAAAATATTTGAGGTTATGACAGATTTAATGTGCACCAGACCACCCACGAACACGACGGTCTTTGGTTGGATCGAGTTTCGAACTTGCAACCTTCCGGTCGCTAATCCGCGACACTTCCACCCGGGAGACCGCGGTCCCCTAAGATTAAGAAGAAACACGTGCTGAAATTATCAATTTGTGAGTATCGTTTCTGTATAAGAAAGGACATAATAGACTCATTAAGTACCGATGAACAGTTTTATGGTATCTGTATAACCCTTCTGGTGGTTGTCTCGACGAGGTATCTCGTCATTATCAAAACTGACCAGATCTTGATAGACAAGATATCTCATCATTGGAAAAAAATTGACCAGATCTTGATAGACAAGATATCTCATCATTGGAAAAAAAATTGACCAGATCTTGATAGACAAGATATCTCATCATTGGAAAAGAAATTGACCAGATCTTGATAGACAAGATATCTCATCATTGGAGAAAAATTGACCAGATCTTGATCAAGTCATAAAAAATTGGCTATATCTTGATGATGATATATTTCGTCATTAGAAAAATGTATCAGATTTTGATGGACGAGATAACTCGTCGAAACCACTTGGAGGGTTAAATGAATAGATGCATAATTTTTGGAATCTGAAGCAAGAAATTAGATGAATTTTTTACTACATTGATTAAGAGTTCAAGTCACTTAAATCAAATTAAAATTAAACTCATCTCAAGAGGGCTTATTAAATTATCTCTTAATTTTTTTCATAAAAATCGCAATTCATATGAAGGTATTAGTATGCCTCAGTTTTAATGCCCAGGTACAAAGTTTCAAGGAAACGTAATTGCTTTATTAATATTACAAGATATTAAAGTTTGTGTTAGCTACATGCAATAAGTATTTCTTGTGTAACCCGAATAATTTCTTTAGTATTTTGAGGAAAGGGAAAACGGATAAATATCAAAATCCAAAGGTCCGCTTCCACGAACGACATGTCCTTAAGCGATAAAAATTTGCTGAAAACAAATAATCAGCAAACTAATTTATCGGGTCATAAATGTTTTAACTTTTTTCCTTGAATTGGATACACGGATAAAAAATACGAGGTTAGTCAAATATTAAAATTATTCAGCGGATGCCTAATTAAATTTTTTATCACAATTTGATTTTCAAAACGTATTTCTGTAGTAGAAAATAATGCGGGTTTCATATTTTTCTGTCCAGTTGATTTGTGGGACAAATTGTGTAACTTTTTTAATATTAATAATATTTTTCCATATAATATTTTCCTATATTTTCCATAATATTTTCCCATAAAAAGCATTGGATTAGTGTGGAAGTATGGGGAATAGGGTGCCAGCTCAGGTGTTGACCTCGTCATCTGACCTTGGTTCAAAATTACGCGGTGTTGTCCTTTATCTTTTCCTTCGGGATTGATCCCGGACCGCTGCCCATAGCCCAATGTCTTTCCCAAGTGTGATGTTAATTAGCTACCCAAAAACCTACCTATCCCATAAAGAATGTTTAAAGTAACAATACTTGATATTATATCCTCAGACGAAGGCAAGAAAAACTAATGATAATACGATCATAGAATACACTTCTTGGCAAAAAGGTAAGCAATGTCATCATATACAATTATTTTAGTAGTCTTACAATATATTTCAAATGATCTCTTAAATTTCTGAATATTTATTAATTCGCGAATACTCTTTCTATTTCAATTTATAATATTTAATTCTCTTTTATATAAAATGCATGCATAGACATACGTTTTCATTTAATAGTACATATTTCTACTTTTCGATTCTAAACATTAAGTTTCGATTTACTTTATAAAATAAAAGTTTGCTGTAAATATAATATTACTTTCAAAAAAGATATCAACTTTTACTTTTCAACACTTACGTTTCAATGTCGATAATGAAATTCGATTACCATTTTTAACATCGAACAACCAACATTACACTTTCCGCAACAAGTGTATGCTGAAACAAGTAACAATGGAACGAACTCCGTACCGAAATAGACAAACCTTCCCACACATCTCAAAATTTTACAATGCAATCCCCAATGCCACGTTCCCCACATCCCATATATAGACATATCCAAATGAGATTAATCCTCTACCACATAGGAGTAACTAAATCTCGGCTCCGAAGACTCCAGTGATGGTCTAGAATTGCTATTTACTTTTCAAAGACCAATTATAGAATCCTATTACCCTTTTTAACATCGAAAAACTAGCATCACTCTAACTAGTATTCGCAACAAGTTTTTATGGGCATCACAAATAAGTAACAATGGAACGAATTCCGTACCCAAGTAGACAAATCTTTCCCAGACATCTCAAAAATTTACAATTGAATCCCCAACGCCGCGTTCCCCATCCCAGGGATATAGACATATCCAAATAAGATTAATCCTCCACCACATAGGAGTAACTAAATCTAGGCTCCGAAGACTCCAATGATGGTCTGGAAAAAGCCATCTTTTCAAAGTACCGAGCAGCAATACATTACTGGCGAATCGTGGCCTTTTCAGAGGCGTTTTCAATCGCCGTAGCTTCCGCGCTGTCAGAGGAAACATCATTCCATTAAATTAGCATCGAGTGCTAGGGATGATAATTGATATCGGGATGTTGGCGTTTATCTTTTAACATCCTGCATTTGCCTACCCCTCTTCCCATTTGACGTCTTGTCATCTGCCTAGAGATATCTGTGAAAGGCATGATAAGTTACTGGTGTACTCTTCAATTTACTGTAATGAAAGGAAATGGAATCTCTCTCAGAGTGGCAGACCATCTTCAAACCAGACATTAGGGGAAATTCACCTGGGATGCGAGCTTTCGGCAATTATTTAATAATTTGGAGAGGCTCGATCATAGAGAGCTGAGTTATGATCATATTTATTAGCTTCTTTTCTTGGGTTTCGTTTAATATTTTCACGTGGGATTAATTCCCCGTTTTGAAATGCAGTGGAAATTTCAGTCTGTCATTGAATCGTAGAAGTGGGGTATTTTTTCTCAGAAGTTTGATATTAGTTATAGAAAAATCTATGCGTTTTAATTTATCTATTTAACTATTGCATAACTCGACACTTGTATAACTGACTACATATCCAGTATTTCTAAGTGGAATTAATTCCCCGTTTTGAAATGCAGTGGAGATTCCAGTCTGTCATTGAATCGTAGAGAAGTGAGTATTTTTTCTCAGAAGTTTGATATTAGTTATAGAAAAATCTATGCATTTTAATTTATCTATTTAACTATTGCATAACTATACACTATTGTATAACTGACTACTTATCCAGTACTTCTAAGTGGAATTAATTTCCCGTTTTGAAATGCAGTGGAGATTTCAGTCTGTCATTGAATCGTAGAAGTGGGGTATTTTTTCTCAGAAGTTTGATATTAGTTATAGAAATATCTATGCTTTCTTACTTTAACTATTGTTTGACTATTGCAAAGCTAGACACTTTTGTATAGCTGACTACATATCCAATATTTCTGTGTGTAATTAATACCCGTTATAAAATGTGGGGGAGATTTTATATTGAATCATTGAATAGTATAAAATTGGGTATTTTTTCTGATGCCTAATCCAAAGTTTAAGATTAGTATTAGATATCTATGTTGTTTTTATTTACCTTTTGTTTAACTATATTGCATAACTAGACACTATTGTTTAACTATACAGTACTGTACAGCTCTGACTATGTAATCAATATTTTTGGGTGGAATTAATACCCCGCTTTTATATAAAATAAGCAGTGGAGATGATTTTATATTGAGTCATTAAATAGTAGAAATTAGTATTTTTACGATGACTAATCAAAAGTTTGAGATGAGTCATAGGAATCTAAGAATGAAATAAATTCTACTCTGAAAAGTTTAACTGCATAATTTCTCACAATAACTAATTTCACTGTTTTGATTTATTTATTGTTTAAATATTGTATACCTGAACCCTTGTATAATGGTATAACTAATATTTTCACGTGGAATTAACAGATTTTGTCCCAATTGTAGAAATTGGGTATTTTTCCTGATGCCCATGCAAAAATTTGAGATTAGTCATAGGAATATCTACTAAGAATGAAATAAATTATACTTTTTGAGGGACAAGTTAGTTGCATAATTTTTCGTAACTATTTACTTTGATTTGATTTAATTATTGTTTAAATATTGCATAGCTGGAAACTATTATATAACAGCATATCTATATAAATAAGAATGGAGTGTTTGTTTGTACATTGAATATTTTCGACCCATTTCAAGTTTTTTATCCGTTTTGGACCCTTCTGATGCAAAATCCGTCTCTAGCGCGTTTAGTGTCTGTCTGTCCCTCTGTCTGTTTGTCTGTCCCTCTGTGTGTGCCCGTGCTACGTCCAAACGGTTGAATATATTTTCATGAAACTTTGCATACTGTGAGTTCTTACATTCATTTTGTGACTGAACTTGGTTGCGTAAGTCTGTCTGTCCGTCTTCCCGTTCTATGTTCAATTTTGTGTCTGTGTTTGTACAAGTAGCATACACATAAAGTTTATTCAGCATATTTTAATTTTAATGTTTTATATTTGATACACCACATTTTAGTTTAGTGAATACATTATTTACAATCTCTTTGCTTACATATTTAGGCAAGTTTCACGTTAAAACATCTGAGTAACTCTACTTAAAAATCAACCATAATTTGGTAGTTTTGGAGAAGCTGGAATGCATATTGAGCATTGCATTTACTTAAATTGTTTTACCAGTACTGCTGAAAATTCAATTACTTTCTAAAAACTATTTTTCAGAATTTAAATTTAAATACTTTTTTAATTTTTTATTGTGAGCATTATTTATTTTCTTTGCAAAATATAAACTATTTCCGAACATTTGGGACAGACGATATTTTGCAAAACAGAAACTCGTGTTCGTTTGCTACGTGCAATGATATTTTTTTCGCTCCGAATTAAATTCGTATTTTTAAATTCTACCTAATTTTTAGTTGTCAGTTGTGGCAACTGTGCGAGATCAGGAGATAAAAAAAGAATCACGAATTTAAATCTTTAGAACTTTTCCCGTCAGCTTTTATTTTGTTTTAGTTCTTTTCTGTTTTAAATATTTATTACTTTAATAAATTGTAATTCCTTTTCATCACACGCAACACCACCGCAAATTATTCTGTTTAAAGTGGCATGTAAGTTAGAATAAAGCAAATTTTAAGTGGAACTTTGCCATTATTGAAAGAACGTTAATGTTAAAAATATTCGAACTAGGACTTTTGAAATATTAAATTCTTTGTCAAAGCAACAGATAGCCAAGGTGGCTTATTTTACGAATTGAAGCTAAATTTAAGCAACTTAATAGAGAGAAAGTTTGTTTAAAACAATGATTTTTTGTAGAAGAAACGCTGTCAAATTAATTTACCATTAAAAAAATGGTAATAGATTACCTTTGCTTTATCACTACTGAAGACATTAAATTTTAAAACAAGTTCTTTCATTATTGAGAGTACCACAAAACGGAATTTTCAAGAAAAAAGTATTCTCTTTTAAAACAAACTTAGTGATAAATACCTTATCAAATTAATTTGTCATATTTTCCTTAATGATAGCGAAATTCGAAAAGTGTGCCACAAATAAAAAAATATTGGCAGGTAAATTATGTTGAGAGTATCCTCAGTAGATTCGTCATTTTTAGTTGAGCAATTTTGAGCAATTTAGTTGAGCAATTTTACAGGAATAGAACTTAAGAAAGGGAATTCCTAATCCTCCCACAAACTCATTTTATAGCAGTTACCTTAGTGTCTCACCTTTCGCCAACTTATACCTTTAGCAGGGGTGCGATATATGTGAAATGCATTACATGGATGGATTTGCATGTATAGAATTTGTGTACAAAGTAGGTTGTAGGAATTATAAAAATGTCGAAAACGTGTTAAAAAGTTATTTTACCCACACTTAAATGATTTGGCATTTTTCTCTTAAAGAGGAAAGGGATTATTTTCTGGTCCCTTTCAATATATAGTTAACCAATTCAACCAGAGTGAGGTCGGGCAATTTTGCTAGAAACTAATATTTTCGCGTGGAGTTAATAGATTTTAGTCTGAATTTTAGAAATTGGGTATTTTTCCCGGGGCCCATGCAAAAGTTTGAGATTAGTAGTAGGAATCATGCTGTTTAGATTTACATATTATTTAACTATTGCAAAACTAGACACTATTGTTTAACTCGAAAGTATTACTTAACTGACTATATATAACTAATATTTCTTGCGTAGATATAATTCCCCGTTTTAAAATGCAGTGGAGGAGATTTTATATTGAGTCATTGAATAGTAGAAATTGGGTATTTTTTCTGATGCCTAAGCAAAAGTTTGATATATGAGTAATAGAAATAACTATTTTCGCTACTTTGATTTAACTATTGTTTAAATAATGTATTCTGGACACTATTTTATAACAGTATAGCTAATATTTTCGCGTGGAGTTAATATATTTTAGTCTGAATTGAAGAAATTGCGTAATTTCCAGGTGACGATGAAAAGATTTGAGATGAGTAATAGGATTCTGTGTTTACTAAGAATAAAATAAGTACTACTTTTTGTTTAGGACCCACTATGTCACGAATAAAAATAAGAAAGTGGTATCTAATAATATATGTATATTATATAGATGGTTAAATGGTTATACATATATATGGTCAATATATGTATATTATATAGATGGTTAAATTGTTATATATATGGTTAATATATGTTCATTACTTAGATGGTTATATATGGTTAAACGAACTTATATTACTGCCTTAATAATTGTATAACTCTATATTACTTATTTTAAAGTTTATAGTTATATTATTTCTTTCAAAAAGTGTATGTGGTATGCAAATTTTATGTCAATCTAATTAAATATAGGAAACAGGAATTGACTTTTAAAAGGCAACGTTTGGTGTTATTTAAAGAAACTATTATTTTGGTAGCCTTTTTTTCTAGAGTTGCTTAAGGTTATTATTAAAGCAGATTTCATCCAACCCTATATAATTTGGTTATATATTTACATATCACCAATATGAATAAGCATCCCATACTCAAAGGGGAGGAATTGCAATGTCAGGTTACACGCCATTACACTGTTTTCCCTACCTTGATTCGTCGCATTTTCTACAATTAATTAAAAAAACATATTATATACAACAGGGTATAATTTGGTTATACATTTGCATATCCCTAATATAAGTATCCCACAACGAAATGGTAGAAATCGTCATGGTAGAGTTATAAGCAGACTTTAAGGGTCTATAAAACAAGATCTCGGTAGCTCGTGCTTACAAAAAAGTATTACACGACATTACACTGCATCGCCACTTTTCTAGTTATTTCAAGGTAATTTTTAAAAAGGAGATTACTTGAAAAGGATATAATTTGGTTACACACATATGAATGGTACACTAATATGAATACTAATATGAATAAGCATCCCATACTTAAAGGGGAAAAATTGCAATGCCAGGTTATAAGGAGACTTTGAGAGTCGATAAAAAAATATCTCGATATCTCGTGTTAACAAAAATTATTACACGACGCTATAGTTTTTATTACATTGCATCTTTGCATTTTCTACGGTTAATTTAAAAAAAGCAAATAATATGTAACAGGATATAATTTGGTTACACATTTGCAGTATCGCATAGCGAAATGGGAGAAATTGTCATGGCAGAGTTATAAGAAGAGCTTGAGAGTCAATAAAACAAGATCTCAGTAGCTCGTGTTTACAAAAAGTATTACACGACTCCTCACTGTTTTCATTACCTTGCATCGATTTCACCGATCGACCCAGAACGGGGGAAAGTTGACGAAATTCAAGGGAAACTGCAACACCAAAAAAGATCGAAAGCCAGCGACATTTTCCAACTCCCATTTTGTAGCCGCGAAGATATTGTTTCCAGGCCATTGATTCCGATTGTCTTTTTCTCCCAGATACATCCGGAGTCATCGTTTCCAACATCACCCTAATGACAGAATCAAATCGAACCGATTACGCTCTGCAAGGTGAGGGCGCCTCCCTTCATTGCAATTACCAGACTGCCCAAGACGAGACCGTGTCTTCAGTCCGCTGGGAATGGAAGCGAAGGGGGTCAGAGGAAAGCATCGAAGTGTACGTCTGGAGACCCAATCGGAGACCCGTGGCCAAAGAGATCTTCTTCGGACGGACAGACATCTCCAACACTGACCCCAGCGTCATCAACATCCGGAAAGCGCACATGGATATGGAGGGGAAGTACCGGTGTATGGTGCAGACGAACGAGATGTCCGGCTATACTGACTTCCAGCTAATTGTTATCGTAGGTAAGCTGAAAGTACTTTGATTAAAAGGCTCGGGGGGATTCCCAAGGATCTGAATGGGTTGCGGAAACTATCCCAGTTGATCGTCAACCGTTAACCATTCAGCGATTAAAGTTATTGATTGCTTTAAATGCATTTCAGCTTCAAGTCAGATTTAGTCAAGAAAATTCAAAGCAATCAGAACTGTTTTAATATGGTATAAATATATGGTAAAAACCGTTAACAATTCAGCGATTAAAGTGATTCCGTGTTTTAAATGCATTTCAGCTTCAAGTCAGATTTAGCGAAGGAAATTCAAAGTGATCAGAACTGTTTTAAGGTTATAAAGATATGGTAATATATATATATATATATATATATATATATATATATATATAGTAAACATGTTGTTTAACCCCAAGTTAATTAAAAACTCTAATTCCCTTTCAATAGTAATCAGTACTGTTTTAAAGATGTGGTAAAACGAAGTAAATATATCGTTAATTTGAGTTAGTTAAGAGCTCTTATAATTCCCTTTCAATGGTAATAAGTACTGTTTTAAAGATGTAAAATAACGTAAATATATCATTCATTTCAGTTAGTTAAGAACTTATTATTCCCTTTCACTATTAATTAGTAGTTTTAAAGGTGTGGTAAAAAAAGTAAATATATCGTATTTAAGCTGGCTTGAATAATGGCTCCTGTTAATGGCTTTCAAAGTGTCTAATACAAAATGTCTGATTGAGAATCAAGATCAACTTCTAATAATACTAGTAATCACACTGAATAGTAATACGATGAAGCAATGCTTAGTCTCAGAAGCAAAGCTAGACTTTTTGGGACCTGGGACCACTGAGATATATTGCCACCCTCAGTCCAAAACAAAATTTGCTACTTAAAATAGTGATGTGTCATTAAAATAACTATTGTGTAAAATATATTAATTAGTATATTTTACATAGTAGCATAAAAAGACTGGGGTTTGATAATGGCTCCTGCTAATGGGTTTCAAGGAAGAAAGTAAGAAAAGGAGCCCCTTTCTTTGTTTTGTGCTCTACAGACGTTTGTCAGAAGAGAGTTTTAGGCATTTCTCACTTCTCTCTTTTCTTAATAGTGATACGAATACAGTGGGCTACAAGAAAAGTAATACTATACAGGGAGCTACATGAAAGGAAGAATTGCCTTTTAGAGGTTTTAAACGTTGTATTCAGAGTGCATGAAAGCATTCGCTTCGCACGCACAGCACTGGTATGTACTTCTGTCACACAAGGACAAAATTGTGCTTAAAATTAGAACCATTTTTCAAGAAAACTACAAAATGTTTAAATAAATATTTTTTTTAATGCCGCCCCTATAAACATTGTCGCCCTCCCTTAGTTACGCCACTGCTTAGTCATAAACCTAGACATTGTCTGATGTCCATTTTGGATACATCGTTAATGATCACTCTGACATTTCCTACTCATTAAATGCTTTTTTCGAGATGGCCTTACTACAGGATATGATTGCTTCTGTTCTTAAACAATCACACTCCCTGTAAAGGGGGAAACGTTATAGTACGATTATAACAAGCTCCTAGAGTGAGCTTTAAGAATTAAGAGGATGGGTTCATTATACATTTAGGAAAAATAAAAAACAAAATTAAAATTTGAGGGTTTCTTTTCGCGTTTACTTTTCTCGAAATGACAGAGTATGAGTCTGCATTAATCGGCTCATTAAAAACTTAGAAGATCCGCATCAAATTTTTGAATGGTACACAGAATGCACTATGTATACTATAGCATGTAATACACGAGGTATGTTGTGTATTTCCCACAAACCCCTAATGAGAATAGATAAATGATATATTTTAAGAAAAACAGTACCTGAACAATTATTTTTTTTTATATGTACTACAAAATGTTTTGGTTTACATTATTTCAATACACATGGAATATGCATTAATTACAGAAACCCATTTTCATGTGAACACTATATAAAAAATTTGATTTTTTAATTGTTTTCAACATTTAAAAAATCTACTGTGGATTTTAATACATTCAAAAATTCTTTCTTCCTATTTCTTCAAGTATTTCACACATTTTTGTATGAGTTTTTCCTTGTAATATTATGTATTCCTTTTTACAATACGTTTATCTTCCAACCATAAGAAACATTGAAAAAATAGCCATAATTGATTTTTATCAGTTATAAAAATCAACTATTCGTTCAATTTATATACCGTGTATAACATTATTAAATGTATAATAAAAACAACACCCAAAAGTTTCAAATCCCTACACCAATTAGAAAAAGTTTTAGCATTTTAAATATATGGCAGTCATGACAAACAAAATTTTTAGAGGAACGCTTTTGATAGTTTAAAAGTTAATCGGTTTCACTCCTGATATTCGACAGAAAAACTTCAGTAACTCGATAAATAATAAAACTACAATTGTGGCTCAATCCTCAATAAGAAGCATACTCCAATATAGAAGAAATCATATATCATGTATAACAATATTAAATATATTATAAAATAACGACAAAAATTTCAAATCCCTACATCAATTAGAAAAAGTCAACATTTTAAATACATGGTAGTCACGAAAAACAAAATGTTTACGAAAGCACTCATAGTTTACAATTAATCGATTTCATTCCTGACATTCACCAGAAAGACTTTAATAAGGCCCCGTTCACATGGACTTTTTCCAACACGCGTTTGATAAGAATTTTCGAGCGTTATCATGTGAACACCAACTCTTGGGCGTTTTTTAAGGTCAGTTCCGTTATGCATTAAATTGTGTTTTTTATTCCCCTAATCCAAGTTTCTATCTTTTGAATGGTTAAAGATAGAATCAAAATTTCAGCGGATTTCAAATCAGCGTAAACTTTAACGACAGATTGATACCAAAAACACGATTTTCTTTGAAAATATTACTTTTTTCTCAATTGTCGCAACTAATCTTTTTGAAGATACTCATTTTAAATACTAAGCGTAAGCGGAAGTATTGCCTTGTTTTTAAAGGGAATGTCACTTTAATAAGTTATTTTGTTGCCCCTTATCAACTGTATTAATTTTACAGCCATTAAAAATAGGATGGAAATTTTTTTTCCCAACCTAAAATTGATTCCCCTGTGTTCACAAGAGCCTGGATTTGGTTAACTTAGAAATGTATAAAAATGACCAATAAAATGCCTAAAATAATCTAAAAAATATTCAAAATGACGTAAAAATTTGATATTTTTCGATTTGTAAAATATCCGTTACTAGATAGACTAGAGGAAAAACCCTATAACCTTCACTCTCCAGTGTCGATAATTCACCCACTAATAAAAAATAGTAAGAAGGATTTGTTTTGTGTTAAGGGGTGATTACGGATTTTTTGGGCTCAAGAAGCTAACAGATGAGTCATTTGTAATGTGTTTTATTGTAAAAGCGAAACTGCGTATGAAAAATTGGAATATTTCTATAAAACTTTGATTAAAACGAAACTGGAAAAGGATCAAACAATTTCCTTAAAAATTTAAAATTGACAATGCAAAATAAAAATATATCCCCAAAAAAACTACATTTCTAGAACCAGGAAATTGGAAACGGAATTTCTGTTTATATGGCTACGAAGTACTATCAAAAAGATGACACGCAAACAAAATCCGCAACTGGTGATAACCTTTCTTTTTTATGTTATTTTTGCAGGTTTTATCGTGTTTCCTACCATCTATAGCTAATTTTTATTTAATTTTCCTTCAAATAAATCTGCTTTTTAAAACCTATCTCTAAACATTTTAATGTATGTATCAGCAGAAATAGCATATATAACAATAATTAGTTTTTTAATTTTTAAACACAATTTTCCCTGAGTTCCGACTATTCGAAAATTAACTCTCCAACCTACCCTCTTTCAGGGGTTTTGTAGCACAAATGGAATAACGACTGGGAAATATTTCAACTAAAATATATAAAAATTTCTATTTAAGTAGAAAAACACTAACTGCAAGATTAAAATATAAATTCTATGAAAAATAAACTTACAGTAAATTACGTTCAGTAAATCAGAAGTTTATTTTCAAGTGATATAGAGTTCAATGTAACACGAGGATGTGAAAAATGAATGAAAATTGAAACTTATCTTACGCATTTCACCCGTTGAAGACGAATAAAAAAATAACTAAAGTTTAGCTTTTAAATTGAATATTTAATTTTAGCTTTATTTTAAAGACGTTTACTGCACATGAAAACTAGAACGGACAGTTGTCGGTATACGTTATTCTCAGAAATAAAATTACCCACTATACTCTTTAGTTATAAATTATCACATTTTTACAAGTTTTGTTGTGAAAATAGGGTAAATTTCTTTAATAAATCGAATACGATTAAATTTTCTCATCCTATTTTTAATGGCCATAAATATAAAGCAGTGGATTAAGACAAAATACTCCAATCAAGTTATATCTTTTCTATAAAAACGAGATGAATACTCCATTTTGTGTTCGTAATGAATATATTCGTCAAATACGTATCGCGAAAATATTAAAGTTACAGTTAAAAATTATTTATTTAAAGAAAATCACATTTTAGGTATGTAAAATCTTAGCTAGTGTAAAATCTTAGGCAGATTTCAAATCCGGTGAAATTTTCACTCTATCTTTAACGATCGTGAAGATAGAAACTTGGACTAGGGGAATAAAAAAGCCCTAACGCGCTTCAAAAACGCGTGTCATGTGAACGGTGCAGTACAAACCTATGCTTCTCCAAACGCGTTCTAATCGCTAGAACGACCGGAGATTGTTGAAGCGCCGAAGCCATCTAGCGCTTGGATTCTCGCGATTTCGGCATGCGAACATTCCAGTAGAACTATGTACTTTGGCTACCCGCGTTTTGTTTTGACGTAAAACACGCGTTAGAAAACGCCTCATGTGAACGGGGCCTAACTCGCTAAATAAAAAAACTACAATCGTGGTAGTGGACACTAAGGACAAATATAGGATGATAGACATAACACACAACGCCACTCGCAGGTGGGATCCATCATTATACTTGCCGACTGTCTTTGTTAGTTTAAACAGTTAATGCAGTCATAGCTACAAGCCATCTGGTGACTTCACAGTTATTGCTACACAACTATGAAATTTTGCATACGTAATCAGAGGGCTGTATAATTTCAATAAAACTAATTTTTTTTAATATTTGAATCACTTTAGGGTACTGTGTTTCTCAATTTCTGATATTTATAAATTTCTCAACCTATCGAAACAAGCTGATTGAAAGTATAGTTTATTTTATCCTACGTTCGTTCCGACCTATCGACCATCAATCGACAAGAAGCCGAATAGAGTTCCAGCTGGAAACCAGAACTTTACCCTTTGAGCGTCATGGAGATTTCCGAGTAGTGTAGTATTGTGTTTCTAACCCCCAACACACACACTTAATGATTAAATAACCTCACCTATTGTTTAAAAGAATCCATGAATTTTTTTAACCCTTGGAAATATTATATTGTTCCTTTAATTAGAGAATAATCCTTTGGAAAGATACTATTGTTCCTTCCTTAGAGTAGAATTCTTTGGAATGATCCTGATGTTTTCCTTAGAACATAATCCTTTGGAAATATTTTGCTTTTCATTTTTTTCAGAATGGGTTTTTTTGGAAAGATTTTATTGGTCCTTTTATTAGAAAATAATTCTTTGAAAAGATATTATTGGTTCTATCCTTAGAATAGAATACTTTGGAATGATTCTGTTAGTTATTTACTTATGATCCTTTGGGAAGATTCTCTAGTGGTCCCCTTTAATTTGAAAAGAATCCTTTGGAAAAATACAGTTGGTACTTTCCTCAGAATACAATATTTTATTGTTATTTTCCTTAGAATAGAATCCTTGGGAATGATTCTGTTGCTACTTTACCTAGAAAAGAATCTTTTGGATAGGTTCTATTGGTCAAGAAAGTCAAAAATATTTAGACGTCACGCAGGGAAGACTACAGGCTGTAAAGGGTAATTATGCATGTGAACCCATCTGAGGGTTAAAACCAGTATTCAGAGTTTCCGTCACTAATTTAGTAATTTGACAATTTTGTATGATATGCAGGGTGTTCCTAAAGAACTATACATTTCTGTGAAGAAGCATTTTAATGTTTTTGCGTAACAAATGAATGAACACATGGAAACAACAAATATTAATACAAATTCCACATGCTCCGCTTTATATCAATGCACAATGTCCAGTATCGTTCAATGCACGGAAAACGTTTTCCACGACAACAGGTGTAATCTTAGCCAATACGGCTGTGATAGGTAGTTAGTCAAAATCGCACTGGAGCAACACAACGGGTTTTGGCGACGGTCCGGGATCAATCTCTCCAAGTCCAAGATCCAAGGACAACGCCTAGTAATTTTGAACCGCTGTCAAATGACGAGGTCAACAACTGAGCTGAGACCCCACTCTTCAAACTTCCACACCAGGCCACCGTGAGAACATTTGAGGCCACGAGAGATTTAACGTGCACCAGCCCCCGTGTACACGACGGTCTATGTCTGGACCGCGTTTGAAACTCGCAACCCTCCGGTTACCAATCCGTTGGTCTTTCACCAATGCCGCTGTGATCTGCTCCTTAAATTGATTAACTCTTTGAGGGATTCCCTCACGTAAGTCGACCTTACGACCCTGCATATTTTCTAACCAATTTTGATCTTCTTGACCAATAGAACTTCCCAAAGGATTCTAAGGAAATGATATTTCGAATCTTTCCAAAAGACTATTCTAAGGGAACGACCAATAGATTCTTTCCAAAGCATTCTTATCTAAGGAAAGAAGCAATAGAATTTTTCTAATGGTCAGAAGAGTTCATGGATTTTATAGAAAGGTGTAGGTACTTAGTCGTTTAGTGTGTTGTGATTTAAAAGCCACACTGAACTACTCGGAAATCTCGTAACGCTTGAGGTTTAATTATGTTAAACTTTCTTTCGCATCACCTCTGCTTTAACAAAACTCCACATACAAAAAATCTAGAGGTGTGCAATCAGGTAACCGTGGAGCTCAAAATGCGGTTGAACCTCTTCCAGGAAAGTTTCATGCAGGTTGTTACGGACCCTTGTTACATCGTGTTCTAAGACAACAGTGTCCATGATTCTATCAGAAACATATTGAGACAAAAAATCTGCAACTTATCCAGCTAAATGTCACCTTTGTCTCCTCAGAAAGAAAAGGGGACATACACCTTGAGTTTTGTGATGCCCAATCAAACATTAACCTTTGGAGAATCTCTTTGTCTACTCCAAAGTTGCATGTGGATTTTTGGCAGCCCAAATCCTGCAATTATGTTATTAAACCACACATACGAACTTCAACTATTGATATTCCTTCTGCCGTGGTCAGTCTGATTCATAAAACAAAGAAAACGAAAGGCTAATTCGACTTTTTCGTTAAAACAGAGGTACAGCTTTGATATCGAGACTTTATTGTGACAACGTTTTTCACCTGCTTTTTGTAGCGAGTTGTAACCGGTAAAGACAACCCCTCTTTAATAGGGTTATAACAATTTCGCGAAGTTATAATTTTCATTTCCCGCACTTTTTCGTTCTTTAATATTTTGGAATGTTCTTTCATGTTTATTGCCTTTTGATTTCATTGGTCCTTCAATTTTGCTTCCAATTTTTCCTTTATCACGTCACTTGATTTAGTTGGTCCTTTAATTTTGTTTCCAATTTTTCCGTTATATCACGTCCCTTGATTTCATTGGTCCTTTTGAATTATTTTTTTACAATTCTTTTCGTTTTCTGTAAATTTGAAGAATTAAAATTTTCAGTTTTTATTTTAAACACGGTGCAGTGCAACCACAATCAGGTTGTGTCGTTTCTTGCTTTTATTTGATTCTCTTAATAATTTTAGTAAATCATTATCTTTTTTTTATTTTACCATGCCTTCTGTATTTAGTGTTGTAGATAAGTTGCAGGGTGGTTCTTTCACGAAATTTGAAGTTTAACTTTTCTGGTGATAGAACAATATTAGGAAATGAGGGAGTTGCTAATGGTTTATTTTGAAAATATTTATGTCAGGATAAGCAGATTTTTTTTTAGATTTCCTTAAGGAATCGGGATTATAATAGTCGAAACACTTTTAAAAGGATAATCAGTTGTGTGGACTTTTTATGTTTTAAAAATTATTTTCTTTAATTTCTTAATTATTTTCCTCTACGCCTAAAACGATGTTTTTTCTAAGAAAATGCTTCCTTGGCGATATAAAAAGCATGCCCCAAGCTTTGCACAACGGAATTATTAGTCGTAAAATTTTAAAAGGATAATCAGTTGTGTGGATTTTTTAATTTTTCTAATGCTTTTCGTTAATATTTTCATTATTTTCCGCTCAGCTTAAAACGGTGCTTTTTCGAGGAAATTCGTTCTCGGAGACATAAAAAGTCAGTCCAAAAACGCGCCAAAATCGTTGTCACAAAAAGTCTTTGTTTCAAAGCTGTACCAAAATAAATAGTTACTTTGAAAACAACCTATATTCTCGAAAATATTCCGATTTGTAAAATTATACTTAAATCATTGTCACTTTCTGTACTAGATTCTACTGGCTTCAGTGGAAAGCCTGAACTGCTTATTCTATCTTATTTGTTTTGTATTCGTGCCTCCATTCCTTTCTTGCCATCCTGAGTAAAAAGATTAAAGAAGACTTCGTTGTGCAAAGGTATCCATCACTCTTCGGCTGTCTCTTTTTTATGTCACATGTTTCGAAGGCTTTGCTTATAACTGAGAGATAAATGACAAAATGTGTCACCCGCTTTGAAGACCAGAAACAGGTCATGTAAGAAGACGGTATGCCAAGCTTTGTGTACAGTATGGCTGTGGTGTGGACTGCTGATATCAAAAGCAAAGGCTGCCTTTTACGCTTAAATGTTACGCAGGTATTCATTCCCAAAATTTTGAGAATTACGGCAGACATGATCACTTCTCATTTGTCTTGGAAGTATTTTAAACATTGCTTGCATGTATGAAACGTAAGATTTCATTAAAACGGTGAGCATGTTTTATTTGTTCACGATATTACAAGAGAGTTTAAAATTAGCACAACACACCTTCAGATTTATTATAAAATTACCACAATAAAAATGCATACTTTAACACATATCCTAGTATAGATTATTCTTAATCCTAGCTTTGTGAATGTTGCAGTAGTAATAGTAATTTTTAACGTAGTACACTGATTTTTTTTGCATTTCGCATAGGCTGTTTTTGTGTTAATTACGTCATATCATCCCCGCGTTTCTGGTTGTCCGAGGTGGTCTCAGTCCACTTTACGTCGGATTATTAAGGTTCTATTGTAATTTCATTCAGTTAACCCTCTTGGTGGTTGTCTCGATGAGGTATCTCGTCATTAGCGAAACTGATCAAATATTGATGGACGAGTTATCTCGTTCATCAGAAAAAAAGTTATCAGAAAAAAACTGACCAGACCTGGATCGCGTCATCATAAAAAAACGACAGTATCTTGATGACGAGGTATCTCGCCATTAACAAAATTGGCCAGATATTGATGGACGAGTTACCTCGTCGACACCACAAGAAGGGTTAAATGCAAGAACGTGAATAAAATTCTGATGGGAGTAAATAATTTTATTTCTTACAGAACATTTGATTTGCATTGCTAAACAAACCAAGATGCAATCAATGCATGTAGTTCTGTTGTGTTTATCTTTTCAGTTAGAAGTCTAAACCTTTTAAAACAATACTTCCAAGCACTCTTATAGCATTGGTTGCTAGTAATTTAAATTTGAATAAATACGGTTTCACATTACTGGGACACATCGGAACTCAGAAATTTAATTTGGAAGATTGCATTGATCGTAACAAATTACATTTGAAAACTTCTTTTAAGGACAACATTTAAATGTCTTCTTAAAATGCTTTTAAGAACAACGGTTATTTCAGATGCTTAATCTATTTTAGATAAAAGAGTAATATCGTAAGTGAAAAGCTATCAGGATAAAAAAGAATTTCATTTATATATTCAAGAGTAATTTCTTATAATTAGGGTAATTCCATCCTCAAATCTCTGAGCCATCACTACTAAAATTCAGCAATAAATAGATTTTCTATAAGCATTTTCAAGTTTGATTTACTCAGAAGTCACAATTAAATCCATTTACTTATGTGTGTGGATTATATCTTACCAACTAAATAAATTCCTCTTCTGACTAAAAACACACGTTTGCGTAGCGTAGAAGTTTGGATAATGCCGTGCCAGCTCAGGTGTTGACCTCGTAATCTGACCGCGGTTCAAAATTATGAGGTGTTTTCCTCGGATGTTTCCCTTCGGGATTAATCCCAGACCGTCACCAACAGCCAGTTGTGTTGCTCCAGTGTAACGTTAATTCAACAATCTACCTTCAAAGATATAAGATTTCTTTCTACAGGATTAATTTCATTTCTTCTAAATTACCAACAGCACTTTTTTAAAGATATACTACACTTGCGGTACATATTTCGTGAATTACGATTCTATAATCCAACCTGAAAATAATGACGAGTTAATCCAATTATAAAAATATAATTACTGAAGGGGAATTATTAGTTCTTTTGTAACGAACTATATAGATTTATCTTTATTGTACCACGCCTTTATCTGTCTTTAAAACAGTGTTGGTTACTATTGAAAGGGAATTATAAGTTCTTAATGAACCTAATTTTGCGATATATTTACTTTATTTTACCACACCTTTAAAACAGTACTGATTCCAATTGAAAGAGAATTATTGTATTATTAGGGTTGTATTTCTGCAGTGTGCGACGTAAAGTGCTCTAGTGTGACATAGTACCTACTACCTAAAAATGCTTGTGTGAACTTATTTTAATATAATCGTAATACTATTGTATTTCAATGATATCATGAGCATAAAAAAGAGGCACTATATCCAAGAATTAAAAACGGAAAACGAGTTGCCATACGTCAAAAATTTTGGATTCTGCTTACAGGAAAGACATTAAATGTTGCACGAGAAATGAGAGTGCATTCTCTTAAACATTGCGCATGACCGGTATTCGTCCATCCCATGTTGGATGAAAGCTGTAATCCAGCCCAAGGGTGTGTGGACCAACCCTTAAAATAAAGATTTTGTGTCATTTCACAGATGTTCATATTATATTGTCCTCTTCCTGTATATACACCACTATATTGAGAGTTACTTATCGTAGTAGTGGAGATATTCCCCACAGTACCCCCTCTAGAACTTAGTGGCTGAATTCGATAGATGCTACCACTTGTTGACTGATTGCCAAGTGTGTGAAGCCATGACAGCTAAATTAAGATCTTAGTACTTCCGTATACTTGGTCGTGCAATGAATGATTGTGACTGTTCGACTGCCCGTGTTGCCAGCAGTTTTGAAAAGAGAACTGAGCTGCAACTACGATTGCAGCTGTGAGAGTAATCGATACGTTGTCTGTTCTCACAGGGCTTCAGATAGCCGTTGGAAGTGGTTTATATCGCACTGGCAGATTAACTACATGCCTTGGACCATTTGTCGAAGTGCTTGCAAAAAGTGGGGGGCGACTTTTGGCTTGTTTCTAATCACTTCGTAATCAAATCCTTGTCACTTAAGTAACAGAGAGTGCAATTTCACTCTACTAAAAAGTACATTAGAACCTTGATTATCCGAGATCTGATTAATCAAATGGTGCTAACATGTAGTACAGAAGATTTTTCTGTATTTCGTATAGGAGGTCTTATGTTACTATGTCCATATTATCTGAGATGGTCTTGATCCATACTAACCCGAATAACCAAGGTTCTACTGTACTTCATGACTGAAATCCGTTGTACTGCTATACACTGCTATCATTGTAATGGTAGTTCCCCAGACTTATAAAGATTCAGTAATGACTCCTAACATAAACGTATTGATTTACATTCTCTGATCTGGCTTGTTTCAAAGCACGCTTAACCGTAATTTCGTCCATTCACCAATGTAATAGAGTGTGGAAAGAGACAGTATCACTTCAATCTCACAAAAAGCACTTCATGGTTAAGATCCATTACACTGCTATATTAAAAGTTGTTATTGTTGTGGTGGATCAATTCTCCACAAACTTATAAAGAATCAGTATAGACTTTTATAACAAAAACTTATTGATTTTTATCATCCTCGCAGACGCCTGTCAAGAGAATGTGTGGACAACTAAGTTGGACATGGACACATGTACAGACACGATTCGGATGCATTGCGTGGGGCTGTTTCCCAAACCCTCGGCCTCATGTGGTGTCTTCAATGAAGACTCACGAACTTTCTTGACCAACGTTCCTTTCGACCGTATTGTTACTCTACGAAATTCCACATACGAAATTACTCTCACGAACCAATACTTCATACGGGACTGGACAAGCTACACGAACATCTCATTTAGGTGCTTTTTTGTCATTGATGGAACCTCTTGGCGACGTGGAATCATATACAGACTCTTTGGAGGTAAGTTATTTTTCTTAAACTGGCGTTATATCTCATAAATATTAAGGGGCATAATATGGTTATTGGTATTATGGTGAAATATGGCTATGCGTCTCGGGGTAAGACCGTCTACTGAATATAAAACGTATTTGTGATTAAAGTTAGATGTGCCGCCTACTGGAATTGCTTGAAGGGGTCCTATGAGAACTCCTTCAAGGAGTTTTCAATGTAAAAATAATTCAAACAATTTCAATTATTAACCCTGCAAGTGGTTTGACGAGTTATCTCGTCCATCAAGATTTGACGTTTGTTAATGACGTGATATCTCGTCTAGAAAAATAGTCCTATTACTCCAGGCGAATGAAGATCCAAGTAGGAAAAACGAAGTCTCCCTTGCCCAGAACTGGTGACAATTTGGAATGAGTTTTTGCATCAAAGGCTGGTCACTACAGGGCAGTTTTCGACGCGAAGATAAACCATCAGGAGGGTTAAGTAAAGTAATAGCAATTTTCAGTGAAAGCAAATGAACCTGATGATCAGCGAAGATAGAATATTTTACTTTTACTATCCAACTGCTCTCTCACATGATACATATCGTGGTTACCTTAAAATATAACTTATTGCCGCTTATGGCAACTTTTGCGTTTTACCCTCCAAGTGATTTCGACGAGATATCTCATCCATATATCAAGATATGACTAATTTTGAGCTAATAACAATATATCTCACCATCAAGATAGTGCAGATTTTTTATGATGGTGAGATCAAGATCTGGTCAGTTTTCTTCTAATAACGAGATATCTTGTCCATCAAGATCTGGTCAGTTTTATTAGCGACAAGATAACTTGTCGAAATACCACCACGAGGGTTAAGAATTAAATTACTGGGAAAGAGCAGTAATTGGTTCAGCAAATACTTAAGACATGAAAATTTTTTACTAATGTTTCATACAGAAAATTAATTTTTCGCATTGTGAATTTGTTCATTATTATGTCAGAAACTGAAATTTTTAAATATTACTCTTAAAATTAATACTAAATAAATTTGTGCTCTTTGGATAACAAGATGAGTATTTCCATTTCATACTTACCAGAAACTAGAAACCGTTTCAATAATAATCGAAATATAATTACAACTCTGGAATAAGATCATTACTTTCACGCAAACAGATGTTTTCTTTAATGGTGAAACTTAAATAACTATAACCACTGTTTAGAATGATATGCTTCTTCTCAAAGCTTGCGTTTACTTTTCGATAGTAGGAAAAATAAGTGATTAAATTGTATTTTTTTCGGGTATTTTTATTGGTGTTTTCATGTCAAAGAAGAAAAAAGCATACATGGGTATATTCTGCTGTATTTAACCCTCCAAGTGATTTCAACAAGATATCTCGTTCATCAAGATCTGACCAATGTTGCAAATGACGAGATAACTCGTCCTGAAGATATTGCTCATTTCTTTATGATGACAGATCCAAATCTGGTCAGTTTTTCTAATGACGGAATACTCTATAAATATCCCGTCAGTTTTGCTCCTCAGTTAAGAACAAGAAAAAACACTAAAACTAAGGTAAATATATTATAGTGACATAAGACTCAAAAATTATGACCGATGATATCTCCATTAAGCAGAGCATTTGCTATCACAATACCTTTCAAAGGGAATAAAAGTCCGACCATAGATTAATGTGTGATATATTACGTGCTTAAGTGCCTATAACAGTTATTACGCATACTTTAGCTCGATTATAAAACTTTTATATCAGCTATAGGAATTAAATCCATCGAGCACACTTAAATTTCTCAGAAACTTTAAGCCTCCTGGGGTTTGTCTTGACGAGGCATCTCGTCTTTGGTAAAACTGACCAGTTGTTGATGAACGAGATATCTCGTCATTAGAAAAAGCTGTCCTGATCTTTATCTTTTCATCATAAAAAAGACAGCAATATCTTCATCATTCGGAATTCAATTGGCATTCTTGATTATGAGATATCTGGTCATTAGCAAAATTGGTCAGATCTTGATGGACGACATATCTCGTCGAAACCACTTGGAGGGTTAAAAGTGACAATAATCAAGCTGTAGGTTAACAAATAAAATAATGCATTTATAATCAGACTTACAAAGCTTGTTTTGCTCTATGCCTTTTATTTTCAATTTTGTTTTATTTAATGCTTGAC
The DNA here is from genome assembly GCA_933210815.1 of Meta bourneti. Taxonomy (NCBI): domain Eukaryota; kingdom Metazoa; phylum Arthropoda; class Arachnida; order Araneae; family Tetragnathidae; genus Meta; species Meta bourneti. The sequence continues at coordinate 85,092,794 of OW119934.1, forward strand.
CACCTCTTCTGTTTCGGGAACTACAACGAATACACTGACGGCTATTTGTGAAGGATGCAACCCAATGGATAAGCAGCCATTATTCCTAGCAGGAACAATCACCAACATACATGAGCTAACCAGATCGTAATTCTAACCTTCAGTCCCACTTAATCGCATGTTAGGTAGATAGGATATTCTACAAATTATTAGGTTATATAATCTATACATATAAAGCAGAGTTGGCCTCTGTCTGTTCTCTATACAAATCTGCACCTTTCGACCAATCTACGCCAAATTTGGTACTCTTATTCTCTGGAACCCTGCGAGTAACTTAGGCTACATATTAACCCCCGTTCTATTTGTCTTGGATGTGCAGAGGGGTGTAACGTCCCGCTATCCTGGACAGAGCACTTGCTAGGGGGCGCTCTCTCCCGGTCTGGCTGTGCAGATGACGTCAGAGTTAACATCTACAGGAGTCGCCTCTCAAGATGACCTTCGAGTTTTTTCGAATCTTAGAGTATGGTGCAATCGCAGATGGGTGTGATTGCGCTGAAAATCGCTCAGTGTCATATCGTTTATATATCCCCTCTGTAAATTCTTAAACTGTAGCTTTATTATTGGAATGTAAATTTTTATGATAATAGAAGAATGTTTTTATAGAAAGTGGTCTTTTTTTATCGTCGATATGGTACAGGGGGCTAAAGACAATTCGAAATCTTCATAGGAATATCATTGCGTATTTATACGATAAATTAAATTTATACGATCGATTTGTCCTGGGTCTGTAGGGGGCTAAAAACAATTCGAAATCTTCATAGGAATAATATTGAGTAATATTACGATGAATAATAGACAATTCAACTCGAGCAACGCCGGGTAATTCAGCTAGTATCCTATAAATTACAAGGGACTAGGCACGGTATACAACTATAAATTTATTCAATGATAAATTACTATTAAATTTATAGTTGTAAACACAAGTGTTTCGCAGTGAAGTACAATTATTGATCCCCAATGAAATTTTCTAACGTAGAAATTTCAGAGTAAATTTTGTTTTCTCAGTCAAATCCGTCCCACTTCATCGCGCATTAGATGGTCACCATCCTCTTTCCAATAAATTAAAAGAGTTGATATAGTGTAGAAATATAAGTTTATTCATTGGTTAAGTACTGTTGAATATATTTATAGTTATAAACACAAATATTTCCTAATGAAATACAATTATTGATTCACAGTGAAATTTTCTAACTAGAACATTTCAGAGTAAATTTTATTTTTTACAATCACAACCGCTCCACTTCATTGCGCATTAGATGTTACCATCCTTTATCTATTAATTTAAAAGAGAGAGTCGACACAGTGTGTATAATTATAAATTTATTCAATGGTTAAGGACTGCTGAATACATTTATACTCGTAAACACAAGTATCTACAATCATAAATTTGATTATCAATGAAATTTTCTTCGTAGGACGTTTCAGAGTAAATTAACTTATTTTTCACAATTACATAAGTTCTCTTTCATCACACGTTAGGTGGTTAGCAATCTCTAATAAATTACAAGGGACTGGGCAAGGTATACAACTATAAATTTATTCAATGATTAATTACTATTAAATTTATATAATATAAGTTAATATAAGTTTTTCCAACAATAAATATAACTTTATTTTCAATGAAATATTCCTTCTATGAAATTGAAGAATAAAATTTATTTAATGGTTAAGTACTATTAAATTTATAGTTATAAACACAAGTTTTTCAACCATAAATTAAACCCTATTCCCATTGAAATATTCCTTCTATGAAATTGGAAAGCAAAATTTATTTTTCACAATCATATAAGTACTATTTCATCACACGTTAGGTGGTTAGCATTCTCTAATAAATTGTAAGGGACTACACACGACATACAAATACAAATTTATTCAATGGTTAAGTACTATTAAATCTACAGCTGTAAACACAAGTTTTTCCAACAATAAATTAAACTTTATTCCCCATGAAATATTCTTTCTATGTAATTGGGGAGTAAAATTTATTTTTCACAATCACATCAGTCCCACTTCATCGCGTGGTAGGATAGTTAGGATCCGCTATCTAATAGCTTACAAGGAAGTAGACACGATTGATTACGTGTGTCTACTTCCTACTGTCACCTTCAAAGAATTCGAAAATAAGATTTTGAGTAATCGATCTTATCTATCCAAGAAATAAACAATAAAAACCCAGATGCATGGAGGACACTGATGGAATCGATAGAAACAGATTAAGGAAGGTTGAAACTCAGACTATCGAAACGTAAAAAAGGGCTAATGTCGGTTTAAAATCATTACCAGTATAATACATGTATGTAGCAGCTCCATTGATCTAGAATGCTTAGTAGAAAGTGACGTACATCAGGAATAATTATTTTCTCTCTTTTATAAAATTGAATTTGTACTTTTGTTTCCAATTGTTTTTACCTGTTTTGCTCCCACAATAACAAATTTTTTTTTGCTCAACTGTTTTCGATCGGTTTCTAAGAAGGTATATAAATCACGGATAACTGTAACTTTGTTTTTCTTGATTTTGTTATTTTATTCAATGGACGAAGCGCTTGTCTGTACGGAAGAGAACTAAAATCCGAATCTGGCTTTGCACGCAATGTGATTTATTGTATATTTATTTTATATATATTTTGCGCTAAAAAAGTTCCTAGTTTGATCCGTGAATGATCAAATATATAGGACCAAGTAACACGTTAACTCAGAGTGCTTACACTGATACTGGGAATCGTATGACCTTCACTCTGACCTTGTCGTGTTATATGGTGTCAGATTTAAAATTGGGTTGCTTCTGCGGCTATACATGCGATGATTCTGACAAGTAAAGCAATTATACTGCATAAGGTGTCGATCGTTAGATGGTTTAAAATCAGCATAATGAAAATTAATTTGCAATTTATATTTCTTCTCGAATTATTACTTATTGTGTTACTTCGTTACTCTGGTGTGTGTGATTCTAATTAGTAAAGCAACTATTCTACATAAGGTGTCGAAAGCTAAGTGGTTTAAAATCACTGTAAGGAAAAATTAATTTACCATTTCAATTTTTAAAAATTATTACATATTTAAAAAATAAATTGTACATTTTCAATTTGACATATTTAACTTGTCTTATTATTTGAAAATTGCTCCCATGCTTTAATTTTACTTATTTTTAATACCTATTAGTTTCAATTATCTAGTAGTTTTATTTGTATGTTGTAAATACTTGAAAGCTTGTTTTATTTAAGATCAATGCAAAACACAATCACTTGTTATCAAGTTCAATAAATAACCTCTAGAATGTAATAGAATCAAGTTTGTACTTAAATGCAAAATTGAAAAATCATTGTCATCAAAGTACTAAAAATTACCTACATTTTAGACCCCAGTGAAAGTAATCATATAAATTTGTTGCAAACTTCATACTACGTTTTCAGTCTATAAGGATTGCTTATAGATCTCCAGAAACCAAAACTATTTGTAAATGAATATGGTATCGATATATACACGGTATTTATGTATTTTAAAACCTCTAGGGCAAACTTTAATAATCTGAGAGTCACGAGATTTCCGAGTAGTGTAGAATTGTTTTTATCTCACAACACACTTAATGACTACAATATCTATTGGGTGAAAAAATCTATGAATTCTTTCAACTTTTAGAAATATTCTATAAGTCCCTTCCTTAGAATACTTTGGAAAGGTTCAATTGGTTCTTTCCTTAGAATACAATTCTTTCGCAAGATTTTATTGGAAATGAATTCTGTGGAAAGGTTCTATTGGTGTGTTATATATAATATTTTCCTTAGAATTAAATCCTTTGGAAATATTCTTCTGGTCCTTTCCTTAGAATTGAATCCTTTTATAAGTTTATATCGGTCAAAAAGTTCAAAATTGGTTAGAATTTATGCAGGGAAGACAGCAGGTTACAAGGTGGAATTACGCGTGCGAACTCAGAGGGTTATAAAGCTCTGTCAGAAGAACAGGTTATCAGCAATCATAGCAATAATTTTTTACATTTTTTTCCTTTGTGCGTATCCGAACAAAATCCAACCTCTTTCCTTATAATAGAATCCTTTGGAACTATTTTATTGTTCCTTTCCTTGGAAGTGAATCCTTTGGAATTATTCTGTTGGTGTTTTTTACTTAGAATTAAGTCCTTTGGAAAGATTATTTTGGTCCTTTCTTTGGAATTGAATCCTTTAGAAAGATTCTATTGGCCAAGAAGGTCGATATTAGTTACAATTCATGCAGGGAAGAGAGCAGTTTTCAAGGTAGAATTACGAGTGAGAACCCCTCATAGGGTTATAAAGTTCTGTCAGAAGAACAGAATATCAGCGATCATAGAAGTAAGTTTTTAAATTTTTCTTTTATATTTATTTGAATAAAATCCAACCTTTTCAACTGCCATCCAGTTTAGCATTCACCGAAAGCGTGAAAGAAAGACAATTCATTATCTTGGCCGGCACACGTACCCCGAACATAAGCAGCTTTTACCGAAACGCCCTAAGTCGATCAGAAAGACCCCAAAATGCGCCGCTCCTTTCAAAATCAAAATCATAATTCACGTATCAAAAGACATTAACAAAAGCGGACGGAAAAACATTCATTTCCGAGGGATCAAAACTCCCAGAGCCCGGAATGTAAACAAAAATGGTGAACGCTTCAGATTTGGAAACGAATTAGAAAATAAAATAAAACGAGGCCTTTTTTAAATAAAAGATGCGTCTCTTGAGAAAGCCTCTTCCGCTTGACACGTCTCCGCACGCTTGAAATGCTTCCACTCGCAGAGTATTACTACGACAATGGTCGCACCACTCTTTAGATTTCACCAATCTAGTTCGTTCCCCCGTTTCCAGTCATAGGAATTTGCCCGTTTCCCCGGTCGGCTGTTTTTTAATGACCAGACAGATCAGTCGTTAACGAAAATCGCGAATATGCGAGGAAAGGAGAGATTCACATGCATGACTACGTTTTTCATCTGTGAGGAATGGTACTTTTGCAAAATCCTTATTTCTTCATATTCTCCTCTTCCCCGCCAGTCCTAAGCCATTGTTTCTTGCATTTTTATTGTTGTTTCGTGCGTTCGTCCTCGCAGATGTTCGGGTGTTTAAGCGATGATAAAAAGTCGGATGTTCTCTCTATGTGTTTATATAATGATAAAAAAAATACTAGCTGGCTTTTGTTTTCTTTAGTAGCGTCTTAGCAGTCACAAAATTACTGACTGATTAAGATTTTGAGGACTGCGTTACTTAACCCTCCAAATGGTTTCGAGATATCTCGTAGCCAAAATCCTTATTTCTTCATATTTCTTCTCTTCCCCGCCAGTCCTAAGCCGTTGCTTCCTGCACTTTGATTGTTGTTTCATGAGTTCGTCCTCGTAGCTGTTCGGGTGTTTAAACGATGATGCTTTCAATGTGTTTATATAATGATAAAAATATCAGCTGGATTTTATTTTCTTTAGTAGTGTCTTAGCAGTCGCAAAATTATTCACTGATTAAGACTTTGAATACTGTTTTGTTTATCCCTTTAAGTGGTTTCGATAAGATATCTCGTCAGATAAATTCTGAATAATTTTGTTAATGACGATATATATCGTATCAAGATATTGCCGATCTTTTTATGATGGTGAGATCCCGATATGATCCATTTTTTCTAATAACAAGACATCTCGTCCATCCAGATATCTGGTCAGTTTTTCCAATGACGGATACCTCGTCGCGACAACCATCAGGAGAGTTAAGTTAGCTTTCTACAAACGAGAGTAATAGCATTTTGCTCTTTTGACTTCTTTTGATATACACTAAAACTTCCCCTTATCCACCACCAGTCCTAAGCCATTGTTTCTTGCACCCTCATTGTTGTTTCGTGTGTTTGTCCTCAAAAATGTTGGCGTGTTTCAACGACGCTGAAAAGTCAGATGCTCTCTCAATGTGTTTATACAATGATAAAAAATATCAGCTGGTCTTTTCAGTTTTCTTTAGTAGTGCCCTGGCAGTCACAAAATTTAAATGACTAATTAAGACTTTGAATACTGTGTTATTTAAATTAACTTTCTACAAAAGAGAGCAATAGCATTTTGCTCTTTTTACTTCTTTTGATATACCCACTAAAAACTACCATTCCTTCACCATTCCTAAGTCATTGTTCCTTGCACTTTTATTGTTATGTTTGTGTTCGTCTTAGCAGATGTTTAGGTGTTCAAAGGATGATAGTCAGAGGTTTTCTTAATGTGTTCATATGATAAAAATATCAGCTGGCTTTTGTTTTCTTTAGTAGTCCTGGCAGTCCCAAAATTATTGTGACTGATTAAGACTGAGGATTAAGTTAACTTTCTACAAACGAGAACGATACACAATTTTGGTTTCCACTTATTTTGATATATACTAAACATTTCCCTAACCCACCAGTCCTAAGCCATTGTTTCTTGCACTTGCATTGTTGTTCCCTGCTTCCACTTCATTTTAGAAAGTAATGCTTCACTACGTATACACTGTCAGAATTATCTACGTTTATAAAAATAATTTAAATAAAATTAAATTAAAATGTAACAAATCATGATGGACCCTTACAATAGTACGAACGAACCGGTAATTAGTTCTTGAAAGAATGCATGAAAAATAATTAAACTCAAATAGCGCTCGTCATAGATGACTCTTCGGAGTTTCGATTATTGTCTTGGAATTGCAGAATGTACCCCGGAAATCTCGTAGTCTAGACAGCAAAAAGGACAAGTAGGCTAATTTCTACACATGTAAATTCCTTAGAAACGTTTCTAACTGTTGCTCCTTTATTCCATGGTCTAGAGCAAAGTTTTCTGAAGTGGAATGTCCTAATTGGGTCATTAAGGTGATTATGAACGTGGTTGGTTGCTCCTTGAAGGTATAAGTATTTGAATGGCTTAAACACCGATATATCGAGAGTTCTTGAACACGTGCTGTTTGTGGGAGGGACCAACTCAACATCTTAGTACGAATTCAACTGTTCTAAGTTATTCGGTCTTGAACAAATGGTATTCTTTTAATCAATATACGCCCGCTATCAATAGAGTCGGACTTAAATAAAAAGGCATTACTTTAATCTGTATATGGCAGCTGTCTATACAGCTGGTATTAATCCTCCAAGTGGTTTCGACAAAATCCGACCAATTTAGCTAATGACGAGATATCTCATCATCAAGATATTACCAATTTTTGATGATGACGAGATCAAGATCTCGTCTGTTTTCTTATGATAGTGATAGTGTTTTCTTTTAATGACGAGATAACTCGTTCAACAAGATCAGGTCAGTTTTGCTAATGACGAGATACTTCGTCGAGACAACCACCAGGGGGTAAGTAAATAGAAGTCAGCTTTCTATGCAGGCGGGTAATGGATTGCATAGAAAGTTGATACATACCAAATAAACGATTGCTATGTCAGTAAAACCTTCCTCATGTGTGTATGTCCATTACTTGACGTTGCCTGTCTTGTGTTCGGCGTAGCTTGGCCAAATATGACCATTGTGCCATTAAACCCAACCACTTATACAACCGGTCTAAAGTAAATAACACTATCTTATTCAACATGCGCCAGCTGTCTGCTCAGTCTTAAATCAAAAGCATTATTTTATTGAGTATACGTCAGTTGTCTATACAGCTGGTCCTAGTAAGTAGCATTATTTAATTCAGTATGCGCCAACGGTCTATACAACCGGTCTTTAATAAAAACATTATTTTATTCAGTATGCTACAAATGTATGTAGATGTTGTATACTCAGTATACTACATCTGGTGTCATACACACATTAATTAATATTATGCCTTTATTTAGTATACTAAATTGCAATCTAAACATTGATATAAGAGTTCCTTCGTAAAAAGTTATTTCCAGTAGATTGTTTTATAATATTTCATAAGTAAATATCTTTACTTATGATATGATATACCTCATATATTTCTTATGTTTCTTCTGAAAGGTCGTCAGTATATTGATAAACAATAATAAAACTGAAAAAACTAGTTCAATTTAAACTTCAGCTACATAATACTACAAAACTCTACGCATATGATAATTTCTCCCAATTCTAAGGCAGACAATAGTTAACAAATGAGTCTAGTACGTGCGTTATTAGTTATTTGAATCGTATCTGTTGTCATCATATGTTCACCCCATCATTAATCACCTTGTATTAACTTTACGTAACTGTTTAACATGCATTGCAGTACTGTTATGAGATGAATGGTATTTAAATCAAATTAATGATACTTTTGGATACAGGATCTAGAAAATTCAGTGAAAACGATAACAATAAATCATTTATATTCTTATAAGTGTATCACATGGATTAATGCTCTGAGCCTCGCGAATAATCCTAGTAGTGTAGTATTGCTTTATCACGCAAATACTAATGAATAAATATGTATATCTATTAATTGAAATAATCCATGAATACTTGAATATGAACACTCGAGCTTCCAAGCAAGACAGATAGCCCTCCCGATAAATTCCAGAGACCGATTCCTTGCACTGCTATGTATACTACTGTATTGTAAGTTAATTTTTGTAGTGATGTAATACTATATATTCCCCAAAATATTTACAGAAACGAAAAATCGAAAATTAATTTAACCTACCTGGTGGTTGTCGTAATGAGGTATCTCGTCATTAGCAGAACTGACCTGACCTTGATGGACGAGATATCTCATTATTAGAGGAAAAATTGGCCAGATTTGATCTCGTCATCATCAAACAATCGGCAATATCTTGATGACGAGATATAACATCATTAGTAAAATTGGTCAGATCTTGATGGACGAGATATGTCATCGAAAACACTTGGAGGGTTAATGAAAACGTATTTTACGTATAGATATTTGAAAACTTAATCTATATTTATTATTTTATGTACCCGAAATATCGTTACATGGACTGATAATAATTATTTTATCAGTTTAATAGTGTATAGAAAAGGTCAACAGCCTAATTAATCATAGAATCCTCCACCATTAACACGACAATGCAAAACGACATAGGAATCTAAGTCTCATTTATAATAATCGTTGTGGACAATACGATAGCATTATAAAGGACTGGTTCACTATTACTCCAATCCATTACTTAGCTTTGCGACTTTTCCTCTGGAATTCCATGCGATGTTTTTGTTTCTGAAAAGTTTTACTATTTACAAACGGGCAAGAGTTTTCCAATACTTCAGAGTGGAAAAAAAGTTTTGATGTATTTTTACACTTCTCTCTTACCACGAATTTATTTCGAACAGCATCGTTTTGTGTGGTAAATACTCTCAACTGCACTAGTTTTACTGCCAAGAAAACATTTTCCATTAATTTCGGTCCCTTGATCATAATAGTGGATATAAAAAACAATAAACAAAAATTACTGCTAATTATATTTGACACGAAAACTTTAGTTCTACTGCCAATTTGAAAGGTTGCCCAATTTTTTCCCTGTATGCCTTGGAGGTTTAGGTCGAATTAATAAGACGCTGTGTTCCTTTGATAGATTTCTCCGTATGAGTGTGTGTGGTTTCAAGATTAATAAAAATAGTTCCGCCGTATCCTCTGCGAAAATAAATGAACCCATCTTAGCACACAAAGCACGTACGCCATACAATTAGAAAAATTATTTGACCGAAACAATTAAAATCTTTCAGTTAGTTGGATAAAACTCAAAACTGTAACATAAATAAAATATAGCACCATAAATTAAAGTCACTGTAAAATAGAGACATTTTTTCCAATTGTTGGTTCTTTCTTTTCAAAGATAACAAAATACTGTATTGCCCAGGGAATTTGCTTTCTTTAAGTAAACACGGGCATCACACCCCGAGGTACCCTAGTGTTCTGTACTCCCTAGTCTGCCCATATACTTTTTGCTTTTTTCCTCCCTCTCTGATAACTTGACGTTGTCTATCTAGTATTTGGTACAGCTTGGCCAAATATGGCATTTAAAGCCACAAAACCCACAAACAAACAAAGCGATGTATGACAGCTGCTCAGTAAGTAATCAGCTCCTTCTGGGGTTTTTTGTTGTAAAAAACTAACAGCTTCTTCTGTACATAGTTTACATTTTCTTTTACTACACGTATTCCATTCTCTGCTTCAATTTATGTAGTATAGTACAAAATCAGCAAAATTCAAGCTACCACCCCTATAATGGTGGTTTATTTTGTAATACGTTGTTGGTAAATGCCGAGGCGTTTGGCTTAGATGCCATTAGCTCAAAAGCTCTCCAGTAATTTTACACAAATCCGTCACAGTTCTCAATGCTGTGCCCAATTTGGTGCTCCAAGTGATCAACTTGATCACTTGGTTGTGTTTTACGACGCAAGGGCCACCTTTGGCTGCTGCATCAAACACAAAAAGATAACGTCACGTAATGGAACAACGTGTTTGGTTGGTTGGGATCTGTGACGCAAGGGTCATATTTGCCAAAGCTAAACCAAACGCAAGAGAGACAATGTCAAGTAATGGACCAACGTGTATGGAGTCGCATGTCTGGAGAAGGGAGCTCGTCAAGTCATTTTGACAGAGATGGACAGACAGTCCTTCAGTAATGACATGTTGATAGTCTGAAAAGGATAACTGCCTCAGTACTTGGGGAATTCGGTATTTTATTTCTATTGTCAAACAGTAGCATCCATCTGCTAGCATCTGGGTCTTAAGAAAATCTCGATTTCTTTCATAGGTTGCAACTCCTGATGGAAAGTAATTAGGCCGCATCAATGGACAAAGTCTAGAAGGTTTTTGTAGGACAAAGGCTCGCTTTTTCGCTAAGAGGTTACCTCTTTTTTGTTCTGAACACCACAGTTGACAGATATCCCTTTCAAGACAACTTGGTCAACCAGATATTTCATGGTTTCTCTATATCCAGGATGCGAGTTCTGTCCTTTGCGTGGTTATTTGTCAGGGATTGAAGGTCAGACTCTGAATTGAAGAGGATCATAACCTTTTGAAAGCTATACTTCCAAGTGCAAAGCTGATAGAGAGTAATTAAAATAACTCCCACTAATGTTGTTTCTAATCCTCTTGATCAAGGGATGGCCTATACCAAGTCCAAAAGACCATGTTGTACAAGTTTCTCAGCGACTAACTCCTGATCAGCCAGGAGTTGTACTACAGAGAAACCAATCTATACATATAAAGCAGAGTTGGCGTCTGTCTGTCCTCTATACAAATCTGCACCGTTTGACCAATCTACACCAAATTTGGAACACTTATTCTTCGGAACCCTGCGGGTAACGTAAGCTACATATTAACCACCTGTTATATTTGTCTTGCGTATGCAGAGGGGTGTAACTTCCCATCATCCTGGACAGAGCACTTACTAAGGGGCTCTCTCTCTCTCTCGGTCTGGTTGTGCAGATGACGTCAGAGTTAACATCTACAGGAGTCGCCTCTCAAGATGACCATCGAGTTTTTTATAGAATCTTAGAGTTGGTGCAATCGCAGATGGGCGCTGTGGCACTGAAAATCGCTCAGTATCATACCGTATGTAAATTCGTAAACTGTAGCTTTATTATTGGAATGTAAATTTTTATGAAAAAATAAGATTATTTTATAGAAAGTGGTCTTTTTTGTCGTCGATATGGTATAGGGGGCTAAAGACAATTCGAAATCCTCATAGAAATAACATTGCGTATTTATACGATCAATGTCAGGCCAATTCACACTAAATTTGGTACATTCATCCTGTAGAATTCTTCGGGACATATAGGTTATATATTAACCCCGTTCGATTTGTCCTGGGTCTGTAGGGGGCTAAAAACAATTCGAAATCTCCATAGGAATAATATTGAGTATATTACGATGAATTATAAACAATTCAACCTGAGCAACGCCGCGGAATTCAGCTAGTACATTTTAAAATGTGGGAAAGATGTGATGGATTGGATAGTTCTCAACTCCTCTAAAAAAAGTCATGTATCTTGTGTTCCCGCTTCTACGTCTTGCAAAAGCAGTCCTGTGCAGTCTTTTTTGCCTTCATTTTCTCGGAACTGTTTTTTGACCTCATAAGTTTTACTTGCAAGCCGACTACATATTAATCATATAGATTATTATAGAAATAAATATCAAGGGGAGGCAAAAATTTGCTAAGTAGTTTGTCTAAAAATTTAAAAACAAATGTTTTTTATATAAAAATATTTCTTATATTGAAACCTTTTCCTAGTTGGAAAGAAACACGAACAAATATACCTAAATTCAAACAAAAAATTTAAGAAAATAACAACCGATATTCACAATTTTCCGACACATTAAGCATCCTAAACTATTAATAAACGATTTTTCCGATTTTCGAAAAAAATACTAAACATCAGTTTTTAATTTATCATCTCGTCTTTTTGCGGTGGACTAATAATAGCATCACTTTCAAGACATATTTGAACCCTTTAAAAATCACAATGTATTTTACCTCAAGTCGACTTATTTTGGTAATACAGATAGATATAAATTATTATTGAAATATAATTTAACATTTTCCTAGTAGGAAAGAAGCACTCACGAACAAACATAAATTTGAACAAGAAATTTGAAAAAAAATTGACATCCGACATTTATATTTTTACAACACATTAAACATCCTAAACTATTAATAACCGAATTTCCCAACTTCGAAAAAGTTACCGAACTTCAGTTTTTAATTTATCATCCCGTTTTTTGTGGCGGACTTCTAATATCATCACATTCAACACATGTTTGAACCTTTTAAAAAATGATATGCCCCAAGGATTTGGTGGTAATGATGTTGCTAATTCTTAACCAACCAAAACTAGAGTCTGTGCTGGCAATCTAGCGCAGAATTAGTGAAGTAGTAAATCGTGATTGGTTCAATCGAGCGATGGTTCCGTCGTTTAAGCATGGGTGATCAGGGGTGACAACAATTTGTTTCTCCCTTATCTTCACCTGCTTGGGGATAATCTATATAAACACCATTCTTCGTGCTCTGGTGGGCCTTTTTTTTCTCTGATTAAACCGCAGCTGCTTAATGACCGCCAGAGTTTTGTTTTTAGAGGGAAGACTTATAAATTGAAATTTTGTTATGATAGGAAGGGCGGCGTTTGAAATAGGAAATTATGATTTTGAATTGAAATTTTATGAAAACATTTAATAATTTATGGACTTAAATTTTATCATCTTTTGATCCTCACAATTTGCTATTTTACCGGCGTTATTAATGGAAAATATCAGACCCTTTTAGCCCATTGTAATCAGTTAGCAACTTTGGTATATTTTGGTTCTCCCAGAATGATAGATTGTCTATTTTACAGCTACAATAATCAAAACTATCAACACCTTTTTAGACAATTTTAATCATTTAGCAGTGTTCTGCCTTTGGTATCTTCCGACTCATAAAATCATGCATTGGATATTTTACAGCTGCTATAATCGAAGCCGGCTCAGAGGTTTAAGATACAGTCCAAAAACATTTTGTTGTATATAAACACTAGCTGAATTACAAGCATTGCTTGTTTGAATTGCTTGTAATTCATTGAAATATTGCTCGGTGTTATTCTGGGGCGATTTCTTTTTAAATCGAGCAACTCTTGTGGCACACATAAGCTAATTGCTTTTTTTCTTGACACTAAAAAATATATTATATTTTCTGCCAATCTAACAAAAAATAGGTATAATTTTGATCGATTTACAAAAAAGTAAGATTAGTCAACTGCCCTTTTTTCTCCAAAGAGGATTTTTAAAAATCTTTTTGAAACAATTTACTTATGATGATTGTAATAGACTCGTTTAGATAGACTCGTAAATACTCTTTTCCTTACAAAATGCTCGTCATCTGTTCAAAATTACGTGGTGTTGTCCTCGGATCTTTCTCTTCGAGATTGATCCCGGACCATCGCCAATACACCGTTGTGTTGCTCCAGTGCGATGTTAATTACCTACCTACCTAACAAAATGTAAGCAATGCAAAATTAAATGTTCCTAATCATTTCATGTCATTAGACATGTATTTATAAATTATTGATATTTTGGAAAGAAATAAAAAGCAAGTTCAAACATAAGCATTGGAATTTAAATTCCTTAAATATAATTTTTTAGAAAACATTATTTTCCAGCAATACTGGTAAAACAATCTGAGTTGCGTACCGCAATCGTAATAATATTCAATGCTATTCCCATGGGGATTTCGAATTGTATTTAGCCCCCTCTAGACTCCGGGCAAATAGAACGGGTTTAATATCTAGCCTGAGTTATCCGCAGTATAAAGAATGAGTACAAATTTGCTGTGGGTTGGTCAAACTGTGATAGTAAGGATACTAAATGTTATACATATTAGGATTTCGAGTTGTTTTAGCCCCTCTCCAAACCTAAGACAAATAGAACGGGGGTTAATATATAGCCTGTTTCCCGCAGGATTCAAAATAATGTACCAAATTTGGTATGAATAGCTCTGACTGTGATCGTAAAAATACTCAGTGTTATTCCAATTAGATTAAGAATTGTTTTAATCCACTCTGCACGCCCAAAACAAACGGGGTTAATATGTAGTCTACGTTACCCACAAGGTTCTAAAGAATAAATATACCAAATTTGGTATGGATTTTTCAAACGGTATAAATTTGTTTAGAGAACAGACAGACGCCAACTCTGCTTTATATATATATATAGATATTCATTTTAGGTGAATCTTCACTGAGTTTTTTTACCCCAAACATCTTTGTAGCGTAGTGCCCTCCCCCTTTCAAAGGACTGAACAACTGCGCAACTATCACTAATGCTTTTTGATATTATTAGACACACTGGTAGCAGGGAGTTACTCCCATATCAGTTCCGTGTGAAGGAAACCATACGAAACAGTTTCCGATTGACTTATTCCGTTCACCCCAATCGTCAATCCTTCGCTACGTCTTGACCTTTTCTCCTTCTTAGTTTCCAAGATTTTCTCACTTCCAAGGAGCCTTCTTCTGGGGGAGCGTGAAGTTTTGAGAACAACGACAAACAAATACCGCTTCCGTTTCTTTCTGCTCCCAATGTCCCCACCTATGCGAGTCCCTTTAATAACAAGAGTTTACCAGAGGATGTTGGTGTTGAGCTCAAGCTTCACCAGGAAAAAAAGAAACACAAGAGAAACAAAATCGACGAATTTTTGTGCGATGAATCTCTCTCCTATTGTTTCCAACACGACAAAAGAGGTATTAAATTACACCAGGGCTCCCGTAAACAATCCCAGTCTCACCCCCCTCAACCCTAACCTTTTTAAAGAAGGATAGAAACGTGATTTTTCGAAAGTTATCTTGACTCTTGCGTCTCGTTAAAAAGGATTTGACAAATTATGGTATCCACGCTGAAAAAGTTCTGCACCGTCAGAATAAAGGGGTATGAAAAATGTCAAGTAGTTCTTTATGTGTTTGGGACTTTATCGCCAATTTCTACGAAGATATTAAGGTATCAGCTGAGTATTCCTTCATTGTAAAGGGTCGGGGAAGATTCCCCACTGTGTAACTATTTGCATATTTTAAAAGGCTGATCTCCCGTTAGAGGAGTATTTTTAAACTTTAGTCACCCGTTAGTGTTTGTATAGGTTTTTCGAGTAAAATATTTGTCTGCGGTAACTCAATCGGTAGAAACACAAGTCCTCGCTTTGAGCTCTTATTTATGTTTTCTGTTAGTGGAACTTCGTTTATGGTGTGTTTGCTTTGCTTCTCCATCAATAAAGGTATTTATTCTGCTATTTATGGAATGCATTGCGAAACATTTAATATGTATCGGAATTCATTCGTCCATTGAATGCGAAATGTAGTCAGCGCAGGTTCCATTTCTTTAACTTATTCTGAGTGTATTATCCTCTCTTCTATGTGATTAAAACCATAGAGGATATATAAAAGTGAGTGAGAAATGGCAACCTCTTTATGTGACCAGGATCATGCGACCGAGACTAATAGTAACGTGACCCTTAGACTTCTTTCGTCTGCCGAGAGGAAACGAACATTCATCATCTGATTGGTCCACGGGACGGAAGGCGCTCGTCCACTGATGCATAATCTGATTGGTCCCGTCCGTGCGACATAGTGTTAGAGTTTGGTGATTTCATGATTTTTGTCGCCACTCTAAAGAAATGCCCTGTCATATATTATTTCGCCAAACGAGGCGATAAGATGGAAAATAGGCCAAAGAAATCATTTTTCACATAGCAGTCACGTGACTACTAGCCAGCAACATTATATTTCCTTTATGGTTGCTAGTGCATGTCCAAACCCATTGAGCCACGGCAATTCCTCAGTGTCGTGAGATTGAATACTTTATTTCTAGTTTAGAATCTTCTTTTCCTTTGGATTTTTCTATTGGTATGGAATCCCTATTTAATTCTCTGAGCGTCACGAGATTTCTGAGACATGTAGTACTGCTTTAACCCCCCACAACGCACTTAATGACTAAATAACCACATCTACTGGTTGAAATAATCCATGGATTATTTCAATTTTTACAAAGATTCTATTGGTCTCTTCTTTACAAAAGAATCCTTTTATAATATCCTATTAGCCACCGTTTCCCTTAAAATAGCATCCTTTGGAAAATATTCTATTGGTTTTCCTTAGAGTCCTTTGGAACAATTTTATTGCTCATTTCCTTATAATAAAATTTCTTAGAAAGGTTCTATTGGGGTCAAGAAGAAACAGCATTTTGAACGCTATACCAGTCGAGTACAAAATGCTCACACTCATGCTCGAAGCTTTGTTTAAAGCATCAAATTTGGCTCGGATAACATGGACTCTCTTAATCGGAGCTCGAATAATCAAGGTTCTACTGTATTTTACTATTTATTGCTAT
This sequence comes from Meta bourneti, assembly GCA_933210815.1. Taxonomy (NCBI): domain Eukaryota; kingdom Metazoa; phylum Arthropoda; class Arachnida; order Araneae; family Tetragnathidae; genus Meta; species Meta bourneti. The sequence goes on from OW119934.1 coordinate 85,109,587, forward strand.
TAACAAGTGATACAATGATACATACAATACAGTGATACAATACAACTGTATTAAAATCATGGATATATATGTCAATAAAAATAAATATTAAAATTTTTTTTATATCCTTAATTCTAAAATAGTGTATCCGAAGGACGAAACAAAAAATATTAAATCTCAGAAAATATGTTTCTAAAGCGGATATTGTCTCCTTTGTTGAAGAATGTATATATATATATATATATACACATATATATGTATCTTTGCATAAATATTATGCATGAAGTACACACACAAAATCTGAATATTAAATACGTTTCTCTTCCTCAGTTCAAATACTAATACAAAATTTTAAGAGTAAAGATTATGAAGGTAATTAAGTTTTCCACAATAGTTACTGAAATATAAAATTCAAAAGTAGCTATTTTTCGTAGGAAATTACTTTTTAGCGTTTATACGTTTTATTTGGTTATTTTTAAATTACCTATGCTTAATTTTATTTAATTGCTGCTTTTCCAAAGTTATAAAGATATAATTAACTTTTTCATGAAAAAAATATATGTAATGTTTATACGAAAACATTTTAAGGGTATAGTATTTATTTTACAACTATTCAAGCGTTTGTAAATATTTAACAAAAAACACACTTATATGGAAAATTTTTATTCAACTGTTAGGAAACTAAGATTTTTCGTTCATCAGATTTCGTACTTATAATTCCTCCATTGTCTGTTAGAATATATTTGTATCTTGGAAGAAAAAAGGCCAATGTCCAAATTCGCTGATTTTGAGTTATGAAACGTTTGAAAAAGTGCCAATGTACTTGTATTAGTGCATTATGAATGTATCAAAACATTAGAAAGTATTTTTGCACTAATTAAAAATAATAAAAATTACTAAATAAATTTTTACCAAAAACTTTCTAAATTGATATTAGCCCTTTTTCTACCAAGATACAGATATAATCCCAAGTCTAAGTTTTTATTGATCAAATGCACAAAGTGTCGATGCATTTTCAAGTTTATGCGTGAATGCTTTGATAGAGACAGTTTTCATTATTTTTTCCAAGTATGTAAAATTATTTTTGTTCTCAATCAAGATATTCATTTAAGCTTGAATGAATTCTGAATTTCAAAAACGTTGCCGTTTGTTGCGTATGAAAGGCATTTTCTGTCAAGCTAAGTATAGGCGGCCATAGTGTTTCTGCTGCGTTTCGTTTCGTTTTTCCTGCGCGCATTCTTTGGGTGGCGTCAGTTGACTTGTTTTCCGAATACGATTTCAGCACGTCACCAATAATAATACCAAAGAATAAATTCCGAATTAATATATATTCCTTTGATTAGACAACACCAATTAGATTAAACGCCAAACGTTGCCAAAATGGTAATATACTACATTTTGAATTAACCCTCTATACGTATCATGCGAAAAGCAGAAAATCTTAGGTGACTGTCTGATTTCTTTGTTTACACTGATAATCCCTCTCATACAACAACAATCACTGTTTCTTCAAAGTATGTAAGATTGTTTTTACTTACCAATCATGATAGTTATTTGCGCATGAATCAGCTCTGAATTTCAAAAACTTTAGTTTATTGCGAAAGAAGTATTTTCTGTCAAGCTAAATATAAGTGGCGGTAATGTTTCCGCCGCCATTCGAATTGATATATGACAATCGATTGTGTCAGCACCAATTGAATTAACACCAAACTTCAGACCAAAATGGTGATAAACTACATTTTAACCCTCCAAAGAGTTTCGACTAGCTCTCTCGTCCATCAACATCTGACCAATTATAATGAGCTAATAACGAGATACCTCGTCATCAAGATATTGCCGATTTTTTTATGATGACGAGATCAAGATAGGGTCAGGTTTCTTTAAATGACGAGAGACGACTAGATCTTGATGGACGAGATATTTCGTTCATAAAGATTTCGTCAATTTTGCTAATGACACCTCGTCGAGACACCTACCAGGAGGGTTAACATAACCCCGTTATGCGTCATGCGATAGCAGGTGAACAGTAGAATTAAAATCTTCACAGACCGTCTGATTTGTTTACACTGAAAATTCCCCTCGTCGAGACAATTCTCATTATTTTTTTCTTATCATGAAAAATTGCTTTTATTCTCAAATCATGATATTTAATTACGTATGAATGAGTTTTGAATTTCAAAAAAATGTCCGCCCTGTTGCGTTTAAGCGTATCACGTTTATAAAAATACGCAATGCTATTTAAATAATAAGATTAACAATGCCATTTAAACAATAAGATTAACAATGCCATTTACCAATTAGATTAACACGAAACGTCGCCAAAATGGCGATAAATGCATTTTAAGATAACCCCGATATGCATCATGTGAGAGCATGTGAGCAGAAGTAGAACTTTCACAGACCGTCTGGTTTGTTTGTTTACACTGAAAATCCCTCTCATAGGGACAATTTTCATTATTGTTTTGAAGCATGCAGAATTGCATTCACTCTCCAATCATGATATTTATTTACACGTGAATGAGTTCTGAATTTCAAAAAACACAATGTCTGTTGCATTTAAGCGCATCATAAAAATACCAAATTCCATTTAAATAATTTCCATCAAAGTACTTCGCTTTTCCTTTTTAACACCAGCAACGAAAAATTTTTTATAGTTAAGGTGGTGATGAATCATTTCCTTACTCAACGAAAATACTTATTGCCCGCCTTAATAAAGTGATGATAGCACCTGGAAGTCATAACTGAAGCAGTTCATCAATTTATAAAACTTACTTAAAAAGATTTCTTGTCTGGAACGTTGGAACACAGAACTCCCTAAACATTTCTCAAAAGAGACACAAACAACTAAAAATGAAGCGAATTAAATGCCTGAGATGGGAAACAATCTATACAGCTACAAAGTATGAACCTTTCTGCTAAATTGAATCTTGAAGAAAGATCATCTTTTACGCTTCTCCTTAAGTGCCTTAGGAGAGGTATTTTTATTTCATCGTGGCAGGGAGGACTGAAATCAATTCATCTTCATTTACGCTCTCATAATATTCAGCAGTCAGTGTCTTGCTGAAATCTGCCTGTACGTAATCTCAACGTAACGCAAATAAACTACTATCCGACCTTTGGTGAATGCGGGATTCTAATTGAGCACATATGCAGCTGCTGGGGGGTTGTAAATTCTCGAACCTTTACTTTTCACGTTAAGAGCCAATTTGTTTTAATTTGGTCTGATGTGGGTCATTTTTGGTTCATGGAAATTAGATTTTGAAGGTATTTTGTGAAAAACAGTGATTTATTGTTAATGTGACACGGGGTTATATTTATCTACCGCCAGGTAGACTTCGAATGCAACGAAAGGTCTTCGAAGTTTGAAATTTTTGACCAGAGTTAACATTACTTATATTAGGTGCCCCTGGGGTTCCCCACTGATCTAGTAACCTGCGAGTTCTAGGCCGAGTAAGTTTGATTCCCCCTGAGTGTATTTCTCATAGATGTAGGTAGGTAGTTAATTAATGTCACACTGTAGCAATACAACGGACTACTGACGACGGTCCGAGATCTATTCCGAAGGGAATGATCCAAGGACAACGCTTCATAATTTTGAACACGGTGAGATGACGAAAACACCTAAGCTGGCATGCACTCTCCAAGCTTCCACATCACGACAAAGTGAGGACACTTGAGGCCACTACAGATATAACATGCACCAGCCCCCGTGTACACGACGGTCTTTGGCAGGATCGAATTTCGAACTTGCAACCGTCCTGTTCCTAATCCGTCGCTCCCCAACTGACCCTTAGACAACTTTCTCCTGCTGGGCGGACCCTAACATTCATACGATTGGTCCATGGAGCGGTAGAGATGCCCATCCATTGATTCATCATCTGATTGATCCATTGATTGATCATCTGATAGTAATAGACTGGCTATCTCACCACTTTTGTCGACATTCGTCCAACCAAACCATTTTTTTTTCAAAGAGCAATCACGTGACTACTAGTCGACATGTTGGTCACACTCTCTGAAGATCCTCTCAATAGCAATGATCAGTCTACTTATATTTCCCGTCTATGATATTACTCTCTTCTGAGTTTTATGAACACTTTTCCTTGTGTGTATGTCCATTTTCCTAATTTTGACGCAGAGGCTTTTTCTGCCAAGCTAAACGTAAATGGCGGTAGCGTTTGTGCGGCGGAACATGTTTTCTGTACGTATTCCGAACGTGACGTCACTTGGCTTGTTTTCCGAATACGATTTCAGCACGACACCAATAAAAATTCAAAAGAAAATATTCCGAATTGATATGATGGTTGATTGGTCAGAGTCAATTACATTAATCGCCAAACGTCGCCAAAACGACGATAAACTCAATTTTAAGGTAATTCGATACGTATCATGTGCGAGCATTGGGTAGCTGAAATAAAATCTTTTCAGACCGTTTGATTTAGGCTTACACTAAAAATCCTTCTCATAAATAATTTTGAGTATTCTTTTTTCCAAAATATCATAAATAAATATATCAAAAAGATCCGGTAAGGCCCTCCTGGTGGTTGTCTCGACGAGGTACCTAGTCATTAGAAGAAAACTGATCATATCTTGATCGTCAACATAAAAAAGTGGCAATATCTTGAAGACGAGATATCGCTTTATAATCAAATTTGGACAGATCTTAATGGACGAGATATCTCGTCCAAACCACATCGTGTGTTAAAAAGTAACTTTGGTGCAACAAAGATGGGTAATTACTATTATTGTTTTGTAAATCAATTAAAATGATACCAAATTTTTTCGTCAGATTGACCAAATATATTTTTTCGGGTGCTGCAGAATTTTAGCAATTAGTTTACGTGTGTCATGTGACGAAAAATTTGCAAATCGCTACTCTATGGAAACCATGATTCCTATATCAATAATAGTACGTAAATAGTCTATTTTTACTTAAATAGTAAGCCATTTAGTTACTCAGATTTAATAAGAATTACTAGCCAATTTGTCTGATCCAAACACACATGTTGCTCCAATCAAACCCTACTGTCCTACAGAATTAAACAAAAATTCATTCACTAATGATAAAAAGCGCAATAAGTATATTTGCTGAAATGAAATATTATCTGTCAAAACAATGGTCTCAGAAAAGTTTCTTTGTGGGGTTTGTAAAATGAGTCCTGAAAGCCAAGTCATGGTTCGTGACTCAGTGGTAGCTGCACTTTCAAAAGAAAAAAAAACAGTAGCCGTTACGGTTTTTTCACTGCTTTATTAATAGAGTGGATTGAAATGAATACGGGAAGGGATGTACACATTTATCATTTTGACACCCCTGAAAGAACGAGAAACCTACATACTTTTCAACGAACCAGTAACCGATAAATTTGCAGCGTGGGTTACAAAAAGAGAAAATGTGTTTCTTTTATCTACTGGCGACTTGTAGGTAGGGACTGTAAATAAATTGTTTCAAGACATCCCAGTTTTTAATCTTCGTAAACTAAATTCTTGAGGATTCACATGTAAAAAATTATTCTCCTCTGTAGTATTGTAAGGAATTTTAATGAAAATTATACTTATCCCTGTAAGCATCATTAGGTTTCCGAATAGTGTAGAATTTCTTTTACCGAATATCACACACCATGACTAAAAACCACACCTATTGGTTGAAAGAATCCACGGATTCTTTCAACCTTTTTAAATATTATATTGGTCCTTTCCTTAGAATAGAATTCTTTCGATAGATTGATTATATTGGTTGTTTAATTAGAAACGAATCCTTTGGAATTGGTCCTTTCCTTAAAACTCCAAGTGGTTTCGGTGAGATATTTTGTCCGTCAAGATAAGACCAATTTTGCTAATGACGGGATATATCGTCCATCAAGTTCTGATCAGTTTTGCTAATGACGAGATACCGCGTGGAGACAAAACTGCCCTATTACTCCAAATAGGAAACACGAACTGTCCTTAGCCCAGAACTGGTGATAGTTTAGAATAGATTTTTGCAGCAGAGGCTGGCCACTACAGGGCAGTTTTCGATGCAAAGGTAAGCCACAAGGAAGGTTAAAATAGAATCCTTTGAAAGTTCTATTTGTCCTTTAACCCTTCTGGTGGGTTATCTTCGCGTCGAAAACTGCCCTGTAGTAGCCAGCCTGTCTAATGAAAATACCTGTTTCAAATTGTTACCAGTTCTAGGAAAGGAAGAATTTGTTTTTCTACTTGTTGGGCAGTTCGGTCTCGACGAGATACCTCGTGATTAGCAAAATTTACCAGATATTGGACAAGATATCGCGTCGAAACCACTTGGAGGGTTAATTAGAAAAAGAATCCTTTGGGAAGATACTATTGCTCCTTTCCTTAGAATAAGATCATCTCTAATGTTTCTGTTGGTATCTTCCTTATAAAAGAATCCTTTGGAAAGATTGTATTGGTCAAGAAGGTCAAAAAACTGTTTGAAGTCATGAAGGGAATATTTGTAAAATGGAAACATGCGTGCGCATTTCCAGATCAATTAAATTATATAGTTCAAAATTTATTCATATGTTGTCACTGAGCATAACATGTATTCTTCTGCTGTGTTATTCATGTTAACGTGCTTTTATTTTTCTTGTAGATTACGGATGTAATCCTATACCGCCTTTACCAGGACCTGGAGTGTACAACATGACGGAAGAGAAGTCCTGCTGGAACCGACCAAGGGAGGGAGTTGTCGCTCACTACAGCTGCAACAGCTCAAAAGTACTTCGTGGACCGGACACACTTGTTTGTAGGAATGGATCGTGGACACCCGAAATCACTTGGACTGGAAGCAGAGATAAACCATACTGCAGTAAGTAATGTCGTACAGTAACCCCTCGACTCATCGTGATTCCAGGGGAACAAGAACTATAGTGTGGCTCCAATGAGAAGGCGGTCGATCTTGGGTCAGGCGATTATTGAATAGGAGTGAAAGGTCGTTAAGAGGACTGCCATACCCATAAGCATGAATGTGATGCCGTGGATGGTTTTGCCTCATAGTATAAATATAAAAGTAGAGTGAGTTATGGCAACATTTTTATGTGCCCAGGACCATGTTACCAAAACCTGTAGTCACGTGTCTGCCGGGAGGAAACGAATATTCATCATCTGATTGGTTCACGAGACAGAAGACACCCATAACCGATCATCATCTGATTGGTCTGGTCCACGCGACGTAGTGTTTGGCAATTTCGCCACTTTTGTCGCCACTCTATAGAAATGCGCATTCACACACGTACCCTGTCATAAAATGTTATATCGCCAAACGATGCAATAACATGCCAAATCCGCCAACCAAGTCAATTTTTGCAGGAGATTCACGTGAATACTAGTGGACAGGTTGGTCACAATTTTTGAAGCTCCTTTCCAATAGCAATGCTCACTCTACTTCCATCTCACGACTATGCTTTGCCTCTGCTACCTAATTATCACTGCTATTGCTTACGGCATCGAATGACTAACTTAAAAGCGTAAATCCGCATTAAGAACACCAGTTGGGGAAACGCTTTGTTTACGTTCTAACCTATCACCTGATTTAAAGAATAGTCTCCTCCAAAACCACGGGACTCGACTGCCTTCTCTCGGGTAGGTAGGTAGTTAATTAACGCACTACAACGGACTGGAGCAACAAAAGGAGCTATTGGCGACGATCCGGGCTCAGTCCTGATGGGAAAGAGAGATACAAGGACAACGCCTCATAATTTTGAACCACGCCTCGCGGGAGCCCGGCTGTAAGGGAGGGGGATTCTTAGAGTAAGGAGGGGTGTGCTGCCATACGCAAATGGCAGAGTGGCGATGTGGTGCCATCGCTCTGCAGAATGGCGATGCCGAAGGTGGTTTTGCCTCCGCTAACTTATTACCACTGCTGACGCTTTATACATTCCAATCAATCACCTTATTTAAATAATCTCTTCCAAAATCATGTGACTCGACCGATTTCTCGTGTGAACCCGGCTATAAGAAAGGGATTTCAGCCAGACAGAAGACGGGGATTCTACTTACTGTTATCCAAATGGCTCTCGCCTGGTATATATCGGGCTTACCTTAAAATGCACTTTATCGCCGTTTGATCTAACTAGCGTTTACCAGTTAACTGCCTTGGTATACAAAACTTCACCCTCTAAGTGGCTTTGACGAGATAACTCGTTCAAGATCTGGTCAATTTTGCTAATGACGAGATATCTTGTAGACTAAAGTGCCCTATTACTCTAAGGGGAATGAATATCTAATTAAGCATGGTATGGTATTTTTCAGTTAACGTCACACTGAAGCAACACAGAGGGATATTGGTGACGGTCCGGGGTCAATCCCAATGGGAAATATCCGAAAAAAGATCTAAATAGGAAAAACAAATTGTTCCTTACTAGAATTGGTAACATTTTGGAACAGGTTTTTGTATCAGAGGCTGGCCAACGCAAAGTGGTTTTCGATGCGAAGATAAACTACCAGGAGAGTTAACAAACGGCATTTTTAAGAGTTGCAGTGTTTTGTCCACAGATCTTTTCCGTCGGGATAGATTCCGGACCGTAGCGACACACAGTGTGACGTTAATTAAAAAAATACCTACCTAAGAGTTTCAGCCTCAAAATTAAACGAAACAGCCTGTGGCGATTTGCATAAGCGTGGATATTCGATAGAAAGCTGGTGTATATTCAAATTTTGGAATAGTGTCGTCCGAGACTCTAACATTTCGACCTTCTAATGAAACAGAACATGTGGGCGGAATCGCTGTCGTAAGATCTCGGAAGGGTAAGTCACGCGTGCTTACTTATCAATTTGGGTCGATTGGCTATGGAAGCGCAGACTAATATTTTTAATGACGCTCCATAAACACTTTAACTAATGAATATCTTGTCAGGACAACCACCAGGTACGTTATGTGGCAAAAAGTCACATAAATAATGAGTATTGAAGGGCCTTTAAAAGGCTTCAGACTGGGCAGCTTTCATCTTTAAAATTTTTTTTAAACCTCTTGGTGGTTGCCTCGGCGAGGTTTCATGTCATTATCAAAACTGACCAGATCTTGATGAACTAATATCTCGTCATTAGAAAAAAAGCTGATCAGATCTTGATGAACGAGATATCTCGTCATTAGAAAAAAAAGCTGATCAGATCTTGATCTCGTCATCATAAAAAATGGGCAATATCTTGATGACGAGATTTATCGTCATTAGCAAAATTAGTCCGATCTTGATAGACGAATTATCTCGTCGGAACTACTTGAAGGGTTTTAAAGCACTTTCCGAACAGCTACAAAGAACAAATGTGCACAATTTTAAAGATTGAAAACTACTTAATCAAAAACTAAAAAAGTCTCAAAATTGATTTTTTTATTTTATTCTCTCTCTTCGAGTTCTACCTTAATTAATTTTTATATTACTATTAACTATTTGCGAAATAGTTGTTGTCCTGGTTGAGAGGTGAGATGGAGTCCACAAAACCCAAAGGTATAGGCTAAATTAGTTGTAACAAATAGGTTTATTTCAGGCCAGTGGACCAGATTCGACCCTGGGAATATGCTTATCCAACCCGTAGACCAGATATGGTCCACTAAATAATTCTAAGACGTCCGCAGATGGATATGGCCCTCATAATAAGTTTAACGGGTCCACAGACCATATACAGCCCTCGAAACGGGTTTACTCAGTTCATAGACCACATACTGCCCACCGGACAGTTTTATCCAGCTGGCAGAGCAGATACGGCTCTCCGGAGAGGTTTTCCCTACCCACTCACTATATATGGACCTTTAGATAGATTTACTCGACCCAATCACTAGATATTGCCCTTTGGATAGGTTTTTACCTGCCCACTCACTAGATATGGACCTTTGGATAGATTTACTCGGCCCAATCACTAGATATTGCCCTTTGGATAGATTTACTCGGCCTGCAGTCCATATAGGGCCCTCAAAATATTTGTCTCAGGCCCGCAGACCAGAAACGGCGTTATTTCGTAAATAGCTACATTGCAATTTCGTAGATTTTTATGCATTTTTGTATTCATCTTCCTTTTTTCCTTTTCAGATACAGCCTGGAACACCAAACTGCATTTGCTAACAGGATGGATAAGTATTAGCGTTGTGATAGTCTCCAATTTACTTCTCAAGCTTTAGGAAAAGAATTACACCAATTTTCCTTAACAAAAAAAAATTTATGGATTTAATAAAAAGAAACTTCGGGCATTTTTCTCGAAGTGTTCAGAAATGCTATATGTGAAATTTCAAGATTTAAAGCGAATCCAAGTCCGTGAAAGAGATGCATTTTGAAACCAGCTTCGTTTTTGAATGTAACTTTCAGAGGACGTGTAGCTTAGTAAGTTGACGCGTAGTCGGAATTAAATTGATATATGTAAAATATATGTATCAATCACAACATTTGCGAAAACTACTGGATGAATTCGAATTATATTAATCCTTTATATTCATGTGTTGTATCTTCAAGTCTGGATCCCTTGATTTTTCAAGCGCTTAAATTCGGTTACTTACAAAATTTTCTAAGGAGTGCATGATTCTAATACTGTCATTTATTCTAGTATAAAGGTATAAAAAATGTGAATTATATTTGTAAAGTATTCACTTTTCATATTTTTATACGGAATTTGATTTAAAAGTATTATACAGAGTAATCGAAGATTCATGGAACTGGTCGTTCAAGCAGGCGCATTTTTCAGTAAATGTCGCGTGATTTGGCAAAAGCTGACAACAAAAGCTGAAAGAGTGAAGGCTGCCATATTTGTGTCTCCAATTTGGTGCTATTTTAAGTGGCATGGCTCGAATTTAATGTTCAAGAACCGTTTTATATTGTGAGATTAAGGGGACTTTCAAAATCACCAAAATCGATTTCTTATTTTTAGTTTAAAACTTAATTGAAATTAAACTATATATAGCGAAAGGAATCTTTCAAATACGATTGTTTTTGATGGAATTAAATTGACAACATAAAACACATACGAGTACGATAGGTCTACTACAAAACACGTTTTTCTTACATTGAGATTTTTTGCCATTCTTCTGATTTCCAAATGTTCTGCGCATTAACTTTTTTCTTGATTTCCTTAAGAACATTTTTGGATAATACTTGTAATCTGTTGTATGAATTTTTATTTTTAGTTTAAAAGTTAATTGATATCACTCTGTATAGAGCAAAAATAATTTTTCAAATTCAATCATTTTTGACAGAGGTATATTGACAACATAAAACATATAGTAGATAAGTACAGTAGGTCTACTACAAAAACGCGTTTTTCTCCGATTGAGATTTTTGAACTTTCTTCTGATTTCGAAACGTTCTGAACATTAATTTTCTGATTACCTCAAAAACATTTTTGGATAATCCTTGTAATCTATTGTACATATTTCTAATTTTTTTTTAAAAATAGTTGATATCAAACTCTAGCTAAAAGAATTTTTCAAATTCGATCGTTTTTGAGTTACATATGACAATAACATAAAACATACGGTAGGTCTACTACAAAACGCGTTTTTCTCCGATTGAAATTTTTTGACATTCTGATTTTCAATTATGCCCGTTAGTTTTTTCTTGATTTCCTTAAATTTTTTGGATCATCTTTGCGATCTCTTGCAAAACTAAAATAAATGCTAATGAGAAATCCATCGTACTTTCTAGTTTTCAAACTGGCTTAAAGTGTTTTGCAAAATTTTAGGCGTTTTGCATTTTTGTAAAATTTTCAGTGTTTAAGTGCAAAATCTTTTCACTCTTCGATTGAGTGAAACACTTGGCGAAAATACTTAATTTAATTTATATGTATAGAAACTATTATGATAATTAAAATAGTAACAATAAACGGAAAATTAATACGCATGTTACCAATCAATGTTTGCAATAATATGAATAATTTTGACCCCATAATAACTTCTATAAAACTTACTATATGTTAGTTCAAAACTTCGTGTGTATAAACTTTTTTAATAAAAAAATAGTCTGCAAATTTTATAACAATCAAATCATCAATTCAAATTTTGTTTTGAAAGTCCACTGTCCATTTAACCATCATTGAAATAATAAAAGCCCCATTTTCTTCATTGCCACAATAATATTCAAAAACGTAACTTAAAGTAACACATGACATGCGAAACATCTTTAGATGATGAAGTAATTGATGTTATTTATTTTTATTTAAGTGGTACTTATATTAAGGTATGAAATCATCATGTTCACATATGAATACCATCATTGCCCTTTGCTAAATGTTAAAAATGGTGTTAGAATAGTTGTCATTCGTTATATTATGATGTTTCTTAACTTTCGCTATCTGAGCTAGTCATAGACTATTTACTGATTTCAGTTGTGAGATTTCCCATCACCCTGTACTTATTTAAGACTAATTTTCTGGAAATAATCAGAGTACTGTTTGATATTTTGTAGTTTTTCAACTCACATAGGCATATGCAACATAGGCAATTTACCGATTTCAGTTGTGTGATTTTCCATCACCCTGTATAATGCATATTTTTTTCGACTCTAATTTTCTGAATATAATCAGAGTACTGTTTTATATTTTGTAGTTTTTCAATTAAAAAAATGTGCAATTATTAAATTCCATTCTATGAAATATTTTTAATATGTAATAATTTACTGTGTTGCTTCGGTTGGTATGAGATATTGATGGGATTAAGGACGAAATCAAAGACATTTATTTACATTTTTAAGTAGTATTGTTTAGTTTGCTTACGTATTGTGTAGAATAAATATATTACATAAATTACATATTGCACAAAAATAATCAGTAAAGGATGTATAATCGGAAACAGCTGTAATTCATAGTTGAATTCTCCGAATGATAAAGATAAACACAACTGATTCTACACATTTTGTTGCATATTTTTACCAGAAAAATTCTTTGTACAAAACCAGACGCAATGATTTTGATTTCGACCTCGCCACTAGTAATATCTCCACATGTATGAATATTTTTATGTTTAGCTTGAATATTTGAATACTGTATATGAATATTTCTATTTTTGTTTCAATGTTTGAATATTTTATATAAATATTTTTATTTTTAGTTTTCACTTTGCATAAGTACAATGACTTTCAAGAAGAAAAATAATTGATGCAAATCCTTTCGCTGCATAATTTCTAAATTTTAAATTGCAGTGGACCACCATACAACGCGAAGTATTCTTTCCACGTTATATGAACCATCGTACAATGCGAAATATTCGTTCCGCGTTATGAAAACCACCGTGCAACACGGATTATTCGTTCACGTTATATGAACCATTATGTAATACGAAGTATTCGTTCCATGTTGTGTGAACCATCGTACAACGCGAAATATTAGTTCCACGTTATGTGAACCACCGTAGAACATGAATTATTCGTTCCACGTTATATGAACCACCATACAGCGCTAAGTATTCGTTCCACATTACATAAATCACCGTTACAACGGGAAGTATAATGAGGTCACAGGGCGAGTTCACTTGACTGCAGGTAAAAACAGAGCTTCCCTTTAGGGTTGCAAATGGGAAAATCCTATCAACTTTTTCTTTCCTATTTTCTCAGCGGTTAAACGCCATTTAGGCTCGATCCTAGTTACTGGAGTTCTAAGTTGGCGTCTTATCGGCAATACTAACGCTGAAGTTCTGTTAAAGCTTACTTATTTACTAATAATCGAATCATTAGGTACCACGTGACGATAGGGGAAACAAGTCTTATCACTAGGTGACTGAACTATATTCGTTCCACGTTATATGGACCACCGTATAACGCCAACTATTAGATCCAAGTTATATGGACCACAGGAATTTTATATGAATTTTAAATATGCCGCTTAATATCTGACAGCAGTACAGGTACATGTTTTACTTTAGAGAACTTAAATAAATGTTTCGAAATAGCTAAAATGACAAAAACGCATTTTATGAATATTGGATCCAGCGGCAGAGTACTCTGAAAGAAAAAGAGATAGCACAATAATCTATCTCTATAATTTAAAGTCAAATATTGACAGGTACATATGAGCACAAATATTTTAAAGACTAATACGAACATTTAAATACAGAATAAAAAAGGGTCAAAAAGTTATGTCTCAATAGACTTTTCGCTTTGTAGTACAGTTCTATCAAGGAAATTTCATGGAGTGTCTTATAATGGAGGATGTGGTCGTTATCCATGATGATAGTCAACTATAGAACTTTTCTCTAGAGAAAGGACAAGGGGGGTTGAGATAAGGTGACCACCATTTGGTTATGAATGTAAGGAAGATTCAGTTGCGACAAATTTTGGGCAATTTCAGTCAAGCAACGTCTCTCCAACAAATGTTCATGGAATGGATGATATTGAATAAAACAGTCAATTTGCATTTGCAGGCGAAAGACCGCAACCATAAAGTACTTTTTGTTGTATTGAAGTTGCTCTTTCCCCAGTGTGCTCCAAGTTAAATAAAAATATTTTTTCGTTGTTTCTAAACAGGCTTTTAATTTTTTGTGTGTAGTGAGCATTTACATTTCTTAATTTAAATATGACTTCCTTATGCATATATCCGCAAAAAGAAAGTATTACGTTTCCAAAAAATCGAAATGTATCAAAATGTTAAATTAATCTAATGAGTTATATGTGGATGTTAATCGCGTTTTATGAATACTATCGTCGAGTTAGATGAACACGCGTTACAGGAAAAATGTGTTATACGGCGGTCCACTATAATTTATAAGAAAAATTATTCCGTAATCAAACATTCTTAACAGGGACACAGTTAGATGTAACAAACTCACTACAGCCAAAAATTCCTTTTATTTTTTAAGTAAGCCTTTACATTTCTTATAAATATATCTTCCTTGTGCATATATGCACAAAAGATAAGTATTACGTTTACAAAACATCGAGATACATCAAAATGTTAAATTAATCCAACCCGTTATCTGCTGATGATAAATATGCCTATAGCGTTTTATGAATACTGCCGGTAAGTTATACGAACACTTGTTACAGGAAAACGCGTTGTACGGTGGTCCACTGTAATTTTAAGAAATAAGCACTCTGTAATCAAACATTCTTCGGAATAGGGACATCAAGAAAGTTCACTGACTACATCTAAATTCGGGAATTTGCTTTTATTTCTCAGATTACGTTCATCTTGGAAATGTGAGTGTACAATAACTTGAGTTTAAAACGCATATTTAGGAAACCTTCATTAAAACGCAGATGTTTTATCTCTTAACAATGAACACCTTTTGTCGTATTGTCTCTCCATACCGGTAAATTCAGTTTCCGAATCTCATTAATACAGCATTAAAATTAATGAGGTGAAGTTCAAAAGAAAATAAAAATCTAGATTGATACATTCAAGGGTCACGTTTCGAAAGATTTCAAGGTATTTAATATATCACTGAAAAACATCTTTTTACGTTTAATTCGCATGACTTAGTAAGCACTTGATAGTGTTGGGCAAAGTTTAATTTGACTAATGATTGAAAACTTATGACTAAAAAAATAATCATGACTGATGAGTAACGATTCCTTAGTTTTAGTCTTTCCACGTTAACTAATGATTGATTTACTTTTAGTTTTAATCAAGTAATCATGACTACAACTGTAGTTATGATTGACATTTGTGCATCCATTCAACTTTCTAAACCCAGTGAAAATAGTATGTGCCTGTGTGAAGATTTTCAATAAAATATCTTCCCAAAATTTATTTAGAAAAATCACAAGAAAATGAAAAGAGGATAACGTGATGAAATCATTTATTGATTTATATTTTACAAAACTCGCGTAACACAATAAAAGATTACAAAAGAAAATTCATATAAAATACCAAATATGTTGGTTACATTAGCTTGTTTCATAGCAATGAAATTATAATATAATTCTAAGCTTCATTTTTTATATATGTATGACCATAACTTCAATGGTTCGTTGTAATGAGCTATTACAACGCATCGACATACACATTCCGTGATTTCAATACTAGCTATAAATGTTCCGTGAAAAGTAAGAAAGATGAAAACTGTTGGTGTTAGGATTTCAAGTATTGAAAGCAACGTTGGGTGATTTATAGTAATTTTTTGTTAGGAATTGATTAATCATTGAATAATTAGATATCATGGCTGTATTACGCGTCACATTAAATTAAAAAAGAACTACTTATAAATACGTAATCATATCTTGCTGGCATGTAATTATGATATAAAAACAAAGATAAGACTAGACTTGAAAAAGTTTAGCAGATTACAAATTCAAATAAGAGATTATAAAAACAATTGCCTTACATTTTAGTAATTCACAAATAAAGTTTCCCTTTCCTGGTAAATAAGAAATTGTAAAACAATTTCTAGATTTAATTTTATGTAATGAAAAGTTTCAATAAAATATGTTATTTTGAGACAAAAATATTCATTATTTCATCAACTGACATTTTAGGTTTTTCGACCATTCTCCGAAAACCTGAATTTAATTAGAATCAAAACTTATTATTCCATTAGTCCGTTCCATTCAATCGATATTATTATATTATTTTATGTTATTATTAAACGATGAAATGCAATGTTCTTAACTGTTGTTTGATTCTATTCCTCATAACGTTCTCATAAACCACGACGAGAATAAGTGTGCGTTTATTGTTTTATTCAAATTTATTTCACTGATTTATAGTTTTAAAATTTTTTAGTTCACTTCGCGTTTCACTCGTTCTCTATTATGGAGTTTTATATTTCATAGAAACTGGTCAATAAAAAATTTGAATTTGTGAAGCAAACTACATTTTTGATTATCAAATGACATAAGAGAAAACGCAGTGTTGTTGTTTTACCCAGCAGTTCTCTGATGTTTAGAATTCTTTTTTGTTGTTCTTCCATGTTCTCTTATTATAAGGCACGATTTAAATGTACATTACGCTATTCTGTTACAAAACTTCATTTATAAGCTACATTAAAAACCACTGACTGTGAAATTGTCAATTTCATTCATAGTCATTAATTTCATCTAGCATCCATCACTACTTGATTAATAAATTCGTGATTTCTTGGTAGATTTAAGTAAAATAAAAAAATTACTGAGAGCCTCTAAATTTATAACTAAATTTTTATCAATTCGGGATATCTTAACTCGATTCTGATAAGATAATCTGATGAATTATGTAGAAATACATTTATGTATATTGAGAACTTATGTGACTAATTACGCTATACCAATTCAAACATTTTATACATTAATGAAATTTTACTTCAAAAAAAGGTACTAATTAACCATTAACTGGTACCTGGATTTTCCATCTCGTGATGTTAACAGATGATAAAGCTTAACACTTACACTTTACTTATTGAATTCGTAAACAAACCCAACAACGCCTTGTCTAATCAAAATAAAAATGGTTTTAGCATTTGTAAAAATTGTGATAAGCGCGATGATTAAAAAATTGCGTAATTACAAATTTTCGAAGCTTATTTTTTTGGTACGGTTCTAAAGCATCTTTTTCGAATGAGGCGTTTACAGATTGTTATCTGCAATTGCATTTATTCGCGTTTTGTTTTGAAGTGCTGTTTACTTTAAGATGCTTGAAGACATTATCATCTTAAAGGCAGCATATGCGATGTTAATTATTTTCCCTTCAATCAGTGATCACTTCTCCATAAAACGTAATAAAACATCTCGCATTTTATCTTTTCGTGCTTAATCTTATGCATAGCCTCCAAAGATGATGCATGCGATAAAACCGAAAACTAAAAGTCATTGCCTTTAAGCTCTTGAAAAAGTACAATTCAACCGATTTCCACGATTTGAAAAAGCAACATGATAACAGTATCTAATGAGTTAGGTATTAAGAAGAGAATTGATCATTTGACTATCTTTCAGTAGACAAAAAAACCGTAGATTAAACATCTCGTTGAATGACCTTAAATATGCTTTCAGACATCCGACAAGAAAGTAATGTATTCAAACTGAATGAGAGAAGAATAACATTCATTTGTGAACTGATTATTCACTTGCATATAAATTATTGATTTACATAAAATTTAAATTTAAAAACAAAAGAAAAATACTAAAATAAGTTTCATATTAACCCTACTGGTGGTTGTCTCGACGAGGTATCTCGTTATTACCAAAATTGACCATTAGCAAAATTGACCAGATCTTGATGGACGAGATATGCTGTCATTAGATAAACTGATCTCGTCATCATAAAAAATGGAAATATATTCATCATTCCGCATTCAATTTGCAATCTTGATGACAATATATCTCGTCATTATCAAAATTGGTCGGATCTTGATAGATGAGATACCTCGTCAAAACCACTCGGAGGGGTAATTACTGAAACACTGATTGTATTATCATATGTGAGGATTGCTTTATTTGAGTAACCTTACTGGAGATTGTCTCGACGGAGTATCTTGTCATTAGAAGAAAACTGACCAGATTTTAATCTCGCGATCATGAGAAAATCAGCAATACATTTATGACGAGATACCTCGTCATTAACAAAATTGTTCAAATCTTGATGGACAAGATATCTCATCGAAATCAATCGGCGGGTTAACATTGAGGTATAACATAAAACACGAAAGGCATAATTATCTCTTGTGTAGATAATAATGATAACAGGGAAATCCAAAGCAAACCCATTAATAAAATAATTTTACAACTGTTGCAAATTGAGGAATTTATTTTTAAAACGGGAAGTTTAAACATTTAGGTTTGTGTAAAATACGCTTATGAATGAGTTTCTGAAATTATAAATTTAAATTATAGGATTTTTAAAGCAAATATTATTTTGCTAATGACGATATATGTCGTCATCAAGATATTGCCATATTTTTCATCAAGCTTCTAATCATCATTTTTCTTCTAATGACGAGATATCTCGTCCATCGATCTCGTCAGTTTAGCTAATGACAACATACCTCGTCAAGTCAACCACCAGGAGGGTTAAACAGTTATTTTTCGAATTACAAACTGTAGCTTGTCGATGTTTTCCACAACTTGGCGAAATATGGCCCTTTCTCCCTATAAACCAACCAACCAACCAACTGACTATAGCATTGTTTGAATAGTTTGTAGAAAGTTAAATAGAATCACTGTCAAATTTTTCAAAAGGTATACGAACTGTTTTATCTAGCTCAAATGTTAATTTATATTTACATTTATCAACCAGAATTTATCGAGTATGGAATTACCAGAAAATTAACTATGCAATCAGAAAACAAATTCATTAATATAAGGGATTTTCAATAAAGATATAAATTATCCAAAGAAAAATTGCGGTACTCCTCTCATATACTACTATTATCATTGTCTTAGTGATACAAAATAAAAGTTTTACATTGAATAAGTATTGTTTTCTTTTCATCTAAATCAAATATTAATGAATTATGAGTTCATAATGGATGTTATATAACACTATAATTAAATTTTTCTAACTTATGCTTTCTTGTTAACTGTTCTGTGCATTGTAATGACAAAAATAAATTTGAACATGTATTTAAAATGTACCCCAAATCTATATCGAGTTTTACTAAACACATTACTATAATGAGAGTTATAGTTAAAATATTAATCCTACGATACTTTCATCGTTGATATATTTCATTCCTACTTTTAGATGTTGAAAAAGCCATACTGTATGACATTTCTTCCAATTTGTATTGCCATAAACGCTTAAACTATTTACAGAATGTAATTGGAAAATGGACACACTTTTTCTCAATAAATAATTATTTTTCTTTTGTCAAATTCACAAAACTCTTCGAATTTATTGGTGTCATATCCAATGCATTCTATTACTCTCAGACCCCCTTTACTGGAAGCTTTAAATTGAACCTTTTCCCATACTTGTTTTGAAATCATTCCTTATATGTTATCTATGTATCTAATATTGTTATATTATCCATGTAAAATTCAATGTCAAGAAATGTAATTTTCTGTACACTGTCTATCTGAAACAATTTTCCACAATTGTGCTGATATTGATCCAATAATTCTACTAAATATTTTTCACTTCTTTGAAATTTTGTAATATGTAGTAGTATAAACACATAATACTACTAACATTAAAAGATATTGCACAATAATAGTTCAATGTCTTTGTATTGATGATGCAATGTACTACTCGGTAGTATAAAAGCAAGAAACAAATTGCTTCAGCTGTCGAAAATGCCAAATTTGTTTGTGAGAATGTGTGCATGTGTGCTGAGAGAGTCTATTTAATCGAAAATTGTACTCTGCAATAGTAATACATTGGTCTGTAGAGAAAACTTTTAAAATCTGTCATATTTCCCATTGTTTATTTTGTAGTTATTTGTTTTTATATTCTTGTGATATATGTGTATCTAGCAGAATCTAATACAGCAATGTCCTGAGCAATAATACTAGAAAACTTAAAATATAGCTTCTTTTAACGAGAATATTCTTCAATCTCTAAATACGTGCTTCTTTAACGTTTATCATTGGCTTTGATACGGTTGATTGCAACTTCAAAGACGTCTGTTTATTCTGCTCTTGGGCTGATTGAGAGCCCTCAAGAAACAGAGAATGTTTGCACAGCTTCATATGAGTCTGGTATATATATATAACGAGATAACGTATCATCTTGTTGTATTTTAACGAAGCAGGGAATCCGGTTGCACTTACAATATGGGTCTGATACACATAACAAAGAAACGTTTCATCTCGTTATATTTCAGAGTTGAGAAACAGAACGCTACAGCGACGAACGAATTGATCACATATTGAGCCCTACAATATAACAAAACAACGTACCATCTCGTTATATTGTAGAGAAGCAGGAAATCTGAGAATAGTGCGCAGCTTCTATATGGGTCTGATAATAAAGAAACTTTTCATGTCGTTATATTTCAGAGTTGAGAAGCAGGACGTTTGAGCAGCTACATATTAATCAGAAATATAACAAGACAGCGTACCATCTCGTTATTTTGACGAAGGACTACATCCTAACTCTGCGGATGGAATGGGGTGACTTATGGCCCACCACTTGTAAGAAAATAGATCCAAATTAGAATCCTTATATCGCTAAAAATACGGGCCGAACAGCAATTGTTTTAACATATTCGTAAACAGCATGAAGTTCAATTCACATACTGTGAAATACATCATGCGCGCGACTCTCCGTGAGTGGGGGAAATGATGTAATATTTCTGTGTGTGCCGCCTTGTTTGACTCAGACTATCTCGGCAACCGTGAGTATAACTGTCTGTAGTATCTATTTAAATCTCTCAACAAAGCAGTCAAACTTTACAGTAGTAGGAAAACAGATCATGTTTGCACAACTAAGTGTGGATCAGAAATATAACGAGATAGCGTAGCGTTTTGTTAAATCTCAGAAAAACAGAGAAAAGCAATGTTTCCACAGCTTTGTACGAGTCTGAAATATAACAAGTGGCGTACCATTATCAGAAAAGCAGAGATAAAGAATGTATCTACTGATTCACATGGGTGTGAAATATAGTAGGATAGCTTACCACCTCATTATGCATTAAAGATGCATGTAAACAGAATGGTTGCACAGCTTGATGTGAGTCTGATATATAACAATATAGCGTATCAACTTGATGACGTATCGCTTTAGGGTGCGAGGTGATACTCTATGATCGAGCAGCACCCAATAAAACACTCCACATTTATTTTATAGATGGTACGCTTAAGCATTTCTGGAGTGCACTGAGCAAAACACGTCACATTTCTTCGTGTTCTGTCAACTTTTGTGTGCATTTAGTAAAACGTTTGAATTACATGTTTGTAAATATACTACTGGAATTCTTGAAAA
Organism: Meta bourneti; assembly: GCA_933210815.1. NCBI lineage: Eukaryota > Metazoa > Arthropoda > Arachnida > Araneae > Tetragnathidae > Meta > Meta bourneti. Next base: position 85,131,307 of record OW119934.1, read on the forward strand.
CAAATGCTGTTATATTTCGTTAAAAACAATATAAAAATTTGTTATTGAAAACTATGTAAGCCTGTTCTGCGAGTGAATGCTGTATAACTGATCGTTGTGGCTAATTAAGCATTGTTTTCGAGAAATTTGAATAAAACTCTGAACTGATCTCTTGATTTCTGTGTGTAGTATTAGAACACATTTCACTAAAATAAAACACATTCAATTAGAATTGTTGGGGATAAATTCTGATACGAAGTTCATTTCAGGAGAATTTACTTACTAGATATGTTTATTTCTATTTACAGCATATTAAATACATAGACATCACAATACATAAATAACTCAACTAGCGTGGAAGAATATCTTTCGAACTACGTTATTATTGATTCATTTAGAACACGAGCGCTATTTCTGCTCCGCAGTCAGGAGTTGAGTTGCATATCTGCCGCAAAATCTTTATTTTAAATGTTAGTTATAGTGTTAGATATATATTTAATTAAAACATGTAAGTTGTACATATTTGATAAAACATAATAAATTGCATATTAATAGTTATTATATGTATATAAATAGTCAATATAGTACATAAATAGTCACAATAATGATACGTGTATATAGTCACATATGTACATAAATAGTAATTTTATAGTAAGTACTAACAGAATGTTACCCGGTGTTGCTCGAGTTGAAATGACGAACTTACAATAGCCTATCCTAGAACTTACTGTAGTCTACAATAGTCATATCAATATTTTGACTTGAAGCACTCTTGTATCAGGTATGCGATGTTTCCAAATTTCACCATCATCAACGAATGAATGACACATTAATTTGATATTCATGATTAATTTCTTTAAAGCAAATACACTTCTTGAAAATTCCATTCACTGGCACATACAATAGCAAAGAGCTTGCTTTAAAATAAAACGTCTTCCGTGTGAGTTTTTCCAGTACTTCTAAATCGAGTTTAGAACTCACAACCCTCCGGTACTAATCCGCGACTCTTGCAACCGGACTACCACGACCCCCACAGTCATAGGTATATAGTCAAATATGTCTATAAATAGTCATTTTATAATAAGTATAAGAACATGATACGAATAGAAATTTTGTTTATGAAAAAAATGGAGGATTTGTTCTGGGTAAAATGATATTATCAAAAGATAAACTTGATTTGCGTATTTAAAATTTCTTTTTGCGAAACAAGTGAAGCAGCTTACATCTTTTTTAAATATACTAAAAGGTTAACAATGTAATACTACCTGCATATATACGAAGAATTTACATACAAATCAAATATGTTCCTTTACAAAAATCTGAAAAAAATTCATCTTTTAAGATGCGCATGATTGGATTGATGCAATATATGCTACTTCGATTATATTACATTACCGAAATCCTATGCATCGTGACACAGCATGATTTTAGAAACAAATTTTTAGCTGCGATCTAAGCCTAATTCATCGTTACATCATAAATTTCATGACTCATTAAAAGGACTTCACTCTTGAAACAGACTCCAAATCTAGATCGAAGGTATCAATGTGTTAGATTAGTTATGAAGAACACAATATATTTTAATGACTCTTGATGAAGACTCATCACTGTTATATAAAATATTCGCATAATTACACAACCGACGCTTAATATCAAAAGATCTCAATGTCAAGATTTGTTTAGGTGATCACTTTAGTTCCTATATTCCTCACATGTAAGATCCAGGGTATCTATATAGGTTCGTATATCTATAATCCAAAGGACATATATCCATAATCCAAAGGACATGTATCCATAATCCATGTATCTATAGATTCATATATACCATAATCTATATATCCATATGTGCCATAATCCAAAAAATTATAGGTCCACAGATACCACAATTTATGTATCCATATATAACAAAAATCCTTATATCCATATATACGGTAATCCATATGTCCATATATACCATAATCTGTATATCCACATATACCATAACCATATATACCAGATATCCATAGGTCCACACATACCACAATTCATGTATCTCCATAGGTCCATATATACCATAATCAAAATAAAGTAAACTGTCGGATATCACTGTCACGATTTGGTTAGGTGATCAATTTGGTTCCTATTATTCTCTCATACAATTAGCGTACCTATATAGGTCCATATATCCGTAATAAATAGTCCATATATGCATAATCCATAGTCCATATATCCACAATCCATAGTCCATATATCCACAATCCATAGTCCATATATCCACAATCCATAATCCATGTATCCATAATCCATGTATCCATAATCCATGTATCCATAATCCATAGTCCATATATACCATAATCAAAATAAAGTAAACTGTCGGATATCACTGTCACGATTTGGTTAGGTGATCAATTTGGTTCCTATTATTCTCTCATACAATTAGCGTACCTATATAGGTCCATATATCCGTAATAAATAGTCCATATATGCATAATCCATAGTCCATATATCCACAATCCATAGTCCATATATCCACAATCCATAGTCCATATATCCACAATCCATAATCCATGTATCCATAATCCATGTATCCATAATCCATGTATCCATAATCCATGTATCCATAATCCATGTATCCATAATCCATGTATCCATATATACCATAATCAAAATAAAGTAAACTTTCGGACTTACTTAGTTGATCACTTTGGTTCCTATATTCCTCACATGCAAAACCCAGCGTTTAGGTGATTACTTTGGCTCCTATATTCCACACATGATAGCCCCAGCGTATCTATATAGATTCAAATATCCATAATCCAAAGGACATATATCCATAGGCCCATATATGCCATAATCCATAGGTTCATATATACCATAATCCAAAGATCCATATATACCATAATCCAAAGATCCATATATATCATAATCCATGTATCCATAGGTCCATATATACCATAATCCAAGTGCCCAGAGGTCCATATATACCATAATCCATGTATCCATAGGTCCATATATATATACCATAATCCATGTATCCATATCTGTCATAATCAAAATGAAGTGAACTGTCGGATCTCACTGTCAGGATTTAGTTAGGGATCAATTTGGTTCCTATATTTCTCTCATGCAAGTAGCGTATCTATATAGGTCCATAATTCATAATCCATATATCCATAGATCCATATATCCATACCATCATTAAAAATAAAGTAAACCAACAGGCAATTATTCATGAATGAACACTGTAACGTTATTCAATCATTTCTAATGTGCAATCCAAGAAATATAAGGAATACAAGGATTGGAGGTAGAATTAAAATAAGTCAATTTAAAAATTCACTCTGATGAATATTGAAAACAATGTTTAGATACTCCAGCAGTGCTTTAGCAAATTAAAAAAAACAAGAACCTTGTTTTTCTTGTACAATTCAATTCGATTCTGATAAGTAAATGGAGGATATAGGGAGTTAAATTTTAAATAAACCTAGTGTTATTTTATAGGACCTCTCAAAAACCAATTCACCACATTTATAAAGCATATGAGATCTTACTGCGGTCAGTTCCCAAGCAAGTTTTCAATCACATTCCATGAGGCGAGGGTTTTTCAATGTAAGCAATAAACAAACTACTGGAAAAAAATTATCATAACGAGCTGATTTAATTTATACAAGTTTTGGCGATATTTGGCGTTAGCTTTTAATGCCAATGCCGCCGCACGTTATAAAATGGGTTTTCCAAAGCACTAACGCCCTCTGTATTTAGCTTTGCTGAAAAATTCCTCTCGTATACATTATCAGTTTTCTCTTATACAGGATGATTCGGAACTCATGGGACAAACTTCATAGGTGTTGGAGCACACTAAAACAATTACTTTTTGTATAGCAATGTATGGGCGCAAGTGACACATTTAGGCTTAAGCACAAGAATTGCGTAGGAAATGAAACAAAATGTTTATTTTCATCATTATTTTACTTATTTACAATGATTTTTTACAATAACTGCACAAAAGTGCCACCGTTAACAATGCAAGATTATCAACGTGAAGCTTGTGAAACCTGCCTTTTATCTGAGGGTTCCAGCAAAGAAACATCGTCTGTCTTGTGTTTGGCACAGCTTGGCCAAATAGCCCTTGCGCCATAAAACCCAAAACAAACCAAATCCAGCAAAGGAATGATATTCAAACGCGCCAAACCAAACATGTATCCACGCTGCCAAGCTTGCATTAATGTTGGTGGTGTCACCTTTGTACAGTTATTGTAAAAAATCATTGTAAATAAGTAATTGTAAAATAATTATGTAAATAGACATTTTGTTTCATTTCCTGCGCAATTCTTGTGTTTGCTCCTAAACGCATCACTCGCGCCCATACATTACTATACCAAAAATGATTCCCTTAGTGTGTGCTCTAACACCTCTCGAAGTTTTCCCCATGAGTTCTGTATCAACCTGAATATTTATTTACAAAAACTAAAGGCTCTTTCACAGTGGATGTTATCAATGGCATAAAATGCGCAAATGTTAATGTGCTAAACAAAATCCCAAACAAAGACGTAACTGTCAGAAAAAGATTTGTCACCAATGAAAATTATGTTAACGACTGACAAGATTTTGTGTTTTTCTAAAACATTGGTAGATCCTTCGTTGGTGAAAAAATATTTGCAAATGAAGACCATAATCAACTGCTTCACGATGATAAAACATGCAAAGTGTACAAAGATTCATGTGATCTCCAACAAAGACTAAAATATGTAAAAGAGGGTTTCTTTGCATTTAATAGCAATTAATAAATTTTTATCAGGATAATTTATCCAGAATTTTTTTAAGGAATTTTAGTCATCTTTTGTTGTTCATGGCTAAGATATCTGCTAATGCCTATTCCAATCAATTGTTTCATGTTGATATTTACAAGATAAATATTATTTTCTGATCAAATTTCATACGGGTGTGACTTAGGCGATTCCTGGTTTGATCCAAGATAGATTGTTTCGGTTCAATAGGGTATGATCTTTTTGAGGAGATATAACATAAATAAAGAAAATATTTGGTCAAATTTATATACCAAATCAAAATAAAATATGAGCCTTCATTGATTAAGTTGAATGGTACTTTTCATTCTTCCCTCATGATAGTTGTCTCGTCGAGATATCTCAATATCAAAACTGATCATATTTTGATGGACGAGATATCTCGTCATTAGAAAAGGCTGACCAGATCTTAATCTTGTCATAGTAAAAAATCGGTAATATCTGACTTAGAAAAAATCTGACCAGATCTTGATGACGAGATATCTCGTCATTAGCAAAATTGGTCAGATCTTGATGGTCGAGATATCTCGTCGAAGCCACTTGGAGGGTTAAACTAGTGCATGTCTCATGACACTAGGCACGGGAGTGTGTGATGGTGTTATTTAGTACAGGTCGAGGTTGACGATTTAGATTTAATTATTTAAAAACAAAATACAGAAGACACTTCTGCAGTAAAAAAAAGCCTTGACCAATTCTGCTAATGACGTGATATCTCGTCATTAGCAGAACTGGTCAGATAGTGATGGACGAGATATCTCGTAGAAACCACTTGGAAGGTTAAACTGATACAGTCTCACGACACTAAGTGTCACTAGTGTGTGATGGTGTTAGTAGAGTTGAGGTTGACGGCTTAGATTCAATTATTTAAAAATAAAATACAGAATAACAAGCAGGCTCTGCAGTAAAAGCAGTCTTGGATAAATTTTTAATCAAACATTTATTACATTCAGTTAAGTAATCGAATTAAGATAAAAAAAATACGCCGCACAAACTTAAACAGTAAATGATTAGGCATTAGCTTAGGTAACATGACATCATTAACATTTTCCAAATACTTCAAAACCGGGCATGAAAGCAATTCGGAACTTTAAGGAAAAACCGAAACGGATTTTATCGCGATAAATTAGATAGTTATTCCGATGTTAAAAGATTGCGTTTCAGCATTCAGCTCAGGCGGGAGATCCACACAGTATTTCTCGCTGTTATTCATCAAAATGTGCGGGGTATAAAGTTCCATAAGATGATAAAGTAATTAGGAGTGGAACTATCTTCAGAAACTTTTACGAATTATTAATGAAAGCGACAGTAGCAGATGGAAATAATTATTTCTCTTTTAAGTACAGCTGTTTAAAATGAAGACGTCTCCAACTCTAGGAGGTAGTTTCACAAATGATGAGCCCCGTGTGTTGTTTCAGAGATTCATTTCAAATAAAAATTCCGAATGAAATTTCAATTCCTCCGAGAAAAAGTATTCGGCTGAAATCGGCTTTATCTTTCCCAAATTTAGATCTGTTCTGGGTATGGTTGATTATTTTGAGCAAGTAAATGAGGCCCGAGTTTTATCGGGGGTCTGGATCAGCAAGTGGGATTTGCTCGTCTGTGCTTTTGGAGATTCATGAAAATTGGAGTCTGCATAAGCGAGAGTTGTTTTTGTTTAAAAATAAATGTACGAAGTGGATTCATAAAAACTGGAGTAAATGCACGAGGGAAGCGATTTTTTTATTTAAAAATAAATATGTACGCGAGGAGTCAAAGCTTTATTTTTTAAAATACTTAAATAAAAGGATGATGGAAATTCACAAAAACTGGAATAACTACACGAGGGAAAACGATTTTTTATTTAAAAATAAATATGTACGCCAAAGAGAGAAAGCGATATTTTCATTTAAAAATACTTAAATAAAAGAGTGTTAGGATTGATTCATAAAAACGGAATTAATGCACGAGGGAAAAAATTGTTTTTATTAAAACTAAATTTGTACGCGAAGGAATGAAAGCGTTATTTTCATTTAAAAATACTTAAATTAAAGGGTGTTGGGATTGATTCATAAGAACTGGAACATATACTCGAAGGAAAACGATTATGTTATTTAAAAATAAATATGTACGTGTAAGAAAGAAGGATATTTTCGCTTAAAAATATGTACATAAAAGGATGTTGGAACATTCATAAAAACTGGGATAAATTCACGAGGGAGAAAAATTATATTTTTAAAGATACATTTGTATGAAAACGATATTTTTGCTTAAACATATTTAAATATATGGTTATTGGGAGGTTCATAAAAACTGGAATAAATGCACGAGGGACAACTATTTTTTTATAAAAAATTAAATATGGACACGAGGGAGTGAAAGCGATATTTCCATTTAAAAATACTTAAATAAAAGGATGTTGGGGTTGATTCATAAAAACTGGAATAAATACTCGAGGGAAAACGATTATATTATTAAAAATTAAATATATAGGCGAAGGGGGAGTGAAAACGATATTTCATTTAAAAATATTTAAATAAAAGGTGTTGGGGTTGATTCATAAAAACTGGAATAAATACTCGAGGGAAAACTATTATATTATTAAAAATTAAATATTTAGGCGAAGGGGAGTGAAAGCGATATTATCATTTAAAAATACTTAAATAAAAGGGTGTTGGGGTTGATTAAAAGAAACTGGAATAAATGCACGAGAGAAAATGATTATATTATTTAAAAATAAATATATAGGCAAAGGAGTGAAAGCGATATTTTCATTTAAAAGTGTTTAAATTAAAGAATGTTGTGAGATTAATAAAAACTTTAAAGGGATACTAATGCCTGCTGCAAACATATGTTAACAATTTTCTAATACCTCAATAAAGAATTTAAATGACAAAACACAATTGTTTATTTGAATTAAATATTTTTAATAAAAGATTCTCTTAAACGTTTGAAATATAAAGCATTCCAACGCATTTGAAATGTTACAAGATTGTTCATGTTTTGTAACACAAGGCCTAATTAAACCGAATACAGAGTTAAAAGTGAATTTCTAACTACTATGTACATTTCTATCTAAGGCATCGTAACCCTTCAATTTTCTAATGACGAGATATATCGTCTCTCAAGATATTGCAAATTTTTTATGATGACGAGATCAAGATCTGGTCCGGTTTCTTTTCTAATGACGAGATATCTCGTCTATCAAGATCTGGTCAGGTTTGATATTGACCAGATACCACGAAGAGGTAACCAACCACCAAGAAGGAAAAATTGAAAACTATGAGGGCTCGGATTTTATTTTTATTAGGTAGATACATTTATGCCCCAAATATTTTCTTTGTTCAAATTGTATATCCTCAAAAAGGATCATACCCAGTGGAGCTGGAATAATCTTTCTTGGATCAAGCCAGGAATCGTTTTAGGGCATACCTGTATGACGAGATGTCTCGTCAAGACGATCACCAGGAAGGTTGGGATGAATAGAACATGCCACCGAGATGACATGTCTATCCAGAACGTATAACCTTTTTGGCGACATTTCGCATGTAATCGAATAGGCTTCGACCAATAATCAAGTATCATATATCAGATAAACAGATGAAAACATTAATCAAATTGGTAGTAAAAATTAATAATCGTTCAAAACAACTAATAAAGATTAAAAACTTACCTATGATCATCAATGGTCATTTCGGTGGAGCAAGGTGTCCACCATCATCAGGACAGAAGAATTGACTTCTTCGTCAACGTGAATTTAAATATGTTTTGAGCTTAAACCTATCATAGCTTGACACTGTTGAATTTTTCTCACCATTTTGATTTCGAACAAAAGTGGTCCAATCTCCGAGATTTATTCCAGAGTTAAACATCAGAGAAGCCTTACCTATTAAAACTGTGTACAGAATACTTTCCAATGTTATGATTTTTCATAATGTATTGTCAGGAACACATTTTTTACTTTTTTTCTGCTATAACTTTCAATATCTTGAAATCAATTTTGGAAATAACTCAAAATCAGAGAATTTGGACCCTTTTTCTACCAAGGTCTAAATTGAAACTCTGTTAGTAGAAATAATAAATCATCGATAGCAGCCCGTTTATGCTGAAGGCGATCATCAGCCATTTTATCAGTTGATGTTTTCATCATATTTTACATTTACAAAATTGCAAAACTAAGGAAACGAGAGAGAGACCGTCTCTTCTCAAAAAATTTCCCATATGATTCAAAATTACGTGTTGTCCTCGGATTTTCCCTTCGGGATGGATCCCAGACAGTCGTCAATAGCCTGTTGGGTTGCTCTAGTGAGACGTTAATTACCATTACCAAAAAATTCCCCTTCAAATCATTTTAAATAAATTTACGCTAGTGAGTAGAAGTAGTAAATCAATGCCGGCTAAAGCGAAACGCTAATAATCGGATAAGGCTTATCAAATACCTAGCCGTATAATAGTTTCGTTATGGATTATCCGTTTAACATACCTTCTCCCACACTATAAAGACAACGATATCTTCACTTCAATCATTGTCGATAGCGGCACATTTATTTTAAGACAATCATCAGACTAAGGTCAGTTGGTATTTTTTCATCATATTTTGCATTAAAAAACAATAATCCAACACCACTCTCAAAGAAAATCCCCTTCAAATCCTTTTAAATAAATTTGCTTTAGTGAGTAAAAATAATAAATCAATGCGGGTAAAAGCGAAACGCTAACAATCGGTTAAGGCTCATCAAATACCTAGCCGTATAATAGTTTCGTTATGGATTATCCGTTTAAGAACCTACCTTCTCCCACACTATAAAGACAACGATATCTCTTCACTTCAATCATTGTCGATAGCAGCACATTTAGGTTGAAGGCGATCATCAGTCGTTTCATCAGTTGAGTGATGAGTAGAGTGAGTAATGGTGATTGATGAATATTAGACCGAGGATCAGTGGGCGCCATAGCTACTTTTTCTACACCACTACATTGTTCCACGTAAAGGCGTAGGTATGTTCGGCATTGAAGAAGGGAAAAATGTCGAAACAATGGACTTCGGGGTCTTTTACTTTTTAAACTATTTTTGTTTTGTAAAAAAGTTGTTGGAAGTGTAAAAGTTGAAGAAAGGGTCTTTTTTCGTTCAGTTCGTGTCATACTATTAAAGTGCTGGTGGTATCAGCTTTAAAAAAGCTCGCTTAAAAGCCATTCTTCTCTTTAAATGAAATTTTTCAAAGCGACTTGTTACCATCTTTATTTTCGTGTTTCATATGGTGAACTTTACTTTGAGTAGAGCGCTCTATCTGAATATGTTAACCTAAAAGTTAAAAAATCACGCGTCGCTTTAATCATGATTTATTTAATTAAAAAAAACTTATAGTGTTGTTATAAAATATTGAAAAACTAAGATTTAACTTATATTTTAGATTAGTACACACTGTTCAAGAACACAAAATTGGTTAAGCATCACTGTTGTTAACAATGTCAAATAATACAAACAATTATTCAGAAATACGGTTATATATACGTACAGTAGTTTAAATGAAAATTATTTAAATCTCTTAAAGTACATATAATGTTAGGTTAAAAATAAAAGAATAACTCCCAAACTTATGCATCGCCAAAATTTATATTTCGTAAACGTTTATGTTGTTACGCAATGTAAAATACACTTAAGTTTTGTAAAATATAATTACTTTTCGTAAAATATTTTTACCCTTTGCATTACATTGTGTAAAATAGTATTACGTTTTGTATCACATTTTGTAAAATATATTTACTTTTCTTAAAATGTTGTTTTGTAAACTGTTATTACGTTTTGTAAAATGTTATTACGCTTTAAATTACGTTTTGTAAAATTTTATTACGCTTTGTGTTACAATTTTTAAAATATTATACTTTGTATTACGTTTTCTAAAATGCGTTTCAGTTACATTTTAATTCGAAATTTATAATCAGGTTTACTTGCCGTTAATGAATTATACTAAGCCTACGAAGTAGAACACATCAATAAACAAAGCAACACCACATCTTGCATTGTAGCTATGTGTTTAATAACTACAAACATATAACTTACCACACTTTAGTTAAAAAATTCAAACATTTACTTATGCCCTTAATAATTTTAGGAAAATAAAATTATTAAAATTAGTATCATATTGTTTTACATTACGTAAAATATACGTTTATTGAATAACTAAGATAGCTCTAAGATTTAGAAACAGATTTCGTATGCGATCGGCGGAAATATAAAACTCTAAAAATCGGCAATTTCTATTAACCCCTAAGAGGTCCGCACGTATAATTCCACCTTGCAACCTGCAGTCTGCCTTGCAACCTGCAGTTGGCCTCGGTAGCCCGGTTGGAAGAGTAGCGGATTAGCAACCGGAAGATTGCGATTTCGAACCCAGCCAAAGACCGTCGTGTACAAAGGGGGCTGGTGCTCGTTAAATCTGTCGTGGCCTCAAATGTCCTCACGTTGGCGTGGTGTGGAAGTTTGGAGTGGGGTGCCAGCTCAGGTGTGACCTCGTCATCTGACCGTGGTTCAAAATTACGTGGTGCTGTCCTCGGTCTTTCCCCTCGGGATTGATTCCGGAACCTTCGCCAATAGCCTGTTGTGTTGCTCCAGTGCGACGTTAATTAAATACCTACCTACTCATCCATGCTTGACTTCTTACAAGATTTCCTTTCTTGACCAATAAAATATTTCCAAAGGATTCTATTCTATGGCACTGAGCAATAGAATCTTTCCATGGGATTCTATTCCAAGGAAAGGACCAATAGTATCATTCCAAAGAAAGATTCTATTTTAAGGAAAGGACTAATAGAAAATTTGTAAAGGTTGAACGAATCCATGGATTTTTAGAAAGATATTTTAAAATTAAAAAAAATAAATAAATATTAATTAAATCGGACTAAAGGTAATTGAAAATCTAATTGCCAAGTATAAAGTTTCACGTGCAAAATCATAGTGTCAAGGTGGTTCAGTTTTGCTGATTGATTAGGTGTTCTGTTACCCCGAAAAGACTAAATATACTTAACTAATGTAAAAGGGAATCGTCGTTAATATAAAAATATTGTCGTCATTTAAATCTAGCCATTGCAACAGCTGAGTTAGACAAAACTCAAAAATCAGAACTTGAACTAAATTTTCTTATGTACAATGGTTAATGTAATCATATTTCTGTGAACGATTCAAATCAATGCAATATCATTGTAAAATTGCTGTTATTAAACCCTGTGCCGTCGTTTATTTAAAAAAGTAATTAAAAAGTCTATAAAAATGTATTACTGCAACTGTGCATAAAGGACCAAGGTCAAAAATTGCATTGGTCTTTCTTGAATTACTCTGACGATTAAGATTTTTAGAAGAGGAGTTTTTTGCATATTGTCAAGTAGGCATAAAATGGGCATTTTATAGTAGAGAAGACGCAGAATTCAGTCATTATTTTTAATTTTCTTTGTCTTAGAGTACATAATTACTATTGTCTAAAAGTACATAATTACATATTGTCAGGTAGGAATAAAATGGGCATTTTGAAGTATGTGTAAAATGGGAATTTTATAGTGGAGAAGACGCAGATTTCAGTCATTATTTTTAATTTTATTTATCTTAAAAATAAAAGTGCATAATTGGATATTGACAGGTAGGCATAAAATAGGCATTTTGAAGTAGGTGTAAAATGGGCATTTTATAGTAAAGACGAGAAGACGCAAAATTCAGTCATTATTTTTAGTTTTCTTTGTCTTAAAACTAAAAATATATAATTGCATATTGTCAGGTAGGCATAACATGGGCTTTATCGTAGAGAAGACGCAGATTTCAGTCATTATTTTTAGTTTTCTTTGTCTTAAAACTTAAAATATATAATTTCGTATTGTCAGGTAGCATAAAATGGGCATTTTGAAGTAGGTGTAAAATGGACATTTTATAGTAGAGAAGACGCAGATTTAAGTCATTATTTTTAATTTTTGTCTTAAAACTAAAAATACAGAATTGGATATTGTCAGGTAGGCGTAAAATGGGCATTTTGAAGTAGGTGTAAAATGGTCATTTTATAGTAAAGACGAGAAGACGCAGAATTCAGTCATTATTTTTTAATTTTCTTTGTCTTAAAGCTGAAAATACGAAGAAATTTCAAATGAAAAGAGACACACTGTAATATTTGATAATCCTAAAACATGATGTGTGATGGGTACTTCCAAAAAATGACCATGAATCAAATCTTAAAAACACAGAATTTGGTCATTAAAAAATAAAGACGTATAATTCAGTCACTGTTTTAATTCGTTGTCTGAATGCTGAAAAACCCAAATTATTTTAAATGGGAAACCAAGTTTAAGATCAATCATGGGGAAGTCAAAAATAAATTTATATGAATCAGTGTAGATAATTTTTGATAAACAGTTAAGCAGTTATTTTGTAAGAAAATATTTTGTGAACGCGGCTGAAATTTTAAAAATATCCAATTAGATTAATAAGCATTACATCTTCGAAATGTTTAAGACACTTAAAGGCACTTTGCAAAGTAAACCTGCAATTCGTATTGCTGTACACAGCACTACTTTATTTTTGATGAAATTCTTGGAGTTAACCATACACTGGTAAATTAATAATCCTGGTGGTTATCTCGATGAGGTATCTCATCATTAGAAGAAAACTGACTAGATCTTGATCTCGTCATCATACAAAAATCAGCAATATTTTTATGACGAGATATCTCGTCATTATCAAAATTGGTCAGATCTTGATGGACGGAGATATCTTGTCGAAACCACTAGGAGGGTTAATAAATAATCACTGTGTGGCAATTTTCATATAAAAACAGATACGTTTTCGTAAGAAGAAACAAGCATTTCGCAAATAAGGATTACACTTTTCAAAATCGAAGGGCATTAACACTCCAATTGGTTTTGACGAGGTGTTTCGTCCATCAAGATTTGACCAATTTTGCTAATGATATCAGCGTCATCAAGAATGCAGATTGAATTCCTAATGAAGAAGATATTGCCGTGTTTTGATGATCACAAGATCAAGATCAAGTCTGTTTTTCTAATGACGAGATATCTCATCCATCAAGATCTAGTCAGTTTTGCTATTGACGAGATACCTCGTTGAGGCAACCACCAGGATGATTAACCCTCCAAGCGGTTTCGACAAGATAGTTCGTCCATCAAGATCTGACCAATTTTGCTCATGACGAGACTTCTCGTCAAGACATTACTGAGTTTTTGATAATGACGAGATCAAGATCTGATCAGTTTTCTTCTAATGACGAAAGACGACGAGATCTTGATGGACGAGTTATCTCGTCCATCAAGAAAAGCATTTTTTGAATAGTGATGACATTTTTCTAAAATCCAATGGCATAAGAAAACATTACATCTCCGAATCGTTATAGACACATAAAGGCCTTTAACATTGTATATCAGCTATTATTTTTATTTCTGAATGCATTGCTAAGTTTTTTTATTGTTTGGTTTGGTTTGTCGCTCTATGGTCTTTATTGCTACTCGTAGGTTAATAAGACCAAATGTTTTTGATGAAATGGCAAATTAATAATCAGTGTATGGTAGTTTTCAAATAAAAAACAGTTAAGCAAATTTTAGCAAGAGCATTTTCAAATACTTCTTTTAAAATCTAATGGTTTTAAATTTCAAGTGGTAAATATTCTATAATCGAATTTGATTATTTTTCTAAAATCTAATACTTCTAAATGGTAAAAAACTACAATCCAATTCAATTATTTTCTATTTTTCTAAAATTCAATAAATCTACATTGTAAATGGTGAATATTCTGCAATCCAATCAGATTTTTCTATTTTTCTAAAATCCAATACTTCTAAATGGTAAAAATTCTATCCGATTCGATTATTTTCTATTTTCTACAATTCAATAAATCTAAATTGTAAATGGTAGATATTCTACAATCCAATTCAATTATTTTCAAAAATATTTGTAGTTCTAAATTCTAAATGATAAATTTTTTTAATCAAATTTGATTATTTTTCTATTTTTCTAAAATCCAATTGTTTTAAATTCTAAATGATAAAAATTCTACAAAACAATTTGATTGTTTTTCTAAAATTCAATGGTTCTAAATTCTGAATTTCAATATGAGTATTTTTCTAAAAGTCAATATAAGTAAGAAACATTACATCTCAAATTATTGTGAACATATAAAGACTCTTAACAATGTATACCAGCAATTCTTATCGTCGCCATTTTTTTCAACCCCGTGCGTTCCATAAGTCACCCTCCACAGGTTTACATTCACATCGAATAAAAACTTTTCATTCGCCCTTCTTTTACGACGGTAATCCTCCCCCTCCATGTTGAGAAAATAGTAAACTAAGTAAATTTCATTCCTACCCTACTCTTCGATCGAACGAAAGAAAAAAGAACAAAGCGCGAACTTTAAAGTGTTTACACACTGGTGCTAAGCCCCACTAAAATGACACACTTTCGAAGAATTTCTTGATTCTTTCGGAACTAACGTCGTAAGCGTTTTTAACCGAATTCTACGTCGCGCTGCTTGTAGGGGGCTCGGAAAATAGGGGAATAAAAAAGCAAGGCAATCTAATTTATTTACCTGTTTTAACTCCCCTCGCAGAAAAGCCATTGGAAAGCAAATTACCATAGACGAATCAGGGTTGGCTAATAAACGAAGACGAATCAGGGCTGGCTAATAAAACCAAAATCCATAACTGTGGGTTAACGATTTAGGGTTTGGAAAGAAATAGCGAGCCCAGAAAAGGACAAAGAAAAGCCGTCAAGAGAAGGTACGTAACGTAAAACTTTTCTTCGGTCCTCCTGAGGTGCATTAATGGCTTTGCATTTTTATTTCAATTCGTTTTGCTCGAAGATCATTTTACATCATATATCATGTCGCTTCTCTACAATACTCATACGATAGGAGAAAAGAATTATGATTAATCATGTCCCATTGCGTCCAGAGAAAAAGGCTGCAAAGTTCCTGTACGGACTCAGGAAATAGCTTCCCTGTCTCTGTCGAATTGAGGGATCGTATAAAATTTACGGAAGGCTTCAATGGCTTAATTGAAAATGGGCATCTGGTTTTTTGGAAGCAGGTGGTAGGTTTGGTAAGCTTTAATCCATTCCATATAAAAGGTTACGAATGCTTCAATGGAGTAACTGAAAATACGGCATCTGCTTCTTAGGAAGTAAGTTTCTTGTTCAGTAAGCCTTAATTTATTCCATTTTAAATTTACGGAAGGCTTCAATGGCTTAGTGGCGTAACTAAAACTACGGCATCTGGTTCTTAGAAAGTAGGTTTCGTGTTCAGTAAGCTTTAGTTTATTAAGTATGAAATTTACGGAATGCTTCAATGACTTAACTGAAAATGGGCATCTGGGTGTTTTGGAAGGTGACAGGTTCGGTAAACTTTAATTCATTCCCACATAAAATTTATGGAATGCTTCAATGGTGTAACGGAAAATGGGCCATCTGTTTTTATAGCACAAGGGCAAGATCTGGGGAAGTTATGGTTTTTAAGAAGCAGGTGTCAAGTTCTGTAAGCTTTAATTAATTCCTTATAAAAATTAACGGAATGCTTCAATAGTGTAACGGAAGTTGAGGCATCTGGTGTTTAGGACGCAAGTGACTAGTTGAGTAGACTTTAATATTCATTCCGTATAAAATTCAAGAAATGCTTCAATGTGTTATTGGTCAATTTTAAACGATTTCGTAGAAAATTAACGGAATGTTTCAACGGCGTAACTGAAACTCAGGCATTTGTTTTCCTAGGAAGTAGGTGACTAGTTCGGTAAGCTTTAATTCAGTCAGTATATAATTTACCGAATACTTCAATGGTATATATAAACATTGGGTCTGTTTTTTAGGAAGCAAGTGATGAGTTCGGCAAGCTTTAATTCATTCCGTATAAAATTCACAATTCTTAATAATTTAATCAAAACTAGAACATCTGGGTTTTAGGAAGTAGATGACTAGCTTGCTAAGCTTTAATTCATTCCGTATAAAATGCTTCAATGCCTTAACTGAAAATGAGGCATCTGTTTGTAAGTTGATTGGTTGGTTTTTGTGACACAAGGGCTTGATCTGGTCAAGTTCTGGTTTTTAGGAAGCAAATGACTTGTTCGGTGTGCATTAATATTCATTCAGAGTAAGCTTTCACAAAATCAAAGTTTTCTTACACTGCGAAATAAATTATTTTTATTACAGAGCAATATTTGGAATCCTTTATAACCTTTATATTTTGGTCTACTGAGCTCTCGCGAAACATTAAGTTTGCCTCCTTTAACACATGAAATATAAACTGCCATAGAAGTAAAGAACAATTAAAACATTTTTGGTAACGTTCTTGCATTCAAGAAAAATTTCGGCGTCTTAACCTTCACTTCAAATTAGTTTAAGCTAATTTTTGAATTTTTAGGTTATTCAACTTGATCTTTAACATCGAATTACAAAAGATTGCGTTTTTAATTTTTGTCAAACAAATACTATATACTAAAGGAACTTTACTTATCTGTTTTCTGCAACTTTCAAGGCGGGACACGCATTAATTCATAGTAAGAAATGAAATAAAAATAAGATTAAATTCATCGAATAAAAATTTTAAATACGTCATGCTAATATTTAATAAACCGTAACCGGCGGGTCAAAGTAATAAATTTTGGAGTGTTTTCTTCAACTCTCAAGATTACCCAAACACTAAAAATTCTCCGTTCGTATAAAAATATTCATTATTATAAAGTACCGAAAAGACATCTTTATAATTTTCCTTGTATCCTGTCACGTTAACAGGCGGAACTTTGAAAAAGAACCCAGCTTGTTAACATTCATTACACCTTTCTTACGATTTCCTTTATGCGACAAATTGCTCTTATACTAGGACAATTAGGGCATTGAGTACCGGCAGTGGGGAAACACATGGATTGCTTAATAGCCCGTATTTTTATGGAATGAAAATACTTTCGAAAAGGACCCCCTTGTTTTGTAAAGATAATAATATTTCAAGGTCACATGTTGCTCTTAAACCAGGATAATTAAGGCATTGAGTACCGGCAAAGGGGAAACACTCGGATTGTTCAGTAGCTAATATTTTTATGAAATGAAAACACCTTTGTGAATAAGGCCCCTTGCATTGTAAAGATAATATTTTAAGGTCATAAGTTGTTCTTAAACTAGGCCATTTAAGGCATTGAATGCCGGAAGAGGGGAAACATGGATCGCATAGTAGCCCGTATTTTTATGGAATGGAAACTCCCTCAAATAAGACCCCATCTATTGTAAAGATAATAATATTTTAAGGTCATATATGTTGCTCTTGAACCAGGACAAATAAGGCAATGAGTGCCAAAAGAGGGTAATATATGGATTGCTTAGTGGTTTATATTTTATGGAATGAAAACACCTTTGTGAATAAGGCCTCCTTGTATAGTAAAGATATTTTAATGTCATATGTTGCTCTTAACGCTCAAAGTGTTTCGACAAGATATCACGTCCAAGTTTTGGTCAATTTTGCTAAGAACGAGATATCTCGTCAAGACGAAACTGCTATATTGCTCCAAGGGAATGAAGATCCAAGTAGAAAAACAAGTTGTGCATTGCACAGAACTGGTGACAGTTTTCTACAGGTTTTTGCACCAGAGTCTGGCCGCTACAGAGCAGTTCCCTACACGAAGAAAAACCCCAAGAAGGTTAAACCAGGACAATTAAGGCATTGAGTACCGCAATAGGGGAAACACGTGAATTACTTAATAGCTCTTATTTTTATGGAATAGAAATACCCTCGAATAAAACTTGTATTGTAAAGATAATAATATTTTGAGGTCGTATATATGTTGGATATGGCAAAAATATCTGAGCAGTCATACGCCCCATTTTAAATGTGCAGTTATCGAATATCGATACTAAAGCCACAACAGTGTAAGATATTGAATTTATTTTCAAGGCAGAGGGAAACAAGGAAATTTAGCTACAGTGGAAATTCCGCGTGTGTTTTTAATCTGATTTACTTTTTCAAAGTGCTTTATTATTCCCCTTTTGGAGCAAGAGCCGCGGAAAATGCTTTGGCTGAATTTTTGGTTGAGAAACTTAAGGTAAGGTACACAGGAAACGGATCGGAATAAATCACTCAACTAAGGTTGACTTTAGTGAAGGTTTTCAAGTACTTGTCATTTATGAAGTAGTGATAAAGTCAGAAGAGTTTTCTGGGGATAGACAAGAAAGAGTAAGACATCCAGATAGAATGACCAAGGGTATGTGAAAAAATGGAGTAAAGGGAAGTAGGGAGGAAAGGAAGATAAAGAAAGGTGATGCAAGAAAGCAAAATAAACAAGAAAATATATATGAATCTGCTTTTAGGGGTGCAGATTTTAACGTGCTATTTGAAACATAACGTTAAGATCTTTGCTACTTTTTTTAGATATTTAATTTTTATGAATGAGTATCCTCTAGGAATACCTGATTTCCCTATCTGATCTGCGGGCCAGTTAAAACTCTCCGTAGGGAAGTATCTGGTCTGCGGGCCTAATAAAAATATTTGGATGGAAATACCTTGCCCAATCGGATGACCGTGTCTTGGCTAAACCTGTCAGGACTGCGGGACGGTTAAATCTAATTGGATGACCCTATCAGACTGGGGTCGGATAAACCAGTCCGAACTGTCGGGCTGGTAAAATCTATCCGAGGGCCGCATTAGATCTAGGGGCCTGATAAAAGTATTTGGATGGCCATATCTGGTCTTCGGTCCGGTTATACCTGTCTGGAGGGCCTAAAAATTATCTGGAGGGCTATATCTGGCCTGCTGAACGGATGAAAATATTTTGAGGTAAACATATCTGATCTGCGGGTCAGGCAAACCTGACCGGAGAGCCGTATCTGGACTGCTGGCTGGCGAAACTTAACGGAAGGGTTGTATCTGGTCTGAAGGCCTGATAATATATTTAGAGGCCCGTATCAGGGACTGCAGGCCAAATAGATCTATGTGAAAGGTCGTATCTGACCTGCAGACCAGCTAAACGTATTTGTAACCTGACTCAAGTGCCATATCTGGTCTCCGGGACTTAGGATGTATGTGAAGGTACACAGCACATACATCCTAAGGCCCAGAAGTAAGTGGGGTAAACCCATCCCTCGTGGAGCACCAGGGTAACGCTAAGTAATTTACAAATCCACCTTTGTAGTGCTGGGCCGTGGTAGCCCGGTTGGAAGAGTAATCGGATTAGCAACCGGAGGTTGCAGGTTCGAATCCAACCAAAGACAGTCGCGTACATGGGGGGGTGGACGTTAAATCTGTCGTTAAATCCTCAAATGTCCTCACGTTGGCGTGGTGTGGAAGTTTGGAGAGTGAGGTTCCAGCTCAGGTGTGACCTCGTCATCTGACCGTGGTTCAAAATTACGTGGTGTTGTCCTCGGATCTTTCCCTTTGGGGTCGATCCCAGACCGTCGTCAATAGTCCGTTGTGTTGCTCCCGTGCGATGTTAATTAAATACCTACCTACCCTTATAGTACCTGTCGAGGCCCACCAAAGAAGCAAGAAGTGGACTGTATTTTAACTTAACAATTTATTCAAACTTAACAAGATCGACAATATGGTTCCAAAAGGAACGCTTGCGATTTCCTAATCGCATCAAAAAAGGTGGTTCCCGAAAGGAACGCTTGCGATCTCCTAATCGCATCAAAAGCAGCAGTAGCCTATCTACCGCTTGAGAAGTTCTTACTGCCAACTTTGGCTCCCTCTTTTTAACTGCTCAGTTCCGAGCCAATTGGCGCTCGCCAAACACAGGCGATGACGCCAAGAAACTTGAGTCGCCAAGGCGCGAACATCCCGGCCGGCGTTGAAATAGAACATTTCAAAATAGTAACATCAATTCTTAGTAACAAAACTTGCACCTTATACACTTATAAACACAATTTTGCAATTAGTAAAACAATTAAATAACACAATTGAAATCAATAGCAAAATAAGAAATACTTAACACAATCACATTAATATAAGATCGATCAGATCCAATTGAAACACATTAATAAAAAAAACAATTATAATTAAACATTAATACCAAATATCCGTACATATTTTAAACATTCATTTTATCATGGGTAAAACACAAATACTGGAAATAGATCTTTTTATAATTCCATTATGAGTTTTAATCAACACTACTCTGACCTTACCATCAGAACCAAAGAGAGTGTTCTCTATGCGACCCATGAGCCATTTGCCAGGAGGAATGTTATCCTCTTTTATTAACACGAGTTCTCCCACCTGAACATTATGTTTTTCCACTAACCACTTTGTTCTTTGCTGAAGATTAGTTAAATAGTCTCGCTGCCATCCTTTCCAAATAATCTGAACAAATTTAGCAGTTAATTGCCAGCGAGACAATCTGTTATCAGCAAGATGTAATAATTCAGGCTCAGGAATCGCATTTATGGGACGCCCAATCAAAAAGTGACCGGGTGTTAAAGCTTCATAATCGCTAACGTCAGAGGACATGGGAGAGATGGGTCTGGAATTTAATATTCCTTCGATTTGGTTCGTAACTGTGAGAAATTCTTCGTATGTTAAATTTGCAGTCCCAACCGTACGTCTCAAATAATATTTAAATGACTTTACGCCCGACTCCCATAGTCCTCCAAAGTTAGGAGATCTAGGAGGAATAAATTTCCACGTAATTTGTTCTGAAGAAAAATAATTAGCTATTAGTTTATCAGGATTAGAAACAATTTTAAATAGCTTTTTCAATTCTGCAGCAGCTCCCACGAAATTTGTAGCGTTATCCGTGTAAATCGTGGAACTCTTTCCTCTTCTAGCAAAGAATCTTTTGAGGCATGCTATAAAAGCCTGAGATGTTAAATCACTAACAATCTCGATGTGTATTGCCTTCGTAACAAAACAAATAAATATGGCAACATAAATTTTTCTAAGTGTTCCCCTCCGTTGGTTAGAAACCTTAATTTGAAAAGGACCACAAAAGTCAACACCTGAAACGTTAAAAAGTGAAGTTTGATTCACTCTTTCTGCTGGAAGGTTACTCATTAATTGTTCTGAAATCCTTGGTCTTTGCCTAAAACATTTAATACAAGAATGATATACTTTTATAGCTATATTCCTACCGCAAAGTGGCCAAAACCTCTGCCGAATAGTATGCAAAAGGGTTTGTGGTCCAGAATGTAAAGTAGTTTTATGAAAGTACTAAAATATAATTAGAGTTAATTTACTATTACCAGGCAAAATTATTGGATGTTTTTCATTAAAGCTTAAGTTAGAATTAGAAATACGACCTCCAACTCTTAGCAAAGAATTTGTGTCCAAAAAGGGATTCATAAACTTTAACTTACTATTTGGAGGCACAGGCAACTTTTTCGTCAAATTCGAAATTTCTCTACTGAATTCCCTTACCTGAACTTGTTTTACCAGGTAAATTTCTGCCGTTTCTAATTCCCTTGATGTTAATGGTCCCTCAGACCTTAGCAGGAGGTTTCTGCAATTATTGACGAATCTGAAAATAAAACTAACAATTCGTTTCAGTCTTAGAAAATTATTAGTAATTCCAAGAATGCTGTCCACAAAGTCAATATTAATGGTGAAAGTCAATGTTGCGAGGTTTCCTTCCTTTAGTTCCATCAAGTAGTCATCATCATCAGGAGGGCACGCACTTTCTCTGGAATTGGGAATCTCTGCATGAAGAAATTCAGGACCACACCACCAAAGTTGACAGTCGGCTATCTTTTCAGGGCTCAGACCTCTTGACACCAGATCAGCTGGGTTGTCTTCCGACTTCACATGTTGCCACAGGAAATCCGTAGTCAGCTGTTGGATTCTTGTTACTCTGTTAGCAACAAAGGTCTTTAACAAATGCGGGGAAGTTCGGATCCATGCCAAAACGATGGTGGAATCAGACCACAAGTAGACTCCTTGAACATCTAGTTTTATAGATTTCATCACCTTGGTTATAAGCCTGGACAGCAATTCTGCAGCACACAGCTCCAAACGCGGAATAGTGATGGTTTTAATAGGTGCTACTCTTGATTTACTAGTCACAAGGTTAATCACAATTTGACCCGATGAAGTTGTGCATTTCAAATAGACAACTGCACCATACGCATCTTTAGATGAATCCGAGAATCCATGAAGTTCTAACTGACTAATTATCTCCGGTAGGACACATCGACCGATTCTAACGTCTTCAATTGCTCGTAACTTTGAAGCAAATTTTCTCCATTCTTCAGATTCCTTCTTAGGAAGTTCTTGGTCCCAGTCCACAGCCAGCAACCAAAGTCCTTGCATGAATATCTTCGCCCTTGTAATTACTGGACCCAGTAATCCAAGTGGGTCAAAGATTCTTGCGATTTCTGACAGGACAAGGCGTTTGGTGTACTTCGTCATGGTGCTGGTTGACTCAGACACAGAAAAACGGAACTGATCATTTTTGGGGTCCCAGCTCAATCCTAATGTCTTAATTGTGTCCCTTTCTGACTTGTCAAAATGATAATCTTGATCCTCATATGGTACTTGCTGCAGAAGAATCCTATCGTTAGAGCACCACTTGTGAAGCTGCATACCACCTGACTGCAACATTCCGATTAACTGAGTTTGAAGTTCAAGAGCAGAAGATATATCATCAGCTCCTGACAAAATATCATCAACGTAAAAGTCTGTTAGAGATGCTGATGCAGCCAAGGGAAAACGTTTTTCTTCATCTCAAATTAGTTGTTTCAATGTCCTAGTGGCAAGAAATGGTGCACTAACTGTTCCATAAGTGACCGTTTTTAATCTGTAGGTTTTAACTAGATCATCTGCCCCATTTTTCCAAAGGATTCTTTGCAGGTCCCTTTGGTCTGGATTAATTTCTATCATTCTATACATCTTTTTAATGTCAGATGTAAAGGCGATTTGATGTTTCCGAAATCGTATTAAAATCGAAACCAAGTCCTCTTGTATTATACCTCCGTTCATTTGCAAAGAATTTAATGATTTCCCAGTTGAAGACACAGATGAGGCGTTAAAGACCACTCTTAATTTTGTGGTACTTTTATCTGGGCGATAAACAGCATGATGCGGTATATAATAGGCGAGTTTGGGTTCAAGCTCTTCTTTAACTTCCTCCATATGGCCCAATTCTTCATATTCTTTCAAAAAGTCCTTATAAAGCGATGACAGATTAGTATCCCGGAGCTGACGCTTCCAAAGGGTGTTCAATTGACTCAAGGCTGTATGTCTGGAGACACCTAAACATATAGGGTCTTCCTTAAACGGCATCTCAACCACATATCTGCCCGTTTTGTTTCTGAAATGAGTTTTTACAAAATGATCTTCGCACATCAACTCTTCTTCATTTTTTACAACTGGAGATTCTTCGATTGCCTCTATTTCCCAAAAACGGCGAATTGTGTTTTCTAAAACGTCATTATTTCTGGCGAAGAAACAATGCACGGATTGAATGCTAGGTAAAGTACCAGACTCCATGTACCCAAACACAGATTCCTGAAGCGAAATTTCATCGCTAATCCTCTCTCTTCTAGCCCTTATGATTTCAAAAAAGAGTTCAACACCTATCAACATGTTGATTTTGCTTGATTTATAAAATTCTGGATCTGCTAACTCCACAAACGGTAAATTTATTCCCGAAATATCTAAATTAGAAGAAGGGGTTAAATCTGTAATTTTCGGAACGATAAGAAATTCGAGGTTTTCCTTAAATGTCTCCTTGCTATTCGATATTGTCCCTTGAATTTTATGTTTAATTGTGTGGACTGACCCATTAATTCCTGACACGGGTACATAAATTTTATCCTTCTTTAATCCCAAAGCATTTGCGTAATCAGCAGTTACTAAATTTACTTGGCTACCGTTGTCCAAAATTGCCCTGCATTTTCTGCGAATGCCTTGTGCATCCTTCACAAAAATAATTACAGTACTTAATAGCGTTTTACATTTTTTCTCTATAACATTAGTAAGACTCTGAACAGGTTGTGATTGAGAAGGCGCCGAATTCTCATTCTCAGCTGAGTCATCAACTTTGAACGAAATCGAATCTCGTAAACATTCGTTTCTCGTCTCGCCTATTTCCTTTTTTGGGGAAGGCATAGGGGAAGAAATCTGAAGCTCACGGTGGAGGAGCGAGTGGTGTTTCCTTTTACAGTCAGAACATGAATATTTTGATTTACATTGCTGCGCCAAGTGCGATTTATTCAAACAATTTAGACAAAGTTTATTAGTTCGCACAACCTCGTATCTTTTTTGTACATTTAACTCTCTGAATGCCAAACACCTGCCTAACATATGCTGACCTTTGCATAAAATACATTTTAAATTTTCATCTTTTATAATTAAGCTTTTAGCCTTGTTAGAAGAAAGCGGATTTCTGAAATTTGCTGGTTTTGAGAACATGTTTCTACTTATATTTTCAATCACGAGACTTCGTTTTTCTAGGAAGTTTAAAAGCGCGTCTAATTCTGGTACTTCTTTCGTTGTTAATAACAGTTCAAATTGTTTCCTAGTTTCACGATCTAATTTCTGACAAATGATATTTATCAGCAAAATATCTGACAAACTACTTCGGTCGAAATCTAAAAGTTTCAGCGCTCGTAAATTCTTATTTACACAATCTATCAGATTACGCAAGTCTTTTGAGGACTCATGTTGCAGTTTTTCGCAATTGATTATGGCTTGTACATGAGTATCGACAATTGCCCTTTTATTTTGATATCTATCTTCCAGAGCTTTAAATAATGATCCAAAAGTGTCATCTGTCGTTTCGATGTTCTTACAATCGCCTTTTAACGAAGCTCGGAGGTAGAACAGTTTTTCTGTTGATCGTCTGTTAATTGAACGTTATTAGAAATTACATTTTCAAATTGACTTTTGAAAATGCTCCAGTCCTCATATTTTCCCGAGAATATGGGAAGTGGGATTTCTGGCAGTTTCACACTCGACTTCCAGTCATTTCGACTCGAATCAACTGTCGAGGAATCAATATTTTGTTGCGTTTTCAACTTAGAAAGTAGATATGAAAGCCTTACCTCAATCTTTTCAAGGCGATCATCCATGAGTTGAATATCTTCTTCAACATCAGGGAAGTCCTCACTGGGTGGCAAATCAAAAGATCGCAGTTGCAGTTCTTCGATTTTCTTCTTAATATCCTTTGTAAGTTCTAATTTTATAGAAAGTTCCACCCTAGATTCTGGAGCTTCTTCAAAGGATTTAATATAGGTTTCCAATCGAGTTATTTTGCCTTTCAAGGCAGTTTTGATCTTGTTAAGCCTATCCATAGATGCTTAATTTCGTTCTCCGGCCTGGTCGGACCAAATGTCGAGGCCCACCATTGAAGCAAGAAGTGGACTGTATTTTAACTTAACAATTTATTCAAACTTAACAAGATCGACAATATGGTTCCAAAAGGAACGCTTGCGATTTCCTAATCGCATCAAAAAAGGTGGTTCCCGAAAGGAACGCTTGTGATCTCCTAATCGCATCAAAAGCAGCAGTAGCCTATCTACCGCTTGAGAAGTTCTTACTGCCAACTTTGGCTCACTCTTTTTAACTGCTCAGTTCCGAGCCAATTGGCGCTCGCCAAACACAGGCGATGACGCCAAGAAACTTGAGTCGCCAAGGCGCGAACAGTACCATAAAGATTAGGTTCAATTGGTCGGGCATAGGCAATATATTTAGTGTAAGAGAGAAAGGGCAAAGAGAGAGATATAGAAAGAGATTGTGTGAAAAATGAAAAAGTTTGTTAGCCGTTGAGAATTCGAAAGAGAAACAGAGAGAAAAGAAAGGAGAAGCATCAATAGAGAGAATAGAAAGAGAACTAGAGTAAGGAGAAATAATAAGGACAAAAATTTTAAAGATAGAGTGAAAAGAGATAGGTAATGAAAATAAGTAAAGGTATAGTGAGGTGATAAGAAAACGAGAGAGAATGAGAAATCAAGAGAGAGACAAAATAAAGTAGAGAGAGGATGAGTAAACTAGAGAGCTACAGAAGAAAGTGTAGAGAATGAGAAAACAATAGAGGTACAGAAGAAAGTGTAGAGAGAATGAGAAAACAATAGAGGTACAGAAGAAAGTGTAGAGAGAATAGAAAACTAGATAGAGATAAAATAAAGTAGAGAGAGAATGAGAAAACAAGAAAGAGAGAGAAAAAATAAAGTAGAGAGAGAGAATGAGAAACAGAGTGACAGAAGAAAGTGTAAAGAGAATGAGAAAACAAAAGAGTGACAAGAAAGTGTAGAGAGACTGAGAAAACAATAGAGGTACAGAAGAAAGTGTAGAGAGAATCGAAAACAAGAGTGAGACAAAATAAAGTAGAGAGATAATGAGAAAACAAGAGAGTACAGAGAGACAAAATAAAGTAGGAGAGAGAATGAGACAAAACAAGAGAGGTAGAAAAATTAGAAAACAAGAGAGGTACAGAGAGAATGAGAAAACAAGAGAGAGAATGAGAAACAAGAGTGGAACAGAAGAAAGTATAGAGAGAATGAGAAATTAATAGAGGTACAGAAAAAAATAGAGAGTGAAGGAGAAAACAATAGAGGGACAGAAGAAAAATAAAGATAAAATGAGAAAGCAAGCTACAATACAATGCATTACTTTTATCAAATTAACTTAATTAAAAGATTAAAAATCAAAATTACATTTTCTTTTCAAATTTTTACAAAACAAATGCATTTGATTTTAACTCCAAAATTCGAAAACTGTAAAATAAATTAAAGTATTTTCCGTTTTAAATTATTCATAGAATTGTATTGGTAAAAGCCTGCATCTCATATAATCCCTGAGACATTCCCTTTCCCCTGATCTTAATCTGCGAAGTATTAAGTTACGTGATACTTTTATGATCACGAAAAGTTATGCAAATAATTAATGCAAATGCTAATTAACCGCCAGCGAGCAGCTACATGTTTGTTAAACAAGTGTGCGCTTCTCGGTCAAAGGTCACTAATCCGTTTAACTCGGCACTTTTTCAACCTCGGCTCCAAATTTAATTAATTCATTTTTACTTTTGGACCGAATTTGAAGCGGTTGATGTTGTCAGGTCTGTTTTCATAATGGATAGGTTTTTAATTGAAAGACTACATTTCTAACTCCATCTAATTATCCGAAATTAAGCGAAATGAAAAAAGTGAAATAAAAATCTGTCAATAAAACTGCGTATATGAATAGAAAATAAAAAAAACGAGACCGATTCCAGAAAAAAAGCGGTGAATCGGAGCAAGCAAGAATGTTCGAAACTTGTTATTGATGAAGTAATTTCAACTTATTCGGTATCCATTCATGCAAATAATTAAATCTATGGCAAGGGAAAATGCATTTCTTAATTACCTTTAAATTTTTCACGGAAAGAGCAGAAGGGAAAAAAGATGTAGTTTTTGCGATAATCCGTTAACTACGTATCATTACAGACGAGCGAGGTTTCAATCGATCCGACAGTCTTTTAATGAAATGCTCGTAAATAGAAAACACAAATTGTATTATTCACTAAAGCTCTGTTTAGCATTCGGATCGCTACTTAAAGCCGGAGTGCTCTCATCAAGAACAACCGGAGAAATGTCTCATTTTTCTTTTTCTTTTATCCCAAACGAAGCAATTATACTTTTATCCGTATTCTTGCGATCTGAAGAAAGTACTTTGCAGCTCAATGTACACTAATTTAGTTAGGGGTATTTTTATTGTTCTCTTCCTTTGCTTAAAACCTGGTGTGAATGAACTGGTGCATTCCCGAATGTAAACCTAACTGTTTATAATTTTGTCCTCGTGTATGTGTTGACGTTCTGTATTAGTTTGATTGCGCGAATCCTGTTTGCTTCATAGACGCGATCTATAAGTAAGAAGACTGAGCATTGCTTTTGAGAGGAGCTTCAAGAGTGTTACCAACATGTCGACTAGTAATCAGGTGACTGCTCTGTGAAAAATTGACTTGTTTGGCCGATTTCGTACCTTATCGCCTCGTTTGGCGATATAACATCGTATGATGGGGTAGGTGTGTGAATATGCTTTTCTAGATAGTGGTGATTTTATAGAATGGAAAATCTATTATTTACTGGAGTAAAAAATCGCTTTACACTTGTATTGAGAGCTGGGTATTTTAGAGCATAATGCTATGTTAGGTTCTTTACATGTTTTGGAGAATAAGACAAGTGTTGCAATGGGAACAAAAATGGGGCCATTTTTAATCGGTGAGCAGCAAGAATGGCACTGGTATGCCTTACCGATGATGAAGACTTAAAATGCTTCAGATTTATTTCATTTCAATGGTTTAGTTTTGAAATTTCGACGAGTGTGTTGACAAATAATTTCAAGTAATACCGATAGACGTGAAAGATAAGTAGACTGAGCACTGTTATTGAGTGAAGCTTCAAAAATTGTGACCACCATGTCGACTACTAGTCACGTGACTGCTCTGTGAAAAACTGACTTGGTTGACCGATTTGGCATCTTATCGCCTCGTTTGGCGATATAACATCGAGTGGTGACAAAAGTGAAGTCGCCAAAGTCTACTACTAACAGATGATGAATCAATGGATGGGCGTCTTCTCCCGTCCCATGGACAAATCCGATTATGAACGTAGGTTCCACCCAGCAAACGAAGTAGTCTAAGGGTCACGTTAGTACTAGCTTTGGTTACATGTTAGTTTGGCACATAAAGAGGTTACCATTGCTCACTCTACTTTTATACTTCTATGGTAATATCAGTACGAATAATTTTGAGTATTTCTTTTTATTACAAAATATTATAAATGAATTGTTTCAAAAACAGTTTAAGTCTCTTTGGGGCAAAAATGGTAGGTAAGTAGTTGAATTTATGTCTCACTAGAGAAAACACAATGGGCTATTACAAAAACTGTAGGTAATTACTATTATTATATTTTGTAAATCAATAAAAATTATACAATTAAATTTTGTCGTCATATAGGCAAAAATATAATTTATTTTTGGTGCGCCGTAGAATTTTAGTAATTCATTTATGTGTGCTATGGTTGGTTGGCTGTTTTTTAGCGCAATAGCCATATTTGGCCAAGCTGCGCCAAACACAAGAAAACTTCAAGTAAGAAATGCTCTGAAAGGAGAAAAGTATGATTTATTTTTGGTGTGCAGGCAGAATTTTAGTGGTTACTTTATGTGTACCATGGTTGGTTGGTTGTTTTTAGTTTTATGGCACAAGGGCCATATTAGGCCAAGCTGTGCCAAACACAAGACATCGTCAAGTAAGAAATGCGAAAGGAAAAAGAGGGATCGGGAAATAGAGTAGTGGGATGAAAGTAGAAAAAGATAGATCTCGGGAGCACGATGTAGACTAGTAGTTACGTGATTGCTGTGAAAAATAGACTTGTTTGGCCAATTTGGTGTCTTATCTCCTCGTTTTGGCAATATAACATCGTACGATAGGGTAGGTGTGTGAATGTGCATTTCTATAGACTGGCGACATCGCCAATGTCTACTACTATCAGATGAGCAATCAATGGACCTATAAGTCGATGAATCAATGGATGAGCGTCTTCTTCCTCCAATGGACAAATCAGATTCTGAATTTTATCAGGTCCCACCCAGAAGACGAAGTAGTCTTTGGGTCACGTGAGAACTAGTTTTGGTACCATGACCTTAGGCCCACAAATAGGTTATAATTGTTCACTACTTCCTCTATAGTCTGCTTTTATGGTTTGATATATTTCGTCTCTGGGTGCCATTTTCTTTCAACTAAATATAGGTTGCGGTTGTGTGTTTCTGCTGCAATGCATGTTTCTTGTACGCATTCCAAACGTGATGTCACTTGGCTTGTTCTTCGAATGCGATTTTAGCACTTCGCGAACAAAAATTCCAAAGAAGGAATTACGAATTGATATCTGATAGTTGATTGGTCAACGCCAATTGAATTAAACTCCAAACGTCATCAAAATGCCAATTTAAGGTACCCTCGACCTGTACGATGCGAGAGCATTTAAAATCTTCCCATTCCGTCTGGTTTGATTGTTTTCACTTAAAATCCCTCTCATTGGTGTTCTCTTCATTTGTTTTGAACTTGTGCGAATGAATCGATGCATTCTAGAATGTAGCCTTGACTGTTTACACAAGTTGGAATATATGTGTACTCGATATCATTTAGTGTTAGTGCATGTGTTATCAGAAGCATCACTGATTGTTTCTACTGTTAGTTTGAGTTTATGTTTTGGTCTCTTTTTCAGCTTTTGCGGTAAAATCTGTGCAATCGAGTTGATGCATTCACGAATGTAAATCCTACTACGTACAGCTTTGACATAAAGACTTTTTTTGTGGCAACACTTTTGGCACATTTTTGGCGGGCTTTTTCGTAGCGAGTTGTGACAGGCAAAGGCAAGCCCGCTTTGTTAGGATTATGGCAGCCTCGTGAAGTTAAAATTTTCATTACCGGCCCTTTTTCGTTCTTGAATATTTTGGAATGTTCTTTTCATTTCCGTTTTATTTTCCTTCGATTTCCTTGGTCCTTTATTTTTTCTCAATTCTTTTCCGTTTCCTGTAAATTTGAAGAATTAAAACTTTCAGTTTGGATTTGAAACACGGCACAGAGCAGTCGCATCAGGTTGTATCGTTTCTTGCTTTTATTTGAATATCTTATTAATTTTTTAAAATCATTATCTTTTCTTATTATACCATACCTCCTGTATTTAGTGTTGTAGATAAGTTTCAGTGTGTTCTTCCAGGACATTTTTATTTTTTCTGGTGGAAGGGCAACTTTAGGAAATGAGAAATTTGTGTGAGGAAAAGTAGATTGTTTCAATAAATTTTTAGAAGTTGTTAAGAGATTTAGATTGGGAGGACTTTAAATAGT
Source organism: Meta bourneti (assembly GCA_933210815.1). Taxonomy (NCBI): domain Eukaryota; kingdom Metazoa; phylum Arthropoda; class Arachnida; order Araneae; family Tetragnathidae; genus Meta; species Meta bourneti. Next base: position 85,162,821 of record OW119934.1, read on the forward strand.
CGTAAAACTTTAAAAAGGGTAATCAGTTGTGTGAATTTTTTCTGTTTTTAAAATTATTTTCATTAATATTTTATTTTTTCCTCTAAGCCTGAAACAGTGTTTTTACTAAGAAATTCTTTCTTGGCGACATGAAAGCTCGCCAAAAGCGTTGCCACAAAAAGTCTGTATCAAAGCTGTCTGATTTAATGCTTTGGTCTCTTTCGCCTCTACCGGAGTTCTCTCTTCCTTTGCTTTAAACCTGTACGAATGAATTGATGCACTCCCCAATGCAAATATAAATGTATCATTTTGTAGCCGCGCTAAATTAGTTTGAGTTTATTTGCTAGTTTTAAATTGCTTATGAACTCTGTATTGTTTAAGCCACCTGCTGGTTGCCACGATGAGGTATCTCGTCATTAGGAAAACTGAACAGATCGTGATGGACGAGATATGATTGTCCTTAGCAAAAAACTGACCAGATCATGATGGACGAGATACGATTATTCTTAGAAAAAACTGACCAGATCTTCATCTAGTCATTGAAAAATCGCAATATCGTGTTGACGAGACATCTCGTCATTAGCACAATTGGTGAAGTCTTTATTGACGAGATATCTCGTCGAAATTACTTGGAGGATTTATAAGTGTCTTTTTACGTTCTGGTTTCTCAATTTGTACTAGGATGTGAGTTTTGGGATTTATGGCACAAGGTCCTACAACGGACAAGCTTCCCCACCGCTTCTCGTTGAATTTTTTTGCAGTAAAAACTAACCGTAGAGGCAAAAACAATCCAATATTTCATAGGGTTATCAGTAGGCATATCACTAATTTGTGTTCTATAAGTCTTTAAGGTTTACCGAACAAATAAATTTATGTTTACTACCAGTTTCATGCAAATTAAGATTCATTAAAACTATTTCTTTCCTAAGAGTTTATCTCAAAAGTATTCTTTATTGCTTCCCCAAATTCTGAAATAATTTCCTTCTTTTTAATCTCCAGAATTCTACTTTTCTACCATAGCTTCACGCAAATGATTTATTTAAACTATTTCTTTTCAGAGGGTTTATCTCAAAAGTACTTAATTGCTTCTCAAAATTCTAAAATAATTTCTTCTGAATCTTCAAAATGCTACTTTTTCTACGATAGTTTCACACAAATTACTATTTTTGAACTATTTTTTATCTAAGAGCAAGAGATATATATATATTGCTTGAAAATTTTCCAAATAATCAAAATCTAGGTGAAGTTTTTCAGTATTAGCTCGACTCCAACCACCTGCAACGCAATTTCAATGTCAAAATGAAGCCATCTGCTGTACCTTAGCGATTCGCTCAATACAGCTGCTCTTGAAATAATTACGCGTATAAATCAAAGTAATATCCCGTGGTTGTCACTGTCTGTACTTAGCACACGAAATGAATCGTTTAAATTCTACGTTCCAGATGATGGCTAACGAATGCATCGTTCGAGAACCATAATGCACGTTACAGGGTATTAAATTTTAAAACATTTGACTCACACATAAAATATCTCCAATTAATGTTTACACCGTAGTAAGTATCGCTTAGGGCACCCATTCCATGCTGGCTTAATGTGCGAAATTCAACACCTACAAGTCTGAAATATAATTCCATTCTTCTCAAATGAAAGCTGGATTCTGAATTCAGTGGATTAGTGAATCCGTAGAAAGACCATGCCATACAATGATTACAAACCAGGAACGATTGAGTGCTATATTACTCGAATTATGTAATCATATGCGTTGCGATGTCTGGAGAATACAGTGCTAAATATCGAAACGAATGTGTTCGACTTGTGCATACTTTACAAGTTTGAAAGCCTTGGGTGTATGTATATTCCAACGTCGATTAATGGCAGCGTTTGCAAGCCATGGGGTTTGATTTGTTATTGGTGACAACTTATCTGTAAGTGTCATAAAATATGGCCAGGAGTAGTACCAGTAGTGAATGGTGAGTTTCTATGTAGTTATTTGAAAATGTTCAATAAGCTGTAAAATTTCAATTTATAAAGTCTTGTTTTTTCATCGTACCAAAGGAACGTAGAAGCTTGAGATTAAATGTAAACAGAAAACTGGACAAGTGTGAGAAGTCAACTTTCCCAAACTTGTTCTTTCAGTTGGTCAGGCAAACATTAAGGTTTTCCTCTCATGGTGAATGCGAACGGCTGAAAACTGGACGAATGTGTACAGTCAACTTTACAAAACTTGGACTTTGAATAGGTCAGACAAATTTAAAAGTTTTCCTCTCATAGGGAATGTAAACAGCAGAAAACTGGATGAATGTGTACAGTCAACTTTCTAAAGTTGCCATTCTTTCAACCGGATAAGCAAATTTAAAGGTTTCCCTCTTGTATTCAATGCAAACTTCGGAAAACTGGACGAGTAAGTCAAATTTCTAAAACTTGCCAATTACACTTGCCATCCTTCTTCCGACGGGTAAAACAAACTTGGAAGTTTTCCTCTCAGATTGCATGTAGATCGCCGTGGCTCAGTGAGTTTGCCCACTGCTCTAGCAACCATAGACGTGAAATATAAGTAGACTGAGTATTGCTATTGAGAGAAGCTTCTAGAAGTGTGACCAATATTTCGGCTTGTAGTTAGGTGACTACTCTGTGAAATATATTGAATTGGTTGGCTGATTTGGCATCTTATTGCTTCATTTGGCGATATAACATCTTATCATAGACTAGATGTGTGAATGCGCATTTCTAAGTCACGCGGACCAATCAGATGATGAAACAAAGAGTGGGAGTATTCTCTCGTCCTGTGGACCAATCAGATGATGAATGTTTGCAACAACAGACGAAAGTAGTCTAAGGGTCCCATTACTACTAGTTTTGGTCACATAATCCTGGGCCAACAACTCGCGTATTTGTAACGTATCCTGTGTGTATTTCTATCTGGTGTCAGTAAAACTTTTCTTGTGTATGTGTCCATTACTTGACGTCTTCTGTCTTGTGCTTGGCGCAACGTGACCAAACAGGGTCCTTGCGACATAAAGCAAAACCAACCAAATGATCTCAGATGGGAAACAGCAGGAAACTGGGCGAATTCATGCAGTCAAATTTCCCAAACTTTCCATCATTCTTTCAGTATATTAATCAAACTTAGAATCTTTCGTCTCAGATTAAATATAATCAGTAGAAAATTGGACACAAATGAGTACTCAACAGAATAATCTTTGCTGTATGGTACTATAACATTAGTCTCTCGCATATTCAGGATTAAATGACCGTTTATGTCATTTAATTTATTAGTAGAATATTAAGGCACACTAGAAATCATGAAAATCGATCAGTATATCGATATTTTTATAGCTGCAAAATATTTTCCAACTTCTCCTTCAACCAAGATCTTGTAAATATTCGGAATATCTTTCTAGTTACAATGGTTTTTCGTTAGGTATCAACAACTGTCAACATGTATCATGTTTCCAAAACTTTAAACTCAGTTTCCGAAAAACTGTGTTTTTGCAATATGATGCTTTGTTCAAACTGTGATAGCTCAAGAATGAATTGGTCTATTATAATTACTTTTGTATCATTATGATATATATAATACAGTGAATGTTTTGACTAACAATCAGTTATTAGTTAAGAAATTAATTTTAATTGATTGTTAAACGTTAAAATTCCTGAAAAATCTCGATTTTTTTTATGCTTCCTTGGTGAAGAAGATTGTGAAAAAACATTTTCCTTCCAGTAGCTTGATTGAGGGTCAAAATATGAATATTATTATAGCAATTGTCTTTCTGAAGAAATTAGAGTTTGAGATATCACCAGTTCCGAAAGCATGCTAATTAGCTAACTATATCTAAATTAGATAATTAATGATTAGCTTAATCTTGTTCACACTGAAATTATTTTAAGCATAAACCAATGACCTATTGTAAAAAACTGGATTTTTAAAGTCAAAATTAAAAAAATTATTCTAGTGTATAAGTACACCTTAAGTTTCACTATCTAAACATAATATGAATGTTTTGAGCTGCCCTATAAAATAATTCTATTGTACATTAGGAATAACTAAGAATGAGCGAAACTACTTATGTTCAGATATTTTAAGAGTATCTTTTCATTCACTATAAATTTCCCGAACTGTATAATACCCTAGTACATTCCAGTTTGATCATTGAATTTAATTGAGATTTCATTTTGAGCGTCACGAGATATTTAGGTATTTTTAATTAACGTCACACTGGAGCAACACAACGGGCTATTGACGACGATCCGAGATCAACCCCGGAAGGGAAAGATCCGAGGACAACACCACGTAATTTTGAACCACCTGAGCATCACGAGATTTCCGAGTAGTGTAGTATTTCTTTTATCCCACAATTTAACAACTAATGTTTGAGGGCCATTCCAACTGTTTGGGATCTCAGTAATCAAAACTTCGAAAATAAGAGAAACACATTGCTTCTCTGTATTGTGTTCGAAGAAAGAACTATCCGTGATTAACTAGGCCGACCCCTACGACGTGTTCACTACTTTCGGTTCACAATTCGGTGAACAGAGTGTCAGATTTCTTAGTGTCTTAGTTTCAGTCATATTAATTTTGATATGTATACACTAGAAGATTTTTTTAAATTTTGACTTTAAAAAAAGAGAAAAATCAGACTAAACTAATTATTAATTATCTAATTTACATATAATCAGCTAATTAGCAAGTTTTTTAACAGTGATATCTCAAATTCTAATGTCTTCAGAAAGACAATTTCTTTTGTAAATTATTCCTAATATTATTCATCATGTTTTGACCCTCCAAGTTGCTAGAGGAAATAGATTTTTTCAAGTTTTTCCCCAAGGAAGTATAAAAAATCAAGATGTTTTCAGGAATTTTAACATTTAAAAATCAACTAAAAATTCATATCTTAACTAATAACTGACTGAGGGTCAAAACATCCACTGTGTTATATAGATCATAATGACATAAAATAATTATAATAGATCAATTCTTAGTTAACTAATAACTCATTTCAGTGTGAAAAATTCAGATTAAGCTAATTATTATTATCTAATTTAGATATAATTAGCTAATTGCCATGTTTTTTTAACAATGTTATCTCAAATTCAGATTTGTTCAGAAATACAATTCCTGTTGGAAATTATTTCTAATACTATTCTTCATTTTTTGACCCTCCATCAAGTTGCTAGAGGGAATAGGTTATTTTTAAAAATTGTTTTCACCAAGGAAGTCTAAAATATCAAGATTTTTTCAGGAATTTTAACACTTAAAAATCAACTAAAAATTAATTTCTTAACTAACAACTCTGATTGAGGTTTAAAACGTCCACTGTATTATATAGATTATAATGGACATAAAAATAATTACAATAGATCAATTCAATGTTGAGTTATCACTGTTTGAACAAAGCATCGTATTGCAGTTCTTCAGAAATTGAGTTTAAAGTTTTGGAAACATTTGTCTATGGCGACAGAACCTAACGAAAAACCCTTGTAACTAGAAAAGTATTGCGAATATTTACAAGATCTTGGTGTCGTTCAAAAGCTAAGAAATCGGGAAATATATTGAAGCAATAAAATCAAAATCAATATTCTGGTCAGTTTTTGGGATTTCTAGTGTATCCCAAAAACTGACTAGATAACTGATTTCTAGTGTCTACAAACACCTTGTGAAGCAGTTAAAAACATTTATCTATTTTGCGAAAACGAGAAATACACCTGTAATGAAGTTTATATAGTATATTTCTGGAAGGTTAGATTTTTAAGCTAATAATACATGGTTTTCTATTAATTTTTAACCCTCCAAGTGGTTTCGACGAGATATCTCGTCCATCAAGATCTGACCAATTTTGGTAATGACGAGATATCTCGTCATCAAGATATTGCCTATCTTTTCTTATGATGGCGAGATTAAGATCTGGTTTTTGAAGATTCCGATCCGATCAATTTTCTTCCCAAGACGAGATATGTCGTCCATCAAGGTCTGGTCAGTTTTGCTAATGGCAAGGTACCTCGTCGAAATAACCACCAGGAGGGTTAAGATAAATAACTCTCATAATTTCCTATAAGATTTGTAAGACAAGAGGATTTGGTAGTCTTTCCGTTTCTGAAGTATATGGATGGAATTACTTATGGTAAAATAAAATAAAACTATTTAGTTGGGCGTTGCGTTTAGGCTACTTCCTATGGAAGAAATAGTAAACTTCGGGATGTCTAACATCTATCTTTTGTGCATCTGTTTTTAGTAATTGTTAAGATCAGGATAGTATTCCAAGCTTTCCGTTATCTCTTCGATATTTCAAAGTTAAGTATAATTAAATATTGAACATGTTTTAAGTATAAAAGGTACGCTATCCTGCTTCTCCCATGCTTTGAAAAAATAACAATGCCGTCTGAAGTAAAATTCTTATCTCCTTGAATCCAGCTATTCAGCACTGTTTCTAAAATTCTGAACTTAGGGCATCATTAAAATGATAGCTGTCTTCCAAATATTAGATTTAAAAAAATTCACGTTCTAATTATTAACCAAGACAAATATTTAAAAACGGAATGAAAATATGGATATCGAACTTCAAATGGAATATATCAATGAATATAGAACTCCAAATAGATTGTGAGCTTTGATATGCTGACCGATATTTTGTTTTTACTGAAGCTGACTTTTTGTCTTTGCTCTATTTATGTAGCAAGAATACACCACACTTTGTTTACCTGAAATGATTCAGCACACCGCTTTGTTTTGAATAAAAACTATTCAAAATGCATTTAACCCTCGTGGCGGTTGTTTCGACGAGGTATCTCGTCATTACCAAAAGTGACCAGATCTTGATGGGTGAGATATCTCGTCATTCGAAAAAATCTGACGATTTGGTCTCGACATCATAAAAATATCGGCAATATCTTCATAGCGAGATCTATCGTCAATAGCAAAATTGGTCAAATCATGAGTGACGAGATATCTCGTCGAAACCACTTGGAATATTAAAGAGAAAATAACTGAAAAAGGTATCTTTAGGTTAAGAAGGTCGTTTTAGGTCTTCTTAGGTGCTTAACTCTCCTGGTGGTTGTCTCGACGAGGTATCTCGTCATTGGCAAAATTGACCAGATGTTATTATCGTCATCATGAAAAAAGTGGCAATATCTTCATGACGAGATATCCTGCCATTAGCAAAATTGCTCAGATCTTGATGAACGAGGTATCTCGTCATTAGAAGAAAAATGGCCATATCCTGATTTAATTGTCGTCAAAAAATCGGCACTATCTTGATGACGATATATCTCGTCATTAGAAGAAAACTATCCATATCCTGATTTAATTATCGTCAAAAAATCGGCAATATCTTGATGATGATGTATCTCGTCATTGGAAAAATCTGTCAGATCTTGGTGGACGAGTTATCTCGTCGAAACCACTTGGAGGGTTAAAATCGTTTTAGGTTTCTTAGGTCCTAAACCCCCAATTAGGTATTTTTAGGTGCTATAAAATTTACATATTTCTTTCAGAATATCCCAAATCACAAAAATGTATTAAGAGATTTGAAACAGGGCTAAAACTAAACAGTTAAAAACCTAAGAATTCGGATACTCAACTGATTTCAGAATTACCAAAAATATTGTGGTATTGCAGAAGTATTTATAAGAAGTTTAAAAGATAAAACTTTCTGCAAATGCATCTTTGACTGAAACACTGAAGGAAACAAAACAAATGAAATATATGATAAGCAGTTGCGCACAGTGTATCTTAGTCTTAGGGAGAAAACTAAAGTAGTATCTTCTCCAACCTGAGTCAATCTACATATGCATTGAATATGCTCTTAGCAGCGAAATCCAGTTGAGCACATATCAAACATTGCGAATCTAAAATCTTTTTTAAGGCCGTGGTGCGTACAAAATGGATAGCTACATATAAACACTCGAAAGTATTCAAACTTACAAACTCTTTCATGAATATTTTTTGTGTGGATGTCAGAAGAGTTTTGAAAAATTCGCTCAGCAGAAAGTTTATTATTTACGGGAGTAAAAAATCGATTTACACTTCTATTGAGACCTGGGTATTTTAGAGCATAATGCTATGTTAGGTTCTTTATATGTTTTGGAGAATAAGACAAGTGTTGCAATGCGAACGAAAGTGAGGAATTTATATATTGCCATTTTCAACCAGTGAGCCGCAAGAATGGCACTGGTATGCCTTATCGATGATGAAATGATTTAGAAAGTGTCAGACTTATTTCATTTCAACGGTTTAGTTTTGAACTTTTGACGAGTGTGTTCACAAATAATTTCAAGTACATAATAAACATAATTTCGAGATAATACCTATAGAAATGAAAGATAAGTAAACTGAGCATTGCTATTTAGTGAAGATTCAAAAAGTGACCAATATGTCGACTCGTAGTCACGTGACTGCTCTGAGAAAAATTGACTTGGTTGGCCGATTTGGTATCTTATCGCCTCGTTTGGCGATATAACATCATATGACAGGATAGGTGTGAATATGCATTTCTATAGACTGGTGACAAAAGTGGTGAAGTCGCCAAAGTCTACTATTATCAGATGATGAATCAATGGACCAATCGGGCGATGAATCAATGGATGGGCGTCTTCTCTCGTCCCATGGACAAATCCGATTATGAACGTAGGTTCCACCCAGCAAAAGTAGTCTAAGAGTCACGTTAGTACTAGCTTTGGTTACATGTTAGTTTGCACATAAAGATGTTACCATTGCTCACTCTACTTTTATACTTCTCTATGGTGATATCCGTATGAATAACTTTGAGCATTTCTTTTTATTACAAAATATTATAAATGAATTGTTTCAAAAACATTTTAAATCACTTTGGGGCAAAAATGGTAGGTAGGTAGTTGAATTTATGTCTCACTAGAGCAACATAATGGGCTATTACAAAAACTGTAGGTAATTACTATTATTATATTTTATAAATCAAAAAAAATTATGCTTATTTTGTCGTCAAGATAGGCAAAAAATATAATTTATTTTTGGGTGCGCCGTACAGTTTCAGTAATTAATTTATGTGTGCCATGGTTGGTTGGCTGTTTTTTAGCGCAATAGCCATATTTGGCCAAGCTGGTGCTCAACACAAGAAAACGTCAAGAAATACCGTGAAAGGAGATAAGTGTGATTTATTTTGGTACAGCTGTATCTAGCGCCGCGTCCAGGTGGCAACTGCCCTTGGCGCGTTTTTAGGCGCACTTTTAGTAGCGAGTGATGGCGGGTGAAGTTAACCCATCTTTATTAATTTTTTCTCCCGTTTTGATGGAAACATTGGCAGCAGAAATTTTAAATTTTCATTTTGAATATTCAAGAATGTTCTTTTCATTTTCGTTAAATTCGTTCAGTTTGAGAAAGGACACGGTCCAGTGCAGTCGCATCAGGTTGTACTGCTTTTGCTATTTTCTCTAGAAAATCGTTACTTTTTTCTATTTGAATATGCCTTCTGTGTTTAGTATAGTAGATATGTTTCAAGGTATTATTTAGCGAAATTTGAAGTTTAATTTTTCTGGTAGTAGGTAAACGTTAGGAAGTGGGGAGTGGATAATCGTTACCTTTGTTTCGAATTATGTCGGGATAAGCAGCTCTTTTTATTTTCTTAAGGAATCGGGATTAATTAAATCGGAATTATCGTGCGAAAATTGCAACGCTCCGATGAACTATTGTGTTAGAAATTCACTTTCAGATGGTTACACTTGGGTTTGTAGAAATGTTTGCGATAATAAGCCATGTCGTAGTTATAAAACGAGTAGACATGGGTCATGGTTTAGGTGCAACAAATTGAAGCTGGGGATCTTTTTTTTGACTCACGAGTTATTAAGGGGAACTAAGACTGAGGACATTGCGACTAAGTATTTCTTTTCGTCTCATACTTTAGCCAATTGGCGGCAGTTTGTGAATGAAGTAATTGCTGATTTTGTGGAATTGCAATCATAAAAAATAGGGGGTGTTGGAAAGGTTGTAGAGATAGACGAATCAAAATTTGGCAAACGAAAGTACAATAGAGGGTAGAGAGTTGAAGGTCAGTGGGTTTTCGGGGGAATCGAAAGAGGATCTGGAAAGCTGTTTTTGGTTGCCGTTCACGATCGCTCGGCAAAAACTGTTGTGAATATTTTGACTGATTGGATTGAAAAGAGAACCACAGTTCATTCAGACTGTTGGAAGGGTTATCTAAGCTTAGACGATGAGGGTTATAAGCATCTAACGGTTAACCGTTCTCTCACTTTTGTGGACCCTGTAACGAAGTGCCACACAAATACCATCAAAACAACGTGGAGGCACGTTAAAAGCAAGCTTCCGTCCCACAATAGACAAAATTTTCATTTTTACTTTGCAAAATATTTGTTCCAAAATTCGTGTTCTGATTTAAAAATTGATACCTTCAACGAGTTCTTAGAAATTGTTTAAAAATTCTTTTATGATAAAAAACATGTTTTTTTCTTTCAAAGTTCTATATTATTTTCCGAAAAAGCTTTTTACTTTCCGTTTAAAAAAATTATTTTTTGTAAGATTTCCTTCGCGACATAAAAAGTGCGCCAAAAAACGCGCCAAGAGCCGTTGCCACCGGACGCGGCGTTGCATACAGCTGTACCTTTATATTTTGGTGTGCCACAGTATTTTAATGATTAGTTTGTGTGCCATGGCTGGTTGGTTTTTTAGTTTTTATGGCACAAGGGCCATATTTGGCCGGGCTGTGCCAAACACAAGACAGCGTCAAGTAAGAAATGTCGTGAAAGGAAAAAGAGGGATCGGAGAACGTATTAGGATGAAAGTAGAAAAAGATAGTTAAGGTATCTTGGGGGCGCGACCCCCTGTTTACTAGACAGTAAACCCCATGAGAAAAGAAAAGATCACTAGAGTACCTTGGGTTAGTGAAGTCCATACACACCTAAAGAAGGTGTGCCCCTGAGGGTTTAAATTTGCCATGAGATGAAAAAGGTTGAAAATTGCTGAAGCAGAGGCTACGCTTGATTGAGTATACATATCACAGAATTCAAATTGACGCTAATTTTGTTATAAAATAAAATTATAGCAGAACATTCGGAGTAAATAATTCTTTTAATCAGAGCATGTATACATTTTTATTAAATGTTTTGAATTTAGATGTTTCCTATAAAGATCCTAACCATACCCTGTAAACACATTAATCGTTCCCTTTTATAAATTAAATCGTATAACAAATTTGTTTTAAGATATTTAAGTTATCTACATTTCGTTTTCATTGAAAGTTTGATCAGTTAGCAGTACTCACTATGATTTCAAGTATTGTGTAATCTAGATATAAATTGATGTTTTTTACAACGTTTTATCTCTGCTATATGTAAGTAAAATTGTACTATTAGTTAATGGTGCAGTAATTATATGAAAGAGAGAGAGTATATTTTTTTCAAGAATAAAGACGATGAAAATTGAAATAAATGTGTAAAATTATAACCTTAGTTTTAATTCCATTTTGACCTATTGTATGTTTGATGTCTCGTCTTCTGAAACTTAAGATAGCTTATTGAATAATTTCAGTTTTAGATTATTTTAATTCATATATTTGCAGTTTCTTCAAAAATTAATGCATAAAACTGCTTGTTTGTTAATAGTGTCGAAATCACAAAATCATTTTAACAAGATATTTAAAAAACGGACCTTATCTCTATATATATAATGCACAGAGTTGACATCTGTCTGTTGTCAACACAAATGTACATTGTTTGACCAATACACACCAAATTTGGTACACTTATACTTTGGAACCCTGCGAGTAACGTAGGTTATATATTAACCCCGTTCTCTTTAACCTAGGTGTGCAGAGGGGGCTAAAAACAATTCGAAATTGCCATAAAAGTAACATTAAGTATAAAACGTTACGGTACGAGCTCAGTTTATTTTACTAGTATTGATCGAAAATCAAAGTTTCCAATAAAATTTGTTTTACCAGTATTGCTCGAAAATTTTTTTTCCAAAAGATTATATTTAAACAATTTAAAATTCTATTTATGTTAGAACTGATTTTTTATTTCTTTCCATAATGTAAATAATTTATGAACATTTGATGAAAAATAGATAGTTAAAATACTTAATTTTACACAATTTACATTTTGTAATGGAACACGAAAAGCCCAAACGAAAAACTCATTGATCATAAAAGCGCAATTTTGCAATTTGGTATCTGGCAACGCGAGAATTAATGTTTTATTTTATAAATTATATTTAGAATTCCATGTTTGTGTATTTGAGTTAAGAAAGCAAAATGTTCTTTTTGTAACTAATTCATTATTGTCTATCAATATTTTTCAAACGTCTTTCGAATTTCTCTATTTCAGAATATACTCAAGATGTCGAAACTTGACACGCTTTCTCATACCTTTCGTTTTTCAGAATTCTGTATTTTTTCAATGATTGGAATTTCTTTTCTGTTTGTATTTATGTGTTCCAGTATATTTTACATATTACAGATATATTATTTAGGAGTTAAATTTTAATGAATTATTTTTATTTTCTGCAAAATATCACTAAACATGGGCAATTTCTTGGAGGTATATGTATATGTCGACCAACTTTCCTTAAGTCTTTGGTTGAATACGTAATGGTATGTAGAATTATATTTCATAAAAATAAATAAAAACGAAACAAAGCCTTTTTAAGTAAGGTGTGTAATTTATTATTTTAAAATGGCCAGTTAAAATAAACTAATTTTAAAATAAGACAGGTTACGTTAAGTTAAAAGGGTAGCCATACCTTGTAGTTCAATGATATTTCTAATTCGATTACTGAAATAGTCACTTTAAAAAACTTTTGTAATTTGCCTTACAGCAGAAGGGCGATGAATATAAAATGGATTCTATGAATCGATATATGTCATGTTTACATAATTGCGACCGAAGTAAATTGTAGAAGCTATGAAAAAGTTAAAGTGTTGTTAAAAAGTTATTTTCCGTGCAACTTAAATGATGTTTGCATTTTTCTATGAAAGAAAAGTGATTAGTCTAATCACTTTTCAATCAACATTTAACCAATTCAATCCGAGCAACGTAGGGTATTTCTGCTATTTCAATATAATTCATTTATGTGATTTTTAATACATACTTGACTTATTTCTATACAAGTCTTACAAAAATGTGTGCTTATTTAGAATTATTATAACTTACCAAATATATTTAATGCACACCAGTATAATGCTAGGTTCTATCCTAGTATGAACTTGAGTTGCATTTGTGTACGCAAGGAAATGCGTTTCAAAATTTGACCAGGTAAAGTAATTCAACTTTGTATGTTTAAATTATCAATGTGTTCAATTAATTCATATAACTTTTATTTAAATAAAAATAGAAAGTCAGAAATATTATATTTTTCTCTTATTCCTTGATTTATAAAGTATTTTGGGTATACATGATTAGATATACCCTATACAACGTGAATGTGCTAAATAAATCCTGAAAAATAAAAAGTACAACGTCAATGAAAACATCTAAGCTAAAACTTTATCGAATAATTTTGATTTGATAAATTTATATGGGCGCTAAAATAGACGATATATAAAAGATACTTATGTACAATTATCAATGAAAAAATGTCGAACAATGCGAGAATTTGCAAGTAGTTTAAAGAAACGCTTCAGACCTAGCAAAGAAAACCTTACAGCTAATCTAAACATCTATAAAATCCACCGTTCACATATCCATATACCTTCCAATCCACGAGAGTGAAATTAAAAGTACAGGACTAATAAACATCTAATCTAAAAGTTTATCGAATACTTCAGAAAAATATAGAAAATTTAGATGTGTTAAAATAGACGATTTATCGAAGCTTCTTATGCACTATTCTCAATGAACAACGCAAGAATTTGAAAGTAGTTTAGAGAAACGACTACAAACCCACCACCTTACAGCTAATCTAAACATTCATGAAATCCACATATCTATTTACCCACCAAGGCGCGAGAATGAAGTTAAAAGTACAGGACTAATATAAACATCTAATCTAAATCTTTATCGAATATTTTCGGAAAATGTAGCAAATTTATATAAATAGACAATTATCGTTAAAATAGACAATTTATCGCAGCTTCTTATGCACTATTCTTAATGAACAAAGCGATAATTTTCAAGTAGTTTAATGAAACGACTAGAAACCCACCAAAGAAAATCTTACAGCTAATTTAAACATTCCTGAAATCCTCTGGCCACATATCCATTTACAGTACAAGGCACAAAAGTGAAGTTAAAAGTAAAGGATTAATATAAATCTCTAATCTAAAACTTTATAGAATAATTTCGAAACATTTAACAAATTTATATACGTAAAATTGAAGATATATAGAAGATACAATTCTCAATGAACGACGAGAGAACTTGCAAGTAGTTTAAAGTAACAACTTAAAACACAGCAAAGATAATCTTACAACTAATCTAAACATTCATGAAGTCCTCATATCCATTTACCCACCAAGGCGCAAGAATGAAGTTAAAAGTACAGGACTAATATAAACATCTAATCTAAATCTTTATCGAATATTTTCGGAAAATGTAGCAAATTTATATGCGTTAAAATAGACAATTTATCGCAGCTTCTTATGCAGTATTCTCAATGAACAACGTGAGAATTTGTAAGCAGTTTAAAGAAACGACTAGAAACCCAGTAAAGAAAACCTTACCGCCTAATCTAAATATCCATAAAATCCTCCGTTCACATATCCATAACCCCTCCAAGGCACGAGAGTGAAGTTTCAAGATAAACCCGAGTGTCGATTCTGCCTAAGCGAAAGGAAATTCTTTCATTCAAGCGATATAAATTATGTTTCTAGCTGCCCAAGGCTGTTGAGCATTTTATAAACGGATTATAGTTAGGGAAGAAAACGGGAGATAGGTAATTGATTCTTAATACACTTACTTCAATAATAAACGACTAGAAACATTTTGAACTCCCTGCCTAATCCAGTTATGCGTGGTGTGTCGAGAGGGACTTTTTGAAAGCCGTCGACGATGGTACACAACAGACAATAGCTGGAGGACAGCTCTTCTTCCGTAAACATCAATAGTAACTTAATATTGTTTGATTCCCTCTACCTCTTCACCTCCAGCCGTCAATTTTCCTATTATGACGAATCCATCCTAATGCATCCTAGAGGAATAGTCAGAAGGGAGGGGGCGGGACTTAAACGAGTTTATTGGGTCTTACCGTAGCTATTGATATCTGGCCACTTTGCGCCGTGGAGGAATTACGACGCTTTTTCTGTTCCGCGACGTTCATTCCGCAGAGCTTTTATTGTTTACGGTTCATTTTCTGTTTTGCTAATTGACATAGAGGAAAAAAGGTGGAGGAAAACGGGAAAAAATATGTCACCGGGTTTGAATTAGGGTACCAAATGGCGGTACTTCGATGGTGTTTGGGTGTTTGGAGGTGGATTTATTAAAAGTGACGGTTAAGTAAAGATAAAGACGTTTGCGTAAATAAATGATTATGTATAAATACAGTATGGGGGAAGATTTCGGACACTCAATTGATACTTTTAGAAACTTTTTGTTCACTAACTTCAGTATGCAAAATGTCTTGAGCATTTTATAGTTATACAAAATAATAAACGGTCAAAGGGGTATGAATGTCAAAGCTACATCGGTATTTCTTCAATTTACATATCACTTCGTGTCTCAATATCTATGTAGTACATACTATCCAATTATGGATATTTAAACAAAATAGATCTCAACCTTCCTGATGGTTGTCTCGACTAGGTATCTCGTCATTACCAAAACTGACCAGATCATAATGGACGAGATATCTTGTCCTCAATAAGAAAACTAACCAGATCTTGATGGACGAGATATCTCGTCATTAATAAGAAATCTGACCAGATTTTGATCTTGATATCACACAAATATCGGCAATATCTTGATGACGAGATATCTATTTATTAGAAACCTAGATTTATCATTCGCTTAGAACGTTATGTTTATTCCACTCAATTATGCTATCAATACTAAGTAAATGGGCATAACTCATTTCAAGGAGCTTGCACCTAGTTCACATTGAATTCCTTGTCCTGCTTAAAGGACATTGCAGTGCTTATGGATGAGCAGTAAATGACAGACATCGCGCTTCCCTATTTCTATCACAGAGCACGTCCAGGGTGCATATTATTACAAAATAGCATTAAATTTCAATAACACCTTAATTATTATTTGTTATTTTGTTCTCACTTTTATAGCTCTTGTGCTTTTTCTTTGTAACGCAGCCGAGACTGTCACTCACTTAGGGCTTTATATTTTATTCCGCTGAATTTCGGTACTAGGCTAAATAAATGTCACCAAGATTATTGCACCTAACTCGAATGGAATTTCTTGTCCTGCTTAAAGGACATAGCAGTGCCGATGGATCACCAGAGCAGCGGCAGTAAATGACCCCGGCATCGCGCTTCCCTATTTTGTCCCAAACACATCCAGGGTGAGTTTGATTTTGATGAAATCTCATGAATCCCAACATTTCATTGTTTTGTGTCCCTTTTGTAGCTTTTGTGTTGTTGCCTTACATAACGCAACCAAGACTGTAACTCACTTAGTGCTTTCTGTTTTATTCCATTTAATTTCGTAGCCTAAATAAATGGCATCAAGATTATTGCACCTAACTCGAATGGAATTCCTTATCCTGCTTAAAGGACATTGCAGTGTGTATGGATGACCAGAGCACCAGCAATAAATGACAGAGACAACATGCTTCCCTATTTCTATCCCAGAACGCATCCAAGGTGCATTTGATTTCTTTTAAACCTTATGAATCCCCACACTTCGTTATTTTGTTCTCCTTTTGTAGCTTTTGTGCTGTTGCTTTGTAAATCTACCGTCACTCACTTAGAGTTTTATATGTTTTATTCCACTCAATTTCGTTATCTAGCCTAAATAAATGACATCACCGGATTCAAGATGATTGCATCCAGCTCTCATGGAATCTCTTGTTCTGCTTAAAGGACATACCAGTGCTTATGGATTATCAGAGCAGCGGCAGTAAAGGACAGACATCGCGTTTACCTATTTCTATCCTAGAACGAATCCAAGATGCATTTGATTTAAAAAAAAAGCGATATATTTCGATTTAAACCTTATTGAATCCCCACACTTCGTTATTTTGTGTTCTCTTATGGAGATCTTGTGCTGTTGCTTTGTAACTCAACAACCAAGATTGTCATTCACTTAGTGCTTTATGTTTTAGTCCCCTCAATTTCGAAATCTATCCTAAATAAATGGCATCACCGAATTCAAGATGATTGCACCTAGGTCCCATGGAATCCTTTGTCCTGCTTAAGGGACACATCAGTGCTTATGGATGACCAGAGCAGCGGCAGTAAATGGCACAGAAATCGCGCTTCCCTATCTGTATCCCGAAATACCACCAGGGTGCATTTGATTACAATTCATACTTATGAATCCCTACACTTCGTTATTTTGTGTTCCCTGTTGTAGCTCTTGTGCTGTTGCTTTGCAACCCAACCGAGATGGTCACTCACTTAGTGCTTTATGTTTTATTCTCACTCAATTTCGCTATCCAGCCTAAATAAAGGGCATCAAGATTATTGCACCTAGCTCGGATGTAATTCCTTGTCCTGCTTAAAGGACACAGCAGTGCTTATGGATGACCAGAGCAGCGGCAGTAAATGACACAGACATCGCGTTTCCCATTTCTATCCCGGAACACGTCCAGGATGCATTTGATTTCAAAAGAGCGTTAAATTTCGATTAAAGCCTATGAGTCCCCACACTTCGTTATTTTGTTCTCTCCTCTGCCGTTTTTGTGCTGTTGCTTTGTATACCACCAAGGCTTAGCAGAAGCTCTGACAGCATCAGACGGGAAGAAAAGCACAGATTCATCTTCTGTTTGTTATTTGGTCCCTCTGCGAATATAAATCGGGACTTCCCATTTTCTCATTTTGGAGGGAATAATAACGGCCAAAAACCCCGCAATGAACGCTGTTTGCGTTTTGAGCAGGGTCCGGAATTCCCGACCAGCCCGGGGAATAAAGCTGTGTATAAATCTCATTTACAGAGGGTATTCCTGGCGGAGACAACGCGTTTAAAATGCAGAAGGGGCATTCTTATTATTTCTCTTTCCTGTGGCCAACCATCTAAAGAAATAAATCGCGGAAAAAATAAAGAATGATAAAATAAGAGAAGTTAAAGAAAAGGAAGAAGCGGAATTGCGCGGTGGTTTTGGTCACTGAGTAGTGTGTCCCTCACCGTATTCGCAACTAACAACTTCAATTTGCCGTACACGTCTTTTGCGCGTAATGTTAATTCGCATTCCGGATAATTCTGTGCCCTGAATAGTAATTTGCGGCTCCGAATATTGCATTGGCTTGTTGAATGCCGCGGCATTCAATTTCGCCCGCTGTTGCTCGGGCGGCGGGGGTAAAAAGGAAATTTTGCGGGTTCCTTGTTTGAGAAAATTTAACTCGGCCCGCAATCTGAGTGCTGGAGGGGAAAAGAGATTTCTCGGCCGGTGTGAATAAGTTATTGTAAATCAAGCGCTTCGTTGATTTTCGATTAACGGCTCCGTTTTTTTTTATTTGGGGAAGCGTGCTTGCATGTATATTTTTCGAAGAACCCTCACGCATTATTTTTTCTACCTCTATCAGTTTAATAATCGCATTAAACCGACCCCATAACAAATGTTCATCCATTTCTTGAGGAATACATGTTAAAATAGCATCGATTCTCGTTTGCTTCGAATTTATCACCCAAATACTAAAAATGGACTGACGAAAAATTTCCATATCATTCTGAAATTTAAGGAATATCACAATTTCGCAAACTTGCGCAAGAAATTTTTTGTTCTGCGCACGTCAAATGAGTTAGGCTACAATATACATGTAATGTGTTAATAATATACGGATATATAACGTGTTAAAAGTCTAGTTGAAATTTGAAATCAGCAGTTGCGTTAGACGCTAACTAGCTACAAATTCAAAGGGATCTTGCAAATTAATTAAATAGTATCCAAGGAAATAAAAACGCGTAAACATACCTCGATGAACAGAAGATAATGATAGTATCCACCAAATAGCTCTAAAGAAAATATAGGACCTATACTTTTCAATATTCCTCAAAAGTACTAATACGCATTCGCCAGATTGGTTTTACAGCCAACGCAGAAAGTAAGACTGGACCCCTGTATACTTCCTGTCAGGAGAAATTGTTTAGAAAACTACCCTCGTGGTCTTGCTAAGAGGACATGCTGCTTTTAAGATATGTTTTTTGACAATCTGTGCACTAAGAAAATTGAATTTTGTCCACCTAGATTGCGAAAATGACACACTGCCGTTGTGGTAAAAAGGATATTTTGGGGATTCCTTGTTTGACGATATATCTCGTCGAGACAAAACTGCCTAATTACACCAAGAAATGAAGATACAAGTAGAAAAAACAAATTGTCCTTTTCCCAGAACTGGAGAGAGTTTGGAACAGGTTTTAGCACCAGAGGCTGGCCACTACAGGTCAGTTCTCGACGCGAAGATAAACCACCAGGAGGGTTAAGACAAATAATATCTCGTTGCTTGGGTGTTATGAAGCAAGGACCATGTTTGACCAAGCACAAGGCAGACAACGTGAAGTAAATAAAATATCTGTTTTTCAATGAATCAACATATCGTCAAAAGGACCATTCCTTTTCAAATATGTACTTTGAGTTAAACAGCCAGGTTCGGTCTAATGATCATTTCTAGTACCGAATATTGCATTGGATTGTTGAATGCCGAAGCATTCAATTTCGCCCGCTGTTGCCGCAATCCGAGTGCTGGGGAAGAAAAAGATCTCTCGACCGGTGTGAATACGTTATTGTAAATCAAGTGCTTCGTTGATTTTCAATTAACGGCACAATTATTTTACTCTGGCGTTGTTTGCTTAGTGCGTAGAGGACAGATCAAACTAAACTGTGCCAAACATTTTCAGTTGGAGGATGTTCTTTTAGATAAATTTTTATGTACTACTTTTCGGCATAATCAAAGTATTCAATATTTGTATTAACGTAAGTCCCATTTGTAAATTGGGCCGCGGTAGCCCGGTTAGAAGAGTAACGGATTAACAACCGGAGGGTTGCGAGTTCGAATTCAACCCAATACCGTCGTGTACAAAGGAGGCTGGTGCACGTTAAATCTGTCGTGGCCTCAAATGGGAAAAATAAACATCGAACAACAAACGAAAAAGACAAGTTTGGAGAGAGGTGTACCAGCTCAGGTGTTGATCCGACCATGGTTCAAAATGAGTTGTTATTGCTCGGATCTTTCCCTTCGGGATTGATCCCGGACCGTCGCTAATAACCCGTTGTGTTACTCCAGTGCGACCTTAATTCAACTACCTATTGAATTGAAGAGCTTCGGCAACATAATGACCTGTCAAATTTTTCGAAGTACAATTTTCAAGTGTTACAGAATTCCAAAATTATAACAGCATATCACTATACAAGGTTTTGAGTATTAAGCACTCATTCAAACAGAAATTCTTTTAATCCTTTTCAATATTCGTCATCCGGCCGTGATTCAAAACTACGAGGTGTTGTCCTTAGAGCTTTCCCTTGGGGATTGATCTAGGACCGTCGGTAATAGTCCGTTGTGTTGCTCCTCCCCAGTTCGACGTAAATTCAAATACCGACCGATTCTGTGCGTTAACTTTCCGTTCAATTTCTCGTTGCACCATTAAAATTCATTACGCACTGCAACCTATACGATGTTGTCTCCTAGGGAGTATTGGCAGAGTGAAATCAGAGGACACTTCCACAGCACTTTAGAGCAGCACTTATAACGTAGACATCAAGGCTTAAATGTGAAGGGCAGTTATAAGTAAATAAGGATAATTTATTTACAATCAATTTCGTTAAGTGGAATGAAACGTAAACAAAGGCTAATGGGATGGGTGATATACTTCTCTTGCAAGCTCTTTTGTATATAACAAAGATTCATGGCAATAGAGTCATAGAGTTTACAGATACACACCAAATGGACTTCAGATTATACACATATAATCTCATATTTTAAGTATAATATTAACATAAGCTAGTTGTATATCATACAAAAGCTAAGGCTACACTTTATTGTATGCTATAAATGCTTATTGATATTCCCGTAAGCCTAGTAATACCTGAAATAAGGTCTTCTGTATTTAAAGGTTCAGGACAATAAGGCTATAGAGTTTACAGATATATAGTGAATAATAGACGTTCAGATTCTACTGATATTCTCGTAAAACGAATTAAAATAAGGTTTCTTGTACGTAAAGGTTCAGAACAATAGGGCCATAGAGTTTACAGATGCATACTAAATAATGGACTTTCAGATTCTACTGATATTCTCGAAAGAACTCAAATAAGGTTTCTTATACTTAAAGGTTCGGGACAATAGGGTCATAGAGTTTACAGATATATGCTAAGTAATGATTTCCATATTCTACATATAATATAATTTAAATGTTATATTAACGTATGTTAGTTGTGTAACATATTTTAACGAAAGCTAAGGTCACACATTATTTTATACGGCAAATGCTTATTGAATTGATACTCGTAAAAACGATCTCAAATAAACTTCTTTGTATGTAACAAAGTTTCGGACAAAGAGCTCAAAGAGTTTATAGATATATAAACAATAAAGGACTCTGATATTCTGCATATAATCTAATTTGACACATTTTACATAAGCTATGACGATATACTATTTTAGACATAAAATTTTATTGATATTATTGTGAAACGATCTCAATTATCTTTTTAGTAAGAGATTGCTAAAAATCTTTTTTTGTTTAACCCTCCAAGGGGTTTTGACGAGATATCTCTTCCATATAAAGATCTGAATGATTTTGCTAATGATGAGATATCTCGTCATCAAGTTATTGCCAATTGTTTGATGATGGCGAGATCGTTTCAGTTTATTATGATGATAAGATAGAGGGTCAGTTTTCTTTTTTTTATCACGAGATATCTCGTCCATCAAGATCTAACAAATTTTGCTAATGACGAGATATCTCGTCGCCAAGATATTGCAGATTTTCGATGATGACGAGATCAAGATCTGGTCAGTTTTCTTCTAATGACGAGGCATCTTGTCCATCAAGATCTGCTAATAATAATGACGAGATACCTCGTCGAGACAACCACCAGGATGGTTAATGACTTAAACCCTGTTAGTAGAATAGAAACTATTTTGTCGGTTAATATTTCTACATTATAATACTTATATAATTTCAATACCTTTATAGCTTAACTACTTGATTAGTGATTCCAAAATGAAAATACAGTTAAAATCTTAACGTAAGATCGGATAACGCTAAGATCTTAAAATAGACTTATTCCGTTAGTACTAGTAAGCAATATATACTGCGGAATTATACTACCACAAGATGTCCACGTGAAATCACTCGATCGAAACCATTTGTGATTAAAGCCACTGTCAAGGTCTGAGCACTGATTAGAAATACCTTTGAAGGCCATTTACTCTCTTGGTGATTGCAGCTTCAACCGCGACTGTCATTCACTTAGTGCATTATGCTTTATTTCACTCAATTACGCTATCTAGCCTACGTAAATGGGTATCACTCATTTCAAGGAGATTGCATCTAGCTCGGATGGAATCCTTGACCTGCTTAAAGGACAGAGCAGTGCTTATGGATGACCAGAGCAGCGGCAGTAAATGAGACATTGCGCTTCCCTATTTCTATCCTTGAACACGTTCAGGGCGCATTTGACTTCAAAAGAGCTTTAAGATTTCGGTTAAGGCTTATGAATCCCCTCACTTCGTTGGGGCCGCGGTAGCCCAGCTGGAAGAGCAAAGGATTAGGGATGCGAGTTCGAAACTAGGTCCAGCCAAAGACCGCCGTGTACATGGGGACTGGTGCACGTTAAATATGTCGTGGACTCAAAGGTCCTCACGTTGGTGTGGATGTTCGGAGAGTGGTGTTGACCTCGTCATCTGACCGTGGTTCAAAATTACGAGGCGTTGTCCTTGAATCTTTCGGGCAGCGGTAGCCCGGTTGGAAAAGTAACGGACTAGCAACCGGAGGGTTTCAAGTTCGAATCCAACCAAAGACTGTCGTGTACAAATGGGGCTGGTGCACATTAAGTCTGCCGTCAAACGTCCTCATGTTGGTGTGATGTGGAAATTTGGAGAGTGGAGTGCCAGCTCATGTGTTGCCTCGTCATCTGACCGCGGTTCAAAATTACATGGTGTTGTCCTCGGATCTTTCCCTTTGGGATTGATCCCGGACCGTCACCAATAGCCCGTGTGTTGCTCCAGTGCGACGTCAATTAATTACCTACCCCACACTTCGTTATTTTGTTCTCTTTTGTAGTTTTTGGGATGTTGCTTTGTAACGTACCGGAGAATGTCATTCACTTAGTGCATTATGCTTTGTTTCACTCAAATACATTATCCAGCCTAAGTAAATGGGCATCACTCATTTCAAGGATATTGGATGGAGCTCGGATTGAATCCCTTGTCTTTCTGAAAAGACATGCAGTGCTTATCAAGTTAATTTTGAACAAAGTGAATATCAAAATTAAAAAAGAAAAACGGAAACATAATAAAGTACTATCATGAGTTAAACTATCTTTTAAGGTTATTATTAAACCGAATTTTTCTATACAATCGATCCTATAATAGGGATTTTTAGTCTAAATATAAGCAAACAACCGGTGGAGAAAATATACCTCCGGTTTACAACTGATTTGATTTACCACCGTTTTGGCTATGTTTGGATTTAATTTTTAATATGCATTCTATGAACTGCATGTTGAATTTGAAATTGAGTCACCTGCGAAGCTTTTCTTAATCCTCCGACCTCTCGACGAGCAGTTCTATAGAAGTCTGAAGAGATTAAATAAGGTTTAAAAACGCTGTCAAATGACAATTTCTCAGAGGAAATATAAAATTAGAGTGAGAAATGGTAACCTTGTTATGTGAACAGCATCATGTGACCAAAACTAGTAATAACATGACCCTTAGACTACTTTCATCTGCTGGTGGAAACGAGCATTTATCATCTGATTGGTCCACTCGCCATAGTAGAGTTTGGTGATTTCACCATTTTTGTCGCCACTCTATAGAAATGTGCGTTCACACATCGACCCTAACATAAGATGTTATATCTCCAAACGAGGCGGTAAGTTGATAAATCGGCCACCCAAGTCCATTTTTCATAAAGCAGTCACCTGACTACTAGTCAACATGTTGGTTGCGCTTTTTGAGACTTGTCCCAATAGCAATGCTTAGTCTACTTATATTTCACGTCTATGCTCATGAACGAAATCATGAAATTCCATTCGAATAACGTAACAAGTTACGAAAGAGGTTATCAAAACACTGGCGTCATCTACATTCAGTTTCTCAGAAAACCCTCTCCTTTGTTTCGAAGTTAGAAATCATCTATATATATATAAAGCAGAGTTGGCGTCTATTTGTTCTCTATACAAATAAATCTACACCGTTTAACCAATCCACATCAAATCTGGCGCCACTCCTTTAGAACCCTGCGGGTATCTAAGCTACATATCAGCACTCGTTCAATTTGTCCTAGGTGTGCAAAAGAAACTGAAACAATTCGAAATCCTCATAGGAATAACATTGAGTATCTTTACCATCACAGTTTGACTAATTAATATCAAATTTGGTACACTCATTCTTTAGCGGGAAACATAGATTAGATTATTACCCCTGTTCTCTTTGTCCTGGGTCTGTAGAGGGGCTAGAAACAATTTGAAATCCTCATAGGAATAACATAGAGAAATATTACGATGAATTACAAACAATTCAACCCGAGCAACGTCGGTTAATTCGGCTAGTACTTGATATAAAAGAACCTTTCTAACCGATACCGCTTCTTCGAGAACTTTAAATCTATTTTTGAATATTCCTTTCTCGTCCAATACGAACCTCACAAGCGATCGCAAACTTTAAAAAACGATGACAATAATTCATGCAAATTACGTAAAGGCTCCACCCGCTTCACGAACGCGTGCCTGCAGCTGCAAAAATAAGAACGTCGCATTTTAATACAGAACACTTGGACGAAAGAGTCAGAAATTAATAAACCAACCACGATCTCTACACTGCCGAAGTTATAAAAGGAAAATCGGAACAAAAAGCCAAAAAAGATTTACGCCATCTCATGCTCCGAGATTTATTTTCACTCTATCACCCATTGCAATAAATTTTGTACACTCCCGTTGTACTGCTGAGGATAAACATTCTCAAAGCAATTTCCCATTAGAGATATCCGAGAGTATCCGGTGACAAAGGGCTCTCAATTAACGCAATGTCAGGACACAGAGAAACAAATGGAGGTCTCGCACCTGGTAATGTCAGAAATGAAATACGCGATCCTTCCAAATTCCGTACTTGCGAAATGTCCGTTGGGAATGGAGTTTAATCTAGGCTTGGAAGGGAGTAATGCGGTTAATGCCTCCGAACCGGATGGGTTTTGGTTTGATTATGATTTGGATTCGCAAACATTCGATCGCGAGAGTTAAGTGAGCGAAGAGAGTATCAGCAGCTGCGATGATTTCCCCAACAAGCTTACCTAATCACCGGGACAAACGTTATGAGCTGTCTCTATCAGTCTCGATTGATTCATAAACGAAAGGCGGGTTCCAGTCCACGCTTCCACTATCAAACGGTTCTTTTTCAGGGGAATCGTATCTACTGTAAATGATAGATTATATTTGATAGCATTATCTTTGATGACTAACAACCTTATACTATGTATCAAGTATCTACTCTTTCAAATGGTAATTTTTGAAAATAGATACTTCATAAAGAATATAAGGACCAAAACCCTACGAATGGTATGGGTTTTGGTTTGATTATGATTTGGATTCGCAAGCTTTGATCGCAAGAGTTAAGTGAGAGAAGTGAGTAACAGCAGCTGAAATTATTTTCCCAACAAGCTTACCTTATCACCGGGACAAACGTTGTGAGCTGTCTATCAGTCTCGATTGATTCATTAATGAAAGGCGAGTTCCTGTTCTCGCTTACACTATCAAACAGTTCTTTCAGGGGAATCTACCGTAAATGACAGATTATATTTTAATAGCTGTATCTTGGGTGACTGACAACCTTATATTCTGAATCAAGTATCTACTATCAAATCGTAATTTGAAAGTAGATACTTGATACATAGTATAAAGACCAAAACCCTACGAACTGTATGGGGTTTGATTATGATTTGGATTTGTAAACATTCGATCGCGAGAATTAAGTGAGCGAAGCAGCTGCTATGATTTCCCCAACAAGCTTACCTAATCACCGGGGCAAACGTTATGAGTTGTCTCTATAAGTCTCTATTGATTCATAAACGAAAGGTTCCAGTCCACGCTTCCACTATCAAACGCGTTTTTTTCAGGGGAATCGTACCTACTGTTAATGATAGATTATATTTGATAGCATGATCTTTGATGACTGACAACCTTGTACTATGTATCTAGTATCAACTTTCAAATGGTAATTTTTCTGAGGTTGGTTGGTTTAGGGTTTTTATGGTGCAGGGGCCATATTTGACCAATTTTGATTTGATTATGATTTGGAATCGCAAAATTTACAATCAAACTTTGTTTCAAGTCAAGGTATAGCGCAATATATATTACAGGGAGACAACACATCGTTTTTGTCTAGTATGAGAATCTCATATTCTAGGACAAAAAATATTTAAAATTACCGTCCTGTATTTCAAAATGCAGTAATCAAGGTTAAATTAATTTTATTTAATATGTAATCATATGGCATACAGTTTTATACGTATTTATCAAGTGAAACATCAATTATATCCAGTTGATACTAAAGACAACCCTTCAAATATATGTGTCTGCGCTATTCATATCTGCATCACCATGCCATTTAAAGCAGTAAGCATATCACAAGTAATTTGAGTATGTGTAACTAGCATTAGCATGTCACTAGAAATAGTATTTTTACTGCTAGTATTTTTTTATTACGCAAGGGACTTTAGTTTTATCTCAAGTAGTTTTAGTACTTATTATCTTCTCGCAGTTCTTCCGTAAATAAAACACAAAAATAAAGTAAAAATCTACATCGGAAACTAATATGGTACCCATCAAAATTGTGGTGCAGCTTTGATATGAAGACTTGTGGAAACGCGTTTGGGCGAGATTTTCGTAGCTAGTTGGGACAGGCAAAGGCAATCCCGCTTTATTAGGATTATGGCAACATCCCGATTATTTGATTCCTTATTTTTATTTTTGTAAATCATTACCTTTTTTATTTTACTACGCCTAAACAACTCTGGTTTGCTAGAATTTATGTGTCCTTTTTATAACATTCATACTATATAGCATGGTTCCATCAGACTTAAAACTAAGAAATTATTTAGCCCTTATAGGCAAATTTCTATAACGATATTTCAGAAAAAGTAGATTTTTTCATTAAAATAAACCTTGTTGTAAGAATAATCAGTTGAGTGGATATTTTTTCTGTTTTTAAAATTATTTTCGTTAATTTTTTAATTATTTTCCGCTAAGCCTAAAACGGTGTTTTTTCTAAGAAATTCTTCATTGGCGACAAAAAAGCTTTCCAAAAATGCTCCAAAAGCGTTGACACAAAAAAGTCTATATTCAAGCTATTCCAAAAAATTGGTATATTGTTATACCAATTTTGTTCATCGATGGAACAAGTAAATCAAAAAGGAAGTGGATCATGTTGAAAAATATTTTAAATTGTCTACTTTACTGAAATAAAATTATAGAACCCCCTGTACACAATACCACCTTGCACACAATAATACCTTCATGCATTTCAATAGCCATATGCTTCTTTACACTCGAGGTAAGAAACAAAACAATCATTGTACATACATCATGTACATACATACATCGTATTGTTTACTGGCTTTTAATTGAAGTTTGCCGGCAACCCTTAACAGCAAATCTAGTCATCAGCAGAGGGCTGCTGTCAACCATGCGAAATGTATGGCTCGAATCAACTTGATGGGGTTGAAAATACCCTTCAAAATAAAGCTATTTAAGTTTACGAGCCACGTGCTTTTAAAAGATGCCACATAGTGACATTTTAGCGACAATGCTCAAGTGACCTAACTCTGAGCACTTGGATTTTAATGCGTCCCTTGCGATTTGCTTACTGCTTTAAATGGCATGGCGACGCAGATATGAATAGCGCAGACACAGATGTGCCTGTTTATGACGCAGGTTGTGTTAGTCCTCAATGTACAGAAAGCGAGGGTTACTCGAAAGAAATTCGATCGACTTTATTGCGGTATCGTGATATTAGTTTCCGATGTGAATTTTTATTTTAATTTTGCGTTTCATTTGATGAACCCAGAGAAGATAATAAATTGGGAATCTACTTGCGATGGTGCTACAGGTCACTTGCGAAATAAAATTATTGCAATAAATACTGTTTTCTAGTTACAAAACCTAGTTGCAATACTAGTTGCAAATACTAGTTGCAAATACTAGTTGCAGTACTAATTTGAAATACTAGTCATAAATACTAGTTGCAATGCTAGTTAGAAAATCTAATTTCAATAATAGTATAAAATACTAATTTCAATAATATAAAATGCTAATTTCAGTAATATAAAATGCTAATTTCAAAATACTAGTTTATAAATATTAGTCGCAATACTAGTTAGAAATACTAATTTCAATAGTAGTTTCAAATACCAGTTGCAAATACTGAAGTTACTTGCGATTAGCTTACTGCTTTAATGGCCATGGAGATATGAATAGCGCAGGCACAGATGTGCCGGTTTATGACGCAGATTGTTATTAGACCTCAATCTACAGAAGGTAGGTAGGTATTTTAATTAACGTCGGTAATTTTGAACCACGTCAGATGGCGAGATCACACCTGAGCTGCACCCCACTCTCCAAACTTCCACACTACGCCAACGTGAATACATTCGAGGCCACGACAGATTTAACGTTACCAGCCCCCTTTGCACACGATGGTCTTTGGTTGGATTCGAACTCGCAACCCTCCGATTGCTAGTCCTTTACTTTTTCAACCGGGCTACCGCGACCCCTCAATATACAGAAAGCGAGGGTAACTGAAAAGAAATAGAATTGACTTTATCTCGGTATGCTATTAGTTTCCGATGTAGATTTTAGTTTTGTATTTCATTAGATGAAACACTCAAGAGAAGATAATAAATTCTAAAGCTACTTGTGACTATACTGAAGTCACTGCAAAATAAAATAGTAGCTGTAATAAATACTATTTTCTAGTTACAAGTACTAGTTGCAATACTAGTTACAAATATTAGTTGGCTGCGAAGTTAGTGAATGCAAGTGCAGTATCTTTCGCCAAATTTCACCAAGTTGTCTTACCAGAAATGTTAACCATTACTATTTAGCTTCGAATTGGCGACAGAAAATTGAAATCACGCCAACGCTGCCCAATGTTATTTAGAATTTGACTCACTACTTGATCTTATGGTGTGATTATTGTTGTTATTACCCTCTAACATAAACAAATGCTGAACTAAGATACTTCGAGGAAATTAGTAGTATCCCTCGATGCAAAATTAGTAGAATCTCTGCAAAAGTATGCTCTACGTCAGTGGTTCTTAATCTTTTTAGTGATTGGCCCGCTTGAATCTAAAAATAAGTTCTCGCACCCCCTTGAAAAATGTGTTTCTATTTATTTAGAAAATTACTTCAATTGCAAGATAATTTATTTATTGAAAAATAAACACACGTATTTACATACATACAAAACAATATCTCAATTTTTAGTGGGTACGTTATTGTTGTTTATTCCTAATAATACTTTTGGAGCGAGGCTCCTTTATTGAAAGAGCCATGCGTAAGTTATCACTTGCATTTAAGCCATTTCTGGCTTTTGTTTTTATGTTCAAGACTGACGAAAGTCCCATTTCACACAAGTAGGTGGTGGGAAATGGTAAAAGTGTCTGCAATGCTGCTTTTTCCAGCTGTGTCTAAGGTTCTAACTGTGTCCACCAGAATTGTTCTAAGTCCAGTTTGTCAAATTCCATTTGAATACTTGCATTGGCTCGTATTTCAATAAGATCGTCTTTTATTAAATCGCTGTCTTCTATCGAAACTTCTCTCGTACTCTTGAAAATGCTTTCTCGCACCCCTAGGGGTGCACACATCCTAAGTTAACCACTGCTCTACGTTCACAATGGCGATATAAAAGACTAATTCATTTTGTTAGAAACATAAAACAATTTCTAACCACTTCTATTTAGCTTTGTCTTGGCAACGAAAAAGTTGAAATCTCGCCAAGGCCGCAATGTTAACTATAATTGACTCACTGTTTGATCGTATGGCCATGATTATTCGTTTTATTACCCTTTAACACAAACAAATGATGAATTGTAATACTTAGAGAAAATTAGTAGTATCCCTCAAAGCAAAATTAGTAGTATCTCTGCAAAAGTCTGCTCTACGTTCACAATGCTTCTTAAAAGACGGATCAATTTGTGTTAAAAACGGTAATAGGTAGGTATAGTTGAATTAACATCGCAGTGGGTTATTGGTTACGGTCCGGGATCAGACATAATAAGGGAAAGTTCCGAGGACACCTCGTAATTTTGAATCATGGTCAAATGACGAGGTCAGCACCTGAGCTGACCCCCCACTCTCCAAAGGTCATGACAGCTTTAACGTGCGCCATCCCCCAAGTATAAGACGTCTTTTGTTGGATAGAGTTTCGAACTCGTAACCCTTCGTTTGCTAATCCGCTACTCTTCCAACCGAGCTACCGCGGCCCCTGTGTTAGAAACGTAAAATAACTTAATTTATTGCGATAATCATTTTCAGACTCTCAGTTATATTTTAACCGAACGACTCAATTCTGCCATATGAAAGAATTTATTAGAGCCAGTTGGATTTTCTTTTAAGAAATTCACAAAACACACAACTATTACCATTCTAAAAACACACAACTATTACCATTCTAAAAAACACACAGCTATTACCATTCTAAAAAAACACAGCTATTACCATTCTATAAAAACTCACCACTATTACCATTCTAAAAACACACAACTGTTAACATTCTAAAAAACACAACTATTACAATTCTAAAAAAACACAACTATTACAATTCTAAAAAAACACATAGCTATTACCATTCTAAAAACACACAACTATTACCATTCTAAAAACACACAACTGTTACCATTCTAAAAACACACCACTATTACCATTCTAAAAAACACAACTATTTTATAATTCTAAAAGCATAGAAATAAACCTACTTTACCTTTGCTATAGATCAATAAATTCAAAACATCCTTTATTGCGTTAATGTTGCTTCTCTTTTATTTCGAAAAGAAAAAGTGTTTCTGCGGGTCCCAAGATGTTCTGGAATGATGGAACAAGTATGAAAATGTCCCTTAATTGCATTTCCTCACACCGCTTAGAACAAAAAGCTAGACAAAGAATAAATCCCTCCAGCAAGGAAGAATTGAAATCTCAGAAGTCTTTTCAAAAATTGCTTCTAACCAGTTTTTAAACTTTGTTTTCTTTCAGAAGGTAAAGTTTTAGTTAAAATAAATATAATGTTTCGTAAACTGAGAATTTCTCAGAAATTGTTGCAATATAGTACTTTTTTAATTTCTATTAACTTTTTAAAGAAAAATCATATCAAGTTTTAACTCTATTTTTATATATTTTCATCAAACTTCACAGCCTTTACTTCTTTCTTTGATATTTCATTAGCATTCTTTTTTGAAGTCTTAAGTGGATGACAGCTGTACTACTTAAACATCTAATAGTTTCTCTAGAAAAAATCACTACAGAATAAATCAGTTTTATTTTAAGCAAAATATATCTTGGTTGTACGTATACACTAGAAGACTCAACTTTGACGTTCAAAATTCAGTTTTTTAGAATAGGTCATTTGTTTGTACTTAAAATCATTTCTATGTGAAAAAATCAGATTATGCTAAATCAGATATAATTAGCTAATTAATATGTTTTTCAACAGTGATATCTTAAATTCTAATGTGTTCAGAAAGACAATTTCTTTTGTAAATTATTCCTAATATTATTCATCATGTTTTGACCCTCCAAGTTGCTAGAGGGAATAGATTTTTTCAAGTTTTTCCCCAAGGAAGTATAAAAAATCAAGATGTTTTCAGGAATTTTAACATTTAAAAATCAACTAAAAATTCATATCTTAACTAATAACTGACTGAGGGTCAAAACATCCACTGTGTTATATAGATCATAATGACATAAAATAATTATAATAGATCAATTCTTAGTTGAGTTATCACTGTTTGAACAAAGCATCATATTGCAAAAACACAGTTCTTCAGAAATTGAGTTTAAAGTTTTGGAAACATTTGTTCATGGTGACAGTACCTGACGAAAGCCCTTGTAACTAGAAAAATATTTTGAATATTTACAGGATCTTGGTATCGTTTGAAAGCTAAGGGGTTGGAAAATATATTTTGAAGCAATAAAAATTATCGATATTCTAGTAGATTTTCGTGATTCCTAGTATATGTTTATCTAGTTACTATAGTTTATACTACTTCTAGTATTTCCTTAATAATTTTAAATTCATTTGAAATCATTACATTTATATTTCAAATTGTTCGTTTCAGTCGATAAGTAATTGAATTTATTTTATGTTAACTTTTCATCCAAATGAAACATCGTTTCTGACGTCAGGAATGAATAAACAATCCGAAACCCTTCAATCATAAACTTAATTGCTATTCCACAAACACGTACTATACAAAGCAAGACCAAAACAACATAAATAATTTGTCGTAACAAAAGAAACTCATGAAGTAACTAAAATCAGCTTTCTTTAATTACTTCCATACATAATCTACCAAGGCCAAACTAAAGGTATAGCTCAAACCTACCCCTTTTATAAATAAATTTTCATCTGCTTTAATCGATGAGTAAAAATCAATTCTACTTATTACTAGAATAAAACAGTGGCCTTGGAAGTCAGGATTGATGAAACTGTCCAAAGCTCTTCCTTCATACACAATTATTCTTCCACAAACACATGACTTTCCGAACAAGAAAAAACAAAACAATAATTCACTAATACAAAAAAAATTGTGAAATAACTGGTACATCTTTGATATAAAGATTTGTTTGTGGCAACGCTTTTGGCCTGATTTTTATGTCGCCATGGATGAATTTCTTAGAACAAACACCGTTTTAGGCTCAGCGGAAAATAATTTAAAATGAACGAAAATAATTTTAAAAATAGAAAAATTCAAGGTATAAGCGATTAGCACCCTCTCATTTCCTAAAATTGCCCTACCATAAGAAAAATTAAACTTCAAATTTTGCAAAGGAACCACCCTGAAACTTATCTACTAAATACAGAAGGCATGGTAAAATAAAAAAAAAGATGATTTACAAAAATTAATGAGATTCAAATAAAAAAAGCAAGAAAGGATACAACCCGATGCGACTGCACTGTGCCGTGCTTAAAATCCAAGCTGAAAGTTTCGATTTAAATTTACAGATAACGTAAAAGAATTGGGGTAAAAAGCTTCAAAAGGACCAATGAAATCAAAGGTCGTTATAACGGAAAAATCGGGGGAACAATTAAAAGGACCAATGAAATCAAAGGACAAAACGAAAATGAAAAGAACACTCCAAAATATTCAAGAACGAAAAACTGCCGGAAATGCAATTTTTAACTTCGCAGGGTTGCCATAATCCTAATAAAGTAGGGTTGCCCTTGCCTTCCATAACTAACTCGCTACAAAAGCACGCCAAAAGTGTAGCCACAAAAAAGTCTTTATATCAAAACTGTACCGAATAGCCTAATAGATTAAACTTCTGTGAAATACTTCTATCATTTACCAAAACCAAATAAAAGAATTGCGTTAATCAAATGTACTGCGATTATAAATAAATTCTACATTAACTTTAGTCAATAAGTAAATAATCACTTACTAAACGTATAAAACAGTGGCCTTGGAAATAAGGGATGGTGAAAGTAATCCGAAAATCTTTCCTGATTATTCTTCCAAACACATGCCATGCAAAACAAGACCAAAACAAAAGAATTGCTAATTCCCCGTCATAATAATAAAAACTCAAAATAACCTAAATAAGTCAAACTGACTATATAGATTAATCTCAAAATCCTCCAGATCAAGTCAAAAACTACATTACTCAATCTCACGGCGAATAAAAATAAATTTTACGTCTACTTCAGACGGTTTGTAAATATAACTTCCGCTCACTATGTGAATAAGATAGTTGCCTTGGAAGTCAGAATTGGTGAAAGCTATCCGAAACTACATATTTCCCCATAAACTTAATTATTCTTCCTCAAGCACATGTCTAGAAAGACTAGACGAAACCGAGAACACTTATAAGTTTCCCATGCTATAAACTTATGATGACATAACTTAATAAGTTATATAGTTGATCAAAACAAAACAAATAAGTTACTCAATCTTATAGGAATAAATTTTACATCTACTTCCATCGATAAGTAACTATCACTTTGCAACAGTGGCCATGGATGTCAGGATTGATGAAAGTTATCCAAAACTATTTCTATATAAACGTGATTATTCTTCCACACACACGCATGTCCAAAATCAAACCGAAAAAATTACATTTTCTTCGGTTTGTTTCTTGAGTTTTGAGTAAACTTATGACGTAACTTAAAAAGTTATATAGTCGATGAAGACAAAACAAAAAAACATGACTTACTCAATCTTGCGCAAATAAATTTTACATCTGCTTCAATGGATAAGTGAATATCACTTCCACTTACACGAATGAAACAGTGGCCATGGAAGTCAGGATTGATGAAAGCTATCTCTCCGATACCATGTCCTCATAAACTTGATTATTCTTCCACAAACATGTCCGAAACCAAACCGAAAAATTTATCAATTTCTCACTCTGATGATTTCTCACTCACTAATGATGACAACTTAATAAGTTACAAAGTTGATCAAGACAAAACGAAAAAAGGCATCACTCAATCTTATGCGAATAAATTTTACATCTGCTTCCATCGATAAGTAAATATTAATTTCACTCACTACGTGATTGAAACAGTGGCCATGGAATTCAGAATTGATGAAAAGTTATCCGAATTTTTTCCCTCAAACTTGATTATTATTATACAAACGTATGTCCAAAACCAAACAAAAAAAATTATCAATTTCCCACACAATAAACTTATGACAGCATTTTCGTCGATCAAGACAAAACAAAAAAATATATTGCTCAATCTCTCGGAAATAAATTTTACATCTGCTCCAATCGATAAGTAAATATCACTTCCACTTACAACGTGAATACAACAGTGGCCATGGAAGTCAGGATTGATGAAAGTAATCCGAAACTTTCCTCATGAACTTTATTATTCTTTCACAAACGCATGTCCAAAACCAATCCCACACAATAAACTTATGATGTAATAAGTTATATAGTCGATCAAGATAAACAAAAAATTACATTACTGAATATCTAGCAGAAATAAATTTTACACTGCTTCAATCGATAAGTAAATATCACTTCCACTTACTACACGAATGAAACAGTGGCTATGGAAGTCAGGGTTGGTTGGTTTTGGGGTTTTATGGCGTAAGGGCCATATTTGGCCATGCTGCGCCAGACACGACATACAATATCAAGTAATAGACAGACACACAATGAAAGCTTTACTGACACAGAAGAGAGAAATACACCCAGGGAGGAATGCACCTGACAGGAATCGAACCTGAGCCGCCTACAACTCGATATGGTAGTCAGGAGTGATGAAAGTTATCCGAAACCCCTTTCCCTCATAAACTTTATTATTCTTCCACAAACGCATGTCCCACACAATAAACTTATGACGTAATAAATTATATAGTCGATCAAGACAAAACAAAAAATTGCATTACTCAATCCAGTAGAAATCAATCTTACATTTGCTTCAATCGATAAGTAAATATCACTTCCACTTACTACGCGAATGAAGCAGTAGCTATGGAAGTCAGGATTGATGAAAGCTATCCGAAACTCTTTCCTCATAAACTTGATTATTCTTCCACAAACACACGCCATACAAGAATCGAGGAAAAGAATCAATCCCCAACAACAACAAGCGAAATCTCAGATGTTACTTTCGTCGCCGAGTCGTTTCAGGAACCGCTTCTAACCACAGTTTGGCAGAAATTGCATTAGACACGCTGTCGCCAATTGTCATTGTTTCGGGAATACCTCGGGGAATCAAGTGTGGGAAAGGGATTACGGACAAATCAAAATCGCATCATACAATAAGACTAGGGGTGGATGGAGTAGCAATTAATATCAAAATGAAATTTGGAACGTGATATCCTCACCGTGATCTTGTTATGTGTTCGACAAACGTGACCTTTTATCATCAGGAATGTTTTTTCGAGGGGATATTTAGATTTAATTTTCTGTTTCTTTATTATGTAATGTGAGAATTCTCTGGAATTGGATTTTCTCGGTAAAATACATAAATTTCGGGCAAATGCTTTCTATTATTTATTGGTATGAGGATTCGGGATGTCCTTAAGGTTACCCAGAGAATCAAATCATCAAAAAATCTATTTTGGGATACTTTGTGTCTAATTAAGTTGAGTTCTTGATCCCTTAAAATGATATACCTTTATTTGTAACTATTCGGAAAGTACTTTAAAAATACTTTTAAAAGATGTAAACATTCCAATATCTATTTGGATTCTTTACATTCCTTTTAACCCTCCTAGTGATTGTCTTGAGATATCTCGTCATTAGCAAAACCATTAGTAGATCTTGATGGACGAAATATCTCGTCATTAGAAAAAAACTGATCAGATCTTGATCTCGTCATCATTAAAAAATTGGCAACATCTGATGACCATATATCTCGTTATTAGGAAATGTGGTCAAGTCTTGGTGGACGAGATATCTCGTCGAAACCACTTGGACGGTTAATTGCTGATTTCGTAAAAGAGGCTCTTTTCACTTTTATTTGTAGCTGTTCAGAAAGTATCAAAAAATATTTTAAAGATGTAAATATTCCCATGCTCATGGCCTTTCAAAATTCCCTTAATATACTTGGTTTCTCAAAAGTAACTTTTCGCTTTTATTTGTAGCAGTACCTCAGAAAGAATATTTTAAAAAATATTTTAAAGATTTTTTTCACTCCCATTTGAAGCCTCTTAAATGCCCTGAAATGTCGGATTTCTCAAAAGTAACTTTTTTACTTTTATTTGTAGCTGTACAGAAAGCATTTTTTTTTAAATATTTTAAAGATGTAAGCATTCCCATTTTAATGCTTTTAAATGCCCTGAAATGGCCGATTTCTCAAAAGTGACTCTTGCTTTTATTGTAGCTGTACAGAAGGTATTTTTTATATTTTAAAGATGTAAGCATATTCCTATCTGAGCCTTTTAAATTCCCTTTAATGTCGGATTTCTGGAAAGTTACTTTTTACTTTTATTTGTAGCTGTATTGAAATTTTTAAAAAATATTTTTAAGATGTAAGCATTTTCATCTGGTACCTTTAAATTCCCCTTAAATGTCTAATTTGTCAAAAGTTACTTTTTACTTTCATTTGAAACTGTTCAGAAAGTATTTAAAAAATATTTTAGACTCAAGTATTCCCATCTAGAGCATTTTAAATGCCCTTTAATTGCTGATTTCTCAAACGTGACGTTTATACTTTCCATTGTAGCTGAACGCACAGAGTATTTTAATAATATCTTAAAGATGTAAGTATTCCCATTTGGGTGACTTGTAAATGAAACGCGGTATTTCAAATGGTAATTTCAACCTATAACCCCTTCTTAACTACGCCTCTACATGACGTCGCTTGGCTTGTTTTTCGTATATAAGCACTTCGGCAATAAAAATTTCGATTTAATATATGATAGTTGATTGATCAGCATCAATTAATTTAAACGCTAGAAATTAGCAAAAATTATAATATATTTTGTAGGGTGACGCCGAATTTTAGTTATTAGTTTACGTGGTGCGATATGTGAGGAAAAGGGTAGAAAATTGCTGCTCTGGACTAGCATCCCATAGGATCCATTGACGTAAGATGTAAGTAGGCTGAGCATCACCAGTAGTCACCTGACTGCTCTCTGAAATTGACTTAGTTGGCCGATTTGGCATCCTATCGCCTTATTTAGCATCAATATAACATCAAACAACATCAACAATCACTATAACATCTAACAGGATAGGTAATGCGCATTTCTGTCGAGTGGCGACAAAATTGGTGAAATCGCCAAAGTCTACTACTATGTCACACGGACGAATCAGATGATGAATCAATGGATGGGCGCCATTGCCCGTCCCGTAGACCAATCAGATGATGAATGTTCGGTTCCACCCAGCAGGCGAAAATAGTCTAAAAGTCACCTTACTACTCGTTTTGGTCACATGATCATGGGCACATTGAAAGGTTATCATTGCTCACTCTACTTTTATATTTCCTCTATGGATCAGCCTTGCTCAACAAAGAACCAATGTTGTGAAGTTTGAAAGGCATTTTCTGTCAATCTAAATATAGGTGACTGTAGTGTTCCTGCTGCGATGCGTGTTTCTTGTACGTATTCTGACATGGCATCAATTGGCTAGTTTTTCGAACGCGATTTCAGTATGTCCCTAATAAAAATTCCAAAGAATAAATTCCGAATTGAAATGATAGTTGATTGGCCAAAGCTAATTAGATTAAACATCAGACGGTGATAAACTGCATTTTAAAGTAACTCCGATGTGTATTGTACGAGAGTAGCAAAAGTACAATCCTCGCATACCGTCTGGTTTGTTTGTTTACACCGAAAATCCCCCTCATATAGACCATAAATTAAACCATAAATCAAATCCAAGGAAAGAAAGCTACAAGCAACAAAACACCAATAGCTTTCAGATTAGCATTAATCCCACCCTGATTTCGCTCCCCCAATTTAATTACACTGAGAAAGCTCTCTGATTCTCGAACCCCGAAACCATCAATTTCAGCTCTTTTATCAAATCAAAGATCAAACTCATGACTGATTCCGCTGAAATGACCAAAGATTGATCTGATTGAATGTAGAGTTTCAATCAATCAAAGATCTCTGAGAATAAAACTGTGAGATCAGGACAAGCTATTGATCAACACTATTTCAATTAGGCTTTCAAGACAGACTTCACAGTTAAGTCAATTTGGGTAGGGGCACTCTATTCTTTGGAAATATCTTTTCTTGAATTTGTCTGAAGAGGCTCTTTCGCAAATTAAAGATGGGTTTGGTGCGTATATTGAATACGTTAAAAATAAGCAAGTTTTCATCCTTTAATAACTTATCCGTACTATCAGATTCATACTATTTCGGCGGGAGATTCATGCATGCGGAAGATTAGATTTATACATGAACAAAAACTTAGCTAATGAGCTAACATATAATTTAATGTTTTATAGAATAAATATTATTCCTACAAAATTTTCATCGATTTAATAGTATAATATATATCATAAATAAATTATCTTATGAACAAATTTTTATTTTATAAAAAAAAATTTATAAACAAATTTTTATTTTATAAACACCCCATTTTTCTCTTATCAACAGCCTTTTATCTTATCAACAAACTTTTATCTTATAAACCCCGTCTCTATCTTAGAAACAAATTTTTATGTTGTAAGCAACGTTTTATCTTATAAACAAATTTTTATCTTATCAAAACCATTTTTTATCTTACAAACAAATATGTATATGACAAACAAATTTAACTTGTATAAACACATTTTTATCTTATAAACTCCATTTTTATCATATAAGCAAAGTTTTATCTTATAAACAAATTTCTATCTTATAAATCAAATAAATATCTTATAAACAAACATATCTTGAAAGTTAAGTGTGTAAAGTAAGTTTAAATCTTAGAAACAAATTTTATTTTATTAGCAGTTTTATTTTATAAATATATATAATAAGATAATATCTTATGAACAAACATATCTTGAAAGTTAAGTGTTAATAAGAAACATGTTATTCCACAGAAGCCACAGTTATTGAGTTCACTTATTGAGAAGTATCCTCCATAATATCAACTACATACTATTTGGCGATTTTATAATAGTGTGAATCCGATATATCGATCAATATTTAGTTTAATGTTTTAATAAAATTTAATTCATATAAAATTTGCTAATTATAATACTGAGTTCTCATAAATAAATTTTTATCTTATAAATAAAATAAATATATTATAAACAGAGTGTTATCTTGAAATTTGAGTATGTTGATAAAATAACATTTGTCATATTTTTTCACTAGTAATAATAGTAATTGTTCACTAATAATAATATTGAACAAATATCTTACAGAAGCAGAGTATTATTTTGAAAATTGAGTTATACTTCACAGAAGCCTTGCAAACAATCATCTATATCACGTTATTTAATATTCAGTAGTTTTATAACAGTTGAAACACAAACATCAAACTAATATTATATTAATAATGTTAAATTTTAATATTATTAATATAATATTGCTAAGCTTAATAAGCTTAATATTTAATTCGAATTGCATTCATATAAAATTGGGTCTAACATAGCTGGGAAGATATAGTTTTAAAAGCACTATTATCTTGAAATTTGGTTTCGTTGACAAGAAAAAAACATTCGGTTTTACACAATCCTCTTAATAACTTGCCCTAAATAATATTAACTACATACTATTCGAGAGAAGTATAACAGTATGAACCAAACACCAAAACTAATATTTAGTTTAATGTAATAAATTCGTATTCACATACAGTTTTTTACTAATACAGCTGCGGAC
This sequence comes from Meta bourneti, assembly GCA_933210815.1. Classification (NCBI taxonomy): domain Eukaryota; kingdom Metazoa; phylum Arthropoda; class Arachnida; order Araneae; family Tetragnathidae; genus Meta; species Meta bourneti. Next base: position 85,203,537 of record OW119934.1, read on the forward strand.
ATATATTTAATAAAATTGCGTTCAGATAAAATCTGTGACTAAAGTAAATGGGTTGGTTTTAGGTTTTATAGTGCAAGGACCATATTTGGCCACTAAAGTAGGTGGGAACACGTGTCTTTAAAAATACTATTATCCTGAAATTTCAGAGGATTCTTTAACTATATGAACAAGCACCAAGATAAATATTTAGTTTATTATTTAAATAAAATTGTTCTCAGAAACATTAAGACTAATGTTTAAATAGTTAAATGAAATTTGTTCACATAAGTTTCACTGTGAGCACTCTTATCTGAAATGCGAGTTCGCTGATAAGAAACATATTCTTCATTCTTCTGGCCCCTTGATAACTTATCCATCAACTTCATCCCTCACTTGTTCTTCACACAAACCCACCTATTGAGGGTATTTGTTTTTGTTATGGCGAAACATTTTGCTTTCGTAAGGAAGCATTGCGTGAGAAATTCGTAAATGGACGTTTGCCGTCCCTCCTTAATCAAAACATGATCAAATCCATCTATTATGAAATTCAATTTTGTTGACAAAAAGCTAATTATCTTTATAATTTTCCCTCACAACATCAACTATATACTATTAGAGAGAATTATAACAAAATGAACCAAACACCAAACTAAAATTTAGTTTAATGTTTTAATAAACAGTTTTCCCATAAATATTACTACTTATAAATCTGGGAACAAGTAATGTTAACAAATAGCTATTAGAGTATTCTTTAACAGATTGATAAAGAAACAAAATAATTTTTTAGTCAATATTTAAACAAAATTGTTCTCCGAAACACTAAGACTAATATTTAATTAAATTTTTAAAAGAAAATTTGTTCACATAAATTTTGCTACTAAAATAGCTGGTAACACTTTTATCTGAAATTTGAGTTCCTTGATAAGAAACATATTCGTCATTCTTTTGACCCCTTGATAACTTATCTTCTAACATCAGCTTCATCCTCGCACTTGTCCTTCACACAAACACGCCTATCGAAGATATTTCTTTTTGTTTTGGCAAAACATTTTGTTTTAATAAAACAGGGAGAGAGCTATTGTTTCCATACAATTGGCTACTTATATAGATATGTTAACAAACTATGTTAACGAATAGCTATTCGACAATTCTACAACAGTATGAACAAGCATAATATTTAAATAAAATTCTGTTCAGATACAATTGTTACTAATATGTGAATCAAACACTAAAATTGTTTATTTATAAATCTGGGAACAAATAATGCTAACATATAGCTATTAGAAAATTCTTTAATAGCTTTTAAAAGTCCAAATAAATATTTATTTTAATACTTAAATAAAAAATTCTAAGACGAATATTTAGTTAAATGCTTAAATGAAATTTGTTTACATAAATTTTGCTACTAATATAGTTGGGAACACTTATCTGGAATGTGAGTTCGTTGATAAGAAACATATTCGTCCTTCTTCTGGTCCCTTGATAACTTATCAACATCAGCTTCATCCTCTCACTTGTCCTTCACACAAACCCGCCTATCGAAGGAATTTGCTTTTGTTTTGGCGAAACATTTTGCTTTCGTAAAGAAAGAAGGAAGCATTGCATGTGTGTGAGAGAAACACTGCAGTATAAAAAGCAGCCAAATAAATATTTAGTTTAATATTTAAATAAAATTGTTCTCAGAAACACAGACTAACATTTAGTCAAATGTTTGAATAAATAAATCTGTTCACATCAAATGTGTTACTAATAGAGCTGGAAGCTCTCTTATCTGAAATGTGAGTTCGTTGATAAGAAACATATTCGTCATTCTTCTGCCCCTTGAAACATCAGCTTCATCCCCTCACTTGTCCTTCACACAAACCCGCCTATCGAAGGGATTTGTTTTTGTTTTGGCTAAACATTTTGCTTTCGTAAGGAAGCATTGCGTGAGAAACTCGTAAGTGGAAGTTTGCCTTGTCCCTCCTTAATCAAAAGCCGTGTTAGGCGGCATGCTCAAGTTTCTTTTGCATCTGACATGATGCCTGCGTTGACATCACGTCATTTTTCACTTGTCAGTGCACTGTCAAGAGCGGGGGAATGATGCCGCGACGATGTTTAAAGTTCTTGGCATGAATACAAAACAAGAGGCGTCGGAAATTTGCATTCCTTGACGTCAGAGTCTCGGGAAGTGTGTGCTGCAAAATGCATAAAATGCTGGATATGATTTTATGCCACACGGATCATGTAATTGCTAAAGTCTTACCATGCTTCTGGGGGAAAACGAACATGATTGGAGGATGTTTTTTTGATTTGAATGTATTTTAATTGTATACTGCTTGAAGAGTTTGAAAGGATGTTGTCATGACTTTACTCTTGAGTGTCGAGAGATTTCAGAGTAGTGTAGTGATGCTTTTACCTCATGACACACCTAGGTAGTAAATAACTTTCTAAAGAATCTTGATTTCTTCAAACTTTAGAAAGATTCTCATGGTACTTTCCTTAGAATCCTTTTAAATCATTCTACTGCTTCTTTCTTTATAATTCCTTTGGAATCCTTGGAACGATTCCATTGGTCCTTTAATTGGAATAGAATCCTTTGGAACGATTTAATTGGCCCATTTTGCCTGATAGAATCCTTTGAAATGATTCTATTACTTCTTTCCTTTTAATACAATCCATTGAAATTAATTTGCTGCTCCTTTTCTTAGAATAGAATCCTTTGGATTCAAATGCTCATTTCCTAAAACATATCCCTTGGAACGATTCTATTGGTCTTTCCTTGAAATAGAATCTCTTGGAAAGATTCTATTGGTTCCTTTCATTGGAGTAGTGTCCTTTGGAAAGATTCTATTGGTCAAGATGGTGAAAATTGGTTGGAAGTCATGCAAGAGTAATACTGCGGGTTGCAAGGTGGAATTATACTGGTGAACCCCTCAGAGGGTTAATAGTGCTAACATCTCTTAGTGCTATTTCAAGCTTTGCAGTTGTACAATTTGACTTATTAGTTAAGTGGAAATCTAAATCTAAACGGCACTTATAAGCTAATACATTTGGCTTAGGGACTAAGCAAAAGGCATGCATAAAACAAATCATTTGGATTGGGTTAAATATTTTTCTGTTTGTATTAACCTTTCGTAGACAGCCAATCTATATAAAAAGCAAAGTTTGCGTCTGTCTGTTCTCTATGCAAATTTACAGCGTTTGACCAATCCACATCAAATTTGGTATACTTATTCTTTAGAACCCTGCGCGAACATAGGCTACATATTACTCCCCGTTCTATTTATCATAAGTGTGCAGAAGGGGCTAAGAGCAATTCAAAATCCCCATAGGAATAGCAGCATTGAGTATTATTACGATTGCGGTACGCAACTTAAAAAATTGTTTCCAAACAATTATGTTTAAATAATTTAAATTCTAATACTTATGTTTGAATTTATTTTTTATTTCTTACCAAAATATCAATAATTGATAAATATTTGACTTATGATATGAAATAATTAAAAACATTTAATTTTGCATAACGTACATTTTGTAAGGAAACTAATCTAATATGAAAAGCGCAAGATAATTGCACGTTGCATTTCTTGGCGGTATGTGTATATTTGGACCAACTTTCCCTTAAAATCATTGATTTACTACATAATGATTTGCAGAATTCCGTTCCATAACAATAAATCAAGCGTACAAAACAAAACCTTTTTATAATAAGACGCAATGTCTTACTTTAAAAAGAGAATAACGCTAAAATGAAGTTATTTTAAAATAAGGCAGTTAACGGGAATATGCATGCAACAAATACTTTGTAATGCAGATTCTTTTTTAATTGTGAGGTAGGTTTCCATTACAATCTACTTAAAATCAGTAAAACTTACTTTTTCAAATTTCAAAATATATTATTGAAATCTGTACTTAATAGTCAAGGAATTGCATCTATCATTCTAAATAGGTAAGTACTAGGGTTGATGCAAAAGTTCGTCCCATTTATGCAGCTAGATGGCATTGCATCGCAAAACCGAAGTATTATCTACTTTATATGTGTCAAGTTTTTATTATTGAAAAAGGAATGTCAGCGAGTACTTGGGGGAAAATTGTGTTATTTGGTTGTGTTTTTTAATTTTTGTTAAGCATTAAAAATGGCAGAAAAAAGGAGCATTTTCGACATGCTTTTTTATTTCCGAAAAATCAAAAATGCTTCGCAGACACAAAAGAAGATATGTGAGGGTGCAGTTGACGATTCTACGTGCCGTAAGTGGTTCAGAAAGTTTCGGCACCTGGATCAGGTTTTTAGCCAGAAACCTCAAAACTTCTTTGAGCGCGGGAACATGCAGCTACCGGAGAGATGGAGAAAGGCCATCGAACAGAACGCACAAACTACACTGATTAAATGTAATTTTTAGTAGATAAAACTTTTCTTCAATTTTGTCAAAAAAACGGGACGAATTTTTGCATCAACCTAATAGTTTCCATTTAGATACTGGATCTCTGAATTGACAAAAAAGTGTGCCACAAAGAATCGATTCACAACTGCATGCCAGTTGGAGTAAAGCGAATTTTAAATAAAACTTTGCTGATCTTGGAATAATATCAGTTACAACATTCAAACTAGGACTTATGAGAAATTAAAAATGTTTTGTCTTAAGTGACAGAAAGTCAAGTTGTTTACTTTTCGAGTTGAAGTTATTCTTATGCAACTTAGCTACTTATGAAATATTCGTTGAAAACGGTGATATTTTTAAAGGCTTAAATCGATCTTTCGGGTTTCTTTTGAAACATTTTAATTCTATTTGCTGTCTGTTCTGAAGGCATTTAATTTTCAAGCAAGTTTTGCAATTTCATGTGTAGTTTGATGGAATTTTCATTTGAAATATACCTTTATTTAAAATCGATCAAACGATTGTGTAGGATCAAAAACGATTTAGATCCTACACAAATCTTAGTGCCATTTAGAATATTGACAGCTTATTGAGTTAAATTTTTGGTTATATTTAAATTACATAAATCGGAAAGTAAAAGAATTACTCTACCCAATACGTATAAAAAACATTTATGCCACTTATCTATGCGCTTAATAGGCATTTTACTTTGGCTATGTGACCAAAACAGTAATAAACAGTATTTTCAATAACTGGAATAGTTGCCTTATAATTTCGTATGTTAAATATTGCGAGAAAATCGTAAAAGTTGGGAATACTAAATTCAACATTTTCATCCAGGCGTTTTAATTAGTATTTTGTGGTTATTTTCGCTTTTTAAAGCAGCTGAAGTAGTTGTTAATTGGTACTGTATGCTATCCATTAGTAACTCAATGTAGCATGCCTGCAAAATTTAAAGCATTTAATAACACAAAAGCCTTTTTTAGGTTGTTTCTATACGAAACAACTATGAAACTTAAAAATCTTACTAGATAAGACATATTTTAGATGAACTGGACACACTCTACATTAATTGGCCTGTCATTAATGTAACATCCCGATGTTTTTCAACCAACGCCTTTCTTGTGTTTAAAGATAAAAATTAATGGTAAACAAGTTTTCTTGAAGTCGAACATTTACAACAGTTTCCATGTGGGCATTAAAAAAGATTGAAAATTCCCCTCCATGTTTAGATAATCACTATATTTTACGAATGAAATTTCAATAATTTTTAGTTTTTTAATTACATTGAAACTTTAAAAAAGTAAGTGGGTTCACTTTATTCATTGTTAATATTTCTGTTTCTCATAATCTCACTGGTAGTGAATGTCTTCGGATACAAGATAAATCATAATAAGAAAATATGTGAACCCACTTACTTTATTGAATGATAGATAATCACTATATTTTACAACTGATAATTCAGTAGTTTTTAATTTTTTAATTATATTGAAACTTTAAAAAGTAAGTGGGTTCATTTTATTCATTGTTAGTATTTCTGTTTCTCATAATCTCACTGGTAGTGAATATCTTACGGATACAAGATAAACAATAATAAAAAAATAAGTGAGCCCACTTACTTTATTGAATATTAAGGCATTAGATTCGAGGTAAACAACAGAGGGTCGGGTGTTTGGTGAGCTCTTTATTTGAAAGGAGCACGTAAAAGAATGAAAAGTTAAATATTAGTCAACTAGGGGTTAAGGATTTGAAGGAAGATTATTGTGGATTAGGGTAACCTATTAAGAAAGTTTATTGGCAGAAAAAGCGGGGATTTTACCAGAAGTTGCACGTGCATCTTAAGGGTAGTAGTGGAATGCATCGACAATGGAAAGGATGAAACTCACAACTTGAGTGAGAGGGTCTGTTTGAAGCAGTGGTTATCGAAGGGAGGTGGGAAAGTTCAAAAAGTAGTGTGTGTTTGTTAGAAAAAGGAATACTTCATTTTGGAAAGTTTGCAATGCTTGGATTCATTCATAATCTGTTGACACATAAGAACTTAAGAACTTTCCTCTATTATAAATTTCATCACGTTGAAGTGATTTTTGAACGTAAATCAAAATCAGTGAATTCGGACATTGGCACTTTTTCTACTACAACTTTCATCACAATTAAGTGATTTGGGGACGCAAGTCAAAATCAGCGAATTCGGAGACATGGGCACTTTTTTCTATTGCAACTTTCATCACGATGATTTTGGGACGCAAGTCAAAATCAGCGAATTCGGAGACATGGGCACTTTTTCTATTGCAACTTTCATCACGATGAAGTTCTCTTTGAACGTAATCCAAAACCATCGAAATTGGAGATATATATAATTTCCATTTATTCATCGTCCATTGATATGCAAAGCACATAAACGAACACAAACACAGGTTCATGTTTCAACACTTCCGAGCAACTCCCCATTCGCACAAAATCACCCCAATACCTTTGGCTCCATTGTCTTTCAACCACATCCAGTCTCTTATTTATTGCATCAATTGCTGAGACAATTCCATACCGAAAATGTGCAAATCTGACGACTTAAAACGTAATATTAATCGTACTGCATACGTTATCTCCCTTAATGGCTGTTTCTAAAGTTAATTAAACTCTAGTTTCCATTACTGGAAAGGGATCGGGAATCCGAGCCATGATAGAGTAATGTAATGCGAATCAATTGAATAGGCAATATCGGGTAAAGTTCCATGGGTCCCAGGAGGCGTCCGAGGCATAATAATATTTCCAAATGTGACTATGGATCTCCCCGTATTCTATCTTGCGTATCACGCTTTCGATTAGAGTGACATCCTCATTGGAATCTTCATTTATTTATCGGGCGAAAGCTTGCTATGCGTACGTTAAGTGTCTGTTGTCCACGACTATTTAACCAGCGCTGCAAGCAACTACTTATCCTTTGGCTAAAATGTATTGATTCGCTATTAACCTTCCTGGTGGTTGTCTCGACGAGGCATCTTATCATTAGCGAAACTGATCCAGATCTTGGGGAACGAGATATTTCGTCATAAGACAAAAATGACCAGATCCTGATATCGCTATCATAAAAATCGGCAATATCTTGATGACGATATATCTCGTCATTATCAAAATTGATCAGATCGTGCTGGACGAGATATCTCGCCAAAACCGTTTGGAGGGTTATGCAATTTGACACGGATTCGTTGGCATTTTTACTGGTAAGGTCATACGATTTTCGGATTGTTAGTAAATTTGATATTTGGTTGAATGATTTGAACCACAAATACCAGCATTTTATAGGGCTTCAATAAATTATTAAATTCTTTGTTATGGATTTAACGCTTTAAGTGGTTTCGAGAGATATCTCGCCCATCAAGATCTGACCAACTTCACGAATGACGAGATACCTCGTCATCAAGATAGAGCCAATTTTACAATTATGACGAGATCAAGATATAGTCAGTTTTCTTATATTGACGAGATATCTCGTCTCCACTTCTACTGTAAGAAAAATCTCAATTGGTTTCTAAAATCTCAACAAGTTTACTAAAATATTATAAATCATTCCCAGTAATCATCTTTAAATTTTACTTGCATTCAATATTTAGTAAAGAGAGAATTCCCTCTTCTACCATAAGAAAAATCTCAATAGTGGTTTACTTAAATATTATCATTCATACCAACCATCCTTGAAGTTGATCCTTACTATAAGAAAATGCAAATAGTGGTTATTCTAAAATATTATAAACCATTCCTACTGCTCATCTTTAAATTTTGCTTGCAACTTAATAGATGAATTCCCACTACTACCATTAGAAAAATACGAGAGAATGGTGGCTTTTTTAAATATCATTCCTAACCATCCTTAAATTTTGCTTACATTAGATATTTTGTGCATAATTTCCATTATAAGAAAAATCCAAATATTTGCTATTCTAAAACATAAGCCATTCCTACTGCTCTTTGAATTTTGCTTGAATTCAAAACTTAACGAATGAATTCCCACTACTATACCATAACAAAAATCCAAATAATGGTCATTCTAAAATTTTATGAGCCATTCTTGCCCACTCTCCTCAAATTTTGCTTGCATTCAATACTTAGTAAAAAATTCCCTCTACTACTATCAAAAATATCCAAATAGTAGTTATTCTAAGATAATATAACTCATTCCTACTGCTTTTCCTTAAATTTTGCTTACATTCAAAACTTAATAGATGAATCCCCACTACTACCATAAGAAAAACCTGAATGGTGTACTCAGATCTAGTAGTTATGATGGTTTGTAGAAAATATTTCGATTGTAGTCCCTACGCTCAAAAGAAATGATATATTAATGACGATTTCCACCATTCGGCGCATATTTGTTATGATGATTGATCTACACTATTATTTGTGATTCAAATGCCTTTGCCCAGTATATTATGTAGAATTGATGCGTTAGGGCGGCGAGATTTCCCTTTCCGCATCAATCTCTTCGCTGTGAATCATTTTTTTCATGAAGTGCCCGGAAAACTGAAAAAGAGCATCATATCTTTGAATGAATTGAAATGTCAAAATGCTCACTTTTTGATTTCTAATGTTCGGATGCCGTGGCGTGACGTTTTGGTGTTTCCGAGAGTATTATTGTGTGTCGCTGGACGGAACGTGTGGTGACAGTAATGGTGCCGCTGCGTCAGTTCCACCCGTCTTCGTGGGATTGGTGAATTTAGTTGAAAAGAAAGTGAATTTATTTACGTTAGATTGAGAGGAACTTTAGGTATTTCGGTACATACCGTTCCTGGTTGTCTTGTTTTTGAAGTTGGTGGGGTTTTAATTTTTCAAAATCCATCATGAATATATATATAACATGATGGAATCATAAGTGAACCATTTGGGTTTCTCTTGTAGTAGTGGGTGTTCATTTACTAAGTTTAGTATTGTGACGTTTTGGTGTTATTGTGTATAGCTGGACTGAATGTGTGGTGACAGTAATGGTGCCGCTGCGTCAGTTCCACCCGTCTTCATGGGATTGGCGAATTTAGTTTAAAGAAAGTGAATTTACTTACGTTAGATTGAGAGGAATTTTAGGTGTTTCAGAACATACCGTTCCTAGTTATTTCGTTTTTATAGTTGATGGGGTTTTAATTTTTCAAAAAACGATCATGAATACCAGATCTGGGATCTATTTGGGTTTCTCTGATTGCAGTAGAGGGAATTAATTTACTAAGTTACGAATGCAAGAAAATTGTAAGGAAGAGCAGTAAAGTGAGTTTTGAATATTTTATCAATAAATCCCATTTCAATTTTTCTGCTAGTAGTAGAGAGGATTCATTTAATAAGTTTTGAATACAGGAAAACTTTAAGGAAGAGCAGTGGGAATGGGCTTATAGATATTTTAGACATTGCCACATTTGGATTTTTCTTACAGTAGCTGAAAGAATTCAAATATACTAAGTCTTGAATGCAAGAACATTTTAAGGAGGAGCACTAGGAATGGCTTATAGATATTTTCGACATTAACCCCTATTTGGATATTTCTAATAGTAGCAAAGGTAATTCATATACTAAGTTGTGAATACAATAAAAATTCAAAGAATGGTGTATGCAAATTAAGTATGTAATTGAAAAAAAAAGTGAATTTACTTCCTTTAGATTTCAAAGAAATGTGTGTATTCCAGAAGATATCGTTACGGGTTATTTCATTTTTAAAGTTGGTAAGTTTTAATTTTTCAAAAACTATCATGAATACCAGATCTGAGGTCAACATTTGGGCTTTTCTTGAAGCAGTAGTAGTGGGGTGACATCTTTGAAGTTTTGAATGTAAGATAAATTTAAAGAAGAGCAGTAAGAATCGCTTTTAGATACTTCAGACATAAACCCCATTTGGATTTTTTATAGTATATAGTAGAGGGAATTCATTTATTGAGTTTTGAATTCAAGAAAGATTTAAGGAAGAATTGCCTTATTGGAAAGGCTATGTTGTGGAAAGAACGCAAATTTGTTTAACTAGGATATTCTATAATACAAATAATACCAATTTGTTTTGGACAACTCACCAAAAAGCAGTATTTTAATTATGTAAGAATTGAGCATGTTCATTTCTTGGTCGGATCTTAAAATTTATCGAAAATCATTGAATTGTTAATTAATTATGAGATTTAGTGATGATTAATTATTATAAATAAACAACTCAATAAAAAGATATAAATTGCTCACACAATAAAGATATATAGGTATACGAATAACAGATGTACAACTCAATTTAACCATTGTAATTTAACTGTAAAAATACTTTGATAAATGAATTAAGAGTATTATTTTTTGGGATAATATTTTGAAGTTACGTTACGTAATGAGTTAGAAAAACTACAAGAAAATTGGGAATTACATTTGAAATAATTTTTATTATACATAGAATATTAGCAATTTTAAAAATATTAGTTAATTTTAGTTAATCGTTAGTTTCCATAGTTTTTAGTTATTATAAACGGTAAGTAATGTAAATTACCGAAATTTTTTATTTATTTTCTTTCTTTATTGTTATTTTATTTTATTCCTTTTCTGTTTATTCGTTTTTCTTTATTTATTATTATTTTATTTTTCCTTTTCTGTTTATTCATCTCTCGTTATTTATTATTCTTTTATTTGTTCCTTTTTTGTTTATCTATCTCTCCTTATTCCTCTGTTTATTCACCTTTTATTTGTTCCTTTTTTGTTTATTTATCTCTCCTTATTCCTCTGTTTATTCACCTTTTTCTTTTTTATTATTTTTCTATAATCGTAGTTATCATTTTATTTGGCGTGCAACCTTTTTTCACCTCATATACCAATTAATTTCTTTTAACTAACGAATATGACAAATATCGTGATAAAGGCAGCGTCAATCTACTGAAAAGGTACAGTAATGTTGAGTTTGTCAAATAATAGGCTTTAGTTGAATTCAGTTACTGTTGGATTCTCTCAGAGACCAACTCATTTTAATTTAAAAACAAAAATTTAATCCCCATGCAGAATAAAAAAGTGAGAGGCTGAACTAGAAAAAAAATCATTGCTACATTTCAGAGTTTATCAACAATCCACAAAAGTATTCTATCCCAAAGAAAACAACGGAAGAAGTATTGGGAAGAATTACGATCACGATTCTCAAAATGTACATTCGAATCCTGAATTTATCAAATTATAATGGACTTTAGTTGAACTCAATTAATTTTGGACTGTCTCAAAGACAGCTGAGTTTAATCTAAAAACAAATATGCAACCCACCACGGAGAATAAAAAGCAAGTTCAACTAGAAGAAAGAAATTATTGCGACATTTCAACAATCCAGTTTATCAACAATCCACAAAAAGCATTCCATCCTAAAGAAAACAACAACGAAAGAATTATTGGGGAGAAATTACGGTATTGTACCGTCTGCTTCGACGCAAACTGCCACCAGGTGCTGTTGATCAGTTAGTTACAAATGAAAAACTGCTCAAATGATAAAACATTTATTCGATATAACCTACACACTACTACGGGGAGAGAAGAAAAACCCCTCAAAAACTCCTCCGTGGAAAAAGTACAACTTCCTAGTGGTATTTTTCAAATGTTACCACTCAAATAAAAGACAGAAAAAATCATCTAGAAGATCCTCTTAATGTCACTCGATGCACGCCCTGCAATACATTCCGATCCCAATGGTTCTAGACACGCCTCAAGGCCCTTTGTCTCCAATGCCTCCGATTTGGAGCCGATGAAAGGGCATAATGTCCCTTCTGAAGAATCCTCTGGGCTCACAGGGGGCCATTTCGATGTGTGCATGCTGTGGGGGAGGGTATAACATCTGGACTCGATGGTGACGGATATGCAACCAGCAAGACACTCACGATTCCGTCAGTGTCCTGGTCCTCCACGGCGTCGATCCAGCTGAGATTGAGCTCCAGGCTTTTATGTCGAGAGTTATTATTTCAAAATCTATATATTTGATCACTTGGATTGTACGAGTCGTTGCAATGAAAGACCGAAATTAATGTACTTCTGACGAAACCACGCTTCAAATGAATCCCTTTGAAATTAAGGGAGAGGTGGGGTTAAAAGTAGGAAGTCTGTATAAGGAGGCCCAGACTCCATTCATGCTGTATAAAACAGTTTGGGACAAAGGCAACTAGTGTATGAAACAATTTATAGACCCATTTGTTATCAATATATGGGAAGCATTGCAACAAAACGAAATCTTGAGAGACTATAGAAAGACCCATATAAAGACAACTTTTATACAATTGTATCAGAGTCGGACGGTCATGAAGGGTAATAAATAGAAAATGCACGGTTTGTTTTGTTCAGGTATCCTGAGGCCTATTATGCTCAATAACTTAAGGATGGTGCAAAATAAAGATTCGCACTTTCAGGGTTCAGTTATTATTTCAAAATCTATATATTTGATCGCTTGGATTCTGAGTTGGTGCAATGAAAAGCCAAAATTAACCCTCCTGGTGGTTGCTTCAACAAGGCAAAGTTGACCAGATCTTGATGGACGAGATATCTAATCATTAGAAAACTGACCAGATTTTTATCTCGTCATCATTAAAAATTCGGCAATATCTTGATGAATGAGATACTTCTTCGTTAGCAGCAAAATTGGTGAGGCTCAAACTCCATTCATGCCGTATAAAACAGTTTGAGACAAAGGCAACTAGTGTATGAAACAATTTATTAGATACATTTGTTATCAATGCATTATGGGAAGCATTGTAACTGAACGAAATCTCTTTGATACTTTTTATGAAAGACCCAAGTAATAGATAACTTTTATATAATTGTATCAGAGTCGGACGACCCAGACGGGTAATAGTAAAAAGAAAATCTAGAGCTATACCATTTGCTAACTAAAGGTTCGCACACTTTCAGGGCTCAGTTGTTATTCCAAATTCTATATATTTGATCGCTTGGATTCTGAGTTGGTGCAATGAAAGTTCTAAAGTATCCCTTCTGGTGGTTGTCTCGACGAGGTATCTCGTCATTATCAAAACTGACCAGATCTTGATGGACAAGGTACCTCGTCATTAGAAGAAAACCTACCACATCTTGATTTCGTCATCATTAAAAAATCAGCAATATCTTGATTACAAGCCACCTCACCATTAGCAAAATTGGTCAGATCTTGATGGATGAGATATCTCGCCGAAGCCACTTGGAGGGTTAAAAGCAACCTAATGGGAAATGCCCTAACTACTGACCTTAATGCAGTTCTCACGACTTGGAAGACATGCTTTCAACAGCCGGTTCAAGAGTTCCTTGGGATAAAGAGTCCTATTTGAGCACTAGAGCACTTGTACTATCCTTGGTGGTGCTGTGTTGGCTGCAATGTGACGACCGAGATTATCCCAAGCATGATCTATTGAATTGCGATCAGTTGACTTTGCTTGACACGAATTTGCTTGACACGAATTGCTTGACACGAATCCTTAACCCTCCTAGTGGATGTTTCGATAAGGTATCTCGTCATTAGCAAAATCGACGAGATCTTGATGGACGAGATACCTCGTCTTTAGAAGGTAGATAAGTAGTTAATTAACGTCACACTGAAGCAACGCAACGGCCTATTGGCTACAGACCGAGATCAATCCTGAAGAGAAATTCCGTGGACAATACCACATATTTTTGAACCACAGTCAGAAGACTATGTCAACACCTGAGCTCGTCATTAGAAAAAGTAACCAGATATTTAATCCTCCTGGTGGTTGTCTTGACGAGATATATCGTCATTAACAGAAAACTGACCAGTACTTGGTCTCTTTATCATAAAAAATAGACAAAATCTTGATGAGGAGGCATCTCGTTATTAGCAAAATTGGTTGGATATTGATGGACGAGATATCTCGTCGAAACCACTTGGAGGGTTAATATTTGGAAACGTGTGTAGAAATACACAACTGATCCAGATATTCTAGGCCTAATAAATACTGATCTTGAATTAAAACGAAAGAATTTGACCTTTTATGTAATTTGTTCAATGAAGAAACGTGCAACATTTTACAACTCAAAACAGATGGAAACAAGTTTTCCTCAATTGAATTTTGAATGGGTATAGATAAACTTGAAATGACTAGCTAATTTTAATTTTAATATTTCCTTCAAGTCAATACTAGAGAGATTGTGCTAGCACGACTCTGTTCTCAAAAAGGCGCCTTAAATAGAAATAGTTTGATACAGCGAAGTATGAGATATCTTATAGAGTTCCCCACGCTCATTAGCGTTTAAATAATCGGGTAGTTTCTCAAGAAAGCTGGAAATGTTTCAGTTGAGCAAAATTACGAGAATAGTTCGAAAGAGAGTGAAGTGAGAAAAGTTTTCGCTCATTGCGCACGGATATTTGAAGGATTTTGATTTGGAGGAGAGAATTTCGCTCGGGGGTGGTCGTCAAATTGCAACAGTTCCCCTTTCTTTTCTGAAATTTTGAATACACGCAATCGATTTCCATCAAAATATTAGCCATCCAAAAAGTGATGGGGCTTTTCAGAGTTTGTTTTAACCCTCGTGGTGGTTATCTCGACGAGGTATCTCGTCATTAGCAAAACTGACCAGGTGCTCGATATCTCGTCCATCATGATCTCGTCGTCTCTCGTCATTAGCAGAAAACTTGTCAGATCTTGATCTCGTCATTCTCAAAAAATTGGTAATATCTTGACGAGATATCTCGTCATTAGCAAAATTAGTCAGATCTTGATGGACGATATATCTCGTCAAATCCACGTGGAGGGTTAAAATAACACAAAAACCACAGTGAACTTTGATCTTATATGTATTTATCACTATTATTTACACCTTGTTTCTGTCTTAATTTTAAATTTTCAATACCTTGGTGATAAAGGCTGTTGTATTTTTGTTATTTCTTCGGATATCACATTCCGAAGTCAAACATTTTCCATTAACTCTCCTGGTGGTTGCCTCGGCGAGGTATTTCGTCATTGGCAAAACTGACGAGATCTTCATGGACGAGATACCTCGTCAATAGAAGAAAACTGACCAGATTTTGATCTCGTCATCCTCAAAAGTTCGGTAAATCTTGATGATGAGCTATCTCGTCAGTAGTAAAATTGTTCAGATATGGATGGACGAGATATAAGACGTCAAAACCACTTGGAGGGT
Organism: Meta bourneti; assembly: GCA_933210815.1. Lineage (NCBI taxonomy): Eukaryota > Metazoa > Arthropoda > Arachnida > Araneae > Tetragnathidae > Meta > Meta bourneti. The sequence goes on from OW119934.1 coordinate 85,218,986, forward strand.
TCAGGTGATTTTGCAGGCTTCCAGAATGATGCGGTGACAGATCAGGAGACTATGGATGATGAATCTAGTGTGTTGTGTAGTTTTTACTAAGGCACTAGCTACTAGTCATTACCTACAACTCACTAGCAACTTGTGAGATGTAGTTTTGTCTAATCTCAAACCAACTAGCAACTTGTAGTTTTGTCTAATCTCAAACCAACTAGCATCTCACTAGCAACTTGTGAGATGTAGTTTTGTCTAACCTTTACCAACAGGGTAAGCTTTGAAATTAGACAAAAGATAAATATTTAGACATGTATACAAAGTAAATACTGACTCGTATTTATTATGTTATTCAACTAGTATACAGTTAGCACTTTTCATATATTATTTCACAACTGATCGTTCCATGTTACAAGAGTCAATTTAACATAAGCAAAACGTGATTTTCATACATGTCATCAGAATGCTCGCTTTCATTCATAACAGTTCTAGGCAATTCTATCGGATCTTTCCCTTTGGGTTTGATTCTGGATCGTCACCAACAGCCTGTTGTGTTGCTCCAGTGGGACGTTATTTAAAATACCTACCTACCTGAACAATTCTACTCCAAGTGTTTTCGGTTCAATGTCATCGGATTCTCCAACATAAGAAGTTTTGATTGGCTATCACTTAAACAAGTAGATATAACTGTAATGAACCAGAACTACAAGAAATACGTTATCCATGCATGATCAATAAAGTGTTGCAGTATAAGTATCTTTGTCTAAAGTACGCTGAATTTAAGAAAGTACGGACATTTTGTGAACAACTGTTGGGAACTGGAACTATATGATCCATACACGAACGATAAAGTATTAAAATATATGTATCTTTGTCAAAATGTGGAAATTTACTTAATGGAAAGAGATGTTTCGTGGACAACTTTAGTGAACTGGAACTAAATGATCCATATACGAGCTCTAAATTATTAAAATATAAGTATCTTTGTTAAATACTTAATAATTAATAACTTTCAGGAAATGGTGACATTTCGTGGACAACTGTAGTGAACTAGAACTACACAATCCATACATGATCGATAGCGTTAAAATGTAAATATATATTTAAAAAATATGGGAATTTACTTAACAGAAAGAGAGACGTTTCACAGACAACTATAGTGAACTGAAACTACACGATTCCCCCTATACAATCATTAATGTATTAAAATATAAGTATCTTTGTCAAAAGTATGAGAATCTACTTAACGGAAAGAGACATTTCTTGGACAACTGTAGTGAACTGGAATTACATGATATGGAACTACATAGCCATTAACAGACTAACATAGATGTAGGCTCAACGCGCAAATGTAGAATTTGGAGCGTGTGCCATTTCATAAAGATGTAAATTCCATAACGTCGATTTAAAACTAATCATCAAAAAATTGCAATCAAAAGATAATCATACTGTATGGCACTGATATAGCAGGATAGCAAGAATATTCTATAAGTATTGAATATGCTTCCGTTAACTGTCCTGAAACTTTCTTTTATTCCTGAACAGCTTTTTCGCGAGTGGTTGTTATGATATCAATAAAACTATTGCATTGATCTACTTGAAATATTTACAGTATGTCGAGCAAGCATCCTTTTATCGTTTAATGAAACAGAAAAGCAGTGTGTTGCTTTTTTATATTTTTATCGCAAGCAAACTCGGTCAATTTTTTTATCTAAATCGATGATTTCGGATTTGGCAAGTTACCATTTCCTCAAATATATTTTTAAAATTTTCTGGTTCGACAAACGATAGATAAATTTGCATGAAATGAACAGCTTTTCAATTTTTGTGTTTATAATCAATTGTCGTTGAAAAATCGCCAACCAGCAACTATGGATCTTACTGTGAAGTCATAGTCGAGGAGGGTTAGCAGGCGTGATTCATCACGAAAATGTGAATTTTTTTAATACTGAAACAACAATAAATAGACGTGCAAAGTTTCAAATTATTTTATTGCAGTTTCCAAAATTCAAAAGAAAGCGGTAATTTTAGCGAATAAAAAGAAAATATCTCCTTATGAGGAATAGTTCGTTTGCTTAACCTCCAAGTGGCTTCGACGAGATATCTCGTCCATTAAGATCTGACCTACTTTGCTAATGACGAGATACCTCGTCATCAAGATATTGTAGGTTTTCTTATGATGACGAGATCAAGATCTGGTTAGTTTTCTTCTAATGACGAGATATCTCTTCTATCAAGATCTGATCAGTTTTGGCTGATGACATACCTCGTCGAGACAACCACCAGGAGGGTTAACAGTTCGTTGTTGGTGCAGACATAAGAGGCAAAACAAACCAACTCAGCTGTAATTAGCTGTGTTTCGAATATAAGATTTTTTACGACAGTTTTAATTAAATTAATGTTCATTTTCCAATCTGAGCATTAATCAAACTTTTACAAATTGAAACAATCTATACTTCATAACATGCTTTAGTTAAATTATAGTTTATTCTAAAAAACTCTAAATTAATTTCTTTGATTTGACTCAAGACAATAGAGACAATAGCCTTGCAACAAAAGGAAAAGTCAAACACAATGGTCTTAAAATGGTTTTATTTCGTAATACTTAGTACAATGTTAATTAATATTGTGAAAGATTTCCAGACTAGTATGCTCTTAGAATTATTGAATTTGTCGGTAACTTTTTATCGATACAATTCCGTATTATTGCAAAATAAACAAACTATAAGAATATGTGATTGGAAGAAGTTAAATATAAAACAGTCGTTTATAAAAGCTAATATAGAGCAAATAGAATTTAATTTGTTCTGTACTGTTTGCTTGAATAATTGTGGTAATAAATTGTTTGTTTTTACACTCATTCATATAGTACTTGGAACGCATGTAAAAGTTTACATTTTAAATTTGATTATTTTTAACCCCTAGTAGTCGAATAAATTGGTTTTAAAATTATTTAAAAAAAAACATGATACTTTTCCGAAAACGCTAAATATTAAACCATGCGCTCGAAAGCATCAAAAAGTTTGAAGACATTTATAATGTCTCCACGGGACTTTTTTTTTCTAAGATTAATTTTTAACTGAGTCATGTCAACACTGCATCCCCCCGAATTTCAAGCAAAAACAAAACTTCAAAACGTAAACAATTCTTCTCCCTCGCCTCAAAATTGACAGAAAACTTTTTCTAAAACGGAAGCTTCGACTTACGCCACTACCGCGGCGACTGTCATGCATATTAAATAATGTGTCTCCTGATTTAACGTCTTTGAATATTTCCCACAATATTTTTTTAGAATAAAAGTGTATAACTCGCGCATTGTTTTTGCTCCTGTAATTGCTCTTTTCTCGCTCCTATGTGTAGCGAGATTTAATGCGTTTCTCCTCTTCACTTCCCTTCTTTTTTTCGCAGCCTTTTTGTCTGAAGAGCAGTCGCAAATTACGTAAAAGGTTAAACGCTTCGAAAACAAGTGAAACGAAAATTTCGAGTAATGAAAATTGTGTTCCTTCTTCTCATCATACCGAATCAGTTCAACCAGAAAAGTATTAAAAAAGATGAAGGAAACGAAATTATTATCATTTTTTTCTCTCTCCTGAGCATTATTACTTCTTCTCAGGGAAATTTTTTTACGCTGGCAGTGTGCTGCTATTTTATTCAACAATGAGTCATTAACAATAGCTAGGGGTTAAAATAATAATTCTAAAAAAACACACCCCGATGTTGAGCGTTGTGGAGCATTGTTTCTATCATAAAACTCTCGAAATATAATTTGTTCGTGTCCAGATATTATTCTTAATTCTTTGACAGAGTGGAGCGAAATATTGCGTTAAATCAGTCAACTTGAGAACAGCGTGCTTTGAGGGATTGGACATAAAGCAATTCGAGGGATTTCTCGGTAGCCTTCTACTCTATAAAACGGATCTTTAGGACACACGGACACTAACTATTCACATTAACTATAATAACTAGGGATTCAAATTAATTTTGCCTTGGTTGAGCGTCATTATGTCTATCATAAAACTCTCGAAAATAGTTTGTTCGTTCATATATTCTTAATTCTTTGACAGGCTGAAGCGAAATATTTCGTTAATCCGTCAACTTGAGAACAGCGGGCTTTGAGGGATTGAACATAAAGCAATTTAGGGGATTTCTCGGTAGCTTTCTATGCCATAAAACAGTTAATCCCTAACTATAATATCTAGGGATTCAAATTAATTTTAACTCTGTCATGGTTGGGCTTTGTTTGACATTGTGTCTATCATGAAACTCGAAATATAATTTGTTCGTCCAAATATTATTCTAAATACTTTGACAGAGTGGAGCGAAATATTGCGTTAATCAGTCAACTTGAGAACAGCGTGCTTTGATGGATTTCACATTAAGCAATACGGGATTTCTCGGTAGTCTTCTATGCCATAAAACGGATTAATTCCTAGCTGTAATCATTAACTATAATAGCTATGGGTTCTTCCCTACTATGATTGAGTATTGTAGGGCATTAAGTCTATCATAAAACTCGAAAAATAATTTCTTCGTTCATATAATATTCCTAATTCTTTGACAGAGTGGAGCGAAATATTGCGTTAATCATTCAATCATCCAGCGTTCTTTGAGGGATTGGACATAAAGCAATTCGGGCATTTCTCGCTAGTCTTCTACGCCATTAAGCGAGTTAACCCCAAGCTATAGTCATTAACTATAATAGCCAGGAGTTAAAATAACGTTACTTCCCAAGTGTACATTATAAAACTCTCGAAAAATAATGTGTTCGTCCAAATAGTATTCTTAATTCTTTGACAGAGTGGAGAGAGAAACATTTCTTTAATCAGTCAATTTGAGAACGGTGTGCTTTGAGGAATTGGTCATAAAGCAATTCGAGGGATTTCTCGGTGCCTTCTACGCCATAAAACGGATTAACCCCTAGATATAATCATTAACTATAATAACTAGGGGTTGAAATTAATGTTATCCCCTGCCGTGGTTAAGCGTTGTGGGACATGTGTTTATCATAAAACTCGAAAAATAGTTTCTTCGCTCATATAATATTCCTAATTCTTTAACAGAGTGGAGAGAAATATTGCGTTAATCATTCAATTTGAGACCAGCGTGCTTTGAGGGAATGGACATAAAGCAATTCTAGGGAATTATCGGTAGCCTTCTACGCCATTAAACGGTTTAACCTCTTTGCTGTAGTTATTAGCTATAATAGCGAGGGGTTAAAATAACTTAACTTCCCATGTGTTTATCATAAAACTCTCGAAAAATAATGTGTTCGTCCAGATAATATACCTGATTCTTTGACAGGGTGACGCGAAATACTTTGTTAATCCGTCAACTTGAGAATGACTTGCTTTGAGGGATTGTACATAAAGCAATCCGGGTATTTCTCGGTAGTCTTCTATCCCATAAAATGGATTAACCCCTAGCTATAGTCATTAACGCTAGCTAAGGGTTAAGTTAAAGACACACACACAAGAGTTGATTTGTGGAGCATTGTTTTATCATACACATACAAAGCTGTTGAAAAATAATGTGTTCGTTCAATATTATTCTTAATGTTTGGACAGGGGTGAACCAAATATTTCGTTAATCTCAATATGAAAGCTGCCTGCCTTGAGGGATTGGACATGAATTAATTTAAGGAATTTCTCGGAAATTTGCTCCGCAAAACGGATGACATTCATGTTATACAACAACTCAGCGTTTCTAATATTGGGTTCAAGTAAATTTTTTTCTGAGGGCCAAAAACCTCGACTTCCATGAAATTTTGAAAAATCAACAACCATTACGTATGATTGGTTTCGCTGGAAAATCATTCGAAAGCAGCTTCTATTTACTAACATTTCTTTATTTCAATGGTAGAATGGCTTCATAGAAAACTTTTACAGGAATTTTCAAGCATAAAGTTGAAATATGATGGTAAGAACGAATTTTTACTTTCCTGTAAATCCTACTTTCATATTCCAGAGAGTTATACTTTTAAAAATTCTATTCTAAGGACCAAGGGAATCTTTCCAAAGATTTATATTCTAAATAGAGGAACAAGAGAATCGGTCCAAATGACTCTAATCTGAAGAAAAGAACAATAGAATTGTTCTAAATTATTCTATTCTAAGAAAAGAACTCAGAATTATTTCCAGATGCACTTCCAAGGAAAGGGGACATAGAAAGTTTTCAAGGGATTCTAGTCATTACGTGTCTTATAGGATGAAAACAACGCTACACTACTTGGAAATCTAGTGAAGCGCAGATGGTTAAAATTCAAAGCTATTAACCTTCCTGGTAGTTTGCCTTCATGTCGAAAACTGCCATATAGCGGCCAGTCTCTGATGCAAAAACCTGGTCCAAACAACTTTCACCAGTTCTAGGAAAGGGACAATTTGTTTTTCGTACATGGATCTTCATTCCCTTTCGAGTAATAGGGCAATTTTTTCTCGATGAAGTATCTCGATATAAGCAATCCTGAGTAGATCTAGATGGAAGAGATATCTCTCGTCCTTAACAAAATTGACCAGATCGTGAACGTGATATCTAGTCAAAACGCTTGGAGCGTTGCTTATTAATATTAAATTTATGAAAGAGAGAAGTACTTTTTGGTTGTCTCTACAAAGTATCTCGTCATTAACAAAACTGAGCAGATCGGGATGGACGAATACCTCCTCAGAAAACCTACCACGTCTAGATCTCGTGATCATCAAAAAATAGCCAATATCCTGATGACGAGATATCTCGTCCTAAGAAAAATTTGTAAAATCTTTATTGACGAGATATCTCGTCGAAACCACTTGAAGGGTTAACTGTAATAAGAAGTATTTTATCCAAGTCCGAGTCGCCCTCAGAGGCACATCTCCTTTAGGTGTGTACGGGCTTCACGGACCCGAGGTACCCTAGTGATTTTTTCTTCTCCTATGAGGTTTACTGTCTTTAGTAAACACGGGGGGGGGCGAGCTCCCGGGATACCCACAAGCGATCTTTTTCTGCTTTCATCCCACTACTCTGTTCCCAATTCCTACTTTTGCCCCTTTCATGACATTGTTTCCTGAAGTCGTCTTCTGTTTGGCGCAGCTTGGCCAAATACGGCCCTTGCGCCATAAAACCCTAAAATAGCCAATCAACCAAACCAACTTCAAATTTTGAGTTTATAATTAATTTTTTTAAGTTATATATATATTTCCATTACTTCAACAACGATATTATCAAACGCCAAAAAAGCCAACTTAACCTGAAACTCTTAAAAGATACACGAAGCACAATAAGTTATTTTGTCTTCAAAATCATGTTGTGTAGTGACCAGCCTCTGGTGCAAAAACCTGGTCCAAACTTTCACCAGTTTTAGGCTAGGAACAATTTGTTTTTCCTATGATCTTCATTCCCCTTGGAGAGATAGTGCAGTTTTGTCTCTACGAGGTATCTCGCCATAAGCAAATCTGACCAGATCTAGATGGACGAGATACCTCTCGTCCTTAACAAAATTGACCAAATCTTGAACTTGATATCTAATCGAAACACTTGTAGGTTAATTATTAATAATAAATTCATGAAGTAAAGAAGTATTTTAACTGTAACAGGAATTATTTATCCAAATCCGGGTCACTTCTACCAAATTTCAGTTTATAATTACTTTAAATAAAGTATACTTCCTTTTACTCCAACAAAGAACTTGTCACAACGCTAGAAAAGCAACTTCGTTACTCTACCTGAAACTCGAACACCGTTTTAAAGATTCACGAAACACAATACGTTATTTAGTCTTCAAAATCAGGTCTAGGGGGAGTTGTTATGTTTCAGATCTCGGATTCAATTCCATTTTCTACTAAATCCAGTGGCCGCCGTAATGATTTTTACTTTTATTTCATTGCGCACTTCCCTTAACTGGGGGAGAAAATTGGAACCAAGATATTTCATTTACAGCAGTATTTTTTATTCATCGCGCTCAAATTTAACAACTGAAAGTAAAAACCTCCAACTTTACTTTTGGAATTGGATAACGCGGCCGGCACTTCCTTTTGTTCTTTCTTGTTATTTTCGCGAAGTTTGTAATGATCTGTCAGTGTACTGGAACGTGAGAGATTGCTGTAAAAATAATTAAGGAAACGGAATTTTCCTGAAAGCCTGATTGCCGAAACCCCTCTATTTTCACAATGACTTTAATGCTGGAGGAAAATTCTAGTTCCGGGGCTTTTTTAAATCTTATAAGAAATCTGGAGGGAAAGATTTTCTGCTGAAAAGTTTTGTCTCTTGGACACGTCTCTGTTTCCTTTTCCTGTGAAATTCGGTTGGCATTTAATAGAATAAAAAGCGCTATAGCAAAAGACACTAGTGTCGTTTGACACGGAGAGTTGTGAAAATCCTTTAACGCATACTGATGTAGTATTTGTTTTATACTTTTCCTCAAACGTGTTGTATTACAGCCAAATAGAGCTTTTTTTGTTGAGGCTAACCGGATATGCGAAATATATGATATCGCGCTGTAGCAAGACACTCCTGTCATTTGACGTGGAGTGTTGTGAAAATACTTTGGCTCGTACAGATGTAGTATTTCTTTTACAATTTTCTTCAAACAGTGTAGTATTACAGCCAACTAGAGTTTTTTTGCAGAGGCTAACAGGATATGTGAGATATATGATATCGCATTGTAGCGAAAAGACACTCGTGTCATTTGACATAGAGTGTTGTGAAAATACTTTGGCTTGTATTGATGTAGTATTTTTTTTTACAATGCTCCTCAAACATATTGTATTACAGCCAACTACAGAATTTTGCTGAGACTAACAGGATCATAAACGTGAAGTATAAATAGACTGAACTGAACATTCTATTGAGATAACAAAAAGTATGGACAACATGTCAACTAGCAGTTACGTGACTGCTCTGTGAAAAATTGACTTGGTTGGCCGATTTAGCATTTTTTTCCTTGTTTGGCGATATAACATCTAATGACAGGTTGGATGTTTGAACGCGCATTTCTAGAGCGGCAACAAAATTGGTGAAATCACCAAAGTCTGTTTCTATCAGATGATCAATCAATGAACCAATCAGATGACGAATCGATGGATGGGCGTCTTCTCCCGTCCCGTGGACCAATCAGATGATGAACGTTAGGTTCCACCCAGCAGACAAATGTAGTCTTAGAGTCGCGTTACTAATAGTTTTGGTCACATGATCCTGGGCACATAGAAAAGCTACCATTTCTCACTCTACTTTTATATTTCCTCTTTGAACGGGATATGTTAGAAATTTTTTGCTGCCGTAAGAATTAATCACACTGTAACTAAAAGACACTTGAGACGCTTGATATTTAGCGTTGTGAAAATATATACAAATGATTAGAATGTTTTTTATGATGCAAGGATCATATTTGGCCAAGTTGCGCCAAAGTATGTCAAATAAATGGACATACTGTAAACAAACTTGGAAAAAAGTGGAAGTCTAACTAAATCAGATTTATTGATGAAAGATATTCACACACATATACAGGTATTTGTTAAATAGGAAGGAAAGGAAACAATTTTAAAATTTAGTTTAACTGTTGCCACATAAAAAGTACTAGTATTTTATTGCTTTCAAAACGTACACACACAAGGAAAATTTTACTGATACATAAAATAAAAATACACACAGGAAGGAATCGCGCCTAGAACTCACAGGTTGCTATAGCAGTGGGCAAATCCACTGAGCCACAGTGGCGGCTACGCACACAAAGAAAATCGAAACCAATTAACGAAAATAATGCAAATTACTTTTAATTATATTATTTTAAGTAATTATTATTCATTTACTAGTATCATATCTCTATATTCCGTCTTTTGTCTAAACATTGATTTCAATGCGGAAAACGAGTCGCTATGTGGTTTTGAAGACGTCATATATGCGGAAGGTAGAAGTTTGTGGCTGCAAGCCTTTCAGCATCTTTATATTTTCAGAGATTATATTTCTGTGCTGAGAATATTCCATGGGGAAAGATCCAAGTTCGCTTACCGAAAAGAGTTTCCAGAGGAAAACAGTTTATTGGCACAGCTCTTTCCCCAATTTCTTTATATATGTGTGTGTGCGGTGCTCCAACTCCTGTGTATTCACTGCACTGACTGTGGACCGATCTGTATATTCAGCGATGTTAGACTTTAGTAGAGAACTGAGTCTTTTATGTTCAAAACTTCTGTGAAGAAATTTTCTTTTACATGTCTTTTACGATAACTTTTAGTTCCAGAATTGGGGCTAGTTCTCAATCATAGATTACTCTCCATCTCTCTTGGTAACGTATTTCAATCTTCGTGATGTTCTGGTGAATATTTCACCTTTTTCTTTACCCGATCGTTCAGATTCTTTAGGAGTGGATCCAGATATGAGAGAGGAATTCGCACTGCGCTATGAATTCGATGGGTGGTTGGTTTTTCTGTAACACAAGGACCAGATCTAGCCAAGCAATGTTTTTCCGTCAAGTATATGAAGTTACACAGACAGGATTGGATGTTGTTTTCGTAACATAAGGACTATATCTGGCCAAACTACGCCAAGTGATGTTTCTTCCGCCAAGTAAATGAACTTACACACATAAGATTGGTTGGTTTTTCTGTAGCACACTGGCCAAATCTGGCCAAACAACTCCAAGCAATGTTACACAGACAGGATTGGGTGTTGTTTTCGTAACATAAGGACTATATCTGGCCAAACTACGCCAAGTGATGTTTCTTCCGCCAAGTAAATGGACTTACAAACATAAGATTGGTTTGCTTTTCTGTAGCACACTGGCCAAATCTGGCCAAACTACTCCAAGCAATGTTTTTTCCATCAAGTACATGAACTTAAACACACAAGCTTGATTATATTTTCTGTTGCACAAGGGCCAGATCTGACCAAGCTACACCAAGCAATGTTTTTTACTGCCAAGTAAATGAAACACTCACAGAGTTGGTTGTTTTTCTGTAACATAAGGGATCTGGTCAGCTGGTAAGCAATGTTCTTGCCACCAAGTAAATGAACGTATACACACAGGGTTGGTTTTTCTGTAGCATATGGTCCAGATCTAGCCAATCTACGCCAAGCAGTGTTTTTACTGTCAAGTAAACTTACATACGCAAGTTTGGTTGTTTTTTCTGTAGCACAAGGGCCAGATCAGGCCAAGCTACGCCAATAATGTTTTTACCCCCAAATAAATGAACTTGCAGACACAAGGGAACATATTTCGCCAAACTGCGTTAAATACGGTGCAGCTACCAGGAGAATGCAGTTGACCTTGTATCAGTTGATTTCAGAATAAGTGTGAAAGCGCGTTAGAAGTCTGCCATGCGCAAAAGCCTGAATGACGATCATCGTGGATGCTTTCCGTCTACGAACTCGTTATCGATACTACTGCTTTCGGCACCAAACGATAAACTTAGAGCCAGAATCCGAGCTAAAGCCGCCAATTATGGAAGAGATTTGTTTATGTTACCACCAGTCCCCTATTTCACTAATAGACTCGTTCAATACCACGTTACTCAATTGCCTTCTCCCGGGAGCCTCAATATAAATGATACCTCAGATACCTTTTCTTCTAATAACGAAATAACTCGTCATTAGGAGAAAACTTACCAGATTTTGATCTCGTTATCATAAAAATAATCGGCAATATCTTGATGACGAAATATCTCGTCTCTCGTCTTTAGCAAAATTGGTCAGATGTTGATATGGACGAAATATCTCGTCGAAACTGCTTGGAGGTTTAAATAAACAGACAATTCTTCGCAAATTAAAAAGGCATTGGTTTTCAATTTAGCTTTTATTATTTTTCACATAGGATTTCAAAAGCAGCCATTTGCAATCAGTTTGCAATTCACATAATCATGCCTTTCAAATGCCTTATTTGAAGTGTTACATTCTTACCTTGTGTTCATTCTCGCATTTGAAAGATTAGAATCTCTTTCAGCACATAAAACAAAACATTTTTATTTCTGTGATAGATGACGCATTTAAATACATGCACTCTGACTATTTAAGTTTGAAAATTACTTCTCCCCATGTAGGGAAACAGAAAAAAATCGCCATAATGCGTCAACTGTCAATTGAATTTGAAGTAAGAGAAATGGGTGTTTTTTAAGTATTTTTAAAACAAATCGCTGGTAATCAAAATTAAAAGACAATTACAACTTTCAATTCCAAACAATCCCCTGAGTATCAGTATAATGATAAATTGAACAATTAGTTACGCTTTTGTATTCCTTGAGGAGTCTAATGAAACATGTTAACTCTCGATTTCAATCTAATTAATTGGATGCTACTAATTTTCATTAGTATACGTTAATTCAGGTGAGGTAAAAAAGAACGATTTGGAAAATAACGTCACCATTTTCTTTTAGAATACAAGAGTAGTCTTCCAGAATATGACTACAGAAAGAAGGGTCATACATTCTCCAGAAAAATCTAAAAGAGTAATTTAATTTAACTAACTGCACAGAAAGTTCATAAAAACAGGAATATTCTTAGAGAATATGATCAATCACGATATATATTCCAGAAAAACCTTTAGATTTAAATTATTTAATCCAACTATAATGTAGAAAAAGTTTTCTCACTTGAAAGTCGTTTAGAAAAACGAATATTCTTTCTCAAATGACCAACAACGATGGATAGTAATAAACCTTTTATGTTAGTAATTTAATTTACACCACAACTGTGTGCCAACTAATCTGAAGAAAACTATTTGGTACAAGGGAGTAGCCTTTCAGAATATGACCAGTAGAGATATATTTCTCCAGAACTCTTCGAATTGCGTAATATTTAGTTCAAATGTACAGAAAACTCTTAGAAACAATAATAGTCTTAAGGAATATGATCAACCTCGATTTTATTCCAGAAAAACCTTTAGATTTAAATTATTTACTCGAACTATTACGTGGAAAAGTTTTCTTACATGAAAGTCGTTTAGGAAAAACGAATATTCTTTCACAAATGTGCAACAACGATACATAGTAAATAAAACCTTTCATGTTCGTAATTTAATTCACACCGCAATTGTTGCACTGTGTGTGTAAATAACTCTGAAGAAAACTATTTAGTACTAAGGAGTAGCCTTTCAGAATATGACCAGTAGCGATATACTCTCCAGAAGTCTAAAATGAGTAATTTAAGAAAAACTTTTCATGGGAATAATTTAATTCACGCCACAACTATTGCACTATGTATAAACTACGCTGAAGAAACTATTTGGTATAAAAGAGTAGCCTTTCAGAATATGACCAGTAGTGATATATTCTCCAGAAGTCTTCGAAATTAGTAATTTAGTGCAACTGTACAGAAATCTCTTAGAAACAGGAATACTCTTAAGGATATCAACCTCGATATTTATTCCAGAAAACCTTTAGATTTGAATAATTTAATCTAACCATATGTAGAAAAAATTTTCTCCCCTTAACATTCGCTTAGGAAAGAATATTCCAGAAAAACCGCTCAATGTGAGTAATTTAACTAACGCCACAACTTCTGTACAATAAACTGCTATGGAAAATCTATTTGGTGCAAAACAGGAGTAGCAAAATATGACCAGTAGCGGCCATCAATGATATTCCCGAGAAATCTTCGAAATAAGTAATTTAATTCAAATATACAGAAAACATTCAGAAACAAGGATGAAAAGATGTGATCAACAACAATATGCATACGGGGAAAATCTTCAGATTTAATCCAACTAGTGTGGAAAAATTTTTCATCTATGAAAATTTGTTCAGAAAAAGGAATATTCTTTCAGAATATGATCACAACATTGTATGAAATATATTCTGGTAAAACTTTCAATGTGAGTAATTTATAATTGACGGACGCCATAACTATACTGTACAGTAAACTACTCTGAAGGAAAGTATTTGTCAAAAAAGTAGCCTTTCAGAATATGACCAACAACGATACCAATTGCAAATATCTTCTGTTATTTTTATTTCATATAAATATTTTACCAAAAAGGATTCTCCATAAATATCATTACCTTGGATCTAACGTAACTCGTCTATCCAACTCTTTCCCAATCATCCACCCAATTTTTAATTACAAAAAGAAAAGTGATTTAAGTAAACAATTATACTCTCTCTTTTAAATCGATCCAGTTTCACAGTTCACGGAAAATATTTGTTTCAATTACTTACTACAACAAAGCATCCACTTTTCACCGAACCTATAGTCTTACCTTATTATCGGAAAATGCTTCTTTAATAGTGAACGCATAAGACATCCATACGTTAAACCAGAAATCAATGTGATTGTTGAAGCTTTCCCCTTTAATTAACTGAAGCATGCGATATTTTGTTACTGATAGCACACATCGTGAAAAGGAAGTTTCTATTTTTTCTTCCCTTTCATATGATACTGATTGTAGAAGAGCAAGTTTTCTACAATACCTTTTGGAAAACAGATTGATGCCTCAAAAACAAACACGATAAAGGATAAAAATCAGATTTAATTGATAATAGGGTAAGCATTGAATGAATATGCTTAGGGATATCTGTCAGACACGGCTTCAGTGTTCCACCAGGAGTTTCCAGACAACCACTGGCGATATACGGTTGATCCATGCGTTTAACTTCAGTTGTTTGTGCACTGGAAGGAATAGCATTGTGTTGTAAAACCCGTTTTAATCCTCCTAGAAGTTGTCTTGGCGAGGTATCTCGTCATTACCAGAACTGAACAGACCCTTTATGGATGCGATATCATGTAATTAGAAGAAAACTGACCAGATCTTGATCTCGTCAATATAAAAAATAGGTGTTGCATATTTCCTTCCTGTATTTATATTACTGAGTGTTGTAAATCACGAGTGTTAATATTAATGACTTTCAGTGTTTATATTAATGCGTTTTAAATCAATAATGTTTATATCACTCTTTCATGCGTTCATATTTATGGGATTCTGTGTTTACATTACTGTTTCCTTATACGTATTCTTATTAGTTCAATTTGTCTGTTTCAATCCTTTTTATGATATGCAGTGAATCAGATGCCTCTGAGTATTTACGCTATACGCATCGTTCTGTATGTTTGTCTGTTGCTATATCTCTTTATAATTATTAAATGTCTTTTTGGACTTAGAATTACACTCTTATTTCACTATCACAAGACATAACAATAGGAAACATCTTGATGGGATATCTCGGCATTGGCAAAGTTGGTCCGATCTTGATGAACGAGATATCTCTTCGAAACCACTTGGAGGGTTAATTGTAGCCCTATCCTCTGACAGTGCTTAAACTAGACTACCCAGACATAAATGAAGCATGCAATGTTTTATAGCCAGATAGAGCACATCACAGATCATGCGAAGAAAGGTTCAATTTTTTCTTCTCTTTCTTATGATGTTGGTTGCTGAAAAGCACGTTTTCCTGAATACCTTATGCTGAAATAATGAAAATAGTTTGATGTCTCAAGACTAAGCTATAAAGAATGAAAACCAGATTCATTTGATAACAGAGTAAATATTGAATGAATATGTTCAGAGATATCTGTCAGCACAGCTTCAGCTTTTAACCAGAAGTTTCCAGACAACCACAGGTTATAAGTTTGGTTTGGTTTGCCACTCCAGGGTCATTCTTTGATACACAAGGGCTAGGTAGACTGAGACTTATGGCTTAAAGTGTTACTAGTCCCTGTTAATTAGCCCAAGTTTAACAAACTATGACTGAAAATCTGCAAACATAACCAAACTAATCCAAACGAAAAGTCCCGAATTCGACCTCGAGTAGCAAAAAAGGGTCCTCAAGTGCCAAATAACTCAACTAAGGGCTAAATTTTGTATTGTAACCATAAATTCTTTTACTGACATGGTCATTGCTTATTTTCGTGTGCGAATCCGCTATTAAATAAAGAATATTACTCTTAGTCGGTTTTGATGGTGTGGTATGGTATTTCAATTAGTCACACTGGAGCAACACAACGGGCTATTGGTGATGGTTCAGGTTCAATCCCGAAGGGAAGGATCAAGGACAACACCACGTAATTTTGAACCACGGTCAGATGACGAGGTCACACCTGAGCTGGCACCCCACTCTCCGAACTTCCACACCACGCCAACGTGAGGACATTTAAGGCCATGACAGATTTAACGTGCACTAGTCCCCTTTGTACACGACGGTCTATGGTTGGATTCGAACTCGCAACACCCTGGTTGCTAATTCACTGCACTTCCAACAGAGTTGGTTTCATGAGGTTAAAACAAAAATCCATGTGTTCATATTCGAAACGAAAGGTCATGCTATAGGTTTGGTTTGCCTCTCTACGGTTATTTTTTTGTTACACAAGGGCTAATTTGACCGGGACTTTAAGGTTAAAATGTCAGGCCATAGGTTACGGTTAATCAGATTTATGTGTAAAAGAACAATTACTCCAAACTGCATACCTAACAAAACTAATCTAAATAAGTAGTCTCTAACTCTCGTGGTATCAAAATTTGTCCTTAAGCAAGAAATAACTCAATTAAGAGCTAAACTTCGTATTGTAACCACGAATACCCATACTGACTTGACCATCGCTGATTTTCGTAGGCTAATTCGCGTTTACAATAAAGAATATTGCTTAGTTGGGTTTCAAGAGGCAAAAATAAATGCCTACAGTATTCATATCCAAACGAGAGTTTTGCTACAGGTTGGTTTGGTTTCTCACTCCAAGGGCATTTTTTGCTGCTCGAGGGCTAATTAGACAGGAACCTACGGTTTATGGTGCTACGCCGTAGGTCATTGTCTGCTACGCTAGATTTGGTAGGCCCTAATGTAGCAAAAAATGAACCTAGAACGATATATCAAACCGAAAACATACGAAAAGCATGCTAACTAGACAAACTCTATTGTCTATGTAATTCATGAAATGTCAGGTAATACGACTAAAAACCTCCGTGCCAGCAGTCACAAATTGTAGGATATACCTAATTAAATATTACGTTTACGTGGGCAATGACTGAATTTTTATTTCCTAAACTTTTTCCATTGAGTTTTCTAAACACTAAACCTAAAGTGAAAGCTATTGTTCGAAACTTTCATTTTAATATAATGCAAATTATTTAATCGATACACCTTCAATGATTTTAAATATTGTCGAATTTTTATACGTTGAGTCCAGCACAAAAATAATTTACATCATAAATCACAAAACTCTCACCAAACTATTTCTGCCCGGGCAATTACAGTTAACCCCACGTTGACTATCTCAAAATATTCCGGGAACAGCAACGTTGAATATTTATAAAAATCCCCTTTCAAACATCGGAGCTTCGTTATTGTTATCAGGACACCATTTAAAAGTTTTTTCGCACTTCACCTTATCTGAATTTATATCGTCTTTGTCAGCAACAATTAAAAATTCCATAACACAATACTGTGCGACGAGTTTATATGAAAAGAGTAAAATATTCCGGCTATTATCGAGGGGCAGAATAAATCTCTTCGACTCTGTCCCATGGGAAAATCTTAGACTGTCAGCCTTGCGAGAAAAATATCATCCTCCCTCAAAGAGGTTACCATTTATCTTCAATCAATAACCGACCGAACCGCAAGCCGCTGATTTGCCTTGTCAAGAACATTCCCCCATCCCGCTGTGTCATTCTTTGTCGTGAAAGAGACGGCTTTGCTTATGCTCATAGATACAGCACATTTTTTAGCCTTTCCACACCGTTCCTGTTTTGCTTTTTGCCCTCTTTTTTAACATTTGAGTCTAGCGGCTAAATGAGATCAATTATATGGATCGTTCACTAGGACACCGAAGATCATTTGCAATGGTCTTTGTTCCATGCCTGGGGTCACGAGTGCGATTTATTACTTTGGAAAGTCAACATCGAGTTCTGGGATGGGGTGTTTTAAATAACAATACGTGTTCATGGAGTATTTTTGAGATTTCTGTTTCGAATTAGAGTTGTGACTTGCGATTCAGTGTGATGGGTCTCGCGCGAAAATGTATGCGTGAGAGTTTCAAAAGTATCGGATTTATCCGAACTTAGGTTTTAACTGAAATTTTAGATTGGCGCGTTGGTTTTACCGTTGGTAAACAATTTATATTGTTATGCTTGTAAATATAACACATTTTTTAGCCTTTCCACACCGTCCCTGTTTTGCTTTTTGCCCTCTTTTTAACATTTGATTCTAGCGGCTAAATGAAATCAATTATATGGACCGTTCGCTAGGACACCGAAGATCATTTGCAATGGTCTTTGTTCCATGCCTGGGATCACAAGTGGGATTTATTGCTTTGGAAAATCAACATCGAGTTGTGGGCTGGGGTGTTTTAAATAACAACTCCTGGAACATTTTCGAAACGTCTGTTTCGAATTAGAGCAGTGACTTTTACGATTCAGTGTGATGGGTCTCGAGAATGAATGCGTGAATAGTTGCAAAAGTATCGGATTCTCCAAACTTTGGTTTTATCTTGGAGTTTTAGATTGGCATGTTTGCTGTTGTACGCAGGTAAATATATTATCTTATCCTTGTACCTACCGTACATTTTTATCCTTTTCACACTGTCCCTGCTTTGCTTTTTGCCCTCTTTTTACATTTGAGTCTATCCGCTAAATGAGATCAATTATATGGATCATTCACTAGGACACCGAAGACCATTTGTAATGGTGTTTGTACCGTGCCTGGGGTCACGGGTGTGATTTATTACTTTGGAAAGTCAACATCGAGTTGTGGGCTGGGATGGTTTCAATAACAATACGACGGTTTCATTAAGTATTTTCGAGATGTCTTCTGTTTCGAATTAGAGCAGTAACTCTTACGATTCGATGTGATGGATCTCGAGAGTGAATGGGTGAAAGTTTTAAAAGTATAGGATTTATATCCGAACTTTGGTTTTAACTGGGAGTTTTAGATTGGCATATTTGTTGTTTAACGTTGGTAAACAAATTAAATTGTTATGCTTGAAAATGTAGCACGTTTTTTACCCTTTCCACACCGTCCTGTTTTACTTTTAACCCTCTTTTTTCCAGCATTTGAGTGTAGCGGCTAAATAAAATCAATTACATGGATCGTTCACTAGAACACTGAAGATCATTTGCTATGATCTTTGTTTCGCTCTAGGAGACACAGGTGCGATTTATTACTTTTAGAAAGTCGCGAGAGTTAACATCGAGTTGTGGTCTGGGATGCTTGAACTAAGAATACGGCCAACCAAGTCAAATTATCACAGAGTAATCACTTGATTACTAGTCGACATTTTGGTAACACTCTTAGAAGCTCCTTTCAATAGCAGTGTTCAGTCTACTTATATTTTACGTCTATGGTGTTGTCTTCGGATCTCACCTTTCAGGATTCATCCCGGAACGTCGCCAATAGCCCGTTGTGTTATTCCAGTGCGACGTAAATTGAACTACTTACCTACCTATCACTCTCAAATTAAATGCAGACCCGAAGCATTTGATTCTGATACCTTCTATTAAAAATGTACCGCTAAAGCCCCATATATAGAGAAAATCGTGGCGTCTGTCGTAATACTTGTGAAGAAAACTCTGATTTGAATTGATCACTTCAACTGAGACCGAGTTCCAAGCGGGCCCAAAAAGAGTTCATGAAGAAGCGGGAGTGAGCAGAAAGAAGAGTCTTTGGACCTGTTTGAAAAATTTGTCATGAGGATGATGAAGTACGTTTGAGATTTCTAAAAGTCAAAAAATTGAGTAAACGCGTGATAAGCGAATATAAAATGTGTTTTTCGATGGTAAGCTGTGCCCAACTGCGCTGCGTGGGGATTTGAGACAAATGACTTCGAGTAAATTATTTTCAATCCCCCAGGAACTCATTTGTGAAAATAGGGAACTTGTCTGAAACTTTTGTCTGAGCAGAAAATCTCCGGATACCTTTTTCTCCTTTTAGAGCCTTAGAGGAACTTGTAAGCACGGTGTTACTTGGAGATTTATTTGATAAAAAATGCAATCTATGAAAATATATACTCTAGTGTGACACACGACACACCACTATTTTTTAAGGGTTACAACTTCAAAATTAAACGAAACTGTCAGTGGAAAATTAATTGCATAAAAGAGGATATTTATTAGAAATGCGGTGCATATTCAAATTTTGGAATCATGACGTCAGAGACTCTGGTTGAGTAATTGGTTATTCCATAGAGGAAATATAAAATTAGAGTGATCAGTGGTAATACCTTTTTATGTGCCCAGGATCATATGACCAAAACTAGTAGTAACGTGACCCTTAGACTATTCTGGTTTACCGGTGGAAATGAACATCCATAATCTGAAGGGTCCATGAAACGATCGAAAACGACCATCCATTGATTCATCATCTGATTGGTCCACGCGACATAGTAGAGTTTGGCAATTTCACCATTTTTGTCGCCACTCTATAGAATGCGCATTCACACATCTACCCTGTCATAAGAAGTTATATCACCAAACGAAGCGATAAGGTCAATCAAGTAAACTTTTCCCATAGTAGTCACGTGACAACTAGTCAACATGTTGGTCGCGCTTTTTGAAGCTCCTCTCAATAGCAATGCTTTGTCTAATTATATTTCAAGTATATGGGTCTGTGCGACCGCAAGAGCTCATTCCCAGTTTTTTTGCTTCGGTTCTTTCGTTTTCTTTTAACTCATTGATTATAGTTACTCCCGAGGTACTTTTGGTATCCTTTTCCCACATCCAGATCCCTTCACTGTAAAGTAGCAGCTAAAATCCTTACTGCTCCTTAAGTTTTGCACGTCATTGTATGATACAATTCAGTCTTAAGTGTGGTATCTCTGTTAAGAAATGCTGTTTAGATGGAATTTAACTTTGACGTAATATAGTTGGATTCTAAACATTATGTTAAGGTGTCCGACTACCTTCGGAAAGGATTTTTTGAAATAATTTGAAATTTGACTTTTTTTGTGCATTATATTATAGAATATGGTTAAAAACTTAGAGAATAACATATAAAAAAAATAATTAATAATTTTTTTAAAATTTAAACCCCAAAAAGGGGTGAAAAATAGACAAAAACTAGCACCACCGCAAAACATGATAACTTAAATTTAAATTAAGATATTCTTATTTTGTAAATTTTATTTTGAAGATTGAAACCTCCTTTAGGGAATGTACCTCTCACATCATTGTAAACCAGTTCTTTTAAAAACTGGAGAGGTTCAAGTACAACCAAGAAGAAAATCTTCCATAAATTATAGCAACGCATAACTTTTATAATTAAAAATAAAAAAACTAATTAATGCACAATTACAGAAGTGGTACATTCCCTTTATAAACTCTTTGAAAGTATTCCTACCAAATTTCATAACATTTGAAGCATAACTTTTTGAGTTTTCATGTTTTGCGTAAAAGCAAAATTCTAAAATGTCAATTTCAAGAAAAAGCTAAAAACAAAATTCAATAATGAATCTTACCTTTAAATGGAAAATGTAGCTCTAAAATGATCCTGATTTATAAAGATCACCTTCTATAGAAGTTAAATCAACTACTTTTTTTTTCCTAATTGCCCTCAAAACCTTCCTGCGCTTCTTTGAAACGGGTGTTGTATGGCGCTTGGAATCACTGATTCTAATGCGATCCAAACTTTGGTAACCTTTTAATGTGAAGTAACCAAGATTTTCAATGTTCATCTTGCTTAAAACACTGGTGCAACCCTCAAATCCATCATTATATTGTATTACTGCATCATAAGCCCCTAATTTTACAGTTTTTAGGCTGACGAAAACCTCCTTCGGAACTCTCTGCCAAATAACACCATTGAAACTTTCATTGGCATTTTGAGTTTTGCCATGCAGACACTTATTCAAAAGTTCTCTGGTGCAAAGCTCTAAATACACTGGTTTGACTACATTTAAAATATTGTTGGGCAAACCAGAATGCTTGAGCTTTTCTGGTTCTTTCCCTTCGCTTACAGCTCGCTGGTAATAGCACCAACTGTCTACACCAATAGGGCACTGGCCATGCATCGGTTTCTTTGGTGATGAAGCACAATGAAACAAAGCTGCAATTACATTTTGCTGCATCATTTGTAAGTTGCCCACGTTAGAGCGAATCGCAATGCCATAATAATTTTGTAGTCTGTCGATAAAGACATCTGATAACTTGCCTTTACCAGACAGACCTTTGGTTTTGCTTTTCAATTTTCGCAGACGTGTACCCACCCGTTTTTGAATGTGCCCAATGCATTCCAGTTTTGAAACACTTTTTTCGCCATATGTGTTTTGGACGCACAAATAGCCTTTAGAATCCCCATCACCGTAGTATTTCGTGTACTTCAGCTTCCGAGTGCTCACTGACCTCTTGAAAATTCTGTCGACACCAACAGTTTCCATCTTTGCTGATGACCCTTTAAAATTGCACTGGCATATATGGTCAGCTTCCTGTGATTCAAATGACGGGTTTCTCTTCAGTTTCTGTAATCTTTTGCAAATTCTGCAGTATGAGGACATGACTTCTAAATCGAGAACCTTTCCCGTGTCAATTGAAATGGCAGCAACACAACCATTCAAAGAAGTGTACCCTCTACGCTGCCACGTTCCATCTACAGACACGCCGCATTCACTGTCTTCTCCCTTTGAACCAACTTCATCAGCTGCTTTTAACATTGAAGATTCAGCAACCTCGGACACAACTTTCAAGAGTTTCTCTTCATGGATGTTATACGCAGCTTTAGAAATTGGTGGCAAATTCAGCGTGGTGCACAGTTTATACGCTGAAGAAAATCCCTTTCCAATCTGCCTCATCCCATAAACTATTCTAGAGTTCACTTCAGGTACATTTTTGTTCTTTTTGGAGGAGGCAAAGCCTTTTACAAAATCACAATTGTGACATTTCAAAGAGAAGTGTGAGCACAATCCATACCTGGAGTCTTCAACTAAATGCAAACCAGAAGCAAAGCATTTGGGACATGGAAGCACCAAAAATATATTTATTAAAGTTTCCAGGTCGAAAATCCGATTACCACACAGTTCCTCATTCAAAACTTCGAATTTGGAAGAGCTAGATGCTTGCAGTTTTGAAGCACTGGCTGTGCACACTGGATCTTCAAGACTGTTAGTCTTCAGTGTTTTAGAGTGTTGATTACCTTTGAAGTGGTGTTTCTTCTTCCTGGCAATACTCTTTCCCATTTTGTAAAGAAAAATCACTTTATGCAAGAAGAATTATCAAGTTGTAGAACTTTTTGAACGCACGATCGAAAATCACGAGTTCAAATTGTGTACAAACTGAAACTCAAGTTTGATGCCAGATTGTGAAGTTAAACATGATTGCCAGATGTATTTTTGTGTAAAAAGTAGTTTTTTAATTAATTTTTTTTAATTAATAAAAAAAAATCCACACTTCAGAGCAAATTTTAACGCTTTAATTTGTTAAAATAAGAATGTAAACAAACTTTTACGTTCACTTCCTGTTTGCAGAAAGGCACTTCCGGTTTTAAAAAGTGTCGACTATGTAGTATTAAAAGACCTGTATCTTACGTTCTATGCATGGTAGGAACAAAATTTAAACAGATTTGGAAAGATAAGAAATCGGGCTTTCATATTATATCAAATTTGGAAAATCGCAATTTCCGCCGAAAATCGCGTTTTAAAGGTAGTCGGATACCTTAATAATGTATTATACTTGCTTGTGAAATAAATGCAGTAAAACTTGATTAGACGAGGTAATGTAGACGGAGACGACCTCTGAGTTTTGGTTATCTGAGATAATGGGGACCACGGTGACCTCGGATAATCAGAAACTCGAATACGGAAGTAGTAATACAAAACAGCCTATACGAAAGACAGAGAAAATTCACCGCACAAGATGTTATTACTATTGCTACTGAAAGATACATAAAGCTAGGATTAAGATCAATCTTACTCAGATTTGTGTCACTTTATGTATTTCATGTGATAATTTTTCAATAAATCTGGACGTGAGGTGGACTACTTGAAAAAGTTCTGCTTTACAGCAATTTCTCGCCTCTTTGGGCAAAATTCACACACTTTTTCTCTAAGCTTTATTTAAAGTTTAAAAAAGATGACTTTGTGTCAAATTCTGCTCGGATAACACTGAAACTCAGTTAAAGGGAGATCGGATCAAGGACACTCCAGCTAATTGAAGTTCGGATTATCAAGGTTCTACCGTATATCTTAACCCTCTGAGTCTTTAAAAATGTGTACAAAGCCTTTATCTTTCACTGTTGATAACAGCAGCCAATGAACCTGATTCTGACATTGCACTCTCAACGTCTAAAAAATTTCATAGATGTGGATATATTCAACGTTGACAACATTGGAAGCAATTTGAAAAGTTGATGCAAAATTGACAATACTCATTCTTCCAATCACAAATAAATGTAAAGTTTTCCGTTCAATTATGCCGAGTAAGATAATATGGTACGAGTTATTAAACTTGTAAAATACCCAACCCTACTGAAATATTAAAATTAATTGTTTCAGAATACATCTGTAAGTCTACGCGTCTTTAAAATGTGTCTATAGAGCATTTATCTTTCACTCTGGAACAGCGGCCAATGAACCTGTTTCTGACCTTGAACAATCTATCTAAAAAATGCATATCTGTGGACATATTAATCATGGACAACACCAAATCATTTTAAAGCATTTCGAAACTTCGTTGCAAAATCAACAACATTCATTTTTCAAGATTATAAATAAATGTATAGTTTTCAGTTCACTTAAGCCTAGTAAGATAATGTGATACGAGTTATTAAACTTGCAAAATACACAACCCTACTGAAATATAGAAATAAAATATTTCAGAATACATCTGTAAGTGTACGCGCCTTTAAAAAGTATTTACATATAGCATTTATCTTCCACAGGAACAGCAGCCAATGAATCTGGTTCGGACCTTGAACTATCTTTATCTTAAACATGCATATCTGTGGGCATATTGATCATGGACAACATCAAATCATTTCGAAATTTTGATGCAAAATTGACAATACTCATTCTTCCAATTATAAATAAATGCATAGTTTTCAGTTAAGTGAGGCCTTGTAAGATAAAGTGGTTCGAGATATTAAGCTTGTAAAATACCCAACATACTGAAATATTGAAATTAAATGTTTCAGAATACATCTGTAAGTGTACGTGCCTTAAAAAGTGTCTATAGAGCATTTATCTTTCACTCCAGAACAGCGGCCAATGAACCTGATTCTGACATTGCGCTCTCCCTGTCTGAAAAAATGCATAGCTGTGGACATATTCAGCTTGACAGAGATGGATATAGCTGGGATTTTAAAAGGAATCGGGGGAAATGCAGAATAGGAATCTTCTTTTCAGAAACTTTCAACAGCAAATGGTAAAGAAAAGAAACTTACACATTTCTTTCTACGCATTTTCATAATTTTTCTTAAGTTCGGGATATTCCGTGATCCTTCTGTCGCTTGAAGTCAAATGAAATTGTTTTCTGGGAATTTGACATTTCCTCTCCATCACATCCTTGTCGATCTGATTTGCCCTCGTGGATAAAAATGACCTTCACCAAACCATTCTTGTTTGTTCTCAAGTACGATTGTTTAACCCTACTGGTGGTTGTCTCGACGAGGTATCTGATCATTAAAAAACCTACCAGATTTTGTTGGACGACATATCTCATATTTTCGTAATTTTCTTATGATTTCGTTATAATTTTGCTTATGACGAGATATCTCATCATAAGCAAAATTGGTCAGATCTTGATGGACAAGATGTCTCGTTGAAACCACTTGGAGGGTTAAGGTAGCTCCCATAGTATTTGATTAATGTTCGTGACGTTAAAAATTCATGTATGGTCTCTTTATCTATGGATCTATCAATGTTTATGCAATTGAAGCTTCAGTTACTTTTTGAAGCTTTTATACAATTAACCATCTTAGGGGTTCACATGCATAATTCAATCTTGCAACCTTCAGTCTTCACTACATTACTTTGAATCAATTTTGATCTTGACCAATGGAATCTTTCCAAAGGATACTATTCTAAGAATATGAGCAATAGAACCTTTTTTAAGATTCTATTGTAATGAAGCCCTTTAATTCAAGGAATGAGAGATATAACGGTGTTTATAAATACATCTTAATATTTCTTGTCATTCCCAACTGTAAAAAAATGTACGTGCAGTACACTAAGAATTATCTTTCCAACCCTCAAAATTTTTATTCTGTGACTATCACTGTTGTCCGGATCCCTTCAAGAAAGAGATAAGTGTTCATAAATATTTCTTGTCTTTTCCCAATAGTTAAAAAATGTACTTCCAGAAACAAAGCATTATCTTTCCAACTCTCAAAATGTTCATTCTTGGGCTGTCACTATGTTGTCTGGATCCCTTCAAGAAATAAGAGAACAGTGTTCATAATTTTAATTGTCGTTTCCCAATTGTAAAAAATGCATTTGCAGTAAACAAAGCTTTAACTTTCCAAAGCTGAAATCACGGAATTTCCATTCTGTGGCATATCACTATGCTGAACGGACTCCTTTAATTCAAGGAATAAGAGATAACAAGATTCATAAATCTCTTATGCCCAGCTGTAAAAAATGTATATGCAGTATACAAAGCATTATCTTTCCAATGCTCAAAATGTTCATTCTGTGGCTCACTATGTTGTCTGGATCCGTTCAAGAAATAAGAGATAAGTATTCATAAATCTTTCTTGTTGTTTCCCAATTGTAAAAAATGCGCGTGCAGTATACAAAGGTTTAACTTTCGAAAGCTGAAATTACGGAATTTTCATTCTGTTGCTTATCACTATGTTGTCCGGAGTCCTTCAATTCAAGGAATAAGAGGTAAAAATATTCATAAATCTCTTATCATTCCCAGCTGAAAAAAATGTATGTGCAGTATATAATGCTTTAACTTTCCAAAGCTGAAATTATAGAATTTTCATTCTGTGGCTTATCACTATGTTGTACGGATCCCTTCAAGAAATAAGAGCCAACAGTGTTCATAAATATTTCTTGTCGTTTCTCAATAGTAAAAAATTGTATGTGCAAGTATATATATATATATAAAATCATTATCTTTCGAACGCTCAAAATGCTCATTCTGTGGTGGTCACTATGTTGTCCGGATCCCTTCGAGAAATAAGAGATAACTTATAATATAATAATCATTTCATAATCATTTTAATAAGTTTTCATAAATTTTTACTTTAGTTTCTCAATTGACACAAATGTACCTGCAGTATACAAAGCATAATCTATCCAACGCTCAAATACATTTATGAAGAGTAATTTAATATCCATAATAATCTTTTTATGTATCCTCCTTTTTCCCTTTAAGCACGTTTCTTTTAGTTTTATTATGTTCTCTAGAATTGTTATTAATTTCTGTATCCCATTAAACAGAGGATACAAATTAAAAATATAATAAAGCGTTAAATATTCTAGCAAAAAAAATTCCCTAATAACAA
Organism: Meta bourneti; assembly: GCA_933210815.1. Taxonomy (NCBI): domain Eukaryota; kingdom Metazoa; phylum Arthropoda; class Arachnida; order Araneae; family Tetragnathidae; genus Meta; species Meta bourneti. Next base: position 85,246,282 of record OW119934.1, read on the forward strand.
AATATCCCATTTCACTAACAAAATGAAATAAAGCGCGACAAAACAATTTGTTTTGTAAGACGTAGTTATACTGTAAACCATGCTTCTTCCCCACTTCTGCAATGAAGTCTCATTATCTTGTGACTTTAGAAAAATTAAAAATGCGTTAAAGTTCCTCACTACTTTAAAATAAATTGTATGCGTCTGCGCCCCTGACAGAAATTAATGTTGTCTTTTTTTTTACTCAAAAGAGCATTCTTGAGATTCGCTTTCAATGAATTCGAAAATAATTTATCTTTGGTTCATAGTTTTTGGTCCTTTGTCTCATGTGGATCAGGAAAGTTGTTCCAGTATTTTCAGTTTGTTGCAAGTTTCATTTGTTTCCTGTGTTCGCAAATTAGAATTTTAATTTACATCTTGAAATGTAATTAATTAATTTTCTGTTTAAACTATTGAAATGAGTTGAGTCTAAATTTTTTGTACTTCTCACTTGTATTTATATGATTTTGTTTTAATGTAATAATGCCACATAATGGAAAGTGTAGATTCTACTAAAGAGCAGATGCAACTATTGTACAGCGCATTTTTGTAGCATGCAAAAGCGTGTATTCAATCTTTCTACGCATATAACTAGGTATTCCTTTTTTTAGTTATGGTAGTATTGCTCCAGGGGTACGAAATCACGATCATCAGTCGCAGGGGAATACTCCCTTGACTTCAAGTGCAGTTGCTCATTTTTTAGAACATATAGCCATTTATTAACCTTCTAAGCCTCAAGAAATTACCGAGCAGTGTAATATTGTTTTTACCTCACAACACACTTAATGACTAAATGACTACTTCGATTAGGCGAGAGAATCCGTAAACTCTTTCAACCTTTAGAAATATTCTATAGATGTCCTTTCCTTAGAATTGAATTCCTTGAAGATAATCTAGTTTTCCTGTTCTTAAAATAGAATACTTTGGGAAACCTATTAGTTTTTCTTATAATAGAATCCCTTGGAAAGGGACTATTTGTCTTTTTCTTAGAATAGAATCCAATTTATTAACCCTCTAAGCTTCACGAGATTACCGAGCAGTATAATATTGTTTTTACCGCACAATACACTTAATGACTAAATAACCACTTCTGTTAGGTAAGAGAATCAGTGGATTCTTTCAACCTTTAGAAATATTCTATAGGTCCTTTCTTTAGAATTCAATCCCTTGAAGATAATCTATTTTCCTGTTCTTAAAATAGAATCCTTTGGGAACCTATTAATCCTTTTCTTAGAATAGAATCCCTTGGAAATAGACTATTTTTCTCTTCCTTAGAATACAATCGCTTGGAAAGATTCCATTGCTTGTTTCGTTGGAAGTGAATCCTTTGGAAAGATTGTATTGATCATTTCTTTATAAAAGAATCCTTTGCAAAGATTCTATTGCTCCTTTCTATTCTACGGAAGAGAGCAATGAAATCTTTGCAAAGGATGCTTTTCTTAAGATAAGAGCAATAAAATATTTCTAAATGACTCTAATCGAAGGAAAGCACCAATAGAATCGTTCCAAAGGATTCTATTCCAAGGAATGGACTAATAGAATATTCCTAAAAGTTGAAAGAATCCATGGATTCTTAAAATATGTGGTTATTTAGTCATTAAGTGTTTGTTGGGGTAAACGCAGCACTACACTACTCGTAAATCTCGCGACTCTTAAAGGGTTAAATGAACTTATTTGAAATGACGATGGATGAAGATATCTGATTTTTTTCGATGTGATCCTAATTCAATCAATAAGAGATTATGTACATACGCAGCTTAAATCATTCTCTAATCCCTTTTTGTTTTGTTTTTTAAATAAAAAAGATGTCCGGTTTTTTTTTTCTTGAGATTTGATCCAAATTCAATCAATTAAGAGATTAACTACCACACGCATCTTAAATCATTCCAATTCCCTTTTTGATTTTTTAATAAAATACTTGGAGGTTAAACACAAATAATCGAAACCTCCCAAAACATTTTTTTAAATAAAGGTCTCGCTAACCAACAATTTAGGAAGAAATTAAAAAGTAATATTTGCAATAAACTATTTCAATAAAACATTAAACGTAAAAACATCAGCTTGAAAATATAATCTCCATATATATAATAAAAACTTAAAAGCTTGAACGTGGTTAATAAAGATTATAATAGCGGCATTGCAATAAAAACGTTAAATACAAATTAAAATCTCAGGAAAACAATATAATAATACAAATGTATACATTCAAAACTGTATTTTGTAAAAGATTACAATGAGCTAAGTAAACCCCAATCTTTATGGTTAACTTTTTATAAGCTTCTATTAACCAAGAAACTTTTTCTTAGCTAATATGTATTTTAAGAATTTTGTAAATATAGAACACAAAACAACTTTATATTATGGAAATATTTATGCTTTAAATGTTCTCAGAGATCATGTTACTGAAATAAAAAAATGGGAATTAGTTGGTTACAAAAGGATATTAACTTATAATTGGTTACAAAAGGATAGAATGAATCTCTACTGTATCAGGCAATGGAATGACTTAATATAAAAAATAAATACTATTATAAAACTCTTTTGTTTTAGGCAATAGAATGACATAATAAAGAAAATTAATACAATTACAAATAAAACTCTCTACTGTATTAGGCAATGAAATGGGTTAATAAAGAAAATGAATAAACTTACTAACGAAACACTCTACTATATTGAGAAAAGGGATGGGTTAATAAAGAAAATGAATACAATTATAAACGGAACACTACTGTATTAGGCAATGAAATGGGTTAATAAAGAAAATGAATAAAGTTACAAACGAAATTCTCTACTGTATTGGGCAATAGAATGAATTAATAGAGAAAATGAATACAATGACAAACAAAACACTCTACTGCATTGGCAAAGGAATGAGTTAATAAAGAAAATGGATACATTTACAAATGAAACATTCTTCTGTAATGGGCAATGTAATGGGTTAATAAAGAAAGTGAATACAGTTACCACAACGAAACACTCTACTGTATTGGGAATAGGAATGGATTAATAAAAAAACTAAGACAATTACAAGCGAAACATTATTGTACTGGGCAATGGAATGTTAATAGAGAAAATGAAGGCAATTACAATAAAAAAACTCTACTGTATTGGGCAATGGCATGAGTTAATAGAGAAAATGATAATAATTACAAACGAAACTATCTTACTGTATTGGGCAAAGTAATGAGTTAATAAAGAAAATGAAAGGCTTATAACAGAACTTTTATAAAAGTTTCCCTGTTGGAAGAATTTTACAGCTCTATCTAATATGGGGCCTTTTTAATATGGGCCCGAATTAGACCATAAACCAATTAAGATACGGGAAGAGATTTCAAATCTTAATTCCAAAAGTCTCCCAATATGAGGTTTTTCCGTAAAGCAAAGTAGCAGAGGGTGGCGTATGAGCGCAATTCCTGTTTCGCAACCTGTGACGAAACTTGGCGTTATATCTGGATTATATTCAATTAAGCATAGGAACTTTTCTTACATAGAAGGAATGTTCGTTGATTGAACAGAATCTGACCTGTTTCCATACACTGTTTCGGTTTCAAGCAGTCTTATGCACAAGCGTTTGGTGGCGCCACCCGTCTGTCGGGATTTCGATACAATCTCACAGTGGCTGGTCCGTTTACGTTAGCCATCCCATATGACAGGTGCATTTCAGCGACCTCAGCGTTCGTAAAATGAAACCTGTTATCCGTACAAGTCAGTGTCTAAAATGGCTATTCAAAAGATGCCAACCGCCATGTTGTCAAACACCAGACACTAGCAAATCTCGGTGGCTATTGTCTACGATGGTCAACCGTCATGTTGTCAAACAACTACTAGCAAATCTTGATGGCGATTGACCAAGATAGTCAACCGCCATGTTGTAAAACAGCAATCTTTAGCAAATCCAGGTCGCGATTGCCTTTGTGAATACAATCCAATTTTGTGCTCCAAACCTCTCTTAAAGTTTGTATGAATGTTTTGTTCGCCAGTATAAGTGCAGGTCAGCCACTTCATGGGATCACCCCATGTTGAACGTCAATATTCTTGAAATGAATGACCCGAACGAAGTCAACTTCTAAAATGATTTCCCAAGGTGGCCAACTACCGTGTTGTCGAACAGCAGCCTCTAGCAAATCCAGGTAGCGATCATAAATGTGAAATAGAACTAGACTGACGATTGCCATTGAAAGGAGCTTGAAAAAATAGGACAAACAGATCGACTAGTAGTCACGTGACTGCTCTGTAAAAACCTTACTTGGATGGCCGATTTGGCATCTTTTCGCCTCTTTTGGTGGCATAATGTCTAATGACAGGTTAAGTGTTTGAACGCGATTTCTAGAGTGGCTACAAAATTGGTGAAATCGCCAGTCTACTATTATCAGATGATCAATCAATGGACCAATGAGATGACGAACCGATGAATGAGAATCTTCTCCCATTCCGTGGGCCAATCAGATGCTGAATGTTAGGTTCTACGCAGCTGACGGAATCAGTCTAAGGGTCACGTTACTACTAATTTTGGTCACATGATCCCGGGCACAAAAAGTTATCATTGCTCACTCTACTTTAATATTTCCTCTATGGTGGCGATTCCGGACGCATATCCATTTGTGAATAAGGTTTATTTTTGTTCTCCCTACCTCCTCTTAAAGTTTAAGTCTGCTCCACCACTATGGAATGGTGGCTAAAATTTTTCTAGATATAAAGAACTTTTGTGATTTTATCAGCAAAAGATACTTTCTCTTGTTCCTTATAAACCAGAAACTATATACAGCGCCTCGTACCGATAAAAACCACTTCCAAATAATCTTATTGACATAATGGGCTGCAAACTTAATTCAGCTCTTGAGGATTTACTGTCAAATGGCTGAAAGTTGTTGAGATCCATGAAAAGACATCACTCAAAATACGTAAAAGGACATACCATTGGATAGACAGAAGAGAACTCGCAATAGAATACCCAATTCTGGGAATATATAAAAGCTTTAAATCCTGAAATAAAATACGTAATATAGAAATAAAATAATTACAGATTAAAAAGTTATCTCTATCTGTGTTGGCTGCAGGACCTTTGAAAGATTTAGCTTCAATGAAAACAGGTAGAAATTTCAAAGTTGCATTCAAACTTTATGTTTTTGGTGGATTTGTTTCAAATTTAGAACTTTGATAGTATAGATGTTATATTTAAAAGAAGTCAGTATAAAACTTCTATCATTTATAGCTTCATATTTATGAACAAAAATATAAGAACTAATTTTGCCCAGTGTTACCTACATAATTACATTACAATTACATAAATGCATAAGTAATTTAATCAATGTTTCAAAAAGTCAATTGTTCTGACTACAAATAGTTATGAGACATCAATCGTCATAGTAAAACAAGTATTCCAACTTGTTTCACTGCACAACAAAGTTTTAATTTAATATTACATAGTTGCATAATTAAGTTAAGCAATGTTTAAATAAATTCCCGGTTCAGACTACTAATAATGACTAGATACCAACTTTCATAGTGGAACGAGTTTTTTAACTTTCTTCACTGTACAACGAATTTTAAATTCAATTTGCATACTTGCATTACTAAGCTAACCTAATGTTTAAAGAAATGCCCGGTCCCGACTACTAATAATTACGAGACAGCAACCTTCATATTGAAGCAGGTTTTTCTACTTGTTTCACTACACAACGAATTCTAAATACAACGTTGCATACTTGAATAATTAAGTTAATTCAATGTTTAAAGAAATACCCGTTTCAGACTGTTAATAATTACGAGACACCAACCTTCATAATGAAACAAGTGTTCTGACTTGAATCATATGAGGGGATTTGCGGTGAATTTAATTTTTCGAAACCATCTAAATCCTTGCAGCGTGAATTCCCCGTTTTATTTTTCTATCCCATACATTGTCCCTTCATTATCCACACCACAAACCAGAGCACTTAACTTAAAATTTAACTCTCAAAATCAAATGATTACTCATTTAATACAAGCTCGGAAAAGAAAACAGAGTAACGAGCTGCCCATTTATCTGTGAAAACCATAAATGAATAATTTTTCGCGTTGAAATATTTTCGTTAATTAAATTGAAGTACAACGCAATCATTACACGTCCTGAGCTATAATTAGTGATTGGCGGGATTAATTTAATCTCATTTGTCCCAAACCGTACAGTTTAGTGATAACAATCGGAGATATACAAAAAATGAAGTTACCCAGGTATTTACGATCTCGTTCTCATTTGGGTAAATACGCATTTTGATAAAACGCTTGTAATATTAGTTTTACTCCATTCTGGATTGTCGAGTAATTTACATTTCTCACTGAAGCAGGTATTTACGTGTTATTTTGATCCTCACTATTTGATTTGGAGAGTGGGGTGCCAGGTCAGGTGTGACCTCGTCATCTGACCGTGGTTCAAAATTATGTGGTGTTGTCCTCGAGTCTTTCACTTCGGGTTTGATCCCGGATTGCCACCAATAGCCAGTTGTGTTGCTCCAGGGTGACATTATTTAAATACCTACTTGATGAAATTTCGTTCAAAAAAAAAGATATCGAAATGCCAACGAAAAGGTCGTAATACTGCTATTTGATTGAATACGTGATTCTGGTAGGTAGGTAGTTGAATTAACGTAGCACTGGAGCAACACAACGTGCTATTGGTGAAGCTCCGGGATCAATCCCGAAGTGAAAAAGCCGAGGACACCTCATTGTTTTGAGCCATGGCCAAATGACGAAGTCAACACTTGATCTGGCACCTCACTCTCCAAACTTCCAAATCACCCCAACGTGAGGGCATTTTAGGTCACGACAGATTTAACGTGCACCAGTCCCCTTGAACACGACGGTCTGGTTGGATCGAGTATCGAAATTGCAAACAACCGCATTAAAACAGAAAAACTGAGGCTTGATAATAGTCTTACAAGTAATTTAAAATTTAACCCTGTCTTAATGTGTAATATTTAAGTTTCAAAATAAGCCTTTTTATGTAAGACTAAATCTTTCTTTTCCTGGCCGCGTTATCTTGATCTCGTCATAAAAAAATCGGCTGTACCTTGACGACGATATACCTCATCATTATCAAAACTGGACAAATCTTGATGGACGATATACCTCATCATTATCAAAACTGGACAAATCTTGATGGACGAGATATCTCGTCATGTGATGAAAATTGATCACATCTTGATCTCGTCAATATTTATTACAAACGCATGAATACCTAAGGAAAATTTATAATTCTGTTCACTTTTCTTAAAACAAATGGGGCCGTGGTTACCCAGTTGGAAGAGCAACTGGAGGGTAGCGAGTTCAATGCTCGGTTCAGACAAAGACCGCCGTGTGCACAGGGGCTGGTGCACGCTAAATCTGTCGTAGCCTCAAATGTCCTCACGTTGGCATGGTGTGGAAGTTTGAAGTTTGCGGTGTCAGCTCAGATGTTCACCTCTTCATCTGACCGTGGTTCAAAACTACGTGGTGTTGTCCTCGGTTCTTTCCCTTCGGGATTTATCCCGGACCGTCGCCAATAGCCCATTGTGTTGCTCCAGTGCGACTTTAATTAGCTACCTACTACCCAAATGTATGTGGCACATGTAACAAGGACAGTCCAAACATCACAAAGCACACATAACTGATGAATTCAATCTTGAAATATTTGTCGTCATCTGAACGTGGTTAAAACTACGTGTGTTGTCCCCGTTCTGTCCCTTGGGGCTTGATCCCAGACCGCCACCAATAGACCGGTGTGTTGCTTCAGTGCGACTTTAATTAGCTACCTACTACCCAAATGTGAGAGGCACATGTAACAAGGACAGTCCAAACATCACAAAGCACACATAACTGATGAATTCAATCCTGAAATATTTGTCGTCATCTGACAAAATTACATGGTTTTGTCGTCGTATCTGTCCCTTTGGAATTGATCCCTTACTGTCACCAATAGCCCGTTGTGTTACTCCAATGCCACGTTAATCAAAATACATACGTACCTACCCTTATAAATATATGTTATAATTACATTTTTAACCATATAGTTATATTTTTATAATAAATAATTATATTTTTGTTCGCAATCGAGCCAAACCCTCATATGGCAAATACCGATTTTCAAACTACACGCCTCTTCCGATGTATATGTCTACTCCACTGCCTCTGGATATCCGTACATAAATTATTAGAGAACGAAACAAGGCCTAAAACGCAGAACCCTGCAGTGGCGACCGATCCCCTTTGAAGGACAGTTGCGATCAAGGCTTGAAAGGTTTAGGTGGAAGATCAGTTTGTATCCAGTGCCAAGGTAACGGATTCACCAACCACACTACGAGCTAAGTGGATTTGACATCAGATTGTTGGCGACGGCATGCCGCGAAACGGACCCCTTAACTAGTGATTGATAAATAATGCATAGGTGCTGTTCAACCTCGCAGTATGCGAGGGAGATTCTATCAGTTGTCTCACGATTGCAACACTCGGGGAGGCATTTCCTAACTGCTATTGCACACCGATCGAAAGGCAGTAGCGTTTTAACGCATGGGTACATTGGGTATAGAGCAGTTAAGTCAACCTTCGCGAGATTGAGGTCCGGTAAATTCCTTTTTTGTAAGACGGGTGTCCTGTTCTAATAAATTTATCGCAAATATCTTTCCAGTTTTTTAATCCTCTGAGATTTTCGAGAAGTGTAGTGTTGCTTTTACCCCACAAAGGAATGACTAAATAACCACATCTTTCTAAAGAATCCATGGATTCTTTTAGTCCTAAGAAAGATTCCATTTTTCCTTCCATAGAATAGAATCTTTCTTTGGAACGATTCTATTAGCCCATTTTGTAGAATAGAATTCTAGAGAAATATTCTACTGCTCCTTTCCTTAGAATATAATCATTCGTTGTAACGATTCTATTGGAACTTTCTTTGAAATAGAATATTCCCTTTGAAAGATTCTATTGACCCATTCTGTGGAATAGAATCCCTAAGAAAGATTCTACTGCTCCTTTCCTTAAACAGATCCCTCATGGGCACATCTTTAGGTGTGTACGATCTTCATGAACCCGAGGTACCCTAGTGATTTATTCTTTTTCAATGGGGATTACTACCTCTAATGAGCATAAGGCCTAACCTAAAGGAGTCCTAACCGTACACACCTAAAGGAGTCCTAACTGTACACACCTAAAGGAGATGTACCTCTGAGGGCTAATTTATACTGAAAGTCTGCGTTAGAGGATTGCACTACAAAACTTAGGCTCAAACGAACGCAAAATATTTTTTGTACTTATACTTCTCAATCATACTACAAAGATCAAAGGATCATCTGCAAACAGTCAACTGAATGAGATCGCAGTCAATTCGTTTGCTGTTCCAATCGGCGAAAAGTCAACGCCGACAGTCAGGTGTTTCTGGATCTGTTTTTCAGAAAGGATATTAGGCAGCCTAAAAATACCCTTAGAAACGGAAGTACGCTACGAATGTGTAACTTTATTAAACGAATTTCGTGCTCTTGATATTGAATGTAAATTTTACTGACGACCTCTTGGAGGGTAGTGATTTCCAACCTTTTTCATATCATGGCACACATATATAACTAAAACACTAATAAACAACCTTTTTCCATAACACAGCACAGTAATTACTAAAATTCTACGGCACACGCAAAAGTACATTATATTTTTGCCGATCTGATAAAAAATAAGTATAATTTTGATTGATTAACCCTTTAGAGGGTTCTCTCGACGAGGTATCTCTCATCATTAGCAAAACTGATTAGATCTTGATGGACGAGATATCTCCTCATTAAAAGAAAGCTGACCAGATCTTGTTCTAGTCATCATCAGAAAACCGGCAATATCCTGATGAAGAGATATCTCGCCATTAGCAAAATTAGTCACATCTTGATGAACGAGATATCTTGTCATCAGCAAAACTGATTAGATCTTGATGGACGAGATACCTCGTCATTAAAAGAAAACTGACCAGATCTTGTTCTAGTCATCATCTGAAAACCGGCAATATCCTGATGAAGAGATATCTCACCATTAGCAAAATTAGTCACATCTTGATGGACGAGATATCTTGTCATCAGCAAAACTGATTAGATCTTGATGGACGAGATATCTTATCATCAGCAAAACTGATTAGATCTTGATGGACGAGATATCTCGTCATTAGCAAAATTAGTCACATCTTGATGAACGAAATATATTGTCATCAGAAAAATTAATCAGATCTTGATGGACGAGATATCTTGTCGAAACTGCTTCGAGGGTTGTCAAAAAATAACAGTTATTATATATCCTTTTGCTCAAAAGTGACTCTTTAAAACAATTGCTATGATACTTATAAAATAGTAAATTACTATAAGGGTAGAACTTGAAATTATTTTTGAACGCACTTGTCAAGAGCAGAACTAAACCGTTGAAATGAAATCAATGCCACACAGGTTAAGGGCCGGGGTAGCCCGGTTGGAAGAGTAGCGAATTAGCAACAAGAGTGTCGCGAGTTCGAAACTCGGTCCAACCAAAAGACCGTTGCGTACATGAAGGCTGGTGCATGTTAAATCTGTCGTGGCCTCAAATGTCCTCATGTTGGCGTGGTGTGGATGTTTGGAGAGTGGGGTACCAGCTCAGGTATTGATCTCTTCGTCTGACCGTGGTTCATATTACGAGGTGTCCTCTGATCTTCCCCCTTAGTATGATTTTAATTCAATATAACTTTTATCACTTTAAAAATTCAAAGTTTACGCAACTCTGAATCGCAAGTTTCGTTTCAAACAATTAACTTCATGTAGCAAATGTTCGGATCATTAATTTTTCTTACTAAAGTTAGGAATCTCTTGAGCTTATTTTTACAGTCCTATGTAAGCAATTTCCTAAAATTATTCGAATTCACTAATCATAATATCACTACTAAAAATCAGTCTAAAAAGCAGTCAGACATCCGTATCATCAATATCATTTAATCATCTAATCATTTTATCATCAATATCATTTCTTTTTACGTTTCCAGCTACGATCTCACTATTCCCATTAGTATTATACGTAACTAAAGTTCATATATTTCTATTGAAAAATTTTGCTTACATTAAAGACTCAAAACCTACACAATAACGCTGAATACCATGTTTTGTTTGAAACAATTAACTTTAGATCGCAAGTCATCAGATAGTTAATCTCGCCTAATCAAACTAGGTATCTGAAGAGCTTATATTTACGATCCTATGTAAAAAAAATTCTAAAATCACTTTAATTCACTAAGCATCATCTCAATTTACGAAACATCATGCTTCCCTGACATTTCGTCTTGGTTGACTAATCATTTTACCATCAAGGTAATTTCTAGGTTTTCAGCTACGTTCAATGTTCACTGTATTATCTATGCATATGAAGCAGAGTTGGCATCTGTCTGTTCTCTATATAAATCTATACCGTTTGACCAATCCACTCCAAATTTGGTACACTTATTTTTTGGAATCCTGCGGGTAATGTAAGCTACATATTAACACCCGTTCTATTTGTCTTGGGTGTGCAGAGAGGTGTAACGTCCCGTCATCCTGGACAGAGCACTTGCTAGGGGGCGCTCTCTACCGGTCTGGCTGTGCAGATGACGTCAGAGTTAACATCTACAAGAGTCGCCTCTCAAGAGACCGTGGAGTTTTTTTAGAATCTTAGAGTATGGTGCAATCGGTGCGGTTGCGCTGAAAATCGCTCAGTATTATATCGTTTATTTATCCCGTCTGTAAAATGCGGGATGGAATTTTCAAGCATAAAGTGTAATTGCTTGAAACGTTAATCATTATATCGTATCAATATGAATTGTCAGCCTTTCCTAATGATGGTGGAAATCCGAAATTCGCATTCCTGGAGCAAGGTGTTAGAAATAAAAAATATTGATAAGAAAAAAACTTATTGCAATAATACGATGTATGTCATTTTTTTAGAAAACGAACTTAAAGGGCATTCACAATCACTCCAAAACTCAAAATCGACCTTTGTATAATCATCTCAGTATCAGGTTTTGTAGGATTGTCTTACCTATAGTATGTGAAATGGATCTAAAGTAACTTGTAGAAGCTAGAAAATTCTGTTTACAAACTTATTTTGCGCTCGCTTATCTTTTCTCTATATTTGCATTTTCTAAGACAGAAAGTGGTTTGGGGATCACTTTCAATCGACGTTTAACCAATTAAACCCGAGCAAACGCCGGGTAAATTCAGCTAGTTAGATATAACTAAAGTTCATTTTGATTATAATTTTTTCTGATAGTAAAAATTTTAAATCTACACAATAACTCTAAATAGCAACTTTTTTAAAACAAACAACTTCTTCAGGTAGCAAGTCTTCTGATAAATAACTTCATCTAATCTAACTAGGAACCTATTGAGCTTGATTTTACGATCCTCTGTAAACAATTTTCTAAAATCATTCGAATTCTCTAAGCATCATCCCATTTTACTAAAAATCATTCTCTGACATTCCCTTTTCGTTGACTAATCCTTTTACCATCAATGCCATTTCTTTTTTCAGCTGCGTTCAATACTCTCAGCAGTATTAGACGTAACTAAAGTTCATTTCGATTCATTCTTATATTAAAAATTCAAAATCTACACAAAACGGTGAACATAAAGTTTTGTGTGAAACAATTAACTTCAGCCTACCAAGTCTTCAAATAGATCATTTCGCTTAACCAAACGAGGTATCTTTGAGTTTATTTCTACAATCCTACGTAAACAATTTTCTAAAATCATTCCAATTCACTAAGCATCATCACACTTCACTAAAATAGACTTCTCTGATATTCCCTTTTATTTAACAATCATTTTACTATCAACCTCAATTCTTTTTTTAAGAGTTTCGAGCTTAATTTCTCCCAGTAGGATTAGACGTAACTAAAGTTCATTTAGATTATAATTTTTTTCATTTTAAAAATTCAAAATTTACAACAATAATTCTGAATCGCAAGTTTTGTTTGAAACAATTAATTTCCCAGAAGAAATGGAAAGGATTACCAGATTAACTGCTTTTTAGTTTTCGCAAAAGCTCTGTAAAGAGCACATCTACCATCCTTCATATTGTATATGATCGCTGATACATATGCAGTAATTTAATTATACATGATTGCTGATAGATATGCAGTAATTTAATTGTATATGATCGCTAATACATATATAATTAAATTACTACAATTCTCAGTGAGTACATTTTTGCGTGAGCATGTTATTAATATATAATTAGAGCTACATTTCGTCAAATTTCTTTCGTACTACTTTGCTTTCCAAGGGATGCTACTGTCTACTAATATTTGGCTAATAATTTTTTAACTTTTCTACTTGAAATCGATACTAATGAGTTTAAAATGAAAAGTGTTTTACTCCATTTTGTATTATATGGAACGCGAATTGAGAAAAGAAATTTATGTACAATGAACATTTTAACCCTTTGAATGGCACTCTACTTAACTTTCCAATTGGTTTCGACGAGATATCGCGTCCATCAAGATTTGATCAATTTTGCTAATGACGATACATCTCGTCATCAGGATGTCGCCGATTTTTTTATAATGACGAACGAGATCACGATCTGGTCAGTTTTCTTCTGATGACGAGATACCTGGTCCATCAAGATCTGGTCAGTTTTGCTAATGACGAGATACCTCGTCTAGACAACCATAAGGAGATTTAAAAGTGGTTTTTCTTAGTTATGACTGATAATGCAGCACAATACCCTGCGAATGACATTATCATTGGTGCAGCTTGTCTGTCTCTGAACTTTGCGCCATAAAACCCACATCAACCAACCAACCAATCAACTTTATTATTAACCCTTCTGATGGTTTTCTTGACGAGGTATCTCGTCTTAGCAAAACCATTAGCAGATCTTGATGGACGAGATACTATCTCGTCCTTTGAAGAAAACTGACCAGATCTTGATCCCGCCATAATAAAAATTAGCAATATCTTAATAACGATATATCTCGTCGTTATCGAAATTGGTCAGATTTTGATGGACGAGATATCTCGTCATTAGAAGAAAAGTGACCTCATCTCGATTTCGTCATTATAAAGAAATCAGAGATATCTTGATGACGAGGTATCTCGTCATTAGAAAAACTGGTCAGAACTTGATTGACGAGATATCTCGTCACTAGACGAAAACTTACCACATCTTGATCTCGTCATCATAAAACAACTTGGAGGGTTGAACTGTCCTCATCATATACATAAGGTCTTCGGTGTGATTTTCAGTTTTCTATACACCTTAGTTTCAACATTTAGATCCATTGGTTTCTATGCGAGTTTTAACAGCCGGTGGCCACGCATAAGCGCTTTGTTCCACCGACGCGTGTTAGTCTACGAAGATTACTTATATATCCTTCCAATCTGTGCAACCTTAATCTTCTCACCTATAATCAATCAACCCCCATCGTCGATGGATCCCCTGCAAGATTAAAAGGCAGCAAATAATTTCGTCTTGTCCCAATTTAACTCCCCTTTCTGAGTTAATACCATCTTACCTATGTTTACACGAATAATCGTTCAACAGCTTCGAAGCCTCAAGTCACCTCTGAAGGATTCCCGTTTACCAAGGTACAAGATGGAGCAGTTAGCTCTGTTCGGCTCATATTTCAACAGCTGACGTTGTCCTGGAACTCAATTAAGGGTTCTCACACTGCAGGGTTCTTTTCGCTTGTCAAGTATCGTATGTGCCAGCTGTCTGGTGGGAGTTTTAATTTTTAGAGTAAATTGTATTTTGGATCTACTCTGAGGCGCTGAACCTAAGATTCGGTTGTTTAAGCATTTCGATGTGCGTTCATGCTGAAATGTAAAGGTTCGCTTAAAATGGATGTTGTGTTTGGATTAATTAGTCTTCAATGCATACATCTATTGTCATGATCCTTTACTTCAGGTTGGAATGGCGTAGACAAAAGAGGGCGCCTCCAAATGTATCAGTTTCTGATTTTTTAACATCCAACAAAAATACTTTTTATACCTATACATATAAAGCAGAGTTGGCATCTGTCTGTCTGTTATAGAAATCTACACCGTTTGACCAATCTACACCAAATTTGGTACACTTATACTTTAGAACCCTGCGGGTAACGTAGGCTACATATTAACCCCTTTTCTTTTTGTTGTAGGGGGCTAAAAACAATTATAAATCCCCATAGGAATAACATTGAGTATTGCTAGAGGGCGCTCTCTTCCGGTCTGGCTGTACAGATGACGTCAGAGTTAACATCTACAGGAGTCGCCTCTCAAGACGACCTTAGAGTTTTTTTAGAATCTTAGAGTATGATGTCAATTGCAGATGGGTCGATTGCGCTGAAAATCGCTCTGTATCATATAGTTTATGTATCCTGTCTGTAAAATGCGGGATGGAATTTTCAAGCATACAGTGTAATTGCTTGAAACGTTGTGTGTGATCATGATATCGTATCAAATTTTAAATCAAGTTTTATTCAAGTTTCAAATTTAATAACAAGTTTTAAAAATTATTAATCCTGGTGTACGGTGCTACAAATGAAGAAATATTGATAAGAAAAAACTGACGGCAATAATAAAGTCATTTTTTTAGAAAACGAACTTAAAGGGCATTCACAATCACTCCAAAACTCAAAATCGACTTCTGTAGAGTCAATTCAGTATCAGTTTTTGTCGGTTTGTCTTACCTATAGTATGTGAAATGGATCTAAAGTAAATTGAAGGAGTTATAAAAATCTCAGTTTTAAAAATTATTTTGCGCTCGTTTGTTTTTCTCTATATTTGCATTTTCTATGACAGAAAAGGGATTTTTTGGATCACTTTCAATCGACGTTTAACCAATTAAACCCGAGGAGCAACGCCAGGTAAATTCAACTAGTTCTTTATATAAATAATAGTTATTTCATGGGAGGCTTTTTCTGTGCAGATAAATATAGATGGCGGTAGTGTTTCTGTGACGTAATTAAGCTTCCAAGTGGTTTTGACGAGGAATTTCGTCCATTAAAATCTGACCAATATTTCTAATGACGAGATATTCGTCATAAAGAGATACTGCTTTTTTCTATGATAACGAGATCAAGATCTGGTCAGTTTTCTTCTAATAAGAGACGATGAGATTTGATGGACAAGATATCTCGTTCATCAAGATCTGGTCAGTTTGGATAATGACGAGATACTTCGTTGAGATAGTTACCAGAAGGGTTACGAGTTCTCACACTGCTGGTTCTTTTCGTTTGTCGAGGATCGTATGTACTAGCTGTCTTAGTGGGAGTTTTAATTTTGGGAGTAAATTGTATTTTGCTCGTTTAGGACGTACTCTGCTGAACAGTACTTAGGCTAAGATAATATAAACGTTGTATTAATTTCAAGTTCTAGTCGTCAATAAATACGTCTATCGTCATAATCCTTTACTTCAGGTTGCAATGGCGTAGACCAAGGGGAAGATTCCGACTGTATCAGTTTCTGATTTTTAACCTTACAGCAAAAAGAAGAATAAAATACTTTTATATTCTTCATGTAAATAATAGCTATTTTATGAGAGGCTTTTTCTGACAAGCTAAATGGTTGGTGGCAGTAGTATTTCTGCGGCGGAACTTGTTCCCTGTACATTTTCCGAGAGTAGTGACGTCACTTTCGGAATACGCACAGGAAACAATTTCCGTTTATCATGTTTTTCGAGTACGATTCCAGTATTTCGCCCATGAAAATCCAAAGTCCTTCACAAAAACTAATCCCAAAAGAAATGGAAGTTACAATTGCACTATACTCAAGTATGAATGTGTGTTTAAGAGTATATATAAGAATATATATAAATCTAAAAGGTTGTCAAACAACACAAGTAAAGTAGAAAGTAGAAGCAGTCGAGTATTACATTCAAGATATATATAGAACAGGCTTTTTCTGTGTGGCTGAATGTAGGTGACTGTAGTGTTTCGCCTGCGGAACGTTTTTCCTGTACGTATTCCAAGAGTGACGTCACTTGGCTGGCTTTTAGAATACAACTTTAGCATGTCGCCAATAAATTCCAAAGAAATTCTGAATTCAAATATGATAATTGATTGGTCGACACCAATTACACTAAAAACTAAAGATCCCCAATACGGCGATAGACTACATTTTAAGATAACTCCAATATGTACAGTCGTGATAAAAAAATCGAACCACCCCCTTTATTTCGAGCACTATACATAGTAAAGCAAATTCAAAGATATCATTCAATAGGGAATAACGTCCTCTACACATTCAAATGCAGACAAATTTGCATTAGGAGACGTCTTCATATTGGATTGGATTGAATTTTGGGGCTTTATGGAGCAAGGTAACGTTTTCATATCACATTTTGCACAAACAACAAAATTTCCAATAAAAACACCATGTTTTGATGCCTTAATCAGATTCGGTATCATTAAATTAGTCTAAATACGAAATTTCATGACCACTATCTTTATAGCTATCTTATATACGTAGATATTCAATGTTAAAGTTGTTAATTTAGGGGTCATCTCCGCATTGAAAATCGCTATTAATTGCAGTTCTTCAGGAACATTTGAGCATTTGATGCTAGACTGAAAGAAGTCTACAAAGAACCTTAAAAGAAATGTTTATTCTTGGCATAATCTTTTGCAAATACACAAAATGTATGCAACCAAAAAGCCTACCTATAATTATTTAATACAATCGAACTGATATCCGATCATCCAAAAAGTGAATAGTGAGTCTTTCAATTCATCATTGATTAGTAAGAGTTCGTCTATATGACACATAACTGGTAAAAGGCAATGTGTTTTATATTATAGAAATGAAATTACACACCATTTTTCAAAAATTTAAACATTTATAGGTTTGACAGACGTTTTTTAAACTTTTGGTTGCCCCTAAAATCACAATAATGAGGAAAATTTAATGTAGCGAAGAAGCTAACCATTGAAATGAGCTGAAATTTTTCATGGTCATATTAGAAGTCCTTCTGAATCGATTACTATCAAAATATAGTAAGGTTCCAATTCATAATTTTTTCAAACATTAATTTAATAATTATTATTGCATACTAAAAACTATTTTTAAAGTAAAATATTAGGTTAGAAGGATTTTGTTTGGGTTCTTTAACAGTAATATGGTACAAAATATCAGCGCTATAGAAATATTATTTAGGAAGACATCCATAAAAGTCTGAGATACTTATTTAACATTAGGAGCTCCAATCTTTCTGTACTCACAAATTTGAAATGGCAAGACCTAATGATATGAAATTTGGTATCCGAAGTTAAATTATGATATAGATTTTGAATTGTATGTCAAAATAGGGGGTTTTCTATTGGAAATTATGAAGTTGGTGCACAATTTAATATGAAGACGGCCCCTTATGCAAATTTTATGCTTTTGAATTTATAGAAGACGTTAGTTCCTGTCGAACACCATCTCTGAATTGTTATAATTACTTGTTAAAATTACTTTGTTAAAATTACTCGAATGAAGAGGGATGGTTCGGTTTTTTTCCGCGACTATCATGCGAGAGCGCTTGGATAGCGGAAATAAAAATCTTCGCATTCTGTTTGGTTTGTTTGCTTACATTGAAAATCCCTCTCGTAAATACGTTTGTTCTTATTTGTTACCTTCGATACAAAATATTGACGACGCGTCGTTTGGTACGCTTAAAAGATATTGACGACGCGTTGTATGGGTACGTTATTACATTGTTTAGTAAAAACACTCGCTTAGACTTCAAACATTCAAAAGCTCTTTTTGTCTAATAAGTTTAAAGCAAAATATCGACGACTCGTCGTATGTTACGTCAATATCTTGTTTCGACCTTGATAACATCACTATTACGGAATTGAAAAAAGTAAACTCCCTTAACCTTCACTTCCAAAGACGGCTTTAATGTTTGTTTTCTTGGTATTTAAGTTAAAGGAGCCCACCTTCTACAGCGCTCAAGCGACGAGAAATCCTAACCACCCCTCAAGTTTTATCAGGTTTTTTCCTTCTTTCAACTTCGGAAAAAAATTCCAGACAGGGTAGTTCATTATTCTTATGTAACATTAGCTACTAGAAAGCTCTATATTTTCCAAAAGAATTTAAACTTTTCTTATTGGTGTTATGGAAAACAATCGTTTAGGACTTAAAACATTCTAAGCTCCTTTCTGTTTAATACGTTTAAAATAAAATATCGACTACGCGTTATATGTGTTCGTCAGTAACCTCTTTAGGTAGGTAGGTATTTTAATTAACGTCACACTGCAGCAACACAACGGGCTTATTGTAACCTCTACAAAAATCACTCGTTTAGACTTTAAACAGAGTCTAAATTCATTCTTGTACAATAGGTTTAAAATACGAAATTGAAGACTCATCGTTTCGGAAAGTCAGTGTCTTGTTTAGAAAAGACACTATTTTAGAGTTTATGCACTTTAAGCTCATTCTGGTTTAATATATTTAAAACAAGACAGTGATGTTTCGTCGTATGGTACGTCAATATCTTGTTTAGACCTTGATAGCATCACTATTACGGCATTGAAAGAAGCCATAACCTTGATTTCCAAAAACGTCTTTAATGTTTCTTTCTTTGTATTTAGGTTAAAGGTACCCGCCTTTTCCAGCGTTTGAATGACGAGAAATCCTAACCGCTCCCAAGTTATATTAGGTTTTTTCCTTGTTTCCGTTTCGGAAAGAAAATTTCCAGATGGGGTAGAAGTTCATTATTCTTATGTAACATTAGCTACCTTAAAGCTCTATATTTTCCAAAAGAATTTAAACTTTTCCTATTGAGGTGTTTTGGAAAAGCACTCGTTTAGACTTTATACACTCTAAGCTCCTGTTTGTTTAATACGTTTAAACAAGATATTAACGACGCGTCGTATTCGCGAATCAGTACCCTGTTTAATAAAAGCACACATTTAGAGTTTAAACACTCAAAGCTCCCTCTTGTCTAATATGTTTAAAGCAAATATTGACGACGCGTAGTATGGGTATGTCAATACCTTGTTTAGCATTTGAAAGCAATTCTTTAGATTTTAAACACTCTAAGCTCATTATTGTATAATAGGTTTGAAATAAAATATCCAAGACGCGTCGCTTGGGTAACGTCATGGTCTTGTTTAGAAAAGGAACTCGTTTAGACATTAAACGCTCTAAGCTCCTTTTCGTGTAATGCGTTTAAAATAAACTATTGACAAATTGTCTTTTGGGTACGTCACTACTTTGTTTAGAAAAATTACTCATTTAGACTTTAAACACTCTAAGCACCTTTTGTTTAAAAGGTTTAAAGTAAAACATTGAAGACGCGTCGTTTGGGTACGTCAATGTCTTGTTTAGAAAAGGCACTCGTTTAGACTTTATACACTCTAAGCTCCTTTTTGCTAAATACGTTTAAAATAAAATACATCCGACGCATCGTATAGGTACATCAGTATTGTTTAGGAAAAGCATTCGCTTAGACTTTAAACACTCAAAGCTTCTCGTCTAATACGCTTTAAGCAAAATATTGACAACGCGTCGTGTAGTACGTCAATATCCTATTTCGACCTCGACAACATCACTATTACGGCTTTGAAAGAAGCCTTAACCTTCATTTCCAAAACGTCTTTAATGTTTGTTTTCTTGGTATTTAGGTTAAAGGCCCGCCCTCTTAAGCGTTTAAGTGACGAGAAACCCTAACCGCCCCGTAAGTTTTATCAGGTTTTTTTCCCTCTTTCCCCTCTGGAAAGAAAAATCCCAGCCGGAGAAGAAGTTCGTTATTCTTATGCAACATTAAGGATGATAGATTTCCCTCAGCGTGCCGGCTATCGGGTGAGGTGCAAGTGTGACAGAAAGAACGGCTCCCCGGCTCCAACCCATACCACCCCATCCCCATTCCACGCTGGCTAAAATGAATGATTATCTGAACCGAACCTAAAGAAGCGAGGAGGGTTGATGTCTCAGCATGATTAAAAAGCTGTCCTCTTCCTTCAATAATTGGAACTTGTTCAGAGAATTTGGGAATAACGAATGAACACTCGTGTCGACATTGCTTTACGCAAAAACAGGGGAATTATCTCCCCCCGTGGGGGAAAGGATACAATAACCCATACCCAAAATGCATCCAAGGCCATATGTCTATAAATTAAGTCGATGTCTTCCCTCTTCAGTCGTTGGCTTAATCGGGGAAAAAACGAAAAGAAAACGGGATAAACGAAAAGGGAGAACAGGAGCGGAGGGACTGCCTGTCTTCATTGGAAGCCGATCTATTAGTTATTATTGAATTATAAAAGCGGATAGTTGAAATTATGTATTGAGTATCGGAGTGAAGATTCCGTGTTTGGGAAATAATTCAAGGGGATGTCGCTTCGGATCGTGCAATTTAATACAGGTTAATGTATTTTGAGAAAGGAGGGAGGAAAGAAGGTTCGGGTTTTGCTGGTGCGGCTTCAAATTGAAATGGTTTTAAATGCAAATGCATATCTGTAAAAATGTACGAGTTGCGTAATACAGGGTGGCCATGAAATAACTTTCAGTCTTTGGAGGCATCTGTAGCTGAATTGGATAAACGGAGTGGAACGAAATTTGGTGTTGAGACTTTTGAAGACAAGGGAAGATGTATTCCTTGAAAAAGAAATTACTATCATACATCGCTGATAAGGGATATTTGGTACTGTTGAAGTCGGAAACAGTCAAACATTTGCATTAAGGTGTGCACTAGAAATCACGAAAATTGCCCAGAAAATTGATTTCTCATTGCTTGAAAATATTTCCCAACTCAAATACTTTCAAACGATACCACGATCAAGTAAATATTCGGGAATATTTGCTAGTTACAAGGGTTTTTGGTTGTGTTTTGGAAAACATGTACAAACGTGTTTCCAAAACTTTAAACTCAATTTCTGAAGAACTGTTTTCTTCGTGCAATATGATGTTTAGTTATAACGGTAATACCTCAACAATAAATTCACCTATTATAATAATTTTTGAATCATAATCTGTATAACAGCGAATGTTTTGAATCTCAATCAGATTTATAAGATGAGAAATAAATTTTTAGTTGATTTTAAATGTTAAAATTCCTGAAGTAATCTTGATTTTTTTTATCCTTTCCCGTTAAAAAAATTGTAAAAAACTAGTAATCTAGCAACTTGATTGAGGGTCTAAACGTCAAGAATAATATAAGAAATAATTCCCAAAAGGAATTGTCTTTCTGAACAAATTAGAATTTTAGATATCTTTGTTCAAAAAGCATGCTAATTAGTTCGTAATATCTAAATTAGAAAATTAATGATTAGTTTAATCTGATATTTTCACAATGAAATTATTTTAAGCATAAACCAACAGCCTAGTGTAAAAAACTCGATTTTTAAAGTCAAAATTTAAAAAAGTCTTCTAGTGTATAAGTACATCTTAAACGCGGATAAAAGGGATTGTGCAAAGTTTCGACTTCGTAAGTAACAGTCTCGCTACTAATTCCAGTTGAATATGTGGTGCGTTGTAATTAAAAAGCTGGAAATAGATGCACAAATTAATATGGATTCAACACACAGGAAATAATCTTTTATTTACCTGAATCAGGTTCCACTTGACCACATAGACTAATTTCAGTGTCCTGACCTTTCTTATGTACAGCAGAGCTGTGCGACATACTCTACAGTTGAGCATAATGAGTCGGTCAGGACAGAAAGTCCCAGTAGAGCACGGGAATTGGCGATACTGTCTTCTTGAATGCCATGGCAGCTGGAGATACTGCCTTCTTTATTATCACAGCAGTTGGAGGTACTACTTTCTTGACTAGCAGGAGAGTTGGAGATGCTGCCTTCTTGACTATCACAGCAGTTGGAGATACTACCTTCTTTTTTACTAGCATGGCAGTAAATGATGATAAAATATTTTAAAATGTAATAAATACAGATGCATGCCTGTAAAAAAGCATTATTTGTAGAATTATTTAATCCTATTGAGGTTGGATTTGATAAGCTGTTTCATGCACTAACAATGAACGAGCTTTTCGAGCTTACGATGAACGAGCTTTTCGAGCTTACGATGAACGAGCTTTTCGAGCTTACGATGAACGAGCTTTTCGAGCTTACGAGGAACGAGCTTTTCGAGCTTACGATGAACGAGCTTATGACGAATGAGCTTTCTTACTCAATCACAAATTTTCTAGTTATAGCTTACTAAAGGAGTGGAAGTCTTATTCAGTATTTACAGTTGATTTTAATATTTTGCAACAAATGAGGGGTGGTATCGGAATAGAGTTCGATCTATATTTTACTTGAAGTCATTATAAAAATTTTGTTTAACTATTCAAGAGCATTCTTAAGCATTCTGACCTTTCAGAGAAAAATGACTCAAACAAGTGGCAGATAAATTGAGAGACAAGGTGGAGTATTTCCTTTAGTCTCGTTTGATCTGTTTATTTGTTAACCCTCCGAGTGGTTTCGACGAGATATCTCGTTCATCAAGATCTGACAAATTTTTCTAACGATAAGGTATCTCGTCATCAAGTTCTGGTCACTTTTGCTAATGACGAGATATCTCGTCGAGAGAGACAACCAACAGAAGTGTTGAAACTGTGTTTAAAACAGCCGAGTTCTAGAAATTTCAGTTTCAAAGTTATTTAATATTTTGTTTAAACTGCTGAATAGTTGTAATTTTGCTAATGACTGTTATCCAACTATAATTTTGCTAATGATTAGATATCTCGTCTGTCAAGATCTGATCAATTTTGCTAATGATGGGATATGTCGTAATTATGATATTACCAATTTTTTTATGATGACGAGATCTGAACAGTTTTCTTCTAACGAAAAAAGACGACGAAATTTTTATGGACGAGATATCTCATCCATTAAGATTTGATCCCGTTTGCTAATGACGAGATACCTCGTCGAAACAACTACCAGAAGGGTTAAAACTGTGTTCAAAACTATCGAGTTCTAGAAGTTACAGTTTCATAAGAATTCGTTTAAATATTTTCTTTAAACTGTGTGTTGTATGCTTTGTACGACCTGTTAAAGTTATATTAATTTAATTATATGCATAATATGACTATAGGTATAATTTTCATTTAATAAATGTATAACTTTTGCGAGAGTTTCATGGTGCAAATTATTAGGAGGATATTATTCGATCACAAATGAAGTTTGTAAGTAATTGATTTTATGCTAAATTCAACAATTGGATGAGAGAGGGAAAAGAGAGAGAAGGGGAGAGGGAGTTGAGGGAAGAGAGGAAGAGAACTAAAATACCTCAATTTACATTTATAAAATCTGTATCTACGCATTTATGTAAAACTGAGACGTCCTATAGAGAAAGCAGAAGAAAGGCTTATTTCTTAAGATAAGCTTATGAGATTTTTTTGAAATTATTGGCCAATGTAAATTCACAGGTACTATTCTGTGGGAGTGACAGTTACCCTGACATATACATCCGTATGCTAGAAATTTAAAACTGAATAGAGAACTGTTTTATTTTTCTAGTAAAAATATGAATATTGTTCCTTTGAATTCCTGATTTTCATGCATGAAATCGAAACGCAAAACAATAGGTTCTTGTAAAAGTGCCACGTCGAAGTTCATTGCAGTTTTTAGTAGAACAGAATGCTTTGATTTTTAAAGCTGTGAATATATTTTCCAATTCCTGTTGTTTCTGGCATAAACATTTGGCTTTGTACGTTGTAGTAGAAAATAAGGTTTTTCTGAACTCTAAGATCAACCAGGCGAATTGTCTTGGATTAAGAAAAGGAGAATTTTGAGGAGCATTTTTTGGTATTGCAGATAACATTCGTAATTTATAAAAACATTTTGTAGAGTTCTTTACCAAGGAAGTTTTAAAGCTTTGAAATGAAGCAAACATTTTTGGTTTCTCGATAACCACACAGAAATATGAACTCTGAAATTTAAAAAATACCTTACTTATATGTTTCACCCTCTGAACGTCAAGAGACTTCAGAGTAGAACACTATTCCTTTTACCTCACAACACATATAATGAGTGTATAACCTCATCTCTTTGTTGAAAGAATTCTTGGAAAGATTATATTGGTTGAAAAAATTCCTAGGAGCGATTCCATTGGTTGAAGGTAACAATAGAATATTTCCAAAGGATTCTATTCCAAGGAATAGAACAAAAGAATATTTCCAAAGGATTCTATTCCAAGGAATAGAACAATAGAATATTTCCAAAGGATTCAATTCCAAGGAATAGAACAATAGAATATTTCCAAAGGATTCAATTCCAAAGAAAATAAAAATATAACCTTTCCATAGATTCTATTCCTAGGAAAGTGCTTCTACAGGATTTTATTCTGTGGAGAGGAGCAATAGAATATTTTAAAATGATTCTATTATGTGGAAAGGAGAACAATAGAAATTTCTAAATGATTACATTAAAAGAAAAGAAACAATAGAATATTTCCAAAGGATTATATTTTAAATAAAAGGATCATTAGAATCTTTCCAAAGAATTCTATTCTTAGGACATGAAAAATACAATCTTTCCTAAAGGCTCTAGTCCAAGGAAAGACCTATCAAGACCTAACAGAATCTTTCCAAAGGAATCAACTCCAAGGAAAGGAAAAAGATGACTTTTTCTAAGGATTATATTCAAAAGAAAAGAACAATAGGATATTTCTAAAGGATTATATTCCAATGAAAGAAATAATATTATCTTTCCAGAGAATTCTATTCCAAGGAAAGTGTTTCTAAAGAATTTTATTGTATGGAAAGGAACAATAGAATATTTCCAAAAGATTCCATTCGATGGAAAGGAACAATAGCATGTTTCCAAAGAATTCTATTCCAAGGAAAGGATTAATAGTATCTTTCGAAAAGATTCTATTCTAGCAAATGAACAATCGTATTTTCCAAAGCATTTTATTCAAAAGAAAGAACTAATAGAATCTTTCAAATGATTCTATTCTATGTAAAGGATCAATATTAATTCTAAAGGTTGAAAAAGCCATAGATTCTTTCAACCAATAGATATAGTTATTTGGTCATCAGGTGTGCTGTAGGTTAAAGGCAATACTACACTACTCGGAAATCGCACAACGCTAAAAGGGTTAAGGAATAAGTAACAGCACCAACACAACTTACATGTGCATAGCTTAAGAGCTTATTAAATTCTGCAGAAAATGTAATCATGTTTTTAATTTATACGATTATAAGTACTTCGACTATGTGTTTTTACTTCGAGCTAATAACACCGTTGAGCTCCAAGTTATCAAATGCAAAAGGAATGTTACTTTTTCCTGATTATAATCACAAAATTGAACTCGACTAGATTTTAAAGATAAAATAAGATCTTAACATTAAGTCAACAACAGAATCTTAAGAGAAGTTAAGATAAATAAAGATGTTCAGTACACTTAAGAGATTAAAATGACTCGGAGACAACTATTCTATCAAATGTAATATTAGTTCCAAAATTTAGCATAATTGAGTTATACATCATTTTGATTAGATATTCTATTCAATTCACTGAGAGTATTGTCTTGGGAGTACTTAAATCAATTATTATCTGTATAGAAATTATATTAACTCAACACACAACTTGTAAATGGGAAAATTTAAGTGAAATAAGTAACACAAGATAGCTCACTAGTGTAGTATTCCTTTCGTTTCACAAAACACTTATTAAGTAACCACATCTATTGCTTGAAGGAATCCATGGATCTTTTCAATCTTTGGGAAGGCAATATTTCTCTTTGGCTAAGGCTCCTTTCCTTTGAATAGAATCCTTTGCAAAGATTCCATTTATCATTTTCTTGAATAGAATCCTTTGGAAAGATTTAATTGCACTTTCCTTAGAATAGAATCCTTTAGAAAAATTCCATTCCTCATATAGAATCTTTTGGAAAATTCTATTTCTCATTTCCTTTGAATAGAATCCTTTGGAAATATTTCATTTCTCAGTTCCTTAGAATAGAATCCTTTGAAAAGACTCTATTTCTCATTTCCTTATAATAGAATACTCTGGAAAGGTTCCATTCCTCATATCCTTAGAATAGAATCCTTAGGAAAGTTTCCATTTCTTATTTCATTTACTAGAATCCTGTGGAAGGATTCCATTGCTCATGTCCTTAGAATAGAATCCTTTGGAAAGATTCCATTCATTTCCTTAGAACACAATCCTTTGTAAAGATTCTATTGCACCTTTCCTTAGTATACAATCGTCTGGAAAGATTCCATTTATCATTTCATTATAATAGAATCCTTTGGAACGATTCCATTGCTCCTCTCCTTTAAATAGAATCCTTTGAAAATATTCCATTGTTCATTTCCTTAGAATAGAATCTTTTGGAAATATTCCATTGCTCATTTATTTGCTTAGAATAGAGAAGGAGCAATGGAACTTTGGAAAGATTCCATTGCTCCTTTTCTTAGAATAGAATAATTTGGAAAGATTTATTGTTCATTTCCTTAGAATAGAATCATTTGAAAAAGGGTCTATGGATCAAAAAGGGGTCAAAATTGGTTAAAAGTTAATCAGGGAAGACTTCAGGTCGTAAGGTGGAGTTATGAGTTTTAACCCATCAGAAGGTTAATTTTTAAATCTGCCATAGTAATCCTTCTTACACAAATCGTGAAAACTATAAAATATTAACGAGATATCTCGTCTTTAGAAAAACTGACCAGATCTTGATCTCTTCATCACAGAAGAAATTGTCAATACTTGATGACGAGATATCTCGTCATTAGCAAAATTAGTCAGTTCTTGATGGACGAGATATCTCGTAGAAACCACTTGAAGGGTTGAGAAAATCAGTAATGATGTGTCCGAAATTTTCTCGACACCCCAAAACCAGTTTTAACCTTTTTTTAACCCTCCTGGTGGTCTCGCCGTTAGAAAAACTGATCAGATCTTGTTGGAAGAGATATCTCGTCATTAGAAGAAAACACGATCATGATCATTAGAAGAAATCTGACCTGATCTTGACCATCAAAAAAATCTGCAATATCTTGATGATGAGATATCTCGTCATTAACCCCAAGTGGTTTCGACGAGATCGTCCATGAAGATCAGACCAATTTTGATACTGACGAGATATCTCGTTATCACGATATTGCCGATTTTTTTATGATGATGAGATCAACTTCTGGTCAGTTTTCTTCTAAAGACGAGATATCTCATCCATCAAGATCTAGTCAGTTTTCTTCTTAAGACGAGATAACTCATCCATCAAGATCTAGTCAGTTTTCTTCTTAAGACGAGATATCTCATCCATCAAGATCTAGACAGTTTTGTTAATGGAAAGATTCCTCGTCCATACAACCACTAGGAGGGTTAACAAAATCGGTCAGATCTTGTTAGAGACGTCAGAGTGGTCAGAGATATCTCGTCGAAACCACTTGGAGGGTTAACAAATCAATGCGTAAATTCCTCCTTAAACTTGTTTCAATTACTCCACCAAACATGAAAAATATTTCAGAATGACTTCAACCTATATGTGGGGTAGTCGTGGCTCAGTGAGTATGTCCACTGAGCTAGCAACCTTTGTGTTGTAGGCGACGGAGGCTCGATTCCTTTGAGGTGCATTCCTCCCTGGGTGTATTTCTCTCTTTTGTGTCAGTAAAACTTTCATTGCGTGTGTTTGTCTATCACTTGAAATTGTACGTCTTGTGTCTGGCGCAGCATGCCAAATATGGTCCTTGAGTCATAAAACCCCAACAAACCAAACCATCAACCTATATGTATGCTATACTACAAACATTTTGCTTGAATAGGAGTCTCGGTCCGCCATAGACTCAGTTTAGTTAAAACAAAATATCCTATTTTACCACCAATAGGGTTAAATAATCTAACAAATTATACAGGTATGCATGTATATTCAATCAAATAGTCTTATCAGGTCCAATGCGCCGTCTTTGCCTGAACTTGATACATAATAAATAATAAGCTCTCATAAAGATTTTGTGGTCTTCTTAATAATAATACAGCCACACATTCCTAGGTTTGAGATTGGAATCCAGTTTTATCATCTTACTTTACCGAAGGCCTCTTTAACATACACTCATGTCCAAAATTATCTTTACATGCATAAAATCACGGATTTCTCAGAAACTGTGAACTATTATTTTATGAATTTGTGTAAAATGATACATAACATCATAACACATAAATACAAAGGAAAAAATTTAAGAGCACTGCATATGATATAAAACTGTAGCCTGAAACAATAAAAATGGCAATAATATGTGGACAAGGAGAGTTCAGAAAAAAAAGAATAACTCAGAAAAAAATTAAGGCTTATGAATTTAATATGGAATGTGATTTCCCCTGACGTGTACACACATATCACAGCATGTTTTAATGCTGGCAATAATGTTGTTAACCACAGTTTGGGGAATTAAGTTCCACTCCTCCAGCATTGCGGTCTTCAGGGCATTTATATCTCTAGGAGGAGGATGTCTCCGTGCGACTGCTTTTCTAAGGTAGTCCCATAAGTTCTCCATCGTGTTCAGATCAGGAGATTTTGCTGGCCACTGAATTCGCTCAATGGCTTCACTTTTAAGGAATTCGTCAACGAGGTTTGCTCGATGTGGACGAGCATTATCGTCCATAAATAAAAAGTAAGATCCATATGAACCTCTGAAAAGTCTTACATAAGTTTCTAAGAACTCATCCCGATATCTCTGGCCGGTCACAGATCCGCTGTTGAAAACGTGTAGGGGCGTACGTCCATCGATCATTATTCCTCCCCATACCATCACACCTGCACTACCGCAACGGTCACGTTCCATAACGTTCGAAGGAAGACTTCGTATTCCTGACTCCCTCCAGATGTAAACACGTTTAGAATCAGATGTTAAACTAAACCTCGACTCATCAGTAAAGAGAATATGGGTCCATTGGTGTTCACTCCAGTTCTGATGTTCTTTGCACCAATTAAATCGATTCCGCTTTTGTTGTGAAGACAGTGAAATACATACCCTTGCTTTCTGGCATAAAGGCCTTTTTCATTAAGCCTTCTGTATGCAGTTTGCCGTGATACAACAGTTCCAGTGGCGGCTGCAACCTCTGAACTTAACTCCCGAGCAGTAGATTTCCTGTTACGACGGGCAGTTATTGCCAGATATCGATCTTGAGAAGCAGTTGTTCTTCGTTTACGACCTTGTCCAGGCTTCCTTACAACAGTTCCAGACTTCTGAAATTGTTTCCATAGCGTAGACTGTCTTGAAATATTCACATATCTCGCTGCTTCCGTGATTGTCTGCCCTGCTTCTAAACGGCCGATAATTCGCCACTTCACAGATTCTTCCAAATGATACTTCGGAACCATAACAAACCGTTTTGAGTCGTTACACACTGAAATCAAATACTGTATTGCAGAAATTCACTCAGATATTCACTTTGCGCAAAGCGCTTGATTCACCGTCGGATGACGTAACGCCTTGATTTGAAACCGTTTGATCACTTTTGATTGTATAATGCTACTTAGGCTCGTCTTTCACACATTCCTCGCAAAAATGGATTACATCGATTGGATATTTCATGGAATATCATTATTTTTGCGTATGTAAAGATAAATTTGGACATGAGAGTATTTAACTAGCTGAATTTACCCGGTGTTGCTCGGGTTTAATTTGTTAAACGTCGATTGAAAGTGATCCAAAAATCACTTTTCTGTCATAGAAAATGCAAATATAGAGAAAAATTAAGCGAGTGCAAAAAATTTTTAAAACAGATGATTTTTATAGCTTCTACAATTTACTTTACAATTTCATATACTATAGGTAAGACAAACCGACAAAAACTGATACTGATATGAATCTATACAAAAGTCAATTTTGAGTTTTGGAGTGTTTGTGAATGCCCATTAAGTTCGTTTTCTTAAAAAAAGACACATCGAATTATTGCAGTCAGTTTTTTTCTTTCAATACTTTTTTTATTTGTAGCACCCATAGAAACTTTCAAAGAATTCTATTCTTAGGATAGAATTTCTTCCAGCAATAGAATCTTTTCAAAGTTCCTATTCTAAGGAAAAGAGCAATAGATACTTTCAAAAGAATTCACTTCTAAGGAAATGAGTAATAGAATCTTTCCAAAGAATTATATTCCAAGAAAATGAGAAATATTCTCCAAAGTATTCTATTGTAATGAAAGGATCGACAGAATCGTTTCAAAGGATTCTTTTCTAAGAAAGGAGCAAGATATTCTTTGCAACGAATTATATTTTATGGAGAGAACTCATAGAAACTTTCCAAATAATTCTATTCTAAGGAAAGTACCAATAGAATGATTGCAAAGAATTTTATTCTAAAGAAAGGATCAATAGAATAGTTCCAACAAATTCAGAAATCTCAAGACTCTCAGCGAGATAAAGGTATGCATGCGTGTTCAAAGTATCTTATGAAGTTTGAATCATCATCTCAGCCTGACAACTTTATGCAGTCAATAAATAAGCGGTCTTCATAAAGTTTAGATAGGTTATCTAATGATGATCTAGGTAACCATATTAGTTATAAGCCATCATCAGATTCTGCAGAATATATTTTGTCCAGCTTATTATTTTCTTTTATTTTACATATTTTACGGAAGGTCTCCTACACGTTTTAACCCTCAAGTGGTTTCGATAAGATATCTCGTCCATCAAGATCTGACAAATTTTGCTAATCTCGTCATCAGGATACTGCCAATTTTTTTATGATGGCGAGAACAAGATCTGGTTAGTTTTTTCCTACTGACGAGACATTTCGTCCATCAAGGTCTGGTTAGTTTTGCTAATGAAGAGATACTTCGACATCAAGATATTGCCGAATTTTCTATGATGAAGAGATCAAGATGTGATATTTTTTCAGATGATAAGAGACATCTCGTCCATCAAGATTCGACCAATTTCACTTATGCGGAGATATCTCGTCAATATGATATTGCCATTTTTTTAAGATGACGAGATCAAGATCTGGTTACTCTTTTCTAATGACGAGATATTTCGTCCATCAGGATCTGGTCAGTTTTGCTAATGACGAGGTACCACGACATTAAGATATTGCTGATTTTTTATGATGACGAGTTCAAGATGTGATCAGTTTTCTTCTAATGATGAGATATCTCGTCATCAAGATATTGGCGAATTTTTTATAAAGAAATCAAGATGTGATAAGTTCTTTCTAATGAAGAGATATCTCGTTCATCAATATCTCACCAGTTTTGCTAATGACGCAATACCTTGTCAATCAAGATCCGACCAGTTTTGCAAATGTCGAGATACCTCGCAGGATATTGGCAGGATATTGCCAATTTTTTTATGTGATGACTAGATCAAGATCTGGTCAGTTTCTTCTAATGACGAGATACATCTTCCATCAAGATATGGTTAGATTTGCTAATGACGAGATACCTCGAGGCGACAACCTCCTGAAGGGTTAATGGCTCCCACGAGGGATAAAAATAACGTGTGCAAACTTTCTCTGTATCCCTTATGTTACTCATCCTGCCATTGAAGCTCTCTCCTTGGTGCAATTTGTACACGCCCCACCCCCTATATTACCAAAAAGGTTTCCTCATATATGAGCTTCCTCTCTTATTTTCATAGACGTGATAATGCATGAGTAGCCGTCACTTATTTCAGATATAATGGAGAATATTTCTTGTTCTCCTCGGAAAATTTCTTGGAAACTGTCAGGAGGCTGAAATTTCTCCCTTACAATGCATCAATGTCCCAATCCGAAAACAACCCCTGGATGATGATGGGGGATCGGATTACAATCTCTTTCATTATATCCAATAAATCACTAATGGAAGAGATTCTTAGGATGGACGATATTTACCGAACGAGCTGGCGAATTCCTCCGGGTTATTTCTTATATTGAGAGACGTTGAAGGTATGGTATTAACATGCAAGGTTTCCTCGTAACGCGATATTCGTCCTTTTGATTGTGAATATGGTGCCGGTTTTAATTTTCATTAATGGCTTTTTCTTGGGTGGATGTTAGCGTAGAGCAAACAGAAACAATGGGCAAAATGGAAATTGAGTCTTGCTTTGGTTAAATATATCCTGACGTTCTTTCTTTAAGTGTCACTTGATTTACGAGTAGTGAAGCATTTGCTTTTACCGCACATCACACTTAATGACTAAATAACAACTTTCTAAATAATCCGTGGATTCTTTCAACCTCTGAAACGATTTTATTGAGCCTTTCTTTAGAATATAATTCTTTGGAACTATTCTATTGACCCATACTGTTTAAAAGAATCCTTTAGAAAGATTCTATTGATTCTTACCTTGGATTACAATCATTTCGAAAGACTCTATTGTCCCT
The DNA here is from genome assembly GCA_933210815.1 of Meta bourneti. Lineage (NCBI taxonomy): Eukaryota > Metazoa > Arthropoda > Arachnida > Araneae > Tetragnathidae > Meta > Meta bourneti. The sequence continues at coordinate 85,279,489 of OW119934.1, forward strand.
TTCCTTAGAATAGAATCCTTTGGAAAGTTTCTATTGCTCTCTTTCCTCTGGAACATCTGGAATGATTCTATTGATCCTTTCCTTGGAAGAGATAGGCTAGATGTGTTAGCATAGGACAAACAAGAACGTACAAGGGGAAATGGAAATTGAGTCTTGCTTTGGTTAAATATATACTGACGTTCTTTCCTTTACATGGTTACTTTTCAGTTCATGTGTTCCAGTTGGGTCTTTGGTGCAGTTTTACACCAACAGAATCCGGATCAATCCAAATCAATGTAAATACAGTAAAATCTGACTAACTACGATTTGGAAAAGACGCTGCCTTTTTTTTACCCTGCAACACACTTGATGACTAAATAACCACATCTTTCTCAAGAATCCAAGGATTCTTTCAACCTCTGAAACAATTCCATTGATCCTTTCCGAATATAATTGAACGTTTCTATTGACTCATTCTGTATAATAGAATCCTTTGGAAGGATTCTATTTTTTTTCTTTGAAATATAATCCTTTCGAAAGATTATTACTCCGTTCCTTAAAATCCTTCCTCAGCATAGAATCGTTTAGAAAAATTTTATTGGTTCTTTACTTGGATTACAATCCTTTCAAAAGACTATTACTCATTTCCTTAGAATAGAATCCTTTGGGAAGATTCTATTTTTTTCCTCTCCTTAGAATAGGAATTTGGAAATTATTTATTTGGAAACTTATTTTTTGGAATATTTACTTATTTGGAAACTTATTTTTTGGAATATTTACTTATTTGGAAATATTTTATTGGTCACAAGAAGGTCAAAATTGGTTAGAATTCATGAAGGCAAGACCGCAGGTTGCAAAGTATAACTACGAGTGTGATCAGAGGGCTTAACTTAAACTTTCGGTCAATTTGAGATTCAAAGACCACAGCTGTTAACCCGACGTGTTCATTTTGTTTTGGAATTTCTTTATTTCTTTTCTCCTTTTGATATTCAAATATGGCGTTTGCATCGCCCAGCAGATATTAGTCCATGCACACGAGCACTTAAGAGAGTAAGAATGCAAATAAATTCAAAGTCTTTACTTTTGTTTCCTATATAACATGCATAATTGTCTTTTAGTTCTTTCAGTTTAGGAATAGACAGATCCATATTCTCTGAATTAGATTTAGCTTCTCACTAAATTAATCTTATGTTTAATTTTGAGATTTAGGTCTAACGTTTACATCTCATTCAAAAAAGAAAAATATTTTGGAGTATATATAGATGGGAACAAAACTTTTACAATGAAAATCAAATATCAAGAAATCGGAAGATTGAGGACTCAGTTATGACCTATAATTTATCATCGCAAAGTTTTGCAATATAAACAAATAATCATTGTAACTTGTTCAACAAATAGGAGCATTAAGATATGAGAACAAACACTATTAGATTTAAAATCAAACATCAAAGAAAGACCTATATTTACAAATTTTTCATTTCTCAACGAAAACATTTTCAGTACCAACAATTGATCATTGATAAAAGCAAGATATATAGTTGTATATAGAGATGGAAACAAACAATTTACATCCTACTACAAATCAAATATAAAAGTGCTTGCACCATAAAAAGATAATAAACCAAACATCAAAGAAGGGAGACAGAAGACATCTACAAATTCTCATTTCGTAAGCAAACTTTTTCAGAGCAAAGAAATGATCATTGTAGTAGAAAATACGTAGGGGAGTAAATGGAGATGGGAACAAATACTATTGCATCGATTGAAAATCAAGTATCAAAGAAAGTCTAGACTTATTCTTACACATTCTCATATGATACAGCAAATTTTTTTACTGTACAAAACTAGTCATGTAAATTGTACAACATATAAGAGTATATAGAGATGGGGAACATATACTATTACATTGAAAATCGGAATCGAAGAACCCTTTTCATTATAAAAGATAACAAGCCAAACATAAAAGAAACTAATCTAGCAAGAAATCTCATTTTGTAATGCAGAATTGTTCAGTACAAACAAATAATCGTTGTACTAGCAACATGAGTAGAAATATATAGAGATGGGAACAAATAAACAATCATTATAACAAAACATGTAAGAAATAATAATTTTGCAGTACAAATTCTCATTTTGAACAGCAAAATTTCGCAGTTTAACCAACTAATCATTGTAAGTTGCAAAGCATATAAGAGTATAGAGACGGGAACAAATACTATATAGAAAAATCCAGCTTCTTAAAAGTCATGCATAAACTATCCCCTTAGATAGAGGAAACTAAAAGTCAATTTTGTGCCTTGCTGTCGAAAATACTACCACATACATTAAAAATCAAGTATAAAATAAAGACTATATACTTGCGAATTCTCATTTTGTATAGCAAAATTTTGCTGTATAAACAACTAATTGTAAATTGCAAAGCATGTAGGAGTATATAGAAACCGGAACAAATACTATTTGGAAAAATTCCAGTTTCTTAGCTGTCATGCATAAACCATCATGCATAAAAAATTAGTTTTGTGCCTTGCTGTCAAAAATACTATTACATTATTAAAATTCAAATATCAAAGTAAGACTAATATTTGCAACAGCTAATCATTGTAAATTGCGAAGCATATACGAGTATATAGAGGCCGAAACAAATACTGTTTAGAAAATATTCAAGTTTCTTAGAAGTCATGCATAAACCATGCCCTTATTTCGGGGACACCAAATTCAGTTTTGTGTTTTGTCAAAACTACTATTACATCTATTTAAAATTAAATGTCAAAAGGTATTTTTATAGCAAAATCTTGCAGTATTACCAACGAATCATTGTAAATTGCAAAGCTATAGGAGTATATAGAGACGGGAACAAATAATATTTAGAAAAAATTCCAATTTCTTAGAGATCATGCATAAACCATCTCCTAATATCGAGGAAACCAAAAATCCGTTTTATGCCTTGCTCTTAAAAATATATCTATCGAAAATCAAATATCAAAGGAAGACTATATATCTACAAATTCTCATTTTGTGTAGCAAAATTTTGCAGTATAAATCTGTTTTGCTCCTGCTGTCAAAAACAATATTATAACTGTTAAAAATCAAATATCAAAGTAGTTGGTTTGAGCAAAATTTTGCAGTAAAACTAGCTAATTGTAAATTGCAAAGCATATAGGAGTATATAGAGACGGGAGCAAACACTATTTGAAAAAATTCCGGTTTCTTAGAGGTCATGCATAAACCATCCCCTTAGTTCAGGGAAACCAAAAATCAGTTTTGTGCCTTGCTGTCAAAAATAGCACATTCGCGTTTCTGATCTTTCTCCTCCGTACAATACTTATCCGTCCAGGACGAGCAAAGTAGGAGGGGTGGATGTATTGTCAAACTGGGCCTTTTATAGCCCGACAACCCTTTTAGAATCCATTTTCTAAGACACGAGGAAGATCAAAAGATCCCAGAAAGCTCTAGAGCAATTTGTGAATCCTGAGTGAAAGAGAGCAGTAGGAAATGCTTCGCATCACTCAAGTACTCACTTTGAATAATGCATTATTCAAATAGATGGACAGATGCGCGATATAGAAAAGAAAACATATAGTCAATGGATTAAGATAATGTTTTTGTTTTATAAAAACCGGCCTTATATTTAGCTTGCGAGTCCCTGACATGATTGTTTCAAGCGATGTGATGTATTCAAAATGCGTGCTTTTGGCGGTAATCAAAACTGCCATCCCATAAACCTCGAAACGGTTTGAAATTCGCCTTGGATAGTGTCTATATTTACATTTCCTAAAATGTACTGAAATATCTCTATATACGTACATTTAAATGCTTGCTCCATGGGAAAATCATTCGACTGAACTTGCGCATAGTAAAAATGAATGTATAGTAATCCTCATCTATATCGTTCTGAGGACGTGAAACAAGAACTATATAGCGTAATATTTACTTATTGTAGTGCCTTGTATTTACTTATATACAGCCACCCTATAAACCTCTAAAAGATTCCTCTTCGATATTATCTGTGTTTGCATTTCCTGAAACGTACTGAAAAATCTCTATTGCATTTTTCTTCATGGGAAAAAGGAATGCAGGCATTTGACTAAACTGCGGATAGTTAAAATGAATGTACAATAATCCTTCGCTATACCGTTCTTTTATGAGACATGAAAGAAGCACTATATACAGCTACATTTACTTATTGTAGTGCCTTATATTTACTTATTTACTGCCACCCTATATACCTTGAAACAGTTTGTTATTCCTCTTGGATAGTGTCTGTATTTGCATTTCCTGAAACTTTCTAAAATATATCTTTAACTACATTTAAAGGCTTTTTCTTCATGAGAAAACCGAATGCACGCATTAGACTGAACTTTGCGTATAGTAAAAATGAATTACATATTTAATATATAAATTTAATAATTTTTTAAATAAAAATTTTCTAATACGTTTATTATTAAATGAGAATAATATCCAAGGAAAGAATCGGAATATTGACTGAAGGCTACTTTCAAACCATGAATATTTCACTAATATGTATACTTATATTAGTAAATGACAGTTCGTTGAATTTACTTCGCACTGGAATAACACAACAGGTTATTATTAGTAAATGAAAATAACATTCAAGGGGGAGAGAATCGGAATAGTGAGTTAAGACTTATTTGCAATCATGAAACATGCGCTCCTTAAATTGAACATATTCTAATGCGTACATTTTACTAATACGTATGAGTATATCAGTAAATGAGGATAACATTCAAGGTAAAGAATCGGAATAGTGATTTAAGGCTTCTTTCCAACCATGAAATATGCTCTCCGTAAAAATGAATGTATTCTAATGCGTATATTTTACTGACACGTATACGTATATCAGTAAATGAGAAAAACACTCAAAAGAAAGAATCTTGAAGTAGTAATTCAAGATTACGTTCAAACAGCGAAACGTACGCTCTGTAAAAATGAATATATACTAATGCGTATGTTTTAGTAATACGTATATCTGTAAATGAGAATAATATTCAAGGTAAAGAATCGGAATAGTGGTGTAAGGCTGCGTTCAAAACATGAAACGTGTCCTCTGTAGAAACAAATATATTCTAATACGTATAGTTTGGCAATACGTAAACGTATATTAGTAAATGGGATTAGCCCTCCTGGTGGTTTTCTCGATAAGGTATCTCACCATTAGCAAAACTGATCATATAATGATGGACGAGGTATCTCGTCCATGAAGATCTCGTCGTCTTACGTCATAAGAAGAAAACTGACCAGAACTTTATCTAGTCACCATCAAAAACTCAGCAATATCTTGATGACGAGATATCTCGTAAGTAGCAACAATTGGTCAGATCTTGAAGGACGAGATATCTCGTCGAAATCACTAGGAATGTTAATCGGAGAGCCATTCAATGAGTTAAAACATTCATTGTATATAAGTTTATTTTTTGCTATAGACAACCTTCTAAGTCAACTAGTTTCCCATTGTTTCTTTTCCTAAGACAGGAGACAATACAAATTATTTTTACCTTGAATATTATTCTCCTGGTGGTTGTATCGACGAGGCATCTCGTCATTAGCAAAACTGACCAGACCTTGCTGGACAATTATCTCGTCATTAGAAAAAAACTGACCACATTTTGATTTAACCATCATCGAAAACTGAGGATGCTTTGACTACGAGATATCTCGTCATTAACAAAGTTGGTGAGATCTTGATAGACGAGATATCTCGTTGAAACCACTTGGAGAGTTAGCGTTCAAAAGATGTGAATGTCGAAATAATAAACATTGTAAGATAAATACGAGCGCTTCGGATATAGTAGGTAGGTAGCTAATTAACGTCACACTGGAACAACACAACGAGCTATTGGCGACGGTCCGGGATCAGAAGATTATCAATCCCAAAGGGAAAGATCCAAGGATATCCTCGTAATTTTGAACGACGTCCAGATGACTAGACCACCTGAGCTGACACCCCACTCTTCAAACTTCTACACCCCGCCAACGTGAGGACCTTTGAGGCCACGACAGATTTAACGTGCACCAGCCCCAGAGTGCACGACAGTCTTCGGTTGGACCTAGTTTCGAACTCGCAACACTCCGGTTGCCAATCCGTTGCTCTTCCAACTGGCTACCGCAGACGCCGAGATATCTCGTCATTAGCGAAATTGGTCAGATATCTATAGATGAGATATATCTTCGAAACCACTTGGAGGGGTACCGTTCAAAGGAAGATGCGAATTAACAAACATTGTAAGATTAATATGAGCGTGTCGGATAAGAATTTCAGGATTTCAAACTCGCAACCCTCCGATTTCCAATCCGTTGCTCTTCCAACTGGCTACCGCGCCCCCGAGCTATCTCGTCATTAGCGAAATTGGTCAGATCTCTTATAGACGAGATATCTCGTCGAAACCACTTTGAGGGATACCGTTCAAAGGAAGATGCGAATTAACAAACATTGTAAGATTAATACGAGCGTGTCGGATAAGGATTACAAACTCGCAATCCTCCGGTTGCCAATCCGTTCCTCTTCCAACTGGCTACCGCGCCCCCGAGATGTCTCGTCATTAGCGAAATTGGTCAGATCTTTATAGACGAGATATCTCGTTGAAACCACTTGGAAGGATACCGTTCAAAGGAAGATGCGAATTAACGAACATTGTAAGATTAATATGAGCGTGTCGGATAAGAATTTCAGGATTTCAAACTCGCAACCCTCCGATTTCCAATCCGTTGCTCTTCCAACTGGCTGCCGCACAGCCCCCGAGATATCTCGTCATTAGCGAAATTGTTCAGATCTCTTATAGACGAGATATCTCGTCTAAACCACTTGGAGGGATACCGTTCAAAGGAAGATGCGAATTAACAAACATTGTAAGATTAATACGAGCGTGTCGGATAAGGATTTCAAACTCGCAATCCTCCGGTTGCCAATCCGTTGCTCTTCCAACTGGCTACCGCGCCCCCGAGATATCTCGTCATTAGCGAAATTGGTCAGATCTTTATAGACGAGATATCTCGTCGAAACCACTTGGAGGGATACCGTTCAAAGGAAGATGCGAATTAACAAACGTTGTAAGATTAATACGAGCGTGTCGGATAAGGATTTCAAACTCGCAATCCTCCGGTTGCCAATCCGTTCCTCTTCCAACTGGCTACCGCGCCCCCGAGATATCTCGTCATTAGCGAAATTGGTCAGCTCTTTATAGACGAGATATCTCGTTGAAACCACTTTGAGGGATACCGTTCAAAGGAAGATGCGAATTAACAAACATTGTAAGATTAATACGAGCTTGTCGGATAAGGATTTCAAACTCGCAATCCTCTGGTTGCCAATCCGTTGCTCTTTCAACTGGCTACAGCGCCCCCGAGATATCTCGTCATTAGCGAAATTGGTCAGATCTTTATAGACGAGATATCTCGTTGAAACCACTTGGAGGGATACCGTTCAAAGGAAGATGCGAATTAACAAACATTGTAAGATTAATACGAGCTTGCCGGATAAGAATTTCAAAATTTCGTGGAGTGATATCGAACAGCGCTTTAAAACGCCACAGTCAATGTACGAAGCCCGTTGCGTGACAGACTTTTGAGAGTTCGTTAAATGACCTGTGAATCATTTTTCAAGTGGAAACAAAAGCAACACTTGTCCTGAAATTTGTTTACATCGTTATATGATTGCGAGTGTATTGAATTTGAGGAGCTGTGGCCAATTCACTCTAATGTAAGTCATACTTCAAATCCTCCCCTGAAAGCAAGATTAAGTGTAAGTTATATCATCCTTGTAATTATATCCGCGGCCTTTTATATTTCATCCATTGTATTTCCTAATGATGTGCTTTATGGGGAAGAATGATGAAATTTTGGTCTCCAAAATACATTTCTGGCCTCTTTGTGCTTTCCGGAGTACGCTATAATTTATGGCTAATCAACAAGCATTCGTGGCACTTGCTAATTACTCCGATAATCAGTATTGGTTGTATACGCTTCTAAATCTTATCCTGGAAAAAATCTTGCAGAACGAGATGGGGATGATTTTTCTCTTGTATTACTAATCCAATTTATTTCAAACTGAAGAAAAATGTCTACTGCAATATCATTATAGTTTCTTTCCCTATTGTTGTTTGTGTTATAAGTATGTTATTAAGTAAGGAATAAATCTCTCCGTGAGTTTCAATAAATCACTCCAAATACGCGATCAATTTTTTACCCGCCTGTATATAAATATACCCGAGCGAGATAAAGTGTATTAGCTGTGTGCTTTGGGGAAAACTTAATTATCTGCATTCATACTCATAAACTGTTGTTTAGCGCCAGGAAATATGATTTAAGGATTTGAGTGAATTCAGAAAAGTGTAATTAAGAAGCGTGTTGAAGTCAACAACAGAAAAAGAGAAGGAAAATGCATTTGGGCTTGCAGACTGCTGCTTTCGATGAGATTTTTGAATACGTAATGTATTGCGGGGATTTATTAAAGCCAGTCTCGTTATACGAATAGCTTCGTTGTTAAAATGCTGTAACGAAATCCTAGTTTGTATTTAGGTATCTAGTATGGTAGTATATATTGTTTTTAATATTTGGGCTCTTGTTGCAGACTTAACTTTCAGTGATATTTTTGAATATGTAATGGATTTCGGGAATTTATTAAGACAACCTCTGTTTACGAATGACTTCTTTAAATGTTGTTAGTAAAATGTTAAGTTTGTTGTGTATATTGAAATTCTAGATTATATAATAGCTATCGAGTACAGAAATATCAATTTTTAAAGTATTTGGAATCTTGTTACAGACAGTTAACTTTCAGTGAGATTTTTGAATATGTTATGCATTGCAGGTATTTATTAAGACGACTTTCGTGCGAATAACTTCGTTCTTAAAATGATGTTATGAAATTTTAGCTTGTATTTAGGTATCTAGAGTGGTAGTATATTGTTTTTAATATTTGGGTTCTTGTTGCAGACTGCTAACTTTCAGTGATATTTTTGAGTATGTAATATATTGCAGGAATTTATTGAGACAATACTCGTTTTAGGAAAAACTCTTTTAAATGTTATTAGTAAAATGTCAAGTTTTTGTGTATATTGAAATCCTGCATAATAGGTATAGAGTATGGAAATGTCAATGTTTAAAAGTATTTGTGTTTTTGTTGAAGCGAGACTGCTGTATTCAGTGAGATTTTTAAATATTTAATATATTGCATGAATTTATTAAGACAACCTTCGTTTTATGAATTACTTCTTTTTTAAATGTTGTTAGTAAAATGCTGTGTATATTGAAATCCTAGATTGTATAATACGTACAGAGTATGGTAATATCAATTTTTTAAATATCTGTGTGTTGTAAGTGACCGGAATTCGTAAGGAAGAACGTTTCGTTGCAAAAACACTACCACCACCTACATTTAGCTTGTCAGAAAAAGCTTCTCATACAGTATTCCGAATATTAGAATACCGAAGTTAAATATACAGTGTAACTTGGATAAAACGAACGTCTCTAATTCGAAATCGTCGTTAATTCGAAGATTTCTCTTAGTCCCTTGAACTTCTCATTACATCAATGTTAAAAAATCGTGGATAATTCGAAGTTCAACTTCCTTAATTCGAAGTTTAAGTACATGTAAAGTTAAGTAAGCTACAGTATATGTAATATGTACTGTGACGAATTAATCCGAACTTTTTTGGACATTAAAAAAAATAACATTTATTTTTACAGACAAAACATGGGTTGACAATGGACGCGCGAAACAAAATGCTTAATTTCATATTAAATTTTATCCGAATTGCTACGAAGACGTCTCAACTAGACGGAGTCCGTGAGCTAACTGTTTTTTATCCTCTTCACATGCGCAAGCGCAGTAGTGAAGGACTCTTAACACAGGAAACTTCCGGTCTGCAGCCCGCCATCCTAGACTCGGGCGTTAAGATGTCAAAGTACTGTAGCTTACGTAATGTAAATCTTATTTTGTTTACATACATATAATGTTTAAGTCTTCATACCATGATCTTTCTGAATAAATATTTACTTATTGACAGAATAATCTTTTCAAGCATTCAGTGGACCTGAAATTAAAGTTAAAAGATGTAACTTTTTTAATTCGAAGTTTTGGATAATTCGAATTTTTTAGTGGTCCCTTCAGCTTCGAATTATCCAAGTTGCACTGTATTACCTACTAGGTGATGACGCCCGTTTCCGCAGTATTGGGAAATCAACTCTGAAGGTAAACAAACCTTCCAACAATGAAAAGCCGTCTGTACTCAGATTAGTAAAAAAGCAAAACTATCATCGCTGCAACCGCATGCGCTAGAATGATGCGCATGAGTGTAAAACAAGTAATAAAGAAGAAAAATCAGTCATAAAACACGAACCACAACACTTTGTACATTAACTCCTATTGTTCAAAAACTTTCAAAGACAAAATTCTGCTCCAGAGGCGGCCTCGCTAAGCAAATTAGGAAGTTCCGCACTTTTTTCATCTTGAAACATTAAATGTACACATAATTCAAATATTTCTCCTCTGAAGTGTCTACCTGAAGCCATTCGTAATAGTTGGGAAAGCAGCTCTTGTGCTAGGCAGTTGTGAAGGCTGGCACCCCATATCATTATTCTTACGGTACTTTTTTTGCTAAGTGAAAGAAAAACCTGACCTCTTTTATTCTTTGACTTAAAAAAAGAAATAAATCACACACAGAAACTAGCGACGAACTTTTTTCTCTTACCGGCAGTATATTTTAAAAACTTTCTTTCTGGGCAGTTTTGTTTCCACTGTCATGAATTTGACTGAAAGTGCCATAACTCCTTTTATTTCAATATATTTCGTCTAAAACATTGTTATAAAATATGCATTCTTGATTTTATTGCGCGTGAAATTCGACGCAAAGTTATGGTCGCCTTATTTGCGTTCAGTTCTGTAAGGGAAACGGAACTCAGGAATTGTTTTCAACTGTGATTGGTAATCTCTGTCTTTTCGTTTTTCTCTCTGTCAGCTTGCGTGAGGTAATTACAAATCTGAAGGTATGGTCGCCTTATTTACGTTCACTTCTGTAGGAGAAATGGAGCTCAGAAACTGTTTTCAATAGTGATTGGTAATCTGTCTTTTCGTTTTTCTCTCTGTTACCTTTGTGTGTGGTAATTAAAAATCTAAAGGCATGGCCGCCTTATTTTCGTTCAGTTATGCAAGAGAAATGGAGCTCAGGGACCATTTCAACTGTGATTGGTAATCTTAGTCTTCGTTTTTCTCCCTGTTACCTTGCGTGAGGTAATTAGAAATCTAAAGGTATGGTCGCCTTATTTACGTTCAATTATGTTCGGAAATGTAGCTCAGAAACTGTTTTCAACTGTGATTGGTAATCTTTGTCATTTCGTTTTTCTCTCTGTCAGCTTGCGTGAGGTAATTACAAATCTGAAGGTATGGTCGTCTTATTTACGTTCACTTCTGTAGGAAAAATGGAGCTCAGAAACTGTTTTCAATAGTGATTGGTAATCTGTCTTTTCGTTTTTCTCTCTGTTACCTTGTGTGTGGTAATTAAAAATCTAAAGGCATGGTCGCCTTATTTTCGTTCAGTTATGCAAGAGAAATGGAGCTCAGGGACCATTTCAACTGTGATTGGTAATCTTAGTCTTCGTTTTTCTCTCTGTTACCTTGCGTGAGGTAATTAGAAATCTAAAGGTATGGTCGCCTTATTTGCGTTCAATTATGTTCGGAAATGTAGCTCAGAAACTGTTTTCAACTGTGATTGGTAATCTTTGTCTTTTCGTTTCTATCTCTGTCACCCTGAGTGTGGTAATTAAAAATCTGTGTCGATTGCATCTTGACAGAAATTCCGATCCAGTAAATTAAATGTGTAAATAACTCCAAGAAGTAAATTACATTACTTAAACAACTTAAGTGTCCTTTTAAAACATGGGCTGAAGTTATACTAGTAGAAAATAAAGGTGACTCAAGATGATTCAAAGTTCCCTGGCAATACTTAATCCACTGAGTGTTATTCACGCAATATTTCACCCTGCAACCTGCAGTTTTACCTGCATGACTTCTAACCAATTTTAGACTTTTTCACGAATTGAATTTTTCTAGGATTCTTTCAACCATTTGTATCTTTTCTATAATTCTTTCGATCAACTGAATATTTTCTTGGATTCTTTCAAGAAATTCAATCTTTTCTAGGGTTCCTTCAACCAACTAAATCTTTCTAGGACTCTTTCTACCAATTGAATCTTTTCTGGTGTTCTATTGTGTGTGTTTCATACAAATAAATCAAGCATACATAACAAAACCTTTGAAATACAACGGTATTGTCTTAATTTAAAAAGAGGGTAACGCCAAAATAAAGTTATTTTAAAATAAGACAGGAAGCGTTCAAATAAAACATAATCATCGTTGTAATTCAAAGATATTTTAACTTTCAAAGATTTTTTTACTTTGGTTCCCATTACAAGGGAATTAAAATCAGCAAAAGTTGCATTTGTTTTTAAAGTTTCAAATTATATTATTGAAAGCTGTACTCAATAGTCAAGAAGCAACATCTATCATTCTAGATAGGTACGTAGTTTCCATTTAGATACCAGATCTCTGAATTTACAAAAAAAACGCCACAAAGAATCGATTTAAAACTGCATGCCAGTTGGAATAAAGCGAATTTGAAACAAAACTTTGCCGATCTTGGAATAATATCACGGTTATAAAATATTCTAACTAGGATTTTAGAAAAGTTGAAATTTTTTTGTCTTAAGTGACAGCAGATCGATGCTGTTTACTTTTCAAGTTGAAGCTATTCTTATGCAACTTTGCTATCTCAAACATTCATTGAAAACATTGATTTTCATTTTTAAAACTTTATATTTCCCATGCGGAATGGAATTTTCAAGAAAAAAATGTATTTACTTGAAAAGAAATTGATCATAAATATCGTATAGTTATGATTTGTCTGCCTTTCGTATTTATGGTGGATTTCAGAATTATTGCATTCCTGGTGCAATAATTCCGAAAAAGTCAAAATAATAGTCCAGTCAAAATAATAGTCCAGTTGGACGTTATTATAGGAAATTAACTTAAGGGGCATTCTCAGTCACTCCAAAACTCAAAATCGGCTTCTGTAACAGCCATCTTACTATCACATTTTATAGTTTTGTCTTACACTACATAGTACAATGTATGTGAAATCGATTAAATTGATGGATAAAGCAAGAATAAATATTTCGTCTAAAGTAAATTGTAGAAGATATAAAAATAACAATATGTAAGTTTCAAAAATTACTTCCACTCAATTATTTGTTTCTATATTTACATTTTCTATGATATAGAAAGGTTATTTTTCGGATTATTTTCAATCAACATTTAACCAATTCAACCCGAACAACGTCGGGTAATTCTGCTAGTAGAATATATTTTTTGGCATGCCGCAGATATTCAATGGTTTAGTTTTGAACATTTGACAAGTGTGTTCACAAATAATTGCGACTATTGCCTATTTTTAATTCACATATAAATAATTTTTAGTATTATTTTTTTATTACGAAGTATCATAAGTAAATTGTTTCAAAAAAATTTTTAAAACCCCTTTGGAACAAAAACGGTATGTAACTAATCTTACTTTTTTGTAAATCAATCAAAAATATACTTATTGTTTTCGTCAGATGGACAAAAAATCTCTATATATAAAACTAAGTTGGGAGTCTGTTCTCTATACAAATCTACACCGTTTGACCAATCAACACCAAATTTGGTACACTTATTTTTTAGAACCCTGCCTTTTAATGTAGGCTACATATTAACCCTTGCTCTATTTGTCGTAGGTATACATAGGGACCTAAAACAATTCGAAATCTCCATAGGAATAACATTGAGTACTATACGATTGCGATACGTAACTCGAATTGTTTTACCATATTGCTGGAAAAATTGTGTTTTCCAAAAAATTATATTTAAAGAATTTAAATTCTAATACTTATGTTTGAACTTACATTTTATTCCTTTCCAAAATATCAACAATTTATAAATATCTGTCTAATCATATTAAATTATTAGAAACATTTCATTTTGCATACTACTGTCTTGAGTACTATTACGATTGCGATAGGCAACTCAGATTGTTTTGCTCAGATTGTTTAATATCAATAATTTATGAATATTTGTCTAATGATATGAAATGATTAGAAACATTTAATTTTTCATAACGGACATTTTCTGAGGAAACGAATGTATCTAAACAAATATATTAGAAAGTATCATAAGTAAATTGTTTCAAAAAGGTTTTAAGAACCTTTTTTAAAGGTTTCTTAAAGGTTTTTAATAAACGTCAGGAGCAAAACGGGTAGGTAAACTAATCTTACTTTTTTACAAATCATGCAAAATTATACCTATTTTTTGTTAGATTGGCAGAAAATATAATATATTTCGTGTGCCACAGAATTTTAGTAACTAGCTTATTATTATTATTAAAGATTTAAAATCGCTGCATTAAACTATCATGTATGAACCAAGAATTCCTAAATTAATAGTTAGAGAGAGGTGTGGCTAGTGCGTTCCCGGGGTAAATGCGTGTCTGTTATTAAAGTAGAGGCTGCCACTTACTGGAAAAGTTTGAAGGATTCCTACAGATTAGTTTCACCGCAAGAGCGCTTCGCATTTCGTCTGCGAAGTTAGGCTAAAGAAGGGCATGACTGAAATTATATGCTCTTGCCCTACTTATAATACTATCACATTGAAAACAGTTCGTGATATGCACTTGCTCTATCATGTGGGGTAAGTGCGACCCCAAGAAATAGCATTAGAAAGTATCTTTTTTAATTATGTCAACTGTACGTTTTACCTCTGAGCTATGCTAGATTCGAGAGTGATGCTTTTACCCCACAACACACTTTCTGACTAAATATCCACATCTATTGGGTGAAAGGATCAATGTTCTTTCAACTTTTAGAAAGACTCTATTGGCGCTTTCTTTAGAATAGAATCCTTTGGAACTATTTTATTGTCCTATTATGTACAATAGAATCCTTTGGAAAGATTAAATTGCTCCTTTCTCTAGAATAGAATCCTTTGGAAATATTTTAATACTCTTTTCCATAGAATAGAATACTTTAGAAAGTCTTGCTTATTTCCTTATAACAGAAACCTTTGGAAAAATTCTATTGCTCATTTCCTTAGAATATAATCCATTGGAAAGATTCGATTAATCAAGGTCAAAATTGGTTAGATGTCATGTAGGGAAGATTGCAGGTTGCAAGGTGGAATTTTGCTTGTGAACCCCTTAGAGGGTTTAAATAGTGTAAATAAAGAATGGGTGTGTGTGATATAAATATGAAACTTTTAAAAATTTCTGGGTCAGAGTTTAACACGAACTTTGAAGATTTGGTGTCCTTGTCCCACCTCATCCTACTTTATTCTTACAATAGCTATTATTTCGTTTGAAGAGTATAAAAGGTTTATTGTTTATTTATAGCTCAGTAAAAACTCTAGTTGTTTTACTTGTCCTTCTATGAATCTGTTCTTGAGAACTGGAAGATCAAACACTTGTTTTTCAAGCAGCTATCTGAAACTGAATTGGTTCAAAAGATTTAGGTGTATCAAGTGAAGATGAGAAGGTATTTCTCTTACACACAAAAAAAATCTTTGCCTTATTTAAATTTTAAAAGGTTATACCATCCATTTTGTGTTTTAACTTTAAGGTTTACATAATTTTAAATAAAAAAAACGCGTGATTTAACAAATAATTTATTTCTTTATAAGTGCGTTTCGACGGAAAACATCTTACAAGGAGGGTCAGTACGGCGGAACGATTGTCACGATCTTATGACTATCAGACTTTTGTTTATAACTTTTATAATTTAACAGATCTAGCAAATCTAGCTATATCATCGGATAGGAGAAGAACAGAGACCTAAAATGCCATTCTGGAAATTTCTGATGACGTCATAATCACAAACAAGATGGCCGCCAAGTTGAGATAGTCAGCGCGTGGTCGCGCGTGCACTGAAATTAGTGTAGCTCTGCTTCCCGACGAGTGAACACATCAAGCGAGGTGTTGTTTTGTAGCTGTTTAACTACAAAATAAGAATAAATAGTAACAGTAAGTATATCTGACAATTTATAATAAGCATACGGTATCAAAGTGCAATAAATTTGTAAAATTTCACTATTTTTTCAGAAATGTCCAAATATCTCGCCAATAAGGAGTATAGAAAACGCATAGCAAATGAAAGAGGAAGATCTGGCGAATCCAAAAAGGTAGCCATGACACGTACCGAGCGTAAACGGGCGTCACGTCAGCGGCTTAAAAATGGCGCCATCGGCCGCCGAGTTGGTGATTGAACCGAGCGCTGCGCCGTTATCTGCAGCCGCTATGAATGTAGACAATGAGACGAAACAAATGGAAATTGATAACGAAAGCTAACAGGGAGTTCAGTTTGTGATCGGATATGATTTAAGAATGATTTGAAACGCCCAAACAGGCAAATATGTGAGGTGCTGTGACTACAAGACAAGTTCAAATTGTGCTCTACATAACTAGTTCAAATTGTCACTGGCTACAGACCCTACCGAGTTCACGACCCTTAAAAATACTACGATAGATCTTACATTCTCAAGAGATATCAATGTAATCTGCAAATCTTATCTATCTTATTGTTCATATCATTGCCTAGTCTTTAATTAATCTTGCAAATCCGCAGATATTCTGTACCATACATTGAATAAATGAAATCAAACAAATGTGTGTATTCAATTCATTTCTTTATTCCAATCAACCCACCTAGTCCATATCATACAATCCAAGACGTTTTCCGACAAAATATGACGTTAGTGCAGGGATTTCTCCTCCTTTCTAGCTCCGGGATTTTTTTATTGGTCTTCACGCGTTTGTTTGTCCCCCCTAAAACTAGGAGTTAACTGTATTTTATTTGTTGACACATTCCAAAAATCAGAAACCGGCAATTTCAAGGGGTATTCGGGACCCCAGACTTGCACCACTGTTTAGAAGACAGTGAACTTTCAAACTCAATAAAACCGATCGAATTTTTATAGTTTTTAGTTTAAATACTAATTGATAGCAAACTCTAGATAGCAAACAGTATTTTTTTATTACGATCCTTTTTAACGGAGTTACAATGACAAAAACAAAAAATATTGTAGATAAGTATGATAGGTCTAAAACAAAAACGTAATTGTCTCCAATTGAGACTCTTTACGGTCTTCTCATTTCGATCTGTCCCCTGTGCATTAGTCTTTTTTAGGTAGGTAGGTAGTTAATTAACGTCGTACTACTACTACTAGTTGGAGGCGCAGCCCCCTCTGCCCCGACATTTGCCAAATTAACGTCGTACTGGAGCAACACAACGAGTTAATGGCGACGGTCAGGGATCAATCCCGAAGAGAAAGATCAAAGGACAACGCCTCGTAATTTTGAAGCACTGTCAGATGACGAGAATAACACCCCACTCTCCAAACTTCCACATCACGCCAACGTGAGGACATTTGAGGCCCCGCCAGGTTTAACATGCACCAGCCCCTGTGTATACGACGATCTTTGGCTGGACCAACCCTCAATTCTTCGGTTGCTAATCCGTTGCTCTTCTAACTGGGAGTTTTTTCTTAAATACCATAAAAAAAGTTTTGAATGATCCTTGTAAACTTTTGTGTATATCTTAAGTTCAAATAAGGAAATTCATCGGGCTTCCTCTGAAATTTTGCTATAAAGTATTACTTAACCTATGCTTTTTTTGCAAAATTTTAGGTATTTCAATACAAATTTTTTTAGCTTTACAATCAAGTGATACAATTGCAAAATGGAGATAATTTGATTTATATATGTACAGAAAATATTATGCGGATTAAAATAATGACAATGCATTCAATCTAAAGCATAAGATCTATAAATTTTTGATAATTTATTGATCCAAATATTGACAACATAATATAAAATAACTTCACCAAAACTTAATATATTTGAACCGCGCTCTTTGTATAAACATTTTAGTGGAAAACAAACTGCAAATTTTATACCTATCGGATCTGCAAAAGGATTTTATTCAACAGATTGGGCCAATAGAATCTTTCCAAAGGAGGAAAAGACCAACAAAATCTTTCCAAAGGATTCTATTCTAAAAAAAACGAGTAATCGAATCTTTCCAAAGGAGGAAAAGACCAACAAAATCTTTCCAAAGGATTCTATTCTAAAAAAACGAGTAATCGAATCTTTCCAAAGGATAATTTTTCTATTAAAGTATACATAGAATATTTCCAAATAATATATTCCAAGGAAAGGACTAATATAATATTTCCTAAGGTTGGAAGAATCCATAGGTTTTTCAACCAAAGATATGTTTATTAAGACGTTAAGTGTGTTGTGGTGTAAAAATAAACTACACTACTCTTAAATCTCGTGACGCTGAGAAGATTAATATACTTGGACCAAACTTCATTTAAAAACGTTTTAGTGCAAAACAGTTTGTGCAAATTATATAATGATGGGATCATAAGTGAATTCCTAACTTCATTTTGCTTTGAAAGACCACTGTCTCCTTAACCCTCCAAGTGACTTGGACGAGATATCTCGTCCATCAAGATCTGACCAAATTTGTTAATGACGAGATTTCTCGTCCATCAAGATCTGACCAATTTTGTTAATGACGAGATTTCTCGTCCATCCAGATCTGACCAATTTTTTACTGACGAGACTTCTCGTCCATCAAGATCTGACAAATTTTGTTAATGACGAGATTTCTCGTCCATCAAGATCTGACCAATTTTATTAATGAGATATTTCTTGTCAAGATATTGCAGATATTTTTATGACAAGATCAATATCTGGTTAGTTTTCTAATGACAAGATGCCTCTTCGAGACAACCACCAGGAGGGTTAAGACTAAATTAAATATACTTCACATGAATGTCGTTTTTTTATTAATATAAATAAATCTATTATATACGAATTATCTCATTTGTAAAACACCCCAGAGATGATCTTCGCTGGGTCTCTGTAAACGGTTTGATTGCAAACTCGACGATAATCGATGATTTATTTGAGATCTCTTGAACGTTAGAAACGCATATTATATCAAATTATTCAGATTTCTGTAAGAGAGAACGGAATGTTTAATTTATCGATTCTAGCACCATTATCAGAACTCCTTCGCCCTGTATGCAAATTTTCGGGGTTAACAAGTCTATGGAATGCTGGAATCCACTTCCTACTACTTTATCGACCATGGATCGGGGTTTAAGAATTGGGTTCGGAGCCACGAGCTGCTTTCAACCAATTCGGAAGCAACTTCCTGCGAGGGGTGGAAGTGTGACATTCTCTTAATTAATATTTCTCTTCAATGCATTGAATCATTTCTAAAAGTTTAGGACCAATGGACTCGGTGAATCGTATTCGCTTTCAGAGTAAACCTGATTTACATTTCGTGTGAATTGCTACATGGGGATGACTGATTTTGGAGTAATATAAGAGTCAGATATTTAAAAGTTAATAAACTTTGAAAATGGTCTTAGAGAATTGGGTTTTGTTATTTAGTTAAGCTTTTATTTTTTGTTAAAATTTACAATGCCATAGAATCTTCCCAAGAACCACAGCCGAGACGAGAAATATGACGAGAAATATAAGTAGACTTACAATTCCTATTGAGAGGATTGGATTGGATGTTGGGGTTTTATGGAGCAAGGTCCAAAAGTGGACAAAGCTGTGCCAAACACAAGACAGAATATGACCCAATAAAAGTAAAAATTAATAGTCTAAGATAAAGATAAAAGGTAGATTTAAAACATGCAAAATGTATAGATGAAAATAAAAATATTCAAACATTAATCAGATAATAAAACAAGATCGTCATCTGCAGCCTAACTAATGAAACTGAAGAACTTAATTTACATATATAAAATTTTGAGTGTGAAATTTCGAAGATGGAAAAATTAGATGAGGTTTAAAAATCCAACTGAGCGTAAAAACCTGAAAAGGTTTGAATGGGGATTTTCCTCAGTGCTATTGATAGGAGTGTGACCAATATGTCGACTAGTAGTCACGTGACCGTTCCGTGAAAAATTGACTTCGTTGGCCGATTTGGGAAGAATAAATAACCCATATAGTGTTTAAAATCTTTCTTAAACCTCCAATTGGCTCTGTCCTTTTGGATTGGAAACACGAAATTTCTGAATGATCAAAAATTCTTTCCCAGTGTGTCTTAAGTGCAAGAGGCCTCTATCTATCACATTCTTTTCTGTATTGAAATGAGCCCTTCATACTTATTCCAAAATCCTGAGGACATAATTTGGCTTTTATCTAATGTGCAAGGGACTTCTAGCAATTACATTCTTTCCTGCATCAGTATGAGCCCTTCAGACTTATTCCAGAATCCTGAGGGCATAATTTGGCGTTTATCTTATGTGCAAGGGGCCTCAAGCAATCACATTCTTTCCTGCATTAGAATGGGCCCTTCAGACTTATTCCACAATCCTGAGGACAGAATTTCTTTGAGGACGAATGACTTTTTGGACTTGGTCTGGCAGGCGGCTACACCAGTAAGAATAAA
This sequence comes from Meta bourneti, assembly GCA_933210815.1. NCBI lineage: Eukaryota > Metazoa > Arthropoda > Arachnida > Araneae > Tetragnathidae > Meta > Meta bourneti. Next base: position 85,299,979 of record OW119934.1, read on the forward strand.
AATCAACATAGAGTTTAATATCTTTCTTAACCCTCCAATAGGATTCAATGAGATATCTCGACCATCAAGATCCGACCAATTTTGCTAAAGACGAGATATCTCATCATCAAGATACTGTCAACTTTTTTTGATGACGAGATCAAGATCTGGTAAGTTTTCTTCTAACGACGAGGTATCTCGTCCATCAAGTTGTTAGTTGCTTTGGTATTTTACGGCGCAAAGGCGTTTCGCCAAGCTGCGCCAAACACAAGACAGACAACGTCAAGCAAAAATGTCTTAAAAGGGAAAAAAGAAGGATTGGGAGCAGAGAATAATGGGATGAAAGCAAAGCAAAAAAAGATTGCTTGGGCATTCGGGAGTACTACACCCGTGCTTACTGAAGACAGTTAACCCCATGGGGGAAAAGAAAAGATCATTAGAGTACCTCGGGTCCGTGAAGCCCGTACGCAACTAAAGGAGATGTGCCCTGAAGGTCTTTCATAAAGATCTGGTCAGCTTTCCTAATAGATACCACGGCGAGACAACCACCAGGAGGGTAAAGCAACTCAAATTCAAAGTTTAAAAAACATTTCATACCTAAAAACTATCGTGAAATTGAATAACCTATATATTTATCGAAACGCGAAAAAATATCTACGAAACAATTCATAAACTACATAACGAATTTTGTAACAAAATAAAATGAATGTAAAATAAACTTCTCAATTGAACTCAATGTCAGAACGAGCACGCGAAAAGCAATTTCATTTTTATTAAGATCTGTTCACAGTTGGATACAAACGAGCTGAAACCTTATTATTGATAGAAAACATGTCGCGACAAATCAAGTTGTCATAAGGGCGAGTTTCACGAAGCACAAATAAACAGTTGCATCAAGCGAAACAGAAATGTTACAATACCTGAAAATCGATCCGGAAATGCTTGAGGCATTGAAACAGCGATAAAACTGGTACCAGGTAATTAAGTTGTAGTGTGACGCCTATTAGATTAAGCATTTTTCTGCGAGAATATTTTGCTAGTAAAAAACACTGTGCGTAAAAATCTTCACTAGAAGAAAGTACAAGGTTATCATCATTATAAATTTTACTTCATCATTATAGCACAAACAATCAATATTTGATTCATGAATTAGAATCGTTCCTTTTTATTCGTGTTTTTTGCGAATAAATGCATTTATCTATTTAGGTGTATCTTAATTTAATCGACAAATATTGAAATGACTGCTCGATAAACCCAATACAGAAAAGATTGAATAGTTTATTTCTAGCTTAGAATCTTCTTTTACTTTGGATTTATTCTCTTTTAATATAGAATCACTATTTCACCCTCTGAGCGTCACATTTTTGAGACGTGTAATATTGCTTTCCCCCATAACACACAAGATTACATGAATAACCACATCTATTGGTTGAAGAAATCTATGGATTCTTTCAACTTTTTGGAAAATTCTTTTGATTCTTTCCTTGGAATAGAATCCTTTGGAAACTCTATTGCTCCTTTTCTTAGAATAGAGGTCTTTTGAAACATTCTATTGACCCTTTCCTTGTAATAGATTTTAACCTGTTGTTCCAGTCTTGAATCTTTTTACTATGAAAATACCATGATTAAATGCATATGCAGATACAATTTAAAACAATTTGATAATCTAAAGCAGCTATCATCTTCGAATAATTACAAAATTTCAAGTTTCTTAAGACTGTTTTTCTTTTGAATTGTATAATTCTAGACGTAACAAAATTATTTTTCTCCGACAAATTAAGTTGGTTTTTTAATAAGACTTCCAGCCGACTGCCTTGGAATCGTAATACCACCTAATTAAATCTTTTTCCTTTTATAAGAGTGTATGATGAATATGTGTATGAACTAACTAAAGAATAAAATGAAAAATTTGGTACATTGTTAAATTGTGTTTGTGTAATATGGTGATATAACCACAAAGTTAAGCAAACGTTTTCTTCTATATACTGGAACACCAAGATTTTGCAGCAATCACCACAAGTTAAGAAGGCATTACTCGTTCAAAGGCAATTAAGATATCGAATTGGCTGAAAGTTTTGATTCCAGCCAACTTCTTCGAACTGAAAATAAAACTCTTCATTATATGTAACGGCTAGTTAACCCTCCAAATGGTTTCGGCAAGATATCTCGTCCATCAAGGTCTGACCAATTTTGTTAATGACGAGATATCTCGTCATCAAGATATTACCGATATTTTGATGATGACATCAAAATCTTGTCAGTGTTCTTCTAATGATCATGATTGTGTTTTCTTCTAATGACGGGATATCTCATTCAAGATCTGGTCAGTTTTGTTAATGACGAGATACCTCTTCGACACAATCATCAGGAGGGTTAAGATATCCATCTGACTAAAAGTTTTGATTCCAGTTAACTTCTTCGAGAAGAAAAGAAAATCATTCATTATAAGTAACTGCTAGTTAATTCATTACCATTAGTAATCATCTTTTTGCAATGTTACATTGTGTTTTGCCCCCGATTACGTTGTGTTCTTGTAACATCGTGACATAACCACGAAGTTACGCAAACATTTTCTTCTCTATCTATACTGGAACTTCAACAAGATATTGCAACAATCACAAGTCCCGTAGACATTTCTCATTCAAAGGCAATTAAGATATCGAGCTGTCTGAAAGTTTTGAGATTCCAGTTGACTTCGAGTAGAAAATAAAACCATTCATTATATGAACCGGCTAGTTAATTCATTACCAATTAGTAATTATATCTTTTGTTTTCTCACCGACTCCATTTTTATTGCTTTCCAAAAAGCCACCATCCTTTTTCCCTCTAACTTTAAAAAAACTACTCAGGTTTAAGAAATCACCTAAATTAAGCACTTAAGTGGCATGGACTTCTTAATGGCAACAATATACATCTTCTAATATTTTATTATCTACTTAAAAGCTTTTCAAAATTTTGCTCTATGCTCCTTTTTTACAAAACGTGGACATCAGCGTTAGACTGAGGAGTATCTCTTTCATTAATAGAACGACTCAATGTGTTGAGCCATTTTAATTAATTTATAATACCATTACCAGTTTTAAGCGACCTCTAACGAATTTACGGATCAGGCACTAGGGGGACGCATTCGCATTTACTATAGCGGAAAAATTCCACATTTGGTGTTTGCACGGGGTCAGCTAATACACAAAGGCGTTTTAAAGAGCTTTTACGAGCGATTTGGCCCCACGCCAGTAAGATTTGTTGATTTCACTTAAAGTGCTCTCCCTCTCATTCATCCCCTCAGCTTCTATGGCTCATTTATTAACACTCTTCTCTGGTAAAGTGTCCCTCTTTCAGACCGTTAATGAATTCAAAATGAGGCGCATCTCCAAATACTAACTCATTTCTACGACCCAATTTCGGAGGTGGGAAATTTTCACTGCCTTCTCCACGAGACAGCCGAATCACTTTTAGTTCCGGAAATGTCTTCAAGCTTACTGTCATCTTGGGATCTGTAAGGGATATCTTGTGCTAATTGCAGTTGAATAAAAACGCGTTATGAATTGTATGGTTTGTTTCGTCACTGTTCGCTTTTTGTTATACGAGGGCTGTGTAGCAAAACCAGACGGAATGTGAAGATTTTACTTTGTCTACCCAAATGCTCTCGCATACTACATATCGGTATTACCTTACTTTATAGCTTACTAGCTGAATTTACCGTTGCTCGGGTCGTTAATATGTTGCCTACGTTACTCTATAAACGATATTATAATGAGCGATTTTCAACGTAACCGCATCCATCTGCGATTCTAAAAAAATCCAAGGTCATCTTGAGAGGCGACTCCTGTAGATGTTAACTCTGACGTCATCTGCACAGCCAGACCGGGAGAGAGCGCCCCTAGCAAGTGCTCTGTCTGGGATGACGGGACGTTACACCCCTCTGCACACCCAAGACAAATAGAACGGGGGTTTAAATGTAGCCTACGTTATCCGCAGGGTTCCAATGAATAAGTGTACCAAATTTGGTGTGGATTGGTCAAATGGTATAGATTTGTAAAGAACACAGACAGATGCCAACTCTGCTTTATACTATGTATATATTGCCGTTTTGGAAGTGTTGGGCGTTTAATCTAATCCTCTTTGACCAATGAGCTATCATACCGGAATTCATACTTTAGAATATTTATTTGCATGTGCTGAAATCGTATTCAAAAAACAAGCCAGGTGCAGAATACGTACACGAAGCATTTTGTGTTAATAAATGAGTCTTTATGGCTGATTTGTTAACACTCTTTTCTTGTAGTGTCCCTCTTTCAGACCGTTAATGAATTCAAAATAAGGCGCATCTCCAAATACTAACTCATTTCTTCTACGACCCAATTTCGGAGGTGGGAAATTTCCACTGCCTTCACCAAGCATCCAAGTTCACCAAGCTTACTGTCATCTTGGAATCGGTAAAGGATATCTTGCTCTAATTACAGTTGATTAAAAGCACTTTACGAAACTATTGGTTTGATTCGTCGCTCTGTGCATTTTTTTGCTACGCTTTGGGAGGGGTTTTCAGTGCATACCAATTAAGCAGACGGAATGCGAAGATTTTACTTCCATTACCCAAATGCTCTGGTATGATCCATATTGGTATTACCTTACCTTTCAGTTTATTGCCGTTTTGGCGATGTTTGGCGGTGTATGAGAGATTTTCAGTGCAAACCAACTAGGGTAGGTAGTTGAATTAACTTTGCTCTAGAGCAACACAACGGGCTGTTGGGGACTGTTCGGGATCAATCCCGAATGGAAATGTCAAAGGACAACTCATCATAGTTTTGAATCACTTAAGTGAAGAGGTCAATAACTGAGCTGGCACCCCACTCTCCAAACTTCCACACAACTCCAATGTGAGGACATTTGAGGCCACGATAGATTTAATCTACAGCAGCCCCCACGTACATGATGGTCTTTGGTTGGATCGAGTTACGAACTCTCAACCATTCGGTTGCTAATTCGGTACTTTCCTACTCTACGGGCTACAACGGCGGCGCAAAGTAACTAGACGGAATGCGAAGGTTTTACTCCAGCTACTCTAATTCTCTCGCATCTTACATTTCAGGGTGACCTTACCGTATAGTTTATTACCGTTTTGGTGACGATTGGCATTTAATCTAATTTTGTTGACAAATGAGCTATAATATTGGAATTTATTCTGTGGAAGTTTTATTGGCGAAATGCAGAAATCGTATTCGAAAAACAAGCCAAGTGACGTAACGTGCTGAATATGCACATAAAGCACTTATCATCACAAAACACTACAAGCACCTACATTTAACTTAAAAGAAAAACTTTCACGGATTAGGCAGAATCAAATGTGATATTTTCCAAAACGCTATCTAAGATTAATTGCAATTTACAAATGTTAACTTGGAAAACTATTTTATGTAGTGTCTGATAAATCCGTAGTTTTCCTTCTCATAGGCAGCCTATAAATTCTGATCATTTATACGTGAGCAGTTCACATAACACTCCAAGTGTTTTTACGAGATATCTCGTTCATCAAGATCTGACCAATCTTAAAAATAACGAATATCTCATCAAGATATTGCCGACTATTTTTCTGATGACAAGACCATTATCTGGTCAGTTTTCTTGTACTGACGAGATATGTCGTCCATCAAGATCTGGTCAATTTTGCAAATGACGAGATATCTCATCCATCCAGATATTGCTGACTTTTATTATGATGACAAGATCAAGATCTGGTCAGTTTTGCAAATGACGAGGTATCTCATCCATCCAGATATTGCTGACTTTTATTATGATGACAAGATCAAGATCTGGTCAATTTTGCAAATGACGAGGTATCTCATCCATCAAGATATTGCCGACTTTTTTTATGATGACAAGACCATTATCTGGTCAGTTTTCTTGTACTGACGAGATATGTCGTCCATCAAGATCTGGTCAATTTTGCAAATGACGAGATATCTCATCCATCCAGATATTGCTGACTTTTATTATGATGACAAGATCAAGATCTGGTCAATTTTGCAAATGACGAGGTATCTCATCCATCAAGATATTGCCGACTTTTTTTATGATGACAAGATCAAGATCTGGTCGGTTTGCTTCTAATGACGAGATATGTCGTCCATCAAGATCTGATCAATTTTGCTGAGGACGAGAGATACCTCGTCGAGACAACCACCAGAGGGTTAAGAACGCGAAATTAACAAATACAGGATTTCAAAATTATCTGTAGAATTTAATGGGAGGTATGGAACATAATATTAAACCATATTTACATGGGGGTCCTCGGCTTCCCAGTTGGTAGAGTCACGGATTAGCAACAGGAGGGCTGCGAGTTCGATACTCGATCCAACCAAATATCGTCGCGCAGATGGAGGCAGGTGTGCGTTAATATCTCAGATGCCAAATCTAATTCAAATGAAATACATTTCTTGAGATTACTTTCGAAATACCTCTTTCTACGATCATGTGATTTATACGGCTATCGAGGTCGTAGCATTGATCTGGGGAAAGCATAACTTTTCCATCTTTGAATGGCATCAGTCACGATTGATACTGATCGATTAGTGGCCGCTGAGTGCTTTACTCATGGTAAGGGAATGAGAATGTGAACATAACCTTAACTGCATTTAAAGATTGTGCAATGAGTTGGTTATTAGTGAAGACACAATTTCAGTTACGTAATTTGTAAGAAATCAATTATATAGCGAACGAGCAAGAACCTCAAACCAGTAACTCCGTGATATGTTGCGTTTATTGCGGACAAGAAAAAAACGTAAATAACCAGAGCAGAGGAAATTACGGCAAAACTATACATATATAAAGCAGATATAAAGCAGAGTTGGCATCTGTCTGACTGTTCTCTATACAAATCTACACCATTTGACTCATCCACACCAAATTTGGTACACTTATACTTTGGAATCCTGCGCGTAACGTAGGCTACATATTAACCTCCGTTCTATTTGTCTTGGGTGTGCAGAGGGGTGTAAAATCCCGTCATCCGGGACAGAGCACTTGCTAGGAGGGTGCTTCCTCCCGGTCTGGCTGCGCAGATGACGTCAAAGTTAACATCTACAGGAGTCGCCTCTCGAGATGACCTTGAAGGTTTTTTTATATGGTACAATCGCAGATGGATGCGCTGAAAATAGCTCAGTATCATATCGTTTATGTATCCCGTCTGTAAATTCTTAACCTGTAGCTTTATTATTGGAATGTAAATTTTTATGATAATAGAAGATTATTTTTTATAGAAAGTGGTCTTTTTTATCGTCGATATGGTTGGTACAGGGGGCTAAAGACGATTTGAAATCCTCATAGGAATAACATTGCGTATTTATACGATCAATGTCAGACCAATTCACACTAAATTGGGTACATTCATGCTGTAGAATTCTGCGGGACACATATTAACCCCATTCGATTTGTCCTGGGTCAGCAGGGGGCTAAAAACCATTCGAAATCTCCATAGGAATTATATTGAGTAATATTACGATGAATTACGAATAATTCAACCCGAGCAACGACGGGTAATTCAGCTAGTCAATTATATAGCAAGAACCCTAATTCCGTAACCTCTCTGACCTTCCATAAAACCTGTAGCGAGAGCTGAAGTTACTATGTGAAACCAATTATACCAGCAAGAACCTTAAATCAATAACCCCGCGGTTTTTCGTGTTCCTAGGAGACAAAAAAAAACGCGAATAGCTAGAGCACACAGAGAAAATTATGGCAAATCAATTATATAGCAAGAACCTTAATTTCATAACCTCTTGTTATATCGCACTTCTCGGAGAAAAGAAAAAAGCGTGAATAGCGAGAGACGAAGATACTATGAGAAACCAATTATACAGCAAGAATCCTAAATCAATAACCCCACGATATATCGCGTTTCTTGAAGACAAGAGATAAAAGCGAATAGTAAGAGCAAAGGAAAATATGACAAATTCATTTTTTACAAGAATCCAAATTTCATTACAAAGGATTCTGTTCTACAGAATGGGCCAATGGAATCGTTCCAAAAGATTGTATTCCTAAGAAAGGAACACTAGAATCGTTCCAATGGATCCTTTTCCTAAAAAAAGGAACAATAGAATCGTTCCAATGGATCCTTTTCCTAAAAAAGGAACAATAGAATCGTTCCTAAGAAGTCTACAGAAAGAAGCAATAGAATCATTCAAAAGGATTCTTTTCCTCAGAATAGGCCAGTAGAATCTCTTTCTAAAGGTTAAAAGAATACATTGATTCGTTGTGGTAGAAAAATAAGTAGGGTTATTTAGTCATTAAGTGTGTTGTGTTGTAAAAGCAACACAGCACTACTAGCACATCTAACGCTCAAAGGGTTAAGAAAGATTTGAGTCCCATAGCATACAATTTCAAGATACTTCCAGTCCAGGAACCAACCCAGAAAGGATCTGATATAATCCACTTTCTTTTAAATTAATTTTATTAAAGTAATGCGTGAAGTATTTAAGAAAATTGAAAGTTACATTTTTAATACGAACAATGACAGCGACATAATATTAACAAAAGAAAAACCTAAAGAAAGAAAAACCTAGTTTCTCTGAAGTTAATTTTTTAACCAAATCCGTTGCAGTATTGAAATTACAAATTCCATGTGAGTTTAAAAATAAGCCGTTAAAATTTATATTTATAAATTGATAATATTAAATGTTAACAACATTTATCGTGAATATGAATTTTTGTCGTGAATTGAATATGAATTTTTTTTATCAAATGAACGAACATGAAATGTCATTCGTTCTTTACAAGTAAATGTTAGTCACACATTTGGGCACGAAAAAATTACCCACCCGGCGTAGAGAGACGAATTAAAACTTTTTAACTTAACCTTAGATGGATTGAAGTCGTAGTTTTACTATTGTGCTGCCATCTACAGGCATAAGTGCAAACCATTTAATAGTCTAATATTTGATATTAGAATTCCTAAAACGAAAAATGTCTGGAACAAGGCAAGATATTTTAAAGAAACCGATAGAAGACGGCAAGCAGTAAAATTTCTTAACATACGAGTAAAATTGTTTCTCGATTGAAATCAGTTTCTTAGGTCTACTGATATATTTGTCTGCAAATATTTAACTTTTTACTTCACATTTCAAACTTTAATTTTAAGTCGCTTTCAGCGTTCCCTAAATAATTCCTTTCAAATCCCCAAGAAACAAATATTTGGGTACATCTTCCATCACAAAACAAAAAGATTTTTTTGTAGATTTAGTAGTCTTTTTTGTGTCAACACTTTTGGTGCGTTTTTCGGCGTGCTTTTTATGTCGCCAAAGAAAATTTTCTTAGAAAAACACCGCTTTAGGCTTCTTAGCGGAAAATATGTATATATATATATATATAATTAAAACATTAACAAAAAGAATTTAAAAAAGAAAGAAAAATAATATCCACACAACTGATTATTCTTACTACTACGTAAGTGTACTTTAATGAAAAAAAATTACGTTTTCTGAAATATTGTTATAGAAGTTTGTCCAAGTTAAATAATTTATTAGTTTTTTGTCTAATGGAACCAGGCTATGTAATATGAAAAATACAAAAGACGGCATTAATTCAGCAAACTACAGCTATTTAGGCATGGCAAAATTAAAAAACCATAATGATTTTCAAAAATTAATAAGTGATTATAATATTCCCGAAGTTACCATAATCCGAAGAGAACAAGTTTGCCTTTGCCTGCCACAACTTACTACAATAAGCACTCCAAAAAACGTGCCAAAAGCTATATCACGAAAAAGTCTTTATATCAAAGCTGAACCACCCCTCTTTTGCTCAGAAGTTGTTGTTTTTTAAATTTGGAACAATGCGTTTGAAAGTGTGTAGTGAAAATAATTTTTCTAAAAATTATTTACACTTTTTATTGCTTAAAAGATTATTTGTAAACCCAACGAAACAAATCTTTGCAATTTGAACCGTTTCACCATCAATAAGGCACACCAGTGCCTAACTTGTGATACACATACACGTTGAAAATCGTCGCCATATCCTATACATCACTGAAAAGAAATCGTTTGGTTAAAATATTTTGAAATGTTTGTTATTAATCGCACAGACATTCAGCGCCATCTATTTAAAATATATGTAACTATTTTCTCTCCGAGTTCAGTTCTTCAATTACTTATTAACTCTCACATCCCCCGACAAATGTTTCTAGTTAATTAACTCCCATCACTTTCAATTCCAGATTATATTTCATCGCTGTGATTCGTGAGATAGGTAGTTAGTTAATTAACGTCGTACTGGAGCAACTAAAGGGCTATTTGTGATTCATGAGAAACACAATGCACATTAACAGTGTGCAAAAATCTCAAGTGTGTGTACTATCGTCCGAATAATGTTCTTCAGTGGTGTTGTCAGGTAGGTATTTAGTTAACGTCGCACTGGAGCAACACAACGGGTTATTGGGGTTTGTCAGAGAATGAAGAATCTAGTTTGGAAGCTCTGTCGTACAACCCCTACATAAAATAGTTGGTTTCATACTTTCCTTTTCGCAAATAAAATATCAAGGAAGAAAGGTAAGCTGAATTAACATCGCACTGTAGCAATACAACGGGCTATTGGCGACGGTCGGTGATCAATCCAGAAGGAAAAGAACCGAGGACAACGCTACGGAACCTCGATCGGGTGGAGAGGTCAACACCTGAGCTGGCACCCCATTCTCGTAATTTCCACACCACGCCAATGTGATGACATTTGAGGCCATTATAGATTTAACGTGCACCAGCACCCACGAACATGACAGTCTTTGATTGGATCGAATTTCGAACTCGCAACCCTCTGGTTTCTAATCTGCTACTGTACCAACCGGGCTACCGCGGCCCAAATACAATATATTTTTAAAATGTATGTTACTATACACTAACATAAAACTAATTAGAGGGCCGTAGTCTGCGGGCCTCAAAAAATATTTGAAAGGCCGCATCTGATCTGTGGGGCTGATAAAAACATTTGGAGGGTCTTATCTGGTCAGTGAAACCTCTACAGAGAACCGTGTCTGGTCTGCGGGCCGTTTAAGCCTATCCGGAAGGCCATAACTGGCCTGCGGGCCTCATACAAATATTTGGAGGACCCTATCTGGCCTGTGGGACTGATACAAATATTTGAAGGACCGTATCTGGCCTGCGGGACTGATACAAATATTTGGAGGACCGTATCTGGCCTGTGGGACTGATACAAATATTTGGAGGACCGTAACTGGCCTGCGGGCCTCGTACAAATATTTGGAGGACCGTATTTGGCCTGTGGGACTGATACAAATATTTGGAGGACCGTATCTGGCCTGTGGGACTGATACAAATATTTGTAGGAACATACTCGGTCTGAGTAGTCGCGGATTCAACCGGAGGGTTTGTGCGAAACTCGATACAAACAAAGAGCGTCGTGTACGTGGGGGCTGGTGCACGTTAAATCCGTCGTGGCCTCAAATATCCTCACTTTGACGTGGTGTGAAAGTTCCTAGAGTGGGGTGCCAGCTTGGGTGTTGACCGTCGTCATCTGACCACATGGTTGAAAACTACGCAGTATCGTCCTAGTTTCTTTCCATCGGGATTGATCCTGGACCACCATCAATAGCCCGTAGCCACTCCAATGCGACGTAAACTCACCTACCTTCTTTGTTCTGCGCAACCTCCCTGCCGAAATTGAGGAAGGTAGGTATTTTAATTAACGTCGCACTGGAGCAACACAGCGGGCTATTGGCGACGGCGTCCGGGATCAAACCCGAAGGGAAAGAACCGAGGACGACACCGCGTAATTTCGAACCATGGTCAGATGACGAGGTCATACTTGAGCTGGCACCCCGCTCTCCAAACTTCCACACCATGCCAACGTGAGGACATTTGAGACCACGACAGATTTGACGTGTACCAGCGGTCTTTGGTTGGATTCGAACTCGCAACACTCCGGTTACTAATCCATTACTCTTCCAACTAGGCTACCGCGGCCCTAAATTGAGAGAGCTCTATCAGTGAAACTAATACATAAGATAATTTCTGTCTCGCTAAATGTAAGTGGCGGTTGTGTTTCTGCGGTGGTACGTGTTTTCTGTCCGTATTCTGTACATAAAGTCAGTTGGCTTCTTTTTCGAATACTATTCACACTTCGCCAATATAAATTCCAAATTGATATATGATAGTTAATTGGTCAACACCAATTTAAAAGCCCATCGTCACAAAACGGCAATAAATTACATTTTCATGTAACCATGATCCTGTGAGCGCATTTGGACTGCAAAAGATCTTTGCAGACTGTCTGGTTTGTCTGTCCGTCTACACTGAAAATCCCTCTCATAGAATGAATTCCATGATCCCTGTTATCACAAACATGTTCTATATTCAGTGCATCCACTTATCTTATCTCAACCTATTTTGTTTCATACAGCTTAGATTTCGGATCACCAATTATAAGAATCAATCGTTTTACAAAATCAAATTTCATACAACCGAAGGGATTTTACTAAGAGGCGGGCACTATAAAAATATCCATCTATGATTAGTCGTTCACCTCAGCGAAACAGTTTCATTGCATGCTAGGGTAAATTGGGGCGAAAAACAATCTAATGAAAGTTTCAGTTCTTTAAAGCATAGTGAGAGAAACAAGAACATAAGAACTAGATTGAAGTAGGAAGTCTTCAAAACAAAATCGCTTTCATTGAAATGATGCGGAAGGTTTTCGGTTTTAAAGTGATACTTTATTTTCCTTTTCCAATTCTTATTTGAAAAAACAAATAACACACGTCTGTTCTCCCACTTTACTTTTATCACTAATGGAAAATGAGATATGGAAAATATCCCTCCAAAATAAAAAAATGAGGGAATGTACTTTTCTCCCTGTTAGCAGTAAAACTCTCTCACTCTCTTTCTTTCTCCCTTTCTCCGTCTCTCCCTCCCTGTCTCTTTCCTTCCTCTCTTCCTACCTGTCCCTTTCTTTCTTTCTCACTCTTTCCTCCTCTCTTTCCTGATTTCTCCCTCTCCCTCTTTCCCCCTCTCTATTTCTTTATTTCTCTCCCTCTCTCTCTCCATCTCTCCTATCCCTGTCTCTTTCTTTCATTCTCTCTCACTCTGTATCTCTCCCTCTCTCTCACACACACTCTCTCGCACCCTCCCTGTCTCTTCCTTTCTCCCTTTCTCCATCTACCCTCCATGTCTCCTTTTCTTATCTCTTTCTCTCTCTCACTCTCTATCTGTCCCTCTCACTCTCTATCTCTCCCTCTCACACACACACACTCTCTCGCACCCTCCCTGTCTCTTCCTTTCTCCCTTTCTCCATCTCACCCTCCATGTCTCCTATTTTTATCTCTTTCTCTCTTTCCACCTCTCTTCTTTCTTTCTCCCTCTCTCCATCTCTCCCTCCCTGTCTCTTTCTTTCTCCCTCTCTCACACTCCATTTCCCCCTCCCTGTCTCTTTCTTTTTCTCCCTCTCTCCATTCCCTGTCTTTCTATCTCACTCTCGATCTTTCCCTCACTGCTCCTTCTTTCTCACAATCTCTCCCCTCTCACTTTCTCTTTCGAGGGTCGAGAAAAACTTGCTTACAATATAACGAATATAACTTTGATTATCCGATCTCCGATTAACCAATCTGATAACTTCGATTCGTGTTACATATCGATTTAATACCGAGGTTTTTAAGTTTTAAATAAAGCTACAGTACGAGTATCGAGTACGAACGAGTTATTTGAACTCTAGTATCGATACGAGAGTTCGAGTACGAGCACTTTGTTTTTGATTGGTCCGGTTTGGAGGTCCTGGTGTGGGTTGGTGGATTGATTTGGATTTCAAAGCGCAAGGTCAAAAAAATATAAATAAGCTGCCCCAATTCAATAAAAATTCAATTAAAACCGACTTAATCTTAACAACCAGACCAACATCAAATGCATAACAAAACAAACTAAACACTTCAAAGTAACAAAAAAGTTTCTTTATTAAAAACATTTCATCGACGTGAAAAAGTATTGTGGTGTTCGTGGTGTGCAATTAAAACTCCAAGAATCAGAACATAATCATTTATTTCACAAGACGAAGACAACACAATACGAACAACCAAAAAATCAAGTCATGGAATTCTTTTCGGCTCTGTGCGTTAACGATCGCGCATGCGCATTGCAAACTTGAACTAAAGGGGTTTTCCTAACACTATACCTACTACTGCTTTGGCTTCTACTGTAAAAAATCTTTGTATACTTTGTGGTGTGTACCTCAATTATTTTTCATGTGGAAATTGTAGTGTTAAGAAAAGAACTAAGTTGAAAGCAATAAGTCAAATGTTATAAATGCTTTAAGTGATCTCATTTAAGTTCACATTGTAAGGTAATTAATTGTCCTTGTCGAAAGTGTAACAAATCCCGAATCTATTTGTGTTCCTATTAAAATGCAACTCATAAGGAATCTTTTATTGATAATTCCAATCATTAGCATAGTAGTTCGAACTGTTAGTGTCATCAATTTTACATCTGATACAGAACTGTTGCTTCTAACATGATCAGAAATTTTACAAACTGAAACCAAAAGCAAATTGTTTAGAATAATTTTATTAGATTTTGGAAATCAACAATGCTTTGTTACGAAAAGGATCGCTGATGAATTTAGATTACAAATTGTCAAAAATGAATCCCTTCGTACTTACACTTTTGGAGGTCAAAGTGTACAATACTGACAGTTTCGATTTCTAGAATCAAACCAGCCCAAGATCAAAAGTGAGCATCGAAACTCCCTTGTGATAGACAAAGTAACCCATACTCGCGTTCCCTTACCCACGCAGTTGATAAGGCGAGGTGATGTATCGAGAGATTTTGACCTTTCTGACAAAGGATCCACAGATGAAATTCATGTGTAAGTCGGAGCTGATATGTGGGAGACCATAAAAAGACAAATTTAAACTAAACTCAAAACGCCTAGTTACTTCTCAAACCATTTTTGGTATCACTGTTCAAGATCATGTGTTAATAAAACTATATAATTGTTTAATGAGTCATAGCAGTGGAGGAGAAAATTTTATTTCAAATGAACTACGAGATTTGTGGGACTTAGAAGCGATTGGCATTCGCGATGCAGACATTAACAATATATAATCTGATGCTTCAACTGTGAAAGAGTTTGAAAGTAAGAGAGAGAATTGGAACTTAACGACGGAATGGTATTCCACATGTCTTCTATGGAAGCCAGGACTTAGAAGAAAGTTGGGAGTAATTTTTTTCACTGTGAAAAGATGCTTAGAATCTTTCATCGCTGCACTTAGAAGATTTGAGCTAGGAGAGGCAAACCTGTAGCAGTGACTGCAACTAATTTCATTGTAGCTGATAAGGAGTTACCAAGGCTCTTGAATTCATTGAATAAAGATGAAAACCTTCACCATCATCTTGCAAATGAGAGAATCAAATGCAATTTCAAATCCCCTGTTGCGCCACACCAAGGTGGACTTCGGGAAGCAGCTGTGAAATCAATGAAACACCACCTACGAAGAACAACGGGTGAACAGATGCATCTGAAGAATTCCTGACCTTGATCACTCATATCGAAGCATGTCTCAGTTCTCGACTTATTACTCCAGTCTCGACTGATCCAGCTGATTTGAATGCCCTGACTCCTGGACATTTCATCATTGTAGTCCCGTTAACTGCAGTGCTAGAGATAGACAAGGTATCCACTTTGAAAAGATGACAGTTGGAACAACACATGTTCCAGTCCTTTTGGAAGCAGTGGACAGAATACTATTTATCCCAACTTCGACGACTAAGGATAATCTATACTTTAAAATTAAAGACTTAGTGTACATTAAAGAGGACAATACATATATTCTCTCATTGTGGTAGAATAAGGGAGTATCCTTGAAATATATATCCTGGTTCAGACAATAAAGTAAGAGTAGAGTGAAATTGAAAACCTCAACTGGTGAACTGAAACGTCCACTAACCAAACTTTATCTATTACTATTTATTGACTAAATGTAATTTTTTTCTTTAATTTGAACAATTTATTCAGTTATATTTTAAATTTAATTTCTTAGTTTCAGAAATTGTTCTTGATAATTTTTAAATTTTTGTTTTGATAATTAATATATTGTTTATATGCATTTCATTATTTGAATGTTGAGCACACATTATGATTTTCTTTATTTTCATTTATTGTAGTTTTTTGTGTATTTTGGTGCGTTATATATATATATATATATATATATATATCTTGTTTGCTTTATGAAGTGAAATTGTCATTTTTAATGTTGATTTAATGAATAATGAATGTTCATCCAGGGAGGATGTTTAGACCTCTTATCTAACTTATATAGATGGTGCTGTGAAGGACAGCTCCTGTGCAAGAAGAGATCTTTCCCCTCTTTCCTGTTATTCATTGGAATAGTTTGGGTTTACTGATGGAGCGTGTGAGCTCCTTAAACTTTAATAGGTTTTTACCCCCTTATCTTTGACCCCATTGTCTCTATTTGATGGGTCTAAACTTCCATGTAATTTAATGTAAATGGTTATCAGTATTTGTCTAACAAATCTTTCTTCTAAAATTGGTGTTCACGAATATCATTAGCCTGTCTTTTTCCCTACAAATTCTTTGAACTAAATAGTCAAACCTATAATTTCTCAACGATTCTACATCTGAACCAAATGTGAGCAAGCATGTGATATCATCAAATATGCACCATTAAATTTATTTGATTTTTACGAGTTTCGCTTCAAGTTAGAACAGCTTCACACGAACCTAATCCGTGTCAATCTGAATCCAGTAGTGTGTGATTAACGTATATTCTGGTGCATTGAAATTGAATACTACGGATTCAGTCAGTGTGGACGGTTTGAAGACGAACAAACTATTTATTATGGAAGCAGCTCTTCCGAATCTCTGTCAGTCAGTTCTACTGGATTTATATTGATTCGGATTGATCCGTTTTCTGTTGGTGTGAAACTTCTTCCTCAAACCAGTTCAATTAGTATCCGACAGAGTTGAACTGTTGAACAATTACTTGAATGAAATAGCCAAACCTATACTTCTCAACGATTCGACATCTGAACCAAATGTGAGCAAGCATGCGATAATACCAAACATGCACCATTAAATTTATTTGATTTCAGCGAGATTCGCTTCAAGTTAATGTCTCCCATCCGAAGATCAATCGTCTGAACTGGAGAAAGGCCACAAGACAGTAAAACTTCAAAAATGCTTCAAATAAGACCTGGGCCTCAAAGCCGGAATTAAAAGTTGTCAGATGCGGATCTCTTGTATAAATGGCCTTGGACACTGGTATTCATTCCATAAAATAGCTTCCTCAAACCAGTTAAGTTCGTCTTCAACACAGTTAAATCAATTGCTTGTATGAAATAGTCAAACCTATAACTTCTCAACGATTCGACACCTGAACCAAATGTGAGCAAGCATGCGATATCACCAAACATGCACCATTAAATTTATTTGATTTCGGCGAGATTCGCTTCAAGTTAATGTCCCCAATCCGAAGATCAATCGTCTGAAGCTGAAGAGGAAAAGCATTTCCAAACTTCCTAACAAATCCTGCAAGCCTATGTTACAAATCGAGAGGACTTTTTTTGCTTTTGTTTGTACCCTAACTGTTAATTTCCTTCCATCGCAAGGAAGTGCTCGTTATTTTGTCATTATTTTACCTCCCTCACAAAGGGGAAAAAGCTCTCAAGGCTCGTAACGAATCTTAACCACTGGCTTCGAAGCCCAAAATTAGATGGAAGAGTCTCAATAACGTTTCTGCAGTGAGCCATTAGCTCCATTTAATTTCCCTCTTCCAACTCCTAGAGCGTGAAAGAGCTAGTTTACTGTTAAGCATTTCGAGCTTCCAAATTAAGAAACCTTTCTACATTTCGCCAGTTTTATCATTGTTGTTTTTGTACTGAACTTCTTTCGCTTTCCTTTTTATGCCGGTCTGTAATTTGATAATTGAGTTG
Organism: Meta bourneti; assembly: GCA_933210815.1. Lineage (NCBI taxonomy): Eukaryota > Metazoa > Arthropoda > Arachnida > Araneae > Tetragnathidae > Meta > Meta bourneti. Next base: position 85,317,897 of record OW119934.1, read on the forward strand.
GCATTCGTAAAAGTTGTTGATGGATATTGTTTCAGGTAGTAGAGATACTTTCCACTGGGAAGACTTTTTCTCACATACTGTTTCTTATTATCAGTAGAACCTTGATTATCGGAGCTCCAATTAACCGAGTATCCGTGTTATCCGAGCAAAATTTGATACCGAGATTTTTAACCCTCCAAGTGGTTTCGACGAGATATCTCGTCTATCAAGATCTGACCATCGTCTATCAAGAACTGACCACGTTCATCAAGTCAGTTTTCAGATCTAGTCAGTTTTGTTAATGACGACATTCCTCGTCGATACAACCACTAGTAGGTTTAAGGTTAAAAATGATTTGTGCTGTATCGTGAAACAACGGGAATGTAGTTTTCTTAAAAAGCTGTCTACACAAAAAGAAATTTATATAGAATGAACGTTTTTCCCTTTGAATGGCACTCCGCTTAAAATTCCAAATGGCTTCGAGAAGGTATCTCGTTCATCAAGATCTGACCAATTTTGCTAATGATCAGATACCTCGTCGAGACAGTCACCAGGAGGGCTAAGCTTTAAATAAAGGTTTGGTACGTAACTCATGTCAAGATTTATTGTCAAATTATCACAATACATACTGTGATACAAATCCGAGTACAAATTATTCTTAACCCTACAGGTGGTTGTCTCGAAGAGGTATCTCATCATTAGCAAAACTGACCAGATCTTGATGGACGAGATATCTCGCCATTAGAAGAAAACTGACTAGATCTTGATCTCGTCATCAGCAAAAAATTGACAATATCTTGATGAAGAGGTATTTCGTCTTTTGCAAAATTGATTATACCTTGATGGACGAGATAACTTTTCATTAGCAAAATTGATCAGATCTTGATTGACGAGATATCTCGTCGAAACCACTTTGGTGGGTTAATTCTTGATTTATGAATCTTCAGTAACAGTAATAGTAACTTGTTGGGAATTAATTTCTGTATTTCGTATAGGTTATTTTGTGTTAATTCGTCCGCATTATCCGAGTTTCTGGTTATCTGAAAGGACGTTGATTATCCGATCTGCGATTAACCGAGTGTCTGTTATTCTAGCTAAATTTGATATCGACGAGTTTTGTCAAAACGTTGAGCACGAGTGTGTCCAAAGTGGCAAGAAAGTGCAGCAGAAAAGACTAACTTTTTTGAGGACTTTTTTGAGAGAATTTAAAAGGTACGTAACTCAGATCCAAATTTATTGTAAAACTAGCTGAATTACCCGGCGTTGCTCGGGTTGAATTGTTTATAATTAATCTAATATTACTAATATTATTCCTATGGAGATATCGAATTGATTTCAGCCACCCTGCAGACCTCAGACAAATCGAACGGGGTTAATTTATTGCATATGTGTCCCGCAGAATTCATAGAAATCATAGAAAATGCAAATATAGAGAAAACCTAAGCGAGCGCAAAAGAATTTTTAAAACAGATTTTTATAGCTTCTACAATTTACTTTAGATCCATTTCATATACTATAGGTAAGACAAACCTACAAAAACTGATACTGAGATGACTCTATACAAAAGTCGAGTTTGAGTTTTGGAGTGATTGTGAATGCCCTTTAAGTTCATTTTCTAAAAAAATGACATACATCGTATTATTGCAGTCGGTTTTTTTTCTTATCAATATTTTTTTATTTGTAGCACCTTGCACCAAGAATGCTAATTTCGGAATTCCACCATCATTATGAAAGACTGCCAAATCATATTGATTTCAAGAAATTATTCCTTTATGCTTGAAAATTCCATCCCCATTTTACAGGTGGGATACATAAACAATATGATACTAAGCGATTTTCAGCGCAACCGCCCCAATTGCACCATACTCTAAAAACACTCCAAGAACATCTTGAGAGGCGACTCCTGTAGATAAGACTGTTTCGAATAGACTGTTTCGTGTTACTACGTCCGTATTATCCAAGTTTATAGTTATTTGAAGAGACGTAGACAATGGAACCTTGATTATCAGAGCTGCAATTAACCGAATGCCTATGGTTATCCGAGCTAAATTTGATACTGAGAGTTTTTAAGCTTCAAACAGAGCGTCGAGTCTTTTATCAAGCCCGAAGACTATATACAGCCCTCCAGATTGGTTTACCCAACCCGAAGACCAGATGCAGCCTTCGAAATGTTTTTCTCAGGCCTGAAGACCAGATATGGCCCTCCGGACAGGTTCAACCAGCCCAAAAACGGAATGAGGAGTTCGAAATGTTTTTATCAGGCCCACAGACTAGAAATGGCATTTCGTATAATTTTCCCGGCCCGTAGACCAGATATGGGCCTCGAAATATTTTTAGATTTAACCGGATACGGATACAAAATATTTCAAGAGTATACTCATGATAAAATTCATTCATAATATTCAACAAATAGTCATACTGGAGTCTAGTGTCTTTTCGAAATCGCTACGTCGAAATTTGCGCAAGCAGATTTAAATATCTGTACTTTTGTTTGAATGCTTTCAAAATGTATTCGAAATATATTGGCACTTTTTCTATTAAAACCTTCATTGCCTTGAAGTGATTTGATTTGTAGATATAACTCAAAATCAGTAAATTGGTCCTTTTTCTTCTAAGCTACAGATATGAAATTCTTGTTTTCCTTTCCTGGTCTAATATGGACCGTGGTAGCCCTGTTGGAAGAGCAACGAATAAGGATTGCTAGTTCGAAACTCGGTCCAGCCGAAGACCGTCGTGTACACGGGGGCTACACGTTAAATCTGTCGTGCCCTCAAATGTTCTCACGTTGGCGTGGTGTGGAAGTTTGAAAAGTGGGATGCCAGCTCAGGTGTTGTCATCTGACCGTGGTTCAAAATTACAAGGCGTTGTCCTTGGATTCGGGATTGATTCCGGACTGTCGTCAATAGCCCGTTGTGTTGATCCAGTGCGACTTTAATTAACTACCTGCCTACCTCCTAGTCTAATGAGCCATCTTGTAGAAAAAATGACAATAGAGCAACCGGACAAATAATTTAATTTGCTTTATCATAATTTGCTTATTCGCATCAACGCTCGAAGAGTCAAAAAATAAACAGAATTTTTGGAAATAATATTCAAACATTTTCCTTGCATATTAATTATTGTGATAAATACATGATGAACGCAATCATTCTTAAGTGAATTCAGTGCTCAGTTAGAACGAAATGCTTCACCTTTCATGATTACTGTTATCCCATTAAAAATTCATCTGTTGACCGAATATAAGATAAGAAGTTATCAAAACTAAAATGAAATAGGATCTAGATCTTATTTTTATAGGTATCAGACAAAACATCTTAACAGAGTTGCCACAGGCGACTAAAAGACGACTTTTTGTTACTTTTTCAACCTCGGCGACTAGGATTGAAAAAGCCTTGGCGATAGGGCTCTTTCATCTTTTAAAGCAAAATCGTCTCAAAAGCTATTAATTTCAAAATTTCAGCTACATTTCGAAAGTTTTTTTGTTACATTTTTTGAAAATTCACCAAAGATCAAAGCATTTTTTTCCATTTAATCCACTTTTTTAACTAATAGCGAACGGAAAAAATATTTTTCTGATTTTTAAAAGGGAGAAATTTTTCCAAAGGACGCCAATTTCAAAATTTTGACTCCAATCCGTGGCAGCCATGAAAGAAAAACAACGGTTATACACATTTAAAAGGGAGAAATTTTTCCAAAGGACGCCAATTTAAAAATTTTGGCGCCAATCCGTGGCAGCCATGAAAGAAAAATATCGGTATCTGTGGTTGCTTGATTGTCGTGAAAACCTTATTAAGGAAATATTTAGTTATTTAATTTCAAAATTTAAATTTCTTCAACGTCTTTTTTATGCTTCATCAGCACATTTTGTGTTTCAAGTCGATTCGTTTCGCATCTGAGCAACTAATATCACTACTAAAATAGAGTTTAAGAGTAGACTATTATTTTTAACAGTTTATGCAACTAATGCTACTATTTCACAAGTGCTTTGTCTGTGGCAACCCTGTATATAGCATTGGATTGAATGATAAACATTTTATTAAAATGCTAATTTTGCATTTTAAAGTATTATCTATTAACATTTTAGCCTGATGTGTTAATTCTTAAAGGACTGACTGAAATTTTGATAAATATAGTTATGTACATATTTCAGGTATTGGTATTGGTATTTTAATTAACGTCACACTGGAGCAACACAATGGGCTATCGGCGATGGTCTAGGATCAAACCCAAAGGAAAAGATCCGAGGAAAACATCACGTAATTTTGAACCATGGTCAGATGACGAGGCAACACCTGAGCTGGCACCCCACTCTTCAAACTTTCATACCACGCCAACGTGAGGACATTTGGGGTCACGACGGATTTAACGTGCGCCAGCCCCCTTTGTACACGACGGTCTTCTTGTTGGATTCGAAATCGCAACCCTCAAGTTGCTAGTCCGTTACTCTTCCAACCGGACCACCGCGGCCCCCATAATTGCACATGAAGCTAGAGCAAGAACAGGATGTAGTATAAGAGTATATGTATAAAAATCTGCTTGTCAAATTTCAATTTAGCTCTTTCTGAAATAACAGTACACCCTTACCTTATCCCTACTTTTTTTAAATATTTATTTTTTATGAAAGAGTATTCTCTCTAGGAATAATGGGCCGCGGTAGCCCGGTTGGAAGAGTAACGGATTAGCAACCGGAGGGTGCACGTTAAATCTGTCGAGGCCTCAGATGTCCTCACGTTGGTAACGTGTGGATGTTCGGAGAGTGGGGTGACAATTCAGGTGTGACCTCGTCATCTGACCGTGGTTCAAAATTACGTGGTGTTGTCCTCGCTTCTTTCCCCCGGGTCTTATCCCGGACCGTCGTCAAATAGCCCATTTTGTTGCTCCAGTACGACGTTAATTAAATACCTACCTACCTCTCTAGGAATAAATGGTATCCGTACCTGGTCGGTGGGCAGGAGAACGAATTTTGGGGACCACAAGGTTTTTGCGGTCCCATTAAACCTATCCAGAAGACCGTATCTGGTCAGCGGTCCTGAGACCAATCTATTCCCTATAACATATTTATCTTTAGTGAACGGTTAAAGGAGATATAAAAGTAGAGTGAGCATTGATAACCTTTTCATGTTCCCAGGATCATGCAACAAAATGTAGTAGTAACTTGATCCTTAGACTACTTTCGTCTGCAGGGAGAAAATGAACATTCATCATCTGATTGATCCAGGAGAAGACGCCCATCCATTGATTCATCATCTGACTGATCGCTGCGACAAAATGTAGACTTGGCGATTTTACCATTTCTGTCGCCACTCTAGAAACCCGAAATCACATATCTGTCCTGTCATAAATATTATATCGCCAAATGAGACGATAAAATGCCAAATCGGTCAACCAAGTCGATTTTTCAGAGCAGTCACGTGAGTACTAGTCGACGTGTTGGTCACTCTTTTTGGAACTCCTCTCAAGAACAATGCTCAGCCTACTTATATGTGATGTAGTCGAAGGAATATAGTGTATTGGTTTACGGGCATACAAACCAACATGATTTAATCGTCTGGACACGGTCTGGCATGATATTATGGTCCCCGTACTCGCCTGAAGCTCTCATGCTAACCTTCCAGCAGCTATACAACGACATCTTTTCGCCGTTACTGTCATATAATGATCTTCAGCTGAGGTTGTTTTGGATGATTGATCACTGCTTTTCCGTTTAACAGCAGTTCCACTATCGGAAAATTATTTTCATAACATTACGATTACGCTCTTTGGCCCACTTCGATCTCATTGGCTACATCTCGCGTTGAACGTCCTTCTAATTTCCCTGCAATTCTTCCATGGGTAAGATCATCGAGATGTGTTCTTATCTATTTGGTGTCACTTTCCATAACAACTAATTTTTAACATAGACAGTTAAGGTATACGTATACACTGGAAGATTTTGACTTGAAAAATACAATTTATTTTTTTTTACAATAGGTCATTGGTTTGTGCTTAAACTCATTTCAGTGTGAAAACTTCAGATAAAGCTAATAATTAATTATCTAATTTAGATATAATTAGCATGTTTTTTGAACAGTGATATCACAAATTCTAATTTGTTCAGGAAGACAATTACTGCTGGAAATCTTTCCTAATGTTATTCTTCATTGTTGACCCTCAATCTAGTTGCTAGAGAGAATAGGGGTTTTATTTTACAATTTTTTTCACCAAGAAAATCTAAAAAATCACGATTTTTTAAAGAATTTTAACATTTAAAAATCAACTAAAAATTCATTTCTTAACTAATGACTCTGACTAAAGTTCAAAACATCCACTGTATTATATAGATTATAATGACACATAAAAATCATTATAATAGATCAATTCATAATTGAGTTACCACTTTTTGAACAAAGCATCACATAGTAAAAACAGAGTTCTTTAGAAATTGAGTTTGAAGTTTTGGAAACATGTTTATACACGGCGACAGTACCTAACGAAAACATTTGTAACTAGAAAACTATTTCGAATATTTACAAGATCTTGGTATCTTGGCTGGCGTTTTGGGGCAAAGTATGAAATATCCTAATTATTTTAATATTATATATGTTTTCCCTAAGCATTGTATGTAATACCTAGGCATTATATAGAATGACAAATGCTATTTAGGCAAAATATTAAAAGAGTCATGAAAAGGCTTTTATTGAAAAGACGTATATCAAAAAGAAAGAAATACAAAATAAAATATTGGACTTTCTTATGAGGAAAACAAGATAAAATAAAATATGAACCTACTTGTTGCAAAAAGGAAGGAAATAATTTTATTTTAAATTACATTTAATTGTCTTTCTCACAAAAAAGTAAAACTTGAAAAGAGTCATGAAAAGGCCTTCATTAAAAAATACATGAATGAAAAAATAATACATAAAATAAAATACAGAACTTTCCTACTGAAAAAATAATTAAACGTCATTAGTGGAAGTATTTTATACTTTGCCAGTTTGTCTTGTGGCACTGCATAGAATGCCTTGGAAATGTGTGAAATACAATATTAATCGGTTCATACTTTGCCCCGAAACGCCAGGTATTCTATATATTGCATAGGCATTCTTTACAATGCCTGCTTTGCATACTTTGCAGGTAACACATACTCCTTAAACACAAGAAAAAATCATTCAGTCACCAGATACCCGCTTCAGCTTTTATCACATTTTAGCAATCTTGTGCTGTCAATTGACTCAAAATATGTTAATTATGATCAACCAATCGGTCATTTCTCTTTCTTATGTCTATTGCTACCATTAGTGATTTTTTGCCACGAAAGATCGTCTTCGGCGTCCGCAAATTTGCGTATTGCATTTGACCAGAGGCTAGTTAGACATTTTTGGGATTGGGCGCCTGATACTGATGCCTTCCTTCGTCCGAAACAAAAATTATATTTTTGAAAATGTAAAATAGTTCTCTGTTAAAATAAGATACAAGTTATCCTAATTAGTAACATTAATTTTCATTAACTGATCGGGCAGTGGTAGTCGAGTTGATAGAGTCGCAGATTAGCAACGGGAGGGTTGCGAGTTCGAAACTCGATCTAGCCAAAGACCGTCGTGTATGTGTGGGCTGTCAAATATCCTGTCAAAAATCTGTCAAATGTCCTCCCACTGGTGTAGTATGGATGGTATGGTAGGTATTTTAATTAACGTCGCACTGGAGCAACACAAGGGGTTATTGGTGACGATCCAGGATCTAACCCGAAGTGTGTATACAAGTTAGGAGAGTGGGATGCCCGCTCAAATGTTGACCTCGTCATATGACCGTGGATTAAAATTATTCGGTGTTGTTCTCGGATCTTTCCCTTCGGGATTCATCGCAGACAGTCGCCAATAGCCTCTTGTGTTGCTCTAGTGCGACATAAATTCAATTATTATTAATTATTAATCACTAATTGTTATTCCGATTATTAAGTATTGATTACAAATAATTGTACTTCAGTTGCTGTTTATATAATTTGTTTACCGGTACATTGTATTTGCTGAAACGAATTTGCGTTCGTATTTGACTAAGCAATTTCAAGTAGTGTACTTAAATTCTTGCCTCTAAATTCAAAAAAGGGAAAATCAGTATTTTTTTAGCCATGCATTTGAAAACTTCGTATTTGGTTTCCATATTTCCTAATTGGGAAATTAAAATTGTCGTCTGGATCCCATATGTTTTTTAGCTCATTCAATTTGTCATTGTCAATGAAGGATTTCGTTGTAAATAGAGATACATTCATGAATTGTTCCATTACTTCAAAGGAATTGGAGGATGTGATTCTTCGAAATGTTCTTTATCGAAACCTATTCAGCTCTGTCATTTTCTTCATTTATCTCACCATAAATTTAACAAAGTAATTCTTCATTTTTTCTCGTTGTTGTACTAGATAGTAGTGATGGGAGTATTCGAATACAAAAGTACTCATGTACTCGATTCTTTTTCAAAGTATTCGGATACCAAAGTATTCGGATACAAGAGTACTCATCCTAGGTATTCGGATACAAAAGTATTCACCCTATGTAGTCGAATACCAAAGTATTGATTCTTATTATCGATTAATCATTTTTTATATGTATTCGAATATTTACTCGATACTTGAAAGAACTCGAATATCAAGTATTCGATTCTCAAAAGAACTCGATTCTGCCCATCACTACTAGTTAGATAACAATTTTGACAAACATGCTTTGTGCCGGAATACAACAAAAACAAGGTCTAGCAGAGAAGTGATGACAACATAGAAAAGGGGCAAAACCCAAAGGAAATAATTTAGAAAAGCATTTATGGACGCGATGTTGGTTTACAGGATATTCTGATTCACAAGAGTATCCCCAATAAGGATTGAGAACGGTGGAATATGAAAATACGAAAAGCAGAATAAGAATAAACATTCCGATGCTTGACTCTAGAGGAAAAAGGAAATTTTAAAAGAAAAGGACAATGTTTTGTACTTGGTGTATCGTTGTTTTCCCGTCCAAATTGCGGCGACGCCGCTCAAGGCTGTTGAGAACAGATTATGTAATACAGAATTACAAGAATTTTTACAACTGATCTTATCTGAATCAGAACAAGAACTTGATGACATTTGCTACAAAATAGATATGCGAGAAAACATGCGTGCGTATGCATTCTGAATGCGATGATCTGTTTCGCACGATATGCTGGTTCATCAGAGTATTCCCAATAAGAGAGCGAACGGTAGAACATGAAAATACGGAAAGCTGAATAAGAATAAACATTCTGATGCTTGAAATTGGAGTAGAGAAAAACATAGTTACATATCATATTTTATTTTGGTTACCATTTTTGTACTACGTGTTTTGCTGGTTTCCCTTCCAAATATATTTTAGATAAAATTTAAAGTTCCCTTTTATTCTTCACGAAGCAACAATGCCTGCATTGAGCTGATCCCCGAAACATCTTAAGTTCTCGTATTCTCCCTGTGGGTTCTCGCGTGGATTAAGAGAGGGCAGTGGATGAGTGTCTTCTTCCTTCGCGTTGACCAATCATGTTGAATGTTAGGTTCCACTCGACTGACAAAAATTGTCTAAGGGTAACTTTGCTACTAATTTTGGTCACATGATCCTGGGCATAGAAAAGGGTTACCATTGCTCACTCTACTCTTATGTTTCTTCTATGTAGTGGGGTACCAGATCAGGTTCTGACCTAGTCATACGACCCTGGTTCAAAATTATCGAGTTTTCGTTTTCAGATCTTTCCCTTTGGGATCGATCCCGAACAGTCACCAATAGCCCGTTACGGTGCTCCAGTGCGACGTAAATTCAACTACCAGCGAACCATCTATTCCAGACTGCGGCCTGTGGACCTCATACGGCCCTCCGTTGATTTCCTGGGAGCCCATCTCACCATGTGTTATTTTAACTTTAACAAGTCACACGATAGGTATTATAATTTAGGTTAGAACTTCGCTGCTAGATAATGCATTAAAATGCGCAAGCAAATATACGAAACATTGGAACCTCTTGACTAATGAAAATTTAGAATCAATTTTGCGCTTTACTACTACAAAAATCGAACCAAATATAAAAACAATTGTTAAAGCAATGCAATGTCACGCATCAAATTGAATTCTTAGTGTGTTTACTTTTTATTATCTTTCTTTTTTTGTAACAATATATAAATACTATAAATAATAAATATCAATAAAATAAATAATATATGATAGATAATTTTCATGGTTTTTGGGGTGGCCCTCCCATGACTCATAGTGGAATCTATGTGGCTCTTGATCTTAACAAGTCTGTGCATCTATGATCTATTCAAAGGGACAGGGATTCAGAAATTGTTTGGAAACAAGGAATATTGAGGAATGTTTTCAGGAAGGGAGGTTCGATTGTATCTTTGAAATGTGGATAAGTCCCTTCTGAAACCTCGTTCTAAACCAACGGAAAAGCCTTCACTTTCTGCAATCAAACTGTTGGCAAATGTCAATTTGTTCCCGCGCACAAGCATATGGTTTGTAGATCTGCTCATAGTTTTTGCTCTCCGAGCTCACAAATGTTTTACTCTTCGGCTATTAGCTCCCATCCTCACAAAGTTGTGTTGCTCCAGTGCAATGTTAATTCATTATCATTACCAATTAACCATCCCCTAGATTGCTGTAGACATTTTATCTGTATCAAGTTCTTTTAATTTTATTTCAAATAAACGTTAAGTAGGTAGGTATGGTAGGTATTTTAATTAACGTCACACTGGAGTAATACAACAGGCTATTGGCGACGGTGTCCGGGATCAAACCGAAGTGAAAGATCCGAGGACAACACCACGTAAATTTTGAACCACGGTCGGATAACGAGGTCACACCTGAGCTGGCACCCCACTCTCGAAACTTCCACACCACGCCAACGAGAAAACATTTGAAGCCTAGACGGATTTAACGTGCACCATCCCTTTTGTACACGACGGTCTTTGGTTGGATTTGAACGCGCAATTCTCCGTTGCTAATCCGTTACTCTTCCAACCGGGCTACCGTGGCCCAAATAAACTTCAGAGAACCGTTCTAATCATCTTTTCATGTCTACATTAATCTTCATTTGGTGTTGGGAGCCGCGGTAGCCCGATTGAAAGAGTAACAGATTAGTGACCGGAGGGTTGCGAGTAGGATTGATCCCGGACCGTCACCAATAGCCCTTTGAGTTGCTCCAGTGTGACGCTAATTAAAATAATATACCATACCATCGAATCTTTCCCTTCGGGTTTGATCCATAGAGGAGATATAAAAATAGAGTGAGCTATGGCAACCTTTATATGTTCCTATGATCATGTGACCAAAAACAGTAGTCACGTGATCCCTAGACTCTTTTCTCCAACGCGCATATAGTTTGCGCACTCCTTCTTCCATAGCAAATGCATTGAAAGGGAAAGTAACATGGTTCTATCGTGCTGTGTATATGGATGTAATTACAAATTTATTAAAGGTGGAAACATTACATTTCAAAGGTGAGCGATTTACTTGCATTTTACATTTGTTTTTTTGTTTTCAGTATTTGCTAGTATGATAAAATAGATCTTCTACTTTGGAATTCTTAATAGAACTTGCGGACATTTCCCGTTCATAGAAAAAAGATTTCATAGATTTGCTATCAATATATATCTGAAATAATGTTTAAAATAATATAACTGATGTTCGATTGTGTTTATTATTGTAAATTGTACATCTATAAGGTGTACCATATCCACGATAAAAGCAAGACCACTTTTTAACAAAATAATTCTATATTATCAACAAATATTTACATACAAATTACAAAGCTAGTTTAAAATTTCACAGACGAGACACATCGCGAAAGGGCAACCGCACCCCTTCGATTGCGATTTCATCATTCACTTTTTATAATCTAAAAAAAAAACTCCGGCGACTCTTGCCGTTGTACTCTGACGTCATCTGCGCAGCCAGACCGGGGAAAGCGCCTCCTAGCAAGAGTTCCGTGTTCAGGATCGTGGGACGTTACAGACTCCTCCCCTCTTGGAAAACTTTTCTGCAGATCTCGATCGAAGAAAAGTTCGAGAAAAAAATGAAAAGTAATAAGTATAAGTGCTCACACAAAGGGGGGCCAGTACCAACTTACCAGACTGAATCAGTGCATCACCGAATTCAGGGTACTGACACCATTTACAAAACAAAATTTTATGCAAGAAAAATATATATACAAATAACATAATACAAAAAAATGACTATATGTATCAATTACTTAATTACACAATATGGTTGGGAGTGTGGAGTCTGCTTAATGCATCGGCATTTTGATGCTTTTTGCCTGGACGATGCTTTATCTCGAAATCAAAAGTTTATAGAGCTAAAGACCAACGCATTAACCTAGCATTAGAGCTAGCGTTCGCATTTAGCCACACTAATGGGTTATGGTCCGTTTGAATAACGAAAGTTTGTCCATCAAGATAACATTTCAATTTCCGGATGGCAAACACAATTGCCGCGCATTCTCGTTCGCTGACTCCATACTTCGGTTCTACGCTGGTGAACTTCTTACTCAGGTAGATGATCGGATGTTCTGATTCGTCAACTGCGATTTGAGTCAAAACAACTCCCATTCCTCGATCGGAAGCATCTGTCTGCAGGATGAAAGGCCGTTGGTAATCCGGGGCGTACAGCACAGGATAACTTGCAAGAGCTTCCTTGAGTTTTAAGAAAGCTTCCTCGCACTCGGGAGTCCACCTGATGGTTCCCTTTCGGTCCTTTCCTTTTAGAGCATCTGATAAGGGTGCAGCAACAGACGAGAACATGGGGATATAACGGCTGTAATATCCAGAGATTCCCAGAAAAGCTCGTATGTCAGTTTTGGTCGTCGATCGAGGGAAACCCTTTATTGCCTCGATCTTTAACTCCGCTGGTGAGCGACATCCTTGTCCCACCACGTGTCCAAGATATTTCACTTGACTCTGAGCAAACTTACACTTGGACAGTTTGATCGTCACACTCGCCTTTTGAATTCTTTGGAGCACGGTGTCTACGTGTTTGATGTGCTCTGAGAAGGTATTACAAAATATGGCTATATCGTCTAGATAAGGTACCGCAAAAGACTCGCATCCGTCTAAGAGTTGTGCAACGATCTTACTGAACTCATATGGGGCGTTCTTAAGCCCGAATGGCATTCTCAAGGGCTTGTATGTTCCGAAATTTGTCACGAAAGTGGCTAGTCTTTGCGCATTCTTAGTCAAAGGAATCTGCCAATATCCTTTCGAAAGGTCGATCACGGTGATAAATTTTGCAGAAGCAACTGTCTCGACTCTTTCTTCGATGTTCGGCAAAGGGAAATACTTTGTCTTCGTTATCATGTTCAGATTTCGGTAATCGATGCATGGTCTTGGATCCTTCCCGGGCGACTCCACTAAAATCTTTGGCGACGTGTAATCAGAAAACCCCACTTCGATGACTTTCATAGCCAACATCTTCTGAATTTCTGCCTTCAAAATTTCGTTCTACCTTGGAGAATTTCGATAAGGCTTGGAGAAAACAGGTTTGTCTTCAATTAGCTCAATGTCATGAGTTACAAGATCAGTTTTGCCTGGTATGTTGGTAAAACATTTTTCATATCTGCAAATGAGATTCTTGAGCTATGAAAGTTCCCTTGTATCCAATCTAGATTCAAGATTGTTCTCGTGAACGTATTCATCGACGTCAAAAATGCTTGGATTAGGATCCATGTACGGGATCTCGACATCATCTTAAACCGTCTTCCAATCCTCTTCAACCAGAAGAAGGTTCATATGTTCCATCCTCTTATAATACGGCTTAAGCATATTAATATGGTATACTTGAGATTTGTCTTTCGTCCCTGGTAATTCAACTACATAATTCGTCTCAGAAATTTTTTGTAGGATTTTTCCTGGTCTGTTCCAATGCGGACTCAACTTATATGCTTTGTACGTAGCAAATATCAAGATTAAATCTCCTTCCTGGAATTCTCTCTTTATGGCCTTCTTATCGTACCATGTCTTATTCTTCTTCTGTGACTCTTCTACCTTGGTCACCGCTAGTTCTTGACAACGTTTCATTCTGTCCATCAACGAAAAGATGTATTCGGTCACTGGATTTCCTCCGTCATCTCCTTGGTCCAACCACTGTTCGAACAACAGCTTCAAAGGTGTTCGTAAATTCTTACCATGAACCAATTCAGAAGGCGTGAGCCCAGTACTCTCGTGGGTCACTGTTCTTAAGGCGAATAAGGCAGGATAGACTGTTTGCTCCCACTCAGATCCAGCTTCAAGACATAAGACTCGTAAAATTCTTTTGACGGTCCTGTGAAAACGTTAGACAGGATTACTTTGAGGATGATAGACCGAACTTCGAATCACTTTTATTCCAAATCTCTCTACGAAGGTTGTAGTTAGTTCGCTCAAGAATGAAGTACCCTGATCGTGTTGCAATTCCTTCGGAAATCCCATCCGACTAAAAATCTGCATGAGTGCCTCCACAATATAAGTTGAAGTGATATTCTCCACGGGAACAGCATCAGGATATCTGGAAGATAGACACATGGCTATTATCAGATACCTTTTTCCACTTGGAGTAACAGGAAGTGGTCCGCATGCATCAATGTTGATCTTTGAAAAAATCTCTTGAACAACAGGAACCAACTTCATAGGAGCCTTCTTTTTGTCATTCGGTTTTCCAACTCTCTGATATTTGTCACAACTTCGTACAAAATTATCCACTTCCTTGAAGCAATTAGGCCAAAAGAAATGCCTTGCAAGAATGTCCTTTGTTTTGGTCATTCACCTATGGGCTTATCAGTACCTTGACTTAGTACCTTCTCCTTCAGAGGTTTCAAATTTTCGCATTCCTTTTGTTTTTCAACGAACGTCTTGGAATCAATCTTCAGAAGTTCAAGACCTTCCCAAGATTCCATCTCGTTCGGCGGGAAAGAGAACAAATCGTCTTCGTCGATATCGATGTCATCTTCAATTTCTGGAACCGAAATTACTTCTTCCTCTTTTACCACATCTTCCTTTTTTTCTTCCTCTTGTTGAGCCATTCGTCTTTGAGCACGTGTTTCAATGGCGTTCACCTGATATGGCGCATAGACCACCTTCATCTTTTCCAGAAGTGTAGCCGTTTCATTCCCCAACAAATATCTTCCTTTGTCTGAGGGACTACAGACAACTGCGGCTTTGGTTATAACATGCCCGAACTTTCCTTGTAGCTCCACCTCTGCTAAAGGCAAACAGATTGGAGTATTGTCAACGGCTTGAATAACCCAAACATTCTCACCTGTCAGCATCTCAGGACGAATGAGGTTACGGCCAACAAGGTCGATTGTCGATCCAGTGTCACGAAGAATTTTCATGGGAATTCCATTTACCCATCCTTCCCAAGTGTGTGGTCTCATCAGGTCCTCTTCGGCACTACTGACAATTCTATTTATTTGCTCTGAAGCAGCTTCGGGTCTTTTCTTCAATTTAGGACAGTTCGGTTTAATATGGTCAAAACCGTGACATTCGTAGCATTGAATTCTTGTTCGTCTCTCAAAAGCAGCAGGCGAAGGTGTTACTTTCGGGGAATCCATACGTTCTCCTTTAACTTCCTTCGGATTTTCTTGATTTTTATTTCTCCAATTTGAATGGTGCCTTGGTGCTTCGGAATTCCTAGGTTTCCAATTTGAAAGTGATTTTTCTTGGTGTTTCGGAGTGTTCCCGAAATTCTTCTTCGTAAAACCTCTTACGGTTTCGTACTCATCCATCTTTAGAGCAAATTCTTTGGCAGACGTCATCATTCATCGATGAAATGCTCTCGGCATTCTGCCGGTACTCTTTTTTTAGCCTGATCGGTAACCATCAGGTCTACCAATTTGTTAAAGGTTGTTATCTTTAATCCAGCTATCCATTCTTCGAAATAGTTTTGGAGTTCATCAACAAATTCTTCCCAGGTCTTGTTCTGTTTCTGATGTTTAACGAACAGCTGTCTGAATTTCTCTGGACTCAGCTTATATTTCTTCAAAAGAATATATTTCACATGTAAATAATCTTCTGCCTTCTCTTCTGGTTCCCTTGCAATAATTTGGGATACTTCATTTGGCAAGAGGCCAATCAAATGTGAAACCCACTCAGATTCATCAAGTTTTATGCGTCGAACTTGCCTTTCGAACATCACTAAGTACAGGGAAATATCGCCTTCTTTAGTATCGAACTTTTGCATTAGATGATGCAATTCTATTTTTCTCCTTGGTTGATGTGCTTCAATTGAATTATCAGGAATGATTCCCTTTTCAATACGCAGTTTTTCCAGTTCAAACGCCATTTCTTCTTTTCTCTTCTGAGCTTCGGCTTCCTCTTTTCTCTTCTGGAGTTTTTCTTCTTTCTCCTTCTGAAGCCGTTCGGTTTTAATCCTTTCCAGAAGTGATTTAACAAATTCTTCGTCGTAATCATCAGACGGGATGATTTCTGTCTTCATCTTTGCAATAGTAGAATTCGAATCTACTTGAAAACCTAACTCCTTGGTTAGAACAACAATGTCCTGTTTTTTCGCTTGCGCAATGAAAGCCATGATTGCAATACCAAAAACAATATACAATTCTAAAAGAACCCAGAATCCACACTCTTAAAGCACACAAAACACTGAAAATCAGTTATTAAAATAAATACTATGATTAACTCATACAAAACAAATCAATTCTACTTTCGATATGATTAATAGTATAACGAACTAAATTTTTTCGTTAAATTTCGCAGTAATTATCATATATTATTTTCTTTTCCCTTAAAAAAAATAACTGAATTCTACACTAGCTCAATAAATTACCAAATAATAATAACACTCAAATGACAATTCAAACACAAAAACTCAATAATATTCTTATTTCAAAAGCACTTTCGTTTTCAGCTGTAATGTAATACTGTTCAGTGCAATACCTCTACACTAAAGCAAAACTAGAATATTTCCAAAATGAAAGACAAAAATTTCACACAAAATCAAATCAAAATTGATTTACCAATTATAACAGTGCTAAAAATCGTATTCTTGCATTAGAAACGTAAACATATATTTGAGTACAATATGCATAACTTGTTATCAAAATCAATCAATCAATATAATCATTACACAATGAATATCAATTTTTCTAGAATGACAATATAATATTTAAACATAACAAATAGATCGAACTGATGTTCTATTTTCTTTCTCGCAAGTCAGAATGACTTTTAAACGCCAGTCAGGATTGACTCAGAACCGAAACGGGATGTTTCAAAACACAGTTAAGTCTAGCGACTTCTAAAACGAAAACAGAAACGGGACGTTTCAAAACTAAACAAGTCAGGTTGACTTCTAAATCAAAACAGGAGCGGTTGATTTCAACAATATCAAGTCAGGATGACTTCTACCTCAATTCAGGAACAGGACGTTTCAAACTCAATAAGTCGGGACGACTTCAAACCAAACCAGGAACGGTTGATTTACACACAAGAAAATCAGGTTGATTTTTTTACTAAACAGAAACTGGTCGTTTCTAACATTAAATATAATATTTACTCAAAATAAGAACCACAATTCAATTAACTAAAACAAATGCATTTTCGGTGAGCACCGATTCTTACATTTACAACAAAATTCTGGTAAATTGGCACTTACCCTTTTAAAAAAATACAGCCACTCATCAGACGCGCTGGCGGTCGTCACAACTGATACCAGTGTACAAGTTCCACACAAAGATTCTAGAAGACGCTGGCGGTCATCTTAGTTTCAACTGTAGCTTCGTTGAAATCAAAATTAACTAACGCGGATTTCGCATCCACTAGCTGCCACCACTCTAATGGTCTGTACCATATCCACGATAAAAGCAAGACCACTTTTTAACAAAATAATTCTATATTATCAACAAATATTTACATACAAATTACAAAGCTAGTTTAAAATTTCACAGACGAGACACATCGCGAAAGGGCAACCGCATCCCTTCGATTGCGATTTCATCATTCACTTTTTATAATCTAAAAAAAAAACTCCGGCGACTCTTGCCGTTGTACTCTGACGTCATCTGCGCAGCCAGACCGAGGGAAAGCGCCTCCTAGCAAGAGTTCCGTGTTCAGGATCGTAGGACGACGTTACAAAGGGCTTAAAATATTAAAAATAATAAACCATACTCTTTAAAAACTCATGAAATCGTTCTCTGTCTTGGCGATGGTTTTTTTTTTGGTGCCAACTAGGACCACTATATTCTTTCGTGTAAAATAAAAATATTATGCATCCATCTGTGGAATTACATAAATAAAAGATAAATTTTGAAACTTTTAAGAATTATAAATTAAATAAAATCGATTTGTTAAAAATAGGATTAAATCATTTCATAAACCGTATTATCAATGTGAACCACATTTATGTGCGCTTTAGGGAACCTTTTAGTTCATGTTATAAAATATTTGTAAAATCTTTCATTATAAGATTGTGCATTTGTGACAAAAGAGCTTTTCTTTCAAATAATTTCCTTGAACCTGTAACTTTCTACTCGAATGGGAAAAACAAATTACATTCTCTTATATGAAAAACAAAAATAGCGCATGAACGGAAATTGAATTATTGTACCTGTTTTGACGTATTTTTATTCTTGTTAATGAAGCATGCAATAGAGCAAATTGGAAAACCAAACAATCAAAGAGCGAAATGAAACTTCTTTTGTATTTGTTGGAATCGGTCTCAAACCTCCATTTATAGTGCCGTGTGGGGCACATAAATTTGAAGAATGTAAATCTTTGAATGTATAAAAGTGAAGAAATTGGGGATCATGAGCTGATCAGACTTCTTGTATGTTTTTAAACCATAAGACTTGGTCACGTAATAAAATTTATTTTTAATATAAAACTCTGTCTTCAATCGATAAAACCCAACAATTGGTTATGGGCCTCAGACCTTAAGCTGAACCTGAATTCTGCCACTACCGGTTTCCAGTATGATGGGTATTCAAGAAATGTCCATGTTTTCCTTCCCGAAGTTATCGGATTTCAACTATGCCACGTGGAAGACGGACATGAAGGTATTGCTAATGGATCGGAACTGCTGGGAATTTATCACTAAAACGGAACCTCTATTATTGGAAGATGCTCCAGAACAAGAAAAAGGAGACTATCGTTATAGGAAGCAGAGGACATACACAACTATCTACCAGGGCATAGACAGAAAATATCAAATCTTGATTTCATCTACTGAGGACGGTAAGGAAGCCTGGGATATATTAAAGACCAACTTTGAACCAGCATCTAGAGCACGATTGGCAGGCCTTGTGGACGAGTTCTTTTCAATCCGCTACCAGCCGGAGGACGAATCCATTGGACTCTTCTGCAAACGAGTGCATGAGAAGCTGTTACAGATAAAAGAATGTGGATTCGAAATCCCAGACCTTTTAGTTTGCTTTCAACTAATAAGACATTTGCCTCACGAATACGATAATCTGGTACAATTGCTATACAGGATGGATGACAACGAGTTCACGCTAGACAATTTGTCTAAACATTTAATAACAGAATCCAGCCGAATCGAGCTGAAGCGGAAAGACGAAGGCACAAAATTAAGTATCGTGGCCGATGCTTATGCTACAAGAAACAAGTCATCTAGATACAAGGAGACACGGGCGTCTACTCCTGATCACAGCAGATGCGTACTGGACCCTGAATTAATTCCTTCAAGCCCAAGAAAGTCGACAGTTTGTCGTATGGGGCCGCGACCATTCTGCAACTACTGCAAAAAGTCGGGACATTACGAATCGAAGTGCTTCAAGAAATGCAATCGGCAGAAACCTGGTGGTGAATTATTTTATATGGAGGACAATCCAAAAACTGATCTTCAACGTGCCTATGCAGTTTCAAATTTTCCAAATGAAAGACCGAGGGAATTTCTCATTGATTCAGCTGCAACTGCTCACTTCTGTAAAGAACGTGATATGTTTACGACATTCAGAAAACTACCACCACAGAAGATCCTAGTCGGAGACAAGGACAGCACCTCGGAAGTATTAGGTATGGGTGATATTCAATTTACAGTTTTAGATAGAAACAGAAATTATGATATAACTTTAAAAGATGTGTTATACTCGCCTAATATGAGAAGAAATTTAATTAGTGGTGCTCGTATTGACCTTGTGGGAAACCAAATTAAATGGGGAAATAACAAAATGATTATTTATAATAGTTATAATAAATATTTGTTTACTGTTCCCAGAATTGGAAAATTGTATATCTTGAAAGGTTATCCCAAGATTAAAAATTATACATATGTAACTGGTTTAGATCTAGAAAAAACCCACCGTAGGTTTTGTCATGTTAATATGCCCTTAATTGAAAATATGAGTAAAATTAATTGTGTAAAAGGAATTGAAAAACTTAATTGTAAAAATATAGATAAAAATTGTAAGATTTGTGCTATTGCTAAATCCACTAGAATATCCTTAAAAAGAAACTATATGTACGAAAGGAAAACTAAAAATGTTTTGGAAAGGATCCATATGGATTTGTGGGGTCCTGCTCCAGTTAACTCTCTAGGTGGAAACAAATACTTTTTATCTATTATTGATGATTTTTCACGTAAAGTAACTGTTTATATTATTCGAAATAAGAATGAAGTTTTTGATTACTTTAAAAAATACTTGGTTAAAGCTGAAAGACAGCTAAATGTTAAGTTAAAATGTGTCCGAACTGACAATGGTTTAGAATTTTGTCACAAAGAATTTAAAAAGTTTTTAAATGATCTAGGAATAAAAATCGAAAGAACTTCAACTTATACCCCTGAACAAAATGGCATTGCAGAAAGGTTCAATAGAACAGCCATGGATTGTGTCAGAGCTATGCTTCAAGACAGTGGTTTACAACCACAATTTTGGTCAGAAGCACTTTTAGCATTTATTCACACTAAAAATAGATGCGAACACAAATTAACTGAGGGTATATCTCCTAACGAAATATGGACTGGTTTCAAACCATCAGTAAAACATTTTAGAATTTTTGGCTCTTTGGCATATGTTCATATTCCTAAAATACAGAGAAATAAATTACAACCCAGAGCAAAACTTGGTATTTTGACAGGATATGGTTTGAAAACTAAAGGTTACAGAATATATATCCCAAACGAGAAGAGAATAGTTGAAACAGTCCATGTTCATATCGACGAAAGTAAGAAAGCTGTTGATGTACTATTTGGTACAAACTTTGAGTACGTTTATTTCGATCTTAATTCTGATATTCCTATTTATCAATCAAATGAGAATATAAAAGTAAAATCGGAAAGTGAAACTCAAGTTTTAGATTCTAAAGATTTAGTTAAAACTGAGGACTTAAAAAGTCTTAACATTTCAAATTGGCGAAGAATCGAAAAACCTAGAAATAAAAGCAATAGGATAGATGTATACTATTATTCTCCTGAAAATTTGAGAATGAGATCTTTAAATGATATTAAAAAGTACTGTACTAAAAATAAGATTAGGTTTGATCCTGTAAATTTCAATTTTAAGCCAGAAACTGAACATCCTAATGTGGATATTTCTAATGTGCCATCTACTTCTAGTGATGAATCTAATTTTTTGGACCAACAGATGTACGACATGTATGATCAGTGTTACAATGTCGAAATCCCCAAAAGTTATGAAGAAACGCAAACAAGTAAGGATAAAATTAAATGGAATATTGCCATGAATGAAGAAATTCAGATAATGAAGGATAGGCAAGTATGGAAATTAGTGGACACCCCCCCAAATACAACCATAATTGGAAGTAAGTGGGTGTACAGCATAAAAATGGACGAAAACAATATACCTAAAAGGTATAAAGCTCGTCTTGTTGCTCAAGGTTTTAAGCAAAAACCCGGCATTGATTTTAAAGATATTTTTTCACCGGTTGTGAATTTTTCTATTGTTAAATTATTGTTTGTACTATTGATTTCTATGTTGGGTTGGTATCACTGTCAAGTTGACGTGAAAAGTGCATATTTATATGGACACCTTAAGGATACTATATACATGAAACAGCCAAAAGGATTTGTGCTGAAAGGATCCGAAAACAAAGTATGTCTATTGGAAAAGGCTATATATGGTCTGCATCAAAGTGGTAGAGAATGGAATTTGGAATTAGACGGTATTTTAACTAAATTAGGATTTTCTCAGTTAAATTGGTGTAATTGTGTCTACAAATTTAAAGATGTAATTTTAATTGTTTATGTAGATGATATGGTTTTGTTTTCAAAAAGAGAACATTTGATAAATGAAGTAATCGAATTATTGGACAAAAAATTGGATCTTACAGTCCTAGGTAAAACTAAATATTTGTTAGGCGTAAACTTTCAAGAGATTGAAAATTCGATTTATTTACATCAAATTACCTACATTGAAAAATTAAAGTCAAAATTCAAAGATCTTCCTAAAAGTTTTGTGAATTTACCTTTTAAAATTGGTTGTAACTTACCTGATAAGGTTAAAGAGGAAGAAATAATTGAAAATGATTTAATGAGGAAATTTCCCTATCGTTCCTTAATAGGATGTTTATCGTTTTTGTCAGATAGATCCAGACCAGATATTGCATTTGCCGTTAATATAATGTCTCAGTTTTGTAATGGTTATACTTACAAACACTGGTCTTACGTTGTTGATATTATGAACTATGTTTTTCTTACAAAGGATTTTAAAATTAATCTTTCCAATGTAAAAAGTTCAAATTTGATTGCTTTTTCTGATGCAAATTGGGGATGTGGTCTCACAAACAGACATTCAAGCAGTGGCTATTTAATTTATTTTGGTAACATCCCAATATCATGGAAATCTTCTAAACAAAAGTGCATAGCTCTTAGCTCAATGGAATCTGAATTTATTGCACTAACCGATTGCACTAAAGAAGTTATTTGGTTTAGTAGAATTATAAATGAATTAAGTTTGTGTGATTACATAAGACCCCAAGTATATTGTGATAATCAATCTGCTATCTATTTTTCAAAAAATAGTCAGGAAAATCAGAAAACTAAACATATTGATATCAAGTACAAATTTATTCGTAAATTAATAAAAGATGAACTATTCAACGTAAATTATATTTCATCGGAAAATAATTTGGCTGACTTTTTAACAAAGCCTTTATTGTTAAATAAATTTAAAAATATTATTACAAAAATATTTTGTTAGATTTATATATATATGTTGAATTGTAATACATCTGCTGAGGTTTTACAACCGATGGGGCCGTATGTTGGAATCGGTCTCAAACCTCCATTTATAGTGCCGTGTGGGGCACATAAATTTGAAGAATGTAAATCTTTGAATGTATAAAAGTGAAGAAATTGGGGATCATGAGCTGATCAGACTTCTTGTATGTTTTTAAACCATAAGACTTGGTCACGTAATAAAATTTATTTTTAATATAAAACTCTGTCTTCAATCGATAAAACCCAACAGTATTAATTCCAAACAATCCGCGCACCTGACGGTTCCTTTTCTAAAAACATCTGCTTGGCATCGTGATTTCTTTGCTTCGTATTTAAATAAACCTAACATTAAATTTTAATTATTTTCTACTTTTAAGTCAGTTTTTATCTTCCTTCTTTATATTTTTTAATCTTGAGATAAATCCTACTGAGTTAGATTGTTTCTAACAATATTTGTGAGCATTTCAATGTTTATACGTCTCGTTCTTTAACTCGATAAAAAAGTGTAGTGGTGATAAAAACACATTCCCCAGCGAAAAGAAATCCTTCACTCTATTGTTTTCTACCTGAAAAGGGGACACTTTTTTATTTTTTTCTCTCTAAGTAGAGTTTTTTAACGAATTAAGTATATTTGTGAAAATTTATGTACACAAAACATGCTCCTCAATTGAGCGAAACATTTATCTTCCACAATTTTTTAAGTTGAAAAAACTATTTTTTAAAAGCGTTAAATCTGTGATAGCTTAAACTTTTAAGGTTCCATTCCTTAAAACAATAAAACTAATTTTGTATTTAGGATTTTTAGAACTATAAGAAAAACAAATTATATTTACTTGTAATAATAACTTGTAGAGACGTGTATAGCTAAAAATTCATTTATTCAGTTCTTATGTATTTAAAATTATTATTTTGTTCCATTTAGTTTTCCTAAAGATAAAAAAGAAGATGGTTAGTAAAGGGCTACATGTTTCTATGAATTTTATTTAGTGGATTTAAAATGTGATGAATGTGACAATACATTTTATAAGTTTACTGTTTCTTATTTATCTTTAGTATTTATAAAATATTGATTTCACACACACAATAATTAATATAAGTTTAATATTAAAAATCCAGCATAGAACTTTTGCACACAATTAAAATTATCAAATTTTTTTGTCAAGAGTTATTTACTTGAACACTGATAAATTTAAAATCCATATGTCGACACACAGGTGTAACTTATTTAGTTTTTGAACTAAAAATCTAAAATTGGGTAAAATAGCTAACAAAACTTTAAGTACATGGTTTAAAAGAGTTACCTTGCATCTTGTAAACCTTATATGTATAACTTTCCAAGTTAATAATACTTCTATGCGTAATTGCACTAAAATAAATTTGCGTTTACGAAACATAAGCAATTATGTATCCATAATGTAAATGAAAGCTTTCAGAGGTAACCCAGATGTGATTTGAGCACGCAACCTTCTTATCTGTTTTCACTATTTTTATTTTATGCATCAGTAAAATATTTATTGAGGCAGTCATTTCTAAACCTTGTGCATTTATTTTTCAATTTATTCCAACTCGTGTTAATCTCATTAAGTTTAAAAAAGGAAGTTAGAATTATTTTCTACTATTAAATCTTTAAGATAATTTTCACAATACTTAATACAGTTGTTAAAGAAAAATATATATAATATATTGAATTAAAAAAGGTCAGGTTTCGGATAACTATCTTACATAAAATTTTAACCAGTGACGATATACTTGTGAGCATCCCCTAACCCTTTTGACATTTTCTCTTAATATACAATTGCGACAGTCCAGCGATAAATCAAACCAGCACTACAGGACCGATCTCGACTGAGGGTAAACCTGTGAGGAGGGCTGTATCTGGACTGCAGGCTGGTTAAGCCGATTTGGAGGACCAGGCGTTTTAAAAAATATTTGGAGGATTGTATCTGGATTGCGAGCTAGGTAAAACTGTCCTGAGGGCCGGATCTGGACAGCGGGCAGGTTAACATGTCCAGTATCTGGTCTGCTGTCACAATAAACATATTTGATGGACTGTATATGGACTATGGGCAGGGTAAACCTGTCCGGAGGCCGTATCTGACCTACGGTCCTGATAAAAATTGAGGGACCATATCTTGTCTGCGAGCCGAGTAAACATATCCGACGTTGCTTATTCGGCTTGAGGGCCGGTTAGACCTGTCCAGAGGGCCGTATCTGAACTCCGGGCCTGCAATCAATGTCGGATTGATACTCTACCTGATTATTATCTTTGTTTTGATATATTTGGTAAGTTGCGAATGGCAACAGTCTAGTTTTTGTTTTATGTACGCAGAGAAATGGCTTTTGAGTTCTTTATCGTATTTTTAGAGAGAATTAATACGTATTATTTACGCCATAAATGCTTCTGAGTGTTATTTTGTGATTTAAAGCAAAGAGTGTATATATTAGAACTGTAAATAAACTGTTTGTGTTATAAGATGTTTTTATGGAACAATTGACTACACCAACTATAATCTGAATACTTCTGATTCCGAAATTCAAAACGGAACATCTGGCGTCCGCGACAGGACTCGACTGCTGATTTGGGGGAGTTTTGTTTTGTCTATCCTACTTCCTGAATTAATATGGAAGCAGCCAAGAAAAATAGAACGCAGCAGAGGAGACTGTTTAGTAAAGCATGTAATGAGTTTGATGCTGAAGAGGCAAACTTAGAAATTTCTGATAAAATACTTTTTCTGAAAGTTATCGAGGAAAAAGCTACGCTAATGGTGAATGCTGAAGAAAATGTTAAGCAGTTTCTTTTTTCTGCAAACATTGAAGATGATGTAATAGAGAAAGAGATGATGAATCTGAAAGTTATATAGACCGTTGGCGGTTGTTACAGTTTAAGTTGAAACAACTTTCGCTTTCAGAAAGAGAAGACGTTTTTTCGAATTGTAGTGTTTCTCAGCAAAATACATTATTACGTTACCCTAAAATACAGTTACCTACATTTAATGGAGATTTAAGAAACTGGGTTAGATTTTGGGGTCAATTTGAGAAAGTCGATAAAGACCATAATTTAGATCCGCATGATAAGTTCGCAATGTATGGAGAAGGGAAGTGTTGCCGAAGAACTAATTAAAAGTTTTCCACCCGGGGGAAACAGTTATGAGAAAGCTATAGAACAATTAAAATTACGTTTTGGCAGAGAAGAACTACTTATACAGGTGTATGTTAGGGATCTTCTATCATTAGTTCTCCAAAAGCAGAATATGCCGAGAAAATCTTTGAGAAATCTTTATGATTTATTAGAAACAAAACTCCGTGCGCTTGAGATATTAGGAGTAACTAGGGATAAATATGCGTCGATGCTTTTCCCACTTGTTGAGTCTGCTCTACCTGAGGAAACGCTTCTAGCGTGGGAACGATATAGATCTACAAGTCGTAGATCACATGATGAGGAAGATCAAAATACAACTAAAATTACTAAAAAGACTGATCTCGATTCAATTCTTGATTTTCTTCAAGATGAAGTACAGGCAGAGGAACGTATAATTCTAGCCTCACAAAACTTTGGAGTTGAAACCAAGCATAATTTTAAATTGTTCAAGGAGAAGAGGGCTGGAAATAATAAACATAAATATGGGGACCCTCGTCAAATAGCTAGTGCGGCTGATCTTTTAACCTCTTCGAAGGAACAGAGACAGTGCATATTTTGCCACAATTTACATAATTCCACTGACTGTTTGAAGGTGCGAAAAATGGCGATGAAAGATAGAGAGAATCTCGTAGAGAAATCAGGGTGCTGTTTTCTGTGCTTAAAACCAGGTCATCAAGTTCGTAAATGTTATTCAAAGGTAACTTGTTTGGGTTGTGGAAAAAGACATCATATTTTACTCTGTCATAACATAAAACAGCAAGCATTCTCACCTACCGGAAAAGAAACTGCAGAGTTAGATAATGTTCCGAGTGAGAATCAAGCACTTGCGAATGTGTCCCAAAGCCCTAGTGTTATGTTACTAACGTTAACGGTTTTAATCAGAGGTGATGGGAGAAAACGGAAAGCAAGAGCCATCATAGACTCTGCTTCACAGCGCTCTTACATTTTAAAAAATACTGCTAAAGAAATGAAATATAAAAGGGAAAGCTGGGAATATCTTCAACATTCTCTGTTCGGTGGAGAAAATACAGGAGCGTGCAAGCATGATGTGTTTACTTTATATTTGACAAGTTGCGATGGGTCGTATAACTGTCATTTCAAAGTATTGAGTCAACCTGTTATCTGTGAAAGCGTTCCACCGACAATGCCTGCGATTCATTTAAAAGAGCTTACGGACTGTAGTATTCATGTGAGCGATGATTATAAAGGTCCTATTGAAATTTTAATAGGAGCCGATGTAGCTGGAAAAATCATTACCGCTGGTTACAAATCCTTACCTTGTGGTTTAACAGCAATGGAAACACGTTTAGGGTGGACCATTATGGGACGTATACCACAGATTTCTTCAGAGGAAAATGAAATCTCAGTAGCTAGCTCTATGCTTTCTACTACTAGAACAATAACAGAATTGTGGACTCTTGACACTCTCGGCATTACCGATCTATCTGAGAAGAAAACTAAAGACCTTCAGGAATCCGCCAGAGAGCATTTTATTAACACAGTTCAAGTCGACAAAGACAATCGTTTCGTGGTACATTTACCCTGGCTCGCCGATCACCCTCCACTGCCTGATAATTTTAACTTGGCTTTAAAGAGACTGGACGGTACTGCACGCAAGTTAAAAGAAGAAAATTTGTATGACGATTATAATCAAATATTTGAAGAATGGGCAAGAGAAGGAATAATTGAAGAAGTTCCTAAGCATGAGATTCAATTGCCGTCTCATTATTTACCACACAGACATGTCGTGAAAGAAAATAGCACAACCAGAATCAGACCTATGTTTGATGCTTCGGCAGTAGTATGCAGTGTTGTATCAGAGGCGGAAGTGACGTCATACCACGTGACCGGAAGTGGGCGGGGCCAAGTGACGTCATACCACGTAACCGGAAGTGGGCGTGTCCGAATGACGTGACATATTGTTTGTTTACATTTTGGACTTGGAATTTTTTTTGTCATCGACTTCGTGCAGGCGTTGAGTTGTTTCAAGATGGCGTCGTTTTGTTGGTGTTGCCATGGTGATGAATCACTCGTAGTGCCATCTGGTGGAGAAATTCGAAACCCTATTATTTTTAATTAAAAAGGAATTTCTTGGATTCGAACCGAGGACCATAGGATCCGAAGTCAAATGCGTTACCACGGGGACATTGGCGAGTTGGCAATGGGTGATGAATTAATGTAGTGTTTCTCTCTCTTTTGGACTTGTATTTTTTCTTAGTATTAGGAATGGGTTATTTTTAGAAAATGGTTTCAATAATTGCATAGGGGTTTTAATTAATGCTTTTACAAAATGAATTATGGCGCCATCTAGTGATTTTAAAAGTAATTAATCTAAGGAACGAATTGATTTCTTAATGTTTTTACTTTATTCATCACCAGTGACGTCCGTGTGTTTACGTTTGGGACTTGGATTTTTTTTTTCGTTAATCGTACCGCCATCTATTGTCATTTACTTGAGTGAATAGAATAAAATCCTAAGAAAATAAAAAATATTTGATAATTTGTTGGGGCTCGAACTTAGTACAAAAGTACTCATGGTCGAGGGTTAGTTGAATGACTATAACCGTTCGGCCACGAATACCTATTTCTACAGAGATTTAAATGTTTAGGGACCTTTTTTTTAGAATTGGCGCACGCGTGACGTCAGTGTGTTTACGTTTGGGACTTGGATTTTTTTTTTCCTTCTCAGATTTCGATGTGACGTCACGATTATGTCCATCAAGTCTGAACTTGAAAAAAGCCAAGTCTGGACTTGAAGAACCTACTCACAGTACATTTCCTACGCAGGTTACGCGGAGGAATACATGAAATGGACCAATAGGAGGACAGGAATGTGACGTCATTACCGTTTCGTCGAATCGGAGTAGCGGATAGCTTTTAGTGAATCACAACACTGTATGATTACAACATGAATTAGAATTAGTTACTGTGCTATACCAGTCAATCTATACAGTTCTGTCGTCGAGCCCGAGTGCACACACACACACATCGTGCCCATTTTAATTGTGATATTTGCTGTTTGCTTCCTTGACTTTTCGTAAAATGACCACAACTAGCCATAATAAGAAACGAAATCTTACAGAAAATATGCCGAATGAAGAAAGCCACAAGAGAATTAAGAATGCA
The DNA here is from genome assembly GCA_933210815.1 of Meta bourneti. NCBI lineage: Eukaryota > Metazoa > Arthropoda > Arachnida > Araneae > Tetragnathidae > Meta > Meta bourneti. The sequence continues at coordinate 85,347,293 of OW119934.1, forward strand.
CATAAAGTAAGTAATAGTCTTGATTTGTTATGAATTTTAAAATTTAATCTTTATGAATTTTTTACTTGTTTTACATGTAATTGATATCTTATTATTTTAATCTTATTTTGCAGGGTGGAATCTTTACAGAAGATGGAATTCCAGAAGAGATGTTTCATATCGGAGATTCCATATTCGTTTATCCAAATACTTTTCGAGGAAATGTATTGGTGCACATCAGACGGTTTACAAAGTATGGATCAACTTTCTATCCGACGAAAGAAGGTGTGACACTCTACCCTGGATGGATTGAATTCATCATGAAACCTGGTGCTTTACCACAAGAACCCCGTGATCTGAGAGGAAGTTTTTTCTTACCCGAAGATGAATTCAAAATTGATAGTGTGGACTTCGAGAACTTTACATTCACTCGATTCCAAACTACGCAAAGGGGTGATACCTTGAAAAAAAAGCATAACTCTCTCTTCTTCTCAGTGGACTGAAATGAAACAGCAGTATAATTTTATTGCTGCGAGTGTCTTGGATCATGTTTATGGCGCTATGGACCTTTTGAGTGCCTACAAGACTTTCGAACAATGTGTGAACATCGATGAAAGTTTGCCGGACTCTTTAGATGTTAGTCTTGGGACTCAATGCCTGATAGAACTGCTGAAAGATTCATTGAGCCATTGCCTAAAAGAAAGGGGTTTGAAAGAACCCGAATTATTATCTGAGGAACTATGGGCCAATAGGGTTGAGAGTTTTAATTCTGCAGCATTTTCTTTGGAAGTTACAGAAATCGTCGATTCTTTTTACCACAGATTGTGGGAACATAAAGACTTTTTGTGCTTGTCAAAACCTGCAATGTATGTTACATCACAATTTTTAAAGGACATTCGATTAAAAGATGTTCTGAGAGAGGTAAGAAATGTGCTCTGTCCTCCATATACGTTTGAATATTTTGACGATTGTAACTGATTCATTGTATTTTTTTCTGTGCACAATATGTTTAAATAAATAATTGTACTAGCATTTCTCTTTGGTGTTTTATTTTCTCATAACTGATTGTCTTAATATTTTTGTACTTGATTATTCAGTTTTAATATCTTAAAAGATAAAAACTTTATTTCCTTTTGTACCTCCTTTAGTAGTGGAGATTGTCATGAGGAGTATATAAATACTGTATTACTTAAAATTTTAACAGTCATGAATATCAGCTTTAGGTTAGACCACAACCGCTGCTGCAATGGAAGAAATTCTGAATCAGACATATCGGAATCCCAAACTTCCCGGCAGCTTTGGTGGTATCAATGCTTTACAGCGTGCTTTAAAAGGTCGCGTGAAAAGAAAACAGATAAAGAATTGGCTACAAACGAAAGATTCGTATACTTTACACAAGCCTTTACGGCACAAATTCCAGAGAAATCGTGTAATAGTAGGAGGATTAAACGATCAGTTTCAATCTGATTTAGTGGACATGCAATCTCTCGCCCCTCATAACGACGAGTATAAGTATTTACTTACTTGTATTGATATTTTGTCTAAATATGCATGGGCCATTCCTCTGTTAGATAAAAAATCTGCAACTATATTGAGCGCTTTTGAAAAAATATTTTCCGAACGTACTCCTCAATCCTTACAGACAGATGCTGGGAAAGAGTTTACCAATAAACTAGTGCAAAATTTCTTAAAAAAGAAGAAAGTTCATTTCTTTACCACACATAATTCAACAAAAGCTTCAATCGTTGAACGCTTTAATCGTACCCTTAAAACTAAAATGTGGAAATACTTTACTGAAAAAAATACGAAAAGATATATTGACGTCATAGACCAATTGATGCATAGTTATAACCATACTTGGCATCGTAGTATTAAAACAGAGCCTTCATCAGTGACATTACAAAATGAAGGAAAAGTATGGGATACGTTATACGGTCAGCAAACTGTTGCAAAACAGAGCAGTTCAGAGTTAAAGGTTGACGATACTGTTCGTATTAGTCGAGAGAAAATGCACTTTGAAAAAGGATACGAACAAAACTGGACAAAAGAAATTTTTACTATCGATAAAATAATACATCGGATACCTGTTGTGTATAAACTGAAAGATTTAGCAGGGGAAGTGATACAAGGAAGTTTTTACAAAGAGGAATTGCAAAAGATCTCGGATTCCGGATTTTATCCAGTAGAAAAAGTTTTAAAGAAACGAAAGCGTCGTGGAAAAATAGAATACTTTGTGAAATTTCAGGGTTATCCTGACAAATTTAATGCTTGGGTTGAGAATGTCAAAATGATATAAATAGAGCTGTCACCGTACTTACCTTCTCATTTTCACTGTACGATGTCGTTCTACATTACACTTCCCAGCGATAGCTCTATCGAGTTTTATCCTGGCAACACAATGTCTCACTTCTACACGAAACTCCCTAAACATCTGGAACTCTCAGGTGAATGGGAAGTAGGATTAGTTGAAATGATTTATCCCAGAATGTGGAATAACATCATTGATGGTGAAAATTCTTTCGAATATAATTTAGGAAACGGAGTAAAAGTTAATGGAAAAATAGCGTGCGGGTTTTATGATTCTCCGATCGACATTTTAAATGCATTTCCAAAGCACATAAAAATTCAAATGAAATATAACAAACACACTAAAAAGGTGATGGTGCAGCTCACTAATGGTGCAACGGTGAAATTATCCAAGGGATTAGCTGAAAACTTAGGTTTTGAACCTAATAAAGTGATTGGAGAAAATTTTATTCCAGGAAATGGAGGCCCAGATACAGTAATCACTGAGAGTCCTTTTGTTGCGGATCCTAATGTTGATTTACATTTGTTGTACGTTTATACGGACATCATTCAGCCTGAATTTGTTGGTGGGATCTTAGCTCCTCTTTTACGAACTCTGACAGTGAAGGGAAGAGATGGTGATATGATTCAGGAACAATTTGAGAGACCTCATTATTTACCAGTTTCCAGAAAAAATTTTGACTCGATTGAAATCATTATAAGGACGCACACTGGTCGTTACGTCTCATTTGAACGCGGAAAGTTGATAGTGAAACTACATTTTCGCTTGAAACAAATCATATAAAAAGAGTGTTCCTTTCTGAATTGATTCATTTTTCATTTTCGCATTCAAGAAAAGAAGTAACAAAATGTTGGTTCCTTACACGTGTTGTAGTAAAAAGTTTGAAGATTATTATTCAGAGCAAATTGGAAATGGCTTGCCCTACTATAAAGGAGTTGTTTTTCAGAAAGGGCACGGAATAGGAGGATTTTTTGCAAAACTATTTCGCAGAGCATTACCTTTTTTGATTAGTGGTGCAAAAACGATTGGAAAAGAAGCTTTACGGACAGGAACAATGGTTGCTAATGACGTGTTATCAGGCGAAAATTTCAAAACATCAGTTAAAACGCGTGCAAAAGAAACTGGGAAAAAATTAGCAAGAAAGGCGGTTAAGAAAGCAGATGAGATGATTGGTCATGGAAAGCTTAAAAGGAAGCGCAAACCCTCGAAACGTGTCATTTCATCTAAAGTCAGGAAGCTACAAGGACGTGATATTTTCGACTCGTAACACCATGGCTTTTCTACTAAAAGATTCTCCAGAATGTGTGAAATCAGAACTAGAATTATTCTCTTTACCTCCAACACAAACTGTCATCGAGAGAGGTCAGTGGGTTGAATTTCATCCCCTAGCCAATGTTTCTGGTGGAAGCCCTATCGAATTCAATGTCTCTGGAAGCGGAGACGAATACCTCGATTTGTCACAGACCCAATTATATGTTAAAGTTAAAATTTTAAAAAGTGACGGCAAACCAATCACAACTGAAAGTAAAGTAGGCCCTGTAAATCTCTTTCTGCATTCCATGTTTTCTCAGGTGGATATCAGTCTAAACGAAAGACTCGTTTCCTCCAGTAATAACACTTATCCATACCGAGCCATGATAGAAAAATTACTGAATCATGGTTATGATACTAAAACTTCTCAATTGTCTTCAGAACTGTTTTTTAAAGATACCGCAGGTCGTATGAATGTTTTTGATACAGCAGATGCTCAACCTAACGATGGATTCAATAAACGGACTGAAATGTTTAAGCTAGGTGCATCGGTGGATATGATTGGCCGTTTGCACTTGGATATGTTTCATCAAGAGAGACTCCTTTTAAATATGGTGGATGTGAAAATTAAGCTTATACGCAGTAAACCGGAATTTTGTTTGTTGGGAGACGGGGAATTTAAAGTTTCGTTGGAATATGCTTCCTTGTTTGTTCGTAAAGTCAGAGTGAGCCCAGGTGTTGTTATAGGACATGCAAAAGGTTTGGAAAAAACAGCAGCTAAATACCCCATTAACAGAGTACTGTGTAAAGCTTATTCCATTCCGGCAGGTAATATGAGTTTTGTTCAAGATAACATTTTCACGGGACAGATGCCTAACCGCATTGTGATTGCCTGTGTCGATAACGACGCGTTCAACGGACACTATAAGAAGTCACCCTTTGAGTTCAAACATTACAATATTAATTTTATAGGAGTCTATGTGGATGGTCAGCCCGTGCCTCATAACCCACTCCAACCAAATTTTGAAAAAGAACAATTTGTAAGAGCATATCAGAACTTATTTACGAATGCTGAAAATAGAGGCCTGTACCTCTCAAGGTCAGAATTTTCGAAAGGTTATTCTTTATTTTGCTTTGATTTATCCCCAGATTTGTGTGATGGTTCACATTTAAATCTTGTTCGACACAGTAACTTAAGAATAGAAATAAAATTTGGAACTACGTTACAACAAACAGTTTCATTGTTGGTGTATGCTGAGTTTGAAAATCTAATCGAAATCAACAAAGCTCGTAATATACTTTATGATTTTGGGAACTAATGAATTCATCACAGATTCATAGAATCTTATCTCGTGATTCTATTTCGGCGAGATATTATGGTGGTGTTTATCCCTCAGATAAGACACCAACTATTGAAAAGTTTCCCTCTGCTATAGTGCTCAATACTGATAAGCATGATGAGACGGGTTCTCATTGGCTTGCTGTGTACGTTCAAGATAACAAGACTATTGAATTTTTTGATTCCTATGGATTGCCTCCCGACGCATTTGGAAAAGACATCGCAAAATTTGTCAAGAAATTTCAATACGTTCAATGGAACAAGGTTCCACTTCAAAGCTTAACGTCTAATGTATGTGGACACTATTGCATTTATTTTATTGTTAAACGATGTCAAGGATTTTGTATGAAATATATTATCAATCAGTTAGCAGGAAAGAAGAATGATTTTAGAATATTTCAATTTGTCAAAAAAAGATACGGTGTAACCATGATTTTTAAAAAATAGTAATAAAATTGTTTTATTGCCAGATATTGACTCATTTTTATTTACTTTTTCGATACTTTTTAGATGTGTGTTTATTTTTTTTTCTGACAAATGGTTTTTTTGGGGGTAAAATCCAAGAGTTTAAAAGGGTTGACGTAGGAAAAAGAAAACACTTTGTTAAAAATATTCACCAGAGTAAGTCGTACAAAAATGGAAAGCACAAAAAGTCAAATAATATTAGTTACAGTACTTATTTTTTCCTATGTTTGTTTTTCTGTTTTTGTTATCTGGAGCTGTTTTTATCGGACTAAAGATCAATCACACATCTTGTTTCAGAATGAAACGACACTTGACATATATAAAATATATCAAAGCATTGATTCAGTTGGATACATCAAATGCAACGAATTTTCCAACCTTTATTTCAACAACTCCGATTGTGGGAAAGAAATATGTGATTGCGTTAAAAATTCTTTAAATGTCTTTGAAAACCACTGTTTAGAATTTACTCAAAACATTGTTGATTCGTTCAGCGAGTGTCGTCTCGTAGCAAACACAATTAAAGGGTGCACATACATGTTCTGCAAACTATAAAAGTGGAAACCTCAGCAATAAATTTATTATTATAGAATATGGAACTCCCCCGGTTAGTTCATCCTTCGACATGCCTCCTCAGTGGGCCTACAGGATCAGGAAAAACTGTTTTCGTAAAGAAACTGATAGATCACAAAATGTTCCATCCAATGCCTACACATATTGTCTACTGCTACGGAAGTTACCAATCTATTTTTAATTCTATGAAAAATGTTAATTTTGAAGAAGGTTTGCCCTCCAACCTCAGCTCCATTCGAGATGCTTTAATTATCATAGATGATTTGATGGTAGAGTTATCAAGTGATACTCGCTTAAGCAATCTTTTTACAAAAGGTAGTCATCACCGAAATCTTTCAATCATTTTTATTACGCAAAACTTTTTTCATCAAGGCAAAGAAATGAGAAATGTTCATTTGAATTCGCATTATGTAGTTCTATACAAAAATCCTAGAGATAAAAGTCAAATAACGCATCTAGCTAAACAAATGTTCCCCAGAAAAATCAAGGCTTTTCAAGAAATATTTGACGATGCCACCTCAACGCCCTTTAGTTATTTGCTCATTGACTTAAGACCGGAGACGACTGAACGGTTACGGTTACGTACAGGGATATTTCCTGGTAATAAGCATTTCGTGTATGAACCTCGATAGGGTCATTAAAGCGGGTACCTTCGAAACCTATATAAAAACAAAGTGAAAAAGCAGAAAAAGTCATTTCTATTTAGAATGCCTTCTCAGAAGGATGTGATATGTCTGAAACTCTTACAGAAAAGCAGGAGAAAAACAACTGTATTGAAAAATTGTCCAAACAGTCTCATTAAATCAGTTTGTGAATGTGTACTGAATTTATTAAAGGGGAATCTTCCTATCAGTAAGCGTGCTAAAAATCAACTCATTCTTTTCAAAAAAACTTTGAGAATACTGGCTGCGAAAAGAGTACCTCTCTATAGAAAAAGACGACTTTTAGTACAAAAAGGTGAAGGATTTTTATCCTTTCTTATTCCAGCTGCAATAACCGTCTTATCATCTCTTATACATGGAACACAGTAAAAAGTTTGCACTGGTACCGTTAGACCGTATGCAAGAATTGGAACAGGATCATCTGAGCGAAATAGATGCACAGATTCAATATATCTTGAAAAAGAAATTAAGTGACGATGAAAAAGTGAAGTTGTACAATCAAGTTTTACAAAAATATGTCACGTTCCCAAACGTTAATAGAACTAAACCACTCGACGAGAAGCCTCCCGATAAAGACCTTGAAAACAATTTTGATATAGAAAAGAAGATCTTAGAATCGGTTCCTGTGAAACATAAAGAAACTGCAGTAAAAATTATGGAGTTCTTAAAACAACATGAAATCTCTTGGAATTTAAACAGAGAACTTATGCTAAATCAAACAGCGATTCCTGATTCTGATGTTGTGCAACTTATCAACTTCCTATTGAGAAACAGAGTTCGAAAACCAGTGGCCTTTGAAAAATTTAAGGAAATATTAACATACAACAATTTTCCACAAGACTTTGTGAAAAATACTTATTTATCTGATGTGAAAACAATGTATGCAAAACCTAAAAGGGGCAAGAAGAGAAAATCGTCTCATTCGAATGTCTGGTTGAAATTGTAACTTCATCATATCTTAGATTTAAATAAAAAATATTTTGTCTTTTTTCATTCTCGTGTTTTTTTTGTTTTACAATAAATTACTAATAAAAAATTAATCTACCTAAAAAATGATGAACGATTTTTTTTCTTCTAATTGAAACATTTCATACAACAATTTTACTATTATTATATTTTTTTTTCATTTACATTGGTGTGATTTCTTTCTTCTCTTAAAGAATTTTTTAAAGGTTAAGTTTTTTAAAGGTTGTTAAAATTTATTATTATCACTTATTGTAAAAAAATAAATAAATAAATAAATAAAACACATTTTGAAAAAAGAAGAAAATATATATTTTTTAAATGTTAAATTATTGCATTGCTATTATTTATACACACACACACACATTTTTTTTTGTAATCATCTCTTTTTAAAAACCATAAGGAAGTGTTGTCAAATCTTCTTGAATCACTCTCTTGTCGTATACCATCCGATAGATCTTAGATTCAGTTGTGTTTATCACTTTCCTTCGTTTTGGTACTCTTGTAATTTTGGCTGGATTGAGAAGAGCAATGGTATGGCCGTCCATATCTCGTACCATGCTTTCAATGGAATGATAATTCAACAACTGCGAATTCCTGAAGTTCAATGTGAATCCACGCACCTTACAACAGGTCTTCCCAGTTGCTGTCTTGTAGCCATAATTTTTAGGACCACCTGGAGAAAAGAAAGAAAATCAGTCATGAACACTCTCGTAATAAATATATTTATAAATGATATATACATATTATACATAAAAAAATACAATTTTAATCTTCCATTTCTTTATTAAAAAACACTTTTTTTCGCTATGATTCTATGATAATGAAAATAAAAAAGTAAAGAAAAACAATGTTTCAAAACATGACGTACCAGAGACAAAAGTTTTTATTACATCACCATCTAGTTCGTCTGTGAAATCCCCGAGAAAGTTGCCTAATGGCGGATCGTTCTGGCCATTCGACGAATAAATAATGGAGTCGGTGTCGTGGTACAAAACATCTCGTCCCAATTTCTCCATTTCGCTATATAACTTGAGACGGGCCCAGGCTGTGGTAAAAGTAGCCAAGAAGATATTTGTTGAAGTGTCTTGCACCTCAAAGTCCTTAACCACTTCCCACCGAATGGCTGCCACCTCTGGCGTAGGGAGATATATGTCTTTGATCTGTAAAGAATTTTTTTTTAAAACCCATACATACAAAATAAAAATGCATAACTAAAAGTATATAAACACAAGAATATTTACATTTTTGGTACGGTCTGTCATCATCTTGTTAAATTTAGGCACTGTGTTGACGTATGTAAGTTGCCCCTTGTTAGTATTCATTCCCCATCTGAGAAAAAAACAGTTGTAAGGGGGTGCAAAAAAGTAATAAGAAAAGATAATAGTTTAAGAAATTTACAATGCATACCGTCCCCAAAAACTGTTCAGTGCTAGCTTGGCCACTTGTCGGCGCCCCGGGTTTTTACTAATACTTGAAGCTTCTAATTTCACTCCCTCTCGTAATTCATACTCACGTATATAAGCCAGTTTCTGGTCTGCCGTCACACAATTTGAGGGCCATCCACTACTCTCTTGTTTTATTTTCAGGAACATGTCGATGTAAGATCTAAACAAGGATGTGGACGTTTTCTCAAAGTGGTAAACTTCATAAATCTAGAAAAAAAGCAACGATAAGATTTTTTTTTCTACAACAATATTAATAATTATTATTATATTGGGAAAAAATGGAACATTACTTACATGTGTGATGCGGTAGCCTTTCTTCTTCGCAAGCTTTACTTCCTCGCTCACCCACGTACCGACAAATGCCCGTTCATCGTCAGTGTGTGTGCAAGAATTCTGTTGCATATGCAATGCACAAGTATTACACAACGGAAACATTAGCTTATTGTGACATCTGTATGGTAGAACAGGCAGGTACAGACCGCGAGGAGGAATTACTCGGCAGTGTATAATGCCAAAGTAATCTTCTAAGGCTCCAAAGCCTTCAGTTATAATCTGAGGGTGTCCAACAGGGTATACACAGTATTTGTTAACCTAAATAAAAATGTATGAAAATGAAGATCTAGAAACATTATATTTGGAAAAAAACCCGTTTAAACGAAATAATTACTCACCCATGGATACAAAGACGTAAAGTCAACATATTTTGCATCACCCTCGTGATACAGTTTCACTGCGTTGGTCCGCCCTCCGAAGAAAGAATCTCGAGGAATCAATCTATTAGTCAGATAGTGATTTCTCAAAAAATCTTGAAGGTCAGAATCCTCCTCCTTCTGCTTAGCAAAATCATGCTCCCAGATCTCCACTACGTGAAAACCCTGGGCGCGCAGATTTTCTGAAATCAAATCAGTCTTCTCTTTGACAGCAGCCATTGAGATTCTTTTGAAAGGATGTATAATATCGCCATCGTAACAAAGACTGCAACCATGGAAAAAACAGCCCTAAATAAAACAATTAAAAAAGATAATTTTCAGATTTGCAATCAAACAAAAAAATAATTGAAGTAACGTAAAATATTTGTTTTTATACTCTATTTTTTATTACTCTAATATATACCTGAAATTGGTAGACGGTGTTAGTTTCTCTACAGAATCCATCTACCGATATTTCACCTATTCTGTATTCTCCAGTGCTGTTTAAAGCATGTTGAATTTCTATAGACTCCTTTTCACACATGTAATCAAGCCATCTTATGGAGTCTTGGCTGTATCTGGTGCGGTTCACATATCCACCAACTGGTATCATCGCAATAGTGTCAGGCTGAATGTGCCCGCTCCTGTAAATGGCCATGCATGCAGCTGCAATGGTTACATACCTGGAAAGAAAAAGACACGAGATATGTTTTGGAAAGCAAAATAAAAAAAGTGATTGAACTTGTAAAGTAATAAACACTTACTGGAAGGGGTCAACACTAGCAATATCCAAAAACTGGGACCGAAACTCCATGCAGCAACGACGAAGAATATCAACATCAGAACTATGGATAAAAATGTAGTGAAAGAAAAAATTTAAAAAATAATAAAAAACGCGAAAACATGAAATGTTTCATACCTGCAGTATGCTTGCATCTCGTCTTGAAAATTAAACTCGTCCGCCTTGTGTTCATTATACCACTCCATAAAAGCAGCACGTGCATCTGAAGACTTGGTGTCTGGACTGTAATAGCGGCAATCAGGCAAAGGACCAACGTAATTTTGGTTTTCACTCGAGTTAAAGAGGTGGGGGAAATACCCCTTCTTCAATTCGGTGAATCCAAAACATGCGGGTAGCTTTGCCAGAGCCATTGGTAAAAAGTTTAGTGAATCTATTAAACGAATTCCTAAACTTGAATGTTTAATTGACATTAACAACGACCCATTGGGTATAACTTCAGGTGCACAGCCTTGTTCTAAAATGTAGCCCATTACAAATTGCCCATCGAACCTGCAGAAAAAAGTGTTTAAATCACTATATTTCTTAATAACAATTTCTTAAAAATTTTTTTTTAAGATGGTAAACAAAAATAGAATAAAGTAAACTATACAAGAAAAGTTTGAAATCTTACCCCTTCATGTTATGGGCTATAGCTGTATAACCCTTATGTTTCGGAGAAAAGAGCCAGGCGCAAAAATCGTGGCATGCTGTATACCCTTTAAATACAATTTGCTCACCGTCAGCGTACTGAGCTACCGCGAAGTTTACAACGTGCTCTCCCGAAGACTGGTCCGTTTCAAAATCGTAAAAAATCAACTTTTCGCTCGGATTCTTCGATGCCACGTTTCGTAAGTAGCAGCGGTGCTCTGTGGCCAGCACAAACGTAGGGCACTTAGAGTATCCACAGCGGTGATTATCACGAGGACAATCCCTTCTACGGATCACTTGACAACACTCCCTACACTGATAGACCTGTAATGATAATTTAATAGAGATATTTTATTTTAATTAATGCTGAAAAGTACATGTACTCTTGACATCTCTAAATAAATACACTTACCCTATCGCAGAGGGATAAAGTTTGATTGTTTGTGAGGGATTTGTGGGCTGAAAAACAATCCTCAGATCTACACAGGCGGTCGCAGTCTTGACACCGTTGCTGTTGACCCGCTGCACAGTTTGTACGTAAGCATACGTGACAGGCTTGATCACATCTATGATCTTCGATATTCTGAAAAGGCTTTTCGCATGCAATACAGTAGTTGGTGCTAGCGAAAAATCCTTTCAGTGATTTTACGACATCATAATGATTGTCGTGCAACCATAAATTTATGCGCCTATGTCTGTCTGTACTTTTGTACGCTACCTAGAAACACAAGAAAAAAATGCATACATTTAGACTTTAACTACTTAACTAAAAATGTAAATTAAGCTGTAAAAAATGTAGATTATAAAACTATGTAAGACAAAAAAATAAACTTACTCTATTTAAATTATCGGCAGACAAAACGACAATCTGAACGTTAAGGTGTTCCTCGAACCGACCAATCTCCTTGAATGTGCAGGCACCTAGGGGGACTCCGGCATCAATATGTAGACCACGAGCTCGATTCATTAGAGCAGGGCGTCTTTTATCTCTTAACGTGTTGATGGCAGCTGTATCTCTATCCAAATGTGCCAACGCAAATACAATGGCTTTCGCACAGCAAAGTCCTTCGCTATCGCTTGGAATAGCAAATACAGATTTTTTATTTAGCCGATCTATGGAAATATTAGTTATTCTTCGACTCTTGCCAGCTCCTACAGGTTGAAGAATAGTTATAACATCCACCTCAAAAGTTGAATCGAGCTCGATTGTTTCTTTTGATTGAAGAACTTTCATGATGCAGCTCAGTAACTTCTCAACTGTCACAGTCGATACAGGCATCAGGGAGGTAGATACAGGTTTGTCGAGTCCCTCTGCTTGTATGCAAAATCGTATTAAATCAGAGGGTCTTAACGAAACTGTTGTTCGGCGAATTAGAATCAAAAACAAATCCCGTACAGAATCCACTATGGAGGATATAGAAATTCCTCTCACGTCTTGCGGAAGTCGCTCAGGTTCTATGCGGGCCTTGTATGTAATTTCTTCCGCCTTGTACTTGGTATTTCTTCGACGCGATCGTTCGACGAGAACAACGGCATTTTCCAGCTATAAAATAAGTTAGAGTTAGTGAAAGTAGTTAAAAAACAAATAAGAATATATCTCTCTAATAATTAATAGAAAATATTATTGGATCATTTCCTTAAGGAGAGACAATGAAACTGAACTTACATTGTGTGCCTCATCAGCACGATCTACATTCGATGTACCCTGTACTGAAGGTTGAACAGAGTTCTAATTTAAAGAAAAGGGATATTTAGAAAAAGAAAATTTAAAAAAAAAGTGCAATACTCTACTAAAGTAAACATTACCTCAAATCCTGAACCCACTTGATAATTTAATGGAAGTGGCATAGAGTTTTCTAGAAACAACTGCGAACATTCATCGATAATCTAGATATAAATTATTGTTATTTGGATACTGTTATATATTTTAAAAACACTTCTAGTTCTATAGAAAAGTTAATGCAATAGAAAAAAAAATCTTACATTATCATCTGCTTCTAAAAAACTTTGACACATTTCATCAATAATCTAAAGATAACAAGAAAATATTAAGAATAAAATAACCACTTGTCTCAGTTTTCTTAAAAATACTCTTGCATTTAGGTTATAAATCACAGAAATGAAAAAAAAAGATGATGGTGTAAAGACTTACTTCATCATCAGAATCTCTCATGGGCATATCTGGGTCTTCAAACAATACCTTGAATAGCGAAATAAAAATAGTGTTTTCAAAAAATAATAAAAGCTATTTTTCTTAAGGTTATAAATAAGAGAGAAGCATAAGACTACTATGTAAGCCTACAACGCACGGTATACACGGTTTCACACAGTATTCACGAATTTAAATTGTACAATAATTATAATAGTATTTTTAAAAATAGGGTTTCAAAAATTAATAATGCCTTTTTTCTAAAGGTTACACATAAGAGAAGCATAAGCCTTCTATGTAAGCCTACAACGCACGGTATACACGGTTTCACACAATATTCACGAAATTAAATTGTACAATAATTACAATAGTATTTTAAAAAAGCGTACTTACCAAATCTGTGGTAGAGTCCAACTCACGTTTCTGCTGGTTAGAGCGTTCCATGTTAGTATGCAAAAAAAGAAAATGTAACAAAACACAGGAAGAAATTGAAGTGTTTTCTGGACAATAAACGGAGACCACTCCTTACAAGTTCACAGGAATGTTAAGAATGATAAGAAAATCCCTCCTGCATGGTCTTCAACAAATAGCAACATTCCTACCCCATAACCAGTATGATTGCATCAGCTTGCCACTTGCATTCATGTTCTAACGTGTAATCTAACGTCATTCACAAAGTCGCACCCCGACTTGTATTCCTCCGCACTTACTTGCGATAAAAATCGCTGTGATTAGACATTTTCGTGTTCTAACATGTAATCTGACGTCACATCGAAATCTCAGAAGGAAAAAAAAAATCCAAGTCCCAAACGTAAACACACTGACGTCACTGGTGCCATCTTGAAACAACTCAACGCCTGCACGAAGTCGTGACAAAAAAAAATTCCAAGTCCAAAATGTAAACAAACAATACGTCACTTCCGCTTTTCGATGACGTCACGCTGTGATGTCACTTGGCACCGCCCACTTCTGGTCACGTGGTATGACGTCACTTCCGCCTCTGATACAACACTGCATACTACTTTCGGCGAAGCTGAGAGGTTCCCCAAGCTTGAATGACTGCCTGGAGAAAGGAATAAACCTTGTTGAGTTAATTCCTACTATATTAACACGTTTTCGGATGAACAAGTTTGGAGTTACGGCAGACATCCGCAAAGCATTTTTACAAATTCGCCTACAAGAAAACGACAAAGATTATTTAAGATTTCTTTGGTATAACGAAAACAATGAACTGAAATACTTTAGACACTGTCGTGTCGTCTTTGGAATTTCTAGTAGTCCATTCTTACTTAATTCTGTGATTCAATATCATCTAGAAACGATTTTGGAGGAAGCACAACTTGGGAACTCAAAATATCCTGTGGATATGGTTCAGAAATTTAAAAACAGTTTTTATGTGGACAATTGTTTAACTAGTGTAAAAACTGAGACAGAATTGCATGAGTTCATTCAAGTAGCTACAGATATTATGTCAGAAAGGAAATTTGACCGTAGAGGGTGGGAGCACAATTGTTCCCATTCCTCAACAGAAGAGGTTTCTTGTGTAAAAAATAAAATTGTCCCGGTATTAGGCCTGCAATGGTTTTTAAACTCAGATACTCTTTCCGTAAATGAAGAAGTGTTGAAAGAAATAGTATCATCTATGGTGAACCTTCAAAATATAGACAATTCCTTCATCTATAAGTTTTCGAGCTATAGCAAACTATAAGAATTATTGCCTGGCTACTTCGATTCATTAATAATTGTCGTATTCCGAGAAATACTAGAAAATATGGTAGCCTTGATTCCGAAGAAATTTCTGTAGCTGAGTATGGAGTTATCAGAATAATACAGAAAGAAAGCTTCGTTAATGAACAAGATGAAAAGTTAAAAACTCTGGGAGCCTTCAAAGATAAAAACGATATCATCCGATTGAAAACAAAACTTTTATATCGACCAGATAGTGAAGATTTTAAGATGCCTGCGATTTTACCATCCAAACATGAAGTTGTAAAGCGTATAGTGATACACTATCATGTAAAAAAATGCTCATGCTGGGACTCAAATGCTGCTTAACATTTTAAGAGAGCGATTCTGGATTCTGCATGGTAGAAAGACAGTGAGATCTATCCTATCCAAATGTATTGTCTGTAAGAGACATTCTGCAAAGAAGCTTGATGCTCTCACTGCATCTCTTCCAGAGGACCGTATACGAGAGGCTGCTGTATTTGAGATCTGTGGTGTTGACCTGGCGGGACCACTGTTTCTCAGAGATAATAACAAATCTTGGGTTTGTCTATTCACATGCGCTGTCTATAGGGCAGTACACATTGAATTAGTGGCTTCTTTATCTACGCAATCCTTTTTAATGGCTTTGCACAGGTTCATAGCCCGTAGAGGAAGATGCAGCACTATCTATTGTGACAACGGCTCCAATTTTGTGGGTGCTTCAAATTTGCTAAGTGCACTGGATTGGAACCTTATTGTGAGTGACACTGCTCTTCATCCTATTAAGTGGAAATTCAACCCATCGACTGCCTCTTGGTGGGGTGGATGGTGGGAGAGACTGATCGGTATTCTTAAAAGGTTATTGAGAAGAGTACTGGGCCGATCTTCTTTAACTTATGAACAGATGACGACGGTGCTATGTGATTACGAATCCATAATTAATTCACGACCGATAACGTATGTCGCGGATAATGACGCAGAACTGGTTCCATTGACTCCTTCAATGTTCCTGCAAGATATCAAAATGAGTGGTGTTCCTGACTGTGATAGAATTGATCACCAGAGTCTTAACCAACGTGTTAAGTATCGACAAAATTTACAAAAGGCCTTAAGAAATAGATTTCGATCGGAATACTTGGGAGCTCTGCTTCAGAGACCAGAACGTAAAAGGGCTGCCGAAGTAGTAGTTGGTGACGTTGTCTTGATTGGAAACGACAACACGAAACGTATCAGTTGGCCACTTGGGAAAATAATCGAAGTAATCCCAGGGAAAGATGGTGTTACGAGACTTGTGAGACTAAAAACTGCAAGAGGTGAGTTGCTTCGACCGATACAACGCCTCTATCCTTTAGAAGTGTCAGCAGCAGAGTCAGTTCTAGTTAGAGAAAAATTGCCAAGTACAAAATTAAGTGAGCAACCAACAGTCAGTCAATCAGTTGACTGCAATGTTGAATCTTCTGAGGAGGTAAGAAAAACTAGAAGTGGCCGTAGCATTAAAATGCCTCATAAACTGGACTTGTGAACTGTTTATATAATTTTGTTATTGTAATTGTGACTATAACTAGTTGTAAGTTAAATTTTAAGATAAAAGTTAACTTAGGTGGGAGAATGTCGGATTGATACTCTACCTGATTATTATCTTTGTTTTGATATATTTGGTAAGTTGCGAATGGCAACAGTCTAGTTTTTGTTTTATGTACGCAGAGAAATGGCTTTTGAGTTCTTTATCGTATTTTTAGAGAGAATTAATACGTATTATTTACGCCATAAATGCTTCTGAGTGTTATTTTGTGATTTAAAGCAAAGAGTGTATATATTAGAACTGTAAATAAACTGTTTGTGTTATAAGATGTTTTTATGGAACAATTGACTACACCAACTATAATCTGAATACTTCTGATTCCGAAATTCAAAACGGAACAATCAATCTATTCACTACAACGTATTTATCTTATACGTACGGATTTTTGTTGTATACGTGCTAGTTAAACTCGATCCCAATGCAACTTAAGCTAATTATATAACAGCTCAAATTGATAAAAACATTAAAAAGTTACATAAATTCAATAAATATTCAGTAGTATGCACATTCGCATTGCCTAATAATGTTAAAACGTAACTGAAATTCAAGAACTATTCAGTATTATACATATTCACATCGCTAACTTTTTATTGTTATGTCGCCAAGAGAAGCGATAAAAAACCAAATCAATCAACCAAGCTAAATTTTCGTGTAGCAGTCACGTGACTACTAGCGACATGTTGCTCCCACTTTTCGAAGCTCCTCAATACGATGCTGTCTACTTATATTTCACGTCTATGGTTTGATCCCGGACCGTCGTCAATAGCCCGATGTGTTGCTCCAGTGCGACGTTAATTGTGTACCTACTTGGTAATACCTACCTATCATTTGATAGGTGGGTATTTTAGGTATTTGAATTAACGTCGCACTGGGAGCAACACAACGGGCTCTTACCTATCATTTGGTGTAGGAAATTAACTAAATAAAACAATTGATGAGAACAAATGAATTCTATAAACACTGAAGTTCGTTGAATAATGATAAATGTATTGTTAATTCACCATATAGCACAAACTTCTTCAAATTATTTTTTATTAACTACATAATTAGAACATAATCAGAACAACCGATAACGAAACGTTGGACGAATAATTTCATAGTTATTTTTCTCTACTTTATTAGCTGATGCCACTCGAGCAAAAGAAAAATCGCAACGTGAAGAGTTTTATAGGAGGCGCTTCAGTTGCACAAATATGATGTCACCACAAACACAATTACACTTTCTGTTTGAGAGTATAAATGGTGTGACAAGGCTTTTTTTAGATTGCCACTTACCGATAGTAGTATCAGTGAACTCTAGTAACGATATTAGTTTTATTTAACAATGTTAATGTCGTTACAATCGCTTACGAATTAAACACGAGTTGTACCTCTGTGAGTTTAACTGAAAATTAGTCACTTCAACTTTAACTTTTCCAAAAGGAAGCTAAAGGACGCTGAGTTGCAAAATTGAGATTTAGATTATAAATTTTATATTTTCGCTTTGTAATCTTGCTTGCTGTCGATTTACTTACGTGATAAGTAATTTTTTTTGTGCTTTCGTCGGACAAAGTATAAACAGGTATGATATAATTTGTTTTGCATTCGATGTCAGCTTCACTCTTGTTGGCTGTTGATATTAGTTGGATTTTAGATTTATAACTCATTAAATGTTCATAGTTTTCTGAAATTGATGCTTTTTTTTTGTTTAGCTTATAATTTTCTAGTTTCGATAGATTTAAGCGGAATTTCTCAAATGTATGATTCTGTACATTATGTGCATTGCATTCGTAATGTCTTAAGTCTTTCGTAGCAGTTTGTGCCCTTTTAAACTTTTCAAATCAAAAGTGTCTTGATTGCTGAATTTATTTCCATGATTTTACGTGTGCAAACATTTTATCAGTTCAGATGTGCATTTCATCCGAGACAATATTGGATCGTATTGGCGTATGATTAGGGATTTGGTGCCTATTAAATTTGTAAGCGTCGCCAGTTGTGCAACCATGATTTCTGAGGTCAATGCCTGTTTATCTGTACTGCGAGTTTCTGCAGTTCTACAATCTGATAAATTTTGAAGTGCATTGCTTAAATTAAAATATTTCAGAATCGCAATTCAGATAATTAAGCCACACAAGTACAAGATCCCATATTTAAGATTCAGAAAGAAACAAGTAAAAGTATGTGAAATAAGGATATTCAATATTTCTTATATTATTCATATTTAACATTTCATTGTATTTATGCACAATATGGAAAAACAATAGGTTATTTATATGAATAATATAAGATGGAGGGTAAAATTCTACATCATTAAAGCAAGTTTATTCTCAACACCAATACAAATTATTAGTAATGCAACTGCTTGTCTTCATTTGAGTGAACTGAATGTCAAGATTGCAAGACAAGAGCAATTATAAAATTTACATAATTTGGGGATTAAATCACTTACCATATGGTCCTGTGAGATTTGCTAGGCATGCACTTGCACATAGTCTGAATAAAGGAGCTGGCGAAAGACAATCGCAATATGCCTATATAACTTTAAAACAAACTTGCCCAGCAATGATTTTTCTGATGTTGCTTTTTTACTTCTGCCTTTTTAGGTTCTTTTTGCGAGTGTAAAAAGATACTTCTGAATCTGTTTTGTTTAATCTACATTAGTATACCCAGCTTTCAAGAACGTGGATGTTTTGAAGGGGAGAGAGTATGATGCTTGAATTCTTCCCAAAATGATTTTGGTATTTAAAAGTTATCAAAAAACATGCCGAAGCAAGCCATCAGAAAATTGTACAGTATAGGTAAAACATATGTCGGAATTCGTCAGAATATTCTGAAAACAGTTAGAAAAAAGCAAAAGCAATGCTCATTTAACATTACGGCATTTGAATATACTTCGGAATTCATTAAAATAGTCTGAGTGAATGTTTAGAAGGGGTAGTTTAAAAATGCTTGAATCTTTCCCAAAATGATTTTGGAGTTTAACAGTTATCAAAAAACATGCTGAAGCAAGCCATCAGAAAATTGTACGGTATAGGTAAAATATGTCTGAATTCATCAAGGCAATGCTCATATAATAATTTGGCATTTAGGGAACCAGGAGAAAGGAGGACTAAGCTGCAGCCAAACATCTTTGGTAGGTAATTACTATTATTTTTTATAAAAGAAACAATTATATACTTATTTTTTTGTCAGATCAGCAAGTGAGCTGCAAGGATGTATATATATTTTTTGGTGTGTCAGAATTATAATTAGTTTTTGTGTACCATGAGGTAAAAAAGTTAAAATCATATCACTGGACTGCACCTTAGTACTGACACTAGGGTAATCACTTTCACATGCTACTTTGCATCGTTACATTTTCAAAGCTTTTATTTCTTCCCTTTCTGATCACTGATGCCATTCTACTACAACACTCGATATACACATGCAACTTAATAGAAACTCAGTCTTTGCTGCCTTTAAACTTTCTTAGTAGTTCCCCTAACTCAATAATCTTTCTTTAAATCTTTAACCCCTATCAGACTAATTTTTAACTTCACTCTCTTTTACATGTCCCTTAGAATAAGGAATCAGCCATTCCAAACACCTTACACACAACCTTCTAAATACTCTTGTTATATCCCATTATGCTCACCCTTGGATTTAATAAACTATTTTCCTGGAATTTTGTGTCTGCTTGTGACTTTTCATCATTACACTCCAATGGACCCACTTGATTGACTACATACACCATGCCTGTGACTGATTTCTGTTATGACATGCGTACTGTAACGTTTCTGGTCTCTATTTAGGCTTAAGACTGGTTGCAGCACAAGAAAACATTTATTTAAAATAAGTAATTTGAAGATTATTTACAAATTGAGAAGAGTCATTTAAAAGTACGAGGGGCATGACTATTAACCATCGAATCTGCCAAGGAACCAGGAGGCTCTCTAAAATCTGAGTCTGAAGGATGTGTTTGCTCCTTTCATGATTTCAGTCTACTCTGCTCATGTTTAGTGGGAGTCCATCTCAGTCTTGGAATGTTCATCCCAGTAGTCTCAATGCCACCTGCAACTGAAGGTGATGAGAACCTCCACAGCTATGAGACCATTTCTGTAGATCTCAGAATCATTACAAAAAGACGTGTGATAGTTACCAATGGATAATAACGGAAAGGGAGAGCAAGAAGTCATATTCCGACCTGAGGACAGATTTAATGTCTTAATGGTTTCCACAGAACTGTAAATACAAGTGTTTGTTTCTGGTGACCAGTCTGCATTTTTCTCATGGAGGGCCCAAGATAATTTAGGTGTTGACAACTTGTTTGGTAGTCGAGGGAGGTCTGAATCCCAGATGTGGGAACACGAGACCAACCGGTATAATACAGTGCAAAATTAGAAATTGATTTTTTCTGAAGAAAGATGTGCATTTGAGAGCATGTTTTCCTATTTCATTGAAAGTTGATATTTTTTATTTAAAAAATATTTATATTCTTTAAATATTATATTATGTTGATATTTTTTATTTAAAAATATATATCCTCATGTTTTCAACTAATGAGTGACCCATGCTTATTTTGAAAACCATAGGATGTTTTTACTTATTCCCTCGTATCTGTTTCAGTAAATTTTTCTCTGGAGCTTTGGACTTTTTTATAAATACTATAAATTATATATTGGATTTGTGAATTTTCATTGCATGATAACCTAATGCAGATGAGATAATCATTGATGCGTCATTAAGTTATTCATTGATTTAAAATAGCTGCATTTTACTTGCATTCAGTCAATGGTGACCTTTTTCAACTTGTAGAATCTGCAAAACAGATAATTCAAAGGCATCTAAAAACTTTTTGTTCATGTTGGAAATTCAATCAGCATTAGCAAAAAATTTGCAGTTTTGATACAATTTTTTAAGTAAGAATTTACATTTGTTAGATGTTGATCTATGGTGATATGTAGATGAGGAATGCCTCACTGCTAGATGCATGTTTTTAATAATCTAATAAAAAATGCTGGCCTATAAGATGTATCATATCAACAAACTTACCAGCTGTTCAGTTATTTATTGTATGTATTTATTGTTTGATTGCACCTTAGTAAATGTCTAATTTTCTCAACAGGTGCAATGGCTACAAATGTCTTTTCTCTCCGATGCAAAACTCAGAATGGTGTATTCACCTTGGATGAACTGACTGGTGACTGCACTGTAGAAAAGTTGAAAATGTGTTTGGAAAAGCTTACACAGAAGAAGCCTAAAACAATGAAGATTTTATGTGGATACCCTCCAAAAGCTTTGAGTGTTGAAAGTGATAGCTTAAAATTATGTGAAGTAAATATTCATTCTGGCGATACTGTGATTATGGAAAGTGTTGAAGAGACTGTGAATCCAAAGCCACCTGCAGTTCAAGTGGTTAATGAGACCATGACTGTAAATCAACCTGGAATCATGCTGAGAGAAGTTGTACCTTCTAATAACTCGTGTCTTTTTACTAGTATGTATTTTCTTCTTGTTGATGCGACTGTAGATGAGAAAAGATGTAATGATTTAAGAAATATAATTGCTAGGGTTGTTGAGAAAAATCCATTCTTATTTAGTGAAGCTTTCTTGGGAATGCCGAATAGTGACTATTGTCGTTGGATCCTTGATACTAATCATTGGGGAGGTGCTATTGAATTAGCTATTTTGAGTGAGCACTTCAACCTGGAAATTGTGGCTGTTGATACTGTGAGCTTAACGTTGCATCGATTTGGTGAAAATCAAAATTTCAGTAATAGGGTCTTTTTAATTTATGATGGAATACACTATGACCCTTTGTTAATGGAGTTTGGATATGATAAGCAGACTATATTTCCAACGCATAACTCGGAACCTATGGAACTGGCAATGGAGATAGCTAGAGAAGCCAACTCCAGTCGGCAGTTTACTGATGTAGCTAATTTTACAGTTTGCTGTCAAGTCTGTCGTGTCAACCTGCGTGGTGATAAAGAAGCTAGGCAGCATGCTATGGAAACAGGACATCGTGAATATGGAGAGTTGTGATTTATATAAAAACCCTTCGTTGCCATTCCATTTATTTTTCATTACATTTTCGAATGTTTTAAATTTATAAATATTTGTAATTTTTAACATAATATAGCTGCTGTGATGCTTAGTGTGCATTTCAACATTTTCCATTAAAATCTTTGGATCAGAATTTAGTACAAAATTCCTCTTGTCTATTCGAAACTTATTTATACAGGTTGCTGGCGAACTTCAGTGCATACATAAACCAAAGTCTCATTTTGCCGTAATGGCTTTAGATGAAGTGTCGACATAAATTAGCTACATAAAAATTTCATTAATAATTTAAATCATCCCTATCTTTGCATTTATCTCTAATGATGGGATTAGTTTTTCTTCTATGCGCTATGGAAAATTAAATTTTATCTAATGAGCTCGGTTTTTAATTGAAAGTTTGCTTTCATTTCATATTTGGTATATTGTGTTCTACTCTAAATTTTTGCCATAAAAGATTTTAGCAGACTTCATCTTTCCACTGTTTGTGCTTGCAAAGCACACTTTTAATGCTTATGAAATTTATTTATTATTCAGTTTTAATTTAATACTTAGGATTATTAATGGTTCAAGTATTGTTAACTTAGGTTTTGTTCAAAACAAATCTTATAGTATAAATATGAAGTAACAATTTCTCTTTTATTGTGTTTTTCATTAATGTTATGAAAATTTTAAACACAGAACCTTAATCAACTGGTTTAATGTGGACAAAGATCATCTTCTATAACCAGAAGCTTGGATAATACGAACATAGAAACACAAAATAGCCTATAGAGAAAATATTTACTGTACTACATGTTTCTACTTCTACTGAAAGATTTATAGGGAACTCGATCAAATTCGGCTCAGACAACATGCATTCAGATAATCAAGGTTCTACTGTTATTTCATTTTTACCTACTTATTAAACACCGTCTTTTGTTTATCATTTTCATATTCATATGTATTTAAACTTGTTTGTGTTTTGAATATTCTAACTTTTATTTAATATCAGTACCTTGGATTGTTAAAACTTTCAGATTGAATTAAAAGCAAGATAGAGCTGAAATATTTGTACATTAACAATGCACTAATATGTGACATTTATCTAGTGAATATACAATTGTTATGGAGTTTTCCTATAAATTAATTTTTACATTTAATAACTTTTACGATTTGATAAAAAGGTAGCTTAATAGCCTATACTTGTTACAACTATCTACACTTTTATATGCTGAGATTTTATACACTTAGGTGTTATACTATTTAATTTGAATCTCTGAACAAACACCATTTTTTATTGGATTTTTAAAATAGTTTCTTGTATCAGTTTTTCTATTTGTTTTCTTACATAACAATTGTTTTCAGTTGATCTTGAGTTGTGAATGCTTTTTTTACGTTTTGTGTGAATAATAAACTTAAAGTTTTCAGTTTGTGGATTTACTTTTGTTTTAATATCTTGTAATTAAAAATACTTTAATTTGCTCATCAATCTATCCATTGACATCTAAAATATTTCTATTTGCCAAAATACTTAGTGATGCACATCAGTGATTTTCATCTGTAGCACACAGGATATATTTTCTGCCAATCTAACAAAAAATAAATCTTAATTTTGATTGATTTTCCAAAAAAAAATTGTAGTTATACCTAACCCTAATAGACCAAAGTGGTTTTTGAGAAATCTATTTGAAACTATTTACTTATATTGTATACTTTATAATAAAAACAATACTTTAAATTCTTTATATGAAAATTAAAAATAGGTGAAATTATTTGTGAACACGCTTGTCAAAACTTCAAATGAAATAAATTGTACAGTTTAAACCATTTCTTCCATAAGCAACAATTTTAGTTTTAATTGTATGGATATGTATGCATATTACAATGTTAAAAATCTTTTAAGTGTGATAAGATCTTTTCAATCCCAAAATAGATGTTCAGTGTCATTACTTTGAGTTAAGTACTGTTATTGCTTAAGTGAGATAGATAGTGTAGATATTTGTATTTAGAAGATATTTTCCTCTGCAGATATAACTAAGTTTTAAAACTAGACTTATTTCAAGTATTTATAATCTTTCACAAAAAAATTTGAATATAATAGATGTACTCTTCAATGGATTGCTTAGCTTTCTGTGAACTTTTACAATATTTATGGTGCGTAAAATGAAAAACATGTGAAAAGTTTGAAGACGTAAAATCTGATACTTGCAAGGTATTACTTGAGTGTTTTTATACAAACTGGCAGATAGGGTACTTGTTATTACACAACTTGTTTAAGTGCTTACGCCCATCACAGATAAGTCCTTTGCTAGTGTTATCAGTGTACATGTTTTAAGTGTTGGTGTAGAAGAAACTAGCTAGAAAACAGTAATTTGAGTTGTAGGGAACTGCGTGTATAAATATATTTTAAATTCTAAAAATGAAAAAAATCAAGTTTTACTGAATTATACTTATTCCAAATAAAATGGAAGTAACAATAATAACGTGTATGCTAATGCAATGCAAAAACATTTGGATTGGAAAGTTTTTTGTATGCCTATAATTACAAGTAATATTTATATCATGGTAAAATTTCTATTGACAGAGATAGCTTTATTCTGTTTAAAGTTAGTGAGAGAAAATTATGTAATATTTGTCTGGAATTCATAAACCTCACTGAAACTTATCGGATCTGCCAAGGATTTAGAAACCTTGGTGAGTTTAGTAGTCACAGCAGAACTGCTATAACTTTAAAAGATAATTAGTATTGTTGAAAGATGGGTGTATATTTGTTAAAGATCAATTATGAGAAATAAATCTGCCTTGCACAAAATTAATTTTTGTAATCTAAGGGTATGAAACTGATGAAATGATTCATTTGGAATTGTGATGGAATATTTGAAGCTTGGCTAATGATTATTGTTGCTATTTATTATGTTAATGCTATTATGAAATAAATGGCAGTTAATTCTATATTTAAGAGTTAATGCTTTGGTTTAAAACTTTTATCTCAAAGATCCCAATTTACTTAAAACTTATGTAGCAAAACATATCTGCAAAATCAGACTGAAGAAATTAAATCTTAGAAAATAACAAGCTATATACTTTTAAAAGTGCTTTTTGTTATGAAAAATCTCATTAGAATTCACCAACTAGTTATATCCAAATCCTCAATTTGTAAATTGAGGATTTGGATATAACTAGTTGGTGTTATGTTGTGCAATTTATTTACACACAGTTATACAACAGTAGACAAAATTACCTTTCCATTTTCAGCACTGGCTACTCTGGGATAGTATATTGTATGAAATAGAATCAAGTTCTTAATTGCCCAATTCAGTTGTCATCTCAATTCTTGGATACATCCATGTTGAGTAAAGTATTTTAATACTCAATGATGTAGAGGGAAATAAGAACATATATATATATATATATATTTTAAGTAACAATGGTTATCAAAAATTGTGTGTTCAAGGATACAATGGTATTTGAAGTTTCTTTTGGCCATGATTTTCTTGGAATTTTAATCTTGGTACTATGGGCCAGAGCCTCACATCTTAAGGGACCCTCAAATTTCCTTTTTTTGTTAAATGTTCTTTTATATTTCCTCTTGTTTTAATTTACAGGGGCCTTCATCTCTGAGTCTGCTTGGTACTCCCTATAGTAAACAAAGGTACTAGACAAATCCTTTTTTGCTGATATTTATAAAACCAAATCTTCGAGAATCGGAAGGTTTTACAAGAAAATTTTTCAAAATACACATTTAGATTTCCTATGACTCAGGATAATTTCTGTACTAATTCTCTAAAGAATGACAATCCAAGATACTAAAACACAATTTAAACTAGCTTCATACATGCCAATTTTGAAAAATGAGCTTGAATAAAAACATTAACATTCAAAATCGAGATGCTTTTTTGGAGAACAAATACCATTTCTCACATGTTTATAAATATCATTCATGTATTCATTTTGCCATTGTCTCATGTGGATGTAATACTTTTTCTGAACTCTGCAAATTATAATCCCTACACATGTTCAGAAGGGCTTAGTATTGAAGTAGTCTTCTCAACATTAAAAGAAACCTTCATGAAAGACAATTTGATGGTTAGAATGATTTGTAGATTAAAGACAGATTTTCAATGTTCAGGACAAATTCTTCATTTTACTATTTAGTCATCTTGTACTCTAATGGCTATATGGTTTGCCCACAACTTGAATCTGTTGAAATCTAAAGCATTCTAAAAAAATTATACACAGGAATATACTTGTAAAACTAAAAACAAATTTTATACATGTGTACGAGTTAACATGTGTGCTTTATTAACTAAGCATCATTTCGGAAACATTACTGTAAAAATGCCAAATTTCAGAAGTTTGAGTTTGATCTGGTACACATACTAAAAGTTGACAACTCTACTCACCCTTATTAATTGTTTTACCCTAATATTGTAGTATTTGAGCATTGTAAGTTGACTAGAATGTTTATATGGGTGAGAACACTTTGGATTCAGAGGCTCTAAAGTTACCCCCCTCGAATACTCATTTTGATGTTTTCAAAATTATAATTAAGAAAACAATAGATAAACATTGGAGAACATGAAGACTGATATTTTAGAACCCAGGATTTATTTTTACTTTATTTTCTGATAATAAAATGAAGGTTTCATTTCAAAACATGTAGAAATTTATAAGTATGGACTGCCCAATTTTATAGGAAAAGGGTTAATTAATTTCTAATAGTTGCATGATTTAAACAAAAGGAATTTAATTTTTATTGATTACATATGATATCAGTGAGTTCACAATAATGAATAATAAAAGTAAATTTCCAGATTATAAAAATATTTTATTCAAAGGAAATAAAGCCTCAAATATTTTAAAATTGGGAACAAATGTTCCTCAAAGTACAAATTTCCAATATTTAATGGTTTTATCATTCAACAGTGATCAAGTTTTGAATTTAACTTTCTTACCAGTAATTTCTTGCTTTGAGTCCCCTATGAAATTTAATTCTAACTATTGCAAAAAGTATGATTTTATGTTTATTTCTTCAAAATAACAAAATTTTGCTTTAAGAGAAAATAATGATACTTAAGATTGTGGTTTTCATTAGTTCAAAAAATGCTACTTGCAGGTCAACATAAAAAAAACTTGTATTTATCGAGTTATTGTAGTGAATATCACTAAAAAAAATTGAAGATACTGCATCCATCACTATTGTTTATGAAGTCTTGAATAGACTATTTTGTTACATTAATTGCAGTTTTGAATTCTGAATCATGGAAAAAAGGGGAAATGTAAAAGTAAACAAGCTTAAAAAGAAAGCACAAATAAATACATTTGACTTTGAAATCAATTGTACTAATCTCCAGTTGATGCATGATAATAAAACTATTCTATAGTAAAATACACAAACCATTATATGAAGAAAAAACATTTTCAAAATCTTATCAATAATTCAGATATGATAAAAGAATGAAAATATTTTAACTAAGCATATGTAATTTTCCTGTTAATATAAGCAGATATGTAATGTAAAGTATAATCAAACAAAATTTATCCGTGCAAGGAATCATGGTTATCCCAAACGAGAACATTGAATCCAATATAAACTGTTGAATTGTATCATTATGTCCAAACCTTTACATGATGGATCAAATCATTGCTGTAAACAGATAAAAATCAAGATTTTTACTTCATTTTGGTAGATTGAATTTCTTAACCATCTATTTCTTATCTGAACCATTTCTTTTACAATTTGTTTCTGTTCTCAAACTATTTACAAATAATGCAGGTGTATAAAATCTTTTCAAATGAGTTTTTGCAATCTCATTTCATTCTGTGCATATAGGGCAAAAATGATTGCTAAATTTTTTAGTGCATTTTGTAAAATAATATTTTTCTTAACTAATCTACATTAAAATATCCTTCAGGTGACATTTATTGATTTCAACCAAATCCAGACAAAATATAGCCAGTGTAAAATTTTAGTAGTTAATTTTGCTTTCAATTTAGCTTGCATATTTTACCTAATTTAAAAAGTCAACTGATTATATTGTTAAAATATAATAGATTTCAATTAATTCAATTTTTACTTCCATAGCTTTTTTTTAAGGAAAATTAACATTTCATTTTTCTGTAGTCTGTATATGCAATTTCCTGGAATGGATGGAGATAGACCATAACCTGTGGGTAAATTTCTTATTTAAAAGATGCAACATTTTATATAAATTTTAACGATAATGAAGTTTTTCATTTGTGGATATAGCTGTTAAATGCGTAATGCATCAAATGGATGACTAATAAATGTTTTTACAAAATTTTTGTGAAAAGGAGGGTGTGATAGAGGTATACAAGAGATTAATAATCTTTGAAATTAAAAATATTTACATTTTCATTATTATACACAATTATGTTACCCTATCAGATACCAATATAGATGTGCATAATGTTAGTTATGGTATCAGTGTCAATGGCATAATGTTAGTTATGGTATCAGTAATGATGGTCAGTGTAGAGTTCTAGTTTCAAAAATCACTTGAAAATTTGTATAATTGTATGTATTTAAGCTAATTATTTGATTTCCTTCCTCTCGTCATACAGCTATTTTAATTGGAGATAAATTAAAATGTGGAAGTTTGATAATTAAAATCGATTTAAAAGTGAAACATGCTTCCAGCTTTAATACAGATGGTTGGTTTGTTGGGTTTAATGGTGCAAGGTCCAAAAGTGGACAAGCTATAATACAGTACTTTTTTTTAATTCTTTGCCTGTGACATCGTTGGCTTTAATATAAATGTTTGCCTTCACATCAAAGGAAATTGGTGTTTTGAAATTAGATGTAATATTTTACAGATACTCAAGGTTATGAATGTAGAAGTTTAAGATAAAGAATAAAAAAATGCTGTGACGTTTTTTAGCAGAATAGTTCAATAAAAATTAAAATAACTTACTTGGAGCAATAAATTCATAACAGTCATAAAAAGGATAGAAAATAAGGTGATGAAAATAAATATCAAATGGAAATAAATTATTCAAAGTTATTAAAATGAATATTTTGATGCCAGTATTTGTTACTATAAATCCCTTAAGCAATTTATGAAAAGCATATCTTGTGTTGTTATGAATACCATTTATTATCAAAAATTATTGTCTACCTAGATTAGTAATTAATGTTAATACCTAAAATGATTTCATGTAGACTTACATTCTTAAATTTTATTAAGTAGTATAACAAAACTAATTGTTTTAGAAATCTTACAATTTAAAACAAGAGCAGTAAAAGACTAATGTATTTATTTTCATCCATAACATTCGTATATCTAAAACTATTAACCATCATCAGTGTTGTGACATGAATCTGATTCACTTCATAATATGAATACAAATGACTTCAAATGTCATTTCATAGAAGTTTCACTTTTCTATAAGTATGTTAATAAATATGCAAGGTGACATGAAAATATCATAAAGATTTCATCATTTTCTTCACTTTTCTGGAACTATACTTAACAGATTTTATGAGACCTGAGGAAGAGATTTATAATTAGCTACAAAGAAATCATCTCAAATAATGTGATTTCACACAACCTCAATACTGCTTGATTACTGCAACAATTTTTACACCATATAGAATAAGGGAAAGCAATTCATGTAAATTTGTATTAATTTCAGACTAATATATTTAACTGAAGCTCAATCACTGAATACCACAAAATAAAAATGCAAAAAGTTAAAGCAGTGCATTGTCAGAGGACAACTTAAATCTAGTTTTGTAAATGCAATTCAAGAATTTCAGGTAAAAAAAATTGGAAACAGTATTAATGTTACTGAATGTGGATATATTATATGAAGCAAAAAGAATTATTACGGCAATTAAACTTACATTGGTGGAAGAATTTCTTACTGTCAACCACCTAATCATAAAATAAAGGTATATGTTTATTTCAACTATGGAAATTTTAAATACACAAAGTTTGTTTTGTTTGTAAATTGTTTTAATATATATCTTATTATCTAAACATTCTTTTCAGACAGATCCATTATTTATTAGTCAGTAATTTTAGAATCTTTTGAACTTTGACTAATTTTTCTAGATTAATATTTATAGACATTAAAAACTCTTACTAATTATTTTACCTCAATGTTACATAAGACTATAGTATCCTAGAGTTGGGTTACAATGATTAGGAAATATTCAAAAAAATATTTGTATAACTTTCCAAAATTTTGCACAGATCTTAATAGAAAATAAATTGCAGAATTATGATTTTGTGAGTGTCATCTGGGACACAGCATTTATTTTCTTCTGATCCGTATAACTATACTGTTAAAGAGTACACAAAACAAATGAAGTTAATTCCATGAGAGAGAGATAGAAATAAAAAAAAAACACCCAAGAAGCTGCACCTTTTCCTTCTCCTTCTAAACGGTTTTGATTGTTAACATCCAAAGCCCTTGTGATTGCCAAAACCAAATAACCCAAACATAAAATTTCCAGTAGATGTTTTAAAATAAAATTTACAAACAGAATTACTTCAAAATCATAAAAACATTTACCATGCCAAGTATAAGTATTCATATGTAAAAGAATACCTATCTGATATTATAGTAGTTCCTTCATAGTGATATGGTGTCTTCTTTCTCTAAACAAACTATAGTTAATTTGTTTTTCAGTCTAAAAATATTCTGTAGGTAAGTTAATTTAGACATTACGATGTCAGTAGTTGAAATGTGATGGGGAAAGCTCTATAAGACTCTAAGCTATAAAACTGCCTCAACTTTTTAAAATTCCAAGTTTAATAAAATAAGATGCTTCACAAAATGTTGAAAAAACCTAAAATATTAAATGACCCATAACGAAACCTTGTTCAATTTAAAAACAGCTGCAAAATTGTAAAATTATCTATGCTAGTGATGTTAAAAGATAAGATAATTAAAACCATTTTCTTACCTGCAGTTAAAATACCCTTAACGCTTTGAGTTATGCTGGGCCACCACGTAATATCTTTGATTGCTACAATGTAAATATGTAAGAAATTAAAACTAAATTAATATCCTTCAGATATGAGAAAGTAAATAAATATTAAGATTACAAGGAAATAAAAATGTAACTAAAATATGCTCAAATAAAAATGACAACTTACAAAGAATATTCATTTAAAGCTATCAGTAAATTACAATATACATAAAACAAGATGAAATTGAAAATACTTTTTGTTCGATGCAAGATTTGTTTTCCAGCAGGGAATTTTTTAAACTGCTAAAAATCAACTGTTGACACGTATATCAAATGTTATCCAACAACATCCATGATGGTTGTAAAAAATTATGGCAACATACACGGAAAACATGAACACAAGTCTGTCTATCTTCAGTATGATTGATGCTAACATAGGCTCCTTAAAACAATTATCCTGATTTTATTTACACCCTTGTACTTTTTTATTAGACCATTCTTTAAATAATACAAGTTTGAGTCCTAAAGTGTTTATATAATCAGTTCCAAATTTTTTGATAAAAAATTTTCAGGGAAGTTGCAATTCAAGTCAAATAAATATCTCCATAAATGATAAATAAGTTAATAGGGGAATTTTGTCCAACAAAAAGTTAGTTTTAAGAATTTAAATTATTTCGAATCTCCATAAGTTAGATAATAACACAAATTCAGAGAATACAAACAAGATTTAAGTTTAAAAAATTGGGTGAGAAAAAAGCAAAATGAAGGGTAAAAGGTAATTAAGAGTGGTAAAGAGGTAAGTAGGAGGTATTTTAATTAACGTCACACTGGAGCAACACAACAGGCTATTGGTGATGGGACGGGATCAATCCCAAAGGGAAAGATTCGAGGACAACAAGTAATTTTAAACCACGGTCAGATGACGAGGCAACACCTGTATGTGTGTGAGCTGGCACCCCACTCTCTTAACTTCCACACCACGCCAACGTGAGGACATTTGAGGCCACAACGGATTTAACGTGCACCAGCTCCCTTTGTACATGACAGTGTTTGGCTGGATTCAAACTCACAACCTTCCGGTTGCTAATCCGTTACTCTTCCAACCGGGCCACCGCAGCCCGTGGTAAAGAGAAAAGAGCAGGAAACCTTACTATGGTAATGGGAAGAAAAAATCATGAATTTGATTAATTCAAGTGACCCAATAATAATCAATTTCTCAAAAAATTTCCAAGTAAATATTAATTCTTGTAATAACAAACACCTAATATAAATAATGTCAAATATCCATAGCAAAAAAAAAGGCTATAAAATTAGTGACCGATACTTGTATGTACTCAATTTATTTTATTAGTTTACACGTAGTTGCCTTTTCCATTACTTAAAGCTTGATTTTTTTGTTTGGTTGAGCAATTTATACATTATTGGTTGATTTGCCTGAAACTTAGTGAAAACAAACCTTGAAAAATCTTGAAACTTATTTATTTGTTCATTTTTAACTTAAAAGTCATTTTCCCTTACTCCATAACAAAACTAATAAGAAATCACTACAATGGCTTGCCATTTTATGTAGAAAAGTCATGTTTTTATAAATTAAGTTACACTGGTGTACAAAATTAAAGGATAACTTACAAAATTAGACACAAATTGTAATGTAAGTTAATAGGCGTTCTGTAGTTTAATATAGGCTTAAAGACATTCAACTGTTTACATGCTACAGAATTACAATAAAAATTCATAAAGTGAAACATTTCATACAGTCAACACAGCATTTCATCTTAATCTGTTTAACCACTAACTAATGGTTAAACAGATTAAGATGTGATGCTAATGAAACAGGTTTTAGTGGATTCCTAAAAAGGCCACTCATCCTGGACACGTGGCTTGTTAACTAGCATAATGTAAATACTTTCATCCATTTTATACGTACTTTCCACCATAATTAAAATAAAAAATATTCAACAATGAACAAGATGGCTGGGTTTTATGGCACAAGGGCTATATTTGGCCAAGCTGCACCAAACCTCACATGAATGGACATACAGGCACAAGAAAAGCTTTACTAACACAAAAGATAAATACAACCAGGGAGCAATCGAACCTGTGCCGCCTGCTAGTTGCTAGTGCAGGGGCAAACACACTGAGCTACTGCAACCCTCGATAAAACTAGAAATACTTCCAATAATTTACCATAGTTCAAATCAGCCAACCCTGCTGTTCAATAAGACTATAAATTAATGCAGGATTGAACGAATTAACAAATTCTTGGGATACAGTTAAACAGATAGTATATTTTGACTTGATATTGATCATTTGCACCAATGCTTATTTCTCTTATAAAGTATTTAGATTAAATTAATTCAACTGTAGTATCCAAATTATAAAATGTTTAGCATTTAAAAATTTATTGTTCAGAAAATACAAAATAAAATTCTTCCACTCTAGTTTTTACAGTATCAATTAACTGACGGAAATTATATTAACAGACCTTTTGTTACCATGTCACTGCATTCTGGGTCATGAGCAAGAGATTGAAGTACATCTTCCATATCTCTATACCTTCCATCTCTGTTCCAAGTAACTAATAAATTATGCTGAACTGTTTTAGGTAAAAGTGTGAGATGATGTAATGTCGATGCAGAACTGCCATCTTGCTGTAAGAAATTTTGATTATAAAGTATTGTAATATGGAACAAACATATTTTAATCTTTCACTGCAGTAATTTTGATGAGACAATTGTACTTTAAAGTACAAAGGAGGCATTTAATTTATTTTACTTTAAAAGAAAAACAATATAGGGGTGAATCCATTCAAATACATCCAATAAAAAATCTCAACATCTTCCGATTTTTTTAAAAACATTCAGTCCATGATGGACAATGGAATATGTTGGAACAATGCCAGACTAATTTTTTAATGCCAGAAAGTTTAAGAAAGTAATTTTCCCACTGGAAATTGAAAGGAAATCCTGATAAGACCCATTTTGTCCTTGTACAGGGAATCTGACATGAGCTTAGGGATTTTTCGTATTTAAAGAGATTTTGACTGGCATTTCATAATTTTCTGATCGAGCTGGGTTTCCCGATTAGTGTCATTACACAATATAATTTATTTGAGCATAACTATTCGAAAACTACATAAAGTTCTCACACTCTGATAGCAGAT
The DNA here is from genome assembly GCA_933210815.1 of Meta bourneti. Classification (NCBI taxonomy): domain Eukaryota; kingdom Metazoa; phylum Arthropoda; class Arachnida; order Araneae; family Tetragnathidae; genus Meta; species Meta bourneti. The sequence continues at coordinate 85,381,941 of OW119934.1, forward strand.
TTATGTAAAAACTTAGAAAAAAGCAGATTAAAAAATGGCTTTTTTGAGAGAAATGAAATCAAAATAGATAAAATTGAAAAATCCGTATTTTCGATGCTATTTAAGTCTTACCAAGGAAATTAGCATCAATATTTGCTCTAAAGTTTAACAATTTTTCTGAAAAACAAATTGAATTATCATAAAAACTTAAGGAGATATGGGATTTTTAAGTAAGCAATGTACACTAAGAAAAATAAATTGTAAATTGAAATGCCATTTTCAAACATGTATCCCTAAAACGACATTTTTTAGAGATTATAAAAATACTAGCAGTAACCACACAGCGTTCTTGTTATATCCTCACTGATTCTGAAAACATTAAACAAAAAAAACAATAATTTTAAGAATGAGTCCCACCACCCTACATGACACGGCCATGTCGCCTCATTCCTTCCACCTTACTGATTCTTGCTTAGAGAGTTTCATGATACACTATGTTCAATGTTCTTCCATTTGGAGCTAGGATGTAAAGATTCTCGGCTTTTCCAACTCCTGAACAACCCACATACAGTTGGCCGTGGGAGAAACAGTTTAATGAGATCGAGTCCTACAACTTTCAGCGATTGTCCTTGTGCCTTGTTGATGCTCATTGTGAAACTTAAACAAACAGGGAACTGAAGTCGTTTAAATTGGAATAGGAGATCCGAAGGGATGATTGGGATCCCAGGAATGAATACGTCTTCGCATGTGGCATGTCCAGTCATGATGATGGCTTCAATAATATTCGGCATAAGTTTCTTGACAGTCTTGTTCCATTGCACAGTGAAGGTGGTTGCAGATTTCTGAGAAGCATAATCAGTGCCCCAATCGTCAGCTCTAATATGTGCGAGGGTACTCCAGATGGCTCCAATGTGTTTAAAAACTGTTGTGTAGTTTACAGCCTCATCTGTGTCACATGTAGTGTCGATAGATTTGTAAATTTGAACACTATCCGGCAATTCTTGTAAAAGTTGCTTATTGACAACATTGATATCTTCATTTCTTGGGGAAGAATTGCTCTTTTGCACAGCCATGCGTGATAAGTAAAGTGCTGCGCCACATTTGGAAACACCGCCTCTTTCAGCTCTCGTTGAGTTTTCACAATCCTTCCAATGCTTTGCATTGCTATACATCCATCTTGATTATCCAAAGTAATGGCACCATTTCCTAGTTGATGTAGGTTATCTGCAAATTGCTGAGCAGAGGGATTACTGTTGACATGAACTCGCATGTTTGTTGATAGTCCAAATGTATGAATGCCATTCCAAATGTAAGATGATTTTAAGAAGGCCTGCATTTCATCCGCCCTGGTTCTACAGGGAATAACCGGAAGTGTCTGTCGAAAGTCACCAGCCAACACCATAGTGATGCCTCCTATCCTGTCATTGTTACATCTGATGTCTTTCAATGTGACATCAATTGCTTCGAATGCGGCTTTGTGGGACATAGTACATTCATCCCAGACAATGAGTTTGCAATCCTGTAGAACCTTTGCCTTTCCTGAATTTCTTGAACTGTTATATGTAGGAGTTTCCGAGTTTGCCAGATTTAAGGGTAACTTGAAAGCCGAGTGTGAACTGTCCTCCCTCCTGTCAATAGAGTTGTGGCAATGCCTGATGAAGCAACAGCCAGGGCAACCCAGTTTCTCTGTCACACTTTAGCCAAAAGAAGATTGACGAGAAAAGTCTTCCCTGTACCGCCAGGAGCATCCAAAAAGAATATGCCACCGCGCCTATCAAAAATTGCTTTTGTAATATTGTCAAATGCTTCCTTTTGATCTTGGACCATTTTAGGATCATTCTCCTCTATGTATGCTGTGAGTACAATTGCCATTATAGTTTCTTTCCATAAGTTCCTCACTTGGTAGGACTGAATCGAAGTTTCGATTGGGTTACAGTAGTCCAAAGCTTTTTAGGTCCGATCCACCCAACAATATAATCTTATCCTCAATGTAGAGTAGAGCTATGTTGAAGATGTCATCACTGAAGTCCAGATCCATATTCTGCTGCTATACACGTGCTTGGGGCAGTATGTCTTCAGACCAGGTTCTCCTTGTAGTTCATCTATAATTGATCGGGAGAAGACATTGAGCATGTTTGTAGCATAACAGCAAACAGATTACATAAAATCTTTGGCGATCGAGATGCAGCTGCTTCTTTCAATGCTTTGTTCCAGTGTTCATCGTTCTCCAGAAGTCCTCTAAGCTGGCAAGCCTCTTTGTAAGTTCCACAGACCCTTCCTTCAAATGTTCTCAAATCTATAAACGACATCGGGCCTCGTATTCATGCAGCAAGAGTCGCAGGTGAAAGCATTCGGAGTTGGTTGGATGGACGGTGTACACACAGCCTAGTGCATCGCTAGAACTTATTCCTGCTTGTTCTGGTACAACTTGTCCTTGTTTTCGAAGGTTCCATGTCTTATTTCAATTGTCCCAAGTGTGGTCGAAGGTGAAAGCATTTGGAGTTGGTTGGATGGACGGTGTACACACAGCCTAGTGCATCGCTAGACCTTATTCCTGCTTGTTCTGGTACAACTTGTCCTTGTTTTCGAAGGTTCCATGTCTTATTTCAATTGTCCCAAGTGTAGTACTTTGGTACTTGGTTGTACAATAGGGTACGTGCAAACTCATCTTGGGTGCAAAGTCTGACGAAAGACGTCAGTGTTGTTTCCTGAGGTGCTTGGACACGTTGAGCAGCATTTTATGTCATGAAGTAGACTCTCTGGCCATTCTCAAGGCGGACACTTAGATGAATAACTGTGGGGTGACGCTCGTGAATTGGGAAGTTGAGTATTCTCTATACTGCTTCGTTGCTGTTGATATATCTTCCCATTTGATACTGACGAATTTCAATAAGGTAATTCTCTCCACTGGTCAATTCAAACACAGCCATGTCAGACCCTTTGTTTACATACTTACAGACATACTTTATAGACTTTACAGAATTGCAATACTCTACGTTGATATGCACATTGAAAATTTTGTTAATATAGAGGGCAATACGGAACAATTCACGTATTGACCACACTTCTGATCCTCGAAAATTGATGTTTGCAGTAAATCCCCCGTCTTATGCTGATCTACGACGATAAAGTGGATATCCGAATTGTCCTCTTTGCGTCTCTCAAAACATGGCGTGGAAATCGCTTTGTGCAAATTCCATCCTTCATGCATGGAGAGTGGATTTATGCATCTGCAGGGGCATTTGCTTCGTTACAATGCAAAAACGTTCTGGATCTTGTGGATTAGGGATTTCAATACTGATAAAGTCATCCACTCTTTGAACGTGTAATGAGTCTTTGAGCCAAATTAGAATGTGGGCATGAGGAAGTCCTCGCTTCAGCCACTCTGTCGTGTACATATGACACTTAACTTCTCCAAAATTCTTTGCCTTTGTGATGAAACTCATCAGTGTTTTTTGCTTCTGATGAGACTCTTGCCAACAAATCATGACGGTTTTTGCCCAACAAATAGTTCTTGCTGTATCTCTGTCCAGTTTGGATTGCATATAAAGGTGATGAAGAGGTCCAGTCTACCATAGTTTCTCACGTAGGTCATCGCATCTTGAGTACACTCATGCATGTACCTGGGACCCCAGTAAAGCTGGAAGGCAAGATGATCAACTGGCCAATGTGTGCAACATTTCCATCGTTCATGACCGCATCCCTCAAATGTGCATACTGTTCCACTCTCAGAGTCCTCTGATTTAATCCAACGATAAATTAATGGAACAGGTCTTTGCTTCTCAGTAAAATGTTGAAATTTGAAAAGCGTATCATCATCCTGTGAGCGTAGAACTGCATAGCAGAAATCTTCATAGCGGCATTCCTGTAGTTGGGTTTGTTTGTCGCAGTTCAAAATTATATCCATCCTCCCCCTGCCAAAACATGAGTGGATACTGTAGTGCATCGTAGGACCTGTGCGTATCGGGAATTCTCTTGATGGTACCACTTCTTTCTCCTAAAACTATGTCTCTTGTTCCATGTTGATCTCCCACCATGATTAAAGCCACTTCTGTTGTTGGTGCATTGAACCGCCTCTCATGTTCACCATGTGGGGTTTTGTCCGCTAAGAGTACCACTTTGAATTCAGGGCTGATCTTATCCATGGACAATTTGAAGCTGTGGATGTAAGAGTTATGATGATCCAGCATATATTGTAACTGAAGTACTGTCTTGTCCCATCTGCGGAACGTGCTTGTTGTGTACCATCTCCAACAAAATATATTTGCAGAAATTTAGGCTCTTCGTTTGGTAGAGGGTGTAGACTCCCGATGTGGTGATAAACTTGACCCTGAACCTTAAATGTCGGCATATATCGGGACTCTAATTTCTTTTGTCGTGCCGAAAGAGGTCATCTGGAAACAGGAATTGTACCTTCTAATATTTGCCAGGAAATGTTTAGCTTCTGCTGAATCTCCAATCAGTAAAGTACGTAGGGGCTCGGCTGGATCCATTAACCGTGGCAGTTGAACCTTTCCTCCATTGCAGCACTACCTGGAACTTCACCTTTCCACTTTGCTTCAGACATTGATCCAATGACGCACAAAGAATCAGATACATAATCTGCTGATGGGTCGTAATTAAAATCTGCATTTTCTAAATTTCTACAGATGTGCATTCGAGCAGCACTTCTTCCTGTTCTAACTTGCTGTAGTCTTGTTTCTCTTTCTGGGGTGGATTCAGCTTCTCTTTTTTGTTCTCTTTCTCTGTTCTCTCGGTGTCTTGGGGTGGATTCAGCTTCTCTTTGATTTCTTTCTGTTATTGTGCTGTTTTGTTTGAAGACGTTTCTTTTTTCTGGGAGGCTGGGGCATCTTTAAATTTAAAGCTAAACCAAATCTTCAAATATAACAGTATAAATGTAGTTAACAATAAACCAAAATTATGTAGTTATTTACCTGAAATAAAAATGAGATTAAAATTACAGAAATTATACAAATTCAAAAGTAAGTTATGAAATAGCCACTACTGAAATAAATATCTATTAAATCTTTAAATATAACGCTATACTTTTAAAAAGTCTTGTTATGCCACTTCACTGATTCCAACAAACAACCTAAATGAATCACAATATCAATGAAATCAACACCAAATTAAACAGTAATAAACACTGTTACTTCATTTCATGTAATTTATTAACACAAACATAATACTATTTGCGAAAAATACCCAAACAAAAGTTAAATCTAATTAGGGTTAATAGTTTGTACTCCACCACTTTTGATAGTCCATCTCTTTGCCTGAAATAAAATGAGATTAAACAAATTCAAAATTAAATTATGAAATAACCACTACTGAAGTAAAAATCGAGTTAGTTATGAAATAACCACTAATGAAATAAAAATCGTGATTCCAGAGAACTTTTAATACGCTCAATGGCGAAAGTTTTCTAAACAGTCTTGGCTTATTGCCAAGAGCAGAAGTTGTGGGATCCCTTTCACACTACTGTCATTCTTAGGAAACCAAATAATACAAAAATATGCCAAGAAATTAATTATAAAATTTTCTAAATTGAATTTTAAAATTCGGGCTTCGAGGGATATTCAGTCACCTTTAGGACTACCTGTGTGCCGAATTTCATGGCTGTAAGTGCTATAGATTCGTCTGGACGGACACAGACAAACACTATAGACACACACAAACACTTCCTTTTATAAAGTAGAGATATTGATTCAAGGTGGCCCAAAATGTACCTGTGTGCAAAACATCATTTGATTCGAAGATGGTGTGGTGCAGCCTTGCCTGGATTTGAATAGATTCACCCATAGTTCGAGACAACTATTAAACCATTACTTGTAACATGCTAAGATATAGCTGAAACACGTGTCAACTTACAATGGATGATGAAATTGTAAAAACACAAGCACAAGCTTTTTTACAATATTTGGAATTGATGTAGACAAATTATCCACAACATTCAAGATTGTCTATAGATATAGTTTATCAACTAAATATAACTGATATTAATCTAAGTAAGATTTTTCAAATTGTTATGAAGGAATTTTCTCAAAAGGTATGAGTAAAAGCATTTTCTTTTCATTTACTGTGAAGTCAATAGCTAAACCTGAAAGTTCTTTGGGAGTAATGTTACTTTAGTTAGCGGGCTGTAGAAAATGTATATACTGGGTATTCAGGAAGCAAGTTGGTCATGTCAAAGTGCAGGCCGAATTCTATAATACTGTCAATACAATAATGGTGGTTGATGATCAAATGAGCAACTGTACACACTCATGAACAATTTTAGCCTCTAAAGTTAGCACACTAGAGGATTAAATAGTTTTAACACACTAGAGGATCAATCAGCACATCAGAAAGGTGACAATGGCAGTTAATGGACAACCATGGAATTGAGAATTTCAGTCTATTTTATACTGAGGGTTTCTAAACAAGAAATAAGCTGTTATCTTCTGGAAACAAGACTATGGGCAGGTATGCTGTTAATAGATAATATTGACTCTATATTACCGTTAAAGATATTTGGAATGAAGTGGAATTGAAGGAGAAAATGGCAGTATGTGGTTTCAGAGATCAAGGCCAACTGATATTCAGGGTACAGAGTATCCTGAATAGCGATAGTTATGTAAGAAACAATGTACAAATTATTTTTACATAAGAAACAACACATGAAGGTTGCTATTCACGATTTTTCAAATTATTTTCATAACTAATATTGCATACCAAAATTAACTTTAAAAAAAGAAGCATTACATAGATTTAAGCCTTGATAGACTTGTGTCTTGCTGGAGGGGAAAGAAGGGGCAGAACTAAATGAAAATAACTCCGTACATTTCAAATTATTTAATTTGATTGGAAATAAAACTATGTACAGGTATTTACAGAAATTAAGTTCAGATAGTTCGAAAAAGCAACATCCTTCTTCCTCTCATGTTCAAGAGTGTTCGTTTTCTTTTGAAAAGTATATCAGTTCCAACTGAAGGTCAAGGAGGGATCATCTGATTGACGTTGCTAAGTGCTGAGTTCGTGTTGCTGGGGCTCCTCATCCTCAACAGATTTTGTTTGGATGTTCATTAATAGCAACATAATTAAATTTTCAGCATGCAGTGTATATGGTGCCACAAAATCATTTGAAGGATTTTAAAAATAACAAGTATTTTTGTTTTAACTTATTCATCAATTCAAGCCTGCATAAAAACAGATGAGGCCTGCCTTAGCAACCCTTGAGGATAAAAACCTTGTATAAAAATCTAGGGAAAATCTTTTTGATAATTGGTCCGATTTTAAGAATACATGTAGATCCAAATGAAAATTCAAGAAATAAACTATTGAAAGGAAATAAAATGTTCAACAAATAAATAAGAATTCAAATTTGTAAATGAAAATCGTTGCATGAGAATTCATTTTTCACAAAATCATTATAAATATGAAATGCACGGCTAGGTTTAATTTGCTTTGTCACTATGATTCTTTTTGTTATGAGGGATCTAATTCATCAATCTAATCCAATTAGACACCAGATCTATGGCTTATAGTGATATGCATTGAATTGTGGAAAATACTCAATATAGAAAAATTACTGAAAATATTAGATATATTTTGATGCCAAAAATTGTGTTAAAATATTTTCACATAGGTACTTGAAAATGTTAGCAACATTATAATTTCAAAGAAATATATTAGTGTATTGCTATTAATTTCAGCTGACAAGAATCTTATGTGCAAATCAAACTAAATCATGTGGCTAAATTTAGCATAAAAATTTAACATTTGAAATTAATAAATATAAAACTAATTTGTGCAATGATACATAAAATTACAGATATTGGTAAGCATTTCCATAATTTTGTAACTCAATGGAATATAAAATTGCAAAATTTTAAAAGTAAAACTAACATAATTTCTGTCTGAGATGTATCACCACTAATTGTAGAACATATATAGCAACTGTATAGCATGGAATGTCTTGCATTCCTCAATTTGTTTTGATAGTTAAGGACAGTAAATAAGTCAGAGGATAGATGACCAATGGCCAATTTCGACAATTTCCCAAAAAGGTAAACTCTGAATGATATAACAATGAAAGTGTGAGAAACAAATATAGTTTAGTTTGGATAAACAATCAATTTTTCTAAAGAATATTTAAACTGATTTAGTCAGAAAAATATTTTTAGCACAATTATGGATTTAACAAAACAAATTTAAGAACAGTAAGAAAATAATAGTACCTCAATGGTGCTTTGGCTAGGATTCCAGTGTAGAAGCGGCATTAAAGTAATATGATCTGAATATAAATCTCGAAAATATGAAACTTGATTCTTCACAATATTTTCAACTTTTTTCTTATCTTCGCCAAAATACATTCTGAAATCCCCTAAATTTAAATATTATCTTTAATAAGTTTTAACTAGTGTATTTTTACAATGAAAAAAATTTAACTCAAGTTGAATCAATAAATAGAACTATAACAAAACAAATATGCATTTTTTAAAAATTTTAATGGAAACATGAATCATATTTTGCAGTAGTGCATAATATATACAGCTTGGCAGCCTCACATTCACAAAATGACTGTTTACTCCACTGTTCAACTTTATATAATGAACAGATAATACACTATTATATCATCAAAAAGTGTACATCATTATCTCAAGTTTCATTAAAATCTGGAGGGATGCCATAACTGCCGTCTTTTATAATTAATCGGAAGAAAATTGTAATAAAATTGGGTGCTATGTGCTATTTTTTAAACATCACAGTACTTAAATGACAAATCGTAATTTAAACCAAATTTCAAAACTCCTATGAAAGTCCCCCAATGGATATCACAATAGCAGTAGCATCTTGGTGTGGATTAATTAAGTGCTGAGAACTTTAAAATTGTAAGGTTCCAATGATAATATGAGTACCTAATTTCTAGTGGTGTTATCAGTATTTTTTCAATTAGTCCAACAAATTCTCAATGTTGTTATGATCAGGTAATTGAATCTTTTTTACTATGGTTAGCTAACTTGAATGCTTTTGTCACTGGTTGATATGATAGATATTTTCATATCAACAAGTGGTTGATTTCTGGTTGATACTTACAGCAAATCATCATCAGATAATTGTTGAATAAACAGAAAGTGTCAATGAAGTGACTGATTCTAATACTGAAGTTGAAGATTAACCAAGAGTGGAAAATAGATCCCAAGTTTGATAGAAATGAAGCACACAACTTAGAGTAGATGAATAATAATGAAAAATATTGAATGATTAGGAAATCTGTGAACCACAACAGGCATTAAACTTTCATAAAGGAGTAAACAGAAGAAACTTATCATACATTGCAAGATGATGAAGAAGTCTTTTATCTGATTCAACACTGCATTACTATCTCTTAACATGTGCTAACTATAAAGATTTTTTTGAGTCATGCAATTTGTTGAGTAACCTCACTTTGAAACTCTTCATCCACCTGAATTTAGAAGATTCTAAGCTTTGAAGATGCAACTTTTTAATGCTGGTTGGTACATATATCTAGTATACTATACAGGTACCATTATAATTATATTAAAAAATATAAGTATAATTGTAATATAAGATATAATTAGGAACAAGACAACTAGCAATATTCTTTGGTGCCATTCTCAGAAAATATATTATCAGATAATACTAATCAAGAACAGCAAAAAAGCCAATTCAATGTTGAAATACTTAACCGGTGAAAAACAGTTGAAAATTGTGGTCAGCGGACAACCACCCAAATTCGAAGTCAATCTACAGCTGCTTCTTTTCAGAAAGGAGAGGATTTTTATGACTTCCCTAAAATTGCAATATATATAGCGTTGGGAGGTGAAATTGGGGTTGGGGTGCATTTTGGTAAAAAAATCATTTGAAAACTTTGGTCTGAAGACCTTTCTATTGGTAAAATCGGGTCAAAATGTCGAAAATTCTGTTCATAAGGTTCTGCCTACCATTCCCTATACCCAAATCGAGCTAAATTTAGGTCCGGGGGTGGAATTGGACCATCTGGTGAAGTTTGGTGAAAATCAGTTGAAAATTGTGGTATGGGGCTAACCGTCCAAATTTGAAACCTCAATCTAAAACTGCATCTTTTTCTGAAAGGAGAGAATTTTTGTGACTTCAAAAATTGTGCTATAAATAGCCTTGGGATAGGGGATGCATTTTTGGTAAAAATTGGTTGAAAAAAACTTCGGTATGGGGCCTTTCCTTAGGTGAAACAAGGGGTCAAAATGTCGAAAAATGCTGTTTTTAATATTTGGTCCACTGGGCTGATTCACTTTTTTAAAATAAGATTCATTCATAAATTTAAAAAACAGATGATGCTTAGAAAACAGCTTCTTTAATGTGCTTTTACCAGCACATTAATTATTTACCAGCATATGACAATTCTGCAATTTTAAGATACAATTGCTCCTCTGAAAATACTTCAGGTAGACACAAAAGTGAAGCATGTAATGCACTTTGCAAATTGGTGTGCAAGGCTCTCTTCAAATCCACATTTTCTACTTTGTTTAGTAGTTTTACCTGGAATTGAAAAAAAAATTCCTTTTAGGAAGACAGTTAAACTGCTGTAGAAAATTAAGGATTATTAAACTAAATTCAAAATATATCTAATGAGGAGTAAACATGCTGATTACTGTAAGAATATGCTAAATAATTCTCAAACGTCCACTGATAGAAATTCATGAGTCTCTTAAGGATTTGTCCAAATCTTAGAATCAATACATCTATGAACCTAATATTTTATATGTTGCATCAAAAATGAAGTTTCTATTTCAGGATTATAAAAAGCAGTAGTACATTTTTAGGTTGAAAGCAACAAAAATGTAAAAATTTCCTTAGATTGATACAACTTAACTGGGTGCTTTATCTTTAAATAATATGCATGATGCATCCAAATGCTCTAAGAATATATAGCCCAGACTATCACCTGGATGTGGTGATCTACACTATGCATTTTGCAAGGCATATTTGCATGAACACATCAGCTCATCAACCCACACAACAAATTCTTCTGACCATGATGTTTTCTTCCATTCATTTTTATGGTCAAATGTCCCTTATTAAGTATGGAATTGCTTGTATTGTCCCTTGTAATTGCTTATTGTGAAGAACCGTGGGCACAGGATAAACCAATAACAACATTCAGCATGTTGAAGCAGATAGAACAAGACAGCCTTTCATTAACAAAACATTAACATATGGTAGGTAGGTAGTTGAATTTCCATTGCACTGGAGCAACACTATGGGTACTTGGTGACGATTCGGGATCAATCCCAATAGGGAAGATCTGAGGAAAACACCTCGTATTTTGAACCAGTCAGAACACAAGGTCAACACCTGAACTTGCACACCACTCTTCAAACTTCCACGCCACGCTAACATGGCAACATTTGAGGCCAGTTCACCAGCCCCCCCCCCCGAACAAGACGCTCTTTGGTTGGATAGAGTCACCAACTCGTAACTATCAGGTGGCTAATTCGTGACTTTGCCAACTGGGCTACAGTGGGCCTCGAACTCTGGTATTAATGGTCAATGGTTGACCCAAGACTTATTGGCAAATCAAAGTGTAACTCCTTTTGCTACCTTTGATAGGCAATAACTACTGTATAACATTAACAGCTAACCAATATTACAGTTTTTGAGATACTAAAGATTTGCCATAGCAATTCAGCCTTTGCAACAAGTTATTTGTGCAGTAAAATCTATGTGTGCTTGGCATATCAGAAATTTCATTTGACACTTCACTTTTTGAAGGCAGAGCAGATAGTTTTACTTTTAGAGTTGATTTGAACAACATACATAGGGAATTCACAAGTTCAAGTTCCTAAAATTAAAGGAAATGAATCACAAACATTGTGCTGAAAACCAAAAAGTTCTGGAAAATCTGAAAGAAATCAAATGGTTCGATAAAGATTATTTTTAATTTTGTATAAAAATCCTTTGTAGAACCTTTCAAGAAAACACCACATAAAATCTATCAGTAGTTTGCAGAATGTTAGAGAAGATAAATAACAGCATCATGAAAGTGTAAGAACATAACAAAACATACAATACATAGAATAAAAAGCATATTTTTAATACTGGATGTATTAGTGTTAGGCTGACCATACACACCATTTTCAACAGGACAGTACTGGGTTGTTTTCTCATATTTCCTGGCCATCCAGTTGCTTTAAAGAAAACATCAATTTTGTCCCATTTTTAATAAAAATCACAGAAATACTTTAATATTAGTCCATCTATATATAATAACCTATCATGGATACCATATATCAATATCCCCATGGATACAAGTAATTTGTACGAACATGAAGTCACATTATTTGATACTATGTATCAATATCTGCAGTGGTTTATTTAGATAAATAAAAAATACATGTTGGCAACACGAACATATTTGGTCAAGCTTATTTTTCTAAGAGTAAGCAAAAGAAACCAATGGTAAACATTTGAAAATCCAGCTATAAATTACTAGATGAACTGTCAGTGCTTTTCAACAGATTTATAATATTAATTTACAATATACTTTTACCAATATTTTAATGTAAAGCTATCAAAATTATAAAAAAAGAGGAAATGGTATGTAATTTAAAATAAAACTTACTGGTTTGTGTAATCTTCCACTCGTGTATAGTGTCTGCCAATCTAATAAATCCTCAATCAAATGACTAGTACTAATTACACCATATTTTATAAGCTGAAAATAAAATATCGCCATTAATCCTACAGATATATACATAAAATATCTTTGGATAGAAAACACAAGAACATCCACTTCATTACAAAATGCAATTTTGAAAAGTAATTTACACTGAAAATTTTTAATATTTCTAGCAAGTAACAAAATCAACTATCATACAGATAAAACAATAAAAACAATATAGCATACACAAATCTATTGAATGTCTACCTTATTTTCAATTTCAACTAGAGTATTAAAATACATTTTTGCTCCAGTGTGTTCCTGTAAGTTTCTGATCAATTCAGCCCCACCATATCTAATCAAAGAATAATGCTTGTGATTTGCAACTAGGTTAGCTTGATGCCAGGCTAAAGGATCATCAACACAGAAAATGAAATCAATCATGCCTCCCTGCAATAAAAATTTCTTTATAAGGAATTATTTCATATAAACTGGAATTCATTTGATCATAATTATTTTTAAAATTTTAAATTATGAAAATTGAATGAAAAGTAATGTCAAGTTTTTCATTTGCTGCAAAATTAAAACTAAAACCAGCCTTTGACCTTTAGTGTTCAAAGATTTGTTTCTCTCGACATTTTTCATTCCACAACAGTAAATATTTTATAAAACTGTCACTAAAATATACCATAAATATTCAACCAGGATTCACAAGCAGTGAAATGAGCCAGACTTGTACTGTCAAGGATATAATGACAAAGGCGTAAGTACTTTTGATATTGCAAAAGTAAATTACACCAATTTCAGTACTAAAATGGCTACAGCAGTTGTTGCCAGGATTTCATTTAGCAAGGGGCTCAAAGTTAGAAACAGAATTTTAATAACAAATGAATTGCATGTCTAAGGTACCTCTGAGGACCTAATTGAAATTTTCAAGTTTCACTTAAAAGTTAAAAAAAACCTTGGCTCAAATTCAGCTAGGATAACAGACATTCAGTTAATCAGAGTCGGATAATCAAGGTTCTGTTCTATTAAGTAATGAATAGAATATAAAAAGTGACACATCAAGTGATACAAGAACTGAAGTCATTTTTAAATGGTTGTGCTTGCCGATATATTTATAACATTAAAAAACATTAAGTAAACATTCAAATCTTGCTTCTTATTAATAATCTTCATGCTGTCACAACTCCTAGTAAATTATTTTTTATTAATTATTAATAACTAATATACAACTAATAACTTATTTTATTTTAATATCACAAAAGGTTCTATATATAGGGGACCACTTATAGGGGTTTTACACCACCACATTTAGTATATAAGAGGGTTTTATCTCAGCATGTTACTACTGTTCTCATTTAAACAAGAAAGAAAAACATTAATAAAAATTTGACTTGGACTGTGAGTACGAAGTAAAACTACAGCTAACTAAAGTGCATATCTGGTTAGTTGTAATACATTTATACTCTTCATGCACACAAAAATTTGCTTATTCAAACAGTGCATACATTCAAGAAAAAGATAAAAATACATATACGGCGGAGTGCAGTTAATATTTTATTTATAAAAGATATACAGTAAGAAACCAACACTTCTTGGGAGCTTAGGCCCCAGAGAGATGTAACTAGAGGGGAGCAGATGGGGCATCTGCCCCGGGAGCCGAATTGGGAGGCGCTAAATTGGCCGAGTATTTTCTTAATATAGATATTTACGTATGATAAAAAATGAAGAGGAAAAACTTATTAGTAGACTACAAAAACCAAAAACTATAAAAGGAGCAAAATTTCGAATGTGTGAAGAAATAGCAGGAAAGCTTAACCTAGATCCTCTTTTTAAAGAAGTACAGAGGAGGAAGCGGAGGTTTGATGAGAAGGGCGAAGTTGAAAGCTATGAATTCTCAGAAGAAAAAAAAGTTCAGATTATTGATTATACAAATAGATCGGATTCTGAATGAACTGAGGCAAAGGTTTCAAGTCATTCGAAACATGAATAGTTTATTTGGTTCCCTCAATGGAGCTCGGTTTGAAACAATGAATGGAGAAGAATTGAAGAACCAGGCACTTGAGTTAGCTACTACATATAAAGAAGACTTAGACAAGGACTAGCTGGTGATAGAAGTGGAGAGTTTTAAGTATTATGCCTTGAATTTAAGCCCTAATATGAAACTTCAAGACGCCATCCACCAACATAACGCCAGCATTGAGAATTTTCCTCACAATACCAGTCTCAGTCGCCTCAAATGAAAGGAGGTTTAGCAAACTAAAGATCATAACAAATTACCTCAGAAACTTAACAGGACAACGACTAACCAACCTAAGCATCATATCAATAGAGCAAAAGTTAGCTTCAAAGCTATCGTTTGAGGACATTGTAAAAATGTTTGTAGCCGAAAAAGCCCGTAAAGTTAAGTTTTTTTTAGTTCAAGCTTTATGTGTTTAAATTAATTTTTTCACATTTTGTCAATAGATTAAGAGATTGTGAAAAATGTCTAAGTATAATAGTCAAGATAATAACTTCAGTAAAATCTGTTATTATTAATTCTTGTTCCACAGTTTTCCAAAATCCTTGAATGGTTTTCGGTCGACATTTCGATAAACAAAAGAGGTGCTTTTGGACTTGTCTCACCCTTTCTCACAAAAGGGTGAGACATCTGGAGATTTAGCAGGAATATCAGTAAAGGATATTTATTGACTTGATACCAGTTTCTTCCATTTTTTCTACGAATTTAATAGTGGATTTAGATGTGTGGCTGCTTGCTTTATCCTGATGCAATTCTACTGATTGTTGGCACTTTGGGTAAAGATATAGTATTTCTTTTTTTGAATATTGGGGATAAAATAGAGTCTTGATAATATGTGGGAGTTGATTTTTTACATTCCCCCTCCTTTTTACTTTTGATTTTCCATATGCAAAAACTGTCATCAATCATAAAATTCTCACGTTAAAGTTACAAAGTTGAACCACGTTTTAAGATTTTTCTCCTCTTTTATGATAATAAATTGTTCTTTTTTATTGCAATTTTTTAAATATTATTTATTTAAAAAATTATTATATAAATTATTTTATTTAACAGTTGAAACTGAACTTTTAATGCAATGGTCTTTTGACTTGGCGGATTGTCTTTTAAAATTAAAGATCTTACCTTACAAATATTCTCAGAAATTCTTTTCTTTTATTGATACGTATTTAGAAGTATTTTTCCACTTTTATGCGTTTATTCCTTTCTCATTAATAATATTACTTATAGTACCTTTAGATATAGAAAAACATGACTTTTACAGCGTTTTTGAATAATTGAATAAGCATAATTCTCTTCGGAAAGAGCAGAAACATAGCCTTCCATCCATTGCTTATTTAAAAGCGCCATTTTGAAAGTAAACAAAACTCTGAGTTAGCAGACAATAAGTTATACTTTAACTATTTAACTGCTGCGAAAATAAAATTATTTCGTAGCATACAATTTCTTTTACAACTCATCAAAATCATTCAAAAAATGTCCGAACAGCCTCTGTATTTATCATAATTAAATATCCTATTCTAAAGCAACAGTCTGTTGATTTTGATGCAGCCCACACATATCCCGATATCATTTGACTCAATCCTTTTCATTTAATTTGCAGCGATTATAAGTATGAAAGAATATACCAAACATGCTACTCTTAGATTATTTGTCAATGAAATATCTTAGAATTAATTAGGTATTTTATCTTGTACTAAAAATGAAATTGCTGCAAATTAATCTATTTACCTTTAAAATTAAGAATTTACTACCTAAGTATAATATAAAAATTTGGACTAGTGGAATTAATGTGTGGTGGCGATATCAGGTGTTGTCGGGGAGGGTTTTCGTTTGGTTGGTTGGTTGCGCCAAGGCGAGTTCTTGCCCCGGGTGGAAACTAGTCTAGTTACGTCTCTGAGAGCCCCTACCTAGTTAAAAGAGTCAAGATACCTAAGGTGAAAGAGCAACCAATATCGACAAGAATACTAATAAGATCTAACGACATCAGGAGGATTGAGGTAACAAATGTAAACAAGTTAAAGGTTAATTGTAAATTAACATTTAAAACCTGTATAGTAAAAAATTGAATGCAAGATAAAAAAATGTTAGATATTATCACACTCAAAAATTTTTCCTACATCAAAATTATACAGTAAAGCTTCAATAAGGCATCACTCAATGGATAAAAAAATTTGGATGCCATATGCGAAGTGACGACTAAAGAGAAACCACAGAATATGAGTATTAATTAAGAAAAAATGTTAGTTATTATCTCTCACACTCCCCAAAAAGATTTTTCTTACATCAAAAATATACTACAGTAAAGCCTCGATAAGTCTTCACTCAAGGAATCAAGACATTTTGATGATTTAAGTGGAATGATGACTAAAGAGGAGAAACCGTAGAATACTCAATATGCATAATTAATGTTCATGTAAATTTTTAATTTATCACAGTATTCATATACATTTGCCTTGTAAATTCAGTACCTTTACCTGATGTAAGGTAACTTCTAATTGCTTCTAAGGCTTCAAGATCTTGTATTTAATTAAGTGGTGAAAGAATTTCTTCATTTTCACTTTCATCGCTAACACTTTCATGTTTTCGTGATCGCTTGAAAACAACTGCAATGTTGTTATTTACATATATATGTCTGAAAAAATGTATTCAGTTTCCTTTATGGTATCAAATAAATTCAATAAAAAATCAGGGTCAGATTCCTTGTTTCCAATTCATTTCATTTGACAATAGACACATTGCATGTTTTAAGAACTTTCCATAGTCACGAATTATCATGTGTGGCATTTGAATTCAGGATGAATAAACAGGTTTAACCACATTGTCATCTATGAGAGCTGGATGGGACTGAAGAAAATTGATGTTTTATCCAGTGACAATTTATCAAGGTTTTACAGTATTATGCAAAACAGAAATATGTATACTACAAAAAGCATGCAGGAGTAACATAGATAAATATAATTTACCTTAACTGATGTACTACTTTGAGGGAAGACAGATGAACCATACGCAAAAGCCAGTGAGATCTGCTGAGGAAATCTAGATATGATGTTTTCGAAAATTTTCAAAGCAGCTAACATTGTTCTCTAATAAAATTAAGAGAATTTTACATGCTGATATCACACATAAAATAAAAGGTAGTAAGAAAACCACATACAAAACTAGAATCTTTGAAATCCACTAAGGCAGTGACGTACTGGTTCAGATGATCTGTATGAGGATATGTAGGCATCTATCAGCCTCAGGAGGGGAGAATTCGAATTGCTAAAAGTAAAATGTATAATTTTAAAATGTACAATTTTGTAATGTTTTTAAAATGTAAATGTATAATTTAACAATTTGACACCTTGAAAATTTGTCTATGATTTTAGCAACATTAATTCAAGGAAATAGCACCTTGTCAATTGTCATCTTGCAGCTAAAATCCACATTAATAAATTAGAATCTCTTCAAAATTCTATCCTCAGAATTATTACAGGAATATTAAAAGATGAGAGGAACTCAAGTGTTCTCAAATTAAAAGAATTTTTTAGCCAAATCATTGTAACACAGATCTCCAGATATGACCATCGTCTACCAGGAAATAAAGACTGAGGGCAACAAGGAATCATTAAATAATTGTAAATGTAAACACTAAATTGTAAATCTGTTTTTTAAAATAAATTCTTACATTTAAATTTCTTTTGTGATTATTATCATTACTTTTAGCTTTTCTTAGCATAAATTACTTTACCTCAGTAACTTCGATTTTAATTTTTAAGCTTTAACTTCCATAGCCACTGAAGATCTTTTTCCAAAAATATGGTTTTCTCTAATGTTTTATTAAATTGGTAAACTTGCCTACCATCGCTCTTTCAGCCCAGTGGCATCCCTTCGATCCAAGTGCTTCAAAACCATCCACCTGCGAAAATTGTCACTTTGTGGAAAAGATTTTTATTTGTTTTAGTCTGATTCAATATAAACAGGTCATTACAATTAGATTTTTAAACTAGATTATGAAATTATTATTGCTAAGGAACAACCATGGTCTATATATTTGAACCAAAGATAGGGGATATCTGCACCCTTCTTTATTAATACTAATATTATAAGGATTTAACACATCACTATCTTTTTCTGGACAGAGGCCTCTGGACTTTCAGCATCATTTGATGACTTATTTCAACCATGATCAGCCTTGCTTTCAAGTACAACAAAAAACTAATGCTACAGTTACTCAAATTATTTTTATTGTTGGTCGATCATTGTTTACTGCCTTTCTAATAAAAAACTTTTAATTACTGGGTACAGCTTTAACATAAAGACTTTCTGTGGCTTGGTTGGTTTGGGGGTTTTATGGCCAAGGGCCATATTTGGCCATGCTGCACCAGACACAAGACATACAATATCAAGTAATAGCACACACACACAATGTGTTATACTGACACAGAAGACAGAAATACACCCAGGGTGGAATGGACCAGACAGGCATCGAACCTGAGCTGCCTTCAACTCGCAGGACTTTTTTTGGCAATGCTTCTGGCATTCTTTTTGTAGTGAATTGTAGCAGGTAAAGGCAACCTTGCTTTATTAGGATAAATTCTACTTTGTGATTATTTGAAACTCTTATTAATTTTTGTAAATCATTTTTTTTTACCATGCTTAAAAATCTAGTTTGCTAGAATTAATGTGATCTTTTGTAACATTCGAAAAAATATTGTCTGGTTGCATAAGACTTAGAACTAATAAATTATTTGACTTGGGCTTAACTTCTATAACAATGTTTCAGGAAAAAAATATTTCCATCTGAGTAAATACTTACAGAATTTTCTGTTGTGTGGATTTTTTACATTTTAAAAATAAATTTTTTAATTATTTTTGGCAACAGATTTCTGGATGTTAAAACGGTGTTTCTTCTAACATTCTTCCATGGCTACATAAAAGCACGCCAAAAGCGATGCCACAAGTCTTGGTATCAAAGTTGTACCAATAACTGGCCCTACAGGGGTTATAGAAGCCCCAGCCCTTGTGAATTTCTCGATTTTCAGGCGTTCCTGTCCATCACTGCACTCATGTGAACAATTAACGAAAATTAAAAAGCCTTTTTGATATTTTAGATAATTTTCTTCATCTTAGGAGTCGACTCGACAGATTAGTTTTTGTTTTGGATCACATATACATTCAAAGGAATGATCTTGATCCCATCGAAGTTTATCTTGTGCAAAGTCAGAAACAAACACAACACGGACAAGAAAGTAAAAATTATGATAACAATTGAGAGTAACAATCTGTTTATTCTTACAGTGCAAGCTACTGAGTTATTGACATTAATCACAATTCGCAAGACATGGCAATAAAACCTTCGCGATTTGTTTACATTTGAAACCGCCAGCTGGTTGGTTGATTGGTTTGTTAATAGGGGTTTCTACGATTCAAGGAATAGCACTTTTTACCTCACAATTTCGAAAGAATAACTCAAATTATGTTCACCGACACAGAATAGGGTAGCCAATACCCCGTTGTATTGCTCCAGACTGACCAACCTATCAAACCATAACAGAATAACCCGATGCATTGCTTCAGTGCGACGTTAATTAAATACCTACCTAACTACAAACCAGAATGGATCAATTTCCGAAACAAACGATCACGTTGGCGTGGTGTGGAAGTTTGGAGAGTGGGGTGCCAGCTCAGGTGTTGCCTCGTCATCTGACCGTGGTTCAAAATTACGTGGTGTTGTCCTCGGATCTTTCCCTTTGGGATTGATCCCGGACCGTCACCAATAGCCCGTTGTGTTGCTCCAGTGTGACGTTAATTGAAATACCCTCCGAAACATACGGGCCACGCTATCCTAGCTGGTAGAGTCGATTGATAATCGGTAATTAACTAGCGTCGCACTGGAGCAACACTCCGGGCTAATAGCGACGGTCCGAGATCAATCCCCAACGGAAAGATCGAGGACAACGCCACGTAATTTTGAACGACAGTCAGATGACAAGGTCAACACATGAGCTGGCACCCAACTCCCTAAACTTCCACGCCAACGTGAGGACAATTGAGGCCACGACAGATTTATCGTGCATCCGTTAATATTCCAACCGGGTTACCTAATAGTCCGTTGTGTTGCTCCAGTATTTGACGTTAATTAAAATAAAATACCTACCAACCGGGTTACCGCTGCTCCGTTGGTAGAGTCAAGGGTAAGTAGGTATGTATTTTAATTAACATCGTACTGAAGCAATACAACGGGCTATTGGCGACGGTCCGAGATCAATCCCCCAAGGGCAAGGGCGTACCCAGCTAGGGGAAGGGGGCAGCTGCCCTTCCCTAGAAGAAAAAATAAAGTCTATGATCTTCGCAAACCGAATTCGCATCCCTACCCGCCACACAACTGTATCAATTCAGTATCAGTTTGAAGAAAGTCAGAACGTATAATGAATATTGACTAGTAGCAAGTGTACCTAGAGCCATCTTTCGTGAAATCTCAGAACTATTTCGCCGTGCGCCACTATTCTCCTTGCACCCGAAAACGCCAGATGTCTCTGGATTCTGAAAGCTTCTAGTAGAGTTAGGTACACGTAATACACGAGATAGTTCCAGACCTTTATAGAATAGCCCACTTGTAGTATAAAAATCACCGCCGGGGCGTCAGTTTATCAATGTATTATTCAGTTGCGCTGAGTAATGAATTTTTAATAAGTAAACAGTTGTACAATTTGGTGAGAAGTGTAGTAGTACTGTAAATAAACTTTGAACGTGAATTGTCATTTCAATTCATCTTTTCCTTTAATTATCCACAGAGGGAAATTATGCCACAAGAAAATCTGCGTACCAGTTGCATTCAGCGGTTACGAAACCATTGTTCATCGTTGCCTTAATTACAATAGCAAAATACTCGGCAGTGTTGGAACCAGTAGTTAACGTCTTGCAAGCATAGACCGTGGATTTGATCACGGTGGTAGAACACATTACAGGAATTCTCGACGTACTCAATAAAGACCGTAAGGATACAGATCGAACCACTGATGAATTACTTAATAAAGCACAAGACATTGCAGTGGAATTGGAAATAGAAATCTCTGTTTCACGTCTTGTTCATAAGCAAAAACACAGGAGCAATCCTCCATCAGACAATGATAATGAATACTGGCGACGTTCACTAATTATACCATATCTTGATTCGCTTACGTCATCGTTAAATATTCGATTTTCCTAAGAAAATACCCCTAGCCTTTGAGTTAACAAAACTACATCCTTTATACATGACCAAAACTAGTATCAGACTTACACAAGAACGCAGAATTGTTTACAAATTTTTATGAGTTGGATGATGTCACCGGAGAACTGGACCTTTGGTATAATTTGTGGATGAAGAGGAATTTACCTGAAGACAAATTAAGGAATACAGAAGTCATTGACCTGTTTAACGAAACCAATATTTTTTTCCCCGCCATGAGAAAAGTACTCTAATTTTGAGCACTATTCCATGCATTACGCGACCGTAGAACGATCATTCAGTACGCTTCGAAAAGTGAAGACCTGACTTAGGAGCACTATGGGAGGGGAAAGGCTGACTGGATTATGCTTGATGAGTGTGCATCGGAATTTTGTGAAAGAAAACCGTGAGATGGTGGAAAAGAGAGTTATAGACAAATTTTCGGCAAATCCGAGAAAATTATTTACTAACATAAAAATATAATTTAGTTAACTACATTGAAGGAAGTAGTTACCTATTATAAAGTGGTAGTATTAGTATGTTTAGTGATTAATCAAAAGGTTTTCAATAGTTTTAAGTTTTATTGCACAAGAAATCGTCGTGCTTCACTTTACACACCCTTTCCTAGAAACTAATATGAGTTGCCCCCTAGTTCAGATCCTGGGTACGCCCTTGTCCAAGGGTAGAGTCGAGGGTTAGCAGGTAGGCAGCTGGTCGCACTGAAGGGGTCAGCACAACGGGCTTTTGTCAACTGTCAGGTAGGTAGGTTGTTAATTCATGATGCACTTGAGCAACACAACGGGCTATTGATGACGGTCCGGGATCAATCCCGAAGGGACAGATCCAAGGAAAGCGAATTGTAATTTTGAACCCCGGTCACATGATGAGGTCAACACATGAGCTGGCATCCCAAATTTCCACACCATGCCAACATGAAGACATTTGAGGCCACAACAGATTCGACGTGCACCAGTCAGCGTATACACGACGGTCTTTGGACCATGTTTCAAACTCGCACCCTCCAGTTGCTAATCCTTTGATCTAACTGGGCTACAGCGGACCGGCAAATGTCCGGAATCAATCCCGAAAAGTATTAGAAAACAGAGGGTCGATAGATCAAAACTCGATCCAACGACTGGTGCACATTTTCCTGTCGTAGCCTCAAACGTTCACACGTTGTTGTGGAAGTTTGGAGTGGGTTGCAAGCTCAGGTGTTGACCTCGTCATCTCACCATGGTTCAAAATCATGAGGTGTCTTCGATTCTTTCCCTTCGGGATTGATCCCGGACCGTCACCAATAGCACTTTGGGTCTCTCCAGTGCGACGCTTATTATTTACCATTACCATTATTCTCTCATACTTTGGGATTGATCCCGGACCGTCACCAATAGCCCATTGTGTTGCTCCAGTGTGACGTTAATTGAAAAATACCAATACCTATTCTCTCATGAGCGGGCCTCTGTGCAAACATCAACAAACTACTGGAGAAGAGAATTATGTGCAGAACTAATTTGATATATCGCCGTTTCGACAACGTTAGGCGTTGAATTTTAATAAAATCGGGGCCCGGTTGGAAGAGTCGCGAATTCGGAATTCGATCCAACCAAAGACCGTCGGGTACATGGGCGCTCGTGCACGTTAAATCTCTCGTGGTCTCAAACGTCCTCCACTACGGGTTTGATCCGGGCCATCGCCAATAGACCGTTGTGTTCCTCCACACAGTGCGCCGTTAATTAAAATATTCACCTACCTCAAACGTCCTCACTGTGGCGTGGTGTGGAAGTTTGGAGAGTGGGGCGCCATCTCAGGTGTGACCTCGTCATCTAACCGTGGTTCAAAAGGACGAGGTGAGGTCCTCGGCCGCTTCGGAGTTGATCCCCACGGTCGACGATAGCCCATCGCGTTGCTCCAGTGTGATGTTAATTCAAATACTTGCCTTACTTTAATAAAAGCGACTAGATAATAATGCATTCGAATAACATTGGAAATGCGGCCGCCGTGCCTCAGTGGGAATGCCCACAGCGCTAGCAACCTGAGAACAGTAGACGGCGCAGCATCGATTCCTGTAACGTATTTAGGGTGTACTTCTTTCTTCCCGGTCAGGGAAACTCTCCTCGTGTGCACTTTGGGATCGATCCCGGACCGTCGCCAATAGCCCGTTGTATTGCTCCAGTGTGACGTTAATTAGAAACTTACCTACCTTCTTGTGTGCATGTCCGTTATTTGTCGAGGGCGGCGATGGCTGGGTTGGAAGAGTAACGGACTACCAACCCGAGGGTTGCGAGTTAGAATCCACATAAAGATCGCAGTGTACAAAGGGGTTATTTTGAACCCCGGTCAGATGATGAGGTCACACCTGAGCTGGCATCCCACTCTCCAAACTTCCACACCACGCCAACGTGAGGACATTTGAGACCACGACAGATTTAACTTGCCCCACTTACAAGAAAATCTTTGGTTGGATTGAATTTCAAACTCGCAACCATCCGGTTGCTAATCGGGGCCGCGGTGGCCCGGTTGGAAGAGTAACGGACTTGCAACCGAAGGGTTGCGAGTTCGAATCCAGCCAAACACCGTCGTGTACAAAGGGGGCTGGTGCACGTTAAATCTGTCGTGGCCTCAAATGTCCTCACGTTGGCGTGGTGTGGAAGTTTGGAGAGTGGGGTGCCAGCTCAGGTGTGAGCTCGTCATCTGACCGTGGTTTGAAATTACGTGGTGTTGTTCTCGGATGTTGCTCTTCGGGTTTGATCACGGACCGTCTCCAATAGCCCGTTGTGTTGCTGAAGTGCGACGGCAGCATGACCAAATATGTCCCTTGTGCTATACAACTTTCTGCTATACAATGATTGATTGATTGGCGGAAACCAACCAACTATTTTTTATACCATTGCTCCTCTGGGGTGGGGTATTTCAATTAACGTCACACTAGAGCAACACAACGGGCTATTGGTGACGGTCCGGGATCAATCCCAAAGGGAAAGATCCGAGGACAACACCACGTAATTTTGAACCACGGTCAGATGACGAGGCAACACCTGAGCTGGCACCCCACTCTCCAAACTTCCACACCACGCCAACGTGAGGACATTTGAGGCCACGACAGATTTAACGTGCACCAGCCCCCTTTGTACACGACGGTGTTTGGCTGGATTCGAACTCGCAACCCTTCGGTTGCTAGTTCGTTACTCTTCCAACCGGGCCACCGCGGCCCTATTGCTCCTCTGATATTCCCGGCTCCCATATTGATCTTTCACGCTGGAGTGGTGTGGAAGTTTGGAGAGTGGGGTGCCAGCTCAGGTGTTGCCTCGTCATCTGACCATGGTTCAAAATTACGTGGTGTTGTCCTCGGATCTTTCCCTTTGGGATTGATCCCGGACCGTCACCAATAGCCCGTTGTGTTGCTCCAGTGTGACGTTAATTGAAATACCCCCCCGGTTGCTAATCCTTTGCTTTTCCAACCGGGCTACAGCGGACCATTTAGATTTTAAGAGTCTCAGGTTTTCAGTCGTCATCTGACCGTGGTTCAAAATTACGTGGTGTTGTCCTCGATCTTTCCCTTTGGGATTGATTCCGGACCGTCACCAATAGCCCGTTGTGTTACTTCAGTGTGACGTTAATTGAAAAGTACCAAATACCAATACCAGGTTTTCAGAGCGCGGTAGCCCATTGGAAGAGCAACAGATTAGCAGTTGGGGGGGGGGGTATTTCAATTAACGTCACACTGGAGCAACACAACGGGCTATTGGTGACGGTCCGGGATCAATCCCAAAGGGAAAGATCCGAGGACAACACCACGTAATTTTGAACCACGGTCAGATGACGAGGCAACACCTGAGCTGGCACCCCACTCTCCAAACTTCCACACCACGCCAACGTGAGGACATTTGAGGCCACGACAGATTTAACGTGCACCAGCCCCCTTTGTACACGACGGTGTTTGGCTGGATTCGAACTCGCAACCCTTCGGTTGCAAGTCCGTTACTCTTCCAACCGGGCCACCGCGGCCCTGATTAGCAGTTGGAAGGCTGCGAGTTCGAAACTCGGTCCTATTATTAAATTCTATTGTGTGTGGCGCAGCATGGCCAAATATGGCCCTTGCGCCATAAAACCCCAAAACCAACCGTCTGCACAGCCAGACCGGGAGAGAGCGCCCCCTAGCAAGTGCTCTGTCCAGGGACGTTAGACCTCTCTGCACAACCAAGACAAATAGAACGGGGGTTAGTATTTAGCCTAGTTACTCGCAGGGTTCCAAAGAATAAGTGTACCAATTTGGTGTAGATTGGTCAAACGGTGTAGATTTGTATAGAGCAGACAGATGCCCTTGCGTCATAAAAGAGATGCCCTTGCGTCATCATTTAATCTATATATATAAAGCAGAGTTGGTATCTGTCTGTCTGTTCTCTATAAAAATCTATACCGTTTGAGTAATCCACACCAAATTTGGTACACTTATTCTTTGGAACCCTGAAGGTAACGTAGGCTACATATTAACCTCGTTCTAATTGTCTTGGGTGTGCAGAGGGGTGTAACGTCCCGTCATCCTGGACTAAGTACTTGCTATGGGGCGCTTTCTCCCGGTCTGGCTGTGCAGATGACGTTAGAGTTAACATCTACAGGAGTCGCCTCTCAAGATGACCTTGAAGGTTTTTTAGAATCTTAGAATATGGTGCAATCACAGATGGATGCGGTTGCGCTGAAAATCGCTCAGTATCATATCGTTTATATATCCCGTCTGTAAATTCTTAAACTGTAACTTTATTACTGGAATGTAAATTTTTATAATATATAATTATTTTTTATAGAAAGTGGTCTTTTTTTATCGTCGATATGGTATCCTAGAGTTAGAGAGAATCTTAGAGTACGGTGCAATCGGTGCGGTTGCGCTGAAAATCGCTCAGTATCATATCCCGTCTGTAAAAGGCGGGATGAATTTTCAAGCATAAAGCGTAATTGCTTGAAACTTTGATCATGTATCGTATTAGTATGATTTGTCAGCCTTTCATAAGGATGGCGGAATTTCGAAATTCGCATTCCTGGTGCAAGGTGCTACAAATAAAAAATATTGATCAGAAAAAACTGACTTCAATAATACGTGTTCCGTAATGACGCTAGATGGCGCTCTTGCGCCAATCAGTTGAACTGTAACAATGGAAGCGTAATGACGCGCTTTTATAATCTTGGCCGCAAAATGAAGCGGAATTGTATTGTAATTTTAAATGTCACCTATTTAAATTTTATTAAGTTTTACTCTCAGTGAATTTATTGAAACTGGATTCATAAATCTTAACTCTGGACATGAAAATTTGCAACCTGACTTTTGAAACATCAACTCTTGAAATCATTAGCTCTCCCTACCTCCCACAATACGATATGTCATTTTTTTAGAAAATGAACTTAAAGAGCATTCACAATCTCTTCAAAACTCAAAATCGACCTTTGTATAATCATCCCAGTATCAATTTTTTTCGGTTTGTCTTACCTATAGTATGTGAAATGGATCTAAAGTAAACTGCAAAAGCTACAAAAATCTCAGTTTTTTTTTAAATTATTTTGCGCTCGCTTTTTTCTCTATATTTGCATTTTCGATGACAAAAGAGGGCCCAGTAGGAAGAGTAACGGGTTAGCAACCGGAGGGTTGCGAGTTCGAATCCAGCCAAACATCGTAGTATACAAAGGGGGCTGGTGAACGTTAAATCTGTCATGGCCTCAAATGTCCTCACTTTGGCGTGGTATGGAAGTTTGGAGATTGGAATGCCAGCTTAGGTGTTGCCTCGTCACCTGACCGTGATTCAAAATTACGTGGTATTGTCCTCGGATCTTTCCCTTTGGGATTGATCGCGGACCATCACCAATAGCTCGTTGTGTTGCTCCAGTGTGACGTTAATTAAAATACCTACCTACCGATGACAGTAAGGGTTTTTTTGGATCACTTTCAATCGACGTTTAACCAATTAAACCCGAGCAACCCCGGGTAAATTCAGATAGTAATTATACATAGAAAACTTTTCAATTTTACTCAAACTTAAAAAGTACAGGACAGTGACGCACAGAAATTTCTATGACTGACCCTGACACTACTGGATGACACACATCAAATCAAATACAGTAATTAAATTGACAATTAGGTCTGTCTTGAGCGAAAGACTGAGTATGATTTGAATTGTAGGTGCAAAAGAGGTCACCGTGGCATGCATTCCTTGAAGCGCATCTCCGGTTTTCTGAGTCCATTGCATTCGACTTCACAGCGAAATAACTACTTGAAGAATGGTGTTTTAATTGCGAAAACAGAGAATAGGAGTGAAGAAAAAGCATTTTCAGGAACTGAGGAATTCTTACTATAAGCCGAAGGGGTGAATATACATTACTAGCTGAAATTATCCGCTTATTTAATTGGTTAAACGTCGATTGAAACTTATCCAAGAAATAACTTTCCTGTCATAGAAAACGCGAGCGCAAAATAATTTTATAAACTGAGATTTTCATAGCTTCTACAATTTACTTAAGATCCATTTCACATACTATAGGTAGGTATTTTAATTAACGTCACACTGGAGCAACACAACGGGCTATCCACATACTAAAGGTAAGACAAGCCTACAAAAACTGATACTGAGATGACTATATACAAAAGTCGATTTTGAGTTTTGGAGTGCTTGTGAATGCCCCTTAAGTTCATTTTCTTTAAAAAAAGTGACATCATCGTATTATTGCAGTCAGTTTTTTTCTTAACAGCATTTTTTATTTGTAGCACCTTGCATCAGGAATCCGAATTTCGGAATTCCTCCATCATTACGAAAGGCTGACAAATCATATTAATACGATATCATGATCAACGTTTCAAGCAATTACACTTTATGCTTCAAATTCCATCCCGCATTTTACAGACGGGATACATAAAAGATGATACTAAGCGATTTTCAGCGCAACCAACCCATCTGCGATTGTATCATACTCTAAGATTTTTTTTTTTGTGTGTGAGACTCGCCTCCTCCTAACTCACCTAAAGGTTTAGAGTTTCATACTCTAAGATTCTAAAAACCTCCAAGGTCATCTTGAGAGGCGACTCCTGTAGATGTTAACTCTGACGTCATCTGCAAAGCCAGACCGGGAGAGAGCGCCCCTCAATGTTATTCCTATGGGGATTTCGAATTGTTTTTAGCCCCTACGACAAAAAGAAAGGGGTTGATATGTAGCCTACGTTATCCGCAGAGGTCTAAAGCATAAGTGTATCAAATTTGGTGTAGATTGTATAAAGAGACAGATGCCAACTCTGCCTTATATGTATAGATTAGAGCAGAATTACCCGGCGTTACTTGGGTTGAATTGGTTGTAATTGATCATAATTTTACTCAATGCTGTTCCTATGGGAAAAATGATTTTAGGCCCCTCTTCCAAGGACAAATCGAACGGGGATTAATATAAATTCAGTGGGGTTACAAAGAATGAGTGTTCCAAATTTGGTGATTTCTCAAACGGTGTAGATTTGTATAGAGAACTGACAGACAGCTGCCAACTCTGCTTTATATGTATAGATCAGTGGTTCCCAAACTATTTTGATCGTGGAACCCCAAAATTTGTTGCCAATGATCGCGGAACCCTGAATATTTTTTCGACAACGACTTTTCAAAATTTAATATCTGATATTAAATGAAACAAGTATTATTTTGGTATTTCAGATTTTATTGAATTAAACAAAACTAAAAAAAACCATTCTGGTTGGAATGACAGTTACCGTTAATTATACAAGGGCACAATAGCATTGGCGCAAATACACCGGTATATTGCACAAAAAATACATAAATTTTCGTGAAGTTCAAATTGCTACCGATGCTTATGTTTTCAGTCGCGTTATTTAAAAATTTTAAATTCAATTTGGTGGTCGATTGTAAAATTTCCGCGGAAAATGTGAATATATTAAACACTATTCTTATTTTTTTAATGAAATAAAATTTGTCACGCGGAACCCCAGGGTTCCACGGAACACACTTTGGGAACCACTGGTATAGATGATAGGCATTTTATGTCACGCTAAATGTAGGTGGTGGTAGTGTTCCTGTGTTGATACACATTTCCTGTACGTATTCCGAACATGACGTCAGTTGGCTTGTCTTTCGAATGATTTCAGGAAGTCGCCAATAAAAATTCCAAAGAATAAATTCCGAATGATATACGATGCCTGATTAGTCAACACCAATTATATTAAACGCTTAATAGAGAACTAACAGACAGATGCCAACTCTGCTTTTTATTATACACTGCTGGCCACCGTAAATGCAACACCCTGAAGGAAGCATGCAAATAATATGAAATTTACAACATGCATTAGCGGAGGTGAGATATGCAAATGATTAGAATTTCAGCGCAGACGCACATCACGCGCGCCTGTGGCGCCACTTCAAAGCGCTATTTAAGGCTTGGAGATTTCGACGATTTCAAGTACGGCAATTGTGTTTTTCTTGTGGTTTTTTCAAAAAAACGATCAATTGTGCCTCGTAGAAAACAGCGATCATCTTTTGATCAAGTATCCGAGTTCGACAGAGGAAGGATAGTGGCCTACCGAGATTGTGGATTATCTTTCAGGGAAATCGGTAGTCGTGTTGGACGAAACCAAACAACTGTAATGCGGATATGTGATCGTTGGATGCAGGAGGGTACGACGGACCGACGTGTTCGATCGCATCCACCTCAGTGCACCATTTCACGTGATGACAGGCATATTGTGCGTATGACAGTGACGGATCGCTCAGCCACATCACGAACCATAGCACAGCACATTCAGTCTGTACCGCATCATCCAGTGTCTGCGCGTACCATTCGACGCCGTTTACAGCAGAGTGGTCTGTCCGCAAGACGTCCATTGCTTCGTCTACCCTTGACGCAGAACCACAGACGTTTCCGCCGCCAATGGTGCGATGAAAGAAGGATGTGGACGGCAGAATGGAATGAAATTGTCTTAACTGACGAGTCACGCTTCTGTCTGCAACACCACGATGGTCGGATTCGAGTCTGGAGACACCGTGGAGAGAGGATGCTGAACAGCTGCGTTATGCACCGCCACACTGGTCCTGCACCGGGTATTATGGTATGGGGCGGTATTGGATATCACTCTCGCACTCCTCTAGTACGCATTGCCGGTACTTTAAACAGTCAGCGCTACATCTCCGAGGTGTTGGAGCCAGTTGTCCTTCCTTACCTTCAGGGCTTGCCCACAGCCATATTTCAACAGGATAATGCGCGACCACACGTGGCACGCATTGTCCAAGGGTTCTTCGTCAATCTCCAGATTGAATTGCTTCCCTGGCCAGCTCGCTCTCCGGATCTTTCGCCGATAGAAAACATGTGGTCCATGGTTGCTCAACGATTGACCCAGAATACATCCCCAGCTTCCACACCAGATCAACTTTGGCAACGTGTGGAAGCTGCTTGGTCTGCTGTACCCCAAGAACACATCCAAAGTCTCTTTGAATCAATGCCGATGCGTGTGGCAGCGGTGATCTCCAACAATGGCGGCTACTCTGGCTACTGATTTTGGCAGGAACCACACTTCACAGAAGTCTATAAATTTAATCATTTGATACTTGGTCAACATGTTATCTACAAAATAAATTTTGTTGTGATATCTCTTGTCTTTCTTGGTGTTGCAATTTGGGTGGCCAGCAGTGTATAAACTAGCTGAATTACCCGGCGTTGCTCGGGTTGAATTTTTGTAATTCATCGTAATATTACTCACTGTTATTTCTATGGGGATTTCAAATTGTTTTTAGCCCCTCTATAGAACCAGAAAAAATGGAACGGGTGTTAATATCTAGATTATGTTTCCCGCAGGATTCTAAAGAATGATCAAATTTGGTGTTAATTGATCTGAGAGTGATCGTAAAAAAATAATGTTATGCCTATGGGGATTTCGAATAGCGTTTTAAGTCTCCTTTGCACACCCAAGAGAGATAGTACGGGGTTAATATGTAGCCTACGTTTCCCGCAGGGTTCTAAAGAATAGGTGTGCCAAATTTGGTGTGGATTGGTCAAACGGTGTTGATTTTGATAGACAACAGACAGACGTCAACTCTGCTTTATATTATATATATATATATATATATATATATATATATATATATATATATATATATATATATATATATATATATATATAGATGAACATACTTCAAGTTCGCCTATTGAGAGCACTCTGTAGCTCTAGGTAGGTATGTAGTTAATTAACGTCGCACTGGAGCAACACGACGGGCTATTGGCGGTGGTCCGGGATCCATCCCGAAGGAAAGATGACGACAACACCTGAGCGGGCACCCCACTCTCCAAACTTCCACACCATGTCAACGTGAAGACATTTCAGGCCACGACAAATTTAACGTGCTTCAGCACCCGTGTATACGATGGTCTTTGCTGGACCGAGTTTTGAACTCGGAACCCTCCGGTTGCTAATCCGTCTGTAGATCTAACATATAAGCAGATTGACGTCAAAATGCGTATGCAGACTGCTAAAAAGGTGCTAGAAAAGATTCGGTTAGAAAAGTTCAAAATCGCTCACCTAGCTTTAAAGCATAGTAAACAACAAAAACACAATGAAAAAGTATAGCTAAGAATGGAATTTCTGTTTTCAGCATTTCATGAGTGGTATTTTCGTCAAGATAAACGTAGGTGGCGTAAATGTTTCTGCTGTGAAACGCTTTTCCTATACGTATTCCGAACGTGACGTCACTTGGTTGTTTTTGAATGCGATTTCAGCACATCCAATAAAAATTCAAAGAATAAATTCCGAAATGATGTATGATAGTTGATTGGAAAACGCTGATTAGATTAAACGAATATAGAATTGATTATCCGAGTTCCGATTAACTGAGTGCGAGTGTTATCCCAGCTAAATTTAATACCGATTTTTTAAAGCTTTAAATAAAGCTTCGACCACAAGTGTGAACACTGCCCAGAGACTAAAAAATGCGGAGAAACAAAAGACCTACTAGGACTTTTTTTAAAGAGAGTTTAAAAGGTACGTCACTCACATCACGATTTAATGCAGGGATATACCGCCCGCGGGCCTCATGCGGCACTCCGTAGATTTGCTGACGGCCCGCCTCATCATGTGTTAATTTAACTTTAACAAATCACACGATGGGTAATTTAGATTAAAACTTCGTTACTAGATAGTGCATTAAAATGAGCTAGTCTGGGTCAACATATATCTGTGAACAAACTTTTTCAGTTATGAATATTAACAAAGCGACAAATAAGAACCGCTTGACTAATGAACATTTATAATCAATTTTTTTCTTGGCTACTACAAAATCGAACCAAGTATTAAAACAATTATTAAATCAATGCAATGCCACGCATCAAATTAAATTCTTTATTATTATCTTTCTTTGAGCAATATAAAATATAAATAATGTAAACAGCAAATATCTCAATATAATAAAATAAATAATATATATGATAGATAAATTTTCACGTTTTTTGGGGGGTGGCCCTCCTATAAGTGGCAACGAATCTATGTGGCCCTTAGTCTTAACAAGTTTGTGCATCCCTGATTTAATGTATTAGGTTGATGCAATAATTCGTTCCGTTTTTTTTAATAAAAATTGAAGAAAAATTTTATTTACTAAAAATTACATTTAATCAATATAGTATGTGCCATTCTGTTCGATTACCTTTCTCCATTCTCCAGTAGCTGCATAATTCGATGCTCATAGAAGTTCTGAGGGTTCTGGCCAGGTGACGAAAGGGCTGGCCAAAGAACTGATCCAGGTGACGAAAGGGCTGGCCAAAGAACTGATCCAGGTGACGCAACTTCCTGAACCGCTTTACGGGACGTGGAATCGTCAACGGCACCCCTTACCATACTCAACACATATCTTCTTTTGCGTCTGTGACGCATTCTTGACTTTTCGGAAATAAAAAAGCGTAATCTGTCGAAAATCCTCCTTATTTTCTGCCATTTTTGATGCTTAACAAAATTTAAAAACACATTTTTTCCCCAAGTACTGGCTGAAATTTCTTCTTTCAAACAACATCAAAACTTTATACGTATGAAGAAGATAATACTCTGTTTTTGCGATGCAATACCATTAAGCGCCAAAAACGGGACGAACTTTTGCATCAACCCAATAAAATTATTTCAATAAATACATACTGCGACACAAATACGATAATAGATTATTCTTAATTCTTGCTTTATGAATCTTTCAGTAACAGCAAAAGTAGTACAGTAAATTTTATGTATTTCGTATAAACCTGTTTATATTATTAGGTCCGTAGCATCCAAGTGGCGTAGGTCCACAATATCTCCGAATAACCAAGGTCCTACTGTATTATGCTTAACCCTCCTGGTGGTTGTCTCGACGAGGCATGTCGTCAATAGCAAAACTGACCAGATCTTGAAGGACGAAATATCTCGTCGAAACCACTTGGAGGGTTGATCGCTCTACCGATCTGCAAAAGCAAATCTCACAGCTGTGGCTGTTATAAAGACAACATCGATCTCGAATGTAAGACTTAAGAACCAATATCTTCAATAAACTCTCGATTTGTCAGAATTTGTGGTGAAAAATAAGCCCCCTTCACACTAAAAATTTTATTATGTCGCATTAAATATTTTTGGTTTATTTTATGTTTCACCCTCCAAGTGGGTTTGAAGAGATATCTCGTCCATCAAGATCTGACCAATTTTGCTAATGACTCGATATCTCGACAATAATATATTGCCGATTTTTTTATGATGACGAGATCAAGATCTGCTCAGTTTTCTTCAAATGACGAGATATCTTGTTCAGGATCTGTACAGTTTTTCTAATGACGAGATACCTCGTCGAGACGAGCCACCAGGATAGCTAAGACTAGGATTGTTTGAACATATTTAAAAATATATTACATAAAACTAGTTGAATTACCCGGCGTTGCTCGGGTTGAATTGTTTGTAATTCATCGTAATATTACTCACTTTTATTCCAATGGGGGATTTCAAATTGTTTTTAGCCCCCTCTATCGAGCCAGGAAAAATAGAACGGGGGTTAATATCTAGATTATGTTTCTCTCAGGATTCTAAAGAATGAATGCATCAAATTTGGTGTTAATTAGTCTGAGAGTGATCGAAAAAATAATGTTATGCCTATAGGGATTTCGAATTTTTTTAGTCCCCCTGAAGACAAATCCCCCGAACGGGAGTCAATATCCAACCTGTGTTACCATCAGCCGTCTAAAGAATGACTGTACCAAATTTGGTGCGAAATGGTCTGACAGCGATCGTAAAAATTCTCAATGTTATTCCTATGAGGATTTTGAATTTTAGACTATTTGCAGACCCAGGACAAATTGAACGGGGTTAATATATAGCCTAAGTCTTCCGCAGAATTCTAAAGAATGAATGTACCAAATTTAGTGTGAATTGGCCTGACATTGATCTTATAAATACGCAATGTTTTTCCTATGAGGATTTCGAATAATGTTTTTAGCCCCTCTGCACACCCAAGACAAATAGAACGTGGGTTAATATGTAGCCTCTGTTACCCGCAGGGTTCCAGAGAATAAGTGTACCAAATTTGGTGTAGATTGGTCAAACGGTGTAGATTTGTATAGAGAACAGACAGACAGACGCCAACTCTGTTTATATATATATATATATATATATATATATATATATATATATATATATATATATATATAGAGAGAGAGAGAGAGAGAGAAGATATGTGTTTTAAGATATATTTTGTGTATAAGAGCAAAATTTGTTTCTATATTACAGTAGGGGGACCTTGATTATCCGAGGTAATGTGGAGTGAGTTCACCTCAGATAACAAAACTCGGATAATACGGATGTAGTAACACAAAACAACCTGTAAGAAATACAGAAAATTTACTGTACTATGTATTACTGTTACTGAAAGATTCATAAAGCAAGGATTAAGAATAATCATTTCTCGGATTTGGGTCACAGTATGTACTATTGTTATAATTTTACAATAAATCTGGACGTGAGCTACGTAACTTTTAAACCCTCTTGAAAAAGTCCTTAACGGTCTTCTTTTTGCAGCACTTGCAACCTGCAGTTTTCCCTGTATGATTTCTAATCAATTTAAACTTTCTTGACCAATAGATCCTTCCACAGGATTCTATTATAAGGAAATGAGCAATGGAAAAGTTTTTTTAATGATTCTGTTCCAAAGAAATGAGAGCAATGGAATCTTTCCAAAGGATTCTAGTCTAAGGAAATGAGCAATGAAAAAAAATGTTTTTGACTGATTCTACTCTAAGGAAATGAGCAATGGAATCCCCAAAGGATTCTATTCTAAGGAAAGGTCCAGTAGAATTCTTGCATGTATTCTGAACGTGACGTCAGTTGGCTTGTCTTTCGAATACGATTTCAGCCCTTCGCCATTAAAAATTTCAAAGAAGGATTTTCGAATTGATGTATGTTATAGTTGATTAGATAACACCAAACCTTTGCAAAACACCGATAAACTACATTTTAAGGTAACCCCGATATGAATCACTCAAGCGCATTGCACAACAGAAGGAAAATGTTCTCAGATCGCCTAGTCTGTTTACACTGAAAATCCCTCCCATTTCTAACATGCTTCACATTGCACAATCGAATCGAATCGAAGCCAGTCCGAAAACAAGAAAAACTGAACCTTTTAAAAATAATTCATTAAGCAGTTTGCGGAAACATTTATGATGAAATTGTTTGGGAATGCCCGTCATTTGTATCGAGAAACAGCAATCTCTCCCATACCGGACGTTTTCTCTAACAAAAGAATAAGGGTCCAATTAAAAGAAGCTTACTTCGAGCCCTAATGGGAAGGTTTCGTAAATACATTTCGTAAGAAATCTTACATAGGCTCTCTCCAATGTCTTCCCTCAGTCAAGAGCGACCAAACGGAACAGCAAAGGTCTATTGTGGCATGCGTTCGCGTGTTCTTGAATGAATGTTAGTCCTAATTAATCGGGAATAATTGGATTTCCTACTGCACATGCAGTGGTCTATTGTTTTCTTTGTTCTCCAGGTACAGTGGCCTCTTGGAAATTTTATGGAACTTCGATTTATTCTTCCTTGCTCATCTGCGGAAGAAAGGCAATCATCAAGACTCCCTTCGCGTATCGCCCATCTCAAAATGTACTTCAATCAAAAATTCCCAATAAACTATCAAATTTTTAATCATTGAGACTAAATGACTATGAGTGGGATTTTCAGTGTAAGCAAACCAGGCGGTAGGTATGGTAGGTATTTTTAATTGACGTCACACTGGAGCAACACAATGGGCTATTCAAACCAGGCGGAAAACGGAGTTTTCATATTAGGGGATTTCGATTTGTTCTTACTTGGTCACATCATCAAACGCTTACAAGTACATCACAAAATGTACTTCAATCAAAAATTTCCAATAAGGTATCAAATTTTTAGTCATTGAAACAAAAGGCTATGAGAGGGATTTTCAGTGTAAACAAACTAGGCGGAAAACGGAGATTTCCATGTTATGGGACTTCGATTTGTTCTTCCTTGGTCACCTTGAGAAGGAAAGCAATCATCAAGCGTCTCACATCCTGTATCCTCTTACAAGTATATCAAGTACAAGCATTTCCGCGGGCTACCTGGGGGTTCACGGACCACACTTTGGAAACCACTGCTCTAGAAAGTAGTGTTTTTGGAAAGTGTGAGTTTCGAAAGAATCTTTGGAATTTCAGGTATTGATGGTGTATCATAAGTTTAAAACAGGAAGAGAGGTTTTTCCGAAAAAGTCAGCCAAACATTGGAATTGTGTTAATTTTATGCGAAAACTTTGAAAACGAAGATTAATCGTCAACAGTTGAGACAGTAGAAGGTTCTTATCAGCTTTTATGTAAAAAGACCTCAAAAAGATCTGTATTCCTCTTCGATATTATTTGGAATTTCAGGTATTGGTGGTATATCAGAAGATTAACAGACAAGTGATTTGGCAGAAAAAAGTCTGAAACATTGGAATATAATGCTTCTTTATGCGATGACATTGGACGAAGGTTAATCAACATTTGGCACAGTAGAAACCTCTTATTAGCTATTTTATATGTATAAAAATAGACTACAAAGAGATAGGTATGCTCTTCAAAATTGTATGGAATTTCAGGTATTGGTGGTGCATCAGAAGAGTAGCAGACTAGTGATACTAAAGAAAAAGTATGCGAAACATTGTAATAGTACTCCTTTTATGCGATAGTTTTGGACGAAGGTTAATCATCAACAGTAAAAGCTTGTTTGATAACAAAGATTGATATGGATGGGTTAAAGTTACAGTGGTGTAAGTCACATTTTCTTTGTTTTCTAGAAATCAACATAACGCAAAAGGTACAGTAATAAATTCGGGAACAAAAATGTTGTAATGTTATCATTTTTGGGGTGTCACCTGGATCCAAATTTAACATAGAGGCTTGAATTGAATTGAATTTGTACAATGGTTACAATTTTACTGCTGACGAAAATGACTTACACCACTGTTTATTAACAAAGCCAATGACTTACACCATTGTGTAGACTTAAGCCAGTGACTTACACCAGTGTATTTGTCAACAAAATGGATATAAAGTGAACTTTAGAACCTCATAAAAAGATTTGATTCTCAAAAATAAGACAGTAATTGTTATTACAAATGGACAAAAATCAAAGACTGAATAAATATTCATTCATTATTTTCTTCTGACTGAATCCACAGCTTCCACAATTTCCAGTGGACCAAGATCGTCAGGTGGTGTCTCCTCACATTCAAAAGTCGTTCGAATGGAAAGGAAAAAATCATGCTTCACTGGTGGAATGTGTACCAGAAGGTTCGTCATGTCCTTCTTCGATTCTGTAACCGGTCTTTCTCGTGGATACAGCACATCTTGATGAACGTTTGCTAGAGATGTTGGTCTACCAGCCCTTGCTGGTCGTAGATCAAGCACAGAAAATGGCATGTCATCATTCAGTGTTTCTTTATACAGAACAGTGTAAGGACGATCTTTCAAAATCCTAATTCATTGGATCTTCAACCAGTTAACGGGGCTGTTCTCGTCTTTCTTTCTACGTGTGATGCAGTGTTCCAAGTTAGCAGTTAGCAACAGATTTGAAGTCATCACGTCCCATTTTGGTCAACATGAATCTATTTTTTCTCCTACATTTCAGAATAATACTGTACCAGTCATCAGGAGTATAAATCAGTCTATAATTTGGGTATAATTCAAACGATCCAAAATCTGTGTCGTTTTAAAGGTAAGAGTGGCCACTTACCATAAACTTATGATCAATGATTTCCGCAGAGTTGTTATTGCTCTGTATAAACTTCATTAAGTATAATGTAACTTCAGGTTGCGATTTTGACCTGTACACTTATCACTGTACATGATAATGTGCTTTGGTGATGTAGCTCTTGATTCAAGATGTTTGATAATGCAGGAACCAACCTCTTGTGACCCGCGAGAAGCAATGGTCTCATCCCAGCAATACATAAACCCAGCACCTGTTCCAAGCTCCTGGCATCCCAAATTGTAAGTATGCATGTTCCGCTTGTAGTATGCAACAGATGTAGTCAATACTGGGAAAGGAGCTTTTTCTAGGTCAAACATCACAGCATAGACAGAATCATCTTCACGTGCCTTCACTGCATCCTCATTTCTCGCTTGTCGCGCTTTTAATGCTTTTCTAAGATGGTGTTCTTTTTCCATGTTTAGTTGTCGAATTATGTCCTCATTTTCACATGTTTAACTTTTATAACATAGGCATCACATTTACTACAGGTATCTTTTAATGGACTATGGAAATGGAGTTGAACTCATTATTAAAGGTTCGGCGATAGACGGCTTCAGAAACTGAATCAACAATTTTTTCCTGCGTCTAATTGATTTTGAATTATTTCTCCAGAATCCATTGTTTTGTATAGAAATCCTATGCAGAGGTGCGGAGTCAGGTGGCACTCTGGCAGCGTTTACAAACACAGTGGTGTAAGTTTGACTCACATCACTTTACGGATAAACAAAACAGCTGTTTCCTTCACAGTTATAACTTGCACTGCCATCTGTTGACAGTTGAATGAAACTCTGACTTACTTCACGTTTTCTGTTAACAGATTGACTTATCTAGATCTGGTTTCCGTATCTGAGTCTTTATTTTTTGAAAAAGTGACTTACACACCGTAACTTTAACCCGTTCATATATATATATATATATGTTTTATATATATATATATATATATATATATATATATATATATCTGTGTCTGTTCCCTATACAAATGTGCACCGTTTGACCAATTTACACCAAATTTGGTATACTTATTCTTTGGAATCTTACGGGTAACGTAGGCTACATATTAATCTCCGTTCTATTTGTCTTGAGTGTGCAGAGGGATGTAACATCCCATCATCCTGTACAGAGCACATGCTAGGGGGCACTTTCTCCCGTCTGGCGGTGCAGATGACGTCAGAGTTAACATCTACAGGAGTCGCCTCTCAAGATGACCTTGGAGTCTTTTAGAATCTTAGAGAATAGTGCAGTCACAGATGGGTGCGGTTGTGCTGAAAATCGCTCAGTATCATATCGTTTATGTATCCCGTCTGTAAATTCTTAAACTGTAGCTTTATTGGATTATAAATGTTTATAATATAAGATTATTTTTTATAGAAAGTGGTCTTTTTTATCGTTGATATGGTACAGGAGGCTAAAGACAATTCGAAATCCTCATAAGAATAACATTGCATGTTTATACGATCAATGTCAAACCATTTCACACTAAATTTGGTACATTCATCCTGTTGAATTCTACGGTACACATAGGCTAAATATTATTAACCCCGTTCAATTTGTCCTGGGTCTGCAGGAGGGCTTAAAACAATTTGAAATCTCCAGAAGAATAATATTGAGTAATCTTACGATGAATTATAAACAATTCAACCCGAGCAACGCCGGGTAATTCAAATAGTATAGACATATATGTCCAATTTAACCACAAAAAGATCTATATTCCTGTTCAAAATTCTTTGGAATTTCTCGTATTGGATTATACATCAGCAGATAAACACACACTAGTGATATTGCATGAAAATATCTGAAACAGTGGAATAGTACTTATTTTATGAGATAACTTTCTACGAAGGTTAATCGTCAGCATTTTCCACAACTATATTCCCCTTCAGAATTAACAATGATATATCACTAGTCAGCGATTTCAATATTGATTTAACAGGTGTGAAAAAAAATTTCTGAAAACACATTGCGTTAGAACCCTGCAAAGCTCCCCAATTCATGTGCGACTTTTGCATCGTTTATCTCCAAAAAGCTGTTATCGAAAAACACTTAACAGTGATTATTAATTAAATGTTTTGAGAAACGGTGCTATATGTGCCAGGAATGTATGCTATGCATGTTAACGTGTGAGAGTGAACAAAGCTTTTCAGCACTTACCTCGCAAAATGATTAATGTCGCTGCCAGAATATGTACCACATTTATTTTAATTAATGTAGCTCTGAATGTATCATGCGGTTTGCTTTTTCCTTACATACGTACAATTCATAACAGGGCTTTATTGTAAGAGCATCTTATGAAAGCTAATGCGTATATCTTGGTTAATCTGATACGAATTAAAGATCGATTCACAAATATGTTTGTCATTGATATCTGAGCCCTTTTAACCTAAGGACTTTTAACCCTTTTAGGGTTCGTGGGAAAACTGGCATCCCACCTCCTTCAAATGGTTTAAGTTCAGTATTCTAAATACACTAAGGCTGCTAATGTTTATAAATATTGATATTCTGATGGTTGAGTGGGTTGAGTTTTATGGCGTAAGAGCTATATTCGACCGAGCTGCGTCAAAGAAAAGACAGACGAAGTAATGGACATAACACAAGGAAAGTTTTAGATCCTCTGCATAGAATAGAATAATTCCAAAGGATTCTATTCTAACAAATTCTATTCTCCCTCGGAATAGAATCCTTTAGAACGCAAATGAGAAATGAAATCTTTCCAAAGGATTCTACTCTAAGGAAATAAGAAATGGAATCTTTCCAAAGGATTCTATTCGTTTCGTAAGGATCGTTGAAAGGATTCGTTTCGTCCATTCGTAAGGATCAATAGAATCTTTCCAAAGGATTCTATTCTAAAGAAAGGAACAATGGAATCTTTCCAAAGGAGCTTTCCTTATATTATAAGGAAATGAGAAATGGAATCTTTACAAAGGATTCTATTACAACGAAATGAAAAACTGAATATTTCCAAAGGATTCTATTCCAAGGAAAATAGTCCGTTGAGTTGCCCCAGTGCGACTTTAATTAAATACCTACCTACCTATCCAAGGAAATGAGAAATACAATCATTCTAAAGGGTTCTATTCTAAAGAAAGGATCGATAGAATCTTTCCAAAGGATATTATAAGGAAATGAGAAATAGAATATTTTAAAAAGAGGATTCTATTACAACAAAATGAAAAATTGAATATTTCCAAGGGATTCTATTCTAAGCAAAGTAGAGATAGAATCTTTCCAGAGGTTTCGATTACAAGGAAGGGAAAGATAGAATGTTTCCAAGGAATCTATTCTAAGGAAAGCCTCGACTAGCTCATTGTAACTCTCCGATCTGCAAGTCCGTCATCTGACCGTGGTTCAAAATTACGAGATGTTGTCCTCGATCCTTCCCTTCGGAATTGATCCCGGAGCTTTGCCAATAGCCCGTTGTGTTTCTACAGTGAGATGTTAATTAACTACCTACATACCTATTTCGGCCATGAGTTTAACCCTCCTGGTGGTTGTCTCAAAGTTGTAACTCGTCATCAGCAAAACCATTAGCAGATCTTGATGGACGAGATGTCTCGTCAGTAGAAGCAAACTGGCAAGGTTTTGATCTCGTCATCATAAAAAAGTCGGCAATATCTGGATGACGAGATATCTCGTCATCAGCAAACTTGTTCAGATCTCGATGGACGAGATATCTCGTCGAAATACTTGGCGGTTTAAGGTAGACTTAGCCGTGACACATTTTTAGCTGCACAACGTCACTCCAACAAATATTCATGGTTGGTTTGGGTTTTATGGCACAAGGTCCGTTAGCGGACAAGCTGCGCGAAACGCAAGATTAGATATACCCAATAAAAACAGGTAAAACAGTCAAAGTAGTACACTGCTGGCCACCCAAATTGCAACACCAAGAAAGACAAGAGATATCACAACAAAATTTATTTTGTAGATAACATGTTGACCAAGTATCAAATGATTAAATTTATAGACTTCTGTGAAGTGTGGTTCCTGCCAAAATCAGTAGCCAGAGTAGCCGCCATTGTTGGAGATCACCGCTGCCACACGCCTCGGCATTGATTCAAAGAGACTTTGGATGCGTTCTTGGGGTACAGCAGACCAAGCAGCTTCCACATGTTGCCAAAGTTGATCTGGTGTGGCAGCTGGGGATGTATTCTGGGTCAATCGTTGAGCAACCATGGACCACATGTTTTCTATCGGCGAAAGATCCGGAGAGCGAGCTGGCCAGGGAAGCAATTCAATCTGGCGATTGACGAAGAACCCTTGGACAATGCGTGCCACGTGTGGTCGCGCATTATCCTGTTGAAATATGGCTGTGGGCAAGCCCTGAAGGTAAGGAAGGACAACTGGCTCCAACACCTCGGAGATGTAGCGCTGGTTGTTTAAAGTACCGGCAATGCGTACTAGAGGAGTGCGAGAGTGATATCCAATACCGCCCCATACCATAATACCCGGTGCAGGACCAGTGTGGCGGTGCATAACGCAGCTGTTCAGCATCCTCTCTCCACGGTGTCTCCAGACTCGAATCCGACCATCGTGGTGTTGCAGACAGAAGCGTGACTCGTCAGTAAAGACAATTTCATTCCATTCTGCCGTCCACATCCTTCTTTCATCGCACCATTGGCGGCGGAAACGTCTGTGGTTCTGCGTCAAGGGTAGATGAAGCAATGGACGTCTTGCGGACAGACCACTCTGCTGTAAACGGCGTCGAATGGTACGCGCAGACACTGGATGATGCGGTACAGACTGAATGTGCTGTGCTATGGTTCGTGATGTGGCTGAGCGATCCGTCACTGCCATACGCACAATATGCCTGTCATCACGTGAAGTGGTGAACTGAGGTGGATGCGATCGAACACGTCGGTCCGTCGTACCCTCCTGCATCCAACGATCACATATCCGCATTACAGTTGTTTGGTTTCGTCCAACACGACTACCGATTTCCCTGAAAGATAATCCACAATCTCGGTAGGCCACTATCCTTCCTCTGTCGAACTCGGATACTTGATCAAAAGATGATCGCTGTTTTCTACGAGGCATAATTGATCGTTTTTTTGAAAAAACCACAAGAAAAACACAATTGCCGTACTTGAAATCGTCGAAATCTCCAAGCCTTAAATAGCGCTTTGAAGTGGCGCCACAGGCGCGCGTGATGTGCGTCTGCGCTGAAATTCTAATCATTTGCATATCTCACCTCCGCTAATGCATGTTGTAAATTTCATATTATTTGCATGCTTCCTTCAGGGTGTTGCATTTACGGTGGCCAGCAGTGTAATATAGTAGTCTAAAATTTAAGTTTTCGAATAATATAAAAGTCACAGTTAAAACATTGAATTTAAAAAATATAAATACAGGACGATTCTTTGTTTTCAATACAAAGAATGGTAGGTGAACGTTAAAAACCTTAAAAAAGATGAGAAATTATGCATCTTTTAAAAATATGACTGGTGACAACTATATACATTTGAAACATGAAAATGAAAACTATACAGAGGCTGTTCGGACATTTTTTGAACGATTTTGATGGACTGAAGCTTTTTACATGAAATTTTTGTGTTTTAAATGTTCCATTTGATAGCCCTTATTGTTAGCTATCTTTCTACTTCTTAATTTCCATGATAATAATGACTTTTGTAATATCGACAGTGGTATTTTGTCCCATTCTTGTTCCACAGTTTTCCAGTCCTTGAATGGTTTTCGGTC
This sequence comes from Meta bourneti, assembly GCA_933210815.1. NCBI lineage: Eukaryota > Metazoa > Arthropoda > Arachnida > Araneae > Tetragnathidae > Meta > Meta bourneti. The sequence continues at coordinate 85,426,741 of OW119934.1, forward strand.
GACGTTTCGATAATGCCCTTTTTAAAAGTCCAAAAGCACAAAAGTCCATGGGTGAGATCTGGAGATTTAGCAGGAATATCAGTAAAGGGTATTTATTGACTTGATACCAATTTCTTGTTCCATTTTTTCCAAGAATTTAATAGTCGATTTAGATGTGTGGCTGCTTGCCACACATCTAAATGCCACACATCTACACCCTGATGCAGTTCTACTGATTGTTGTCACTGTGGGTAAAGATATGGTATTTCTTTTTTGAATATTGGGGATAAAATATGGCCTTGATAATATGTGGGAGTTGATTTTTGCATTTTTTCCGCTCTTTTTACTTTTAATTTACCATTATATGCAAAACCGGCAACAATCATAAATCTCATAGAGAAAGTTCTCACGTTTTCTTTGCTATATTCCTCTGACTTGGGGGATTCTCTTTCAAAATTAAAGATCTTACCTTACAAATATTCTCAGAAATTTTTTCTTTTTTGGATACTTTTTTGGAAGTATTTTTCCACTTTTACGTTTTTTTCCTTTCTCATTAATAATATTACTTATCGTACCTTTAGATATCGAAAAACCGTGAATTTTACAGCGTTTTTGAATAATTGAATAAGCATAATTCTCTTCGGAAAGAGAGGAAACATAGCCTTCCATCCATTGCTTATTTAAAAGCGCCATTTTGAAAGTAAACAAAACTCTGAGTTAGCAGACGATAAGTTATACGTTAACTATTTAACTGCTGTGAAAATAAAATTCTTTCGTAGCATACAATTTTTTTACAGCTCATCAAAATCGTTCAAAAATGTCCGAACAGCCTGTGTATAAACTTGAAACAGAAGTTGATAACTATATAAATTTGAAACATGAAGATGAAAACTATATACATTTTAAAAATTCAGAACATCGTAAAAAAGTTAGAGCGCAGAGTGAGGAGGATTACCCAGCAAGGCAGATAAACTAAGCGTGGAAGTTTTAAAAAATCGAATGTAAAAATGTGCCATAAAACCAAGACATGAAGTTAAGAAATACGAGATTGTAACATCTCCGTTGCAGTGGTGGCACAAAGGAGAATTTTCTCCATCCAGCAAGTATCGATATGTAATTCTCATATGCAGCATACGGAGAGCCTAGTTAATATCATGTCTAGACGACAAATATTCATGGAATGAATAATATAAAACAAAACATGTAATTTGCATTGTATATAATATACAGTATACAATAGAGAATAAAAATTTTATTCAAATTTAAAAAACTGTTTACACAATCAAAGTCAATTGCTACTACTAGCTATGACTTAATTCATTCTTAGCTGCTGTCAAAAGTGTTCTTAACCATCTGAGGGGTTCATACTCATAATTTGCGTGATTTCTAACAAGGTTAGGCTTCTAACTGCTACCATTAGCTCTGACTTAATTAGTTCCAAGCTACCGCCAAAAGAGTTCTTAACCTTTTGAGGGGTTCACATTCAAAATTTGCATGACTTCTAACAAGTTTTGGCTTCTAACTCCTATCATTAGCTCTTACTTAATTAGTTCTAAGCTGCTGTCAAAAGTATTCTTAACCACCTTAGGGGATTCACACTCATAACTCAACTCTCAAACCTGCAGGTTTTAGTCCTAACCTATATGTATTTGTCCATTGATGCTGCAGAACTAAGCACTTTTTTTACCATGGGCAAAATTAAAAAACTCTACAACCATTGAGAATTGCTACCATTAGCTACGACTTGATTCCTTCTAAGCTGTTGGTTCAAAATTACGTGGTGTTGTACTCGAATCTTTTCCTTCGGGATTGATCCCGGGCCGTCACCAATAGCCCGTTGTGTTGCTCTAGTGTGACGTTAATTAAAATATATACCTACCTCAACAGTCCATTCATTGTTTATAAGTGCAAAACATTTTTTAGTATGGGTAATTGAGTCTGGTATGTTTAAAACAAAGCCTTAGAATTAAGGTTTGGTGTATCAATTTGTTGGTTTCTTAAAGCAATGATTCAACTTTGTTCTGTACTTCCTGTTTACAATCCGGAAAACGATATTCGGCCATCGATTTGTAAATACTAAACTTTCGATCGATTGTTCTACGTTATTTTTCGTGTTTATGGATGAGTACATAAACAAGCCTATATCAAAACAAGTCAGACAAGTCTAAACATTCGATAACAATGGAAGTTTATATCGGGTTGACTTGGAGACAATAATATATAAATTAAATTTCGCGATCTTGATTGTAGAAAAATACGGAAGGTCAATACGGGTAGGTGGGTATTTTAATTAACATCGTACTGGAGCAACACAACGGGCTATTGGCGACGGTCAGGGATCAATCCCAAAGGGAAGGATCCTAGGACAACACCACTTAATTTTGAACCACGGTCAGATGACGAGGCAACACCTGAGCTGGCACCCCACTCTCCATACTTCCACACCACTCCAGCGTGAAAGATCAATATGGGAGCCGGGAATATCAGAGGAGCAATGGTATAAAAAATAGTTGGTTGGTTTCCGCCAATCAATCAATCATTGTATAGCACAAGGGACATATTTGGTCATGCTGCGCCAGACACAATACAATATCAAGTAATTGACACACACATAGTGAAAGCTTTTCTGACACAGAAGAGAGAAATATACCCTGGGAATAATGCACCTGGCAGGAATCAAACCTGTGCCGCCTAGAACCCGAAGGTTGCTAGAGCAGTACTCAGAGCCACAACGGCCCCATAAAAAATTATATAAAGGTAGAGAGAGCAATAGTAACCTTTCTACAAGTATATATAAAAAAGTAAGGTGAATTTGTCTCTAAAACTCAGAGTTTTTTGTGTAGCTACTTAATATTTTATATGTTGCAAGTACCAAGGTGCTAGAAGTGTGACGGCTTGTACAAACTTTTATGTCAACCCGTCTGGTGCTTAGAGCAAATCAAAGATGGCGCATCGACTTGAGCATTACTCCAAGGAGGAGGTGCGCTGTGTCATTCGTTTTTTATGGGCCAAGGGGAAAAAACATGTGATATTCATCGAGAATTGTTGGAAGTCTATGGAGAGAGTGTTATGTCGCAGAAACAAGTGTACGTGTGGTGTAACGACACGAATGTGACTGTCGTCGATACCATGATTCGTGAAGACAGAAGAGTGAGGTTACATGATATTGCAAATGCATTGAATAGCTCATATGGTTCAGTGAGCAGTATCGAAGTGGGAAATTCTTGACCATCCTCCGTATAGCCCTGATTTAGCCCCTTCGGATTACCATTTGTTTGGCCCCCTGAAGAAACACCTCCGTGGGCAGCGTTTCCATGCACTGGAAGAGGCACAACAGGCTACACTTACCTGGTTAGGGAACCTGGAGCAAGATTTCTTTGAAAAGGGCATGGATGATTTGGTGCCACGTTGGAATAAATGCTTAGACCACTATGGTTCCTTTGTCGAATGATAGTGTGATGCGATTTGTCAAACATAATAAATTTTCATATATTTAACTCTGCACGTTTTTCTGTCAATCAAAAAATTACTTTTTGATACTCCTTTGTATGTGCCCAGGATCATGTGATCACAACTAGTAGTAACGTGACCCTTAGACTACTTTCGTCTGCTGGGTGGAAACACACATTCATCATGTGATTGGTCCACGGCACGGAAGAAGTGGCTCATCCATAGATTCATCATCTGATTGGTCCGTCCGACAAAGTTGTTGAATTTGGAGATTTCACCACTTTTGTCACCACTCTATAGAAATGCACATTCCCGCACTTTCAGTCATAAGATGTTATATCATCAATCGAGGCGATAAAATGTTATATTGGCCCACCAAACCAACTTTAAAGAGCAGTGACGTGACTGCTAGTCGACATATGGGTCACTCTTTTCAACCTTCTCTCAATAGCTTGCTCAGTCTATTTATGTTTCACGTCTATAGGAATATCCTACAAAAATGAGCTCAAATTCGGGAGATTTGGTCACTCTAGTTCTATATCTAGTAGTTAGCAAAATCGTGTGAGTTCCCTCTATGATGGGGCCGTGGTAGCCCGGTTGGAAGAGTAACGGATTAGCAATCAGAGGTTTGCTAGTTCGAACCGTGGTTCAAAATTACCTGGTATTGTCCTCGAATCTTTCTTTTTGGGATTGATTCCGAATCGTCACCAATAGCCCGTTGTGTTGCTCCAGTGCGACGTTAATTAAATACCTACCTACCGGGGTCCAGTATGTGCATGATAATTTATTTGCTATCAACCAACCTCTCTCTTGTGCTACAAGAATGTCCTCACGTTGGCGTGGTGGGAAGTTCGGAGAGTGATGTGCCAGCTCAGGTGTGACCTCGTCATCTGACCGTGGTTCAAAATTACGTGGCGTTGTCCTCGAATCTTTCCTTTTGGGATCGATTAAGAATCGTCACCAATAGCCCCTTGTGTTGCTCCAGTGCGACCTTAATTAAATACATGCCTACCGGGTCCAGTATGTGCATGATAATTTATTTGCTATCAACCAACCTCTCTCTTGTGCTACAAGAATGTCCTCATGTTGGCGTGGTAGGGAAGTTTGGAGAGTGATGTGCCAGCTCAGGTGTGACCTCGTCATCTGACCGTGGTTCAAAATTACGTGGTGTTGTCCTCGCGTCTTTTCTTTCGGGGGTTGATCCCGGACAGTCGCTGTGCCCGCTGTGTTGCTCCAGTGCGACGTTAATTAAAAATACCTACCTTGTGCTACAAGAGTCCTTGCAGATATTTCAACTAAGAGATCATTCCAATTACAGCTTTCGTTAAAAAAAAGCGCCAACTTTATTAGTTTTCAGATCATCACTCAATTTGTGACGTGTCCTGTCTAAAATCGAAGCTTGGACGATGGAATTACCTGTAAAGAATCGCCATTTCTGCATCACTGGTGTCCGGGGGTGAGGAGAAAAAATTAGGAATGCTAATCCATTCTTACTCAAGGAAGATTCGCCATGTTCTGGATGCGGACATGATTCATTGATTCTTAAGACTTCGGGGTTCAAAAGGATCGCGGAGAATCCCCATTAAAAATCACATATTCGAACCTGAAGGATATATTGTCTCGTCTGATTGAAGTTGGAATGCGGGTGAAGGTGGATGAGTTTAGTTTTGTTTCGTATTGAGTCACTTTTAGCTTCAGTAAAGGAACTAAATACCGAAATGTATTTTATCGCATTCACGCCGTTAATTTATTGAATACTAGCTGAATTACCAGGCGTTGCTCGGATTGAATTGTTTATAATTCATCGTAACATACTCAATATTATTCCTATCAAGATTTCGAATTGTTTTTAGCCCCCCCTGCAGACCCAGGACAAATCGAACGGGGTTAATATATAGTCTATGTGTCCCACAGAATTCTACAGGATGAATGTACCAAATTTAGTGTGAATTGGTCTGACATCGATCGTATAAATCGAAATGTCATTCCTATGAGGATTTCGAATTGTCTTTAGCCCCCTATACCATATCGACGATAACAAAAGACCACTTTCTATAAGAATAATCTTATATTATCATAAAAATTTACATTCCAATAAAACGACAGTTTAAGAATTTACAGACGGGGTACATAAACGATATGATACTAAGCAACTTTCAGAGCAACCGCACCCATCTGCGATTGCACCATACTCTAAGATTCTAAAAGAACACCTCCAAGGTCATCTTGAGAGGTGACTCCTGTAGATGTTAACTCTAACGTCATCTGCACAACCAGACCGGGAGAAAGCGCCCCGTAGCAAGTGCTTAGTCCAGGATGACGGGACGTTACACCCCTCTGCACACCCAAGACAAGTAGAACGGGGGTTAATATGTAGCCTACGTTACCAGTAGGGTTCCAAAGAATAACTGTGCCAAATTTCGTGTGGATTGGTCAAACGGTATAGATTTGTATAGAGAACAGACAGACAGATGCCAACTGTGCTTTATATATATAGATTATAGGTATTTTATGTAAAGCTAAATGTAGGAGGCGGTAGTGCTCCTGTGGTGATACGCGTTTCCTATACGTATTCGAATGATTTCAGTAGGTTGCCAATAAAAATTCCAAAGAATAAAATTCCGAATGATATATAATGCTTGATTAGTCAACGCCAATTATATTAAACGCTTAATTTTGTACCTTTAAGTTCCATTTCGGTATTGCAAAGGAGTAAAACCGGTCACACACCGAACAGCATGCTAGGAAACATACGACATGCGCATGCTTAGTTTGTTTCTGTTCAGAAAACGCGTCGATACACATGCGTATATCCATCAATTTAGTGTCGCAATGTACAGCCATAGTCAAATAAAGAGCTCTACAGCCAAATCCTCCCATTTGCCCAAAACAGTTGGAAACACGACTCGTAGGATCAGATTAGTCGTTCCCAGCGGCTGTGTTCCCGAGCCCAGACGAAGCGCATACCTGTGTGTCGAGTATTCATCAAGGGAATTCGAGTTAGAATTGGTTTCTAAATCCCAAATCTTTGAGGAAACGTTGCAGTCTTCTCGATGATGTTTGTTGAATGCCCAGCATTGAATTTCGATGTTATTTGAGGCAGTGTTGAACGTCAATCCGTGAAACGATTCTTACCAGCTGACGCTGGTCATAATCACCCAGAGTCTTTACTGCCACACTGCTATGGTAAGTTACAGGTTTTGCTAGAATTCTCGTTATCACGGTACATCCTGGAAATGGTAGTACGTGGAAATCTAAACTTCTCTACCTCCAAAAAGCGATGACCCATCTCACGAGTTCCAAATATCGAATCGCGTTCAAAATCTCTTAACTCCATTAACTCCACACCTGATCTGGAACCCTACTTTCCAAACTTCCACACCAAACCATGATGACATTTGAGGCCACGACAATTTTAACGTGTACCTTGCGTCATATAAAACTCCAACCCAATCTATAAAGTTTATTTACGCCTCTTTTCTCTCGAGAAGTGTATTGCATTATATTTTATAACGAACCTTTTTTATCGACAGCAATATTTTTATTACAAACGCATCAATACACCATGCGGCTATCAATTTTGAAAAAAAAATTATTGATGCGTTCCAAGATATTAAAAATACTAAACCCAATATAGTCAAGAAATAGATTATTGCCTGAACAAAACTAAAATCAATTTTTATTAAAAATGACAGTGAAACTTTTTAGCACATCTCGGAGCAAACAGCCGATGTTTGATGAAAGTGAGAATACTTTCGACACCAATTTTCCGACACGTCAGACGACAAAACTGTCACTGAAGAATTGAAAAGGGCAAAAGGTTTTCGAGAGCTTTTTCTTCCAACTTAAGAATTTTTCCTTTCTTAAAGAATTTTTATTTCGTTGCAAAAAACTGGAAAACGAAGAGTTTTACTTCGGAATACCGACTAAGCTTGTACTTACTCGATCTAACGCTGTGCCCGGCAATTCTCTAACTATATTTTCAAAATTAAGACTAACTAAATTAAAACCAAAATTCAAAAAATTAATTTTTCTTAAAGAAACAATTGCAGGAGTCCTTAGGGCTTTTCAGTGCATAAGCTTTGAAATACGCACCTCAAACATGATAAAAGAATGAAAATAAAAAAAGGCTCGAAATATTTTTTTAAAATTAAATACCGAGAAAAAGCTTTTAATTAAATGGGTCTATTGTATTAGAGGCTACCCAAAGGGAGGAAAGAATAAAATAAGAATACTTTAATAATTTTAAAGATAAATCTACCTTTGTTTAATTGGAAACTTTCAGTTCGACTTTTTAACATAATCAAAGTTTAAAAAGGCTGGTTAATTACTAATTTGTTTATTCGCCGTTTGTGTGTGCTCAGTAAATTCGTTTATAAATTGTGTTTAATAATCTTATTAAAGTGCAATAAATTTCTGCTCTTAATTAATGGGTGCAATTATTCACATGCAATAAATTTCTGTATTGATTATTAATTTCGTTATTCTACCTGTTTTGTGTGTGCACAGAAAACTTGTTTATAAATGGTGTTTTATAAAATATTCACTTGCAATAAATTTCTGCTTTTAATTATTGGGTGCAATAATTTATGTGCAATAAACTTCTTTTAATTAATGGGTGCAGTAAATTTCTTTTAATTAAATGGTTCTACTCTATTAGAGGCCACCCAAAGAAAACAGAAAAGAACAAAGTAAGCATACTTTAATAATTTTAAAGATAAATCTACCATTGTTTTAATTTGAAACTTTCAGCTCGACCTTTTAGCATACTCAAAGTTTAAAAAGGCTGGTTAATTACTAATTTGTTTATTCAAACTATTTTGTGTTTTCAGAAAACTGGTTCATAAATGGTGTTTTATAACCTTATTCACTCGTGTAATAAATTCTGCTTTTAATTAATGGGTGCAATAATTTACGTGCAATAATGTTCTGTATTGATTAATAATTTGTTTATTCTACCTGTTTTGTGTGTGTTAAAAAACTTGTTTATAAACGGTGTTTTATAACCTCATTTACGCAATAAATTTCTACTTTTAATTAGTGGGTGCAATAATTCTCACGTGCAATAAATTTCTGTAGCGATTAATAGTTTGTTTATTCTACCTGTTTTGTGTGTCCTCAGAAAACTCGTTTATAAATGGTGTTTTATAACCTTATTGAAGTGTAATAATTTTCTGCTTTTAATCGATGGGTGCAATAATTCAGGTGCAATAAATTTCTGCTTTTAATTAAATTTTTAAGTATAAATTTCCTTGTGTATGTGCCCATTATTTGACGTTGTCTGTCTTGTATTTGGCGCAATTTGGCCAAACATGGCTATTGTGCCTTAACCCTCGGCGAGGCATCTCTTCATTCATTAGATTAGGTCAAAACTGACCAGATCTTGATAGGCTAGAAAAAACTGATCAGATCACGATCTCGTTGTCGTAAATAAATCGGCGATATATTGATGACGAGGTATCTCATGTATCGAGAAGAGTTGACCAATCAATTATCATCTCCATATTCGGAATTTTTATTGTCGACTTGCTGAAATTGAGTTAAAAAAACAAGCCAAGTGACATCAAGTTCGGAATACGTACAAGAAACACGTATGGCCACAGAAACGCCAATGTCTCCTATATTTAACTTGACAGAAAATCCCTCTCATAGAGAAGAGTTGACCAATCAATTATCATCTACATATTCGTAATTTTTATTGGCGATTTGCTGAAATTGGGTTCGAAAAACAAGTCAAATGACATCACGTTCGGAATGCGTACAGGAAACATGTATCACCACAAAAGCACTAGCATAATCTATATTTAACTTGATAGAAAATCCCTCTCATACAGAGAAGAGTTGACCAATCAATTATCATCTCCATATACGGAATTTTTATTGGCGACTTGCTGAAATTGTGTTCGAAAAACAAGCCAAGTGACTTCAAGTCCGGAATAAGTACAGGAAACACGTATCGTCCCAGAAACACTACAACCACCTAATTCGGAATTCATTCTTGAAATTTTTACCGACGAAGTACTGTAATTGTATTTGAAAAACAAGACAAGCTACGTCAAGTTCGGAATACGTATGGGAAACACATATCGCCGCAGAACACTACCGCCACCTACATTTAGCTTGGCAGAAAATGCCTCTCATAAATAATTCGTGTTTTTCTTTTCATTTTAGAATACTTTCTTACAACAGGAATAGTAGCGTCAACAAAAATTCCAAATTGATCAGTGTTTCCCTTTTTATTTGGAAAAGAAATCCTTTTCACGCTTCAATGATGCGTTTTAAAAACAGCATAAAGTTGGATTGTGGAATATTTGCAGTTTTCGTTTACTTTGGTCTTGAGACATTTGATCATACTCGACATTGCCAGCGAAAAGAATTTCATAAAAGGCTCGATGATTCTTTATAAGCCGTGAAAAAGTGTCGATAGATTTTGAACACCGTTTCCCGTTCTCTGTTTTCTCGAAAATTTTCTGTTCGCTCTTATGGTTCGAATAATTTTTTCTTTAGCTATTTCAAAAATAGCTGTTATCGTTGGGGTCAGGTTGGTGTCCATAAAAAATTGTACGCGTAAAATAAAGGATCGTACGTGTAAAATAAAATATTGGACGCGCAAAATTAGGGACCGTACCCATAAAACAAATTACCTTACCCGTAAAATAAAAGACCGTACGCGTAAAATAAATGACCGTATGCGTAAAATAAAGGCCCTACCCGTAAAATAAATGAACGTAAGCGTAAAATGAAGGACCGTACCTGCACATAGAAGATTGTACGTGTAAAATAAAGGACCGTATGAGTAAAATAGTGATTCGATGCTTGATAAAAACAGTTTTCACATTATTGAGTCTCCTAAAATAAAAAAGGGCCTAGGTTTGCAACCGCAGAGTTGTGAGTTCGAAACTCGATTCAACCAAAGACCGTCGTGTACGTAGGCGCTGGTGCACGTTAAATATGACGTCGCCTCAAATGTTATGTTGGCGGTAGGGTTCCAACATAACATTTGAGATGAGTACAAATGATAACATTGAGTACAAATGGAAGTTTGGTGAGTAGGGTGCCAGCGCAGGTGTTGAACTCGTCATCTGACCATGGCTCAAGATGACGAGGTGTGTGTTGTCCTGGGATTCTTTCCTCCTGGATCGATCCAGGACCGTGCCAATAGCCTGTCGTGTTGCTACAAATGCGACTTCAATAAATTCAACTACCTACCTACTTGAAATAAACTTATAATGGGCTAACTTACAGAGAGAGACAGGTTTTGAACTTATTTTATTTCGAACTTATTAGATTCATTGACATATAAGTCAGTTTTGAATTTAAGTTTAAAACATTTAGCACAAATTGAAAAATAAACGATCCTATAGAAAATCAATGATTCAATACTTATAATTAATCCCTTAAAGAAATGCTGAATTCATAGACATAATATCGAGCGAAAACTTGTTAATGGGAAAAAATGGTACGAAATTTACCCCTCAACTTAAACTAAAAAAACTGAACATTCTTATTTTACTTCATTTTATTTGATTTTCTTTATTTAATCTTTACCTATTAGGTCTGGATAAATTAATCTTCTCCCTAACCATAATCCATGTGTCATGTTCTTTTCATCCATAATGTATTTTGATACATTATGGATGAAATTACAGGTATTAAGAGAGAGGATAGGAAAAAGGGCGAATGTAAGATAAATGAGATTTGTGTGATAAAATTGACTGCCTTCTTTGAGATAAATCTTTCATTTAATTGGACAGATTATCACTCTCTGAAGATACTTCGATGTTATTGTAACGTGTTCTTTAAGGGAATAGCGTCAATTTACAAATTCAATTCGGGCTTATCCTCGGAATTTATACAAGAGTGGTATTACTTAAAAACCATGTCACGGAATTCTACCATGCCGTAAAAAGTTCCGTTCAAAAATGCAGTTTTGCTGTACGGTACTTGGAAATGAAAACTTATGCAACAGAACGTAGACTTCTATCAAAAAGTCTTCGTTGAGATTAGTTACTATTTTTCCAACGTTTGTTTCTAAAATTGCAGGTTTGCTGTACGGTACTTGGAATTTATTACCAATGTACCATGACATACACTTCAGTCAACCAAAAAGTACTTCATGAGATTAGTTGTACTGCTACTTTTCTAATACTTGCTTCCAAAATTACAGTTTTATTGTGTGATATTTGGAATTTAATACTTATTTAACAGAACGTAGACTTTAGTCAACCAAAAAGTACTTCGTTGAGATTAGTTGCACTACTACATTTCCAATGCTTGCTTCATAAAACCGAGTTTTGCTGTACGGTACTTAGAATTTCTTACTTATGTAACAGAACGTAGATTTCAGTTAAGTCAAAAGTGCTTCTTCGTTGAGATTATTTGCACTGCTACTTTTCTAATACTTGCTTCCAAAATTGCAGTTTTTTTGTGTGATATTTGGAATTTAATACTTATTTAACAGAAGGCATAACCCTAACCACATACAAGGTAAGTTAATTGGGTTTTATAATACAAAGAGCCATATTTGCCCAAGAGAGAGAGTTGATCCAAACACAACACTTACAACTTCGAGTAATGCATACACACAAGGAAGTTTTTTACTAACAACAGGAAAAGAGCAGTTCATGTAGGTGAACTTACATGTTGTGGGTTACACAAACAACACTACACTATTCGGAAATCTCGCGACCCTCAGAATTACGTCTCCAAAGGATAACGACGAGAAGATCGTTCATCAAGATATGACCAATTTTGCTAATGATGAGGTACCTCGTCATCAAGATATTGCCTATTTTCTGATGGTGACGAGATCAAGATCTGGTCAGTTTTGCTAATGACAACACACCTCGTCGAGACAACCACCCCAGGAGGTTCAAATGTTTAGGTAAACTTTGTGACAGCTATTTTGTCATTGAGCATTAATACTTTTTTCCTTTGCCTGTATTCAATCTAGAAATCCTGATTTCTGTACTTTTCACAACCAACAATAAGAAAATTATAATCTTTAAAAAATAAGCTAGAAACGAAATTTTTGTGTAATGTAGCCTGTTTAGGATTTACGTTTTTTCAAAGGAAGTTCTGAACTTTAACGCATTCCTACCCCATTATATACTCGAATTTCAACTTTAAAAGTGGCAAAAACCTTTTAATACTTAACACCATAAGGTTCAGATTTACCCTAGAGATTTATATGTAAGACCGCTAAAACTAGTTTCTGTGTTAGTTAATAAACTTTTTAAGGTGTTGTTAGCGTCCGATTCAATTTATTTTCCCGAAAAGTGCCAGGTCTCCAAGGTTAAAGTAAATGCCATACTCTTGTTTTCATTAATTCGGAATTTCCAAGACAATTATTTTTCTCCGTGAACGAAATTCTTGAATGTGTATCCTATGCTTCAGCTCTATTTTTTTCATTCGTAAAAATATCTTCAAATTTTGTGGCCATAAAATATCGAAAAAATTTCTTTAAAAATATCACATGGAAGCGGATATTTACTTTGTCACTCCACGGTGATTGTTTCTATGTGAGGGGTACTTAGATCTGGATCTAAGGCTAACCTTAACTTTCTGAGCGTCAGTTTTCCAAGTAGTGTAATTTGTTTTTACCCCACAGCACACTTAATAACTAAATAGCTCACACCTATTGGTTGAAAGAATCCCTGGATTCTATTCTTCTTAATAATTCTTTAATTCTTATAATAATTCTTTGGAAAGATTCTATTTGTCATTTCCTTAGAATATAATTTTTTGGAAAGGTACTATTATCCCTTTAATTAGAAAATAATCCTTTGGAAAGATATTTTTTTGGTAGTTTTCGTAGGATAGAATCCCTATTAACTATTTTATTGCTCCTTTAGAATAGAATCCTCCTACTTAGAATAGAATCCTTTGGAATGATTCTGCTGGTTTAAGGAAGATACATTTTAAAATTTGTAAGGTTTAACGAGGGGTTCACACGTATAATTCCACTTAACAACCTGCAGTCTTTCTTGGATGATTTATAACCAATTTTCACATTCGTAACCAATAGACTCTTTCCAAGATATTATATAAAATGGAAAAGATGAATAGAATACTTCCAGATGATTATATTGTAAGGAAATGACCAACATATATATATAATCTGCTAAAGATTCTATTCTAATGAAAGGATCCAACGAAGTCTTTCCAAAGGATTAACTTTCAAGGAAAGGAGCAGCAGAATTTTCCCAAAGGATTCTATTCAAGGGAAAGGGACAATAGAATCTTTCTAGATGTTGAAAGAATCCACGGATTCTTTCACCCAATAAATTTGGTTATCTAGTCATTAAGTTGTGAGGTAAAAGCAATACTACACTACTCGAAAATCTCGTGACGTTCAGAGGATTAAGTCTCCAGAGTGGTTTCGACGAGATATCTCGTCCATTAAAATCTGACCAACTTTGCTAATGACAAGATATCTCGTCATCAAGATATTAACTACTTTTTATGATGACGATATCAAGAACTCGTCAGTTTTCTTCAAATGACGAGATATCTCATCCATTAAGATCTGGTCAGTGCTCTAGCGACGATATACCTCGTCGAGACAACCACCAGGAGGGTTAAAGGAAAAAGCAATAGACCGATTAAAATATTTAAAACGTTGTATAACAAATTTCATAAAATAACGAGTTAGTATAGAAAATGGTCAATCTAAGCGATTCTATAAAATAATCAGTTAATGTAGAAAAATGTCAACACAAGCGAGATTATAATCAGCAGAAAGCTTTTGTTTTCATTAGGGATAAAAGGATCAAGAAACTTCTCGTTTATGTTTGGGATACAAAGAGAATACAATCTTCGCTAAAATATGATAAAAAGTTAATCACATAGAAACTTTTTCAATGGAATATTCACATGTCTTTGCTTCTTTTCGCACAGCCGGGCATCCTATACACAATCGGGCCGCGGTGGCCCGGTTGGAAGAGTAACGGACTTGCAACCGAAGGGTTGCGAGTTCGAATCCAGCCAAACACCGTCGTGTACAAAGGGGGCTGGTGCACGTTAAATCTGTCGTGGCCTCAAATGTCCTCACGTTGGCGTGGTGTGGAAGTTTGGAGAGTGGGGTGCCGGCTCAGGTGTTGCCTCGTCATCTGACCGTGGTTCAAAATTACGTGGTGTTGTCCTCGGATCTTTCCCTTTGGGATTGATCCCGGACCGTCACCAATAGCCCATTGTGTTGCTCCAGTGTGACGTTAATTGAAATGCCCCCCCAAATGCCTATACACAATCAGCTGCAATTAGAGGATTTTTCTATAGAGTTAAATATAGAGGGCGCTAGTGTGTTGGTCTCCTCTTTCGTAACTTGTGGAGCAACTTGACAAGTTACTCGAACACGATTTCGTCATGTAGCTTTTATAAAAAATTAATTCCACAGGACAGGATGCCCATACATTGATTCATCATCCAGTTGGTCCGCAAGACATCGAAGACTTTGACGATTTCACCATTTTTGTTCCGCTATAGATATGACTCTATAGATATCTACCCTGTCATAAGGTGTTACATCTACAAACGAGATGATAAATTACCATATCGACCAATCAGGTCAATTCAACAAGAGCAGTCACGTGACTACTAGTGAACATGTTGGTCATATTTTTGAAGCTCTTCTCAATACAAATGTTAAGCTACTTACATTTCACGCCTATGGTTCATAACCATATATCCGTTCTGCAAACTACAATTTTCCCTGAAATGGCTTCTAACCACCTTTGACCTAATACCGATATGTATGAATAGATAATTGGTACTTTAATTACCGTCGCACTTCAGCAACACAACGGGCTATTGGAGACGGTCCGGGATCAAACCCGAAGAGCAACATCCGAGAACAACACCACGTAATTTCAAACCACGGTCAGATGACGAGCTCACACCTGAGCTGGCACCCCACTCTCCAAACTTCCACACCACACCAAAGTGAGGATATTTAAGGCCACGACAGATTCAACGAACACCAGACCCTTTTTACACGCCGGTCTTCGGTTGGATTTGAACTCGCAACCCTCCGATTGCTAATCCGTTACCCTTCCGACCGAGCCACCACGGCAACCACCTTACTAGGAAATCATATGACGCTCAGAGGGTTAAAATTGGTGTACAGGTTGTTTTTTTGGAGGGTAAGCATCTTATAAAAGTGAGAGGTCTACGTATATAAAGAATTCAACCAACTTTTAACCCTTCAAGGGGTTTCGAGAAGATATCTGGTCTGTCAAGATCTGACCAAAATTTGCTAATGGCAAGATATCTCGTTATCAAGATATTGCTGATTTTTTCGTAATGACGAGATCATGATCAGGTCAATTTTCTTTTAATCACGAGATATCTCGTCCATGAACACCTAGACAGTTTTTCTAATGACGAGATACTTCGGCGAGACAACCACCAGGAGGGCCAAAGTATGTACTTGTAGTTTCGTAACACCTTATATATTTATCGGATCTTTCCCTTTGGGATTGATCCCGGACCGTCACCAATAGCCCGTTGTGTTGCTCTAGTGTGACGTTAATTGAAATATCCCCCCCTTATATATTTACGGGCCGCGGTGGCCCGGTTGGAAGAGTAACGGACTAGCAACCGAAGGGTTGCGAGTTCGAATCCAGCCAAACACCGTCGTGTACAAAGGGGGCTGGTGCACGTTAAATCTGTCGTGGCCTCAATGTCCTCACGTTGGCGTGGTGTGGAAGTTTGGAGAGTGGCGTGCCAGCTCAGGTGTTGCCTCGTCATCTGACCGTGGTACAAAATTACGTGGTGTTGTCCTCCGATCTTTCTCTTTGGGATTGATCCCGGACCGTCACCAATAGCCCGCTGTGTTGCTCTAGTGTGACGTTAATTGAAATACTCCCTTATATATTTGCGCCGTGTATATGAAGAATTCAAAATAGCCCGTTGTGTTGCACCGATTGACGCAAATTCAAATACCTACCTGTGAAAGATATAACGAACCTTTAAAGGGGTGGGTATTTCAATTAACGTCACACTGGAGCAACACAACGGGCTATTGGTGACGGTCCGGGATCAATCCCAAGGGGAAAGATCCGAGGACAACACCACGTAATTTTGAACCACGGTCAGATGACGAGGCAACACCTGAGCTGGCACCCCACTCTCCAAACTTCCACACCACGCCAACGTGAGGACATTTGAGGCCACGACAGATTTAACGTGCACCAGCCCCCTTTGTACACGACGGTGTTTGGCTGGATTCGAACTCGCAACCCTTCGGTTGCTAGTTCGTTACTCTTCCAACCGGGCCACCGCGGCCCTCCTACCCATTCTGAGAAAGACGACTCATTATGTACCAGATCGAGTTACGATTTTCCAAGACTTATAAAAGCAAGAGAATCGATCGCTCTATGGACGTCAAAACACCAAGAAATCGTAAACCTTAAATATCGAATAACTATCCACTGTTTTAAAGCCCCTTTTTTGAAGATTGAAGATTATTTACGGAAGAAGTAAGAAGACACTTCTCAGTTTAACATATGCGTTGACGCTTCCATTTTCCTTCTACCAGCAGGGCCGCGGTGGCCCGGTTGGAAGAGTAACGGACTTGCAACCGAAGGGTTGCGAGTTCGAATCCAGCCAAACACCGTCGTGTACAAAGGGGGCTGGTGCACGTTAAATCTGTCGTGGCCTCAATGTCCTCACGTTGGCGTGGTGTGGAAGTTTGGAGAGTGGGGTGCCAGCTCAGGTGCTGCCTCGTCATCTGACCGTGGTTCAAAATTATGTGGTGTTGTCCTCGGGTCTTTCCCTCTGGGATTGATCCCGGACCGTCACCAATAGCCCGTTGTGTTGCTCCAGTGTGACGTTAATTGAAAATACCAATACCAATACCTTATATATTTGCGCCGTGTATATGAAGAATTCAAAATAGCCCGTTGTGTTGCTCCAGTGTGACGCAAATTCAACTACCTACCTGTGAAAGATAGAACGAACCTTTAAAAGGAACCAAAATAGTTCTGAGAAAGTTAGGTAGGTAGTTAATTAACGTCGTACTGGAGTAACGCTCGGGCTATAGGCGTCTGTTCGGTAGGTAGGTATTTTAATTAACGTCATACTGGAGCAACACAACAGGGTATTGGTGACGGTCCGTGATCAATCCCAAAGGGAAAGATCCGAGGACAACACCACGTAATTGTTCGCAATGAATCCCGAAGGGAAAGATCAAGGACAACCCTCGTCATTTTGAACCAAGGTCAGATGGCGAGAACAGGCGTGCTGGCACCCCACTCTCAAACTTCCACACCACGCCAACGTGAGGACATTTGAAGGACAGATTTAACATGCACCAGCCTCCGTATGAACGACGGTCTTTGGCTGGACCGAGTTCCGAACTCGCATCTCTAATCCGTTATTCTTCCAACTAGGCTAACACGGTCCCATTCTGAGAAGGGCCGGGGTAGCCCGGTTGGAAGAATAGCGGATTAGCATCCGGAGGGTTGCGAGTTCGAATCCAACCAAAGACCATCGTGCACAAATGAGGCTGGTGCATGTTAAATCTGTCGTGGCCTCAAATGTCCGCATGTTGGCGTGGTGTGGAAGTTTGGAGAGTGGGGTGCCAGCTCGTCATCTGACCGTGGTTCCGAATTACGTGCTATTGTCCTTGGATCTTCCGATTCCGAGATCGGTCCTGGACCGTCGCCAAGAGCCCGTTGTGTTGCTCCAATGCGACGTTAATGAAAGTACCTACCTACCCATTCTGAGAAAGACGACTCATTATGTACCAGATCGAGTTACGATTTTCCAAGACTTATAAAAGCAAGAGAATCGATCGCTCTATGGACGTCAAAACACCAAGAAATCGTAAACCTTAAATATCGAATAACTGCCTCGTCATCTGACCGTGGTTCGAAATTACGTGGTGTTGTCCTCGGATCTTTCCCTTTGGGATTGATCCCGGACCGTCACCAATAGCCCATTGTGTTGCTCCAGTGTGACGTTAATTGAAATTCCCCCTCCCTCCCTCCCGCCATATAATGCAGGTAGGTTGTGGAATTAACGTCGCACTGCAGCAACGCAACGGGCTACTGAAGACGGTCAGGGATCAATCCCGAAAGGAAAGATCCGAGGACAAAACCTCGTAATTTTGAACCACGGTCAGATGACGAGGCCCACACCTGAGCTGGCACCATATCATATAGGTAAATTGAGGTAGGTAGTTAATTATAACGTAACATAGGGGAACACAACGGGCTACTGCCGACGGTTCGGGTTGAATCCCCAAGGTATTGGTATTGGTATTGGTATTTTCATAACGTCACACTGGAGCAACACAACGGGCTATTGGTGACGGTCCGGGATCAATCCCAGGGGGAAAGATCCGAGGACAACACCACATAATTTTGAACCACAGTCAGATGACGAGGCAATACCTGAGCTGGCACCCCACTCTCCAAACTTCCACACCACGCCAACGTGAGGACATTTGAGGCCACGACAGGTTTAACGTGCACCAGCCCCCTTTGTACACGACGGTGTTTGGCTGGATTCGAAATCGCAACCCTTCGGTTACTAGTCCGTTACTCTTCCAACTGGGCCACCGCGGCCCTGAATCCCGAAGGAAAAGATCCAAGGACACACAACGCCAATAGATCGTTGTGTTTCTCCAGTGTGATGCTGATTAAAATACCTACTTACCTTCGATCTTTCCCTTAGAGATTGATCCCGAACCATTGCCAATGGCCCTCTGTGTTGCCCTAGTCCGACGTTAATCAACTACCAACCTCCTTCTGAAATTTTTTTCGGTAGGTAGGTATTATAATTAAAGGCACACTGAAGCAACACACGTGCTATTGGAGACGGTCCGGGATCAAACCCAAAGGGAAACAACCGAGGACAACACCACGTAATTTTGAACCACGGTCAGATGACGAGGCAAAACCTGAGCTGGTACCCCACTCTCCAAACTTCCACACCACGCCAAAGTGAGGACATTTGAGGCCACTACAGATTCAACGTGCACCAGTCCCCTTTGTGCACGAAGGCGTTCGCTGGATTCGAACTCGCAACCCTCCGGTTGCTGATCCGTTACTCTTCCAAACCGAATTGTTTTCGCTTGACTATGCCTAGTTTAGAGCAGCTCAACTCTTAGTTTCGGCAAGCAAAAGCCGTCAGTAGGAAAGTAGTTGAATTTAATCGCAATGGAGCAATAGCAAAAAACGTCAAAGAACTGTCATTCAATTTTTCTATTTCTCACTAAGCTGTTTTGAGTTAGGTAGTAGATATAGTTAGTATCGAACTGGAGCAACACAACGCACTATTGGTGATCGTGGATCAATCCCGAAGTGTAAGATTCAAGAACGCCTAGTAATTTTGAACCACGGTCAAATGGCAAAGGCACCTTATCTGTCACCCCACTCTCCAAACGTCCACACAACGCCAACGTGAGGACATTTGAGGCCACGGCAGATTTAAAGTGCATCAGCCCCCTTGTACACGACGGTCTTTTGGTTGGATTTGAACTCGCAACCCTCCGGTTGCTAATCCGTTACTCTTCCAACAGGACGGGTCGTTGTGGCTTAATGGGTGCCACTACGCTAGCAACGTTCGATTTCTGTCAGGTGCATTCCTCCCCGGGAGTATTTGTCTCTTGTGTGTCAGTAAAACTATAATTGTGTGTCTATTACTTGAAATTGTATGTCTTGTCCAAATATTTGCCCTTGCGCCATAAAACCCCCAAACACCATCCAACCGGGATACCGCGTCCCACCGTCAAAAGGAGTATTGCTCGTACTAAGTTTAGTTTGGAATAGCCGCGAACGGGAGTAACTACTCAAAACTATGTTTGCCTTCCTCAAGAGATTGATCACTACTATACTCTCATTATTGCAGAACAACATTCAGAGGAATAAAAAGACGACATCCAATACATTTTTCTCTTTTCTTCTGATCTGTTTGCTCTACCCTCTAAGCAGGAAATCAGGAAGAAAATATAATATATCCATGTCTTTTCTAATACTATTCCTGAGGACAAAGGAGTAGGCATTGGCGAGTGTCTAAACCAACACAGAAACTTGGCGAGGGTTTGGCGATCGCGCATCCGATTTGGCGACTCACTTTTCCACCCGGTTTTCGCTGGAGTTGGATCCAAACGAGTCAAGCATCAGTGATAGCAATGAGCTCTTGAGCGGGTGACAGATTCGGTAGTCGGTGTGCGAAATTTGTATTTATTTTGGCGGCTTGCTTTGAAGGGATTGAATACATCCTTCCTCTGGTTGATTGATGCACGAATCGAACTCGCAGCTATACTCGACGCTTGAACAGTAGCTGCAGTTATTATCCGGTGCAGAAATTAAGGCACTATTTGTAAACTGACACTTGAGGTATCAAACACGTGCTGTTCAGATATTGTGCAAGAGATCTGTTTTGACAGAGTTCGCGTATTGGTGATCGTTTCCCTCACTGCCTGCTTAAACTCACTTATAATACCCACAAGTGTTTGATTGTTTGCCGTTATGATCACATGGCATTGCCGCTAATGTTCAGGTGAGTTTATTTGTAAATTTCTTAACCAGTCTCTTGAAGTGTTTGTTGAATTTAATTTTTGGTGAATGCATGTGCAGAAATCGCTGTGCACTGTTTGTTTCTGATACCTGTAAAGTTTGGTACTGGATACTTATAAGAAAACACTAAGCGATTTTGGTTACTGTGTGTAAAGTTTCTGTGCCTAGTACTTGCAAATTTTCCGTTTTCTATCGAAAAGAGAATAAACTAAGATAATATTTAAATATTCCTTGCGTCATCTAAATTATTAAATGCATCTTATGCTTACAAACATTTTCTCATCCAAGACTGATCTAAAAATACTACCTACATATTCCTTAGGTATTTAATGTCCCCTAATACTTAAATGTGATTAATATTTTCAAATGTATTGTTTTTTATTGAAAGAAATAAAAGCAAAAATACCATCTACATATTCCTTATGTACTGTAAATATCGCCTGAAAATATTAAATGTGCATCTAATATTGTTTTCTAATTCAAGACTGATAAAAAAATACTACCTACCTTATGAATTTAAATACTTATATTTTCAAATATAGTGTTTTCTATTGAAAGAAGTAAAAGCTAAAATACTATCTACATATTCTTTATGACTAAATATCCCCTGGAAATATTAATAGCCCGTTGTGTTGCTCCAGTGTGACATTAATTAAAAATACCATACCCTGGAAATATTTTATGTCCATCTAATATACACCTATCCCTCGATTTACACGGTAGATGCGTTCCACGACAAATCGTGTAAATCGAAACCGTGTAAAACAAGACACTAGGAATGACAGCATGGAAAAGAAACAAATTCTACTTTAAATGACGCCAATGCTAAACGCAACGCAACGTGACGCAATGCACTTGTGACGTCTGTGCAGATAATTAATGAGTGCGTTCAATGTAAAACACTCAAATAATACAAATATTTTTTTTTAATTTGTAAAATTTAGAAACCGTGTAAAAGCGAAACCGTGTAAACCGAGTACCGTGCAAATCGAGGGACAGGTGTATTTACAAATATATTGTTTTCTTATCCAAGCTGATCTAAAAATACTACCTACATATTCCTTATGTATTCAAATGTCCCTTGATAATTAAATGTGACTAATATTTTCACAAATAGTTTTCTATTGAAAGAAATAAAAGTTTTAATACTATCTACATATTCCTTATGCACTGGAAACGTCCCCTGAAAATATTTATATATTTTCTCATCGAAAGGGCTGAATTAAAAATACATCTGTTCCTCATGTACTGGAAACTTCTCGTGATTATTAAATGTGTCTAATATTAACAATATTTTGCTTTGTATCGAAGAAATTTAACCTTTCTACATGTCCCTTGTACACTGCAAATGTTAAATTTGCGTCTTATATTTACAAATATTAGTTTTCTCATAGAAGCTGAACTAAAATGTCTAAAGAACGATCTACATATTACTTATGTACTATTGCAAATGCTCCTGCTATAAATTCGTCTATGTACAAATATTTTGCTTGCTACCGAAATCTGATTTCGTTTCTACCGATTTACGTATTCTTTATGAACTGTAATGTCCCCTGAAATTGTTAAGCTTGCGTCTAATATTTACAAATATATTTTCTATCGAAAAGACGAAACTAAAAATACTACCTAAATACCCCTTATGAACTGTAAATGTCATCTGAAAATGTTAAACCTGCATCTTACATTTTTAAATATAATTTTCCATCAAACAGGTTAAACCAAAAAATACTATTTACATATTCCTTATGAACTGCAAATGTTCCCTGAAAACGTTAAACCTGCATCTAATATTTCCAATTACAGTGTTTTCTGTCGAAAGGGCTCGTCGTGTACAAAGGGGGCTGGTGCACGTTAAATCTGTCGTGGCCTCAAATGTCCTCACGTTGGCGTGGTGTGGAAGTTTGGAGAGTGGGGTGCCAGATCAGGTGTTGCCTCGTCATCTGACCGTGGTTCAAAATTAAGTGGTGTTGTCCTCGGATCTTTCCCTTTGGGATTGATCCCGGACGGTCACCAATAGCCCGTTGTGTTGCTCCAGTGTGACGTTAACTGGAATACCCCCTGTCGAAAGGGCTAAAATAAATATAAGCATACTCCTTGTGAGCTACAAATGTCCCCTTAAAATATTAAGCATGCGGAAAAGACGAAACTGAAAATACTACCTGCATATTCCTTATGAACTGTAAATGTCCCGAGAACTTGCATCTAAAATTGACAAATATTGTGTTTTCTATCGAAAAGACTAAAATAAATACATACATATGCCTTATGAACTGCAAATGCCTCCTGAAAATGTTAAGCATGCGTCGAGTATTAAAAAACTTAGTTTTTCTTTCGAAAAGACTAATAGCCCGTTGTGTTGCTCCAGTGCGACTTTAATCAACTACCTACCTACGAAAAGACTAAATAAATATATATTTCTTATGAACTGTAAATGTCTCCTGAAAACATTAAGCGTGCGTCTAATATTTACAAATGGATTTTCTATCGGAAAGAGTGAAATAAATCTACATATTCCTTATGAACTGCAAATGTTAAAGGGCACTGAAAAGAAGATATCCAATCTTATGCTAGACGTCCTGATATATAAATATCAAGTGAAGAACTGTCAAACTTTGAGTAACGGAAGAAAAACACTAGCTCAAGTGGGACTGCCTGGAATCCCAGCTTGACAGGCGCGAACTCCTTATGAACTGCAAATGTCCCCTTAAAATATGCGTGCGGAAAAGACGAAACTAAAAGTACTACCTACATATTCCTCATGAACTATAAATGCCCCCAAGAACCTGCATCTAAAATTGACAAATAGTGTTTTCTATCGAAAAGACTAAAATAGATACATATGCCTTATGAACTGCAAATGTCTCCTAAAAATGTTAAAGGGCACCGAAAAGAAAAGATATCCAATTTTATGCTAGACGTGATATATAAGTATGATATATAAGTATCAAGTGAGGAACTGTCAAACTGACTAACGGAGGAAAAACACTAGCTCAAGTGGGACGGCCTGGTATCCCAGCTTGACAAGCGCGAAATTCAGTCACGATTCGAGATCAGCTTGAATACTCGAGATTACAAAGGCGTATTTTCTAGCTTCCGCTTCCCTTTTTCATCTGGATTTCACACTTTTAAGCTCGAGGAAATGCGTGATTTTATTTCGTCCATGCTGGTGACCCGACTTCGGATTGTCTGGAATTCAGACTCGTAAGTTGGGAGGGAAAGTAATTCGAAGACTTGATCGGTTATGAAAACAGCAGACAATGTTTCGGGTTTTGTTTCTCACCGACATTGGTTTGTTAACCTCCGAGTAATTTCAATTTATAAAAGTTCTTGAATTTTGTTTTTTTATTAATTTGCGTTTTAAAATTTCGGTCTTTTGTTTGCGGTAGGCGGTGCAGGTTCTATTCCTGTATATATTCTCTGGGTATATTTCTCTGGATTTCTCGCGCAGTCCAATCAGCATTTTCACCCCTGGCGCCGGCACCTATGATTGGTCTGCACGTGTCGCCTTGCGTTTCCTAGATGACCACGGCTTTACTACATTGACTTCCTCAGACTGCTAGCAGACAAAGCGATCTACCTAGAATCTAGGGGTTCGGCTTGATGGGACTTGTATTAAAAGACAAAGTTAAATATCTCGAAATATATCAAGACTAGGCATTCTAGAAGATCATTATGAGGGAAGCAGTCTGTTAACCAATTTAAGGTATTTCCTGGCAAGCTAATGCATGGCCAAATATGGCCCTTGCGCCATAAAACCCCAAACCCAACCAACCTGGCAAGCTAAATGGGGCCGCCTTAGACCAGTGGGTAGAGTCGCGGATTAAGCAACCGGAGGGTTTCAAGGTCGAAACACAATCCCACCAAAGACCGTCGTGGGATCTGGTTCTTCCTTGAGTACTCCAAAATGATCAACTAAAAACTTGATTTGGTTTTAAAATTGCCTTATTTGAGCTAAATTGAAGTTACCATACGCCCTGGATGGAAAGGAGCGTTCTAGGGATTCTGCCGTTAAGTAAAATTTTCCTTGTGTGTCTTACTTGACGTTTACCGTCTTCCGTTTGGCGTAGCTTGGCCAAATATGGCCCTTCCGCCATAAAACACAACCAACATGTCATCGAACACATGGACTATTAGTATTGCAAGTTCTATCACAGTGCTGCACCAAGGCGTGCTGTATGGCGTATCTCCCTCCTGATGGTTGTCTCGACGAGGTATATCACGCAAGACTGACCAGATCTTGATTGATAAGGTATCTAGTCGTTAGAAGAAAACTGACTAGATCTTGAAATTGTCATCTTCAAACAATCGGCAATATCTTGAAGTGTTAACTTGTCATTAGCAATATTGGTTAGATCTTGATGGACGAGATGTCTCGTCGAAACCACTTGAAGGGTCAAGCGAAATCGTCACAAAATTTCCTATTTTCAAAATTTTGGCAAGTTTTGAAAATTCACATAAGCTCAACGAAAATTTAATCCCTTTTTTAAATTAATAGCGGACAGGAAAAAGTTTCGGGGAGAAAATTTTCCAGGGGACGCCAGTTTCGTTGGCGCCAAGTCGTGGCAACCATGAAAGAAACACAGGGGAATATGGTTACTAAAATTTTCATGAAAATCTTATCAATCCTCCAAGTGGTTTAGACGAGATATCTCGTCCATCAAGATCTGACCAATTTCGCTAATGACGAGATATCTCATCAAAAATCAATGCCCTGATGACGAGACCAAGATCTGAACGCTTTTCTTCTAACGACGAGATCTTGATCGACGAGATATTTCGACCAAGGTCTGATCAGTTTTGCTAATGACGAGATATCTCGTCGACACAACCACCAGGAGGGTTGAGAAAATATGTAATTTTTAACTTTAAAATTTAAATTTCTTGGGGGCGAGATCTTTAAGGTCTCTTAATTAGCACATTTTGTGTTTTAGCCGATTAATTTGTATAGGTGCAACTAAAAATGAGTCAAGAAACTTTTTGCTACTTATTTTTAAAAATTTATGCTAATATTTCACAAGTGATTTGGCTGCGGCGGCTCTGTTTCGTGACTTATCGGAAAACGCAATCCGTTGTCATTCAACACGCCAATGTCTACAAAACTCATTGAAGCCTGAGATGTCAGGTTGAGATCAAAGGTTTGGTTTGTCCATCTGCGGTAATTTTCAGCTGCACGAGGGTTATTTAGACCTAAGGGTCAAAGCAATTGGCAGCAATGGGATGTCAGTCCCCATGCCGCACAGTTGAATGACAAAGCTTGTCCTCAAACAATACTTCACTGCTGTTAACACGGATGTCATTGATCGGTCGCTTTCATGCGGTAGAAATACTACCTCGTGTTGTATATAATTTTTATTGCTAACTTCCCGAATTTCTAGGTCGTAAACGTGGCCGTTGTGGCTCGACTTAAGGCATTGTGAGTTGTAGGTGGCGCGGGTTCGATTCTTGTCAGGTTATGACCGGAGTGTATTTCTCTCTTCTGTGTTAGTAAAACTTGTACGTGTCCATTTCTTGACTTCTGTTTTGTATTTGGCGCAACTTGGCCAAATATGGCCTTTGCGCCATAGAAGCCTAATCAACCGAAAGCGGAATACCAGGTTTCCATGGGCCCTATCCGAGCAACCCGAACTCTAACCGTGGGCAACCTCGCGTAACCGTAGATGACCTAAAAGCGACGAACCAAACCCAAAATTCTTCCAAAGTGAAATGCCAGGTTTTCATGGGACCCATCCGAGAAACAGCTCTAAACTTGGATAACCTCCGCGTAGCCGTCGATGACCGTAGGGCAGCAAACCAAAATTTTACCACAGCGAAATGCTAGGCTCCATGAGACCCATACGAACAACCGAACTCTAAACTTTCACAACATCCACGTAGCCGTAGATGATCGTAGAGCGACGAACCAAACCCAAAATTATTCCAAAGAGAAATGCCAGGTTTCCATGAACCTATCCAAATAATTAAGCTCTGAACTTGTGACTTAAAGATGACTAGAGCGACAAACCAAAATTGTTTCAAAGCGAAATGCCAGGTTCTATGGGACCCAATCCGATCTCTGACCCAATCTGCATCACTACGTTACACCCAGCCATCGTAACCGTAGAGCGACGAACCAAAATTCTCCCAAAGCGAAATGCTTCGTTCTTTTGGCATACCATTCGGCCCACTGCGTTACACCCCTCAGCCGTCGTGACCGTAGAGCGACGTAGAGACGAACCAAAATTATCCCAAAGCGAAATGCCGGGTTCCATGAGACCCAACCGAGCTCGGACAAAAACTTTTCGAGATCACAAGGTCCTAGGGAACTGTTAACATCACGCATGCATTCGTTAGCGTTGAGCGTCTTACGCACGATTGCTTACAAAGCTGGCGTGCGATTTCGTTCAGTCGTGTTCAGTAATGTGAGCCTTGGTGTAAGGGATGTTGGAATGAAGGTCAGATTCCGAGACAGAAAAAGAGTATTAGTGTGAGGAAAAGTGCATTGCATGCTTCCGGTGAAATTGTTTGGAGTTGTGTTTCGTGGGCTTGGTAAAAGAGCGTTGGTTTGGCGGTTACTGGCCTGGTCAACCTAAACCAGGGATGTGGACTTATCAAGACCAAGCTCCGCATAGATTCACTAAGTAACTAATGAAAGGCCGCCAAAAAACTTGAAAGTTGTCTATCATATTTATATATATTGTTACAAAATTGTTATAAAGAAAGATAATAAAAGTAAATAAAGAATTTAATTTGGCATTGCTTTAACAATTTTAATATTTGGTTCTATTTTTGTAGTTGCCAAGCGCAAAACTGAATCTAAATATTCGTTAGTCAAGCGATTCCTGTTTCTCGGGGCCACGGTAACCCAGTTAGAAGAGCAGCGCATTAGCAAACGGAAGGTCGCGAGTTCAAAACCAGGTCCAGCCAAAGACCATCGTGTACAGGGGGGCTGGTATACGTTAAATCTGTCGTGGTCTCAAACGTCCTCCCGTTGGCGTGGGGTGGAATTTTGGAGAGGGGAGAGCCAGCTCAGGTGACCTCGTCATTTGACCGTTGTTCAAAATTACGAGGCGTTGTCCTCGGATCTTTCCCTTATGGACCGATCCCGGACCGTCACCAATAGCCCATTGTGTTGCTCCAGTGCGACGTTAATTAACTACCTACCTCAGTTTTTAATCTTTATTAGTCGTTTTGCAGTTACCTACTACATTTACAAGTTTAAACTATTTTGCGATCCTTTATGCAGGCATTCACATCTTTTCTACCGTCTTGACAATATGTTCGTTGAATCCTGTTTGTAAGCAAGAGAATCGGAGTTGAAGGAAATAAATTGCAGCAATTTATAATTTGATAAAGAATATAATTTGATGACTGCCATGATTTAACAATTGTTTTAATAATTTCGATTTTTGTAGTTGCCAAGCGCCATATTGATTCTAAATTTTCATTGGTCAAGCGGTTCCTGTTTTTCGATTTCTTAATATTCATGACTGAAAAAGTTTGTTCACAGGTCCATGTTGAGGCTTGTGCATTTTAATGCATTATCTGGAAATAGTTTACAATTGTTTTTATCCACACAGCGATAGGAGTTTAATAAATTGTCTTCAATTTGCTTAGTAGGTTCTCATTGTTTTGCATGTCGATGAGTTCGTTGATAACGTCGTCCATGTCTATAACGTTCGTTGATAACGTCGAGGGCCGCTTCTGGTTCCACAGCTACTTTATTGTGCGCACGTGCAAATTTTAAAAAGTGTGCCTATCGTGTGACTTGTTAAAACTAAAAAAAAAAACATAGTGAGGCGGGCACCAGCAAATCAACGGAGGGCCGCATGTGGCCCGCGGTCTGTGCATCCCTGACTTAAAATGTTCAAGCCGCATTGACCATAGACGTGAAATACAAGTAGACGGATAGGTAGATAGTTGAATTAAATCAAACCAAATCAAATATCCAAGGACAACCCCTTTTCATTTTGAACAACGGTCAGATGACGAGGTAACACCTAAGATGAACCCCACTCTCCAAACTTCCAGAGACCGTCGTGATTCAGTGGGTATGCTCACTTCGCTAGTAACCTGCGAGTTGGTGGTGCAGGTTCGATTCCTGTCAGGTGCATTCCTCCTTGGGTGGATTTCTCTTCTGTGTCAGTCACGTTGGCGTGGTGTGGAAGTTTGGAGAGTGGGGTGCCAGCTCAGGTGTTGCCTCGTCATCTGACCATGGTTCAAAATTACGTGGTGTTGTCCTCGGATCTTTCCCTTTGGGATTGATCCCGGACCGTCACCAATAGCCCATTGTGTTGCTCCAGTGTGACGTTAATTGAAATACCCCCCCCCCTTCTGTGTCAGTAAAACTTTCATTGTGTGTTTGTCTATTACTTGATATTGTATTTTTTTGTCTGACGCATCCTGGCCAAATATGTGCCATAAAACCCCCAAACCAACTTCCACATCATGCCAACGTTGAGGCTATTTGAGATTTAACGTGCACCAGTCCCCGCATACACGACGATCTTTGGTTGGACCTAATTTCGAACTCGTAACCCTCCGGTTGCTAATCGGTTACCCCTCCAACTTGGCTACCGCTGCCCATTATGATAGAAATATGAATAAGTTTAAAAGTAAGAACTAATTTTTTTTGGGGTTGTATTCTAGCAGTTCGTATTAAGTTTCTCTTTATTTTATTTCCTTTTTATTGTTTCCTGTTATGTTTGACGTCTGTTTTGTGCTTGGCGCAGCTTGGCCTAATATTGCCTTTGCACCACAAAACGCCAAAACAACCTACCTTTTGGGTTTATTGCTTGACGTTGTCTTGCGTTTGGCGCAGCATAGACAAATAGGTCCCTTGCGAAGTGAAACTCAGCCGAACCGACCAACCTTTCGGTTCCGCTATATCTTTACGGTTTTGACCCTATATCCCCAGCATGAAAGATAAATATTACAGATATGACTAGTCAAATATAATCACGCGACTTCATTCATTATGTCAATATGATTGCAGTAACCAGACGCGCTAATCCCTAGACTCGAACTCCTTTGGCCCCCTGAACACTTATATGCAATGTTCAGATGTGTATATTACAGATAAATATACAGATAATATGGTTAGCCAAATACGCAGTGACTCGACCTTACTCATTACGTCAATATGGCCGTGATATCCGGAGACCTATGCCTACTCCTAGGGGCTCTGAGTCTAATCAGGGAAAGAAATGAACCTGATGTCATTTTTGTTGACTCATGCCGCAATCAAATCAGTTCCGTCTTCCTTTCGAAATTGCTCTGCGTTATTTCCAGATACCAAATTGTAACGAAATATAATATGGTCAGTAGCAGACATTACACTACCGGATATCCCCAGTTACTGGTTTTCATGGCTACGAACTAGCGGATTAATTTAGCTAAAGGCCGGTTCTGAATTACCCCAGTTGTCTTTCCATTGCATACCATACACTACGGACTAAATACAAAAATCCAAACATTCTCGACAATAGTCCAAGTGGTTTCGACAAGATATCTCGTCCATCAAGATCTGAACAATTTTGCTAATGACGAGGTGTTTCGTCCATCAAGATCTGAGCAATTTTGCTAATGACGAGATATCTCATCCATCAAGATTTCAACAATTTCTCTAATAACGAGGTATCTCGTAGTCAATATATTGCCGATTTTTATATGTTGACGAGATCAAAATCTGGTAAGTGTTTTCTTATGACGAAATATCTCGTCCATGAAGATCTGGTCAGTTTTGCTAATGACGAGATACCTCGTCGAGACAACTATCTCGATGGTTAATGCTTAAAAGATAGATGTGTTAATGTACCTCGTGACTTTAAATCCACCTTCTTGGCTTGGCTGCTATTTTGAGTATTTTCCCGGTTTTATTGATTTTATCTTGTGTTTGGCACAGCTTGTCCTGTTTAGGACCATGCGTCGTTACACCCAAAAAATCCAAACTCCTGTTTCAGTAGTTTTCTTACGCATGTATGTGCATTACATGACATTGTCTGGTTGCGCAGCTTGGCCATATATGACCCTCGTGCCATGAAACCCGAAAACCAACTAACCGTTTCATCAGGTGCGAGTAGAAACGAGTTTTGTACTAGTACTTTTGTACACTTTTCTTAAATTTGTAAATCAAATAATCTGAGAAGCAATAAAAATATGTATTTAACTTGTTATTTTTCAGATGTGAATCAAACCATAATAGTAACAAAACACCCAAACATTTTCATGTTTACTTGTTTTTATTTGCTTATGCTTTACATTCGTTAACCGTTATTTAACTTATTTGGTAAATAGACATTTCAGCATTTATAAAAGCTACGAAACAACGGTAAGTTTTAAGCCTGGAGTTCCCCAAGCGAAAAGGTAAGAATCAAATCCCTTTGAAGAGGTTAAAAGTCCTATTTGAGTATTCGTATGAGCGTCTACGACGGATTTAAAATCCAAACGTGGGTAATATTATTTTCCACTTGTATTAGGGGCCGTTGCTAATTGCTGGATGAGCAGGTTCGATTCCTCCCTGAATATATTTCTCTCTTCTGTGTCAGTAAAACTTTGTGTGTATGTCCATTACTTGACTGTATTGTTTTTAGCACAGCATGGACAAATATGGACCTTGCGCCATGAAATCCAACCATTCAAATTTCATAAAATATGAACTCAACTGCATTCGTAAAAATAAGAAAGCTACACTTACAAGTAGATACAGATGAAAACCTTAGTCAAATTGGTGATAAAAAATGAAAAACTTCAAAACAATGATTGATAAAGGTTGAAAACTCAGATGACCTAGGACAGGAACTGGCAGTTCTAGTTGGAAAATTAACGGATTAGCAACCGGAGGGTTGCGAGTTCGAAACTCGATCCAACCAAAGGCGACGTTAATTCAACTACCTACCTCAGTTTTTAATCTTTATTAGTAGTTTTGCAATTAGTACTATTACATTTACAAGTTTAAACTGTTTTGCGATACTTTATGCAGGCATTCACATATTTTGAACCGACGTGGCAATGTGTTCGTTGAATCCTGTTTGTAAGCAAGAGAATCGGATTTGAAGGAGACAAATTGCAATAATTTATTTTGTATTTCACGGTTATGGTTGACATATTATGGTCTCCAGAATACACAATCGCATTCCAAGATAGGTCTCCGAAGAATTAAAAAGACAAGTACAATATGTATATAATCATGCGCGTAAAATTCATTTTAGTAAAACCGCTGTAAGCGATCTTTCAGTTTACGGATTCAGTAGACCTTTATGAGGCATTCACATCTTTTGTATCTACATGTCAATGTGTTCATTGAAACGTCAGTTTATATGGACAGTATTGGAAATGAATTGCAGAAATTTATTTTTATATTCCTTTACGATTATGGATAAACATTTATGCGATGGACTCCTGAATACACAATCGCATTCCAAGATAGGTCTCACCAAAGAATTAAAAAAGACAAGTACAGTATGTATATAATCATGCGCGTAAAATTTAAATTTGGTAAAACCGCATTAGGCAATCTTTCAATTTACTGATTCGGTAAACCTTAATCCTTTATGCAAGCATTCACGTCTTTTGTCCCGATGTGTCGAAATGCGTTCGATGTTTGTAAGGCGGAGCATTGACATTGATTCTTTCACGCTTCTGAAACGTCATTAATTTCTATTGCTCAGATTGCCTTTGATTTATAAGAAATGTTTATCCGTGGTTACACCTTAGAAATAGACGGTCTAGAGATCAATGACCATTCATGACGTCAAAGGAAGTCAAAGGAAGAATCCTTTCAGACTTTATCGCTCGTCGAACGAAATTCGCTCGTTAGTTCTAAAGAAGTGGCTTTCTTTGATTTTTCCTGGGTGCTTATTATTCAATTATTTTAGTCAAGAGAAAGTATGAATGTAAACAAGAAAACAATGAGTATTTGTCCTGATAATTAGCTAGGTAAGTAAATATCTGAAACTCGAATCTTCAGTGAAGCGTGTAGAAGTGGTTCATAACAGTGGAATTAGCCATAGACATCCAAATGTAAAGATTTTAAGAGTCCGTATTCTCAGAATTGACCATTCGAAACTAATATGAATTTTTGATTTGTACTGTATTGTCTTAGTGGATGCTAATATCTCACGGCATTTCTAGATAAGACCTTGATTAAAAATACTTTTATTCTGTGTATAAAAATACTTTTATTCTGGGCTGTATGTGTCTTTCAAATGAAACGGTAGGACACTTTTTAAACCTCTAAGCGTCTCGAGATTTGTGAGTAGAGGAGTGTTGCTTTTACTCCGCAACACATTTAATGACTAAATAATCACATCTTTTTAAAGAATTCATGGATTCTTTCAACTTTTAGAAAGATTCTATTGGTCCTCTCTTTGGAATAGAATACCTTTAAACTATTCTATTGGCTTTTCCTTGGAATAAGAATTATTTGGAACGATTCTATTGACCCATTCTGTGAAATTGAACCATTTGGAGAGATTCTTATATTCCTTTCCTTAGATTAGTATTCTAACGAAGTATTCTTTCCTTTCCTTAGAATAAAATCCTTTGGAAAAATTCTATTAGTTCTTTCCTTAGAATAGAATCCTTTAAAAAGATTCCATTACTCATTTTCTTGGAATAGAATCCTTTCGAAGGATTCTAGTGGTCCTTTTTCTTAGAGCAGAATCCTTTGAACCGATTCCAGAGGTCCTTTTAGAGTAAATCCTTTGACAGATTCTATTGGTGAAGAAGGTCCAAACGAGTTAGAAATCATGCGGGAAGACTGCAGGTTGCAAGATGGAATTATGCGCTCCTCAGAGGATTGATTACAGCAGAAAATGACAATTTTTAAACCTTTAATAATTCAATTCCTAATTTATTCATACAAGGACAAACTCTTTCCAAGCTGTCTCCCATTTATTTTTGATTCTTATTAGATTTATATTTTGAGTTAATACTTTCCCCTTTACATTAACGATAATTAGTACATAAGAGTCCCTTTTACCAAACAGCTTAAAAATATTAAACCTGGAGGATTATTTGAGTTTGTATGGAAGTGTTAAAAGATCCACTTATCTAAAAATCCTTAAACATGAGCTCCGAGGCTTATGAAAATACCTTAGGCTGTACGTATTGCCTCCCAATTTAAATAAGACCTAGGTGTCGCTTTTTAAATGTATGCACATAAAAATAAATCTAAGTAAATTCTGTCTATTTTCTTCACTTTTAGTAGACTACTTTCTCAGTAGGTATTCATAGCTTTGTTAATGACATGTTTTGATCTCATATTTAATGCTATCACTTTTGATAAAGTGCTTTGTTTTGTTTCCATTTTGTTAACCCTACACTTTACTCCGTTTATTGTTGGGGGCGAGGTATTTCAGTTGAAAGAGTAAAGAGTAATACGATTAGCAACTGGAGGGAGGCGAGTTTGAAACTCGGTCCAGCCAAAGACCGTCGTGTACACGCGGGCTGGTACATGTTAAATCTGTCGTGGCCTTAAATGTCCTCACGTTTGCATGGTGTGGAAGTTTGGAGAGGGAGGTTGCAGCTCAGATGTTCTCTTCATCTGACTGGTTCAAAATTACGAGACATTGTCCTTGGATCTTTCTCTTCGGGATTGATCCCGGACCATCGCCAATAGCCCGTTGTGTTGCCCCAGTGCGACGTTAATTAACTACCTACTTACTCCATTATGTTTACCCTACACTTTAGTCCGTTTATTGTTGATATCGCTATTTACTTGAGGTTTTCTTTTACTGTTTTTCTCTTGGGTTTAGTTTGGTCTTGTGTTTGACCATACGCCATAAATTCCAAACAAGCAAGGGGCCGCCGTAGCTCAGTGGGTTTACAGACTTCACTAGCAACCTGCGAGTTGTAGGTGGCGCAGGTTCGATTCTTGTAACTTACCTAGGTTGTATTTCTCTCCTACATAAGTCAAAATTTCCTTGTTTATTAACCCTTTTATGAATTTCGACGAGATATCTCGTCCAAATTTTTGCTAATGACGAAATATCTTGTTATCAAGATATTGCCTTTTTTTTATAATGACAATAATAAGATCTGGTCAGTCTTCTAATGGCGAGTTATTTCGTACATCAAGATCTGGTCAGGTTTGACCCAATCTAATGAATGACGAGATAGTTCGTCGAGACAACCAGGAGGGTTAATACCGCTGTCTTGTTTTTGGGCGCAGCTTGGCCAAATATGGCCCAATTAACCAATCAACCCAATATTGATTGCGTCTTCAGTACATAGTTCACCCCATTTGCAGTTACAGGTTAAAGAGTATTCAGACATTGTTTTCCAAAGAGATGTAAATTTCTCGGTAATCTGTTGGAGGAGAATAAACGAGAATATTCTTAAGGTATATATTTTTTTAATTTCCATTTAGCGTATTTTTTAATCGAGGAATGATGAATCCTTAAATGAAAAAATCTTGAATTTAAAAATGTGCTTCTGAGTCTAGCGTTAGAAATAAAGGAAAAGTAGATTTGTGCTCTACTCTTGAAAAACTTCGCTCGTAGAGTGAATTATATGCTTCTTTGACTATGTCTACAGTTATCGAGTTCACTCAGAGAACGATTTTAATACATCACCAACCAACATTTTTAATGTGAACTGCACAACGACATGCAGAAATATGGGATTGGATGTTGAGTTTTATGGCGCAAGTTCCAAAAGTGGACAAGCTGCGCTGCAGAAATATGGTAGGATGTGTTGAGTCACA
The DNA here is from genome assembly GCA_933210815.1 of Meta bourneti. Classification (NCBI taxonomy): domain Eukaryota; kingdom Metazoa; phylum Arthropoda; class Arachnida; order Araneae; family Tetragnathidae; genus Meta; species Meta bourneti. The sequence continues at coordinate 85,462,378 of OW119934.1, forward strand.
ACTCACCAAAATGCGAACTTTGGACTAATTATATTTACACTGATTCAACTTGTACTATCTTAAATGCACAAAGGGTTGTACTATCCTAATTACACAAAGAATGGTTCCTGGAACGGAACACTCGCGATATCGACTTATCGCATCAAGAGATCATGTACAAACTGAGAACTTGATAACGTTCTTGGCGCTCGTCAAGTCATGAAAAGTTACGCCTATTAAGGAGTAGTACTGCAGTATATATGTTACCGGCAAAGTATGCAAAGCAGGCATTGTGTAGAATGCCTGGCATTTTGGGGCAAAGTATGAAACGATTAATATTTCACATATTTCCTAGGCATCCTATGCAATGCTAAAAGACAAACCAGCAAAGTTTAAAAACTCCCGCTAATGAAATTTCTAATGTCAAACAACGCAAGGCAATGTAACGCAAGGCACGTGACTTTCGACGATCTCAGACGGAGAATCCCCCCATTTGCATTGGAAGTGACGAAATACGCTACTTTGAATTTGTTCAGCAGACTAACCCATATTGTGCTGTATGAAAATGAAAGAGCAAGGTTTAGTGTCCGAGAAGGAATCATGGCATGTAGACATGCAACAACGATATATATATATTTCATATACGTCTTTTCAATAAAAACCTTTTTATGACTCTTAACACTTTGCCTAAATAGCATTTGTCATTCTATATAATGCCTAGGTATTACATAGAATGCCTAGGGAAAGTATATATAATAAAATAATTCGGATAGTTCATACTTTGCCCCAAAACGCCAGTCATTCTATATATTGCCTAGGCATTTTATACAATGCCTGCTTTTCATACACTGTCGGTAACACACAGCTTGTAACAACCGTCAACCTTAAATGACCAAAATTGGAGATCCTGCCTTTTGGACTAGTACCTCAATATATACAACTTATATTAAACATCAACCTTAGATACCAAAAGTTGGTGATCCTGCCTTTTTGACTAGTAACGCAGTAAATACAAAGCGTGTATCAATTGTTAACCTTTATCCTCCTGGTGGTTGTCTCGCCATTAGCAAAGCGGACCAGTTCGTGATGGACAAGATATCTCGTCATGGAAAAACTGACCAGATCTTGATCTCAGTCATCGCAACAAAATCGACACTATCGTTACGCGATATGTCGTCATTAGTAAAATTCGTCAGATCTTGATTGACGACATATCTCGTCGAAATCACTTGATGACCAAATCAGAACCTGCTTTTTCGAACCCGTCCGGCAAAATCAATCTCCCTCACGCAACGTTAAACTCTATTGAACACTGAATATTCCATCACCCGTTTCGAATTTTTTTTAGAACTCTGCTCTTGGAAATCGTTCGAAATGGAATTCTGAATGAATTTGATCCAGCTCACGGGAGCAAGACTTCTTGAAGTAGATCTGAAAACGGAATGCTGTAGGAGCGGCTTTTAACGACATAAAAGGAAAGACGCAGGTAGGGAATCGATGCAAAAACCAGAGGTTTTTCAACTTTTCCATGCTGTGAAGGAACGAACCCCCTGAGACTCATTAGTAAATATCGAATCTTCGGGAGACCACCTATCCAGGTATTACGTCTTTTAGTCACCTGCTACAATAATGGTGGTAAAACAAATTGCAGATTCAGAGCGATTCTTTTGAATTTTACATACTGAATAACTCCAAGGTTTCCTGAAATCAAGGTTTTTAAATGTACATCGCGGAAAAAACGAACCACCCCTATATTTCGAGCACTATTCATAGAGCAAATTCAAAGATATCATTCAATAGGGAATAACGACCTTTAGAAATTCATGCAAAATTGCATTAGAGGCCGTCTTCATATCAAATTTTGCACAAACAACAAAATTTGCAATCGAAACACCATGTTTTGATGCCTTAATCAGATTCGGCATCGTTAAGTTAGTCTAAATATGAAATTTCATGACTATTGTCTTTATATCCGGAGATATTCAATGTTGAAGTTGGTCAATTTCAGGGATCATCTCCACATTTAAAATCGCTATTCGTAGATTCAGATTAATTGTAGTTATAGCTACCCGAATTTCAAATTTGAATACTATTTCAAATTTGGCAGCGCGTGCAAACGATCGATCCGAGAATTATATTATGCAAGTGCAAACGATCCGAGGATTGTCAGACGTGTTTTAAACTTTCGGTTGCCCCTAAAATCGCAATAATGAGGAAAATTGAATGTAACTCAAAAACTAAAGACTGGAATGAGCTGAAATTTTGCATGGTCATTAGAAGTACTGAATCGATTCCTATCGAAATATAGTAAGGCTCCAATTCATAATTTTTTCAAACATTAATTTAATAATTATTATTGCATACTATAAACTATACAATAAAATATTAGGTGGATTTGTTTGGGTTGTTTGACAGTAACATGGTACAAAATATCAGCGCTATAGAAATATTTAGAAGATATCGTAAAAGTCAAACTGATTTAACATTAGGATCTCCAATCTTTCTGTGCTCATAACTTCGGAACGGTAAGTCCTAAAGACATGAAATTTGGTACCTGCACTTAAATTTTGAGATTCGAAATTGTGTGTCGAAATAGGGGTTTTCATTGGAAATTATGAAGTTGGTGCTTAATTTAATATGAAGACGTCCCCTTATGCAAATTTTATGCACTTGAATTTATAGAAGACGTTAGTTCCTGTCAAACTCCATTTTTTAATTTTCTCTAAAGCGATACGAATGGAGAATTCGGCTTATCGACGCTTTTGGTGTCTAAATGCTTTTGCTGTTTTTGATTCAAAACCAGTCGGACTTGAATAGATTTTGGGTATGGTAGATTTCTTGGAATTAGTGAAAATAATTGTTTGATATATCGATCTGTAATTGAAGCTTGTGGCTATTTTTGGTGTGAATTGTGGTTGTTCTTGTATAAAAGTTATTATTGTTTTAATCGGACCGCGGTAGCCCAGTTGGAAGAATAACTGACTGGCAACCGAACGAGCATGAGTTCGAAACTCAATCCAACAGAAGACCGTCGTGTACAAGGGGGCTGGTGCCCGTTAAATATGTCTTGGCCTCAAATGTCCTCACGTTGGTGTGGTGTGGAAGTTTGGAGAGTGAGGTGCCAGCTCAGGTGTTCTCGTCATCTGCCTGGTTCAAAATTACGAGGTGGCCGTCATGGCTCAGTGGGTATGCCCACTGCGATAGCAACCTTCGAGTTCTACCTTCCATTTGTAGGCGGAGCAGGTTCGATTCCTGTCAGGTGCATTCCTCCCTGGGTGTATTTCTCTCTTCTGTGTCAGTAAAAGCTTTCATTGTGTCTGTTTATTACTTGATATTGTATGTCGTATCTGGCGCAGCATGGCCAAATATGGCCTTTGCGCCATAAAACTCCAAAACCAACCAACCATCAAAATTACCATACGTTGTCTTTGAATCTCTATTTGGGATTGATCCCGAACCGTCGCCAATAGCCCGTTGGGTTGCACCAGTGCGACGTTAATTACCTACCTGAAATCGAGGCTTGGCGAAATACGGTCTTTACGCCGTAAAACCCATCCCAACCAACCGGGTGACACGGATTTTCGTATATCATGGACTAAACTTGATGTTGTTGCCTTGTGTTTGGCACAGTTTGGCCATATACGGCCTTTGCATCATAAAACCCAATTAACCAGTTGACATGGATTCGCGTATATAATGGATTAGACGTCTTGTGTTTGGCTAAATACGGTCCTTGTGCCATAAACCCAACCAACCATGGATCAAACATTGGACCAGTATAGATATAACTCGCAAATAATAATACCCAGAGAAATATTCGAAAAATACATGATTTTTTTACTATGATTAAGTAGATACGGTAAGCAAACAGTAGAAAATATTGCAATTCTTAGGTGACACTGAGGAAACACCACTACAGAACAAAACAAGACAAAAGAAATCTAGTCCAGGAAGCCTAAGCGGCACGTCGTTCAATTTTAGGATTTCATTCCGAATTGTCTTATTCTCAGCAGAGCACTTTCTCTACCTGCCGTAAGCAGATTCCAAATTCTTCCACAACGAAATTGTATTTGTGAAGAATAACATCTCCGTCTGCCACAGGAAATTTGGAATGGAGGGATGTTTTTCGTGAAGAGAGAAAACCTCACTGCTCCTCTTCACTATTTATCAACCGGGAAAGGAAAAAAGGATAAGTAAAAGGCTTTTCCTTTTTTATTTCTAACCTGCGGAGCACAAAGAGTTTCTTGTGGAAAATTGCAAATGATATTCCGCTCCTTTTGTAAATCAAACTTTGACGGGTGTTTCTGACTTTTCGGCTGCTTTCTCAAATAAATGCCGTAAATTTTTCGCATACAATCAAGCCTTGGACTGGCTTCAGCTGAAGTAATATGTAAATCTTATCTTATCACGAAATCGTAAGAATAAGAAATATATATATATATAACCTGCTTTCATTTGAGTTTAAAATTAATCCTCCAAGTGGTTTCGAATTTTCTCATCTCCGTATTTTTCATGTTTTAAATCTCTTGTCTTTAACTTGGACTTTTAATTCTTAAATATTTTATACTTTTATTGGGTTGTATTCAGTCTTGTGTTTGCAGCTTGTCCGTTTTTCGACCTTGCGCCATAAAACCCTACCATCAATCCAAATGGTTTCGAAGAGTTATCTTGTGCATCAAGGTGTGACCAAAATTACTCCTGACGAGATATCTCATCAATATATTGCCGATTTTTTTATGATGACGAGATCAAGATATGGTCAGTTTTCTTCTAACGACGAGGTATCTCGTCCATAAAGATCTGGTCAGTTTTGCTGATGAAGAGATACCTCGTCGGGACAACCACCAGAAGAGTTAAAGTGGTGCTCTTAGCATGATGATACCGTAAAACGTGCGGAGTTATTTGATTGCAATTACATTTGCGAAGTTGCAACGTGAAAACGCTATCTCTTAAACATCACGTAAAATACACGAATATGTCTTAAATAATGACGCCTAATAACCCTTGTGCACCTAATCTGAATATTGTTTGGTGTATCTTGGCCAAATAGGTCCTTGTGCCATAAAATACCCAGCCTTAATCTAAATTGGTTTATTTGCTATCAATAACGTTTCATCATTACCAACTGTCTAATCCCTTGTGTAGCAAAAAATGGAACATTAGAACGGTTAATTAAAACTGAATCGAACATTGCCAAAAAGTGTATGAAATTACAAAAACGTAAACTCTAAAATAAGTTTGGAAACCTAAAAAGGTTTTCCATTTTTTTGAGCTCTTTCAAAACCCTGAAAAAATGCCATATCACATAAAAATAACGAATATGTCTCAACAAAGGACACGTAACAACCCTCGTGTACCTTATCTGAATTAGTTGATTTGCTATGCATAAAGTTTCTCATTAGTCCTCATATAGCAAAAAAAGACCATAGTACGATGAATCAAAACTGAACCAAACATCGCCATAAAATATGCACAATTTTAATTACAAAATTAAATATTGAATCCTAAAAACAGTTCATTTTGAGAGAACTCTTTCAAAACCCTGTAAAATTCCTTATCGCATAAAAATACACGAATATACCTTAAAGGATTCCTTATTTGCTATAAATGTTTCGTATTAGCCCATGTGTAACAAAAACGATCCATGGAACAAATAAATCAAAGCTGAACCAAACATCGCCAAAAATATAAAAAAATAAAAAACCTAAACCTCTAAATATTGAATCCTAAAAAAAATTTCACAACCCTGAAAAAATACCATATCGCATAAAAACGCACGAGTTATGCCTTAAGAAAGAATACCTATGAATAATGTTTCTAATTAGCCCTTGTGTAGCAAAAAAGTACCAAAATCAAAGACTCAAACATCGCCAAAAAATATGCAAAATTTTAAGACCTAAGCCCCAAAATATTGAATCCTAAAAGTTTTGCTTTCTGTGAACTCATTTTCTTCAACCTCCCCAACCGTAATTGGACCCGGGGACATCTTTGACATTCCGGCACTACGCGTCTTAAACAAACGAATGGAGTTTTGTCTTTCGGAGGACTTTTATCTTAAAATCGGAACGGAGGGAAAGAGGTACACTTTTAATGACACTTTGAAGCCGTTTTGCCCCGGAACGGTCTTCGCGATCAATAAATCGGACTCTTCTACAGCCGGGCTGGGCTTCTTATCTGCAATAACATTCACTGTTGCTAACAACTGTTTACAAAGACTGGGGACTTCCGTTTCGGGCACTTTGGAGGGTGAAAAAATGCGCTGCGCTGTTCGTTTCTGGTGAACTTGAATGCGTGGATGATCGAAAAGTTGGTGCTTTGGGGAAGTGCTCCGACGGTAGGATATTTTCTGCAGTGGAATGGCCTTGAAAGTGAAGGAAATTTATATGAAATTCCTGCGTTCAGAGTTTTTATTTTTAATTCACTAATACTTGATTTGGATAATATATTATCAATATGGGTAGGGATAGATTAATAGATATTTATAGGTACGGTTATATATAGATCAATAGATATATACACGTAGATATAGATTGATAGAAATAGGTAGGGATGCATTTTCTATCTATTCCTACCTGTATCTGTCAGGTATGGGAAGAGATAGACTTGATACTCTTGGTAGACAGAAAAAAGGGTAGAGATAGATAGCTCTCAGATGGGTTGGGACAGATAGTTCTCGGATGAGTTGGGACAGATAGCTTTCGGATGGGTAAGATCTGGGGACTCTTCCATTTGAGGTACTTTGCTCAACATGGAAAGGTTGGATGGATTGGGGGATGGGTTTAAATTGGTTGAGATAGATGGAAGAAATAGATTTTGGGGTGGATGGATAGCGAGGATGGATAGGGACGGAGATATTTTGAATGATATATAGATTTTCTAGATAGAGAATAAAGGAAATACATCTTCCTACTTAAATGAATCTGTTGGACAGGCAAGGACTCAAGCAGCTAGAGCTCTGGCATGGTACACGAGATAGGTACCGGGTTCGAATACGGGCGTTGCGATCGGATCGACATGGTATCATAGATCTCGTTATACTTTGTCATCGTGTTGCAAAAAAGAACAGTAGCATGACAAATTTTCGCGATTTTGTCTGGAGACAGCTTTAATATATAATTTAAATATAATATTAATTAATATTTAATTTAAAACTATAAATGTTTTTTCATATAAAACTTTAATATATAATTTAAATTAAATATAATATAAAATTTAAGTGTATAGAGGAGGGAGGGGGATGGAGTACGTGATATTGAGGCCTCTATTTGACCCTTCTGGTGGTTGCCTCGACGAGATATCTCGTCATTTGGTATAAAACATGATCATACGAAGAAAATTGACCAGATCTTAATCTCGTTCTCATAAGAAAATCATCTTGATCTCGTCATCAAAAATAGGCAATATCTTGATGACGAGATATCTCATCAGCAAAATTGGTCAGACCTTGATGGACGAGATATCCCGTCGAAACCACTTGAAGGGTTAAGTATAATGGAGTACTAAAACACGTATTGACCATAACTTTTATTTGCATATGTCGTTAAGAATGAAAGATCCAATACTCGATATAGTATAAATGCTTTCGGGTTGCGAAAATTCTAATTTGCTTTGAGTTAACTGACAATTCTATTCTTCTCATTAATCTACATTTTAACGAACTAAAAGTTTTAATCGTTGAATTGAGTACTCGTTTCTATTTTAGAGGTCGCAACTCAATGTAATAACATACCAATTCTAAGCCTCAGATCCAGTCTAATTAGTCCTCGAAAACCCAGCAGAGCGCAAAACAGTAATTTTTGCCTTTTGCCCCACCTACGATTCCATCGAGTGACTAATCTCAATTATTCCGCAATTTGAGGCAACAAATGTTTCCAGATAATTTAGAGCAACGCTAATTAAATGTTGAGAAGCGCTTGTGACATACAATTAGTCCACACTAGGAGAAAACTTAGATGCGTAAACTGTCATCCTGAAGATCTGACATGAACCGAAATAGATGCACGTATTTCAACTTGGTTGTATCTTAAAACAAGCGACACCAATTGGGCTTTGACTGGAATTGTTTAATAGATTTGCTTTCACATTGAATGAGGTAGTAATTATCTTGAATTTTAATTCTGAGCTGTAAAATAATGGGGAATACTGCAGTAAATAAGTTCTTTTCTCGATTTACTTTATTTACGTTACGACAGCGAACCACTATCACAACTAAAATAAAAAATTCGGGTCAGAGGAAGAATTTAATTCTTATTACATAAGCTTTGAATTGGAAAGTTGATCGATTAGAATTACGGTATTTTTGTATAAGATGAGCTTTAACGGTTATTCTTTTTAGTTGGTATTATTTCAGGCGTGTATTTTTGTATTGGACTTAACCTTCCAGGTGGTTGTTTCGTCGAGGTATATCGTTAGCAAAATTGGCCAGATTTTGATGGACGAAATATCTCGTCATTAGAAGAAAACTTAAAAGATCTTGATCTCGTCATTATAAAAAAATCGGCAATTTTTTCTCGACTACGAGGTATTTCGGCATTAGCAAAATTGGTCAGCTCTTGATCGACGAGCTATCGATACCCACTGAGAAGGTTAAAATATATCTCTTGTGATAACATTCTTCCATGAGTATTCATTTAAGACTCGGCAATCTTGAATTTCAATTGCGAGTTGTAAAATATTTAAGAATACTTATGGATAATAATCATTAAGTTTTTGCTACACGCATTCTTTTATTTATGCTGTGATATATCGAACCACTGCCACGTCTGAAATATAAATTTAGTTGAGATTAAGAATTTAATTCTTACTGCATTAGCGTTGAATTGGGAATTGATCGATTAGAGTTGCGGTATTTTTATATCAGGCGTGCCTTTTTGTGTTAGATTTAAAATGTATATTTTAGCTGTGGTACTTTTCTTTCAGGAGTGTTCAATATGTTGCACTCGCGCACATCTATGTATTGCAATAGATACAAATTGAGTGTTCACAAAATTCCAAGGTATTTTGCTTGGAGTATATTTAGGATGATCTTTTCATCCACATAAATTTTAAACAGGAAAAAACTGCTTGAAAATGTTTACTGTTTCCCACATATAGAAAATTATCACTTCAATTTCAATAACTTTCTTCGTTCAGTAGATAACTTCTGCAATAAGTATTGTAGTATTTTGGTCTAAGATAAGCTTGCTATGCTAGTCTTTTCATTAGGTATCATTTTAGGCTTGCTTTTCTGTGCATTGGACTCTAAAATGTGTTTTCGTGTTGCGATGCTATTCTAGGATTGAATTGGATTTTATGGCGCAATCTATTCATCCAGGAGTGTTCAATATGTTGCTCATTTGAATGAATTGCAAAAGATATCATTCAAATTTGCCTTAGCAAACCTGACCAGATTTTGATCTCTTCATAAAAAAAAATCGACATAATTTTGATGAGATGTTTCGTCCTTTGCAAAATTGATCGGATCTTGGACAAAATATCTCGTCGACATCACTTGGAGGGTTAAAATATATGCACTCTGTTTCTCATTTCAGTCATTGTTTTAGTAGAAAATGCGCGGGTTAACTCAGAAAGTGACACGCAAGTTACCCATGTAAATATTTGACTTGTAGATTGAGTTTATGTAAATTAGAATAAAATAATACTTAATTTTAAAAAGTTAACCTAATTTTTCTGTCTAGATGTGGTACCATGACACTTACACAAACATGTTCTGCAGAACTTTTGTGTTAACAACTTTTGTGTTGGTGGTTGTCTCGACGGAGTACCTTTCGTCATTAGCAAAACTGACCAGATCTTGATTGGCGAGATGTATCGTCCAAAGAAGAAACTGACCAGATCTTGATCTCGTCATCAAAAGAATCGGCGATATCCTAATGACAAGATATCTCGGCATTAGCAAAATAGGTCAGATTTTTACTGATGAGATATCGCGTCGGAACCATTTGGAGGCTTAAGAGTTGATAAAAGAGCATTATATATGTATGTTCTGTAATACAGCCTAAAGACAAACGCGGGATACCCAAGCGATCTTTTCTACTTTCATCCCATTATCCTATTCCCCAATCGGGTCGCGGTAGCCCGGTTGGAAGAGTAACGGACTATCAATTGGAGGGTTGCGAGTTTGAATCCAGCCAAAGACCGTCGTGTATAAAGGGCGCTGGTGCACGCTAAATCTGTCATGGCCTCAAACGTCCTCATGTTGGCGTGGTATGGAAGTTTGGAGAGTGGGGTGCCAGCTCAGGTGTGACCTCGTCATCTGACCATGGTTTAAAATTACGTGGTGTTGTCCTCGGACTTTCCCTTAGGGGTTGATCCTGGATCGTCGCCAATAGCCCGTTGTGTTTCTCCAGTGCGATGTTAATTAATACCTACCTATTCCCCAATCCATCTTTTCTCTTCCACGACCTTTTTACTTGAGTTGTATGTCTTGTGTTTAGAAAAGCTTGGTCAAATATGGCTCTTGCGCCATAAAACCCCAAAACAATCAAGCAACCTAAAGACAAACGAATGCAAGTTGACTTTTAAACGTCAATGAAATAAAGCGTGCTTTTAGTTTTGAAATATATTTAGAAATTTTTCAAATGTTTCACTGGTAGTCTATGGAGAGGGTCATTAAAATCAAAGTCATTATCACCCAATCCGCTAGATAAAAAATCTTTAGTGCTATATATTTCCGATAATTTTCTTTGCCAATTTATTCACTTTTGTCCTTCAGTATCACCAGCCTAACATGGCAGTCTTGATTTATATCCTCTCCGTCCTCCTAAAATTTCATAATTATCTCATCTCGCAGAGTAAAAACTGGAATTTTTTCAGACTTTTTATGAGTTTACCATTTTGCTCTTGCTCTGGAACTTCATCTTAAGGGGTTATACCTAGTTGCAAGTAAAAAAAAACCACGATTTTTCACGAATTTTTTGTGAAGACGCATATGTATATATTTAAAAGAAACTTTAAATTTGAAATAGCATATGTTATCACATATGCTATTTCTAATAGATGTTAATAGATGTTATCACAATTTTTTTTATAAAAATATCGACTTTTGCCTAGTTACAGCCGATCTCGGTCTTTAAAAAAAGGCGTTTTGCGGTAATCAAAGATATCTCCGAATTAGATTATCTGAAATAAAAAAGCAAGTTTTAGTTAGCTTATAAGTGGTTTTAGTACTTAATCGAACAAATAAGTTAAATTTTGATTTTTCCCAAAATGGCGGCTGTCAGAAGATAGTTTCGATTTTTAGAAAAAAATTGTATTTCTTCGCTTATAAAAACCATAATATTGATCGGAAAGAAAAATCGAAAGATTAAAGATTTATAAATTATGTTAGAAAAAACAGTAAAAGTTTTGAAACGATTGGTTCAGCGGTTCTCAAAATATTTTGATCACCGCAAAACGCCTTTTTTAAAGACCCTCTCCGAGAGGGTCTTTAAAAAAGTCTTCACAAAAAAATTCGTGAAAAATCGTGGGTTTTTTCCTTGCAACTAGGTATAACCCCTTAAGGTATTTGGCTACACTCCTTTTTTAACTGTTCAAATTATACTATTGTTTTCATTTTAAAGTAAAACAACTTATAAAAACACATTATAATAATTTTTAGTGATGTTTTTTATAATTCGTAAAAAATGGCAAAAGTTGGAAAATTTATGTAAAAAAATGATGGATCAGATATATCGTCGAAACCACTTGGAGGGTTAAAGCTAACAAAACTCGAACATTGGATTCGTTGTTTTGAAAATTCAGTCTCCTAAACCCTCGGACCATCTATAGGTATCGGAGCACTGCAGTATTGCTTAGCCCACACCACACCCATAATGACTAAACCACATCTATTGGTTAAAAGAATTGGTACAGATGTATCTAGCGCCTCGTCTGATGGAAACGCTCTTGGCGCGTTTTTTGGCGCCCTTTTTATGTCGCCAAGGAAAGAAATAGAAAAAAAATTTATCTTTATAAATATAATATCTAAATATCCGCTTGCCGAGGTTTCCATAAAAATGAGAATAAACCTAATAAAGATGGGTTACCTTCACCTTCCATAACTCGCTACTAACAGTGAGCCAAAAAGCGCGCCAAGAGCGTTGCCACGCCACCAGACGAGGCGCTAGATACATCTGTACCAAAGAAAGAATCCTAGGAAATATTCTATTGGTCAAGAGATACAAAACTGATTAGAAGCCATACAGGAAAGGCTGCAGGTTGCAGAACGTATATTTGAGTGTAAACACCTCAGGGTTAAATATGAAAATTAGTAGGAACCTTATTGTGGACCTGATACTATATGACTACAATGATCAGAACGAAAAATACCCAATCGAATTTCCTTGGAGACATTCTTTCTTAACCTCTGAGGGGTTCACGCAGCATGGCCAAATATGGCCCTTGCGCCATAAAACCTTCAAACCTGAGGGGTTCGCATGATTCCATCTTGGAACCTACAGTTTTCCCTGCATGAATTGTAACCAGTTTCGACCTTCTTGGTCAATAGAATCTTTTCAAGAGTTTATTCGAATGAAGGAGCAATAGAATCTTTCCAAATGATTTTATTTTAAGAAAATGAATTTTAACAGGATCTTTAACTTCCAAGGAAAGGAGCAATACAGTTCCAAGATTCGTTTAAAGGAAAGAAGCAATAGAATAATTCCAAAGGATTCACTTCCAAGGAAAAACACTAGAATCTTTCCTAAGGATTCTATTAAGAAAGGAACAATAATCTTTCCAAAGGTTAGAAGAATTCATGGATTCTTTCACCCAACAGATATGGTTATTTAGTCATGAAATGGTGTTGTGGGGTAAAAGTAAAATTACGGAAATCTCAGGCTAAGAGGGTTAAAAAGCAGATTTTAGGCTAGAAAGTAGTTTGAGTAACAAATCCGATGATTCCGTCGTTTTCAAAATTCGCCAGTACGTCTTACAAACAAAACACATTAGAGTATGAGATGAACAAATTCAAGACCATACTATAACATACGTTGCCATACTATAATGTAATTTTAATTGCAACTAGGAATTTAGTTTTTTTTTTATTCTTATACTTTCTGAGTCTTAAAAATATATTGGAACCTAGTCTTAACTGGATCCGAAATCTGGAATTACACGATTCTCGGAACGCGTAATCTTCAGAATTATTTGAATCCAAAATATCGATAATGCGAAATGTTTATACGTTCACAAATCCTATTAACAATTGTGATGACTCAATAAATAATAAAATGTTCATATTCACGAACTGTAAAATTCAATATCCACTGCCTGTTTGAGCATACAGATTGGGTTGGGTTTTATGGTGCAAAGGACAATATTCTTAAATTATGACTTAAACCTTTTCTGACTCCTAGACTGGTTTAATTAGGATATTTACTTACTCTTTTCAGTATACAATAAGCTGAGGAGGTAGAGATGTATGGTAATCGATATAACCGACGGGAATAGAATAGGGTGGTCAGCATTTCAGAAAATAGAAAGAAATATAAGTCATTTGTAATCAATTGTCCCTTATGTGATATTTACCAAGGGTTTCTTTACTCGGTCCTTTAGTGGTATAGTTCCTCTCCCTCTAGGAGGGCCGCGGTAGCCTGTTGGAAAAGTAACGGATTAGCAACCGGAGGGTTGAGAGTTCGAATCCAACCAAATACCGATAACGGGGGCTGGTGCATGTTAAATCTGTTATTGTCTCAAATGTCCTCACGTTGGCGTGGTGTGGAAGTTTGGAGAGTGGGATTCCAGCTCAGGTGTTGCCTCGTCATCTGACCGTGGTTCAAAATTACGTGGTGTTGTCTTGGAAACTTTTCCTTCGAGATTGATCCCGGACCTTCGCAAATAGCCCGTTGTGTTGCTCCCAGTGGTTCTTAACCTGGGGCGCGTGCACCCCTGGGTGTGCGAGAAAGAATTTCCAGGAGTGCGAGAGAAGTTTCGATGGACGACAGCAATTTAATAAAAAACTCATTTAAATACGAGCCAATGCACGTATCCAAATGGAATTTGAAAAACTGGACTTAGAGCAAGTGTACACAGTTAGAACTTTATATACAGTTGGCAAAAGCAGCATTGTAGACACTTACCATTTCCCCCCACCTACCTGTGTGAAATGGGATTTTCACATTTTTGCACATAAAAACAAAAGCCAGAAATCGCTTAAATGAAATTGATGACTTGCGCGTGGCTCTTTCAAAAAAGGAGCCCCGCTACAAAAGTATTATGAATAAACAACAACGTAGCCATTAAAAATTGAGATATTGTTTTGTATGTATATGTAAATAAATGTGTTTACATCTCAATAAACAATCTTGCAATAGAAGTAATTTCCTAAATAAAGAAATAAACACATTTTTCAAGGGGGTGTTTGAACTTATTTTTCAAGGGGATGCGAAAACTTATTTTTAGATTCAAGGGGGTGCCAATCACTATAAAGGTTAAGAATAGTCGGTTGCTCCAGTGCAACGTTAATTACCTACCTACACCTCTAGAAGGCTGTCGAAATACGTAGTTTGGTTGCGGTTATTCTTTAAGGTGATAGGATCGAACGTAAACAAAGCACTTCCACAACTATCGTCTTCAGCGCGAAGGGGCAATGGAATCTTTCCAAAGGATTTTATTCCAAGGAAATGACCAATAGAATCATTTACTAAAGGTTGAAAAATCCATGGATTCTTACAACCAATAGATGCGGTTAGTTAATTATTCAGCGTGTTGTGTGGTAAAAGCAATACTACACTACTCGAAATAGTCTTTCCAAGGGATTCTATTCTAAAGAAATGATCAATAAATCTTTCTACAGAATTCTATTCTAAGGAGCAAAGAATCCTTCCAACTGATAGAGTACAAAATCCTTTGTTTTAATCCTCTAAGAGGTTCCGCACGCATAATTACGCCTTGCAACCTGCAGTTTTCCCTGCATAACTACAAACCAATTTCAACCTTGACCAATAGAATCTTTCGAAAGAATTCCATTTTAAGGATGAGTGATAGAATCTTTCGAAAGAATTCCATTTTAAGGATGAGTGATAGAATCTTTCCTAAGCATTGTATTCTAAAGAAATGAGTGATAAAATCTTTCCTAAGAATTATATTAAGAAAGGACCGCGATAGAATATTTCCAAAGGATTCTATCGTATAGAATGAGCCAATGGAATCGGTCCAAACAAATATTCTATTCTAAGGAAAGGAGAAATAGAATTTTTCTAAAGGTTGTAAGAGTTCATGAATTCTTTAGAAAGAGACGTGGTTATTTAGTCATTAAGCGTATTGTGGGGTTAAAACCAATGTTGCAATATTCGGGAGTCGCTCAGAGGGTTAAATATGAATGAGATGTTTAACCCTCCTAGTGATTCCAACGAGATCTGTCCAATTTTGCAAATGGCGAGATCTCATCAAGATAAATATTGCCTATTTTTTGATGACGAGATATCTCGTCCATAAAGATCTGGTCGCTTCCGCTAATGACGAGATTTCACATCGAATCAACCACCAGGAGGGTTAAAAAGAGAAACTACACATCTGAGACCTCATAAAATAAATTCTAAGCCTTTAGTTTTCCCTTCAGTGAACGTCTGAGCAATTTTTGAGAAAAATGCCATTTCATCAACGTTAAATAAACCGCCGAGGAAACACTAAAAAGTTTGTTTACAGCAGATCCTTTTTTATTCAAGAAACTAGCCGGATTTCGAGTATTAAAAAGCAAGCGGAAGCAAAAAAAAGAAGGAATCGCAGCGTCGTGAGGCGCAGGATTAAATCATAAGAAACTAATTAATTTGAGATGAGATTCCTAGTTTGAAGATCTTCGAAAAATGCAGTTCAAATTAGACGGAAACTAATTTTCTTTGCGTCTTCCTCTCACTAATGACTACTGGAAGCGTGAAAATTGTTTCCACTCTTAAAGTTACATTTCTCAATGTTATTTCTCTAATCTGATTAGATGCTGAAGAGGCTTACAATTCTGCTTACAACTTAAAATTTTCACTGAAGAATAATTTATTAGTTTTATCAGAGGTGTGGAATGGAGGGCCAACAAACAAACCAGACGGTTTGAATATTTTACTTGTGCTGTCCAAATGCTATCCATATCTTTAGGTGTGTACTGGCTTCATGAACCCGAGATACCCTAGTGATTCTTTTCCCATGGGGTATACTCCCTCTGGTAAACATGGGGGTCGCGACGCCAGGATGCCCAAGCGATCTTTCTCTCCAACCTTTCTTTTCACAATTACTTGACATTGTCTTGTGTTTGGCGCAACGTGGCCAAATATGGCCTTCCGCCAAAAAATCCAAAAACAAACCAACCAAATGCTCTTCTATGATACAAAGCGGGGGTACCTTTTTGTAATTTATGGCTGTTTTGGAAATATTTTATGTTTAACCCTCCTGGTGGTTGTCTCGACGAGGTATTAGCAGAACTGATCAGATTTTGACGAATGAAAAGAAAAATTCTTTCAATAGACATTAATTAATTTAAATGAGAATATATATTTAATAGACATTAATTAATGTAAATCAGAATATATATATTCAATTTTTTCTGCCCATCTTAGAGTGCATTGCCGTCCTCACGTTGACGTGGTGTGTAAGTTTGGAGAGGGGTGCCAGCTCAGGTGTGACCTCGTCATCTGACCATGGTTAAAAATTACGTGGTGTTGTCCTCGGTCTTTCCCTTCAGGTTTGATCCCGGACCGTCGCCAATAGCCCGTTGTGTTGCTACAGTGTGACATTAATTGAAATACCTACCTAGAGTGCATTGCCATTGATTTTCCAACTAAAAGAGAAACCGGCTGCAAGTTGATCGTGATGAATTTAACCTCCTGTGGTTGCCACGACGAAGTCAAAATCCGATCAGTTTTGCTAATGAGGAGATACCTCGTCATTAGAAGAAAACTAACTAGATCATAAAAACATCGGCAATAGGCTTGATGACAAGATACCTCGTCATTAGCAAAATTGATCGGATCTTGGACGAGATATCTCGTTGAAACTACTTGAGGGATTAATCTAATTGCCGTTGACCGCACAATTATTTCTCTTTTCGGATTTTTTTGTAATTTTTATTGGGGAAGTGCTGAATTTTTATTAGAAAAA
Source organism: Meta bourneti (assembly GCA_933210815.1). Classification (NCBI taxonomy): domain Eukaryota; kingdom Metazoa; phylum Arthropoda; class Arachnida; order Araneae; family Tetragnathidae; genus Meta; species Meta bourneti. Next base: position 85,479,424 of record OW119934.1, read on the forward strand.
CAAGCCAAATGACGTCACGTTCGGAATACGTACAGGAAACACGTATCGCCGCAAGAACCCTACCCCTATGAGAAGCTTTCTCTGTCAAGCTGATGTAGGTGGCGGTAGTGTTTCTTAGGTGGAATTGTTCCCTGTATGTATTCTGAACGTGACTACAGCTCGCTTGTTTTATCAACCTTCTAATGAAGTGGACGAAATATGTGCGCGCAGCTTCATGCTATTTCTTCCCATCTCGATTTGAAGATCTGTCACGTAATTGTGGGAAAAGCCTGAATTCCCTAATGCGGGACAAATTGTTGATTGATTAAATTGATTATGCAGTGGGATTTTGAAAAACACTAGTCTACGCTTCGATAACCAAGTCGATTAGTAAGCCCACGTGATTAATCCTTAGATCTTACGACAGAGACTGCACACATGCTGTCTATTTTATAAGGTCGATGGCTAAGCCAATTCGTATGCCCACGTGATTTATCCTTTTTAGATCTTACGACAGCTACTCCTCCCACATGCTGTCTTTCATAAGACGGTCAATGGCTACACCGATTCAATAGCCAACGTGACTCTTATCCTTAGATCTTATGACAGCGAACTCCCCCCACATGCTCTGTCTATTTCATAAGTCGTCCCGCTCTGTCTATTCCATAGGTCTATGCGTATTCGTAAGCTCACGTGAATCTTATCCTTAGACCTTACGACAGCTATTCCTTATGACAGCGAACTCCCCCCACATGCTCTGTCTATTTCATAAGTCGTCCCGCTCTGTCTATTCCATAGGGCTATGCGTATTCGTAAGCTCACGTGAATCTTATCCTTAGACCTTACGACAGCTATTCCTTCCACATGCTCTGTCTATTTCATAAGGTCGATGGCCACGCCGTAAGCCCACGTGAATCTTATCCTTCTTAGACCTTACAACAGCGCCTTCCACATGCTCTGTCTATTTTATAAGGTCGATGGCTACGCGATTCGTAAGCCCACATGAATCTTATACGACAGCGACTCATCCCACATGCTCTCTATTTCATAACAAGGTCGATGGCTTGTTTTAATATGATTTCAGCGCTTCGTCAATAAAAATTCCAAATTAATATATAATACTTAATTGGTCAACACCAATTCTATTAAACGCTAAACGTTGCCAAAACGTCGACAAACTATATTTTAAGGTACCCCCCCCCCCGATATGCATCACATGAGAATATTTCGACAGAAATAAAATCTCCGCAGACCGTCTGGTTTGTTTGCACTTAAAATGCCTCATGAAAGATGTGAACTGTTGTGATTGATACTTCCTCTCCCATCGCAAAATAATTTTAGTGGATTAAATCCGAGGCACTGCAATTATAAAGGGAGTGTGGAACATTCTAAAGGTTAGTCTCCTAAAATTACATTTTCAGACACCGATGCACAATTGGTTGATGTCCCTCCCCTCATTAAGGTCCTTTCCAGATTTCGAATCGAAGCAGCGAGTGTTCTATTGATCGACTTTCTATTCACCGAGATGCTGATTACGTTCGATGTGGATTTCAAACCACTATGAACATATATGTTCAGACCAGGATTCAAACTCATGACCCGGTGAACCTTGTGACAGCGTTATCAGGTGGATCCATTGGTTGGGACTTTATGGCGCAAGGGCCATATTTGGCCAAGCTGTACCAAACACAAGGCAGACAACGTCAAGTAAATGAATATATACACAAAAGGAAAATTTTGATGACACAAGGGACAAATACGCCCAGGGAGGAATCAAACCTGCGCCATGTACAACTCGCAGGACCAGGTAGATCCAAGGTACTGTAATAGCAGGGCTGCCATGGGCGACAAAGGTGATTTTTCTTTACAATAGTTAACAATAACTCATATCACAGCTCACAATACTTCACATGTTCGCAATACTTCGTGTTCACAATAGCTCAAAAACTCACAATAGCCCACGACATCTCGCATGTTCACAATAGCCCACGACATCTCGCACGTTCACAATAGCCCACATCTCGCACGTTCACAATAGTTCACATCTCGCACGTTCACAATAGCTCACATCTCGCACGTTCACAATAGCTCACATGCTCACAATAACTCATATTAGTTCATATATCACAACTGCACTTATTCACAATAATTCACATGATCCCCGATTTCACCAACTTTAATTTGAAAAAAAATTCAGTCTGTTCAGTTTTCCAGTCTCAAAAGGTGAGGATCTTATTTAAAAAAACGGGAGCCTCGTTATTTCTTGCGATTAAACTTTTTTATCTATTCGATGTCTTTGCAAACTAATGAGTGCGCCAATCCTAGATTTAAATCGGTCTAATTAGCTCTCGTGTAGCAAAAAATGACCGTAGAGCGACAAACCAGGCCTCGATTTCAACACTTCATTATTAAAGGCAAATGAGTTTCCCTTTCTGCTTTTGGCACTACGTTTGAATCAATAAAACTCGCAACGAAATGAATTAATTTCGAGCTAAAGGATATTTTAATTCCTACTTTTGATTTTTGTTATAGTTAAATATTTTGAAGTTTCCATTGAGAATACGTTTCCATTAAATACGATTTCCTTTATTCGAAGATAAAATGCAATGAAACGTTGTGATAATTTAGGAATATATTGAAGCGGCTTTTAATACTTGGCACCATTTTTTACTAATATGAACTTTGGCGCAGTGTGGAAGTTTGGAGAGTGGACTACTAGCTCAGCTGTTGACCTCGTCATCTGACCGTGATTAAAAAATTACGTGGTGTTGTCTTTGGATCTTTCCCTTCGGGATAGATCCCGGTCCGTCGCCAATAGCCCGTTGTGTTGCTCCAGTGCGACTTTAATTAATTACCTACCTACTTATAAGATGACGTTAAGAGCAGCTTGACCACATATGTCCGTGCGCCATAAAACTACAAATCAATCAACTTTACTTAATCCTTCTGGAAGCTGGGCCGTCATGGTTCAGTGGGTATGCTCACTGCACTATCAACCTGCAAGTTGTAGGCGGCGCAGGTTCGATTCCTCCCTAGGTGTATTTCTCTCTTCTGTGTTAGTAAAACTTTCCTTGCGTCTATGTCCATTACTCGAAGTTTGTCTTGTGTTTGGTACTGGATGTGCAAATATGGCTCTTGAGCCCAAAACCCAACCAACTGTGAAAGTATGTTTCCTTCGTTTTTTTATCTTTATTTAAAATCAGTTTTAAACTTTTTATTTTTACAGTTATAATGATGAAAAAAATTAATCAATCGTACAATTTATTGACTGGTTTTTATCAATTTGATTCTTCTGTCAATTTAAACTGTCTCACCGTTTCTTGAATTTACTTACTGAAAGCCACAACGTCGAAATTATAGTTAAGTTGTAAACAAAACCACGAAGTTAAAAATTATTTGTACTGCTTTGTGCTTGAAGAATAATTAACGTGTTCATTGATTCATAATAACTCACATGTTCACCATAACTCGCATGTCCCCAATATCCCACATCATCTTGCATGTTCCCAATAGCCCACATCATCTTGCATGTTCTCAACAGCCCACAATAACTCGCATGTTAACATTGGATCACATTAATTCGCAACTCATGTCCATACGAACTCTCAACTTATATTCATAACTCACTGATGTGAATAAATACTACGTTTAATTTACTTTGGTTTCTTGCTCAACGGTCGTCTTTCCTGTTCAGTTTACCGCAGGCTTAAGACTGATCGCTAGCACAAAGGCAGTAACCACCACGTTCCGATTTCAATCTGAGCTTTTCTCGAAACAAACTGATTGCACGCACCACCAGATGAAAGTGCTTATTCAATTTATTTGTCTTCAAATCTGGAGTGTTACCTTTCCTATCAATGCCCCACATATGAGTTTCTTTATGTTTCAGCTGACTGAATATTAGATAAGATCCAGCATTGAATGGCATCTTATATAACGTGTGCCATCATCCTACATGCATGCTTCACTAGGTAAAAGGCGTTAGACTCCATTGTTGAATCGGCTTAACATAACTAGGCTAGTAGGCACAAATTGGGAACCAGGAGATCGTTTCCTTTCATCCCTACCATCGCATATCCACTTTCTCTTTGTGGGATTACGTGTTTGTTGAACCAACAAAGTATTCCTTGTTACGTTCAACCAGCCATTGCCTTTACTAGTAATACTTCCCTTTCCTTGATAAAGGCATAGAGGTTTTCCATTCATAACAATTCGAGCCTCAAATTAGAATCATTTGTATTGAGTTTTGTGCCTCACTTCTAAGGCTAACTTTCATGGTTCAGGGACTACAACTCCAGCGTTGCATGATTTTTTTCAATTGAAATTGAATAGATGCGTCTATTTTTACGGCGCAACAAATTATCATTATTAGTATCGGGATGTTTGGTGGTTATCTTTTTTAGAATTGAGAGGAAAATACTATCTCGTTTTTTTAAATCTCATAATCCCTCCCACTGAAGATAATGATGTTTTGCTATTGCAGACTCGCGTTCAGACAATGCGGGTTTTGTCGATGGATAAGAAAGTTATCTGAGACGATTATTTTTCATACTTTTCAAATAGCACCCACTAAGCCTAGATGATTTGACCAAATGAAATGAAAAGCTTCTGCAGTTTAACGATTTCTTGTTCATTCGGTGTTTTCTAACTTTTGTGGTAGATAATATCGTTACCACCACCCCAGATGAGCGAATCTGCAAAATTGACGTTTCTACAAAAACGCATTCAAAGTTTTGATGCTTCGTGAAAAAATCGAGTTACTACTCAAAGGTTGTTTTCCCATGAAAATCGGTATTTCCACTAAGAATCAAGATGATTCGTGGCTTTGTCATTGTATAAAACATGAAATGGCGACTCGGAAAATGCAGTTAGGTGAAAATCGCCAAAATGCAGCCTTTGGCGTGGTAGGAACAACATATATACGCATACTCGTTATATCGAGTTCAGACAATACGGTTTTATCGATGGAGAATTAGCTATCGGCGACAATTTGTTTCATACTCTGCAGTTTTTCAAATGGCACCCACTAAGCCTTGACCAAATGAAATGGAAAGCTTGTGTAGTTAAACGATTTCTTCAGGCCGTATTCGGTGTTTCAGACTAATACCGTGTTATTAAACTTTTATGTAGATAATACATACCTCTCGATATATCGTAGGGGCCGTCGTGGCTCAGTAGGCATGTCCACTGCGCTAGCAAGCAACCTTCGAGTTGTAGGCGGCGCACATTCAATTCCTGTCAGGTGCATTCCTCATTTCTCTTATGGCAGTAAAATTTTCATTGCGAGTGTATGTCTATTACTTGATATTGTATGTCTTGTGCCTGGCGCAGCATGGCCAAATATGGCCCTTGCGCCATAAAACCCCGAAACAACCAACCATCGTTGTATCGTGTGTCAATGTATAACACATTTGTATAATGGAGGAAGTTATCGGAGACAAATGTTTTTGATACTCTGCAATTTTTCAAATGGCACCACTAAGCCTTAATGATTTGAACAAAAGAACGGGACATTTTCTATAGAACAAAAGGCTCCGTTTGATTCGATTTATTTAAAATGTAAAGTAAGATCAATTGAATGCAGACCAGTGTTAATAAAATGACGAACGAGAGAAATGTAAAATACCTTCCGAACCTGCTTCAATAATTTGATGTCTCTCTGACCTGCGCTATTTGGTAGCTTGATTTGATTTGCTTATGACGTTTCTTCCTTTTTATCCTGATCAGCTGCCGGAAGCCCTGACTAATGATGTCACTAGAGTGGGATGGCTAAGAGGTCAAATTGTTGACCTGGGAATGAAATGCTTGCTATATATCGATTGAAAAAATCTCTCGCAGAATAAATTTACCTTAATAGTTGATGAGGAATGAACTGGGAGTTTGCCGGTCTATTATTGCTGAAACGCTTATTTATGAATTACACTTACCATAATACAGAAACCTGGTCTGGAGATTTCGCCGATCCATTATTCTTGGGACGCTTATTTATAAATTAAAGTTACCATAATGGTTGATGAGACAGGGTATGGGATTTTTTGGGCAATTATTGTTGGGAATCTTATTAATTAAATTTGCCATAATAGTTGGTGAGACATGGTCAGGGATTTTGTGGAACAATTATTTTTGGGAAGTTTATTTATAAATTAAATTTACCATAATAGTTGATGTGACATGGTCTGTTATTGCCGGGACGCTTGTTAATTAAATTTGCCACAATAGTCAGAGATTTCGCCGTTTCATTATTGTTGGGAAGTTCATTTATAAATTAAATTTAACAATATTTGTGAAACATGGTCTGGGCCAATTATTGTGTTTGGACGCTTCTTTATAAACTAAATTTACCATAACGGTGGGTGTGACATGGTCTGGGATTTTGTGGGACCGTTATTATTGGGACGCTTATTTATTAAAATTGCCTCAATATAGTTGAGACCTTTTCAGAGATTTTGCCGTTTGAGTATTGTTGGGACGCTTATTTATAAATTAAATTTACCATAATAGTTGAGACATGATCTGGATTTTGTAGGCCCATTATTTCTGGAACGCTTATTTAGTAATTACATTTTATTTACCATAATAGTTGATGAAGTTGAGCAATAGTTGATGAAGTTGATGAGGAATGGTTGATGAGGCCTGGAATGAGATTTTTGGATCCATTATTGCTGGGGGAACGCTTATTTATAAATTAAATATACCACAATAGTTGAGACATGGTCTGGTATTTTTTGGGCCTGTTATTCTGGGGACGCTTCTTTATAAATTAAGTTTACCATAACAAAAGCCTTGTCTAAGATTTTTCCGATCCATTATTGTTGGGACACTTGTTTATAAATTAAATTTGTCTTAGTATTTGTGAACTGAGGTGTTTGCGGGTCCATTATTGGAGACGTTTATTAATAAATTAAAATAAATTTACCGTATTAGTTGATGGAGCCGGGTATGGATTTTAAACTCGTTGAAAGTGTTATAAAGTAAATTTACCTTAATAGTTGATGGGCCTGGTCTTTTATTAAGTGGGCTCATTATTGTGACGTCTATTTATGAAGCTTGGAATAAAATTATTCCTCAGGCCAAGCACTTTGTCAGAAGCCTAACCTAAATTGTCTAATATTTTGATCTCCAGAAATTAGATCGGCGAAAGTTTTCATATGAAAATGTAAGAGTCGGATTTCCACCGAAATTCCACTCTTACTTAAACTCGGTAAGATAAATTTACGAAGCTCTAGTCTCCACGAATAAATTTATTGAGTGGATCATCTACCTTTTAATTTTGCTTGGCAATTACTTGCTGGCGAAACTTAAGCCTTCAAAGTTCTTCGAGTTAATAGCACGATAAATAAAATCTGCGTTTAAAAGTAAATTAATGGATTTGAATTTGTTTTTACGCGAGATAAAATCAGTTCCCATATATAATAGTACTCCATATATAAATTCATTTTTTTAATTCATTTAATTATGTGTCCAACTCTGATAGTTTATTTTATAATACACGCGTTTTCACTTTAAAATAAATTTATTTAGTCCTCCGAGTGGTTTCAGCGAGATATCTCGTCCATCAATATCTTTCCAATTGACGAATGCTAATGACGAAATATCTCGCCATCAAAGATATTGACGATATTTTTTATGCTGACGAGATCAAGGTCAATTTTCTTATGACGAGATAACTCGTGCACCAAGATCTGGTCAGTTTTGCTAATGACGGAATACCCCGTCGAGACAATCACCAGGAGGGTTAAATTGGGCTTCAAACCTGCAGTGGTTGGATAGATTGTTTTATTACCTTGTGTTTGGCGCAGCATAGCCGATCCGATACTTAGCATACCCAAAACAAATCTTCGGTGTTTGACATTAAAAGTTATTCCAGTAGTTCAAAATTAGGGTGTTGGATCTTTCTCTTCGGGATTAATCCCAAACTTTCGACAGTACGCAGGTGTCACTCCAGTGTGACGTAAATTCCACTACCTACCTAAAAGTATTACGTTTAAATTTGTTTTTTAGTTAATTTAATTGTGGGTCCAAATCCCTTAGAGTTTATTTCATAAAACACTCGATTTTATTATAGTAAATTTAATTTTTTCGACTTCGTTTACGCCTATCGTAGATTGCATGTGGAAGGCAAAATTAACAAAACTGGACTTAATAGACAACATTTAAATTATGCTTCAAACCTTCTGTGGTTGGATAGATTATGATGTACTTATCTTCATTACCTTCAGTTTGGTGATTCCTTTCGGTGTATCCTTCGTTTTCTTCCTGGGTGTATTCTCTGTCCTGTTTTAGTAGTATTTCTTTTGTAGTATTCAGTAGTATTGTACATTACTTGCTGTTGTCTGTTTTTGGCGCAGAATGGACAAATATGGCCCTTGCGCCATTAAACCCAATCCAATCAACCTTGAGTTTGGCGCATAATAATTGATAAGGCTCTTTGGCGCAGTAAACTACCCAAACCAAACCTTCAGTGGGTGGCATTAAAGATATTACAAGTTTAAATTAGCTTAAATTTAATTATGTGTTCAACTCTCGGAGACGGATTCACTCGATTTCAGTTTAAAGTACATTGTGATTTTTCTGCCCAGCTTTTTGCTTAAAATATATTTTAAGTTGATTAATTACCCGCAAAAATGTCCAGGGCAATGAGATTAACAAGTTCTCGGGGTTTTCGCGTAGTGCATTAGGGCCACTTTGTCTCAGTAGTATTGTCCACTGCGCTAGCAGCCTGTGTTGATTCGATTCCTGTTACTACTCTAGGTGTTTTTCTTTTAAAAATTTTCTTGTGTGTCTGTCCATTTACTGAAAAATATTTCTTGGTGCAGTTTGGCCGGAGCTGGCTCTTGCGTCATATAAAAACCAACCAACCCTTTTGTGTCATGATTAACCCTTCAAGAGATTTCGACGAGATATCTCGTCCATCAAGATCTGACCAATTTACTTATGACGAGATATTTGCGTCATCGAGCGAGATCCCGATGCGAGACGTCATCAGGATATTGCCGAGTTTGTTATGATCAAGATCTGGTCAGTATTTTTCTAATGGCGAGATATCTCGTCCGTTAAGATCTGATCAGTTTTGCTAATGACGAGAGATACCTCGTCGAGACAACCAAGAGGGTTAACACAAAAATGTGTGGAACATTTTTGTGTTATGGAATCACATCTGCATTCTAAGGAAGTATGAAAAGCAAAATAACTAGGCACAGAAATAAAATAATTCACAAAACACAAAAGATAATTAAAATTACAAAATAATGCGCTAAGTGTACCACATAGCAGTAAAATTTATTTTTAGCATTACCAACTCTAAAATTTAATAAATCCCGACTTTTCATGGCTTTCATAATAAACAAAATAATAAATCCCAATGAATAAATAAACTTTCAGTAAATGAAAAGCACTCGTACTAATGAACAAACTTTCAGTAAATGAAAAGCTCTAGCACTGAATGAATAAACCTTCAGTAAATGATAAACTCGTACTGGAATGGACAAGCTTTTAGTGAATTATGGTTTATTGGTTTTCTATGGCACAAGGGGCCATACATGACAAGCAACGTCTATTCACTAAATTAAACTCACTGAACTCAATACATCTAGAGCTTCCTCACACCTGTATATGCTTTGACCAACTTTCCCCAAAGTACAGTATTAGGAGATAAAACTTTTCTAATCTAATCAGGATTTTGAATGATCGCATGTGCTGTTGGACGAACAAAAGCCACTTTCCAATAGGGAAATATACTTTTTATTTTAAGCTGTCTGAAAAAGGAAATACTTCATTTAAACGGAAACGTGTATTGATTTTTAGAAGGTTCCGGAAATCGATGCTTGGGCCCCGAACCTTGTTAAACCTTAGGGCGACAATATCAAAATTTGATTGTGATTTGTTCTTAAAATTTAGCAAGTTGGAGGAAGAACATTACCGACAAAATTGCAAAATAAAATTTTGTCCCTCGCAAATTTTTCCTTGATACAGTTGCATGACATTCTAAACAAAATTGAATTTGGGAGATGCAAAAATTTGTTTGCACTAACATTGATGGTCATGCACGTATCATTCCACCATGCAAACAGTTTCCCTCTATAACTTCTGACCAGTTTGTGACTTTCTTATTTAAGCCTCAAGTGGTTAAGACGAGATATCTCGTTCATCAATATATGAGCAATTTTGCTTGTGACGAGATATCTTGTCATCAAGATATTGCCGATTTTTTTTATGGTGACGAGATACCTCGTCATCAAGATATTGTCGATTTTTTATGATGACGAGATCAAGATCTGGTCAGTTGTATTCCAATGGTGAGATTTTTTCCATCAAGATCTGGTCAGTTTTGCCAATGGACGAGATACCACTTCGAGACAAATACCAGGAGGGTTAACCCTTCAAGTGGTTGCAACGAGATATCTCGCCCATCAAGATCTAGCCAGTTTTGCTAATGACATCTTGTTTATTAAGATCTGACCAATTTTGCTAATGACGAGATATCTTGTCATCAAAAATAATGCCGATTATTTTATGATGACGAGATATCTGGTTCATCAAGATCTGGTCAGTTTTGATAATGGCGAGACAACCACCAGGAGGGTTAATTGTTATTCCTCTGCAGAAAAATATCCTATTAGAGGACAAAATATATTATCCAAAAATTACAAGTAAAAAGATACACAAATAGTTAGAAAATAGATAAAACACACTTCATTAAAGCAGATTACTTATTGTATCGAAATCATCTAAAATATATATCAACCTCCGAGAAATAATTGTCCAGTTTAAAAACCTATTTGAAGAAAAATTGTTACATTCCTTTTTAAAGGTTTAACAAAAAATAATTGGCAGTTTCTGATATACCTGGGGACGTCAAAACCATTACAAGAAACTAAAAAGGGCGAACAATCTATATATAAATCAAAGTTGGCGTCTCTGTCCTCTACAATTCTACACGGTTTGACCAATCCACACCAAATTGGGTACACATACATAGGAACCCTGCGGGTAAAGTAGGCTACTTATTAACCCCATTCTATTTGTCTTAGGTATGCAGAGGGGGCTAAAAGCACTATTCGAAATCACCAAAGGAATAACATTGAGTATTTATACGATCAATAGACCAAGTCACACTAAATTTGGTACATTCATTCTTTAGGATTCTTCGGGACATATGGGCTATATATTAACCTCGTTCGATTTGTCCTGAGTCTGCAGACGGGGCTAAAAACAATTTGAAATAACCACAGGAATAAATAATATTGAGTATTTTTACGATCCCTATCAGACCAATTTGCACCAAATTTGGTACATTCATTCTTTAGAATCCCGTGGAAACATGATCTCGATATTAACCCCGCTCTATATTTCCTGGGTCTAGAGGGTCTAAGAAAATTTGAAATCCGTATAGGAATAACGTTGAGTATTATTACGATGAATTACAATTGAACCCGAGCAAAGCCGGTTATTCAACTAGTTTTGTTACATGGAAGGTTGTAAAAATTTTTGTCAAAGCAGTCTACGGAGCTTCAAAGCAATGAAATCGAAATGATTTCGCAATTCAATGTTTGACGAATAATCAAACTTCAAAAGTTTATTTTGAAGTTTATTCTGTCCCCTTTGCTCTAAGCATCACGAGATTTTAAAGTAGAGTACTTTTGCTTTTACCCCATAATACATGACTAAATAGCCACAACCATTGGTTGAAAAAAAATCCTTGCAAAGATTTTTTAGTATTATTTAGTCATGTATTATGGGGTAAAAGCAAAAGTACTCTACTTTAAAATCTCGTGACGCTTAGAGCAAAGGGGACAGAATAAACTTCAAAATAAACTTTTGAAGTTATGATCTGATTGCTATAAAATTTTCAGTCTGCTTTGTACTAAAAAGATTATACATGAAGTTTGGTCCAAAAGTATTACGTTGTACGAAGTTAATACATAATACCTGGTCAAAATGTTTGATAAATTAACGAAAGTTGATGTCCCACACGCATTAACTTTCCATATATTATCCTTATTTTAATTCCTGACCACGGTAGCCCGGTTGGAAGAGTAACGGATTAGCAACCGGAGAGTTGCGAGTTCGAATCCAACCAAAGACCGTCGTGTACAAAGGGGGCTGGTACACGTTAAATCTGTAGTGGCCTCAAATGTCCTCACGTTGGCTTGATGTGGAAGTTTGGAGAGGGGTGCCAGCTCAGGTGTGATCTCGTCATACCGTGGTTCAAATTTACGTGGTATTGTCCTCTGATCTGTCCCTTCGGGTTTGATCCTGGACCGTCGTTAATAGCCCGTTGTGTTGCTCCAGTGCGAAGTTAATTAAAATACCTACCTACTTTATTTTAATTCACATAATAGTTTCTAAATAAATCAGATTAACTACATTTGGCAAGTATATTACTTACTCAATTGTAAAGCCAAAAACATTGTGCGTTAAATCCACTAAAATGTTGAAAAGTAGCATAGGGTTAGCAGAATTTTAAACCAAACTTTCAAAACTAAGAAGTACGGTGAATTTTTTATTTGCACTTGGATAATCTTTGTAATCTGTTGTACAGTAATACCCCGAAGTTACGCGATAGGTGGGTCCGACGAAAATAGCTTAAGTCGAATTCGCGTAAGTCGGGGTGCAACTTTGCATATAAATACATACACATTTTGTTCGATTGGGACCAAGGACTAACAAAACCAATAGTTTAGAAGAAAAATATTTAATAAAATTGCAGTTTTTATACATATTAATATAAAGTATTGAAAAAATAAATGAGTTACGTAAAAGTTATTTCGATGTCGATGGCTTAATAAAATCTTACAAATTCGTCTGACGACGTAATGCCTTCTTTTTTCACGCAGAATGTCTTCATAGCAAGCTAATAATATTTTTATTCCTTGCTTTGTAGCTATAACGCATTCTTCGTTGGAGTCTGTTTTCTAAAATTTTTAAGCCCTTTTTAATTGTGCTGAGACCTTCTGTCAAGCTTGCAATTGGCATGTCCTTTTCTGGTGGAACTGGGTCTGAAGTGTCGGATACTTCAGTGACGTTTTGCTCATGCATCTCTATGAGCTCATCAATTGTCAGCTCCTGACTATGTGAATCCAACAGCACGTAGACATCACCATTGACTTCCAAATCTAATTGCCTGCCAAGATTAACAGCTTTTATCACATGATCAGTCTCTTGCGTTGTTACCGTCTCGTTTTTGAAAAAATGGACAGTTTCAGGCACCATTTAATATTTTTTTGGAAATTTCATCCCAAGATTTTTCAATGATTCTTACGGCATCTAAAACATTGAATTGTTTGCAAAAGTCTTTAATAGATATCTCACTTTTTTGCCTCAGCTTCATTCAGATGTGCAAACGAACGCCTCGTGTAGTAAGCCTTGAATGTTTTGATGACTCCCTGGTCCATCGGTTGAAGCAAGCTGGTTCTGTTTGGAGGAAAAAAACACAACTTTCACAATGCAGGAGAATCAGATTTACTTCGTTTGGACGACATAGTTTTTAAGGGTTTAGAAAACGTATAACAAAACAATTTTAACTTTCGTCGATCGTAGAATCGCAATCGTACAGTTCGCGCGAAACGCTCAAATGCATATCGCAGCAAGAGAAACACTGAAGATAGCGGGCGGCAGTGTTGCCAAACAAAAAATTGAAGAACCGCGTAACTCCGAGTTCGCGTAAGTTGGTGTAGCTAAGTCGGTATTAATGTATATACAGGGTGAGTCTAAATTGTTTTTACAAAATAAGAGGGGTGATCGTACCCATCCAGACGAGCAATAATTACCATGGAACATAGGGTCGCATTCCACTCTGAGAGGCAGAGAAGAGTAAAATTAGAATTTCAACATGAACTTACAACAGTGTTGGGAAAGCGAATGAGCGATACCAAAAGTTGCCCAATCTGATTTATTGATCAGAGAAAAACTCGCAGCAAATGCTGAAAGTGGCGGCCACGCGTGTCGTTGCACAGTTCACACCGGCGAAGGAATGACGGGCGCACCCTCTCGAAGATTCCTGGTGTTGTGTTAATTTTGTCTGCGGCAACACCGATTCTCACTACGAGATCTTCAGCCGAGTCCGCAAGCGTCTGGTACACTAAAGATTTCATGTGCCCCCAGAAGAAAAAGTCCAGTGGGTTGAGGTCCGGTGAGCGAGGAGGCCAAGCCACGTCCAGTGCTCTACCGACCAGGCCATCTTGCTTAGGAGATATGCTACGTAGGCAGGTACAAAACGACTCAGAGGCGATGACTTGTTCATGCTCGACGCGTTTCGACTTTACTCTTTTCTGCCTCTCAGATTGGAATGCGACCCTATGTTCCATGGTAATTATTGCTCGTCTGGACGGGTACTATCACCCCTCTTATTTTGTAAAAACAATTTAGACTCACCCTGTATATCTAAAAATATTTTGAAGAATCAAGAAAAAACTAATTCGTAGATTTCTAAATCAGAAACTCAGTCGAAGGAAAACGCGTCTGCATAAAAAACCTATCTACCATGTTATGCTGTTATAAATGTATCTCCGTCAAACATTATCGTCGGATCTTTCCCTTTGGGATTGATCCCGGACCGTCACCAATAGCCCATTGTGTTGCTCCAGTGTGACGTTAATTGAAATACTCCCTACTCCAAACATTATCGTAATTGAAAAATTCTTAATATGTATGGCGGACCATCGCCAATAGCCCGTTGTGTTGCTCCAGTGCGACGTTAATTAAAATACCTACCTACCCTCAATAGTATGGAGTTTCACATCAATTAAAAAATCTATTTCGGTGAGTTTGAAAGCTCACTGTCCCCTTAATGGAATAAGCTTTCTTGCCTCCTTATTTAAATTCGTAGGTAGTTAATTAACGTCAAACTGGAGCAAAACAAGGGCTATTGGCGACGGTCCGGGATCAGTCCCCAGGGGAAAGATCCGAGGGCAACACCACATAAATTTGAACTAAAGTCAGATGAAGAGGTCACACCTGAGCTGGCACCCCACTCTCCAAACTTCCACACCACGCCAACGTGAGGACATGTGAGGCCACGACAGATTTAACGTGCACCAGCTCCCGTGTACACGACGGTCTTTGGTTGGATTCGAACTCGCAACCCTCCGATTGCTAATCCGTTACTCTTCCAACTTCCATGGTCCCTTTGTTTAGAAGAAACTGATATAATTTCTCTTATACCGCAAAACAGCGACAAACATAATATTCAGAAGAAATTGCGTGATTATGAAATTCGCATATTAAAATAACTTTCCTTCCTAATATGTGAGAGGGACCGACGTGGCTCAGTTTGTATGCCCACTGCACTAGCAACCTGCGAGTTGCAGGTGGAGCAGGCTCGATTCCTGTCTGTTGCATTCCTCCCTGGATGTATTTCTCTCTTGTCAGTAAAACTTTCATTGTGTGTATTTCTATGCAGCATGGCCAAATATGGCCCTTGCGCCATAAAACTCCAGAACCCACTCCTAATATATGAGAGATCCAAATATTCGATTGCAACAAGATTAATGCTAATTTGCGAATGTTTAAAATTTATAAGGGGAAATTTAACCCTCCAAGTGGTTTCGACGAGATATCTCGTTCATCAAGATCTGACAAATTTTTATGTTGACCAGATATCTTGTCATCAAGATATTGCCGATTTTTTATGTTTGCCAGATCAAGATCTGGTCAGTTTTTTAATGACGAGATATCTCGTCCATCAAGCTATGGTCAGTTATACTAATGACGAGAGGTTCCTCGTCTAAACAACCATCAGGAGGGTTAAGGCGAGATTTTTTTTGCCTCTTAATTTTTAACTGATCTAGTTTCCCTGGTATAGCAAAACATTCAGGAAATTGATTGATTAAAATTGAGTGAAATTCGCATATCGATATGTAAAAATAACTTAATCCTCCAAGTGGCTTCTGCGAGATATCTCGCCATCAAGATCTGAGAAAATTTGCTGATGACGAGATATCTTGTCATCAAGATATGATCAGTTTTGCTAATGACGATAGGTTCATCGTCAAAATAAACACCTGGAGGGTTACGGCAATAGATTTTTGCCTCTTAATTTAGAAGAAACTAATCTAGTTTCCCTGGTGTAGCAAAACATTCAGAAAATCGCTTAACTGAAATTGAGTGAAATTCTCATATCGATATGTAAAAATAATTTACCTACCGAGTGGTTTTGACGAGGAATCTTGTCTCAAAATCTGACAAATCTTGCTGATGATGAGATTTCTTTTCAAGATATTGCCGATTTTTTCAAAGATGGCCAAATCAAGATCTGGTCACTTCTTTTAATGACTAGATATCTCGTCCATCAAGATCTGGTCAGTTTTGCTAATGACGAAAGGTACCTCGTCTAAACAACCATCAAGAGGGTTAAGGCAATAGATTTTTGCCTCTTAATTAGAAGAAACTTATCTAATTTCCTTGGTGTAGCAAAAAAACGACAAAACATTAAGGGAATTTGCGTGACTGAAATTGAATGAAATTCGCATATCGGTATGTAAAAATAGCCTACCTATCAAGTGGTTTCGACGAAGTATCTCATCCATCATGTTCTGACAAATTTTGCTGATGATGAGATATCTTAATCGAGATATTGCCGATTTTTTTCTGATACCAGATCGAGATCTGGTCAGTTTTTTCAATGACGAGATATCTTGTCCATCAAGATTTGGTCTGTATTAATAATGACGAGAGATTCCTCGTCTAAACAACCATGAGGAGGGTTAAGGCAATAGATTTTTTACCTCTTAATTTAGAAGAAACTTATCTAATTTCCCTAGCGTAGCAAAAAACAGACAAAACATTAAGGGAATTGCGTGACTGAAATTGTGTGAAATTCGCATATTGATACGTTAAAATAACTTTTGTTCCTAATATGAGAGGAAGTTCCATAGATTTGATTGCAACAAGATTAATATTGCTAATCTGAACGTCGAAAGCTATAAGGAGGAGCTCATCAAAATAAAATACGACGCATAATGGTGTAATTAGTTTTCCTTCTTGGGAAAAAAAGGAGACCAATACGCTAATATGTGTCAAGCAAAAAGATTGAAACAAACAAAACATATTTTGCCAATAACTAATTATGCCTTTATTCGTTCTAAGGGAAAATTACATCGCATCTTATTAAAGTTTATGTTACCAGAAGCTAATTTAAAAGCAACTTGTCCAATATGTGTAGTTATTACTGAGTATATTATAGTGAACATCCTCTTTGAATAGCTGTGTCGTATCCTAGGAGGGGAACCAAAGTTAAAAATTATATTCGTTACGCAAAGTTAAGAGCTTATCCTTTTTTAACAATATCTTTTTGTGTTTTTATTAGAGTTGCAAATTTCTCGGTAATCTTTTGGGAGGATATTCTCCAGGAGAAGGATCGAGAATTTTTTTCTGAAGGCATAAAAAATGCACAATTTTTTAATCGATAATGCATATATAAATGAAAAAATCCTCAGTGTTTTAAAAACGTGGTATTTTTGAGGCTTAGCGTGAGAAATAAAGAAAAAGGTAGTAAACATTTAAGTTTTTTTCGTTTTCTTTTTCAACAATTTTGATCGCAGTGTGAATTATTTACTTTGACAATATGTGTAGTTATTCAAATTCACTCAGAGTTTGTAATACATCCCCAACGAATAAGTTTAATGTGTGCTGTGTAGAATATATGCAGAAATATGGGGTATGTGTTACTTATTACATCTAGACTTCACCGTAGCCTGCAGCAATATCAGTAATATATGAAAAATATATCATGGTTTTCAATAAATGCATGATGGATTCTTTCAACCTTTAAAAAGATTCTATTGGTTCTTTCACCTTGGAATAGAATCCTTTAGAAAGATTCTATTGGTCTTCTCGTTGGAATAGAATCCTTTGGAAAGATTATTGGTCCTTTTCTTGGAATAGAATCTTTTGTAAAGATACTATTGGTCTTTTCCTTGGAATGGAATTCTTTAGAAAGATTCTATTGGCCCATTCTGTGGAATAGAATATTTTGGAAAGGTTCTAATAGCCCATTATGCATAACAGAATCCTTTGGAAAGATTCTATTGGTCCTTTCCTTGGAATAAAATCCTTTGGAATGACTATTGCAATTTAAGTGTATTGTAAATATTGAATTGTATTATTGGAAGTGTGTTGAAATAGAATCTTTTGGAAAGATTCTGTTGGCCCATTCTATGTAATATAATCCTTTGGAAAGATTATACTTTTTCAAGAATAAAATACTTTGGAATGATTATATTGCAAGGAAAGTGTTTTGTGAATGTTGAATTGTATTGCTGGAATAGAATCCTTTGGAAAGACTATTGGCCCATTCTGTAAAATACACTCTTTTGGAAAGACTATTGGCCCATTCTGTAAAATACACTCTTTTGGAAAGACTATTGGCCCATTCTGTAAAACACCCTCTTTTGGAAAGATTGTATTGGCCCTTTCCTTGGAATAGAATCCTTTGGAAAGATTCTATCGGGACTATTCTATATTGCATATTTGAAAGCTTATAGCCTACGTGACATTTCTAGCAGTGTATCTCAAGACCTTCCTGCATGAGCAAACTTCCTGTCATTGAATGTTACTGTTTAAACCATTTCAGACAGCTTTTTCCCTTAGCTTCGAAGAACGATGTCATTTTAACATTCATTTTTCGCAGTATTTCATTTGTTTACGAGAACTGGACTTTAAAAAGCGCACACTCTCAAAATTATAATTACTTCTTTTGTATTAGTGCAGCCATCTGCAAAGCAGTAACTTTAAGACGATGTACTTTGAATTCGGAAGTTAAAGGGTTAGTTGTAGCGTCCCTCTTTACTGTGTTTTATGCTCGTATTGCCATTGTTGCGATCCGACTTCGGTGACACATAAAAGTGCGGATTACTTAGTTTTCTACGGCGAAGCGATTATTTTTTTACTGAGTTGTAATAATTTTAACCTTTAGTGTGCTCCTAAATTATACACGTTCGGAATGTGTTTGCACAAATGCTTCCATCTTTTACAAAAAGGTAGATTGACTTTTTATGGCACATGGGCCATATTTGGCCAAGCTGTGCCAAGCAAGTAATTGACATACACAGGGAAAGATTTTACTGGCACAGGAAAGAGAAATACACCCAATGTTTTTGCACAACCTGCGAGTTGAAGGCGGCGCAGGTTCGATTCCTGTCAGGTGCATGCCTTCCTGGATGTATTTCTCTTTTGTGTCAGTAAAACTTTTATTGTGTGTATGTCTATTACTTGATATTGTATGTCTTGTGTCTGGCGCAGCATGGCCAAATATGGCCCTCGCGTCATTAAAACCCCAACAAACCAAATCAATGTGTTTGCAAAAGAGATAAGGCCCTTAGGGGCACATTTCACCTTTAGGTGTGTATAGGCTTCACGGATTCGAGGTATTTGGGTATGGCCTTTGCGCCATAACCCAAAAACAACCAACCCATTTTGCCTTCAATTAAATACTGTTTTTGATATCCCTAAGATATTGCCGATTTTTTAATGACAAGATCAAGATCTGGTCAGCTTCGTTATGACGAAATATCTCGTCCATCAGGATCTCAATAAGCATTGAAAAAAATGCATTTATGTAGATGCAGGTTCTACAGAGGATTCCAAATTTACACTTAAAACTTTGGAATTTTATAAAAAATTCTTTAAAATATATTTTTATGAAACAGATAATACAGTAGAACTTTGATTATCCGAGGTAATAATGCAAAATATCTGAAAATTCGTTAATGGAACAATTCAAAATATCTGAAAATTCATTAATGGAATAATTCAAAATATCTGAAAATTCATTAATGGAATAATTCAAAATATCTGAAAATTCGTTAATGGAACAATTTAAAATATTTGAAAATTCATTAATGGAACAATTCAAAATATTTGAAAATTCATTAATGGAACAATACAAAATATTTGAAAATTCATTAATGGAACAATGGAACAATACCTGAATATTCGTTAATGGAACAATTCAAAATATCTGAAAATGCATTAATGGAAGAAGGCAAAGTATCTGAAAATTTGTTGATGGAAAAAGGAAAACTATCTGAATTAATGGAGCAAGGCAAAATATCTGAAAATGATTTAATCGAATTATGCAAAAGATTAAAAAATTTATTTAAACATCTATTCTTGGTTGCATACCTCATTTCCGCCATCCACAACTTCAAAGCTTATGTTTCGCCAAATTTAATTACTCTTGCCCGAAGCTGAAGGCTATGGTATTCCCTGCTTTGATATTTCTTTTTGCCGAGCACTTCAAGACTCGCCAGTTATTGGTCTAATTATGACAACGACGAATCACTGATCTAAGTTAACTACCATTAGTGTGACGCTGTAAATAAGAATGGCCTTGAGACCAATCTGAATCTAGAGCGATTAGAGGAATAACTGTTAAGGATTTCCAGACGGCATTTCTTTTTTAACTGCTCGATCCTTTGGATTCCTTAATGACTTAGCATACTCTGCATCCTTTGGATTCCTGTAAACCATAGTTTCCAAAACTTTCTTGGCACAATGCCTCTTTTAAAGACAATTTTCTTCAACGCCCCCTCCGAAAACTATCAACCAAAAATATTTGCAAGTAACGCTAATTGCTAATAACGAGATATCTCGTCATAAAGATATTGAAGATATTTGATGATGACTAGATCAAGAGATATGGTCAGTTTTCTTCTGATGACGAGATATCTCAATCTGAGCAATTTTGCTAATGGTAAGATATATCGTCAACGAGATATTGCCTATTTTTTATGATGACGTGATCTGTGATGAAGACCTGGTCAGTTTTCTAAGATCTGCTAATGGTTTTTCAAATGAGATACCTCCTCAAGACAATCACCAGGAGGGTTAATTGTAAAAAAGGCTTGTTTGTGTTTTTCCGCCACAATTGAAAAATTCCCTATTTCCTCCAAATTAAAGCAAGACATTGCATCAGCCCTAATTGTCCCAGCGCGTGTATCCACATTAAACTGATGTAAAACCTACACTATTCGATCACTCCCTTTTCACGTAGGCTTGCCTCCTGAATTGTGGGTTTTCTGTTACCTAAATTCTGTAAAATAAATTCTTGAACATTGGTATTGTCCCCCACGCGAACTGCTGGAAGTAATAATTTGATGGATTTTAATTTTGACTCCTTTTACATTACTCAAGTTTTACTTAAGAAACTACTGTTGGATGATTCAGCATTTGTCCGTAGTATATACTGTGTGGGTTTCAAAATAATTCTCTGCAGTGATTGTAATTATTCTGCAGTTTTGGGCGTCTTTGCCCAATATATTAAAAATGAATTTCTGAAATCTTTGCGATATACCAAAATAAATGAATTTTTCATAACTTCAGTGTGGAGTAAGTAATGGAAAAGTATACTGCTTTTTGATGATTCTGTATTCATTTTTGACACGACGGACGTTATTCGAGTGTATAGTGTTTCTTTCATAAAAACAAAGCTAATTGAAATGCCTTTGTTAGAGCAATTTGTGCGTTTTTTTAGTCATTTTTGCAGGCACGTTTTATGAGGTATTTTTAAAATTTTTAACCCTCTTTTGGTTGTCTAGACGAGGTACCTCACCGATAGCAAGACTGACTAGATCTTGATGGACGAGATATCTCGTCATTAGAAGAAAACTGACTGGACCTTATCTCGTCATCTTAAAAATATAGGCAATATCTTGATGACGAGATATCTCGTATTAGCAAATTTGGTCAGATCTTGATGGAACAGATATCTCGTTAGACATTACTTGGCCTAAAATTAAAACCTAGTATGGTGGTCATAGCATTTGTCTGATAACCAGTAGGTTCAGGGTTCTAATCCCGGTTTGTAAGCACATAGATGTTGGTGATTGAACGTGTTAGGAGTAGTTAGGAGTAACGACGGCTTCTTATTGGGTTCTTCCTCACAAATAGACACCAGTTCACCTAGGGGTAAAAATATCGAGTTGTAGGTGGCGCAGGTTCGATTGCTGTGGGGTGCATTCCTCCCTGGGTGTATTTCTCTTTTGTATTAGTAAAACTTTCATTGTATGTGTTTGTCTATTACTTGATATTGTATGTCTTGTGTCTGGCGCAGCGTGGCCAACTATAGCCTTTGCGCCATAAAGCCTCAAAACCAACCAACCAACCAATCAACCAACTTAGGGTAAAAAAATTGCATATTTAAGTGTTTCCCTACAAAAGAGTATTTTGGGATGAATTTCCCAAATCTTATATGGCCCTCCAGACAGGTTTATCTGGCCTCCAAATACTTTTAATGCCCGCAGACCAGATTCGACTCTCCAAATAGGTTTAACTGGCCCGCCGACCAGATACGGCCCTCCGAATATTTTTATCCGGTCCGCAGGCAAGATACTGCTCTTCGAATAGGTTTTCCCTGACTGCAGGTCAGATACAGCCCCCTCCACATAGGTTTACTCTGCGCGCAGACCAGATACGGATGCCAAACATTCCTAGTGGATACTCATTCATAAAAAAATATTTGTAAAAAGTAGCAAACTGGAGTCTCGTTATTTCGCAAATAGCTACATAAAATTTTGCGCAAGCAGGTTTATGTATCATAGGTATCTCTTAGGAACTGTTTTTATTATAACTTAAACACGGCCCTTGCACCATAAAACCCAACCTAACCACAACTAATATAATCATAATCAATTGCAGCGAATAAAAAATAGGTTGAGTAAATTCATTATTGTTTTTAGAATCCCGAACTAATTCACGATGAGTTTTTTATAAAACTT
The DNA here is from genome assembly GCA_933210815.1 of Meta bourneti. Taxonomy (NCBI): domain Eukaryota; kingdom Metazoa; phylum Arthropoda; class Arachnida; order Araneae; family Tetragnathidae; genus Meta; species Meta bourneti. The sequence goes on from OW119934.1 coordinate 85,502,118, forward strand.
TAATGTTAATGTATTTCGTTACACTGTATCCTAATTCCTTTCCTGTCTTCTAAAAACTGCCCTGTATTTATGAAAATTACCAAGACGGCTACTACTTTGATATGATTGATTACTCCGATAATGATTGAATCATACCCCCAATCTTCAAGACTTCGGACTATCGCCATGACCTCTTAAATACCAGAAAAAATGATCAGGTCACGTATTTGGGTATAGCTCTCTAAGTGAAAAGACATTCCTAAAATATTGTTACTTTTTAATAACTGAGCAGGCATTTTTTTAATAACTATTGAATGCGAATGCTAATTTTTAAAGGTATAATTAGGACCTGTACTTTGACATTTGCCTTTTTTGCTGCTTAAGGACAATGTTTTGAGTTTTTAACGCTTTGAAGATATTATTTTTATATTCTGGTAGAACTTTTGATGATTAGTCATTATTTGTAATTTTCTGCCCATTAGAAAAACTAAATGCATTAAGATTTTATATTGCAATGACACTCAACCTAATCGATGGATAACCAAAATGAGAAACGTCCAATGATAGCCTATTGCAGTTGTTTTGTCCAATCCAGTCTTAGATGGAATTCCCTAGTTAACATTTAAGTTATCTGTATAGAGATTGAGCAAACTTAAAATCTACAAAAATTTAACACAAAAGTTTTAAGAGTGATTTTTCACAATTTGGGTTCCGCGGATGCGATTCTGCATGTACACCATTAACTGACGAAGAATTGTTTTTAACCCTCCAAGTGGTTTCGACTAGATATCTCGTTCATCAAGATATGACCAATTTTGCTAATGATAAGATGTCTCGTCTTCAAGATCTTGCCAACTATTTGATGATGACTAGATCAAGATATGTTCAGTTTTCTTTCGACGAGATATCTTGTCCATCAAGATATGGTCAAATTTGCTAATAACGAGATACCACCGAGTTGGGACAACCACCAGGAGGGTTAAAGTGGTGCTCCTAGTGTGTTGATACCTTAAAACGTTCATAGCTACTTGATTGCACTTGTGTCTACAAGATAGCAATTACGTTTGCAAATCTGGTCAGTTTTTCTAATGAACGAGATACCTCGTCGAGACAACCACCAGGAGGGTTACAACCAAGACTCCCTACACAACATTCGAAGTTGCGTGCAAAAAACCCACGAACTGACATAAAAACCCTATACTCAAACAAACTTTTATGTATAATTTATAAATGACCCCTTAACACTAAAACATTTTATCCATAATTTTATAAACGAACTCTTTTCACCAACATGCCACCAGTTGCTTAACTTTAATAAGTTGTCGGAGTCATTTATAAAATTGTTAATGAGTTGTGTTAAGGGGTCATTTATAAAATTATACTTAAAAAATTTTAGTGTTAAGGGGTGTCATGTATAAACATGTATAATTTATAAATGTCCCCTTAACTCTAACAAACTTTTTTTGTATAATTTATAAATGGCCCCTTAACTCTAACAAACTTTTTATGTATAATTTATAAATGGCCCCTTAACTCTAAAAAAAATTTTTTTGTATAATTTATAAATGACCCCTTAACACTTACTAAACCTTCACATTAAAGTCCAAGTGTAATTCGTGACATCTGCCTCAAAGGTAGTTGTGAATCGTGAAGCCACTGGTGCATTGCATGATATCGGCAAATCTTCTCGAAATGCGTGAGAACAGCAGTTTTTTTTCCTGTTTTAAAGTTTATTTCATTATCGACGAAACTTTTTATCTGGCAAGAAAAGTCTTGCACGAAACTTGGTCAACCGTACTTCCTCTGGATCTCCCATCATATCCAAAACGAATGAAGTTTTCTCATGTTCCTCGTATAGTTGGAATATGACCATCTTATGGATACAGAGTTGCAATTATTGGGGCATACAGTAAGATCATTCCTCCCTGGATATATTTCTCTTCTATGTTTGTAAAATTTTCCTTGGTGTGTGTATATATCCATTACTTGAAGTTGTCTGTCTTTTGTTTGGCGCAGCTCGAATAAATATGGCCCTTGCGCCATAAATCCCCAAAACAGTAACGCCCAATTGTAAACCCAAAATTTTTTGTGCGCTAAAATTTTGCACAAAAAGCATGGGTTAATCAACATTTTAAACCAGTTTAATCATTTGGAAAAAGGTTGAATTTCTCATTTGCATTTTGATATGTACAATAGATTTCAAGGATTATCAAAAAAATTTCAATTAAATCAATCAAATCCAGACGCGCAGCGAACATTTCAAAATCAGAAAACGTTAAAAAATCTCAAACTAAGAAAAACTCTTTTTTGTAGCAGATGTACCATGTTTATCTACAATATCTGTTGCGTTGTATATTTAATTCCGTCAAAAATTATCGTAGTTGAAAACTCTGCTATTCACAGAATTTGTAAAAATTAATTTTTGATACTTTATTTTCATCAATTTAAAAATCATTCTCAATTCTACGTATTTTTTATATGCTTTTATATATCTTACCTTACGATATGCTTGATTTAAAAACTTGCATTCGTGTTTACCTTTTTATCACCATTTTAATCCTCCAAGTGATTTCGACGAGATATCGTTCAAGATCTAACAAATTTTGCTAATGACAAAGTTTCTCGTCATTAAGATATTACCGATTTTTTGATAATGACGAGATATCTCGTCCATCCAGATCTGGTCAGTTTTGTTAATGAGGAAATACCTCATCGAGACAACCACCAGGAGGGTTAATGTTGGTGTGATTGTTAGTCCGATATTCTTTCTCATCTTGCGTTTGGTGCAGTTTATCCATGTTTGGATTTTGCGCCTTGAAACCTAAATCAACCAATCAACCATTTTTGACTCCAAATTAAAAAATTAATTTTGTTATCGATTTTTGGTGATTGTAGTCCCCAGTGGTTTCCACGCGATATCTCGTCCATTAAGATTTGATCAATTTTGCTAATGACGAAATATCTCGTCATCACGATATTGCCGATTTCACGATGATGGCGAGATCAAGACCTGGTCTGTTTTCTTCTCATAACGAGATATCTCGTCCATCAAGAGTTGGTCAGATTTGCCTAATGAACCTCTTCGAAACAGACACAATGAGAGTTTAAGACCCTCCATGTCCTTATGTGTATGTCCATTTATTTGATAATAAAACAGTTTAGCCAAACGTAGCCCATGTGCCGTGAAAAACCAACCCATATTATTTGTCTCGTCCAAACTGCTCCAAGTGGTTTCGACGAGATATCTCGTCCATCAAGATCTGGTCAGTTTTCTTCTAATGACGAGATACCTCATCGAGACAACCCCCAGAAGGGGTAACCCTCCTAGTGGTTGTTTCAATGAGTGATTAGCAAAAGCCATTAATAAATCTCTTCAGTCATTAGAAAAACTGACCAGAACTTGATGGACGAGATATATCGTAAAATATTCGGCAATATTTTGATGACGGGATATCTCGTCATTAGAAAAATTGGTCACATATTGATGGACGAGATATATCGTCGAAACCACTAGGAGCGTTAAGCGAACAGCAGATTAAAAAAAATTTGATATTTTTAAATATTTGTCATTATAATAGCGAGAGAGAAAACGACAACGAAACGTAAACAATAAGTCAACTGCATTCTGCTTGATCCGGGAGAAAAAGAAAGCTTAACGCAGAACAAAAAGATGCGCCTCCTCTCCAGTTCCTTTACCCATAAACTTAAGACCAGATTACCCAGTAGGGAGAAAAACACAAAAACCATGAAACAAATTGTGGAGCAGACGCTGCACTGCATGGAGCCGTAACCGTACCCCATGCTTGAATGAACGTATGACGCATCGTCCAGCATTAGAACAGTGTTGTTTTTTGATAGCGGCTTCCTAACTTTCTTTCAGCACTGGGGAAGCTCTTATTTGGTTGCAAAAGCTGAGGTCAGCCCATCTAACACTGGCACTCTCCTTTTTTACTGTGTGCAGTTCAGCTTTCTTCGTTGATGGGGGTATGAGCGTTGTTGCTTATGGTTTTCGGTCCCGTTCTACGTCGCTTTTGCGCGAAACGCTTTCAGCCAGGTCGTTGCCTTTCCACTGTGTTTGCCCAAACTTTATTTTGCGAGGGAAAACAGCCCTGTAATTAACTCCGGTAATGTGTAGTGTTGTTTTTCGACGGATTCCCCCTTCGTCGGTTGGGGGAAGAGCAGACACGAGGTTGTTTTGCTATTTTAACTTTCCGATAGCGACGCTTTGCGCTTCTGTTGGGGGATACTAGGAAAGTTGAATTTGTTAATTTAATTGAATGATTGGTTTGTTTTCCTCGCCCTACGGTCATTTTTTGCTTCGTTTGTTAATTGAATGAAGCCCTTTGGGTTTGTTTTTGGGAAAGCTAGCAGCTGCTTTTTAGAGCCGTTAAAAACTCAACACAAGTTTAATTTTGCAAAGAAAAACAGCCCGGTAACATGAATGCTATGCATGAGTTGAGAGAACAGACGTGAGGTTTTTACTTTATTTTTTTTAACTCTTCGATAGCAAATCTTTGCGCTTCTGCTTCGAGTTTCTTTAAATAAGGCGGGAAGAGGAATTCTGAAAAGTTGAATTTGTTAATGTAATTTAATGATTGTGGTTTTGTCGTTCTACGGTCATTTTGAGTTCATTGAGGGAAGTCCTTTGGAGTTTGTATTTCAAAAAGCTGGCAGCTGCTTTATTGTGCTGTTTTTCAACACTTTACCCAAGTTTAATGTTGCGAAACAGCCTGGCAATATGTAATGTTATTTTCGTCGGATTTCCCCTTCGTCGGTTGAGGGAAGAGCCGACGCGAGGTTCTTTATTTTCCGATAATGAAGCTTTGTGCTTTTTAAATTGGACTGCAAGAGGAATTCTAACAATGTCGAATTTGTCAATTTAATTGAATGATTGGTTTGTTTTCCTCACCCACGGCCATTTTTTGCTTCGTTTGTCAATTGAATGAAGTCCATTCGTGTTTGTTTTTGGAAAAGCTGGCAGCTGCGTTTTCGAGCAGTGTTAAAATTCCTCGTGGTTGTCCCGACGAGATATCTTGTCAGTAACAGAACAGATCTTGATGGACGAGATATCTCGTCATAAGAAAAACTGACCAGACCTTGATCTTTTAGACCATCTAAAAATTGTTAATATCTTGATAACGAAATACCTCGTCATTTGCAAAATTGATCAGATCTTGATGGACGAAATATCTCGTCGAAACACTTGGAGGGTTAAATACTGTTGGCCCGAGTATAATTTTGCGAAGGAAAACAGTCCGGTACATGAATGCTATTCTTCGTCGGATTCCCCTTCAGTTGGGAGAACAGACACGAGGTTTTTACTTTATTATTTTATTTATTTAATTTTCCGATTGGGGGGGGGGGCGCGAACCTTTGCGCTTCTGCTTCGAATTTCTTCAAATAAGGCGGGAAGGGAAATTCTCAAAAAGTTGAATTTGTTAATATAGTAATTAATGGATTGGCGGTTTAGTTTTGTCGCTCTACGGTCATTTTGAGTTAATTTAAGGCAATCCTTTGGGGTTTGTTTTTGATATAGCTAGCAGCTGCTCTATCGTGCTGTTATTAAACACTTTGCCCAAGTTTAGGCCCCGTTCACATGGACTTCCAACGCGCGTTTGACAAGAATTTTCGAGCGTTACCATGTGAACACCTCTTGGGCGTTTTTCGAAGTAAGTTTCCGTTATGCATTAAATTGTGTTTTTTTATTCTCCTAATGCAAGTTTCTATCTTTTGAATGGTTAAAGACAGTCAAAATTTCAACGGATTTCAAATCAGCTTAAAATTTTACATCAGATCGATACCAAACATGATTCTCTGAAAAAAATTATTTTTTGGTCAATAGTTGCAACTAATCTTTTTACAGATATTCCTTTTATACTAAACGTAAGCATTGTCTTGTTTTTAAAAGGAATGTCACTTTAATAAGATATTTTGTTGCCCCTTATCAACTGTTTTAATTTTAGTCATTAAAAATAGGATGAAAATCTTTCTTTCCCAACCTAAAATTGATTTCCGAGTGTTCACAAAAGCCTGGATTAGGTTAACTTACAAATATATAAAAATGACCAATAAAATGCCAAAAATAATCTAAAACATATTCAAAATGACGTAAAAATTTTATATTCTTTCGATTTGTAAAACATCCGTTCCCTAATTGCCTGTGAATAAAATTTTTTTGAATTTAAATCTTTATACATAAATAAATGCAATATAATCGACTTGCTGACCAGAAGTGACAACCTAAACAGGTAAATTTTTCGTAACGTATAGTATACGATGCGTTCCGGTGCAATGCCAATGCCCATCAACCTCGGTTGTAAATTTTGCACGTTAGCTCTTCGTTTTTCAAAAATTTTCGAATGACGGGATTATTTTGGACCTAGGAACCGGTATGAGCCAGCGGATCAGAGAAACAGTGCTTTATGTAGTTCAAATTATGGCATTATTAAACATTTTCATTAACTCTAAAATCCTAAAGTATTCGTTTTTTACTGTCAAGACTAGAGTAAAACCCTATAACCTTCACTCTCCAGTGTCGATGATTCCAACCAATAAAAAATAGTAAGGATTTGTTTTGTGTTAAGGGGTGATCACGGATTTTTTGGGCTCAAGAAGCTAGTAGATGAGTCATTTATAATGTATTATCGTAAAAGCAAAACTGCGTATGAAAAATTGGAATATTTCTATAAAACTTTGATTAAAACGAAACTAACTGGAAAATGATCAAACAATTTCCTTAACATTTAAAATTAAGTGTAAAATAAAAATATATCCCCAAAAAACTACATTTCTAGAACCAGGAAATTGGAAACGGAATTTCTGTTTATATGGCATTGTTTACGAAGTACGTACTATCCAAAAGATAACACGCAAATAAAATCCGATACTGGTGATAACCTTTCTTTTTATGTTATTTTTGCAGGTTTTTATCGTGTTTCCTACGATCTATAGCTAATTTTTATTTAATTTTCCTTCAAATAAATCTCTATTTTTTTAAAACCTGTCTCTGAATATTTTAATGTATCAGCACAAATAACACATATATAACAGTAATTAGTTTAATTTTTAAACACAATTTTCCCTGAGTTCTGGCAATCCGAAACGAAAACTAACCCTCCAATCTACCCTCTTTCAGGGGACGAATGGAATGACGACTGGGAAATATTCCAACTAAAATTTGATTAAAACCCACGATGAAACTAGAAAATTATGTTGAAACTAAAAAAATCTCAAAGAAAAACCAAAAAACAGTACATATCGAAAACCAGGAGATTGCTAATAAAATTTGCGTCTACGCGTACGCATAATATAAAAATTTCGATTAAAGTAGTAACACTAACTGCAAGATTAAAATATAAATTCTATGAAAAATAAGCTCACAGTAAATTAAGTTCAGTAAATCAGAAGTTCCTTTTCAAAAATGATATCGAGTTCAATGTAACACGAGAATATGAAAAATGAATGAAAATTGAAACTTACGCATTTCACGTTGAGAACATATAAAAAATAACTTTAAAGTTCAGCTTTTAAATTGAATATTTAATTATAGCTTTATTTTAAAGACGTTTGCCGCACTTGAAAACTAGAACGGACAGCTGTCGGTATACGTTATTCTCAGAAAAAAAATTACCCACTATCCCCATTAATTGTTACCCTGCTTTCACACAAAACTTGTAAAAATGTCAGTTAAGTTTCTTCAACAAATCGAATACGATTAAATTTTCTCATTCTATTTTTAATGGCCATAAATATAAAGCAGTGGATTAAGACAAAATACTCCAATCAAGTTATATTTTTTCTATAAATACGAGATGAATGTATTCATTACGAATACAAAAGGTATTCATCAAATGCGTATCGCGAAAATATTAAAGTTACAGTTGAAAAATTATTTATTTAAAGAAAATCACATTTTAGGTATCGATCTAATGTAAAATTTTCCGCAGATTTCAAATCCGTTTAAATTGTCACTCTATCTTTAACGATCGCGAAGATAGGAACTTGGACTAGGGGAATAAAAAAAGCCCTAACGCGCTTCAAAACGCGTGTCATGTGAACGGTGCAGTACAATCCTATGTATCTCCAAGCGCCATCTAATCGCTAGAACGACCGGAGATTGTTGAAGCGCCGAAGCTACTAGCGCGTGGTTTCTCGCGATTTCTGCATGTGAGCACTCCAGTAGAACTCTATGTACTTTGGCTACCCGCGTTTTGTTTTGATGTAAAACGCCTCATGTGAACGGGGCCTTAATGTTGCGAAGTAAACAGCCCGGTCATACGTAATGTTATTTTTGTCGGATTTCCCCTTAGTCAGTAGGGAGATGAGCAAATGCGAGGTTTGTAACTTTCCGATAGCGAAGCTATGCGTTCGAATTTCTTTAGATAAGGCGGGAAGAGGAATTCTGAAAAAGTTGAATTTGTTAATTTAATTTGATGATTTTGTCATTCTTTTTTTTCTGCAGCACGAGTTCATTGTATGAATACTTTTTGGTTTTATTTTTGGAAAAAGCTGACAGCTGCTTTTTCAGGTCCTAGTTAACACTGAATGTTCAAGTTTAATTTTTCGAAGGAAAACAGCCCTGTAATATGTAATGTTATTTTTTGTTGGATTCCCCTTCGTCAGATTGAAGCATCCTTTTCGTTTCCGGACCTTGCACTTAAAAATTAGAAAAAAAAGCCAATCCAACCCCCTCCGACAGATGGGGAGGAGCAGACACGTTTTTTTAACTTTCCGAATGCGAAGTTTTACGTTTCTACTTCCGAGTTTCTTCAAACAATAAGGCGGCAAGGGGAAAATTCTGAAAAGTTGAATTTGTTAATCTACTTAAATGGAAGTCCTCTGGGTTTGTTTTTGGAGAAAAGCTCACAGCTTCTTTTTTCTTCAAAACGGGTGAAGAAAATTAATACGAGCAGCCTCCCTAGATTCACATTTTTCACACTGGTTGAAATTACTTTTGGTTTGTTTCGGAAGGAAGTTCAACTTTACAGTCCCTACCAGGTTTATTGTTTCGTAGACTGCAAGGTAACCTGAAATTTACCGTTTGTAAGCTAGCTAAAATTCATCATATACGCCAACTGTTAAAATACTTAGTGTTATCTTTTGCTTTTATTTGACGTCATCACAATGAACTAATTAAAAATGTATTTTAAATCAATAATTAATATATATATATATATATATATATATTAATCGTTACTTAAGATGCATTTAAAAATGTTTCAAATCGTTATTTAAAAAAAAATGTTTCAAATCGTTATTTTAAAAAAATGTTCAAATCGTTATTTAAAAAATGCTTTAAATCGTTATACTTTTTTATGCATTTAATGCATACGTATACACTAGAAGATTTTTTTAAATTTTGACTTTAAAAATCCAGTTTTTTACAACAGGTAATTGGTTTATTCTTAAAATCATTTCAGTGAGAAAAAATCAGATTGTGCAAATAATTATCTAATTAGCATATTTTTGAACAGTGATATCTCAAATTCTAATTTGTTCAGAAAGACGATTCCTGTTGGAAATTATTCCTAACATTCTTCATGTTTTGACCCTCAATCAAGTTATTGTAGTGTCCAATGAATTCTTTTTTCTTAATCTGTTTCCCAGGGTACGGTTTCGAGATTGCATACTGCGGAATAGCTTTTGCTATCTCCATCACAGTAAAAATCTCGATATTCCATCCCCTGGTTTGTAAAGACAGCTGGAAAATTCGTCCTGCACCGATCGGCTCCATGTTGGTGGACGATCCACTAGTTTATTGAGCAATTGTGTTCAACTTTGCACGACTCGAACTGCACCGAAGACTTATCTTTCCGATTCCACTTGCTACATCCAATGCAGTCCTTCGATAACACTTCAACGTCGAGAACTTCTCATGTGTCAATGGAAATAGCCGAAACTACTCCATTTAGCTAGGAGTAGCCCCGCTTGTGTCAAGTTCCGTCTACAGATACTCCGCATTCTGAACTTCCATTGACTTGCCCAAGACCATGAGCAGCCAGTCGCATTGTTTCACCTGCAAGTGGTTGCACGATATTCAGCAAAGCTTTCATATGTCTGTTGTAGGAAACGGGGTTCGGTGGAGGAGGCATGTTCATCAGTCATGAAATGACTAGCTTCCCTATGGCAACAACCCATTTGCTTCATGGGGTACACCAAGCGTCTATTAACTTCAAAAAACTGGCCATGTCTTTTAGAAGTTAAACACGGATCACTTTCAAAGTCGCAGTTGTGGCATGCGAGATTTAATTCGAAGCAACATCCCATTTTCTTGGAACTTTGCTATGAACAATTTCTTTTCTGTACAGTTTGGACATCTCAATAAAGAAAACAAGGCATTGATGCAGTTGAGTTCCACAAAAAGCATTCGCCCAGCGAATCATTAGCCGTTCCATTGGCAGTAATGTTGCTCAGCTTAACCTCTGAAGCAGACGATTTAGATTTATTCTGACTAATTTCTGGCTTTTTCATCAGATTCAACTTTACAATGTTGATTGTTGACAAACTTTCTCTTCGAACGTGTATTTCGAGATTTCGATCCCATTTTAATTCAAAAATTGCGCGGAAAAATCAGAAGTAAACAGCAATAAGCACAAGAAGGAATAAAATAAACACTTTTAAAATATACAGTTAACTATCGTTGCCATAACACACAAATTAAATAAAAAACATTTAAAATCAATTCTTTTACCAAACAAAGTTTAAAATAAATTTCTTGAAAATTGTTTACTACAAGTTTTGAAATCGAAACTAGGATTTTTGATGACTACCTAACGAAAAACTCTTGTAACTAGAAACATATTCCGAATATTTACAAGATCTTGGTATCGTTTGAAATCTAAAGAGTTGGAGAATATTTTGAAGTAATAAAAAATCGATATTCTGGTGTATACATACACCTTAAAAAAATGCTATAACTTGTAACATCCGACGTACCAAATGGGTCAGCTACCTTGATTTACCACCGCCTTTCCCTGGACAGTGCTTTTATCTTCCTTTTTGCCTCCCAGATCTCTCACACTCCAGTTCGTTTGCTCAATTAACACTGCTTCTTGACATGGGCTGTTCTTTCAATAGAAGTTTAAATAACAGTTATTTCAAAATAACAATTAGCAACTGTTATTGAAAAAATAACTTATTAAAAATAACCGCTCGAAAACAGTTGAGGAATTAGGAATAGCTATTGCCATCAAATATGTAAAAAGTAACTTGCAAAATTTGCGAGTTAAATTGATCTATTAAATTTAAAAAAAGAATGAAAGTTAAAATATTGGGAAAAAGGTTGATTGCTCTAAAAAATTTTCAATTACTTTACCGTTCAGATTGGCAGTTACCAAATTAACAAGTAACATCACTTTCTAACAGCCAATGAATTTGCTGCTTTAAATGTTAGCCGATTAAATGTTCATCAATTCTTATTAATGACTTAAAAATAACTTATTACGAAATACCAGTTAGAATTGATATTTTTATCGTAAAATAACAGTTTTCCTCTTTTTAACTGCTTCTGGAGTTGCCAAGATAACCCCGTTTTAAACTCCCGCCCAGATGACGTATTCTTGGGATATCTCCTTGAACACTTGATTGGACAAAACAAGGGGTAGGATAGATGGGGACAAAGCGAAGACGAAGTGGAAAGTGAGTCTTTTTATTGGTTCTGAAAAGAACGAACGGAGTGAATTTTTAAATAAAACTTTCAGATCTAAATTCTTAAGGCTTATTTATCGTACGTCAACCCAAATCCGATCTGCTTATCTCGATCCGTCGAACGAATGAATAACGAGAACGATTGACAAGTTTAATCATATCCCTCGTCGTTCATTGGTTGGACGTGCCCGAATACGGAGAGCGGATTTGGATTGACGTATCAGTGTAAATGAGCCTTTAATTTGCCTGTCGTATGTTCTTGTTATGTGATGTTGTAAATAAAAAAATTGGAAATAGCCATTTTGACTGACACATCACAAAATCATTATTTAAGATGCATTTAAAAATGTTTTAGATAATTAAAGATTTTTAAAATGTGTTTTAAATCATTACTTATCAAATTATAACAGCGTTTTTACCTGTATTAGATGGAAATCGGTTCCAATGTTCGCATTTAACAGTAATGAGTTTGTATTCATTTCTAGACGGGGCTCTGAAATAGTAATTCTCAACCATTTCACTATTTTATCGCGATATTTATGATTCACAGAGACGGCAACTGGGACTGAAAATTAATCTATATATTACATCTCCTTAATAATCGCTTCGAAATTCCATTACAGACTATTAACTGATCGATCACAAAGCTGAGATATTTTTATATGGCAAATCGGGAAAGAAGAATCCTTATCCTTTCTCAGTTATAACCCAAAATTTTCAAAAATATCAATTTTGAAATTTGAATAGTCAAGCTCTTTCAATGGTATTTCATTTTTTCCAATGCTCTGTATTTTTATTTGGAAGGGATTGAAAAAGTGGTCATCGTGGTACTTATTTTCCCAAAAAGCTTCACAATCGATCTCCTGATTCAAGTACTTCAGCTTGGGGCAAAAGAACGAGTGTAAAAATAATAAATTTAAACTTTGATTTATGTATGTGATCTATATGAAAAGTTTTTTTTATATATAAAAAGAGATTTTTTGGGAAGAAAATCACATTAATTAAAAATTCATTAACTACAGAGCCTGCAAAAATTTCTTTGCAATTAACTACAGAGCCTGCGAAAATTTCTTTGCGATTAACTACAGAGCCTGCAAAAATGTCTTTGTAATTGACTCCATTGCCTGCAAAAATTTCCTTATCATTAACCACAGAGCCTGCAAAAATTTCTTTTTCATTAACTACATCCGAAAATATTAGAAATGTGCAATCGCGATTGATTGCAGTGGCATTAGCTCCGAAGGCACCGTATATATTGCATGTAGGATTAACCTGTTTAAATGTTCCTCTCTGTGTGTGATCGGCAAGTGGATTATATTTTATTCATATATAAGAGATAAGATATATCATCTTTCCAAATTTAGAAAATATTTTACTAATCTGAGTATATATCAATTCAATTTTGAGGTCATTCATTTACCCTCCTGGTGGTTGTCTTGACGAGGTTTTTCGTTATTAGTGAAACCTTTTACAGGTCTGGATGGACAAGATATCTCGTCATTGGAAGACAACTGACCACATCTTGATCTCGTTATAAAAAATCGGCAATATCTTGATATGTCTTGTCATTAGCAAAATTGGTCATATCTTGATGCACGAGATATCTCGTCAAAACCACATGGAGGGTTAGCAAAACTGACCAGGATCTTGATCTCGTAAAAAATTCGGTAATATCTTGACGTCGAAATATATCGCTATTAACAAAGTTGATCAGATCTTGAGGGACGAGATATCTCGCCAAAACTACTTGGAGGGTTAAGACGTTATTTAGTCATTTTTAAGTCTAGGCTATTTTAAGGTTTTATGTAGGTCATTTTAAGGAATTTTTATGCACTTAAGTCAACAAATCCTGGTTACCAGATTTGTGTTTCATGTGATATTGTAAGTAACATTTCTAAGAATCGATACTTTTTCCTGAGGACCGGTACCGATCCGCGGACTACAGCTCAGAAATCGCGGTCACAGTTGAAAGCCCGTATCGACACGAACAGAGGTCGCATTTGATTTCAAAGTGGTTCTGTTTTTGCGATCACCTCTAATTATCGGGGCCCGTCAATGACTGAACAGTTGTGTGATCACTTTGTTTCTTTATAAGCGAGTTTCTTTGTTTTGGAGAGAATTGTTCCTTTCTGAATGGGGGAATGTGCCGGGGTCGGAAAAAATTTCAGTTCCTGTTCCTCTATTTTTTGACAATTTTGTTCGTTTTTCGTTGTGATCCCACCATTTCCGACCTTGAGCTTTGTTTTTTGTGTCATTACGCTCTAGTAGAGACGTGCATCGCTTTCTCCATGAAAGTATCGTTAGTTTGTTATTGACCTTATAACAAACAATGTGGATTAAGTAGCTTAGGTTTTTCGAGACTTCTCTACCATTTCGAAGGCTACAGATGTTGGTTTTTATTCATTTTTGTGAAGGCTTGATCTCTCTGCCCGTCTCTGTCTCTCTCACTGTGTGTGTCTGCTTCGATGTGTGCGTCTGCCTCGTTATACGTCTCTATCTCTCGTTGTGTGTCTCTGTCTCGTTGTCTCTTTGTCTCGTTATGTCTCACTGTGTCTCTGTCTCACTGTCTCTGTCTCGCTGTGTGTCTCTGTCTCGCTGTGTGTCTCTGTCTCGCTGTGTGTCTCTGTCTCGCTGTGTGTCTCTGTCTCGCTGTGTGTGTGTGTCTCGCTGTCTCGCTATGCGTGTCTCTCCTTGTCTCGCTATGCGTGTCTATCTCGCTGTGTCTCTGTATGCGCATATTCGATTCCTGATACTTACCCTGGGTGTTGAACCATTACTCCCCCTTCTGTGTCCGTAAATTTTCCTTACGTGGGTATGTCCATCACTTGACATCTTGTCCTGTGTATTTTGCATCTGACCTAACATGGCCTTACGCCATAAAAAACCCAACCGACCCAAATCCAATTTCCGTACTAAGTTACAGTGAAGTTATCGTATGGCAGAGTAGTTGATTTACCACTAATGCGTGCATGTTGCCCAAAACTCATTCATGAAAGAATAATTGAACCATCCCAGAACATGTGCTTGAAGTTATAATCACCTTGTTATCTTCACGCATATGTTAATGTGAAAAAAAAAAACGTACTACCTTTCCAGAATGCCTTCATAACTCTTGGTTTCTCAAGAAATCTTCGGCAAGGGCCTTGGCTTAAATGATTGAGTGACTTCAGAAAAGCATTAAGCAGAGTAAGGTAATTTACAAATGCATGAGGCCAAATATTCCCTCACTGTTGAGGCTGAGTTACTATAAATCGAGAAATATTGGTGTTACATATTTATAGTGAATGTGAAACAGCCTTAAGAAACTGCTGATTTGTAATTCGGCGGCATTATTATTCTGGATAGCAATGAAATGCCCAGGAATTTATTTACGGGGCCGATGTTAATTGGGAATGTTTTGAAAGGTTCGATGAGCCATCTCTGCTCAATACGGAAGTTATGCAAATTCTTCCCCTCACCAAAAGCTACGCTTTAATTTCGTTTTCGATGCCTTCGTTTTTTGGTTAACTTCGAGTAGCTTATCTAGATAATTGGATAACGCTTCCTACGTAAACCCGATAAGAAGCTTATTAGGTGTGCAACCGTATAACGACCTTTGGACTTCAGGAAGTGAATATTTTTTGCGCTCGCATTGGATTTCGAATTTGTCGCACTGACGAGGCGAAGCGCTGTTTGCTTTGTGAGGGTGATTGCATGATTGGTGACGAAGGAAGTGCTGACAGTCACAATAAGAGCTGCGATCATTGTTTGCTCTATGGTGGCTTTTCTTCTGCAAATATTGAGAAATGGGAACGCGTTGGGTGTGTCCTGAATTCCTGGAAGTTTGCATTCAAATGTTCACCGAAACCTTGGTAGTTCCCGTGATATTTTTTAATTGCCACTGTTTGTGGACCTTTATACCGTCGTCTCAATGCGAGTGTAGGCGGCGCTGGTTCGATTCCTCCCTGGGTGTATTTCTCCCCTGTATTAGTAAAACTTTGTGTGTATGTCCATTACTTGACGTTGTCTATATTGTTTGGCGCAGCATGGCCAAATATGGCCCTTGCGCCATAAAACCCAACCAACCAGATATTCTATATTTTTATCTATTTGAGAAATAGTTTTGGGGAGAAATAGCTGGTTAAGCCTCATCGGAATGAGGTTTAACCAGCCGGTCCACAAAAATCCGTACGCGTAAGATAAATCAGTTGTAGCAAATAGATTAATCTCAGTCCAGACCAGATACGGTTCTCCAAACATTTTGATCAGGCCCGCAGACCATATACGGTCCTTCGAATAGATTTACCCGGCACGCAGACGAGATACGACTCCAAATACCTTTATCAGGTATGCAGTCACGATACGGCCCTAAAATATTTTTATCAGGTCCGCTGACGAGATACGGCCCTAAAATATTTTTGAGGTCCGCAGACCAGATACAGCCCCCTCCAAAAATTGTATAACCATATACAACCCAGAATAAATTGAAAATGTTTACACTGCCCGACGGCCAAATACGGCACTCTAGATATTTTTATCAGGTCCTCAAACCAGCTACGGACCTCCGGATAGATTTACTCGGTGCGCAAACCCGACATTCCTAGAGCATGCTCATTCACAAAAAGGAAATATTTAAAAAACAAAACAACCAATCGGACATCACAGATTTACGTAATATTTTCTTATAAACACTTGTAATTATATCACTGCCTATCTGATAAAATAAAGCCCAGGCTTTTCTCCGAAATCCAGGAACCATTTCTTCTAAACCTAGATTCTTTTCTTAAAAGATTTGATAAAATTTCAGCGTTAGAAGAACACAAAATAATGGATTACCGGGCGACTACAACAAATCTCACTTCGGAGAATGCAGTCTGATCTCCCACCCCCTCCGCTGTTATCGTCTGCTTTCCGAGAAAATGGGGATGAACATCCCTAGGTGTTACATTTGTTCTACTTTGGTTCTTTGCTCGTCTATTTCCCCCTTCCTTACCCTTCAAGTCTTTTTTCTAAATATCTGAAGCGGCAACATTGAGAAGGCGTAGGATTCACTTGATCGATTGAGTTTGATTGATTGCTTTTGCGCGGAAGGATTTTGATACCCGAGGATTTCAATTCATGCGGGGAGGTTTTTATTGACTATGTTCTTCAGAGGTATTGCTATACCGTTGTTCATAAAATAATACAGTAGTTTGTGCGAAATGATTAAGCAGTAGGATGCGTTTCGGTTTTCGGTACACTTATTTTAGTTTTAAGATGCTTGTAATTATACCCTCTATGTCATCCATGGTATTCAACTATTGTTATAACATCATTTCATAAATTACTTTATTATTTACTTAATATATTTTGCATGTTATTCAGAACTAGCTACAACATTGTTCAGAAAATGATAGTCATTAAACGGGAGGATGCTTCGCCTTTTTCGGTACACTTATTTTGGTGTTAGGAAGGTTATAATTCTAATATATTTCCCATATTATTCAGAACTATTGATACAATACTGTCCACAAAAATAATAAAGTGATTGAATGGTAGGATGGATCACCTTTCTCGGTACACTTATTTTGGTTAAAGGACTTATAATTCTACCTTATGTTATCCATGTAATTCAGAACTATTGCTACAATATTGTTCATTAAATAATAAAGTGATTAAATAGTCGATACGTCGCCTTTTTTGACATTTATTTTGGTTTTAAGATTATTATATTTCTGCCCACTATAATCCATGGTCTTCAAAACTATTGCTTTAACATTGTTCATAAAATAAAAAAAATTGTAAAGTGATTAAGTGGAAAGATGCGTCGCCTTTTTCGGTACGTTTTTGGTAATTATACCCAAATGGTATTCAGAACTATTGATAGAACATTATCATTTAATAAACTACTTAATTATTTAATAAGCAAAGTGATGGGATGCTACTCGGTTTTCTGTACATTTATTTTGTTTTTACGATGCATATAATTCTACCCACTATATCATCCATGGTATTCAGAACTATTGCTGTAACATCATTTCACTAACTACTTAATTATTTTATGAACAAAGTGGTAAGATACGTCGGCTGTTTTCTGTACACTTATTGTTTTTCAGATGCTACACAATATATCATCTGTTCTTTAGAACTATTGATACAATATTGTTCATAAAATGGCAAAGCAGTTTATAAAAGGATTTATTGGTAGGATGCGTAATGGTTTTTGATACATTTATTTTGATTTCAAAATGGAATTGAGATAGTTGTTTTTAAACTTATTTGTCGTTTCCTGTCTGCATCTTTTTGTTTTTCCTGTCTGCATCTTTTTGTTTTCCTGTCTGCATCAATTTTGTCTTGTTTGGCATAGCTTGGCCAAACATGCCCTTGCTTCATAAAACCCAATCAAGTTTGGTCTTTAGTTAATAACGGCTGTTAAATTTCTGCGCGTGAAAGGCTTTTCCAGTCGAGCTAAATGTAGGTGGGACGTACTTCCTGTTTGTTTCCGGACGTGACGTCACTTGGTTTGTTTTTCGAATACGATTTCAGCACTTCATTAATAAATATTCCAAAAAGCAATTCTGAATTGATTTTGATGGTTGATAGGTGAACGCCAATTAAACTCCAAGCGGCGATGAACTTTATTTTAAGGTAACTCCCCTGATATGTACCATGCTGGAGCATTTATGTTGGTAGGCTGGTTTCGGGTTTTATGGCGCAAGGGACCATATTTGGGCCAAGCTGCGCCAAATGCAAGACAGACAACACAATTAGGGAGGAAGAGAAAGCAGAACGGTAGGTGAGGGTTAAAATGAAAGATCACTCGCGTACCTCAGGGTTGTGATGTCTGTACATACCTAAAGATGAGGAAGTAAAATATTCGGTTACACTAAGAATCCCTTTTATAAACTAGGCCTCATTGTGAACACTTATTCCGATAGCAGTTACCTACAATAACACGGTTCGATCCCTTTTCGAAGATAGCACTCCAAAAACCCGTATACAAGGCTCATTTACATAACTGAAATGATTATCTGATACAATTCCGGAAGATAAAATCATGATTTTTTCAATCACAATGTGATGCGAGTTTTGATCGCAAATAAAAGTGGGCAATTAGCTTTAAAACTGCTAAACATAACAAGAAATAATATTTCTATGTAAAAGAAAACGCAATTAAAGTTTTACTGTCTTAGATGTCAACTATTTTGTTCATGAAAATAGCAGGTGCACTTCAAAAAGCATAAAACACTCAGTTATAAATGAAGTGTCTGAGTTTTCAAAAAGAAGGGCGTTGTTCATTGCTTCTAGCCTAAATAAATATTAGTGCACCTTTATATGGAAAGGCAATTTATAACAGATAACGGGTTATTGATGTTTTTCAAGCTTATCTTAATGATCATATGCTTTATTTTCTGTTGCTTTCTTTGTGGTAGAATGGTTTGAAAAAACTTGGTCTTTTAGAACTTATTAATTTGAAGTTGATTGAAGTGTTATGAAGAGGGCCGAACCAAGACATGTCATTTTTCATTTCCGAAACATTTACGCGATATATTGTCAAATATTTACATTTCGTGGGACTAATAAATTGATCAACACGTATGACTTAAGGTGTACATATACACTAGAAGGTTTTCTTTTAATTTTGACTTTAAAAAATCCAATTTTTTTCCAGGTCATTGGCTTATGCTTAAACTCATTTCAATGAGAAAAAAAATCAGATTAAGCTAATTATTAATTATCTAGTTTAGATGTAATCAGCTAAATAACAGGTTTTTGAAGAATGATCTCAAATTCTAATGTGTACAGAAAGACAATTCCTGGTGGAAATTATTCCTAATATTATTCTTCATGTCTTGACCCTCAATCACTTTGTTAGAGGGAATAGGTTATTTTTACAATTGTTTTCACGAAGGTAGTCTAAAATATCGAGAATTTTCAAGAATTTTAGCATTTAAAAATCAACTAAAAATTAGTTTCTTAACTGCAAACTCTGATTGAGGTTCAGAACATCCACTGTATTATAGATTATGAGACAAAAATAATTATAATAGATCTATCCATTGTTGAGTTACATCTGTTTGAAGAAAGCATCGTACTGCAAAAACACAGTTCTTCAGAAATTGAGTTTAAAGTTTTGGAAACATGTTTGTACTGGTGAGAGTACTAACAAAAAACCTTTGTAACTAGAAAAGTATTCCGAATATTTATGAGATCTTGTGTCGTTTGAAAGCTCAGAAATTGGGAAATATTTTGAAATTATAAAGCAAAATCCATATTCTGATCAATTTTCGTGATTTCTAGTGTATATATACACCTTAAATACGAATGTTGGCTTGTGCCACTACCATCAAATGATCTTATCCCTATCGAAAGATGGTAAAAGTGACATCTGTCCTTATCTAGATTTTTCGTCTGATCAAATTATTTATTATGATCTACAGAGGTGTTACACTTCATACCCAATTATATCACTTCTGGTTAGAATTTATTTCAATGTTAATTATTCAAACAAGATTTATTGTTCTCATTTGTTTAACCTTTTGAAAGTCGCGAGATTTGCGAGTAGTTTCGTGTTGCTTTTACCCCGCAACACATTCAATGACTAAATAACCACATCTTTCTAAAGAATTCATGGATTCTTTCAAACTTTAGAAAGAGTATCGGTATTTTCTCCTTTCAAGCTATTCTATTGGCCCTTTCTTTAGAATATAATCATTTGGAACGATTCTATTGCTCCGTTCCTGATAATAAAAACCTTTGTAAAGATTCTATTGGCCCATTCTGTAGAATAGAGTATTTTGGAAAAATTGTATTGCTCATTTCCTTGGAAGAGAATTCCTTGGAAATATTAGATTGCTCTTTTCCTTATAATAGAATCCTTTGGAAAGATTATGTTGCTCATTTCCTTGGAATAGAATCCTTTGGAAAGATTTTGTTGGTTAAACATCATGCAGGGGAAGACTGCAGGTTGCAAGGTGAGTGAAACCCTCCAGAGGATTAAGAAAGTAAAACCAAATTTTTTCCAAGGATTAGTTTTGCTAAGGGATAAGGATAACTATCGGTGCCCCGTGATTTGCATAATCACGTTTAATATTTCAATTCTGAACCTATTAATGTACGGCTATCAAAGTGATAAAACATGAAACAAGACAGTTTTGCTCCTTTTTATTACTAAATGAGTATCTACTTAACGCTCTTGATTACTTCTTGATTTAACCCTCATGTGGTGAAAGTTATTGTAGAGCGACAAACTAAACCAAAACCATCTTGATTACTAAACTTAGAACGACGGACTAACCCATATTGAAATTTACTATATTTAGTTTTACCTAAACTGATCCCAGATCAAAACGTGTCCGAGGTCCCATAATTTCATAGATCCTCTAAATATTCATCTCCGGTAAAGTTGCTGAGTTACATCGCAAACCAGTTTTGCAACACGCAAACTCCTTTTCACTGCAACACTCTTGATTATTAAATGAGTAACTAAACTTATACCGACTAACCCATATTGAAATTTGCAAGGACTGGTTGTCCCTTAATTTTATAGTTCCTGTACTCAGATCAAAATCAGTCGGGTGTTCCATAATCTTAGTCTAAACATTAATATTTGCCTAAGATGCTGAAACTAAACATTGCACAACAGTTTTCAGCAACGCAAGCTCCTTTTTATAGCAACACTTTTGATTACTAAATGAGCGAACCAAAGAGAGAAGTCGTCCAACATTTTGCTTCGTTTTTCCAGTGATGAGACAAAACATCGCAAACCAGATAGTTTTGCTCCTTTTCACCTCAGTGCTCTTGACTATTAAAAATGAGTATCTACTTAATGCTCTTGATTTTGCCCTCGTGTGGTAAAGAATGACTAGAATGACAAACTAAGCCCAAACCATATTGATCACTAAACTTGTGCCGACTGACTAACTCACATTGAAATTTGAAAAGGTCTAGTTGTAAAAACCTAATCTGAACGCAGATAAAAAATGTCAGGCGTGTTATTATAGGACTTAAATATCGATCAAAATTGTCACAATCCCGTTATTTCATAGATCCTGAACTCGGATCAAGACGTCCGAGGTCCCATAATTTCAGAGCTTCTTAATATTAATCTTAGGCTAAGTTGCTAAGACAAAACATCGCAAACCAGATAGTTGTGCAGCGCAAGGTACTTTTCACTGCAACATTCTTGATTACTAAATGAGTAACTAAACCCAAACCATCTTGATTACTAAACTTATACCGACTAACCCATATTGAAATTTGCAAGGCTTAGTTTTATCCCTAATCTGAACCCAAATCAAAATACGTCAGCGTGGTATTGCAGGACTTGAATCTCGATCAAAATTATCACAATCCCTTTATTTTAGAGGTCCTGTACTCGGATCAAAATGTGTCCGAGGTTTCATAATTTTTTTATCCTCTAAATATTAATCTTCGGTTAAGTTGCTGAGACAAAACATCGCAAACCCCGACAGTTTTGCAACGCAAGCTCCTTTTCACTGCAACACTCTTGATTAGCAAATGAGCAAACCAAAGGGGGAAGTCGTCCACATTTTGCTTCTTTTTTTTAACATTTTATCGCCGTCTGTCTCCTCCCAGTGCAATAAAGCCAGGCACAAAATGAAACAAAACACGAAGAAAAAATCGCTATGTTCTGTCACTGATCCGTGGTTGCAGATTTCGAGGAAAAATTGACCGGATGCTTTTTATTCGAGCAGTGAAAGGCGCAACAATTGCGTTTGTGTGCTATTGGCAGCCTCCGCATTTTATTTTTGAAGACTCAGGGGCAGTCTCGGCTATGTCGACACGTTCTGAATGGATGTTTGAAGGCGATAAGAATCGCAATTAGACTCCTACTTGCTTGTGCGCTACCATTTAAAACCTTGTTACTTACATGGTGGCATATTGAAGTTTATGGCTCGTGATAGCGGTTGGTTGTTAATAATTCCGGTTATAGCATCCGGTTAATGCTCCCTGTGCATTGTTCATTGTGCAGTAAAACCGAAGTTTGCGCATTTGGGATGGGTATTTTTGCTTGCAATAAGAGATGTACTTCTTTCTGTGGCGATTTCAGAACACTTTAGTTGAAAAATTTTGTTTTTCCTGAGCTATGTCGGCAAATGAATGGATGTTTGACAGCTATAAGGATCGCAATTGGACTCCTTGCTTGCGCGCTATCTTTTAAAACCTTGTTACTTACCTGGTGGTATATTGAAGTTTGGCTCGTGATAGCGACTGGTTGTTAATTCCGGTTAATGCTCTGTATTCATTGTGCACCAAAATCGAAGTTTGCGCATTTCGGATATTTTTGCTTGTAATGAGGTGTGCAACTTTCTGGCGATTTCAGAACATTCTTATTGAAAAATTTGGTATAATCTGAGCTATGTCGACATGTTCTGAATTGATGTTTGAAGGCGATAAAAGAATCGCAAATGGACTCCTACTTGCATGTGCGCTCCCAATTAAAACTTTGCTACAGGGTGGTATGTTGAGGTTTACGACTCGTGATAGCAGTTGGCTGTTAATTCTGGTAATAGCATCCGGTTAATGTTCCCTGTCTTCATTGTTCAATTATAACAGAAGTTTGAGCGTATCGGATGGAAATTTTTGCATCAAAACTGAATGCAACCAACCATCTAAAATTTAGATTTTAGAACAATTAAAATTTTAAAAAATAATGAAAGATTTTACATTTCTTCAAAGATTCTTTATTTTGGCTAGTGAAATATTGCATGTTTTTCTGCGGACCCTTGGGGGTCCTCGTACCACACTTAGGGACCCACTACTAGAACATTAGTATAGTTATTAATCGATAAGTAATTAGCTTCCAAACATAAATGACATCTATGTCAGAAAAACTTTCCTTGTCTGTATATCCGTTGCTTGACTTTGTTGATCTTGTGCTTGGCGCAGTCAAATATGGCCCTTGCGCCATAAAACCAAATCAACTAACCAACCAACCAAACATAAATGACCTGAACAGTTAATAAAAAGGGTACATCTACAAAAATACAAAATATGCTATGCTCAAAATATGTGAAATATGCGAAATAACAGAAATGTACTCTAAAAAATAAGGACCATAGAGTAAATATGCCGCCCCCTAAAATAAAATTGTCAATGTTCGTTGTGGCATTCCCTCTAAGTGTTTATTTTAGTTTTAGTATTGTTGTCTGAATTAATAAACGTAAATTTCAGTTATTAATTATGTCATTTCTTTAGTGCTTAAATGTATTGCTTTATATTGCTTACACAACATTTAGGAAGAACAAAAGTTGACTGCGAAATACACGAGAAAGCGCCTTACATCTGAAATCGAAATTTAAAAGTGCAGTTTGCTACTTCACAATTAGAATACATTAGAATTAGGTTCGTCATCCTAAACATGTGTTTTTTTAGTTGTACAGTGTTCTAGGAATTCGACGTGTCGCTATATATGTGCATCCAAACAAGATTAATAAAACAAAATCAACTTATTATCTATTCCATTCGTCAAGGTATTTTTGATTCGGAATTTACTGTTTGATACTGATAACAATTTTATGGTCGGCAGCCAGCATTTTATGCTATAAAGAAAGCAAAATAACTGAATATCTCGCGAAAAAAGGTGAACTTTTTAATGCTCGAGTATTTCATCGGTTTTCTATCAATCGATATCTTGCTATTTTGGGGCGTTTTATCGTCATAACTTCGTTAATGATGCACACATTAAACAGATTCAAGTCCTGAGCACTTAAAACAGTCCTGACATGGCACTGTTGTGGATACTATGACATGTAAACATCTGCCAAAACGATAAAGTGAGTCAAACATTCATAATAGTTTTACATCTTGAGACACGAGTCCGTCCGGTGTAGTAACGCCGATTTCCCGATGTCTTCTATAAACCATCGTAGCAATATACATAAAACGAACATACATAAGAAAAAGCGGTAAGAATAGGGGATTAATATCAAATTTTATTTAAGAGAATTCTAAAAATGTTTGTGCTCTGGTGCGGTCGAACAAGATATGCTCGAAAGTCTTTCCTCATCGAAGCAAACGAAGCACTTGTTGGAGTCGGTCAGGTGAAAGCGATTGAAGTAGACTTCAGTTATAATTTGTCCTAATCTGGCTTCAGCAGAAAAAGTGGCAACTGCTCTAGGTATTTTTTTTAAGTAAAGGAGGTCATTAGGCTCACTCTGAAATTGAAAAAGATGGCGATTCATTCCAGTTTTCCTCCATAAAGTATACCAAAGTGATCGAGCCTCTCTCCAGACGCCCAGAGAGGGTAGTTTCTCACGAAGGAACTGGGCGCCTATTGTGTGGTTGACAATTTAGCTAAATTATCAGCCATTTCATTGCCACACACCGCAATGCGCAGGAACCCACTGTAGAGTGATGTCTTTGTCTTTTAATTTGAAAAGCTGTCTGATTTTCTCAATTCTAAAAAAGTAGTCTGCTGGCAAAGACATTGAAGGACAGACAACGGACAGAATACAAAAAGGGCGATCATTCAAGGAGAGAACGCATTAAAGCAGCATTAATTGCCAACAGCACTGCATCAAGACTTGAACATGGAACTGCCGAAACAAGAAACACTTCATTTAATTCTTCAATAAAATAACTTGCACCAGCAATGGATTTGTCTAGGTCTACCGATCCATCCTTATAAACTTAAAATGGTCGTTATAATCTGCATGTAAAAGACTAAATGTCAATTTTCTCAGCAGGAATGGATCTTTCCCTTCGGGGTTTGATCCCAGACCGTCGCCAATAGCCCATTGTGTTGCTCGAGTGCGACGTTAAATACCTACCTACCTCAGCAGGAAAGGGTCTTCTCATTCATAATAGTTTTGAATGTTCAATTCTGATGAACCAGAAGTTTCAAAATATTTATCATTGGAGTATTTTCTAACCGTACAAGAACACCTGATATTACGAAATCGAAAAAAATTTAAGTTTCTTTGTATAAAGATTTTAATCTTAAGCGTGACAGTTCTGGTAACCTTGAAAACTTTAGAATGCCATCGTCTTAAATTTTTAAACCTAATTATTGAGATGGATTTATACTCATTTAATTGTATTTCAAATTTAATTACTTTAATTAAAAATAGTAAAATTTTGGATGCATACAGTGAAAAAGTATCCAGACCAACAGGTAGGTATAATTAACGTCGCACTGGAGCAACACAACGGGCTATTGGCGACGGTCTGGGATCAAACCCGAAGGGAAAGATCCGAGGACAACACGTAATTTTGAACCACGGTCAGATGACGAGTCCAGACTAAGAGAATGATTATTTTGAAAATAATTCCAGAATCAATATACACGTAAATGAATTATTTGCAAAACGATCATTTTAATTTCTGCTTTTACTTATGAATGATTGTAATTGCAAAATTTTCTATGTTTTTCTGTAATGAGGGATTTTCAGTAAACTAACCAGGCGATATGCGAAGATTTTGCTTGCTGTCCAAATGCTCTCGTATGAAGCACATCGAGGTTACCTTAAAATGTAGTTTATCGCCGTTTTGGCAACATTTGGCGTTTAATCTGATGGAAGTTGACTAATCAACTATCACAGGTCATTTCAGAATTCATTCTTTTGAATTTTTATTGCTCAAGTGTATTCGAAAAAAGTCAAATGACGTCCAGTTCAGAATACCTACAGGAAACACTTATCGCCGCAGAACTTACCGCCCCCTACATTTAGCTTCAGAATAGTTAGGGTAGTTTCTTAGCTTAGGGTTGGGGTCCCGAGAGACGATCTGCTGAACCTCTTTTGGTGTATGACTTTGTGCAGGTGAATGAACTCGTGGATTTGGTCTAGCTGGAGCTAGACGTGGAGATAAGCAATATTTAGCTTAACAGAAAATACATGTCTTATTCAAAAAAGAATAATAAATGGATTTTAGGTTAGTTTATTCAGATTTATCTATCCTTGAATAAACAATTGAAGAGATGTTTTGATCGAAAATTTGTTTCTCTAAATAAATATAATATAAATTAGCTCTTCTGTGGGCTTTCGGCCAATTCAACAATAAATCAACTATAAAATTTGTTAGTTAAGAGTTAATTTTGCTTTTGAACATTATCCAAGAGCATGAAAAGTAGTTAAGTGCGGATTCTCCATAAATCCACTTACCTTCACGTCCTTTCCATTTACTTAACCATTTTATTTTTTCACGCAGCTACATAACACAAATAACGTGTAAAGCAACAAATTACTGACGCTGTTTTCCAACCAAGTCTAAAAATCTTAAGCACTAAAAGCAATTACTCTTGAATAAATATTTTTGTTGCTTATTTTTTCCTGTGCGCTTGGGGAAAAAATTCCACTTTAAAGAATTAATTTAATAGCTAACTTTTTTCTGGCGCATCAGAAAGTATAAATTTCAATCGAACCCTCTTTCCTTTCGAATTTTAATTCCAACTTAGTCTCAAGTTCGATTTTTTAAGACGTTTTTATACTCATCCGTCGACTTCGCGATGGGCTGCATTCTAAGAAGATAAGTAAACAAAAACGATAAGTAAGGACTAAAAATGTGTTAAACATGGAGAATTAGCTTGGTATTCCGTGCTCTGTTTTTATGCTGCGTACTCATTTGCATATTTTGACAGCTTTGAGAAGTGAAACTGCTGATTGTACTTTCGTTGTATTTTAAGGAATGGGTGATGAAGAATAGTGTCTGAAAGCTTCAAAATACGATTTATAAGGATGAAAACGAGATGATAAAAATAGTCGTTTTCATCTTTATTGGTTGTTTTGACCATTTTTATGCAATCTTATTTTCATCTTTGTTAGTCATTATGGCCATTTCTTAATATCGTTTCCATCTTTATTAGAGATTTTTAACCATTTTCATCATCTTGTTTTTATCTTTTGGAAGCTTTCAGACTTTGAATACCAGTGGCTAAGGTTTTTCTTTTACTCTAAATAGGTCTAGTCGGGGTTCCTTACTCAACACTTACGAAACACTACGCTTTAAATATTATTTTTGGAGCCCTAGAGAAAAGATGCATCGAGAAGCATATTTTTAGTTTCAAAATAAGCATTTTATAAGGAAATTTAGATACTTATGATTGAATTTAATTTTCATTAGAAGTGATATTTTATGAAAGGATATTTTAGTGAAACAAACCAGGCGGAAGATTTTATTTCCTATATCTCAAATGCTCTCGCTTGTACTTATAGGGGTTACCTTGAAATGTAGTTTATCGCCGTTTTGGCGATGTATGGTGTTTAATCAAATTGGTGTTTACCAATTAACTATTTTATATCATTTCGGAATTCATTCCTTGTAATTTTTATTGGCGACGTGCTGAAATCGAATTCGAAAAACATGCCTATTAATTTCACGCCCGGAGTACTAACAGAAAACACTTTCTCCGAAAAACCCCTACCGCCACCTACGTTTAGCTTGATAGAAAAACCTCATAGATTATATATTTTCGGTTTTATATTTTTATTGCAGATTATAAACCAAAGTGCATCTATTTATTCTTATTTATAAAACAATTCAGTACACTAAAGTACAACTATGCGGTTACAATAAATTTCTAGGTTACCCTTGTCCACTTCAAACCGTTGTCCCCGTAATTGTTCGTTAGCCTTATGTTTGAAGCCTTATGTTATATATGAAGGTTTTCAGAGTAAACAAATACTATCGATTTTATGTTTACGTTGTGGTGATGTTTGGAGTTATTTTTTAACATGAGGGCCCATAAAGACGTGAAATATAAGTAGAATGAGCATTGCTATTGATAGGAGCCTGAAAAGTCATGTCGACTAGTAGTCACATGACTGCTCTGAAAAACTGACTTGGTTGACCGATTTGGCATCTTATCTCCTCGTTTCGAGTTATATCTTATGACAGGATAGGTGTACGAATAAGCATTTCTAGAATGGCAAAAACAGTGGTGAAATCACTAAAGTCTACTATGTCACGGACCAATCAGATGATGAATGTTCGTTTCCACCCAGCAGATGAAAGTAGTCTAAGGGTCACACGATCATGGACACATAAAAATATTACCATTGCTCACTATACTTTTACATTTTCTCTATATGTGTTACATGCGGAAATTGAATTCGCTCTCTCCAGTATCATTCCAAGTTACGTCACATGTTACCTAAACAGGCGCCCTTTGTATTTACCTTTACAGAAAAACTTTCTTGTAGCGAAAATGATAATGCAACAAATCTAACCATTACATGTTTGGTTTTTTTCCATCACACTACCATTACATTCTTTAATTGTATTAATCTGTTAAACATTTATCATAACTTATAATAAAGCAGCAAAAAAAGCTCTTTTTAAAAATTGTATTGATCAGATATTCCAAAAGCTTCATCCCACGAAACATTCTGACATCAGTTGTGAGCTAAAATTATTTGAAGACGAATTATAGTGCTGTATTTAGAGTTACTGTCTATTAGAAGGCTAACTTTGAATAATCCGAAGTGTAATGAAGTATTATTTCCAAGCACTTCCGATTCAAAGTTAGGTGACTTATTCACCTAAAACTGTTAAATTAATGATTCAATACACATCCGTACGAGAGTCGAAATTTAATTTCTATTTTAAGAACCAGCACAGCTTGAGTTGACTTTAAATTTCAACGTTGCCTAGGCGAACAATGTTTGATTTCCGTTCTGAAAGTTTCGAGTCGGCTGAACTAGATCCTCTTCTTCAAGAATACAATTTCTCTGCTCTAAAAGGATATTGGAGTTTCTATATTTATATGAAAAGTTTAAACTTAGTCCAATGTGGCGTATAAAATGTATTATGGAAGATTTTCAACTTGCCCTAATGTATAGGAAACCAAAGCGTAGATATTTTGTCCTAAGTTTTGTTATTTTTCTAGTTACATTAACCCTCCATGTGGTTTCGACGAGATATCTCGTCTATCAAGATCTGACCAATTTTTCTAATGACGATATATCTCGTCCTCAAGATATTGCCGATTTTTTTCATGATTACGAGGTCAAGATCTGGTCAGTTTTCTTCTAATGACGAAATATCTCGTCCATCGAGATCTGATCGGTTTTGCTAAGTACGAATCCTACTGGTGGTTGTCTCTTGACGAGAAAACCACCAGGAGGGTTATGGTGAAGAGAAAACTTTCAAGTGCTGGTATTGTGCACTGATGTTAGAGCTCGAAAAAAATTAGGAATTGCTGACAACGAAACGTTAAAGTTTATAAATTAGTTCAGTCTGTCTCCATTCAATCATGTTTGGTGCAGCTTGGCCTAATAAGGCCCTTGTGCCACAAAACCCCAAAACAACCCCACTCAGTGTCGTTCTAATTTTCTGACCTATAGGACAATCCCAAATGGGTAATGTACCTGTTTTGAGGACCATTTAAAAATTTATAAAATCGCACACAAATTTGTTTCTTAATCACTTAGTCTAAAAAGATCTTAAATATCCCAAGAATAATTTTTTGTGGCGATATTTTTAACAGGGCTGAGCTTGACCAAATGTGAACTTTGTGCCATAAAACCCAACCCGACCAAGCAAAAATTCTGCGACTGAAATTAAGGAAAGAAGTGTTTGAGTCAAGAGTGCTCTCATGATTCGATTCCTCTCCCCGGGTGTATTTCTCTTTTTTGTGTGAGTTAAACTTTGCGTGTGTGTATATCCATTTCTCGACGTTTGGCTCAGCTTTGCCGAATACGGCCCTTGCGCCATAAAACTCGACCAACTGTAGAAAACGACTTGCCAGTTGTCTTGCTCAAAAACGTCGGTTTGAATTTACTGCATTCTTGTACATTACGAAAAGTGAGTGTCTACATTGTTAAACGCTAGTCAAGTTTCTAAAAAGTTCTCTTCCATCTATATCAGTAAAACTTTCCTTGTGTGTTTGTCCACTTGAAGTTATTTGTCGCAGCTTGGCTGTGAATATGGCCCTTGCGCCATGAAACTCAACCATAACTTGTCGGCTGTCTTGCTCAGAAACGTCGGTTTGAATTTACGGCATTCTTGTGAAGTACGAAAAATGAGTACATTGTTGAACGGTAGTCAAGTTTCTAAAAGGTTCTCTTCATCTGTGTCAGTTAAACTTTTGTTGTGTGTATATCAACTTGAAATTTAGCGCAACTTGGCCGAATATGGCCCTTCCGCCATAAACCTTAACTAACCAGAGAAGATGACTTGCCGGTTATACCTTGGTCACAAAAAAGTAGGTTTGAATTTACGGCATTCTGTGTCAGTAAAGCGTTACTTGTGTGTATGTCCACTTGAAGTTATTTGTCTCAGCTTGGCCGAATGTGGCCCTTGCGCCACACAACTCGCCCAACCATAGAACACGACTTGCCGGTTGTCTTGCTCACGAACGTCGGTTTGAATTTACGCCATTCTTGAGCATTACGAAAAATGAGTGTCTACATTGTTAAACGCTAGTCAAGTTTTTAAAACCAAAACGTGCAATAAACTTTGTAAACACCGATTGACACTGGAATTTTAAAAATGGCAGGAACTTAACGAATAATCAGGTACAATAAATTCCTTTAAATCTTCATAAGGAATACACTGGAGGATAAATCAATCTCACCCCAATCCAGATTTAATTGTGTTATTCTGTTAGCGACTTAGTGAAGCAATTTGCAAAAACCTGAACATTTCCGAAATTCCAGGCATCTGTTATTCAAAAAACTGCATTTCTCATTCTCTTCTAACTCCGATGCGTACCGAAAATGCAGTTTTTTTTCCCATACCTCGAATTCCTCCCTGGCATTCCTTTTTATTTTACAATGCTTTTTTTCGCTGGGAAGTCTGGGCGAATGAGAATCCTTGAAAATCTCCTCGCTGAGTCAGTTTATTGGGGAGATGTCAATTTTTGATAGTTCGATTGATCGCATTAGTATGCCGCGCACGAACAGAGTGGCTGAAGCAGTTCTGAACTCTCGCGGAATTCTTAATTGCGGTGCTCGCTGTCTTTGACCGCAATCTAAGTGTATCGGGATGATATCGACAAGAATGGGAATTTTTTTCGGGTCTGGATCAGATGTACTGTTAAGAGTAAAAGAAAGATGAATGTCGTGTTTCCCATACCTTTCCCTTTACGCTGTTGTGCGGAAGGCGTTATCTCTAAGTTTTGTCTTTAACCCTGACGAGTTATCTCGTCATCAAGATATTGCCGATTTTTTTACGATGTCGAGATCAAGATCTCGTCAATTTTTGCTAATGACGAGATAATTCATCGAGACAACCACCAGGAGCGTTAACCCTCGTGGTAACCCGGTTAGAAGAGTAACGGATTAGCAATCGGAGGGTTGCAAGTTCGAATCCAACCAAAGCCCGTCGTGTACAAAAGGGGCTGTTGCACGTTGAATCGGTCGTGGCCTCAAATGTCCTCACGTTGGCGTGGGGTGGAAGTTTGGAGAGGGGTGCCAGATCAGGTGTGACCTCGTCATTGACCGTGCTTCAAAATTATGTGGTGATGTCCTAGGATCTATCCCGGACCGTCGCCAATAGTCCATTGTGTTGCTCCAGTGCGACGTTAATTAAGATACCTACTTACCCTCCTGGTGGTTATCTTGATGGACGAGATATCTCGTCGAAACCACTTGAATCTACAGAAATTTATGCTCAGAGGGTTAATAAATCATTTTTATGAACCCAGAGAGGGTTTCGGAAGATGGTAAAACTTTAGCTGACCCTTATTATCATCAAAGTTTCTGCAGAATTATTTCAGACTGATCCTTAACCCTCCTGGTGGTTGTCTCGACGAGGTATCTCGTCATTAGAAGAAAGCTGACCAGATCTTGATCTCGTCATCATAAAAGAAATCGGCAATATCTTGATATATCTCGTCATTACAAAAATTGGTCAGATCTTGGTCAGACGATATTTCCCGTCAAAACCACTTGGAGTGTTAAGGTTGATGATTGGAATGCTGAAAAGAGGTTTGTTTGGATAAATGGGCGAAAACTTTATGAATGTATTTTTCACATAATAGAAAATTGATGCTATTAGTTTCTTAAGGAGTCTAATAATTGTGGATGAAAAATTCAGGTCTAGGACATTTGCCAACAAGGAAGACTTCAAAAGTGCCCTACCATACGAATAGATTAAAGCAATGTTAAGAAAATAGCCAAAAATGACTAATAAAGATTAACTCCATCTTAAGGCAACCCTAATATGTATCATAAGAGCATTTGGGTAGCGCAATTAAAATTTTCGCATTCCGTTTGGTCTGTTTACACTGAAAATTCCTCTCAGAAGTTTCAATAGGTCGTTATATTGTACCGGGGCGTTAAACCGATAGTAGCTATATAAAGTGAGTCTACTGTACGAATTCTTTTTAAACTCGCTACCCGAAAGTCTTTCTCTTGCAAAACGACGCTTTGAAATATTACGTTGCGAATGAAAATCTCGAGAAAACTTTCAATAGGTCGTTATATTGTACTAGGTTGTTAAACCGAAGGTCGCTATATAAAGTGAGTCTACTGTACGAATTCTTTTTAAACTCGCTATCCGAAAGTCTTTCTCTTGAAAAACGACGCTTTGAAACATTACGTTGCGAATGAAAATCTCGAGAAAACTTTCAATAGGTCGTTATATTGTACTGGGTTGTTAAACCGAGGATCGCTATATAAAGTGAGTCTACTGTACGAATTCTTTTTAAACTCGCTACCCGAAAGTCTTTCTCTTGCAAAACGACGCTTTGAAATATTACGTTGCGAATGAAAATCTCGAGAAAACTTTCAATAGGTCGTTATATTGTACTGGGTTGTTAAACCGAAGGTCGCTATATAAAGTGAGTCTACTGTACGAATTCTTTTTAAACTCGCTACCCGAAAGTCTTTCTCTTGCAAAACGACGCTTTGAAATATTACGTTGCGAATGAAAATCTCGAGAAAACTTTCAATAGGTCGTTATATTGTACTGGGTTGTTAAACCGAAGGTCGCTATATAAAGTGAGTCTACTGTACGAATTCTTTTTAAACTCGCTACCCGAAAGTCTTTCTCTTGCAAAACGACGCTTTGAAATATTACGTTGCGAATGAAAATCTCGAGAAAACTTTCAATAGGTCGTTATATTGTACTGGGTTGTTAAACCGAAGGTCGCTATATAAAGTGAGTCTACTGTACGAATTCTTTTTAAACTCGCTACCCGAAAGTCTTTCTCTTGCAAAACGACGCTTTGAAATATTACGTTGCGAATGAAAATCTCGAGAAAACTTTCAATAGGTCGTTATATTGTACTGGGTTGTT
Organism: Meta bourneti; assembly: GCA_933210815.1. NCBI lineage: Eukaryota > Metazoa > Arthropoda > Arachnida > Araneae > Tetragnathidae > Meta > Meta bourneti. The sequence continues at coordinate 85,535,907 of OW119934.1, forward strand.
AAACCGAAGGTCGCTATATAAAGTGAGTCTACTGTACGAATTCTTTTTAAACTCGCTACCCGAAAGTCTTTCTCTTGCAAAACGACGCTTTGAAATATTACGTTGCGAATGAAAATCTCGAGAAAACTTTCAATAGGTCGTTATATTGTACTGGGTTGTTAAACCGAAGGTCGCTATATAAAGTGAGTCTACTGTACGAATTCTTTTTAAACTCGCTACCCGAAAGTCTTTCTCTTGCAAAACGACGCTTTGAAATATTACGTTGCGAATGAAAATCTCGAGAAAACTTTCAATAGGTCGTTATATTGTACTGGGTTGTTAAACCGAAGGTCGCTATATAAAGTGAGTCTACTGTACGAATTCTTTTTAAACTCGCTACCCGAAAGTCTTTCTCTTGCAAAACGACGCTTTGAAATATTACGTTGCGAATGAAAATCTCGAGAAAACTTTCAATAGGTCGTTATATTGTACTGGGTTGTTAAACCGAAGGTCGCTATATAAAGTGAGTCTACTGTACGAATTCTTTTTAAACTCGCTACCCGAAAGTCTTTCTCTTGCAAAACGACGCTTTGAAATATTACGTTGCGAATGAAAATCTCGAGAAAACTTTCAATAGGTCGTTATATTGTACTGGGTTGTTAAACCGAAGGTCGCTATATAAAGTGAGTCTACTGTACGAATTCTTTTTAAACTCGCTACCCGAAAGTCTTTCTCTTGCAAAACGACGCTTTGAAATATTACGTTGCGAATGAAAATCTCGAGAAAACTTTCAATAGGTCGTTATATTGTACTGGGTTGTTAAACCGAAGGTCGCTATATAAAGTGAGTCTACTGTACGAATTCTTTTTAAACTCGCTACCCGAAAGTCTTTCTCTTGCAAAACGACGCTTTGAAATATTACGTTGCGAATGAAAATCTCGAGAAAACTTTCAATAGGTCGTTATATTGTACTAGGTTGTTAAACCGAAGGTCGCTATATAAAGTGAGTCTACTGTACGAATTCTTTTTAAACTCGCTATCCGAAAGTCTTTCTCTTGAAAAACGACGCTTTGAAACATTACGTTGCGAATGAAAATCTCGAGAAAACTTTCAATAGGTCGTTATATTGTACTGGGTTGTTAAACCGAGGATCGCTATATAAAGTGAGTCTACTGTACGAATTCTTTTTAAACTCGCTACCCGAAAGTCTTTCTCTTGCAAAACGACGCTTTGAAATATTACGTTGCGAATGAAAATCTCGAGAAAACTTTCAATAGGTCGTTATATTGTACTGGGTTGTTAAACCGAAGGTCGCTATATAAAGTGAGTCTACTGTACGAATTCTTTTTAAACTCGCTACCCGAAAGTCTTTCTCTTGCAAAACGACGCTTTGAAATATTACGTTGCGAATGAAAATCTCGAGAAAACTTTCAATAGGTCGTTATATTGTACTGGGTTGTTAAACCGAAGGTCGCTATATAAAGTGAGTCTACTGTACAAATTCTTTTTAAACTCGCTACCCGAAAGTCTTTCTCTTGCAAAACGACGCTTTGAAATATTACGTTGCGAATGAAAATCTCGAGAAAACTTTCAATAGGTCGTTATATTGTACTGGGTTGTTAAACCGAAGGTCGCTATATAAAGTGAGTCTACTGTACGAATTCTTTTTAAACTCGCTACCCGAAAGTCTTTCTCTTGCAAAACGACGCTTTGAAATATTACGTTGCGAATGAAAATCTCGAGAAAACTTTCAATAGGTCGTTATATTGTACTGGGTTGTTAAACCGAAGGTCGCTATATAAAGTGAGTCTACTGTACGAATTCTTTTTAAACTCGCTACCCGAAAGTCTTTCTCTTGCAAAACGACGCTTTGAAATATTACGTTGCGAATGAAAATCTCGAGAAAACTTTCAATAGGTCGTTATATTGTACTGGGTTGTTAAACCGAAGGTCGCTATATAAAGTGAGTCTACTGTACGAATTCTTTTTAAACTCGCTACCCGAAAGTCTTTCTCTTGCAAAACGACGCTTTGAAATATTACGTTGCGAATGAAAATCTCGAGAAAACTTTCAATAGGTCGTTATATTGTACTGGGTTGTTAAACCGAAGGTCGCTATATAAAGTGAGTCTACTGTACGAATTCTTTTTAAACTCGCTACCCGAAAGTCTTTCTCTTGCAAAACGACGCTTTGAAATATTACGTTGCGAATGAAAATCTCGAGAAAACTTTCAATAGGTCGTTATATTGTACTGGGTTGTTAAACCGAAGGTCGCTATATAAAGTGAGTCTACTGTACGAATTCTTTTTAAACTCGCTACCCGAAAGTCTTTCTCTTGCAAAACGACGCTTTGAAATATTACGTTGCGAATGAAAATCTCGAGAAAACTTTCAATAGGTCGTTATATTGTACTGGGTTGTTAAACCGAAGGTCGCTATATAAAGTGAGTCTACTGTACGAATTCTTTTTAAACTCGCTACCCGAAAGTCTTTCTCTTGCAAAACGACGCTTTGAAATATTACGTTGCGAATGAAAATCTCGAGAAAACTTTCAATAGGTCGTTATATTGTACTGGGTTGTTAAACCGAAGGTCGCTATATAAAGTGAGTCTACTGTACGAATTCTTTTTAAACTCGCTACCCGAAAGTCTTTCTCTTGCAAAACGACGCTTTGAAATATTACGTTGCGAATGAAAATCTCGAGAAAACTTTCAATAGGTCGTTATATTGTACTGGGTTGTTAAACCGAAGGTCGCTATATAAAGTGAGTCTACTGTACGAATTCTTTTTAAACTCGCTACCCGAAAGTCTTTCTCTTGAAAAACGACGCTTTGAAATATTACGTTGCGAATGAAAATCTCGAGAAAACTTTCAATAGGTCGTTATATTGTACTAGGTTGTTAAACCGAAGGTCGCTATATAAAGTGAGTCTACTGTACGAATTCTTTTTAAACTCGCTACCCGAAAGTCTTTCTCTTGAAAAACGACGCTTTGAAACATTACGTTGCGAATGAAAATCTCGAGAAAACTTTCAATAGGTCGTTATATTGTACTAGGTTGTTAAACCGAAGGTCGCTATATAAAGTGAGTCTACTGTACGAATTCTTTTTAAACTCGCTACCCGAAAGTCTTTCTCTTGAAAAACGACGCTTTGAAACATTACGTTGCGAATGAAAATCTCGAAAAAACTTTCAATAGGTCGTTATATTGTACTGGGTTGTTAAACCGAGGATCGCTATATAAAGTGAGTCTACTGTACGAATTCTTTTTAAACTCGCTACCCGAAAGTCTTTCTCTTGCAAAACGACGCTTTGAAATATTACGTTGCGAATGAAAATCTCGAGAAAACTTTCAATAGGTCGTTATATTGTACTGGGTTGTTAAACCGAAGGTCGCTATATAAAGTGAGTCTACTGTACGAATTCTTTTTAAACTCGCTACCCGAAAGTCTTTCTCTTGCAAAACGACGCTTTGAAATATTACGTTGCGAATGAAAATCTCGAGAAAACTTTCAATAGGTCGTTATATTGTACTGGGTTGTTAAACCGAAGGTCGCTATATAAAGTGAGTCTACTGTACGAATTCTTTTTAAACTCGCTACCCGAAAGTCTTTCTCTTGCAAAACGACGCTTTGAAATATTACGTTGCGAATGAAAATCTCGAGAAAACTTTCAATAGGTCGTTATATTGTACTGGGTTGTTAAACCGAAGGTCGCTATATAAAGTGAGTCTACTGTACGAATTCTTTTTAAACTCGCTACCCGAAAGTCTTTCTCTTGCAAAACGACGCTTTGAAATATTACGTTGCGAATGAAAATCTCGAGAAAACTTTCAATAGGTCGTTATATTGTACTGGGTTGTTAAACCGAAGGTCGCTATATAAAGTGAGTCTACTGTACGAATTCTTTTTAAACTCGCTACCCGAAAGTCTTTCTCTTGCAAAACGACGCTTTGAAATATTACGTTGCGAATGAAAATCTCGAGAAAACTTTCAATAGGTCGTTATATTGTACTGGGTTGTTAAACCGAAGGTCGCTATATAAAGTGAGTCTACTGTACGAATTCTTTTTAAACTCGCTACCCGAAAGTCTTTCTCTTGAAAAACGACGCTTTGAAATATTACGTTGCGAATGAAAATCTCGAGAAAACTTTCAATAGGTCGTTATATTGTACTAGGTTGTTAAACCGAAGGTCGCTATATAAAGTGAGTCTACTGTACGAATTCTTTTTAAACTCGCTATCCGAAAGTCTTTCTCTTGAAAAACGACGCTTTGAAACATTACGTTGCGAATGAAAATCTCGAGAAAACTTTCAATAGGTCGTTATATTGTACTGGGTTGTTAAACCGAGGATCGCTATATAAAGTGAGTCTACTGTACGAATTCTTTTTAAACTCGCTACCCGAAAGTCTTTCTCTTGCAAAACGACGCTTTGAAATATTACGTTGCGAATGAAAATCTCGAGAAAACTTTCAATAGGTCGTTATATTGTACTGGGTTGTTAAACCGAAGGTCGCTATATAAAGTGAGTCTACTGTACGAATTCTTTTTAAACTCGCTACCCGAAAGTCTTTCTCTTGCAAAACGACGCTTTGAAATATTACGTTGCGAATGAAAATCTCGAGAAAACTTTCAATAGGTCGTTATATTGTACTGGGTTGTTAAACCGAAGGTCGCTATATAAAGTGAGTCTACTGTACGAATTCTTTTTAAACTCGCTACCCGAAAGTCTTTCTCTTGCAAAACGACGCTTTGAAATATTACGTTGCGAATGAAAATCTCGAGAAAACTTTCAATAGGTCGTTATATTGTACTGGGTTGTTAAACCGAAGGTCGCTATATAAAGTGAGTCTACTGTACGAATTCTTTTTAAACTCGCTACCCGAAAGTCTTTCTCTTGCAAAACGACGCTTTGAAATATTACGTTGCGAATGAAAATCTCGAGAAAACTTTCAATAGGTCGTTATATTGTACTGGGTTGTTAAACCGAAGGTCGCTATATAAAGTGAGTCTACTGTACGAATTCTTTTTAAACTCGCTACCCGAAAGTCTTTCTCTTGCAAAACGACGCTTTGAAATATTACGTTGCGAATGAAAATCTCGAGAAAACTTTCAATAGGTCGTTATATTGTACTGGGTTGTTAAACCGAAGGTCGCTATATAAAGTGAGTCTACTGTACGAATTCTTTTTAAACTCGCTACCCGAAAGTCTTTCTCTTGCAAAACGACGCTTTGAAATATTACGTTGCGAATGAAAATCTCGAGAAAACTTTCAATAGGTCGTTATATTGTACTGGGTTGTTAAACCGAAGGTCGCTATATAAAGTGAGTCTACTGTACGAATTCTTTTTAAACTCGCTACCCGAAAGTCTTTCTCTTGCAAAACGACGCTTTGAAATATTACGTTGCGAATGAAAATCTCGAGAAAACTTTCAATAGGTCGTTATATTGTACTGGGTTGTTAAACCGAAGGTCGCTATATAAAGTGAGTCTACTGTACGAATTCTTTTTAAACTCGCTACCCGAAAGTCTTTCTCTTGCAAAACGACGCTTTGAAATATTACGTTGCGAATGAAAATCTCGAGAAAACTTTCAATAGGTCGTTATATTGTACTGGGTTGTTAAACCGAAGGTCGCTATATAAAGTGAGTCTACTGTACGAATTCTTTTTAAACTCGCTACCCGAAAGTCTTTCTCTTGCAAAACGACGCTTTGAAATATTACGTTGCGAATGAAAATCTCGAGAAAACTTTCAATAGGTCGTTATATTGTACTGGGTTGTTAAACCGAAGGTCGCTATATAAAGTGAGTCTACTGTACGAATTCTTTTTAAACTCGCTACCCGAAAGTCTTTCTCTTGCAAAACGACGCTTTGAAATATTACGTTGCGAATGAAAATCTCGAGAAAACTTTCAATAGGTCGTTATATTGTACTGGGTTGTTAAACCGAAGGTCGCTATATAAAGTGAGTCTACTGTACGAATTCTTTTTAAACTCGCTACCCGAAAGTCTTTCTCTTGCAAAACGACGCTTTGAAATATTACGTTGCGAATGAAAATCTCGAGAAAACTTTCAATAGGTCGTTATATTGTACTGGGTTGTTAAACCGAAGGTCGCTATATAAAGTGAGTCTACTGTACGAATTCTTTTTAAACTCGCTACCCGAAAGTCTTTCTCTTGCAAAACGACGCTTTGAAATATTACGTTGCGAATGAAAATCTCGAGAAAACTTTCAATAGGTCGTTATATTGTACTGGGTTGTTAAACCGAAGGTCGCTATATAAAGTGAGTCTACTGTACGAATTCTTTTTAAACTCGCTACCCGAAAGTCTTTCTCTTGCAAAACGACGCTTTGAAATATTACGTTGCGAATGAAAATCTCGAGAAAACTTTCAATAGGTCGTTATATTGTACTGGGTTGTTAAACCGAAGGTCGCTATATAAAGTGAGTCTACTGTACGAATTCTTTTTAAACTCGCTACCCGAAAGTCTTTCTCTTGCAAAACGACGCTTTGAAATATTACGTTGCGAATGAAAATCTCGAGAAAACTTTCAATAGGTCGTTATATTGTACTGGGTTGTTAAACCGAAGGTCGCTATATAAAGTGAGTCTACTGTACGAATTCTTTTTAAACTCGCTACCCGAAAGTCTTTCTCTTGCAAAACGACGCTTTGAAATATTACGTTGCGACTCTAACTTATAACGCACTTGAAGCAGTCTTTTGTTTATTGATTCCGCTCAAATGAGCCTTTTCAATTTCCACTCGCCGTATTTTCTGGTCTTCCAACTATTTTCTGACAAGGATGGTAGATGAAAAGGGGAAACATAAAATGGGAGTGCACTGGGGGTTCCCAAAGCCGAGGTGTGATGCACTGAATTCGATTATCGATTTTCTCCGTTTATTCGCGCTATTTTTGCAGTTTTCAGTCAGGGTGTTAAATCCAATAACCTTGTCGGCGGCGTGGCCAGTCCGATGCATTGTTTCGGATGTTTCGCTTTCGTTATGATTTGGGAATCGGGTGTCTGTTTAGTAAAGAGATGTCGAGGAAGACTCGTGATTAATATAGCTCGGGTGTAATTAATAGATTTGGTAATTAGGTATTTTTGATTAACATCGCACTGAGCAACACAACTGGCTATTGGCGACAGTCCGGGATCCATCCCTAGATTGTACCACTGTCAGATGATTAAGTTACACCTCAGCTGGCACCCCACTCTCCAAACTTCCACACCACGTCAACGTAAGGACATTTGAGGCCACGTAGATTTAACATACACCAGCCCCCCCTTGTAACCAAAGACCATCGTGTACAAAGAGGGTGCGCGTTAAATCTAACATGGCCTCAAATGTCCTCACGTTGGCGAGGTGTGGAAGTTTGCAGAGTGGGGTACCAGCTCAGGTATGACCTCGTCATCTGACAGTGGTTCAAAATTACGTGGCGTTGTCCTCGGATCTTTCCCTTCGGGTTTGATCCCAGGATCGTCGCAAACAGTCCGTTGTGTTGCTCCAGTGCGACGTTAATTAAAATACCTACCAATTTCGAACGGAGGCGACCGTAGCGTCCTGAGAGTTGTAAGTTCGATTTCTTCCTGGGTTTGATGCCGTCGTGGTACAGTGGGTATTGCCCACTGCGTTAGCAACCTGCGAGTCGCAGGCGACGCAGGTTCGATTCCTCCCAGGGTGTATTTCTCTTCTATGCCAGTAAAACTTCGTTGTGTGCATATGTCCATTAGTTGGCACTGTCTGTCATGGATCTGGTTGGCGCGGCATATCCAAATATGGCTCTTGCGCAATAAAACCCCAAAACCAACCTGTTAGTCTCGGTCAGTTTTCTGCTAATGACGAGATATTTCGTCCATCAAGGGGACCCGAGGTACCCTAGTGATTTTTTCTTTTCCCACGGAGTTTGCTGTCTTTAGTAAACACTGGGGTCGTGCTCAGGTGAAACTCAGACGATCTTTTTCTGCTCTCATCCCACTATGTCCCCAATCCCTATTTTTCCTTTCACAATTTTTGCTTGAAGTTGTCTGTTGCGTTTGGCACAGCTTGGCCAAATATGCCATAAAACCGCAAAACAACTGGTCTATCAAAATCTGGTCAGTTTTGCTAATCAGACGAGATATCTCGTCAAGACAACCACCTGGAGGGTTAAATACATAGTTGTTAGATTTCTAAAAAGTATTGTACAGTCGCGAAAAAAAAAACGAAACCCATTCGAGTACTTTTAACAGTAGAGAAAATTCAAAGATGGTGTTCGACAGGAACTAACGTCTTTTATAAAATCAAATGCATAAAATATGCGTAAGGGGCCGTCTTCATATTAAATTGAGCATCAACTTCATAATTTCCATTAGAAACCCCCTATTTTGACACACTATTTCGAATCTATATCAAAATTTTTATGCAGATACCAAATTTGATGTCATTAGGACTTACCGTTTCCAAGTTATGAGTACAGAAAGATTGGAGCTCCTAATGTTAAATCAGTTTTTAGATTTTTTTTATGGATATCTTCCTAAATAATATTTCCATAGCGCTGATATTTTGTACCATGTTGCTGTTAAACAACCCAAACAAAATCCTCCTAATATTTTATTGTATAAATAGTTTTTAGTATGCCATAATAATTATTAAATTAATGTTTGAAAAATTACAAATTGGAACCTTACTATATTTTGATGGGAATCGATTCAGGACTTCTAATATGACCATGCAAAACTTCAGCTCATTCCAATCGTTAGTTTTTGAGTTACATTAAATTTTCCTCATTGCGATTTTAGGGGGCAACCAAAAGTTTAAAAAGTCTGAAACACCTCGGATAAAAATTCTCGGATCGTTTGTACTTGCAGAATAAATATAATAATTCTCGGATCGATCGTTTGCACGCGCTGACAAATACGTTTGAAATAGTGTTCAAATTTGAAATTCGGGTAACTATAACTACAATTAATCTCGATCTACGAATAGCAATTTTCAATGTGGAGATGATCCCTGAAATTGACAGCAACTTTGACATAGAATATCTCCGGATATAAAGACAGTAGTCATGAAATTTCATATTTTGACGATACTAAATCTGATTAAAGCATCCAAACAGGGTGTTTCCATTGAAAAATTTGTGCAAAATTTTATATGAAGACGGCCCCTTATGCAATTTTGTATTTGAATTTGTAGAGGACGTTATTCCCTATTGAATATCTTTTAATTTGCTCTATGAATAATGCTCGAAATAAAGGGGTGGTTCGTTTTTTTCTGCGACTGTACATTCTTATGTATATATAATTGGAAGTTTCTTGAATGCGACTTTATTAGATTATAGCTAAATTAATACGAACTTCCAATATAAACACTCCCCACCCCTGCACTAGGCAAATTACACTGAATGGATTACATCTCAATTCCAAAGGAGTATCACATTGGTGATATATATGTCCCTAGCAACACTATGGTAGACCCTGATTTAATACATACCTTAGCCCTAGTCCATTAAAACTTTAATAGATAGCTTAACAATATAGGATTGGGTACAGTGCAAGCGACCTCCCTCCATGCCTCACTTCTACATGCCGAAACACAGTGCCAGGTTATGTAATGGGTCCTCTAGTACCAATTTAACCCTCTGAGGGTTTCATACCCATAATTCTACCTTGCAACCTTCAATATTCCTTGCATGACTTCTAACCAATTATGACTTTCGTGACCAATGAAATCTTTCCGATTCAACAGACGGGGTCAAGAAAATATTTCCAAAGGATTCTATTCCTAGGAAATGACCAATAGAATCTTTTCAAATGCTATTTAGTCATTAAGTGTGTTGTGGGGAAAGCTATACTATACAATTTTTTCTCGAGTAAACAATACTGAACTTACATAGAAATCAGTACTTTTTCCTATGGGACCGAGTGGCCTACTGGGTTTACTCTCTGTGCTACCATACTGCAAGTTGTAGGCTGGGCAAGTTGGATTCCTCTATGGGTGCTTTTCTTTCTTGCGAGTTAAAACTTGTGGTGTGTTCATTTACTTGAAACCTCATCTTAGCTCCAACTTTTTAACCTTATTTTATAAGGGTGATCTACTTATTGTAATACTATTTATTTTTATCTTGAATCTTTTTTTTATCTCAAACAGCAGCAACTCATTCATTTTTTTCAATCGATCTTTTCTGCTTCCATCCCACTACTGTTCTCCAATCCCTCTTTTTCCTTTCACGACATTTTTTACTTGACGTTGTCTTGTGTTTGGTGCAGTTTGGCCAAATATGGCTCTTGCGCCATAAAACCCCAAAACAATCAACCAACCTGCGTGTTGTAGGCAGAGTAGGTTCGATATCTAACTTACCCTGGGTTGATTTCTCTCTCCTGTGTCAGTAAAACTTTCCTTGTGTATGTTTGTCCATTACTTGACATTGTCTCTCTTGTGCTTGGCGGAGCTTGGTCAAATATGGCCCGTGCACCATAAAACCCAACCATCCGCCTCAAAATTACCTCAGGCCCAAGTGATCCTCAGTTACTTTTGCTCTTCTGAATGAAATTAAATGACATGATTCATGGTTTAGCTAAGAATTTTTAAATTTCATTGTTTAATAGGCTCTACTTAAATATTAAATTTTGAGTTAATAACTCAGGGAATATGATTTATTAGAAGATAGTTTTAAAGGAAGATTTCTTAATTACCTAACATTTTTTCGTTAAGTTTAAACCGTTTCCCGACTTGCTTAAATTAATGATTTTTTGTATCTATTCATTGTGTCAATGTTGTATTTTCTTTTTCTTGATTTAGTAAGATTTTGGAAATTGGTAACATGAAATTAAGTTTCTTTGTTTTTCAATTTTGCAGGACAAAGCTTTGAACGTGAAACTTCGTTAAGCGTCTCTTAGAAACTTACTAGATAATAATTAAACTGCAAGCAATTAATGCTTGGAAAACAATTTTTAAACTTTACTCCAAAACTTATTGAGATGTTGATAACATGCGAAATATATTGGCCTGTTTGATAAAAATGAAAACTTCTGAACACTTAAAATAAATTTTTCCTCCAACAAGAACGTACAAATTTATAACTGATGATAAATTGTTAAAAGTAAAAATGATAAATCGACCTTGTTTAACCCTCCGAGTGATTTCAACGAGATATCTCGTCCATCAAGATCTGACCAATTTTCCTAATGACAAGATATCTCGTTATAAGATACTGTTGGGAATTTTGTTTATGATGACGAGATTAACATCTAGTAAATTTTGTTTCTTATGACGAGATATCTCGTCTATCAAGATTTGCGTCAGTTTTCCTAATGACAAGATACCACGTTGAGACAACCACCAGGAGGGTTAATGCAATATATTAATTCGAAAATAATGACTTGTGCCGATTTTGTATAAATCTAAATTTGATATCTATAATGGATTGGAAACTATAAGGGTGAATTGTCAAAGATACAGTTCTGTACTTTTCTGATAAAATACACTTTTGTAAACGAACTAGCAATGGTAAATTTAAAATTAAAACACATTAATTCGACCTTTTTCGTTAAGGCAACAATTAATTCGAAAGGTATTGACTTTTGCCGATTTTAATTAAATCTAAAACTGATGACTTTAATGAACTGAATCATTAGTTTTAGATTTATATAAAATCGGCATTAAGTCATTACTTTTCGAATTAATGTCTCGCGTTAATGAAAAAGGTCAACGATGGTGATTTGTTTAAAATAAAAACAAACTATCTTTTTCATTAAGGCAAACCATTAAAAACTAATACCGATTTTATATGAATCTCAAAACTAATATCTGTAATGGACTGAAAATTATTTTAAAGATTAATGATCAAAAATCCAGTCTATTGATTACTTTTACTGATAAAATAAATTTTTGTAAACAAATTAACGATGGTTAATTTAAACCAAAAACATTAATTCAACCTTTTTCATTAAGGCGACACATTAATTCGAAAGGTATTGACTTAATGCCGATTTTATATAAATATATAACAAAAACTTTAATGGTCTGAAAATTATTGGGATAAACTATAGGGATGATATATGATCATAAAATATAGCTCGGTTCTATTAAGTTTTTCTGCTAAAACTTTTCTATTAACTTTTTGTTAAAACTATTTTGATGACAAAATAGTTTTCGTAAACAAAAATATACAAAATTTGTGACTAACAATGGTAAATTGTTTAAAATATAAATATTAATTCGACCTTTTTCATTAACCCTCCTGGTGATTGACTAGGCTAGGTATCACGTCAGTTGCAAAACCGACTAGATCTTGATGGACGAGAAATCTCGTCCTCAGAAAAACTCACCAGATCTTGGTCTCGTCATCATCAATAAAATAGACTATTCTGATAACACGATATCTCGTCCTTTTCAAAATTGGTCAGGTCTTTTTCATTAACACTCCCGGCGGTTGTCTGAACGAGATATCTCGTCATTTGCAAAACTGACCAGATCGTGATGGACGAGGTATCCCGTCATTTGCAAAACTGACCAGATCTTGATGGACGAGAAATCTCGTCCTTAGAAAAAACAGACCAGATTTTGGTCTTGTCATCACCAGTAAGATAGACAATATCCTAATAACGAGATATCTCGTCATCAAAATTAGTCAGATCTTTATTGACGAGGTATATCGTCGAAACCACTCGGGTTAAGGCATTAGTTCGAAAAGTTTTGACTCATTCTGGTTTTATATAAATATAAAACCAATAACTTTAATGGACTGAACTATTTCGAATGGTTAATGGTCAAAAGTACAACTCCGTTTTTATTAACTTTTTCAGCAAATCGATGTCCTGTTAACCAATTGCTCTTTTCGTTCCCGCCTACACCAATCCCTTGTAGTGCTCCAACTAGATGATTTTCTCTTTTAATCTGCAATAGCGAAGCAGAAATACCCACCTCCACAGCGGTGGCAAATTAAATTGTAGCAAAGATCCGAATACCCCGCTACGAGAACGAAACATCCACTTCATTTTTTTATCAGTGTCACTTACTGACCTGCTACTGACGACTGACTCGTACGTGCTTGTCGGTCGTTGAGTCAGTCGCTGGAAGCTGCGAAGAATCGAGGATGTGATTTTTCCCTCGAAGGAACTAAGTAGTGAGGCACATATCGTAGTCACGTGACCTCGTCAGCCGTGAAAGCGTTAGGACGATAAGTCAGTGGCAAAAAAATCTTCCCAGTGTACTAATTTTTTGCTTCTAATTTTTACGACGTGATTAGATTTCACGCCGCGCTTTGAAAAAAAAACGTCCTTTGAGTTTTTTCACGGCGTGCGTCGTGGATTTTTTTTAGTGCAGCCTTATTAAAACACCACTTAGAGCTTTTAGCGGTAAAATACGACAAATGAATATGCGTTGTGATCTTCTAAATGCAAGGAGATACTACCTAGCGTATATTTCAACCCTCCGTGTGGTTTTCGACGAGATATCTCGTCCATTAAGGTCTGACCAATTTTGCCAATGATTAACGAGATATCTCGTCATCAAAATATTACCGATTTCTTGATGACGAGATCGAGATGTGGTCAGTTTTCTTCCGATGACGAGATATCTCATCCATCAAGTTCTCGTCAGTTTTGCTAATAACGAGATACCTAGCCGAGACAACCACCAGGAGGGTTAACTTGTAACTTTTAATTCCTGAAGTTGGTATATCACTCAAAAAAGTTGTTTTCAATTGTTAGGAACAAACAGGCAATTTCTGGGCAGCGAGACTTGTGCAACATGTGGTCTAGCTTCTCACTAAGTGGAGGAGCTCATACTATGATTGCGCAAAATATCCATCATAACTATTATTGGTGAGTAAAATTAATGCAGTTATGATCTAGGTTCTCACTAAGCAGAGTTTACATGGTTGCATAAAAATGCTCTATCCATCATAATCACTTAACTGGTAAGTAAAACTTGTGCAATCTGGTCTAATTTCTAAGCGAGTTCACATGGCTATGCAAAATATCCATCTTAGTTATCTGGTGAGTACAATTTGTGCAAAATGGATCTATCAGGTCTATCTAGAAGCAGACCTAAGTGAGGAGTTCACAGTATGGCTATGCAAAATATCCATCGTAACTATCTGGTGAGTACAATTTGTGCAACATGAGAGTTAGCTTCTAAATGAAAAGTTCACATTATGACTGCAAAATATCCATTTTAACTATCTGGTGAGCAAAATTTGTGCAGTCGTGCTTTGATCTAGGATCTTACTAAGACAGAGTTCACATAATGGTTCAGAAATGTGATATCCATCATAACCATTTAGCTGGTGAGTAAACCTTGTGCAGTCATGGTTTATGTCCTCACTAACTGGGGAGGTCCTATGATCACGCAAAAAATGTGTTATCCATCACAACCATATACATATATGCTGAGTTTCATTTAGACATTCACGTGGTATAGGTTCTCATTAACAGGCGTTCACATTATGATGCAAAAACTGTTTATAACTGTCTGGTAAGTAAAACTTGTGCAGTCCACCATGGTCTATGTTTGTATGAACTAAACTAAGGAGTTCACATTATGATTATGAAAATATTGTGTTACCCATCATAACAAATGTGGTGAGTAAAACTTTTGCTATCATCATGGTCTTTGTTCTTACTAAATAGGAGTTCACAATATTATAGTGCACAGAACGTGTTATTCATCTAACCTTACATCTGGTGAATGAAACCTTGTGCATATTCCTTGTGGTCTTAGTTCTTACTAAGCGGAAGATTATTTACGTTATGAGCAATAAAATGCTTAATACTCCATGCATGTGCATGCGTAACACAGTAGGATTCTATAGTCCATTGCAATTACATATTTAAAGAGAAAAAATGACTAATTTCAAATTAAGTAAAAACGTTAATATGTACAGAAAAATATAATAAAGAATATTCATTTTAAATACTTTTAAAAAGCATCTCAACATTATGTTTGACAGTATAGCAATATCTGCAAGTTTTATTAAACATCTTGTGCTAGAATTGGGATTGCTGGCCACCTTTTGCCAAAAACACTTCAATTCACTACACCTTCCGTTTTACAGGGCTCTGGGGGGCCTAGGTAGCCCGGTTGGAAGAGTTGCGCATTCGCAACCGGAAGGTTACGAGTTCGAGACTCAATCCAACCAAAGACCATCGTGTACGTGGGAACTGGTACGCGTTAAATCCGTCGTGGCCTCAAATGTCCTCACGTTGACGTGGTGCGAAAGTTTGGAGAGTGAGGTGCCAGCTCAGGTATGACCTCGTCATCTGATTCAAAATTACGCGGTGTGGTCCTCGGATTATTCCCTTCGGATTTGACCCCGGACCGTCGCCAATAGCCCTTTGCGTTGCTCCAATGCGACGTTAATTAAAATACCTACCTACCCTCTACTGACTTGATTGAGGGTCAAAACATGAAGAATAATATTAGGAATAATTTCCAACGGGAATTGTTCTGAAAGAAACTAATTTGAGCTGTCACTATTCAAAAACATGTTAATTAGATAATTATATCCAAATTAGAAAATTAATGATTAGCTTAATTTTTTCCTACTGAAATGAGTTGTGTTGCTCCAGTGCGACAGTAGGTAATTGAATTACCTACCGAAATGATTTTAAGCATAAGCCAATGACCTATTGTTAAAAACTGGATATTTAAAATCGAAATTTTTAAAAATCTAGCGTATACATACACCTTAATCTTGCAGTTGGCTCAGCAAGTCCGCTAATGAACCTAGCGCCATAAAACCCTAACCAACCTATCTGAAACAGCTGCTCGAAACATCGAATTAGGTTCACTTCTATCTCACAACAAAACATGCGTAACGCTGTCTATTTTTCCATGCGGATTCTGTAGGACTCGCTTCATCAGAACCAGGTTCCGTCTTCCTCTCGACCTTCCTATTCTTCCTGTTTGATATTCAAAGCGGCTGAGCTATCGTCCGGGATTTACTTTACATCTGACTGAGCTCATGAATTCCAGATTCTTTGGGAATTATTTTGATTTCATCCGGCTATCTCTGGCTGTGGTTAACTGGCCGGAATAATGCGTTCTCCTGAGGTCCTTCCAGTTTTCCATAACAGAATAACTAAAGTTTGTCGTTCCGTCGACCTTTCTATGAAATGAATTTAACGTTCGCCCGACAACACTGGCGGCGATAAAACGCGTTTGAATTGTACGGAATTGTTTACTAAATGGAGGGATCTTTTCAAACGAGTGTACGACCTATTTGTTGTATTGTAGTTGGTGTAGTTTTTTATGCATGATTCTGTTCACTTGATACTCCAGCTACAATAGATTGAACACTCGTTTAAAAAGACCACTCCATTTAGTAAAAGCAGATCGATGCTATTATAGTGCGTTTTGTTGTCATAGTGCTTAAGGTCAATTACTCTAGTGTATTGCATCATTTACTCATATCAGTGTGGTGACTGCGAAACATGTTACGCATAATTGAGAGGCTGGATTAGCAAGAGCGTACTGTGTGTTTTTATGCATGATTCTGTTCACGTACGCTTCTCTTTTGCTAATCTGGCCTCTCAATTATCCGTGACATGTTTCGCAGTCACCACACTAAGATGAGTAAATCATACAGTATACTAGAGTAATTGACCTTAAGAGCACTATGACAACAAAACGCGTTTGAATTGTATGGATTTGCTTACTAAATGGAGAAATCTTTGAAAAGTGTTTCACCTATTTATTGTATTGTAGGTGTTGTATTTTATGCATGATTCTGTTCATTTAAGCTACGATCCAACTACATTATAATAGATTGAACACTCATTTGAAAATACCACTCCATTAATAGTCAAATCCATACAATTCAAACACGTTATGTTATAGTGCTCTCTTAATGTCAATTACTCTAGCATATTGTATGATTTACTCCTCTTAGTGTGGTTGACTGAAATATGTCACAGATAATTGAGCGTCCAGAATAGAAGGAGAAGCGTAAGTGAACAGAATCATGCATAAAACATACAGTATGCTCTTGCTAATCCGGCCTCTCAATTATCCGTAACATGTTTCGCCGTCACCACACTGATATAAGTAAATTATGTAGTACAGATCGATGATTTAAAAGTTTAAACATTGTTTTGTGTGTATAACTAATCTAAGTATATAACTAACCTACAGAAATTATTCAATTTCTGTTGGTTCCAACCCGTACTTGTGTATTTAAAAAATATACCAAACTTTTAGATACCAGTGTAGTGTGCCAAATTTCGTTCACATTAGAACTGGAAAAATATATTCTATATTAAATTTGCATTGTTTTATGTGTATAATTAATCCAGGTATATAGCTAACTTACATAATTTATGCAGTTCTTTTAATTGTGTAACCCATATCTCACACACATGTTTCAAAAAGTATACCGGACTTTCAGACATCATTGTAGTGTGTCGAATTTCGTTTATGCTAGAACTGGAAAACATTAAATTCACATTGTTTTATGTGTATAACAAATCCAGGTAGATAGCTAACCTACATAATGTATGCAGTTTTGTTAATTCTAACCCGTAATTTATGTTTCAAAAAGTATACCAGACTTCGTTCGCTGTCGAATTTCGCTGATGCTAGAACTGGAAAATATATAATCTATATTAAATTCACATTGTTTTGTGCGTATAGCTAACCTATATAATTTATGCAGTTCTGTTAGTTTTAACCTGTACTTAGTATTTTTAAAAATTATAGCAAACTTTGAATTCAGTGTAGTGTGTCGAATTTCGTTCATGCTAGAACTGGAAAATATATAATCTATATTGAATTCATATTGATTTATCTGTATAACTAATATAGCTAACCTACATATAATTTATGCAGTTCTGTTGATTCTAACTCGTACTTCATATGTTTAAAATAGTCTACTAAACTATCAAACGCCAGTGTAGTGTGTCGAATTTCGTTCATGCTGGAACTGGAAAAGATATAATATATATTAAGTTATAACGATATTAAAAGTCTTGACTACTGAACTATATCTCGTAAAAACTACTGTTATGCATATCGAATTTCACTGGGTTATTGGCTCATATACCATTCCGAAAATACTCTTTATGTTATCAAAAAATATATTTAAATCCCCCTATATTTTCATTTTGCTCGCAGAAATGCTGAAGGGGGAAAAACTTCTAACTCGTGCGCCAATCGGTAGAATATATCTTTTCCCGAAACTTATTTTTTGTCAACCTGTCCTCTGCAGCTAAATATGAAGATATTGAAATTCGATGAAAGTGGGCTACACAATCGATACGGATGCCCGATGTATGGATTGATGATCTGAATCGAAAGGTTGTGTCTTTATGGAATCTTAATCGCAAGTAGAGGTATTTAGTTCGTTTGTAGAAAGAGATAAATTATATTCAATCATGATTCATCAACCCATACTGACAGCTTTGCCAGAATATATACGTAACGCCTCTCTTCGCTAGACTTAAGAATGTGCTATGTTTGCGCTACAGTTTTTTGTGTGATATTTGCTGAAGGAGTCTGACTTTTTGGGGGTTTTTAATTCTGTCATGTTTGAGTATCAAGAGAAGTGCCATTACTTGTTTCGATTAAGTCGATTGATATTCTGAACATGAGCTGCGAAAGTTAATCTTATCAATCAAAGTATGCGTTATGAGAAGGTAAAAAGCTGATGGAATGTCCAGATTTCTTGATCGCAAAGGAATCTTTTTAATAAAGCTAAATCGCTGGTTTAGTCGAATGTCACCTGATTGCAAAATTCAAAACTTGCTTTGCCTAAAGCGCAACAGCGTGAACGCCTAACAATACTCCAACACTAAATTTACCGATCTTTTTGTAAATGCCTATTTCTATCTAAACGGGTTGAATGAAGTGCCATTATTTTGTTTTGAATAAGTCGATTAATAATCTGAGCATGAGTTGCAAAGGTTAATCTTATCAATCTACAAGTGCGTTATGGGAAGATAAAAAAGCTGATCGAATGTCCAGATTTGACCGCAAAGGAGTGTTTTTAACGAAGTTAAATCGCTGGTTTAGTCGAACATCACCTCTGATTGCAATCAAAATTTGCTTTTGCCTAAAGCACCATGAACTCCTAGCAGTGCTCCAACACTAAATTTACTGACCTTTCCGTAAGTGCCTATTTCTATCGAAATGGGTTAAATGAACCATTTTTCATTTGGATGTGGGGACAGCGGAATTGCTGCTTGAAATAATAAACAAAATTATCTTTAAATAATAATTTAATGGTTAGAAATAAAATAACACAATTTAAATAATCATAAGTAAGATGATATTTTCACTTAATTCTGTAGTTTTACTTTGAGTATTCGATAAAATCTCAATTCATTTGTCGCATTTTTACAGATACAAAGTTGCTCTGCTAGAAACTTTCCGCGAACATTTTTTGCACACAGCAGACGTATGTCAGATGCAGGGTAGGTAGTGAGCTAACGTCGCACTGGAGCAACACAGCGGGATATTGATGACGGTGCGGGATCAATTTCTAAGTTTAAGATCCGAGGACAACACCGCGTAATTTTGAATCATCGCCACAAGCATTTCAGGAAAAGTAGTCAATTGAGGATAAGCTATAAAACCTAAAGAGTAATTTGAAGTCGAATTTGAAATGCATCATTTGACTAGCTGGATGAATTCAATGTTAAGTAATCCCGTTAATGTTTGTCTGCCTAAAAGAAATCCTGGTGATTTTTTATACTGTCACTTTCTTTCCTCCACTAAGCCCTTGTCTCCTGTATACCAGAGGCAAATTACCCGTAGACTAGTGCAAGCGGCGCATTCGCAGCTCTGGAAGTCTACCGCAAGTTTAGCATCTCCGTGGATTATCGAATCGATTTTCCGCGATCAGCCTTACTTGGGATCGCACGTCAATTGTTTTTCATTTGGGGAGCTGCCCCTAAATTCTGGTGTCGCCCCTAAATTGGTGCGATAAACCAGCCACCTCCGAAAAGCCTCGCGAACCGTGCTTCCTTGTCCGAAACTGCTACTTTAGATGTCTATCAGAATCCAAGTACGAAGCAGGCGAGGGGAACGGCACACGGGAAGCTGGCGAGGCTTGTCACTCAATATATTGTGCAGATCCGCGAGTATTGTGTTCCAGATGATACGTAAATCGGGATTTTTTGCCCTTAATTATGTTGGAAGAAACGAAAATTGTAATCCAGGATTTGAAGTTTTCTTCATTACGAGTCCCTTTTTTTGGTTTGGGGTGCTAGTTAGCAATCTCATTGTGGGGAATCGGGTATGGCATGTCATTCAATAGATCCGCGAGTATTGTGGCTTGGCCAAATATGGCCTTGTGCCATAAAACCGAACCAACTGCAATTGTATTTGCGAAGATACCGAAATCGGGACGTTTTTGCCTTCAAGCTTTCAATTGTATTGCAAGAAACAAAATTGTAATCCGGGGTTTGAATTTTTCTTCATTTCGAGTCCCTATATTTTTTGTTTTTGTTTGGTGTGCTAGTTAGCGATCTCATTGTGGGGAATCCGGTATGGCATGTCATTCAAAAGATCCGCGAATATTGTGCTTGGCCAAATATGAACCCTTGTGCCTTGAAATCAAACCAACTGCGAATGTTGTGTTCGTGAAGATACCGAAATTGGTGCGGTTTTGCATTTGCTTGTGTTGTTTACTGTTGAACCTTCTCGAACCGTGCTTCCTTGTTCGAAACTGCTACTTTAGATGTCTATCAGAAACTAAGTAGGAAGCAGGCGAGGGGAACGCACACGGGAATCTGGCGAGGCTTGTCACTCAATATATTGTACAGATCCGCGAGTATTGTGTTCGTGAAGATACGGAAACCGTGGCGTTTTTACCTTCAATTTGTAAGAAACGAAACCTCGATCCTTCTTTCTTTCCCTTTCAAGACATTTTTGCTGGAAGTTGTCTGTTGGGCTTGGCGCAGCTTGGCCGAGTATGGTCCTTGCGCCATAGAAACCCGAAACATCCTATCCGGAATTTTTCTTTATTTCGAGTAGCTGGTTTTTTTTGGTTTAGTGAGATCGTTAACAACCTCATTGTGGGGAATTCGGTAAGGCATATATTGATCCGGTAAGGCATATAGAGATCCGGTAAGGCACTCTAGATCCGAAAGTATTATGGCTTGACCAAATATGGCCCTTTTGCCATAAACCCAACCACTGCGAGTGTTGTGTTTGCGAATATACGGAATTCGGAACGTTTTCGGTAATACTTGTGTTGAAAGAAACAAATAGTAATCCTGAGTTTGAATTGGTTTTCTTCATTTCCGAATCTGTTCTTTTTTTGGTTTAGTGCGATCGTTAGCAATCTCATTGTGGGGAATCCAGTAAGGCAGGTAGGTAGCTAGCTGAATTAACGTCGCACTAGAGATACACAGTGGGCTATTGGCGACGATCCGGGATCAATCGTTAAGTTAAAGATCTAAAGATATCTTAATTTTGAAACATGGTCAGATGACAAGATCAATACCTGAGCAAGCACCCCATTCTCCAAACTTCCACTCCACGTCACCGTGAGGGATTTTGGGGCCACCGCTGGTTTAACGTGTACCAGTCCCCAAGTACACGACGGTCTATGGTTGGATCGAGCTTCGAACTCGCAACCCTCCGGTAGCTAATCAGCTACTCTTTCAACCGGGATAACGCGGCCCCATTCGGTAAGGCATGCCACTCAATAGATCCGTGGGCATTGTGGCTTGGCCAAATATGGCCTTGTGCCATAAAACTGAACCATCTGCAATTGTATTTGCGAAGATACCGAAACTTTTTGCCTTCAATTGCATTGCAAGAAACAAAATTGCATACCGAAGTTTGAATTTTTCTTTTCGAGTCCCTGTTTTTTGTTTGGTCTGCTAGTTAGCAATCTCATTGTGAGGAATCGGGTATGGCATGCCATTCAATAGATCAGCGGGAATTGTGGCCTGGCCAAATATGGTCCTTGCGCCGTAAAACTCAGTCAACCGCGAGTATTGTGTTGTCGAAGATACGGAAACCGGGACGTTTTTGACTTTAATTGTGTTGTAAGAAACAAAAATTGTAATCCGGAGCTTCTATTAGTTTCTGAATTTTAAGCCTATCGCTTTTGTGGTTTCATGTTATAGTTAATCTAATTGTCGAGAATATGATAATGTATGCCACATTCAATGTATTGCGCAGAGTATTGTGCGCAACTATTTTAATGGCCGCGGTAGCCCGGTTGTTAAGAGTAACGGATAGCAACCGGAGGGTTGCGAGTTCGATCCAACCAGACGGGGTACACGGGGTCTGGTGCACGATAAATCTTTCGTGACTTCAAATGTCCTCACGTTGGCGTGCTGTGGAAGTTTGTAGAGTGGGGGTCAGATCTTGATCTTGTCATCTGACCATGATTAAAAATTACGAGATGTTGCCCTCTGATCTTTCCCTTCGGGGTTTTAACCCCGAGATCCCTTTAATTTTTCTTCCCTTCTGCTTCTTTCACCCTTCTGTCGTGTACAAAGGGGGCGGGTGCACGTTAAAACCGTCGTGGCCACAAATGTCCTCACGTTGGCGTAGCGTGGAAGTTTGGAGAGTGGTGTTCCCGCTCAGGTGTTTCCTCGTCATCTGACCGTGATTCAAAATTACGTGGTGTTGTCCTCGGATCTTTCCCTTTGGGATTGATCCCGGACAGCCATCAATAGTCTGTTCCGTTGCTCCAGTGTGACGTTAATTAAAATACCTACCTTTAACCTTTTTGCTTGCTTTTTCTTTATCCTCGTTGTGTTGTATGTCTTGTGGTTGGCGCAGTTTGGCCATATATGGCCTTTGCGCCATAAAACTCGAAAACAACCAACCAACCCTTCGGGGTTGAACCCAGACCGTCACCAATATCCCATTGTGTTGCTCCAGTGCGACGTTAAATAACTGCCTACCTTTGAAACTGAGTGTCAATGAATAGCGGTGGAGTTTAACTTTCGAAACTGCAAACTAATCATTGATATGGATACAATGGGAAAATGCACTCGATTCTAGGATTACCAGAATCTCAAATTTAACTAAATGTCACTGCGAATTTTTTAACTTTGTAAACCACATGGATGGAACAAAACCCACCGATGAAACTTTGCAAGTTTGTTCATTCAATTGATATTGTTGCAAAGGGACAACATATCCCTCAGAGGAAGATACAAGTTTCATACGCGCGTGCGATCCTGGGATTACCAGAATCCCAAATTTCTTTGTAAACCAAATGTCACTGCGGATTTTTTTAACTTTGGAAACCACATGGATAAAACAAAACGCATGAGTGGAACTGCGCAAAGTTTCTCAAGTTTGTTCATCTGGTTGATATTATTGCAATGGGACAACATATCCCTCAGGAAGATGCACGTTTCATACGCACGTGCAATCCTGGGATTTCAGAATCCAAATTTCTTTGAAAACTTTTTTAACTTTGGAAACCGCATGGATGGAACAAAACCCACCGATGAAACTCGCAAGTTTGTTCATCTCATTGATATTGCAAAGGGACAACAAAACCCTCAGCGGAAGATACAAGTTTCATACGCGCGTGCGATCCTGGGATTACCAGAATCTCAAATTTCTTTGTAAACCGAATGTCACTGCGGATTTTTTAACTTTGGAAACCACATGATGGAACAAAACGCACGAATGAAACTTCGCAAAGTTTCTCAAATTTGTTCATCTGGTTGATCTTGTTGCAATGGGACAGCATATCCCTCGGGAAGATGCACGTTTCATACGCACGTGCGATCCTGGGATTTTCAAAATCCCAAATTTCTTTGAAACCCGAACGAAGCCGAGAGGATTTTTAACTTTTGAAACCGCAAATTGCACTTTCCACTGCAGCGACGAGAAAGCAGAGCCGCGAACATCATTACCAAAGTAACGCGCGCCTTTATCAAAACCGCAAAGAAATCCCTCTTCCACGGTGCTTGCGACCCGGAAGCGGAAATTGAAATCGTGTCGGTGTCCGACTATATCTGTCGGTGTGCACTACTCAATGGGACCCGACAAAACAAATTTCACGGAAAGAAATTTCACAAAAAAATGAATGTTTCTTTTCCAATAGCTTCTGGTACTCTATCGAATCCTGGGAGGGAGTATGCTGCAAATTCTGATCGATAAAGCTACGGAATTGGAGGGAGAATGGATCACTTCGGGCTTTTAAGAAAGGAAAAAGCCCAAGAGGTCATTATTTTCATTGATGTCAGCGCTTTTCTACGCTTTTGATTAAAGTTGTGACAAGTCTTCGTGGTTTTGCTTTCTTCTTCCTCCATTAACGTTGGCTTTTAAGGCCCCTCGATTGCCTGGAATATGAACCGATGGCTATCTATCGATGTGGTAGAGTAAATCCTGCTCTCGAAACAAGGAATTACGTTTTTCCCATCGAGATCAATTTCTGTAATTTGTTGAGGCAACTGGATCTGTAAATCATTTTCTTTCGGACGAAACCTTGTATTTATTTCTGCACTTAAAGGAGATGTTTTTCTTAACGAGTGGTTATTTCCTTGGTCGCAATGAATTCAAATCTAATTGTGTGCTGTAAGGATATGTTTCCTATTCCAATAATTGAATGGTTTTGAATTGCGAACCTCGGATGGCAGGATATTTTATCTAAAAAGGATTTGAAAATCTATCATGAGTGATATTTTATCTTTTCTTACTAATTGATCTGTTGTATTATATTACTAGAATTGTTATTGTTATATACTACATTTCCAAAATGAGCGTCACCTTTAACACTTGGATTTTGTTCCGAAATAGTCGTCACATTAGAGAAAAAGATGGAAAAGTAAAAGATTTATTCGTAAAATTATACATAAAAGAAGGTTTATTTTTCTTGCATGGTTAAATATTACATATCAAGACTGGCTTTCAGTATAGCTTCAGGATTACAATTTATGTAACTTGGATGGCGATTTTCATGTCTCATTGGGGTTGGCATGGCTCAGTGGGTTTGCCCTCTTTGGCACCAACCAGCAAGTTGCGGTTTGTTATCTGTAACAAACACTGGGAGTATTTCTGTGTCAACAGTAACGAATCTGTCAGTAAAACTGTTAGTGTCTGTCAGTAGTCACGTGTCTCAGTAAAATTGTAATTGTGTCTGTCAGTTGTCACGTATCTGTCAGTAAAACTAGTGGTATCTGTCAGTAAAACTAGTGGTATCTGTCAGTAAAACTAGTGGTATCTGTCAGTAAAACTAGTGTCTCAGTAAAACTAGTATCATCTGTGTCAGTAAAACTTTCCTTGTGTATGTTCAATACTTAACGTTGTCTTGCGTAACTCTTTTGTGTATGAAAAGGACAAAAATCAATCCAAATCTTTCAAAGCATACCTTGAACACACTATAAATCGAGTTGTCTTCGTTGCGTATTTATTTCACTTAGACGCATAGACACATGAAAGCTTCCTGTTGAGAAATGAAATGGACGAACTTTTAAGAATGAAGTCGCATGGTGTCCCTTTCAGTTCCAAGCCTCATAAGGTGCGACAAGCCAATCCAACCCTTGAAAACAAAGACTGAACTCACGCAAATAAATCCATTTGTCTTCGTTGCATACTTATTTCATAGATGCATAGAACCTTCCGGTTGAATAATGAAATGAACCAATTTTCAAGACTAAATCGCATGCTTCCCCTTCAGTTCTAAACCTTAGAGGTCCAACTAGCTTTCGTGTGGGATAAAACGATAAACTAAAACCAATCCGGTTGAACACGCAAATAAATCACGTTGTCTTCGTTGCTTACTTATTTCACTTAGACGTATAGATACATGAAAACTTTTGGCTGAGCAATGAAATGGACTAACTTTTTAAGAACGAAGTTGTAAAGTTTGACAAACCAGTCCAAACATTTTAAAATTGACCTTGAACACGCGATAAATCGCGTTGTCTACATTGCTTATAATAAAAGCTCTTGTCACAAATCGGATTGTGTTCGTTGCTTACTTGCGATTCAAAATTACGTGGTGCTGTCCTCGGTTCTTTCCCTTTGGGATTGATCCTGGACCGTCACCAATAGCCCGCTGTGTTGCTCCACTATGGTGTTAATTAAAATACCTCGTTGCTTACTTATTTCACTTAGACGGGTAGATACATGAATGCTCCCGGTTGAGAAATGAAATGGACCAACTTTCAAATCTAAGTCGCATGCTTCCCCTTCAGTTCCAAACCTCAAAGGTCCAATTAGCTTTCGTTGTATGTTAAAGCGACAAACTAAAACCAAACCTTTGAAAACAGACCTTGAACACACGCGATAAATCGCGTTGTCTTCGTTGCTTACTTTTTCACTTAGACGCATAGATACATGAAAGCTTCCGGTTGAGAAACGAAACAGCCATCGCCATCTTGACCCCAGGGCTGAGGGCGCGGCCTTGCAATCGACATCAGGGTGTGTCCACTGTTTTGGATGTTATGATATGACTTAAAGGTACGAAGCGCTTCGTCCGCAGCGTTTCCAACCAACCTGCCTCTCATATCCACACCCTTTATTTTGACGCGGCTGCTTCGTTTACTTTAGTACTTTTCGATGCGAACTTTGCTTTTCAATGTCTCCATCTGTCCCAGTTTTTTCGGGACAGTAATGACGCAGAGTGGTATTGTGATGGCCGGGTTTTTCTCGCAGTCGTACTCCTCGTTGTTTATCTTTTGACGGCAGTGCCTTCGCCGAAACATTACTCGACTGATTAAATGAGATGTGTGTGAGCGAAAGCTGAAAAGGAGAGACGTGTCCTTGAGAGATTATTGCTCTGGGTTCCTTTGTAATGGTGTACGCTGGTAAAAGGGTTTGTCGTTTTCTGCGCTCGCGTCTTGAGATACTGAGATTTGATATGAAGTGTGAAAAGCAAAAAGCGTCTAATGTAGTCCGCCTTTTCTCTGTATTCCTCTTTTTGGAGGCCTTCTTTCATTGAAATGTAAATGGAATATTCATTAAAATATTCATTCCACAGAACCTTTTTCCATTTTAAAGCCGAGTGGGATATTTTTAGATGGAGGGGAAATTGAAAAGGTTAAAGCTAATGACCACGAAAAGGATTGAAATAATGAGTTGCAGAGGGGGTGTCGTAAGTAAATATAAAACTCGACGCTTTCTCTCGCAATTGCTCGTAATAACAATAAACGAATTGTGTTTCTATTGAAGGGGAGAATTTCTTAACGGTATGGCAATCAGTGGCGCACCCAGGGTGCTGATGGACTTTAGGAACCCTAAAGCAATAGAAAAATTCATAAAAAAAATAGAAATAGATTAAAGAATATAAAGAAATAGATATAGAAAAATGTTCATCGATATGCTATATGATCTTTCCAAAGGATTCTATTCTGCAGAATGGGTAAATAGAATAATTTAAATGGATTGTATTCTACAGGATGGATCAATAGAATCGTTCTAAATCATACTATTCCAAGGGCCGCGAGCCCGGTTGGAAGAGCAGATGATTAGCCACCGGAAGGTTGCGAGTTCGAATCCAACCTGAGGCCGTCGTGTACAAGGGGGCTAGTGCATGTAAAATTTGTCGGCCTCAAATGTTCTTACTCTGGCGTGGTGTGGAAGTTTGGAGAGTGGGGTGCCAGCTCAAGTGTGACCTCGTCATCTGACTGGTTCAAAATTACATGGAGTTGTCCTCGGGTCCTTCCCTTCGGGGGTTGATCCCGGACCGTCACCAATAGCCCGTTGTAGTGCTCTAGTGTGACGTTAATTAAAATACCTACGTACCTACCGGAGACATTCTATTGGTCTTTTCCCTTAGAATAAAATTCTTTAGAATAGAATCCTTTGGAACGGTTCTATTGGTAGAGAAGGTAAAAGTTGCTTAGAAGTCATGCAGGGGAAGACTGCAAGTTACAGGATGGAATTATGCTTATGATATCCTTAGGGGTTAAATTTGATATTGTACCTTTTGCATTTTTGAAAGCGTTGCTGTCTAAGGATTTGGCAAAGTAAAATCATTCTAAATATATATACGAAGCTATAACTTAGCTTTATACATTGAAATAGCATCATGAAACACTATCAACA
This sequence comes from Meta bourneti, assembly GCA_933210815.1. Lineage (NCBI taxonomy): Eukaryota > Metazoa > Arthropoda > Arachnida > Araneae > Tetragnathidae > Meta > Meta bourneti. The sequence continues at coordinate 85,563,840 of OW119934.1, forward strand.
TGTTTTAAAGCTTAAAATGTACTTAGTTTGTAAATAATAATGTAGGTTTTATCCCCTTATATTCCATTTTATAAGCTTTAAATGGAATGCTCTTTGAAATCTATGGGGGCACTTAAAGCACTGGAAAATTTTTTATTGCTTCGAATCATTACTCTGAAATGTATATTCAATATAAAATAAAAATTCAAGGTAATAAATTTATAGAAAAACTTCCTTCTCCTGTTCAAAATTATTGCTCTTCGTCTCAATAAATTTTGAATGTGTGCTAAGTATATCTGTTGGACGTTGTATAGAACGCAAACAGATTTAATGTCAGTTTCTGATTTTCCTAATGTTTTCTACATCTTGAATGATTTAAACATTTTCTGATGCGACAAACATTTTCAACAAATCAAAGTTTTATTCTGAATTAGGGTAGAATGATGGATCCTGCGAATTGAAAGAAATTTTCTTAACTTAACCCTCCTGGTGGTTGTGTCGACGATGTATCTCGTCATTAGAAAAACTGACCAGATCTTGATGGACGAGATATTTCGTCATTAGAAAAACTGGCCTGATCTTGTCATCACCAAAAATTGACTAAATCTTCATTCGGAATTCAATAGGCATTTTTTATGACGAGTTATCTCGTCATTAGAAAAATGGTTCAGATCTTGATGGACGAGATATCTCGTCGAAACCACTAGAAGTGTTAAAAATCATTTCATTACATGAAAATTAGAAAACATTCACACTGTATCTGAACATAATTGTTCTATTTGATCGGGATCCACTTAACCTTGGGGTTGCAGTGGCTCAGTGGGTTTGCCCACTGCGCTTGCAACCTATGAGTTGTAGACGACGCAGGTTCGATACCTCCCTGCGTGCATTTTTCTCTATTGCGTTATGTTTGTTTACTTCATACTGTTTGGCCATATATTGTCCGTGTGCCATAAAAACCCAACCAACCCCTTAACCCTTTCAGGAATGGTGGAACCTTTAGCGTCCAGGTTCGATTCCTGTTTGGTTCGATTACTTCCTGGGTGTATTTCTCTCTTCTGTGTCAGTAAAACTTTCTTTGTGTGTATGTCCATTACTTCATATTGTCTGTCTTGCGCCTGGTGCAGCACATCCAATTATGGCCCTTGCGCCATAACCTTCCCCCCACCAAAAACAAACGTTTAACGTCTAGATAAATGAGCTATATAATTTGAAATCGAAATCCAATTATCAGGATTTGGTTGCATTTTGTCTTAGGAACTATAAAAGTCAGAACAACTTCATGCCTAACTAACCACCTTGTACATTTATCCTTCGTGTTACGAATTATTTTACCGTACAGTAACCAAACAAACTCACTGGAACGAGGTTATTTTATTTCTAGACATTAACAGATGTTTCTTATAAGCTCCTACAAAGAGCATTAAACTTCTGTTAACCTACTTGTATATTTAGCCTCGTGTAGCAAATAAAATCATCGTAAAGAAACCAAACAAACGTACTGAAAAGAAATTATTTTATTTCTAGACATCAGTGTCTCACTAATATTTCATATCATGTAGATGTTTCTCGTAAGTTCTTCCTACAAAGCACTATAATTCTGTGAACTTACTTTTATATTTAATCTCGTATAGTAAATACAAATACAATTGACCAAACAAACGCACTGAAACGAGATTTATTTTATTTCTAAACAACAGGCAGATGTTTCTTATTAGCTTCTACAAAGAGCACAAAAATTCTATGAACTTGTATATTTAGCCTCGTGTATTTTTTGCAATTACCATAGACCAAATAATCGTCCAGACCTAAGAAACATCTAGCCTTTGTCGCTTTACTATTCTTTCAACGCGCATTACTTTGAACCAAATTCATTTTTACTTCAAACGTCGATGTTAAATCAAATTACTAACTTCGTTTACATTTTCGATCTTAATTTTATCAATCGCTTCGTATGTTTTTAGTAAAACGAATAATAATTAAGCTTCATTTTTTTCCTTATTATCTTTCGTTCTGTATTTTCTTGACAACATTCCTGGGTAAAGAATGAAATAAACCGGATTTACAATTCATTTCTATTATTCCTTGATTGCAAAAGTACAATTTAGATACATAAAATACGAAGTAAAAGAGCTTGGATCAACGAAACAAAGAGCGTTGTTCTTTTCGTGTCCAAACAAGTACTTAATAAAAATTACCTATTTTTCCAACATCTAATAATGTTTACGTTAAATTGCATTCTTACGATCACTGAATATGAAGAGAAACACAAACGTTCGAAACGAAGTTGAAAATAAATTCAAAATCAAAGCTTTTGGAAATATTTTTCTACTGTACAAAATTAGAAAGACGAAACCAAAAGTCCCAAGCCGAGAAAACATCTGAAAATAAATCACGGAGACACTGAAGATGTAAAGCCAGTCCCAAGAAAAAATGCTCTAGTCTCTTGGCACGGAAAGCTTCACAACTCATAAACTAATAAATTAAACATTGCCTATTTTTTAAATCCCACACAAATAATCATTACGTTAAATTACATTCTTACCATCACTGAATATGAAGAGAAACAAATATTTCGAAATGAAGTTGAGAAAATAAATTCAAAACCGTGGCTTGGAAATATTTTCCCACTGCACAAAATTAGAAAGACGAAACCAAAAGTCAAGCAGAAAAAAACATCAAAACAAATCACGGAGACGTCGAAGATGTAAAGCCAGTTCCCAGAAAAAATGCTCTAGTCTCTTTCTGGCATGAAAAGCTCTTATTCCGGAAACTATTCGCAAGAATAAATTCAAAAGAAGGCTGATTTTATGTTTGGTAAACAGCCATAAGAAACACATTTAAAAGTCGACATAAATCTTAGATCTTCCCGCGAACATGGAATCCGTAAAATCCCTTCCAATAGAAAGACTCGATAAGAAAAGCCGCTTTTCCTGCGAAAATATCTCGCAGAATTCCAAAAGGAACAATTAATGGGATCTTTCACATTGAGACTAATGGGTAGGAAAACATCAGCTCGTTTCATACTGTACTTGGTTGGCTGCTCTTCGTTAATTTTATTTTCTCTACACGAGGTTAAATATACAAATAGTTTAAAAAATGTTAGTGCTTTGTAGGAACTTCTAAAAACATCTGGGTCTAATGTCTAGAAATAAAATTCCGTTTGAGTTGGTTTGTTTGGTCGCTCTATGTTAATTTAATTTTCTACACGACGCTAAATATACCAAGGTTATAATTGTACAGAATTGTACTGCTCTTGCTTAGGAAGAACTTTTAGAAACATCTACATATGAAGTATTAGTGATACTGATGTCTAGAAATAAAATAATTTCATTTCACTGCGTTTGTTTGGTTTCTCTATGGTGATTTTATTTTCTCTACACGAGGCTAAATATACAAGTTCACACAGAATTTTAGTGCTCTTTAGGTACATGCTTATAAGCTCTTACAATGTCTAGGGGGAAAATCTCGTTTCTGTTCAGTTTGGTCTATGATAATTGTATTTACTACTCGAGGCTTTATGAATATACAAGTAGGTTCACAAAATTTTAGTGCTCTTTGTAGGAGCGTATAAGAAACATCTGTCTAATGTCTAGAAATAAAATAATCTTGTTTCAGTGCGTTTATTTGGTCTATGGTAATTCAAAAAAATACACGAGACTAAATATACAAGTTCACAGAATTTTTGTGCTCTTTAAAGGTGTGCTTTCCCTCTTTAAAGATATGGTGCTTTCCCTCTTTAAAGATATGGTGCTTTCTCTCTTTAAAGATATGTTACTGTCTCTAACACCGTATTACTATCTCTCTGACGACATAGTACTTTCTCTAACTATAACGGTGCAGTATTTTCTCTAACTGCTGTACTTTCTGTAACTAACGGCGTTGTACTTTCTCTAACTCCATCGGCGCGTTGTACTTTCTCTAACTCTATCGGCGCGTTGTACTTTCTCCAACTCTAACAGAGAAGTACTCTCTTCTTTCTAACTGTAGTACTTTCATTAACAATGATTTACTTCTAAAGGTACCAAAACTGCACAATTTTTCGAATGTGAAGGGTTTGATTGTGCATTGCCCCTTTCTAAGGCATGTAAATATTTACCAATGTAATTTAAAATATTGCAATACTTGAGCATTACTATCTCTAACAAAATATTACTTTTCGAGAGGTACTTTTTTCAACAGAATACAACTGCAGAAATTTGCAATTTTCAACGACTTGATACTTCTCCCAATATGTTACTTTCATAAAATATGCGCTCTAGTTCTGGTGAAGTATGAATTGACAACGAAGTTTTGAAACATCAGTCCATTAATCCTCCTGGTGGTTGTTTTGACGCGGTATCTCGTCATTAGCAAAACTGACCAGATCTTGAACGCAATATCTCGTCATTGCAAAACTGACCAGATCTTGAACGCAATATCTCGTCATTGCAAAACTGACCAGATCTTGATGAACGAGATATCTCGTCGAAACTGATTGGAAGGTTAAACATAAAAACATTACATCACAGCTAAATGAAAATAAAAGTCGAAATGATAGTAAGAGATAAGAAGAGTGTCAAGGAAGAACAAACATTGCTAATAGCCTCGGGGTCTTGTTATTGGGTAAAGAAAAGCTAAGCAGATTCATTTGTTGAGACCAGCTCTGAGCTTTTCTAATTACTGATTTAATTCATTATTTACCGTAGCTATTTTCAGTTTCTTCCAACGGCGGAGTGTGTTTAAACTTGTTATCGTTAGCCTCTTTGTCCACGTAATGGGAGACTGAGTTTCTACTTATTCTCCTGATTAGTTTCCTCGTAGAATTCTTAATCATTTCAACACGGGGAATGCTTAAAATATCTCGGATCTCATTCTTCCTCAAAAACGCAGGAAGTTGTGAGAAGCAATTCGTAATACTTCACTGTTCATTAATTTTTAAATCAAAAATAATCGCATCATTTGTTCATGTGTATCGAGTTTTTAAAAAGCGCCTAGCTTCGATTTTGGAGATTGGGTATTGTTTAATCCTTTCTCCTTTCTTAATTAACTTCAATTTCTAACTATAAGGTTTCATTTTGAACTGGGCTTTTGTACCTCGCTCGCAGCTTGGGGAAAGTAAAGCGCGTATTTTGTTTTGGCTGCATTTTTATCGAGAAATATAGTTTCTGGATGAGTCTGGAATGTAAATTAGCAATGAGTGGGGTGGTGAAAGCGCTGAACGGAAATAATGCAATTAGGCAGCTCAAATGAAGTTGAGCTTTACATCCTTCGTTACGATTGCGTTGAAATATTTTTAAAATTATTAATTTTTGAATTATGTTGTTGAATATCATTTGCTTGGGGTTCTAAATTCGCTGGACATTGATTCAAAACGAGAAATGGTTTATCTGTCCCCTTCAGAACAATTTTTAATGATAGAGTTGTGCTCCAACAATTGAAGATGGGAAGTTTTTAAATTCTTATGGCGTCTGACGTCACATCTTGAAATATCCCCTTTACCTCTATGTAACATCAAGAGGCTTATATGCTCATCTCTAGACTAATAGACTCAATCTACAAAGAGATGTCAACAGGAAAGAACTGGAATGCTTTATTGAGAAATAAAGCTCGTATCCAGGTATTGGAGTATCGATATCAGCTGTCTGCCCCCTTTGTGAACTGTACGAAATGACTGGAGACCACCCCAAGGACTGCCCTAAAATTCCTGACAATAGAATTACAAATACTGTAAATATATAAATAGTTCTTTACAGACATTTTTTCACTTCATAACTCTTAGGATGCTTTTCAATTGATGGCCGATAGGCCGGAGACTGTGTAAGATAAAAATAAAATAAAATCTGCTTGGAATGGTTACAGCTAGGTGTATTAAAATACCGAATAAGTATACCAAATTCTAGATATGTAAAGTCTTTAAGGTATATAAATATTACCATTTTGATATTTGGATGTTGAGTACTCCATATGGGGATAATACAAAGCATTCCACCTCCCTTTAAAAGACTAAAAACTGATTTTTTAAGTGCGGAATGCATATACACTCATGTCCAAAATTATCTTTACATGCATAAAATTGCGGATTTCTCAGAAATTGTGAACTATAATTTTATGAATTTGTGTGAAATGATACATAACATCATAACACATAAATACAAAGGAAAAAATTTAAGAGCACTGCATATGATACAAAACTGTAGCATGAAACAAAAATGACAATAATATGTTACAAGGAGAGTTCAGAAAAAAAGAATAACTCAGAAAAAATTAAGGCTTATGAATTTAATATGGAACGTGATCACCTGACGTGTACACGCATTTCACAGCGTGTTTTAATGCTAGCAATAATGTTATTAACCACAGTTTGGGGAATTAAGTTCCACACTTCCAGCAATGCGGTCTTCAGGGCATTTATATCTCAAGGAGGAGGATGTCTCCATGAAATTGCTTTTCCAAGGTAGTCCCATAAGTTCTCTATCGGGTTCAGATCAGGAGATTTTGCTGGCCACGGTATTCGCTCAATGGCTTCACATTCAAGGAATTCATCAACGAGGTTTGCTCGATGTGGAAGAGCATTATCGTCCATAAATAAAAAGTCAGATCCATATGCACCTCTAAAAAGTCTTCATAAGATTCTAAGACCTCATCCCGATATCTCTGGCCGGTCACAGATCCGCTGTTGAAAACGTGTAGGGGCGTACGTCCATCGATCATTATTCCTCCCCATACCATCACACCTGCACTACCAAAACGGTCAGTTCCATAATGTTCGAAGGAAGATTTCGCGTTCCTGACTCCCTCCAGATGTAAATACGTTTAGAATCATATGTTAAACTAAACCTCGATTCATCAGTAAAGAGAACATGGGTCCACTGGTGTTCACTCCAGTTCTGATGTTCTTTGCACCAATTAAAGCGATCCCTCTTTTGTTGTGAAGACAGTGAAACACATACCCTTGGCTTTCTGGCATAAAGGCCTTTTTCATTAAGCCTTCTGTATACAGTTTGCCGTGATACAACAGTTCCAGTGGCGGCTGCAACCTCTGAACTTAACTCCCGAGCAGTAGACTTCCTGTTACGACGGGCAGTTATTGCCAGATATCGATCTTGAGAAGCATTTGTTCTTCGTTTACGACCTTGTCCAGGCCTCTTTACAACAGTTCCAGGGTTCTGAAATTGTTGATTTTGCCATAAAAAATCGGCAAAATCTTGACGGATATATTTCGTCATCCGCAAAATTGGTCTGATCTTGATGAACGAGATATCTCGTCAACAGCAAAATTCGTCTGATCTTGATGAACGAGATATCTCGTCAAAACCAGTTGGAGGGTTCAAAAAAACTTTTTGCATGAGTTGAGTCATGAATTCGAAATTAAAAACAATGACTCGTAGTTTTGAATAGCACTTAAATTTAATGACTTTTTTATGCCTAGTATACCTAATGTCTTAAAAGATCGAGACTATAAATCCACAACTAAAATTTTCTAAAAGAGAACAAATCTCAAACTTAATGAATTCTCTACCAGCACCAGTAAATCCTTAATAAAAATATAAGGTTAGATGTTCGAGAGCAGAATGGCAGAAACTCTTCGAAGCATGTTTTCCAGCTCGTAAAATGCCGTTCGTTGCCTTTCCTATTATTCCCCTCTTACATGATTATAGTTAATATCTTTCGAAAACTCGTCCGACCTCCTCAAACTCTTTCCTTTGTGAAGATTTCATTTTCTTTTCTTCGGTCAAGTCCCAGCAGAAAGTCTTTGAAGTAAATTGGATGAAACCGACGGTGCTGTGTGTTAAAACACGCGACTACGGTTGGGTGGATTTGTGGCCTGAGAGATGAACTGAGTTCGCGTATTTTGTGGAAGTAGGTAGAGTGCCAAGCTTCGATTTTTTTTATCTGATCATGCGCTAGGCTTGGGATTTATACCTCCTAAATTACAAGTTTCATTTTATATCTCCGGCGGGATTTTTTGAATTGAGTTGTGATGGAAGAGGTATATGATTATTTTTATAAACATTTTTTGCAATCAAATATCTTTTTATACACATTTTTTACAATCAAATAGGGTAAACTAGACAGTTATTGACACCCTAATCTTTAATTTAAAAAATAAGCTTTCATGTCAATGTTCAGTTTCAAATAAGAGCGGGAAAAATTCCTTGTGAATCATAGAAGTCAGCTGTGTTAAAAGATTTTCAAACTGTAAACATCAAGGAGTATACAAACAACGTACTAGTTAAGAGGACGGTTTCTTCTGTTTTTGCTAAGAAAAGAGCATGTTTTGTAAGATAGATTAGCCAGTTTCCTTTGCATAAGTCCATTTATACTGCAAAAATAAAATAAATAAGAATGAAGGGATGTCAATAACTCATCCATAGGGTGTCAATAACCGATTTTGCACTATTTATTCTCAATATATTGCAAAATACCTTCCAGGGATAATTTTTGACATGAAACCCTTTATTCAGCTTAAAGTAGAGTTAATTCCGGAAAAGTTACAATGAATTTCGTCTTGATTGAACTATTTTTTCTATGAATTTATAGTATGAATATTGCCTTAAGGGTGTCAATAACTGTCTTGTTTACCCTATCTTTTTATAAACATTTTTTTACAATCAAATATCATTTTTTAATTTTTTTTACTATTTGATGTTGAGGAGTACCCTATTGGGTCTCTTAACATCTAACTTAATCCGGGTGAATCCGATTCTATTCATTCCTTACCTGGAGCCCTTCATGGGCACATCTCTTTTAGGTGTGTACGGGCTTCACGAACCTGAGGTTCTCTAGTGATCTTTTCTATTCCCATGGAGCTTACTGTCTTTGGTAAACCCAGGGGTCGTGCTCTAGGTACACCCAAGCTTTTTCTGCTTTCATCTCACTACTCTGTTCCAGAATTCTTGGCATTGTCTAGTGTTTGGTGCAGCTTGGCTAAATATGGCCCTTGCGCCATAAAACCCCCAAACAACCAACCAATTTGGCGAGATTTATCTTTATCTAGTTAAAGATATCTTTTTTTCTCTGGCGAGATTTTCTAAATTGAGTTGTGATGGGAACATCACTTGGAACCTAAATAAGGCACATAGCGAAGTAAACCGATGCTTGTACAGAGGCACAAAGTATCTATATAAACTTAACGAAAAGTATGTTAATATCTTTTTACAATCTGATGACGAGTGTCCTATTGGGCAGCTTCGCACCCAACAGAATCCGGATGAATCCGATTCTATTCATTCCTCACTCGGTGTCCTCAGTGGCACATCTCCTTTAGGTTTGTACGGGCTTCACGGGCCTCTAGCGATCTTTTCTTTTCCTATGGGGTTTAAGGGCCGAGTTAGCCCGTTTTGAAGAGTAGCGGATTAGCAACCGGAGGGTTGCCAGTTGGAAACTCGATCCAACCGTCGTGGACGTGGGGCACGTTAAATCTGTTTTGGGCCTCAATTGTCCTCACTTTGGCGTGGCGTGGAAGTGAGTGAGGTGTCGATCTCGCCATCTGACCGTGGTTCAAAATTACGTGGTGTTGTCCTCGGATCCTTCCCTTCAGGATTGATCCGGACCGTCACCAATAGCCCGTTGTGTTGTTCCAGTGCGACGTTAACCCTCCTGGTGGTTGCTCGGACGAGGTATCTTGCCATTAGCAAAATTGACCACATATTGATAGACGAGATGTATCGTCATTAGAAACAACTAACCTGATCTTGATCTCGTCATTATCAAAAAACGCCAATATCTTCATTCGGAATTCAATCGGCATTATTTTCCTCCTTGGGTGTATTTCTCTCTTCTGTGTCAGTAAAACGTTCATTGTGTGTGTCTATTACTTGATATTGTATGTCTTATATCTGGAGTAGCATGGGCAAGTATGGCCCATGCGACATAAAAAACTCCAAAACCAACCAATTTGCATTCTTGGTGACGAGATATATTTCATCAAGACTCGTCTTGACATTAGATTTATCTCAATGTGGCCCACTCTTTTGATTTCGTTATTGGGTAGTGGTGTAAAAATGGTTGGTTGAAAATATTAGAAACTTACTGTGTCAAATGCTGGCGATTAACCCTCCTAGTGGTTGTCTCGATGGGGTATCTCGAGGTATTAGCAAAACTGACCAGATCCTGATGGACGAGATATCATTAGAAGAAAACTGACCATTCATCATCAAAAAATGGGCGACATCTTGATGGACGAGATATCTCGTCATTAGCAAAATTGTTCAGATCTTGATTCATGAGTCATTTCGTCGAAACCACTCGGAGGGTTAATCAACTACCTACCTCGTCATTTTTGTGTACATATTTATTTTATCGAAAAGAAACGTCCTGTGCTCTTATAAAAGCCAACACGAAGAAATGTTCCCATCTTTTATCACCGAATATTTCCTACTTTTCTCAGAATGGTACAAATCTCCCGTTTCGTGTAAAAGGATCTGCGAGTGAACTTTTTCCTTTCCGATTTTCTTGTTGCTCCTCGAATCTTGCTTTCACGGGATATTTGCAGGGACGCAAACTAATAAGAGCTTTGCCGGCCGTGTTCTACCCAAATGTTGCCATGGCAAAACACGAATCTTCCGGAATCTCGCTCGTGGCCGAATTCCCAAAACGTGCTTAAATAGCATGAAACGTCATGCTTTTCCCTGGAAATTCCTTTGAGAGCTGTTCCTCTACACTCCAGACAAGCGATTTGGTGGGGAATGTTTCCCTCTTTGGAAGGATTTGAAACCGAACATCAGCCCGATTCGGATTCTTCAGACTGAAATGGACAACTGGTTTTGAGACTGATATGAGCACATCACCAAGAATTTTTACGCATCCGCTCTATTTCTGGAAGAATTCGGTGAGTTTTATAGAGCATCGAAAAATGAATAAAATCTTGAAGGTTCCGAAAAATTCGAGGATTTATTTGTTTTCGGAATTTCTTTTATTTGGGTTGTCAAGACTGTTCAAGAAATGAATTGAATTGGATCACTTTCAGAAATGGATAGGGTTATGTATCATTTTTTGTTCTCAGAGTTTTTAGACCGTTTCTTGAGACACTTGTATTTGCGGATATTTGTCGAGAGAGGTTTTCTAGTTTGAATTTCTCCGAAGCTTTTGTATAAGGAACCGAAGGATTGCGAGTTCCAATCCAACCAAAGAACCAAAGCATGGCCAAATATGACCCTTGAGCCATAAAACCCCAACAAACCAAACCTGGACCGTTGCCAATATCCCGTTGTATTGCTCCAGTGCGACGTTAATTAAAATACCTACCTACCTTTTGTATAAGTATTTTTCATTAAAATGCGACTGTTTTTTGTCATTTGTTTTGTTATTAATTTATTTGCTGTGATGGAATAAGGGGCCCCGTGACTCAATAGGTTTTCCCGCTGCGCTAGCAACCTGCGAATTACAGGCGGAATAGAAGTTTGAAGGTGGCGCAGTCTCCTTCATTGATATCCTATTGCAATTTAATGCCGTACTATGAAATAAGCATTGTGTTTAATGATTTTTAGAGTTCTGACATGTATGCGCATATTTTATCTGTAATTAACCCTCTAAGGGGTTAATGCGCAATTCTACCTGGCAACCCTCTGTCTTTGCACGGCTTCTAATCAATGTTGATCTTCTTGCCCAATAAAATCTTTCCAAATGATTGTATTCTAAGGAGAGAGGACCAATAGTCTTTTCAAAGGATTGTATTCTAAGCAAATTCTAAGGAAAGGACGAATAAAATCTTTCCAAAAGATTCTATTCTAAGGAAATGACACCAACAGAATCTTTCCAAAAGGTTCGATTCTAAAGACCAATAGAACCTTTCTAAAGGTTGAAAAAATCCATTAGATGTGGTTACTTAGTTGTTCAGTGTGTCGTGGGGTAAAAGTAATTCTACACTTCTCGGAAATCTCGCTCATAGGGTTGACAGGGTTCGATTTACTCTCAGTAAACTAACTTCAATATCTATTTTCGAACACTAAAAACAATCGAAGGAGAATTCGAAACTCGTAATCCCTCCCTCCCTTCAATACCTCCACGTTATGTCTACGATTACGAACATCTCAAACGTGGATACTGAATTGTCGAGGCTATTAAACGAGTCGCGCTATTTACAAGACATAAATTGAAGATTTATCCTCGTAAATAAAAGTCCGAGGAGCAATTTTTCCTCACTTCAAGAGCGTTTCCTTCTATCCAATTTAAAATATTCCCTCACTCCATCTCAAATACTGTAATCATCTAGAGGCAGCATTAAATAGTAGTCACAAAAAATAATGTTTTGGCTCACAGCGTGTCAAGCGTTTTAGTACGAAGTAACTTTAATAAAATAATCTTTAATCATGCGATGTATGCTGTATCAAATTTGTTCGGTGGATCATTTTTATAATATTCAATAGAAACTGCTACTTCCACCTTTTGTAGCAACTAAAACATGCTTGAGCCTTTTCGCTATTATTACTTTTTCGCGAATAGAAGGCGCCAGTTTGATACATAGATTATTTTTACTTTTAGTATTCAATAGAAATTTTCTTTGTCTGGGTTCATTTTGTATCAACTGTGGAACATATATAAGCCACATAATCCCTATTGCTTTTTCGTGAATAGGAAACAGCCCAATGCTTGAAAAGGCCATTCTTTAAAATTCGTATCCGCTCTGAGTGTTCAACAAGTTTGTTTGGAAGCAGTTTTATAAATTTAATGGTTTTGTATCGTTTTCTTCAGGTATATTGTAACACTTTGAATCGGTTTTTTTTGGGTGGTTACATGACGTTTTGATACATTGGTCCGGCGTATTAACGCCGATTTCAAGATTTCTTTTGTAAAGCAGCGAAGCAATATGCATAAATTGGACAGTAGAAAAAACAGTAAGAATAGAAGGTGAATCACAAATTTTCTGAGAAATGATCAAATATACATTGTGCTAATTTCACTAGCTTAGAAAAAATCTTTAAAAAGCATCGTAATTTAGTGTTTTTCTTTAGCGCGAAGGAATTATATTCTGCACTATAACAGCTGATTTGTTATTTTTAATTAACAATTTATTTTGTATACGGCCCTCCAATTAAAGAACATCAATTTGTAAAATTTGCGCTTCACTTGATTCATCAAAAAAGTTACCTTATAGATTTTGATAAAAATTCCCTGAAATTTTCACAATTACTATTAATAATATTTAATTATTAATTTTAATTATTTTATTTCTAGTAATAATTGATGTATCCAAAATTTTCCATCAAAATCTATCTGGTAACTTTCATAAACCAAGGGAAGCACAAATCTTAAAAAAAATTGGTATTCACAAATTGGGAGCCGTATACAAAATAAATTTTGAAACATTCTCAGATTTTCAATTTTAACGCTTATTATTCGCTGAGATATGTAGTTCTAATAATATTATATAAGCGAATTTTTCATCAAAATCTACCGGGTAACTGTCAATCAAGTCGAGCGCATATTTTACTAACTGGCGTTCTTTAATTAAGGGGCCGTATAAAATTTAATATTTAGGTCATCCTGGCCCTATAATCAGATATGTAGAGTTCAAACCTAAGTTTACAGAATCAACCTTTTATACTAAGTAGAACTTAGCCAATCCGCGAACAAGATTAAAAATAAGGTTGCAACATAGAGGAAATGTAAAACTAGAATAAATAATGGTAGCCTTTTTATGTGTCCTAGATCAAGTGACCAAAACTAGTAGTTACGTGACCCTTAGACTACTTTTGTCTGCGATTGAAAACAAACATCCGTCCTCTGATTGGTCCACGAGACGATAGCAAACGCCCATCCATTGATCCATCCTCTGATTGGTCCACGTGACATAGAGTTTGGCAATTTCACCATTTTTGTCACCACTGTAGAAATGCGCTTTCATACATCTATCCTGTCATAAGATGTTATTCCACCAAACGAGGCGATAAGATGCCAAATCGGCCAGCCAAGTCAATTTTTCACAGCAGTCACTTGACTACTAGTCGACATGTTGGTCACACTTTTCGAAGTTCCTCTCAATAGAAATGCTCAGTCTACTTATATTTCACGTCTATGGTTTTAGCCGTTATTTTGATAAACGCTCCACGTTCTAAAGCAGCCTCAGGGGTCTTTAGGAGTTTTGGTGTCGATTGGATTAGGGGATCGTATAATTATCGCTTCATTTTAAAACTTCTGAATTTGAAGAATGGCTAGCAAGGAATCAAATAAGGGCGTGCTATTAAAAAGGTCAGCAACCGAGACGTGATGACAACAGCGGTATTTAAAAAAAGAGTTAAACGATGTCTGAGAAAGTCTTAATGGAATTCTTGGAGGAAAGATTTGACAAGTTAAAGATGGTGAAGAAAGGAGAATGGGTTTTAGACATCCCTCGTTGAAAAGATTGGTTTGTCGCTCTACGGTCATTTCTTCGCCGCAGGCTTAATTAGAGCGATCATTTTGAAGTTAGAATAAAAAGAATAGTTTAGGCATAGAGAGAAATTAAACAAAATCATTTAAAACCTCTGAATGTGCAAACTCAAACTGCATTTTTTGAACAAGCCAGACACTACTTTACATATACCCTCACTTTACAAACGAGTATTCTGTTCAATCGTTTACCCCTCTCCCCTTTGTGTACAAATAGTTCTAATTCTTTTATCTATACTCTAGATAAAATTTATATTTCATCTATAAGTCCTTTAAATTCGTATAGATAATTAGAAAGGTCTGAACAGACTCGCAAACTTCTTTCCTACCTACATTGCCTGCCATCTACAATTAACTCTACATATATATTATTTCTCTACATTATTTACATCTACATTATTTCTCTTTATAAACCTATGTAATCCTTTAAATAATACCCATCTGATCCTTTAAATAAAACAAGCCCGATCCTTTACCATCCGATCCTTTAAGTAAAACCCGTCTGCCTGATCCTTATAATTAAACTCACCTATTCCTTAAAATAAAACTCAATTCATAAAATATTTAAATCATGAAATATTTAGTCATCTGCTATTTAATCCTTTAAATTGCAGATGACTAGAAAGGTGTGAAAAGATTCCTTAAAAGTTTCTGCCTCCCCCATTGTCTCTCATCTACAATTAACTGTATAATTTCTCTAAACTTATTTGATTCTTTAAATAAAACCTATCTAATCCTTTAAATGAAACGTAATTCATAAAATAAAATATATTTATTCCTTTAAAAGTTTTACGAAGTAAAACGAATACATAGAAAGGTCTAGAGACTCAGCAAGGTTTTCTTCCTATCCACATTGCCATTTTCATCTACAATAAACTCAGCTACATCATTTTTCTTTCAGTCTGGAATCGAATTTAACGATAGAAGGAACAATACAAAAGGTATCTAGTGGACCGAATTTGTACTGGAATCGATTTATTCCAATGACACATTGATTTTCAAATTGTTTTTCGTTTCCATCTAGAATTTTCCTCTACTCTCTTACCGATTCAAATGGATTCGGAGCTTTCAAAAAAATCCAGATGAAACCAGTAAAAACACTCGATGCGCCGTCTATGCAACGAGAAATGGCAAAAGTTTTAAGCTGATAAAAACAAAAATCGTTCCCCTTTCTATGTTTGTACGTGGTCATATACTTCAACATTTAAGCCTCCAAGTGTTTTTGACGAGATATCTCGTCCATCAAGATATTGCCTATTTGATGATGACGAGATGAAGATCTGGTCATGTTTTTCCAATGACGATATATCGTCCATCATGCTTGCTAATCATGAGATGCCTCGGTTAATTGGAGAACTTAACCAATTTTTACGGTATTCTTACCGAAACGTCCTGTATTTATGTATAATCCTCATTTTCTCGTAATTGTAAAGTTTGTTTCCTCTAAACAATTATCTCTATTATCTCATACTCGAGCTCGGTTCCGAAAGGACAAATTATGTCAATTATTTCAGCCCCGAACTCAGTTTAGTCATATTGAATTTCGCTGACGCGTTTTGGGTTTCCCGTAATTTCTGTATTTAAACAAAGTACTTGTTGGGATGAGGCCACGGTAGCCCGGTTGGAAGAGTAGCAGATTAGCAACCGGAGGATTGCGAGTTCGAAACTCGGTTCAGCCAAAGACCGTTGTGTACACGTAGACTGGTTCACGTAAATCTGTCGTGACCACAGATATCCCCACATTGGCGTGGTGTGGAAGTTTGGAGAGTGAGGGGCCAGCTCAAGTGTTGACCTCATCATCTAACTGATTCAAAATTACGAGGTGCTGTCCTCGAATCTTTCCCATCGGGATGGATCCTGAACTGTCGCCAATAGCACGTTGTGTTGCTCTAGTGCGACATTAATTAACTACCTACTTGTTGGAATACTTTCTTGGTTTAAAATATAATCGATGCTAGTTTGATTTCTATAATTACGGCAAAACTTGTGGAGTTTATAATTAGATAAATGGGCCGCGGTGGCCCGGTTGGAAGAGTATCGGACTAGCAACCGAAGGGTTGCGAGTTCGAATCCAGCCAAACACCGTCGTGTACAAAGGGGGCTGGTGCACGTTAAATCTGTCGTGGCCTCAAATGTCCTCACGTTGGCGTGGTGTGGAAGTTTGGAGAGTGGGGTGCCAGCTCAGGTGTTGCCTCGTCATCTGACCGTGGTTCAAAATTACGTGGTGTTGTCCTCGGATCTTTCCCTCTGGGATTGATCCCGGACCGTCACCAATAGCCCGTTGTGTTGCTCCAGTGTGACGTTAATTGAAAATACCAAATACCAAATACCAAATTAGATAAAACTACTTATATTACGTTTAGTTAGAAAGGTTGGTTGGTTTGGGGGTTTTATGGCGCAAGGGCCATATATGGGCCATGCTGCGCCAGACAATACAATATCAAGTAATTGACACAGTGAAAGCTTTACTGACACAGAAGAGAGAAATACACCCAAGGAGGAATCCAACCTGCGTCGCCTACAACTCGAAGGTTGCTAGCGCAGTGGGTATGCCCTCAGCCACGACGGCCCTAGTTAGAAAGGTAGGTACGTATTTCAATTAACGTCATACTGGGGCAACACAACGGACTATTGGTGACGGTTCGGGATCAACCAAAGGGAAAGATGGACGGATCAATCCCAAAGGAAAGATTCGTGGATAACACCACGTAATTTTGAATCACGGTCAGATGGCGAGGCAACACCTAAGCTGGCACCCCAAACTTCCAATGTGAGGACATTTGAGGCCACGACAGATTTAACGTGCACCAGCTCCCTTTGTTACACTACTGTCTTTTACTGGATTCGAACTCGCAACCCTCCGGTTGCTAGTCCGTTACTCTACCGCGGCGCTTTAGTTAGAAAGGAAAGAAGAATATTATATAGAGTTAGTGTTGAAGTGTTCGATTCCGGGACTGTCGAAATTGTGTTTAACTATACGAATCTTTAACTGCGTCAGTGTCCAATCGCGGAACAGTGTTAAACGCCGGCGGCGTCTTATGAATTCAGTTGGCACTTGTCTTCAGCTCGCACTTGGCCGTCATCTCGAATGTTCGTGTTTGATCTGTAACCCTTATGTTAAATTGAAGATCGCTTCTTTTGCAGAGTTTTCTATTCACGAAAACATAGGTAATTAATTAAAGTCGGCACTGAAGCGACACAACGGACTATTGGCGACGGTTCGGGATCAATCCCGAAGAGCAACACCTAAATTTTGAACCATGGTCAGATGACGAGAACACCTCCGTGACTTTTGGAGATTTGGGGTGAGCTGGCACCCCCACTCTGAAAACAACAATTGGCAATAAGGAGTGGATCGGATTTAACCTGGATTTTTCGGAGTACGTCGTGCGCCATTCGGCAAACCTTCGACGAGCTTCACAACAGTTAGAAATACCGATATGGGGTTCTTATTTACAATAACCACATCTAAAATCGTATTATTTCTCCAGTCAGAAAATGGCATCGAAGCAAGGCTTCTAGGCGTTTCACGCTTTCGACTTCAAATGAGTATAATCGAGTTAGTTATAAGACGAAATATCACAACGGATAAATGATTGATCGATTCCATGACCTATTCGTGTACTCAAAAAGCCCTAACAAATAAGGAAACAATATCGCGTCTTGTCATTGCGGGCAGTTTGTGCTGAAGTAATGTGGTCGTAATTTATCACCTGATGTGTCTCAGAAACTCTTTTCATGTTGTACCGTCTCGACTGTGATACGGTTGACCTGACTTCCCAAAATATTCAATCTTCAGTTCCGACACCTCGACAGAAATAGATTGCTTCTTACTATCTCGGAACTAAAGATTTCTACTTTTAAATAACCCTTTATCTAGGCCATTGAACTAGACTTGGCATTAGATTTCAATGTGACCCACGATTTTGATTTCGCTGTTTGGTGATGGTGCTGAAAAGATGGTTGGAAATATTAGAAACTTATTGTATTGTGTCACATGTTGGTGTTTAACACTCCTGGTGGTTGTCTCAACGGGGTATCTCGAGGTATTAGCAAAACTGACCAGATCTTGATGGGCGAGATATCTCATTAGAAAATTGACCAGATCTTCATGTCATCATCAAAAAATTGGCGATGACTAGATATCTTGTCATTAGCTAACTTCGTCGGATATTGATGGACGAAGTATCTCGTCCATTAAGATCAGGTCAATTTTGCTTTTGGCGAGACCTATCGCCGAGACAAAATTCAAGGGAGCGATGAAGATCCAAGTATGAAAAACAAATTGTACCTTGTCCAGATCTGAAGACAATTTGGAACAGTTTTTGTATGATCTGGGTACTATTCAGAGCAGTGTTCGACGTGAAAATAAATCACCAGGAGGGTAAATATTCGTCTAAAGTTATCTCATAAAATAAACACTATTCCAATGTGTCACATACTTTTATGTCACTTACCACTTATCCAATTTTAATCTGATGATGTACCACCAGCACCTGAAATTCCGAAGATCCTTTTGAACCTTTCTTTCCACAAACGCTACTTTCTAAAGCCATAACAGTAAATATTCTCTAAGTGAGGATAACGTTTGAATTTATATACTCAATAAACACTTAATTACATAACATTTAAAAAATATTTATATAAAATTAACTAGGAAATCATTTCCTTTTTCCTTAAAATGTGTAAAAAAATTACTGCATATTATAAAACGGCCACTTCAGTATAATCTATGGCGTTTATATAATCTATGGCATATTCATGAACCTATCCGCCATTTGATTTCGGTCGAATACCTAACTAAACGTCACAGATAGAGTAAATGGATTCCGACATTGGGTTTTTAACCCTCATGGTTGCTGCCTCGAAGAGGTGCATTAGCAAAACTGACCAGATCTTGATGGACAATATATCTCGTCTTTCGAAAAAAGCTGATCAGGTCTTGATCTCGTCATAACAAAATCGGCAATATCTTGATGGACGAGATACCTCGTCATTAGCAAAATTGGTCAGATTTTGACGGACAAGATATGTCGAAACCACTTGAAGGGTTAATTCTAGAATCAGTTTGGGAGCGATAAAGGATGAGAATGTTTTACTATAATGAAAAGAGGGGAATTGGTATTTACCTTTGCCATTTAAGCCACGAGTTTCAGCAAGGATAAATGCTATAGGCGAAAAGGCATTCCAGGTAATTTGGGTTGTTAGAGGATGCCAATTTTCCCATTATAGCTGTGTAATTCCTTCTCTGAAACATCCTTCATGTATTTATTACATGACGAGTTTCAATTGCGCCGGAAACTTGAAAACTAAGATGTCTAGTGATAAAATTGTTAAGCCAGTCATGCTTGGATTATTTTCTGTAAGTTCAGACTGGGTTTTTTCATTTAGTTTTAGCGAATTAACAACACTGCCGTAAGTTTTCATACAACTGAAGCTCTTACTTATTGCATTAACCCTCCTGGTGGTCGTCTTGACGAGGTATCGCTTCATTAGCAAAGATCTTTATGGACGAGATATCTCGCCATTAGAAAAAACTGACCAGATCTCGATCTCGTCATCATCAAACAATTGACAATATCTTGATGACGAGATATCTTGTCATCATAAAAATTGGTCAGATCTTGATGGACGAGATATCATTAGCAAAATTGGCCAGATCTTGGTGGACGAGAAATCTCGTCATTAGCAACATAGGTCATATTTTGATGGACGAGATATCTCATCGTCGAAACCAGTCGGACGGTTATAATCTTATTTATACAAGCAAAATATTCTGTTCTACGTATGGGACTAAAGCGTTTCAACAAAGTAAATGCTTTTAAACTGCAATAAAATATTGTTCGGGGAGATCTCTACAACTGACGCCCAAATCCTTTCACAAACAGAAATGGTGCTGATACCAAGCACCCTGCCTAAGTAAAAGTTAAAAGTTTACGATGGCTATTTAGATAGGGCTAAGAGCAAGTCCCCAACTTCGTTTTTTATGGCTCAAGTGGTGCGATAAGGGTTTCCAAAATGTAAATTAACTTGTGTTTACGGAAGTATTAGTCGCCGAGAATCTGAGTTGGATCGCTGAGATATTAAAACCCAGCGGAAGGAAACGGGGTTTGGTAAATTAGTTCATGACTCTCTTTGCCTTGCGTGGGAAGCGTAGTCAAATAAAGAAGTGCGGCGGAGACTGAATTAACAAATGTCACGTTTCCCTTTCCCCTCTTGTTTTCCTTGAAAGTGTATTAGTGTGGGCTTTTACATGCTGTCCTCACTTGCCAAGCCCACACCATATTGAAGTACTTCGTTTTTTTTCCTTCTTTGTGTGTGATGGTCGCTGAGATCGCTGTGGCGAAGGAGATTGTGTCCTTTATCAATCTATCGCTTTTTGGTTGTAAAAAGGAGAGATCGTTTTAAATTATTCTTCCGTCAAGTTGGGCCCCTTTGAGTTCATTCGCGTTTACAAGGTGCTTTAAGAATGCCCGCTTAGTTTTTGTCCTTAATCACTTACGGTTTTTTTTGCTGAGCCAGACGGCAATCTCCAAATTTCGTCTCTAGGGTTAATGATTGCTGAGTAAACATATTTCATGCCTCACAATAACATTTGGAGCACTCATCAACAGTTGGTTGAATGTCTTAAGTATTAGATAATTATATATACAGCCCGCTAAATTTTGTCCTTCATAACTAACGTTTATACTGCTGTGCTGTTTAAAAAGGCAATCTCCAAATTTGGTCTAGGATTAACCTCCCAAGTGGTTTAGAGGAGATATCTCGTTTATCACGATCTGACCAATTGTGCTAATGACGAGAAATCTCGTCGTCAAGATATTGTCGATTTTTTATGACTAGATCAAGACCTGGTCAATATTTTTCTAATGACGAGATACCTCATCGAGACAATAACCAGGAGGGTTGATTGCTGCATATAAACGTATTGCATGCCTCGTAATAGTTTTGCTACTTGATAGCAGTTGGAGCACTCAATCAACAGTTGGAGCACAAGTGTCTATTAAGTATTATATACTTATATATTCACATTTCGCTTAATTTTTATGCTTTATAACTAATGTTTATAGTGCTGTTATGCTCAAGAAAGCTATCTCCAAATTGGTCCGTGGGGGTACTTCTGCATATAAACGTATAATGCTTGATAACAGTTGGAGCAGTCAATTAATTAACAGTTGGTCTAGTGTCTATTAGTTATCTAATACTTAATAGGCGCACTCGCCCAAATGCTGATTGAGTGCTCGCATTGTTATCACGTATTATGAGACATCCTACTTTTATACGCATGGCCAAATATGGCCCTTGCGCCATAAACCCCAAAGCCAACCAACCTATTTTTATACGCAGAGTTTTAATAATCGTTAAACCTAAAGACCAAATTAGGTGATTCTGTCTTGAGTAACACGGCAGATGATTAAGATTAACCCTACTGTTTGCCTCGAAAAGGGATCAGACCAGAATTTGATGGACGAGATATCTTGTTATTAGAAGAAAACTGACCAGATCTTGATCTTGTCATCATAAAAATATTGACAATGACGAAATATCTCGTCATTAGCAAAATTGGTTGCATCTTGATGGACGATATATCTCGTCGAAACCACTTGGAGGGTTAATGATTGATATAAAATACTGCGTATAAGCGCCTCACAATTCTTGAAGAGTTGGAGCACTGAGTCAACAGTTGATTGAGTGATCATACTGTTATCTATTAAGTATTAGTATTTATATATGCAAAAAAATTTACTTACAAGCTAACAAATGCTATAGAAAAGCTTAAACTTGTTAAAAACCAATTGGCGTCATTATTTTTCATGTAATATTTTGTATTGATAAAACGTAAGACGATAAACTTAAAATCCTCATTAAAACTAGTTTCGCCTCTAACAATGCAGACTTGAAAGTACATTTGGATTGCTAGAAATAGCCTCACAGAAATATGGAAACGCAGCGTACTCTATTTAACAAACAAATCATTAAATCCATAAAAGGATTTCTTGCCTACTTGAATGTTCCCGCATGCTACAGATAAATCTCAACTTCGGAATGCTTCATTAATTAAATATACGTGAACCTTTAATTTGCTTTCTATCGCACAAACGAGATTGAAAAGGTCTTAACCTTGTTAAAAACCAATTGGCATCATTAGTTTATGAAACCGTTATTTGATTATTATTTTTAAGCACGCTGATTATACCCTAATAGCAATAGTCCTCATTTGCGTTAAATGCTCAAGTCGCTTCCATTGATATGAAAGCTACTCACAAATCAAATTAGCCTGTTTAATTTCTAAGTAGAACACTTATCCTAATTCAGGTACTTCATAATTGATTTCTAGAGAACTTGATTTATTTTTAGCCGATGGTTTCTGGTTGGTTTCGAAAGGGCTGGTTAAAAAAGCAGCAATGTTATATTCAAAAAATTATTTGCATAAAAAATCCTTGTTTTTCTCATCTTGCGGCTTTTCATCCAAGGATTTACTCAATAAAAACGAAAAAGCTCGTGTTTTATGACACTTAACAAAGACTTATGGTGCTCAATAATTATTTTATTCCTGCCATAAAGATGTAAGTTAAATTATTGGGCACTATATTTTTTCTCTTAAGGTAAATACGTTAAAACACGGTTTAGTGCCTATTGTATACTTTTATTACATCATTGAACAGTTTTTAAAGAGTCGGTCGTAGTTATATTGTTTTCTTTCGTGTATAAGATAAAAAAATTGTGTTGAAGTTTCAGATTAATGTGAACTTTACGGCCTTGAGTGTTCGATATTCGGTTCGATTACTGAATGTAAAAAAATGATTTATATTTAATAAAAACCTAATTTTGTCTCACGTAATTTATTCACTTAATTTATTTTTACGATTTGAGTACCGTGAATTGAATGGAGTTAATGGTACTCACATTATTTTTGAACACATGATGGGATGCTTTGGGTTTCATAAACTACTGAAGCCTAGATAGCAAAACAATATTTACTGGCATTTCCAGTTAACCCTCTAAGTGATTTCGACGAGTTACTCGTCCATCAATATCTGACCAATTTTATTAATGACGAGGTGTCTCTCTCGTCATCAAGATATCACCAGTTTCTTTTGTAATGACGAGATCAAGATCTGGTGATTTTTTTTTAATGACGATATATCTCGTTCATAAATATCTCGTCAGTTTTGCTAATGACGAGAGATACCTCGTAGAGACAACCACCACAGGAGAATTTAACCCTCCTGAAGGTTGTGTCGAAAAGGTGTCTCGTCATTAGCAAAACTGACCAGATCTTGATAGACGAGATATCTCGTCATCAGAAGAAAACTGACCAGATCTTGATCTCGTCATAAAAAATCGGCAATACCTAGTTGACTAGACATCTCGTCATTAGCAAAATTGGTCAGATCTTGATAGACGAATTATCTCGTCAAAACCCCGTGCAGGGTTTAGTATGGATTGGGCTTTTCACAGCAAAAGGGCCAATTTGGGCCCAACTGTTTTTTCGTCAAGTAAATGAAACACACTTTTACTGATACAGAAGAGAAAGTCAAATGGGGTAGTTACTTGAATTGAACCTGCACCACCTACAGTTCGCAGACTGCTAGCAACCCATTGTTAACCACTCGGTCCGTAAGGAATACAGGTTAAAAGGACTAAATATTCGAAAGTTCGATGACTGTTGAATTGAGTCCACGTGGACATGCTTTATTTCGACAATATCAAGATATACTGTTCCAACCTGTTGACACCGGTTTTTTTTTATTTTAATCTTTTCTTAGTTCAAGTGAGGTTGGAGCATGTTGTATTGACTCCATGTGGACATGATTACTTGATGTTTTGTGTTTGGCACAGCTTGGCCAAATGTGACCCTTACGCCATAAAACCTAACCAACCTTTCATGTGGTCATGAACAATTTTGACACTATCAGGACAGTCTTCCAGCCTGCTGACACCGTAATCTGTTATTTCTTTTCTGAGTCGATGTGGAGATTCCATTAGTTCAAGGATTGTTGCATTGACTCCATGTGAACCTGATTACTTGATGTGTTATTTGGCACAGCCTGGCCAAATATAGGCCTTGCGCCATAAAGCCCAACCAATCAGCAATGTGGGCATGATTTATTTAGATAATATCAGGACATTCCAGCCTTCCGACAACGCAATCTTATATATTTAAATCTGCCTAAATGAGGTTCAATTAGCTCAAAGATTAGCCAGCTTCGTTTCGACAATTTCAGGACGCCATATTCCAGCCTAACAACTTAATTGCGTATACTTAAATCTCTAAAATGAGGTTCGATTAGCTCGAGGATTAATCAGCTTTATTTAGACAATATTAGGACATATTTCAGCCTTCTGACAACGTACTCTTGTATACTTCAATCTGCCGAAACGAGGTTCGTTTAGCTCGAGGATCAGACAGCTTTTCGACAATTTCAGGACACCATATTTCAGCCTGCTGACGCCGCAGCCTTTTTCGTTTCAATCTTTTCCCAGTCTACGTGAATTATGGCATTTCACTGCTCGGTTTCACCACGACGTTCCCTCCTTCCTCGTTAGGCGAACACTTAAACAAACTCACGACGTTTTGATTGCTATTAATCACACTGCGGAATCATGGCATGGAGTGCAGGAGAATAATGAAAAGCTGAATTCCACGACGGTTCTCGTTTTGATTTCTACCTGCAACGTGATATTGAAGTATCACGAACTCTACACCCGGCACTGTGGTCACCGACTTCGGGTCCCACACGTTTCAATAAGTAGCATCGAAGAAACGGAGAAATCTAGTAAAGAGATAATACTACAGATAAATATCAGCTTTCTCAAATTACATGCTGTTGCTTTCCTAACTTATGGGTTGGCTTTCTTTTAAGATTAACTACTTTCTTGGTTAGTGTGGCTAAGAAACTGGAGCTTTTATAGTCTAGCAAGCATTCTATTGGGTTGATGCAAAAGTTCGTCCCGTTTTTGACGCTGGATGCATCGCAAAACCAAAGTGTTATCTACTTCACACGTGTAAAGTTTTAAATGTTGGTTTAAAAGAAGGAATTTAAGCGAGCATTTGGGGGAAAAATTGTTATTTGGTTGTTTTTTGAGTTTTGTTAAGCATTAAAGGTAGGTATTTTTATTAACGTTGAATTGGAGCAACACAACAGACTTGAGCATTAAAGATGGCAGAAAATAAGGGGCATTTTCGATATATGCTTTTTATTTCCGAAAAGGCAAGAATGCGTCGCATACTCAAAAGAAGATGTGTTGTCAACGGCACCATACACGATTCCACGTGCCGTAAGTGGTTCAGAAAATTGCGTCACCTGGATCAGTTCTCTAGCCAGAAACCTCAGAACTTCTATGAGCGCAGATTTATGCTTCAACAGGATAGCTGGAGAAAGGTCATCTAACAGAACGGCACATACTAAAAATTAATCAATATAGTAAATAAAATATTTCTTCAATTTTTGTCAAAAACGGGACGAACTTTTGCATCAACCTAATATTTTTATTTTTGTATATTTGAAAAATACATATCGCTAATGTTTTGCGATGGTTGATTGATAAGTGAAGGTATCCTACAACATGGTTGAGGTTTCGACCTCGTCATTTTAACGTGGTTCCTTATTACCAGGTGTTGTCGTCGGATCTTTCCTTCGGGATTGATCCCGGGCCGTCGCCAATAGCCCGTTGTGTTGCTCCAGTTCGACGTTAATTAAAAATACCAGTACCAATTGTCTCTATGTCAAACGCACTTAGGCTAAAAGAAGTGTAAAATATATTCTGCGTAGAAGTCTAAACCTTTTTAACTGAATATTTATCGCAGGAAAAAACATTGTCTTCGAATAAATATTTATATTCCCCAAATCCCATACAAAGGCAGTGTGACGTTAATTAAAATACCTACCCATACACAGGCTCAAAATATTTAGTGACTAAACCCATATGCGACGAATCAATACAAATGCCTGTTTAATGTGTGATTTGTTTCTTTTTGCTAACGTCTCGTTTTGGTTGGTTTTTATGGCGCAAGCTCCATAATTAACCAAGTTGCCTCACTCTTTGTTTCTAACCTTTTGCATTTATGTTGTGAGATCAAGTTTATTTTTGTAATGCGTAAACTGAGGTAGGGATTTAATTAACGTCGCGCTGGGGCAACACACCAGGCTATTGCCGTCTGTCCGGGATCAATCCCGAAGGCAAATATTCTAGGACAACACCGCATAATTTTGAACTACGGTCAGATGACGATGTCACACCTGAGCTGGCACCCCACTCTCCAAACCTCCACACCACGCCAGCGTGAGGACATTTGATGCCACGACAGATTTAACTTGCACCAGCCTCCCCTTGTACGCGTCGGTCTTTGGTTGTATTCGAACTCTCAACCCTCCGGTTGCTAATCCGTTAATCTTCCAACCGGGCTACCGCGGCCCAAAAATGTGAGGTTTTTAATTTTCAAGGATATGTGTGAACGGGGATGTTAAAGACGTGTTTTTTATGAATATGTTAAGAATAGCAGCGACATTTTTATTTTTATGGTTGTCTATCTGAATATTTTAAATTTAGTGATCTTATAGATTGGTAGAGCATAGAGAACCAGTCTTAAGAAATATTGTAGACATGTATCAGTAAGAATTTATTTATTAACCTTCTGAGGGGTTTACAAGCCTCTTTGCAACCCGCAGTCTTCCTTGTATAACTTCTAACCAGTTTTGACCTTCATGACCAATAGAATCTTCCAAAGGATTCACACTTTCAAGGAAAGGAGCAATAGAATCTTTCCAAAGGATTCACTTCCAAGGAAAATCTTCTGTTTAAAAAGTTTTCTTTGTAACAATTTAGTTACATCGAATATGCTATGTTATATGCTTGAGTAAACAGCTCAAAAATAAATTTACATTCTTAAAATGAAAATTAAACTATTAGCACACAATTTATACCTTATTACTTTTTAACGTAACGCCTTAATTCTAAGTTTTAAAATGCAAACTACGCACGACTAAAAATTTAAATTATCAAATGCAATATATATGCAAAAACATATTAACCCTATGAGGGTTCCACACGCATAATTCCACCTTGCAACTTGCAGTCTTCTCTGCATGGTTTCTAACCATTTTGGACTTTCTTGACCAATGGAATTTTTCCAAAGGATTTTATTTTAAGGAAATGAACAATAAATCTTTCCAAAGGATTCCATTCTACGTAAATGAGCAATAGAATAATTCCAAAGGATTCTAATTCAAGAAAATTAGCAATAGAATGCTTCCAAAGTATTCTATTAAAAGGAAATGACCAACAGAATCTTACTAATGGATTGTATTCTAAGGAAAGGATCAATAAAATCTTTCCAAACAATTCACTTCCAAGAAAAGAAGTTATGGAATCTTTCCAAGGGATTCTATTCCAAAGACCGATAGATTCCTTCCGAATGATTCTATTTTAAGAAAAGAAGCAATAGAATATTTCCAAGGGATTCTATTCCAAGGAAAGGACCAATAGAATCGTTCCAAAGAAAAATTCTATTATAAGACAAATACCTACAGCATCTTTCTAAAGGTTGAAAGATTCCGTGGATGTGGTTATTCAGTCATTGAGTGTTGTAGAATAGAAGCAACACTGCACGACTCGGAAATCTCACAACGCTCTGAAGGTTAATCGTCAACCAATCTCAAATACTTTCCCCACGCGCATTCACCACTAAAATTCGAATCCCAATCGAATGTTTGTCTTTTGAATTTCGTCCAACTCCATTCTCAAGAATTCCGAGAATCTAATCACTCCCACCCTCAGTCTGGTGGCAGGACAATCAGACGAAGTCCTCCAAGATCCCCCGATTGTGTCCCGTTGTTTGGCCACTCGAGCATTTGAAAGGGATCTTTAAAAGCGTCTCCCCTAATTGCAGCATTCTTGCTAGAGGGAAATATTGAGGTAATTTCGACTCGTCTGGAGTGATCAGTCCTTGTTCTGAACCCTTTTAAGTGGCGAATACTTATTAAATTCGATGGTAGATTTGATGAAACTCGAAGGAAGGCTCTATCCATTAGTCGAACACGTGTCTAAACAGTTGAGTTCTGCTCGGAGACTCAGTCTGGAAGTTTTCTCCATTTAAATTCTCAGAAGTGTAGAATTCGATAAACGAATAGCTGAATAGAAAAGGAAGCCTTCGAAATCGAGTAAGAGACGAGCTTTTCTTTTTAGGTTTACGTATACACTAGAAGATTTTTTAATTTTGACTTTAAAAATCCAGTTTTTTTACAACTCATTGGTTTGTGCTTAAACTCATTTCAGTGTGAAAACTTCAGATTAAGCTAATCATTAATTGCCTAATTGAGATGTAATTAGTTAGCATATTTTATGAACAGTGTTATCTGGAATTCTAATTTGTTCAGAAATACATTTCCTATTGGAAATTATTCTTCATGTTTTGACCCTCAATCAAGTTGCTAGATGGAATAAGTATTCTTTTACAACTTTTTCACCAAGGAAGTCTGATAAATCAAGATTTTTTACATTTAAAATCAACTGAAAATTCATTTTTTAACTAATAACTTTCACTGAGGGTCAAAACATTCACTATATTATATAAATTATGATATAAAATAATTATAATAGATCAATTCATAGTTGAGTTATCACCGTTTGAACAAGCATATTGCAAAAACAGTTCAGAAATTGATTTTAAAGTTTTGCAAATATGTTTGTTCATAATGACAGTACCTAATGAAACCCTTGTAACGAGAAAACTATTTTTTGAATATTTACCAGATCTTGGTATCGTTTGTAAGCTGAGTTGAAAAATAT
Source organism: Meta bourneti (assembly GCA_933210815.1). Lineage (NCBI taxonomy): Eukaryota > Metazoa > Arthropoda > Arachnida > Araneae > Tetragnathidae > Meta > Meta bourneti. Next base: position 85,592,964 of record OW119934.1, read on the forward strand.
TTTGAAGCAATAACAAAAATATCAATATTCTGGTCGATTTTCGTGATTTTTAACGTATACATACACCTTAAACCAATGTGAATTTATGTTAGCAAGTATGAGTAATGCAATAAGGTTTGGAGGATCTTTTTTTGAAGACGGATATGTTTGCTTGGAGGGATTTGCAATCTTTTGGTTTTGTGGGCACGTTTTTTTATAAATGCGTGTAAAACTTTTGAATAACTTTCGAATGAAAAGCAGAGTACGTAACTTAATTTAAAATCGGTAGGGATTTGAATTTTTTAGTGACTGGCATATTGTTAGAATAACTTTTAGAAATGTATGCGTAACGTTTTTGAATAACTTTTTAATATAGCGGAGAATGGTAATTTGAATTAAAATCGGTTGGTGTTTGCAATTTTTAGTCGCGTTTACATATTTTTAATACGTTTTGTAAAAATATATGCGTAAGCTGATTTGAAATCAGTCGTGTTTGCAATTTTTTTAGTAACGTGCATATTTTTTAATAACTTTGTAAATGTATGTATGTTTTTCGAATAACTTTTTTTTCATAGAAGCGGAGAATGTGCAGGTTGATTTGAAATAAATCGATATGTAATTCTTTAGTTACATGTACAAATTTTTTCAAGAACCTTTTAAGAATGTACGTGTAACTTTTGAATAACTTTTTACTTATAGCGGAGAATGTGTAATTTGACTTAAAATCTGTCGGTGTTTGCAATTTTTAGTTGAGTTTACATATTTTTTAAAACGTTTTTTTTAAAGTGTATGCGTGTGTTGATTTGAAATCAGTATGTATTTCAGCAATTTTTTAAGTGACGTGTGCATACATTTTACTAACTTTTTATAAATGTATGCATAACTTTTGAATAGCTTGTTTTCATAAAAGCGGAAAATGCGTAACTTGATTTGAAATCAGTCGATATTTGCAATATTTTAGTTGCACATGAAAATTTTTTCAATAACGTCTTAGAAATGTATGTGTAGCTTTTCAATAACGTTTTTATACAGCGTAGAGTTGTAATTTGATTCAAAATAAGTCGGTGTCTTCAATTTTTAATTGCGCCCACATATTTTTAATAAGTTCTGTAGAAATGTGGATACCGACTGATTTTAAATCAATTTACAAGTTTAGTGACGCGTGCATATTTTTTTAACCTCCAAGTGATCTCGACGAGATATCTCATCCAGCAAGATCTGACCACTTTTGCTAATGACGAGATATTTCGTCATCAAGATATTGCTGATTTTTAATGACGATATCAATACCTGGTCAGTTTTCTTCTAATGATGAGGTACCTCGTCCATCAAGATCTGGTCAGATTTGCTAATGACGATACCTCGTCGAGACAACCAGAAGGGTTAATAACTTTTTATAAATGTATGTATAACTTTTGAATAACTAGTTTTCATAAAAGCGGAGGGCTACGGTAGCCCGGTTGAAAAGTAACAGATTAGCAATCGGAGGGTTGCGAGTTCTAAACTCGGTCCAACAAAAGACCGTCGTGTAGACGGGGGCTGGGGCACGTTATATCTATCGTGGCCTCAAATGTCCTCACGTTGGCGTGATGTGCGAGTTGGAGACTGCCAGTTCAGGCGTTCTCGTCATTTGACCGTGGTTCAAAATTACGAAGCGTTGTTTTCGCATGGAGATTGATCCCGGACAGTCGCCAATATCCCGTTGTGCTGCTCCAGTGCGACGCTACTTAATTACCATATAAGCGGAGAATGTAATTGTATTTAAGAACGGCAGGTATTTGCAATTTTTAGTGACGTGTGCATATTTTTAAAATAACTTTTTATGAATGTATGTATAACGTTTTGTATGAAAGCGGCAAAATTGTGTATATTGATTGACATCAGTCAGGGCTTTCGCGTTTTGTCGACAATTAAGCACTTTGAATTACAAACATTTCAAAATGCTTACTTCATCAAATTATCCTTTGTGTAGCCACAAATGAGCGTAGAACGGCAAACCGAACTCTATTGAATTTTCATTAACTATTAATAAATGTATTGCCAGGGAGAATATTAAGGAAATTTCCATCCGTAGTGGTCAGTCATTCTCAATCTATATAAGTGGCGAATACTTATTAAATTATGTGGCAGATTTGATGAAACTAGTCTTTCTATTCATTAATGGAACACTGCTCTACAGTGGAGTTCTGCTCGGAGATTCAATGTGGAAGTATTCTCCATTTAACTTCGCACAAGTGTAGAATTCAATAAATGAATAGCCGGATAGAAAAGGAAGCCTTCGAAATCGATTAATAGATGAGGTTTTTTGTTCTGGTTTTTTAAAGCCCATGTGAGTTCTTTATGTTGGCGAGTATGTGATTAATGCATTGAGATTGGTGCGCTGAGGACGGATCTTTTTACTTGGCGGGATTTGCAATTTTTTGGATTTGAGGGTACAATTTTTAAAAAAGCGTACAAAATTTTTGAATAACTTTTTATAAAAACTGAGAATGTAACTTGATTTGAAATTAGTCGGTATTTGCAATTTTTTAGTTGTATGTGCATGTTTTTAAATAACGTTTTCATAAATGTGTGTAGCTTTTGAATATTTTTGTAAAGCGGAGAATGGTGTAATTTTATTTAAAATCGATCGGTATTAGCAATATTTTTGCTGCGTTTACATGTCTTGTGAATAAGTTTTGCAAAAATGTGTGTTGGTTTGAAATCAGTCGGCTTTTTTTTTATAAAAGCAGATATGTAAGTTGATTGAAATTAATCGGTATTCGCAGTTTTTTTTAGTTACGTGTGCATATTTTGTGAGTCATTTTTTTATAAATGTATGTACAACTTTTGAATAACCTTTTCCATAAAAGCAGATAATATGCAAGTTGATTTCAAATTAGTCAATATTTGTAACTTTTTCGTTATGTTTGCATATTTTTTAATATTACTTTTTATAAATGTATGTAGTCTCCGGGAAAAAACGAACCACCCCTTTTCATTCGAGCAATTTTAGCAGTAGAGAAAATTCAAAGATGGTGTTTGACAGAAACTAACGTCTTCTATAAATTCATATGCATAAAATTTGCATAAGGGGCCGTCTTCATATTAAATTGAGCACCAACTTCATAATTTCCAATGGAAACCCCTATTTCAACACACAATTTCGAATTTAAATCAAAATTTAACTTCAGATACCAAATTTCATGTCATTAGGTCTTACCGTTTCGAAGTTGTGAGTACAGAAAGATTGTAGCTCCTAATGTTAAATCAGTTTTTAGATTTTTATGGATATCTTCCTAAATAATATTTTTATAGCGCTGATATTTCGTATCATGTTACTGTTAAACAACCCAAACAAAATCCACCTAATTATTTATTTTAAAAATAGTTTTTAGTATGCAATAATAATTAAATTAATGTTTGAAAAAATTATGAATTGGAACCTTACTATATTTTGATGGGAATCGATTCAGGAGGACTTATATGACCATTCAAAATTTCAGTTCATTCGAGAGAATAGTTTTTGCGTTACAATAAATTTTCCTCATGTCGATTTTAGGGGCAACCCAAAGTTTAAAAAACGTCTGACAATTCTCGGATCGTTTGCACTTGCATAGTAAATATAATGTAATTCTCGAATAGCGTTCACTTGCATAATAAATATAACTCTCGGACAGTTTGCACGCACTGGCAAATAGTTTGTTGAAATAGTGTTCAAATTTGAAATTCGGGTAGGTAATGGCTACAATTAATCGCGATCTATGAATAGCGATTTTCAATGTGGAGATGATTCTTGAAATTGACAGCAACTTTAACATTGAATATCTCCGGATATAAAGATAGTAAAGTCGTTAAATTTTATATTTAGACTAAATTAACGATGCAGAATCTGATTAAGACATCAAAACATGGCATTTCCTTTGGAAATTTGGTTTGCAAAATTTGATATGGGTCCCCTTATGCATTTTGCTTTTGATTTTGTAGAGGACGTTATTCCCTATTGAATGACATCTTTGAATTTGCTATGAATAGGGCTCGAAATGAAGGGGCGGTTCGCTTTTTTTCCCGCGACTTCACAACTTTTCTTGTAAATGGCGGAGAATATACTTTGATTTGAAATCAGTCGGTATTCGCAATTTTTTAGCGACGTCTGCATCGTTTTGAATAACCTTTTTACAAATGCATGTACGACTTTTTATTAAAACGGCGGGAAATGAGCGTTGATTTGAAATCATTCAGGGTTTTCGATAGTTAAACACTTCAAAAGGTCGTGAGGTCTAATTATCCCCCGTGTAGTAAAAACTAATCATACAACGACCAACCAAACTAAAAGACTTCTCTTGAACTTTTATTAACAAGCAACAAATGCAATTCCAGAGGGTATATAAGAGTTTGAAGTGATCAGTCCCTATTACCAACCTATATAAGTGGCGGATACTTATTAAATTCGGTGGCATATTTGATGAAAAGCTACGACGGGAAGCATCAGTCCATTCATTAGTGAAGACAGGTCTATACAGAAAAGAGGAAGTTTTCTCCATTTAACTCGAAGAAGTATAGAATTCAATAAACGAATAACTGAATAGGAAAGGAAGACTTCGAAATCGAGTAAGAGGTGAAGTTTTTTGAGCTCTCGTTTCTTAAGGCCCTTGTGAATTCTTTATGCTGTCGAGTACATGCGGAAGTAATGCAATAAGGGTTGGTGCAATGATGGTGAGGATCTTTTTGCTCGGATTCGGAGAGCCGAATGTCTTTTCTGCTTCAAAGTTTTTCATAAATCGGGAAGAATTGCATTGAAAATTTATCGGGTGACTGCTAGCGCGAAATGTGTGGTGTATTGATTTGAAATCAGTCGGGAGCAATATTTTAGTGATGCGCTTATGGTTTTGAATAATTTTGTAAATGCATGTGAAACTTTGTACGAGTGGAAAGTGCGTGAGTTGATTTGAAATCAGTAAAATCATGTAAAATTTTAGAATAACTTTATAAAAGCAGAAAATGCGTGCATATTTTTCGAATAACCTTAAAAACGCATGTAAAATTTTAGAATAACTTTACAAAAGCAGAAAATGTGCTTTTATTTACGTGTGCATATTTTTTTAATAACGTTTAAAACGCTTGTAAAATTTTAAGAATAACTTATAAAAGCAGAAAATGCGTGCTTTTATTTACGTGTGCACATTTTTTGAATAACCTTAAAAACTCGTGCAAAATTTTAGAATAACAAGCAATATAATAGAATAAGTGGAAAAGAATAAGTGAATAAGTGGAAAATGTGTAGATTTGAAATCAGTTGGGACATGCAATTTTTTCGGTTCGTGTGCATATTTTTTTGACTTTATAATTGCATGTATAACTTTATAAGAGCTGAAAATGCGTGCGTTGATTTTAAATCAGCCTGGATTGTAATTGTTATTTAAGTACATATTTTGTTAATAACGATAGAAACATGTAAAACTTTAGAATAATTTTATAGAAGCGGAAATTGCGATGTTGATTTGAAATCAGTCGAGACATGCAATTTTTTCAATATGTGTGCATACTCATTGAATAACTATAAATGTATGTACAATTGTAGAATAACTTTATAAGAGCGAAAATTTGTCGATTTGAAATCAGTCGGGAGATGCAATTTTTTCAGTACGTGTGGCATTGAAATAACTTAAGGGGTTATACTTAGTTGCAAGGCAAAAAACACGATTTTCACGAATTTTTTGTGAAGACGCATATGCATATATTTAAAGGAAACATTTTAAATTTGAAACAGCATATATTGAAGATGGTATCACATTTTTTTATAAAAAATATCGACTTTTACATTAGTTACAGCCGATCTCCGAGAGGGTCTTTAAAAAAAGGCGTTTTGCGGTTATCAAAATATCTTGAGAACCCTTTAACCAATCGTTCCAAAATTGTTACTGTTTTTCTTAACATAATTTACTAGTCTTTAATCATTCGATTTTTTTCCGATCAATATTATATATTTTATAAGCGAAGAAATCAATTTTTTTCGTAAAATACGAAACTATATCTTCTCTGACAGCCGCCATTTTGAGAAAATTCAAAATTTTACTTATTCGTTCGATTAAGTACTAAAACAACTTAAAAACTAACTAAAATTTCTGTTTTTTTTTTAATTTCATATAATCTAGTTCGGAGATATCTTGATCACCGCAAAACGCCTTTTTTTAAAGACCCTCTCGGAGATCGGCTGTAACTAGTGTAAAAGTCGATATTTTTTGTTAAAAAAAATTGTGATAACACATCATATGCTGTTTCAAATATAAAAAGCTTCCTTTAAATATATACATATGCGTCTTCACAAAAAATTCGTGAAAATCGTGTTTTTGCCTTGGAACTAGGTATAACCCCTTAATGAATAAAAAATGTCTCAAATAAAAAAAATTATACCGGAGAATACACGAATTGTTTTTAGAATTGAGACAGTGTTGCCTTATGGTGTTGAAATCTATACACTTACTTCTATGGAAAATAATAAGCACAGGTGTGTGTACAAAATGTTTTGAATATAACTCATTATTTGCACGGTTATCTCGAATTGATACTGTTACTTCAGTTCAAAAAAAATAATCAAAATAAAAATAAAAAAAATAATCTGTTATCGTTAAGATTCAATGAAGCATGGAAGTTTTTATTTAGTGGTGTGTGCTTATTATTTTTCACAGCAATGTATATGAAATGTTTTTAGAGTTGACAATGTTAAAAAAAGACATTAAACATTAAATCAGTCAAATGACCCGTTAATAGGTATACCTCATACGTATTTCAGATGCAAGTTGAAGTATGGAGAAATATGAAGGGTATATTTCGAAAATATCTCCAAATTTTAAAGGGTAGTAGAGGGGCCCAAAATAAGCATTTATAGTCAAAGAATGTGTGTCCGGAAATGCCACGTTTAAGTGGTAGAGGGAGCTGTTTAGGTCAGTCGAAAACATCGTTTCTGTGTTCTTGGATTTTTCATACGTTGTGACCCGGACGTGATACAAACACTCAGCCCTTCAAATCTAAAAATCGAAAACTTAATATGATTTAAGTTATCTAAAATCTTTATCTAAACCTTTTATTTTATATCTTCTCTCCCCTTTGATTCCAGTAAAACCGCCTAATGTAGTTTACTAAACTTAGCTAACCAAACAAGTCAACTAAACATGGGCCTCTGTAATTGAGTACTTGAAGTACACATTTTTAATTTAATGAGTTACCCGACATCTGAACTGAATTAACATAATTGTTACATTGCATTTAAAATTGTGTGTACTCTAAATCACAATCATATAACAAGTTTGTTTTACCTTACCTCCATCGCTAAAGAATAATTTTTATTTGCGCTATTGACTCTCAATATCTCAATAAATTATGCACCTCCATCATAAATCGCTTTCCAGAAAGGTTTTGTATTCGCACTAATAGTTTTAGTATCAACTAGACCGTTAATCTTTTCACGCCTGATTAACGAGGCGTTCAGAGCTTGAATTTTCTTTGATGCTGTGTACTTTGCTTTTTAATGGCGTATCTTTTAACCTTTTCTCAATTGATCTTGAAATTTCAAATATTGCTTGTATGCTAATTTGATACAAAAAATTTATAACTGGGCTGCCACTAAATGGCAACTTTTTGCTACTATTTTCAACCTTGGTGACTAGAAGTAAATATTTCTAAGCAAAATAGTCTCAAAAGCTTCTACTTTCAAAGTTTTAGCGACTTTTCGAACATTTTAGCGATTTGTTAGAAAACTCACAAAAGGTCAACGAAAATTAACCCTTCTGGTGCTTCAACTCCAATGTTACCATGCTTCTTGTGCCTTCGAGTATGAGCCATGGATGTGAAACGACTAGTAGTCACGTGACTGCTCTGAAAAATTGACATGGTTGGTAATTTGGCATCTTATCTCTCCGTTTCACGATATAACATTTAATGACTAGGTAGGTGCTTGAATGTGCATTTCTATTGAGTGGCGACAAAATTGGTAAAATCGCCAAAGTCTAATACTATGTAGCGCGGACCAATCAGGTGATGAATCTATGGATGGCGTCTTCTCTCGTCCCGTGGACCAATCAGATGATGAATGTTCGATTCCACCCTTCTGACGAAAGTAGTCTAAAGGTCACGTTTCTACGAGTTCTGGTCACATGATCCTAGGCACAGAAAAAGGTTACCATTGCTCACTCTACTCTCTATGGTATGAGAGGGATTTTCAATGTATTCAAACGACCGGAAGACGAGAATTTTACTTCCAGTTATCCAGTGCTCTCGTCGGTAGTACCTTAAAAGTTATTTTACCTTAAAAGTTAAATTACCTTAAAAGTACCAAAGTGATGTCACTTCCGTAATATATAATACATATATACGTTCTACCACAAAAACAGTTGCACCATCTGCATTTAGCTTGACAGACAGAAAAAGCCTCGCATAAGAAATGTTTTTCCTAGGAAATTTGAACGTGTTTTATTTATATTTATTAACTACCCAAAGTTCATATAAGCTAGCGTCTTTATAAATACCTACGTCATATACGAGCAATTATTTATTTAGTCGAAAAGTATTGTTTCTATTCCGACAAATAAATTAAATTTATTTTGTTCATAGTAACTGAACAATCTGAATTACGAAATCAGCTCTTAGTTTTGTTCTTTATGGTAATCTAATTAAAATTGACTCGAATATATTTTAAAGGTGATTAAAATTGCCCTTCTGTGAGACAAAAAATGTTTTCTTAAAATTAATAAGGTTTAAATTAGCTTATAAATATTGTTTTACAGAATAACAAGATATTCAATTTCTTGCCTTATACATATTATTTTAGAGAAAGACGCATTTCAATTAAAAAATTCTTTAAGGATTAAGTATGTTTTTTTCTTATTTAAAGTATATGTAACCTTTTACAATCCTTTGTTATTCATGCCTGTTAATTTTAAAGATTAATATAAAAGAAATTGTAATAACTAACATAATTGGCATTTGTAAAACAGGCCATTCTTTTAGAACATTAATGTGTTTGATTTCTAATAGAATTTGTACATGTACTGCTTTCAAATACATTTTTAAAAACCAACAATTAAATATATTATTTTAGGTACGCAAGCGTTAGTAACGAAGAGCATTAACATTTAATTATTTTCATAAGCATTTATTTTAATGCTGTATATTCCAAACTATCTGCAATATGTACTCCGCATCGGGATTTGAGATAAGAAAAATTATTTCTTCGACGAAAAGTGAGATTGGATATTAGAGTAAATAAACATATGAATGTAAGTAAATGAGATAATTAAGCCAGTTTGAAACTGCATGCAATTAAGTTCTATTTAAATACTGATTATAAAACAGCCCCATTTAATGTTGATACAGATCAAACTTTTAAAAAATGAACTTTATTCTTGCCTCATGCGTAAACGTCTTTTAGCTTGTTATCTCTCAAGACTTAAACCTCTAAACTCCACTAGAAAGTTCTAAAACAAAAAATGTAAATGAATGGAAAACGTTAGTTGAATTGGATCTCTTTAAAAACTGATTTCTCCTTTAAAATCTTTTAATTCGATTTTTCCCCTATACAAGGCGCATTTTTACGGTTAATGTAGTTAATTAACGAACGCTTCTTTACAAAAGAGATAATTTATCGTCTCTTAGCGTACAAACTCTTTTTAATGTAATCGCTTAAGCTGCTTGAAAATTGGACGAAGGTTATTCTGGATTTAAATTATTAGTCTTGTTAGATCTAAAACGCATAAAAGTGAGTTGCTTTATTAACACTGAAGTTAATAAGATCATGTCGTTAGCTTGCATAATGATGTATCCTATTTCACGGAAAAGATATCTTCCTTTGAACATACAAGCTGCATCTTTAACAAAGACGCAGCTGAAATTAAAATGAAGGTAATAGTTCAATGTGAAATGTCTTCATAGTTGGGTATATTACCGAAAACTTGAACGATGAAAAAACGTTTTCATCATCAATTAAGTATCATCAAAACAAAAACACGAACTTTAGAGAACATATTTGTCTCGTAAATTATAAAACAATGTTTTTCTACATAGATCGGAAGGATAGTAAATTGAAAGCAAGTTGCGCAGAGCGAAATTTATTTCGTATTTGGACGGTAAGGTTTTCGGCCCCAACTGAAATGGCACATGACGTCTTCATTTCGTCATTCCGAAAAATGTACGATCGTGACCTCTAGTAATTTAATTTACTCGTGAGTACCTGAGTTCCTTTTCTTAACAAAAAGCTTACTGTTCCAGCTTTATTAGTGCCATTTAAATACATCCGTGGTTGTCGACTGTTTCATCCTCTGCTGTCCTGATGAGAATTGGGTGGTATCTTCGGCAATTCGAGGTCCCCCAATTACTTTAAGCTGACTGCTTACAAACAAAACTTACTGGTCTTGCTTGCAGTTTAAATACATCTGGTTTTAACTGTTACAGGCTCTGCTGTCCTAATGAGAATTGGGTGGTATTTTCGGAAGTTCGAGGTTCCCAATTACGCTACGCAGACTGCTTACAAAACTCGCTGGTCTTTCTGTATTAGGGGCAGTTTAAATACATCCGTGGTTTCTTTTTCAGTCTTTGCTGTCCTGATGAGAATTGGATGGTATCTCCTGTAGTTCGAGGACCCCCAATTACGTTATGCAGACTGCTTACAAACAAAACTTACTAGTCTTGCTGTATTAGGGCAGTTTAAATACGTTCGTGGCTTCTCTTTCAGTCTTTGCTGTCCTGATGAGAATTGAACCGTCGGAAGTTCGAGCCAAATTACGCTATGCAGACTGCTTTCAAACAAAACACACTGGTTTTGCTGTATTACAGCAGTTTAAATACATTCGTGGTTTCTTTTTCAGTCTTTGCTGTCCTGATGAGAATTGAATGGTATCTTCAGCAGTTCGAGGTCCTCCAATTACGCTACGCAGACTGCTTACAAACAAAACACACTGGTTTTGCTGTATTACAGCAGTTTAAATACATTCGTGGTTTCTTTTTCAGTCTTTGCTGTCCTGATGAGAATTGAATGGTACCTTCAGCAGTTCGAGGTCCTCCAATTACGCTATGCAGACTGCTTTCAAACAAAACACACTGGTTTTGCTGTATTACAGCAGTTTAAATACATTCGTGGTTTCTTTTTCAGTCTTTGCTGTCCTGATGAGAATTGAATGGTATCTTCAGCAGTTCGAGGTCCTCCAATTACGCTACGCAGACTGCTTACAAACAAAACACACTGGTTTTGCTGCATTACAGCAGTTTAAATACATTCGTGGTTTCTTTTTCAGTCTTTGCTGTCCTGATGAGAATTGAATGGTACCTTCAGCAGTTCGAGGTCCTCCAATTACGCTATGCAGACTGCTTTCAAACAAAACACACTGGTTTTGCTGTATTACAGCAGTTTAAATACATTCGTGGTTTCTTTTTCAGTCTTTGCTGTCCTGATGAGAATTGAATGGTATCTTCAGCAGTTCGAGGTCCTCCAATTACGCTACGCAGACTGCTTACAAACAAAACCTACTGGTCTTGGTGTATTAGTGGAATTTAAGTATCTGGACGGTTTTGACTTTCGGCGTTTGTGCTGTGCCGATGATTGGGCGGTGTCTTTCATCGTTGAAATAAATGAAATCAATGAAATAGCAGATGATTCTGGTTAATTTGGGGTAGCTAGATTAAACAGCTTCCCCTTTAGCGACGTTTAACACGCAAAATGTTAGATTTTATTCATCAAACTTAGTCCAAATAAACGGCAGTCCTGATTAACCAGAATCGATTGTACATCGATTGTTCTCAACGAAAAGAACCAGAATAAAAAATTGGTCTGATCCATTACAATTGCATCTATTTCTGACCTCTCATCAACATCCCAACTTGATTAATTCGAAACACACCTGAAAAACGTCTTAAACTTATGAATATTTTCTGAGTATATTAGATCATTTCCTTCGAAAAATTGAATAACGCATCTCATCTTGAATGTTAATATAAAAAATTATTTACTTAAATTAAAAGACGTGCTTTGATCAAATATTTGTTCGAGCATTTCCTCGTCAGAATGCACGAAATGCTGCATGTAGAAAATAAACTTTAAGGGATTACTAGAATAAGAAAAGTAATCTAATAACGCATCAGGTATTACAAACACCTTTTTATGGATGCTTAACGCATTTTACACTTGATTCTGTTTCCGAGAAATATTTTTCAAGTAGCTAAATAAAAAATCGTAACGTCAATTAAATCGAGGGGAATAAAGAAAGCCTGTCTCGGCAGTTTATTTACCATAATTCTTTTCATTTGATATCAACTGAAAAAAGTTTTACTTACTCTTAAATTATATTTAAGACTCTTAGGAATTGAAATATAGCGTAGTATTATCAATGCATATGTAGTGAGCTTACAAAAAAACTGGTCTATGTCCTGCAGAGCTACGGAGGGGGATGTGGGGGCTTAAGCCCCTCCCAGATAGTATAAAATATCCTTATTTAATTTAGTGATTGCTTTAAAAATCGTGTATAAAGGTGTTTTGATATTTTTTCCTTGCAGTCCTTTGGGATTCAGGGCCACGGTAGCCCAGTTGGAAAAGCAACGGATTGTCAACCGGAGGTTGCGAGTTCGAAACTCTGTCCAGTCTAAGACCGTCGTGTAAATGGGCTGGTGCACATTAAATCTGTCGTGGCCTCACATGCCCTCATGTAGGCGTGATGTGGAAGTTTGGAGAGTGGGGTGCCAGCTCAGGTGTTGACCTCGTCATCCGACCGTGGTTCAAAATTACGAGGCGCTGTCCTTGGATCTTTCTCTTCGGGATCGATCCCGGACCGTCGGCAATAGCCCGTTGTGTTGTTCCAGTGCGATGTTAATTAAATACCTACCTTGCAGTCAACTAATATTTATTCAATGTTTTTCGCCCATTTCCAAGTGTTTTATTTCTGATTTAATGGGGTTGGACAAAATAATTTAAAATTTTAATATTTCATTGAACGTTGGCACCTTTTCCCTCCAATATAGCTTCTATTCGTCTTGGTTGTTTTCAGGTTTTATGGCGCAAGGGTCATATTTGGAAAAGCTGCGCCAAACGCAAGATAGACATCACAATGAGGGAGGAAGAAAAAGCTGAAGGGTAGGCGAGGGTAAAAATAAAAGGGAGGAAAAATCACTACGGTACCTCAGGGTTGTGATGCCCGTACACTCCTATAGATGTGCCCCTGAAAGCGTTGGATATCCGGAAGTAAAATCCTCGTCTTTCGGTCGTGTGTTTGTCCACATTGAAAATCTCATACTACAGGAAATATAAAAGTAGAGTGAGCGATGGTAACCTTTTTCTGTACCCAAGATCATGTGAACAAAATTAGGAATGTGACCCTCAGACTACTTTCGTCAAATGGGTGGAACCTAACATTCATCATCTGATTGGTAAACGTGATGGGAGAAGACGCCCATCCATATATTCATCATCTGATTGGTCCCTACGACATAGTATTAGACTTTGGCGATTTCACCAATTTTGTCGCACCCTGTCATTAGATATTATTGCCCAACGGGGAGATAAAATGCCGAATTGTCCGACCATGTCAATTTTTCAGAGCAGTCACGTGACTACTAGTCGACATGGGAGGAAAGATCATTCAGGGTTGTGATGCCCGCATACACCTAAAGAAGATATGTCCCTGAGGGCCTATTCGTCTTGTAATAGGCACTTTAAAACTGGTCTCTCGGAAATACACCAAAACTTGTCTCTAGGTAACGCACTCTGAAACTAGTCACTCTACAACTAGTCTCTAGGTCACACTCTGCAACTAGTCTATTCTAAAGAAATTTTTAAATTTCAAAATCACCCCTAAGTAAAGAGCTTACGATAAAAATGTAGCCCCCTCCTGATTGATATCCTGGGTGCACCCCTGTCTGTCCAAATAAAGCAAAAGAAGTTATTATAATCTGTCCAAAATTTCGTGGAGGCCGTCGTGGCTCAGTGGGTATGCCCACTGCGCTAGCAACCTTAGAGTTGTGCCCTCAGGGGCATACCTTTAGGTTTCACATACCCGAGGTACCTGAGTGATCTTCTCTCCCTTTCATTTTTCCTGTCTTCTACCAATTTGCTTTTTTCTTCCTCCCTCGTTGTGGTTGCCTCTTCGGAGGTCAGGGTCCCCTTGAGAAGCTTTTCGCCACTCTGTTGCTTTTAGCTTCTCTTGGGGATTATATCACCCACGTGTTTGCCGTGCGTGGAGTCCCGTGTCCCTGGAAAAGGGGCTGTCATGTATTTGGCGCAGCTTGTAAAATTTTGGACCTTGCGCCACTTAACCCAAATCAACCAAATATTAGAGTTGTAGGCGGTGCAGGTTCGATTCCTGTCAGGTGCATTCCTCCCTGGGTGTATTTCTCTCTTCTGTGTCAGTAAAACTTTTTTTTGTGTGTGTCTATTACTTGCTGTTGTATGTCTTGTGTCTGGCGCAGCATGGCCAAATATGGACCTTGCGTCATAAAACCCCAAAGCCAACCAGCCAAAATTTTGTGTTCTTTCTGCTAGGCAAGGCATTAAGTTAGCTCTTAACACTGGTCAATAAATTTTACGAATATTCAGCCTGTACTAGACAATATATCTATATGTCAGACAAACGTATGTTCTACAAGTCTAACATTCGATGATTACCCATCGATACTGGCTGGAGAAAGTTCTTTGAGCTAACACTGCAACGGGGAGATCTTACAATCTCACGTTTTTTAACTTCATGTCCTGGTTTATGGCACATTTTTACATTCGATTTTTTAAAACTTCCTCTCCTAGTTTGTCTGCCTTGCTGGGTAACCTCCCCACTCTGAACTCTCCTTTTTTTACTATGTTCTGAATTTTTAAAATATATAGTTGTCATTTCCATGTTTCAAATGTATAGTTGTCATTAATCATAAAAATGCATAATTTCTCGTCTTTTTTTAAGGTTTTCAACGTTCACCTATCATTCTTTGTGTTGAAAACAAGGAATCATCCTGCATTTATATTTTCAACTGCAATGTTTTTAACTGTCTTTTTTATATTTGAAAACGTGACTTTTAAACTACTGTTTTATTACTTTGACTGTATGTTTTAGCTGTTTGTATCGGGTATATTTAACCTTGCGTTTTTCACAGCTTGTCCCCTAACGGACCTTGCGCATAAAACACAAACCGAACCACCTATAGTTTTAAATTCGTTTGCTGTGCTGGCGCAATGGGACCTTTTAATACCTTACATTGTATCCTGTGATATGAGTAAAAGAATGATAAATTTGTCAGGATTTTGTGGGGGTGCTATTTTAATTTTTTAAATAAATTCAGAAAGAGTTTTTAAGGTGTAATGACTTGGTAATTAATGAAGTAGATCTAAAAATTACAAATCGTAAAGACAAAAATCTCACTGATAAATTAATGAGATGACGGAATAAATAATTTTTTAAATTCTGTTTTATATTTAGAACTATTTTATGAGTCCGAGTGAAAATCGTACCTCTTCAACGTGTCCCACAGAACGTTTTGAGTTATAAGATCCAGTGTAAATAAAGTCAGTGGAATAGCCAGGGGATTCGAGTACCCTCACCAAAAAAGTTCATGTCATATTTTTCAAACATTTACAAAAATATAAATACATGAAATACTCTTGCATTCTTTAAATAAAGTAAAAAATATGTAAATACATGAAATATATATACCTTTTTACCTTAAATAAAGTAAAAAAATATAAATTTATGAAATACTTTTTTACATTGTTTAAATAGAGTAAAATAAACTCATGAAACACTTTTTTACATTGTTTAAATAAAGTTAAAAATATAAATTCACGAAATATTTTTTTACATTCTTTAAATAAAATAACAATTATATGATTAATTTTTGTGCGCTAACAATTTAACCATTTAAAGTTCATAGTTTGAAAACCAATAATAACAGCGATTTTTCTGGAAATGTGATAAGATCTTAACTGCATAAAAAGTTCATTTCTGACTTTGGACTTCTGGGATAAAATCCTGGCTTACGCTACTGAATAAAGTAACAAATGATAAATAAATTTAATACAATTATGTGAGCTCGGTAAAAATAATTCTAGAATTGGGGATATTTATAATTGGCTCCCTCAATAATTTAAAAATGTGATAATATCTAACTTTGCATAAAAAAATTCCATTGCGGATTTTGGGTCGCTTCTGAAATGAAATCCTGATTATGCTACTGAATAGTGTATAAGTAATCAATGATAAATTAAATCCAATTACGCAAATTAGCTAAATGCAATTAAAGAATTGGGTACTTAATACCCAATAGGCTTCCTCAATAATTTGAAAAAGTGGTAAGATCTTAACATTGCATAAACAATTCCATTTCTAATTTTGGGCTTCCGAAATAAAATCGTGGATACTCTTGAATAAAGTGTATAAGTAATAAATGATAAATTAAATCCAATTACTCAAACTCGATAAGAGTGGCATAGAATTCATCATGTACTTATACTTGGCTCCCAGAGTTTTAAAAATGTGAGATGAGATCTAACTCTGCGTAAATAATTCTAATCCTGATTTTGAATCTCATCCGAAATAAAATCCTGGCTACGCTATTGAATGAAGTATATAAATAGTTAATGATAAACAATCTAGCTACGCAAGATCGCTATTGTAAAAAATTAATTGGTTATACTTATATTTAAGCTCCCTCAATAATTTAAAAATACAAGATCTAACTGCATAAAAATTCCATTTTCAAGTTTAGGCTTCCGAAATAAAATCCTGGGTACTCTTGTATAAAGTGTATAAGTAATAAATGATAAATTCAATTCAATTCGGTAAAAGTCGCTTAGAATTCATTGGGTACTTATACTTGGCTCCCACAGTGTTTTGAAAATGATAAAATCTAACTATGAGTAAATAATTCCATTCCTGATTTTGGACCTCTTCCGAAATAAAATCCTGTCTACCCTACTGAAAAAGTTGAAAGTAATAAATGATAAATAAATTAAATCTAATTACGTAGGATCGAGATATCCTATAGAATCAATTGGGTACTTTTGTTTTTAGATAAGATAAGAGTAAGATCTAACTGCACATAAAAAATTCCATTTTAAATTTGGCCTTCTGAAATAAAATCCTGTCTACGCTACTGAACAAAGTGTGAAAGTAATAAATGATAAATAAAATCCAACCACGCAGGCTCGGTAAAAGTTGTAGAGTTAATTGGGTACTTTGGCCCCCTGAATAACTTCCCCAAGCTGTTGTCGCCGCAACCGAAACCCGAACTGTTGAAACGCCGCAGCGTTCCTATACTACCCGCGTTTCCCAACTCAAAGCTGGTTCACTGTTTCAAAACATGTCCTTGAATCGATGCGTTTAGTTCGGATACTTACCTACCTTGGGTGCCTTCTTTCTGGTGCATTGAACCGAACATCATAAATGGGGGATGCGAATTTTTCTGCCGGATAATTACCTAAAGAGGAAGGACCAGATGGTAGCTGCCTACTTTACTTTACCGTGTCATATCATTTCAAAACTTTCGGCCACTTTTTTATCATCCGGCTATCATGTAGCTTCATTTTGGACGGATTGATTGGCTAGGCGTAGCGAAATCACACCACAGGATCTGTGGAATAACATGATTACCCATCATAAAATTTTTGGGACAACTCTAGCATGACGTGGTTTTCTATTTGGGAAATAGTAAGGAAGTGGAGGATGTCTTGAAGATTTTGGACTGTGATTAGGTCGTGCATCTATGCAAGTGTTTGTGTTTCGTTGCTCAGCCAAATCGAGCTCGTATTCGACGTTTCGGAGAATCTGGATTTATGTGTGAAAAATACATGCATATTGAAGTCGGGAGTAATGAAAGTAACTTTTGGGTTCTGTGCGAATGGTCTAAAAACTTTCAACTAATTCGACCACCTTGGCTTTAAGGTATACATATACACTAGAAGATTTATTTTAAGTTTTGACTTAAACTAATGACTGAAAAATCTACAGGTCATTAGTTTATACTTAAAATCGTTTCAGTGTGGAAACCTGAACCTGCTGGAACGAGGGCCGAGCTAGTTTGAAAAAGTAACCGATGAAAACACTGTTTTGAATTGACCACTTTAAAGTAGATGTTATTTCTATTAATCCCCAATTTTTGGCTAAGGTGTACTTATACACTAGAAGATTTTTTCAATTTTAACTTTTAAATCCAGTTTTTTAGAATAGGTCATTGGCTTATGCAAAAAATAATTTCAGTGAGAAAAAATCAGATTAAGCTAATCATTAAACATCTGATTTAGATATAATTAACATGTTTTTGAACAGTGATATCCAAAATTCTAATTTGTTCAGAAAGACAATTCCTGTTGGAAATTGTTCTTAATATTCGTGCTTTGACCCTCAATCAAGCTGCTAGAGGGAATATGTTTTTATAATTTTTTTCACTAAGGAAGCATAAAAAGATGTTTTGAGGAATTTTAACATTTAGAAATCAACCAAAAATTCATTTCTTAATAACTCTGAGGGTCGAAATATTCACTACATTGTATAGATTATAATAATACAAAATAATTATAATAGATCAATGTACATTGTTGAGTTATCACCGTTTAAACAAAGCATCATATTGTAAAAACACAATTCTTCAGAAATTGAGTTTAAAGTTTTGGAAACATCTGTACATAGTGAGTACCTAATGAAATCCCTTGTAAGTAGAAAAATATTCGGAATATTTACAAGAACTTGGTACCGTTTGAAAGCTAAGGAATTGGAATATTTTGAATATTTTTCTTGATTTCTAGTGTGTATATAATATGTATACACCTTATATTATATTTCTTTGTTTTTGCTCTATGGTCATTTTTGCTACATCAATATACATTAAATTTATAATTTACTTTTGAGAAACGCGCGTTTTAGGAAAGGTTATGCACATTACGCATTAACAATTCTAGCATGCGATAATTTTTGGTGTAAACAAACCAGACGGAATACGAAGATCTTACTTCCGTTACACAAATACTCTCGTGTAATACATACTGGTGTTTTCTTAAAATGTAGTTTATCGCCGTTTCGGTTTTGTTTGGCTTTAATCTAATTCGCCAATCAACATATAAATTCGGAATTTATTCTTAGGAATTTTTATTATGGATGCAATCGTATTCGAAAAACAAGCCAAGTGACGTCATTTTCGGAATACGCCAGGAAGCACGTTCCGCCGCAGAAACACTACCGCCACCTACATTTAAGCTTGTCAGAAAACGCATCTCGTATACATGGCTTTTACTATTAGAATATTTTTTCATGAAAAGAACCAACATCAAACATGGTTTTTGGTTTTGTTTGTTGGGGTTTTATGGCGCAAGGGCCATATTTGGCCCTTGCGCCCAGCATTAAAGAATGCCCCATGCCCAGCATTAAAGAATTTAATATTCGAGGTAATCGTTAAAATGAAACTACCGAGGTTAAAAATGAGTCTTGAATAATTTTGGCAGGGGAGTTCATGATATAGTGGGGAATAGCTAAATTTTTACCATCCTCTGAAACCCTCTCTGGGTTTATATAAATAATTTATTAACGCTCGGGACGTAGGAGATTTCCGAGTAGTGTAGGGCTGCTTTTACCCCACAACTAACTAAATAACCACATCTATTGGTTGAAAGAATCCTAGGAGAGATTGGGGCCGTGGTAGCCCGGTTGGAAGAGTAACGGATTAGCAACCGGAGGGTTGCGAGTTCGAATCCAACAAAAGACCGTCGTGTATACAAAGGGGTTGGTGCACGTTAAATCTTTCGTGGCCTCAAATGTCCTCACGTTGGCGAGGTGCGGAAGTTTGGAGAGTGGAGGGCCAGCTCAGGTGTGACCTCGTCATCTGACCGTGGTTCAAAATTACGTGGTCTTGACCTCGATCTATCCCTTCGTGTTTGGGGAGGGGAGGGAATTTCAATTAACGTCACACTGGAGCAACACAATGGGCTATTGGTGACGGTCCGGGATCAATCCCAAAGGGAAAGATCCGAGGACAACACCACGTAATTTTGAACCACGGTCAGATGACGAGGCAACACCTGAGCTGGCACCCCACTCTCCAAACTTCCACACCACGCCAACGTGAGGACATTTGAGGCCACGACAGATTTAACGTGCACCAGCCCCCTTTGTACACGACGGTGTTTGGCTGGATTCGAACTCGCAACCCTTCGGTTGCAAGTCCGTTATTCTTCCAACCGGGCCACCGCGGCCCTCCCTTCGTGTTTGATCCCAGATCATTCCCGATAGCCACATGTGTTGCTCCAGTGCGACGTTAATTAAAATACCTACCTACATACCTAAGTTGAGTTGTATATCTTGTGCCTGGTGCAGCATGGCTAAATATGGCCCTTGCGCCATAAAAACCTCAAAACCAAACTAAACCTACCTAGGAGAGATTCTATAGGTCAAGGTCAAAAGTCATGCAGGAAAAATTGCAGGTTGCTGAACGGATATATGCGTGTGAACCCCTTAGGGTTAAAAAGTTTGGCTAATCAGGAAAGGTCTAACAATCCCATCAAAATCTAACCCTAAAATTTCGCTTTTTTGCTACGAGTGTTAATACTAGAAAGACGTGAAGTTGCCTTTATACCTAGAAAGACGGAGGCTCTACTTTATTCCTCCATTCATTCGGGGCCATCGTGGCTCACGCCCACTGCGCTAGCAACCTTCGAGGTGTAGGCGACGTAGGTTCGATTCCTGTCAAATGCATTCCTCCCTGGGTGTATTTCTCTCTTCTGTGTCAAAAACTTTCATTGTGTGTGACTATTACTTCATATTGTGTGTCTTGTGTAGCATGACCAAACATGACCCTAGCGTCATAAAACCCCAACAAGCCAACCAACCGTCCTCCATTCACTCTTAAACTCATTGTTGCGCCACGTTCTTATTGATCGCTGGATCAAATTAAGCAGATTATATCGGGATTAATTGTTTTAAGCAGATTATACAGGATAGATTACACTTCAAACTGAAAATTTATATCAGTGATCATAGATTCCTATTCAATGTGTCAAGTAAGGTGTCAGACATTCCAAACGTTTAAAAAAAGAGTAAATATACTGCACCCAGTGTTCACTGTCTCTTCACATCTGGGAAGGTAAGCATAGTGTTTGTAAACAGAATGTAAATTGGTGAAAACAATGTGAAACTGCTTTGACTGTCATTGTCACCTTATTGGCCCCTTGTCTTTCTAGTTATATGGTCTTTTTTATCTCCGGTTCTATGGAATCTATGCTAAAATAATAAACCCTCCAAGTGGTTTCGACGATATATCTCGTCCATCAAGATCTGACCATTTTTGCTACTGACGAAATATCTCGTCCATCAAGATCTGATCATTTTTGCTACTGACGAAATATCTCGTCCGTCAAGATCTGACCATTTTTGCTGCTGACGAGACTCTTGTCATTAAGATATCGCTGGATTTTTGTGATGACATCAGGATCTGGCCGGTATTTTTCTAATGACGAGATATCTTACCCGTCAAGATCTGCTAATGGTTTTGGTAATGACGAGGTTCCTCATCCAGACAATAAGTGTGGACCAAATAATTAAGAGTCATAAAATAGCGCGCAACATATTCAATTTATTGGTAAGGGAGTTTATAGGCTGGCTAACAGCGCGATGGCCACGCAGGTCCTTCCGTCTATTTAGTGTTTAACCCTCCAAGCGGTTTCGACGAGAACTCTTCCACCAAGATCTGACCAATTTTTCTAATGACGCGATATCTCGTCAAGATATTGCCGATTTTTTATGGCAATGAGATCAAGATCTGTTCAGTTTTTACTAATGACGAGATATCTCGTCTGTCAAGATCTGGTCAGTTTTCTAAAGACGAGATACCCAGTCGAGACAACCACCAAGGGAGTTAATCTAATCAGGAAAGTTTTGGAAACGCTTCAAACAATCCCATCAAAATCGTAGCTAAAAAATCCCTTCTATTCCACATTAATAATAAATCGTGGTTAATGAGACTGAAAATAATGCTCCAGTTTCTCAGAAAATCCCCTTAATCTACGACGGAGACCTTTTAAATAATAAACAGTTTGTCCTGGAGCAAAACTGCTAAACCGCTTACTGGAATTGGTACCCTGATAGCCAGTAATGGTACCGAAAGCATCGTATAAAACTGCGGCTTTATCAAGATCCCAATCCCGTGCAACACGTCCATCCAATGTAATATGATGAGATGACATTTATATAGGCTTCAGTGAAACTCGCTCCGGATCTTATTAAGCGTATCTAGTTACTGATTAATGCTTGCGATAAATCTCAAGAAGACGCTATGCGCAATTTATTGAAAATGAAAAGAAATATTCCCTTCTATTTAATTTTCTGAGAATCAAAGGGGTGTATGTCCTATTTAACTCGATTTGTTCGTATTTGCTTAATAAAACGTGGATCACAGAAGACGCAGCTAATAAAGCGTGAGTGATTTGTCTCTAGGAGTTGTGATTAATATCCGCGATGTATATTGGAGTTCTGTAGTTATTTATGATCTTCATGAATGGGCTGGTACTGTTATGAAGATCTGCATAAGGGTAAACATATTGTGAAAGAAGTTTTTCTCGCAAATGCGTTTCTGGTTTTTGTGAAGTAGCTTTAGACCTGAAATTCTTAAGGGAATTTTATGTTGATGTGGAATTTTATGTTTAATCAGAAAATGCTTGTTTTTAAATCAATTGTATTGCGTTTGTTGATAGTTTTAACATTTTTCTTGTACGTTTTCTTAATGCTTCGATTTTAATTTTACTGAAGAATAATTGTAATAAATACGATTGGCTTTTGTTTAAAAGCATATATTTTGAGTCCTGGTGCAAACCCAGATTGGCTAGTGCAACCCTCAAATTGTTGCAACTCAGATTGTTTGCACGAA
Organism: Meta bourneti; assembly: GCA_933210815.1. NCBI lineage: Eukaryota > Metazoa > Arthropoda > Arachnida > Araneae > Tetragnathidae > Meta > Meta bourneti. Next base: position 85,615,788 of record OW119934.1, read on the forward strand.
TTCATAGATTGTTTGGTGCAACTCAGATTGTTTGCACGAACTCGTAGATTGTTTGGCGAGACTCGTAGATTGTTTGGCGCAACTCACAGATTGTTTGGCGCAACTCACAGATTGGTTGGTGCAACTCGCAGATTGGTTCGCACAACTCGCAGATTGGTTCGCACAACTCGCAGATTGGTTCGCACAACTCGCAGATTGGTTCGCACAACTCGCAGATTGGTTGGTGCAACTCGCAGATTGGTTGGTGCAACTCGCAGATTGGTTGGTGAAACGCATAAATTGGTTGGTGAAACGCATATTGCTATTGGGGAATTGTACTGTCACATGGGACAATCACACAAATTTTAGTCATGGAGATGGCCTGTTTCTATTTATTATCAAAACCCTTTTAGCTTAATCTATCTTCCCTCCAAGTAATTTTGGTATCTCATTCTTTTTCTTTACTAAACTTAGTACCAAGCCATCACGTATGACAGATCTCAATGTGACTAGATGTCCCATACTTGACGGCTTGATATTAGATCTTTAGGTATAGGAGAAAAATGAAAGACATCTAAAAATTTGGGATAAGCCTACTTAAAGAGAAGATAGTTTCAGATCAAAAAAGGTTTTTGATTAATAAAGAATAATAAAAAATACAGCCATTTTATGACTAAAATCTGATTATCCCCAAAATAATTTGCAGCAGTGATTTGAATATGGATTTTGACGAGCGGCTTGTGATAAATTAGAAATGCTACTCCCTAAGAAAAATGTTATTTTAGTTTGATTTCCACATTAATTATGTTACAATGCATTGCTAAGTATCACATTCAAATATGCTGATAGGAAATATGCGTAAAACTAGCATGTAATTTAGTTACATTTTCCATACCATATTGTTTACTAACCCTCCAAGTAGTTTCGACGAGATATCTCGTCCATCAAGATCAGACCAATTTTGCTAATAACGAAATACATCGTCATCAAGATATTGCCGATGTTTTGATGATGACAAGATCAAGATCTGGTCACTTTTCTTCTAATGACGCGATATCATGTCCATCAAGATCTGCTAATGGTTTTACTAATGACGAGCTACCTCGTCAAGACAAACCACCAGGAGGGTTAATTTCCATATAGTTTAAGGAAATCCCTGTTTCATTTTTTTAACGCAGCCCCAAAATCGGTCACTTTTCTGCATTCTGGGCTTGCACCATTACGTATCTCATGAAGTCTCACCACTTCTTTTCAAGGAGATTTTCTGATGAATGGCACTTGATTTATTGTAAGTGAATGCTTGAGTCGTTAGCTGCAGGGTTTGGAAAAACTCCTTTTCCAGGGATGTTCGTGGTACTGAAAGATAAATGATAAAAAATAATTGCCCCTGGAGATGCACTTGATATCTTCCCGAATAAAAACTAATCCGTGGTCTAAAGGCCCTGCGAGGACATGGGACAGGATACAAATCTATTTCGCTTGCTACGAGTCCACTGAGTCTTGTAGATTGCGGAATTATTGATAGGTTAAACTTCATTATGCCGAGGAGTGAAGATATGTCGACATCGCACGGATTTTCAACTGTAAATCATGCAATTTTTTCATCAAATCGGATGGCCAAGGTATTGAAAAAGGGTACTTTTGACAGCTTTTCTCCTGGTTATGGATATTCTTGGATATAACTGATTTATTGAAGTCTTTCAACTATTTAAAAAATAGTTTGTCAAAAGTACCCTTTATCAAGAATGTCTTGATCATGATATATGATGAAACCAAGCAATTGTTTTAACAAATCTCATGATTAAAAAATTCTTGTAAAAGGGTACTTTGACAAACTGGGCCCGTTTCTGTTTGGTCATCGAGACATTACATATTTTCGATTCTGAAATCTGAAGAAATTACTAACTTCCCATTTTGCCTCCAAATAAATGCAGTTTTTTAATTTGCAAATCAAATGTAAAATACAATTTAAATTCATAGACATACGGACAGTTCATATATCGGACATGCATTCGATTTCGAAAATTTAAAGAAAATACTAACTTCTCATTTTGCCGCCCTCATGGGCACATCTTTAGGTCTGTACGTGCTTCACGGACCCGTGGTATTCTAGTGATCTTTTCTTTTCCCATGGGGTTTGCTGTCTTTACTAAACACTGGTGTCGTGCTCACGGGATACCAAGTGATCTTCATCTACCTTCATTCTCCTTTCACATTTTTTACTTGACGTTGTCTGTCTTGTGTTTGGCGTAGCTTGGCCAAATATGGCCATAGCGTTATAAAAAGCCAAAACAAATCACTCTTTTATTAGACAATCTCTTTCCCTTTTACGACGTTTTTTACTTGAAGTTGTCTGGTCTTGTGTTTGGAGCAGCTTGGCCAAATATGGCCATTGCGTTATAAAAAGCCAAAACAAATCACTCTTTTATTAGACAATCTCTTTCCCTTTTACGACGTTTTTTACTTGAAGTTGTCTGGTCGTCTTTGGAGCAGCTTGGCTAAATATGGCCATTTCGCCATAAAACCCAAAAACAACCAACCTGCCTCCAATTAAATACTCTTGAATTTCCTAATCAAGCATGGAAACGAATTTAAATAGTATACAACATTCAGATTATACACAGGGGTATGCGTTCGAGATCGCGCTGAAAAACAACTTGGATTTCTGAACTAAATTTCAACTAAAAATAAATCGGGATTGATTCCGGACTGTCGCCAATATCCCATTGTGTTGCTCCAGTGCGACGTTAATTAACTATCTACCCAAATAAATACTGTTTTAAAAAATAGCTAATATAGTTTAAAATAGTTTATAATATTTAAAAAATAGTTAAATAGTTTATATATACAGGGAATAGTAGTATTTAATAGTATATAATACATAGTTTATCTATATACACACAGGAATATGCAGTCGAAATCGCGCTGAAAAACAACTCAAATTTCCAGATCACGATCCTCTCGGCAAAATATCGCTGTATGTAGATTATATCTGAAAGTACATCGCAGATAATTTCCCTCGGCAGCAAACTCTCGATAATTTTTCCAACAAAATCCACTTACAGTAATCTCGCATCGAGGCGATATTTAAATTTGACATTTTCTATTTCCTCCCATTGTTTCCCACACACACTTTTAAAAATGTCCAAATTATGACGAGAGATCTTCGGCGCAAAGTCTTGAAGGATCGATGAAAGGAAACGCACCGGAAAATATTTACTTAGAGCAAATGGAAAGAATGCATAAAATAGGCTCACGGCAGGAGAGAAATGTTACTTGCTGTTTGAGAATTATCTTGAGACATAATATCGCCTTGAATAAAAAGACTGTTTCTGTGACAAGATATTGATTGCCACATAAAAGGCGAAAAAATAAATTCCCCACCGATTTTCTTGAGATTGCGAAACTGAAAGAGAACCATATTACCAAATGAAATATGCATAGAAAGATCGCAGCCAACTTGGTATTACAGATTTATGTGTAAATTGTTTTCTCCATAACAGGTCGTCGCAGTTTGTGGATATTGTTTCGTTTCCGCTATTCGGCAGTAAATCTCCGTTGGACGTGCTGACTTCTCGACTCGGTCGCCGATTTCAAATTCAACTTTTCCAATGCGCGCAAATTGAATTTGAATGAAATTCTGTTTTCGGAGCGGATTCAGTTAGAGTAAGTGGAGATGTAGAATTTTAGTCGGTGTTCGGAAAACTGGAATAAATTGCATTTATCTTTCTCTCCCGTGAAAGATTAGGGAGTTCCTTCTGTACGTCTCCAGGGGCAAATTGAATTTTGTGACAAACTCTTAACGGCTGTATAACTGTCAGATGCAGCTTCTGTTGAGGGAGCAAATAGGATACGGAAAATTATTTTTCGTGTATTGAAACGATCGGTGCATTTACCTGTGTTGAAAATATATTTATTTTTATCCCATGGGTCGAATTAAATTTTATATAGAAGTAATGGAATCTTTAAATGAGTGGAAATTAGAGAATGTTCCTTTATTGAAAAGTACTTGTTGCACTTCAGATTGAGAAACGGAACGAACTCTATTACCAAATGCAATAAACATTGGAAGATCGCATGCCAACATGGTATTACACATTCATGTAAGTTGCTTTTCTCATTAACCCAGGTCGTTGCAGTTAGTAAACATTGTTCCTTTTGCTCTATTTGGGAATAAATCTCCGTTAGACGTGCGGATTTCTCGACTCAAGTGCCGATTTCAAATTTAACTTTTCCAATGCACGCAAATTCGATTTGAAAGAAATGTTTTCGGGACGAATTTAAATGGAGAAAGTGCAGATGTAAGATTTCAGAATCAAACTCTTAATGGCTGGATAAGTGTCATGCAATTTCTGTTGAGAGAGCCAGTAAGATACTGAAATTTCTTTTTCCCGTGTTGAAACGATCGGTGACTTAAGTTGTGTTGAAAATTGACCTATTTTCATTCCATCGGTTGAATTAAATTTTATATAGAGGTGATTTGTATCTTTTTAATTGGATGAAAATCTTCCTCTATTGGAAAGTACTTCAAGGACTTCAGATTGAGAAGCGTAAAGTGCAATATTACCAAATGAAATATGCGGGCCGCGGAAGCCCGGTCGAAGAGTAACGGATTAGCAACCGGAGGGTTGCGAGTTTGAATCCGACCAAAGACCGTCGTGTACAAAGGGGGGCTGGTACACGTTAAATCTGACGTGGCCCTAAATGTCCTCACGTTGGCATGGTGTGGAAGTTTAGAGAGTAAGGTGCCAGCTCAGGTGTGACCTCGTCATCTGACCATGGTTCAAAATTACGTGGTGCTGTCCTCGTGTCTTTTCCTTCGGTTTGATCCCGGACCGTCGCCGATAGCCCGTTGTGTTGCCCAGTGCAGGTTAATTGAAATACCTACCATCGCAAGTCAACGTGGTATTATTACACATTCAGGTGGAAGTTTTTCACCAAAACCCAGGTCGTCGCAGTCGATAAACATTGCTTCGTCTCCTTCAGTTTTTAATAAATCACCTTCAGACGTGCTGACTTCTCGACTCAGTCGTCGATTTCGAATTCATCTTTCCCAATGCGAGCAAATTCAATTTGAATGGAACTCTGTTTCCGGAATTCAATTGGAGTAAGTGGAGGTGTAAGATTCCAGAACCACGTTCTGTAAACCAGAATAAATTGCATTTGTCTTCGCCTCCCGCGTGAAATTAGGGAATATTTGCTGTCCACCTTCTACACGAGCAAATTGAGTTTTGAGAAACAAACTCTTAACGCCTGGGTAAGTGTCAGATGGAGCTTCTGTTGAGAGCAAATAAGGTACTGAAATTTATTTTTCGTGTACTGAAACAATCGGTGACTACCTGTGTTAAAAGCAGATCTATTTCCATCCCATCGGTTGAGATTAAATTTCGTAAGAAGGTAATGGGATCTTTGGACGGAATGAAAAATGGGCAATGCCTTAATTTAAAAATACTTGACTGAAGAGGATTCAATTCCCGATTCGCCTCGTGATTTTTTAAATTCTTTGTAGAATGTATGGATAAGATGTCTTGAGGTATTACTTTATCCAAATGGTTTTATAAGACCCTAAATTATGTTATTGTCAATCAAATTTTCATTTTCAATGAAATTGGCAGTGATTTTGTCAACTCAAATCCGACTTATGTTTGTAAGAGGTAGATAGGTATTTTAATTAACGTCACACTGGAGCAACACAACGGGCTATTGGTGACGGTCCAGGATCAATCCCAAAGGGGAAGATCGAGGACAACACCACGTAATTTTGAACCACGGTCAGATGAGAACCCCGCTCTCTAAACTTCCACACCACGCCAACGTGAGGACATTTGAGGCCACGATAGATTTAACGCGCACTAGACCCTTTTGTACACGATGGTGTTTGGCTGGATTCGAACTCGTAACCCTCCGGTTGCTAATCCGTTACTCTTCCAACCGGGCCACCGCGGCCCGTTTGTAAAGGGAACGCCGTGGCTTAGTGATTTTGCCCACTCCTTTAGCAACCTGGTAGTTGTAAGAGATGAATGTTCTATTCCTATCAGGTTTGTTTCCTCCCTGGGTGTAGGCTGCGGTAGCCAGGTTGGAAGAGTAGCGGGTTAGCAACCGGAGGATTGCAAGTTCGAAACTCTATCCAACCAAAGACCGTCGTGTACGTGGGGGCTGGTGCACGTTAAGCCTGTCGTGGCCTAAATGTCCTTATCTTGGTGTGATGTGGAAATTTGGAGAGTTGAATTCCAGCCCAGCCGGAAACTTGCAATATTTCCAAGGAAAAGATCAATTGAATCGTTCTAAAGGATTCTATTGGAAAAGGCCAATAGATTTCTAAAGATTGAAAAAATCCATGGATTCTTTTGAAAGGTGAGATTATTTAGTCATCTTGTGCGTCGTGAGGTTAAAGCAATACTAAACTACTCATAGATCTCGGGTTTAGAGTGTTAAAATTTATTTTCTCGTTGTTTTGACAACGTTTGGCGTTTAATTAAATTGGTGATCACCTATCACATCATTTCGAAACTTATTCTTTGGAATCTGTATTGGTGGAATGCAGAAATCAAATTGGAAAAGCAAGCCAAGTGACGTCACGTTCAAAATTCGTACAGGAAACTTCCGCCACCTGTAATTATCTTGACAGAAAATATCTCTCCGAAGGAAGGTAGTTAATTCACTTCTCACTGGAGCAACACAACGGGTTATTTTTGGCGGTCCGGGATCAATCCCGAAGGGAAAATCCAAGGACGCCTTGTAATTTTGAACCACGGTCAAATGACGAGAAAGCACCTGAGCTGTCACACCTCTCCAAACTTCCAACGCGAAGACATTTGAGGCCATGACAGATTGATCGTGCACTAGCCCCCGTGTACACGACGGTCTTTTGCTGGACCGAGTTTCGAACTCGCAACCCTCCGGTTGCTAATCCTTTTAACTTCTTACATAGCATTCTATTTTTAAATTCTATATAATATTTTTGTACCTTTTTATATAGCTCATTTTGCATGCTCATTACTTGTAAATATTCTCATCCATTTTATATCTGCATATTACTGATCTCAACATTTTTAAATGTTAAATTCATTAAAGTCATGTCTTTGTCCTAATTTATTATATACATGTTGATCAACATGTTTTAATTTGTATTTTAATCTCACATTATTTAACTTTTTCCAGTATTTTATTCTCTACAAACTTTGCGCTGGAATCTCCCACTATTTTTTTATGTTTACATTTACAATTATTTTATTCCTTATCTGGCATAGCTTGTCCATTTCTGGATCTTGTGCCATAAAACCTAAACCAACCAACCAACCGGTTACTAATCCGTTACTCTTCCAACTGGGCTACCGCGACCCGAAAATGCCTCTCATTGAATGAATAATATCAGAATGAATCTTTTAACGCGAAGTTTACTTTTGAGTAATATGAAATCAAATTAAATTTCGCACCCAATGCTTGTAGAATGAAGTTTCGCGTAAAAACTTTTAAAAAGTACTCAACGCTACGCTGTGTAAACAGCGCTCTAGGATATTTTAAACGAATAATTTTTCGTCTGTTTGATTTGGACTTTTCTGTCTGGTATCAGGTGTGAGCTTTGGAATCTGAAAACTTCTGTTCATTGGCTGTTTTTTTTCCAAATCGTTCCCGACTCGTTTGAAATTCTTTCAGTGCACTTTCTTTTAAATTCAGTTTGGCGATTGCGTTGCTTCTCTAACTACAGCTTAAATGAAAGAAGTTTTTAACTGTCCCCTATTCAAACATTCTTTAAATGTTTAAAAACTGGGAATAAAATGTTGGATTCATTGGTTGATTTTTATGAAAATAACCCATTACCTTAATTCCTTAAGCTTCGTATTGCAAATTATCTTTTAATTTTTTAGAAAATATGTTAGTTTATGAAATAGTTAAAAAACTTGTACGGTTATATAAAAATAATCGAGTACGCTATGTTGGAGTGTGGGCCCAAGGTCTTGGTTCCCTCAGCTATCGAATGACACTAGGCTGGTTTGGTTAATATAGAAATTACTAGACCGAATACGATACCCTTTTTTGTAACGCTCTACCTTTCGTACTGGCCACCTAGTACTGATCTGATTTTAAAAACGTCGCTAACCCTTTGAGGGGTTTACACGCGGAATTTCACCTTGCAACCCCTGCTGTCTTCCCCTGTATGACTTCTAACCAATTTTGACCAATAGAACCTTTCCAAAGGATTCTATTCTAGTATAAGTGAGGGTTTCAGTAAAGGCTTTTGAACAAGTACTGGGTCCCAAAAGTCACTAGACCATTTTAAAATATAACTTTTTAGCTCTATTAATTTTTTCAAAAAAAATTTTTCAAAAATATTTTTTTCTTCGGGTTATCTATATATTATTCTTGGAAAATAGTTAGGGAGAAATTCACCACAGCAACGAGTAAAAACAAGTAAGAAATTGAAGGAATAAGCCAAGAAACTACGAGAGGTGATGTAGCACACTTTAGAAAGAGCCCAACACTGTCAAGAACAAAATGGTGGCCATTTGAAGGACATAATCTACAAAACTAATAAAAAATAATTTCCAAGAAGTACATTGTTTATAAAAGAATAAATGAGTTTTTAATACATAAAAAGTTATATTTTTAAATGGTCTAGTGACTTTTGGGCCATCATGTATAAATGAGTTGACTATGTCTAGATAAACAACGCGTTTTCTTTTGCGCTGAGGGCTCAGGATGCAAAAGCAACTACAAATTTCTTTAAAAAAATACGATAAAGAATTGAACTCCTGATCAAATAATCCCTTTATCAAACGACTTGATCGTAGAAGTCTCAGAACTATAACAAGAAGCGAAAGTCAGATGAAAAGGACAGCTGTCAAATACCAATCAGCACAACCTGAGTGTTATCTTCAGTGATTGTTATCTTTACTTGTCGCTTAGTAACAGCATGAAATCTTTTTTTATTATTCTTTCTTCCCCACTGGTGTATATTTTTTGCTTTTGAGGCAGTTGATATGTGTGCCTTCTCTTAAGTAATCAGTCTGTAATTAGGTTAGCTATCGCTCTTTAACGGGAAAGGGAACTAAGAGTATGTTTTTCTCACCCAGGCGCAGGTCTATGGAAAAGAACTGGCAAGAGTCGACTCAAGAGACTCTTGACGATGGGGAAACAGAGGAGCTCAGCAAGGTGAGTGGTTTTTTCACTTTAACTCCTTGAGAATTAAGAGGCAGGGATTATGACCGCTCTTGATGAAGTGTTTGGGCTGTGTTGCATTGACTGGCTGTTGTGATTGGGAGCTAACGTGTTAAGTGCTGTACTTTGATATAAATTAAAATAGTTACCGACGCGTTGATTTTATTCAGTGAATAAAGGATATTAGGTTCAAGTGTTGAAGAGTTTCTTTTATTTTTTCTATCAATGGAAGTGTGAAGCTCTAACAAGAACACTTCAGAAAATGTAAGTCATTTGCTTTATAATCGAGTACATATGGAAGAGTACAACAGTGACTTGCGTTTGGAAGATAAAAGCTGGACGATGTCTATTATGATGGTAGATAGATATGCAACTATCGAAATACTTGAAGAGAAATTGTCTGCTCACTGAATAGGTAGAAATTCCATAAATGATGAAACTGAACAAACCTTAAGTCACAAAATCATCATTTATGGAATGTCCATACATATTCAGTGAGCAGACAATCTCTCTTAGTCAAGTGTTTCGATAGTTGCACATCTATATATACTATCGCGATAGACACTGTCCAACTTTTATGTTCAAAATTCAAACTACCTTGATTCGTCCATGTTACTCGATTTTAAAGCAAATAACTTGTTTTTCCGGAAGTGTTGTCATACAGAAAACTGTTGAAACTGAACAAACCTTAAAACACATACTCGACAGTTTTCTGCATGGCAAGACCACTTCCGAAAAATAAGTCATCGCTTTAAAATCGTGTAACGGACAAATCAACGATGGGTTTGCTTTTGGAAGATAAAATCTGAACAGTGTCTACCATGATGGTACATAGATATACATTGTCTACTCGCCCATAGATGTGGACATTCCAGAAATGATAAGACTGAAAAACTTTAAGACACAAACTCATCATTTATGGAATGTTCATACCTATTAAGTAGATAATCACTCTTCGTCAAGTGTTTCGATAGTTGCATATCTATATATATACCATCGTGATAGACACACTGTCCAGCTTTCATGTTCCAAACTCAAGCCACCTTTGATTCGTCCATGTTACTCGATTTTAAATCAGATCACTTATTTTCCCAGAAGCTTTCTTGTTATACGCAGAAAACTGTTGAAACTGAACAAATCTTAAAATACAAATTCGGCAGTTTTCTGACCGTAGCAGTGTCATTTTAGCAATCTAGATGGACAAAATTATTGCATCAAAAATACACTGGGTTTGGGTGGTTATAAGAGGCTGTGAGTGACAAAATACTGGTTTGGTGCATATTTAACGATTTTTAGTTATTATTGGAATGTAGAAAAATTTATTAAAATTTATTTAAAGAAATCTGTCAACTTTACTCCATATATGATATATTTCAATCAATTATTAACCGAATTTTTTTGCAATTTTAAATTAATATACATTTGAATAATGGTCAGATATATCCATAACAGTTCCATTGAAAAATAAAGTAAATGTATGCAATAGAAAAACTAAAAGGGAAAATATTTATTTAAAAAATGTTACAAAATTATACTTGGAATCCCAACTACCTAAATAGTCTACTGATATATTGAAGGTTCTTCAAACAAATTCAACCTTTTTAGAAACATTTGGCTGCGTTTAGTTTTAGACCTTTCTCGTAAACTTGCAATTAGTGGATCTGAGGTACTGAGTAATATATTAAATTCATTTCGTATCAGTTCTTGACATTTTTGTAGTAAACATTTCCCTTATCTCCTGTTGTGTTTATTTCTTGTCTCTTGCGCTTCTAAGAGCGGACCAATCGGAAGAATACAAGACCCAAAATAGTATTCTCCATGGACCAGTATTTTATGTATAATTTACGGGAACTGTGGTACCAAGGATGCTTTTTGAGGTATGTATCTTGTACTTGTTCGTGCTCAGAAAACTTATCAGTTTATCTGGAAACCGTAATTTAAGCATTTTAATATGACGTGGGAGAGCTTGATTACTACATTAATCCCAGTCATGTCAACAGACCTCTCAGCATTTCTAAAAAATCTACGAGCGGTACTTCTATCGTTAGCATTCCGTTTGATGTTTGGTTATATCTACCAAAACAACAAACTCAGCCTTGAAATTATCTTGCACATTATCTTCCCTAGTAGTTAAATCTAATTACTTGGCGAAAATAAATTTGATGGAACAATGATGGAGCAGGATTTTGCCAAATAATTTTTTTACCCTAGCACAAACATAGATTGCAAAGATTATACCATAGAAATACTAAACATACTTTGCTCGGATTGATATTTTTCTGAAAATATTTGCCGGTATCTTTTCTCTGTTCAGCGCCATCCACAGCCCCACATTATAATTGTATTTATGATACTATCTTTTGACAAAATCAAGTCTCAAGGATTGTTCATGAATTAATTGTACGTAACCGTATAACAGAGCAGTTGATAAGTGACGAATGCTACAGCTGAAGTTTCCGTGATAATGATCCCAGAAGACTAACAACCGTTTAGCTTATTTAATTTTGTTATGTGGAGTATAGAGATTAGAGTCCTTTACGTTGTTGACATAATTTTATATTGGTATATATAGAAAGATTGGCGTCAACTATTAGCTCAAGCACATGATTTGCAGATAATTTTACTGACTTTTTAATGAGACACGGGTCATTTTCATAAATGTACCTCTTCCAGGAAAGCAACAGAGAGCTCTGGCGATTTGAAGTTGAATATCGTATACCTGATATTCGTAATTTACTTCAGAGGCCATTGACAATTCTCTTTGACTAGTTGTCTCTACAAGGTTACGAGTTTCGTTTTCTATACTTGGAACTACAGCCTTAAAAATCTATTTGAGGCATTCTAGACCTATTTTTCAAACCACTTTGTGAATTACTCGGTAAAACTTGAATTATAGTATGAGAAAGGGTAAGATTTCCTTGAAGTCAAGAAAAATTATTTCTCAGGAATAATTCTCAGTGCCTATTCACTTTACTCCTCTTTTTCTCAATTCTTTGGCAGGTAATTCAAGAATTTTCGCTTTAATACCATTTAAGACATTCATAAAAGTGTCTGGTAACAAATTTTCATCAATTTCTTGAAACATATGTTATAACATCGATTTTCATTTGCTTCGAATTTATCACCAAAATGTCAAAAATGGACTGACGAAAAATTTCCATAGTCATTCCGAAATTTAAGAAATATCTCTTTCGTAAATTTGCGCAAGAATTTTTTTGTTCTGTGCACGTCAAATGAGTTAGGCTATAATACCACATGTAATGTTTTAGTAATATACGGATATATAATGTGTTAAAAATCTAATTGAAATTTGAAATCAGCAGTTCGTTAGACGCTAATTAGCTACAAATTCAAAAGGATCTTGCAAATTAATGAAATAGTATTCAAGAAAATAAAAGCACGTAAACATACCTCGATGAATAGAAGATAATGATGGTATATATATTCACCAAATAGCGCTAAGGAAAATATAGGACCTGTAACTTTTCAGTTTTCATCAAAGTATTAATACTGTTGGGAGAAATTGTTAAGAAAAATACCCACGGATTCTTGCTAAGGGGACATTGCTTTTAAGATTTGATGTATTTTTGACAATCTGCGACACTAAGAAAATTGAATTTTGTCCACCTAGATTGCGAAAATGACACTGCGTCGTGTACGTGGGAACTGGTGCACGTTAAATCTTTCGTGACCCCAAATGTCCTCAAATTGGCATGGTGTGAAAGTTTGGAGAGTGGAGTGCCAGCTCAGATGTTACCTCGTCATCTGACAGTGTTTCAAAATTACGAAGTGTCCTGATTTTTCCCTTCGGGATTGATCCCAGACAGTCGCCAATAACCCGCTGTGTAGCTCCAGTGTGATATTAATTCAACTAATCATTTTAACTAGCAAGGCCTAATAAAGCAACTGGAGTTTTATCTAGTTGGGCCTTTCCTAATAATTTTCCCAAGTTGAATCCATGGGTGTTTATCAATGTCATGGATATAACCTCTTTCCTACCAGAAACGTACGTGAAATCTGCATATTAGCAGTATGCATAAATAGGGCTGCATGCTTAGTATTGCATTTCCTTTAATTATGAGGCTTTGAGTAAGGCATTACCCCCTCCTTTAATCCCAAGATGCTATGAGACTCGCCTCTTCCAATCTCCACTATTTATAAAGTAATCAATCAAGTGATGAACTCGTGGAGCAGTTACTGATCTATCCAATATCTGTCTGCAACAGCAGATTGTTATTTAACACGGCGGAATAACAAATGACTTTTTCGTCCCTGGCGAGAATTGTGAATACATATTTGAGAGAAATCACATCGTCTCTGGGGAAATCCATAGTTGAAGCTGTCAGGTTCGGTTCCCTCCGTGGGAGTATTCCCCTCTTCTGTGTCAGTAAATCATTCTTGTGTTTGCCATACTTGACGTGGTCTGTCTTGTGTTTCTTAAAATGACGTGTTTATAGCTTTCAGCATAACAAGGAAGTTTCCAGGAAATTATAATGGTCAACTTTAGAAACGAACACAAGAATAAAATAGTGGTGACTTACCTTTGGAAGTTACAAACGGGCCAATCCATCTATTCTGTGACAGTAGAAGCTTTCCATGTTGTGTGTATGTCCATTTTATTTGGCATTGTTTGTTTAGTGTTTGGCGCGGCTTGGCCAAATATGGGTCTTGCGCCATGACACCCAAACAACTAAATTTGTAGGACTGTCTGACTAGCTAGGCCTAATAAAGAAATTGGAGTTTAACCCTCCAAGTGATTTTGACGAGATATCTCGTCCATCAAGATCTGTCCAATTTTGCTTATAAAGAGATATCTCGTTCATCAAGATCTGACCAATTTTGCTTATAAAGAGATATCTCGTCCATCAAGATCTGACCATATAAAGAGATATCTCGTCCATCAAGATCTGAACAATTTTGCTTATGAATAGATCTCGTCCATCAAGATCAAGATCTGGTAAGTTTTCTTCTAATGACGAGAGACGACGAGATCTCGATGGACGGGATATCTCGTCCATCAGAGAACTGGTCAATTTTGCTTATGACGAGATACTTCGTCGAGACAACCGCCAGGGCGGTTAAGGAAACTTGGGCCATTCCCAATAATTTTCGAGGCCGCGGTAGCCCTATTGGAGGAGTAACGGTAGGTATTTTAATTAACGTCACACTTGGAGCAACACAACGGGCTATTGGTGACGGTCCGGGATCAATCCCAGAAGGAAAGATGCGAGGAAGAGTAACGGATTAGCAACCGGAGGATTGTGGGTTCGAATCCAACTAAAGGCCGTCTTTTACCAGGGGGGTGGTTAAATCTAATGGCTTCAAATGTCCTTACGTTGGCGTGGTGTGCAAGTTTGGAGAGTGGTGCCAGTTCAGGTGTGACCTCGTCATCTGACCGTGGTTCAAAATTACGTGGTGCTGTCCTCGGTTCTTTCCCTTCGGGTTTGATCCCGGACCTTCGCCAATAGCCCGTTCTGTTGCTACAGTCCTTTAGAGAGAATTCCGAATACATATATGTGAGAAATCGCATCTTCTCAAGAACTCCGTAGTTCAAGCGTTCGATTCCTCCCTGTGAGTATCTCTTCTGTGTCGGTAGGTATCTAGTTAATTAACGTCGCACTGGAGCAACACAACGGGCTATTGGCGAAGGTCCGGGATCTATCCCTAAAGGAAAGATCCAAGGACAACGCCTCGTAATTTTGATCTACGGTCAGATGACGAGGTCAACACCTGAGCTTCCACACCATGCCAACGAAAGGACATTTGAGTCTACGACAGATTTAACGTGCACCAGCCCTCACATACACGACGGTCTTTAGTTAGATCGAGTTTCGTACACGCAACCCTCCGTTTGCTAATCCGCGACTCTACCAACTGGGCTAACGCGGGGGCAATTATTGGAGGAAGTAGATCCCAGTTGCTTCACATACTTTATTCAGTAGTTTCGAAATCTGCATCGATATTATATTCGTATCAATATCGTTATTATCGATATGCAGGTGATGAAACAGTATGCACCAGTTGAAAAGTAATTTTGCCTCTTTACGCTGGCACGGGGTCATGGAATCTCCCTTAAAAGTGATTTATTCACCGTTTGTGAGTGGATCTTTATATAAATACTTGTGTTCCCATTAAAAGATTTGATTTACCTGTTATGCTTTCAACAAGATGGTGCGACAGCTAGTATGCTATTAAACTTTAAGATGCTTTTGTATTATATTTTGAATACCAACATCCAGACTCCTTTGTCCCGCAAGATCCTCAGCACACTCCACCCTTGTTTTTTTCTTTGAGTATGATAAAAAAATCTATTTGAGTAACCTCCACACAGTGAATGAAACAAAGTTCGCCATTGCGTGACAAACAAAATTTTGACAATGACATACTAGAACGAATGTTCCAAGAACAAAATTTGGTTCGTCGTGTCTTATAGCGGAAGGGCCATATTTAGCCAAGCTGTGCCAAACACAAGACGTCAAGTAATGGACATGCACACACAAGGAAAGAGCTTTATTGACGCAGAGAAATACACTCAGGGTAAGTTACAAGAATCGATCCCTCGCCTCCTACAAAATTCGACGTATTAATAGTTCACCCATGGGCTGCAACAGTGGCACAACTCAAAAAATTTCATTTTGAGACAAATTAGGTCTTAAGTTTTCATTACCATGAAAACACATAGCGTGCTGTGAAACACTTCTGCCATCTAGCGGTCCAGTATTGAATTAAGAGATTTGCTGCTGGAAAGTTCCACATTAGGGCAAGTACTTATTCCTAAAATCACATTTTTTGAGTTGTGCTAATATTACTTCCCGTAAGCGATATGTCTGCTGTGACACGGGAGCCATTTTCAGCACCTCATGTAAGCGTTTTTTAGAACAGCAAAAACTACTTTTGTGATCAGGCTTTATATACAATATGTATCCCTCATGTTTGGAGTGCAGGCCATAAAAATAGTTAGGGAGCCAAGAATAGGCGTCATAAAAATAATTTTAGGTCAAGAAATAAGCACATTGAGGCAAGTACTTATTCCTTAAATCATATTTCTTGAGTTGTGCCACTATTACTTCCCGTGAGCGATATGTCTGGTGGCATACGGTAGTCATTTTCAGCACCTCACTTAAGCGTTTTTAGAACAGCAAAAACTACTTTTTATCAGGCTTTAGTTATAGTATGTATCCCTCATGTTTGGAGTGCAGGCCATAAAAATACTTAAGGGGTCAAGAATAGGGGCATAAAAATTCTTGAGGGACCAAAATAGGGTTTTTTAAATACTTAGGGGGCCAAGAATAGGGAGTCAGAAATACTTAGGAGCCCACGAGTATTGAGCCTATAAGATTTGACGTCTGTTGGCATACGGAGTAATGAATTAGGTGAAGTCACCCTGAATTTTTGTCTATCTATATCGTCGGCTCTTAGCCAAAAACTCATCAAATAACAAACTTTACAGTACGACCATTTACCGTATACTTAGCTTTTTAGCTCAAAAATGAAAATAAGCATTTTCATAGTATTATCTTTTTGTTCGCATTGCAATATGGCAATGTACTTCTCGCCATCATGGTTGGTTTTGGATTTTATGTTTCAAGAGCCATATTTGACCAAGCTGCTCGAAACATAAGACAGACAGACGTAAAGTAAAAAATGTCGCGGAAGGTTAAAACAAAGACGGATTGGGGAACAGAGTACTGGGATGGAAGCAGAAAAGGATCGCTTGGGTATCCCGAGAGCACGACCACGGTGTTTACTAGAGACAGTAAACCCCGTGGAGAAAGAAAAGATCACTAGAGTACTTCGGGTCCACGATGTACCCGGGTGTGAAGCTGGTATACACCTAAAGAGGATGTGCCCCTTATGACCGCACCATCATCGAAACAAGCATTGAGTGTTAAAAGCTCATTCCCGAAATATATCAGCTAACGAGTCATCTGACCATGGTTCAAAATTACGTGGTGTTGTCCTCGAATTTGAACCCGGACCGTCGCCAAAAGCCCGTTGTGTTGCTCCAGTGCGACGTTAATTAAAATAGCTACCCTTTCAAGACACTTTTTACTTGACGTTTTCTTGTTTGGCGCAGCTTGGCTCTTGCACCACAATCTAAAATCAACCAACCAACCACTATGAATGTGGATTGAGAAAACTCTTGAGTCGATCTAGTATTTTAGAATGAAAAACTTTCGTGGGAATTCATGAGGAACGTTGAAAAGCACAATCGACTTAAAAAAAATTTCGATAGAGTGCAATATGATCTAAAGTACACAGTCGACGTAACCCCGGAATTGATAGAACAGAGAATCCTTTTGAATGGGGATTCTGGCAGAACAAATGTTTGTAGTTCAGAGATATACAAGGGAGATAGATCTTTTCTGGGTTTTTTCTGTGCGGTGATTTATGTACTTTTACACAGCCATGCAGCTTTATATGCTATCTGAAAGAATGTTTTAGGGTCATGGTTCTTATTCACAAGAGAAAAACACCATGATTGATTTGCAACGAGAAATTTAAAAATTATCAACTTTTAGATCATTATTTTCACGTTTACTGTAGAAAGATTACAGAAACATCGGAACTGAATACGGTGCATAATTCCCAAATTTTCTAGGTCTGTTTAATTGGATCTTTCCCTTCGAGATGGATCCCGGAGTCATCAAAAGCCCGTTGTGCTACTCCAGAGCGACGTTAATTCAACTATCTATGTGCATTTGATTTCTTATACCAGGTGGTTGGTTGGGGTTTTTTTACCGCAGGGCCATGTTTGGACAAGTTGCGCAAAATACAAGACAGACAACGTCAAGTAATGGATATATACACTCAAGGAAAGCTTTACTGACGCATAAGAGGAATACACCCAGGGAGGAATCGAATTTGTGTAAAGTACACTGCTGGCCACCCAAATTGCAACACCAAGAAAGACACAAAATTTATTTTGTAGATAACATGTTGACCAAGTATCAAATGATTAAATTTATAGACTTCTGTGAAGTGTGGTTCCTGCCAAAATCAGTAGCCAGAGTAGCCGCCATTGTTGGAGATCACCGCTGCCACACGCCTCGGCATTGATTCAAAAAGACTTTGGATGTGTTCTTGGGGTACAGCAGACCAAGCAGCTTCCACACGTTGCCAAAGTTGATCTGGTGTGGCAGCTGGGGATGTATTCTGGGTCAATCGTTGAGCAACCATGGACCACATGTTTTCTATCGGCAAAAGATCCGGAGAGCGAGCTGGCCAGGGAAGCAATTCAATCTGGCGATTGACGAAGAACCCTTGGACAATGCGTGCCACGTGTGGTCGCGCATTATCCTGTTGAAATATGGCTGTGGGCAAGCCCTGAAGGTAAGGAAGGACAACTGGCTCCAACACCTCGGAGATGTAGCGCTGGCTGTTTAAAGTACCGGCAATGCGTACTAGAGGAGTGCGAGAGTGATATCCAATACCGCCCCATACCATAATACCCGGTGCAGGACCAGTGTGGCGGTGCATAACGCAGCTGTTCAGCATCCTCTCTCCACGGTGTCTCCAGACTCGAATCCGACCATCGTGGTGTTGCAGACAGAAGCGTGACTCGTCAGTAAAGACAATTTCATTCCATTCTGCCGTCCACATCCTTCTTTCATCGCACCATTGGCGGCGGAAACGTCTGTGGTTCTGCGTCAAGGGTAGACGAAGCAATGGACGTCTTGCGAACAGACCACTCTGCTGTAAACGGCGTCGAATGGTACGCGCAGACACTGGATGATGCGGTACAGACTGAATGTGCTGTGCTATGGTTCGTGATGTGGCTGAGCGATCCGTCACTGCCATACGCACAATATGCCTGTCATCACGTGAAGTGGTGCACTGAGGTGGATGCGATCGAACACGTCGGTCCGTCGTACCCTCCTGCATCCAACGATTACATATCCGCATTACAGTTGTTTGGTTTCGTCCAACACGACTACCGATTTCCCTGAAAGATAATCCACAATCTCGGTAGGCCACTATCCTTCCTCTGTCGAACTCGGATACTTGATCAAAAGATGATCGCTGTTTTCTACGAGGCATAATTGATCGGTTTTTTTAAAAAAAACCACAAGAAAAACACAATTGCCGTACTTGAAATCGTCGAAATCTCCAAGCCTTAAATAGCGCTTTGAAGTGGCGCCACAGGCGCGCGTGATGTGCGTCTGCGCTGAAATTCTAATCATTTGCATATATCACCTCCGCTAATGCATGTTGTAAATTTCATATTATTTGCATGCTTCCTTCAGGGTGTTGCATTTACGGTGGCCAGCAGTGTATGTACAGACTTGGTTGAGTTGGGTTTTATGGCGCAAAGGACGTGTTTGGCCAAGACAACGTCAAGTAATGGACATATACACACACAAAGGAAGTTTCAGATGGCGAAGTGGAGCGACTTGTCTGAGTATCGGATGGTCGACCGTCGTGCGCAATTTGATGAGTAGCGCTACCCTGTGTTGTGTGACAGGAGCAGTAGAAACGCATTTACCCACGGGGTCCCGCTGCTCATGTCGCCTCGTGTCACTCACCTTAGCATCAACTGGAGGGACGAGAGAAGGGATATTTCGAACACTCAAACTGCGGAGGTAATTTTGGCGCTCGGTCGTCGGCTGCTTTGAGGTGATCACTATTTCCTTCTTTACAGTGCCCACAACTTAAGGACAAATCTGTTTAATTGTGTGCATTTTCCAGTTTTGTATAAATAGCTATTTTAATCGCATTTTAGCTTTGTGTCAATTTTAGTACACCATTCGGACCACAACGTTACAATACGCGAGGAAATTTTGTTCATATTTAGGGGGAAAATTGTTCAAATTCAAAGAATAGTTCACTGCGAATTACAAAAATAAAAGCTTTAGAAAGCCTAGATCCGATTGAAGAAGTCCAATTTGAACTGAGATTCGCTGCAGAACTATCGGAAAATTAAAAATGAGCCCCCACCTAAAAATATTAAAAACAAAATCTAAATAATATATATCGCCGGGTAGCACGATACATAAAAGGAATCGATTTAACAAAAAACAAGAGAATTGGCCACAAAAACAGTAATTCTCTAGTATCATATCAGTATTTACTAATGAAAAACATTCTCTTTTATTATCTTAAGTTATTTATTTGAGAACTTTTCACAGAATGTGCCTTAGTTTTATCGTTGAACGAGTAGAAAAAGGATTATAGCAAAAAGCATTTGAGGTAGTGTCTCCTTGCCCAATTCGCAAGAATCATTCACAACAAAAACATAGGTAGGTAGTTAATTAACGTCGCACTGTAGCAACACAACGAGCTATTGGCGACGGTCTGGGATCAATAGCGAAGGGAAAGATCCAAGGACAACGCCTAGTAATTTTGAACCTTTGTTAAAATGACGAGAACACATGAGCTGGCACCCCACTCTCCAAACTTCCACGCCATCCAACGTGAGAACCACGACACATTTGACGTGCACCAGCCTCGTGTACGCAGCGGTCTTTGGCTGGACCGAGTTTCGACAACAAATAGCAGAAATAACAGCTTTAGAACACCTAGATCCGATAACCCTAGTCGAATTTGAACTGAGATTCGCTGCAAAACTACCGAAAAATTAAAATTAAAGCCTGAAATATGAGCACCTCAAAGCATTAAAACCATACAAAAGCTAAATAATATATATCGCCGGGTAACACGATACATAAAAGAAATCGATTCTCAAAGAATCGATTTAACAAGAAAACAAAGGAAAACTGCTCCCGTGAAACTGCAATTCTAGTATCATATCAGTATTTGCTAATGGAAAACCATTCCCTTTTATTATCTTAAGTAATATTTATTCCGCAACTTTGCACAAAACAAGCGCTAGTTTTATTGAAGGAGTAGAGAAAGGATTATAGCAAGAAATATTTACTAATAAATTTATTAATCACAGCCCGCAGATAGCAACGATGGCTCCATAAATATCCGCTAGAAACAAATGTATAGCAATATGGCTACGTTGTGTCTATTTTGTCTTTTCCCTCTGGAATAGACATCGGAGCTGATTAAAATGGTTGTGTGGGCTGGCTGCGGTTACCTCTTAAGTTGTCCAGTCAGTCATATTAATCTTTGTTTATTAATTATCTGATTATTAATGAAGTTCATTGAAAACAACTGAGAAATAGGATTTGAAAATTATCAAAATTTCTCAATACTGGTTTTCACGAGTTTTTAGTTTTACTATTTTAAGTTCTAGGTGTGATTATAGCACCTAAATTTTGTAAAATACCATTGAAAATTTCTTCAGGTACTTTTTAGGATTATAGCAAGAAATATTTAATAAATTTATTAATCACTGCCTGCAGATAGCACCGATGGCTCCATAAATATCCCTAGAAACAAATATATAGCAATATGGCTTTGGAAGTTGTGTCTATTTTGTCTTTACCTTCTGGAATAGACATCAGAGCTGATGAAAATGGTTCTGTGGTCTAGTTGCAGTTTCCACTTTAGTTGTCGAGTCAGTCATATTAACCTTTGTTTATTAATTATCTGATTATTAATGAAGTTCATTGAAAACAACAGATCTGAGATATAGGGTTTGAAAATTACCGACTGCTTCAATACCTGTAAATTACCGACGGAAAATCTACCGGTTTTTACGAGTTTTTAGTTCTACTTTTTTTAGTTCTAGACGTGATTATAGCACCTAAAATTTGTATCCCCTAGAAACAAATGTATAGCAATGTCTTTGGACTTGTGTCTAACTTTGCCTTTTTCCTTCTGAAATAGACATCAGAGCTGATGAAAATGGTTATGTGGGCTGGTTGCGGTTTCCGCTTTAGTTGTCCAGTCAACCATATTAGCCTTTGTTTATGAATTATCTGATTTTTAATGAAGTTCTGTGCAAACGACTGAAGTCTGAGAAATAGGATTTGAAAATTATCAACATTCTCAATACCGGTTTTTACGAGTTTTTAGTTCTACTTTTTTAGTTCTAGGCTTGATTACAGCCCTTAAATTTTGTAAGTTGCCGTCGGGAATTTCTTCAGGTACTGTGAAATTTATATCAGCCAAATCCTTAAGTAGGTAACACCAGTAAAGGTTTTTACTACGAATGGGAAATACCCCTAGATTCTCTAACTTTTCTAACGACGAAATCAAAGCATGGTTAAAAGATTAAAAAGCTGGAATTGTACGCAACAAATTGCAGAAATAACAGCTTTAGGATACCTAGACAACATTCAATTACCTCTATCAAATTTGAACTATGAGATTCGCTGCAGACCATATATGACCCTGCTATCCACTAATAAAATTAAAAGCTTAGCGTATACAAAAGCCAAGCAATATATATTGCAGAATAACGCGATACATTTACTCTTAAGGAATCGCTGTAACACGAGAAAATATTGAAGAGAATTGCCACAGTTTCTGCTTTAGTTGCTCAGTCTAGCTTAATCAGCTTATGAATTCCGATTTTTAATGAAATTCTGTAAAGAACTTTAGTGAGGTATGGTAATTAGTGTTTGAATATTACCGACACTCTTAACCCCCAAGTGGTTTTGACGAGATCTCACCATCAAGATTTGAACAATTTCGCTAATGACGCGATATCTTGTCATCAAGATATTGCCAATTTTTTATAATGACGAGATCGAGATATGGTCAGTTTTTTAATGGCGAGATACCTCGTCGAGACAACCACCAGGAGGGTTAATACCGATAAATTACCGACGGAAATTCCCATACTGATTTTTACCAGTTTTTAGTTCAACGTTTTTCATAGAAGGCTACTGACTAGACATGATTATAGGAATTAAATTTTGTAAAATGTCGTTGGAAATTTCTTCAAGTACTGTGCAATTTATATCAGCCAAATATTCATCTAAAGTATGAAACCAGTAAACAAAAATACTTACGTGATAGCGTACAGATCTAAGTAATATAGAGCAGGTCCTGGTGAACGAATTATCTCGTTAACAAACTTGACCAGATCTTAATGGACGAGTAATCTCGTCATTGATAAATTTGACCAGATTTTGATAGATGAGAAACCTTTGAAACCAATTGGGGTTAATATTATTCATTGCGGAAGACGTTGATTCGCACAAGTATGGCTGGGAGGAAGGGATCATTATTGCAATGTTGGGAAATTCATTTTTAAAAGATAACCAAAAGAAAGTATATGTCGTTGGATGTTAACATTTTAATTGTGAGCTAATTGTTTGTGAACACACTTGTCAAAAGTTCGAAACTAAACCGTTGAAATGAAATAAATGTTATGATTTTTACCACTTCACCCGTAAGGCACACCAGTGCCATTCTTGTGGCACAACGGTTGAAAATGACTGCCTTAAGCCATTAAAATGTTTTGAAAATCTAAAAGTATTTATCAAAAACGATTTCGTAAGTGTGCATTGTTAAGACGCTGCATTGCGAATTTCTATTTCCTAAAATATTTGGGTTTATTTAAAATCATTTGATATATTTGTCATTTGATTGTTTTTGAAAAACCCTAAACACTTATAGAACATTGTAAACTAATGAGTAATGAAGAATCAGAGCTGTACATTCGCATTTCGAAATGTTTTTAACCCTCCTGATGGTTGTCTCCACGAGGTATCTCGTCATTAGCAAATTTGGTCAGATCTTGATGGACGAGATATCTCGTCACTAGAAGAAAACTTATCCTTGATCTCGTCGCCATCAAAAAATCAGCAATAGCTTGTTGACGAGATATCTCGTCATTAGCAAAATTGGTCAGATCTTGATGGAGAGATATCTCGTCGAAACCATTTCGAGGGTTAAGCAGGAAAAAAGTCGAGAGCATTTACTGTAAACGAAATCCCGACTCAAACATGAAGATCGCACGCATTTTCAAAACCCAAGCTCAAATATATCTTCAAATGCATTATTTGTTTGCTATCCGGACTTATTTTATTTACGAGAAAATTAAAATCTTCTATGACGTATATTACGAGAAATGTAAAGGTTTTAGGGGAAAACAAAGTATTGTTGAAACTAAAAAAGCCACATTCGTTCAATGAACATTCTCTTACAGGGGAAGGCCCATTAAAAGCGAAAGCTTCCCTCAAACTGTTTTTGTTATCACCGCTCCTTTATGACAAATCCTAATGAAGGATTTCCCTCATTTGTTTCTATGTGTGTAATTGTATTTCTCTTTCAAATGCTTTCCTGCCTCGGAGCTTCTAATCATAAGAGTATCGATTATTTTCGATGCAAAATATTTATTTTAATGGAATGCTGGCTGCTTTTCGATAAGTCTTGTAGAAAGTCTCGGTGCTAATGATTTAATCAAAGTATGCGTTGTTTTAGGGATTGTTTCTGACGATTGTGTAACAATTAGCGCACAGGGATTTAGTGTAACGAATGGTGTTTTTCACCTAAAGCATATTTCTGAAAGATTTTCTCGGGTTTCGTTATTTTTCAAAGCTGAAATTACGCGGACACTGTTCGGAATAAATTTTTAACGTTGTATAACAGTTTGTACAAAAGTATAGTAAGGTATTTTTTCTAAATCGTATTTCGAAAGATTTTCTCGTGTTTTGTTTGTTTTCACGTAATTTCAGCTTTGAAAAATGTGTTCGGAACGAATTTTTAACATTGTATAACAGTTATTGTACGAAAGTATAGTAAAAGGTGGTTTTTACCAAAAGCATATTTCTGAAAGATTTTCTTATAATTTGTCATTTTTCAAAGCTGAAAACAGTATTCCGAATGAATTTTTAACATTGTATAACAATTATTATACTGTGACTTTATATAGTAAAAGATGTTTTTTACTTAATGTGTATTTCTGATGGAATTTCTGAAAATTGCGTGAAAACAGTGATCGGAATGAATTTTTAACATTGTTTAACAGTTATTGTACAAAAGTATAGTAAAAGGTGTTACATTTTCTAAAGCATATTTCTGAAAGATTTTCTTATAATTTGTCGTTTTTCAAAGCTGAAATTACACGAATGTTCAGAATGCAGGAGATAACTTGAGGGGCAATACTAAATTTTTCAGAAATACTATATACCAGGGGTTCTCAAACTTTTTAAATTTTGTACCACATAAATAAGAATAAAAAATAATGTACCATCATAAAAGTATTTTCCGATTAAAAATCAGTGCATCCTAAATGGAGTGTTTTAAAGAATAAAACATTTTAAATATATATTATTCAATTATATTCGTAAATGAAACTTTTATATTATAATAAAATATAAATATACTATATCTTGGTAGTAAATAGTGGGTAATAATACATAATAGCAAATATTAAGATTTATTGATGATGATTAATGCGACGGATGAGCCTGTTTCATTGTAACCAATTTCGATATGTCGAGCTTTATCTTCATTAATTTCAAGTGAGTGGGTTCAAGTTGCGTCCGTGTCCTATATTTTTAATAGCATGGCTGAAAATCCAGTTTCGCAAAGATATGATGTGTTGAAAGGCATCAAAAATTTTATCACTTTTTTGGAAATATGCTTATGTTCATCTCTTCTTTTTAACCAAAAATTGCATTAAGTTATCGTTTTTGAACTCATTCATGAGATTTCTGTCACATGAAATATTTAAAAGCTGATCTCTTTCTTGAACTGAAACATTATCTAGCAGTATCCAGAATAGAAAACGGATCTCCTTATCCAACTTTCATTTTCTAAATTTTCAAGAAAGTAGGAATGAAAATTGTTAACAAGTCCTATGCAGTGTTTTCCTATATCTTCAATTAGTTGTTCAGTCAGTGACAGATTATTATCATGTATATACTCTTCTAATGTTGGTAATGAAGCAACTTTCTTGTGCTTTTCAGTCCTTAATTATGTATTCTAGTTTTTCCCAGCTGCATTTATTTTGTCATGTACAGTAAAGACAGTTATATTGGAACCTTGTAAACTAGAATTCAGTTCGTTTAGTTTTCCAAAAATATCGGACAAATACGCTAAACGTAATAGCCAGAGTTCATCAGTAAAACTGACGGAGTTCAAATTTGGATTCTGTCAGGAATACTTGGGCCTCAGAACGTAATTCAGAGTCTAGTTAAAACTTTTCCCCTTGACAACCACCGTGCTTCAGAGTGTAAAAGAAGCTTATTGTGGTTACTACCCATTTCATTGCACAAAATTATAAAGTCGTGAATTAAGAGCCCGACATTTAATAAAATTCACTATCTTCACAGATTGATCTAAAACAGTCTTTAGTCCTGGTAGGCTAGCCTGGTTTTGGTAACTAATGCTTCACGATGTATGCTGCAATGTGTGAACTTTGCATCTGGTGCAACTTCTTGAATTTTGGCGGAAACTCCACCACGACAACCTGTTATTGAACGTGCACCATCAGCACACACTCCTGCACATTTTTTCCAATTTATTTCATGGCCAGTGATAAACTTAATCTTTTATTCAAATGTTCCCAAACATAAGAAAAATACTTTAAAAAAATTGATAAATACTAAAATAATATTGATAATACAAAAAAATTATCCCACACTTCATGATGTATCATATTTGATACATTGATTTAAATGCCAAAAAAGCAAATAATAATTGAAATTAATGTCTTAAAAAATATTTAATGAAAAATACTTACTTCAACACTGTTAAAACTTTTTTTCGAAAAGAAATACTGATTTGATGTGAATATTACTATTTCTTTAAAAAAGTGCTTAGTCAAAAACTCATTCACAGTACAATGTTCAATAAATGACTTAGTTACAAAAAAATGCCGGGAATAATTGGAGGGAATTGATGGATTTAGCAAGAGCCCCTCTAGTTAGTAGGAAATACAATTTCATTTTTAAAATTATCGATAGTTGAAAGATGAAAAAAACTACTATGTATCATGATACACTATGCATGTAAGGGTTTGAACATTCATTTAAATCTTTTGTGTAAAAATTGTACCACCAAAAATAGTGTAATGTACCATTAGTGGTACATGTACCATGGTTTGAGAAATCCTGCTCTATACTAAAGCATATTTCTGAAAGCTTGTGTTTTGTTACTTTTCGAAGCTGAGTGTCTAAGCATTGGAAAAATGAAAAGTTCTTGGCCTCAAAAAAATTATGCGGGCCTGATAAAAAGAATTTGGAGGGTCATATCTTGTTTGCGTGCCTGATAAAAATAGTTGGAGGGCCATATCTGATTTCCTGGTCTAAAACCAATCCATTCGTATAACTGATTTATCTTATGCGTACGTTTTTTTTGTGACGGGCTCGTTAAACCTTATCCCGAAGCTATTTCTCAATTAGATAAAACCGGTATTGAGAATTTTCGTCGGTAATTTGCGAACCTTACCAGAACCCAACTCTTATAAGAAGCAAAATGATAAAATATATTATCTGATAGGGAAAAATAAAAACTCGTGTGGGGTCAACACCAGAAGATGGGCATTATGAATAATCATTATCTGAACCTTAGTCAACATAGGTATTCCTGACATGACGTAATACATGCAACCAAATCCCTTAACAGGCCAGCCTCAGTCCCTTATGTTTATTATTCCATTATCTGTTTGGGCTGAATCATTATCATCTGTTTAGGCTTCCGAAGTTATTTTTAAATCTGAACTAAAGCTAAAAGTAAAACTAAAAACAAATATTGAAAATTTCCGACGGTTATTTACTAGTATTGATAATGTTGATAATTTGCAAACCTTACCAGAACCCAACTCTTACAACCAGAAGGGCATGATGAATTATCTGAATCTGAGTCACCATCGGTACTGTTGATTTGACGTAATGTGCACGTAACCAAATCCCTAAACAAGACTGCCTCAGTCTCTTATGTTTGGGCTGAATCATTATCATTACCTGTTTGGGCTTCCGAAGTTATTAAATCTCAAGTAAAGCTAAAAGTAAAACTAAAAACCGATATTGAAAAGTTCCGTCGGTAATTGTAACCAGTATTGAGAAAGTTGGTAATTTTGCAATCCTTACCAATTGTTACAAGAAGTGAAATGATTAAATAAATATCTGATCGGGGAAATTAAAAACTCCAGGGGGGGTCAAAACCAGAAGATGGGTGTGATGAATAATCTCTATATATAAAGCAGAGCTGGCATCTGTCTGCTCTCTATACAAATCTACACCGTTTGACCAATCCACACCAAATTTGGTACTTATACTTTAGAACCCAGCGGGTTGGCTACATATTAACCCCGTTCTATTTGTCCTAGGTGTGCAGAGGGGACTAAAAACAATTCGAAATCTGGAAAAAACTTTTCCAATGAAATTGTTATACCAGTATTGCTCGAAAAACAATTTTTTCCAAAAAATTAAACTAATATTTATGTTTGAACTTATTTTTTATTTCCCATAATATTAATAATTTATGAATATTTGATGAATAAAGGATAGTTAAAATATTTAATTTTGTATAACTTACATTTTGTAATGGAACACGAAAAACCCAAACGAAATACTCATTGATCATAAAAGTAAATTGTAGAAGCTATGTGTAAAAGTTAAAACTATTTTAAAAAATTATTTTCCGTACACTTGAATGATTGCATTTTCTATGAAAGAAAAGCGATTAGTCTAATCTTTTTTCAATCAACATTTAACCAATTCAACCCGAGCAACGCCGGGTAATTCTGCCAATCATTATCTGAACCTGAGTCACCATCGGTACTGCTGACTTGACGTAATGCATGCAACCAAATCCCTAAACAAGACTGCCTCAGTCTCTTATGTTTGGGCTTCCGAAGTTATTTTTAAATCTGCTACCCTGTTTATATTTTGACAGCGCTGGGATCCGGGAACTGAAATTTTATCCGGAAGTATTTTAGAATTTCCGAATGGAGGGAATTGAAGTTCTAAATATACAAAACCATTCCATTTTTCCCAAGACTCCGTCATTCAGGCTTGGCAGATTCTTCAAATGCATATTCATTTTTCGCCATGGTTCTGCGAATTCGATTTCTTTTGCTCAGAATATCTTTCAAGGTAATCATAAGCAATTGCTTTGTTGGGCTTAAAATTTTGTTTAAGTATTCGAACTTCGATTTTGTTGTGGACTTCGTATCTTCGAACTGACGAATTTTGTTTATGATTCTATAGGAATTCAATTCTATCTTTTATTTTTTTTAAAGTTCTTCAATAGGCGTTTTATTTTTGTGTTTAAACACTTCACAATTAAATGCAGAAACCGGTCGAGTTTTTGTCAGACTCGATTCTGCAAAGTTTTGAATTCGCCAACATCAGTAAAAAAAATTCGAAACTTTATAGAAGCGTTTTGAATTTTTTTTCTTGCAAAATAAACTCAAGCCGTGTTAACTCTCCCTTTATTGTGTACAAAAATAAATTTTCGTGTCTTTTGAGTATCAATAACCACGGATTACCGTGAAAATTAGTTTTTTCTTAATATAAAACAATCCTAAAATTTATGAGGTGTTTAACCTTCCTGGTGGTTGTTTCTACAAGGTATCTCGTCATTGGAAAACTGATCAGATTTTGTTGGACGAGATATATCGTCATTAGAAGAAAATTGACCAAATCTTGATCTCGTCATCATAAAAAAATCGGTAATATCTTGATAATGAGTTATCTCGTCATTAGCAAAATTGGTCAGTTATTGATGAACGAAATATTTCGTCCAAACCACTCGGAAGGTTAAAGATGCACAGGAAAGATTGTTTTGCAAATCCGGTTTCGTGGAAGTTGAATACATTTTTATACCTTTTATATTGAAGTGCCTAGAAAAACTTATTCAGACTAACTTATGCAAAATACATAGCAACACCACCTATGCACGTCATTGGTTGCGTCTGCCATTACATATATAAAGCGATAGAAATCTGGAATCATC
This sequence comes from Meta bourneti, assembly GCA_933210815.1. Lineage (NCBI taxonomy): Eukaryota > Metazoa > Arthropoda > Arachnida > Araneae > Tetragnathidae > Meta > Meta bourneti. The sequence goes on from OW119934.1 coordinate 85,645,695, forward strand.
TAGAGCTGTTTCCCCCGTGAGAATGACCTCCGTGAGAAGTTGTCACGATTTAAGCGATTTTCAACGCGGTTTGATAGTTTGAGCTCTTGAGAAGGGTCATAGCGTTTCGTAGGTAAAGTTTGGATTTTCACGTAATACCATTTCAAGGATGTACCGTGACTACAAGAATTCTGGCAAAACCTGTTAATTACGACAGCAGTGTGGCCGTAAAAAGACTATGTGAGCGTGACCAGCATCGGCTGGCAAGAATAACTTCACGCGATAGATGTGCAACACTGCCTCAAATAACATCGGAATTCCATACTGGGCCCTCAACAAACATAAAGTTAGGACTGCAACGTTCTCTCAAAGATTTGGACTTTAGGAGCCGACGCCCCACTCGAGTACCCTTGATGAATACTCGACACACAGCTATGCGCCTCGTCTGGGCTTGGGAACACCGCCATTGGGAACTTGATGACTGGAAAAGAGCAACTTGGTAGCATTTCCAACTGTTTCGGGCCGATAAAAGGAAGGTAGAGAGACCCCATGAAGCCATGGATCCTGCATGTTAACAGGGGACTGTACAGGCTGGTGGCTCCGTAATGGTATGGTGTTTGTTTAACTGGCATACACTGGAATCCGTAGTACGTATATAAACGTCTCTGACAGGTGAACGCTATGTGTGCATCCTCTCTGACGAGTTATACCCGTTCCTGTCCTGCGTTCATTCTGATGAGTTTGACCTCTTCAACAGGACATTGTCCTGTTGAAGAGGTTTAACGAGTGCTGTGATTCTTTACACCATATAACACTGCACACTAAAGCTAAATTTAAATAGGAACAACTCCCCACACAAATCTGACGCAAGACACTCCAAATGGTTAGAGGTTAGTATGGTGAGAGGAACACTCATCTGAGTGTGGGATTTTTCCATTCCCACCTAAGTCACCAGATCTCAACGTTATCGAACACATCTGGGATGCCATGCAAAGCCCTGTTGAACTTAGAAATCCTACACTGAATACAACAGAATTGTGCACCGCTCTGCATCTAGTATGGTGTTCAATGCCTACAGAATACATCCACAAGCTCGTATATATAGTCCATGCCTTGTCTCTTATTTCTGCAGTTCTATACAGACCTACCAAGTATTAGACTGGTGTACAAGTTTTTCTGGCATTTCCAAGTCGTAAAGGGGCTGCGGTGGCCCGGTTGGAAGAGTAACGGACTAGCAACCGAAGGGTTGCGAGTTCGAATCCAGCCAAACACCGTCGTGTACAAAGGGGGCTGTTGCACGTTAAATCTGTCGTGGCCTCAAATGTCCTCACGTTGGCGTGGTGTGGAAGTTTGGAGAGTGGGGTGCCAGCTCAGGTGTTGCCTCGTCATCTGACCGTGGTTCAAAATTACGTGGTGTTGTCCTCGGATCTTTCCCTTTGGGATTGATCCCGGACCGTCACCAATAGCCCATTGTGTTGCTCCAGTGTGACGTTAATTGAAATACCCCCCCCCCAAGTCGTGAAGTTGCTAGGGTATGAAAATGTCATGCGTGGTTTTGCTTTCTGGTTGTTTGGGATTTTCGGCGCAAAGGCCATATTTGGCCAAGCTGTGCCAAACATAAGACATCCAACGTCAAATAATGGACATACACACAAGAAAAGTTTTTAGACACGAGATTTACACCGAGGGTAAGTTACAGGAATCGCTCCTGCGCCGCCTACAACTCACAGGTATTTGCTTTTTACATCTACAAAAATAAGTTTAACGAGTGCTGGTGATTCTTTAGCCCATATAACACTGCACACTAAAGCTGAATTTAAATAGGAAGCGCAAAGCGACACGCGCAGACCAAACAGTTTTTCTCCGCTCGCTCCTGCACCTCTGATTGGTCTGAGTGTCGCTTTGTGCTTCCTATTTGAATTCAGCTTAAATAAGAAATCGACCATAAAAGTTGAAAATATATATCCCGATATTAAATTGTCTCAGGATACATCCTAATATGAATAATTTTGTTTTCATTGTCTTCAAGCAAGTGAATATTCTATATGGCACTATACTAGACAGGATTTTATTTCAGAAGGGGTCCGAAATTTAAAAAAGAATTTTTTATGTAACTATAAGACCTGGACCTCATCGTCTTTAAAACGTATTTTTAGTCCTATTTGGTCACAAACTGTATTTTAAAAAATTACTGTTCTCACCGTCAAGTGATACATAACAGATCTTGTACCGAAATGACTACTACGATAGTTCAACAAATATTTACAGCAATAAATGTGCTGTTTGGTCTGCTCTTGCTGACTACTCCACTGAAAATGTTTTCATTATTATTGCTTTTAAATATTAAAGCTCTTTGTTTCATTCCGCTTGTATCTAATGTGCTGTATGAGCCGCTCTGCTGACTACGCCACTGAAAATGTTTTCGTTTGGAAACTTTACTGGTTTTCTTAAATATATATATAGTATATTAAAGCTCTCCTTTTTTCATTCTGCTTGTATCTGATGATGTACGTTTCCAGATTTTCTTAAATGCTCAGTACCCTCTTGATTTCATTCTGCTCGCATTTAATGTTCCTTATTTTATTTTCAGGGCACGCAAGACCTGTTTGAGTTATTGGAAAGATTGCAGAACAGCCGCTTGGACGATCAAAGATGCGTTCTTCCATCATCTTTGCAGGTGAGCTTTCTTCCGACCGTAAAAGCCATTTCACGTTCATCAAACATATTGATGCACGCAATAAGCGTGGATATAATTTACTGTTACCGCTTCATGACACTTCGTGAATATAACTTACGGGTATTGGATTAAATTGGATTTGGGATTTCAGGCGCAAGTTTACCGAAATGACTTCATGGGGCAGCGTTTGAAAGCAACTTACTAATATCACTTGATGACACTATACGGGAATCATTTAAAAAGATTCTATTGGTCATTTCCATATAATAGAATCCTTTGGAAAAATTCTATTGGTCAAGATCAAAATTGGTTAGAAGTCATACAGAAGTAGGTAGGTATTTAATTAACGTCGCACTGGAGCAACACCACGGGCTATTAGCGACGGTCCAGGATCAATCCCGAGGGGAAAGATCAGGGCAACACCACTAATTTTGAACTTCGGTCAGATGACGAGGTCACAACTGATCTGGCACCCCACTCTCCATATTTCCACACCACGCCAACGTAAAGACGTTTGAGGCCACGACGAATTTAACGGGCATCAGCCCCTTTGTACACGACGGTCTTTAGTTGGATTCGAACTTGCAACCCTCCGGTTGCTAATCCGTTACTTTTCCAACCGGGCTCTGGCACTGCGCAAGTTTTCGATTACACCTGTTTCAGTAATTTTATGTTTTTAATTTTTAATACAACGTACAAAAATACTTTCCTATGTTTTGATTGCTTCATAATGATTGACGGGACAACCAAAATATTTGCCAAAGAGGCTAGATTTAAGGTGTATATATACACTAGAAATCACGAAAATCGACCAAAAAACCGATACTTTTTTTATTGCTTCAAAATATTTTCCAACTCCTTAGCTTTCAAACGATACCAAGATCTTGGAAATATTTAAAAGTTTTCTCGATACAAGGGTGTTTCGTTAGGCATTGTCATCATGCACAAACATGTTTCCAAAACTTTTAACTCAATTTCTGAACTGTTTTTGCAATATGATGCTTCGTTCAAACAGTGATAACTCAACAATGAATTTATCTATTATTATTTTTGTATCATTATAATCTATATAATACACAGTGGGTGTTTTGACTTTCAAAGTTATTAGTTAAGAAATGAATTTATAGTTGATTTTTAAATGTTAATATTCCTGAAAAAAATCTTAACTTTTTTATACTTTGTGAAAAAAATTGTAAAAATAAACCTATTCTCTCTCTAGCAACTTGATTGAAGGTCAAAACATCATGAATAATAGGAAAAATTTCCAACAGGAATTGTTCTGAACAAATTAAAATTTGAGATATCATTGTTAAAAATACATGCTAATTAACTAATTATATTACCACCACTCCAAAGGCGCGTATCTGCATTTGGGCGATTTTCACCCAACTGCATTTTTCGAGTCACCATTTCATGTTTTATGCTATGACAAAGCCACGAATCATCTTGATTCTTAGTGGAAATGACGATTTTCATGAGAAAACCTTAGAGTCGTAACTCGATTTTTCCAAAAGCATCAACATTTTGAACGAGTTTTTGTAGAAACGTCAATTTTGTAGATTCGTGCAAGCATTTTCAAGCAAATGTATTTTCAAGTATTCAATTCCTTATTAATTAAATGGTTGGCTGTTTTGGCCTTTTGTGACGCAAGGACCACTTTTGGCCAAGCTGTGCCAAACACAAGACAACGTCAAGTAAAAAATGTTGTGAAAGGGGTTTGGACTTTGCGTTTTTGTAGAAACGTCAATTTTGCAGAAACGCGCCTTTGGCGTGGTGGTAACGATATCTAAATTAGATCCTGTTTTTTTCGCACCGAAATTAAATTAAGCAGAAACCAGTGGCCTATTGTAGGAAAACTGGATTTTTAAATTCAAAATTTAAAAAATCTTCTGGTGTATACGTTCACCTTAACCTACAAGTTAAAGCCCTGTAGATCAAAAAGCTTATCCCTCCAACAAAACAATCGAAGGTAACGTCTTTAGCACAAGTCTATATTCTTATAGTACTAACCAAGTAGTCACAACTCCTTTCGACACATTTTTTCGACATCTTCGCCATGTACACAACACAAAAAAACGCAACTTCCGTTCTCTTTTGCGCGTGGCCATCTGTATTTAAAGGACGAGCCATCGGCAGCAAACGCGATTTGGCTCTTTCTTCCCCAGTTCTGAGAAGAAAGCCAACGGAAATTGGGTTTTTCATTTGTTTCTTTTCCGTGCCTGAGCGACAAAGCGCGGCTTTATGCTCGCCGGAAGTCCGAGCCAATGAAGCCGAAGTAATTATCGCCATGTGCAAAAGCCTTAACTAGCACGGAGTCCCGCTAGATCCTAGAGGAGATACACTTCTGGGACTGGGAATTGCATTAAGTATGCGCAGTGGTAGAACTTGCTGGGGCAGTGGATTTCCCGAAGTGTAATCCGCGGACCTCCAATGATCCACGACAGGGCTTCAGGGAGTCCGTGGATATTTCACATAGCCCAAACAGAACCTTCTAAGAAAAATAAAAATATACTATTTCTAGCCGAATTACCCGGTGTTGCTCGGGTTGAATTGTTTATAATTCATCGTAATATACTCAATATTATTCCTATGGAGATTTCGAATTGTTTTTAGCCCCCCTGCAGACCCAGGCCAAATCGAACGGGGTTAATATATGGCCCCTGTGTCCCGCAGAAATCTACAGGATGAATGTACCAAATTTAGTGTGAATTGGTCTGATATTGATCGTATAAATACGCAATGTTATTCCTATGAGGATTTCGAATTGTCTTTAGCCCCCTATATACCATATCGACGATAAAAAAAAGACCACTTTCTATAAAAATAATCTTATTGTATCATAAAAATTTACATTCCAATAATAAAGCTACAGTTTAAGAATTTGCTGACCGGATACATAAACGATGATACTGCAACCGCAGAAATCTGCGATTGCACCGTACTCTTAAGATTCTAAAAAAACCTCCAAGGTCATCTTGAGAGGCGACTCCTGTAGATATTAACTCTGACGTCATTTGCACAGCCAAACCGGGGTAGAGTGCCCCCTAGCAAGTGCTCTGTCCAAGATGACGGGACGTTACACCTCTCTGCACACCCGAGAGAAATAGAACGGGGGTTAATGTGTAGCCTATACGTTACCCGCACGATTCCAAAGAATAAGTGTACCAAATTTGGTGTGAATTGGTCAAACGGTATAGATTATTCTATCGGGGTTGGTTGTTTCGGGGTTTTGTGGCGTTCTATTTGGCCGTGCTGCGCCAGACACAAGACATACGATATCAAGTAATACTCCTACATGTAATAAAAGAAATTATAAGCCTGCAGTTGTGACAAGAGTGGTATAGGACAACCGGAGAGAATCCATTGGTGCTGCGTGTAATGTTGGTTCCACAAATGGAGAGGCAGAAAATTCCACACCTAATAACAATAGTTTATTTAATAACAAACAAGGATAACATCATAGTGAGTGGAGGTTGTTGAGAGTAGGGTGTTTGGGACGGCTGAGAGCTCCTTATTCTAAAGAGCTCGTGAAAGAATGAATAGTTTGCAATGAACTCGCTAGGGGATAAGGATTAAGAAAGATTATTGGACCAGGGATCTATCAACAAAGCTCATTGGTAGAAGTCGGTGGTTTAACGAAAAAGTAATGTGATCTTACACAGGCGATTTGAAAGGAAGAGGGTCTGGGAAGTCAAGGTTAATGAGATGGCTTGATATCAAAGGTGAAAGGGGGTGGCAAGATATTATTGACCACATGGCCAGAGATAATGACTGGGAGAAAAGGGGAACATTATGGAACTGATCTCTGGTTAGAATTGTATTTAGGGGTTAGTTTTAGGTATCGTTTCATACACACACGAAAGTTTTACTGACATGGAAGAGAGAAATCACCCATTGAGGAATGCACCTGACAGGAATCGAACCTGCGCCGCCTACAATTTGAAGGTTGCTATCGCAGTGGACAGTGACGGATTAATGCAATTTTGTGGGTGGGTGCGGTTGGTTGAAAGATGCAACAAACCGGGAAGCCTGGGGGTAGTTAATGGTATGGGGGTATGGAATACCCCCAGTCCGGGGGGTCCTCCCCCTGAAAATTTTGAAAAAATACCTTCAAAAACTAGCATTTTTAAGCTGTTTTGAGACCTAAAACTGATATAAAATAAGTGTAAAATAAGTGTAAGTGTTAACAGTTATTTTAGAGAATCACTAAATTTATTGAAATGCGTAGCTTTTAAAACCTTTGCAAAACCGGCTCCATATACATAACTGTTAATACAAAAAACACAAATTCTATAAGCGTTTTGTTAACATAGAACTGCTAAGCAAATTAAAAAATAAAACAATGAAATTAGCATGAAAATACTTTTAAAATAGTATTTTGTAGGTTGTTGAAAGTTATGTTTTGTTAGCTTTTAATTCCTAAATATACATACTTTTATTTTAAAATAACATTAGGAAAGTAATAAATAGAAACTTAAATATTTACAAATTCTTTTATTTTTTCAATACAATTTACAATGACACTCATTTAGAAACAAGTTATATGAATAAAAAAAACGATATCCATATTAATTGTATTATTACAAGAATGTATTTTAGACTAATGTCTCGTTAGTCATTACCTCCAAAGAAGTACGATGTAAACAGTAAGAATGATGTTACGCCGTTACGGTAACTCAAAAACTTAAGATGCATAAAAATGTAATATTGTGTTTTTTATATTCTGAGTATTTAACATTTTGAAATAAAAATTCTGTATACAAAAAATTATTGAGTTTATATTGTACATATTAGCACTATACTCGTACAGTACATATTTGGTCTGCTTCATGCATATTAGCAGGCGGTTTGCTCTTTTTACAGTTTTGATATAAAATTAAGAGAACCTAAATGTATGAATGTTGAGTTCAATTACTTAAACTTTTTGACATTACAAAAGAACAACTGGTTTTAAACTACCTGTACTTAAGAAAACATGTTTTTTCTCTTCTTTCCCCTTCTCAATATACCTATCTATAATTTTCTTTGTCAAAAAGGTGGTCTCTATGAACATATAGCAAACAAGTCCAGTTAAGAGCTTTTGCCCACAACGGTTTCTCAACCAAGTTTTGATCAGTTTTAGTGTCGAGAAAGATCTTTGCTGTTACAGTTGACACAGGAAGATAAGAAAGAATCAACATTAAAGATCTAATGGGGAAATTTTCTGGGGTGCAAAATTGCAAACACTCAACTGCATAGCCTGATAAAAGGGTTTTGTTTGCATCTTCCCTTTTCCACTTTGCCACCCACAGCTTCATTTCTGCCTTCAGATGAATGAGTTTTTACCTTATTTTATTATTTTTTTGCTCTAGGGGGGCCCTCCCCCTTTAACCCGTCCTTGGCAGTGGACATACCCACTGAGCCATGACGTCCCCTGTTCTATTGGGGTCGTGGTAGCCTGATTGGAAGAGCAGAGGATTAGAGACTGGAGGAAGGTTGCGAGTTGGAAACTCGATCCAACCAAAGACCATCATGTTCCTGGAGGGTGGTGCACGTTAAATCTGCCGTGGCTGCGAAGGTCCTCACGTTGGCGTGCCGTGGAAGTTTGGAGAGTGGGGTGTCAGTTCAGGTGCTGACCTCGTCATATGACCGTGGTTCAAAACTACGAGGCGCTGCCCTTGGATGTTTCCCTTCGGGATTGATCCCTGGCAATCGCCAATACCCCGTTGTGTTGCTCCAGTGCGACGTTAATTAACTACCTACCTATATGTTATTTGTTGTGAAAGAATCTTGCGAATTGGGTAAATATTCTAAGGACACAGTACCCCAAATGTTCTTTGCTATAATCCTTTTTCTACTCCCTCAACGATAAAACTAAGGCTCCTACTGGGAAAAGATCCTAAATAAATGTAACTTAAGATGATTAAAGAGGATTTTCCCCATTAATAAATACTGTATGATACTTGAGAATTGCTGTTTTCTGTGGCCAATTCACTTGTTTTTTTTTAAATCGATTCCTATTGTGTCGTGTTACCCGGCGATTTATATATTTTTCGGCTTTCGTATGATTTTGATACTTTGAGGTGCTCCTATTTCAGGCTTTAATTTTAATTTTCCTATAGTTCTGCAGCGTATCAGAGTTCGAATTCGATTAAGGCAATCGGATCTAGGTGTTCTAAAGCTGTTCTTTCTGTAATTTTTTTGGAACGCTTCTTACGAATTGGAACTGTTTTTAAGGGACTTAGTACCCTAGAAATGAACAAAATTGCCTTGCGCATCGTAACTTAGTGATCCGAATGGTGTACTGGAATTACACACAGGTAAAATAAGATTAAAGTAACTATTTATTCAGAACGAGAGAGAGACTGCAATTAAACAGATTTGTGTCCATACATTTGTGCGGGCTGTAAAATGAGAAGTAGCCCGATTGGAAGAGTAATGGACTAGCAACCGGAGAGTTGCGAGTTCGAATCCAACCGAAGACCGTCGTGTACAAAAGGGGCTGGTGCTCGTTAAATCTGCCGTGGCCTCAAATGTCCTCACGTTAGCGTGGTGTGGAAGTTTGGAGAGTGGGGTGCCAGCTCAGGTGTGACCTCGTCATCTGACCGTGGATCAAAATTACGTGCTGTCTTCGATCTTTCCCTTTGGGATTGATCCCGGACGGTCGTCAATAGCCCGTTGTGTTGCTCCAGTGCGACGTTAATTAAATACCTACCTACCGATTGAAAGAGTAGAGGATTAGAGACCGGAGGGCTGCGAGGTAGATACTCGATCCAACCAAAGACCATTGTGTTCGTGGGGCTGGTGGACGTTAAATCTGCCGTGTCCGCAAATGTCCTCACGTTGGCGTGGTGTGGAAGTTTGGAAAGTGGGGTGCCAGCTCAGGTGTGACCTCGTCATCTGACCGTGGTTCAAAATTACGTGGTGCTGTCCTCGATCTTTCCCTTTGGGATTGATCCCGGACAGACGCCAATAGCCCGTTCTGTTGCTCCATTTTGACATTAATTAAAATAACTACCTACCCGCTAGATGCTAAAGCAGATACACTACTGGGAATTGCTTTAAGTATGCACAGTGGTTGAATTTACTGGTGCAGTGGTTTTCCCGAAGTGTAATCCGCTCCTGTGGTCCACGACGGAGTTTCAGGGTTTCCGCCGAAAATCTGCAATATTTCACTATCCAAAACATAACCTCCAAAGAAAAAATATCCTATTATTTTTCCTCCGATTGTCCTAAAAGGGCCGCGGTGGCCCATTTGAAAGAGTAGCGGATTAGCAACAGAAGAGTTGCGAGTTCGGAACTCGGTCCAAACAAAGACCGTCGTAGATGGTTCCAAAGACCGTCAGGGTTGGTGCACGTTGCATCTATCGTGGCCTCAAATGTCCTCACGTTGGCGTGATGTGCAAGTTTGGAGAGCGGGGTGTCAGCTCAAGTGTTGACCTCGCCTCCTCTGACCGTGGTTCAAAATGACGAGGTGTTGTCCTCGGATCTTTCCCTTCGGGGTTGATCCCTAACCGTCGCCAATAGCCCGTTGTGTTGCTCCGGTGTGATGTTAATTCAACTACCCAAGTCGTGTACATCGAAAATACTACCTTTGAAAAATTTCTATAGAATGGCCTACAGGATCCTATAGAATTATGGCCCGTATTTTTATAAACATAAAGTAACCTCCAATAGAAAGTCTAGAAATCTCTAGAATGTCTAGGAACCTAGAATTCTATAGAAGCCTATTTCTTTTTCACTTTGCTTTCCTATAGTACTTCTCTATAGAAATACATTTCTATAGTATCAGAGCTTCTTTTCTTTATAGAAATATCTATAGAATTTTTTTCTATAGAAACAAAACTTCGTTTCTCTAGATTTTTTTCTATAAAAACGACATTTCGTTTCTCTAGAAATATCTAGAATGTTTTCTATAAAAACGGAATTGCGTTTCTCTAGAAATCTATGGGACTCGATAAAATATTTTCGTAAGGGTAAGTTTCATTCCGATCGAACACTGACTTTGAGGGTTGTTTCGATATTTTTGGTAGAGTGCATTTTATTTCTAGGATAATCAGAAGTCCCTTCACAAGGGAGCTCGAAAGTCCCCTCTCTGGCTAACCCATTGCAAAATGCAATTTAAAAAACTAGTCATCTGCCTTTTTATTGCTGCGGGATCATTGTTTTGAGAATCCAAATTTCTGAAACAGTTTTACACCTGATATCGGCTTTTATTTTCAATACCCGTGAATGAGTTGAAAAGCAGTATCGGAGAGAGCAGGGGCGCACCCAGGATATCAATCTGGATGGGACTTTCAGGGGTGATTTAAAAATTTCTTTGAGATATGTAGTAGTTTTAGAGTGATAACTACAGATTAGCTTTGGAGTATGTTACATTGACTAGTTTTAGAGTATATTACCTAGAGACTAGATTTAGTTTGTTACTAAGAGTAGTTTTGGAATGTATAACCAGGAGACTAGTTTTAGAGTTGTTCAAGAGACTAGTTTTAAAGTGACTACTCCTAGACGTACTGAAGTTGTATTGAAGTTAAAAGGTGTCAACGTTTTAATGAATAATATTAAAACTTAAGGAATAATATTTTATCCAATCCCTATAAATACGAAATGGAGCACTTTTATTGATGAGCTCTGAAAGCAATATTAGTTACCTGCAAGGAGAAAATATCAAAACACCTTTATGCACGATTTTTAAAGAAGTAATCAATGAATTAAGTAAGGATATTTTTGCTTTCTACGCGGTCTGGGAGAAGCTTAAGCCCCCATAGTCTCCTCTGTAGGTACGCTCATAGGCGAAAGTAGCTCCGATCTACCAAAAAAGACTGATAAATCTGGTTAAAACTGTACATATTAAAAAGCCTTAGTTAAAGGATAAATCGCCAAATGTTGCAACCTGCAATTACGACTAAGGGTTACCGACTGGCAAACTGAGGCGGCTTTCAAATTTCGCGGCATGTGTTTGTTTTGACTGGAATTTCCTTGTGCTTGTCTTAACTCTTAACATCAAAACATGAATGAAAAGTGCTCTTGTCGGAAGCTTATAAGTTTCCATGTTCAAATATATGAAGAGATTCTGCAAGACTTTTTACAAGCTCATGATGGAACTTAGACGTGGAATGTTTTTTGTTTTCGTCTGATGAGTAATCAAATTTTTTGGGAAGCAGCGCTTAAAATACAGGTTGTGATTTATGAATTCGTTGTTTGTGCCTTGTACCACACTTTAATTTTTCTTAAATTTTAAGAACTTGTTTGATTTTTAATCTTTATGCTTTAAAATCTGCAAATTGTTTGAGTTCAAGAGGGAGAAAGTAAAAGCTATGTGTATTTGGATGCTTTTCTCTTAGAAATAAAGTTTTCAAATGTTTTAGAAGTGAAAATAAATCCTCCTGGGGCAGAGAAATTCTTTCAGTAAAACGAAAACAAAAAGTTTTATAAATGATATTCATGTGGTACTGATTATATATGAATTTTAAAACATGCTTTTATTGTCGCAAAAATTGTAACACATTTTAAACTACTTTTCTACTAGAGATAATTAAAACTTTCCATTTAGTTCGATATTTCTAATTTTAAGTTTTACAAAAGCTTTGTTTTTATAATTTTTAAAGTGAAGCAATATCTTCCAACATTATTTTAGAATACTTTATTAATCCTGGTAAAAATAAAAAATTGTAACCAAGTTAAAAAATTATAACTATTAGCTCAATTAAATCCATATAAAAATTTATATATCTCACCTTGTTGAAATATAATATACAAAATATATATACAAAAATTTTAATTTTGTATTTCTCCAATCTCATAAAAAATATAGGACAATTGCTGAGGCGAAGCTAGACTTTTGGGGACATCTGCCCGAAACAAAATTTGTATTGAAAATAAAGATAAAGCATTTCATGGAATAAAGTATACTAATTAGACCATGTTAATTTTGTAAATAAATTATTTTAAAAATATGTAGTTCATTTTAATCATACTAAAAAGCAAATAACTTAAAAATGTATTTAATTTATAAATACAGTGCTCTCCGCTTTATCGGACCACTGGATAATGGGACCAGTCGCTTATTGGGACAGTTTCCTTGTGAACAGAATCATTTTCTATTCAATACCATAGAAATCACATCAGTTAAATGGACCAGTTTGAATACAACTTCGCAAACAAAACGGTTAAAAAAGATGTCCCTCCAACTGCCTGGGTGAGCAAGAATATAAAAAAGATTCAAATTGACAGTGAACACTCAGAGCAAGGAAAGGAGTGAATAAAAATTTATTTCCACTCTCACAGAAGACAAAAAAAATAATAACTCAAACAGTATTGCTTCTGACTCATGTGTTGCCTTCTGCATTGGAATAAACACAAGATAAATTTAAAAGCACAGAACATCAGGTGATAGAAAATAAGAATAACCAATCAGCATGAATAACATTTCGGAAATTTATTTTGCACTTTCGTCTCCTGAAAGGCAGGTGAAATTCAGTGCATATGGTGCATAAAGATTTATCAGGAAAAGAAAAATTAGCATTGTTGCGTCGAATCAATGAGTTTCCAGGATTCAGCCAACGTCAGCTCTCAAGTGCATTAGGTATGTCGAAAACTACAATTTGCCGACTGCTAAAAAACAGACTTGAAATCAAAGCAGACGACTCGGCTGCATCAAGAAAGCACCAAAGACTCAAAAGATGACGAAGTTGACCAAGCGCTGCTTGAATGGTTTCGTGAAATGAGAAACTACGACATTCCTTTAACTGGGCTGCTACTAAAATCAAAAGTAGAACATCTTGCTACACAACTTGGTAAACCGGACTTCACTGCTACTGAAAGATGGCTAACACGCTGGAAGAAAAGGCATGACATTTGCTTCAAAGTCGCACATGGTGAAAAAAAGGATGCCAATATTCGAGGAGCTAGCTGACAGTTAGATTACCACTTTGTTGCCTGAAATTTTGGAACTGTATGCACCTTCTGAGGTGTACAACTGCCCTTTATTATAGTGGAAACTGCCCTTTATTATAGTGCAACTCCAAATGGGTCACTAACTTTTAGAACTGAATTATTGAGTGGACGAAAAAATCGATGAATCATGTAACTGTTCTTGTCTGCGCTAACATGACTGGCTGTGATCGACATCCTCTTTTAGTCATAGGAAAAAGAAAGAATCCTGGTGTTTTTCAGGTGTGCAACAGTTGCCGGTGGAATATCGAAGCAGTCGTAATGCATGGATGACATTGACAATTTTTAAGGATTGGCTGAAAGGCTGGGACAAGATACTCGAGGGAATAGGAAAAAAAATTGCTCTTGTAGTGGACAATTGTTCCGCACACCCTAATGTAGCAACGAAGAATATATGTCTGATTTATTTGCCGCCCAACACAACCTCAATCATTCAACCAATGGATCAGGGGGTTATCAAAAACTTGAAAACCCTCTAAAGAAAGATGGTTCTTGAAAAAATTGTCTGTTACTTTGACTCAGAGAACAGTGCTAAATTTAGCGCAATCGAGTTGTCTCATAAGATAAATCTCCTTTTGGCAATAGAAATGATTGCAGTTATCTGGAAATCTGTGAAAGTCGAAACATTTGTTATTTGTTTTGCCAAAGCGGGATTCATTGCTCCATCTTCATCATCAGCAGACAACACTTGCCCTAATTCTGCATTCTGTGAAATCGATGTTGGAATGAACACCGAAGATTTCCAAGCTTTCGTTTATGTTGATATGTCTGTCCAGTGCCACGACTCCCCTTCAGAAGAAGATATTATGGCCAGTCAGTCGGAAGAAACACCTGACACATTCTGAATCAGGAAGAAGTTACCTGCAACGAAGCCCTTTCATGCTCAGAGAAATTGAACATTTTCTTGGCAAAAAACAACGGTGATGATAGTGTCTAGAAAGCGGCTTACAAGCTACATACTTTTGTATCATCAGTCAATAATGAGCAGCGTAAATAATGATTACAAAATATTTTATTAACCAATAAAGGTAAGTTTTTATATAACTTCCTTTATGATTTTGTTGTACTACTAATTAGTGTACTGTTTATATATGCAATTATATAGCTGGTGAGCGTTATACCCTTTCATAAAATATAATCGGACCAGTCGGTTAATGGGACCACTTTCATGTTGAACCAAAGTGGTCCGATAAAGCGGAATGCATTGTAATACATTTTGGCAGTTATTCTTTTCAATGCAAAACATTGAAAAAAGTCAGCCAGTGCGATGATGGGTCTAGTAAAGTATAAAATTGTTTTGTTGAAGGCAATGGAAAAATTTGCAAATGAATTTTTTCTGTCTAATTTTTAGTTTCTTTATTTCAGTTACCGTCATCATCATTGCATGCTAATGACACCCAGAACCGTACTTATCAATGTGACCATCAGCCAATTTCACAAGTTCCAAGAAGTGATAGTGAACTGTTGCGAAAGGTAAATTATTTGTGTAGATCTTAGATTTTAGGTAAAAATTTGTATACATGTAGTTTTAATTGTTCACATGTTTCAACCATACCATATTCTATATACCATATTCTTTCAACCATATTCTATTAATTACTTGTTATTCGTGCAATTTTCCTCACCTACATTTTAATTATCTCTAAGAAGCTAATGTTGTTTTGTGATACAAGACATGAAAATACTTGGTAAATAGGGGAGAACAAGGACCCCTCACCTGATTTTTTAAAATAACCATAAAAATTAAATGCATCAAATATTTTACAGTGCACTTCTATAAACTTCAAGTTATTTTTTCTTTCAATGAATGTGAGACCTCGCCGACTTTCCAATATGCTGGAGAACTTCAATGGATTTTCATATCCATCTACATGTATCGATTACCAACGAGAGTGGCGTTTCTGCATGGGGTTCTTGATTAAATGATTTATTTACATTTGATTACAAATAGATATTACAACACATCTCAGAAAGGACCCTCGCACGTCCGTACACTTCTGCATCCGCCGGTCAGTCTCCTTTCCCCTCCCAGTTCTCCCTTTTTTCTTCTCCTCTGTCCCGGATGATCGTTCAAGGGCACACCACCCCCGTCCCTCGGGGATCCAATGGTTCCTTCCGACCAACGTTCCTCCACGTGTTGGACGGGGAACATCACACCTCCCTTCCGCTTTAAAATTGTCAGACCATTTGTCTTACAATTAAAAACCTAAACCAAATGGTAGCCTGTAAACTGGTGCCCTTCTAATCCCAGACGTCACCAACGAGCCAACCAAGAGTGTGTGTGTGATTGTCTGT
Source organism: Meta bourneti (assembly GCA_933210815.1). Classification (NCBI taxonomy): domain Eukaryota; kingdom Metazoa; phylum Arthropoda; class Arachnida; order Araneae; family Tetragnathidae; genus Meta; species Meta bourneti. The sequence goes on from OW119934.1 coordinate 85,661,578, forward strand.
GTCCCCCAGTTGGCAAACATGACTCTCATGCATGAGTTCACAAACCAGGTTTTGATAAATTTATCAACACCATAGATCAGAGAAGCAGGGGAAATGAATATGTACACAACATCAATATCGATAAACAAATTCTCTTATATAAAAAACTTATCCTCGCATAATAAAATCAAGAGCTTAACGTAGTACACAAAAATAATAACCCCACTAAGCGTAAAAACACTGCACATCTCAGCAATAACTTCACTAAAATAAGAATACTGCACAGCCACACAAAATTAACCTAAGTATCACACATCACAAAAATAACCACTAAAGATAAGCATAGTGCAGATCACACACAACCAAAAAAAGAGTAACTACTGCACATTACAATAATAATTTCACTGACAGTAAAAATTCTGCCCATCAGTAGTTTCATGTGACCACTTCACCGCAATAACGATTTCCTTAAACATAAACACTTCACATATACTGCAACACTTATCATTTCCCAAAGAGTAAATATTGCCATACAATACTGTCTCCTACAAGACACTACTTTAAAGAAATCTCCATTATATGTACGATTATTAAATAAGATCTAATACTTAAAAACCCAATTCAAGCAATCGCTTAGATTGAAAAATTCTCGATATACTACTACATATTCACAATAATAATAGCTTCACTAAACTTAGAAAGATACATACACCTCAGCAATAATAAAACAATCTACACACATGGCAATAATAATTTCACTAGTAGGAAGCACTTCATATATTACATCAATAATCACAATACTCAGCATTCATTTATCCAGTTATCCTTGATTTTCCAGGCCTGTAAAGACCCCCTTTAGCCGATCAATTTTCCATGTTATCAGCCAAAATTGGTATATAAATGAACTTTTTTCAATAGTACCACCACCAAAATGACCACCATCTAATCCACCCTTTTTTTGGGGTACCAATCAAATGGTATAGCCCGTTTGTCATCCATTCAAAATTCAACCCCCTCATACTAGATCGAAGGTATTTCAGGGTCTTTCGCGCAGTCCCTACCTTCTCCGAGAACTCCAGTATCAATTTCAATCTACGTCGTAACTGACTCTCATAGCAAGCCTCTCTCTCTGCCAACCCTCTTTATACCTTTCTTCCACCCTGGTCTAGTTACTCTATCTCGAGATTTCTCTCCTACCCTTTGATTACCCGTCCAAGTCTCAGAACGTGCTGTCAAATTTTCTCGTCTGCGATTCAAAGGAACTATTCGTTGATGAACCTTTTTCCTTATCCCAATCTCCTTGTGACCCAAAATATCCGTCTCTAGCCTGTACCGCTTCTTACCAATGTCCAAGAACGCCCTGGGCAGAATCTCACCCTCGCATTTTCCCCTACGCAACTTTGGGGTTTCAAAAACGGAGTGTTTCGCGCCCCCTTCGTTCTTGTGGACTCTGTTCTTCCCCTTCTCGCGGGTAACAAGATTCCTTAGCATGATCTTTTGGACCTTACTTTTCTCCACCGATGAATCAGGCGGGTCAATCTCCTCGTCCTGCTCTTTTTGGTTATCTTCAACCACCCTCTTTTCCTGGACCGCAAGCGCGTTACACTCCCTTTCCCCCTTGGGTTCCTCCCTCTCAGTTTCTTCGCATTTTGCTTGCTCCTCACTTGACGCTTTCGCTGAACAATATTCCGCTGAGGCAGGGTCAATTCTGTTTCCTTGCCCTTTCCTCCCCTCCTGAGCGAGTTCGCCCCTCCTTCCGTTATCTTCCCTGGGAATTACAATTTCTGTTTGGCCACCTTTCCTCTTCCCTACTCTTTCCTCATTCTGCATTTCCAACTCCCGCACTTGCATTTCATATTTGTGCCTTCTCCATTCAGCCTCTTCCCGAGCTGCATTCCACTTATCCGTGGCTATTATAAACTCCCTTTTTGCTTCTATCCATGCTCCTTCCCGTCTCCCTTTCACTCCTCCAAACTCCCTTCTAGCATCTTCTGCAACCACTATCCCCCTAAATTCCAACTCCATTTCAGCTTCTCTCCACCTCATTTCTTTCATTAACCATAGATGTCACTAACTCTTCAACAAATTTTGCCTCATATGATTTAGAACCCTCTATTATTCTTTTCCATTGAAAGAGTTTAGCATCTGAAGGAACTTCTTCCCCTAATATAATCGCCAACAGCCTCATCTCCTCCTTTCTAGCTCTCCCAAGAAATGCCATAGTGATCCCAGTGTGTTAACACAATCAACTTTTACAAGAGGAGTTTAATTAATTACTTAAATACACAATATATAAAAACCATCACATACTATATTTTTCATACATACATATATGTGTTACCCCCTGTGTATTTAATGGCTCGAACTCCGGGATAATATCAGAAGGGACTTACCCCAGTACCATTACTTGGCTTCCCTCGTCGCCTTTCCAACATCTTTCCTCTTTTGCAGAGTTGTCTCGTCCTCAGATCTTTCAGGTTTGGCCTCAGGACGGACCACTCTTTAGATGATATCCAGCCCAATCTTTAGATGCCGACAGGACCACTTCGCACGACCATCCATTCTCCTTTCGTTGTCAAGACCAAGCGTACCTCTCTGCCATCTATGAGCTCTCCTTAGTCGACGCCAAGCGTCCCTCTCCCCCGTCAATCGCTTTCCTTTCCTCGACCCCAAGCATCATTCTCGGCCGTCAATCCTACCGACTGCGCCAGTTTGTGAGACCTCGCCGGCTTTCCAATATGCCGGAGAACTTCAATGGATTTTCATATCCATCTACATGTATAGATTACCAACGAGAGTGACATTTCTGCATGGGGTTCTTGATTAAATGATTTATTTACATTTGATTACAAATAGATATTACAACACATCTCAGAAAGGACCCTCGCACGTCAGTACGCTTCTGCATCCGCCGGTCAGTCTCTCCTTTCCCCTCCCAGTTCTCCCTTTTTCTTCTCCTCTGGCCCGGATGATCGTTCAAGGGCACACCACCCCCGTCCCTCGGAGACCCAATTGTAATATTTCACAATGAATTAAATTCTTTGCAAAGTATAAAAGTGGATGTTGATTTTTCTGTGCTAACTCAAACATCTTTTCGCACATTCCTGGTAACCTTCCAAAGACCTTGTGAAATTTAAAATGTAAATTTCCAGAAACAATTTTGAATATTACTTATGTTGTTTCATGTATTGTAAATATTTGTGGAATAACTGTTGTGCAGTCATTAATATGTTTAGATTTCTGTAGCCCAATGAAGTAATTTATTTAAAGTTCATAGATCTGGTAACCAAAAATAACATTAAATAATGTTTTCAAAACTGTAAAAAGATCTTAACTTTGCATGAAAAGTTACAATTTAACTTTGGGCTCCCTCAAAAATACAATCCTAGGAGTGCCATTGTTTTCATCTATCAAAAAGACAGTATCTCTGGATATAGAAATCAAACACATTGAATATATCTTAGATGAGTGTTTAAGAATAAGTAATGGATACTAACTATGATATAAAGATGGGTGTATGCTAGGAGCAACATCTCCTGAACCCCTTCCACCAAAAGTAGTAAATCCAAAATTCAGCATTAGCATATATATTGCTTTAATTTTTTAATTCTACCTGCTTCACAAAGCTAATTTTGGATTGCTGTACAATTTTAGGTCTTCTCATCTATGTAACATTTTTAAATGTCTTACCCTATTTTTGTCTAGGTCCTCAAAGGCTCTGGACCTTATCCTATGATAGTACTACCTCCATCTGGAGGTTATCAGTTAGATGGAGGTCAATGGGACGAGACAGAATATAAAAGTCATAAAGTTTGTGGTCTGTTGAATCTGATGCAAACTGATTCTAGCTTATTGGAAGTGGATCGGAATGCTGCATTGTACAGGCAGCACTTTTACAACAAGGTTTATTTGAATTTTTATTTTTTCAATTGCTTATCTTTGAATAATATTTGCTATTTATGCTTTCTTGATTGAGATTTTTATATGGACACATAAAACTTTAAATAAAGAAAGGAGGTATAAATGGAAAATTTAGAGTTTTATGTGAATTTAGTTCTTTGATTGTACTGAACAGCTTTTCTTGTTTCAAACTAATGAAATTAAATTATTATATTTGGTATGATCGTAGAACTATATCCAAAATTTGTGTATCAGTTTTAAGCAAGTCAAGAATTAATTAGCTTCTTATTTGAAATTCTGATGAGTAGTGTAATTCATCTTACAAAATTATGACTATGAACTAAGTATTTTACAAACTATTCAAAACTTCCTGGAAAATGAAATTCTTATTTGAGTAATCAAGTCAGTGTATGTAAATAACTTTCCATTAAAAGGAATTATTTATTTACAAATACCTGACTAATAAGTACTTAAGCCATTTGCCTTTATTAAAAGGGTTTAAATTCCCCATTTTAAATCCAATATGCTTGATCTTCTAATACAATTAAAGTAATAAAACAAAATTGATTTTGCTTTAATTTTGGAAAATTATAGCAAAGGCAGTCATTCTACAAATGCAAAATGAAATGGCTCTAATCCAGTTACTATTGGGATAGGAAATGAAGTTTACTGTCTCGTTATTTCTCCCAAGTTAAATATCCTTTAAAATGTCAAAATGCAAGGTTATGCCATTAAAGGAGCCTCTTAGAGTGATTGGATTGTTTCAATTCAAAGGAGTATTACTTTCATTTTTCAAAACTGTTGGCATTTTTGTGAAATGGTTTTAAAAAAAGCAGTTAATAACTATTAACTGCAAATTCTTGAAATTTTAGGAACATTACAATTTCATTATGAATGATGCTAACATTGGACCTATAGTCATGTCTATAAAGTATGAAAGCCTTAATTGCAGGGAGCATTTACGTGTAATTTTAAGGTAAGTAAAACAATCCTTTTTAATATTTTTCTTGTTTCTCATTTTTTAGTTATTAGATCTTCTGTGTTTAAAATTGTTTTTACTTCCAGAAGAAAACATGATATCATCAGTGATGTTATTCCACTGGTCTTTGAAAATGAATCATTGCAAGCTTTAAAAGTTGCTAAAGTATGTTACAACAAATTGTACTTCCATAGTTTGTTCTTTCAACCGATAACTAACATTTAAGTTTATATTATAACAAAATCTTTGTAGGTTATTTGATTTCATTAATTTGCACTAAATTAGTTTTGTAATTTTATTTATTATTTTTCAAAATTAACTTAGTAAATTAATCATTACTGAGAAGTTTTTGAAAAATGAACTATATATTTTTTGTTCAGCATTATATTCGTACTTTTATCAAGATTGATCATTCTCTTAAAATTAATTGAATTTTTGAGTATTTTAAATTATTGCATTTTTATATATTTGCAATGTGTTGATTTTTGTTTAGTTGAGAAAAATTTTTAAACTTCATATCTAAATACTTATTGCTCTAATCTGTTACAAATTAGTTGACAATCTCAAGATTAGAAATCGACACAGAACTCTACAGTACATTTCTTAAAGAGTGAAAGGAAAACAATACTGATATTCAGCTTGTAATCCTCTGAATGTCTAAATAAAATTGTAGGAAATCAAAACAAATTTTTTTAAATAGCTTAATATTAATTATTTTCCAAATTCGCTTAATTTAAAAAAATTCCCTTTATTTTCAAACTATGGACATTTCCCTTTAAGTTCTTCAAAGTAGGTTTGAAACATGCTTGCAAGTCTACCTATAATAAAGTTTATAATTATGCATCATTACAGCTATACTGCTTTATGAATTATTTCAGTGGTATCAATGCTCATAAGCAGTTATATTTCAAAGTAAAATTATTTGCTTTTCAATATTTGTTAAAAATATTTTTTGTTTAACTTGTTTTCATCTGCAACCTTCTAAATAATTTTTTATTTGATAATTGCAGCTTTTGTGTGATGACATTACAATTGAGAAATTCTTTGCTGTTTTATTTCCAAAGGTATGTATAGTAATATGTTATGTTTTCAAGATTTTGTTTATAAGTCAAATATGTATGTTGCTTATGCTATTTTTTACTTTATAAGAAAAATAACAAAATTGTTTCATTTGAGTGCATTTTTTATACTTCAAGTGCACTTAAAGTAACTAATTTTCATAAAGTTTTAAATCAATTCGATCATTGAAGAGGTGCTGAACTCTGAGTATTGAAAGTATTATACACTGCAGCTTTTAAATTTTTGTCATTATTTCTTCATAGGCTTCTGACCTCATCATGGCTTTTGATGAACATGTTTTAGTAAATAAAATGAAATTCGGAATTATCTATCAGAAAGCAGGCCAGGTAAAGGACACTTTAGTAAACAAAATAATAAGTTAATTACATGTTAAATTATGACATTATCTCTGTTATTTTGATTTATATATCTCTCTCTGTTATTTTGATATTATCTGATTAAAATAGAAGTATTTCTAGATAAAGAAGTTTTCTTAATACACTATAACATAAAAATCGACGCACCAAGGAGTTATCCGAATGGGATGAAATTGGATATGCACATACCTTACGATAGAATATGTAAATGATTAACTTTTGGCGGCCAATGACTGAATAGATCCAAAGGTATGTATAGCAATATATAGCCCAGCTCTCATTGCAACGAAGCATCTGAATTGTGTATAAAACAGGATATTCCAATGCTAGGGCATAACTTCCATGCGAATGTGGTTCCGTCGACTTGCGTGGACTGTACCAATGCCTCGCAGACGAGTTCTCGAACAGTTTGAGCAGATGTCGCCATCTGAGAGGACGTGCAATTGGACTAAGGAAGCAGGATGGTCAAATCGCAGGATCGCTCGATATTTGGGTCGGAGCGATGCTACCATTCAACGATGTTGGCAGGAATGGGTGAATCATGGCCGTACAGAGCATCAAGAAGGTAGCAGTCGACCAAGAGCGAGGACAGGGTGATTGTCCAATCGGCGATCACAGCACCTGATACATCCTTATCAACGATCCAACGTGTAACCAGGACACCAGTGAGTGCAATGACCATTGATAGGCGAATCAGCGAACGGGGGCTGAGGCCATTGCGCCGATTGCCCCTCACTGTTGCACACAGCCAGGCACGTTTGCAGTGGTGCCGGGTGCATTCGACCTGGAATCTCACGGACTGGAGCAGAATTGTTTTCAGCGATTAGTCCCGCTTTGAATTGAGCCCCGATGACCAGCGAAGACGTATCTGGAGACATCCAGGACAGCGGTGGGATAATCACCTGACTGTCGTCCGACAATCAGGAGTTATGGTATGGGGTGCCATTTCATTTGATAGCCGGACCCCTTTGGTTGTCATCTGTGACACCCTTACAGCACGGCGGTACGTTGACGAGATTCTATGCCCCGTTGCGTTGCCCTTCCTTTCATGGACCCCTGGGCTTACATTCCAACAGGATAATGCCCGACTGCACACTGCACTCCTTTCTACTGATTGTCTTTGTGCTTCTCCGACACTTCCCTGACCGATGCGATCGCCAGATCTCTCCCCAATAGAGCACGTTTGGGCTCTGATGAGCAGACGTTTACGACCGTCCCTGGATCGCGCCAATCTAACTCAGCAATTGGAACGTCTATGGCAAGCAATCCCGCAGGAGGACATCCGCCAACTCTACGAGTCAATGCCCAGCGGATAATAGCTTGCATCAGGGCCAGAGGTGGGCCAACGCATTATTGATTTTTTTTGCTCTTGTAGCTGATTTCCTGAATAAAACATTCAATTCCTATGATACTGTTATCGTTTCGTTTTCAATACATGTACATCACATCTACCGATTTTCAACCCATTCGGATAATTCCTTCATGGTGCATTGATTTTTATGTTATAGAGTGTATATTTTTGAATGTCAGATATCTCAATATGAAATTATGTATTTTTATAACCATACTGTTTATCTGGGTATATTGTAAACAATGTCTATCTAGGTGTATTTCTTCCCTAAATACTCTTCATTTAGCTTCAGTGTTCCAGTTTTGTTTATTTAACATTCTGTTTAACGGAAATTAGTCTTTCGGTAAATTTTAGACAATTAGTCATGTAACATGTAATTCTAAACATAGCTATTGTTAGTAAATACAAATTATAATTTGGTGATGCTAAAATTGTTTATTTACACTTGTGCATCATTTGCTATAGAACATTATGTTACATAAGGTATGTAAAAAAGTCTTAGTTTTGTCTAAATGTGTTGAAGTGATGGAAAGTTCATAAGTATTTCAACATCCTACAAATATTTCACAAACAAGTTTATTAGGTTTGACTGTATATATAACTTGTACTTATTAACTAAACACACATGAATTCTAGATGTCTTCCACTGCATTTTATTTTAGAGGAAAAACTATGGGATCCTGAACCACTGTTTTAGTGGTTTAGGAAACAATATTTTTGTGTTATTTAAATACTAGAAGGCTGACCATAAAGTCGCATACCATTTTGAATGGGACTACCTTTATTATTCCATATTTCCAGGCCATTCTGTTTTAATAAAAATGTCAATTTAGTCTCATTTTTAATAAAATCTGAAGATGCTTTAATATTGGTTAATCCTAAATTATGATAAATATCTTGAATACCAGTAATATTCATAACCATGGAGTCGCATTGTTTGATGCAATGTAATGATGTTTCTAGTGGTTTATTTTGACAAAAAAAAAATGCATGGTTAGACTTGCGTGTCTTGGACACACCATCCATTGTGCTGTAGCACTAATTTTTACTTTGTTAGTATGCTAACCTGTGGCTTTGTTATACAATGCTGGTGGCTTAAATTTTATATATTTGTATGTATCGTCTTATTTTTTAAGAAAATTATTATTAATTCTATCCTTGCAATGTCAAAGAGGCAAAACTAGTTATGATGATCTCCAGAAAAAATTTATCATCTTACTTTTTCATGAATACAGGATATTATGGCCCTGTGCCCTTTTTGCCACCCCAATGTCCCATTTTTGTCTCAAGGAAATGTGGGCTACCTAAAATAAGATAATTTTACTGTTTTCAGCAAAATATTTTCATGAAGTTTTTTTCATTCTGCAGCACTAATTTATAATATCTTTTGGTAACATTTTACAAATATAAGCTATGCAGTTAAGTAAAGTGCCTTCATTTTATATTTAAACTAGACTACTGAAGAAGAGATGTTTAGTAATGAAACACACAGTCCAGCAATGGAAGAATTTCTACATCTGTTGGGAGAAAAAGTAGAATTAAAAGGTTTTACTGGGTAGGTACCTTTAATGCTTATGATATGTATTTTAAGCATTTCCCTAATTTACCTTGTGTAACAAAAGATGAACAAACCAAAAAACCTAACCAATCCTGTAATTTACTTTAATAAAATCAACCTTAACCTTGCAATATCTACTGTACACTTTCAAAAGTTCTCATGGTTACTATTCTTGGTGAAAGTCATGGAATCGTTTTTTATTTTCACACATTATGAAGTTATGAAGGGGTTTTATTTTATTTAAACAGTAAGTGTTTAATATTACAGTTGAACGTCAAACATTTCTGAAGAGACCATTGATTTTATTCGTTATTTCAAAGTAATTTTAAGATTTGGAAATACTAATAAGGGGATGGGGTGGTAAGACTTATACTTTTTCACAAATTCATTCACATTACTCATATTAATACCACTGTCTATTTTTATGTTCTGGACAAAAGTTCAAGATCACAGATCAAATTCAGAAATTCATGATGCTGAAATTGTGACTACTGACACTGGAAAATAGAATCAGAATCATGTGCAAAATGATAACTTGAATCCCTATTATTTCTTCATGAGATTAGAATTGTAACACTTATTTTCATTGGGACTGATAAAATTCATTAAAGGGCAGTTCATTAAATAGAGGATTGATGTAATGTATGAATGATATAATAAATATTGCAATTTTAATTACTGTTGTGTTTTGTATTAATTATGATTATGGAAACATTGATTTGTTTGTTACCACGCATGTTTCACTAATTTTTACATCTGAGGAAGTACAGGTAGTGAAGAATAATTGACCCCAATTAGAATTTTAAATCATCAAGTAAAAAGCTGAATTCTGAAAATAAAACTGAAGTAGTTTCTTACAAAATTAAACATTTATGTTTTGAAGGGTGTCATTGTTTTGCCTTTTTTCTTAAAACTTGTTTACTTGTAATGATTTTTTAATGTTTTAAAATAAATGTTTGTTTTTATTTATTCTTTCAGTTTTCGAGGTGGCTTAGACACACAAGATGGTTTAACCGGAGATTATTCCTTCTATACCAAATTTGAGGATGTTAACATAATGTTTCATGTTTCAACCCTTTTACCATATTCTCGAACTGATTCACAACAGGTAATGTTTCTTTTGAATCACTTACTAATGTCACTAATATATTTTTATGTATGAATATGAAGTCTTACTTAACTTGATATGCGTTGAAATATCGAAAATATTTCTTGAATATTAAGAAATTTAATGTACTGTGAAGTTAGGAAAATAAGATAGAAAGCTATAAGTGAAGAGCGAAAGTTTTTACTCCTTTAATAGATTTGTATTCTTATCACTAGCATTGCCAATAATGGGAATGGAAATCTATGCAATTAATCTAAAGCAAAAAGTTGCTATTACTTTTATTGTTCTCATTGTAGCTTTAAAACTCTTCAAGTTTAGTATTTTATTGCAGTTCATTCATACAATCTATTGTGGAACTATGTTTTCAATGGAATTTTATTTTCAGCTTCAGAGAAAACGCCATATTGGTAACGATGTTGTAGCTATAGTATTTCAAGATGAAAATACTCCTTTCATGCCCAGTATGATAGCATCTCATTTCCTTCATACATTTGTTGTTGTTCAAGTTATTGACCCATTGTCTTCTCACACAAGGTAAAATTCATTCTTTAACATTTTCTAAATTTTGGAGTTTGTATGTAATCAGTTTTTATTTGTATTTCTTAGGTATAAAGTATCTGTCACATTTAGAGATGATGTACCATGTTTTGGTCCTTCATTACCCAATCCACCTGTTTTGAAGAAATCGGAGGAATTTAGAAGATTTCTTATATCTAAACTTGTAAATGCTGAAATTGCATCATTAAAAGCAAAGAAGTTTGCTAGTCTTGAGGTAAACTTTCATATATATGTCATGTTTTAATTTGTAAGGTTATATTGTTTTATTGAGAATATTTTCACTTTTATTATGCAATGCCCTTCTAAAACTCTAAACACTAAAAATAGCAAACAGAAAAATTGTAAGTACTGAGATTAAAGGAAATCGTTTATTCTCCTTCCCTGTTAGCGTTTTTTATTTTATCTCCTTTTATATGTATCATTGCAGAATTATATTTAAAAACGTATTAAGTACTTTTATTATGGTAAAACACAAATTATCTTTATTTTTAATGTATGTAAGTTTTAAGTGTATATTACAATTTTAGACCTTTTGTAAATTTTAGAGACGGACCAGGGATTCATTATTGCAAGCACTCCATGATACCTTATTTGAGAGAACAATGGACTTTTGTGGATTTTCTGTACCATCTAACTCAAATAAATCTGAAATCATTAGCGGCACATCAGGATTCTTCGATTCTGTTCGTAAAGCGCTCAGTGGCCGTAATCGTAGTCATTCTGTAGAATCAAATATTGCTCATACAACTCCCAAACGCTCGTCTTCTAGAGCAAGTAATAGTAGTTTAACAGGAACTTTAACTGGTGAAACGACTCCATCTGTAAGTGTAGTCGCATCTTTTTTTAAATGCATTTTTATGTTGATTATGTATTAAAATTAAATTAGATACAGATTACACATGAGAGTTTTCTGTACTGTTATGTAAATTTGTAAAGGGTTTTTACCATAAGTTTTATTATGAGATTAGTCAAATATGTAATTTCCAAAAGATTTTCCGGTGTTTTGAATTGGACTAATTTCTTTCCAGATTTTGAAACAGAATTTAGAAATTTAGAGTTATTTTGGCTTAAATTGCTACATTATATTTAACTATACAAAGCTTTATTGTAATGTATAGAATTACTTAAACTTAATAAAATAATCAAGATACACAAACTTTCAAATAGTAATACAAATTAGAATATTTAGTAAGAATGTTTTGCAAAGTAAACGATTGATGCATGAGTGATAAATTATATTGCATGATTAAATATCAATCCAAAATATATTAGGGTCTATCATGGCTCAATGGCTATACCCACTGTGCTAGCAATCTGCAAGTTGTAGGCTGCACAGGTTCGATTCCTGTCCTGTGCAATCCTCTTCTGTGTCAGTAAAACTTTCATTGTGTGTGTATGTCTGTTACTTGATATTGTATGTCTCGTGTCTGTCATAACATAGCCAAATATGTCCCTTACACCATAAAATCCCACATCAACCAAAATATATTATCAATCTAGAAACCTTTTCATTTGCTAAGGATGCTACTACACAAACTCTTTGAGTTATTTAAACATTGGAAATATTGTTTTAAAGCTACCATTTCCTAATCCGAATTACTACTTTTGACTCATTCAGCTAATGTGACAAATTTTTTAGAGTACACCTTCATGTATTAACACTCATAAGCAAAAGTTGGAATGACTAATTGTCATTATGAAACTACTTTTATTGTATCATTGTTATATCTACTATTGGTAATGTGGTATATGTTGATCTGCCTTTAAAACTTTATGAATGATGCAATTAATTCACTCATGATATTATTAAAATTGATTTATTTCCTACATTGTAGACTCTTAGAGCTCAGAGTTCTCAGGTCTTAGATACAGCATCTGCAAGTCCAGTTAATTGGTATGTCTTTATATACAAATTTTTCTCTCCTATGTACTTCACTGTTTACAACTGAAAAATCAGCGTTTTGTATGCAAAAACTTAAATATGTATAATGGCAAACTAAACCATTGAATACGGCATTTCGAGAAAAGTGCAATTTGGAAAGTTGAAATTTTTCAGGAACTAAAAACCCAATTTTTACCCATAGTAGTGATGGCAGTAAAACTAATTAACTGGGAGTAGATTCAAATAATCTAATAACAATGCAATCAATTTGAAAAATTATTGGGACCATGTGTGAATATATTCAATAATCGTTTTCAAGATGTGTCCATTTCAGAATTGAGAGAAATTTAAGTCACTTTCATTAAAAATGGAACAATTAAATTATTTGTATTAGCCAAAAACAGGAAACATTGATAAAAAGTTAATTGATAGTGCAAAAGTATAATGAAACATTGTTAAAAATTAAATCAAACTCAACGAAAATCTTCTGGAGTTATGTTATAAGCCACCATACACAGTACAGCCTCATCTTCTCTAGCTCTGCAGTTTTCAATTTGTTTGGTCCCACAAATTCATTGAAACAGATTGAGCTTGAAATGATTTCAGTTCTTTGCAAACATGTAAGATGACTGACACATGGGGCAACCTTGTGGGTGAACTGCTTTCATCACACAAGGTAGCTCTGTTCACCAAATCACACTTGATAGTCTCATCCACAACTCAGCTGCGAGTTACAAGTCACACGACCTCACCAGCCTACTGTTTTCCTGCAGGTGACAAATGGGGCGACCTGGGAAGTGCAATGTGTTAGTTTTTTTCGTACTGAAAGGGAAGAAAACTGGTTGGAATGCACCACCCATATCGCGACAAAAAAATTAGATCTGGGTCACCCTATGTGTCACCACCTAAGTGATTTTTCTTGAAGTCTAATAATTACCACTTTCAAAGTTAATTGGATCATTAGTCTCAGTCCTTATGTTAAATTGTTCGGTCTTGGAGAATTTCTCAATGACTTCAATAAAAAGTTGATATGTAATGTATCTGACCTCTTTATTTTCTCAACTACAGCAAAGTTTTCAGTCATTGTAGAAGTGCCCATGTTGAAAGAAATATAGGGAAGGGATGGGAAGATTTATCTTCATGTTTTTCTCCAGTGTGAGAGGGACCGGAAAATCTGACAGTTTCTGTTTCGATCAGGTAGTCATTTCGAAGCAAATGAAAAAACTACAAACTTCCAAATTAAAAGTAGATACACACGCAATCTAATAAGATATCAGGATATAAATTTTTGTAATTATAAAGTTGCTTTTAAAGCTGATTTTACTACGCACGATGATAGATTGCTATGAGCGATGAGATAAGTTCAGAAATCAATCTATTTGCAATATTGAGCAACAAAAAGAAGTAGGAAATTAAATTCTCATGGCCATGATGGTTTCAAAGCTATTACCATTACCTAAAATTAATATTTAAATTGTTTTCAATATTCATAAAATTTCATTTGCTTTCGCTTCCTATTCAACATTGATATTTTTTCTGGTATGAGAAAGTTACTTGTGATGGATATATAAAATGTGGTGTTTTACCAGTAGAGGGAAGCACGTAATGATTAATTTTCTCAAAGCCACTTTATGGTTTTATAGTTTCAAAGGAGTACAGTATTAAAGTTCCCCATACATCCTCTTCATTCTTCAAATAAGTCCATACATAGTACCTAAACACAATCAAAGATTTGTAGGCTATCCATAGTGTATAGTTCTAAAGTAAAATGGTATCAGAATCTAGAAAAATAATAGAAATTGAAAGAGCATGGTATATAAATTTTAAATCCAGAAGTTAGTCCTATTGAGAAAAAAAATGAAGTTCTCGAAATTTGCAAAAGTTTTATGTTACAATTATAGTATACTCCATTTTACTGTGACGTTAGTTTTGAGTGTTGAACTGAAAAATAAGTATTGCTGAAACTTCTGAGATAACAATTTGATTTATTAGTCTGATTCTTCTGAAGTATCCAAGAAATAAGTATTAATATGGTATAAGTTATGCTCATTTTAGGTTTGAATACAAATCTATGAATTCATGTCAATTTCACCTTGTGTTTATTCAAAAGTAAAGAGCTTTCTGAGAGTTCTATTCCTATCACTTTCGTTTTGATGCTTAAATTATCATTTTTATTTTTCTAATGCTAAAAAATATTTAATTGGTTAAGGTCATTTAAAAATTTAATTGCTGCAGGTTTCAGTGCAGAACCCTTAATGGTAACCACTTAGAATTTTATTTAATTTCTTAAGTGGCATATCTTTTTTATATGTACTGAAGCTCTCTATGACTGAAATCTTTAATCCCTATAATCTGGTAAAATATTTAAATATTTTTATTTTCACTCATTAGCTTCTTTTCTCTATCTGTTTCCATGTTGATTTAATACTGTACTCATGACTTAATACAAAAGTACTGTACTTCCAAAAAAACTTGATAATTTGTTTCATGTATTTTTTCGCGTTCCTTTAGTTATATGAAGTTTGGGAAAAGAAACAACAGTAATCCAGAGACTCCTCTTTCCAATTCGAGTACACCTCCTTCTTTACAACCCACGATGTGTGAATCTGATTCTTCTAGTATGAATAGTTTGGAACTTGAAAGACCTACTGCTGTTGAGGATTCAGATACTGGTATGGAAAGCATGTCATCAGCAGATGCTCCTCTGAATTCAACTTCTGTTCAACTTCCTTTTTCTCATATTTTTAATGAAAATGAGAAAGGTGGGTCTATTGTGTATGCTTGTATAATTATCATAAATATGATGCATAATTAGATTTAATTTTTAATGCAAACCGATATTTTATTTCACTTCAAATCATCAATTTTAGCTGTAGAGTGATGTTCTTATAGTTATTTTTGACTGACTAAATAAGTCATTTTAACCAAGAAACTCTAGTCAAAGTTTATTTCCTTGGGATAACTATGTGAACTATTATAATTATTAGTCAATATAAATTATTTTATGAGTTTTGGGGGATTCAAAATTTACTTTATTAAAAATGTAGACATTTTAATTTTATAAATTATAGTTTACTGTTATATACATTATTCTACTGTTAAGTATTTTAATTATAAAATTTGTATGAAAGATTAATTGAGTGTTGTGAAATTTTCAAACAATACTTACCTCAATTTTGAGGGGAAAGCTACTTTGCATCCCACTGAAAAATCGACTAGGACATCACAACTAAAGCCCTGCCCTTCCTGCATATGTATTTGCCATTTTCCAGCTATTGCAACTGTGAACAGGTGTGATGAAGGATTAACATAGAATAAAATTGGAGAATTTTTCTTTTCATATTTAAAATGAATTTTTTTCTATTAAATTTGTTGTGTAAGTTAGTTCAACAAGTTCTCTTGCTCAGTGTGGTCCTTCATTACAATTTGTGGCATAACATTTAAAAGTTACAAAATACCCACTGCATTTGAATTTATGGCTTCAGGGAAGTGATCAAATATTTTTAAGCGCATAATTACATTAGGGGACGAACAGAGAAAGACATGAGCTGTTTACAGTTGCATTGTAGGAGAGGCTTCATTTGAGGTCACGTAGCCAATCCTTCCATATCATACAATTTAGAATTACCACAAATTGTGATCACTATTAATAAAATTAAGTAATATAAATAAAACTGAATTTTAACAGTCAGATATTTTTTAGTGAGGTCTCTAGAAGATATACAAGTGCTGGAGGGCGCAACGGAAAATGACTTGGAAATTTCTAAACTGAAAATTGATAAACTTCATTTATTGAAAGAAATATCTGTGAGTAACTAAATCTATTTGTTATCTTTTAGTCTTAAAATTTATAAAATATTATCTTGCATGAATAAAATAATTATAAGAACGTGGACAGTAATCTCATTAGATTAAGCATTCAGCTACATTGATCTTTTTTGTCTCAATCAATTTTTGAGTTGCAAACAGTAGGATTCTTGGAAATCAGAAATTAAAATCAAAACAAGTCTTGATTCTTTTTTGATTAATAAAAATTTTGAAATGTATACAGTATGATGCTACTCTCAACTTTTTATAATTTTCAATATTCTTTGGTTTGTATTTTTTCTTTGCTGTGTGTGAGGTCTGTTTACATTGTCAAAATTGGAGAAAACGATTTTTTTAAACTCTGGTTGATTAAAGTTATCTTAAATTTAAATTTATACATCATAGAAACGTATGGTAAAATTGAATTTATTTAGATAAAGACACTTCTCAAGATATTTTATTATGTCAGTAGCTATTAAATAGATTTTGTGACTTATTTATTTTGAAGGAATCACACACACACACACACAAACATGTTCTAATCTCTGGGTTAGTATTTATGCTTTTTCCTTTCCTATAAACTGAAAATGTGTTTCTGTTAATCTGAGCAACTGCTAAGGAAGAGAAATTAAAGTTATACTTTAGCTTAGTTTGCAATGTCTAATTTTCCTTTCAAAATGATACACAATAAACTTGAGAATATATTCACTCTTAAGATCAACATGGCATGAAATTTTAGTCATTACTGTATGAGGTTTGTAAGCCTTTAGCATATGTAATTAATCTGAAACAAAGTTATTTTAGTCACATTATTGTATTTTGCTGTGCATTTACAAAAAATATCCAATATTTGAAAGTTGTTAAACATAATCACCTAATGGAAAGAGATTACACTTCAATTATTGATTACATTTGAGCAATAGTTTGTAATATTTTCAATAAATCTTGGAGATAAATGTCTTACAAGAAGGTTGTCTTCAATATATTATGGTCAAAGCTATGGTAAGTGTTAGCCGGTCTTAAATAATTTCTCAACTGTTTCTAAATTTGATACTACTTTTAGTGAAATTACCAGTTTTTAAAATGTTGCATGTATCTACAGGTTTTTGTAAGCTTCATAGAAAGCTGATTCGGTTTAAACAAAAAGTTTTAGAACTTTCAAAATTGATTTATTTGCTATTTATTATTTATATTAAATTCTAATAACAAATGTCTTTTATTATCGATTCTTTTCTGGCTTCAAATTTAGTAGTCTTTATGTTAATTCAACCTCTATTCCTGGAGTATACATTTGAAGCACATTAAAATAACTTTTACATTCAAAATGTTAAAGTATATTCATTAGTTCCTGTTGTCTTCATTTAAGTGCACTGCTCCATCAGCCTTTTACCATATGCCATATTTTAACTTGTCCACAAATTAAATGTTTTACCTTCTTTTTTTCACCTCATCACCTATTTTAGCAGACTTGTTTTGTATCCCTGCACTCATCACTTTTTATCTTTTTACATTACTCAGACTTTTTAACATATCTAATTCATCACTTTAAACTACGTCTTATGAGCTTTTTAATTATCAACTAAGATAGGAATACTCCTTAGTCATTTCTGTTTGAAAAGAATTTTTAGCCTTCTCAAGGATCAGATATTTTTAAATATCTCATCTTTTAACAAACACCTTTTTTTATGTGTTTTTAAACTACATCATTTCATTAATTGAAATCAACATTTTCAATTCACTGTATCTTTTATGATAGGTTTTTATATCTTTACTTTTTTATGTTTGAATTAAAAAAATGTTTTTGCTTTCATATTAGCCTACATTTTTCTCTCCCTTTTAATGTTATGGTTGTTAGTCTGATATTCTTTTGTATCTATTTTAAGTGTATTTATTTCGTTTTGTGTTTAGTGCAGCTTATCCATTTTTGGATCTAGTGCCATAAAATAAATCAATTGACCAACCATTTAGGTGCATCCTAATATTCTGATTTGAAAAAAAATGTCTATCATTCTTACATCTTTAAGTTCTTTAAATAGCCAATAAAATAAATTGGGGGATAGTTTTTCTTGGTACTGAAGAAGTTAAAAGTTGCATGACATTATGTAATTTATATGTATCTGTCGTAAAATTAGTACTAATGACAAACACTTTTTTATACAGGCATGTCAAATTGAAATGAAGAGACTTAAGGCCAATGAAATTAAACTGTCGACTGAGTTATCTATTGCAAGACAAAATAACAAGCGGCTGAGTGCAGCATTAGCAAGCTATCAAAATGGGCATGATTCTATAGTATGATTTATTTGAAAATATACCAAGGACGCATCTCATTTTTTGCTGAATGTCTATGTACAAAGATATTCTTATTCTATGTGATAGATATATATATCGTCATTTGTGTTGATTTCTTAAATTTTGCTGCTTTCATGGTTGATTTCATAGTCATTAGAAACTGGTCTTAACATTTTATTTGAATTTGCATCCAATGTTAGCTGAACATTTGACAACTACATAAACAAGGCAATCATGAATATATTATGAAAGTTACTTATGTAGATGCAGATAAAGGAACAAGTTGTATAATTTTTACCACAATTTGTGGGATCTACAAAATAAGATGTTTTTCTATCTAATGAGTAATTTCCAAATATTAACTATTTTCTCACTTGCAAAATTTTGCTCAATTATTTCTTTCCAGATAAAGAGATTTCTTAAAATTTTGAAAGTAAAAAAGGCATGACTTAAGACTATTAAGAAAAGAATTCAAAAATGTTGATGCATGATAAAGGAGAATTATCTGATCACAATTATGCACAAAGGAAAATAGATTATTGGAGAAACTTTTCGATATATATTATCAAACGAATATTTCTTTATTAATTTATTATTTGTAACTAATTCTTATTTGTTGATAGACATAGTGACGTGAGAAGTAATATTTTTTTTATTTGACTTGTCGCTTAATTTTTGCATGTGGCTCTACTTTTAACCTTTTCACAATTCTTTGCCTGTGGTGAAGCATTGACATTTTAACAAAACCCTTAGATCTTCAGCTTTAAATGTATGATATGAAGTTGTAAGTGTTTTATTCTGTATTAATGTTTTGCATGGCAATAAAATGTTCAGATAGTTATCTACTTAAGTAATCTAGTACTAAATCCTCTAAAAATAGTTAGAGAAATGGAAAGTTTGATAGTGTATACAAGTTGCAGAAGTTAAAGCTATATAATATATGCCATAGCCCTGGAATAGTAATTTTTACTTTAACAATCTTCATACTTTAGTTTTTAAATTATTTTCATTAAATTTTGATTTCATATTTAACATCAAATGTATATAAAATTGTATGGTGTTAAAAATAAAAAATAATTATCTATAAATTTAAGTTGGGAAAATTCACATTTTCTGTCTCATGTTTCTAATTTTAGTTTCATATGAAATAAGTCAATTAATTTTCAGTCATGCTATAATTGTGCTTTATTTTTATTTTTAAAACTTGTTCTTAACGTTGTTCAGAATATCAAGGTTCTTTGTTAAACTTCATACATTTTTTATCAATTGAATTGACAGATGTTGCTTTTAAATTATTGAGTAATTTGTTTGACTTTTGAAGGATTTTGTACTGCGAAATGTAATGCTTTTCAAAATTTGTTTTTTCAGATACGATTCTGACATAATTTGAAATGATTTGGTTCTATAATTAGTTTGTACTCCTAGTTCTTTTACTAGATATGTTTCAAAAGACGATCTTGATCTAGTGCATCATTAGCAATTTTGTACTAATTAAGTATAAATTAATCCAAGAGTTTGGATTTCTATTCCATATCCTTTCTTTACAATTAGATACTGATGTATCATATTGTTTAGTAATATTTTTAATGTTTCAGTTCACTTCCATCATAAATCAGAAAGTATATAAATTAAATATAGATATAAAGTCGGATAATAATAAAATGTTAGGCGTTTTACTCATGAATTCTAATTGATAGAAATATACCCAGCCTTTTAAAGCCGATTGTAATAATTTTTTTGAAAAGTTATGTTAGCAGTTCAGAGTTGTGGTTTGGTTATTGACAAAAGTATCCGTTAGAAAATGATCAAAAATAAGCTTTGCAAATTAAAAATTTTTAGCTTTTCCTCATGTAAATTGTGTTGGTAACTGGTGTCACAAAAAGATCTCAAAATGTGTTTATATGTCTATCAAGATTAGTAAGTGTGAACTGAAACTGAGATTTTAATGTTTATAGAATAAGCACATACACATTGTAGCTTAACTGTTCATCGTTTTATTAGAAAAGGTTATTATATTTTTCATGACAATGTTACTGTTTGCATTTATAGTCAAAAAGATTTCATCAAACAACAATGCATTTCCTTAGTATTTATGTGTGTACAGAAATCATGTGTTTGAAAATCATCTCATTGTTTACACTTCATTCTTCTGCACATCTTATAACTCTAGCAGCTACAGTTGCACAACCATTGTATTTATACATCAAAACAAGATCATTTCCCCTTCATTTGTCTATGACTGAAAAGGTGCATTGAGCTGATGTTCTATCAGGAAGTGCATAAGTAAATATTAGGTTTGGATAAATAATTCATTCTTTGGATTGAAAAGTGTGATCTACTTAAGAGTTTTAAAAGAAATGTGTGCATTATGATCCAAATGTAATTTTTGAAGTATGCGTTTTAGTACTAAAAATCTTTTCATGTGAAAGCCTCATGTAATTAATACTTATCTTAATTTTAAAAACTGAATTATCTGGCTACCACAAAACTAAAGTTGATGTGTTATCAAAGTAAAAGTATTGTAATAGATACTTGGCACTACATTTTCCCAAACAGCTGTAAATATTACATTATCTGAAAAACAAACATCAAACCGTTAAGTAGAGTGTTCAGTTTATTTTCCAATTGAATTTATAATCTAGCTGGTAGAAATTTCATGCAGGTTTGAAAAACTAGACTTCATGGCAAGAAGTCAATATGCCTCTACTTGTGACAATTCTCTTCATTTTCGTAGCTGCATTTTTCACCCTTCTTGGTCTTCGTATATTTCGTGCTGAATTTATAAGTTATTGGTTTCTGAGTTTAAGTTTTGGTAGATTTAAAAGATAGTTTAGAAAATTTAAATATTTTCACTGAACTATTAATGATGTAAAAATTTAAATTGATTAATTACATGCTTCATCACTTGAACTTTTTATATTTCTACTAATGATTCTATTTTGTAAAACTTAAAGTCTTAAAAATATAATGTACATAAATACATTACCATTGTATGAAAAATTTTGTGAGGTAAAATTCATGCTCTGCGATTTTCTGGAACTGTAAAGTTTTCATAAAGTATATTGTAGAAACTAAAAATATATAGAAAATTATTTATTTCCTCACATGAAACAGCTATCTAATGAGCTTATAAATAAGAGGTTTCACCTTGTGAAATATATATCTTGTGCAATTTTTTATGCAGTTTTTGGTTTTATACTTTATAAGTTTCTTTATATCATGAAAAGTTTAATTGCTACTAGCGACTGCATATGATAACCTCAATTAAAACAGAGGTGACTTCTAACATTTATTTTTCAATGAGTAAATGCTTTTAATTGTTTTATTTGGAAGCTGTTATGTTTTCTTCCTGTTGGTATTATAAAAATTTGATTTTTGTGCCTTTGTTTTCTATTTCAATCTGTTTTATTTAACATAAATGTGGAGTAAGTGTTAGTATCATAGATAAATGAGTTTTAGTTTATTCTTTTCTCCTGCTTTCACCAATATCAAACATCCCTATTTAAGCAAAGATCATATTTGTGCATATTGGTAGTAAATAGGCATGATCTCTTATAACATTCTCTTGTTAATGCATGCAAAGTTTTAAATTTCTAGTGTTTCCTTCTCCTATAACTGTAATTCTATTTTAATAAATAAAGTTATTTCAATGTATACCAAAGTTATGTCGTGCACTGTTTTAAGGGCAGACATCTTATAAATATATGTGATATGTGATATTATATTTTTCCCTTAAAATGAATGGATGTTGCCTGTTGTGTATAGAATACAAACAGATGTGTGTTGTTATGTGAAGTTATTTATTATGAATTCTAGAAAAAGCTTATCCTTTTAATGTTAATATATGTAGTGAAAAATATTGTTTTATGAGAAATCTATATTGTCATGGTGAATAAAGCAAATTTAAAATTTTAAAAAGCTTGTTTGAATTTATTGAACTTTCAATTTAAATTGCTCTAACTTAAGCCCACTTTCTCTGACAAAATGGGAAAAGAAATGGTACACAATATGAGTAATTCATATTTTATGAAAATCTGAAGTCACTTATATTGCAAAATCTTGGAAAACTGTTTAATTTAGCTGCATCATAAACTATTGTATTTTGTTTGATTTATTAACCTTCATTCACACATAAATTTTAAGATTAATGGATTTTGTATTTAAAATTTGTCTTTTAGTTTAGTTTTTCAGTTTAGATTGTAGTAAAGGATTATTACCTTTCTCTAATCTCCTTTATTTTAGTATTTATTTTGAAATGTTTTTAGAGTTCCTTGACTCGTTTGATAGAGAAATGCTCTTCTGAATGTGAAAATGAAGGTAAAAAGTCAGATTTTGTTCTTGAAATTTACCATACTAATTGAATTCACTTCACAGCTTTAAAATTCAAAAAACCTTGAATGAAATTGAAGCAAAGTATCTTTTATTACATGATAATTTATACATATATATGCAAAATAATAAAAAAAAAACCTGACAGCTATCTCACCCCATTGAGCTTGTCTGGGATATGCTAGACCGTTAATTGCACCATCGAAGTCTCCCCAGAAAATATCCAGCCCTGTATTATGAAACAAGATACATTGTATCTTGGACTTTTGGTGACTCCTTCAAAGTTGGGACCTCACTCGCTTTTAACAGCATCACTTTTCAAAATACTAGTCAGTTGGAATAGCCATCAGCTGCCTCGTTTCGTGAATCTCATCCACGGTCTGAAATATCTTCTCAGGTGATTTCAGCTTTGGGAAATGCCAGAATTCGCAATGAGCCAAATCTGGGCTGTAGGGCGGCCTCAGCCACCTGGGTGATTTGACGTTATGCAAAAAAAGCCTGCATGAGATGTGATGCATGGGCGGGCTCATCGTCGTGATGAATCTGCTAATCACCAGTAGCCTACAGCTGCGGCCGTTTTCTTCGTACTGCATCCCTCAGCCGGTGAGAAACCTCGAGATAGTACCATAGAGTAAGTATAAGAGTGAGGAATGGTAACCTTTTTATGTGATCAAAACTAGTAACGTCTTCGTCTAACATTCATCATTTGATTTGTCCGCTGTACTGAAGACCCATCTATTGAGTCATCATCTGATTGTCCCATTGATTCATCATTTGATAGTAGGCTTGGGCGATTTCACTACTTTTGTCACCCCTCTGGAAATGCACATTTACACACACCTTGTCA
The DNA here is from genome assembly GCA_933210815.1 of Meta bourneti. NCBI lineage: Eukaryota > Metazoa > Arthropoda > Arachnida > Araneae > Tetragnathidae > Meta > Meta bourneti. The sequence continues at coordinate 85,685,604 of OW119934.1, forward strand.
TAAGATGTTATATCGCCAAACGGGGTGATTTGATGACAAGTCACTATTTCATAGAGCAGTCGCGTGACTGCTAGTCGACATATTGGTCACTTTGAATCTTCTCTCAATAGCAATGCTCAGTCTACTTATATTTCACATCTATGGATAGTACTCGTAATGAACAGCACCTTCACAATAAAAAACTCAAGATGGTCTCGATGTTGCTGCGAATTTGTCACGCCTTCCTTTGTTAGGTAGTTGAATTAACGTAGCACTGGAGCAACCCAACGGGCTATCGTCGACGCATCTTCCATTGGAAAGACTTCTGAATCATCTGGTTTCCGCGGACGAATTTTCAAGTGAAACGCAAAATTGAGGCAAATTCTGCCTATTCCCTCAATTGTGAATGTGTCTCGCAGATCATACGCGCACTCAAGGGCGTTTAACGTCCAACTGATTAGACCAATGAGTTCGTGACTTCGCATCAATGTCCTCGTCCTTGGCTGCCCAATTACATTCATACCGCACAAATCATTCACGTTACGTTTACAATGTGGATACATTGCTAATGTAACGAGTTCCGGACAGACCTTAAAAGAGATCTGGAGTAGCAGCTGCAGAAGGCTTGGCATAATTAGCCACACGAAAGCGTAAGGGTTTTGTTAGACTTCATGCCACTTCGTATATCAGCAAGTATCGCCACCTGAAGGGACTACAACTTACCAATTTATGACCTTTCTGGTATAATTCTACAAGAGTCCCAGATTTATGTTACCATCTTTATCTCTGTACGCCACATGCTAAATTTCATTCCGATCAAACACTGACTTCGGGGTATTTCGATTTTTTTGGCACTGAATTTAGTATACAGGGTGTCCCAAAAAGGTTGTTCCGCAATTTATCTTTTTACCATTTGGAGATAGGTAGGCAATGTAAATTGCAAAAGTGCACCAAATAAGGTAAGTAATTAAGATATGTGAATAAAATTATCACGTGATAACAATTTAAGCGGATACAGTTTTTAATTTGTATACAACCCCTCTAGATAAAAATCCGAGATAGCAGAAATGTTCCTTACCTGCATCCCTATCGTTAGCAGAAAACTGCATTTCTGTAGGTTGAACAGTAACGGAGGCATAAGGACGCAAAAAAGTTGACTTATACCGCTTGTGCACAGCTGTTCAAGCAGTCAGATTAGGAACCGTATACACAATGCTAAAAAGCATTTTTTTTCGGTCAGAAAGTGCAACATTGTGCAAAGTAATGTATTGCAACTGCAGATGAAAATCGCAATGCATAATAGTAGACAATGTAATCCTTAATAAAAATATCGTAGAAAAAATGGTTTAAATAAAAATAAAAGGAAATTTTTCCATCTGCAGCAATGTAGAACTTAGCTCTTCATTCTTGGCCATGGGTCAGTTTCCGTTCTAGATTAGATACGGCCCCCTTAAAATAGAAACTCTTGTATCTCCGTTACTATTCAACCTACAGAAATATGGTTTTTTTACTAACGGTAGGGATAACAGGTAAGGAACATTTTTGCTATCTCGGATTTTTATCTAGAGGGGTGGTATAAAAATTAAAAATTGTATCCGCTTAAATTGTTATATAATTTTATTCACATATCTTAATTACTTACCTTATTTGGTGCACTTTTGCAATTTACATTGCCTACCTATCCGAATGGTAAAAAGATAAATTGCGGAACAACCTTTTTGGGACACCCTGTATAATGGGAATACTACTATATACAGGGGGATTCCAAAGGTATTATTGGGCCGCGGTGGCCCGGTTGGAAGAGTAACGAACTAGCAACCGAAGGGTTGCGAGTTCGAATCCAGCCAAACACCGTCGTGTACAAAGGGGGCTGGTGCACGTTAAATCTGTCGTGGCCTCAAATGTCCTCACGTTGGCGTGGTGTGGAAGTTTGGAGAGTGGGGTGCCAGCTCAGGTGTTGCCTCGTCATCTGACCGTGGTTCAAAATTACGTGGTGTTGTCCTCGGATCTTTCCCTTTGGGATTGATCCCGGACCGTCACCAATAGCCCATTGTGTTGCTCCAGTGTGACGTTAATTGAAATACCCAACCCTACCCAAAGGTATTAGACAAACTTTAAAGGTAGGTCGGAATACCAAAACAAACCAATTTTACGTAGGAACCTATAGACGGAAACGCCCCCGAAGTTACTAGTAAAGAATAGAAAATAAAAATACAAGTAAGGTGTAACATATTTATTACAGGTTACGACCGCTTCTCCATGGCAGGGCTACGTGTCGGTCGTTCCCGACCCAATGGCTGTTTACTGCAAATGATCCCCTTTCACACAATCTGATGCAAACGTTTGGTGATGGGGAACTCGTCTGTTTGAACCGTTCACGTTAAATCGCGCTGTCTTGTCGCTAAATGCATATCTACCATCAGAATTACTGACGATGCATTTTACTCCTGCAGTCCACTGGAATGACGATAGCTCGCGCTGCCCAACTCAATTTCTGAAAACGACCTCTAGCACACTCGCGGCGTTTGCGGCTATATGTTCCTATGTAAATATGGTTTGTTTTTGTATTCTGATTCACCCTTAAAGTTTGTCTAAGACCTTTTAAATCACCCTGTATTTGACAACTGCTAAGGAACAACTGGTTTTCCATGCAGCACCCCTAACGACCAATGTAAAGCCAAGAAAGCCGCAACAAATGCTCTGATTGGCCCCTGCTTTCAAGTCCTGTTTAACTATGACTTTGTTTAGATCAAATTCATTCAGAGTACCAAAGCTCGCTGGATAGAGCTGCTGCTCAGGTTTGGTTGGTTTAGTTTTTTTGGATTTTATGGCGCAAGGGTATTTTGCAGCCAAGCCTGGCGCAGCATGGCCATATTTGGCCATGCTGCGCCAGACACAATACAATACCAAGTAATTGACACAAGACGTACAATATCAAGTGACTGACACACACAATGAAAGCTTTACTGACACAGAAGAGAGAAATACACCTGTCAGGAATCTAACCTGCGCTGCCTACAACCCGAAGGTTGCTAGCGCAGTGGGCATAACCATTGAGCCACGACGGCCCCAGCTGCTGCTCAGGATCTCCTGCAAATGTCAACCCTTCCAATAATTCCAAATTATGAGTGAAGTTTGAAGGTAAAATTACGTAATTTTTTAGTGCTGTAAATTTTCACTTTTCGCAACAGATATTGTTTTCAGAATGTCTCTAACACATCACATTTGAGTGCGTAGGATCGTGGAGGGGTTGTTGCACACTTTGAGGCAAAGTGTCACTGAAGTTGTGACTGCAATAGGCGTGTCCAAACGTCTTCACAGACCGTCTGGTTTGTTTGTTTTTTTTTTTACTCTAAATCGCTCTCAAACGGAATGAAACTCACTGAACGTCTACCACGATCGTACTCACCCTTCGGTGATTAACGTCGAGATCGTAATGGTAATTAACGTAGTACTGAAGCAATACAGCGGGCTATTGGCAACGGTCTGAGATCCCCAAGGGAAAGATCGAGGATAACACGTACTTTTGAACCACGGTCAGATGACGAGGTAAACACCTGAGCTGTGTGTGTGTGGCACCCCATTCACCATTTCCGAAAGAATTCCCTAACTTCGGCTTTTATCGTTTATTCGGTATGACGCCGTCTTGGCGTCACGATTGCGAAATTTAAATATGCACCAGCTTTCTACTGAACATCCACGGTTATGCAAATCGCCACAGGTCCCTTCCATTAGTTTTGAGGTAATCTTTAAAAATAGTGGTGTTCCCTAACACTCCTGGTGGTTAAACTTCGCGTCAAAAACTACCCTGCCAGCCTCTGGTGCAAAAACCTGTTTCAAACAGTCACCAGTTCTAGGCAAGGGAAGATTGTTTTTTCTACTTGGATCTTCATTCCCCTTGAAGTAGGAATAGCCCGTTGTGTTGCTCCAGTGTGACGTTAATTGAAATACCCCCTTACCCCCCCTTGAAGTAGGGGCCACGGTAGCCCGGTTGGAAGAGTAACGGATTAGGCAACCGGAGGATTGCGAATTCGAATTCAATCAAAGACTCGTGTACAAAGGGGGCTGGTGCACGTTGAATCTGTCGTGGCCTCAAATGTCCTCACGTTGGCGTGGTGTGGAAGTTTGGAGAGGAGTGCCAGCTGAGATGTGTGACCACGTCATCTGACAGTGATTCAAAATTACGTGGTGTTGTCCTCGGATCTTTCGCTTCGGGTTTCATCCCCGACCGTCGCCAATAGCCCGTTGTGTCGCTCCAGTGAGACGTTAATTAAAATACCTACCTCCGCTTGGAGTAATAGGACAGTTTTGTCTCAACGAGATACCTCGCCCTTCGCAAAATTGTCCAGATCTTGGACGATATATCTCTTCAAAACACTTGGAGGGTTGAGTTTTTCGCGCCAGTTTAATATGCAGGATGTCTCCTGCAACACGCCTATAGCAACGAATCGGGTTCAGAGGTCAACATCTGGCCCACTGAACGCCGGTCGTAAATCTCGAAATATGTATCTGGAAGGTAAGGGGTGCACGACCGCCCCCTCTTAATTAACTACCCCCAGTGTCAACTGGAGGAACAACAGAAATAGACGATTTCAAGAACTAGAACTGGGCAGACGTATTTTTTTGGCCCGCGGTCGCCGGACGTTTAAGGGGATTCCATTATCCCCTGGGGCCGTCATGGCTCAGTGGATGGTGTGACGCTCCAAAATTGACGTCTTCTCAAATTATTATTTGATGTGGATTCATTTGGAAAGATCAGCATTCGAATTTTACAGCCACAACATTTATTTTCACAAAATAAGGACAAGAACAAAAACAGACATTGAGACAATTAACTTGTTACATCATCATTTCATGATCTCTCTCAGCACAACAGCGCCGGCCAATTCTCTACACCAGTGGTTCCCAAACTATTTTGGTCGTGGAACCCCAAAATTTGTTGCCAATGATCGCGGAACCCTGAATATTTTTTCAACAACGACTTTTCAAAATTTAATATATGATATTAAATGAAACAAGTATTATTTTGGTATTTCAGATTTTATTGAATAAAACAAAACTAAAAAAAAATTCATCATAAAAATAAATAATAAAAATACAAAACATCAACTAAAATAAATGAAAAATCTTTAATGTGAAGAATGCACCTGCTTCTTTGATTCCATGATTCTCTTAAAATTGGGCGTTATGTTTGATAACTGAACTCGCATATCTGGTGCAGCATCAAGTTTGTTACGATATTTGGTTTTTGTCGCAACATATTTTGAAAACCCAGCTTCACACAAATATCTTTGCCTTTATCTGTTGGGTGATTTTTTTTTTCCAAATGCCTCAGTAGTTTTGCTGGTGCTAAGGAGCTGTCTGCCAATATTTTGTTGCAAAGCAAACAAACCGCATCTGGAGCCTCCTCGTCACCAGAACTAGTAAATCCAAACGACAGGTAACTAGTATCATATTTACGTCTTTTCGTTGATACCACCTGTCCAAAATTGGCTGCTGGCAGAGTTGGAAGATGAGGCTGTAGCTGTACGGAATTAGACGTTGATGGCATTACGGGTTCCAGAATGCCTGTATCTGTAGATTCCGCGATTTCTGCATTACTACTAACAACGTCAGTTTTCTTTAACGACCCATATTTTAACCATCGATCCATTTTATAAGGGCAATTCTGTTTTAAAGAAACAAAAATGGTAAAAATATTACAGAGTATAATGAATAAATTATAAAAACTATTTATAGTCCTACCTGATTTATAAAGCACAAGAGAAATAGAAAATACTTATTTCTGTTCACTTGAAAAAATAGTTATGCTAGATTTAAAGTAACAGCCTAACTCACGATCAGCGTACGAAAATCAACTGATTGCTACGAGAACCGTTCGCTGAGTGAGTGTAACCAATTCACACAGCGAGAGCGCAACATTATTGTATAGGTTAGCGGTAGTAACATATGTATGTATGTTTTAGATATTTCGGTATTTCTTTTGATATTGAAACTTTGTTTACGATCTGAATTATATGGTCGACCTGTACCTACCCAGCTATAAATGTTCCTTAACTGACATTCTGGTTGGAATGACAGTTACCGTTAATTATACAAGGGCACAATAGCATTGGCGCAAATACACCGGTATATTGCACAAAAAAATACATAAATTTTCGTGAAGTTCAAATTGCTACTGATGCTTATGTTTTCAGTCGCGTTATTTAAAAATTTTAAATTCAATTTGGTGGTCGATTGTAAACTTTCCGAGGAAAATGTGAATATATTAAACACCATTCTTATATTTTTTAATGAAATAAAATTTGTCACGCGGAACCCCTAAATTTTTTCGCGGAACCCCAGGGTTCCACGGAACACACTTTGGGAACCACTGCTCTACACACTTCAAAACTTCAGAGGCGCGCACAGCGCCCTCTTTTGCTCAAATTCTCATTGGCCGTAACACTCCCCCCGATGAACTGAAAGTTCATTATAATTTCTACAATACACAGCATAATGTACAATACTTTAACACAATAAAAATCAAATTTCAATAAAGATCAAAATAAATTCAAAGTAATTTAAATCAGTTTAAATGTAAATATATAGAATGATATTTAAAAAATACACTTCAACACAACTAAAGTCTAAAGATTCAAGAAAATTTGAATATAAACAAGTACTTAAATCAAACACATTATTTTAAATACATATAAAATTAAAGTCAAATAATGTGAAATTATAATTGATATCAGTCAGCGAGTTCTAAATTGTACAGTAACTGCACTGGACGTTTAACTATCCCAGATGAAGTTTTGACGGCACAAGATCTTATTTTGCCGTCGCGACCTGTGAACACTTCTCTCTCTCTCTCTCTCTCTCTCTCTCTCTCACACACACACACACACACAGTTACCTTACCCATCTTCCACATATGGCGAGGTTCGCGTGCACCACCTAAAAGAACAATATCATTAACTTGAATACTTCGAGTTTCGAATGAAGACACTGAATGGTTTGAGCGCTGTTCAAGCAAGTATTGTTCCTTCCAACGCCTCCAAAAGTTTTCAAGCAAAGTCTGTTGATATTTTAATCTTTTGCGAAGATCACTGGAAGAGTTACAGTCAATATTCCTCGTAGGAAGTGAAGTTAATCGCTTCCCAACTAAAAAATGCTAAGGTGTCAATGGGGATGGTTCCATGGCATCGTCATAGTTGTAAGTCAGAGGTCTTGAATTCACTATTGCCTCCACTTCTGTTAACACGGTTGCCATTTCTTCGTACGTTAGTAATGCCTTTCCTAAGATCTTTTTCAAACACATCTTTACAGTTCTCACCATTCTTTCCCAAAATCCCCCCACCAGGCGGCAAGGGGAGCACTATAATTCCATTGGATTCTTTGGGTGCTAAAATAATCTTGTTACTTTGACCCTTTCAGATCGTTCCAATGTTGCAGTTCTTTATCGGCTTTTTTGAAAGTACATGCGTTATCGGAATACACAATGCGAATCATCCCTCGTCGATTAATAAATCTCTTCAAAGCTGAAATAAAAGTCTCTGTGCTAAGGTTAGATACAAGTTCTAAATGCACTGCTCGGGTCGTAGCACAAGTAAATAAACAAATATATGCTTTTTGAGGAGCAATTTTGACTCTAAAATATATCGGACCAGCGAAATCTATACCAGTCACTTCAAATGCGGGAGACATTTTTATACGATCAGAAGGAAGAGGAGCGGTTTTTTCGTAAAATGGTTTAGCCCTGGATTTTTTACATGTTAGACAGTTTTTAATTACCGATTTCGTAGTTTTTCGAGCCATTAAAATCCAATATTTTTCGCGAAGTTGAGTTAAAGTTGCAGCCAAACCGCAATGGGCAACTCTTTCATGACATTCTTTTATCAACAGGATTGAAAATTCGTGGTTCTCAGGTAATAATATAGGATGTTTTTCTTCCTCTGTTAAATCAGCAAAATGTAAACGACCTCCTAATCTTATAACGCTATTAGCATCAAGATATGGATTGAAACATTTTATCCTTGAATTACTAGGAATTTCTTCTCCATTCTTTAGAGCATTTTTTTCTAATTTAAAGGCAGATTCTTGTGTAATAGAGATCCAGTAATTTTCGGCTTCAATAATTTCTACAGAATCTAGTGGACCACTTTTCTTGTTTTGTTCATTTAAATTGTAAATGAATCTTTTAACCCAAGCTGTTACTCTGATTATTTTCGCAAGTTTCTCGTACCTTTTCAAATCAAAAAGAGCTTCATTAATAGAAGTTAAGACAGAAATTTCTTTATTACGAGTTTCTATTTTCAAAATATCAGCGCTAGGGTCTACGTATGTACCTCTTGGCCAATTGTCTTCGTCTTTCAGCCATTGGGGTCCTGTCCACCATAGGGTACTCTGAAGCAATTCGGAAATATTCTTTTTTCTCGTGATGATATCAGCGGGATTATTTCGTCCTGGGCAATGCTGCCAAATTTTGGGTTCAGTTAGGGATTGGATTTCTTGAACCCTATTTTCTACAAAGGGTTTCCATTTAGTAGAGGAACCCCTTATCCAACAAAGGGCTATATTAGAATCAGTCCAGCAATGGTAGCTTACATTCGGATGAAATTTTTGAAAGATAGGCCGTATATGCGAGATCAATCGGGCTCCTATTAATGCGGCAGTCAATTCTAATCTCGGAATAGTTAACTTTTTGAGGGATGCTACTCTGCTTTTGGAAACAAGAAAGGATACTTTAGCAACATTATTGTGAATTTTATATCTTATGAAAATAACTGCACCATAGACCTTTTCGCTCGCATCTGTAAAACAATGGATTTTAATATCTTTCAAATTCTCAGTCTTTGTTTCTCCGAAATAGTACCTAGGTATCTCCAGGTTATTAACTAAAGGCGATTCCTCACACCAGTTTTTCCATTGTTGAGCTATATCTTCGGGTACTTCTTCATCCCAGTGGACTCCCCGTTCCCATAATTCTTGAAAAACAATTTTACTCTGACTGTAAAGGGAGAAAGAAAGCCCACGGGGTCAAACATTCTACCTGCAGCTCGTATTATTGTACGCTTGGTGTTATCAGAACTTGCAATAAATTTCATAAGGTTTGTGACATCAAACTTAAAAATGTCTATTTTAGGATCCCATAATAGTCCCAGTACCTTTAAAGAAACATGGCGATTATCGGAATTATTTGTTTCGAAGTTAGAGTCGCTCCACAGTTTATCGAGAGCTGAAGAATTACTCTTCCATTTTCGAAGGGTCATTCCTGCTTCTTTCATTATAAAATTAGCTTCTTTAGATTTTTTAAACCCTTCTTCATTAGGAGCGCCTGCCAACAAATCGTCAACGTACATTGATTCATTCAAAGTTAAACAAGCATCGGGATATCTAAGAGAATATTGCTTTAAATGGAATTTGATTACTGCGGCTAAAAGAAATGGACTAGATGTGACACCAAATAGGACTCTAGTCATTCGTAGAATTTTCGGTTGAATCTGGGATATATCATCTGTTAAATCGTCTATCCACAAAAAACGGACTGCATCACGATCAGTCTCAGCAAGACCAACTTGCAGAAATGCCTTTTCTATATCAGCAATAAAGGCGATACGGTTGAGTCGAAATTTAAGTATGAGATTTAAAAGATCAGGATTTAAGTTAGGTCCTGGATGCAACAAATCATTCAATGAAGGAGCATGAGGAGGATGTGACGATGCGTCAAAGACGATCCTTAATTTAGTTGTATCCTTATCCTTCCGAATTACAAGTTGATGCGGTAAATAATACACAGGATTCTCCTTTTCATCAGTTTGTTCATTTACCGGTTCTATTATTCCTAACTTACAATATTCTTCAATAACAGATTTGTAATCCAGATACAAAGAGGGGTCTTTATAAAATCTCCGAACTAAAGAATCAAGTCTTTTTCTGGCGTTACCATAGTTGCTTACCAAATTATCGCTGTCATGTTTCCAAGGAAGGTGCACTTCATAACGACCTTCCTTAAAAGTTAAAGTTGACTCGAAATTTTGAAGAGCTTCCTCATTGGAAATGGATCGTTTTGAAGGATCGTTATGAATGCCTAGGGATTCTAATTCCCAAAAAGTTTTTAACTGTGTTGACATTAACTGATCGTCATCGAAATCTTTCACAACAATAGCATTTAAAACTCCAATGGATGATGCTTCAACATTCAGAAAAGAATTTTCAACTGGACCTTGAATTGCCCATCCCATCAATGTATCTATTAACATCACGGATGAACTTAAACGCTTTGTTTTACCGGAAGTTATTTCCCAAAAATAATCCGAGCCAATTAGGATATCGATATTGTGATGGTTATATCCATCATCTTCATAGTCAGATAATTTAATGTTTAAAGATTGAATTTGTTTATTCAACTCCTTGCTAGGAATTTCGATCAAAGCATTGCAAATTTCTGGTGATTCTAATGCTTGTATCATGATGCATTTACTTTCGTCTTCCATGTTACACAATTGAAATTTAACTTTACGTCTTGTGGTGTTAACAGCAGTATTTGTACCAAATGTAAGCAAATTTATTGTTTCATTCTCGACAATAGGCAAATTTAATTTATTTGAGAGTTTTTCGTGGATGAATGTGCGCTGACTCCCAGAATCAAGTAAACAACGCACTTTCGTTTTGGTTGTTGGACCGACAACAATAGCTCGAAAGGTTTGTAGAAAAACTGTTTGTTTACCAGTTTCGTTATCTTTTCTCTGGGGGATAACTGATGTCAATACAGTTTCAGAATTATTAATATTTTTAGCTTGATCACATAAAGAGTCATCTAGGGCAGTGGTGCGCAAACTATTTTCATTTCCGGCCCCCAATTTTGTGTACTATTTTGTCGCGACCCCTGGATAGACAATAGACGTTTTTTTAATCATCAACATAGTTAAAGTTGAATTCTTTTGGGAATTTGCGCTTATGTTTGTGCCTTATTAGAGGACTGAATAAAACACATAATTTTATGAAGCAATGGTTTCATTTATGCATATGGGTATATATATATTTTTTTTTAATGGAAAATACTTCAAAAAACAACATAAGAATTCAATGTGAGGTATGCGCTTGCAAAGAGCTCATAATTGCTTCTATGTTCGGATCTGTATTGGAAATCGCAAGCCGTAAGTCATCCTCTGGATCCAATCGAGATCGATATTTTGTTTTTATGGCAACTAATTTTGAAAAGCCAGTTTCACATAAGTAGGTCGATGCAAACTGAATCATATTAATTGCCTTTTTCTTCAAATCGGCATATCCGTTTCCAATCTATAAACAAAATTTTTGGCAAGACAGACTTAAATTGAATGCGCAGTGTTTCGTCGCTTGAAACATCAATTAACTGTTCTTTTTCATTTAAAGATATATTGGATTTAAAAATATCAAACGAAAATGGATCACGTATCCAACCTAATTCATTATCTGGTAAGGTCATTGGTTTCAAAATATCTATTAATAATTTCAAATATTTTCTCTCTATTTGTTTTTCCTTCCAATTTTTTACAACATAAAAAAAATCTTCTGATATGTCTTCATAAACGTATCTCACATAAACAATTAATTGAAACAGTTTAGAAATGTCAGTAGTTTCGTCAAGTTGTAGAGCAAATACAGGAGAGTTTTGTAATCGACTTAACAGAAAGGATTCTATATTACGTGAGATGGCGGAAATTCAGCGAGAAACGGTATCTCTTGATAATGGTGTAGGCGGCTAGGGAAACGGACAATCTTGCCGGCGGATCGTGCGCCGAAGAGGAAAACGACCACCACGGCAGTCGAGATAGGGGGTCTGACCATCTTGCCGGTGGATCGTGCCGAAAGGAAAAGACCACCCGAAAACATCTTTTTAACGACAGTACCACGCTCCAGGTAGCGGAAATCGTGGGTGACTTCGAAACAAAAGGCAGGCGCCTTTCTGTCGCTCTCTATGACATTTCGAGACAAAAAGGACGGAGATGAATTACGATGACCATTGCCGACAAGGGTTTACGGTCCCCTTTCAAGTCCGCCGAAGTCTGTCGTAAAAGTCAATGGGAGAGGCCAACGTGAGAGAGCCATTCGGGAAGGTCCGAAGGTGGTGAGATTTTCAACAGCCAACCAGCACCGACTGAGAGGCCGACCCGAAACGAAAAGGAGGAGTCGAGAAGCATCCGATATATATAGAGTTCTTGAGAGGGGAATCAGACAGAAGAGAGAGAGGAGGATTGCAAAGAAAGACAGCAGAGAGAGAGGAGGTCAGCAGAGAGATCGTTTTGGAGATAGAAGTGAACACCCGTTCACTGTCGGCGAAAGATTGCAATCTTTCGGGAGAGCTCATCCGATCTGGTAAAGGCCGATTTATCCCGCCCCGGGATTCTATACTCGCCTGAGTATTTTATTGAGAAAGGCTCGCCCGTAGCCGTTAAGGAGACTCCTCCTAGAAACCTGTGCGACTGCTCATCCGAGTAGTGGAGATTGATCTCATCCGAACTGGAAAAGACTGAGATATCCTGCCCTGGGACTCTATACTCATCGGAATATTTTTATTGAGAAAAGGCTCGCCGTAGCCTGAATCCGACTCTTCCGAGCAATTTGGGAGATGCTCGCCAACAGCCATAAGAAGCGCCTGGATAGAACTTTGGACTTTCCAATGAACTAACATTAAACTCTTCATTCATTTTTCCGACTTTTGTACAAATTATAAAATAAATTCATTAGTCTAAAAACGGATACTTTTGAATGGTAACTAGTCTAAGCTATCCGTGAACCAAGACGTTACAATGGTATCGTTTTTAAATCGTTACCATATTTTTCTCCAAGCATAATTGATATAATTTTAATTGCTGAAGGAAGAATGAGTGATTCTCCAATTGCATGTGGTTTCAAATTTTCCCCTATTAAATATGAAACTTCTAAGGATGCCCGTAAAGCCTTCTCAGGAATTGTGTATTTTTTCAAAAATACATTTTGATTTTTCATACTTTCAGCTCGTTTTTTAAAAAATGTTTCAGATTTATTTGCTAATCCTTTATGTTTGGTTTCCACATGTCTTTTTAATTTAGCAGGTTTCATACTTTCATTTGCTAGTTTATCCCTGCAATTAAAACACAACACATGTTCTTTCACATTAACAACGCAAATATGTAAATCCATATTTAATAAACTCTTCTTGATATTTTCTCAATTTTTTATTAGACAGCACATTTCGTTCGATATTTTTTTATGTAGAAACATTGCCATTGGATTCATTCACAGTTTTTCTAAGTTCATTGGATGTTGGTCCATCATTCTCATTTGTAATGTCATTCTTTTCATTTTCTGGACGTTGGGTACCTATTTTTAGCCATTTATCCATCATGAGGGTATTAAAACTAAAACTAAATTATAAATATACAATATTTCATATTTGCGTTTGTTCAATCACGTGCGGCTACCACGTGGGAAGAAAATAAAGTACGTGATTACTCTGTATAAATCATGTTTATTTGTAGCTTAATCAGACGAGAATTAAGGAAAAGAAAACTTAATTATAAGAGAAACATCTCTTTATACCAATTGCACATGCTCGCTACTTAAAATAAAAAATACAACGCTCAAATAAAAACTTACACATGGTAATCGAGGCAAGTAAATAAATATCTCAACTGGTGTTGTCAGTCGAGCACACATCTATATTGTACACAAAGGTTACAGTGAATCATAACACACAAATATTGGAGCTTACTTAAAAAAATACAAAACAAGTATAAAATTAATTATAGTGATTTAATATAATTATGTTTAACATTACTTGCTCCAAAGATGGGAAAATATATATTTAAAAATATTACAATTAGTGTTTATTTTTCAAAATTCATCTTACTGTGATCTTAAATTTGTACTCGCATTTAAACTGCAAAAGCAGGCTTTGTTTAGTGAGCAGCCATCTGTAATCCAAAATCAGAACTAACTGTTCCCTTACACGTTTTAAAATAGTAACTACCCTGGTAACGTTTCCAACGAAATATCAGTTGATGATAATTGATTTTCGAAAAAAATCAAAAACGAAAAAATAATACAAAATATTTAAAAAAGAGTTTTTCTTTATAAACATTTTAATATCTATATTGATTTTTTAATTAATTGTTTATTATTGCCCTCCGAGCACGCTACTGAACTGTCCTATACTTAAAAAATTAGTTATGTACATACCCGATTGCAAATTTTACTTAAAATTAGCAAAAGCAGTATATAAACAGAATTACAGAATGCACTTGAATGAACGTAAGACGCAGCAAAACCGAACTACTGAGGCAGACGGAAAGAACTGCATGGTCCTAGCTGTGATCACAGTATAAAGACTAAATAGCAGGGGTGCGCACCTAGATTGAAAAAGCTGTAGTCAAGATGGCCACTGCTAAGCGTCAGACCGACCCAAGTTGCATATGAATCCCACCGGAGAGCAGGTAAAGGGCATCTCAAATCTTTTATCACGCCTGCCGGTTGCCGAAGTATAGGTTCTATACTAATACAGACAATTGTTTTCGTAAAAAAATGTAGTTCTTTTTTGATAAATAACATTATCTCATTTCACTCTTTTACTGGTACCTGATACTTGTTGAAGAAAAGCCTTATATTTTTTATTGAATTTGGCGACCCACAAAAATTTTTAAGCGACCCCCAGAGGGGTCGCGACCCATGGTTTGCGCACCACTGATCTAGGGGATAAGCTTGTTCACACAAACCTTTTCGATGGTATTGTAAAGACTTCAGACTAAGATAGATGGCGCCCTTGCGCATGCCCAGAAGGACTTTGAGAAAGGAAAGAGTTAAGAACGAGTGTGGCGAGAGACGTGTGGGTTGTTTTTTTTTTGGAGAGTGATCGAGACTGAGATGTGTGGATTTTGATATATGCTACCTTTTCTATTTATGTTGTGTGTCGTGTTTGTACTGTGTCTGTGAGTTCATTAAAATGGTTTAAACCAAAAAGGGAGTATTCCTTGTGATGGTAATTAAAATTTTGAGCAAGTCAGTACAGACGACGAAGAAATGGTGGCAGCCGTTTGGATACGATCCTGGTGTTACGGATATCTCCAGTGCAAATTATTGGGTGAGTACCAGATTTCATTAGCAACAGTGCCTTTTTAATTGTAATTTGTAAAGTTTTGCATGTTGAGTTTTGGTTCATTGAAGAATCGTTGTTTTGGTTTCATGCAGTTTTGTTTTGTCAGGCAGTTGTAATATGCAAAAGTGTTCTTATTTTAACTAGGCTGATATAGTTAAAATTTTGTTTGGTAAAATTGAGTGGTAATTTTGAAAAAGTGTTCTTATTTTAACTAGGTTGATATAGTTAAAATTTTGTCTGATTTTGAAAGGCAAATTTATTCTGTTGATTTGCAAAACTATTCTTATTTTAGCTAGACTGATATAGTTAAAATTTTGTTTGATTGTAAAAAAAAAAGAAAATTTAGGACACTCATGTGGTATATAAAAAAGAATTTTCTGTTCTGAATGGTTAGAATTAGAACTATTCAAATGGTCAGTTTGAGTTTTGTTTTCTGAGAAAAGAGAATTATTTTAAAATTTTAAATTGAGATAGCCTAGTTTGTTTTGTGTTCTTTTGTATGATGCTATCTGATGACAATTGAAGTGTTGTTAAAATTTGATTTGATTCTGTTGTATGATTCAAAATAGAATTAAAAATTTGGTGTAGAAGTATATAGTTTGAATTACAAGTATAATTCTTTTTGATGAGTGTTGTCAACAGCACCAAATGCCTAGAATTTTCAATATTTAGTGCGTCTTGGGTTATTTTGCTTTGGAAAATATTTTGTTATATTTCTGAATGAATCGGAAATTCATTTAAAAGAGTTTTGGAGTGTTTTGAAATTGTCATTTTCATTTGTTGCTCATTTAAATGACTAAGAAACCCCTTAGAATTGTTTATTTATTTTGCGGAATTTTGAATGTCTAACTTGTGTACTTAAGGAAATTTTTGTTAGTAATTTGAAATTGCTTTGTGTAACTAATTTGGCAAATGTGATACCATTTTGTGTTCAGAAAAAGAACTCGAAAAAAAAAAATCTGAAAGTGTGGATTTGAATTATTCACTTCCTGTGTTTGTTGACGAAAAAAAAGAAAAGGAAAAGAATGATATTCTGTTTTATATTTTTGTGTGTGCATTTATGCTTCTGAGTGTGAATCAATTGTTCATAGAGAAAAGGGAATTCTTTTGAACTGAAAATACCTTTTCTTGATTAGACAGGAAAGTTGAGTTTATATTCTGAATTGTATTTTAATTGTAGTATTATTTTCAAAACAGCTGTTCTTTAGTTGAACTTTTCTTTAACTGTTTATTTTCTTCTCAATTTGAAAACATCTTTAAAAAAAAGATATTGTTTTAATGAATGAAAATTTTAATTTGTTTATGTGTTCGAAAATTATTTCTATTGATTTTTGGTTGTTCGGTAAGAAAGTTGTAACGTAGAATTAGCGAATTTAATTCTTTGATAAAGTCTTGTGAATTCTGTTGGAATTTAATACCTTAATAGAGGTTTTTGATAGTGTTTCCCCTGGCCCTTAATCATGGCATTTCTTGCAATTGGTAGAAAGCAGGACTTAATTGCTGTTGCGGAAGAAATTGGTGAGAAGGTACCAACTTCGTGCAAGGTTGCGGATATTAAACAAATAATTTTAAAAAGCCCAAATTTCGATCGGGAGGAGGTAACGATAATCATGGAACGAGTCATAAAAGATAGACTGGAAGAGGAAGAATTAGCTAGACAAGAAAAAATTCGTGAGGAAGAATTAGCTAGACAAAAAAAAATTCGTGAGGAAGAATTAGCTAGGCAAGAAGAAGAACGACAAGAGCGGGAAAGGGTCAGACAACATGAACTCGAAATTAAAAAACTAGAAATGGCTCAGAAGGAATTTCGCCGGTCTGAAGAGGAATCTGAAAATGGGGCGGATAGAAACAGAAAAATCCAACTTACCCAAATCACTCCCAAATTTGACGAAAAAGGGGATGAAATGGGATTGTATTTGATCAATTTCGAGAGGAAAGCAGAGATGGCTCGAGTGCCGAAGGAGGACTGGGTGGCTTATTTGCTGGCCGTTTTGCCAGCCGAGTTATCTAACATGCTTGCCCGAGAACCTCCTGAAGTGGCCAACAATTATGATGTTGTGAAAGATCTCATTCTGAAACGATACAAAATGAACGCTGAAAAATTGAAACAGTGTTTCTACAGACATCAGAAAACAGCAGAGAAAACATGGAGAAATTATGCTCATGAACTGTACAGCTACTTCACTGAATGGCTTGCTGAATTGGAAATTGAAACCTTTCAGCAACTAAAAGATTTAATCGTTGCCGAGCAATTGAAGTATCGTGTACCAGATCAAATCAAGGAGCATTTTCTTGACAAATGGATGAAGTTGAAGACACCTTTTGAATTGGCAGAAGTGATCGAGGAGTACGAAACCATCAGGCAGAGTTTCAGGAAGAAGGAATTTCCAAAGAAGTATGGCTATCAAGGTTCAAAGGGACATTTTAGTGGAAGTAGACCCAAAGTACCATTCAAGGATGACAAGAACAAACATCCGGTCAAAACCGAACCCGCAAGCAACGAAAACCGTGAAAGAGAGTTTGAAAAGAGAAGACAGCTCCGATGCTATGAATGCGGTTCGTTATCACATCTGAGACCCCAATGCCCGAAGCTCAAGAGATCTGAAGTAGTAGCTGCCAATGAAGTCTTTGGAAGACACGTCCCTGAGTTGATGTCTCCTTATACTAGTGCTGGGACAGTAAATGGAGCCCAAATGTCTATCTTGAGAGATACTGGTGCCAGCATCGATCTTATTCCCAGAAAATTTATCAAACCACATATGTACACAGGTGAGCATGTGTGGCTCGCTTCTCCATTAGTAGACAGCCCGGTCTGCTTGCCCATTGCAGAAGTTGATTTGAACTGCGAATTGGGACATGTCCTTACGAAAGCTGCTGTAAGAGACAGTTTTCTGGATCAAGAGCATTACCTATTAAGTAACAAAACCGTTGCTCTGATCGAGAGTATGAAAAAAGATAAGGAGCTGGAGATCCAAGTTATTAATGCAGTTCAGACGAGAGCTCAGAAAAGTCTTTTGACAGACGAAGTTGAAGAGTATCCAGTTGAGTCGAGTCCTGGAGAAGAGAATGACAGTACCGTGTTAACAGAGGAAGACGGAGAGGTATTGCCTATGGCGGAAGAAGCCTCACTTCCAGATCTGATTAAAGCCTCACGGAATGATTTTGTCGAAGAGCAGCGCAAGAGTAAAGAGTTGAAACCACTTTTCCTAGAAGCTGAGGAGTTAGCAAAGGAAACCAAGTATGCAATCGTTAATCAAATGCTGTTCTATCTGAAAAGTGACAAGGATGGTACGCAGAGAAAACTGCTGATTGTTCCAGAGAAGTTTCGGGACCAATTAAAGAAACTGTCTCATGAAGGAACAGCGGCTCACTTAGGAGTGACCAAGACTAAAGATGCTCTTTTTAAAACTTTTTTTTGGCCGAATTGTTACAAAGATGTTGAAGAATTTGTTAGATCTTGTGACCAATGTCAGCGAGTCGGGAAACCTCGGGATAAGAAGAAGGCACCCATGAAGATCGTTCCTGTCATCTCGGAGATCTTCACAAAGATTAATGTGGATGCTTGTGGTCCTTTACCTACTACACCATCTGGAAACCGGTATCTCATCACTGCAATTTGCATGTCTTCCAAATATCCCGATGCAGTTCCTGTCCCAAATCTTAGTTCTTCAACCGTGGTCGATAGTTTCCTGCAAATCTTTAGTCGGATGGGTTTCCCGAGGGAGCTGCAAAGCGATCAAGGAACGTCGTTTACAAGTGCACTCACAACGGAGTTCCTGGAGAAATTTGGAGTTAAAGTAGTGCGAAGTTCCGTACATCATCCCCAGAGCAATCCTGTGGAGAGACTACATAGAACTTTGAAGAGAATTCTTCGAGTCCTGTGTCTGGAGTCAGGACCTGATTGGGAGAAAATCTTGCCTCATGCCCTGTTTGCTCTACGAGTTGTTACTCATGACAGTACTGGATATACTCCAGCTGAGCTGGTTCATGGACAGAATTTGAGGACTCCCATGACTCTACTGTACGAGAACTTGACGGAAAGCGAGGAAGAGAAGACTAGCGTAGTATCATATGTCTTCAAGCTACTAAACCGCATGAAAAGGTGTCAAGAATTAGCCGTCCAAAACATGGAGAACGCCAAAGACAAACAAAAACTATGGTATGATCGCAAGGCTGTGAAGCGTAAATTTTGTGAAGGCGACCTTGTGCTGGTTGTCGCTACATCTAGGCCTAACAAAATGGCAGTTCATTGGATCGGCCCAGGGAAAGTCGTTAAACAGCTTTCCGAAACCAACTACATTGTGCAGTTTCCAGAAAAAGACAAATCCCATGTGTACCATGTGAACATGCTCAAGCCATATTTCCAGAGACCCGAAAATGTGAATTTAATCTGTCTAAAAGAGATTAGGAACTGTGACAACGAGGAGGACATTCCAAGTCTCGAGCAGAAGCCTGAAGTCTCGGAAATGACACAAATTTGGCAAGACATAGAACAAAATGGTCGCTTGTCAGAAGATCAGAAGGAGCAGCTGAGAGAGTTGCTATCAAAATACTCTAGCTCATTCTCAAACCAGCCGGGGTGTACTGATCTTACTGAACATGACATTGAGCTTGAATCTGAGAGGCCCATCTGTGCCAAACCTTACAAGATGTCTCCACGCCAAACAGAAATTTTGAAGATGGAAGTGGAGAAGATGCTGTCGCTCAAAGTCATTGAGCCAGGAGAATCTGATTTTACTTCTCCTCTTATTCTGGTAGAAGTACCAGGAAAGGATGCAAGACCGTGCATCGACTATCGAAGACTCAACAAGGTCACTAGAACCCAGTACTTTCCTCTGCCAAACATTGAGCAGCTTGTTGAAAAAGTGTCAGCTGCCAAGTATATCACCGTTCTAGATTTGACCCGAGGTTATTGGCAAATACCTCTGAGTAAACGAGCCCAAAGATATTCAGCTTTTGTAACCAGTTTTGGGACATTTCGACCGTTGAGATTGCCATTCGGTTTGAAAAATGCCCCTTATGACTTTAGTCGTTTGATGGCCGAACTGTTGAAAGACTGTGGAGAATTTGCATGCCCTTACTTGGATGATGTAGCCATCTATTCCCTAAGTTGGGAAGATCATTTACAACATTTGAAAACCGTCTTAGAAAAGATGAATGCAGCTCATCTGCACATCAAGCCTTCTAAGTGCCAGTTTGCTCGTGCGTACGTAAAGTATCTTGGGCACTTGGTTGGTCAGGGCCAGAGAACACCTGGAGAATTGAAGATCCAAACTGTAAAGGACTTTCCGACCCCTGCGACTAAGACGCAGATCCGATCTTTCTTAGGACTTGCGGGGTATTATCGAAAATACATTCCTGACTTTTCAGTCCTCTCAGCACCAATTATAGATCTGCTGAAAGGAAAAAATCGTCGTGCTGCTGTCATATGGACTGATGCTTGTCAAGAGGCGTTTGACAATTTAAAGAAACGGTTGTCGGAGAATCCGGTGTTGTACAGTCCAGATTTCTCGAGACAGTTTCTCGTCCAATGTGACGCGTCAAATCTTGGGATTGGCATCGTTTTGTCCCAAATTAATGACATTGGTGAGGAACATCCTGTCATGTACTTGAGTCGGAAGTTCTCAAATGCAGAACAAAAGTACAGTACCATCGAGAGAGAGTGCGCAGCTATCGTGTTCGCCATCCAAAAGCTGCGATGTTATTTGGATGGACACCAGAAGTTCATCATCCAGACGGACCATAATCCCCTTGTTTGGCTGGACAAAAATACGGGAACCAACCCTAGACTTTTACGTTGGGCTTTGATCCTGCAGCCATTCAATTATGAGGTTGTCCATAAGAGGGGGAAACAGCATCAAAATGCTGATTCATTAAGTCGCATCCCATAAACCTCATATCCTTTTATTTTATATTAGTAAGTTTATTGTTTATTTTGATATTTGTATTATGTGTGAAAATTTTAAATTTTTCTTATCATTAGTGTAAATTGTTTTCCTAACTTTTTAATAAGTATATAATTTTTTGTATAATATTTTTGAGTTCAAGGCACTGATTGCTATAATCTGGTACATGTGCAGTGTATTTTGTGTACTTGAACTCTTGAACTTTTCCAATGACTGCACCTATCTGGAGACTTTTTCAGGCAGTGGAGTCATCAAAACTTTTCCCTCATTCTTCGAGAAAAGTTTCCTCCTTGTGGGGAGGAGTTTATAAGTCTGTAAAGACTTCAGACTAAGATAGATGGCGCCCTTGCGCATGCCCAGAAGGACTTTGAGAAAGGAAAGAGTTAAGAACGAGTGTGGCGAGAGACGTGTGGGTTTTTTTTTTTTTGGAGAGTGATCGAGACTGAGATGTGTGGATTTTGATATATACTACCTTTTCTATTTATGTTGTGTGTCGTGTTTGTACTGTGTCTGTGAGTTCATTAAAATGGTTTAAACCAAAAAGGGAGTATTCCTTGTGATGGTAATTAAAATTTTGAGCAAGTCAGTACAGTATCTTTTATTACAGACATTACACTCAATTTTTACCTTGCATAATTTCCTAATATGAAACTTCTTAAAACATAAAAAACATCTACCATTCCTTTTTAAGATACCTTTCTTTTCAACTATGTTAAATTTATTACACTCATCAGATAAATGATCCGTTACTTTGTTACAAAAGACACAAAAATTATCGACAACAGTATTTAAAGCAGCAGCCGACGATTTTAATTCTTTATTATTGTTCTCATACCATTTGAACTTTTCGTTATGTTGTTTATTAACACGAAATTGACTATCTGATTTCTTTAAATACCCAGTAGTATTAGCTGTTGGTTTGGTTAATAGAAGTGTTCGTTCTCGCGACTCCACTTCTTTCTTTAAAAACTGCAATAAATCAGTTATCTTATTTTCTGCACCATCGTGCAATCTGTTAAAATCCAAAGCGATATCGTTTGGTATTATTTTGATTAGAATCGGAAACAGTAAAGCTCCGTATGCATTTGGCTCAATGCCAAGGCTATGCAGCGCTTGCATTTCCACTTCACATGTGTCATAAATATCTCATACAGACGTTATGTCTCTCGAACACTTGCATGGCGCCACACTGAGCAATTTTGACATGTGACTATCAATTTGTAATTCTGTTTTGCCAAATCGGAATTCCAAAATGGCAATCGCTTTGCTATAATTTTCGGCAACAAGTGAAAAACCAGAAATAGCTCTCTCTGCGTCATGCGTCAAATAAGTTCTTAAATAATTAAATTTTTCGACATTATTTAATGACTCGTGCTCGTGTATAGCAGTTTTAAATTGTGCCCAGAAGTTAGGCCACTTGCATATTTCTCCGTTAAATTTTTCAATAATCAAACGTGGTAGCTTAACTGGTGCTGAAGAATTCGAAATAGCGGAGTTCGAAACTATAGAATTATCTTGTTGATTATCTTGCAGATTATTTTCTTGTTGCAGTTTCTTAATACATCTATTCGCGCGTGTTTTACAAATTAATATATCTTCTTTATAATTTTCGGATGTAATTACTTCCTTTTCTAACTGATTGGCGTCAGAAATATCTTCTATTTCTTTATTTAATGTTAACAAGTTCTGTTCCTTTTCTACTAATAACGAAAGTAATTCTTCAATTAATTCACTACTTGGAGAAGTAGTGATCAATTCGTTTTGTAATTTCTTAATCGTTTTCGTCGTGACTGTTCTTAGCGTTGTGCGCTTCTGAATATTTCTCTCCAATCTATTCATAATTGCATTAGATAAGTGAAAATTCTCTTACCTCTATTTTTTCTACAAATAAAATTATTTTTATCCACTTCAAATTCACTAGGTCCCGGGTTTCGGCACCACTGTGACGCTCTCAAAATTGACGTCTTCTCAAATTATTATTTGATGTGGATTCATTTGGAAAGATCAACATTCGAATTTTACAGCCACAACATTTATTTTCACAAAATAAGGACAAGAACAAAAACAGACATTGAGACAGTTAACTTGTTACATCATCATTTCATGATCTCTCTCAGCACAACAGCGCCGGCCAATTCTCTACACACTTCAAAACTTCAGAGGCGCGCACAGCGCCCTCTTTTGCTCAAATTCTCATTGGCCGTAACAGATGGTATGTCCACTGCGCTAGCAACCTTCGATTGTAGGCGGCGCAGGTTCGATTCCTGTCAGGTGCATTCCTCCTTGGGTGTAATTCTCGCTTCCTGTTTCAGTAAAAACTTTCATTGTGTGTCTATTGATATTGTATGTCTTGTGTCTGGCGCAGAATGGCCAAATATGGCCCTTGCGCCATTAAACCCCGAACCAACCTCAATTAATTGCGCAGATAGTGTATATACATTCCTTTTAACCCTCCAAGTGATTTCGTTAAGATATCTCGTCCATCAAGATGTGATCAGTTTTGATAATGACGAGCTATTTGGCACATCAAGATGTGATCAATTTTGATAATGATGAGATATCTCGTCCATCAAGATGTGATCAATTTTGATAATGATGAGATATCTCGACCATCAAGATGTGATCAATTTTGATAATGACAAGATATCTCGACCATCAAGATCTGATCAGTTTTGCTAATGATGAGACACCTCATCGAGAAAACAACCACCAGGAGGGTTAAATAAATAACTATTTTACTTGTATTTTGACTGCGTCGGTGTTTTTTGTGTCCTACTACTCGGCGGTTACACTCTTCTGCGTGAGAGATGTAGGCTGCGCAAGTTCGATTCCTCTCTAGGTGTATTTCTCTCTTCTGTTCGTAAAACTTTCCTTGTATGTGTAGGTCCATTACTTGATGCTGTCTTCTATTTGGCGCAGCATTTACAAATATGGTAGGTAGTTAATTAAAGTCGCACTGGAGCAGGACACGGGCTATTGGCGACGGTCGGTGACCAATCCCTAATCGAAAGTGGCCGTAGTAGCCTGGTTGGTATTTTGGTATTTGGTATTTTTTCAATTAACGTCACACTGGAGCAACACAATGGGCTATTAGTAGCCTGGTTGGAAGGGTAATGGATAAGCAATCGGGAGGTTGCGAGTTCGACACTAGGTCCAACCAAAAACTGTCACCTACAAAGGGGGCTGGTGCACACTAAATCTGTCATGAGCTCAAATGCCCTCTCATTGGGTAGGGTAGGGTAGGGTATTTCAATTAACGTCACACTGGAGCAACACAATGGGCTATTGGTGACGGTCCGGGATCAATCCCAAGGGGAAAGATCCAAGGACAACACCACGTAATTTTGAACCACGGTCAGATGACGAGGCAACACCTGAGCTGGCACCCCACTCTCCAAACTTCCACACCACGCCAACGTGAGGACATTTGAGGCCACGACAGATTTAACGTGCACCAACCAGGGACGTAACTAGGCTATTTTCCACCAGGGCAAGAACTCGCCTCGGCGCCCACCCCCTCTTCATTTTTTATCATACGTAAATATCTACAGGGTGTCCCAAAAAGGTTGTTCCGCAATTTATCTTTTTACCATTTGGAGATAGGTAGGCATTGTAAATTGCAAAAGTGCACCAAATAAGGTAATTAATTAAGATATGTGAATAAAATTATCACGTGATAACAGTTTTTAATTTGTATACAACCCCTCTAGATAAAAATCCGAGATAGCACAAATGTTTCTTACCTGCATCCCTATCGTTAGCAGAAAACTGCATTTCTGTAGGTTGAACAGTAGCGGAGGCATAAGGACGCAAAAAAGTTGACTTATACCGCTTGTGCACAGCTGTTCAAGCAGTCAGATTAGGGACCGCATACACAATGCTAAAAAGCATTTTTCGGTCAGAAAGTGCAATATTATGCAAAATAATGTAGTATTGCAACTGCAGATGAAAATCGCAATGCATAATAGTAGACAATGTAATCTTTAATAAAAATATTGTACAAAAAATGGTTTAAATAAAAATAAAAGGAAATTTTTCCATCTGCAGCAATGCAGAACTTGGCTCTTCATTCTTGGCCATGGGTCAGTTTCCGTTCTAGATTAGATACGGCCCCCTTAAAATAGAAACTCATGTATCTCCGTTACTATTCAACCTACAGAAATATGGTTTTTTACTAACGATAGGGATACAGGTAAGGAACATTTTTGCTATCTCAGGTTTTTATCTAGAGGGGTTGTATACAAATTAAAAACTGTATCCGCTTAAATTGTTATCGCGTGATAATTTTATTCACATATCTTAATTACTTACCTTATTTGGTGCACTTTTGAAATTTACATTGCCTACCTATCTCCAAATGGTAAAAAGATAAATTGCGGAACAACCTTTTTGGGACACCCTGTATAGTAAAAAAATACTTGGCCAGTTTAGCGCCCCCCCCCCCCAACCAATCCGGCGGCCGGGACACATCTGCCCTCCTCTAGTTACGTTCCTGGCACCAGCTCCCGCGAACACGACGGTCTTTGGCTGGACCTGGTTTCGAACTCGCAACCCTCCGATTGCTCTTCCAACTGGGCAACGGCGGCGCCTAACGAAATATGTCCCTTGCGCCTAACGAAATATGTCTCTTGCGCCATGAAACCCGATCCAACCAACCACTTCCTGAAATCCCTACAAGAAAATGCTTAGTAACCCTTTCTTTTGTTCATTGCGGCGTGTTTTTCTAATTCAGCCTGTGATAAGGAAACAATTCCTAATATCTACAGTTATCATCCATCATCAGCTATCGGGAAATCAAAGAAACCCAGTGTACGAGTTTCATGTTGGCATTGTAGCTGCTGAAATAATCTAGCGTCATTCATATGCAATGGAAGGACGACCTCAGCGCTGTATAACATTCAAGATCGTGATGGCGATTCTTGGAGTTATCTCCGGATCGTCGATTTGTGCGTCTTTCGGTGCATTGAGAAACATCAATGCTTCGGTTTGGGGACTAATAACAGGTAAGAACAACTCTATTGATAACGTTAAGTAACGATAGACTTTCAAAAGGAACTGAAGTTATGATCCGATGGTTATAAAATTTTTCACTGTTACCACTAAAAAGTTAGTTCAATCGAAAATTGTTAAGTTGTGTGGCTGTTATTGCATAATATGTAGTCAGAATTTTTGATAAATTAGCGAAAATTGATAGGTCCCATGTGCATTAACCCTCCAAGTGTTTAGACGAGATATCTCGTCCATCACGATCTGACCAATTTTGGTAATGACTTGGTATCTCGTAATCAATAATGCCGATTGAATTCAGAATGAAGGTATCGCCATTTCTGATGACGAGATCAAGATCAGGTCAGTTTTACTAGTGACTCGTTACTAATCTTGTCCATCAAGATCTGGTCAATTCTGTAATGGTAGATAGGTAGGTATTTTAATTAACGTCACTCTGGCGCAACGCAACGGGCTATTGGTGACTTTCCGGGATCAATCCCAAAGGGAGAGATCCGAGAACAACACTACGTAATTTTGAATTACGGTCAGATGATAGTTTTGTAATGACCTTGTCGAGAAAACCACCAGGAGGGTTAATTTTCCATTAATTGTCATTATCTTAATTTGCATAATAATTTCTGTATATATAAATCAAATTTTGATTCAAAATTACGTGTTCTCGGATCTTTCCCTTTGGGATTGATCCCGGACCGTCACCAATAGCCCGTTGTGTTGCTCCAGTGTGACGTTAGTTAAAATACCTACCTACCTATCCGGACCGTCTAAAATAGCACGCTGTGTTGTTCCAGTGCGACGTTAATTAAATACCTACCACAGGAAACAATCTTTCACCAGAATCAGGTTCCCTTGACCTCAGACCAATCAATTTTAATGTGCACCATCCCCGTGTACATGACAATCTGTGGGTGGACCGAATTTCGAACTCAATTTTAATGTGTTGGTCTTTCTTGTGCACAACGAATAGCCCATTGTGTTGCTCCAGTGTGACGTTAATTGAAATACCCCCCTACCCACCCTTGTGCACAACAAATTGCATCCGGCCGTAACGCAGACGAAATTGCGCATAATCTGCGTTTAATGCAAATGTCCGACTGTTTTCGAGCCCGTTGTGTTGCTCCAGTGTGACGTTAATTGAAAAATACCAAATACCAAATACCGACTGTTTTCGACTTCAATAACGCCAAATTTCCCCCATCATCGACTGACGGTACTAAAATTTTTGGAGCAATACATCTTCCTCATGTCATCATCACATTGTCGTATGGTGGATGAGAGTGGGGTGCCAGCTCAGGTGTTGCATCGTCATCTGACCGGGATTCGAAATTACTTGTTGTCCTCGTTCTTTCCCTTTGGCAATAGCCCATTGTGTTGCTCTAGTGTGACGTTAATTGAAATACCCCCCCCCCATATTTTTATCAGAAACCATTTTTATAAAGTTTATTCAAGTATGGTTATTTTTCAGCTATATTTGCAGCTGTGGTTTTGAGGCTACATACGTCATATGCAAGAAGACGCCTCTACATAAGGTACACACCAGAGAGCCTCAGAATAGTGAAACTATCTGGAATAGTCTTTAGTGTGGCGTCCATAGCAGCCGCAACTTCTTATTTCATATTAGCTGCGTATTTTAAACAAGGTAAATAGAATTATATCTATACATATAAAGCAGAGTTGGCGTCTGTCTGTCTGTCCTCTATACAAATCTACACCGTTTGACCAATCTACACCAAATTTGGTGCACTTATTCTTTGGAATCCTGCTGGTAAAGTAAGCTACATATTAACCCCCGTTCTTTTTGTCTTGGGTGTGCAGAGGGGTGTGTGACGTCCCGTCATCCTGGACAGAGCACTTGCTAGGGGGCGCTCTCTCCCGGTCTGGCTGTGCAGATGACGTCAGAGTTAACATCTACAGGAGTCGCCTCTCAAGATGATCTTGGAGGTTTTTTAAAATCTTAGGGTGTGGTTGCGCTGAAAATCACTCAATATCATATCGTTTATGTATCCCGTCTGTAAATTCTTTAACTGTATCTTTATCATTGGAGTGTAAATTTTTTTGATTATATAAGGGTAGGGTAGGGTAGGGTATTTCAATTAACGTCACACTGGAGCAACACAATGGGCTATTGGTGACGGTCCGGGATCAATCCCAAAGGGAAAGATCCGAGGACAACACCACGTAATTTTGAACCACGGTCAGATGACGAGGCAACACCTGAGCTGGCACCCCACTCTCCAAACTTCCACACCACGCCAACGTGAGGACATTTGAGGCCACGACAGATTTAACGTGCACCAGCCCCCTTTGTACACGACGGTGTTTGGCTGGATTCGAACTCGCAACCCTTCGGTTGCTAGTTCGTTACTCTTCCAACCGGGCCACCGCGGCCCGATTATATAAGATTATACTTTTGAAAGTAGTCTTTTTTTTATCGTCGATATGGTACAGGGGCTAACGACAATTCGAAATCCTCATAGGAATAACATTGCGTATTTATACGATCAATGCCAGATCAATTCGCACTAAATTTGGTACATTCATCCTGTAGAATTCTATTGGACACATAGGCCGTTCGATTTGTCCTGGGACTGCAGGGGGCTAAAAACAATTCGAATTCTCCATAGGAACAATATTGGTATGTTACGATGAATTATAAACAATTCAACCCGAGCAACGCCGGATAATTGAGTTAGTTTCTCCTATAGAAGTGTTTAGTTCCTTAAATTTATGCGCATCCTTTGAGCTAATCTAGAAACACCTATCTACACTACTGAGCCAGTACCAATTCAATAGAGATGAGCTGTTGTTCCGTTAACAGTTTAAACGACAGTGTTATAACAGACAACAGTTGTTAGCGAAAAAGTTAACAGCTGTCGATAAATTAAATTAAATTTTATATTTATAAAAATATTTGATGAAAGTATAAAGCTGAATTGACTAAATTTTCAAAACTCCCAAATGGCTAGTTACGCAGCAACTGCTATAATTACTCGTTAATTTCAATTTCAAATAGTTCACATTACAACTTATGTTTATTACTAGTGGTGCTAGTTGCTAATGATAATCTGTTAATATTAACAGTTCATAACTGTTATCACAAATCAGCAAAACTGACACTGCTATCGTAAAATAATAGTTTTGCCCATCTGTACAGTTCAGATTACGGGACCCAGTATAGTACGACTCAGAGAGAGGGCAGATGACCCTGGTATAAAGGGGGTCCATTTGTATAAAGGGGGTAGTTGATCTTGACAGGGGAAGGGGATGTCATATCCAAAAGCATGCACCGCGGCAGCTATGGGATTATTTGCTTCTCTACCTCATAATCTGCCATAATGCAGTTTGGGGGCCGCGGTAGCCCGGTTGGAAGAGTAACGGACTAGCAATCGAAGGGGTGCGAGTTCGAATCTGACCAAAGACCGTCGTGTAAAAGGGGGGGCTGGTGCACGTTAAATCTGTATGCCTCAAATGTCCTCACGTTGGCGTGGTGTGGAAGTTTGGAGAGTGGGGTGCCAGCTCAGGTGTTGCCTCCTCATCTGACCGTGATTCAAAACTACGTGGTGTTGTCCTAGGATCCTTCCCTTTGGGATTGATCACCGTCGCCATAGCCCGTTGTGTTACTCCAGTGCGGCGTTAGTTAAATTAACAACTACAAGCCATAATGCGGTTCCCTCTAACCATATACCATATAGTATCTAACCAGAACTGCTATAGTGCGGTTCCCGCGAGTAGGCAATTGAGTCAGGTGGATTTGAACGAGTCTTTTAATTGAATTAGGAGACTGGTAACGTAAACAAATCCCTTCCACAATTGGCATCCTTAGCGCAGTTTCTGATTCTAAGTTTATCGTTCGGCGCCGTATGCCATAGCATTGATAACGAGTTGGCAGAGGGAAAACAGCTACGGCGATTGCCAATCATGCTTTTGCGAATAAGCCCCTTCTAACACGCCTTCACACCTATTCAGAAATCAACTACCCCAAGGTCGTCTGCTTTCTCGCGAGGGAGCCGCACTTTATCGCTTCCACCAATTGTGGAAACGCTTTGTTTACACTTAACCTGTTCCCTAATCCAAATAGACTCGCTAGAAACAATGGTTTTGAGTAAGTCTATTCATGCACATGTGACTCAAGTGCCTATTACTGCACGTATACTTGACTCAAATGTCAACTCGCCGGAGTTGGACTACACGAGGTTGATATAACGAGCCCTTATGGAATATCAGTATTATCTAACCGTGTCTCGCAAGTCTCGAGATTTCCGAGTTGTGTAGTATTGCTTTTACCCCAAAACACAATGACTAAACGATGATATCTATTGAGTGAAGAATCCAAGGATTCTTTCAACCTAATGAAGGATTCTGTTGATGTTTTTTCTTAGAATAGACTCTTGGAAAGATTTAATTGATCAAGGTCAAAATTGGTTAGAAGACTGCAGGTTGAAAGTACACTGCTGGCCACCGTAAATGCAACACCCTGAAGGAAGCATGCAAATAATATGAAATTTACAACATGCATTAGCGGAGGTGAGATATGCAAATGATTAGTATTTCAGCGCAGACGCACATCACGCGCGCCTGTGGCGCCACTTCAAAGCGCTATTTAAGGCTTGGAGATTTCGACGATTTCAAGTACGGCAATTGTGTTTTTCTTGTGGTTTTTTCAAAAAAACGATCAATTATGCCTCGTAGAAAACAGCGATCATCTTTTGATCAAGTATCCGAGTTCGAAAGAGGAAGGATAGTGGCCTACCGAGATTGTGGATTATCTTTCAGGGAAATCGGTAGTCGTGTTGGACGAAACCAAACAACTGTAATGCGGATATGTGATCGTTGGATGCAGGAGGGTACGACGGACCGACGTGTTCGATCGCATCCACCTCAGTGCACCACTTCACGTGATGACAGGCATGTTGCGCGTATGGCAGTGACGGATCGCTCAGCCACATCACGAACCATAGCACAGCACATTCAGTCTGTACCGCATCATCCAGTGTCTGCGCGTACCATTCGACGCCGTTTACAGCAGAGTGGTCTGTCCGCAAGACGTCCATTGCTTCGTCTACCCTTGACGCAGAACCACAGACGTTTCCGCCGCCAATGGTGCGATGAAAGAAGGATGTGGACGGCAGAATGGAATGAAATTGTCTTTACTGACGAGTCACGCTTCTGTCTGCAACACCACGATGGTCGGATTCGAGTCTGGAGACACCGTGGAGAGAGGATGCTGAACAGCTGCGTTATGCACCGCCACACTGGTCCTGCACCGGGTATTATGGTATGGGGCGGTATTGGATATCACTCTCGCACTCCTCTAGTACGCATTGCCGGTACTTTAAACAGCCAGCGCTACATCTCCGAGGTGTTGGAGCCAGTTGTCCTTCCTCACCTCAGGGCTTGCCCACAGCCATATTTCAACAGGATAATGCGCGACCACACGTGGCACGCATTGTCCAAGGGTTCTTCGTCAATCGCCAGATTGAATTGCTTCCCTGGCCAGCTCGCTCTCCGGATCTTTCGCCGATAGAAAACATGTGGTCCATGGTTGCTCAACGATTGACCCAGAATACATCCCCAGCTGCCACACCAGATCAACTTTGGCAACGTGTGGAAGCTGCTTGGTCTGCTGTACCCCAAGAACACATCCAAAGTCTCTTTGAATCAATGCCGAGGCGTGTGGCAGCGGTGATCTCCAACAATGGCGGCTACTCTGGCTACTGATTTTGGCAGGAACCACACTTCACAGAAGTCTATAAATTTAATCATTTGATACTTGGTCAACATGTTATCTACAAAATAAATTTTGTTGTGATATCTCTTGTCTTTCTTGGTGTTGCAATTTGGGTGGCCAGCAGTGTAGAATTAAAATGTTTTGGAAATATTTAATTGGTCAGTTCCCTAGAATAGAATCCTTTTATTTGATTCTGTTGGTCATTTCCTAAAAGAATCCTTTAGAAAGATTCTATTGTTCATTTCCTTATAATATCCTTTGGAAAGATTCTATTCTTTATTTCCTTAGAATAGAATCTATTGCTCCTTTCCTTGGTAAATGGTAGTTGTGTTTACTTCACACCAGAACACAACGGGCTATTTGCAACGGTCCAAGATCGATCCCGAAGGAAAGGATCCGAAAATATTTCCGTTATTTTGAATCACGGTTAGATGACGATTTCAACATCTGAGCTGGCACCCCACTCTCCAAACTTGCACATCACGCCAACGTGAGGACATTTGAGGCCACGATAGATTTAACGTGCACCAGTCCCCGTGAACACGACGGTCTTTAGCTGGACCTAATTTCGAACTCGCAAACATCCGGTTGCTAATCCGCCACTTTTACAACCGGGCTACCGCGACCTTATCTTTTTCCTCGGAAGTGAATCCTTTGGGAAGATTCTGTTGGTCATTTCCATACAATAGATTAACCCTCCATGTGGTTTCGACGAGGTATCTTGACCATCAAGATCTGGTCAATTTTGACCCGACAAGATATCTCGTCCATCAAGATTTGACTACAAATTTTACTAATGACGAATACCGCCGATGTTTTTATGAAGAGTTCAAGATCTGGTCAGTTTTCTTCTAATTACGAGGTATCCCATCCATCAAGATATGGTCAGTTCTTTTAATTACGAGATATATCATCCATCAAGATCTGGTCAGTTTTCTAATGACGCGATATCTCGTCCATCAAGGGATCCGTGGTAGAAGTAACGGAAGAAATATTAGAAGAGGAACGGATTAGCAACCGGAGGGTTACGAGTTCCAACCAAAGATCGTCGTGTACGTGGGGGCTGGTGTATGTTAAATCTGTCGTGGCATCAAATGTCCTCAAGTTTGAGTGGTGTGGAAGTTTGGAGAGTAGGGTGCCAGCTCAGGTGTGACCTCGTCATCTGACCGTGATTCAAAATTACGTGACATTATCCTCGGATCTTTCCCTTCGGGTTTGATCCCGGACCGTCATCAATAGCCCGTTGTATTGCTCCAGTGCGACGTTAATTAAAATACTTACCTACCAAACCATACCTTAATTATGGAATTGCACTTTATGTAAACAGAAAAGATTTATACTGAAACTTAGAAAACGGTATTGCATTTTCCAGTACAAAGTCTTCACATTTTCACTTCCCCTCGCGTGACCGCGGTAGCCCGGTTGGAAGAGTAACTGAATAGCAACCAGAGGGTTGCGAGTTCGAATTAAACCATAGACCGTCGGGTACAAAGGGGCTGGTGAATGTTAAATCTGTCGTGGCATCAAATGTCCTCACGTTGGCGTGGTGTGGAATTTTTTAGAGTGGAGTGCCAGCTCAAGTGTGATCTCGTCATCTGACCGTGCCTCAAAATTACTTAGTGTTGTCCTCGATCTTTCCCTTGGGATTGATCCCGGACCGTCGCCAATAGCCCGTTGTGTTGCTCACGTGCAGCGTTAATTAACTACCTACCTATCTACCCCTCCCCACAAAGGGGGTGGTCAAGTTGAACGTGAGAATTTTTTTACTCTAATGTGCAGTGTTTTCTAAAGTATTTCGTGTTTTCTATAATACCCTACAGTTGACAAAGGGATATGTATACATTTAAGCGTACCATTGGTAGGTAGGTATTTTAATTAACGTCGCACTGGAGTAAACGGGATATTGGCGACGGTCCGGGATCAAATCCGATGGGAGAGCCGAGGACAACACATAATTTTGAACCACGGTCAGATGACGAGGTCACACCTGAGCTGGCACCCCTCTCCAAACTTCCACATAGCGGCAACGTGAGGACATTTGAGGCCACGACAGATTTAACGTGCACAAACCCTCTTTGTACACGACGGTCATTGGTTGGATTCGAACTAGCAACCCTCCGTTTGCTAGTCCGTTACTCTTACAACCGGGCCACCGCAGCCGCCCAAGGCTACCTTTGAGTATTTAACATTAGTCAATTTGTGTGAAGCTAAATATAGGTGGCGATGAGATATTTCCTGTATACACTCAAACCTGTTTTTGTGCGGTGGATAGGGACCGCATAAAAGAAAACGCATAAAAAAAATCGCACAAAACTTCACGAGTAGCTATAAAAATTATTTTTCGCAACACATTTAAAAAGTATTTTTTTATGCGGTGAATAGGGACCGCATAAAAAAAGTCTCACGTAGAAAATAACTCAAAACCTTACGAAATAACTAGGAATTGCTTTTTTAAACGAAATCAAGACACGAGGCTTGGCAGCTACTTGGAATCTCGCCAAACCTTTTGGAATCTGATTTAGAAAATACACATGCGAACATTTTTAAATATTTTATTTACATATGTACTTATTTCACACATACAAAACTTTTCAAAATGTATAATCATTATCCTTCGGAGTCTGACAATACGCGAATTTTCTTGTGGTAAACTGGTTCAAAATTTTTTTTATTGATAACTTCGTCAATTATGTTGTAATTTGATTGAAATTTTCATATACCGCACAAAAACAGGTTTGAGTGTATATTCTGAACGTAACGTCACTTGGCTTGTTTTTCGAATACGATTTTAGCACTTTGCCAATTTAAATTCCAAATATATTCCGAATTGATGTGATAGTTGATTGGTCAACATCAATTTGATTAAACGCCAAACCTCGTCAAAACAGCGATAAACTAGATTTTAAGCTAACCCCAAAGTGTACCATGTGAGTATTTTTTGTCTTGCGCGTCTGGTTTATTTTTCGGAATATCTCATATTTGTTTCAAGAACAATAGGACCTGTGGGGTCAGTATGACTTTTGAACACAAGACCTGTAAAAGAATTTTCGATCTAATAAAATTTTAAAACTAAATAAAATTATTTTAAATCATTCAAGGTGTTCGCTATTCAATAAATTCAAATTTCATGTCTTAATTGACTAAATAACCGTCTTTCTAAAGAATCCATATTCTTTCAACCTTTAGAAAGACTATTGGACCTTTCCTTGGAATAGAGAATCCTTCGCAACGATTCTATTGGCCCATTCTGTAGAATACAATACTTTGGAAAGATTCTCTACTGATCTTTTAGATTATACCCATAAAGATTCTATTCCCCTCCTTCCCTTTGTATCTCTTGGAAAGATTCTATTGGTCAAGGTATTACGGAAGTCATGCAGGGAAGACTGCAGGTGAAATTATGCGTTTGAACCCCTCAGAGGGTTAAAATACTGGTAAGTCATTCAGGGAAGATTGCAGGATTCCGAACGTTTATAGGCATATGCGTCACTCAGAGGGCACAGTTCTGCATGCAAACCTTTGTTTCCTTTTCGGACGTTTTAATTTATTGCAAATGATCGTTTTCAGTAATTAGATGACAATAAAAAGTAAAACGAAAACTTTTATATAGTTGATGGAACCACCACTGAATTATGTGTTTCAGGATATCAAAACATGAATTCCAGAAAGGTATTTTTAAAAAATCTAACTCTTCATCTCTGTTATCAACTTTCTTTTTGTAGCTAAAGTATCAATGATTTTATGAAAGTATAACATGTACGTAAATAAGTGTATAATTTAGCAATCTGTTTCAAGGCTATCAAATCAAAGATGATGGTTATGCACCAGCTGGGATATTCGCACTTTTATCTCTGAAATGGACGTTCATGATGTTTTGGGAAGGCCGGAAATATGAAAAATTCTTACAGGCCAGTGCCACAACAGAAATTGCATCAGTATCAAGTGGAGCATACACCACCCAGTACAACACCTAAAAGTTGTGATTGAGTGCTACTTTACAACTAGGACAAATACCAAGGGTGTAATTTTAAAATTTATTTTTTTATATAGCTCTGAGATTAAGAAAGCTAAACATATAAGACCATGCTTTGATTTCAAAAGTTTATATTCAAACTGTTGGGAGTAAGCCTTTTCTTCCATGAATTCAAAGATGAGAACCTTAATAACTCAAAAAATCTTATAACATGAATGAAAGAATTGTAAAAATTGACACTAAGATCCGAAAGCTAGGATATCTGTATCAGAAGGTAGATCTGAAAGTTCCTTAAATTGATTTCTAGAGTAGTCTTTTTTCTACCAGGATAATTCCTGAGATATTGGCAGCTAACATGCAAATATCAACATGCTATCCTAGTCAAAAATATTGATGCTCGAAATAAATCGTCCTTGATAAATTTAAATTGATTTTAATCTTTAATTTAATCAAAATACTAAGATTCTTAAGTAATAGTTTCCACAAAACAAAGGAAACTTTGAAATAGTGCCTTTCATAACTGCTCATTAATTGGTAATGTTTATTTTAGTTTAATACATTTTATTTCTAAAACATTGGCCGTCATTAAAGTCGCCTTTACTTTGATTCATACTGGAATTTGAAAACAAATTGGATACCCTTATTTCTCTCTGTCTATGAGCAAATGTGCTTAGAACACCAAGCAGGGACAATCCTGATTTCACCTAAAGTTGTCCTTCCATTTTGCACCTTGTACATAATGTTAAAACCGAAAACATGTTAGAAAAATAAAAGCAATATTGATTTGAGTGTGTTGAATTTGTTTTTTCTACGAACCATTGCCAATATCAAATTTTTAATTTAGAAGGGAAAATGAGATAGCTGGCGAATATAATTTTAAACACAAAATCGATAATTTTTATGGAAACAATTCAAAAAATAAAACTGACATCTGTCCTATCTTATTTCAAAATATAAAATTTCCAAACTTAACTTCCATTTGCTAATAGAACAGAAATCAAAGACTGTTCATTGCATACTATACTGCTCTCCAAAAATTAAGCTAATAGTAGATAGGGTTGAATTCACAAATTCTGTATCGTTCAAATGAAATTTTCAAAGAAAAATACTGTGTGAAGTTATTTAGTCATTCAAACTATGAGAAAATACTTGAACATTTAGGTATTTAATCTTAAAAATGCTAATGAATAGAATGAAGCAGATGAGAAATAATCTGAATGATGCATAAAAATGGGGCCAATTTGCATTTAAATTGGTGAGATCCAATGAAAGCTTAGTAGATAAATTATCACCTTGAGTGCATCACACATGTCAAAATCATAGTATGTTGTGTTATCCTACCATAACACAGAAAAATATAAAAATCTTAAGAGTTATACACTATTTAAACTCATTTTGGTGCTTTATTGGAGTGTTCCTAATAATATATACATACTGATTTTATATGTGAGTTATCTATTGTGATTGGATCATAGCATTTTATAACAAGTTGTTTTTGAAAAATGCGATTAGGAAATATATTGGGAAATAAACAAAAGGATATTTATAATTATTTATATATATCAACACATTATATATATTACAACATTACAATATTTCAAATCAGAAACTACTAAAAAGCATAGCAAAACAAGCATAACAAATATCAGATGCTTGAAAAAGTAGGATTCATAGGCACTGATAAAAAAGAACGCAATTCACGAGGTTCTTGGCTAAATTCTGAAGCTGCATCATCATTACTCTTGTTAAGAACGACTATTTTAAAATCTTTATGAAGATAAATCTTGCCAGTCTTTGTAGATGCAAACCTAAAAATAGATAACCATTTAAAAGTTGAAGATAAAAACATGCAAGCTTATCAATAGTAAGAATTTAGTCCAAAATTAAAAGCTTATTAAGTAAATTTTAAATTAATATTTTACGATTTATTCACCCATGTTTTAACCCTTGTAGTTATGCTCAATAGCAGCAGTCAATGAACTTTAGATCGGCTTTATTTTGTCAAAGTTAAATCAAAAGCAATGTTAGAGATTAAGTGAACAAAAAAATTAGGGATGTGTTTATGAAAATGTAAAAATAATTGATCAAATCAACAATATTTATGAATTAATAATCTATGCAATTTTTACTCTAGGTAACTAAATTAGAAGGTACTTTGTAATATTAAGTTTTACAAGGTCTGATACACATTGATTTGATTCTTAGACAACCATAAGTTTGGAACAATTTAACTAAATAAATGCATGGAATCTAACAAGTATTAAAAATATGGGCAGGTTAAATCAATACAATTGCTCTGAATTTAATCCTATTGAGCATGAAAAAGTAAGCATTGTAACTTCAAAGTTTTCTCTATTTGTTTTTAATTTGAAACAGATTCGGTATATTCTTGAGAAAATATCTTCAGTTTAAATTCTGAAAATTTCCAACTGAACTGCAAGTAAAGTTCGCGGATTCATGAGTGGAAAATATTTCACAGAAATGAGATAACATTCCGAGATTTTGTTGCTTTTCCACTCTCTCTCTCTCTCTCTCTCTCTATTAATACAAATATACAAAATAAAATTATATTTTTCACTGCATTATTTTATCTCGCATTTAAAATAGTTCCTTAAATAATTGCAAATGTTTAAGTTGATAGCATTTGTTTTAATATATACTGCTTCAATATGTAAAAAATTAAAAGGCAAGGTTTCCTTACCTCAAATGGATGATGAAACGTAGCCACTTTTGAGATTTTTGAGGGTTTTCCTCTTTGGAACCAACAGGTAAATAAAAGATTTTTTGTCTTATGAAAGTATGGCACAAAGAGGGCATATTGCTCAGATCATAATTCAAAACAAACATCTTGACAACTGTTTCTGAAGGGTTGAACAACGTCTGAAAGAAAAGTTAATACATTTTGTTAGAATTCATAGCAATAATAAATATCAACCGCCTTACGGAATTGAAAATAATTAAATACTTGCAAAATATTTGACAATCCAGATATGAATCGTTGAGTCCATGAGCTCTGATCCAACCCGCAAATATATTTTTGATGTTAAAATATAATCAAGATAAATGTAGGAATAGTTTTGCATAAATTCAATTGAGAATCTCATAATAAAAAAATCAGTAAATAAAGAGATAATTAGCATATAGCTACTCAATCAGAATAGGAATTTATGAGAGAACACTGCCACCTACATTTTGAGTGTATTAACTTCTTTAAAGTGTATTCATGAAAAGGAGTTCTCTAAAAATGCTTGTTTTTCTAAATGTGTGTTTATTACGAATTTCACTAAGATTAAAATTTTGATTAGAATAGAATATTTCTACACATTTCCTGTCACCAGGCCTTGAAAAAAATTTCAAATAAAATTTAAATTTGATCTTAACTTATTCAATCGAATCAAATAAGAGATCATAACTTCAATCTACCACTTAAAAATCACATCCAGTTCATAAAATACAAAATGAAATAAATTTTACCAGTTAAATTGCTTAGTTCTGACGGTTGGTTGATTTGGGTTTATAGCGCAAGATCGAAAAGCTGCGCCAAACACAAGATAGTAAAATTAGGAGATGGATTTAGACTTCAAACTAATAACCAGACCAAATAGAAATTCAATCAACAAAATCAACTGATATACATAAAAATTGTGAAAGTAAAACCTCAAGTAAGAAATGTAAAAACGTATTTTTCTTTTAAAAAGAGAACTAAGATGGGGTATCCCCCTCTTAGTTTATAAAACTTTATGAAATTGAATTTAAAATCTTAATTATATATGTGGTAAGAATCCAGAATGATGAAGAAATCTGAGTGACTCGTGAATGGCCGATGCGAAGACGTGTTAATATAACGTCGAACCGTTGAGATGTTAATGACAGGAGTGAGATTGTCGGGTGGATGTTGTAGAGCTTGTTGCCCTACTCACTCCAATCTTCCTTCCATTCGTTCCATACGATGTCCCGTACAAAATGACGTAGATCATCGCATGGAATACGAATATTAAGTGGAGTCACTGCATTTCTCGCTGCATCATCAGCCAGTTCATTTCCGATGATTCCGACGTGTCCCGGTATCCAACAAAAAAGGATACCGAAGCCACGTCGGATGAGTGTTATGAAGTCTTAAAATGTTATAAACCAAAGGGTGTCTTGAAGAATCCGAAATCAAGGACTCCAAGACACTTTTGGAGTCGGTGCAAAATATCAAATTGTTCGTGCTGAGACCAGAAATATATTTTAAGGCCGTATATAAAGCTAAACATTCAGCGGTAACTATGGAAATAAAAGATGATAATGAAAAATTAAAAGTAACTGATTCACAAACAAAAGCACAGCCGGCATAATCAAGCGATTTCGAACCATCGGTGTACACTGCTTTATGGTTTTTAAAATGATGACGGCGAGCGAAAAAAGTTGTTGGTAAACGGCTGCGCTAGTGTTAGACCTCTCATAACCTGGAAATAGATTGAAGAATGATAATGACTAAGATTTTCATGATGAGATGGCAAAAAGAGGTCTCTCAGCTATTTCAAATGGATAAAGGGATGTGTTCGTCAGGACATTTCTCATGCGAAGCCCGAAAGTTGCGACACAGGAAGGTCGATTCAAAAAAAGGCGATCAAGAGAATTGTCCAGGAGTAAGTTTTGTAGTGGATGGTCTGGATGTTCTAAGACTCGGAAATACTGTCGTAACGACAACAAAAGACGTGTGGAAGTCAAAGATGGTTCGTGGCATACCACATACACTTTTGACGTGTGAAGTGCGAAATGCTCCGGAACAGATCCTCAGTGTGGTGTGATGCACAGTATCGAGCTTTAGTAACAGACTGACGGGCGAAGACATAAGCTGCACACCCAGTCTAGTCTGGAACGAATTAAAGCTCGATAGATATTCAACATGGAGGACGTTCTGCTCCCCAAGATATTTTCTAGAGTACTTTTAAGAGATTGAGCTTTTTCTCTCAAGACATCCGCAGCTGCACGATGTGGGGGAGGAAGGTAAGTTTCTGGTCGAAAATAATGCCCAGAAACCTTACTCTGTCCTCCAATGCAATCCTAATACCACCCAGGATCTGGGTCGGGATGGAGGTTCCGATGTCGGCAGAAATGAACACAGGATGTCTTTTGAGCGGAGAAGCTGAAAGCGTCCTCGTCACTCCACAGCGTCAAGCGAGAGAGAGCTGTCTGAAGTTGTCGCTCGACGTATCGCATGTCTTTACCTTGGCAAGTCTTACCTCTTAAGTCATCCACGTACAAATTACACGGGACA
The DNA here is from genome assembly GCA_933210815.1 of Meta bourneti. Classification (NCBI taxonomy): domain Eukaryota; kingdom Metazoa; phylum Arthropoda; class Arachnida; order Araneae; family Tetragnathidae; genus Meta; species Meta bourneti. The sequence goes on from OW119934.1 coordinate 85,726,560, forward strand.
GTTGGAGGCAATTGGTTCAATATTTTAATTGAAAATAGAGTAACGCTGAGGACACTACCCTGAGGAACTCCCTCTTAAATGAAAAATTCCGAAAGAGCGGAGCCGATTCGGATCCGAAACTGTCGAGTGGCTAGAAAATTTTGAATAAATACCGGTAATGTCCTCGAAACCCAAGAGAATGTAAATCACGGAGGATTCCGTATCGCCAGGTGCGATCGTACGCCTTCTCCATGTCGAGAAAAATGGAGATAAGATGGTTTCGGCGCAGAAACGCACGGCGAGCTTGAGTTTCGAGTAATAAGATGTTGTCTACCGTTGAGCGGCCAACCCTGAAGCCGCTTTGAGATGGTGAGAGTCTGAGTTGTCTAAGATGTAAGTGAGACGAAAATTCACCGTCCTTTCAAAAAGTTTGCACATACAGCTGGCGAGTGCAATTGGTCTATAGTTATACGGGTTGGTGGGATCTTTTCCAGGTTTTGGAAAGGGTATAACTATGGCACGTCTCCAAGCCAAAGGGAATGTATGTTCCTCCCAAATACGATTAAAAAGATGCAAGATGTTTAGAAGGGATTGAAGGAAAAGTATATTATGATATAAGAGATGCCATCAGGGCCAGGTGCTGTCATCCTGGTCCCTTTAAGGCATCGCATCAATTCCCTTTCTGTAAATCGAGTTATAGGCGAGTTCGGTGCGAGAATGGAAATTAATACGATGGGATTCTGCACGTTGAACTGTGTTGAATCTTGCTTCCAGAACCCGAGTAATTGGTGGATCTTAGTTGCTGCAGTGCATTCAAGAGTCCACCATGGTTTACGATGTTTATGAAAGGAGGGAGATTTCTTGGGGATAGCCGTATCAGCAGCTTTAATTTTTGCTATCGCCTCATCAATGCTGCCCTCTACCATCTGTTCTGATATAATGGCCCGAGATGTAAAAATGAGCCAGTCGGCTACTTCATAGATATATCGTAACGGGCGGCTGACGGTCATTTCCACCAATATGAGCAACGAATATTGGGAATTGATCGCAGTTGCGCAGGTCATTACCGACAAAAAAAAGATAGATGGTAAGATGGGTGAGTAGATGACGAGGGCGATTGCATGGAAGGTTCTAGATGGCTCGTGGAAGTAGGTAACCTCACCGTTATTGAGCAGAGACAGCGATCTGTTATCAGCTGTTCAATCTGTCGCCCACGGGATTTGGTATCCATACTTCCCCAAAGCTATGGGCATTAAAGTCACCAAATATAATGAACGGCTCAGGGAGTTGATCCACCAAGTTCTAAAGGCTGTTGTTGGATGGAATGATTGGTGGTAAATACAGTGTACAGATGGTAATCATCCATCGTACTTGTATTCTAACAGCAGCAGATTGTAAAGGGGTGTTTAGCAAAATAACGAGATGGGTTTGCATGGGAGATGAAGAGAGCAACGCCTCCCGATGCTCGTCCATCATTATCACCCTCTCTCCTAATACAAGCGTACCGACGGACCTTTGCAGTGTCACGACTTCAGGTATGTCTCCTAAAGTGCGACACAGGCGGAATGGTACTCTGCAATCAGGGTTTTTACGTCATCCAACTTATTTCGATAGCCACGACAGTTCCAAGATATAAAAGCTCAGTCATTGATTGATTAGGAGGGACAGACTTTTTCTTCTGCCCTGGAGGTTCTTGCATTTCACAATTTTCGTCGTCCAACGACAAGCCCGAAGCATGAAGATTAAGTTCGATATCTTCGGCTGCACGCCCAAGTATATGCATTGGAGTTTTCCTAATGTTTTGTAAGAATCTGGGGGTTTTGGAATTGTAGTTTGTCTTTTTCTGTTTTTGGATGATTTTAGTTTCTTTAACAGATGGTTTGTTTATCTGGACGGGCATCGGAACTACCTGAGGACGGACGAGGGGGTCGAAGTGCTCAGATTTGGATTGAGTATTAATTGTAGAAGTTTGCGGGGTTATTGAAAAGTTTGATGGTAATAGATGAATTCTCCAAAAGGGGATCAGTTTGTGTGGCTATTGTGTTGTAAGTTTTAGAAGTTATTTTTGCATATGAAAAGCTAGGTTTGGGAGTTCGGGACTCCACGAGCCTCAGGAAATGAGAGATTTTGTAAAGATTTTGCTGTCTCAACCTTCTTCTCAAATTCCCACTTGGGACAAGATCTGGAGAAAGCAGGATGATCACCTCCGCAATTAGTGCAATGGGGAGATTTAGTGCAACTGTCCGTCTCGTGGCCCACTTCTCCACAACGAGCACATTTAGTGGGGCCACGGCAAGAGAACTTAGAATGTCCGAACCCCTGGCAGTTGAAACAGCGCTGGGGGTTCGGAATGAACGGACGGACAGGCAACTGAGGTATCTTGCTTTGATACGGGAAGGCAGTGACGTCTGGTCGAAAGTGAGAATTAGATGTTTAGTTGGCAAGATTTTACTATCTCGCCTCGACCTGATGGTTATTCGGCGCACGCCACAGATGTGCTCGTCCCGTAGGTTCTCCAGAATCTCTTCTTTGGATGTATGGAGGTCAGGTTCAGAGATAACTAACTCCCCTAGAAAAGTTTAAGGTTTTATTGGGGGAACCGAAACGGAAAATGTGCCAAGGCATGGAGTATTACTTAAAAGGTTTGCTTGGGTGCTATTGGAAGTTTCAATCAAAAGGTCACCGGAACGAAGTTTTTTGAGTGATTTCACTGTGCCTAAAAAGGATTGAATGGTTTTAATTATGAGAAAAGGGGAGATTTTCGAAAAAGACTGATCTGCATTTTGTTCATTGTTATGAATTAATTTCATGAGAAAGAAACGGGCATTAGAAAGAGGTATATTTTGTTACTCCCTTCCAGAGGGAGAAGACGCAGAAGAATTTTCATTCATGATTTGCAAAAAATGTTCGGACCCTTCAGCACCACCCACCACCGAGTTCAACAAGGGGATGCAGATGGCACCAGTGCCAACAAGGCCTATGCACTTTCAATCACCCCTGTGGCAGATACAACCCTTAATGTGTTGCTCAGTAGGTGACCGATCGCTTGATCCCTAGCCGACGACGAAGTCCAATCGACCAGCCGATTGATGCACATGGGACCAATGTGCACCTCCCGTTTACCTGAAGCTGGGGCCGAAGCAGTGTATTGGGTCAGTATATCGCCCCTCAACTGCCAGGATCCCCTTTTCCAGACACAACTTCACGCACAGCAAACACGTGGGTAATGTAATCCCCAAGGAGCTGAAAGCAACAGTGATGAAAAGCTTCTCAAGGGGAGTCCTCACCACCGAAGAGGCAACCACAACGAGGGAGGAAGAAAAAAGCAAAAGGGAGGGGGGAGAAGAATGAAAAAAGGGGAAGATCACTCAGGTACCCCGGGGTTGTGAAGCCCGTACAAACCTAAAGAAGGTATGCCCCTGAGGGCGCTTAGTTCTGACGAATTGTTAATATTAACTGTGCAGGTTCATACTAGTTAATTATTACCAAACACTAGAAAAACTGTAATGCATTCTCATTGGCAGGCTGTTAAGAGAATTTTTAGATACTTGAAAGGCACTATGGACTATATATCATTCGGACATACCGCCTTGAAAACTTCAAGCTTACAATGATGCAGATTATGCCAGGGACGTTAAAACAAGGCGCTCAACATCTGGTGTCTGAGTATGTACTCTGGTGGTATTATGTGGTCAAGTCGTAAACGACAGTGTTGTACTATCCACCACTTAGGCTGAGTATGTGGCAGCCTGTGAAGCAACGAAAGAAATCATGTGGTTGATGCAATTGTTTAATGAACAGACCACATTGAACTCTATACCATCATGGTTGACAACATGAGTGCTATAAAGCTTGTGAGGAATCCTGAGTTCCACAAGCGTTCCAAGCACATTGAAGTGAGGTTTCACTTCGTTCATGAAAAACACCTGGAAGGTGCAATTAACATTGAACATGTTTGTAGCGAGCAACAACTTGCAGATATTCTGACCAAACCCCTGGCGAAACCTCGGTTTCAGTTTTTGTGCAAGCAAATTGGTATTGGTGGATGTATGTTTTGAGAGGAAGTGTTAAATATCATGCAAAACATTTGTGTTATTAACTGTGACCTTAACAGTTTAAAAACTTTTGCTAAACACGAATGGTAAAAAGTACTCCAGTCTCCAACTACTTCTAACCTTGTTCAAATGATTGTATGTTGCGTTTTTGTTGTCTTGAATAAAGCTGTTATAATCTATGTATTCAATTGGTTCTATGTATTCAATTGATTAATCTATATGTTCAATTAAAAACATGATTAAACATTCTTAGTAAAATAGTTTTTCCTCAATAGTAATATTTAGTATAGGAATAAAATTCCTTCTTAATGTAAAACATATTTCTTTACTTTATGATACCATATTTGTATCTTTATACCTACTTATATTGTTTAATCCTAAGATTAAAAAATCTAGGGATTTAAATCTATTTAAAATGCAAGATTAAAAGTATCTGGATTGATATTACATAACTTGAGAACTACCCAAGACAACTTATTATCTGGAACCAGAAAACGTTTAAAAGGGAAGATTTCAGGCTATTCGAGACTACGCAATAACTCGAAAGATGATTTCAAAAATGTTTCAAGGAATAGAAATAACTGAAATAATTGTCTTTGGAAGGGTACTTCTTTGAGGATTATAAAGTTTGAAGTACATTGGACTTTCAATAGTTTCTAAATCCAATCCGAATACTGTTTGATCACCCCTTATATTTGCTTAGAAGAAAAGTTTTGCGAATTATATTGAGTAAAGTACTAGATAAAAATACTAAAAATTGAAATCCCTTCATTAAAATATTGAATGTTTTAAGAAAAATAGATAAAATTTTCATGATATTTCCTATCATCTTAACTGACTTTAAAATATGCCCCAGAGGATTATAGAACCCAAATACCTTTCCAAAACCTCAATCATATAAAACATAATGTGTAGCGAATTCTTAACACTTACCTATATGTTGGATTTATAAGATTTTCATGCCTTGCTTCAGTTCTCAGGCATAGATTATTATAATACATCAGTCATGACTGTTTCATCTTAAAACATTTCATGTATATATGAATACTCTCTCTTTCGTTATTACTTAATACTTTTATGCTGACTAAAGGTAAGGCAAATTTTGTACATTAAGACATTTTTGACAAGCTGTCCTAGTTAATTTGGGATAGAACTGAATTTTGAATATTTTATAGTTTAATTTCTCAAGGCTGGCAACCTTATGAAATCAAATATAAATCGTAACAGAATAGAAAACAAAAATATTTAATTTTGATTGAAACAGTGTGCAACCTTTAGAAAGTTCCTAGTTCTTCTCAAGGAACCAACCAAAAACATGTAATGCAACTCCAAAAAAAATCTAACTTCAAATTTTAAAAAAGTGTTAAAAATAAAGAAGGCACATGTATAGGCTGACCATATTTCCTTGAGGCAAAAGCAGGACATTGGGAAGGCAGAAACGGGAGAGGTATGTAATATTCTGTATTCATGAAAAGTTATGATAAATTTCTTCCATTACTATCATTAACACTGCAGTTTTGCCTCTTTGACATTGCAAGGATGAATTTAAAACTTTAAAAATAAGACTTCAAACTTTTGTAATTTCTCTCAATAGATCATTAGACACCGATAGTGTCAAATAATGCACTCCATGGTTATATAACTTGCTTATATCTATGATAATGATATACGATTATAAGGTAATCAATAATTTATAATTAACCAAAAAAGTATATTAATAATTTTTATGAAAAACAGGACAAAATTGACAATTTCTTTAAACCGATGGGACTGCCGGGAAATATGGAAAAAACAGTTACTGTTCAATTCAAAACGTTACGTATAGTCAACCTACACATGGAGCAATAAAACTTCTAAATTATACTAACCACTTGAACAGCTCCTTTTTTAGGTAGGTAATACTCGACATCTCCCAGATTTATGTGGGCCTGTAAATTAGAGGTGTAAATAAAAATATTATTTTATAAATAAAAATATGAAAGTAAAAAAATTATTCTACTACAAACATTAACAAAATTAAGTGTTAAAGAACACAATGCTTAATATTTAAATGCATTTATAAAGTGAAAATGGTTAGAGTTAAATGCTTTGAAACTTGTTAAGATTTTATCATATTTTGGTAGTAACATATTTCGAACTTTCTTTTTAGCGACAGATTCTACGGGAGTACAAAGTTGTTTTCCCATCGACTCAATTTAGACGATCAGTTATCTAACACATATTCCCTTTAGATGCATGTAATTACACGAGTTTCTTGCTTCCTTTTGCAGTCAGGATTTTCAGTCGCCGAAAATAAAACGAACCACCTCTATGAGCAATTTTTACAGTAGAGAAAATTCAAAGGTAGCGTTTAACAGCAACTAACGTCTTCTATAAATTCAAATTCATAAATTTTGCATGAGGGACCGTCTTCAAATTAAATTGAGCACTAACTTCATAATTTTCAATGGAAACCACCTATTTTGACACTTAATTTCAAATCTATGTCAAAATTTAACTTCAGATACCAAATTTCATGTCATTAGGTCTTACCGTTTCGAAGTTATGAGTACAGAAAGATTGGAGCTCCTAATGTTAAATCAGTTTCTCAGACTTTTATGGATATCTTCCTAAATATTTCTATAACTCTGATATTTTACCATGTTACTGTTAAACAACATGATCGAAATCCACCTTATATTTTATTTTAAAAATAGTTTTTAGTATGCAATAATTATTAAATTAATATTTGAAAAATTATGAATTGGTATCTTACTATATTTATATAGGAATCGATTCAGGACTTCTAATATGACCATGCAAAATTTCAGGTCCCCCATACCAACAGTTAGTTTTAGGCGTTACATTAAATTTTCCTCATTTAGGCAATTTTAGGAGGCAACCAAAAGTTTGAAAAGCGTGTGACAAACCTGAGAAAAGTTTAAATTCTTGAAAAATGGTTGGAAATTTTATTTATGTAATCTAAAATACATTGCCTTTTACCAGTTGTGTTGTATAGATGAACTTTACTAATCAATTATCAACTGAATGACTCACTCAATTCACTTTTCGGATGATCGGAATATCAGTTTGATTGTATTAAATTGTAGGTAGGCTGTTTGGTTGCATATATGGAGACAAACTTTAATTGTGAAAATTAACATTTATTAAGAACACAAAAGACGATACAAAATTATACAGAACATCCATCAACACTTCCTCCGTTTCGAATTGTTCTCAATTACAAAATCCTTCTTTTATCACATTTTAATCATGGTTATAATTCACATTATTGTTTGAGCTCGTATAATAAATATAATAATTCTCGGATTGTTTTCACTTGCATAATAAATATATTAATATAATTCTCGGATCGTTTGCAGGCGCTGACAAATATGTTTGAAACAGCGTTCTAATTTGAAATTCGGGTAGCTATAACTATCTCGATCTACGAATGTGATTTTCAATGTGGAGATGATCCCCGAAATTGACAGCAACCTTCGACATTACTATCTTTATATCCGAAGATATTCAAAGTCATGAAATTTTATATTTAGACTAAATTAACGATGCGGAATCTGATTAAGGCATCAAAACATGGTGTTTCTATTGGAAATTTTCTTGTTTGTGCAAAATTTGATATAAAGACGTCCCCTTATGCAATTGTTTTTGCATTTGAATTTGTTGAGGACGTTATTCCCTATTGAATGATATCTTTGAATTTGCTCTACTATGAATGGTGCTCGAAATAAAGGGAGTGGTTCGTTTTTACACGACTGTACACAATTAAAAAATAAATTAAATAAATCCCTGACTTTATTGAAGAACTTGAAAATAACATTTCAAAAACTACTTCCTAAAAACAAGGAAATTTAGAAAGGCAGACAATTTGACTTGACTGAGGAATAAAAGTCTAGTTGAAACAAGTCTTAAGCCTGAGTTGGAACTTGTTGCATGAATCTCTGATCAAGTCTGTTTTTATTGGCTCTCATTCAAACAATTATCACTTTTCTAGGCTTCTCAAACTTAAATATATATATAGAATTTTATTCAGTTTAGTATGGTAACAAAATTAATTCTACACTTCTATAGCAAAACAATACCATCAAAATTGTAAATTACACATATCCATGACCTTTGTAGCTGTTTGAAACTTTTTTGATACATGAAAAAGGTACAAGTTTCATGGGACATGAACTTTTATGCTTTTAGTTTACACACATCTTTCTGCTTCAAGAATTGAAAATTCCATTTAGATTAAGTTATTATAAATTAGAATAAAACCAAGAAATATTTGACAACAGAAACTATATTTAATTGAGAACTGAAGAGCATGTATTGAAATTTATATATAACCTTTCACTTATAGTTACTACCAGTTTTTTTTTAATGTGCTTTATTATTTTTACTATAAAACACCTTTTATAAACATTTTTACACTCCAATCATATATCAGCAATTTAATATGTATTTGAACTTGTGATTTGTAGTTTTCTTTTTGTGTCATGTTAGTATAATTTATTTTACATGCAAACTTGGTTTATTTTTACGTCGTTACCTTGGTCCTCAATATTCACTGTAGATTTCTAAGTCTTGTATTAAACTGATCACAAGTTTTATAAGTTAATAATGATACTCTATAACCTTATTGCAAAATTTTATGTATAAAAATATTGTTTTGCAGATAAAAGAGACAGTAATTAAAATTAAATAGAAACCATTACCACATATGGAGCTGCACCCTGATTTGAATTCCCCAATTCATAAAATTGCACATCAGCTGGCAAAGTTAGATGATTAGGGCAAAAACTGCCACTTGCTCCGATTTCAGCATAGAATCCTTTTACACTATTGACTGTTGGTAAACAACCTTTAAGAATAGATTCCTAAAAATAAAATATATTTAGTATACATATTCATTTTGCTACCTTTGAAGCATTTCCGAAAATTTCAAAATTATATCTTAAATAAGGGGACTTTACATAACAGAAATTTTGTTTGGTTTTATGGCTCAAGAACCATATTTCACCATACTGTATCAAACCCAAGACAGACAATATCAAGCAATGGACATACATGCAAGGAAATTTTACTGGCAGGAGAGAAATACATCCAGGGTAAGTTACAGGAATCGAACTAGAATCACCTAGTCTACAGAAGGAATTACGCTTTTAATATATAGCTGTTTTTAACATTAGATTATAATTGCACTTAAAAAACATCATCAATGACTTGAACCAAAAGCAAATTTTGTCATCTTCAACTTGATGTTTTCATTTAGTTGATTGAAGCATGGTGGTTGAACAGTTAGTTGATTGAAGCATGGTTTATCAGAAGCATGGTGGTTGTTTTATAATCCCACCATGAGATACTTTATGGAATGCCTAAATTTTAAACCCAGACACATAAAACTATTCAAAATCATAATGAGCATGATTTATGCAAATTTAACTTCCATAACTTTTCAACAGGTATATTCATTAAAATTTCTAAAATGTCACTAGAAATTCCAAAAATTAAATATTCACGCAAATGCTCTTAAATTATTTTTAATTCACTGTACAAGTCATTCAACTTTTTTTAGCAAATAACCTTTTCAATTCATTACTTCAAACAGTTTACAATATTCTAATGTAAGATTGTTCTCTTATGTACTTTAAGCAATGGAGAACTTTAAAAGTAATAAACAAGGGCCTTTTAATTAATGACAGGCTTTCATTTTTACAATACTAAATATTGATGTAATATCTTAGTTATTAATATATTTAGTTCAATAATTTGTTTATATTTGATATCCTTAATTAATTATTTGTAAATATTAACTGTTGCTGTCCAAGCACAACTCAACTCGATATAGAGAAAAACACAACAGTAAGAATGTCTAATCTTGGATATGTATACGACCTGTACTAGCACTAATTCAATAAAGTTCCTTCTTCACTTGTATGAGAGTATTTCTCAGTAATCATAAGTCTTACTACTTCCAATATATTATAGTGGCGACGAGGATAATTCGAACTCACAAGCTTTCTTTATTGCTGTAATTAAAGTTTAGCATCACCATGAGTAGGTTAGGCCTAATCGGCGCGTTACATTCATTTGACGTGGAGGTGGACGACTTCAATCTATACGTTGAACAACTGGAACATTTTTTTCTCGCAAACGATATCGAAGACGGCAAGAAAGTGTCCGTATTTATATCAGCTATTGGATCAAATACCTACAAACTTCTACGGAATTTGCTTCTTCCGAAGTCGCCGAGAGAATGCTCGTACGCTGAATTGACGGACATATTGAAGCAACATTTCAAACCTGCTCCAATCATCATTGCGGAACGCTTCCGTTTCCATCGGCGGAACCAGACAGCTGGGGAATCTGTTTCTCAATATTTAGTGGAATGAGAAGGTTGGCTTCTACATGCGAGTTCGGTGCGTTTCTCGATGAAGCACTGAGGGATCGTTTCGTCTGTGGATTGTGCAACGAAAACATCCAAAAGAGACTCCTGGCAAAGAAAGCTCTAAAGCTATCGGATGCGGTGGAAACAGCTGTCGCCATAGAAATAGCTGAAAGCGACGCTGCAAATATGAAGACACTTACACCGGCCGTCAACAAAATCCGCCAGAGCTCTTCAGATGTGCCAAAGAAAAATCATCAGCCATCAAGAAATGCTTCGAATAAACAGTACAAGAAGTTTTCCAAATGCTACCGATGTGGGGCTGCTCATGACCCTGCCAAGTGCAAGTACAAATCTGCGACCTGTCATGCTTGTGGAAAAAGTGGACATATATCACCTGTCTGCATGAGCAAACACAAAGGCTCATCTACAAAAAAGGTAGAAAGGGTTGAATATGACTCTGAGGCTTCCCTTTATGCCGTGAACACCATAAATCAAGTTTCAGGCAAGAAAAAATACATTGTTCCTGTTATTGCTAATCGCAAACAGTTAGACATGGAACTGGACACTGCAGCTGATGTTTCCATAGTATCTGAAGTGTGGGTGAAAGACAATTTACCCGGAACTGAAATTGTGCCATCGTCAACCAGATTGAAAGACTACAACGAAAATGAAATCCCAGTTGTTGGAGAATTCCTCGTTGAAGTGCAGTGCAACAACCAAAGTCATTCGTTACCACTAATTATTGTAAGTGGCAATCGACCTGCTCTCTTTGGAAAGAATTGGTTGTCAGTGTTCAAGTTAAATTGGGATGAGATATTTTCAGTATCCTCAAAGTGTGTGAACAGTGTTGAAGCACTCAAGAAAAAGTACACAGATATTTTTCAAGTAGGTGACCAACCGATTAAATATTTTAAGGCTGTTCTTAAAATGAAAGAAAATTGTCAACCTGTTTTTTGCAAAGCTAGGCCTGTTCCGTATGCTTTAAAAAACTCTGTTTCTGATGAAATTAAAAGATTGGTGAAGAATAATATTTGGCAATTTGTTGAACATTCTAAGTGGGCAACACCTGTAGTTGTGGTACCGAAGAAAAATAATGCTGTGAGGTTGTGTGGCGATTTTAAGGTAACTGTAAATAAATACCTTGACCCGAACCAGTATCCTCTTCCTACTCAGCAAGATCTCTTTGCTACCTTGAGAGGAGGCAAACATTTTAGTAAATTAGACCTGTCACAAGCATACCAACAGATTGAATTGGATGCCGACTCTCAAGAGTTATTAACTCTCAATACACCCATGGGTTTGGTTCGCCCAAGTAGATTGATGTATGGTATATCTGCAGCCGCAGCAATTTTTCAATCAGTCATGGAGCAAATATTACAAGGTATACCTAGAGTTATATGCTTCCAAGATGATATTTTAATCTCATCTGCTACTGAAGTAGAACATTTTTCTACATTAGAGACTGTAATGACAAGACTACAAAAGTATAATGCAAAACTAAATGCAGATAAGTGTCAATTTTTTAAAAGTAGTGTTGAGTTTTTAGGCCATATAATTGATGAAAGTGGTATTCATCCAACCCAAGAGAAGCTAGAAGCAATTAAGAAGATCAAAACCCCAGAAAATGTTTCTCAACTTAAATCATTTTTGGGTTTACTGAACTATTACTCTAAATTCATAAGAAATTCATCTACTTTATTGTCTCCTTTATACAACCTTCTGAACAAAAATGTTCCTTGGACATGGTCTGGGGAATGCCGCAATGTATTTGAACAGTGTAAACAACTTCTAACATCTGATGCAGTATTGGCTCACTATAACGAAAATCTTCCTTTACAAGTATCTTGTGATGCTTCGCCTGTTGGTTTGGGTGCCGTTTTATCACACATTGTAAACGGTGAAGAAAAACCGGTAGCCTATGCCTCTCGAACATTATCAAAGGCAGAAGTCAACTACTCGCAAACTGAAAAAGAAGCCCTAGCCATAATTTTTGCTTGCAAAAAATTTCACCAGTATCTGTTTGGAAGAAATTTTGTGCTATACACTGATCATCAACCTTTGGTTACAATATTTTCTCCTACTAAGGCAGTACCAACCATGGCTGCTGCTCGCTTACAGAGGTGGGCATTACTCTTGTCTTCGCATAACTACACCATAAAGTATAAAAAAGGTGTTGCACATCAGAATGCTGATTCTCTTTCAAGATTGCCCAATGAAGACGTAAATAGAGACTTGTACCCATCAGACGTTTACAAGATTTCCCATTTGTCAGAATTACCTGTAACTTCTGATGACATTGCCAGTGCATCTAGAAATGACAAAATTTTGGGAAGCATAATGAAATATGTTCAGAATGGTTTTCCATCCAAAATTGAAAATCCTGATTTGAAGCCATATTTCTGCAGAAAAGATGAATTATCTGTTGATAGGAATTGTGTATTATGGGGCATGAGAGTAGTAATTCCCAATGCCTATAGAAAACACTTGCTAGAGCTGCTTCATGATACTCACCCCGGAATTGTGAGAATGAAAGCAGTTGCTAGAAGTCATTTTTGGTGGCCTAATTTAGATCAAGACATTGAAAACATGTCTACTAATTGCGAAACTTGTCAAGTTGTTGCTAAATCTCCTCCAGTCACACCGATGCAATCATGGGTCTGGCCCAAGGCACCATGGGATCGTATTCACCTAGATTTTGCTCAGAAAGACCAAATCGATTACCTTGTTGTAGTGGATAGTCATTCAAAGTGGTTAGAAGTGGCAAAGATGTCATCTACATCAGCAGCAAGCACAATTGCTGTATTGCAACAACTGTTTGCCAGATATGGACTACCACTAGAAGTTGTTTCTGACAATGGGCCTCAGTTCATTTCCAGGGAATTCAAAACCTTTTTAAAATCCATGGGAGTTCTACAGACGCTCATTCCAGCGTATCATCCCCAATCAAATGGTCAAGCAGAACGTACCATTCAGACTTTTAAACATTCTTTAAGTAAGATGCAGTTAGACTCCAATGACGGTAGTACAGTAACTGTCAAGGTGAATAGATTCTTGCTTAAATACAGATCTTCACCTCATTCTACAACAGGCTTATCTCCAGCAGAGCTTTTCCTTAATCGTCCCATTAGGACTGTCTTAGAGTTACTGCATCCATCTACAGCAAGGCATGGTGAAAAGAAACAAAGATGTCAAAAACAATACTTTGACAGGTCTCACACCAGTAACAAGAAGTTATCATGTGGACAAGACGTTTGGGTAAAATCCCATAGGGATCCTTCTAACAGGTGGATTCGTGGCAAACTAATTAAGCCCAAAGGACCCAAGACTTGGTTGATTGAAATAAGCAATAAGAAGTATCTCGCACACATGGATCAGATCCGTCCAGCTAGCTCTTCATTCCCTGAACATCGAGATGATTTCATTCCTGTTGATTTACCGGTCACATCTTCAGCTTATAATCAACCTACTTCCATCACCATGGCAGATATAGAACTCCAACATGATGACCCGTCTCCCACTCCTGAAAGTCAACAGTCTGCTGAACTTCGTACAGAAGGGTCAAATAATGATACTCCTGTTGCAGATGTCCCAGGCAGACGTTACCCAACACGAATCAGAAAGAAGCCAGATAGACTTGATCTATAATGACTTTTAATTTTGTATTTGTGACTTAAGTGCCTTTTTGTTTATTTAAAAAGGAGGTATTGTAATATCTTAGTTATTAATATATTTAGTTCAATAATTTGTTTATATTTGATATCCTTAATTAATTATTTGTAAATATTAACTGTTGCTGTCCAAGCACAACTCAACTCGATATAGAGAAAAACACAACAGTAAGAATGTCTAATCTTGGATATGTATACGACCTGTACTAGCACTAATTCAATAAAGTTCCTTCTTCACTTGTATGAGAGTATTTCTCAGTAATCATAAGTCTTACTACTTCCAATACATTATAATTGATACATGAAAGAGTAAAATTTGGTTTGAAGGGTTTTATGGGGGCAACGGCCATATTTGGCCAAGCTGTGCCAAACAAAGTCAAGTAAATGAACATAAATACAAAGGAAATGTTACTGACACAGAAGTTTTACTGACACACAACTCACAGGTTACTAGTGAAGAGGGCAACTCCACTGAGCCACAGCAAGAAATAGAATAAGAAATTAAAGTTTAATTAAATTAACACATTTTTCACTTTTTGAGAGAATAAAAATTTACTAAGAAAAGAAACATGTCAACAACAGTGGTTAACTTGTGAGCAACATTTCAAAAATTAATTCTGCAAAATTCAAGTACTTTTTAAGAACTGGGAACCCTGGTATTGCACTTCTAAAACATAATAAAAAGGTACGACACACAAAATAGTTTAGGACATTACACAAAGTGAAAATTATAAATAAAACATACAAACCTCAAAGTTTATAAGAAGCTTTCTTGCCTTTGGAAACTTGGTTGCATGTTTTGGAAAGCACTCAAGATTTTCATTTGTTGCATGACATAATAAAGTTCTGCAATATACAAATTATATATTTAACATAGAATAAACTATGCAACTTTGGTAAAATGCAGTATAACAATTCATTTTTTCATACATTATATTAAATAAATTTCTATAAATTTTTTAGTGTTTCATGGAAAATATAAATTTCAATTTTATGATGGTACTACACAAAAATCTTGCTTAACAATTCCTAACTGAAATATTAAATAATGAAGAAGAAAAAAAATAGCAAAATTTTCAAAGTCAGTCTTACCTATAAGCATTGGAAGATTGATATAAAGTTAATGTACTTGTTTTGTCATTTTGATGGGAAGTCTAAAACAAGATTCATATTAGCACACATCAATAATGCATCTATTTCTAAATGTTTACAGCAGAGACCATACCATAAAATTATTTATAAACTTAAAAGGGCTACTATAGCATGTAGTTAACAAAATATTAGCAAATTAATTATCTTTCATGGTTAAACCCTTGATAAAAGAGAAATTTAAATGGTAAAATTTAATAAAAAAGAATTTTATTTCTAATATCTCATCCAATTAAGTTTAAAGTAGAGTTGTGGTTTGCAAGGAATTGACAAGTGTAAAAAAATCAGGTTTTTGATATACGAAATAGAATGAATTAAAGCTGCAAAAAATATTTGAACAAAAACATTCCAGCAAAAAGATGTTTTAAGGAAATAGGGTATCATTCATAATTATTTTACATCAACTGTTCGAATAGTAATGCAATAGAACACACTAATTTCATTTCAAAATTTTATAATTTTCAAGGATTGCAATAGTTAAAATATTGTAAAGTAATTTACAAATTTTTCATAAGATAGTCCAATCTGGTCTCTGGACTAAAAGACTGTTCTCAACCTGACTAAAAATCTTTATTCTTTTATTCCTTCTTAGTAGCCTCTTTGGATAGAATTTCACTGCAGCCTGCTAGATTCAGTGTTTTTAAAAGGGTTTTAATACTTCCCAGTTGTAATAACCTATAGAAAATTTAAGATCTTGGCCAGATATTAAGACTTCAGTTCCAAATATTTCAATTTTTGTTGCTAAAGTTTGACATCTAGCTTGCAATAATAAAACTTCAGTTTTAAATTAAAATATCTGCATATATAGTAGGAGACTGAAATGTTAATAGTACAGAATAACAAATATTATCAAGAAAAAACATTTACTGTTCATTGATAGCTTAGTATGGATGAGAAACATCCATAACTTTTAAAATACATATAGCAGAAATAATTTATATTTAAATTTTCATTCAAATTAAGCATTTAGAGAATCTAGTGATTTTGCTACATTTTAACTGTCAAAATAGAAGATATGAATGCTAACTTTGAAATTTAGCAATTTTAAAGCATAATATAAGAGTACTTACCATTATTGACTTGGAAATTTTGCCAGAATTTTGCAAAATTCCGTTTCTATCACCATTCCGCATTTTCAATGACTGATTATGAGGTATTTTATTATCTTCTAAATTATTGACACTGCTGAACTCTTGAGAAATATCAATGCTTGCTGTCTTTGGCAGAGTATACAGAAGTCTATCATAAGAAGTTTTAGTTGACGGAGTACCAACATGAATTTTCTTAGATATAGAGCACTCACTATTAGCACATTTAAAATTGCACATTTTTCTATATTTACACTTATGATAGCTATTATCTTTTATTGTCCTATAATTGTCCTTTGAGATATTACATGATTTATTTCTTGCTCTGGAAATCTTATTCGTTTTCAATGGTCTAAAAACTAATTTTGAATATGCTTTACACACTTTCTTTTGAGTAGTATTTACAGTTTTCTTATTTTCAACTAGTTCGCAAGCTTCATCCACATTTCTTTCCTTCTCTTTATTTGAATAATCAAAATCTATACTTCTTGAACAATCTGAGGATTCAAAATCACTATTCACATATGAAGAAGAGTGGCCATTTAATGGCTTTCCTTGAGAGATTATTTTTGAGGACTCTATTAATGACTTTTTAATCATTGTCCTGAATTTATCTTTTCCAAATGTAAGGTTTGTTTCAAGTGCTGAATGTTTACAGATAAGAGATTTTGATTTTGAAAAAACATTAGAATTTGAAGAAATAGTTCTTTTATTTTTATAAAATAGAGTTCTTTTAGAAAATAAATTCACTTTACAGCAAGATGAGGTTGAATTATGTAACTTGCAGGCTAATCCTGATGGTTCTTCAGTATGCATTGAATTCAGGGAGAAATTTTGGTTCTTACTTTCAACACTATTAGCAATTGATTTGACACTGCACAGGACAACTGAATCCTCATTCAAAGTATATTGACATTCATTTGCAGACTTGCATTTTTTTCTATTATTGAACTCAGAGGCACAAACAGTTTCATTGGACATACTTTGAAATGAATTGCATAAACTTAAATTTGGCTTCAACTTGTGGTTGGAAATTTTATTAAAATTGCACTGTGATGATCTTTTTCTTTTTCTAACATAATTTTGAGAACATAAATTGCTTAAAATATTACTCTGTCCGATCATTTTCTCCTTTTCATTAGAAAGTGCAGAACTATAGTTTGATTCCTTTTTGCCTTTTTTCTGAAAATCGTGTTTGATATCTTGAGCACTATTTAAATGGCTGACACAGTGATCTATGTAAGTTTGAGTGCACCCTTTTTTAAATTCTGAATTTGACACATGACTCACTAAAGCTGGAATTACTGTTTCTACATGACTAGTTTCAATATTTTCAACTGAAGAGACAGCTTTTTGGTTTGGTTCAGATGAAAGAGTATTATTAAATAACTGAGATGAATTATGTGTATCACATTGCACCTTTTTATGAGGTAGAATAGAAGTTTGATCAGGATTTACATCATTACGTTTTCTTTTAGATGTAGTCTTCCTTTTCTTTAAATATCTGCAATGATCTCTTGTAGTACTATTGTTACAAGTTGTGACTTTATCTGGACTAGTAGAATTGTTTTCTAATTGAGTGTCTTTACTTGAAGCAATTGACACTGAATTTGAAATTTGGAATGATACATCACAACATTCTTCTCTTGAGGAAACCCTTTCTGAGGTAGGATTATGTACACTAGAAGATGATTGCAATGAATCTGATATTATCTCATAGCCAGGAGCAGATATATCTGTATTTAACTTCCTTAATTTTAATCCTGCTTTATGTAAATGCATAGCAAGCTGTCTTTTTCGGAAACATACATTTTCTTGACTTTGAACTTTAGAACAGGTTTCTGTATAATTACACACAACAAAAGCAGTTTGAGACTTAGATATCACATCAATGTTTTTACTTTTACTAAGATCTAGAGTTATATCAGAGGTATTTATTAAATCAGTTTGGCAATTTGAGTGCTTAAGGATTCTATTAGAAATGTTTCCATCAGAAACTTTACTACTGAATGTCTTTAAGAGAGACACAGGAGTTAAAAGTAAGGTTGCAGGCTCAGGTACGAAAGTTTTTGTAATTGGAGTACTTTGAGTAGTATCACATGTTATTTGTAACTGCCGAACTAGCTGTGGATTTAGCGGAATACTTTGACACAAATTTGTATCATCTATAGTTCTAAATGAATATCCTCTAAGAGGTGGGTGTTTAGAGCAAGGAATGATAGGAACATATTGAGTTCGTGTAGGATATTTTACAGTTACACAGCCATACAAGTCGTCACTTATTTTACAAATAGGAAAGGAATGCACTTCTGGTTCCCGTTCAAAGTTAGTAGCAGATCCATCACCACTCGGCTTCACCCTGGAAAATAAACAGTGATTAAGTATGCATAGAATATACTTATGTATGATAAAACTATTTTAATGCAAACAAAGAACTAAGTGTTGAAATTTATAATTCATACAAAAATTCAATGAGTTGAGATTTTATAAAATGCGTTTCTGTTAAATTTCCCAAATGTTTAAATTAAGAAACTTTTTCTAGACAGATTATTAGTTTTCATGGCATAATCAGGGATAGCTCTGGATTTTAAAATTCTACAAATTCCAACATGCTGTTAGTTCAAACACAAGCTCTTTTTGGACATCATATTCCAAATTTAAAAATTTATCCACATTTGTAACTTGTTTCTGCAAATTTAAATTTTTATAAATTTTTAAACTGTCTTAATTTTTGCAGCATTTCTAGTGCAGTGAGGTTATGCATTGTCATGATGAAAAATCACACCTTTTCAGTTCGCTATGCATGTCTTTTTTTATCGATAGCTTACTTTAAGCCATGTCAGTTCACAAAAGAGCTTTTGATAACATTTATTTTTCCACTTTTAAATTCATGTGAAAAACCAACAATTACTTAAAACACTTTGCAAATTCTAATAAAGTATACCTTGTACACACACGCATTTTGCAATAATTGTAACATTGCATCATTCATTTTGACCAATAAGAAAAAAAACCTGCATTAGGATGACCCAATATATGCAAGATACACTCAAATGCTATTCTATTCACTTGAGTAACAAAATTTTTCTGTACCCTTAAAAAATTTAATCTTAGTTACACTACTCGAATACATATTTTTAATTATGTTGCTTTTAATATTCAATTCATGGAATAGTAATAAGATGACCTAAACTTCTCATCAAGGCCAAAAGAAGATCATAAAAGTACAAAACAGTTAAGAATCACTAATCTGAAAATGTCATTAAAAGATCAAATTATAAATAAGTATAAAACAAATCACCTGTAGTAAATATTTGATGGAGATTTCCCTTTTGTTGAACTTAACCAGGCACTTATTTGCGAGAAATGTAGAAATGACCGAACTGCTCTAAGAAGTTGAGAAATTTCAATATTGAATTGTCCTTTACTGCAAAGAAATATATTTTGATAATTTAAAAAACATTTTAAAAGTCTGGTTTATAATACTAGTTTACACACACAAGGTTCTTATAAGAACAAATGTAGCTGTTAACAAATTTTTGGGTGCAGATTTCAGATCTGAATATGAAAAATGGCTATCAATTGAAATTTTTGTTTATTGGGCGTTTAATATTTATATTTTTCAAAATTAGTGATTTTAGGCATGTAAATTGGCACTAGATCTTTATTTTTATATTACACCACCTGAAATTTTATGGGTGGTGCCATTGCTTTTTTAACTGGTAGAGAATGTGTAACAGAAACTGAACCCTGATTGTATTTTTCAATTGAAAGAGCATGTTTATAAAGATATTGACTCGCATGAAGATCCTGATCCTACATACTAACTACTAAATACCTAGACAAGCCCCACTTGATTGAGTATTATTAATTGAATTATCTTGTTTGAAACCGATGTCTTTCCAAACAAGCTGAACTTTTAGGTCCGACTTCCAACAGAAACCTTATAGCTAACAGAATGTGTTTGTGTTCAGAAATAGAAATTTACTTCCCTTTTTTATAAAAAGCAGGATGGTACATGGTTTTGTTCAGATATTCCAGGGCTAATTAGTTTTAGGAATATCACACGATCATAAGGAATGGCATCTATAATCATCCAAGGTTAGTTAAAAAGCTGCAATTTTTCCAATGGAAACCCCAAATCCATTCCATTTCAATAATCATGCTATAGGAATGAAGGAAACTTGAAAGCATGGGAAAAATTCTCACTATGAAAAAATGACCAATTTAGGTGGTCAATATGCAGGTTTTGAAAGTAATATCACTCTTTCTTGGACTTCAAAGTGGCTCCATCAAATTTTGTTGTTTCCTTTGTGTGTTAGATAGGAGGGTCACAAAAGAACACTATGAAAGGAAAGTCTTGTCTAAACAAAATATTTCCACTCATGGAGAGTAATATTCTAGTTAACCCCTCTGAAGTTTTGCTTTCACCACTTCGTATCAAACTGGGGTTAATGAAAAACTTTTCATACCATGGTTAAATTTGTTCTAGGTTTCTTGCATGTAAGGAAAATTTTCTAAAATTAGGTGATGCAAAACTCAAAGGAATTTTATTGGTCCTTATATAAGGAATCTGAGTGATTCTGTTTTGACAAAAAAGCTAAACAGCAGCATGGCAATCAAAGGAACTCTGAGGAACCACAGGAAAACTACCAACAGCTCATTCAAGATTTTTTCAAAAATTAAAAACCTAGGGTGCCAAATGCTCTTAAAAATATATTTCTTGGTTTTTGTTCTGGATTTCTGTACTAAAAAACTAAGGAGCAGTCAACCATGAAGAGGAGAGAGGTTCCACAAAGATATCCAAACTATGAAGGTATCAAGGTAGGTGGTATCTCTCAATGATGGTTGGTTGGTTGGTTTGGGTATTATGATGCAAGGCCCAAAGACAGACAAGCTGTCCAAATGTAAGAGGGTGCAAGGCAGTAAAAATAAATAAAAGGTGAAAAAAGTCTAATCAACAATAGAAAAAGTATAATTAAAATTATATATTTTTTGTACAGGTGCCAGGTAGTTTAGATGATATAAAATGAACAAGATAAAAGATGTAAGACATGTAGGTCACCATTGGTAAAAATAAATTACGAAGGCTAAAAATATAAATGGAGAAAATTATGAAAAGATGGGGTATCCTCATCTTAGGTCGACTATTAAAATTCTAATGAAATGTAATTAAAAAATGACGAATTATAACAATGATAAAATGCCACAGCAATGTAAGGAAAAGAGGGATGTAATGTGGAGGGGGACCCAATAAGTCTTAAGAAAGTGTCGATAAAAATGTCTAAGACCTATACATGAAATTAAAATATGATTGAAGGAGAAGTTCTTGGCAATGTTGGTATGGAGTGGTTTCCCCTACCAATCTCTCAATGCTAAATGGTTACTGCTGCTTTTTGCTGAAGGAAGACAACAAGGCACAAAAGAGAAAAAATTAACTACATCACACCTAACTGCTCATAATAAGTGATGTATCAATCTCTGATGCTTTTGCCACTGAAACACAATTTATCTCAGTATGACATAAAACATGCATTTCATTAACAGATGAAATTAGTGAACAAGGGTCTACTATTATATTACACAGATCTATGAGTGTATAAATTATTTTTTTATTTATCATGTTTACTCTTTTTTACTGCCTCATGTAGTGATGTGAATATGAAATTTATAATTTTCAACGCTAATTTCATAGTTAACAAGAAAAATAGATGCTGTTTTAAGCTTAAAGATTGGTTGGGCAATACAACAGTACAATATAGTATGGTTCAGCAGTTAAAATTCCAACAAGAAACTTTTGAACTTCCAAATTATTAAAATGTTAATCTTTATTGTGGAATTTATGCAGCCTTCATAAAATACATTTATACTCAAACAAAATAGAAACTTATTTATTTTAATGATAATATAAACTTACCAACTGGTATAATTCATAGACCATCTTTCCAATAATAAATATTCTTTGTTTTGTATTCTTTCAGACAACTTAGGTTCTGTACAGCAGTTGGGAAGCATCAAAACTTCAATTTCGAAAACATCACACCTAACTGCTCGTAATAAGTGATGTATCAATCTCTGATGCTTTTGGCACTGAAACACAATTTATCTCAGTATGACATAAGAAAACATGCATTTCATTAACAGATGAAATTAGTGAACAAGGGTCTACTATTATATTACACAGATCTATTCATATACTGTTCTTTCAGATAAAATTGAAGTTATATGTTAGAAAAATTATAATATATATCACCAGTACCATGTAACAGGGCACAGAATATGTGAAGTTTTTTGTTTCAATGGGCATTCAGCAGAAATTTTGTATGACAATAAAGTCTTTCTGAATCGATTTCTGTCAAAATATATCAAGGTTCCTATTCATAATTTTTTCGAATATTAATTTTCCCGTTACTTATTTTCCGCTAAAGCTTATTACTTTCCGTTAAAAAAAATTTCTGATTTCTTTCCTTGGCGACATAAAAAGTGCGCCAAGAGCGTTGCCACCAGACGAGGCGGTAGATACAACTGTACCGAAGTTTTCGACGCAAAGATAAACCACCAGGAAGGGAAAGATATTTAAAGTGTAAAAAGTCCCTAAAGAAATTACCTCAAGTTTAGCATGATCACACTTGTGTGTATTTGGTCCCATGAGGGGAGGGCAATGACAGCCATCTCCATAGCCCCTCTCATTGATCCCCGGAATTCGAGATTCCACTATCAGATTACTCAGATTTATGTACAAGTCCTGCAGAACGGATTCACAACTTCCCTCACAAGGTGGAACTACCTCTGGCTCACATGAATCTGTCATTGAACCTAAAAGAGAAAATACAATTATATACCAGAGAACATATTTAGTGTCATTTACTTTTCTTTACTTAATACGTAAGTGCTACACAAGTTAGAAAAATACGACCCCTCGTTGTATATAGCATCTTGGGGACAAGAAAAAAGCGCAATACGTCGAATTGAGAAAGAATTACTAATAGAAAAAGTAACTGTAACTTATTAAAAAGAAACTTATGAAAGAGTTACTTGTAAAAGTAAAAGTATTTAACTATTTTTCCTACTCTTCGCAAGACGTGAAAGACATTGCAACTTTGTCTACCAAAAGAACTTCATTACACTGCTATAGATACAATAAACATAAAAGTTAATTTTTGTCGTGGTGCCTAGATTCACCATACTTATTAAATTTAAACGCGATAAAACAGTAAAATAATACTAAATTCGCATCAAAATGTTAATGGAAAGAAACAAATAACACTCAGATGCTCATTTACTTTCCTTTAACTCAGGGGTATCAAACTGGCGGCCCGCGGGCCGCATGTGGCCCCCGAGGTAATTTTTTGTGGCCCACGATGCTCTGAAATAAAATGAAAACAGGACAATATGTTATGAAGAAAATAGCACTTAGGGGAGATCGAGGCAATACCGAACACACAATTTCGTCATGTTAAAAATGTGTGAGCAACTATTTTCGTTCATGAAATTAAATAATGACCTACCGATAATAATTAATAAACCTACAGATCAAGATTAACTGATAGACATCTATCTGTGCCATAATGAAGATTGTCTGTTCTCAGTCTCATCCAGATATTGGAAAACTAGTAGGAGGAAAGCGCTGGCAAGTTTCCGGTTAAAAAATGTTAATTTTAGTTTTATAAATACATTAAATTAAATAAACGTTTAAATAAAAGCAATTACATAGTAATATTATAAATTATTACCCTAAACTCACTTAATTACATAATGTGTTTTAATTATCCTATCCATATTCCTGTGAATCCTCACTTCAAAATATAATTTTAAGAAAATTTGTAAATGTGATGAGGCCCGGTGAATCTTACCAGTTGCATTAATGGCCCGTGAGTAGTATGCAGAGGTGTATCAGAGGCGGAAGTGACGTCATACCACGTGACCAGAAGTGGGCGGTGCCAAGTGACGTCACACCACGTGACCGGAAGTGGGCGTGTCCGAATGACGTGATATATTGTTTGTTTACATTTTGGACTTGGAATTTTTTTTGTCATCGACTTCGTGCAGGCGTTGAGTTGTTTCAAGATGGCGTCGTTTCGTTGCCATGGTGATGAATCACTCGTAGTGCCATCTGGTGGAGAAATTCGAAACCCTATTATTTTGAATTAAAAAGGAATTCCTTGGATTCGAACCGAGGACCATAGGATCCGAAGTCAAGCGCGCTATCCGTTAGGCTGTAAGAGAGTTAACTTAAGATGGTGAATTAATGTAGTGTTGGATTTTTTCTCTCTTTTGGACTTGTATTTTTTCTTAGTATTAGGAATGCGTTATTTTTAGAAAATGGTTTGAATAATTGCATAGGGGTTTTAATAAATGCTTTTTCAAAATGACTTATGGCGCCATCTGGTGATTTTAAAAGTAATTAATCTAAGGAACGAATTGATTTCTTAATGCTTTTACTTTATTCATCACCAGTGACGTCAGTGTGTTTACGTTTGGGACTTGGATTTTTTTTTCCTTCTGAGATTTCGATGTGACGTCACGATTATGTCCATCGAGCAAGTCTGAACTTGAAAAAGTCTACTCACAATTCTTTATGTTATGAGTATGGTAAATTGTTTACAGATCGTGAAGGCTAGGCATATTTCCGTCGATTGGAAAACGAATTAACGTATTAAAAAAAGACGAAATTTAGAAATTTTAGGTCAAAAATATACTGTGCCTTGTAAACTTGTAGCATACGAAGACGAAGGAATAAGCTATACTTTTAGCGGGTCTTCTATTGCAGCCAAGCCTTGATCTCCTAAAGTATTGGAAATAAAGGGAGAAATGGAGCGAATAATTGGTGCAAGATTTAATTTTGAGTTGGTGAAGCGTTATAAAGATGGTAAGGACTGCATAGTTGCCCATAAAAACAACGAGAAGGACTTGGAACTTTATGCACCCATAGCGTCTGTTTCATTTGGACAGAAAAGGCAATTTGTGTTTTCTAGAAAGAACTACAATTCTTTAAAAATTGTTCTGGAAAATGGAAGCTTGCTTGAGATGAAGTATCCAACAAACCAATTTTGGTTTCACAGCTTGCCCCGTGGGAATGCATTATGCCCTAGAATAAACTTAACGTTTCGTAAAATTCTTGTATAAAGCAGCGATAAACCACTTATGTGCCCCCGAACTAGAACTCAGTGTCGTACACTAGACGATATTTGGACAACGTTGCAATTGATCTTTGCCTTTCAGAATAGTATTTTTATAAATGCTTACATCTCGTTTTTAAATAAATTTTTAGCGTGTCTTACCACATATACTGTATTTTGGATTATTTGGTTTTTTTATTACATGGTTTCATAAATTTTCTTTTAAAATGCAAGATCTGAAATGAAATTTTTCTTTGCTATATAGATTTATGTTTTTTTTTTAAGTTAGATGTATTTACTCAAAAATTAATTATACATTAGATGCTATAACACCTATTTTATAGCAGAAATTTTGTTTTAAATAATATACACTTAAGTAAGAGTAAAATTTTTGAAACTTTACAAGACAAATACTATGAATATGTTTTCTTGTACATTTGAAGAAGTTATAATAGTATAAAAAAAACCATTTATTCTATAAATCTAAATTAAATGTTATATTTTAATTAATCTTTCCTTGCATATTATTTTTACTTTGAATAAATCTTCATAAATTTTAGTGATTTAATTTATATTATATAGATTTACAAACCTGTTTTTGGATGAAATATAAGGATTTAATATTTTAAAAATTAATGTTTTTACTTAAAATTAATTATATATTAAATACTATTACACATATTTTTAATGTTGAAGATTTTTAGAAAACATTTTACAATTGAAACATATACATTAAATATTATGACAAACACTTAAATGCAGATCCATAAGGGAATATTGGAAATCTTTTTAATGCTTACACCTTTTCTATTCTAAATAAACTTTTGCTTGTCTTACCACATACACTGTATTTTGGATTATTTGGTTTTTTTTTATTACATGGTCTTATAAATTTTCTTTTTAAAATGCAAGATCTGAAATGAAATTTTCCTTGATTTTAAGATTTATGTTTTACTCAAAAAATTAATTATACATTAGATGCTATATAGCACATATTTTATTGCAGAATTTTTTAATATTATACACATAAGTGAGCGTAAAATTTTTGAAACTTTACAAGACCCATATTATGAACATGTTTCCTTACACATTTGAAGTAGTGAAAAATAGTATTAAAACCCTTTATCCTGTAAAATATAAATTAAATATTATTTTTAATTAATTTTTCCTTCCATATTATTATTTACTTTAAATAAATTTTCATTCATTTTAGTGATTTTATTTATTTATATTATAAAGATTTACAAACTTATTTAAAAAGTTTGGTTAGAAATTTTCTTTGATATAGGGATTTATATTTTAAAAGTTAGATGTTTTTTACACAAAAATTAATTATATATCAAATACTATTGCACGTATTATAACATTGAAGATTTTTAGAAAGCGTTTAACAATTGAAATATATACTTTAAATATTATTACAAACTTTTAAATGCAATTTGCTTTTTATTTTTTAATTTTACAATTGAGACATTTTTAAAAGTTTGGTTCTTAAAGTGCGTTTTATGCATAGTAAAAAAATTATTATAAAAACCTGTAAGAGTAAAAAGAATTTTATGCATTAATTTGAAACTTTACAAGACTCATACCATGTTTCCTTGCACATTTGAAGTAGTGAAATATAGAATTAAAAACCATTTGTCCTTGAAGATCTAAATTAAAAGTTCTTTTTCTTTAATGCTTTTGCAAACCACACATTTTACTAAATATGAACTTCCTTTTATTTATTTGAAATCCTTATGCACATCGTACAATTTACATTGCACAGCAAAATACCAATACTGTACGAAGCTATGAAGTATTTTACAAGATACTTTGTACTGTTTTCTTAATTTTAAGTGTTCTACATTGCTATATTAAATGGATAGTAAGTGGGTTTTCTGTTTTTGAAAATAATGTGTGCACATCTGTGCTGCTAAGCAAATTAACTTTTGCCCTTTTCTTGATATTTAATGCATAATTTAAATATTTACTCACACCGCTGATAGTTTTACCCATGAGTAAAATTAAATAATAACTGAAAATTTTAAGTATTAATGTGAATTTTAAAATGAACAAAAATTATTGAAATAATGGATTAAATCTGAATTCTATGTATTCTTAAAACAATCTCTGCAAATCCAGCAGACAATTCTTAAACAGATTGAAGGAAGCCACATGGAAACAAAGTAAATTAGAACACTTTTTAATAGTAAAAACATTATGATTAATATTTTTACATAAATAATACATTGTAGTAAAAAAAGAACTTATTTTTACATACTTACATTTTTTTAAGAGACTTATTTCCGACAAGCCAATTATTCAATGCCATCACCTCAGCTATGGGGCAATGCAAATTATTTTTGTGATGACCACATTATAGTTTTTGGATATCTTTGTTGCTACTTAGAGCACAAAATGCATCGAATTTGGGAAACCCATATTGCTCTAAGTTGATATTCGGAATATTCAATGCATCTAAGCGTTTCTTTTCCACACAACCACCTTTGTAAGCAATTAGGTACTGAGTGACCCTCTTGGTCTGCTCGTAATATTCTAAAAGCTTAGAGTCTAGATTTTCTAAGGGAGCACAATTTGCTATGTCATGGGACAGAAATGAAGTGCACATACGTAATTTTTAACATATCACACAGTTGTACGATCTTTGGCACTCAGTTTATGCTTAGACGATAAGTTAAAACGAATACTTGAAGCTACTTGCGATTTTTAGCGATGTATGCGTATTTACGTACTAAGAAACTTTATTGAATCTGAAATCCATCAAAATCCACAATTGCACAAATATTAATCATTGCTATTGAAAAGCGTTAGCTGTTCTTGGAAAAATAATTATAAACTGGAGGCCACGAAGAACTGGACTATATAACACCATACACTTACTAATCAGTAAAGTTAAAATTTATCTTTTGCGTTCCATAGTTACTCACAAAAGATAAGACTAAGTAAAGAATGTACATACTCAGAAAACATATGTTTGTGATAATGCGCGAAATAAAATTTTGTGTTGTAATACAAGATTTTAACGAAAGGATATACTTAAATGTGCGTGTGATTTTTTTTTTTACTCTACCACGTTTATGCGCGGAATGCAATTCAATTCTACGACTAAACTTGAGCAAGAAAAAAAATATAACCAAATATAATTTATAAGAGAAACGTATTTTGACTCTTTAAAATGAGAACTTTAAAGTATACTGAATTCTCTTGATTCTGCAGTTTTATTTTTTCTAAAATTGCATCAACAAATTGAATTATTTTATTTGTGTGCACACACAAGTCTTTGCCTCTGTTGAAAGGAAACTAGTATCTTTGACAAGTATCAGATTTTTAAAAATTGATTCAGAGAAGAACCTTTTTTCATGGGATTTAACTCAATCTGCTCCATAATTTTACCCTTAAGAGTAATAGAGCATATTATAGTTTTAAGGAAAATGAATAACCATTATGCAAATTTGAAGCCAAAAGTTCCAAGCATGTCTATGCGCCTATCTACGTTTAGAGATTGACCAACGCACAGACGTTGACATTAGGGACCTAGCCGTAAACGGATCGTATTATACAGGTGTCTTGGACGTGATCAGGTGCTATTGGTGTGGCGAAGGGCTTGAAAATTGGTAAAAAGATGTAGTGAGACACAAACACAAAGTTTTATCCAAAATGTTTGGTAGCCCATAGATGAAATTGTACAGGTGCTGGATGAAATCAACAATACCAATGGTTTTATAAAAAAAACGATGTATAGCTTTACCCCTTAGACAACTACAAAGTCGTTCGTCCTTGTAGTTGTCTAAGGGGTAAAGCTATACATCGTTTTTTTTATAAAACCATTGGTATTGTTGATTTCATCCAGCACCTGTACAATTTCATCTATGGGCTACCAAACATTTTGGATAAAACTTTGTGTTTGTGTCTCACTACATCTTTTTACCAATTTTCAAGCCCTTCGCCACATCAATAGCACCTGATCACGTCCAAGACACCGGTATAATACGATCCGTTTACGGCTAGGTCCCTAATGTCAACGTCTGTGCGTTGGTCAATCTCTAAACGTAGATAGGCGCATAGACATGCTTGGAACTTTTGGCTTCAAATTTGCATAATGGTTATTCATTTTCCTTAAAACTATAATATGCTCTATTACTCTTAAGGGTAAAATTATGGAGCAGATTGAGTTAAATCCCATGAAAAAGGTTCTTCTCTGAATCAATTTTTAAAAATCTGATACTTGTCAAAGATACTAGTTTCCTTTCAACAGAGGCAAAGACTTGTGTGTGCACACAAATAAAATAATTCAATTTGTTGATGCAATTTTAGAAAAAATAAAACTGCAGAATCAAGAGAATTCAGTATACTTTAAAGTTCTCATTTTAAAGAGTCAAAATACGTTTCTCTTATAAATTATATTTGGTTATATTTTTTTTCTTGCTCAAGTTTAGTCGTAGAATTGAATTGCATTCCGCGCATAAACGTGGTAGAGTAAAAAAAAAAAAATCACACGCACATTTAAGTATATCCTTTCGTTAAAATCTTGTATTACAACACAAAATTTTATTTCGCGCATTATCACAAACACATGTTTTCTGAGTATGTACATTCTTTACTTAGTCTTATCTTTTGTGAGTAACTATGGAACGCAAAAGATAAATTTTAACTTTACTGATTAGTAAGTGTATGGTGTTATATAGTCCAGTTCTTCGTGGCCTCCAGTTTATAATTATTTTTCCAAGAACAGCTAACGCTTTTCAATAGCAATGATTAATATTTGTGCAATTGTGGATTTTGATGGATTTCAGATTCAATAAAGTTTCTTAGTACGTAAATACGCATACATCGCTAAAAATCGCAAGTAGCTTCAAGTATTCGTTTTAACTTATCGTCTAAGCATAAACTGAGTGCCAAAGATCGTACAACTGTGTGATATGTTAAAAATTACGTATGTGCACTTCATTTCTGTCCCATGACATAGCAAATTGTGCTCCCTTAGAAAATCTAGACTCTAAGCTTTTAGAATATTACGAGCAGACCAAGAGGGTCACTCAGTACCTAATTGCTTACAAAGGTGGTTGTGTGGAAAAGAAACGCTTAGATGCATTGAATATTCCGAATATCAACTTAGAGCAATATGGGTTTCCCAAATTCGATGCATTTTGTGCTCTAAGTAGCAACAAAGATATCCAAAAACTATAATGTGGTCATCACAAAAATAATTTGCATTGCCCCATAGCTGAGGTGATGGCATTGAATAATTGGCTTGTCGGAAATAAGTCTCTTAAAAAAATGTAAGTATGTAAAAATAAGTTCTTTTTTTACTACAATGTATTATTTATGTAAAAATATTAATCATAATGTTTTTACTATTAAAAAGTGTTCTAATTTACTTTGTTTCCATGTGGCTTCCTTCAATCTGTTTAAGAATTGTCTGCTGGATTTGCAGAGATTGTTTTAAGAATACATAGAATTCAGATTTAATCCATTATTTCAATAATTTTTGTTCATTTTAAAATTCACATTAATACTTAAAATTTTCAGTTATTATTTAATTTTACTCATGGGTAAAACTATCAGCGGTGTGAGTAAATATTTAAATTATGCATTAAATATCAAGAAAAGGGCAAAAGTTAATTTGCTTAGCAGCACAGATGTGCACACATTATTTTCAAAAACAGAAAACCCACTTACTATCCATTTAATATAGCAATGTAGAACACTTAAAATTAAGAAAACAGTACAAAGTATCTTGTAAAATACTTCATAGCTTCGTACAGTATTGGTATTTTGCTGTGCAATGTAAATTGTACGATGTGCATAAGGATTTCAAATAAATAAAAGGAAGTTCATATTTAGTAAAATGTGTGGTTTGCAAAAGCATTAAAGAAAAAGAACTTTTAATTTAGATCTTCAAGGACAAATGGTTTTTAATTCTATATTTCACTACTTCAAATGTGCAAGGAAACATGGTATGAGTCTTGTAAAGTTTCAAATTAATGCATAAAATTCTTTTTACTCTTACAGGTTTTTATAATAATTTTTTTACTATGCATAAAACGCACTTTAAGAACCAAACTTTTAAAAATGTCTCAATTGTAAAATTAAAAAATAAAAAGCAAATTGCATTTAAAAGTTTGTAATAATATTTAAAGTATATATTTCAATTGTTAAACGCTTTCTAAAAATCTTCAATGTTATAATACGTGCAATAGTATTTGATATATAATTAATTTTTGTGTAAAAAACATCTAACTTTTAAAATATAAATCCCTATATCAAAGAAAATTTCTAACCAAACTTTTTAAATAAGTTTGTAAATCTTTATAATATAAATAAATAAAATCACTAAAATGAATGAAAATTTATTTAAAGTAAATAATAATATGGAAGGAAAAATTAATTAAAAATAATATTTAATTTATATTTTACAGGATAAAGGGTTTTAATACTATTTTTCACTACTTCAAATGTGTAAGGAAACATGTTCATAATATGGGTCTTGTAAAGTTTCAAAAATTTTACGCTCACTTATGTGTATAATATTAAAAAATTCTGCAATAAAATATGTGCTATATAGCATCTAATGTATAATTAATTTTTTGAGTAAAACATAAATCTTAAAATCAAGGAAAATTTCATTTCAGATCTTGCATTTTAAAAAGAAAATTTATAAGACCATGTAATAAAAAAAAACCAAATAATCCAAAATACAGTGTATGTGGTAAGACAAGCAAAAGTTTATTTAGAATAGAAAAGGTGTAAGCATTAAAAAGATTTCCAATATTCCCTTATGGATCTGCATTTAAGTGTTTGTCATAATATTTAATGTATATGTTTCAATTGTAAAATGTTTTCTAAAAATCTTCAACATTAAAAATATGTGTAATAGTATTTAATATATAATTAATTTTAAGTAAAAACATTAATTTTTAAAATATTAAATCCTTATATTTCATCCAAAAACAGGTTTGTAAATCTATATAATATAAATTAAATCACTAAAATTTATGAAGATTTATTCAAAGTAAAAATAATATGCAAGGAAAGATTAATTAAAATATAACATTTAATTTAGATTTATAGAATAAATGGTTTTTTTTATACTATTATAACTTCTTCAAATGTACAAGAAAACATATTCATAGTATTTGTCTTGTAAAGTTTCAAAAATTTTACTCTTACTTAAGTGTATATTATTTAAAACAAAATTTCTGCTATAAAATAGGTGTTATAGCATCTAATGTATAATTAATTTTTGAGTAAATACATCTAACTTAAAAAAAAAACATAAATCTATATAGCAAAGAAAAATTTCATTTCAGATCTTGCATTTTAAAAGAAAATTTATGAAACCATGTAATAAACAAACCAAATAATCCAAAATACAGTATATGTGGTAAGACACGCTAAAAATTTATTTAAAAACGAGATGTAAGCATTTATAAAAATACTATTCTGAAAGGCAAAGATCAATTGCAACGTTGTCCAAATATCGTCTAGTGTACGACACTGAGTTCTAGTTCGGGGGCACATAAGTGGTTTATCGCTGCTTTATACAAGAATTTTACGAAACGTTAAGTTTATTCTAGGGCATAATGCATTCCCACGGGGCAAGCTGTGAAACCAAAATTGGTTTGTTGGATACTTCATCTCAAGCAAGCTTCCATTTTCCAGAACAATTTTTAAAGAATTGTAGTTCTTTCTAGAAAACACAAATTGCCTTTTCTGTCCAAATGAAACAGACGCTATGGGTGCATAAAGTTCCAAGTCCTTCTCGTTGTTTTTATGGGCAACTATGCAGTCCTTACCATCTTTATAACGCTTCACCAACTCAAAATTAAATCTTGCACCAATTATTCGCTCCATTTCTCCCTTTATTTCCAATACTTTAGGAGATCAAGGCTTGGCTGCAATAGAAGACCCGCTAAAAGTATAGCTTATTCCTTCGTCTTCGTATGCTACAAGTTTACAAGGCACAGTATATTTTTGACCTAAAATTTCTAAATTTCGTCTTTTTTTAATACGTTAATTCGTTTTCCAATCGACGGAAATATGCCTAGCCTTCACGATCTGTAAACAATTTACCATACTCATAACATAAAGAATTGTGAGTAGACTTTTTCAAGTTCAGACTTGCTCGATGGACATAATCGTGACGTCACATCGAAATCTCAGAAGGAAAAAAAAATCCAAGTCCCAAACGTAAACACACTGACGTCACTGGTGATGAATAAAGTAAAAGCATTAAGAAATCAATTCGTTCCTTAGATTAATTACTTTTAAAATCACCAGATGGCGCCATAAGTCATTTTGAAAAAGCATTTATTAAAACCCCTATGCAATTATTCAAACCATTTTCTAAAAATAACGCATTCCTAATACTAAGAAAAAATACAAGTCCAAAAGAGAGAAAAAATCCAACACTACATTAATTCACCATCTTAAGTTCACTCTCTTACAGCCTAACGGATAGCGCGCTTGACTTCGGATCCTATGGTCCTCGGTTCGAATCCAAGGAATTCCTTTTTAATTCAAAATAATAGGGTTTCGAATTTCTCCACCAGATGGCACTACGAGTGATTCATCACCATGGCAACGAAACGACGCCATCTTGAAACAACTCAACGCCTGCACGAAGTCGATGACAAAAAAAATTCCAAGTCCAAAATGTGAACAAACAATATATCACGTCATTCGGACACGCCCACTTCCGGTCACGTGGTGTGACGTCACTTGGCACCGCCCACTTCTGGTCACGTGGTATGACGTCACTTCCGCCTCTGATACACCTCTGCATACTACTCCCGTGTTTTAATTGAGTTTGACACCCCTGCTTTAACTTAATACGTATGTGTTAACAAGTTAGAAAAATACGACCCCTCGTTATATATCGCTTCTTGGGGGACTAGAAAAAAGATGCAATGCAACGAGGGAAAAGAGAATAACTTATTAGAAATAAAAGTAACTATTACTTATTAAAAGAAACTTTGAAAAGAATTACTTGTTAAAAGTAAAAGTATTTTCCAATTTACTTTTTCCTAATATTCGCAGGACGTGTGAAAGTGCAATTTTTACCCAAAAATTCATGGAGAGTTAACGGCGAGATACTATATATTACCAGCAGAATTAATTACCCGGCGTTGCTCAGGTTGAATTGGTTAAATGTTAATCGAAAAGTACTTAGAATGATTACTTCTTTCATAGAAAAATGCAAACATCATTTAAGTGTACGGAAAATAATTTTTTAACATCGTTTTAAATTGTTCATAGTTTCTACAATTTGCTTCGAACGAAAATATGTATACATGATATATCCAACCATATAATCAATTTCATATTCATTGCACTACTGTTGTGTAAGACAAACTACAAAATATTTTTCTAATGTAACTACTTCAGAATTAGATTTAGAAATATCTTTGAATTACAACGTATGGCTACCCGTTTTAATTCAACGCAACCTATCTTATTTTAAAATATTTTAACTTTAACGTTCATTTTAAAAAAGATGTTACACATCTTACTTTAAAAGGTTTTGTTTTGTGCATACTTTATTTTTATGAAACAGAATTCTACAAATCATTACGTATTCAACCAAAGACTGAAGGAAAATTAGATTAAATATGCTTATACCGCCAAGAAATTACCCGTCTAGTGATATTTTGCAGAAAAATATAATTCATTAAAATTGAACTTCTAAATAATATATCTGCAATATGTAAAATATACTGGAACACATAAATACAAACAGAAACGAAATTCTGATCATTAAAAAAATATAGAATTCTGGAAAACGAAAGATGTCGAATTTCAACTTCCTGAGGATATTCTGATATGGAGCAATTCGAAAAGACGTTTAAATATGTTGATACAATGATATATTTACAAAACGCAAATGTATAAACAGAAATACTCAAGCATGACCACAACATTTCGCTGTCTTAACTCAAATCGGAAAACTGCTTGCCAGGCTTCGATCTGGCCATTTGAAAAAGATAATTTTCATTGATGGCCAGAAATGCTTTCCCACCTGTATATATAAAGTGCAGCTTATTACCAGCCTCCCTCAAACATCCTGAATTGCATTGGAGCCATACATGAAGACATTTTTAAGGACCCATCTGCCATTGCCCAAAACCTTTTTTTTTGCAGACTCAACGACATAGTGTAATTTGTTTCGTTTTTTACACTGAGATAAAAAAGAAATATACAAACCACAGAATTCTAAATGAAATTTATAAAATTAAACATTAGCTCTGCCGTTACCAGATACCGAGTAGCATAATTATCTTTTACGATCAATGAGTTTTTCGTTTGGGCTTTTCGTGTTCCATTATAAAATGTAAGTTGTGTAAAATTAAAATTAAGTATTCTTTTTCAATCAATCAAATATATATAAATTATTTATATTATGGGAAGAAATAAAAATCAGTTCAAACTTAATTGTAATTTAATTTGTTTAGGAAAAAATTGTTTTTCGAGGCAATATTGATATAACAACGTTGCGTACAGCAATCGTTTTAGACTAAGTGTTATTCCTATGGGGATTTCAAATTGTTTTTAGCCCCTCTGCACGGAACTCCTCCTCAAATAGAACGGAGGCTAATGTGTAGCCTAAGTTATCCACAGGGTTCTAAAGTATAAGTCTGCCAAATTTGGTGAGGATTGGTCAAATGGTGTAGATTTGTGTAGAGGACAGAAAGACACGCTAACTCTGCTTTATATACAGGGTGACCTGTAAAAGTCCCTTTAAGCCCTTTCAATTTAAAACAGTGTCTCGTATAGTCAAGGAAGTAACATGTACCAATAGTAAAGTGACCATGCTGAATTTATTGAGACAGCTTACAGCGCTCCTAGCGGCGAAATAAGGAAGTTAAAAAAAATAACTCGAAAACTAAAGGAGATCGCCAAAAAGTTCAATTAGAAAAATGTGCGCAATACCATAATAAAAGCACAGGAAGAAGTTTCATGGAGTTATCTGTAAAATTCGAGGAGATATTCGCGATTGAAATTTGAACTATTCCATGCCTTGAAAAGGGGTCGTCCAGAAATTCAAAAACGTGTTCTCCGGTGCTACAGTTTTTCTTACCCCTTTCCGGATCTTACCCCTCTCGATTTCTTCCTCTGGGTTTACATCAAAGATCGGGTGTATGAAGCTCCGTCGACAATTTTGCTGGATCTGCGGCAGCGTATCATCGATAGCTGCGCTACTGTCACACCGCAGAATAAGGAATGTGCATGCCGGCGTGCTTGATCGAATATAAATGTGCATTGTGACCGATGGTGACCTTTTTGAACACACTCGCCGTGTTTTTGTTTAGCAATACATTTCTTGCTTTTGCTCATCTGTCTTTTACTTTTCACACTGAATAACGCGTATTTGTTTCTGACATTTTCGCATCTGCTCGAAGTTTATCAGGATAAAATTATTAAATAGTAAATCTGCGTTCGTGGCTGTATAGCCGAGAGGTTTTAGCCGAGAGTTGCGCGAAATTTGTGATTTCGGATCGTCAGTTTTTTTTTATTTTCCGGAGTGCGTTTCAGATATTTTTTTATTTATCTTTTTTACTTTCTTTGTTTG
Source organism: Meta bourneti (assembly GCA_933210815.1). NCBI lineage: Eukaryota > Metazoa > Arthropoda > Arachnida > Araneae > Tetragnathidae > Meta > Meta bourneti. Next base: position 85,763,566 of record OW119934.1, read on the forward strand.
AATTTAAATTCGTCGTTGCTTAACTCAGAAAAACTGTATAACACCGGAGAACACGTTTTTAAATTTCTGAACGACCCCTTTTTCAAGGCATGGAATAGTTCAAATTTCTATCACGAATATCTCCGCGAATTTTACAGATAACTACATGAAACTTTTTCTTGTGCTTTTATTATGGTATTTCGAACATTTTTTTAATTGAACTTTTTGGCCGATCTCCTGTAGTTTTGGAGTTATTTTTTTTAACTTCTTTATTTCGCCGCTAGGAGCGCTGTAAACTGTCTAAATAAATTCAGCATGGTCACTTTACTATTGGTACACGTTACTTCCTTGACTATACGAGACGCTGTTTTAAAATTAAAGGGCTTAAAGGGACTTTACAGGTCACCCTGAAGATAAGTATTTAGTTAAATTAACGTTGCACTGGAGCAACACAACGGACTATTGGCCACGGTCCGGGATCAATCCCGAAGGGAAAGATTCGGGGACAACACCTCGTACTTTTGAACCATGGTCAGAGACGAGGTAAACACCTGAGCTGGCACCCCTCTCCAAACTTCCACACCACGCCAACGTGAGGACATTTGAGGCCACGACAGATTTAACCCTACAAGTGGTTGAGACGAGATATCTCGTCCATCAAGATCTGACAAATTTTGCTAAGGACGAGATATATCGTCAAGATATTGCCGATTTTTTATCACCATTTCAAGTTCTGGTCAGTTTTCTAATAATGGCGAGGTATCTCGTCCATCAAGATCTGGTCAGGTTGGCTAATGAGACGAGATATCTCGTCGATATAACCACCAGGAGGGTTCAAGTGCACCAGCCCCTACGTATACGACGGTCTTTGGTTGGATCGAGTTTCGAACTCGGAACCCTCGAGTTGCTAATTGGCTACTCTACTAACAGGGCTATCGCGGCCCCTATATAAAGTTAAAAAAGTTAATTTTTAATGTGGTGGTTGGATTCGCCATATACAAAAAAGTCAAACGCGATGGTAAAGCAATAAAATAACATTAAATTTGTATCAAAATGTCAATGAAAAGAAACAAATAACATATAAGCAGAAACTAGTTATTTTATTTTCGTATCCATCTTTAACAAAGTTAAAACCGCAATGATTTAATCTAGGGATGCAGACCTGGGGCCTCATGCGGCCCTCAGTTGATTTGTTGGCGGCCCAACTCACCATGCATTATTTTAACTTTAACAAGTCACACGACAGGTAATTTAAGTTAAAACTAGAGTAACTATGATTAAATTTGGGTTTGAAGATGTTATGAAAGTTTTTATAAAATTCATTGTTAAAACATCCCGTGATCTTAATAACCGAAAGATCAAAAGGTTTCTTGAAGACTTTGAAAGCGAATACGGTGACTTAAATTTTTTACACAGAAGTGAGGGGGTAGGTAGTTAATTAACGTCGCACTGGAGTAACTCAACGGGCTATTGGCGACGGTCCGGAAGAAGGGAAAGATCGAGGACAATGCCACATGAGTTCGAACCACGGCCAGATGACGAGGTCAACACCTGAACTGGCACCCCACTTTCCAAACCTCCACACCACGCCAACGTGAGGACATTTGAGGCCACGACAGATTTAACAGATTTAACCAGCCCCCGTGTACACGACGGTCTTTAGCTGGACCGAGTTTCGAACTCGCACCCCTCCAATTGCTTATCTGTTGCTCGGAACATTGGAGCTGTTTCTAAAGTTAATTGATGAAATTGAAATTTTCATGACCGAAAACAAAAATTAAACAGAAAAACAAACAATATTTAGAATCAATTTTGCTCTAAGCTACTACGAAAACCGAACCGAATATTGAAACAATTGTTACATCAATGCAATGTCACTCGTAAAATTAAATTCTGTATTTACCCTGTATTATCTTTCTATGCAACAATATATGATAAATATAAATAAAATAAACTTTATGATAGATAACTTTCATGTTTTTTTCTGTCCTCCCGTAAGTCATACTGAATCTATCTGGCCCTTGGTGTTAACAAGCCTGTGCATCCCTGATTTAATCAAAGGCTGAATTGCTTCAATTCTTAGTCAACCGGATGAAATTGAACTTCACTCACAATGAGTTACGCAATTTGACGAGCAATTGTTACTTCGTCCTTGATCATGCAGTGACGGCAACGATACAAAACATTTGCGAAATGTATTTCCGGTATTGGATGTTAGGGTTTTATGGCGCAAGGTCCAAAAGTGGACAAGCTGCGCCAAATACAAGACTGAATATCTGTTACCGGCAAAGTTTGAAATCCGGCATTCTATAGAATACCTAGGCATTTTATAGACAGCCGAAAACTGCTCGGCAATGTATGAAACGATTAATATTTCACACATTTCCTAGGCATTCTATAGAATGCAAATGGGCAATGTATGAAATACACCTCAGATTCGTTTCGAATATCACGTGGCAAGGCACGTGACTTTTAATCCTCCGCTCAGGCTCAGAATTTGCCATTTGCATTTTGCGCTTGTTCGGGAGTGTCAAAATACGCGATTTTTCTTAAATTTGTTCAACAAAAAATTAGTTTTATACTGTGCTGTATGAAAATGGAAGAGCAAGATATAGTGTTGGATGAGTCACAGTCAATACACATGCAACGACGATTCGGAGATGAACTTCGAGTTAATGCTGCAAAAAAAGTTTGTTCTTAACCGAAACTACTTACCAGAAGTTAATAAATGATGTAAAAAAGCCAAAATGACTACTAAGAAGGAACCACGGGACTATTGGTTGCTAAATCGCTATGTGATGTTTGTGGAAAACAAAAGTAAACTCATTTATCTTGTTAAAGAAGGCGTCAGTACTATACAGTATTACGTCACGGACACCGAGTTATTTCACGTACTTCATGAAACTCATTTGGCTATTGGACACGGAGGACGTGATAGAATGTTGAAAGAGAACTTTCAACCAAATACAAAAACGTTACACGTCATGATATTGAACTGTACATCCAACTTTGTGAGCCCTGCCAGAAAAAACAAAAAGGCATTGTTGTGAAACCTATGATTTTTTCTGAATTTAATTCCCGTTGTCAGGTAGATCTAATTGATTTTCAGTCCCAGCCAGATAGAGAATATAAATTTATTTTGGTGTACCAAAGATCATCTCACGAAATTTGTGATTCTGTAGGCTCTGACGTCAAAAGGAGCTGAAGTAGCCTACAACCTAGTGGACATTCTCGTTGTTTGGGGCGCCATCTATATTAGTCTGACAATAGTAGGGAATTTGCCAATAATGTGGTGACCAGTTTGAAGGAGTTTTGGCCAGCACTGAAGATCGTCCATGGGAAGCCTCGCCATTCACAAAGCCAGGGTAGTTTCGAAAGAGCTAATCAAGATATTGAAAATATGCTCAGTACTTGGATGCAGGACAACAAATCTGACCAGTGGAGTGAAGGACTGCGATTCGTTCAATTTATGAAAAATAGAGCTTATCATTCTGGAATCAAAAGACCATACGAAGCCCTTTTTGGCTGCAAACCTAAAGTAGGTCTTACAACGTCTTTTCTACCCCAAGATGTTTTAAAAGACATAAATATAGATGAACGGTTTTTAAATAATAGCCTTATCATGACCTTTTTTCATACTTTGCCCAAATAGCATTTGCCATTCTATATGTATATACAATGCCTAGGGAATCTAGGTATTATATACAATGCCTAGGGAAAGTATATAATTCTCATATTTCATACTTTGCCTAAAAACACCGGGCATTCTATAAAATGCCTAGTTATTCTATACAATGCCGGCGTTTCAAACTTTGCCGGTAACATATATATAAATCAGAGTTGGCGTCTGTATGTTCTCTATACAAATCTACACCGTTTGACCTATCTCCACACCAAATTTGGTACTTATACTTAAGAACCCTGCGTGTAACGTAGGCATCAAATTAAACCCCTTTCATTTGTCGTAGGGGGCTAAAAGTAATTCGAAATCCCCATAGGAATAATATTGAGTATTGCTACGGGGTGCTCTCCCCCGGTCTAGTTGTGCAGATGACGCCAGCTTTAACATCTACAGGAGTCGCCTCTCAGGCCCCATCCACATGAACTTTTTCTAACGCACGTTTGATAAGACTTTTCGAGCGTTACCATGTAAACACCTCTTGGGCGTTTTTCGAGGTGTTTCCGTTATGCATTAAATTGTGTTTTTTATTCTCCTAATACAAATTTCTATCGTTTGAATGCTTAAAGAGTCAAAATTTCAACAGATTTCAAATCAGCGTAAAATTTTACGTCAGATCGATACCAAAAACGTGCTTTTCTTTTAAAAAATTATTTTTTTGTCAATAGTCGCAACTAATCTTTTTACTGATATTCCTTTTATACTAAGCGTAAGCATTGCCTTGCTTTTAAAGGGAATGTCACTTTAATAAGATATTTTGTAGCCCCTTATCAACTGTTTTAATTTTACAGCCATTAAAAATAGGTGGAAAATCTTTCTTTCCCAACCTAAAATTGATTCCCCTTTGTTCACAAGAGCCTGAATTTGGTTAACTTAGAAATCTATAAAAATGACCAATAAAATGCCTAAAATAATCTAAAAAATATTCAAAATGACGTAAAAATTTGATATTTCTATTTGTAAAACATCCGTTCCCTAATTGCCTGTGAATGACGTGTTTTTGAACTTCAATCTTTATACATAAATACAATATAATCGACTTGCTGACCAGAAGTGACAACCTAAACAGGTAAATCTTTCGTAACGTATAGTATACGATGCGTTTCAGTGCAATGCAATCAACCTCGGTTGTAAATTTTTGCACGTTAGCTTTCCGTACGTTTATCAAAATTTTTCGAATGAAGGGATTATTTTGGACCTAGGAACCGGTATGAGCCAGCGGATCACAAAGAAACAGTGCTTTATGTAGTTCAAATTGTGGTATTATTAAACATTTTCATTAACTCTAAAATCCTAAAGTATTCGTTTCTTACTGTCAAGACTAGAGGAAAAACCCTATAACCTTCACTCTCCAGTGTCGATGATTCACCCACCAATAAAAAATAGTACGGATTTGTTTTGTGTTAAGGGATGATAACGGATTTTTTGGGCTCAAGAAGTTAGCACATGAGTCATTTGTAATGTGTTTTATCGTAAAAGCGAAACTGTATGAAAATTGGAATATTTCTGTAAAACTTTGATTAAAACGAAACTAACTGGAAAATGACCAAACAATTTCCTTAAAATTTTAAAATTGACAATATAAAATAAAATTATATCCCCCAAAACTGCATTTCTAGAACCAGGAAATTGGAAGCGAAATTTCTGTTTATATGGCATTGTCTACGAAGTACCATCAAAAAGATGACACGCAACCAAAATCCGGCACTGGTGATAACCTTTCTTTTTTATGTTATTTTTGCAGGTTTTATCGTATTTCCTACGATCTATAGCTAATTCTTATTTAATTTTCCTTCAAATAAATCTCTATATTTTTAAAATCTGTCTAAACATTTTAATGTATCAACATAAATAACATGCATAACAATAATTAGTTTTTAAAATTTTAAACACAATTTTCCCTGAGTTCCAACTATCCGAAACGAATTAACCCTCCAACCTACCCTTTTTCAGGAGTTTTGTAGCACAAATGGAATAACGACTGGGAAATATTTCAACTAAAATTTGATTAAACCCACGATGAAGCGAGAAAACTGTTACAACTAAAAAAAATCTCAAAGAAAAACCAAAAAACTGTACATAACGAAAACCAGGAGATTGCTAATAGAATTTGCGTCTACACGTATACATAATATAAAAATTTTGATTAAAGTAGTAATAACACTAACTGCAAGATTAAAATATAAATTCTATGAAATATAAGATCACAGTAAATTAAGTTCAGTAAATCAGTTCATTTTCAAAAGTGATATCGTGTTCAATGTAACACGAGGTTGTGAAAAATGAATGAAAATTGAAACTTATCCTAAGCATTTCACCCGTAGAGGACAAATAAAAAATAACTAAAGTTTAGCTTTTAAATTGAATATTTAATTTTAGCTTTATTTTAATGACGTTTGCGGCACATGAAAACTAGAACGGACAGTTGTCTGTATATGTTATCTCAGAAATAAAATTACCCACCACTATTCCTTTGAAAACGCCTCATGTGAACGGGGCCTAATCGCTAGGACGACCGGAGATTGTTGAAGCGATGAAGCAATCTAGGCGTGAATTCTAGCGATTTCTGAATGAGAACACTCCAGTAGAAACTCTATGTACTTTGGCTACCAGCGTTTTGTTTTGACGTAAAACTCGCGTTAGAAAACGCCTCATGTGAACGGGGCCTCAAGATTACCTGGAGTTTTTTTAGAATCTCAGAGTATGATGCAATCACAGATGGGCCGGTTGCGCTGAAAATCGCTCAGTATCATCGCAAATATATCCTGTCTAAAATGAGGGATGGAATTTTCAAGCATAAAGTTGCTTGAAACGTTGATCATATCGTATCATTGATTTGCCAGCCTTTCATAATGATGGTGGAATTCCGAAATTCGCATTCCTGGTGCAAGATGCTACAAATAAAAAACTATTGATAAGAAAAAAACTGACTGCAATAATACGATGTCATTTTTTAAAGAAAATGAACTTAAAGGGCATTCACAATCACTCCAAAACTCAAAATCGACTTTTGTATATAGTCAATACCAGTTTTTGTAGGTTTGTCTTACCTATAGTAAGGGAAATGGAGCAGTTTTCTGCTAACGATAGGGATGCAGGTAAGGAACATTTCTGCTATCTCGGATTTTTATCTAGAGGGGTTGTATACAAATTAAAAACTGTATCCGCTTAAATTGTTATCACGTGATAATTTTATTCACATATCTTAATTACTTACCTTATTTGGTGCACTTTTGCAATTTACATTGCCTACCTATCTCCAAATAGTAAAAAGATAAATTGCGGAACAACCTTTTTGGGACACCCTGTATACATAGAATTGATTTTTAAATTCCATTTAAAGTTTTTCTCTATCATATCTCTCAATCCTCCAGGGGTTGTCTCGACGAGGTATCTAGCCATTAGCAAAACTGACCAGATCTTTGTGGACGAGATGCTCGTCCATCTAAACAAAACTGACCAGAACTTGATCTCGTCATCAAAAAACTTTGATGACGAGATATCACGTCATTAGCAAAATTAGTCAGATCTTGATGGACGAGATATCTCGTCGGAAGAGTTTAACCTCACTAGGAGGTTCCTCTCTGAGAGCATTTCTTTTGTGTCAGTAAAGCTTTTCTTGTATGTGTATGTCCATTTACTTGACGTTATTCGGCGCAGCTTGGCCAAATATGGCTCATTAAACTCATTCAACCATCAATCAACCTCTTGGTTCCTTGAGATATTAAACGCCAAAAGTTGTCAAAACGGGGATAAACAACATTTTAATGAAACCCTTATTTGTATAATGCGAGAGCATTTGGACAAGTAAAATCTTCACTGACCGTCTGGTTTGTTTACACTGAAGATCTTGTTTCTTGATTTCATTTTAGACGGGACAAGGGAAGGAATATTTTCTTCCACTTAAGAATCTTAGGACGACAAAACGAATCAGTGTTAATGCCCATGCTCCACTTAAGTAATTTCGATTCAACTTTTCCTTGGATACGGGGAATCACCTGCAGCTTTGTTTGAATCACTCATTTTCATTCATTCATCCTCTCAGCGCTACTTCTTAATGCAAACGAAAGCGAATCCCCCAGAAACCACGCGACCTCATCGCGTGCTGCAAGTGGTTAAAATTATCTCGAATCTTCTTAGCTTAAGTCTCTCGTGACTTAAATCTTTACGGAAAGAAACTGATTGGATCGGAATTTGGGTTTTAAGAAGCAAGATCGTGAAACGGACAAGCTGCACATGATAAAGTGGTTAAAATTGGCTTGAATTCTTCTGGCGTAAAAGTATCTTGTGACTTAAATCTCTATGGAAAGAAAGTGGACTAGATTGGGTTTTATGGAGCAAAATTTAAAAACGGACAGCTGCACAAGATAGAGAGGTTACAATTATCTTGAATCTTCTAGAATAAGTCTCGTGATTTAAATCCTAATGGTAGATATAGATAATTAACGTCACACTGGAACAACATAACGGGCTATTGGCGACAATAAGGATCAATCCAGAAGGGAAAGATCCAAAGACGACGCCTCATCATTTTGAACCACGGTCAGTTGACGAGAACACCTGAGCTGGCACCACACTCTTCAAACTTCCACACCACGCCAACGTGAGGAAGTTTGAGGCCAAGACAGATTTAAAGTACACCAGCCTCCGCGTACACGACGGTCTTTGACTGGACCGAGTTTCGAATTCGCAACCCTCCGGTTGCTAAATCCGTTGCTCTTCCAACTGGGCTACCGCGGCTTCTAAATCTTTATGGAAAGAAACTGATTGTGTCAGATTTTAGGACGGACAAGCTGCACAGGATAAAGTGGTCAAAATTGGCTCGAATTCTTCTGGCGTAAGTCTTGTGACTTAAATCTCTATGAAAAGAAACCCGATTGGATTGGATCGGATTTTGAGTTTAATGGATCAAGATCCAAAAAAAGAAACAAGCTGAGCCATATACAAGATAAAGTGGTTAATATTACATTCAAGTATTTTGTGACTTAAACCCTAATGTAAAGAAACCTGTCTGAAATAAATACAGGAAGCACAATCAGCCCAAGGAATCACGAAAACTTTTAAAAGTTGAGTAAAAACGAAATCCCAGATCTAACCTAGTCTACAAGATATACTGAAAGTTAGTTTTAAACAAGTGTGGAGCACGTAAAGTGCAGTGAAAACAAGAGCCAAGATAAATCATTCGTCTTTCAAAATCCAAGAATGGAGGTTTTGCAGAGAAAACCTCACTTGGCACCCTCATTCTCTTCTAAAGCCGATGTTAGTTATTTAAAGAGTAACCTACTGAGAGAGCAGATAGAAGCTTAAAATAGACCATAACATCATGAAATGCTCCCTTTATGCGAGAAAAACAGAAAATCAAATTTGGTATAGCATTGAAAGCATTTTGTGATCTCTTCTGAGGTTTAGTTTTAGAGTGCATTTCATAAAGACAATTCCAGTTCATAAATTATCTCATTTTGACTATAGTTAACCCTCCAGGTGGTTGTATCGACGAGGTATCTCTTAATTAGCAAAGCTGACCTGATCTTGATGGACGAGATACCTCGTCATTAGAAAAAAAACTGACCAGATTCTGATCTCGTCATCAAAAGATCAGCAATATCTTTTTGCAAAATTGGCCAGATTCTGATGATAGAGATATCGCGTCCAAACCACTTGGAGGGTTAATTTGTAATTTTTAATACGAAGCGTTTCAGGGGATTTTCCTTCTCACTTAACCCTCTTTGTGGTTGTCTCGACGAGGTGTCCTTAGCAAAACTAACCAGATCTTGTTGAACGAGAATTGGAAGAGTTGACCAGATCTTGATTTCGTCAACAAAAAATCGGCAATATCTTGATGGACGAGATATATCGTCGAAAACACTGGGAGGATTAAGCAAGCCACACATTGGTCCAACATCAGACCTTCGACTCTAAATTGGATGGAGTATGCATGCCTACCGACATGTTTCTTGTACTAAAACGAAGTACGCATGCGCATTTCGCATGGTTTGTTTGGGGGTTGGGGTTTTATGGCGCAAGGTATAGCAGATCGTCAACGTTAAAAAACTACTAGTCTTTTTTATCTGTTTCTTAATCTTGGAATTTGTTTCCTATAGTTACTTTTTAGAGTAAAGTACAACTAATTTATATCAAAAATAAATTAATAGTAGAAACTTACATATGGCTCCCGACTTGTCAAATGAAAAAGCAGATAGTCCTCAAAAGTTTTTAATGTTCTACACTTGAACCGATCACACGAGCGTCGGCCTTCGCCTCCCGAAGAACATATTCATCTCGAAGCGCAAAAGATTTGTGCGCCTCGCCGGCGCCGAATATATAAACAGTCCACTGGTGACGGTGTAGGATGAACTCCGAAAGGCTTCTCAGCAAAAAGTCTGGTCAGGTTGCGACACAAGGGCCATATTTGACCAAGCGGCGTCAAACACAAGACAATTATGTTTTGGCCTATGCTGTGTGGCCGGTCTTAAACCTCCAAGTGGTTTCGACGAGATATCTCGTTCATCAGGATCTGATCAATTTTGATAATGACGATATCTCGTCATCAAGATATTGCCGATTTTGTAATGACGAGGTCAACATCTGGTCAGCTTTTTCCAATTTCGAGATATCTCGTCCATCAAGATCTGGTCAGTTTTGCTAATGAGACGAGATACCTCGTCGAGACAACCAGGAGGGTCAAAGAGCAGTTCTATTTTAATGTCTTTTTTTAAAATGCATTTTTAGGATAGAACCCGGGACCGTATAACATAACTATTAAATTTATTTAAGAGAACACAGTGGACTTTCAAGACAAACTTGCAGTTATCCGATAGTTATGAAATTTGCACTGTATTTTACTTAAAACAGTTTGTACACGTATAAATCAAACTCCATTTGGTAAGTGTATCGTTCAATTGTAAAGAAAAAAATTGTACTAAAACGCCTAAAACTTTGCAAAAAAGCATAGGTTACGCAACTTCTTAAACAAAAATTTAAAAATTTGGAAACACGATGAATTTCTCATTTGCACTATACAACAAATATAGATATTGATAATATACAACAAATTTCAAGATTTATCCAAAAAAGTTCGCTTGGCGTAGTGAGAGTTGGTGAGTGGAGAGTGGGATGACAGCTCAGGTGTGACCTCGTCATCTAACCGTGATTCAAAATTACGTGGTGTTGTCCTTGGATCTCCCTTCGGGTTTGATCCCAGACCGTCATCAATATCCCGTTGTGTCGCTCCAGTGCGACGTTAATTAAAATACCTATCTAAAAAAGTTCGCCCTTTAGTCGCATGTGGTTTAGCCCCTCATGGTTAAGAAACTGCCTCGACACCAATATGGCCAAATTTTACAATATTGCATACTCTAATCTTGCAATAATATTGCATCATTTACCACCATAAAAGTTCCTCAGATGCTCAAGAATAGCTTCAGAAAATTAGTAACAAATCCCGCGTTTTTAGCTAAGACACTTCATTGTTAACACACATGCGTCCGGTCATCCTATCTTACATCAAAAATAACTTTCACAGCACAATCTCAATTCTTCACAATATTTTCCGGGGGTTCAGCAAATTTTCGTTTTCAGCTCGATGTGAAGCAGTGGTTCTTAATCTTTTTAGTGATCGGCACCCCCTTGAATCTAAAAATAAGTTCTCGCACCCCCTTGAAAAATGTTTCTATTTCTTCATTTAGTAAATTACTTCTATTGCAAGATAATTTATTTATTGAAAAAATAAACACATACATTTACATATACCCACAAAACAATATCTCAGTTTTTAGTGGCTATGTTGTTTATTCACTATAATACTTATGAAGCGTGGCTCCTTTTTTGAAAGAGCCACGAGTAAATCATCACTTGCACTTTAGCACATAAAAACAAAAGACAGAAATCGCTTAAGTGATGAAAATCCCATTTCACACAGGTAGCAAATGCTTAAAGTGTCTACAATACTGCTGTTGCCAGCTGTGTATAAGGTTCTAACTGTGTACACTAGAATTGTTTTAAGTCGTTTTTCAAATTCCATTTGAATACGTGCATTGGCTCATATTTCAATAAGATCGTCTTTTATTAAATCGTTGTCGTCCATCGAAACTTCTCTCGCACCCCTGGAAATGCTTTCTCGTACCCCCAGGGATGCCCACATTCCAGGTTAAGAACTACTGATGTAAAGGTTACTGAATTGGATATATTGTGCTCTTTAAAATCAATTGCGGCAAATGAAAAAATGCAGCGGACCAACCAAATACGAGAATGCTACTGAAGAACCAGTTCTATGCTTATCTGTCTGATTCAGTGGGTTGTGTTCGCCAGCGGCAGAATTAGTGGTTTGGGTTCGAATTCCCCGAATTTTGGGCATAACTAAACAAGGGAAAATGTTGTTTTATGAGTGTTAACCGTTAGTTATTTCGCGATACCAGTTATTAGTAACTGTTAATATCAGTTTTGTTATATCAGCAACTAATACTAACAGTTAGGAACTAAACTTTCGGGGTTAATTGAATTGACGTCGCACTTGAGCAACACAGCGGTCTATTGACGACGGTCCGCGATCAATCCCGATTGGAAAGTTGGCTGGTTTAGGTTTTTATGGCGCAAGGGAAATATGTGGCCAAGCTACGCCTGACACAAGACATACAATATCAAGTAATGGACATACAAGGAAAGCTTTACTGACACAGAAGACAGAAATACACCCAGGGAGGAATCGAACCTGCCCCGCCCACAACTCTTAAGCGCAGTGGGCATACTCACTGAGCCACCCAAGATCCTAGGACAATACCTCGTAGTTTTGAACCACGGTCAGATGACTAGATCAACACCTGAGCTGGCATTCCACTCTCCTATCTTCCGCACCACGCCAACGTGAGGACATTTGAGGCCAAGACGGATTTAACGTGCACAAGACACAATGGTTTGGTTGGATCGAGTTTCGAACTCGCAACCCTCTAGTTGCTAATCCGTTACTCTTCCAACCGGGCTACCGCGACTCCGGTTATTTTTAGTAGTTTCAAATTTCCGTACCTAAGTAGAAAAATTCCTCCGTGGGTGTATTTCTCTCTTTTGCGATAGTAAAACTTTCCTTGTGTGTATCCATTACCTGATGTTGTCTGTCTCATGTTTGGCGCAGAATGGCCAAATATGGCCCTTGCGCCATAAAACCTAAACCAGCCAACCGACCATGGTAGAAAAAGAGTCAGTGTCCAAATTCCAATATTTTGAGTTACGTCTAGAAATCACTTCAAAGATATGAAACCTGTCTATACATTATGGGGCCGCGGTAGCCTGGTTAGTAGAGTCGCGGATTAGCAACGAGGAGTTTCAAAGGTGAAAAAGGAAGGTGTGGGGTTCGTTCACGTAAATGAAAGGGCGAGTCGCTTTTAAAGAGTGAATTGCAAAACATAAGAGATAGGTGTAAAAAAAGTGGTGAAACTTCCGACGTCTACTGCTATATCGTGCGGACCAATCAGATGATGAATCAATGGATGGGTGTCTTCTACCGCCCCGTGGACCAATTAGATGAATGTTCGGTTCCACCCGGCATATGAAAGTAGTCTAAGGGTCACGTTACTAACTAGTTTTAGTCACATGATGCTGGGCACCAAAAAGCTGTCACCCATTGCTTACTGTACTTTTAGATTTCTTCAATGGCGAGAATGTCTTCGATCAAGAGCGATAAGCTAAAGTATGAAAAAAGTTGCGGAAGGCAATAACTAGAAAACTTCTAGAATTTCTCATTTACACTTTCAACTGTTTTTATACTTAAGAGAGGCAAGGGTTGACACGCCCTGTTCAGGTGTGAAACAATACGATGAAGCGTGCTATCTTTCTTTGCATTAAGAAACTGAAACACCTTTTAAAGAGATAAAAGGTGAGGAGAAACAAATACAGATAAGGCGAGTGTTATCCTGCCATTTTTTTCAGATTAGCAGTAGACAATTTTGGGACCAACAGGAGGGTTAATAAATCACAGCACTAAGGAAATTGAATAGTAGAAACAAAATAAAAATGGACAAATCTTTGCTTCAACCGGAAATATATCGCTCAAAATAGACATTGACGCGAGAAACAAGTGTTTCTTCACAACCCACGTTATATCAGTTAACTATCTTAGGCAATAGATGATCTCAATTTGGCAAACAACCAATGAGTAATGTAAGGTTGCATAATTTCAAAAATGTGTTTGCCAAGTGTTTCGGGCTTACGAATTTTAGTTTCATGAAGCGAAGCATTGGCATCCTTTTCAAGGTTATTTTGTCCTGGAAACAAGGAAGCTTGTTCATAGCTGTTAGAACTTTTAGATCATAACTTAAGACTAAAATCGCAAGGCATGTAGAAATTCAAGAGGAAAATTTTTAAGCTTTTATAGAAAAGGTAAATACAATGTGGTAGGAGTTCAGTTTTTCTGTATTATTCAATGAGGGAATTTCAATGTTAACAAACCAGACGAAAAATTTTACTTCTGCTACCGAATGTTCTAATATCTATCGGGATTAACTTAAAATGTAGTTTTTTACTGTTTTGACGACTTTAGACGTTTAATTTAATTGGCGTTGACCAATCAACTATCATACGTATATCAATCAGGAATTCATTCTTTGGAATCTTTATTGGTGACTTGCTGAAAGCGTAGTCGAAGGTTGGTTGTTTTGGGTTTGATGGCGCAAGGTCCTCAGCACAAGCTATGCCAAACGCAAGATAAACAGTAATCCAATTAATCCAATCTCGTCATTAGCAAAACCTTTAGCTGATCTTGATAGACGAGATCTCGTCATTAGAAAAAAACAGACCAGATCATGATCTCATAAAAAAATCGGCAACATCTTGACGATATATCTCGCAGATTAGCAAAATGGATGAGATCTTGATGGACCAAATATCTAGTCGAAACCACTTGGAGGGTTAACATAAAAGTAAAATTAAAACCGTACTCCAGAAGATGAAAATACTTTTTATGTTGAAATATGACGTAGTTCAGGTAAAATTAGTAAAATGGTATTTTAAAATGTGATAGTAATGTTAATTTAAACAAATAAAATGTGATATAGTTTTTAAGGTGATAGATAAAAAACATGAAATTTGAAAAACCAATACTGCGTAAAAATTTAAAGATTTGAATGGAGATTTTCTTCCATCATATCTTGCAAGTTTAAAATGTTAAAAAGTGACGACGACTAATAACAGGACAATAGATTAAAATATGATGAACAATAAAAGGATTCACACGCGCGTTACACACGATTGATTTTATTTACACAGACAATACTGAGGGCCCCGTTCACATGAGGCGTTTTCCAACGCGCGTTTTACGTCTAAACAAAACGCGGGTAGCCAAAGTACATAGAATTCTTCTGGAGTGTTCACATGCAGAAATCGCGAGAATCCAAGCGCTAGATTGCTTCGGCGCTTCAATAATCTCCGGTCGTTCTCGCGATTTGAAGGCGTTTTGAGAAGCATAGGTTTCTTCTGCAGCGTTCACATGACACGCGTTTTGACGGGCGTTAGGCTTTTTAATTCCTCTAATCCAAGTTTCTATCTTCGCGATCGTTAAAGATAGAGTGAAAATTTCAACGGATTTGAAATCTGCGGAAAATTTTACACCAGATCGATACCTGAAACGTGATTTTCTTTAAATAAATAATTTTTCAACTGTAACTTTAATATTTTCGTGATACTCATTTGACGAATATATCCATTACGAACACAAAAGGGAGTATTTATCTCGTTTTTATAGAAAAGATATAGCTTGATTGGAGTAATTTGTCTTAATCCACTGATTTATATTTATGGCTATTAAAAATAGGATGAGAAAATTGAATCGTATTCGATTTATTGAAGAAATTTACCCTGCTTTCACACAAAACTTGCAAAAATTTGAGTTTATAACTAAAGAGGATAGTGGGTAATTTTATTTCTGAGAATAACGTATACCGACAACTGTCCGTTCTAGTTTTCATGTGCGGCAAACGTCTTTAAAATAAAGCTTAAATAAAATATTCAGTTTAAAAGGAGCTAAACTTTAGTTATTTTTCCTCAACGGGTGAAATGCGTAAGATAAGTTTCAATTTTCATTCATTTTTCACATCCTCGTGTTACATTGAACTCGATATCACTATTGAAAATCAACTTAATTTACTGTGAGCTTATTTTTCATAGAATTTATATTTTAATCTTGCAGTTAGTGTTATTACAACTTTAATCAAAATTTTTATATTATATATACGTGTAGACGAAAATTCTATTAGCAATCTCCTGATTTTCGATATATACTGCTTTTTGGTTTTTCTTTGAGATTTTTTAGTTTTAACAAAATTTTCTCGTTTCATCGTGGGGTTTAATCAAATTTTAGTTAAAATATTTCCCAGTCATTATTCCATTCGTGGTTCCATTTGTGCTACAAAACCCCTGAAAGAGGGTAGGTTGGAGGGTTAGTATTCGTTTCGGATAGTTGGAACTCTGGGAAAATTGTGTTTGAATATTAAAAAACTAATTATTGTTATATGTGTTATTTGTGCTGATACATTAAAATGTTTAGAGATAGGTTTTAAAGAAGTATAGAGATTTATTTGAAGGAAAATTAAATAAAAATTAGCTATAGATCGTAGGAAACACGATAAAGCCTGCAAAAATAGCATAAAAAAAGAAAGGTTATCACCAGTGCCGGATTTTGTTTGCGTGTCATCTTTTGATAGTACTTCGTAGACAATGCCATATAAACAGAAATTCCGTTTCAAATTTCCTGGTTCTAGAAATAACGTTTTTTGGGGATATATTTTTACTTTACACTGTCAATTTTAAAATTTTAAGGAAATTCTTTGGTCATTTTCTAATTAGTTTCGTTTTTTATCAAAGTTTTACAGAAATATTCCAATTTTTCTTACGCAGTTTCGCTTTTACGATAAAACGCATTACAAATGACTCATCTGCTAGTTTCTTGAGCCCAAAAAATCCTACTTTTTTTTTGGTGGGTGAATCATCGACACTGGAGAGTGAAGATTATAGGGTTTCTTCCTCTAGTCTTGACAGTAAAAAAACGAATACTTTAAGATTTTAGAGTTAATGAAAATGTTTAATAATGCCACAATTTGAACTACATAAAGCACTGCTTCTCCGTGATCCGCTGGCTCTTACCGGTTCTTAATTCCAAAATATCCCGTCATTCGAAAAATTTTGAAAAACGTACGAAAAGCTAACGTTAAAAAATTTACAACCGAGGTTGATGGCATTGGAATCGTATACTACACATTACGAAAAATTTACCTGTTTAGGTTCTCATTTCTGGTCAGCAAGTCGATTATACTGCATTTATTTATGTATAAAGGTTGAAGTTCAAAAACACTTTATTCACAGGCAATTAGGGAACGGATGTTTTACAAATCGAAAGAATATAAAATTTTTACGTCGTTTTGAATATTTTTTAGATTATTTTAGGCATTTTATTGCTCATTATACATTTCTAAGTTAACCAAATACAGGCTCTTGTGAATACAGATAAATCAATTTTAGGTTGGGAAAGAAACCTATTTTCATCCTACTTTTAAAGACTGTAAAATTAAAACAGTTGATAAGGGGCAACAAAATATCGTATTAAAGTGACATTCCCTTTAAAAATAAGGCAATGCTTACGCTTAGTATAACAGGAATATCTGAAAAAAGATTAGTTGCGACTATTGACAAAAAAATAATTTTTTCAAAGAAAAGCATGATTTTGGTATCGATTGAACGTAAAATTTTACGCTGATTTGAAATCCGTTGAAATTTTGGCTTTATCTTTAACCATTCAAAAGATAGAAAGTTGGATTAAGGGAATAAAAAAACATTTTAATGCATAACGGAAACTGACCTTGAAAAGCGCCCAAGTGCTGTTCACATGGTAACGCTCGAAAATTCTTATCAAACGCGCGTTGCAAAAAGTCCATGTGACCGGGGCCTAAGGCAAAACGTTTTAGATTGCAAAACGATGAATTAATGTAGTTGTTTTAGTAACTTTAACAGCTAAATTAGTATACATCTGAGACAACCAACACGAAATTAATTTCTAATCTCAACACTAGAAGATGGTACAATGTACAATGTTGCAACGCAAAAAGAATTCACCGCTTCATACAGTTCAGTTTCTGTTTTGTCATTCAGAAAAAGCGAGGCACAACTGTGATAAATTAGAAAAGCACAAGAGAGCGTTTACTATCTTTGTTAAGGTCACAACTGCAGAAGACTGATCCATTTTGTGTGTCACCTTATAAGCGGATAACTCTTTTGAAACTCTTCAGGAATGCAGAGCTTTTCAGGATTCAAAACGTAGAATACAAATAGTACTCCAGCGCCTTAACACGAAAGGAAAGTAGGGCATGTTCTCTGGTTGTGGGGGAAGATAAGACGAATAGCTTTCGTTACATCAGCGAAGTCCGCGCTTGACCTTGGAAATAAATTTATGGTCAACAACTGAAAAACTGCTATCGTTAGAAACGTCCCGTGCGTTTAGCTGCAATGAAAATTACAAATCTGAATTCGTGTCTGTCAGGGATTTTCAGTGCAAACAAACCAGAAGGAATGCGAAGGTTTTACTACCGGTACCCAAATGCTCTGCATCAATGGTTCAACTTTTCAGCCCTCAGGACGGGCATCACAATCCCAAGGTACCCGATCTTTCTCCCTTTCATTTTTACCCTCGCCTACCCTTCTGCTTTTAGATTTTTCTTCCTCCCTCATTGTATTGTCCGTCTTGTGTTTGGCGCAGCTTGGCTAAATATGGCCCTTGCGCCATAAAACCCTAAAAGAACCAAGCAACCCAGGCTTTTCAAACTAAGGACCCCCTTGAAAATTTAAATTTTTAACTGTATAAATTACAAAAAAACAGTGTTTGACTTTTAACATAGCTTCAGGATTACGACTAACATTAATTGAAAGGCGAGCACAATTGCGCAGGAATAACTTCCAGATGTATTACACTTTGTACTATACATGTTTGCAATGTTGAGAAAATATCTCATTTTCCATTTTTCCAGCGGGTGCACTTTTAAAGTTATTTTTCTATTTAGCCCACTTCACTAGCCTTCGAAATTGGAGGCAAAAATCATGTGCTAACATTTCTGACAGGAATGTCAGCATGTACTGTGGTACGAAATGTACCTTGGCTGACTGGATGTTTAACTGCGGAAAAAAAAATGAACCATCCCTTTTTATTCACGCATCGTTCATACCAATTCAATCACGGCATCAGTTAAAAATGGACACTACGCTATTGTCATCCCAAAAACTAAATATGGCAGTTAGCACGATCAATTTTGATCAACGTTTAATAAATGTTCCATTTTTCGAGCAATCTCACGGTAAGGGTAAAATATGTAAGCAGAATCCATTTTTCCATCAATGTTGGCTTAAGTACGATCGTTTTCCCCAAGAGAAAGATATAAAAGGGCTGAAAGGCTTTGCGAAATGGTGCATGACGCAATGTAGGTGGAAACGAAATTATTCAAAATGGGACAAAATGAACCAAACAAAAGAACTGTAGTAAATGTGACAACACTTGGTGTCTACCTCAAGAAGTATTTTGTTACAAAAGGAAAAATTATTCGACTACGCGTCAGGAAGTTGATTTTTGATTCCAGAGTTTATAAAGACTAAAAAACGCAAAACCAAGTGTATCTTTCCCATGGTCTCGGAAGAGTTCAACCTTGAAATTAGTAGAACTCAATACCACCTGCAACGTGATTTCACAAGGGGTCTAGTTATTATCTTTCTCGGATGACGCTGATGGTAAAGCAAACACGGATATGAATTGCTGACACTTGCGGTTAAAAAGTCGAAAGAAATCACATCGTCAAGGCCCATTTGTTTGTTTTGTCGCTCTGCGGCAGGGATGTACAGACAGCGGCCCGTCACACCATGCGTTATTTTAATTTTAACAAGTCACAAAACTTCGTTGAGATAATTGCATAAAATTCCCAAGTCTCTGGGTCAGCATATCTGATCAAACTTTTCTGTCATGAATATTAAAGCCAAAATGTGGAGCCTCTTGACTAATGAATATTTAGAATCAATCTTGCGCTTGGCTACTACAAAAATCGAACTAAATATTAAAACGATTGTTAAATCAATGTGCAATGTCACGTAAAATTAATTTTATAACAATTTCTATTTTTATAACGTAAAACATCAATACATAAATAATAAATATTAATATGATAGAAATTTCATATTTTTTGGCGGCCCTCCTTAAGTCAGTGAATCTATGTGGCCCTTGGTTTTAACAAATCTGTGCATCCCTGCTATACGGCAACGATTTTCAACCTTTTTCATCTCATGGCACGCAAACTTTTCTAAAACTCTGCGGCACATCAAAAAGTATATTTTGTACCGATTTGACAAAACATAGGTATAATTTTGCTTGATCTACAAAATATATTAATATAGTTACCTAATACTCCAAACTGACTTAAAAAATCTTTTTGAAACTATCTGATACTTTGAAATAAAAAAATAATACTTAATTATTTATAGGTGTGCTACTTGAAATTTTGTGTGAACTCGCTTGTC
The DNA here is from genome assembly GCA_933210815.1 of Meta bourneti. Lineage (NCBI taxonomy): Eukaryota > Metazoa > Arthropoda > Arachnida > Araneae > Tetragnathidae > Meta > Meta bourneti. Next base: position 85,783,754 of record OW119934.1, read on the forward strand.
AAAAATTCAAAATTAAACCGTTGACATGAAATAAATCTTACACGATTTAAACCGTTTCACCATCCGCAAGGCACATCAGTGGCCTTGGCGGTTGAAAACCACTGCTCTACGATCATATTTTGCAACACGAGGGCAAATTGGACCGAAAGCAATGTGCGAAGGGTTTTAAAGACAAGCGGTACATCCCAGACATCCTTAAGGTTAACTATGTTAATCTTTTTTGGAATAAGTACCCCTAAATTTCGTCATTTACTCACGAATTTAACTGTCATTCTTTGCTCACGAATTTAAATGTCGGTCTTTGATCACGAATTTAAATGTCGGTTGAAAATTCACGAATCCAAAGGTCGGTCTTTACAAACGAATCTAAATGTCGGTCTTTATTCACGAATCTAAATTTCGGTGTTTACTAATGAATTTAAATGTCGGTCTTTGCTCACGAATTCCTTCACTCACGAATCTAAATATAGGTCTTTAAGCGTGAATCTAAATTTCGGTCTTTACGCATGAATCTAAATGTCGGTCTTTACTCACGAATACAAATGTCGGTTCGTACTAGCGCATATAAATTTCGGTGTGTACTAGTTCATCTAAATTTCGGTTTGTACTAGTGCATCTAAATTTCGGTTTTTACTCACGAATTTAAATATAGGTCTTTACGCATGAATCTAAATTTCGGTTTGTACTAATGTATCTAAATGTCGGTCTATACTCCGGAATCTAAATTTATGTCTTTACTCACAAATCCAAATGCCTGTCTTCACTCACGAATCTAAGTTTCGGATTGAAGAATTTTCGCCAATGATTCTTGTATTTATAATTATCTGTTTGGCACAAGAAATCAAGGGCTTCCCCATGTCTCAAAACTTCCCTGCCTACGTCACTGAACTCCAACCTGCGCAGCAACCCCACTTTCACATCTGCGCAGTCAAGGAAGACAAAATAGTTGATACCCACACTTCATCGTTGCGCAACGCAACTCGCAGTCTTCCAGATGTAATTAACACAGCTATGTCGTCGGCAAAAAAAGTAAATAAACGTATCAGGAAGATCTGGGATGAATCATTTCGCTGAATGCTGGGAGGGTCTACGGCCAGGACCCTCTGACCCGAACGTGAGAAGAATCCAGCGGCTCGGATAACTCTTCACTACACGGTGGGCATTGTTCGGAAACGTGACTTTTAGTCCGGTTGAGTCAAAAAGCCATTTATAATATCGGCAAAACTCCGAGTGTTGAAAAAGCGATTTAAACCCATCCGAGGATGCTTACGACGTGGAGAAATGTCAACGGTAGAATAACCATACGTACTGTTTATAATATTTCCCAGGCCGTCCCATCATTTTTATAGAAATATCAATTCTGTCCCGTTTTTAACCCTCTGAGGGGTTCACATGCATAATTCCACCTTGCGCAACCTGTAATCTTCTCTACATGACTTCAAACCAGTTTTGACCTTCATCAATAGAATCCTTTCAAAGGTTTTACTGTTAGAAAATGAGAGCAATAGAATCGTTCCAAGGGATTCTATTCTACAGGATGGGTTCATAGAATATTTCAAAGGAATTTTTAGTCATTTCCTTAGAATAGAATCGCTCTGGAGCAACACAATGGGCTATTGGTGACGGTCGGAGATCAAACCCGAAGGGAAAGATCCGCGGCCAACACCACGTAATTTTGAATCTCGGTCAGATAGTAATGTGGTTTGGTTGATAATGATTTGGTTGAACTCGCAACCCTCCGGTTGCAAGTCCATTACTCTTCCAACTGGGCTACCGAGACAGTGAGCTGCAACGAGTTTCTCAAAATATGATGCGACAAGCAGAGGTGAATTGATGTTCAAGATCATTTTCAACATCTTCTGTAAAAGGTAGGTGAGGATACCGTGCATCTTTAACCCTCCAAGCGATTTCGACGAGATATCTCGTCCATCCAGATCTGACTAATTTTGCTAGGGACGAGATATATCAAGATATTGCCGATTTTTTGACAATGACGAGATCAAGATCTGTTCAGTTTTCTTCCCCCTAATAACTTCTATACCACCCATCAAGATCTGCTAATGGTTTTGCTAATGAAGAGATACCTCGTAAAAACCACCAGGAGGGTTAACCCTCCTGGTGGTTTATCTACGCGTTGAAAACTGCGCTGTAGTTACAACTTGCAAAAACGTGTTCCAAACTGTCACCAGTTCTGGGCAAGGGCCAATTTATTTTTCATACTTAGATCTTCATTCCCTGGGAATAATAGGGCAGTTTTGTCTCGAAACTCGTCTATCTGAGCAAATGACCAAATCTAGATGGTCGAGACATCTTGTTATTAGCGAAAGTGATCAGATCTTGGACGAGATATCTCGTCGAAACACTTGGCGGGTTAGGTATTCCCCTTTGAAAGAGCTGTTGACAGATCCCTGTCAGAAACTTATTTTCATTCATTACAAACTATGGGATTTTAAACTTTAGGTTCTCAACTTCGACTTAGTTCCATCTGACTTGTATTCCTACTTGGATCTTCATTCCACGAGGAGTAATAGGGTACTTTTGTCTCGACGAGATATCTCGTCCAAATCTCCGACCAAAGTTTGGTCAAAAGTGACCAAATCTAGATGAACGAGACAACTCGTTATTAGCAAAATGATCAGATCTTGGACGAGATATCTCGTCGAAACACTTGAAGGGTTAAACCATATTTCGATTGATGTTCCATACAGAAACGAGACTGAGACATGCAGCTTTTTCGTGGGCCATATCGTCTTTTGTTTTACTGAAAATAAAGCATTCGGGTAAGAATTACAATAAAATAATCGAAAAAAATTATATTTAAAAAATCCACTTCTCTAGCTGAGCTTACCATTGACCCTCGGAACTCTGCTAACCACAGCTTGCCACAATTTTCGAAGTAGACTAACTGAATATTGGCATTTGTGTAGAATAAATCAACAGATTTAACGCAACCAGGCTTCTCTTGCAAGTCGAGGCTCAGTTTCGGGAATATTACGTTTCCATTAATAGCGTGGTCGGCCAGTGACTTACGCAATATTTCGAATCCATCGAGGGACTTGGCAATTTCCACAATACTAAAAGAAAAAAGGGAATAATTAACATCTTTTTCGAGCGCGTCGCATTCAAACCTGAGGCAAGCCGCAATTGGACCGACAAGCGACGCACTGGCATGCGCGAACATCATGCTCATTTTTACTCTGGAATATGCATCTTGGATGTTCGTTTCGCTTTGTTGATTCAAAATGCGGACAGCCCAAACAGAAAACTACTTGTAAATGGTTATTCTAAGTACTGGATTGGATGTTGGGGTTTTATGGCTCAAGGGCATTCTAAGTACTGAGATTAATAAAATAGAATACGTTCAAAGATACTATTGAAGTTAAACGTTTTACAGACAATACTACCAATTCAAGGTTCATCTAAAAAATAACCAAACATTGCTCACTTACTTAAATGGTTGGCTCTTTTGGGAACTTAGGGTTAAACCCCTTAGGAAAAGAAAAGATCACTAGAGTACCTCGGGCCTTTGCGCCATAAACCCAATCCAATCAACAAACCTCTTTACAAACCCACGACATATTTGGATTTGTGGTTGGTTGGTTTTGGGGGTTTTAGGGCGCTAGGGCCATATTTGGCTACGCTGCGCCAGACACAAGATATACAACGTTAAGTAATAGACACACATTGAAAGTTTTACTGACACAGAAGAGAAATACACCCAGGGAGGAATGCACCTGCCAAGAATCGAACCTGCGCCGCCTACAACTCGAAGGTTGCTAGCGCAGTGGGCATACCCACTGAGCCACGGCAGCCCCTTTAGATTTGTGATTGATTCCGGGTTAAAGCTTTTAAACCATGTATAAAGACAAGTCTACTAGCAAGAAACACGAACTAGCCACGTCCTACAAAACTCGTACATTAACCCTCCTGGTGATTTGTCACGACGAGTTATCTCGTCATTAGCAAAACTGACCAGATCGTGATGGACGAGATATCTCGTCATTAGAGCAAAACTGACCAGATCTGTATTTCGTCATCATCAAAAAATAGGCAATACCTTGATGACTGGATACTTAGACTAATCAGCTGCAAAATTGGTGAGTTGGTTGGTTTTGGGTTTATGACGCAAGGGCAAATTTGGCCAAGCTCAGCCAAACACAAGACAACAAGGGAGAAAAAAATCAAAAAGCAGAAGGGTAGGTGACGATAAGAAATGAGGACAGATCACTCGCGCACCTCGGGGCAAAATTGGTCAGATCTTGATGGACGAGATATCTCGTCGAAATCACTTGAAGGGTTAACAACAATAATAAGATACATCAACACATACTTTCTGGTAGGTAAGTAGTTGAATTAGCGTCGCACGGGGGCAACACAACGGGCTATTGGCGACGGTCCAGGATCAGCCCCGAAGGAAAAGATCCGACGATAACAACTATTAATTTTGAGCCACGATTTCAGATGACGAGGATAATACCTGAGCTGGAGCCCCACTTTCCAAACTTCCACACCAAGCCAACGTGCACATACTTTATGAATGGATCTTGCTTTCTCTACAACAGTAATACAATCCACCCAAAATAACTACCCAGTCATCCTTTATATAGCAAAGGGGGACCACATTAATCTTACACCGAAGAACAATGTACCAAACCGTTCATTTTAAACCGCAGTAATGTGGTACATTGTTTCCCATCAATGATGCTATCATCAAACATCTCTTCCATCAACACGAGGGGATGGATCTCGATTTTTTTTAAACTAGACTAGACTCAGAACGTTGACCCAAGTCTGTTTGGAATTTCGAATCATTTCTGGAACAGGTTTATTGCCTCGGTAACCTAGCGTAAGGGAATTGGGGGAAAGAGTTCTGTCCGCCTCCCATCAAGCTATTTAATATATATTTTGACTACGCACTTCAATGGTCCATTCTTGCGAATCGGGAATTCGTGACCTTTATGTAATTTGTATATGAGGAAAGATAGCCCCTAGCTGTGGAAGGTTTGTGGAACGGTCATGGGTAGACCCTTGAGGCTTTATATCAAAGCATATGATTGTCTTCAACTGCGTTCGGCCGCTGGTGATATCTGGCACGAAATGCATAGTAATTTGCTTGTCAATAGTAGCAGATATTGCGCGGATTCTTATGGATCGGTTACTAAATTTTGTAGATTGTTGGGTGTGTGCGTTTGTTCTGGGGAGGATTGTGGGGTATGGTTTATTCGGTGCAAATTGTCGAGGTAGACGGGTTTAATTTTGTTGGGATAAGTGTTATCCTTTGCACTTCCTGGTGGAGCATTTCCCAGAGTGGTCTGCAGTTTTATATAAAATTAAAACAAGTGAATTGTTTGACAATGCTTTCTTTGGTTGGTTGGTTTGGCGTTTTCTGGCTCAAGGGCCATATTTGGAGAGATATCTCGCAATTAGCACAATTGGTCAGATCTTGAAGGACGAGATATCTCGTCGGAACCACTTGGAGGGTTCAAAGTCACAAAAGATAAAAACATTAGATGGAGTTTAAAAATTTTATGCTTCGTACAAATTTAAAGACTTGGATGGAGATTTGAATCTTCAAAATCTTGTTTGAAATTAATTTATTAAATAGCATTGGGGGCGGTGAGTGAACGTTTTGGTTGACCACGGCTGTTCTAAATGGACGGGTGAAAAATAATTAAACACAATAGCCATAATATAAAGGTTCGCATATTTCAACCACAACTCGAGCAAAACACTGCAGAAGTAAACTTATTTTTCCACAAGAGGGAAAGTTATTATTAGAGAAGAGTATGAAACCCGATTTCAGAGCTTTCGTCTTGTTCCCGAAGTGCTAAACCCAGTGACACTTAGTTGGAATTATGTCGGAGAGCGTGTACCCTGATCACAGGTCACGTGCTTAGCGTTACGTCGAAAGGAGAATGTAGAGCAAGCCATCAAGACGAGGAACACAATGATTTTCATTCAGTGCTTCTTCAGTATCAGCATTGTTGATGACACGGGAGCGCGAAATACGAAGATCTATCTACATTCAAGGGGTCGGTAGTTCACAGAAAAATATATTGAATATATTATATTTGAAGGCCAGAAATCTACACTACCTTAAAAAAGTAGATTATAATAAGTAGTCTTACATTACGTCGTTATGAGAATGTAGAGCAAGCTATTAACATGAGGAACACAATGATTTTCATTAAGTGCTTCTTCAGTATGAACATTGTTGATGACACGGGAAACGCGAAGATCTGCGGGTTGGAAGGCTTGAGGTAGTTCACAGAAAAATATATTGAATACATTATTTGAAGGCTAGAAATCTGCACTACCTTAAAACGTAGATTGCAATACAAAGATGACATGTTTAGCGTCACACGTCGAAATGGGAATGTAGAGCAAATCATTAATATGAGAAACAATGATTTTATTTCAGTGCTTCTTCAGTAAAAACAGTGGTGATAACATGTGAACCTAGTAAAAGTGTTAGCATGTTTATGAATCGGTTGGTTGGTTGTTTTTGGGTTTTATGGCGCAAGGGTCATATTTGGCCAAGCTGCGCCACACAACACAATGAGGGAAGAAGAAAAAGCAAAAAACAGAAGGGTAGGAGAGAGTAAAAATAAGGGAAGAATGATCATTCGGGTACCTCGGGGTTGTGATGTCCGTACACACCTGATGTTTATGAATCAGAAACCTTGTAAAAAATTTTACTGTGGATAAATCTGAAGCATAGTAAAAATGTCAGTGTATTGATGAATCGTAAACAGTAAAAATGTCAGTACGTTGATGAATCGAAAACAAGTAAAAATATCAGTACATTGATAATCCTAAACAGTAAAAATATTAGAATGCTGATGGAGCTGAAAAACAGCAAAAATGTCAGAATGTTGGTGAATCGTAAATAGTAAAAATGTGGGTATGTTGATAGATAGGTTGGTTGATTTGGGTTTAATGGCGCAAGGTCCAAAAGTGGACAAGCTGTGCCAAACACATGACAACGTAACCCAATATGAGAGAAAAAGTTTAAGGTTCATTTGTCCAACCAATAAAAGGTAGATTTAAAAATATAATATTCGAAGTAATTGAATTTAAAAATAAATATTCAAACGCTACGATTAAATAGTGAATATGAGATTATCGTCGTCATAGTTAGAAGTTTTGATGAATTTTAAGAAACGAGAGGTAAAAACATTAGATGCAATTTAAAAATTTTATGCTTCGTAAAAATTTAAAAATGTTTGGGTGGGGAATTTCTCCGATCAAATCTTGTAAGTTTGAAATTGATGAATTAAAAAGTATTGGTGGTGACAATTAAAAACTGGACAATCAATTAAAATATGTTGGATAGTAAAAGGGACCACACACGAGCCACAGATAGTCTCTCCGAATAAAAGATGCCTGTTCGTAAAACGTGTGTATCCTATTCGAAGACGAGTTAATAGTACATCGGAGTGTCGCACAGGCAAGGTAGGCCAAAATGATTGACCTACCTTGAATGATTGGCCGGACGTTGTGGAGTTTGCTGACTTTTATTGCTCCAGTTGCTCTGCCTTTCTTTCCACACGATGTGTTGATAGATCGGAAATAGTCAGCTTTTTAACGGAAACCCGAATGACAAATCGTTTCATGGTCAAAGAATGCAACATTTAGCAAAGAAAGTCTTAAGCTACTGGAAATTAAACAATTCCCAAAGCGTGTTTCCTCTACCAGAAACTTCAAGCCATTCTTTAACGCTAGCCCGGTATTGTCATTCAACATTTCTGCTTCAAAAGATCCGCAGGGAGGTCCCGATTGTTTTATCAAACCACCCTAAACCAGATACTATTCATAGTAGTGGCTCCACTATCCAAAATATTTCGCATCATAACCAATTACAATTATTCTGAAGTTAAACTAATTACTATATCTCGGGAGTTTCGTTTGTGATGTGACTGATTTAATGTACTCGCCTTTCAATGGAAACTCGTGTTTTCTAAGTCTCTGAATCAAAGTTTATAATCTATGAAATCAAAAATGCTTTAAACTTTATGGGCTTGAATCCGATTATTTTAACCATTTTGCAATAAACACAAATCGCTTGCCATATTAGCGGGAGTAATTTGCATCTCAACCACTTACCATTATTCTGAAGTAAAGTAAATCTTGAGTTTCTTTTCTTCTGCGATGTGACCAATTTAACTAGTTTTTCTTTCAATGAAACTCATGCTTTCTAAGACTGAATCAAAAAGTGTTTGGGATCTAACTTTATGGGCTTAAATATAATTATTTTAACCATTTGCAAAATACTCAAATCACTCGCCACATTAACGGGACTAATTTGCACCCTAATTATCATTATTCTGAAGTAAAACTCATTTAAACCTTTAGTGTTTCCTCCTTCTGTGATGTGACCGATTTAAATTGTCTTCCATTGAAACAGGTGTTGTCTTAAAGGGTGTCTGAATCAAAATGTAATCTAATAACTTAATGGTCTGGAATACCATTTACTACCAATACAAATCACTCGTCATATTAACGGGTGTAATTCGCAACTCAACAAATTACCATTATTCTGTCATCAAAATCTTTAACTTAAACAGAAAGGAAAGGCGTAATTACACGGGTTACGATGGTTTCCTTTCAGAATTCCTATCGGAGAGCAAAATGCAAATTTACAACTCACGACCTACACACGGAGTTCTTGATCTTAACCTACCCCTAAATAATGCGGAAACTGACTTCAAAAAAGAAGGCAACTTCCTTTAGAAGTCAAAGCTTCCGACTCAACCGATCGCAATATCCTGTTACAAAAAATTACTCTCGGTCAAGCTTCGACAACAATCAAGCCCGTCCGGACTCGCAGAGTAATCGATAATTAAAGCGTCGATAGACTGAAAAGGAGGCGGGATAAAATTACACCGTCCTCCCCCCCCTTATTCGTAATACTACAATAAACACTCGGGTTATAGACTTCAGTTCTTGATGTCCAATAATTTGAATAACGTGAAAGTCCACAATCTTTTACCACGTATCTTATATTCTCATTTAGGTATCGTTATGTAAATAGGGAGGCAATTTCATGTGTGCACAATATCTTTTCTCCAGTTCTTTACGTCCAATAACATAGGTAGTTGTGATAATGGTTTGCGATTAGACTTGAATAATGTAAAAGTTCAGTATCTTTCGTACCACGTTTCTCATATTTTTATTTGGGTATCGTTCTACAAATAGGTTAACTATTTCATTGATATGTGCTGTATCGTTTATTCAGTTCTTAACGTTTTATAACTTGGTCTGTATGTGAGATTGGCTTATGCGCCTAGAATTGAATTATTCTGAAGCTCCCACAGGATCTTTTGCCACGTATCTTATTCTCATTTGGGTATCGCTCTGTGAATAGGTGGCTATTCCAGTGGTGTGTAACTGTCTTCCGTTGTCCTTTGTGTCTAACATGATTGGTTTTGGATTAAGTGGTTAAAATTGATTGGATTGTAATTTTGGTTTTTAAGTGCAAGGCCCGAAATGGACGACTTGCCGTCGAATGGTTAAAATTGAATATCTTCCAGAACCTTATCATGTTTTAGTATTCTCGGTTGGGCATAGTTCAATAAATAGAATTCATATTTCATACATATCTAATTACCTTACTTCCTTAATCTTTTAGGTGCAATAATCTGGATGTGAGATTGACTTGAATAAGTTTAAAGTCTTAGTTTCTTTAGCCATGTTTTCTTATATCCTCATTTTGATATAGATCAATTTATAGGGCCGCTATTTTACCTGAAACGTAGCTGTATTTTTTCCTCAATTCTACACAGTAGACCCACGTTATAACGACCATGAGGTCCCTTCACTCCATGGACGTGATATCAGAGGGTAGTTATATTGAGCCTTCCGAAAATCGCAAAATCGCGCCTAAATCCTCAAAGAAACCTAAATCGCTTCAACGTACGAGGAGACACTGCCAACTGAATGTCGCTGTAACGAGATTTTTACCTTTTCCGAATCGTTATATCGATCATAAAACAGCATTATAGCTATAGAACTGACGAGGCCTTCTCAAGTGGTTATGTCGCAACGAGTCTTTAAATAGAGGATCGCTATAAAACAAGTCTAGTAGTTAGTGTTTGAGGGGAAAATAATCCTCAAGGGCGGAACTTAAAGCTGAAAGAGAAGCTAAATCATATCACCGCTAATAGTGGCCACAAAAGAGAATGGGTTGTAATGACTGTTACGCAACGAACCAAATCGGGGACAATTTCATTAGTTCCTGTTTCTAAACGTATACAAATACTGGTGTATAATTTCAGCACATACTGGAAGATATAATTAGTATAAGGAATTGGCATTTCTATGTACAATTCAGAAAGCGCATTAGCATAAGTGGATTACAAAACTGAACGTTGAATGCCAAGTATATATTCATAGAATTTGCTTCCTGAAGGCAAATAAAATTAACTGTTATCACTAGAAAGGATTATAAGTAGATCGCGGTTTAGAATGTGTACTAAAGGTACACCTGTATTGGGGAATTTGAAAACCTTGTAATGAATACAGATGTTTACTATTCGTGAACACGGATATTTAGGTTTTTCTATCTGTGAACACTTTCATTTTACGAATCGGTTCCGAGTTAACTTGGTTGTTTTTAGGTTTAATGGAGTTAGATCATATTTGGCCAAGCTGAGCCAAACAAAAGACAACGAATGAACCTTAGAATCGTAAGAGAATCGAAATAGCATCAGAACCTTTTCACGCATTTTGCAACTTACTAACGTTTCCAAGAGTTCAATGTTTCGGGTTTAAGATTTGAGCGATGGAACTTATAAATAATTTTTATAAGTGAATTGAAAATATTTTAAGCATTTTTGTTCACATTTTGAGATGTTGAAAATTATTTTATAGCTTCCCTGTATATACTGTCTCCTGTCGAGCATACGATTTGACTCACAAATTTCACGATTAACCTAGACTTTTAACTTTACATTCCGTATACGTTTTTCCTTTCCTATTTTTCTAAACTCTTCATTGTAGACCAATTGTGGTACTTAGACGAAGATTGATTCGAGTTTGGTAAACTTATTTTTTTTACCATCCTATGCTTGACTTGCGTAGTTCTTCCTGTCACGCTATTTGACCCGCAAATTTCGCGATCAATCTAGACTTTCGTCTTTACATTCCTTAACCCTCCTAGTGGTTGTCCCAACGAGGTATCTCGTCATTAGCAAAACTGGCCAGATCTTGATAGATGATATATCCATCAAGAGCCGAGCTGGTAAACTCTCTGAAAAAAGTACAAATCAAAAAATAATCCGTCACACGACCTCCGTTTCACCAGTTCAGAAGTTGCATTTAGGAACGATTAAGTTTTTCAGTCTCATCGCAAACGTTTTACTTCGTTTCGCCGTGCAATTGGTAATTTTTTTGATAAATTCAATCTGAAAATGAGCTTAAACCCCCATGAGTAGATACATTACAACATTCACATCTACCTCCCCGGACGCCAACTTCTGGAACTCACAAAACCTAGCACAATCTCAGTTCGTTTCAAATGATTTTTTTCGTTTCCAGTGACTTCGTCGGTGTTATGTAAAAAGGGCGAATCAACCAATTTGTTTGAAATGTTTAACATTTCATTGCGTACAGATTTAAAACTTGGTGAAGACTTTCAAAAGATGTTAATCTAAATTAAAAGTTCCGTAAATTTTGAAAAGTATTTTTAATTTTTTTAAATGTTAAACATTTGAAATGTTTAACATTTAAAAAAATTAAAAATTGCTTTCCTGAAAAATGCTGAATTGGTTGATTCTCTTTTTACATAACACCGACAACTTATGAAAGGCTAGTTTTTCACACTAAAAAATCTGAGACTCTTGGAACGCTCGGTTTGAATAACTCGTACAACCGGTGCGATTTATTCGCGTTTACGAAAGAGCCCAAGATCTCGTCGTCTCTCGTCATTAGAAGAAAATTGACCAGATCTTGATCTCGTCATCATCAAAAAACAGCAATGTCTAGATGACGAGATATCTCGTCATTAGCAAAATTGGTCATATCTTGATAACCTAGATATCTCTCGAAACCACTTGGAGAATTAACTGTTGATTTTTTTTCAATCTTTCAAAGCTCTCCATCGCAGACCAATTCTGGCAGTTAGACGAAGTTGCGGATTGCTTCGAATTTGGTAAACTTATTTTCATGACAATCCTGTGTTATACTTGCATATAATTCTTTCTGTCACAACTTGACCCGCAAATTTCACGATTAACCTATACTGTCATCTTAACACACCCCTTAACTGTTATGTTCTTTTCCTATCTTTCAAAACTCTTCATCCTAGGGCTCACCATGTTGCATCTTCCGCATTCCATCGCGAATCATTTCTACTCGGAATTCTCTTCTCGTTTCGCCTACCCTAGACTTGCCCCTCAGTCGGTCTTGGCAATTAGACATTACGGAAGATCTTCAGTGGGCTTGCTATCAACTTCGCTCCTCGGATTGATATTTGTTGTGTGACTTTTTCTGATGCGAAATTATCTTTGCGAATGCAGACACCAAAAGAAAATTCCAGCATCAGTGGTAAACACCTTAACACAGTAAAAAACGTCATAAACTATGACGTTTTTTTCCAGAAATTTTGGAAAGTGAAAATTATTAAAAAGGTTTTTTAACCCTCCTGGTGGTTTTTATCTTGGAGAGGTATCTCGTCATGAACAAAACTGAACAGATTGTTGGACAAGATATCTCGTCATTAGAAGAAAACACGACCACGATCATTAAAAGATTGATTTTGGGTTGTGAGGCTCAAGGGCCATATTTGGCTAAGCTGCGCCAAAAACAAGGCAAGTAATGTCAAGTAATTGTGAAAAGAAAGGATGGAGAGGAGAAAGTAGAGAAAGGTCGCTTGGAAATCCTGGGGTAGAGACCACCATGTTTAACAGACAGTAAACCCCATGGGAAAAGAATAGATCACTAGGGTATCGCGGGCTCGTGAAGTCAACTCGGGGGAGCCGGACTTTATCGCCTAATCTGAATAGACTCGTTCAAAACCACGCGACTCGACTGCTAACTCGGGGGAGCCGGACTGTATCACCTAATCTGAAGAATAGAATCGTTCAAAACCATGCGACTCTAATGCCAACTCGCGGGAGCCAGACCACAGCCAAGTGGTTTGCGGTCTACCCTCGGTTGAATAGGTCCTGGAAGCGAATTATGTTCAAGGCATATAAGACTGTCAGAATTCAGATTAACCCTCCAAGTGATTTCGACAAGATATATCGTCCAACAAGATCCAACTAATTTTGCTAATGACAAGATATCTCGTCATCCAGATATTGCCGATTTTTTGATGATATCGAGATTAAGATCAGGCTGCCAGTTTTCTTATGACGAGATATTTAGGCCATTAACATCTATCACTTTTTACCAATGACGAGATACCTCGTCAAGACAACCAACCATCCACCAGGAGGATTAAGCTGTAAGCCCCAGTCTAATAACCCTTTGTAACAAAAAGCGACAGTAAAGCAATAAACAATGTTTCCATAATTCTGTTTCATTTTTTCGAGTCGTGAGTTTCGTTATGCATGAACTAATTTGGAATTGTATACTTTCTATGCTATGCGCACTTTCATCATTATCATTGCAACTTAGCGATGTGGCGTGGTTTTGTTAAACGGATGAATTATGTATAGAAGACAGAAGAATCCAAAAGCAAGCCGAATCGCTTCAATGATTATATACAGGTGAAATTCTGACATTTTTACAAAAATCCGCTGGCGCAAATTTCAACGCGGCTATATGCGGAATAACGCTAGACTCTGGTTTGCTACTTTCTCAACCCTTCGAGTGGTTTCGACGAGATATCTCGTCATCAGGATATTGCACTTTTTTCGATGACGAGATCAAGATCTGGCCAGTTTTCTTCTAATCTCTACGAGATATCTCGTCCATCAAGATCTGGTCAGTTTTGCTAAGGACGAGAAGCCTCGTCGAAGCAACCATCAGGAGGGTTAAATATTTATTTTGTATGAATGAGTATCCTGAGAATAACGTATCTAAATGTCGGGACCGGTAAACCTTTTCAGAGGCCCTATCAGGCTGGAGGACTGGGTAAACCTGTGCGCCGTATCTCAACTGAAGGACGAGTAAACCTTTACGGAGGACCGTATCTGAGCTGCTGGGCGGGTAAAGCTGTCCGGAGGGCCATGTGGTCTGCGGGAGTGATAAAAATATTTCGAGGGCCGTATCTGACCTGCAAGAGGGTTAAACTTATCCGGAGGGCGTTTCTGGAATGCGGGTAAGTTAGACATGTTAGGAGGGCCGTATTTGAACTGAGGACCGGGCAAACCTTTTCGGAGGATCGTATTTGAACTGCGAACCGGGTAAATCTGTTCGGAGGGCCGTCTCTGGTTTGCGGGCCTGATAAAAATATTTGAAGTGTCGTATCAGCCTGCAGAACGGTTAATCTATTCAGAGGGCCGTATCTGGCTGAAGTGCCGGTTAAACCTGCTCGGAGAACCGAATTTGGTTGTTGGTTTTAGGTTTTTGGTGCAAGGGCCATATTTGGCCAAGCTGCGCCTAACACAAAACAGGCAATGTTAAGTAATTGTGAAACGAAAAGACGGAGAGAAAGTAGAAAAAGATCGTTTGGGCATCCTGGGGTCGCGACCCACATGTTTACCAGTGGCAGTAAACCCAAACCCCATAGAGTCATATCTGGTTTACGGGCCCGAGGTAAACTTATTCCCTACAACTCATGTTTTACGCGTACGGTCTTCATCATTACACGTACGATTTTTGTGAACGCCAACAAACCCCCGAGCCGGTGTAGCCCGGTTGGAAGAGCAGCTGATTAGCAACCGGAGGATAGCGAGTTCGAATCCAGCAAAAGAACAAAGGGGGCTGGTGTATGTTAAATTTGTCATGGCCTCAAATGTCCTCACGTTGGCATGGTGTGGAAGTTTGGAGAGGGGTGCCAGATCAGGTGTGACCTCGTCATCTGACCGTGATTCAAAATTACGTTGTGTTGTCCTCGATCTTTCCCTTTGGGATTCATCCCGGACCTTCACCAATAGCCCGTTGTGTTGCTCCAGTGTGACGTTAATTAAAATACCTACCTACCATTTGCTTATTTGGAAACTTGAATGCGTTTTAAAAAAGACTATTAACCAATATTATATTTTTCGAAAACTTGAGTTTTTTCAATGTTCTTTTCTGAATTCGGCGTATTTTAACGTAAAACGACGTATTTGATTTTAAAACTTTGAAAGCTAAATGTTTAATTAACCCCGTCTGTTTGTACAAGTGCGTCGTATGCAGATATCAGAGGGATTGACCGCGGACCGTCACCAATAGCACGTTGTGTTGCTCCAGTGCGACGTTAATTGAAATACCCCCCATTAAAAACCAATCTATTTCCACTTACTATTCAGTCAGATAAAATAAGCAGTTTGGTGAATTAAAGTAGGTAGGTATTTTAATTAACGTCGCACTGGAGCAACACAACGGGCTATAACCCGAAGGGAAAGATCGAGGACACCACCCCGTAAATTTGAACTACGGTCAGATGACGAAATCACACCTGAGCTGGCACCCCACTACCCAAACTTCCGCACCACGACAAACTGAGGACATTTGAGGCCACGACGGATTTAACATTCACCAGCCCCCTTAGTACGACGGTCATGGGTTGGATTCGAACTCGCAATCCTTCGGTAGCTAATCCGTTATTCTTCACACCGGGCTACCGCGGCCCTTTGTGAATTTAGAAAACACGACTTAAAATACGAGTAGAATACGATCTTGACAGGAAAACTTACATCCACGATAATGACACGGAAATACAGAAGTATTGACGTTTGGAGAATATAAATTGGAACTATAGTGAACACGGTAAGGGGGGCATATGAGATGTGGCAGATGCAAAGGAACTGTCAGAGGATATACAGGGAGAGTCTAAATAGTTTTTACAAAATAAGAGGGGTGATAGTACCCATCCAGATGAGCAATAATTACCATGGAACATAGGGTCGCATTCCACTCTGAGAGGCAGAAAAGAGTAAAGTCGAAACGCATCGAGTATGAACAAGTCATCGCCTCTGACGTCGTTTTATACCTGCCTACGTAGCATATCTCCTAAGCAAGATGGATCGGACGTGGCGGACCTGTGGCTTGGTCTCCTCGCTCACCGGACCTCAACCCACTGGACTTTTTCTTCTGGGGGCACATGAAATCTTTAGTGTACCAGACGCCTGCGGACTCGGCTGAAGATCTCGTAGCGAGAATCGGTGTTGCTGCAGACAAAATTAACACAACACCAGGAATCTTCGAGAGGGTGCGCCAGTCATTCCTTCGCCGGTGTTAACTGTGCAACGACACGCGTGGCCGCCACTTTGAGCACTTGCTGTGAGTTTTTCTCTGATCAATAAATCAGATTGTGCAACTTTTGGTATCGTTCATTCGCTTTCCCAACACTGTTGTAAGTTCATGTTGAAATTCTAATTTTACTCTTCTCTGCCTCAGAGTGGAATGTGGCCCTATGTTCCATGGTAATTATTGCTCGTCTGGATGGGTACTATCACCCCTCTTATTTTGTAAAACAATTTATTCACCCTTTATACATGGGATTGTTTAATCCTATAGGAGGGAATAACTCAATGGCAGATTGCAAGATACGTAGTCAGCTCTCACAATACAATGTGTGCAGAGGGCTAACGTCCCGTCATCCTGGACAGAGCACTTGCTAGGGGGCGCTCGCTCCCGGTCTGGCTGATCAGATGACGTAAGAGTTAACATCTACAGGAGTCGCCTCTCGAGATGACCTTAGAGTTTTTAGAATCTTGGTTGGTTTGAGGGTTTTATGGCGCAACTGCCATATTTGGCCATGCTGCGCCAGACACAAGACATACAACATCAAGTAATAGACACACATAATGAAAGTTTAACTAACACAGAAGAGAGAAATACACCAAGGGAGGAATGTACCTGACAGGAATCAAACCTGCGGCGCCTACAATTCGAAGGTTGTTAGAGTAGTTGATGTACCCACTGCGCCACGACGGCCCCTTTAGAATCGTAGAGTATGGTGCAATCCCAGATGGGTGCGGTTGCGCTGAAAATCGTTCAGTATCATATCGTTTATATATCCCGTCTGCAAATTCTTAAAATGTAGTTTTATTATTGAAATGTAAATTTTTATGATATATTATCATAAAATTTACTGATTATTTTTAGTCTTTATCGTCGATATGGTACAGGGGCTAAAGACAATTCGAAAACCTCATAGGAATAACATTGCGTATTTATACGATCAATATCAGACCAATTCACACTAAATTTGGTAAATTCATCCTGTAGAATTCTGCGGGACACTTAGGTTATATGTTAACCCCGTTCGATTTGTCCTGGGTCTGAAGGGGATCTAAAAACAATTCGAAATCTCCTTAGGAATAATATTGAGTACATTACGATGAATTATAAACAATTCAACCCGAGCAACACCGGGTAATTCAGCTAGTGGATAACATAAAGTAGAAAACCCTCCTCTAAGTAATGATCCTCTTGCCAATCAACTAAAAGAGGTGATCGCGAACTCTAATTATTTTCTAATGCCCGTCCAATTGAACATTAACCCTCTTCGTGATTGTCGCAACGAGGTATCTCGTCATTAGAAACATTGAGCAGATGTTGATGGACGAAATATCTCATCACAAGAAAACTGACCACGTCTTGATCCCGGCATCATAAAAAATCGGTAAAATATGGATGACGAGATATCTCATCAATGGCACAATTGGTCCGATCGTGATGAACGAGATATCTCGGAGAAACCACTTGGAGGATTAACCTGGCACAAGGGCGGATTTGTGAACCACTTTGCGTTACCCTTGTGCACAACGCGGTGGGTTCACTGCAGTTCGGGGTGTGAGGTAACCCAGAGGTTACACCTCACACTCCGGTAGGTAGTTGAATTAACGTCGCACTGGAACACAACTGGCTATAGCGACGGTCCGGGAGACCAATCCCGAAGGGAAGGATCAAGAACACCTCGAAATTTTGAACCACGGTCATATGACCAGGCCAACACCCTGATCAGACTTTTGGCTAGGTAGGTTGAAGTAACGTCGCACTGGAGCAACACATAGGGCTACTGGCGACGGTCAGGGATCAATCCCGAAGGTGAAGATCCAAGGAGTCGTAATTTTAAATCACGGTCAGATGACGAGGTCAACACCCTGATCTGGCGCCCCACTTTCCAAACTTCCACACCACGCCAACGTGAGGACATTAGCGGCCATGACAGATTTAACGTGCACCAGCCCCGTGTACACGACGGTCTTTGGTTGGATCGAGTTTCGAACTCGTATCCTCCGGTTGCTAATCCGCTACTTTTCCAACCCCACCCCATTTTAACATTGGAAGCTACATGGGTGGTTTAAATTCTGGGTTACTTTAAGATTTCTTAAAAGGAAGAGAAATTTATTTGATTTTGTTTCACCTTAACTTAGTGTTTGAAGGAAAGTACATAAAACTGGAACATAATTTAAAAACAAGCCCATAGTTCACAGGTTACGCTTCGTAAACAACGAATCATTAAAGAGGAAGAGAAAAGCAAAAATAGGACTGATGAATAAATTACGAGGGTTTTTCAGTGAAGAATCGAGTGATCCTTTTTATGGCTTCGTTCTGCTGAACCGCTGCTTTATTAAGCAAACGACAGAAACGGATCATTTTGATAAACAAACTCATTTATGTCGAAATATGCTGTATACGGCTCTTTAAATTATCGTAGTAATGGTAATTAAATTTATGTTGACACCCTCGATTACATGATTGTAATATTACATAGAGGTAGGAAGTTGAATTTACGTCGCACTGAAGCAACACAACGGGCTATTGGCGAAGGACCGGGATCGATCCCGAGGACAACTCGTAAATTTCACATTTCAATTCATAAAAAATCGCAAAAATTGGAATATTGCAGCGTTATTTTCACGAAAGGGAATCTCAAGGGGATTTTTCGGCGGGTGGAGAAAGTTTAGTTCAAGTTTTCACCGATAGAGGGCACTGTATTACATGCCTCATGCGTAAGATATATGCAAGGTACATAGGTATTTTAATTAACGCACACTAGAGCAACACAAAGGGCTATGGGTGACGGTCCGGGATCAATCCCAAAGGAAAAGATCGAGGACAACACCACGTAATTTTGAACCACGGTCAGATAACGAGGCAACACCTGAGTTGGCATCTCACTCTCCAAACTTCCACACAACGCCAACGTGAGGACATTTGAGGCTACGACAGATTTAACGTGTACCAGCCCCTTTGGACATGACGGTCTTTGGTAGGATTCGAACTCGCAACCCTCCGGTTGCTAATCCGTTACTCTTCCAACCGGCTCACCGCGGCCCGTAAGATATATGCAAATGAGCCCTGGTAGGTAGTTGAATTATTGTCGCACAGGAGCAACACAGCGAGCTATTGGCGACGAACCGGGATCAATCCCGAAGGAGAGACCCGAAGACAACACCTCGTAATTTCGAATCAGTCGGTTGACGAGTTCAACACTTAAGTTGGCACCCCACTCATCAAACTTCAGCACGCCAACGTGAGGGCATTTAAGGTCATGAGATTTAATGCACACCAGTCCCCACGTATGCAACGGTCTTTGGTTACGAGTTTTGAATTCGTACCCTCCCTCTGCTCTACCAACCGGGCTACCGCGATATCAATTTGGAATACATTTGGAATTTCCAAGGACAACGTACTGAAATCGTAATTAAAAAACAAGCCAAGTGACGTCATGTCTGGAATACGCACAGGAAGCCCTCCACCGTTCCTCCGCAAAAACACTTCCGCAAACTACATTTAGCTTGAAAGAAAAAGCCTCTCAAACAAAAATAATGTGCAGTTTGCATATGAAAGGTTTTTAAACGTTAATAAAAAAGTAAAAAAGTCGCTAGATTCACGTGTATATAAGTCCAATGAAAATTTAAGAGTGCTAATCCGTGGTTCCAATAAAGAATTTCGACTTTACTTGGATTTCAAAAGACAAGACCAAACGTTCACATGTGGTGACCTACGGAACCAAGAGGTTGGTTGATTTTGGGGTTTCGTGGCGCAAGGGCCATATTTGGCCAGACAGGACATACAATATCAATAGACGCACAATGAAAGTTTGACACAGAAGAGGTAAGTTGGCAAGTATTGTAATTAACATCACACTGGAGCAATACAACGGGATCAATCCCAAAGGGAAAGATCCGAGGTTGGTTTGTTGGGGTTTTATGGCGCAAGGGCCATATTTGGCCGTGCTGCGCCAGACACAAGACATACAATATCAAGTAATAGACATACACACACCATGAAAGTTTTACTGACATAGAAGAGAGAAATACACCCAGGGAGGAATATACTTGAAAGATCCTAGGACAACACCACATAATTTTGAACCACGGTCAGATGACGCAGACACAGAAGAGGAATACTCTCAGATAGGAATGCATCTGACAGGAATCGAAACTGCGCCGCCTACAACTCGAAAGGTATGCCCAAGCTAGCGCATTGGGCATACCCACTGACTCGCGATGGCACCAAGGAACCAAGAGGTTGGTTGATTGAGTTTTATGGCGCAAGGGTCATATTTGGCTGAGCTGCACCAAATAACACCACATAATTTTGAACCACGGTCAGATGATGCAGACACAGAAGAGGAATACTCTCAGATAGGAATGCATCTGACGGGAATCGAAACTGCGCCGCCTACAACTCGAAAGGTATGCCCAAGCTAGCGCATTGGGCATACCCGCTGAGTCACGATGGCCCCAAGGAACCATGAGGTTGGATGATTGAGTTTTATGGCGCAAGGGTCATATTTGGCCGAGCTGCACCAAATAACGCGAAGTAAATGGACGTACACATACAAGAAAATCTTTACTGACACAGGAGAAAGACTCTCAGGGTAGGTTTGGGATTTTATGGCGCCATATTTGGCCAATTTGCGCCAAACACAAGACAATAACGAAGGAGGCGAAAAGCAAAAGCGTAGGCGAAGATAAAATAGAAAGGAGGACCGATCACTCAGGAACTTAGGGGAAAAATTAGTCAGATCTTGATGGACGAGATATATCGTCGAAATCACTTGGGAGGTTAATGACGATAACGAGAAAGATATATAACACATACTTTATAGTAGGTAGTTGAATTAACGTCGCATTGGAGCAACGCAACGAGCTACTGGCGACAGTCCGGGATGAGTCCCCAAGGGGGACTACAACACCTCGTAATTTTGAGCCACGGTCAGATGACGAGGTCACACTTTAGGTGGCACCCCACTCTCCAGACTTCAACACCACGCCAACGTGAGGATATTTAAGGCCACGATAGATTTAACGTGCACCAACCCCCGACGGTCTTGGTTTGGACAGAGTTTCGAATTCGCAACCCACCGGTTGCTAATCCGTTTCTCTTGCAACTGGGCTATCGCGGCCCTCAGGGAAGCAGGTAATTAATTCACGTTACACTGAAGCAACACAACGGGCTATTGACGGTCCGGGATCAAACCCCAGGGGGAAAATCCGAGGACAACACGTAATTTTGAATAGCGGTCAGATGACGAGGCCACATCTAAGCTGGCACCTCACTCTCCAAACTTCCACGCCAACATGACGACATTTGAGGCTACGACAGATTAACGTGCACCATTCCCATTTGTACACGACGGTCTTTGGTTGGATTCGAACTCGCAACCCTCCGGTTGCTAATCCGTTACTCTACCAACCGGGCTACCGTGGCCGTCCCTCAGGGAGGAATAGAGTTTAACAGAAAAACAGCGAAGAGTAAGATAAATTTCGGATATACAGGGCGAGTCTACATTGTTTTTACAAAATAAGAGGGGTGATAGTACCCATCCAGACCAGCAATAATTACCATGGAACATAGGGTCGCATTCCACTCTGAGAGGCAGAAAAGAGTCAAATTAGAATTTCAACATGAACTTACAACAGTGTTGGGAAAGCGAATGAACGATACCAAAAGTTGCACAATCTGATGGATTGATCAGAGAAAAACTCACAGGAAGTGCTCAAAGTGGCGTTGCACAGTTCACTCCGGCGAAGGAATGACTGGCGCACCCTCTCGAAGATTCCTGGCGTTGTGTTAATTTTGTCTGCGGCAACACCGATTCTCGCTACGAGATCTTCAGCCGAGTCCGCAGGCGTCTGGTACACTAAAGATTTCATGTGCCCCCAGAAGAAAAAGTCCAGTGGCTTGAGGTCCGGTGAGCGAGGAGGCCAAGCCACAGGTCCGCCACGTCCGATCCATCTTGCTTAGGAGATATACTACGTAGGCAGGTACAAAACGACGTCAGAGGCGATGACTTGTTCATGCTCGACGCGTTTCGACTTTACTCTTTTCTGCCTCTCAGAGTGGAATGCGACCCTATGTTCTATGGTAATTATTGCTCGTCTGGATGGGTACTATCACCCCTCTTATTTTGTAAAAAGAATTTAGACTCACCCTGTATATCAACGGACAAGTAACTAAACAAGCTAAAGTAACTGAAAATCAATAAAGCGAAAACCGCACAAGTAAAAAGAAAAAGAACTAAGATATTAGCTCATCGTACTGACAAGCATTCCCTCCAAAAACACGATTTAGCAATTAAGAAAGTCCAGACAACTTTGCGTTGCAAATGACTCATTTTCGTACATTGTAACAAGAGGGTTAAATAGAAATTTCAGAAGTTAATCCGAATCGCAAACGCCCTTTTAGTTAAGCAGTAATGTGAAAAGTACTTACTCGTTCTTCGCCAGTGCAGAACAGTACCATTTGATAAATATTCAAGTAAAAATGGTAAAAATTGTACACTAAAGTAGGGATGCAGACTGTTAAGACCAAGGGCCACTTAGATTCACTGTGACTTATTAGGTAGTTGAAGTAACGTCGCACTGAAGCAACACAACGGGCTACTGGCGTCCGTCCGGAATCAATCCCGAAGGTGAAGATCCAGG
The DNA here is from genome assembly GCA_933210815.1 of Meta bourneti. Classification (NCBI taxonomy): domain Eukaryota; kingdom Metazoa; phylum Arthropoda; class Arachnida; order Araneae; family Tetragnathidae; genus Meta; species Meta bourneti. The sequence goes on from OW119934.1 coordinate 85,806,736, forward strand.
GGCAAGGCCTCGTAATTTTGAACCATGGTCAGATGACGAGAACACCTGAGCTGGCACCCCAATCTCCAAATTTCCTCACCACCCCAACGTGAGGACATTTGAGGCCACGACACATTTAACGTGCACCAACCGCCGCGTATACGACGGTATATGGCTGGACCGAGTTTCGAACTCGCAACCCTCCGGTTGCTAATGCTTTTCCAAGTGGGAAAGATGCTTTTCCAAGTGGGCTACAGCGGCCCCTGTGACTTATGGTAGGGCCGCCCAAAAATTCATGGAAGTTATTTATCATAAATTATTTATATCTATTGATTTATATTAAGTGTATTTTATTGTTAAAAAGAAAGATAGTAAAAATTAAATAAAGAATTTAATTTGATGAGCGACATTGCATTTGTTTTCCAGTTGTTTTAATATCTGTCTCGTTGGTTTTTTGTAGCCAAGCGTAAAATTGACTAAATTTTCATTAGTCAAGCGGTTCTACTTTTCGCTTTGTTAATATTCATGATTAAAGAAGTTTGCTCGCTGATATATGTTGACTCAAAGAGGCTTGCGCATTTTAATGCCATTATCTAGCAACGAAGTTTTAACCTAAATTACCTATCGTGTGACTTGTTAAAGTTAAAATAACTCATGTTGAGGCGGGTCGCCAACGAATCAACGGAGGGCTTCATAAAGCCTGCGGGCGGCCGACCTGTGTATCCCTGAACTCAAAAGTTTTGCTTGCAACATTGAATTCGCATGATTTATCACACGTTGATCTTTCGACTCTGGTATATATATTCCAGGTTAGGTAAGGAACACCTTATGAAGTGTTTTGCAACATTCATATGACTTCACTTTACATTTTTGTAAGTTTTACTATATATTGCGCTGAACTTCGGGCAATACTTAGTCGCATATATAGAAATTTGCCGTTAATATTGACAATACTAACGCGTTAAAAAGAGTTAAAAACTAATGCAAACAGTACTGATAGTTTACAGTACGCATGGCCTAACAAACGGAAGGAGTAGGACAAAAGGCATAAGCGGAACCGTTAATATTGGCAATACTAACACTTCCAATAGTTTACAGTATGCATGGTTAAACGGAAACAACGAAAAGGTATAAACGGGGTCGTCAATATATATTGACAATATTCACTTTCAAATGAGATGTTCTCATAATTATAAAAACATAATTTACAAAAAGCATTAGGTAAACGTTTTATTAGTTTGCAATATGCATGGTTCAACAAAGGGAAACAGAACAAGATATTAGCGGGGCCGTTAATATATTGACAATATTAACTCTTTCAAATGAATTGAAAAATATTAGGTAAACACTAATTTTTTACAGTAAGCACGGTAGAACAAACGGAAGCAGAACAAAAAGATAAGCGGGGCAGTTAATATATTGACAATGCTAACTCTTTTAAATGAATTGAAAAACGTTAGGTAAACGCTACTAATAGTTTATATATACAGTACGTTTGATCGAACAAACGGAAGCAGAACAGAAGGCATAAGCGGGGCCGTAAATACATTGACAATACTAAGGCCCCGTTCACATGAGGCGTTTTCCAACGCGCGTTTTACGTCTAAACAAAACGCGGGTAGCCAAAGTACATAGAGTTCTACTGGAGTGTTCACATGCAGAAATCGCGAGAATCCAAGCGCTAGACAGCTTCGGCGCTTCAACAATCTCCGGTCGTTCTCGCGATTTGAACGCGTTCGAAGAAGCATAGGTTTCTTCTACTGCGTTCACATGACACGCGTTTTGACGGGCGTTAGCGCTTTTTTATTCCTCTAGTCCAAGTTTCTATCTTCGCGATCGTTAAAGATAGAGTGAAAATTTCAACGGATTTCAAATCTGCGGAAAATTTTACATCAGATAGATACATTAAATTTGATTTTCTTTAAATAAATAAATTTTCAACTGTAATTTTACTATTTTCGCGATACGGATTTGACGAATATATTCATTACGAACACAAAAGGGAGTATTCTTCTCGTTTTTATAGAAAAGATATAACTTGATTGGAGTATTTTGTCTTAATTCACTGCTTTATACTTATGGCCATTAAAAATAGGATGAGAAAATTGAATCGTATTCGATTTATTGAAGAAATTTACCCTGCTTTCACACAAAACTTGTAAAAATGTGACAGTTTATAACACTTTTGAAAATGAACTTAATTTACTGTGCGCTTATTTTTAATAGAATTTATATTTTAATCTTGCAGTTAGTGTTATTACTACTTTAATCAAAATTTTTATATTATATATACGTGTAGACGCAAATTCTATTAGCAATCTCCTGGTTTTCGATGTATACTGTTTTTTTGGTTTTTCTTTGAGATTTTTTTTTAGTTTTAACAAAATTTTTTCGCTTCATCGTGGGGTTTAATCAAATTTTAGTTGAAATATATTCCAGTCATTATTCCATTCGTGGTTCCATTTGTGCTACAAAACCACTGAAAGAGGATAGGTTGGAGGGTTAGTATTCGTTTCGGATAGTTGGAACTCAGGGAAAATTGTGTTTAAAAATTAAAAAACTAATTATTGTTATATATGTATTATTTGTGCTGATACATTAAAATGTTTAGAGATAGGTTTTAAAGAAGTACAGAGATTTATTTGAAGGAAAATTAAATAAAAATTAGCTATAGATCGTAAGAAACACGATAAAACCTGCAAAAATAGAATAAAGAAAGGTTATCACCAGTGCCGGATTTTGTTTGCGTGTCATCTTTTGATAGTACTTCGTAGACAATGCCATATAAACAGAAATTCCGTTTCCAATTTCCTGGTTCTAGAAATAACGTTTTTGGGGGATATATTTTTACTTTACACTGTCAATATTAAAATTTTAAGGAAATTGTTTGGTCATTTTCCAGTTTCGTTTTTAATCAAAGTTTTACAGAAATATTCCAATTTTTCTTACGCAGTTTCGCTTTTACGATAAAACGCATTACAAATGACTCATCTGCTAGCTTCTTGAGCCCAAAAAATCCGTGTTCACCCCTTAACACAAAAAAAATCCTACTATTTTTATTGGTGTGTGAATCATCGACAATGGAGAGTGAAGGTTATAGGGTTTCTTCCTCTAGTATTGACAGTAAAAAACGAATACTTTAAGATTTTAGTTAATGAAAATGTTTAATAATGCCACAATTTTAACTACATAAAGCACTGCTTCTCTGTGATCCGCTGGCTCTTACCGGTTCCTAGGTACAAAATATCCCGTCATTCGAAAATTTTTGAAAAACGTACGAAAAGCTAACGTTCAAAAATTTACAACCGAGGTTGATGGCATTGGAATCGTATACTATACGTTACGAAAGATTTATCTGTTTAGGTTGTCACTTCTGGTCAGCAAGTCGATTATATTGCATTTATTTATGTATAAAGGTTGAAGTTCAAAAACACTTTATTCACAGGCAATCAGGGAACGGATGTTTTACAAATCGAAAGAATATCAAATTTTTACGTCATTTTGAATATTTTTTAGATTATTTTAGGCATTTTATTGCTCATTATACATTTCTAAGTTAACCAAATACAGTCTTGTGAATACAGAGAGAAATCAATTTTAGGTTGGGAAAGATTTTCATCCTACTTTTAATGGCTGTAAAATTAAAACAGTTGATAAGGCGCAACAAAATATCTTATTAAAGTGACATTCCCTTTAAAAACAAGGCAATACTTCCGCTTACGCTTAGTATAAAAGGAATATCTGAAAAAAGATTAGTTGCGACTATTGACAAAAAAATAATTTTTTCAAAGAAAAGCATGATTTTGGTATCGATCTAACGTAAAATTTTACGCTGATTTGAAATCCGTTGAAATTTTGACTCTATCTTTAACCATTCAAAAGATAGAAACTTGGATTAAGGGAATAAAAAAACAATTTAATGCATAACGGAAACTGACCTTGAAAAGCGCTCAAGTGCTGTTCGCATGGTAACGCTCGAAAATTCTTATCTAACGCGCGTTGCAAAAAGTCCATGTGAACGGGGCCTAAGTCTTTCAAATGAGTGAAAAAAATATTAGGTAAAGGCTGCTAAATTTACAGTGCGCATGGTTCAACAAACGGAAAACAGAAGAACAAAAGTATATAACGGAAATAAAACAGCGAAAGGGATTGTACAGGGTAAGGAAACTGTTCCACCTGCATAAAAGTAAAATGCAAATTTTCAGAAAGAGAACCGAAACGGACCAAACACGAAACTATTTCATAAACATATTTATACAATGCAGTTCAACGTCCGTTTAAGTATTTCAGCTATATTGATTATCTACCTTTTTAACGGGAACGAAAAAAAAGAAAGCCATTAGCTCGCACGCGAGTATAAAGGGATAGCGTCAAAATGTTTTCCAAACATTTTATACTCAACGACACATTAATACCAACTCAATCGAAATTTTAGACACTTCTGAGAGCACAATGAAAGAATGACTAACTGACGTATAGGAAGGATTTAAGGTTAAGATACTTTAGGCACTGAAAAGAGTTGGATTCCACAGAATCTTTGTTCCATGAAACTACAAAGGGTGGCCAGACTACTTTTCCGACCGAGTTTGTTTGGTTTAACATAATGGTCAGGGGAAAATACTGTGCTAAACCTCCTGGTGGTTATCTTGACGAGGTAGGTAGTTAACCCTCCAAGTGGTTAGCGAGATATCTCGTCCATCGATATCTGATCAATTTTCGTGACGATGAAATATCTCGTCATCAAGATATTACCGATTTTTTGATGATGACGAGATCAAGATCTGGTCAGTTTCGCTCAAGACGCGATACCAAGTCGAGACAACCACCAGGAGCGTTAATTAACGTCGCACAGGAGCAACACAACAGGCTATTCGCGACGGTCCGGGATCAATCCCTAAGAAAAAGATTCGTGGACAACACCTCGTAATTTTGAATCGCGGTTAGATGACGAGGTCAACACCTGAGCTGGCACCCCACTCTCCAAACTTCCACACTACACCAACGTGATCTCGACGAGGTATATCGTCATTAGAAAAACTGACCAGATCTTGATGGACGAGATATCTCGTCATTAAAAAAACTAACCTGATCTTGATCTCGTCATCATCAAAAAACGTCAATACCTTCATTCGGAATTTTATCGGCGCTACTGATGACGAGATATCTCGCCATTAGCAAGAGTGGTCAGATCTTGAACGAGATCACGTCGAAACCACTTGGAAGGTTAAATATTTATTAAACTATCCTTGTGGTTAACTTAGCCATCACTACAAAAATTAACTTACAACAGAATAGTATATCTGTACCTTGTTAAAAAAGGGCCAATGTTCCAATTTGTTGATTTTGAGTTATGTCCACAAATCACATCAAGATAAAAGTTACAATAGAAAAAGTGTCTATGTCCTGTCAATAGGTTATGAAGAAATAAAAAAAAAATCGGATTTTTTGTACGCTGTATTAGAAATATAAATAATAAAAATTATTAAATCAGATGGTTACCAGAAACTTGCAAAATGGACATTGGCATTTTAGCTACCAAGGTACAAAAACAGCAGTGTTACCTCACGAAAGTACAGCACTAGCAGTGTAATCTCTCCACGAAAGTACTTTTTCTAAAGGTTGAAAGAATCCGTGGATTCTTAAGAAAGATGTGGTGATTTAGTCATTAACCCTCCTGGTGGTTGTATCGAGGTTGTTGTGACAAAGTATAATGCCATTAACAAAACTGACCAGATCTTAATCTCGTCAAAAAAATCGGCAATATCATGATCACGAGATATCTCGTCATTAGCAAAATTGGTCAGCTCTTGATGGACGCGATATCTCGTCGAAACCACTTAGAGGGTTAAGTGTGTTCTGAGGTAAAAGCAGCAATACTAGGAAATCTCGCGACGCTCCCAGGGTTAAATAAAAAAACATCAAGTTTGAGAAAGATGAATGCAATTAACGTCGAAATACGCCCAACTCAAGATTACGCCTGAAACAAGTATTCCATTTGCCCCACCCTAAGAAGTTCCAGAACCTAAACAACAATGTCAGAAGGCAGCAAACCATTGAAAGTAGACACGTCTACTTCCTAGAGCTGTAAATATTCTCAGTTTTTCTCCAAAGAAACGGTAATGAGACCCATGTTTGTCAGTACATTTATGCAGAACATTTGCAAAGACATTCATTTTCTCTTAAACTTTCTTATAGTAATTAAGCTCACAGCTGAATAGGTTTTAATTGGGATAAACATATTGAAGTTTAAGATCAGATACCAACAAGTTAATAACAAATAGTTTGTAATCGCATTTTGATGTTTGTGAATGAAAATGAAAAACTACGTCCACCTAATCAGGTTATTTGTATTTTCATGAATTCGATAAGTAATTTTTAAAAAGTAAAAGTAATTTCGTGAGAGTTCCAACTTATTATGTTAGAAATATATTTCGTAGTAATCGTTTCATTAAAAAAATCAGCTCCGACGGAAACCTCAAGCAAAAACAATTTTTATAATTATCACATTATGTATAAGGGCATTATGTCTCCAGTTCGAAGGTTACAAATCTCAACAAATTATGGTTGTTTTGGGGTTTTATGGAGCAAGGGCCATATTTGTAAACAAATTATGGACAATGCTTATCTGACAAAAAGATAATTGCAATTTTAATTGATTAAAAAAGAAAAAATAGTTACCTAGCTTTTTGCTTTCAAGGCATACATAAACGAATAACTTAATTCAGCGACACACGAAAAATATATTTTTTACCGATCTGACAAAACAAATTGGCATAAATTTGATTGATTTACTAAAAAAGAAATACACGCCACTTTTTACTCCAAAGTAACATTTTAAAAGTATTTTTGAAACATTCTTTGATACTTCGCAAAAATAACTCAAAATTATTTATACGGGTATTATTAAAATTATTTGTAAACACAACCGTCCAAAATTTAAAACTAAACAGTGAAAAGGAAAGAACTTACACGATGTTAACTGTTTCACTCTCCGCAAGGCATATCAGCGCTATTTTTGCGGCACACCGATTGAAAACCGCTGATCTAAGTCAACCCTACTTTGACACAAATCGAACAGGGTTCATTAGCGAAGTGAACAACGAATACGAATAATGCGTTATTCTCTTTCGAGTCACTTAAAAAAAATGAAGGAATGAATAGAAACTAGTCTATCCTGTGAGAATTCGATTACATTTCCCATCAAGGCCTTTTAATTCCACCAGCGGTTTCATAGAACCACCAAAATTATATAAATTAAACTAAAACCACGCAAAGGAAAAAAAAAGCAAAAACCCACTCCAACTGCGAAAACAAATCACCGAAACATAAACAATCCAAAATCAATTTATCCGTCATTATTATAAACTATCATCAACTCCCACCGCGGCAAGAAAATAGAAAACCATCAGCAAGCTCAGATAATGAAAACAGACAGCGAAGAAGATAAAGAGCTAAAACGGGTTTTCTTTCAAGACTGAGCATTACGCAGTTCACAAAATAATAAAAATTCGAAGTGAAACTCAATTTAAAAAAGATAGTATGTTAGGGGGACAACATCCCTTTTGATTTCGGTCCTCTCAGGATTAAATTTGGAGGGAGGTTCGAATGTATACATGCATAGACGTCACACTCAGATCAATAATTCACAGGCCGCCCCGCATCCAATAGAATATTTTCATTGGCGACATATGCCGTAAAGAGGAGGGGGGGGGGTTGAGGACAAACCGACAATTTTCGGGGACTTTTTATTTATGGTTCGGTTTTCATTTTTAAACTAACACTGGAGGGTGGGAAGAAGTTATTTGCTGTAAACTTTTGAGTGTAATTTTCGGGGTGTATTTTCCACATACGATGAAAGCTGGAAACGATTCCATAACAGCGTAATACAAGTGGGGAAAGAGCACAATTAAGCAGATGTTGGAGCATGTGCGTTTTCGTGAGAGCAAACACGCAATTGTAGATCAACATTGCTCAATTAAGACTTTCTCGGTTGTTTGCAGTTTTTGCTTTATGAATTGTAAATTCAATAAATGCAAATTGTTTGAAACTTTTATTTGCTTTTCCTGCTACCCAAAAAGGGCGACAGTATCAGAATTTCAAAAAAAGTTGTTGAAAGAAATTAAACCTAGATTTTAATTGAAACTTTCGGGGGTTTTACACAAAGATGAAGGTAAGAAAGGATTCTATAAGCAGCATTGCACAGAAGTGGGGAAAGTGAACAAATAAGAAGTGTTGGAACATATGCGTTTAGCACAAATTGATAGGTACCATGCGCATTAATTTTCCATGAATTCTAATTATTTTAACCCGCATTGTAGTTTGTATACATATAAATCAAATTAACTTTATTTGGTAAGTATATCGCTCAATAGTAACGTGAAAAAAAACTTGTACTAAAACGCTTACATTTTGCAAAAAAGCATAGGTTAAACAACATTTCGAGCCAAAATTTTAAAGTTTGGAAACATGATTAATTTTGAATTTGCACTTAGATATATATACAATATAGATTTCAAAGATTACCCCAAAAATTTGTCAAGGAAATTAATACTAGACACGCAGGGAACATATTAAATTAGAAGAATGTCAAAGAATCTGAAAGAAGTGTTTTTGAGAGATACGTATCTACTATATTTTGATGTTCTTGTACTGCATATGCAACTCCGTGTCAAAAATGATCGTAATGGAAAAATTCTTTTTCCTACCCACAGAATTTGACATCAATTAATTTTTAGCAATAAAATTAAAAAATCGACTTTGGGATCAATTTTGGTGATTTTGAAAGTCTACTGTCCCCTTAAAAGAAAAAGAACTGAAAAAGGCAAATATCCAAGTCCGCGTTGGTTGTTTTGGAGCCTTATGGCGCAAGGGCCATATTTGGCCAAGCTGCGTCACACAAAATAAGGAAGGAAAATAAGCAAAAAGCAGAAATCAAAGTTCGGGGCTTATTGATATTTAATGAAAACTAGCCTTTCACAAAAATTAGTATTCAGTGCAAAATGTTCATTCAAATCTAGGAAGACAATCCAATCTTCAGACTTAAAAATTGACAACACTCCAACTAATCTAGAATAAGCATTTCAGAATAGATCAAACTACACTGCTGGCCACCCAAATTGCAACACCAAGAAAGGCAAGAGATATCACAACAAAATTTATTTTGTAGATAACATGTTGACCAAGTATCAAATGATTAAATTTATAGACTTCTGTGAAGTGTGGTTCCTGCCAAAATCAGTAGCCAGAGTAGCCGCCATAGTTGGAGATCACCGCTGCCACACGCCTCGGCATTGATTCAAAGAGACTTTGGATGTGTTCTTGGGGTTCAGCAGACCAAGCAGCTTCCACACGTTGCCAAAGTTGATCTGGTGTGGCAGCTGGGGATGTATTCTGGGTCAATCGTTGAGCAACCATGGACCACATGTTTTCTATCGACGAAAGATCCGGAGAGCGAGCTGACCAGGGAAGCAATTCAATCTGGCGATTGACGAAGAACCCTTGGACAATGCGTGCCACGTGTGGTCGCTCATTATCCTGTTGAAATATGGCTGTGGGCAAGCCCTGAAGGTAAGGAAGGACAACTGGCTCCAACACCTCGGAGATGTAGCGCTGGCTGTTTAAAGTACCGGTAATGCGTACTAGAGGAGTGCGAGAGTGATATCCAATACCGCCCCATACCATAATACCCGGTGCAGGACCAGTGTGGCGGTGCATAACGCAGCTGTTCAGCATCCTCTCTCCACGGTGTCTCCAGACTCGAATCCGACCATCGTGGTGTTGCAGACAGAAGCGTGACTCGTCAGTAAAGACAATTTCATTCCATTCTGCCGTCCACATCCTTCTTTCATCGCACCATTGGCGGCGGAAACGTCTGTGGTTCTGCGTCAAGGGTAGACGAAGCAATGGACGTCTTGCGGACAGACCACTCTGCTGTAAACGGCGTCGAATGGTACGCGCATACACTGGATGATGCGGTACAGACTGAATGTGCTGTATTATGGTTCGTGATGTGGCTGAGCGATCCGTCACTGCCATACGCACAATATGCCTGTCATCACGTGAAGTGGTGCACTGAGGTGGATGCGATCGAACACGTCGGTCCGTCGTACCCTCCTGCATCCAACGATCACATATCCGCATTACAGTTGTTTGGTTTCGTCCAACACGACTACCGATTTCCCTGAAAGATAATCCACAATCTCGGTAGGCCACTATCCTTCTTCTGTCGAACTCGGATACTTGATCAAAAGATGATCGCTGTTTTCTACGAGGCATAATTGATCGTTTTTTTGAAAAAACCACAAGAAAAACACAATTGCCGTACTTGAAATCGTCGAAATCTCCAAGCCTTAAATAGCGCTTTGAAGTGGCGCCACAGGCGCGCGTGATGTGCGTCTGCGCTGAAATTCTAATCATTTGCATATCTCACCTCCGCTAATGCATGTTGTAAATTTCATATTATTTGCATGCTTCCTTCAGGGTGTTGCATTTACGGTGGCCAGCAGTGTAGTTAATGATATTCTGGAACGCCAACCATCAAAAGGATGTAATATTTCGAATCTTCCAAAGCACAAGAAAATAATCCCTTTCTAGGCTTCTACTCTGGCGACTCTCCAACTTAGTAACGCATGTGTAAGTCACGTGCATTACTACCATAGGAATTGCATAATGATCATACCGTGCTTTATTCATCTTCCCCACATCTGAGTTAAAATTCCTCATGATTCAATCTGCGATTTTGCCAATTTCCTCGATTCTTTGACATGTGTAATTCAGTACGAGTGAATTTAGTCCATTGAATTCATGCAATAGTTTTACCAGAAATCACCGAGATTTTCAGCCGTTGTGCCGCGGTATATTGGTGAGCTTTTACGGATAGAGAAATGGTTTAAATTGGGCAAGGTTTATTGCATTTCAATGCTTTTGTGTCAATTTTCCTTTGCCAAATATGGCCTTGCATCATAAAACCCAACCAATAAACGGTTTAGTGTTGAACTTTTGACAAGTGGGATCCCAAATAATTTTGAGTAATACTCCTATTTTTAATCCTGTTTTGTGTAATCCTGTTTTGTGGTTGTCTGGATGATGACCAGATCTTGACAGACGAGGTCTCATCATTAGCGAAACTGACCAGATATTGATAGACGAGATATCTCGTCATTAGCAAAATTTGGTCAAATCTTGATGGACGAGATATCGACGAAACCACTTGCAGGGTTAATATACCCGTACAAATAATTTTGAGAATTATTATTTTATATTACAAAAGTATCAAAAATAATTTAAAAAAAAGAAAAACAGTAGGTTATTGTCATTATTTTTATAAATCAATCAAAATTATACCTATTTGTCGGATCGGCAAAAATATCATCTATTTTTGGTGCGCTGCCGAATTTGAGATTAGTGTATGTGCGCCATGAGTTGAAAAGGTTGAAAATCGCTGGGTTAGCCTAGTTTCCCAAAGTGGGATTTTGGGGGTAATGTTGGCCTCAGGGCGTCATAAATAGCTTCGAAAAGTCACTTTTTTGCAAATCAATCAAAATTGTACCTAATTTTGTGTTAGATCGGCAAAAATATAATATATTTTTGGTATGCAACAAAATTTTTTTAATTAGTTTAAGTGTGCACTGAGATAAAAATCGCAGACGAAGAGGCTTTAAATCCTTGCGCCCTCCCTATCAATATTTATGTTGGAGCCCAGGCCCTCAAAACATGAGGGATAATATTTAAATATAAGGATAATATTACTAAAACATACAGGTAAGCCAACCTGATTCATCAGGTTGTATGGTCACTATATCAAGAATTGGATTGGATTTTGGGGTTTAATGGTGCAATGTCCAAAAGCGAACAAGCTGCGCCAAACACAATAAAAGTACAAAATATTTAAAAATTAAGTCCAAGACAAAGATAAAAAGGTAGATTTAAAAGATGCAAAATGTATAGATGAAGATAAAAGTATTCAGTCAGATGATAAAACAAAACCATCATGTGCAGTATAACCAATGAAATTGGAGAAATTAATTTAGATATGTATAAAATTTTGAGTGGGAAATTTAAAAGATTAAAAAAGTATTAGATGAGGTTTAAGAAGCCAACTGAACGTAAATACGCGAAAAGGTTTGAATGGGATTTTCCCCAATCAAATCTTACAAATTTAAAATTGTACTGTTAAAAACTTTTTGGTGATGATTAAAAGCAGGACAATTAAAATATGATAAACAGTAAAATCTGATAAACATGAACAAAAAAAGGGGGGCTCTCGCCCAACAAAAGATGACGAAGAGTAAATCGTGTGTGCCCAATGCGAAGGCGGGTCAGTTTAACATCAGTCCATCGCATTGAGGCAGATAGCCGTGAATGAATAAATGGTTTGATGGAATGCACACTATATCAATGAGACGGGTGCCAACTGTTAAAAGGCCTGCAACTCATGTCCACCCTATGGTTGCTCTCCAAGCATAAAAGAGGACCTTGCGCCATAAAACCAAACAATCAATCAACCAAGCATAAAAGATGATTAATACAAACATACGGACAAAATGGATAACTGATTCGACTGACTTAATAATCGTAGAACAACTATATCAGGAGACAGGGGACAGCACTTAGGGACCCAACCTCCTAGGGGCCCTCCAATATTCATTCGATTCTCTTCTAGGTATATTTCTCTTATCTTTTTTATTTTACCATGCCTTCTGTATTTAGTGTTGTAGATAAGTTTCAGGGTGTTCTTTTGCGAAATTTGAAGTATCATTTTTCTGATGGTTGGGCAGCTTCCGGAAATGAGGAAGTTGCTAATCGTTTATTCCTTGGATTTTTTTCCTTAAAATTATTATCGTAATTTTTTAATTATTTTTCGCTTAGCCTAAATCGCGGTTTCTTCTAAGAAATACTTCCTTGGCGACATAAAAAAGCAAGCCAAAAAACGCACCAAAAGCGTTACCACAAAAAGGCCTTAAAATCAAAGCTGTACCGAAATTTTAGTTCTTAAATAAAAAAATGCACAAATAAAAAACATTCAGAAAAATGCGCATATCTAATTATATGAAGCAACTGGGAACTTCATTTGCCCCGATAATTTCCCCCAATTTTGGTACCACCAGATCCAAGCAAATGATTTAAAATTGTAGGAAGTGGACTTCCTTTACATAAACGGTAATGCCATTAAACTGTAATATTCGGGAAAAGATTCACACAAAGGGGAGAGATCAATAAACACTCCGGGTTGAGTACGCGTTTTCATTTGCATAATTGCTTTCATTTTATTCCTGACCAGAATGCGTAAACAGATTATGCTTCCCGTCACTACCTGCACTTTAGATATTAAAGACAGCTCCAGTTACAGTACCGCATTTGTACAACACAAGTTACAATTTCGTGTTTAAATGCAAGAAAGAATTGCGACGCTATATTCGAAATTCAACTTTGTAGCCCGAACTGCGGCAAATTGAATGTACGGAATCTGAGCTTAGGTTGCGTGATCGTGTTTGGAATTAAACCAATCGGATTGTGAAGAGCTCAAGCGTTGGAATTTCCCAGGGAAGTTACGGTAGTGATGGCATTCTGCACATGTTTTCGGTTCTTCGTATTTCGTTGCTTGGAAAGCAACGCATTTACATATAAGATCGGTCCATGAATAGGATTTGAATAAGAAATGTATTAATATAATTTTAAATTTTTTTCTTTAAAATGCATTTCTTTAGTTTAAAATTGTTTTTGTTTTGATCTTAAGACTGGTTTCGGAATGTCTTAGGAATGGAAAAGGTTCTAGATTAGTAAGGGCTGGTTGTTTTCGGTTTTATGGCGCAAGGGCTATATTTGGCCAAGCTGAGCTAAACACAAGACAGACAACACAAAGAGGGAGGAAGAAAAAGCAGGAAGGCGAGGGTAAAAAAATGAAAGGGAAGAAAGATCACTCAGGTATCTCGGGATTGTGATGCCCTTACACACCTATAGAAGATGTGCCCTTGAGGGCTAAATGGATTGGTTTTTATGGTCATTCAGAAATTTGCTGCAGAAAAATTCAACTAGTAGACTGGCGTTTAATGAATTCCATTGTGAAGATGTAAGCGTCTCATCTTAGGCAAGCCACACATTGATCGGACATGCGCATGCGTACTCATAAGTCACAAAATATGTTCCGTAATGAAAAAAATTAAAAACAAAACACTCAAGAGGATGTGGAAAACTTAGCTACTACTACAAAAATTAACTTACTATACAATAGTATATATAGCAGTGTACCCCAATTCTACCATGGAGTACTTTTTGGTAGACAAAGCTGCACTGTTTCTCACGAGCTTGCTAAATTGGTAAACGATGGACGTGATTTGATGTGCAAACTTTAAGCTTTGATGGTTGGTCCACGATGAGTAGTTTAATTGCCAATGCGATACTAATCACTTTCAAACAACCGTTTGAGGCTGTGATAGCAGAAACTGCTCATTTTCCTATCACGGCTTCACTCCTTTCGTTGCTGCTCAACCTACTTTTCACAAGGTGACTCATACTCGGCTGCTAAAGGCAACACAGGGCAATCGCAATCTTAAAAAATTGCTTGACCACTCATATGAAAGTACACCCGTGAATACAGCTCTCACGGTCCCACGCAATGGCAATCACTCAACTAGTGGTGGCGTCTATAGAATTCGGGTATCGCTAAATTCTTGAGGGGAGTATCGAGGCAAACTTAGTTACCACTACAAAAAATGAACTTACGATACAATAGAATATATAGCAGTGTAACCCAAATCTACTATGGAGTACTTTTTAGTAGACAAAGTTGCACTGTTTCTCACGAGCTTGCTAAAAGGATCAAAAGAATTTCTGATTGTTTGAACGAGTGCTTATATTCTCAAAAGTTCAAGATAACATGAACTCTGGAATAATGGATAAACAACATTAAAATTTGGAATTTTCTTTAAAAAATTTCAAGGGGCTTATTATGTCGTCCGAGGTGGGTAGGTAACTGAATTAACGTCGCACAGGAGCAACACAACGGGCTATTAGTGGCGATCCGAGATCAATCCCGAAAGTAACGATCCGAGGACAACATCTCGTGATTTTAAACCACAGTCAGATGACGAGGTCAACGCCTGAGCTGGCTCCTCACTCCAAACTTCGACACCACGCCAACGTGAGGATTATGTCCCCCGGAGCCTTTCAATTGGAAGGCGTAAACAAATCCAAAATGAAAATCGATTGAAGACAAACGAAACAATAATTGCATTCTTAATTACACATAACCCAAGTAAAGAACAGATGGACTAAAAGAAAAAAGCCAAAACCAAAAGATATCCTCACCTCAGATTGAAACGAGAAACGCAATTTCAAGCATTAGTCGCAATTTAATCCAATCAATCAAAAATGATCGTCTACACAAAAGCCCAGTCAATTAAATGTCAGGATTTCAAAACATAAATACATAACCCATCCTTCATTGACGCAATATGAACTTCATTTAATGGCGTCATTACTCTCCTAAACGACCACCTCATTCCTTATTTCCTCATCATTACAACGCAAGTGGCGCATGCATTCCAACAGCTTCCATCCGCTTGTAATTGCTATGCTCCGACGTGTTGCAATAAAGACGAGTTTAATATTCCCCAATCATAATATTGGACATAAAGGACCAAGGAAAAGATACCCTATACGCTAGTGAAATAACTTTGCTATTTATAGGATGGTACCTAAGTGGGGAATATAAATGGGAAAAGGTTCTGGAATCGAAGACATCGATATTCAAATCCAATTGGTTTGACATCGATATTCAAATCCAATCTCTTCCCATTTGGTTTGCTTTGTCGCTCTACGGTCATTTCGGCTCATAGATTCCAACTGCCTCCCTCCTGCAATTGCTATGTTCCGGCGTGTTATAATAAAGGCGAGTTTAATATTCTCCAATCATAAAATTAGACACAAAGGATAAAGTAAAATATACCGCTATACGCCAGTGAGGATACTCAAGTGGGGACTATAAGTGGAAAAAGGTCCTGGAATCGAAGACCATCAAGAATATTCAAATCCAACCACATAACTCTACTTTATCAGTACTCATTTGGTTTGGTTGGTCGCTCTACTGTCATTTCGCCCCATGGATTACGATTGCTTCCATCCTCTTCAATTGCTATGCTCCGGTGTTACAATAAAGTCGAGTTTAATATTCTCCAATCATAAAATTAGACACAAAGGATAAAGTAAAATATACCGCTATACGCCAGTGAGGATACTCAAGTGGGGACTATAAGTGGAAAAAGGTCCTGGAATCGAAGACCATCAAGAATATTCAAATCCAACCACATAACTCTACTTTATCAGTACTCATTTGGTTTGGTTGGTCGCTCTACTGTCATTTCGCCCCATGGATTACGATTGCTTCCATCCTCTTCAATTGCTATGCTCCGGTGTTACAATAAAGTCGAGTTTAATATTCTCCAATCATAAAATTAGACACAAAGGATAAAGTAAAATATACCGCTATACGCCAGTGAGGATACTCAAGTGGGGACTATAAGTGGAAAAAGGTCCTGGAATCGAAGACCATCAAGAATATTCAAATCCAACCACATAACTCTACTTTATCAGTACTCATTTGGTTTGGTTGGTCGCTCTACTGTCATTTCGCCCCATGGATTACGATTGCTTCCATCCTCTTCAATTGCTATGCTCCGGTGTTACAATAAAGTCGAGTTTAATATTCTCCAATCATAAAATTGGACAAAGGATTAATTATAAGATACCGCTGTACGCCAGTGAGGATGATACCCAAGTGGGGAATATAAGTGGGAAAAGGTCCTGGAATCAAAGACATCAAGAATATTCAAGTCCGACCACATTAATTCTACTTATCAGAGCTCTTCCATTTGGTTTTTCGCTCGACGGTCATTTTTGGAGCATGGATTCCAACTTCTTACCTCCTTTTGCAATTTCTATGCTCAGGCGTGTTGCAAAAAGGCGAGTTTAATACTTTCCAATTACAATGCACATAAACGACAAAGGAAAAGATACCCCTATACGGTAGTGAAATAACTTTGCTGAGTGCATTCAACTTTGAATCAAAATCCTACTTTGCGCAAACAGGATGCGAAAAATCAATTAGTTCGGTAATTGAAAAAAGACCCGTCTAAGCGAACGCTTTCGGTTGATAAATGTTAAGATTTCAATGAATAACGAATCATACTTAAAAACGGCTCGAGATTCATTTTATGGCGTAGTTATGCTTCTAAAGGGACTAAAGAGTAATGAGGAAATTCCCGATTTCCTCTCATTGCAACATAAGCTGCGCATTGATTTTCAACTTCTATTCTCGCAGAATTAATTGCTCTCACAAGTTGCAAAAGGACATTCCCCAATGACTTCATGGGACATAAAGGATTAAGGACATGATACTGCTATATATGAGAAATCAATGTCTAGTTTGTAGATGGTTTGTTTTTGTAGTACAAAGGAGAGACAGTTACGTACTAGTGAAATTGCCACCTTTTTCGCAGAACTATACCCGAATGAGAATATAAGATGTGGTAAAAGATCCCGTGAGGGCTTCAGAATAATTCAAGTCTAGGCACATAAACCAATATCGCAATTACCGACCAAGTTAAAGGACATAAAGAACTGAAGAAAATATACAGCACACATAATAAAATAGTTAACATATTTATAAAACGATATCCAAATGAAATATAAGAAACATGCTACTAAAGACTCACTTTATTCAAGTCTAAGCAAACCATTATCACAACTACCCACCACGTTATTGGACATAAAGAATTGAAAAAACAATACAGCACACATCAACAAAATAGTTAACCTATTTATATGATACTCAAATCAGAATAGAAAATACATGATAATAGATCTTACGTGGGCTTCAATATAATTCAAAACTAATCACATAAACCACTATCGCAACAACCGACCAAAATATAGGACATAAAGAACTGAAGAAACGATGCAGCACACACATAATGAAATAGTTACCCTATTTATAGTACGACACCTAAATGAAAATATAAGAAACATGTTACTAAAGATTCTAGACTTTCACTTTATTCAAGTCTAATCACATAAACCATTATCACATCTACCCACCATGTTACTGGACATAACGAACTGAAGAAAAGATACAGCACACATGATTGAAATAGTAAATCTATTTAAAAAACGATACTCAGATGAGAATATAAGCGTGATATGGATCCCGGATTTCAAAATTATTCAAGTCTAACCGCATAAGAGTGTTGCTTATAAGCAACACACTTATGCGGAAAAACCAATAAGACCCAGAGCTACATATTTTCCTTCAAGTCAGAAACTGTCGCAAACGAGGCACGAAAAATCAATTTTGCCTCTCGCTATTAACGTGTGGAAAATATCCAAGAAATATTTCCTGAAGGTGAGGCTAATCTCATCCGCACAGCGGCGTGGAAGGTCTTTGCCAGAAGTTTGTCAAGCCTGTTATTTTATGTGAAAAACGAATTTTCCTCAACACAAAAACAAATCACGTACCTCGAGGCAACAATAGCGTAATGGGAAGCGTAAAACTGAGGCAACGTTGTCATTAGATTATGTGAATCTGAAATAGGACAGGCCTTCTAATGGTTATGTAGGAGGGTGTATTAATGCGTGTGAAGGTGGTACACCTGTTCTTGTGTTTCTTTAACCTTCCAAGTGGTTTCGGCGAGATATCTCGTCGAAATCTGCCCAATTTTACTAATGACGAGATATCATGTCACCAGGATGTTGCCGATTTTTTAATAATGAGATCAAGATCCGGTCAGTTTCTTCTAAGAGATATGTCCATCAAGATCTAGTCGGTTTTTCTTTTGACGAGATACCTCGTCGAGAAAACCACCAAGATGGTTTGGGGATAATGGACTTTTGCAGTTATTATCCGATTGCTATAAAATTTGCAGTCTTTGCCTGGGTATAAGTTTGGTATAAAAATATTTATCCTCCAAGTGGTTTCGACGAGATTCTCGTCAGTAAAAATCTGACAAATTTTGCTTAGGACGAGATATCTCGTTATCAGGACATTGGCAATTTCTTGATGATCACGAGATGATCAAATGGTCACTTTCTTTCTATGAACGAGATATCTCGTTCATTAAGATCTGGCCAGTTTTGCTAATGACGAGATACCTGGTAGAGACAACCACCAGGTTTAATTCGTGCAGAAGTTATTACAAAATAGATGGTCAAAATTAGCAAAACATGTTAGGTCCAATGCGAATTAACTCTCCAGGTGATTTGTTTCGACGAAGGTATCTTCGTCATTAGAAAACTGACCAGATCTTAATAGACGAAATATCTCGTCATTATAAGAAATCTGACTAGATCATGTCATCAAAAATCGGCAATATCTTGAGATATATCGTCATTAACAAAATTGGTCGGATCTTGATGACGAGATATATCACTAACGAAATTGGTTAGATCTTGATGGACGCAATGGGCACGTTCAGAGAAACTGCAGCAAGTAAAAATTGTGTTTTAAGGTTATTTTGGAGGGTCGTAAAGGGGATGTCTAGATTCCTGATTCATAAACCTTTTTACAAAATTTGCCAAAAAACATATATAACCTTTCAGGTCATTTTCATTATTTTTCAGGGTAATGTTTTGTAGTTTTTTAGGATATAAACGCATAATTATCATTGGGCATTTTGTAGCAATTTTTAAGAAATTAAAATCATAGCCCTACCTCCTAAAATATATCATAGCCATAATTAGCTTGCTTCAAATAAGGACAATAGTTATATGTTTAGTCACTTATCACAACTGCGGGGTATCGATATCCACTCTCTTTTTTGCATATACTACATCCCAATCCGTATTTGCCGTCTCCCCAAATGGGTAGTCATAAAAAATCCCCCTACCTTTCACAAAAAAGCTCTCCTTGAAAAATATCAGGTCTCAATACCTTTTTCCCTCCCACAATCACTCAATGGAAAAGCTTTGTGAGGAGTTATTTGTAATATAATACTTGAAGGCTGAACACTACTGTAAATCTCATAATAGTGCCTCACGTCAAAACCTGCTTCGGGGCGTTCAGTTTCTATTTTTGACAAGGCGGGATATTTGATTTTGGAAAAAAAAACACCTTCCACATCAAATGTGATGAATGTTATGCTTCAAAACGGTTAAAGTAGTTTTAATTCTTTCTTTGCTGTAGAAAGACATAATCTATACATATAAAGCAATTGGCCCGTCTCCTCTATACTAATCTACACCAAATTTGATACATTTATTCTTTGGAATCCTGCGGGTAAAGTAAGCTACATACTAACCCCGTTCTATTTGTCTTGGGTGTGCAGAGGGGTGTAACGTCCCGTCATCCTGGACAGAGCACTTGCTAGGGGCCGCTCTCTCCCGGTTTGGCTGTGCATATGACGTGAGTTAACATCTACAGGAGTCACCTCTCAAGATGACCTTGGATTTTTTTAGAATCTTAAGAGTATGGTGTAATCTCAGAGATGGTTGCGGTGAAAATCGCTCAGTATCATCGTTTATTTATCCCGTCTGTAAATTCTTAAATTGTAGCTTTATTATTGGAATGTAAATTTTTATAATATAAGATTATTTTTATAGAAAATGGTAATTTTTACCGTCGATATGGTACAGGTGGCTAAAGACAATTCGAAATACTCATAATAATATTGAGTTATATTACGATGAATTATAAACAATTCAACCCGAGCAACGCCAGATAATTCAGCTAGTACTCCATATGCTAGAGACAGCGGATCTATAAGTGAAGTTTGGTAAAGGCTTCGCAGGTATTTGAATATAATACTTGAAAGACGAGATATTTCGTCAATAAAGATCTGACCAATTTTGCTAATGAAGAGATATCCCGTCATCAAGATTTAGACGATTTCTTTTCTGATGACGAGATTAAGATCTAGTCAGTTTCTTTTCTAATGACGTGATATCTCGTTCAACAAGGTCTTGTCAATTTTGCTAATGACGAGACACCTCGTCAAGACAACCACTAGGAAGATTAACGATAGACACGTCCAAACCCACGTGACTCCACGTAGTCTTTAGAACATTAATTAAAACTAGCCATTAAAATATAAAATGGGCTTATCTTAAAAACAGCAATTTCCAATTTTTTATCTCAAGGTACAACCTTAATAACAAAAATTAAGCGGCTCACCAAAAAATTTATTATACTTTTTGCCGATCTGACAAAAAATAGGTATGATTTTTATTTATTTACAAAAAAATAGTAATTACCTACCCTTTTCCTTCAATATGGCTTTAAAAGTTTTTAAAATTGATTTATATGAATTTCTAATAAAAATAACCAACAATTACTTTTACGGTATTAAAAATACAGATATTGCTCGAAATTATTTGCGAATACAAAATTAACCCGTTGGTCCTTATCTCAACGAGATATCTCGTCATTAGCAAAACTAACCAGATCTTGAAGGACGAGATATCTCGTCAAAACCGCTTGGAGGGTTAAACAGTCGAAATGAAATAAATCTTAGACAATATAAGCCTCCCATAATCCGTAAGACACACAGGTTGAAAATCGCTGCTTTAAAACTTCATTTTTTACAATGAGAATGTATCTGAAAACGATGGAACATTTTTCACACGTTTTTATTAGTACAAGGTCGCGTATAATGCGGAAAAAGCACATTCGGGAGTTTACAGCCGAAAGTACAAAGATAAATATAAAAGAACATACATTTCAGAAATGAGTTTCCCCCGAGTAACTTCATTTCTCAAAAAGAAATCTTCCCCAACAGCAGTCAAGAGAAATCACTCCCAACACAAAAAGCGATTCGATACAGTCAATCTATTACAAAGTGCGGCGCGTCGCACAAGTTGAGGAAATGCCACGCTTCCTAACTTTCAAGGAACCTATCTAGATTAAGCACTAAAAGATACACATCACGTCGCCTATATTTAGCCAGCAGCAAAATGTGATATCGGGGAGTTCTGCTCGAAGATAACTTCGAGAAATCGTTCTCTTTGCTTGCAAGGGGCACATTTGTGTTTGGTTCAGTTTTTCCTTCCTCTGGATTACTGATAAATGTTCATTTTTTCACAACATTGTGCCTTTGCTCAATGTGGTTTGTAAAGATAACGAAAAGTAGGCAGGTTCTTGGAAAGTGTTTTACCGTTTTTTCAACAAATGCGGAGTACGTTTGTGTCGCGTACACTTTAGGAATAACAAATAATTTTTCTCATAACGTTATATCTTTACTCAAAGGTTTATAAAGATAAAGGAAAAGTAGTAAGGTTCTCGGAAAGGGTTTTACCGTAAATTCAACAAATACGAAACACGTTTGTGTTGAGTAGTTTAGGATAAGATAAATGCTCATTTTGCTCACATTGTACCTTTACTC
Source organism: Meta bourneti (assembly GCA_933210815.1). Taxonomy (NCBI): domain Eukaryota; kingdom Metazoa; phylum Arthropoda; class Arachnida; order Araneae; family Tetragnathidae; genus Meta; species Meta bourneti. The sequence continues at coordinate 85,829,082 of OW119934.1, forward strand.
AATGGTTTTTAAAAATAACGAAAAGTAGGCAGGTTCTTGGGAAATGGTTTTACCTTAAAAATAACAAATACGGGGCACGTTTGTGTTTGGTTCAGTTTAGGATAACAGATACATGCTCATTTTTTCTCAACATTTTGCCTTTACTCAATGTTTTTTAAAGATAACGAAAAGTAGACAAGTCCTCAAATTAACAAATGGCTAGCAGCTGGGTAAGTGGAGGAATTAAAATGAGAAAAAGTGCTTGTACTTTTGGAGGGGAAAAATTCTCGAATAATTTTGCATGAACACTCCACATGTGCAATCAATTGTTGCAAACAAAATAAAAATTGGAATTTTGATTCAATTCAAATAAATCACTTCAAATAAATATGCTCACTGGGTAGGTATTTTTAATTAAAGTCCCACTGGAGCAACACAACAGGCTATTATGCTCACTGGGAAAATGAATGCTAAGTACTGTTTACAAGCTAAATGCATCAGGAGTAGTATTTACTATTAAGAATTCTACTTTCAAAACTCCAAAAATTCATTCTCAAAGAATAAAACTGAACTAAGGAATTCTATGTTGCGTGTTGGCTTTCAAACAAAAAACTAGATTTTTTGTAAATGTAGATGTTTTTAAAATGTTGTTCCTTATCCCCAAGGTTCAGGATAAGCCTAAACCAGGTCCATAAGACCATGTCGCTCTAAAAGAAAGACAACTTTCTCCTGATCCAAGACAAGTTGGCCCACGGTGTAATCGATAAGGTGGGCAGGGGTTTTAAATGTTGGATTTAAAATGTTGCTCACCCTATGCTTTTTTACAAAATTTTAGGTGTTTTACTACAAATTTGTTTTGCTTTACAATTGAATACATTTACCAAATGGAGTTAATTTGATTTGCATAGTAGGTTAAGAAGTATTTACTTCGCACTGGAGCAACACCACTGAATTTTGGAGACGGTCCGGAATGAATGATATAAGTACAAGCTATTATGTACATTAAAATATTGATAATACATGAAAAATTAATGGGCATAGGACCTATCAATTTGTGCTAATTAATCAAAATTTTTCACCACGTCTTTTGTTATAACTTCCGCACAACTTAATATTTTCAAAAACTTTTTTAGGCTTTTCAGTAAAAAACAGTCTGCAAATGCCATAATCAGATTACAACTGCAAAAGCTTGTTTTGAAAGTCCACTGTCCTCTTAACCCTCTTGATGGTTGTCTCGACGAGATATCTTGTCATTAGCACAAGTGACCAGCTTTATGTTGGACGAGATAACTCGTCATTACAAGAAAACACGATCATGATAATCAGACAATTCGACAGAAACAGTGCTTAATCTCGTCGAAATAAAAAAAATCGGCAATATCTTATTGACAAGTTGGTTGGTTTGGGGTTTTATGGCGCAAGGGCCATATTTGGCCATGCTGCGCCAGACACAAGACATACAACATCAAGTAATAGACACAATGAAAATTTTACTGACACAGAAGAGAAATACACCCAGGGAGGAATGCACCTGACAGGAATCGAACCTGCGTCGCCTACAACTCGAAGGTTGCTAGCACAGAGTGGACATACCCACTGAGCCACGACGGCCCCATTCTTGTTGTCAAGATATCGCTTCATTAATAAAACTGGTCGGATCTTGATGAACGAGATATCTCATTGAAACCACTTGGAGGGTTAAAGGAAACGTAAGTAAAGCTATGTATGTAGCAAATCTGCAGATGACTTATTTGAACTGTATAACTGATCACGAACTTGCTATAAATTCATCAGTGCAATTACATTACTTTTGACGCCGTGGTGATCTAGTAACTGCTTTGATCACCAGCCAATTTTAATCTTGAATCGCTGACAAAAGTAAGCAAAGAAACTGAACAGCGATTACAAAGACTAACTTGTGGGACTTGAACACAATCCAGGAAATCTGCACAGGAAAGAATTGGGTGGAGTGTTGCCGAAGAGTGTTAAGCAACATAATTAATATGAAGAATGAGCTTTTATCAGCTTTTTACGTAGGAAGCTTTGTACGCATTAAATCTCTCAAAGCAGTTGCTGACACTCGCTTTGATGTATATTGTAGGTAAGAGGAAACATTTGTAGTTGAATTCTAATTTGTAATGTATCCTACTTAACCCTACTGGTGGTTGTCTCGATGAGGTAACTCGTCATTAGCAAAACTGACCAATTCTTGATGGACGGGATATCTCGTCCATAGAAAAAACTGACCTGACCTTGATCTCGTCATCATCAAAAACGGCAATATCTTCATCATTCAGAATTCAATCGGCATTCTTTATGACGAGATATCTCCTCATTAGCAAAATTGCTCATTTTGATGGGCAAGATATCTCGCCGAAACCATTTGGAGGGTTAAGAAACCAAACCATAATCCTAACTTTTGATATGTGGAATAGAACAATAAAACATGAATTTTAAAGCAAAATCTTAAAATCACCAAGCTTTCTTAACTCTCCTGGCTCGACGAGGTACCTTGTCATAAACTAAACTGGCCTGATCTTGATGGACGAGATATTTTGTTATTAGAAGGAAACTGACCAGGTCTGGATCTCGTCATCATAAAAAATTCACCAATATCCTGAACAAGATATCTCGTCATTAGAAAAAACTGAACAGATCTTGATCTCGTCATCAAAAAATCGGCAATATCTTGATGACGAGATATCTCGTCATTATCAAAATTAGTCATATCTTGATGGACGAGATATCTCGTGGAAACTACTTGGAAGGTTAACACTGCAAAGTAAATGTGTAATTGTCTCTAGAGCCACCCAGCAATATTTCGGGCTGTGTGGCAAATTTCAATTCCAGAGCTTCATAAGATTGACGAGTCAAAGTCCTTCCCACAACTAACATTCTGTTTGTCCTTGTTGAATGTCCCATTTACACGTTTTATGTAAGAATAAACATTTGTAATTGAATTCTAATTTGTGTAATGGAACCTACTTCACACTGCAAAGTTAATGAGAAGTTGACTTTACAGAGCCACCCAGCAATATTCCGGGCCATCTGGCAAATTTTAATCCCATCTCAGTTTCACAAGATTAACGAAAAGTCCCTCCCACATCTAACATACAGTTTGACCTTGTTGAGTCCCCCAGCATAGGATTTGTTTTAACCAAAAATTAATGTAAATCTCAGTTACTCCAACTCATAAACTAATTACTCCAAAGCGGCTTTCAAAAAATGTTTGAACAATTTATTTGAGTTAGGAATAAAAATAATACTCAAGATAATACTTTTTAGATGGGTATTTGAAACTATTTGAGAACACCCTTGTCAAAAATTTAAAACGAAACCGTCGAAATTAATCTTACATAATTTAAACTGTTTTGCCATCAATGATACACGATTGAAAATCGCTCATTTAATCCTCCAAGTGGTTTCGACAAGATATCGCGTCCATTAACACCTGACCAATTCTATTTATAACGAGATATCTCATCATCAAGATATTGCCAATTTTTTATGATGACGAGATGAAAATCTGGTGAGGTTTCTTATGACCAGAGACGAGATCTTGATGGACGAGATCAGTTTTGCTAATGACAAGATACCTCGTCGAGAACCATCAGGAGGGTTAAGCCAATATGACTTATCTGGTTTACCTCACCCCATTGTCGCAGAAAGGCCTTGAATAATCTCAATTTAAAATACAAACTGCGAAATTTTTCCTCGTTCACTTTCCGTGGGGAAAGTTCGACTATCACAGCCCCATCTAGAATGACAACCACCATTAAACTTGACTGTAGGGGAACAAACGGGATGAAGTCGTCGAAAATCACATTTGGCTTCTCGCCAAATAGTTCAGAGTGAAACGTAAACAGAAGTTTCGTCGCTGACAAAAAACTCGCCTCACATTTAAAAAACAACTTTCATTGAGTTTTTCTTCCGCGTCCGAGGGCCAACCATTTAAACACGGGTCTCCACATCCGGAATTGGGAAGAAAAATTTCCGGAGTTACGAGGCCAACATCCGGAGTCCTCCGCCATCGGGAATAAGTAGACGATGCGTTGAATTTCAGAATTTCCACATCCGGTACTTTTCGATAAAATAGATTTTTCTTATCTAGTGTTATTTTACCGGATTCGGAAAATTATCTACGCGTGACAGGTGGTAAATAGATGTCGAAATCGGGTTCGAAATAGATATTTATAGACAGTGGCAGTCGTAGGGGTAGCTCAAGGGGTCCATCTCTTTGGAGTTTTGTGGTAAATAGGTGCCGAATAGACATTCTAAGACAGTGACCAGTCAGAGTAGCTCAAGGGGTCAACCTTTTAACAGTTTTTCGGTAAATAGACATCGAAATCGGGTTCGAGATAGATATTCTTAAACAGTGACAGTCAAAGGGGTAGCTGGAGGGATCCATCTCTTTGGAGTTTTGTGACAATTAGGTGTCGAATAGACATTCTAAGATAGTAGGGTAGCTCCAAGGGGTCCATCTCTAGTTTTGTGGCAAATAAATGTCGAAATCGGGTTCGAGACATCCTTAAACAGTGACAGTCAAAGGGGCAGTTGGAGGGGTCCATCTCTTTGGAGTTTTGAGGCAATAGATGTCGAATAGACATTCTTAGATAATGATAGTCATAGGGTAGCTAAAGGGGTCAACCTCTTAATAGTTTTCCGGTGAATAGACATCGAAATCGGGTTCGAGATACATTCTTAAACAGTGAGTCATAGGGGTGGCTTAAAGGGTCTATCTCTTAAGTTTTGTGATAAATAGATGACGAAATCGGATTCGAAATACATTCTTCGACTCAGACTGTCATATCGATAGCTCAAGGGTCAACCTCTTAATAGTTTTGCGGTAGACATCGAAATCGGGTTAGAGATAAACATTATTACATAGTGACAGTCCCACAGGGTAGCTCAAGGGGTCTACCTCTAAATGGTTTTGCGGTAAATTGATGTCGAAATCGGGTTTGAGATAGACCATGACAGTCAGGGGTAGCTTAAGGGGTCTATCAATTAAGTGTTGTGGTACATAGATGTCAAAATCGGTTTGGAAATAGACATTGTTAGACAGTGGCAGTCATAGGGGAAGCTCAAGGTCTACCTCATAATAGTTTTCAGGCTTTACTGAATTTGAATGAGTAAACTTAAAAAAATACTGTTGAATAAGTTATTTTTATAAGGGAAAAGGATTTGTAAAGGGGAAGAGAAAAATGAAACATTTGTACTCGGTCATCGCTGGATTAAAAGGTAGCAAACTCGCTTTTATAAAACACTCAAACAATTTTTCCGTACTTTGTCAAAAAAGTAATTTCACTGCGATTTTTTAGTGACCATGAACAAACAACCGAAAGACCAGATTGATACTTCCGGTAAAGAATTAATTGATTTAAGCCATTTGGTGATGTTCGAAGTTAATTCTATTTACATTTGACGTTACTTTCTAATAAAAAATAACTCAAATTTATTTTTACTTGTATTACTTGATATTATTTTTGAATACACTTGTCAAAAAGTTCAAAACTAAACCGTCGTAATGAAATAAATCTTACACAATTTAAGTTGTTTTCACCATCCGTGAGATACACCATTGTGCCGCGGTACACCGTTTGAAAATCGCTGCTCTAAAATATAGTGTGAAGCAGTGAATGTTTGTCTATCTAATGTATAGACGCAAGGCGCAGACCAATCAGAGGTGCCGGCGCGAGTGGTGAAAACACTGATTGGCCTGAGCGTATCGTTTTGCGCTTCGTACTTGACCATGGCTTAAGAAAGTAGCTTTTGTGCTATCTATGTGTACTTAAAATCCCTTAGCTAAACTGATTGAGCTTAATATCACCGGTCATAATCTGCACTTATAACCTAATAAGCGAAAATTTTATCAACCATGTCGATTCGCTTAAAAACTAACAAGATACAAGTTGTGTTTAAAACTAAAATGTTATTTTAATGATAAACCGAACTGTGACAGCGAAAATCCAAATATACGTGTATGTGGGGAAATCAACAATTCTTACTCGAAACTACACTATCTTATTTGATACAAATGCTGCAACTGCATTTTATTTGAGAAAAATAAAAGTGTTTTGAAACATTGGGGTAAAAATAAATTGTTATTTTACTTCCTTCGATCAGATAGTGTTAATGTGATGAAAACTCCATATCAGAAAGAAAATGGAGAAAAAAATCTAATGGAAGCACTTTATTATGATGGGCAAAAAATACGTTTTATCAGTTATTGAATCGCTCAAGGGGTAGTTGAATTAACGTCGCACTGGAGCAACACAAAGGGTTAATGGCGACGGTCCGGGACCAAACCCGAAGGGAAAGCTTCGAGGACAATAATTTTGAATGACGGTCAGGTGACGAGGTCAACACTTGTTCTATTAAATCGCTCAAATCACACAACTAAGTGACACGGTGAGATTGAATTTACGTCGCACAGAAGCAACACAACGGGACGGCCCGGGATCAAGCCCAAAGGGAAAGATTGATGACACCTCGCAATTTTGAACCACGATCAGATGACGAGATCAAGATCTGAGCTGGCAGCACCCCATTTTTTAAAAGTTAAGTATTACGAAACAAACTACAGAAAGGATTTTTGTATGTTATATTCTTGATGGTTTTTAACTTTATTTAAAGTTGTTAACAAGATTGTTGGTAAATAGTTGAATTAGCTTCGCACTAGAGCAACACAACGGGCTATTTGCGACGGTCCGGGATCCATCCCGACGGGTTGGTTGAGGTTTTATGGCGCAAGGGCCATATTTGGCCATGTTGCACCAGATACAAGTGAAACAATATCAAGTAATAAATATAAACACACAATGAAAGTTTTTACTGACACAGAAGAGATAAATATACCCAGGGAGGAATGCACCTGACAGGAATCGAACCTGCGCCGCCTACAACTCGAATGTACCATCCCAAAGGGAAAGATTTGGGAACACCTCGAAATTTGGAAGCACGTAGTCAACACTACCGCTCTCCATACTTCCATACCACGCTAACGTGAGAACATTTGAAGCCACTACAGATTTAATGTGCCCTAGCCCCCACGTACACGACGGTCTTTGGTTGGATCGAGTACCTAGTTCGCAACCATCCGGTTGCAAATCCATTACTCTTTCAATCGAGCTACTGCGGCCCTGGGACTAATCAAAGAAATTTTTCTTGAAGTAATGGATCTTAGTGCTAGAAAAAAGCACCAGTCAACTCTCGATGAAACGAACCCCTTTTACAAATTCACGCGATTTTACTTTCAAGTCTCATTCAAACACAGTGAATCTAACATTTCATCCTAATAGACTACATTTAACCCTCCTGGTAGTTGTCTCGACGAGGTATTTAGCAAATTCGTCATTAGCAAAACTGACCAGATCTCCATTGACGAGATATCTCGTCATTAAAAAAACTGATTAGATCTTGATCTCGTCATCATAAAAAAAATCAAGAATATTTTGAAAAACAGATATCGCCGTTAGCAAAATTGATCAGATCTTGATGGATGAGATATCTCGTCGAAACCACTTAACATGACTCATTACATGGAGTACTTATAAAAGAAATGGTTAGTCCTACTTATTTTAGCTTCAAAAGGTGGATAGAACAAAATTCCATAGCTAATTATGCTTTGAATACTTTTGTGTAGGAAAAGGAAACACATCACCTCAAATATTAAAAAAGCATTCAAATTCTCAGAGGTTTTCATTGTTGTACATCATTGTAATCACATTTTTTAAATGCACGTCGGTACAAGGACCTATCAGTGATTTTTATGGGATGGCCTTTTATGGGTTAGGCCTTTGCTTATTAATGTCTCGCCAAGTTCTTAAGCCTATTAACCATAACCTCATGTCTAAATAGGCTTAGATAAAAAATAAACGGGTATAATTATCCGTTAAAGACCTAGTGAATCAAATTCAAACCAGAATCCTTTATATACGCTATGGCCCTTGAGCCATAAAACCCTCAAACCAACCAACCTTTATATACGTGTTTCGGTTGCTCCAATTAAAAACTGAGTCATCATTTACAGTAAATTTACTGGTTGAAAAGTTTTCGTGCGAGAAAAATGACTGTAAAGTAAAAGCGAAAGCAACCATTACGTAAAAGATTGTTTTCTGTTATTGTTTGGTTGGTTTGGGGGTTTCTTATGGCGCTAGGGACATATTTGGCCAAGCTTCGTCAATCAAGTAAATGGATAAACAAAGGAAAGCTTTACTGACTAATACTTATTTAAACTGCTATCAGAATAACAGTCCACCTCTACCCCTTCATTTCATCAGCCCTTAACCAGTTTAGCGTAGTATTGCAGTTTTTAGATGCAGACAAGTGTTACTTCATCTAAAAAATCGAAACCTCGGTTCCGAGTCAATAAAAGAGTTCTGCTTTGACTGTCAAATTGAGTTGAGTTTTGCTTTTACTCGTACCCCATTTTACAATAACACTATTGTTTAAACTGCTATCTGAATTAACAGCCCACATCTCTTTCTCATTTCTCCCCTGCCCTTCACCAGCTTAGGGCGGTATTGCAAACAGTATTTAAATGCAGACCAGCGTAATTTCATTGAAAACACCGAAACCTCAGTTCCGAGAGTCAATAAAAGTGTTCTACTTTGACTGTCGAATTAAGTTGACGAGTTTCACAAAAACATTAAAATTATTATCGGAATAACAACCCTACTTTTTCATTTCTTGCTCAGCGAGGTATAGCAAAGTTTTCAAATGCAGATCAGTGTTACTTCATGAAAAACACCGAAACCTCGGTTCCGAGAGTCAATAAAAGGGTTCTGCTTTGACTGTCAAATTGAGAAGTTGACGAGTCCTGCTTTTACTCGCGCCCCAGACTGTAAAGAGATGGGGGAGCCTAATAAAAGTCCGGATCGATGAAAGGGAGGGCAACTTGGAGGGCTGGAGAGGTTCGTTCCCCAGCCGTGAACCGATATCGGAAGAATTAATCCCCGACATTCAGTCTGACAGCTCCAAAATTATTCAACCTCACGCGCTGTTGCAAACCTTGAGGCAAGGCCCCCGGGGTTACAAAGGATAGTTGGCATATGTAGACACACGAAGGAACAGGATGGAAAATCATAATTATAGGACCGGAGCCTAAGTTTTGGGCGATATTGGTCGCTTTTCCATGGTAGTGGATGGATCCGAAGCGACACGCTGCGTTTGATTCGGTTTTGACAACATGCATCTGCCCCTACATCGTTTAGAGTTGGTGTCGCGTTTCTGCCTCAGTGCAGATAGTACGGAAACACGCGAGTGATAATTGAGCGCTTTGCGTAACGCCAGTGCGTTACTGTTGATCAGTGACGAGCCAGGGGTGGGTGCGTAGGTAGGTATTTTAATTGACTTCACAACGGGCTATTGACGAGCCAGGGGAGAGCTCTGCTATGGAACACCCGAAAGTGTGTTGGCTCCTAGCTTATTAAAAAATCACTTCGAGTAAAAGAAATGAATAAAGGGGCCGAGGTGGCCCGGTTGGAAGAGTAAGGGATTAGCAATCGGAAGGTTGCGAGTTCGAAACTCGGTCCAGCCAAAGACCGTCGTGTACGTAGGGACTCGAGTACTTTAAATCTGTCGTGGCCTCCAATGTCCTCACGTTGGCGTGGTGTGGAAGTTAGGAGAGTGGGGTGCCAGCTCAGTTGTGACATCGTCATCTCGCCGTGATTCAAAATTGATTTGTCCTCGGATTTTTCCCTTGGGATTGATCCCGGACCGTCGCAAATAGCCCGTTGTGTTGCTCCAATACGACGTTAATTAATTACTATTACCATAAATGCATAAAAACCATTTCAAAGTTCTAATATAATAGCCCTCAGGGCCACATCTTTAGGCTTCACGGTAGGTAGTTAATTGACGTCGAACTGGAGCAACACAACGGGTTATTGGTGGCGGCCCAGGATCAATCCCCAAGGGAAAGATCCGAGAACACATTTATTTTTCAACCCCGACGAGGTCAACAGCCGACTCTCCAAACTTCCACACCACGACAGATTTAACGTGCACCAGTCCCCATTCAACCTGGCACGGGCTTCACGGATCCGAGTCGTTAAACCCATTGAAACACGGCGGCCCTGCGAAGACGTGATACGCGAAATTAACCCTCCAAGTGGTTTCGACGAGGTATCAAGATCTGGCCAATTTTGCTAATAACGAGATATCTCGTCATCAAAATATTGACGATTTTTATTGATAACGAGATCAAGAGTTTTCTTCCCATGACGAGGTATCTCGTCCATCAATATCTGGTCAGTTTTGTAATGACGAGATGCCTAGTCAAGACACCACCAGGAGGGTTAATTTTGCATTTAAAAACTGCATCTAACTTTGGGCTCTCCGAAATAAAATTCTGGCTACGTTACTGCGGGTAGTACAGTAAGATTTTTTCTAGATGAGCAGTTCTTACTTTTCCGATCCTTGAAGCCCTTACAGAATTCCTTGACACGCAAGCCTTTAATGTTTTTTATCACGAACTTGTAAGAATATCTTTCAGTGTAACAATTTTTCTACGGCCCCAGAAGACAACTCGTAAACTTTTAAGATTATTTTTTCTCTTGAAACCTTTTGGAAACGTTTCTTACGCTGTCCTAAAACGTAAAAATATTCTAAAACGAAAGACATTATAAATTTACAAATAAATTTAGAATTATCTATACATATAAAGCAGTTATCTATACATCTGTTTGTCCTCTATATAAATCTATACCGTTTGACCAATCCACACCGAATTTGGTACACTTATTCTTTGAAATCCCGTGGGTAACGCAGGCTACATATTAACCCCCGTTCTATTGGTTTCGGGTGTTCAGAGGGGTGTAATGTCCCGTCATCCTGGACAGAGCACTTGCTAGGAGGCGCTCTCTCCCGGCCTGGCTGTGCAGATGACGTCAGAGTTAACATCTACAGGAGTCGCCTATCAAGATGACCTTGGAGTTTTTTTAAGAATCTTAGTTTGGTGCAATCGCAGATGGGTGCTGTTGCGCTGAAAATCGTTCAGTATCATCGTTTATGTATCCCGTCTGTAAATTCTTAAACTGTAGCTTCATTATTGGAATGTAATTTTTTATATTATAACATTATTTTTATAGATAGTGGTCCTTTTTATTGTCGATATGGTACAGGGGCTAAAGACAATTCGAAATCCTCATAGGAATAACATTGCGTATTTATACGATCAATGTCAGACCAATTCACACTAAATTTGGTACAGTCATCCTGTAGAATTCTACGGGACACAGGCTATATAGTAACTCCGTTTGATTTGTCCTGGGTCTGCAGGCGGGTTAAAAACAATTAGAAATCTCCATAGGAATAATATTGAGTAGTATTACGATGGATTATAAACAATTGAACCCGAGAAACGTCGGGTAATTCAGTTAGAAAAGTAGAAAATAACAGTTATTTTCACAATATGAAACATTTACACACGAGCGTTCTGAATTGTAAATTAAATAATCGCTTTTAAATTCGAAAGACTTCGATAAATGGGAAAAAGTTTTCTTAAGTTTTCATATAAAAATTAATAACTTACATAATACTGACGGTTTGGTTCTATGGCGTAAGGTCCAGTACATCTAAATCCTAACTCCTCGAAAATATGAATGGTTGAATTTTCAAAGTACATGAGTAGGTTAAACTATATCCTGACTTATTCCCGTCAATCTCAATCTTTGACAGTGTCGAAAAGTAAAAAATTCATTTTCAAATTTCAAGATAAAGAATTGTAAATTGCATTAAGTCTACGAAAACGTTTTTGGCTGAAATGTTTTCAATTCCACTAAAATGTTGTTTTACTGTTTTGTATTCTTACAAACTCCACTTAATTCAATGCGTAAATTTTGATCCTTCTATCAAAACTCAACATAATTCATTTCTTTGACATCCAAGAACTCTCGTACATTCTTTCTACAAAAGATTCAGTGCCTTATCCAAAAAAATTAGTTCGTCCATCCTTTCTACATCTGAAAGATTCCGTTCAATCCTTCTACATACATAAGGATCTTTCATCCTTTCTACATACAAGAGTTTCAGTCCATTCTTTTATATCCCAAAGGCCTCAATTCATTTCTTATAGATCCAAAAAGTTCCTATTTATTCCAAATAGCCCGTTATGTTGATCTAGTGCGACGTTAAATAACTACCATTACCTATTCCACCTACATTAAAAAATCCATACATTTGTTTCTTCTACATTCAAAGTTCAATCCATTAATTCCTTCTATATACACAAAGATCCATCCAATCAATCCTTTTCATCCATAGATCCATTCATTCAAACCTACATTCAAAGAGCCATCTATTTAACTCTATAATTAAAAAATTATCCATTCATTCCTTTCACACAGCCAAAGTTTTATTCATTCAATTACATCCAAACATTCTTCCATTCAATCCCTACAACCAAAGATCCATACATTCAATCCCTTCTATAACCACAAATCCATCCATTCTCATCCAACGATCCATTCATTCCTTCTACATCCAAAGACCCATCCATTAATTAATTCTACATCTATAAATAAATCTATTCATTCCTTCTCATCTAAAGATCAATCCATTCATTTTTTTTCTCATTCAAAGAACGACCATTCACTTCCTTCTATATATACAAAGATCCATACAATACTAACTACATCTCAAAGGTAAGTTGATTTCCTCTATATATCCTAAAAGGTATTGCTCATATTTTCCACTCCAAAAAAATCCATTTCATAAATTCTATTACCTCAAAAGTTCAGATAATTTATTTACATTCAAAATTTCCGATCCGTTCTTTACAAAACAAAATCTTTGCTTTACTTCTTTCTTGCATTGCGGATTTTGAGGGCAGTCATTCTAGACACTCAAAAACCAATGCATTTTTTTACTCTAAACGAAAAAAGTATAGTCATAAAAGACTGCTATGCCAGTTCAGCTGCAGTAGTCTATATTCAGCCTTATTTTTGGAGATGGTTTTTAACCCTCTGAGGGGTTCACACTTAATTTCCACCTCGCAACCTGCAGTCTTCTCTGCATGACGTCTAATCAATTTTAACCTGGATCAATAGAATCTTTCCAAAGGAGTCTATTACAAGGAAATGAGCATAGAATCTATCCAAAGGATTCTATTACAAGGAAATGAGCATAGAATCTTTCCAAAGAATTCCATTCCCAGAAAAGGATCAATGGAATCGTTCATAAGGATTTTATTCCAAGTAAAGGACCAATGGAATCGTTCCAAATGATTCTATCCCAGGAAAGGACAAATGGAATCGTACCAAATGATTCTATCCCAGGAAAAGACCAATGGAATCGTTCCAAAGGATTCTATTCCAAAGAAAGGATCAACAGAATCTTTCTAAAGATTGAAAGAATCCATGGATTCTTTATAATTTTTGTGGTTATTTCAATAAGTGGGGTAAGATCAACACTACACTACTCGCAGCGCTCAGAGGGTAGGTAGTTGAATTAACATCGCACTGGAGCAACACAAAGGGCTATTGGCGACGGTCTGGGATCAATCCCAAAGGGAAAGATCCGAGAACAACACCAGGTAGTTTTGAACCACGGTCAGATGACGAGGCAACACCTGAGTTGGTATCCCACTCTTCAAACTTCCACACAACGCCAACGTGAGGACATTTGAGGTCACGACAGATTTAACGTGCACCATCCCCCTTCGTACACGATGGTCTTTGGTTGGATCGAGTTTCGAACTCGCAATCCCCCGGTTGCTAATTCGCTACTCTTCCAACAGGGCTACAGCGGCCCCCGACGCTCAAAGAGGATTAACTACTAAAACACTTCATTCATTGTTTCTAAGTTTCAAGTACCAGATTTAGCCAACGACATATTTTTTGTGGCGAGGGTTTATCTCAGGGCTGAGGAGAATAATCCTCCAAGAGGTTTGGACGAGATATCTCGTCCATCAAGATCCGACCAATTTTGCAATGACGAGATATCTCGTCAAGATAATGACAATTTTTTTTATGTTGACGGATCCAGATCTGGTCAGTTCTTTTTCTGACGAGAACCACAGGAGGGTTAATATTCCTAGTTCATTCATTAAGTTATTTTGTATTAGATCTTTGTAATAATTCATCTTAGTGAATTTTATTCGAAAACGATGATTCGAGTCGAGAATTAATCGATCCCCAAGAGTTTTCCATCGATATGTTCAGCTTGGTTTTCTACGAAGATTGCCCCTCCAAGTGGTTTCGACGAGATATCGCGCCATCGAGATCAGACCAATTTTGATGACATCTCGTCATTAAGATATACATTGCCGATATTTAATTATGACGAGATCAAAATCTGACCAGTTTTCTTCGAATACCCTTGCAGTGCATTTAGAATACCTTTGCATAAAAATCATTCGAAGGAACTTTGTGACAGTTAACACAAAGCCAAAGGATGATAACAGATGGTATTACATCACAACACATTAGTTGTTGCTAAATATACAGATAATGCCACCATGTAATTCCGCGTACACGTGACAAAACACATACATTGAGTACTTCACGCATGAAACATCTTCAAGTACTTTAAACATTCTTTTTTAGCTTCTATACGAACAGAAAAAAATCGAATTTCTACCTAAATTTTAAACATTCAAAAATACTTTTAGTAAAATATTCCATCCTTCAAAACAGACGTTTGAAAATGATTATTGGATTAACTCGCATGCACTCAAAACATTGAATCACGGGACAAATGCGTTTACAATATAAACACTTAATTAAGGTAAACATTTTGATCGTGATTGTGTTTATATCTTCCGGTGTAAAGTGTTTATTGGAACACAACTCCTACACCAGATCGATAACAAACAATAAAAGTACATATCAAAAAAGTTTGGCAAGAAACGTCAGCTTTTTGGGCGTAGATAACAATTATTTCACTCTTCACCGCATGTTTTTTCAAAACCTTTCTGGCGAAAACACAAATTCATGCGCTACATTCTGTTATTGGATGCTTCAAAATAAAAATGTCTTTCAATTTTTTTTGAAGCATCCAATGCCTTTGCATTTTTTGTACTTGCAAATCGGCTATTTGCAATTTCGTAAGATACAGAAGCGAACGTTTAAGAGAGAAAAAAGAAGCAATTAAGGCAGTGTCCCAAATTGAAACAATATCTCCACTGCAAAGGAAACGCCTAATTCAAACGAAAAATGCGCTCTAGTTTTCAAAGCCGCCGCTCTAAAAAAGACTGGGGCATTTTTTCTCACAAAAATGATCACTTCGTTAAGCCCAATTAACACAACATTTAAAGTGGCTTAAAAGGTGTTACACAATTCTACATTTACAAACAATACCAATTGACAAAACATAGGATTTTGTTTTAAAGGAAAAAAGAAAATTAAATTATTCAAATCCACTTACCAGATGCACTGAGTTTCATTCTAATTTCAACGTAAAGTCCAGATGAATTAACTCGTGAGTTTGCAAACACAGCAATAAAAAGTCGCGGCACGCAGATTTCGATACAAAACACAAAACGCATCCATGTGACTCTAGCAACTTCACTCCTCTGACAGGGTAGAACAGTATACAGACGGGAGACCAGCTGATCAGGTTTTACGTCACAGGTCACGTGATTTAAGACCCCGCCTTCGTTATTTCACCAATTGAAGCTGTTCACGCAACTACATATACGACACAGCTGATGGAAAACTAGTTGCGGATTCTGCTTGTTTTGATTTTTTCAATCAGAGCTTTAAGTAGCGGTGTTGAACGGGGAGTATTTCAGAAGCGGGATATCGTAATTGATGCGCCTTGTTTTGGGTTAATCCACATGGATGACTCTAGAAACTTTATTTATTAAAATGAAAGTTTGTTCGGTAGCGAAGACGTGAAGTTTCGACAAAGAAATTAAAAGCACGCTTTCTACAGAGAAACAGAATCTTAATAATTCTCAAAACAAATGGATCTTGATCTAAAATTGGTTCGCAGTTTATTTTCATGAGGTAAGTAGGTAGTTAACATAGAGCACTAGAGCAACACACCGAGCTATTGGCGACGGTTTGAGATAAATCCCAAACGGAAAGATCAAGGACAATGATTCGTAATTTTGAACCACTGGTCAGATGATTCGTTTTATGAGAGGGATTTTCATTGTAAACAAACCAAGAGTCTGCAAAGATTTTACATCTGCGGTAGCCAAGTTGGATTGGTAACTAGTTAGCAAACGAAGGGTTACGAGTTCGAAAATTGATCCAAGTGAAGACCATCGTTTTCAAGGGGGCTGGTTCACGTTAAATCTGTCATGGCCTAAATTGTCCACGTTGGCGTGGTGTGGAAGTTTGGAGAGTGAGGTGCCAGCTCAGGTGTGACCTCGTCATCTGACCGTGGTTCAAAATTACGTGGGGTTGTCCTCGATCTTTCCCTTCGGTTTGATCCCGGACCGTCGCCAATAGCCCGTTGCTTTCCTTCAGTGCGACGTTAATCAAATACCTACCGTTACTATACCAACACACTACCGCGGCCCCAACAAAGCATCTGAATTCTACTTGTGTTGCAGAAAGTATCTAATCTTTGAGTTAACAACTTCCGATTCTAAAATCATAAGTTTTACAAGTACGGTTTCTGAAAGTTAAAAGTTGGTTTTGTGGCTTTTCTGGGGGACATTTTAAAGGGGAAAGTATTTCCTATTACTTATTAAGCAAGCATTTTATATAAATTTCTCAAAAGATAAAATATTTTAACACATCGTTTCACTTGCTTATGGGCTGCGGTAGCACAGATGGAAGAGCAACGGATTAGTAACCGGAGGGTTGCGAGTTCGAATCCAGCCAAAGACCATCGTGTATAAAGGGGGCTAGTGAACGCTAAATCTGTCGTGGCCTCAAAGGTCTTTACGTTCGCGTGGTGTGGAAGTTTGGAGACTGGGATACCAGCTCAGGTGCTGACCTCGTCATCTGACCGTGGTTCAAAATTACGTGGGGTTGTCCTCGATCTTTCCCTTTGGGATTCATCCCGGACCTTCACTAATAGCCCGTTGTGTTGCTCCAGTGTGATGTTAATTAAAATACCTACCTACCATTTGCTTATTTGGAAACTTGAATGCGTTTTAACAAGACTATTAACCACACAATATTATATTTTTTCGAAAACTTGCGATTTTCCAATGTTGTTTTCAGAATTCGACGTATTTTAACGTAGAAGGACGTATTTTAACGTAAAAGGACGTATTTTATTTTAACATTTGAAAGCTAAATGTTTAATCAACCCCGTCTGCTTGTTCAACTGCGTCGTATGCAAAAACAAATATCAGAGGGTCAGACATGGTAAAAAAAGCGATTGAAACCTTTGACAGAATTCTGAGAAAAATTTAACCAGCCATTAGAAAGTTAGTTTGGAAACAAAGGCTCTCGAAATAAAACAGCAAGATTTATGCATATACATTTGCAATCAATATTTTACATCAAGAAAGTCTAGAGCTACGATTTCTTTATACTATACTAAAGTCCGAACTTTTGGCTTGCCTGGACTGTATTGAGTGAAGAGAAATTGTCTGGTCCAAGTATAAAATACAATAGTTAACCCTCTGAGGTTCACACTTATAATTCCCCCTAGAAACATGTAGTCTTCTTTGCATGACTTCTAACCAATTGTGGGGGCCGTCGTGGCTCAGTGGGTAGACTGCGTTAGCAACCGTCGAGTTGTAGGCGGCGCAGGTTCGATTCTTGCCAGGTACATTCCTCCCTAGGTGTATTTCTCTCTTGTGTCAGTAAAACTTTCATTGTGTGTATGTCTATTACTTGATATTGTCTCTTGTGTCTGGCGCAGCATGGCCAAATATGGCCCTTGCGCCATAAAACTCCAAAACCAACCATTTGACGAATTGTGACCTTGACGAGTAAATCTTTCCAATGGATAATATTCGAAGGAAATGAGAAACAGAATCTTTCCAAAGGGTTCTATTCTAAGGCAAGGGAATATTTCCAAATTTCTAATGCATTCTATTCCGAGCAAAGGGACAATAGAACCTTTCCAAATTATTCTATTCTGAGGAAAAGAGAAAAATCTTTACAATCTTTCCACTGGTCCTTTTCTTAAAATAGAATCCCTTGGAATGATTCTACTGCTTCTCTTTCCTTAGAAGTGAATCCTTAGCAAAACTTCTGGTCCTTTCCTTAGAATAGGATTATTTGGTTAGATTAGGGTTCTCCTTTCCTTAGAATAGCATCCTTTGGGAAAATTCCATTGGTCCGTTCTGTAGATTAGAATCCTTTGGAAATATTATGTTTCTAATTTTCTTAGAATAGAATCCTTTGGAAAGATTCTATTGCTCCTTTCCTTAGAATATGAATCCCTTGGAAAGTTTCTATTTCTTGTGTCCTTGGAAGTGAATCATTTGGAAAGAATCCATTGGCCCATCCATTCTGTAGAATAGAATTCTTTGGAACGATTCTGTTACTCATTTCCCTATTATAGAATCATTTGGAAAGATTCTGTAGCTCATTTCCTTAGATTAGAATCCTTCTGGAGAGATTATATTACCGCTTGTCCTTAGAATAGAATCCTTTGGAAAGATACTGTTGCTCATTTCGTTAGATTACAATCCTTCTGGAGAGATTATATTACTCCTGTCCTTAGAATAAAAGGGCCGCGTTAGCCCGGTTGGAAGAGTAACGGACTAGCAACCGGAGGGTTGCGAGTTCAAATCCAACCAAAGACTGTCGTGTACAAAGGGGGCTGGTGCACGTTAAATCTGTCGTGGCCTCAAATGTCCTAACGTTGGCGTGGTGTGAAAGTTTGGAGAGTGGGGTGCCAGCTCAGGTGTGACCTCGTCATCTGACCGTGGTTCAAAATTACGTGGGGTTGTCCTCGATCTTTCCTTTTGGGATTCACCCCGGACCTTCACTAATAGCCCGTTGTGTTGCTCCAGTGGATGTTAATTAAATACCTACCTACCTTAGAATAAAATCATTTGGAAAGATTATGTTGGTCAAGAAGGTTAAAACTGGTTTGAAGAAAAGCAGTTAAGACTGTAAGTTGTAAGGTGGAATTATGCATATGAACCACTCAGAGGGTTAAGGATACTGGCACTCCTTAAGCGAAATGTACCACATTAATTTTCAAACAAATTTCGGAGTCCCTACAAAAGATATCTTCCGTTTTCTTAAATAGATTACCGAATTCTGACGTTTTCTTGAATCGATTGGCGTTTTAGACGAGTGTTTTTAGTGGTGGCCGTGATGTAAACACGTCACGTGTTTGCTCTGCGTCAGGTGACACTTCAACACGTGCAGCGAACAGTCTAGGTTCATGCCGAAAAGAGCATCAAATGACGAAATAAGATGTATTTCCGTCGTTTAATGTTGTTTGAGTTGCGAAATGGCAACTCATAATTCATTTATTGACGTTGGATTTGGCAGGTGAAAAAATTGTTATTCGATCGTTTTTAAATGCATCTGGGACTATTAGGTACAACATGCGGAGCAGTGCATCATACTTCTATCAGTTTATGTATTTAGACTAGATATTTTTATACATTTACATATTTGATCCATTGTACCATTTCTACATCGTGATAATCAAGGCCGGACCTCTAAGGTACAACATGTGGAACTACTAAGAGATTGGTGAGAATTGCTGTTACCGAAACACCATTACTAGTTTCCTTAGCTATGATATTTTATTGTTGTAACTTCATTTTTAACCCTCCTGGTGGTTGTCTCGACGAGGTATCTCGTCATTAGTAAAACTGACCAGATCCTGGTTTACGAGGTATCTCGTCATTAGTAAAACTGACCATATCCGGATCGAGACGAGATGTCTCATTCAAACCACTTGGAGAGTTAAAATTCTTCAGGGAGCAATTAATGTGTATAATACTTATAAATAGAATCGTATACCAGTAGTAGTAATTTTTTCAATATCCAAATGTGGCCCCATTCAGTAGTTTTCGGGATTGTTTCATTTTGAGTTCTTCTGTTGGTAGAAAAACTGATTACCTCCTATTTAAAACGAATTTTAGGAAGGGAATAAATTGCTCATAGGGTTTGCAATATTTACTTGTAAACAAGATTGCGTCTTATTACATTCACCGTAATACCAATATCCATCATTTCGGAAATGAGCTCGAAACACCTAGCTGAAGGAAAACTTGTACTTAAAACTGATATTAAGAATTTTCATCTGTAATTTACCGGTAAAGAGAATGTCGGTAATTTGCAATTTTTTGCAACTTTTTCTTGTTAACAAAAGACTGCAACTTATCGTGCCTTCATCACAGCACCGAGTACCGTAATTTCGGAAATGTGCATATAATAAATAGCTCTGAGAACCAGAACACAAAACCAGTATAGAGAATTTCCGTTGGTAATTTACCGGTAATGAGAATGTTGGTAATTTGAAAATTTTTCCAAATTTTTCTTATTAATAAGATTGCGTCTTATTGCTTTCACCACAGCACCAATTGCCGTCATATCGGAAATGTGAAGCGCGCATAACTTGCAGGAAATGAATTTACTCGTAAATAAACAAGTCGTTATATCTATACATAAAAAGCAGTTAGCATCTGTCTGTCTGTTCTCTATACAATCTATACCGTTTAACCAATCTACACCAAATTTGGTACACTTATTCTTTGGAATCCTGTGGGTAACATAGGCTACATATTAACCCCCGTTCTTTTGGTCTTAGGTGTTCAGAGGGGTGTAATGTCCAGTCATCCTGGACAGAGCACTTGCTGGGGGCGCTCTCCCGGTCTGGCTGTGTAGATGACGTCAGAGTTAACATCTACTGGAGTCGCCTCTCAAGATGACCCTGGAATTTTTTTAGAATCTTAGAGTATGATGCAATCGGTGCGGTCGCGCTGAAAATCGCTCAATATCATATCGTTTGTTTCCCGTCTGTAAAATGTGGGAGGAATTTTCAAACATAAAGAGTAATTGCTTGAAACGTTGATCATGATATCGTATCAATATGATTTTTCAGCCTTTCATAATGATGGAATTCCGAAATTCGCATTCCTGGTGCAAGGTGCTACAAATTAAAAAATATTGATAAGAAAAAAAAACTGACTGCAATAATACGATGTATGTCATTTTTTAGAAATGAACTTAAAGGGTATTCACAATCACTCCAAAACTCAAAATCAACTTTTGTATATAATCATCTCTGTATCTGATTTTGTACGTTTGTCTTACCTATAGTATGTGAAATGGATCTAAAGTAAATTGTAGAAGCTATAAAAATCTGTTTTAAAAATTTTGCGCTCGCTTATTTTTTATCTATATTTGCATTTCCTATGACAGAAAAGTGATTTTTTGGATCACTTTCAATCTACGTTTAACCAATTAAACCCGAGTAACGCAGGGTAAATTCAGCTAGTTTTGTATAAAGCTAGTATTCATACTCACCGTTAGAAAATCCACTCACGAAATGAAATCAAATTCCGAAAATCGCACTCTGACATCGCCTGTCACAGTACCTTCAAAAAATGTAGATTCTCCTTGAAGATTTGATACACTCAGCACATTTAAGCGAAAGCTGTTACGGCACTCACGTCATGTTACCACATGTGAACCATCCTCCGCAAAGCCAAAACATTCGAATGGGGTTAAGGTCTAATCGTTGTGTCTTCGCAGAATAGCTTCCTGCGTACGTTGGACTTGCGTAATCAGAGGTTTACCAGCGAAACCGATGGAGTGGAGTGGATTTCACCCAGAGGGTGGAAATGAGGCATTGGTTAGGGTAAATTTTACGTAATATCTTCCCAACATTCTCGTGAATAGCACCAATATCTGAAACTAATCTTCGAGTGAAAATATGACAAGAGAAATGCAAGAGTGACGGACTGGCTTGTTACATCGGTCCGGGAAATGTATATCATCTGCTGCCTTCAGGCTTTTTGAGAACGCTGAAAGTAAATTATGCAATGTTGAAAATTTTGACACCTGGAACATGAGCTGAATTTGGACACCGTGGTTAACTGAAAAGAAATAACATCCGTTCGAGTTGTATGATTCTAATGGTTTCCTTTTCTTTGATGATTGTCCCGTTCTAAAACTAGTCTTTTAGGAAAATATTTTACAAACACTGAATAATTAGATGAATACAGTGACGGACTGGCTTGCTAGATCAGCCCGGAAAATGTATATCTGCTGCCGTCAGGCTTTTTGAGAACACTAAAAGTAAATTATGCAATGTTGAAAATTTTGACACCTGGGTCATTCCACGCAAAATGAGCAAATCGGCTGTTGCTGACGTATCACCGATTTTAATGAAAATCAGTTTTTAAATAGATCACATATAGTAATGAGCAACTGCAAAATATTAGGTTTCAGAAATCTATATTTTGTTAATTATTGACATTTAAAGTTCAAGGTCATAAATTTAGATTTTCTAGCACTAAAAGTGGTCTGTTTGCGATCCTATATTTCAATAAGTTATTGACACAAATTTAAAATTTTTATATCGTTGCATTCTTCAGAAAAGGGTCTCTTAAGAAACGTCAGAATATTATTTAATAGCCGTTATTGCTGAATCTGAGGGATCGACTAATATAGAAATTTTGCCAATTTGCTACAAATTTCAAATTGCTATGGTATCTCTAGAAATGGAAAGACAATATTAAAAATTATTCTTAATGAAGAGCCTTTCCTAACAAATAGCGTGGCGTAATTTGGTGATTGTATATTTTTCTACTCCTTCATAAAGAAAAACATTTAAAAGTAAAAATTATGGAAAAATATGATTTTTCAGTTTTCAAAAATGCATATTTCACTGTGAGGGAAAGCTCCAAAAGCATCAAAACTTTTCAACATAAAAGAGCAAGATGTCTATTATATGTCCTGAAATTTTCATAATTGTGATTTGATTATTTTTGTCTCAGGAAAATTTTTAATTAGACGTAAATTTTACTTTTTATCCCAGCTGATGAGGGGGCCGCGGTGGCCCGGTTGGAAGAGTAACGAACTAGCAACCGAAGGGTTGCGAGTTCGAATCCAGCCAAACACCGTCGTGTACAAAGGGGGCTGGTGCACGTTAAATCTGTCGTGGCCTCAAATGTCCTCACGTTGGCGTGGTGTGGAAGTTTGGAGAGTGGGGTGCCAGCTCAGGTGTTGCCTCGTCATCTGACCGTGGTTCAAAATTACGTGGTGTTGTCCTCGGATCTTTCCCTTTGGGATTGATCCCGGACCGTCACCAATAGCCCGTTGTGTTGCTCCAGTGTGACGTTAATTGAAATACCCCCCAGCTGATGAGTTATAACCTCCGATAATATAAAAAATGCGATATAAGAATGAAAAATAGCTATTATGCTGCACATGCAAAATTTCACGTGAAATTTCTTAGTCTTTTTTGCTTAATCCAAGGAGTGTTTCCATCAGCGAAATAATTAGGTGGAAAGTTAATTTTGTTAGAGAAGCCTGCCAGGTGCATTCCTCCCTGGGTGTATTTCTCTCTTCTGTGTCAGTAAAGATTTCACTGTGTGTCAGTTACTTGACGTTGAATGTCTTGTGTCAATTATTTGATATTATATTGTGTCTGGCACAGCATGGCCAAATATGGCCCTTGCGCCATAAAACCCCAAAACTAACCAACCAACACAAATGTACATAACCACACGAATGCTTGTTCCATATTTATCACAATCACTAGCGAAATAAGTAAAGATTTCAAGAATTCGGCAGCACGAGGAAAATTTCAATTTAAGCAACTACGAAATTGAACTAGACCTTTATCAGATTGAAAGTGAATTTGAAGACAATCAAGTAAAGGTTTTAAATGTTTAAGCTTTTTCAATTGTGATTTGATGTCCTGCTTTTAAAATTTCCTTCAAAAGTTAAAAATAATTTGGTATTTCATTGTGTTGATTTGGGGTTTCATTGTTTCCATTTGAAACGAGTAATATGCATCGAATGGGGAAAAAATGCTATGATTGGCGACAATAAACATTAAATCAATGACGAAACTTTCAGTCGCCAATTGATTGGATGGGCAAGAACGTGTTTCGCGTTTTACTAATTTTTTTTATTGTTGCTTTGGGACTCAATACAATCCTGAATTTTTTTACAATAGACATTTTAAACTAAATTCTTTCAAAATATAGTTTTTGTCGGAGCTGTCCTTCATTTTATTTTATGTGCCTATTTTAAGTGGTAAACCGTCATTTTATAATTTTCCTTTGCTGTTAAGATGAAGGAAATAAAAGCCGACTTCCAAACTTCAGCATTAGTTTTATCATACCTAGCACTGTATCTGGCATGAATTTCAACGACGCTTTTAATTTCCTTTAGCCCATAGAAACCTTTTTAATTCTATCAAAATCGAATATTTTCCATTTTTCGCTACTAATTTTTAGTTTAAATATGATGTTTAAAATTGTTGTTTTCAAATAGATAAAAAGAAAATTATTCATAGATTACAAAAATATGAAATACTGTTGTCTATGTTAAGTAGTTTTTGAGAAAGAGATCTTCAAACATGTGCAACATCAAGCGATTTGACAACTGCTCTTCAAAGTTGCAAGTCCTTAAAATGCCTGAAACTTCCAAAATATTTCCTTCTGATCCAAAATATTTTGGATATCGTTATTTATGCATAGACTTAACCCCTGTAGCAAATTTCATGAAAATCCATCACCCTACGGCCACAGGTTTTTTTCTGATTTTTATTCATTTCACATGGAATGAACCACCTGGAACATGAGCTGAATTTGGACATCGTGATAAACTAAAAAGAAATAACACCCGTTCGGGTTGTATGATTCTAATGGCTTTCCTTTTTCTGATGATTGTCCCATTCTAAAACTAGTCTTCGAGGAATATATTTTACAAACACTGAATAATTAGATGAATACAATGACGGACTGGCTTGCTAGATCAGCTCGGAAGCGTTTATCATCTGTTGCCCTCAGGCTTTTGAAAAAGTTAAAACTAAACTATGCAATGTTGAAAATTTTGACACTTGAAACGAGCTGAATTTGGACATTGGTTTTTGAAAAGAAATAATATCCGTTTGGGTTATAACCATCAATAGGTTTAAGATACTAAATGTTAATTTAGTTTTCCCTTTTCTAATCATTGTCCCTTGATCAAAAACTAGTCTTCCAAGAAGGCCCGGGAAAAGTAATTCATTTACTGGTATCAGACTTTTCCAAAACGTTAAAAAGTAAGTTAAGCAATGTTAAAAATTTTGACACCTGAAACAGGAGCTTAATTTGGACATTGTGGTTTACTTAAAAGAAATAATATCCCTTTCGGGGTTATATAATTATCAATAGGTTTTAAGATTCTAATGTTAATTTAGTGCTTGATTGTCTCTTGTTCTAATACAGTAGTCCCCGAGGAAAAATATTTTACAAATACTGAATAATTAGAGAAATGTAGTGAAGGACTGGCTTGTTAGATCGCCCCTGAAAAATGTTTATCATCTGCTGCCCTCAGGCTTTTTGACAACGTTAAAAGTTTTTTATGATGTTGAAAATTTTAACACCTGAAACATAAGCAGAATTTTGACATAATGGTTTACGTAATCGTAAAAATTTTGATCACACGCTTTTATTTGCTACGATTGGGTACAATCAATAATAAACAAGTTTTGAAAAAATTTAGATGTGCACAGTACCTTACTGGACACACATGATGATTTCAAGTTATTTGAACAGCTTTAGGCTTGTATCAAGTGATCATGTGACTGTTGGGTCAATTTTCAAGTGTTGATCATCTTATCTTCAACTGCAATTCTTTTCAGAATAGAATGTCTCATCTAAACGAGTTAAGACAGCTCTCGATTGTTTAGTGCCCTCCTCGACATTCAGGATTTATTAGAACTGAAAAAGTTTTACTTGCTTCTGCGAATTTCTTTCCAGTATTCCTCAAATACCTCATCTTTCTTCATTTTGAACGGTTTTATGAGTTTTTGGAAATTTCGGTTTTCCTCCGTGTTCTTTATAGATTACGGTGTTGTATTTTTACTTTTTCTTTCTTTACTGTATTATATTTTTATCTTTTCTTCTGTATTACTTTTATCGTTGTTTCTTTTTGACTTTATAGTATTTCTGATTCACATTTTTGTGTACGTTGTTTCTGTGTTCTTTGTATTTGTTTTCATTAAGTTTCGTGCACACACTGAGGTACAAAACGAGATAATTAGGTTTTATCTCAATTAAGATATACTTAATATTGTAAGCAATGTAATGGTAAGTATTGTAACCATAGAGGAAATATAGAAGTAGTGAGAGCAATGGTAACCTTTTTATGTCCCCAGGATTATGTGGCCAAAGCTAGTAGTAAGGTGACCCTTAGACTACTTTCGTCTTCAGGGTGGAAACAAATATTCATCACCTGATTCGTTCACGGGACAGAAGACTCCTACCCATTGATTCATCATCTCATTGGTCCCTATGACATAGTTCACCATTTTTGTCGCCACACTATGGAAATACGCATTCACGCACCTACTCTTGCATAAGATCTTATATCGTCAAACGAGGCGATAAAATGCCAAATCTGCCAACCAAAACAGCTTTACACAGGGCAGTCACGTGACTACTAGTCGATATGTTGGTCCCACTTTTTGAAGCTCCTCTCAACAGAAATGCTCAGTCTACTTATAATTGCAACAGGTAAATTAAGTATACAAAATACAGAAATGTGTTTTGTGATTTGACAATTTTGTAAAACTAGAAAGAAATAGCGTAGACCGCAAACTTAACGTAACAATAAATTGATTGGAAAAACAAATAAATTTTGTTACGTTCTACTGGTTGGTTTAGAGCTACGCGACGAGATTTATTGTGTTATAATTTTTTTGCAATTAAATTAAATCTGCCATTATTCTGTTCTGCGCAACACCTAAAAATTCAGGCAATGTATGTTCTGTATTCTTCATAACACAAATAAAGTTCTGTATTCTTCATTAACACAAATAAAGCTCTGTATTCTTCATTAACTTTGAATTAAGTCACAAGAACAATTCTAAAGCATATTATGTGCATATGCATGATGAGCATGCGCATTCTCTCTTTATAAAGAAAACATGGCGTTATGCACATTCAATCTATACAGAAAACATATAGTTAGGTGTGCGAATTCCATCTCTATACACACACACACAGAAAACTCAGCGTTACGCATGAGCATTCCTTCGCTATAAGTAAAACATGGCGTTACGCATGCGCATTCCACATAAACAGAAAACATAACTTCACGCATCTGAGCCCTTCTGTGTTTGAAGACCAATTGTTGGGTTTTATCGATTGAAGACAGAGTTGTATACATTAAAAATAAATTTTATTACGTAGCCAAGTCTTATGGTTTAAAAACATACATTTTAGAAAACAACAAGAAGTCTGATCAGATCATGATCCCCAATCTTTCTTCACTTTTATACATTCAAAGATTTACATTCTTCAAATTTATGTGCCCCACACGGCACTATAATTGGAGGTTTGAGACCGATTCCAACATGCGGCCCCATCGGTTGTAAAACCTCAGCAGATGTATTACAATTCAATATATATATATATATATAAATCTAACAAAATATTTTTCTAATAATATTTTTAAATTTATTTAACAATAAAGGCTTTGTTAAAAAGTCAGCCAAATTATTTTCCGATGAAATATAATTTACATTAAATAGTTCATCTTTTATTAATTTACGAATAAATTTGTACTTGATATCAATATGTTTAGTTTTCTGATTTTCCTGACTATTTTTTGAAAAATAGATAGCAGATTGATTATCACAATATACTTGGGGTCTTATGTAATCACACAAACTTAATTCATTTATAATTCTACTAAACCAAATAACTTCTTTAGTGCAATCGGTTAGTGCAATAAATTCAGATTCCATTGAGCTAAGAGCTATGCACTTTTGTTTAGAAGATTTCCATGATATTGGGATGTTACCAAAATAAATTAAATAGCCACTGCTTGAATGTCTGTTTGTGAGACCACATCCCCAATTTGCATCAGAAAAAGCAATCAAATTTGAACTTTTTACATTGGAAAGATTAATTTTAAAATCCTTTGTAAGAAAAACATAGTTCATAATATCAACAACGTAAGACCAGTGTTTGTAAGTATAACCATTACAAAACTGAGACATTATATTAACAGCAAATGCAATATCTGGTCTGGATCTATCTGACAAAAACGATAAACATCCTATTAAGGAACGATAGGGAAATTTCCTCATTAAATCATTTTCAATTATTTCTTCCTCTTTAACCTTATCAGGTAAGTTACAACCAATTTTAAAAGGTAAATTCACAAAACTTTTAGGAAGATCTTTGAATTTTGACATTAATTTTTCAATGTAGGTAATTTGATGTAAATAAATCGAATTTTCAATTTCTTGAAAGTTTACGCCTAACAAATATTTAGTTTTACCTAGGACTGTAAGATCCAATTTTTTGTCCAATAATTCGATTACTTCATTTATCAAATGTTCCCTTTTTGAAAACAAAACCATATCATCTACATAAACAATTAAAATTACATCTTTAAATTTGTAGACACAATTACACCAATTTAACTGAGAAAATCCTAATTTAGTTAAAATACCGTCTAATTCCAAATTCCATTCTCTACCACTTTGATGCAGACCATATATAGCCTTTTCCAATAGACATACTTTGTTTTCGGATCCTTTCAGCACAAATCCTTTTGGCTGTTTCATGTATATAGTATCCTTAAGGTGTCCATATAAATATGCACTTTTCACGTCAACTTGACAGTGATACCAACCCAACATAGAAATCAATAGTACAAACAATAATTTAACAATAGAAAAATTCACAACTGGTGAAAAAATATCTTTAAAATCAATGCCGGGTTTTTGCTTAAAACCTTGAGCAACAAGACGAGCTTTATACCTTTTAGGTATATTGTTTTCGTCCATTTTTAAGCTGTACACCCACTTACTTCCAATTATGGTTGTATTTGGGGGTGTGTCCACTAATTTCCATACTTGCCTATCCTTCATTATCTGAATTTCTTCATTCATGGCAATATTCCATTTAATTTTATCCTTACTTGTTTGCGTTTCTTCATAACTTTTGGGGATTTCGACATTGTAACACTGATCATACATGTCGTACATCTGTTGGTCCAAAAAATTAGATTCATCACTAGAAGTAGATGGCACATTAGAAATATCCACATTAGGATGTTCAGTTTCTGGCTTAAAATTGAAATTTACAGGATCAAACCTAATCTTATTTTTAGTACAGTACTTTTTAATATCATTTAAAGATCTCATTCTCAAATTTTCAGGAGATTAATAGTATACATCTATCCTATTGCTTTTATTTCTAGGTTTTTCGATTCTTCGCCAATTTGAAATGTTAAGACTTTTTAAGTCCTCAGTTTTAATTAAATCTTTAGAATCTAAAACTAGAGTTTCACTTTCCGATTTTACTTTTATATTTTCATTTGATTGATAAATAGGAATATTAGAATTAAGATCGAAAGAAACGTACTCAAAGTTTTTACCAAATAGTACATCAACAGCTTTCTTACTTTCGTCGATATGAACATGGACTGTTTCAACTATTCTCTTCTCGTTTGGTACATATATTCTGTAACCTTTAGTTTTCAAACCATATCCTGTCAAAATACCAAGTTTTGCTCTGGGTTGTAATTTATTTCTCTGTATTTTAGGAATATGAACATATGCCAAAGAGCCAAAAATTCTAAAATGTTTTACTGATGGTTTGAAACCAGTCCATATTTCGTTAGGAGATATACCCTCAGTTAATTTGTGTTCGCATCTATTTTTAGTATGAATAAATGCTAAAAGTGCTTCTGACCAAAATTGTGGTTGTAAACCACTGTCTTGAAGCATAGCTCTGACACAATCCATGGCTGTTCTATTGAACCTTTCTGCAATGCCATTTTGTTCAGGGGTATAAGTTGAAGTTCTTTCGATTTTTATTCCTAGATCATTTAAAAACTTTTTAAATTCTTTGTGACAAAATTCTAAGCCATTGTCAGTTCGGACACATTTTAACTTAACATTTAGCTGTCTTTCAGCTTTAACCAAGTATTTTTAAAGTAATCAAAAACTTCATTCTTATTTCGAATAATATAAACAGTTACTTTACGTGAAAAATCATCAATAATAGATAAAAAGTATTTGTTTCCACCTAGAGAGTTAACTGGAGCAGGACCCCACAAATCCATATGGATCCTTTCCAAAACATTTTTAGTTTTCCTTTCGTACATATAGTTTCTTTTTAAGGATATTCTAGTGGATTTAGCAATAGCACAAATCTTACAATTTTTATCTATATTCTTACAATTAAGTTTTTCAATTCCTTTTACACAATTAATTTTACTCATATTTTCAATTAAGGGCATGTTAACATGACAAAACCTACGGTGGGCTTTTTCTAGATCTAAACCAGTTACATATACATAATTTTTAATCTTGGGATAACCTTTCAAGATATACAATTTTCCAATTCTGGGAACAGTAAACAAATATTTATTATAACTATTATAAATAATCATTTTGTTATTTCCCCATTTAATTTGGTTTCCCACAAGGTCAATACGAGCACCACTAATTAAATTTCTTCTCATATTAGGCGAGTATAACACATCTTTTAAAGTTATATCAAAATTTCGGTTTCTATCTAAAACTGTAAATTGAATATCGCCCATACCTAATACTTCCGAGGTGCTGTCCTTGTCTCCGACTAGGATCTTCTGTGGTGGTAGTTTTCTGAATGTCGTAAACATATCGCGTTCTTTACAGAAGTGAGCAGTTGCAGCAGAATCAATGAGAAATTCCCTCGGTCTTTCATTTGGAAAATTTGAAACTGCATAGGCACGTTGAAGATCAGTTTTTGGATTGTCCTCCATATAAAATAATTCACCACCAGGTTTCTGCCGATTGCATTTCTTGAAGCACTTCGATTCGTAATGTCCCGACTTTTTGCAGTAGTTGCAGAATGGTCGCGGCCCCATACGACAAACTGTCGACTTTCTTGGGCTTGAAGGAATTAATTCAGGGTCCAGTACGCATCTGCTGTGATCAGGAGTAGACGCCCGTGTCTCCTTGTATCTAGATGACTTGTTTCTTGTAGCATAAGCATCGGCCACGATACTTAATTTTGTGTCTTCATCCTTCCGCTTCAGGTCGATCCGGCTGGATTCTGTTATTAAATGTTTAGACAAATTGTCTAGCGTGAACTCGTTGTCATCCATCCTGTATAGCAGTTGTACCAGATTATCGTATTCGTGAGGCAAATGTCTTATTAGTTGAAAGCAAACTAAGAGGTCTGGGATTTCGAATCCACCTTCTTTTATCTGTAACAGCTTCTCATGCACTCGTTTGCAGAAGAGTCCAATGGATTCGTCCTCCGGCTGGTAGCGGATTGAAAAGAACTCGTCCACAAGGCCTGCCAATCGTGCTCTAGATGCTGGTTCAAAGTTGGTCTTTAATATATCCCAGGCTTCCTTACCGTCTTCAGTAGATGAAATTAAGACTTGATATTTTCTGTCTATGCCCTGGTAGATAGTTGTATATGTCCTCTGCTTCCTATAACGATAGTCTCTTTTTTCTTGTTCTGGAGCATTTTCCAATAATAGAGGTTCCGTTTTAGTGATAAATTCCCAGCAGTTCCGGTCAATTAGCAATACCTTCATGTCCGTCTTCCACGTGGCATAGTTGAAATCCGATAATTTCGGGAAGGAAAACATGGACATTTCTTGAATACCCATCATACTGGATACCGGTAGTGGCAGAATTCAGGTTCAGCTTAAGGTCTGAGGCCCATAACCAATTGTTGGGTTTTATCGATTGAAGACAGAGTTGTATACATTAAAAATAAATTTTATTACGTAGCCAAGTCTTATGGTTTAAAAACATACATTTTAGAAAACAACAAGAAGTCTGATCAGATCATGATCCCCAATCTTTCTTCACTTTTATACATTCAAAGATTTACATTCTTCAAATTTATGTGCCCCACACGGCACTATAATTGGAGGTTTGAGACCGATTCCAACACCAATGTGCGGATTGCCAAAAAATGGAAGTGGTGAATCGCAAAAAATTCAATCACACGTTTTTATTGAGCTTCATGCATATTGCTTTTTAGAATTATTAACACTGGAGAAGCATTGAATTATGCCTGTTATGCAGTGACCGCCCAGTTGTTTTGCGTGTGCATATTTCTATACCGCTTAGTCTAGAGGGTGTGGTTCGAAATAGTGTATCAACACTAATATAATTCACAGCATTAATCATTTAAGTGATTGAATAAGGCATCTTAAGTCATGTGAGGTTTGCTGAGATGAATGCATAAAAAATTCATTGCAGATTTTCAACTCGCTGTAGAAAAAACGTATAAAGTCACTTTATAAGTGACTCTCTCTCTCAAAAGAGTAAAATTTTTAAAAATACTTTTAACCCTCCAAGTGGTTTCGACGATATCTCGTCCATCAAGATCTGACCAATTTTGCTGATCGAAAGATATCTATTCAAAAAGATTTTTTAAGGAAAGATAAAGAGAAGCCAATTTTTTATAATAACGACATCAAGATCTGTTCAGTTTTTTCTAATGACGAGATACCTCGTGCTTCAAGATCTGGTCGGTTTTGATAATGATGAGATACCTCGTCGAGACAACCACCAGGAGGGTTAAACTTGATTGAAAATTATATACTCTACTTTAATATTGAATAAATTGCACTACTCTAATATACATTAGCAAAAACTTAAAATACCACATTTCCCACTAACTTTGTTTTGGAAAACCCAAACGCTTTTTCATAATATATTATTTATCTCGCCATTATTAATTTTAAGTAAATAAAAAAATAAGCATTCAAAATTTATCAATTTTATTTTTAATAAGGGGATACCAAATCGGCCAACATGTCAATTTTTCATAGAGCAGTCACATGACTACTAGCTTACATATTGGTCGTAGAATTTGAAGTTCCTCATAACAATGCTCAGTCTACTTATGTTTCTCGTCTATGGTCAATGTTGTGTATGATCAATGTATGTGTTGACTGGGTCAGGCTCCTCCCTGATGACACCCTGATCTACCAACACCACTTCATCTTTTTAAAATTTTCTTAACTTTCTTGGTTTTCTTAAATTTCTGTATTTTGAATTTAATCAATTATATTGCTAGTTATGCTATGTCTGCGGCTTCGGCGCGCATGCATGGATAGTACTGATTTTTGATTTTTGGCTTGTTTGATTATGATTATGCCTCGGTTTTTTGGCTTTTTACTTGTCTGAATCAGAAGGATACTTTGGATTTAGAGAGTTCAAGGCTATGCAGGGGGGTCGAATGTTATCCTCATAGATTGCTAATTTAGAGAAACTTAGAAGTGCCTCTTGGAATAAAACGCTTTCCCACGCCTGAATTGATGCGTAAAAAAACTTATAGGTTCCCTTCAATCTGTTCTTAACTTCTTACACGGTAGATTGCGTATATGTTCCCTTCAATCAGTTCTTATCCTCTCACACGGTAGATTGTGTCACTTAGAGAAACTTAGAAGTGACTCTTGGCCTAAAACGCCGACCACGCCTGATTTAATGTGTAAAAACCTGTAGGTTCCCTTCTATCTGATCTTATCCTTCTCATGATAGAGTGTGACACATTTTGAAAGAAGTGCCTTTTGGTCTAAAGGGCCTATCCATGCGTGATTTAATCCTCCAAGTGATTTTAACGAGATATCTCGTCCATCTCTGACCAATTTTGCAATGACGAGATATCTCGTTATCATGATATTGTCGGTTTTTTATGATGACGAGATCAAGATCTGGTCAATTTTCTTCTAATGACGAGATATCTCGTCCATCAAGATCTGGTCAATTTTCTTCTAATGACGAGATATCTCGTCCATCAAGATCTGGTCATTTTTGCTAATGACGAGATACCACATAAAGACAACCACCAGAAGGGTTAATGAAACCAAACATGTCGGTTCAATCCTACCTGTTTCACCCAATGCGCGGTTGCTAGTCATACCGAGGTTTTCTCCACTTCCTGTGACCGTTTTTTTAGGGACATTGAATGCGGTTCTCGGTCAACATCGCCCTTCGTCACCAAAGCGGTTAATTCGCGTTAATTGGGTTATTAATAGGGTTATGAATCGGACCACATTGGCGAAGACCTACTCACTAAACATGATTAATTCCCCTCCGCTGCCCCAATCCCAATCGATAAGCCCAAGCTGCCTTCACCAACAGCCGGTCTTCGTGAGCGAAGCGTGCAAATTCGAGTCTTCGATTTTTGTAAGCATGCAAACGAATTCAATGCCGATTGCCCGCTTGGTTGGGTCGTCGACAATCCTTCCACGGCGATTGAGCGTGGACAATTAAAGGAGGAATTAATCGGATCACCTCTTCATTCACCTTTGCTGTATTAAATTTCTGTGCGACCCTTTCAATGAAACCCCAGTGCCAGATTCCCGAATAGGCTACGGGTCAGGACAAATTTTCATAATTTTAGAAAATTGTAAAATACTTCAAAATTGTGTGTTCTTTCAAGCGGGAGAAAGGCATTAAGTGCTAAATCTTAATACTTCCTTTGTAAAATAAGTTTAATCCTCCAAATGGTTTCGACGAGATATCTCGTCTATCAAGATCCAACCAATTTTGCTAATGACGAGATACATCGTCAAGACAACCACCAGGAGGGTTAAGAAATATTGAGTTCAATTCGAAAGGAATTGTTGGACAAAAGTACTAATTGCACGTTCATCTAAAGACTCTTTCTAGGCAGCGATTCTTCCTTGAAGCGTGTTAGAAATGCGCAAGAGGGCGCTAGCCTTGAATGTACATATATTCTACGCATTTAAGTGGAAGTTATTCTGTTACCAAGTTCTTGATGGATGAGAAAGAACGTGTAAGGGCTGCAGCCCTAATAATACTGTTGTCTTATGTTCTGCAAGATGTTTGTTACTGTGATTTTAATAAACTAGTTATTTTATCTAAGACTTGTGTTACGGAAATTTACCACAGATACGCCAAATTGGTGCATCGGCCGGGAATCCAAATGCTACGAGTTAAATATTTAATATGCTACGAGAATGGATCCTATACTTGGATTCCGTCATACCTAGAATGAAAAGGTAAGCATTTAGTTACCTTTCGTTTCATTGTTGATTGTTATTTGTGCAGTCTTGGGTGTATTGTTAGTTAAATTTGTTTAACCAAAAATGGAAATGGATAAGTTAGACAGGTTAAAACAAACGTGCTACGGAAAGAACTTTGACAACGAAATTAATTAATAAAATATATTTAAGTTTAGAGTCAACAGATGGAACGTTAATTGATGATTTAAGAGAATATATTGATGTTCTAGCTGAAAGAAAAATAATTTGAAAATATTTGATCACGAAATTCAAAATTTAATTGAGTTAGATGATATTGATGTAGATGTAATTAACAGCCAATAAATATCAGGAAAAATGTATAAAGGCTTCCAGAAAAATTAATGAATTCTTAAGAGACGCTGAATTTGCATCTAACCGAATTCCAGAACAATCCCCGATCGTTGAAAATCGAAATCTTCACGTTCCGAATTTAAAATCAGTTAAGTTACCCAAACTCGTGTTGGAAAGGCATTTTAGAGATCCAAAACGTTTTATAGAATTCTGGAATAGTTTTGGAAGTACTATTGAACAAAATGAGTCTTCCAAAGGTAGAAAAATTTGCGTATTTGAAAACATTGTTAACTGGCCAAGCCCTTAATATTGTATCTGGATTTGAACTAACTAATGAAAATTATGACAATTGTAAAGTCTTTGAAAGACAGATATGGTAGGAAAGATATAATTAATTCTTTCATGAATAAAATCTTAAATTTAAAGGGTGTTAAGAATTCTGCAAATATAAAGGCACTTAGAAAGCTTTACGATGAATTAGAAATTGCAATTCAAAATTTGGAAGAAATGCAAGTTGCATCTGGTTCGTACGGACGTTTGCTTATTCCAATTTTGTTAAAGTTAATTCCATATGATATGGTATTTGAATTTAATAGGGGCAAAAAGTCAAAAAACGGGAGTTGAAGTACCAGAGTTAATTGAATTTATTAAAACTGAAATGGAATGTTGGGAGACGTCAAGTTTTGTTACGAATGATAAAAGTTTTCCGCCTCCGCGTTTCGATCAGTCTAAAGTGGAAAGTAGAAGATTCTCAAAAAATACACTCACGACTGCTGCTTTTATTACTGGTTAATCGAAATTGCATCTTCTGCGAAAGGTCACATGGTTCTTTTAAGCGTGATAAAAATGTTTGACAAATTATCTAAATTGCGAAATGAATTTAGGAGTAGGATTTGTTTTAAAAGGTACCACTTAAGTAGAAATTGTAGAAATAAAAATGCTTGTATAAGATGTGGATGGAACCACCATGAATCGGTTTGTACTAATAATTCTAATCGAAGCAAGTCTGGTAGAAATTGCGAACAGAACTCGTCAGAAAATGTGATAGTCGCGCAGATTTCGGATTCGAATAACGAAGGCAAACTCGGAATTCCGATTCAGTTACTTCAGTTTCTCAATGCCATAACATTTCAGAATCAAACAATGCTATTTGCAAACTTGCAGTTCTGGCTTGTTCTGATCGTAAAACGAAATTAACCAGAATTATTCTTGATCAGGGTAGTCAGATCTTTTATTAATGAGACTTTGGCAAATCATTTAAAATTAAAACCCATTAGGAGTGAAAAGCTTTCTGTTTTTCGTTTGGCATAGAAAAGGCATTAGAAAAAGTGTATCCAGTAGTTGAAATTGAGTTACGAAATAAGAATCAATCAAAATGAATGTAGAGTGCCTTGTTACAGAAATTATTTCTGCGGCATCTATTGGTAAGCCTTCGTTTCATTCTCAAAAAGCGATGACGCAATTAGGGCTAGAAATTGCTGATACTGCATTAAATGGCGATTTATTAGATGTAGAAATACTAATTGGCGCGGATAGGTTTTGGGATGTCAACAAACGAAAGGATACAGATAAATAATAAACTGCGCAATTAATTCTTGTTTCGGATGGTTAATAGCTGGCATAGAATGTAAACAAAACAATCCGGTTTTACAAAACATAACCGTAGTGGGAAACGCGGTACTTGATGTTAGAGATTTAAGAGCATTTTGGGACCTTGAATCAATTGGAATAAATTCTGAATGCAACAAACATTCTTATAAAGACATTGATATTCGACGCTTTGAGAGTAATTTACAAATCAAGAACTGCAGATACGAGTCCATGTTGTGGAATTCTAGTTCAGAAGAATTAGCAAACAATTTCGACGTAGCAAAAAAGGCGTTTAGAAGCGCTAAGAAATAAATTATAAAAATTTGGAGATCTGAGCAATACAAAGAAATAATTGCGGAACAGTAAAAGGAGGGTATTGTAGAAGAATGTACAATGATATTGGATATTCGGGATATATGCCACAGGCGGTAATACGGTCTAGTGAGACGACGAGGGTTCGAATTGTTTTCGACGCGTCATCAAAAACTGAAGGTACAAAATCTTTAAATGATTGTCTTGAAGTAAACTTAAACCCAAATGTATTAGATGTAATATTAAAGTTTCGTAAGTTTCAGATAGCTTTTAGTGGTGACATTGAGAAAGCGTTTTTGATATGAATTTCGGAAAATGATAAGGATTATTTAAGGTTTCTTTGGTTCGGAAATGAAACTCAAAATTATGCGCATGACACGCGTACCATTCGGTGTTGCCACGAGTCCTTTTATATTAGCCGCAACTATTAAATACCATATAAGGAAGTACAAAACTAGTCACCGCGATACATATGAAATGTTAGATTCATCTTTGTACGTAGATGATTTGTTTTACGGTGCTGACAAAGTAGAAGATGCATATCGATTATCCTCAGGCGCGGTAAAAATTTTAAAGGAAGCGGATATGAATATGAAAAAATTAAAATCTAATTCCAATGAATTATATTCATTATGGATAAAAGGCGATATAATAGAGAATAATGATTTGGCTTGGCGAATCCAAATTCCTGGGTATGATTTGGAATCCAACAGAGGACATAATTACGTTAAATTTTGCTTCTCTGAAAGAATCCTTGGAAAACGTTAAAGAGGAGACAAAAAGAACAGTTTTAAAATCTATTGCTAGAATCAATGATCCCGTTGGATTTCTGCAACCTTTTGTAGTCAGAGTTAAGAAGTTATTACAGAGTATCTGGATACAGGGATTGAATTGGGATGATCCTCTTGAAATCCAAAGAATTTGGAAAACTTGGTGTTCAGAATTACCCGATTTGGAAAATCTTTCCATTGAACGCAAATACTTCTCTGATTATGAGAAGTCGGATGTAAATGTTCATATATTTTCTGACGCGACCCCTAGGGCATATGGAGCAGTCGCTTATTTTAGATACTTTAATAGCGAAGTCGAAACTAGTTTTGCAATGGCTAAATGTAGAATAGCTCCTCTAAAGACATTGTCTCTTCCGAGATTGGAGTTGATGGGAGCTCTTGTAGGAGCACGTTTGGCTAAATATTTGGCTGACTTATTTCCCGAACTATGAAGAAATTTATCTTTGGAGCGATTCACAAATAGTCATATTTTGGATTAAGGGATCCGCAAGAGATTGGAACCTTTTGTTTGCAACAGGGTTTCTGAAATACAATCCCTTAGTGCCCCTGAACAGTGGCGACATTGTAACGCGGAAAGGACAATCCCGCGGAATTCATTACAAGAGGGGAATCTGCTTCTAAAATTGTAACAAGTTCCTTATGGTGGCACGGACCTAGTTGGCTAACTCAACATGAACAGTTTTGGCCATCTAAAGCTCTGAGAAAGGAAAATGATGAAACTGTAGCAGCAGAGAGGAAATTGAAATCTTTTAGTGCATTTCAGATTTCCATCAACGATAAAAGTTTCTTGGATTCAAAGGCGTTGTTCGACTTGAACGACTATGGTAAATTAAGTAAAGTGTATCGTGTGACATGGATCCAGCGATTTATTCACAATTCCAAACCCAACGCGACAAGAGTGTCGGGACCTCTAACCGCTTTGGAAATTTCAGAAGCTGAAAAGTACTAGATAAAGGTGACTCAACAAAACTACTATAGGAAGGAAGTGTCCGACCTTACAAACGGTAAGACTATTGATAAATCGTATGGTGTGTACTCCTTGAATCCTGAAATCGACAGCAATGGCCTTTTGTGTTTAAAGGGTCGAATCCAGTTTTCTGCCGTTGATGATAAGTTGAAACACCATGGTTGCTGCCATCTAAAGATAGGTTCTGAGTTGCTAATTAGGGACACTCATGAAAGTGCTTCATTCTGGAATCGATTCAACTCTAGTGCAAATTCGAGAAAAATTCTGGATCAAGGGGAGGCAGTGCGTAAAAAATGTTTTGTGCAATTGTGTTACTTGTAAGAGATAAAACTCACGTCCTGGATCTCAGGATGGACTACAGAATCCTTTTTGTTAGCATTTCGCAGGTTCATTTCTAGACGAGGATTGTGTAGTACAATTTATTCTGACAATGCAAAATCTTTTAAAAGATCGAATGTTAAATTTTAAAAATTGTGGAAATTTATTTCACATCCTGCTGTAAAAGATGTTTGCATCTTTTGGTATTAAATTTAAATATATTGTTGAAAAAGGACTATGGGTGGGGAGGATTCTGGGAGAGAATGGTAAGAACGATAAAAAACGATTTTGAGAAAAATTGTTGGTCGTTCATCACTTTCTCTTAACGAACTTGAAACTGTTTTTGTAGAAATAGAAGCTATGGTCAATTCAAGACCAATTACCTATTTGTATGATGATCCCTCAGAACCTTCCCTACTCACTCCTGCTCATTTTTAATTGGTAAACGCATACTATCTCTTCCAGCCACCAGGGTATCCGCAGATCTGTCAAGATCTAGAAATTCTGCGGTCAAAAGATAAATATCACCATTTTTTAAATCACTTTTGGAGGCGATTGAGAAAAAATTATTTGTTAACCTTGAAGATCTGCTATGTGTCCTCCAATTAAGAATTCTGTTCAATTTAAAATTGATGATATATATTGTTTTGATTCATGATGATCGTTACCCAAGGAACATCTGGTTAATGGGTAAAATAGAACAGGTATTCCCTGGAAGAGATGGAAAAATCCGTTCCTGTTTAGTTAAAACCCAAAAGGGTATTAAACGACCAATACAGCTTCTTTATAATTCAGAAGTTAATAATTGAATTTGTG
Source organism: Meta bourneti (assembly GCA_933210815.1). Classification (NCBI taxonomy): domain Eukaryota; kingdom Metazoa; phylum Arthropoda; class Arachnida; order Araneae; family Tetragnathidae; genus Meta; species Meta bourneti. The sequence goes on from OW119934.1 coordinate 85,869,224, forward strand.
TTATTTTTCCATTGTTGATTGATAAAACGTTACTTTTTGCCATCTTTCCGGTAGCTGGAAAATTTCTTTTTTAAAAAAGTCATTAGGCTTATTTGTAAAGAAGTTATCGAGGTGCTGTTTGACAGTCTCCAAAGAACTGAACTTCAGGCCGTTCAGAGAATTTTGAAATGACCTGAAGAGATGAAAATCTGAGGGTACAAGGTCTGATGTATATGGGGTGACACAAAACATCCCAGCCATACTCACTAAGTCTGTCTGACATTTATTGTCATGCTGGAAGACAACGCCTCGACGATTGGTCAATTCTGGCCGCTTTGCTTCGATTTCTGCTTTTAATACTGCCATTTGAGAACAGTATTTTTCCGAATTTATTGTCTGATTTTGTGGCAACAATTCATAATGAACAATTCCTTTGTAGTACCACCATACACAAAGCATTACTTTTTTGGGATGCAGCCCCCCTCGATGTTAGTTGGGAGGTTCATTTGGCTTACCCCATCTTTTTCTTGTAACATTATTGTATAATATCCACTTCTCATCTCCAGCAATGAGCTATTTCAAAAAAGGAGCTTCTTCATTTCGTTTCAGCAAAGAATGACATGCCGAAATTCGAGCAAGCATATTCTGTTGTGTTAAAGTATGGGGTACCCATCATCGTAGCGGCTTACATACCCAATCTTCAGATGATCATGAACTGTAAACTTTTTGAAATATTTAGTCTGATAGTTCCTGAACTTGTAACGTGGATTTTCAGCGATGGCATCTTTTAATAGGTCCTCGTTTACAGAGGATGGACGTCCAGAGGGGGCTCATCTTCGAGGCTGAAATTTCAACGCTTAAATTTATCAAACCACCTTCGAACTGTGTTATCAGAAACAGCACTTTGTCCATATACAGCACAAATTTTACGAGCAGTCTGGCTAGCATTTTTCCTTAAAATAAAAGCATGATGACGAAAATGAACTTTTTGGTTCTTCATTCTTAGCACTGCAATGAAACAAAAATTGTGCCACAACACAAGCTAGAATTATGCAGTGAAAGCATAAAAGACCGAATTTACACATCTGCTTCAATCAAGGTCACTCCTTATTAGCGGTAGCAAAATAGTAATAAGAAAGCGCGCTTCGATTTGAAAAACCGCAAAACTTTCCGGATGACCCAATATGTCTTTCTGTTTATGTCTAATACAGAACTTTTGTATATTTGATTTAAAATGTGCATTCCGAGTTTGGTTTATTAATGGACATAAATTGAAATCAACGATTTATTTAATAGAGTGCAATTTTTTGATGTTTTTATACTTTTTTGTTTTTATATTAATTAATGATTTAGTTAGTGAACTCTAGTTGAGTTCAGGTGGGGAGTGCTAGAAATGCGCAAAGGGCGCTAATGTGGCGCTGGCCTTGAATGTATATTCTACGCATTTATGTGGAAGTTATTCTGTTACCAAGTTCTTGATGAGAAAGAACGTGTAAGGGTTGCAGCCCTAATAATACTGTTTTGTCTTGTGTTCTGCAAGATATCTGTTACTGTGATTTTAATAAACTAGTTATTTTATCTAAGACTTGTGTTGCGGAAATTTATCACTCAACACCACCCAGATACGCCAAAAAAGCGTATGCAAAGGGCCCCAGGTACCATACGCTACCATAGTACAGGGATCCGTTAATGATAGGGGCCCCAGAAAGTGGAAATATTTTGTACAGAAATGTGATCTTCACTAAGTAGTTATTTCTTCAGGCCTATACAGGATCCACACAGAGAAGTGGTCAACGCTAACATGGTAGAGGACGAGGAGCACCCAGAAAATGGTTGGTTTTGGATTTTATGGTGCAAGGGCTATATTTAGCCAAACACGAGACAGACAATGTCAAATATGAAAAGAAAGGATGGAGAGAGAAAGATACGCTTAGGTACCCTGGGTCGCGATCCCCATGTTTACTAGAGGCATTAAGCCCAAGGGAAAAATAGACCTCTAGGGTACCTCGAGTTCATGAGACTCCTACACACCCAAAGATGGGCCCCCGAAAATGTGGAAAGAATTTCTAGTTATGTGATCTTCACTGTAAGTAGTTCTTTCTTGAAGCCCATGCAGGATCCCCACATAGAGGGGTGGTCAACGCTACCATGATACCGGAACTAAAGAGCAAGAATAGGCCCAGGAAATGTAAAGATTTTTTGTGCAGTAGGTGTGATCTTCATTGTAAGTCTTTCCTTCTTGAAGCCTATGCAGGACCCACATAGAGGGATGGTCATCGCTATCATGGTAACGGGGTAGAGGCCGAAAAGAGGAGCAGGAAATGTGGAAAGATTTCTCACAGTAATGTGATCTTCACTGTAAGTGGTACTACCTTGAAACCTATGAAGGATTCCCACGTAGAAAGGTGGTCAATACTGCCATGATAGCGGGATCAAAGAACGATAAGAGGCCCAGGAAATGTGCGTGGAAGGATTTTGTACAATAATCTACGTATATATAAATGGATGTGTGTATGTTCCAGCATAACTCTGGAACGCCTGGAACAATTTCAATCAAACTTGGTACACATGACTTACTATCTAGAAAAAATAATGTGGGGTAAGACAACCCTAGGGATGGAGTGGGAAGGTGGTGACATGTAAAAATAATCGAAAACGACCGATATTAGTGTCGAATCCATAGTTTTCGGGGTCGCTGAGATAGTGGCATTCCCGATGCCGTTTAAGTACAAGTTCAGCCCCATCGGCATGGGGAGTATTACCACCCCTGTTGACAGGGCGCTGCACGAGCCCTTGATGTAATCACTTCACCTCTTGTAACTATACCAGCAACCCGTGTATATCGAGCGATCCCGCGATCGCACTCCCCGTGAAGAGAATAAAATTGTTGAATTTACATGAAGTGTCGTCGTTTATACAGTCCTAACACTACTCACGTTGAGTTATAAGCTATCGATCCCACATAGTTGGTCAAAGCTATCAGGAACCTTTACCGTGAAGATGGTTGAGACCGAATCAACTTCCGTTTCGCAGCAGACTTCTGTTTCTGGACTTGCCTTGCTCAAGCGAAAACGAGGTTATATCAAAGGACAAATTACTCGTATAACGAACTTGGTCAACGGTGACTCCACCTAAGGATCCAGGTGAAATTAAGCTGAAACTGGGAGCCTTGGAGAAACTGAAAACGAAATTAGATACCTTGCGTGATGACTGCATGACAACATGCAAGGATCAAGATCTCCCTGCCTACGAGACGAGTATCGTAGAGATGGAAGATGACATCGAAAAATTAAGAAGTCAGTCTAAATCATTTATTGAACTCTAATACAATTAATCATATGCAAGAGCAAACTGTCACCCTGTGACTTTAAAGTTAAACTCCCTTTGATACCACTGCCTTCCTTCTCAGGCTTGTATACGGATTGGTTGCCATTTAAACAGCAATTTACCTCTTTAATTGATAAAAATGAAAAACTGCCAGATTCAGAAAAGTTCTACTTAAAATCTACCTTGATAGGCAGTGCTAAACACTTGCAATCCGTCAGTGATTCGTATGCTTCCTTGTTCAAAGCCCTGCAAACGAGGTACGAAAATAAAAGGCTCATTGTCAACGGTCATTAGTGAATTGTTGAATTAAAAATCCATGAAGTACGAATCCGCTAAGGAACTGCGTCAAGTAGTTGATGTGTCGAGTCATCTCCGTGCTCTTGAAGAATTAGAATTCGAAACCAACGAATTATGTGAAAACATTAATGAATATCATAATTCAACGCTTAGATGACGAGTCACGCAAGCAGTTCGAAATGACATTAGATCATAATCAACTTCCACAGTGGGAAGACTAAAAATTTTTAATAAGGCGGAATCTCAAGCCTTAGAAAATACCAACCGTAATAGTTCCGTTTCAGTGAAAACGAAACTTGAGTTTTCAACCCCGAAACACAATCTTCGTGTTAAAAAACGACAAAATTAAATGCTCTTTCTAAAAACAAAATCACTCAAATTATAAATGTCAAAAATATTAAGAATTATCCGTGCAAGAACGAATTAACGAGATTCGTAAGTCTGGGGTATGTTGGAATTGTTTAGGAAATCAGAAAAGATCAGTGTCCCAGATTAAACTTGCGATGTAAAGTGTTCATCGAGTCATCCTTCCAGTATACATATAGATACGCACATCAATGAAACACATAACTCTCCAGAACACATAAATCAGCCAACTAGGTTAAGTGGTCCTGAAGACGCCTCCCGTCATGGGTAATATTACTCAGCAGAATAATCCCCCAGCTGCCTCTTCACGAATAAACAAAATAGCTGTATGCTATCTCGACTGCCGAAATCCTTATTCAAAACAAAGATCGCAATTTTGTAAAAGTCCGATGTATCATCGACTCAGCGTCATTTTTCTTTTTTGTGCAGTGAAGTGGGTAACTTACTAGGTTTGGGGAAAACATCTGTAGACATCAGTTTGTGGTTTGGCCGAACGGGAATTGACTTTTGTGGTCCTTTTATATACCCAATTTAAGAATCAAAGAAAGGATGTGCTCAATAAGGTATATGTCGCAATATACGTATGTTTGTTTATGTACGAGAGCCATACACCTTTACTTTGTCAGATTTGACAACGAAGTCCTTTATTGCGAGTCTCAAAAGTTTCTTTGGCAGAAGGGGCAAGTGTGCAAAAATATTCACCGACAATGGGAAGAATTTTGTTGGAGCCAAAACAGAAATTAAAAAATTACTTAAAATGGTTAATATTCCGGATGAAACTTTAGCATGTTATTTTTCCGACGTAGGTGTTTGGCATTTTATTCCTCCCAAATCTCCTAATCATGGTGGTCTCTGGGAAGCGGGAGTACGGTCATTTAAATTTCACTTAAAAAGCGTTGTTGGAAATGCAAATCTGACACTTGAGGAATTTTTAACTGTTATCCGAAATTGAAGGTGTTCTTAATTCACGACCCATGACTCCTTTAACGTCGAATTATGATGACTTTCAGACCCTCTCACCGGGACATATTCTGATCGGACGACCAATCAACTCTAGTCGAACCACAACTTCTAGATTTTAATGAAAAGACTTTCTAAGTGGAAACGAGTCTCTAAGATGACTCAACGAATTTACAGCTTGTGGAAGAGAGATTACTTAAGCAATCGACATGAACGCAATAAATGGCGATTTCATAAAGATAACGTAGTTGTGGGTACTCTCGCATTGATTAAGGAAGTGAATCTACCAGGAACTAAGTGGCTGGGTAGAATAACCGATGTGTTCAAAGGCTCTGATGGAAAGGTAAGAGTCGTAAGTTTACGACTACCAGATGGCAAAATCTTAAAAAGATCTGTGAGAAACTTGTGTCTTTTGCCCAGAGTGAATTCAATATAATCTCCAAATTTCCTTTTGTCATAAGCGTCTATTATTCTATATCATTTATCTTATTCAGTGTTTTAAGCGCTTATGTGACATTGTCTATTTTTTCTCTGAAATTATTATTCATTATGTCAATTCATCTTAATATTATGTTTAATTTACCTAGTATTTTTTTATCGTGTATCTTCATGTATAATCATATCTTAATTTTAAGTGTTCATTGAAGTTATCATTGCAATTGCGGGGAGTGTTACGACCCCTGTTGAGAGGGCGCTGCACGAGCCCTTGATGTAATCACTTCACCCCTTGTAACTGTACCAGCAACCCGTGTATATCAAGCGATCCCACTCCCCGTGGAAACAGTAAAATTGTTGAGTTTATATGAAGTGTCGTTTATACAGTCCTAACACTACTCACGTTGAGTTATAAGCTATCGACCCCACACGGAGTGAGAAGGGGTGAAAAGTAAAATGGCCGAGATTAGTGTTGAGTCCATAGTTTTCGGGGTCGCTGAGATGAATTGTGACACTCCCGATGCCGTTTAAGTCCAAGTTCAGCCCCATCGGCATGGGGGTGAGAAGGGGTGAAAAGTAAAATGACCGAGATTAGTATCGAATCCATAGTTTTCGGGGTCGCTAGGCTGATTGGTGACAGGCCCTAAGGCATTTAAGCCCGAGTTTAGTCGAATAGAACTGTAGGACCTTCTAGAAGGTTGCGGAAATGAATAGAATCTTCTAGAAGGTTGTGGAAATGAATAGAAATCATGTCCCGGACTTATAGCTTAGACTTGTGATATTCGAGAAAAATCCATCACCCACTCGAATCTTAGATGGTCGTATTTAAGGGAAGCTAACTCAGCAAGTCTTCCAATTTATCATGTTTCAGTGAATGTGACAGTTTCATTTCGCTCTTTTAGTTGATTGTATAAGTGTTTCCTACTTTATTTGACAGTGATAATGTGCAATTTGGATTCAAGTTCATTAATCAACATTCATTGTTCATTGCTGTAACAATGCCTCTAAGGAAACGTACGGCGATTGGCCAAGTGCAATCAAAGGCTAAAACAATGAAACAGTGTAGACAAGAAACTCCCGAGAAGAGGAATAGAAGACTTGCGATGTTGCGCGAGAGAGCTGCTATATCTAGAGCTTCAGAGACAGTACAGCAGCGTGAGGCTCGACTACAGGATATGAAAGAGCTGCTATATCTAGAGCTTCAGAGAGTACAGCAGCGTGAGGCCCGACTACAGGATATGAAAGAGAGCCATGTTTCTCCCACTGTCAACTTTATGTTGCTTACTCAAGGGTGGGTTCACCCAAGAATTTATTTATTCTTGCTACTGGATGTGAAACTAAAAATGTTTATAATTAAGTTTTGTGTTAAATTAATATAGTGAATTTGTAAAAGATTTTACTTTATAATCTGTATATTGTATTTATTCTTTTAAAAACCTGTAAATAAAATTACTTTGATTTTACACTTTTGATTCCTTTAATAGAAGATTGGGATAAATAAATACTCGGGCAAAGCCGCGTAATCTAGTAGATTTTTAAAGCTGCGTAGTAGTATATTTTTTAAATTTTAAATCTTCACTACCTGTGGTAGATAGGTAATTTAATTAACGTGGTACTGGAGCAGTACAATGTGTTATTGGCGACGGTCAGGGATCAAACCCGAAGGGAAAGATCGAGGACACCTCGTAATTTTGAATCACGGTCAGATGACGAGGTCACACCTGTGAGCTGGCACCCTAATCTCCAAACTTCCACGCCACGCCGAGAACGAATGGTGGAAAAAAATGAATTAAATTATGAAAGTTAAACACACCAGTGCTTTGATGCATATTTTGGCGTGGTGTGGAAGTTTGGAGAGTCATCTGACCGTGGTTCAAAATTACTTGGTGTTGTCCTCGGTAGGTAGGTTGATAGTTTAATTAACGTCACACTGGAGCAACAGAACGGGCTATTAGGTGTTTTCGTCGAATCTCCCCTTTGGGATTGATCCCGGACCGTCGCCAATAGCCCATCCAGTGCGACGTTAATTAAAATACCTACCTACCATCTGATGCATAGTAGAGGCGACTTGTCTCAGTGGGTATGCCCACTGCTCTAGCAACCTTTGAGTTGTAGGCGGCGCAGGCTCAATTTCTGTCAGGTGCATTCCTCCCTGAGTATTTCTGTCTTCTTTGTCAGTAAAATTTTCATTGTCTCTTACTTCACATTGTAGGTCTTGTATCTGGCATAGCATAGTCGATATGGCCCTTGCGCCCTAAAACCCCTAACCCAACCGACAAACTCAGCAAAACTTTCATCGTGTGTGTATGTCTATTACTTGATATTGTATGTCTTGTATCTGGCATAGCATAGTCGATATGGCCCTTGCGCCCTAAAACCCCTAACCCAACCGACAAACTCAGCAAAACTTTCATCGTGTGTGTATGTCTATTACTTGATATTGTATGTCTTGTATCTGGCATAGCATAGTCGATATGGCCCTTGCGCCCTAAAACCCCTAACCCAACCGACAAACTCAGCAAAACTTTCATCGTGTGTGTATGTCTATTACTTGATATTGTAGGTCTTGTATCTGGCATAGCATAGTCGATATGGCCCTTGCGCCCTAAAACCCCTAACCCAACCGACAAACTCAGCAAAACTTTCATCGTGTGTGTATGTCTATTACTTGATATTGTATGTCTTGTGTCTGGCGCAGCATGGTCGATATAGCCCTTGTGCCATAGAACCCTAAACAACCAACTGACGCTTAGTAGATATGGGGCCTGAAGTATTGAATGAGTACATAACGTAAATATGAGACAATCGTAAATCTGTGTTTTACTCTACATATATCCGCGAAAAGAATTTCAATTTTTCATTCACAATTTACTCTACCCGGTTTATGTTATCCATTCAATGGACGGATACTTAGTGCCATTCAGTTTTGAAAGGTAATCCGAGTAAAATTAAAAATAAATGCAGAAGGGGAACACGAGTGGTTTCAATTGCACGAGGGTTTAACCCCTCAAAGGGGAAATCGCAGGGGGTTGGGGATGAATGAGGGATGGGGAAATGCTGTGGGGGATGAAAGTTGACTGACATCACTAATATAGAATTTCGAAATCTCAACGTGGCTATTCTCCCCTTTGGGAAAGCATTTCATTATGATTCCTCTTACGCTTTTATACGGGAAGCAACGTAAATTTTTCTTATTACCGTAGGCGGGGTGCCAAAATCTCCCCCTTGAAATTATGGTGGGTGTTTTGTACAATCAACCTAGTTCACTCCAAAATTCTTTCGTCGCCGATGGCCCGTGTGTTGCTCCAGTTCGACGTTAATTATATACCTACCTGCCAAAATTTTTTCTGAAAAATAGGTTTTATGGCTGAATAGGCATTTTTAAGCAAAAACAAGCTCGGTTATAGAAATGAAATTTTTAATACAAGCCCATTCTTCAAATAGGGCCGCCCCAGTTGGAAAGCAACGGATTAGAAACCGGAGGATTTCGAGTTCGAAACTAGGTCCAGCCACAGAACGCCGTGTACACGGCGGCTGGAGCACGTTAAATCTGTCGTGGCCTCAAATGTCCTCATATTGGCGTGGTGTAGAAGTGTGGAGAGCGGGGTGGCAGCTCAGGTGTTGACCTCGTCGTCTGACAGTGGTTCAAAATTACGAGGTGTCCTAGGATTTTTCAATCGAGATTGATCCCGGACCGTCGCCTTCCTCCCTAGATGTATTTCTTCTGTGTCGGTGACACTTACATTATGTGTGTCTATTACTTGATATTGTCTGGCGCAGCATGGCCAAATATGGCCCATGAGCCATAAAACCCCAAAACCAACCAACCCGGACAATCGCCAATAGCCCTTTGCGTTGCTTCAGTGCGACGTTAATCAACTACCTCTACCTACCTTGTCAACTCTAAATTCCCTCTCATACAATGCAAATACATGCATGACAGATGAAATTACAAAGACAACACGTAATTTTGAACCACGGTCAGATGACGAGGTCACACCTGAGCTGGCACCCCACCTCAAACTTCCACACCACGCGAACGTGAGGACATTTGAGGCCACGACAGATTTAACGAGTACTTTTACACGACGGTCTTTGGTTGGATTCGAACTCGCAACCCTCCTGTTGCCTATCCGTTTCTCTTCCAACCGGGCTACCACGGCCCAATGTTGTCCTCGGATCTTTTATTTCTGGATTGATCCCGGACCGTCACCAACATCCCGTTGCTTTCCTCCAGTGCAACTGAAATTCCTCCAATATTTTTTTCCAAAAGCGACTCGCCCTTTCAACTACGTCAACGAACCCCACATCTGCCATTTTCACCCTTTGAAACCGCCGTTCCAACGGTGCGTCGTCGTCGCTTTTAGATTCCAGGCCTTAAAAGAACTTCCTTCCACTATACTTTAACTTAGAGATGACATCACTTGAAACATCAACTGGAGGCAGCGAATTGATGAAGGTGTTTTGATAATGGCTAATCTCTTCAAAGATAGCCAATATTAACGCGTGGGTTGATAATGGGTGTGTTTTGTGCAATGGTGGGCTCCTGATGTCACAGGGAGTAGGTTGAATTAGTTTGTTTAGTTGAAAGCGGGAGGATTAACAGGAGTTTCATACTGGCTCGGTTGATCGGTAACCACCTGCAGCCGACAGGTGGGGAAGACTTGGTTGGTATTTAATTAAAATCACACTGGGGAGCAATACATCGGGCTATTAGTGACGGTCCGGGGTCAATCCCGAAGTCAATCCGAGGAGTTTTGAAGGACCAGATAGTTTTGAAGCACGGTCAGATGACGAGGTCACACCTGAGCTGGCACCCCACTCTTAAACTTCCACACCATGCCAACGCGAGAACATTTGAAACCACGACAGATTTAACACCAGCTCCCTTGGTTAGTCTTTGATTGGATTCGAACCCGCAATCCTCCGGTTGTTAATCCGCTACCGCGGCACGGGGAAGACTTGGAATTGTTATAAGTATAATTTTAATTCTAAACAATTCGACTTACAATTTAGGTCGTCATCTGGTATGGTACTATTTTTAATTAACGTCGCACTGGAACAACATAACGGGCTATTGGTGACGTCCGGGATCAATCCCACGTAAATTTGTTTTTTTTTTTTTTTTTTTTTTATTTCAATTAACGTCACACTGGAGCAACACAATGGGCTATTGGTGACGGTCCGGGATCAATTCCAAAGGGAAAGATCCGAGGACAACACCACGTAATTTTGAACCACGGTCGTCATCTAACCGTGGTTCAAAATTACGTGGTGTCCTCGGGTCCTTTCCCTCGGGATTGATCCCGGACCGTCGCCAATAGCCCATTGTGTTGCTCCAGTGTGACGTTAATTGAAATACCCCCCACCCCCCCCAGTGCGACGTTAATTAAAATACCCACCGAGGACAACACGCGGAGGGTTGCGAGTTTGATACTCGTTAGTCAAAGACCGTCGTGTACGTGGGAGCTGGTGATGATTAAATCTGTCGAGGCCTCAAATGGAGGCCCGGGGAATTTATCCCGGAGTGTTGCTCCAATGCGACGTTAATTAAATACCTACCTACCATCTAAATAAGCAAATAGAAAAATGTGTTAAAATTTATATCTTTTGAGAAAAATGTATTTGAAATGCTTGTTTAATAAGTCCAATAGGGAGTATTTTCCCCTTAGAAACAGGAGGGTGGCGAATTCGAATCCATCCAAGGGGGTTTGGTGCACGTTAAATCCGTCGTGACCTCAAATATCCTCACGTTGGTGTAGTGTGGAAATTTGGAGAGTTGGGTGCCAGCTCAGGTGTTGACCTCGTCATTAGTCTGATTCAAAGTCACGAGGTGTTATCCTTGAATCTCCCTTCGGAATTCATTTCGGACCGTCGCCAATGTCCCGTTATGATGCACCAGTGCGACGTTTATTCAAGTTCATGCCTACCTACCTGTTATATGTTAGGTAGGTAGTTGAATTAACGTCGTACTGGAGCAACCCAAAGCGCTATTGGCAACGGTCCGGGATGAATCCCGAAGGGAAAGATCATGGACAGCACCTAGTAATTTTGAACCACAGTTAGATGACAAGGTCAACACCTGAGCTGGCACCCAACTCTCCAAACCTCCACATCAAGCCAACGTGAGGACATTTGGGGCCACGACAGATTTAACTCGAACACCACGCACACACGACGTCTTTGGTTGGATCGAGTTTCAAACAACCTCCGGTTGCAAATCCGCTATTCTTCAAACCGGGCTAGCCTATGCGTCCCGCAGAATTCTACAGGATTAATGTACCAAATTTAGTGTGAATTGGTCTGACATTGACCGTATAAATACGCAATGTTATTCCTATGAGGATTTCGAATTGTCTTTAGCCCCCTGTACCAAGTCTACGATAAAAAAACCCATTTTCTATAAAAATAATCTCATATTATCATAAAAATTTACATTCCAATAGTAAAGCTACAGTTTTCGTTGTTTTTTCAGACGGGATACATAAACGATATGAAACTGAGTGATTTTGAGAGCAACCGTACCCATCTGCGATTGCCCATGATTCTAAAAAAGTCTCCAAGCTAATCTTGAGAGGCGATTCCTGTAGATGTTAACTCTGACGTCATCTGCATAGCCAGACCGAGAGAGCGCCCCCTAGCAAGTGCTCTGTCCAGGATGACGGGACGTTACACCCCTCTGCACACCCAAGACAAATAGAACGGGAGTTAATATGTAGCCTACGTTACCCGCAGGGTTTTGGCGTAGGTTGGTCAAACGGTGTAGGTTTGTATAGAGACCAGACAGACGCCAACTCTGCTTTATATGTATAGATATACTGGCTTGAGGCTTCCGTTACATTAAAAATGGGAGACAAGCCAAAAAGTTCTGGAAGAACAAGAAATGGTTAGATAAGCAAATCGCCATGATTAATTTGAAAGTGGGCAGTTGTAAAGGAATTTTACTTTTTTACACATAACAAATCGCAAATTCGGAAGACAGACGATCCATTTTCAAATTACGAGACGTATATACAGTCTTAAATGTCTTTGGGCCCGGATATTGTTAACCTATTAAAGTATAAAATGGCCTAAAAGGATTTCAAAATGTAATATATTTCGATCAGAAAATATTTTCTTTTCAAATTCCAGTAAATTAAATGTCTTTACTTTCTACCACCTTCTTCAAGCATAATTCCACCTTGCAAGCTGCAGTCTTAACTACATAACTTCTAACCAGTTCTAATCTTGATCAATAGAATCTTTTCAAAGGATTCTATTCCGAGAAAAGGAACAGAATTTTTTTCTAAAATATTCTATTCTGACGAAAGGACCAATACACACTCTTTCCAAATGATTCTATTATACGAAAGAACCAATAGAATATTTCTTAAGGTTGAAAGAATCCTTGGATTCTTTCAACCTTGAGAAATATTGTTATGGAGCTTCTTATTTTGCTTGATCACAGTTAAGGAAACCGTTCTTCATATAGTTCAGATTTTTACATTACCGAGAGGCGCGAGATTTTCTAGTAGTATAAGATATTGCGTTTACTCCAAAACACACTTAATAACTAAATAACCACATCTATTGGTCGAAAGATTGTATTGATCCTCTGCTTGAAATAGAATCCTTTGGAAAGATTTTTTTAACCCATTCTGGAGATTATAATCCTTTGGAAATATATTACTCATTTCCTTAGAATAGAATCCTTTGAAAAGATTCTGTCATTCCTTTCCTAAGAATAGAATCCTTCGGAAATTGTGTGTGCGTGTGCGTGTGCGCGTGCGCGTGCGTGTCCTTTCCTTTGAACAGAATCCTTTGGAAAGATTATACTTATCCTTTTATGTTAGACTATAATCCTTTGGAAAGATTCTATTCCTCCCGTTCTTAGAATAGAATTCTTTGGAAAGATTTTATTGGCCAATTCTGTAGAATATAATCCTTTGGAAATACGCTATCACTTCTTTTCTAAGAATACAATCATTTGGAAAGATTCTACTACTTCTTTTCTAAGAATACAATCATTTGGAAAGATTCTACTACTTCTTCCCTTAGAATAGAATTCTTTGGAAATATGCTTTTTCTCCTTTCCTTTGAACATAATTCTTTGGAAAGATTATACTTATCCTTTCCTCAGAATAGAAACCTTTGGAAAGATTCTATTGGTCAAAACTTGTTAGAAGTCATGCAGGGAAGACTGCAGGTTACAAGATGGAATTATGCATGTGAACCCTTCAAAGTAAAATGTTTTGAATAGCAACAGAACAATCCAAACGTTTTTCGTGATCTTTCGTTTTTCTGTCAAGACAAGAGAAAAACACCTTCAGTCTTCTCTCTTTCCGGTGTTGTAATTCACCCAACAAAAAAGAAATCGTAGAAAGGATTTGTTTTGATTCGAAAAGGCTGATCACGGGGTTTTGTGGCGCCAGAAGCTAGCGGATGAGTCGTTTCAAACGAGTTTTGTATTGTAGTAAAAACGAAACTGCGAATGAAAGATTGAGACTTGAGAATGCTCAACCCTCCTGGTGGTTGTCTCGACTAGGTAGCTCGTCATTGTCAAAACTGACCAGGTCTTGATGGACGAGGTATATCGTCACTAGAAGAAAACTGACTAGATCTTGATCTCGTAATCTTCAAAAATTCGGCATCTTGATGACGAGATGTCTTGTCATTAACAAAATTGGTCAGATCTTGATGGACGAGATATCTCGTCGAAACCACTTGGAGGGTTAAGTTGCAAGCCAAAAATCTAAAAAAATGCCCAAAAGATCTGAAAAATGATATAAAACGACCTTAATTCCTGGAATCAGTTTACAAAAGGATTTTTTGTCTATGGAGGGCATTTTCTGTGAAAGTAAATATTGGTGGCGGTAATGTTTCTGCGGCGATACGTGTCCTGAACATATTCTGAACGTGACGTCAGCTGACTTGTTTCGAATTCGATTTCAGCACTCGCCAACAAAAATTCGAAGCAATGAATTGCGAATTGGTGCACGATGAATTCCGAAATGATTCACCATTTTTGCAGCCACTATAATCTCTCAAATGCGTATTCGAAAATTTATCCTGTTATAAGATGTTATATCGCAAACCGAGGCGATAAAATGCCAAATCGGCCAAGTTAGTCAATTTTTCACACAGCAGTCACGTGACTACTAGTCGAATGTTGGTAACACTTTGAATCTGCTCCCAAAAGCAATGCTCAGTCTATTTACATCTTACGTTTATGTTCCGACTGCGACTTTACTGGCTTGTTTTTTTAATACGATTTCATCACTGCCAATAAAGATTCCAACAAATGAATTCCTAATTGATGCACGATGATTGATTGGTCAACGCCAATTAGATTAAACACCAAACGTTGCCAAACGGCGATACATTTTAAGGTAATCCCTATATGTATCACGGGAGTGTATTTAGACAGCAGAAGTAAAAGCTTCGCAGACCGTCTGGTTTTTTTTTCCACACTGAAAATCCCTCTCATAGCGCTAACCTGAAGCCGTTTTGAGAAATTTAAAAATGATAAATATTTTCATCAATGTACACTTAACTGCAGTTAACTATTTATAAGTGGTATATATAAAGTACTCACCTCAAAGGGGTTCTTAAACACTGGCATTCATACAACGTCGAAACTCCCGCAAAGGAACTAAAACCTGGAGATGTCGCTAATTCAATCACGGATACTATATCTGCCTGCAAGTGCAATAAAACAACATAATTTTATTGTGTGAAGCACTTTTTCATTTTTCGTGTAAATTGTTTTTTAAATTTACACATCACGCTTTTTACACATAAGACGAATACGTTTTAAGTTTTTCATTTTATTAACTCCAAGTGGTTTGGACGAGATATATCGTCCATTAAGATCTGACAAATTTTGCTGATGAGATATCTAGTCAAGATGATGCCAATTTTTTGATGATAAAGAGATCAAGATCTGGTCAATTTTTTTCTAATGACTCGATATCTCATTCATCACGATCTGATCAGTTTTCCGAAAGACGAGATATCTCGTCCATAAAGATCTGGTCAGTTTTGCTAATGACGAGATCCCTCGTCGAGGCTACTGCCAGGAGGTTTAAAGAAATTAAAGAAAACACTCATGTGTCGAACATTGGATTGATAGGTTAACTCCCAGTTACAGCAAACATCTTGTATGAGTCTGTCAAACTATGCATTTGAAGAGCAAAAAAGATCAAGAAAATAACCAATAAAAAACGCTTTTATGAACCAGACACTAAAAATACCGCAAGAAACGACAAAAATATCCTGTGGTCTGCCAGCTAAGTTCACACATTCACCATCATTTCTAGGTATGCATTTTTATAGGTTTTATCTTGCAACTTTTCAGTCATAAAAATTACCTGTCGAGATATTGCGGTGTTCCAAATTACATACACTCACCCTTTGTAATTTTAGGGCATGCATTTTTATAGGGCATTTTCTGGAAATATTTAAGTCATAAAAATTACTAGTCGAGATATCTTGGTGTTTCATATGTGTGCCCTTAACCTATGTAATTTTAGCGCTTGCAGTTTTTTAGAAATCTTGAGGACAAAAAATTGCTTGTTGTGGGTTCCATTGTGGGTGTTCCATATTACGTGCACTTACCCTATTAATCTTTTTGGGCATGTATCTCTATAGGGCATTTTTTAGCAATTTTTCAGTAGTAAAAATTACCTGTCAAGATATCAGGGTTCCATATTTTGTGCACTTACCCTATTGGCATTCATTTTTTCGAGCATTTACTAACAAATTTTAGATCATAAAATTATCTGTCGAGATATTGTGGTGTCCCATACTTGCACCACTACATGTAATTTTTTAGTGCATTTTGTAGGGCATTTTCTAAGATTTTTTCGGACATAAAAATTACCAGTTCAGATAGTAGGGTGTTCCATATTACGTGTGCACTTACCCTTTGCAATTTCGGGGCATGCATTTCATAGGGCAGTGTCTAAGATTTTTTCGTTCATAAAAATACCAGTCCTGATAGTGCGGTGTTCCATATTAAATGCACTTACACTTCGCAATTTTGGGCCATTTTCTATCAATTCTTAGGTCATAAAACCTACCACTCAGAAAAGGATCCAAGAAGTAGACTACCCACCCCGAAAACACGCCAGCACCAACTCTTCGATTCCACCTTGAAGAGCTAGCTTACCTAAAAGCCTTCGCCAAAAGAGAGGACAACTCTCCTTTTCTTCACTGTTCAATGCGTGGTGATGAATCCTCCCCGCCACTTCCTTTGGAGCCGGGGTTCCTCCCCCTATAGTCGGTGTCCAAGGGCTACGCCCCTCGTGCGAGGAGCTCCGAAGAATGCTGTTGCTATGGGCCTATTGCGTGAAGTTCAGCATGTCTTCCCCACAATGCGAGCTTACACATGCATGAGTCCGGTGACGAACGTGAGCATATTTATTTAAAGATCCGAACACAGATTAGTATCAATGGGAAGTGCCGATAAATATTCATGCCCGGTTTCCGAGATTTTCGGTGTTATTGTTTAAAGGATTTTTTGGTTGGTTTCGCTATTGCGATTTGAAACGCTTGACGGCGAATTGCAGTAGCGTAGACGGGATTTCATTTCCAAGGGGCACAATGATCGAAATTTAATTTGTATGCAAAATGTAGACCCGAACCAATTACATTTTGGATAAGTTTTGCTGGAAATCTTTATATTATGTACGATCACTAGACAATATTTAAAAAAGGGAATAAGGTCAAGTGTATAGGGATCCTTTTTCATTTTGGATAAGTTTTGTTAAGTCTTTTTTATCTTATGGATGATCACTAGGCACATTTTTAAAAAGGGAATAAATCAGGTCAAGAATAAAGGGACATTTCTTCATTTTGGATAAGTTTGGCTAAAAGTCTTTTTTGGTTATGTATGATCACTAGATAATTTTTAAAAAAAGATAATATCAAGAGTAAAAGGAATAAAGTTTTAAAAAGGGAATAGGTCAAGA
The DNA here is from genome assembly GCA_933210815.1 of Meta bourneti. Lineage (NCBI taxonomy): Eukaryota > Metazoa > Arthropoda > Arachnida > Araneae > Tetragnathidae > Meta > Meta bourneti. Next base: position 85,886,539 of record OW119934.1, read on the forward strand.
GTAAACTGCCCTTTTTTATTTTGGTTAAGTTTTGCTAAGTCTATGATGATCACTAGACAATTTTAAAAAAAGAATACATGAGGTCAAGAGTAAAAAGACATTTTTCATTTTGGATAAATTATGTTAAAAGCCTTTTTATTTTATGTATGGTCTCTAGATAATTTTGTAAAAAAGGTAATACCAAGAGTAAAAGGAACAAAGTTGGAAACATAAGAGACGCATTTAGGTCATAGAGATGGAACTAGTAGATAAATATTCACGGCGGACTTCCGAGATTTTCGGCATTATTGCTTAAAGCGTTTTCTCTTTGGTTTCGTTCATGTGATTTGAAATACTTGAAGGAGAATTGCAGTATAGTAGACGGGATTCCATTTCGGAGGGAGCCAAAAGACAGAAATATAATTTGTATGCAAAATGTAGAGCTGGACCGCATTGCATTTTGGATAAGTTTTGCTAAAAGTCTTTTAATCTTATGCACGGTCACTAGACAAATAAAAAAGGGGAATAAATGAGGTCAAGATTAAAGGAACAAGGTTTGTAAACATAAGAAACACATCCTGGTCAGTAGAGGTAGAAATATTAATAAATATTCACTGCGGATTCCTGAGATTTTCAGTATTATTTGAAGTCTTTTGTTTGGTTTTATTCTTGTGATTTGAAGCGCTTGACGGCGAATTGCAATAGCGTAATCGGTATTTCATTTCGGAGAGGGCCCAAAGATAGAAATGAAATTTTTATGTAAAATAAAGATTTGGATCTTAAGACATTTTTATTAGTTTCTCTAAATGTTCTTTTATCTTATGCTCGGTTACTATGCCAATTTAAAAAAGGGAGTAAATGATAAGGTCAAGAGTAAAAATAACTACTCTGTACGCACATAACATAACATAAGAGACATTTCGGTCAATAGAGATAGAATTACCGATAAATACTCAAGGCGGGTTTCCAAGATTTTCGGTTTTACTGCTTAAAGCGCTTTAATAATAAATACTCATGCCGGACTTAAGATATTTTCGGTATTATCGTTTAAGACGTTTTTTGTTTGATTTGATTCTTTTGATTTAGAATATTGACAGTGATTTCACTTCGGATGGAGCCAAAAGATTAAAGCATTATTTCTTTACAAAATGTAGACACAATCCGCGATAAAGACCTATCGCCTTATTTAAACAATACACTCGACCAAAGTCACATGACTCAATTGACTTCTCGCTGGAGCCGGAATATACAGCTATGTGCTTGCTTGGCGCCAGTTAGAACTCGACGAAACCAATTTGGCGATATTTTAAACAAGAGCTTCGAATATGCGCAAAACTGAGCAATTACACTTTTGTTCGTGTTTTAGAGGCATATTTGTAGATTTTTCTTGAAAATTAGTGTCGATTAGGGGTTGATACGACAATCTAAGAACTACTGATTCCGATGTTTTCTTTCATGGTTGCCAGGATTTGGCGCAAAAAACTTCGAAATTGGTGTCACTTGAAAATGTTCCGCCGTAAGGAAAATATTTTTTGTCTGGAAAACCGGGAATTTTTTTTATATAAATTGGCTTTCCGGAAGGTTTGGCAGATTTGATTTTATGCACTAGATGCATTCCTAGAAATACGAGTCGCCACTCAATTACCTTTCCTGCTGCCGCTTAACCCTCCTGGTTGTAGTCTCGACGAGGTATCTCGTTCATTAGCAAAACTGACCACATCTGCATGGACGAGGTATCTCGTCATCAGAAGAAACTCACCAGATATTGATCTCATCATCATAAAAAGAATCGGCAATTTTTTGATGGCGAGATATCTCATAAATAGTAAGATTGGTGGTCGAGATATCTCGTCGAAACCACTTGGAGGGTTAAAATTAAGTAAGCTTGTGCATGAAATATTTTGTTGAATAGGAAAATATTCTAACTATCCCAAAATAATTTCAACTTAAACATCCGGTTTTACATTAAAATTAGAAAAATTCGGGAGGCAAAAAAAATTAAATCATTCAAGTTTTAACGTGTAAGCTCGAAAGTAAATAAAATCTCGAAAATAAAAATCTCAAAACCAAAAGCGAGTTATGTTTTATTGATTTCCCGAACAGCAATATTAGGAAAATGCATTTTCTCGTATAAAAATGAGAAAATTTTGCAGTAAATATACCTAGAAAATAGATTAAAGACTGAGAGAATCAAGAAAATATCGAATAAAAATTGTAAGAAAATAAGTTAAACGCAGAAAGTTGAATCAGAAGCTGGAATAGGAAATGTATTTTCGAATAAAAATATTAAAAAATAAAAACTTGATTAAAGAAATCTTCAAAAAAATATCCATTTACCATATAGGACAAACTTATATAAACTTATATATAAAGTATTCTTCATTTCAAGGTATTTTCGGTCATAATCTATACTTCATTCACGGTTTCACTTGCATTTGATACGATGATAACGTTATCATTATCTCAACATCGAAACATGTGACAAGGATTTGAATTATGAGTTTGTGTGGATGTATAATTACAAGAAGAATTTGAGGAAGTCAATGAAAGGGGGGGGAAACACGATACCATGGAGACCACGTGTATAATGTGATATCATAATTAAAAGTCTTTAAATCTAATTCGTAAGATTTCCCCCTTTGTTGTGTATTAAGCAGATTATAGAGGAAAGGAATTTACTGTAATTTTCTTCTCAGTTCCCCGGGGCAATTTTCCTTTCATTAACTTTCTTCGACTACGATTAGTAATTGTGTGTGTTTAAATATTTTTCGCGAGTTCTTGAAAAAGTAAATAAGTCTGTTTTCGCTTTCGAGGATATTTTAGTAAAGCAGGTATTGCTTACTCTATTAATGTTACCCGGAATGAAGTTGTATCCACATTGCTTCTCATGTTTAGTAGATTATATAGGACAGGAATTTACTGTAATTTCTTTTCAGTTCACTGGGGCAATTTTCCCTTTCCTTAACTTTCTCGAACTATGACGAGGGATTGTGTGCGTTTATAACCTTTTCGGGTTCTTGAAAATCTAAGTAAATTTGTATTCCATTTTAAAGATATTTCAGTAAAGCAGGTATTGATTACTCTATTACGATATATCGGAATGTTGCTCTATTCCCATTGCTTTTCATATAAAATAGATTGTAGAGGACAGCAATTTATTGTAATTTTCTTTTCAGTTCCCCGGGACGATTTTTCCTTTCGTCGACTACGACTAGTAATTTTGTGCGTTTATAACCTTTACGGGTTCTTGAAAATATAAGGAAGTTCATATTAATTTATTTTATTTATGAGGATATTCTAGTAAACCAGGAGGTGATTACTTTATAATGTAGCCCGTAATATAGCTTTGTATATATACATAATTTTTTATGAGAAACAAGAAAAATTTAAAGAAATAAGGAAATGAAAGTTATCTCATCGTTTTATCAAGGGGAATAAAGTTGGAGTTACTTTTAAAAGAAATGTTTTGAGTTTTTCCTGCACTTGTGTGATGCTTAGCCAAAGAAATAAACACTAGTTACTCCCCCGAAAACTCAAATTAAAAAATTTCAGAAATAAGTGATAATTGAAAATAATGTAAAACAGTAACAAAATACGGAATAATCGAAAAGGATGATAGAAGTGAGAGAAGCCCAAAATAGCCTTACCTTGTTGAAATGCCGCCCTGTCAAACAATTTTGGAAAACAGTTGCCAAAACAAAAAAAGGTAAAGATAGAAATAAAAGAATTTTTCATTTAGAGAAAATAAATAAAATAAATTGGGGCTGAATTGTAGAATAAAGAAACTCATGGATGCTTGGTAAATGGGCTTGAATTTTAATTTTACCTATTCCCCTTATAAATTCAGGTAACCAAAGAATTTAAGAGTAGTAGTTCTTACGTATGTTTGAATATAACTAAACACGGGATATGACTTGAAAAAGAGATTGAATTCCGATTCCCCCTTGACATATTCAGACTCGAAAAGTTTTAGCAACAGCAATGTGCTCCATCAAGAAGGCAGAACCTCCAAGTTTTTGTCTTTAGGATCAACAGTTGTTAAAATATTGCGCATAAAATTATCTGTTGCCTCATAACGCTTGAAGACAGTTGGAGTCCACTCAATCAACATGTGCTTGACCATACTGTTATCTAGTGCATATTGAGTATTAGATACTTATGCATGCAGTGTGAAACAATCAATCGTTAAGATGCAAAGTCGAAAGATGGAGATACGGTCTTTTTAACAAGCATGACAGACCAGGGTCTAATCATATCTGAAAAATCATTATGCAAGAGAGATCATTTGTAGAAATTTAATTTGAGCTTTTCCAATTCTGATATGTTCAGACTGCCGAAGAATGTTACGGCGATTTGTGTGAACGCATACGTAAATACGATAACTGAACATCAAAGATCACTTAGAAATAGAGCTTGCATTTTAGTTTTTCCCAACTCTTATAATTGCGGAAGGTTGTTGAGAGCAGCAATGCCAATGCATGTCAGAAAATATGACTGAAAGCAAGAGATATCACTTGGCAACTGAGATTGAATTTGTTTTTCCGATTCCGGATTGTTTAAACTGTCGAGCACTGAAAGCAAGTATCAGTTACTACGTATGTCTAATGTGATAACTGAACACAGAAAATCACTTGGAAATTGAGAGCTTGAGCATAAATTTCCCAACTTGCTTTATCTGTTTAACTGCTGAAGAATACTAAGAGCAAGTAACACAGTACTGCATAACAAATTTAATAACTATAAACACAGAAAATCACTTGGAAATGAGCCTTTCAACCTGAAAATCAAGCTTTCACAACAGTATCAGTGATTACATATTTATGTAAATTTAGTTACTGTAAACACTGAAAATCACTTGGAAATGGAGCTTGAACATAGGTTTCCCAACTTGTTTGATTTATTTAGACTACTGAAGAGTACTAACAAAGCAAGTACCACAACGGCTGCATAACAAATAACTATAAGCACAGAAAATCATTTGGTATGAACTTGAACTTAAGCTTTCCTAACTTGATTGATTTGTTTAGATTATAGAAGATATCTAAAAGCAAGCTTCACAGTGGCTACATATGTAAGCAAATTTAAGAACTATAAACACAAATCACTTGGAAATAAGCTCCCTTCAACTTTCCCGATATGTTCAAGGTGTAAAAGAGTAAAGAGCAGAATTTTATCTACGCATGTCTGCAAATAAAACTAAAAACCAGAGATCGCTTTGATCTATCTGAAGGAAAGATAACTTGTGGAAATAGAGCTTGCATTTTAATACTACTTCCATTTCGTTGATATGTCTACGCTGCCCTGTCTCATAATTTTCTCCAGTTTATTATTACTTTTATTTTTATAAATTATGTATCGAACTTGAAAAAATATTCAAACCCCACGAACTACGACAAACCTATTTAATTTTTTCACGCGTACAGTTATAAACATTAAAAATATTTTGCTTATCAAATCAAAATCTGATTATCAAGCTTTCTTTTTTGCATATGAAAGCAAAACCGAATGCAAACTGATAAATTCGTGAACAGATGTGTGTCCCCGTATATTGTATTCTGTTTCGCAGACAGCACCGTAAGCTACGTTCAGTATGCTATGGTTATTTTACGACTGCTCAAAATATTTGTAAAATCGAAACAACCCAGTAACAAATTTTAATTTTTCTTGAAGAGCATCCTACATTTCAAATATGAATATCCTTCATTCAATTTCTTAGTACAAAGAATACAATAAAATGTGATAAAACATTTTTCACATGTATTTTAACGCATCACTTTTGTGTAGTATTTTCTAAACTTTATTTTTAGAGCATGTTTTGTTATTGGGTATAAGTGTTTAAGTGAGCATATTTCGTTAGCTCTTGTTCAAGTGAGCATATTTCGTTGATTTGTTTAAGTGAATATCCCGTTAGCTTGTTTAAAAGCTTGCAATTCCTATAATGGAATACTCAAGAAATTTTTTTAATGAATTAAAAGTAACGCAGTATTGCATTTAAACTTGTTTTACCTTCTTACTATGCTTATTTTTAAACTATTAAAAACGTATAAACAGATTTTTACTTGCAATTTTCTAACTGCAGTTTAAAATAAAAAAAAAATCCCTGTACTTACTTGCTTACTTGAATTTAACGATGTTTTCTTCTCACGACATATTTATGAAAAGATGAAAGTATTAAAACAGATAGGTACAATTACATAAGCAATTGAATTTTCACCTTACATACATTTCCAAAAACATGAGATCGAATTTACACCAAAAAGAATATTTTATTGCAGATGTAATTTCTCGTGTTGCAAAACAGCCTGAAAAGCGATAAATAAATCATACAAATGAAATTGAATTTGCATCTAATAAAACATATTCAATTAAATATGTAATTGAATTTGCCATACCCTACATATGCATTTCCATAAGCTATTGAATTTGCATCTAACAGACATATCCCATCATATATGTGATTGAATTTGCATTACCATGAATATTCTAAAACATATGTAGTTACTTGTGTAGCAAAATATGTGTGATCGTATAGATACAAATCAAACCATACATAAGTAATTTAATTTGCGTCTAACACACATATTCAATTACATATGTAGTTGATTTTGCCATTAACATACACATTCAAATAAATATGCAACTGAATTCGCATTGACAAGCATATTCAATTTGATACGCTCTTGATATTGCAACGAACATGATATTCAATTATATTTGAGATTGAATTTGAATTAACATTAATATTCTAAAACATATAGTTACTTGTGTAGCTAAACACATGACCGCATAGCGACAAATCAGACCATATAAATTCAATTTAATTTGCGTGTAGCACACATATTTAATTATTATGTAATTGTATTTGCTTTAACATACATATTCAAGTTCATAAGTTATTGAATTTATAGCTTACATAATATTCAATTACCTATGCAATTGAATTTACAACTAACATGTATATTCAATGAGATGCGATTGAATTTTCATTAAAAGGAATATTCTCTATTACATATGTAACTTAATTTGCATCTACCATACATATTCATTTTCGTATGCTATTGAATTTGCACTGACAGGAATATTCTATTAACTATGCAATTGAATTTTAATCTACCATACATATTCATTTTCGTATGCTATTGAATTTGCACTGACAGGAATATTCTATTAACTATGCAATTGAATTTTAATCTAACATACATATTCATTTTCATATGCTATTGAATTTGCATCTACCATACATATTAATTTTCATACGATATTAAATTTGCATCAACATGGGTATTCAATTGCATATAACCAGGATGGGACAAAACAACGCTGTCTGGTGCAATCGACGGAAGTTGAAGCTCACGAAATCAAAGCAAATGCTTTTTGAAGCGTTTGCAATATGTATTCTGTTCTTTATTTGTTGGCGGAGATAATCTTCTGGGTACACCCGAGGAAGTGTGTCACAACAGTGAATGTCACCAGTCATGTGTACCGTGACAAAAAAATTGCTGCTGTCAGCTTTCGCTGATATATTTTACACACTCGCTCAACCTACTCTTGTAAGTGCCAAGAAGTTTAAAACTCAATTCCACCCCGCCCCTGTCTGCCTCTGCAAAAAAAAGTTTGTGAAGTCCAATGCTGAGTTTTAAATTTCACTTTTTAAGCTGTGGAATCAGCAAGTGTGGCAATTGGAGTAAAATAGAAACATTCCAAATCAAACCGTAATGGGGGACTTAAGTAGAAAAACAAAATTTCTTTTCACTGTACATGCTTTTTGCATCCACGTTTGTTCTACTTTTCACAAAAAGTTAAATCGGAAGTTTTGAAAAAGTAAAGGGCAATTGGAGAAGAACCCAAGGGTCTCTAATCTTTCCCGAAATGATTATGTGATTAAAAAGTTGCCAACACAAATACATGATATCCGAGAAAATCGAAGCTTCGAAAATCACTCGGGTAATATCATAGACTTGAAATATAAGTAGATTGAGAATTGCTATAGAGAAGAGCTTCAAAAAGTGTGACCAACATGTCGACTAGTAGTCACGTGACTGCTCTGTGAAAAATTGACCTGGTCGGCCTATTTGGCATCTTATCGCCTCGTTTGGAGATATAACATCTTATAACAGGGTAGATATGCGAATGGGCATTTCTATTAAGTAGCGACCTAAGTGGAGGGATCGCCAAAGTCTACACTGTCGCGCGGACCAATCAGATGATGAATCAATGAATAGACGTCTTCTGTCCCGTTGACCAATCAGATAATGAATGTTAGGGTCCATACAGCAGACAAAAGTAGTTAAGGGTCACGTTACTACAAGTATTGGTCACATGATTCTGGGCACATAAAAAGGTTACCATTGCTTACTATTATATTTCCTCTATGGGTAATATATGGGTCTCAATACGTCAATAGTCTGAAAACAGTAAAAAAACCATTAAACGCAATCCTCATTTAAGATTATGGCATCTACAGAATCGAGAGAAAGGTTGCTGCCCAAATTATTTTATGATTACGTGCATAATGAAGGGAGTTCTTTTAGAAAATCAATTCTTTTTTAGAAAAGAGGTGGCTTGGGAAGATTTGCACAAGGGCAGCTAATACCTAAGAAAAAGTCGTGGTTGGTTCCATAGAGGAGGTAGGAAAGTAGAGTGAGTAATGGTAACCCTTTTTATGTGCTCAGGATCATGTGACCAAAACTAGTAGTAACGTGACTCTTAGACCACTTTTGTCTGCAAGGAAGATACTGTCTACCGTCATACTCTCTTTTCATCATTCTCTTTCAGCCAGCGGCACCCCTTCACCAGCTCGACTTCCAAGTCCCAAGTTCAAACTGAGAAATTTCTGAAATCTAAAATCGGTTCAGAAAGGAATGTATAAGCGCCTGGAGAGACAGAAGGGTAGATGTTATTGCAGCAGCTGGGCCGAACCCAGGTGCTTCAATAATATCCACCCACGTCACAGAAGAAACGAACATTCATCATCTGATTAGTCCACGGGATGGGAGAAGACGTCAATCCATAGATTCAAGATTTGATTGGTCCGGAGGGCATAGTAATTAGACTGGCGATTTCACCATTTTTATCGCCACTCTTTAGAAATGCGCATTCACACATTTATCCTGACATAAGATATTACATCGCCAAACGAGGCGATGAAATATCAAATCAGCCAACCAAGTCAATTTTTCACAGAGCAGTCACAAACCTACTAGTCGCCATGTTGGTCACACTTTTTGAAGCTCTTCTCGACAGCAATGCTCAGTCTACTTATACCTCACGTCTATGGTTGGCACCACGGCTCGTTTGTTTTGTCCACACACGACTTGCTTCAGTTTGAAAAGAAAAGCGAATCTGAAGAACTGTTTCTTTTCGGTGAAAGTACGTTAAAGGCATGGTGTTCAGATACCACTACACTTGTACAGGTAGCTGTATCCCACATCTTTTGCGACATATCACGATTTTCCTACATGACCGAGAAAGGCATAAACTTTTCAGTCGGACAAGTTAAGCAATGAAGTCAGAAATTTAATAATAAACTAAATAATTTTCTTTGAATGAAAGATAAATAACACCGAGACCAACTGTGTGGTAAGATGAGTAATAGATGAAGTAATAATTCCTCTACCGCAGAACAAGAAACGAAACTTTCGGTAATCTGATTGTACGCTTCTCTCCTTCGTGATTTAAAACAATATATCATAGCTCGAAGGACGGGTGATTATCAAACTGTGTTCCTTTTTGTGAGCAGTTTATGATTCAGAAACTTGTAAAACCGTGGTCCTGCCAACTCGGAGCCCTTCTCAAGGCAAGATGTAAAACACCATCAGTGTTCATACCTCTTTGTATGCTGCGATTGGGCTTCGCAGTCATTTGAAAAGAAATAAAAGAAAGGAAAATCTTTCACGTTAACGTCTTACGACATAACACCTTAAAGGTTTCAGTTTTTAAACTCTCATAAAAAAGAAAATCCTTGCCAAAAATTATAAGCATGTACGGAGTGCATTTCCCTTCCTCCAAAAAATGTTAAGCATCTATGGAGTGTGCTCCCCTTCCTCCAAAAAATTTTAAGCATGTATGAAATGTATTTCCCTTCCTCCAAAAATGGTGTGGTGTGGAAGTTTGGAGAGTGGGGTGCTAGCTCAGGTGTTGCCTCGTCATCTGACCGTGGTTCAAAATTACGTGGTGTTGTCCTCGGATCTTTCCCTTTGGGATTGATCCCGGACCGTCACCAATAGCCCATTGTGTTGCTCCAGTGTGACGTTAATTGAAATACCCAACCCAACCCAATCCTCCAAAAAATCATTTTAAGTATGCATGGAATGTGTTTCCCTTTCTCAAAAGCCTTTCCAAAAACTTTAAAGCACGTATGGGGTGTGTTTCTCATCTTTAAAGAAATGTCTCCTGCATTTTAGTTTAGCTACCTGACCCTAACGAGTTCTCAGCACTTATTGGTGACAAGTATATAAGTAGATTGAATTTACGTCTCAATGAAGCAACACAATGGTCTATCGGTGATGATCCGGGATCAATCCCGAAGGGAGAGATATGAGGTCAACACATGAGCTGACACCCCAATCTCCAAACTTCCACACCACGCCAACGTGAGGACATTTGAGGCCACGACATATTTAACATGCACCAGCTCCCCCGCACACGACGGTCTGGCTGGAACCTAGTTTCGAACTCGCACGCCCCCCTGGTTGCTAATCCGTTGCTCTTTCAACATCGCAAAAAGTCTTGAAAGCAGTAACATCTAAAACTAGGGTTATCGACATTCTTATTACTGATAAATTGCCGACGGAAATTCTCAATACAGGTTTGAAGCTCTAGTTTTTCCTTAGAAAGTTGGTTAAAAGCAGATTTCTGAAATTACTCATATTACCGGTTTATAAACCCTACCTAAAACGCATATCTGCGAAATTATCAATTCAAAATTCGTCAGCTTGAAAATTGCGTAGTGTTTCGGTAATGATAATTCTTACCAATCTACATTACCGGTTTAAAGCCCTACCTAAAACGCAGTATTGGGAAATGATCAACTTAAAATTCGTCAGCTTTCAGATTGTGTAGTGTTTAGGTATAATAACTCTTATTAATCTCCATCTATTACCGGTTTATAAACCCTACTTAAAAAGCAATATCTAGGAAATAATCATCTTATAATTCGTCAACTGTTAAATTTTGGTAATGATAATTCTTGCCAATATCCATTCATTACCGGTTATAAAAAACCATACCTAAAAAGCAGTACCTAGGAAATGATCAACTTGAAATTCGCCAGCTTGCAGATTGCATGATTTGAAATTGAGACTGCAGTGCTTGTAATTGAGTTGACGACACTGCGACATGACAATTGCGGCTCTAATTCACCCATGTGACTCTTCTGGTGAATCACATTGACAAGGATCACAACTTCCTACGACTCAGCAAGAAAAGTAGCCGCTCCCTTTCCTCTGTCAAGAACAAATAAAACTGCTTTGGACAGTCGCTCGACTTAAGTTGACAATGGACAAATGCCAAGGACGCCTGAGGAGTATGCAGAGGTGCTAAATAGATCGTTATTTTTATTTTCTACAGTTAGGAAACGTTGGTCATAAATCTTGTTGAAGTAAAGGTACAAGGGAGGATTTGCATATACTCCAAACTAAAGCTTTGCTCGATAAAATGCTTTTTAAAGCTTTTAAGAAAACTTACATTGAAATAAAAAGTGTAATTTATTCTCGTGTTAACGCTTGTTTCCGTTATTTGTTTTTGACGAATTAGTTTTAAAATATGGACTTCCGAAAAAAATTTTTTTTACTGTGAACAATATTTTTCTGGTCAGTAAGTCTATCCTAACAAAAATATTAAAAATATTTGATTTCTTCATTTTTTAATATAATTTTAAAATAAAAAACGCGAGTTGAATATGTTGCACCTTACTCGTCTATAAATCTTGTACCTTGGTATAAAAAGGTCCATTGTTCGTTTTGCAAGTTTTTGGTAACAGCTGATTTAGTGATTCTTATTTCTTTAATTTTTAATGCAACACACAAAAATACTTTCCGATGTTTTAGTTCATTCATAATGCATTTACAGGAAGAGATTGGAACATTTTTCTAGTATGACTTTCATAACATTGAAGTGATTTCTGGGCGTAACTCACAAAAACAGCGAATTTGAACTTGGCCCTTTTCTAACTCACAGAAATATTTTCCGACCTTTTTTCTACCTTACCTTCAAAAAACATTAAAGGGATTTAAAATTTGAATATCTTAATTAAAAAAAATTAGTTTTTGATTGACTTTTTACAGCTGCTGGAATGAAAATTATTAGCTTTGTAAATACATGAATATTTTAATTCTAACAAAAGTACTTGCTTTTTACAGCTGCCGTGAAGAAAATGCTAACTTTTTAAGCATGAATATTTTAATCCGGACAAAAATATTGACTTTCTATAGCTGTTGAAATAAAAATGATTAGATTTGAAAACACGAATATTTTAATAACAAAATTATTGACTTTTTACAGCTGCTGTGATGAAAATGGCTAGTTTTAAAAACACATTAATATTTTATTTCGTACAAAAATATTCACTTTTTACAGCTTTTGAGAAGATGATTAGCTTCTTAAACACATCAATATTTTAATTCTAACAATTATTAATATTTTGCAGCTGCTCGGTGAAACTGACGTTTTGAAAACATGAATATCTTAATTCTAACAAAGTTATTGACTTTTTACAAGTGCTGTGATGGAAATTATTAGCTTTTGAAACACATAATCATTTAGCAATTTTATTCTACTTAGGATATTTTCCGGTGACACTTATAATTTTTTGTATAACACAAGCGATAAGGAAATGCATTTTCTTCAACTACTGAGATGGAACATAGTTAATATATAGGAGAATAATTTCATTGACTGAGAAGGAAAGATGGCATTGGGCGACCGTCTGAATCAGGCGAGAAATTGGTCAGATGTTGATGGACGAGATATCTCGTCGAAACCACTTGGAGGGTTAATGGAGCATATGTAGATCCGATCAAGCAATGGACAGTATGGAATCTTCTCTAAAACTAGTTTGCAATACTGTTTTGAACACAACTGTTAGGATGAGCTATTAAAGGATGATTTTCTTTTTTGGCTGAAAAAAATTGATTTTTTTGTATTTTAACGTAACTTTATTATTTAGTTTTCAGAGCATGTGAGCTAAATTTCAGGTAGAAATTCATAAAATTGGCCTAATATAAGCCATTAGCAGATTCAACGTGCAGATGTAGATTTCGGAACGTAAGGCACTTCATAAAGGTGTAAATTCTATAAAGCCTATTTACAACGATTTGTTATCAAAAGATGGCAGCAGAAAGTTCATCACTCTTATCTACAGCTATCTACATTTATCTACGGCACGGGTTTAGATTAGCATGAAAATTTTATAAGTACTTAATATGTATAGGTTAGCTGTACTGAAACTTTAAACTCGTTTTTCTCGGAACAGCTTTCTCGCGAGTGGGGCTTGGCATGATGTATATAAAACTACTGGATTGATCAATTTGAAATTTTTACAGCATGCCGAACAAACATCCTTTTATCGTTTGATGAACCAGAATTTTTTTTTTTTTTTTTTTTATTATTTCAATTAACGTCACACTGGAGCAACACAATGGGCTATTGGTGACGGTCCGGGATCAATCCCAAAGGGAAAGATCCGAGGACAACACCACGTAATTTTGAACCACGGTCAGATGACGAGGCAACACCTGAGCTGGCACCCCACTCTCCAAACTTCCACACCACGCCAACGTGAGGACATTTGAGGCCACGACAGATTTAACGTGCACCAGCCCCCTTTGTACACGACGGTGTTTGGCTGGATTCGAACTCGCAACCCTTCGGTTGCTAGTTCGTTACTCTTCCAACCGGGCCACCGCGGCCCCTAGATGAACCAGAAAAGCGATATGTTATGTTTTCATGCTTTTATAGCAAAAACTCGGTCAATTTTTTTAACTGAATGGATGGTTTTCGATTTGACAAATAATCATTTCCTTATATATTTTTAAGTAAATTTCCTGGTTCTAGAAACGATAGCTACATGTGTATAAAGTAAAACGCCGTTCAATTTTTTTATTTACTCCTCCTGGTGGTTATCTCGACGAGGTATCTCGTCATCAGAAAAGTGAGTAGATCCTGATGGACGAGATATCTCGTCAGTAGAAGAAAACTGACCGGATCTTGATCTCGTCATCATCACAAAATCGACAATATCTTGATGATTAGATATCTCGTCATTAGCAAAATTGGTCAGATCTTGATGGACGAGATATTTCGCCATTGGAAGAAAACTGACCAGATCGTGATGGAAGAAATCTATCATTAGAAGAAAATTGATCATATATTGATAGACGAGATATCTCGGCATTAGAACAAAACTGACCAGATCTTGATCGCGTCATCATCACAAAATCGGCAATATTTCGGTGACGAGATATCTAGTCATTAACAAAATTGGTCGGATCTTCATGGACGAGATATCCCGTGAAATCATTTGGAGGGTTAAAATCTATTGGAGTTGAGAAATCATGCCAACCAGCGACCATAAAACTTCGCGTGGCATCATGGTCGAGGGGTTTAGCAAGAATGATTCTTCATAAAAAATATTTTTAAAATATTTTGTTTATGCCTAAAATCATAACAAATAGATGTACAAAATCTGGAATCATTTGATTGCACAGTTTCGTCAATACAAAATCCCCAAAAGCGGTAATTTCAGCGAAACAAAAGAGAATCCCCGTAAATGAAGTAACGCTATAACAACCGATCTTGGGGAATAATGTAAGAAAACGAGCAAATGCAAACGTTTATGTATGTGTGTAAAAAGAGCACTGATAAGACGCGGTTTATTGCCGAAAATCCTTCCTGATTCCTTTCCATCTCACATGAAAGGACGGGAGGTCTTTAGAAATCGATAGTATGAGAAGGGAAATGTATGTATTCACTTGCCAGAATAAATAAAAGCTGTTATTTGATCTGAGGTAGGGTGGTTCTCCTATCCTAACGAATTCAATACAACTTCGAGCACTTTTTGAGAGATCGACTTGTTTTTAAATCCATTTCAAGCTTTTTATGTAGCATGCCTACAATTTCTTTGTATATGGAAGCAGCAATGCATGCTTTTTTCGTGGAAAATAATCCGATAACAGATTAGAAGAGCTAGTGGGGATCTACTTATAGATTCTCTAGGAATAGGAATTCTAAGTTTTCGATGTGTCCGGGATTTTTGACATAAAGACTTGACTAGTCGATGACGGAATTGTTTAAAACGAATTCATTTCCACATACCTTGTTTTCTTCATATAATATTATATAATGTGACTTAGAAAAGTTGATGAATCCAATATTATATTCCAGCACTTTTTAAGATTGATATGCTGTCGAGTCCATTTCAAGATCTTTATGTTGCAACTCATTTTTATACCTACAGTAATGTTTGAAATCGCAATGCAAGCTTTTTATTCCGTGTCAAATAATCCGATAATAGATTAGAAGAGCAAGTATAAATCTACTTATAGATTCTCTAGGAAAAGAGAATTCTAATAATTTTCGATGTGTCCGGGATTTTTGACACAATAACGTGACTTGCCAATGAAAGAAATTGTGTGAAAATAATTAATTTCCATAAACCTTGTTTTCCTCATTGGTATACAAAAAGTCTAAATTTAATAATAATGCTAAATGCGTTCACTTAGAAAAGTCCATGGACTATATTCCAGCACTTTTCAAGATTGACATGCTATCGAGTCCATTGCAAACTCTTTATGTATCAACCCATTTTTATATGTACAGCAGTGTTCAAAACCTCAATGCAGGTTTTTTCGTAGAAAATAATCCGATAACATATTAGTTGAAGAGCTTGTATGAATCTACTAATAGATTCTCTAGGAATAGGAATTCTAAGAATTTTCGATGTGTCCGGGATTTTGGACACAAAGGCATGACTCGTCAATGAAGGAAATTGTGTGAAAAGAATTCATTTCCGTAAACCTTGTTTTCTTCATTTTTATATAAAGTCTCTGAATTGAATTATAATTCTATAGTGTGATGCCACTTAGAAAAGTTGATAGACCCAACACCATATTGTCACTGTCATGTACAGTGTTGGCTTGTATTTCAAAAACGGTTTCAGCATTTCGCCAATAAAAATTCCAAAGAATAATTCCGAATTGATACATGATAGTTGATTGGTCAACACCAATTAATTTAAATTCCAAACGTTGTCAAATCGGCAATAAACTGCATTTTAAGGTAACCCAGATGCATTTGGCAAGAGCAATTGGACAGCTGAAGTAAAATCTTCAGACCGTCTGTTTTATTTCTTTGCGCTGAAAATCCCTGTTATGGATTGAGATGATAGGGAAAACAATTTCAGCCATATTGTTTGTTTTGCCACTTTATGGTAATTTTTTGTCACACGAGGAGCAGTATGTGGTTTACAGTGGATTCCGAACCACTAAGAACATCCGTCCCCTGAATGGATCTGAACCAAGAGTATAAATAGCGTGTCGGATTCACGATTGCGTTATCTATTCCCTTAAGAGATAACGATTGTTTCCGTACACTCTCTCCTTTCAGCCCTTGCCTAACGAAAAATGACAGTAGAGCAACAAACCAAACAATCATTCATATTCTCCAATGAGAGGCATTTTCTGTTAAGCTAATCGTCATCATACCGAGATTCAAAATGACGAGGTGTTCTTCATCTTTCCGGGCCGCGGTGGCCCGGTTGGAAGAGTAACGGACTTGCAACCGAAGGGTTGCGAGTTCGAATCCAGACAAAACACCGTCGTGTACAAAGGGGGCTGGTGCACGTTAAATCTGTCGTGGCCTCAAATGTCCTCACGTTGGCGTGGTGTGGAAGTTTGGAGAGTGGGGTGCCAGCTCAGGTGTTGCCTCGTCATCTGACCGTGGTTCAAAATTACGTGGTGTTGTCCTCGGATCTTTCCCCTTGGGACTGATCCCGGACCGTCACCAATAGCCCGTTGTGTTGCTCCAGTGTGACGTTAATTGAAATATCCCCCCAATATCCCATATCTTCATCTTTCCCTTCGGGATTGATTCCGAACCCATCGTCAATAGACTTGCTAAGTTAATTCAACTCCCAACCAACCAAAGAACAAATTTCGAATTGATAGATGATAGTTAATTGATCAACATCAATTAGATCAAATGCCAAGAGTTGCCAAAAAGGCGAAAAATTACATTGTAAGATAACCCCGATAAGTATCATGTGAGAGTATACGGACAGCAAGTAAAATCTTCGCAGACCGTATGGTTTGTTTACACTGAAAATCCCTCTCGTGATTGATTGGCCTATATATATATATATATTAAAAAGCTATCATGACAGAACTATATTTCGGTTATTTGTCAATTAAGTCGAAGTATCCTCATCCCGACCGTGGTTCAAAATACGAGGTGTTGTTCTTGGTTTTTTCCCTTCAGGGTTGATCCCGAACCGTCGCCAACAGCCAGTTGTGTTGCTCCCAGTGCGACGTTAAATCAAATACCTACAAGTCGAAGTATGAATAATTAAATTTTAGTCCTGCCAAGTTCAAAATATTTACTTCCCTAAACAAACGCAACTCGTACTGTTTACTCACGAATGAGCTATTTTTAGTAGCCGAGTTCACAGAAAACGTGCCTGAATTCATGTTTAAACAACCTTAAATTGCGTACAATTTCCGAAAAGTTAGAATAAATATATTACTTTTTAAATTGAGTCTCGAAATTTAATGCGAGATTTTAAAAACCCACTTTAGTGATTCGGAAACAATTATACAAAAACGTGATTCGAAAGTCCGAAACAGATTTTTAAAAAATCATCCGGGGAAAATCAATCCAGGAATCAACTCGTAACTTTCAAGTTTAATGAGTGTTTCGATCGCAGGTGTTTCAAAGGTAAAGAAACTAGGTTTTGCCAAGGTCGCGTTATCTCCAGTTTGTATAGAAAACAGACCAGTTGCTTTCTTTTCCCAGCTCGTTATGAAAATCCGATTACTAACCATGTAAATAAATATGAATGTCAAATCACCTTGTATTGATTGATAAACTTATTTTCAACTCTACATGAGGTTGATTGCAAGGTGGTCGATAATGCTTTTTACGTCGACTCGGACGTTATTTTATTTGTGAACTTGAAATCGAAGGGTGAAATAATCTGTTTTTGTAGAAACATGGGGAAGGAATGGAAAGAGACTCCGCGAAAAGTAAATTGCAGAGAAATCTTCATCTGACTGATTCAAAATTACGAGATTATTCACGTATCATGGACGTGAAGTATAAGTAAACTAAGCATTGCTGTTGAGAGGAGCTTCAAAAAGTGTTACCAACATCTCGTCTACCAGTCAGGTGATTGCCTCTGATGGTAAAAATTTATTTGGTTGGCCGGTAGGTATGGTAGGTATTTTAATTAACGTCACACTGGAACAAGACAACGGACTATTGGTGACGGTCCGGGATCAATCCGAAACGGAAAGATCCGAGGACAACACGTAATTTTGAAGCACGGTCAGATGACGAGGCAACACCTCAGCTGGCACCCCACTCTCCAAACTTCCACACCATGCCAACTTGGTTGGCCGATTTGACGTCTTATCGCTTCGTTTGGTGATATAAAATCTTACGACAGGGTAGATGTGCGAATGCACACTTCTATACAGGGTGTCTCAAAAAGGTTGTTCCGCAATTTATCTTTTTACCATTTGGAGATAGGTAGGCAATATAAATTGCAAAAGTGCACCAAATAAGGTAAGTAATTAAGATATGTGAATAAAATTATCACGCGATAACAATTTAAGCGGATACAGTTTTTAATTTGTATACATCCCCTCTAGATAAAAACCCGAGATAGCAAAAATGTTCCTTACCTGTATCCCTATCGTTAGTAAAAAACATATTTCTGTAGGTTGAATAGTAACGGAGATACAAGAGTTTCCATTTTAAGGGGGCCGTATCTAATTTAGAACGATGGCCAAAAATGAAGAGCGAAGTTCTGCATTGCTGCAGATGGAAAACATTTTGAACATGCGTTGTAAATTTCCTTTTATTTTTATTTAAACCATTTTTTCTACAATATTTTTATTAAAGATTACATTGTCTACTATTATTCAGTGAGATTTTCATCTGCAGTAGCAATACTACATTACTTTGCACAATGTTGCACTTTCTGACCGAAAAAAATGCTTTTTAGCATTGTGTATACGGTCCCTAATCTGACTGCTTGAACAGCTGTGCACAAGCGGTATAAGTCAACTTTTTTGCGTCATTATGCCTCCGTTACTATTCAACCTACAGAAATGCAGTTTTCTGCTAACGATAGGGATGCAGGTAAGGAACATTTTTGCTATCTCGGATTTTTATCTAGAGGGGTTGTATACAAATTAAAAACTGTATCCGCTTAAATTGTTATCACGTGATAATTTTATTCACATATCTTAATTACTTACCTTATTTGGTGCACTTTTGCAATTTACATTGCCTACCTATCTCCAAATGGTAAAAAGATAAATTGCGGAACAACCTTTTTGGGACACCCTGTATAGTGCCGATAAAAATGATGAAATTGCCTCCGTCTACTATTGGGTGGCTCGGACCAATCAGATGAAACAATGGACGGTCGTATTCTTCCGACACGTCGACAAACATGATAAATTTTCGTTTCCACCCGTCAGACGAAATTAGTCTAAGGGTCACGTTACTGCTAGTTTTGATCCCAAGATCCTGGGAACAAAAAGGTTACCATTGCTCACTCTACTGTTATATTTCCTTTATACTCGCATCTTTCCCTTCGTGATAGATCCCGAACCGTCGCCAATAGCCAGCTCTGTTGCTACAGTGCTACGTAAATTCAACTACCTGCCATACAAAACTATTTAATGTAGATTTTACGTAGGTAGGTACTTTAATTAACGTAGCACTGAGGCAATACAACGGGCTACTGACGACGGTCCGGGATCAAACCCGAGGACAACACCACGTAATTTTGAACCACGGTCAGATGACGAGGTGACACCTGAGCTGGCACCCCACTCTCAAAACTTCCACACCACGCCAACGTGAGGACATTTGAGGCCACGACAGATTTAGTCCAGCACCCTTTGTACACGACGGTCTTTGGCTGGGTTCGAACCGTTACTCTTCCAACCGGGCTACCGCGGCACACAAGGTGGTCGATAACGCATTTTAGATCGATTGGAACATTATTTTATACGTCATCAGTAAACCGTAGATAAATATATTGTTGTTTATAATAGAACATGAAGGTAGGTAGTATGTAGGTTGGGTTGTATGTAAGTAGGTAGTTAAGTGTTAAAGTCGTACTAGAGCAACACAACGAGCTATTGGCGAAGGTCCGGGATCAATCCCGAAGGAAAAGATCCTAGGACCACATCTCGTAATTTTGAACCACGGTCAGATGACGAGGTCCCCACCTGAACTTAGAATCATGGAGACTATTTCCAAAAAAATTCATAGAAAACTATTTATTTCAATCGTACTTTGTACCACGTTGGTTTTAGGGTGGTAGTTTGGAGACTGGGGTGGCAGCTCTGGTGTTGTCTCGTCATCGGACCGTTGTTCAAGATTAGGAGGCGTTGTGCTTGGATTTTTCTCTTCTAAATTGACTCCTTCGCCTTCGTCATCTGACCGTGATTCAAAACTACGTGTTTTCCACGGTCTTTCCCTTCGGATTTGAGGGGCCGCGGTGGCCCGGTTGGAAGAGTAACGAACTAGCAACCGAAGGGTTGCGAGTTCGAATCCAGCCAAACACCGTCGTGTACAAAGGGGGCTGGTGCACGTTAAATCTGTCGTGGCCTCAAATGTCCTCACGTTGGCGTGGTGTGGAAGTTTGGAGAGTGGGGTGCCAGCTCAGGTGTTGCCTCGTCATCTGACCGTGGTTCAAAATTACGTGGTGTTGTCCTCGGATCTTTCCCTTTGGGATTGATCCCGGACCGTCACCAATAGCCCATTGTGTTGCTCCAGTGTGACGTTAATTGAAATACCCAAATACCCAATACCCTTCGGATTTGATCCCGGACCGTCACCAATATCCCGTTGTGTTGCTCCAGTGCGACATTAATTAAAATGCCTACCTACCTACGGGGCCGTCGTGACTCAGTGGGTATATCCTCTGCTCTAGCAACCTTCGTGTTGTAATCGGCGCAGGTTCGATTCCTGTCAGGTGCACTCCTCCCTGGGTGTATTTCTCTCTTCTGTGTCAGTAAAGCTTTCACTGTGTGTGTCTATTATTTGACGTTGTATGTCTTGTCTCTGGCGTAGCATGGCCAAATATGGCCCTTTCGCCATAAAATACTCAAACCAACCTACCTACCGGACAATCGCCACTAACCCGTTGTGTGGTCCAGTGCGACGTTAATTAACAACCTACCTACCTACATGTACATTTAAAGTATGTGAAGAACTAGATGTCCAGTTGGCAGGAATATAGCTTGTAATGAAACTTCGACAAATGTCTGTAAATAAATCTGATGGATGTCTCCGTGTCTTGAGTTGGTTGGTTTTGAGGTTCTTATGGCGCAAGGGCCATATTTGGCCATTCTGCGCCAGACACAATACAATATCAAGTAATTGACACAAGACGTACAATATCAGGTAATTACAATATCAGGTAAAAAAAATTAGTAAAACGCAAAACACGTTCTTGCCCATCCAATCAATTGGCGACTGAAAGTTTCGTCGCCAAACGACTATTCGGATGTTCTACGACGGGTTACCATATTCCATCAGTATCGTACTAACTGGCAATATTTATTATCTCCAATCAGCATTTTCTTCCCATTCTATGCATATTACTCGCTTTAAATGGAAACAATGAAACCCCAAATCAACACAATGAAATACCAAATTATTTTTAACTTTTGAAGGAAATTTTAAAAACAGGACATCAAATCACAATTGAAAAAGCTTAAACATTTATAACCCTTTCCTTGATTGTCTTCTAATTCACTTTCAATCTGATAAAAGGTCTAGTTCAATTTCGTAGTTGCTTAAATTGAAATTTTCTTCGTGCTGCCGAATTCTTGAAATCTGCTTATTTCACTAGTGATTGTGATAAATATGGAACAAGGATTCGTGTGGTTATGTACACTTGTGTTGGTTGGTTGGTTTTGGGGTTTTATGGCGCATGGCCATATTTGGCCATGCTGCGCCAGGTACAATACAATATCAAATAATTGACACAAGACATTCAACATCAAGTAACTGACACACAGTGAAAGTTTTACTGACACAGAAGAGAGAAATACACCCAAAGAGGAATGCACCTGGCAGGAATCGAACCTGCGCCGCCTACAACTCGAAGGTTGCTAGAGCAGTGGGCATACCCACAGCCACGACGGCCCACGTGTCTTGAGTGAAAACGTATTTGTGACTTACTATGAGTTACTGCGAAGCGGTCTAAAATAATTTTCGTCGCTCAGTTATTTTATTCGTAATCTTAAAACATTCTGGTCTGTTTCAGAGAATCATCGGAGTCTTCCTCCAAAACAAACTGAATATCAAAACTATTTAATTTGGGTCATGTTTTGAATATCTTTAGTACTTAGAATATGAATACATAATAAGAGAGAGAAACCGCTCATAAAAACCATTCAATATCTGACCATGTAAACAAATCTGACGAATGTCAAATCACCGAGTCTTGATTGAAAATTTATTTTCAACTCAAACAGTTTCTCCGAAGTGATCGATGAAGTATTTTACGTCGACTCGAACCTTATTTCACTCGTGATTATTAAATCGTGGGGAAATATCCTAGTTTATCGTAGAACCACGAAGGGGAGATTTCTCGAGTAAATTCCATAAAAAATATATTTAATGTGGACCCGCTTTGTACATTTTACGTATATAAAGCACTGAATGCTCAGTTACAGGAACATAGCTTGTAATGGAACTTCGATAAATGTCTGATCATGTAAATGAATCTGATGAATGCCAAATCTCCGTGTCTTGATTGAAAACTTACTTTCGACTCTTGGAGAAAGTGAATGCGAGGTGGTCGATAACGAATTTTCGGTGGACTCGAGCTTTATTTTATTCATGATCATTAAATCGCCGGGGGAAATATTCGAGTTTATTATAGAATCACGAAGGGGAGAATTTTCTCCAAAAGAAAATTCCATAAAAACGCTATTTAATGTGAACCTGTTTTTACATTTTACGTATATAAAGCACTCAGTTGCAAGAACAGAGTTTGTAATGAAATTTAGATGAATGTATGATTATGTAAATAAATCTGTTGAGAATGTCCATTATTGTATATTAATTTAAAATTTATTTTCAACTGAGCGTAGTTTTTATTTTAAACAGAGAGGCTGGTAAAAAATCGAAATAAAGTAATTATGTCAGTGCATCAGTTAGAGGTAGGTAGATCAGCAACCAGTATGGTATGGGATATTTAATTAACTTCACACTGGAGAAACGCAACGGGCTATTGGTGACGGTCCGGGATCAATCCCAAAGGGAAAGATCCGAGGACAACGCTACGTAATTTTGAACCACGGTCAGATGACGGGGCAAAACCAGAGCTGGCACCCCACTCTCCAAACGTCCACACCACGCCAACGTGAGGACATTTCAGGCCACGACGGATTTAACGTGCACCAGCGCCCTTTGTACACGACGGTCTTTGATTGGATTCCAACTCGCAACCCTCCGGGTACTAATCCGTTACTCTTCCAACCGGGCTACCGCGGCCCAAATCAGCAAGCGGAGTGTTGCGAGTTGGAAACTCGATCCAACCAAAGACCGTCGCGTACGTGGGTCTGGTGCATGTTAAATCTGCCGAGGCCCCAAACGTCCTCATGCTGGTGTGGTGTGGAAGTTTAGGGAGTGGGGTGCCAGCTCAGGTGAGTGGGGTGCCAGCACATCGATTTCTGACCGAGGTTCAAAATGACTAATTGTCTTCGAATCTTTCCCTTTAAGATGGATTTCGGACTGTCGCCAATAGCCCGTTGCGTTGCTTCATGCCGACATTAATTCAACTACCTACCGAAATAAACTTCTGCTGCGCTAGTAGTCGGTGTCAGAAATTTCTTTCCAATTTGTTCGTGATTTATCATTCCTAGCCTGGCATGCTTTAACTCCCTTGGTGGTTGTCTCGACGAGATATCTCGTCATTAGCAAAACTGACCAGATCTTCATGGACGAGATATCTAGTCATTAAAAGAAGACTCTCTGACCAGGTCCTGATCTGGTAAAAAAAATCGGCAGTGTCTTGATGACGAGATATCCAGAGGGTTGCGAGTTCGAATCCAACCAAATAACGTCGTGTACAAAGGGGCTGGTGCATGTTAAATCTGTCGTGGTCTCAAATGTCCTCACGTTGGTGTGTTGTGGAAGTTTGGAGAGTGGGGTGCAACTCAGTTCTGACCTCGTCGTCTCAACGTGGTTCAAAATTACGTGGTGTCTTCGGATCTTTCCCCTCGGCTTTGATCCCGGACCGTCGCCAATAGCCCGTTGTGTCCAGTGCGACGTTAATTAAAATACCTACCTACCCAATTTCGATCATAATTTAGGGATCGAATTGGGATCCAATTTCTGCTCAATGTGGGTAGGTATTTTAATTAACGTCACACTTTAGCAACACAACGGGCGATTGGTGACGGTCCAGAATCAATCCCAAAGGCGAGAACAAAGCCGCTTTATTTTGAACCACGGTCAGATGACGAGGCAAGACCTGAGCTGGCACCCCACTCTCCAAACTTCCACACCACGCCAACGTGAGGACATTTCAAGCCACGACAGATTTAACATGCACCAGCCCCCTTTGTACACTACGGTCTATGTTTGTATTCGAACTCGCAACCCTCCGGTTGCTAATCCGTTACTCTTCTAACCGGGCTACCGCAGCCCTTGTAAGGGAGCAAGTTATAGCGGATAGATTAGGTAGGTATTTTAATTAATGTTATACTGGACCAACACAGCGGGCTATTCAAGCTATAGTGGAATAGCAAGAAAGTTTATTTTCCTCTTGAAAGTTATTATTAGCTTATAGGCATCAAATCGATTCCTCACTGATTCTTGAAATAAGGCGTGGTCAAGTTAGATAAATATGATACGCAAGACGGATGATATAAACTGTTGCCTACGAAGAATCAGATTACTTTCTCGCATATTACGTTTAAATAATACATATACCTTACCATCGCATTGTATGAAATCTTGATCCAACGCCATGTGATCCATCAACCAGCGATAACCTGTCGTATTGTACTCGAGTGTTTTTATCAAACTTTCCAAATGGTTCGTAAATGCTGCACGAAATTGCATACTAAAAATTCCAACCGATGATTAAGAGTTTAAAAAATTATCCGAAACGAGTTTTCAGAAGTTGGTTATTTACGAAAGCGTGCCTTAAGGATTATTGTTTCATAATTCATTGTTTAAGATTCCATTCAGAAATTATGTACTAAAAATCTAACGTTAAACAAATGGCAAAAGGTTTAATACATTTTCAAGATTTAAAAAGTTTTCAAAAGTTGTATTAGGTAACTCAACCCTCCACGTGGTTTCGACGAGATATGTCGTCCATCAAGATCTGATTAATTTTGCTAATGACGCGATATCTCGTCGATCAAGATACCGTTGATTTTTTTTATGGTGACGATTTCCAGACCTGGTCAGTTTCCTTCTAATAACGAAATATCTCATTCATCAATATCGGGGCAGTTTTGTTTATGACAAGATATTTTTCGAGCCAGAAGAGTTAAGAAAGCTTGGTGATTTTAAGATTTCGCTATAAAATTCATATTTTATTGTTCTATTCCACGTATCAAAAGTTAGGATTATGGTTCGGTTTCTTAACCCTCCAAATGGCTTCGACGAGATATCTTGTTCATCAACATGGCCAATTTTGCTAATGACGAGATACCTCGTCATAAAGAATTCCGATTGAATTCTGAATGAAGATATTGCCGTTTTTGATGATGACGAGATCAAGATGAGGTCAGTTTTTCTATGGACGAGATATCCCGTCCATCAAGAATTGGTCAGTTTTGCGATGACGATACACGTCATCGGGACAACCACCAGGAGGGTTAATAATTTTATGAGACAATTTAAACATTTTTAATATTTCCTTACCTTTTTTCAGATCCGTTGTTTCCGAAATCAAATCAGCATCATTTTCCGTGGACCTTTAAAAGAACGATGTTTATTGCTTTAGGTTTACAGAAATTATTCTTCAATTGCATTTAAAGTAAGGAATAATAATCTATCGTGTTGATTATATTATTTCATAAAATCGAGAGCGAATGAATGCTACGAAAACATTTTCAAAAGCACATTGTGAAACCTAGCGTATTTAACTATAGTACATCAGGTATTGATGTGTTTAAGAAAAAATGTGAAATCGAATTTTTTAAAAGCATTACTATGACTAGTTATCAATCGTAGGCAAAATAAAGAATAGAATATTGTGTTTGCATGGCAATAGAGGAAACACGAGAAATTACGAAAGAATTACGAAGATACACGAGAAATTAAAATGTTGTACAGGGGTATAAAATGTACTTAATCAGAAACATACACAAACATAATTCAAACTGGAATACTAATTCCGAATCATCACAACTTTGAAAATATTTTACGTAATAAAACAAAAAAAGACGTGTTTTTAAATAATTTTCAAACTTGCACTAACGCCATATTACATTTCAAGGCATTCGAGATACTTTATTTTTCAGTTTAAAACGAAAAAACCGATGTATAATTAAGTACGACTTTCTTACTAGTTGAAAAAGCGGTTGAAACCTAAGAAAGCTTTCAACAATGAGGTATCAGATGCATTATTGAGCGCGACCAACTGAGCGAAAATCAATGCCAAAGCTCCGTTTAATATTGAGTAAATCGATGAGTTAAATTTTTCAGTGATTAAATTGTAATAGTTAATTGATTTCAGCGATCAATACATCATTTTCGTCTCCTTTGGAAAGATGTTACTGTTGTACGATGCTAATCCTTTTACTTTTGTCAAAGAAATAGTTTTTTTGAATACTATCACTGTTTTCTGATACAAAATCTGGAGTGGAAAATTGAGTTTTTTTTAAGCATATGACATGCAATGATCGCATATAAATAAGAAATGCTTCTTTTGCCAGAACAGTATAAAAACCATATCTTAACAAGTCACGAAAACATGAAAAGTACTGCACGAAAAAATAATTTATCCAAGTTCTTTAGTCCTCTGAATTCCAGTTATATAAATTTCAAAGGAGAGAAAACAAATTGAAAATGTGCAACAATCGTTATAGTTCACCAAAAGTTCTTAAAAAGCAAATTTCTCAAGTGCACCTTTCGACGACTGACCTTGAAATTGTTCGATCATAACTGGAATAGCGCAAACATCCAACGAGAAACGAAACTATTCGACTCCCCCCGATTACGTAGCATACGCGAAAAGCACACAATACCTTTTACCAAACGTTTTCCTACTAAGTTGCATTTGCGTCATTGCAGCTTCATTGTCCATCTGAATAACACGCCACCGAACACAAAAAGGGGGAAGAAAATAACTAAATTCTCAAATACCGAGATTTTAATGTTTATCAACAGTTATTGACGATGCAAAAACATCAACTCAATTTTTATTAAAAACTACACTTTTGTTCACTCAGTTCAATTTGTCCATTGAACTCATCAACAAATCGTTTTCACAAATAATTACCAGACTTACGTAGTTTAAAACATCGCGGCTCGATTTGTCAATCTTAATAACACTGCTAACGCAAATCAGGAATAAGTTAAATTTATAAGTTAAAAATACCCTTTATTCTAACATATCAACAATTAGGTTAACATATTAACATATCGACAACTTTCGGTTTCATTAAAAACTCTAATGTGTCCTTCCACCGAAGCACTAATGATGTGAAAAAATAATTATGTGAGAAATTAGTTTATCGTATATTCTGCTTTAATTGGCAGGTTCCATTTTTGAATCTTCCCAGCTATCCGTTTCTGGTGATGCAAAATGTAGATGTAGGAAAATAATTCAGTTTCCATTGTGGTATGAAGTCAACTGAACCCAGCCCGACATTTCACGAAAATGAAAATGGGTGACATAATTGTGAGAATCAGATTTCGTGAAGACATGAGGCCACCTCCTCTTCTCTAAAGCTGTCTTACTCTACATTAACTCCAATTCTAATTCCTCTATTCAGATAAGTGACTGACAATGTAGGTTACATGCTATTTTTTAATATTTGGTCAGGGAAAGAAAAAGTTATTGCAACCTTGAAACCGATTCCTACATGTACATGTGTACATGTTGACAACACCTGCTAACTAACTGTTAATACTCATACACGCTATCAAACCTGCATTAATTTGGACATCGGGATATAGCACACACCGCAACTAAATAAAGACAGATGGTTTCTCGTGGACAGTATGTAGTTTATGAAAAAATATTTATAAGGGAAGAGCTGTTAAAATCAAAATAATATTTATCATGAGGCATCACCTACTAACTGTTAATATTAATTCATACAAACGAAGTTGTATCAATTTGGATAAAGGGATAGTATCGCAACTATGGTCACTCGTGGACCAGTTTGTAGTTTATAAAATAATATTTAGCAGGGAAGAGAGAGTTGTTAATTCAAATATAACTATCAGAACCCGATAAGTAACTTAATACTCATACAGGCAATCGAAGCTGCATTTGGACAACGGCATCGCAATTAAGGGCAGGTGGTCTCACTCATGGACAGTATGTAGTTTTTAAATAATATTTATCAGGAAGAGAGCGTTAATTAAAATAATATTTATCATGAAATAGAAAGCACCTGCTAAGTAACTGTTAATATTCATACAGGCAGTTGAAGCTTCATTGATTTGGACAACGCAACTAAATAAAGGCGGGTGGTCACTCTTGGACAGTATGTAGTTTATGAAATAATATTTACCTGGGGGAAGGAGTTGTTAATCAAAATAATTATAAGAACACCCGCTGAGTATCTGTTACTACTCATACAGGCAATCGAAGCTGCATCAACTTGGACAACAGGATAGCATCGCAACTAAAAGCAGGTGGACTATATGTAGATTTTGAAATAATATTTTTTCAGAGGAAGAGTTGGGTTTTAAAAAATATTAACCGAACACCTGCTAAGCTCCTGTTAATACTCATAGAAATCGAAGCTGCATTAATTTTCACTTCAGGACAGCTTCGCGACTAAAAAGCAGACTTATTCTGTGGACAGTATGTAGTTTAAAAAAATTATCAGGGAAAAACTGTTTATCTCAGCACAGTGAATAATTAATAAGATAGCGCTCTCATGCATGTAATATAAATTGTCTAACACAGTTACTGCAATTAAATCTTACAACACATTTTTCATACCGTTTAGCTGGATAATTGGGGGAATTTCCTTCTGAACCGATCACAGAGTGATTCGAACTGCAGAAATTCAAGAAGCGAAACTGAGTTCCCCCACGTCTGCTACCACACTGACAAACGCGAGAGGAGAGGCTACCAGCTGATCAAGTTCCCTACGTCACACCCCACGTGACTTATTGAGCCTCTTCCTACTCTCCCTAGTCAAGCAATCGTTTCCCATTCCCTACCTACATGTACAGCGCTATTCCCCGGCACTCAATCCTTATTCAGAAGAAAACTAAATTTAACACTAGCTCAATGTGAATCACGCAATTATATGTAATGACTTCGTTATCACTGTTGTCCCTTCGCGTTTTTTTCTGCGGCGATGTTGACTTGTTTTCTATAACTTGCGGATCAGGGTTGGATGAAAATGTCGGGATGTTCAAAAATGTTCATGCCATGGACGATATATAATTCTTCAGAACCACTCTTTAATGTAATCGAGTACTTTTAGAGGACACCTCATGAATATTTGTAACGAATTGGTTGATGAATCAGGCAATTAATGGTTCTGTTATCACAACTGTCCGCTCTGGGAGGGGGTTGCATCACGATGCCGAACTGTTTCCAAGTGTAAAATAAAAATGTCGAGAAGTTCAGCGATGTTCATGCCGTGAACAATATCGATACCTTATAATTATTCAGGACAATACTAAAATGTAATAAAATACTGCAAAATGTAAGCCTCTTTGAACATTTAAAACGAATCGATTGATGAATTACGCAATTAATGGTTTCGTTATCACAACTATCCTCTCTGAGAGGGTATTGCATCATGATGTCGAAGTGTTTCCTTTTACTCTCGGATCAAGTGTAAAATAAAAATGCTGAAATGTTCAACGATGTTCTTGCATTGGACGATATAGATATCATATAATTCTTCAGGACAACATTAAAATGTAATAGAATACTGTAGTAACCCTCTCATTTGAACATTTGTAAAGAATTGATTGATGAATCAGGCAATTAATGGTTTCATTATCACAACTGTCCTCTCGGAGTTCATATTGCATCACGATACCGAACTGTTTCCTTTTACTCACGGACCAAGTGTCTAATAAAAATGTTGAGGTGTTCAGAGATGTTCATGCCGTGGACGATATCGATACCTTATAATTCTTCAGGACAACATTAAAATGTAATAGAATACAGTAAGAAGTAATCCTCTCTTTGAACATTTGTAACGCATTGATTGATGAATCAGGCAATTAATGGTTTCGTTACCACAACTGTCATCTCCGAGGGGGTATTGCATCACGATGTCGAACTGTTTCCTTTTTTTGCGAACCAAGTGCAAAATAAAAATATCGAGATGTTCATGCAGTGGACGATATTTTAAGGTTTGTATATATAACATATGAACACTGAAACGAATTGATTGATGAATCACGAAATTTCGTTAACATTTCCCGGTGCCTACTTCTACAACATCGAAAAATGTGTTTCATGTTATCTTCCATCGAAAACGAACGAGTTCCTAATTTCAAGTATTTCACTTTTAAAAAAGTGTTTTGCACAAATAACAAAGTAAGCATTATATGTAAACCATGATGAAACATCAACTGTACTGATCTTATCAGTAAATTAATGAATTACGCAATTACGATTTCGTTGTTTTCCTATACGTCTTGTATCGTAAAGTTAAAACAATTCTATTTAATGTCTGCTCTCACTTGAGGACAACACTGTTCAACACTTATTTAACACTAAAATATTCTAAGACGCGTCTCTACCATACGAACATTAATTCGAAGTAGTTGAGTCATGTAATTAATGGCTTCGTTAATATTTAAGGGTGCACTCTTTCACTACGGCGAAAAATTTATTTCATGTTATCTTCCCTCGGAAACGAACGGGTACCTAAATTTCAAATACTTCACTCAAAAAAAGCATTAAGTATAAATAAGAAAGTAAGAATAATATGTAAACCATGATGAAACATCGACTGTACTGATCTTGTCAATATAGACGAATCACGTAATTAAAGATTTCGTTGTTTTCCTATGCATCTTGTATAGTAAGTTAAAACAATGCTATTTAATGTCTGTTCTCACTTCAGGACAACACTGTTTATTCAACACTAAAATATTCTAAGACGCGTCTCTATCATACGAAAATACATACGAAACAGTTGATGAATCACGCAATTAATGGCTTCGTTGTCAATACTTCCGGGTGCCCACTTTCATTACGTCGAAAAATTTATTTCACGTTATCTTCGCTCGGAATCGAACGAATTCCTGAATTCTGAGGACTGCAAAAAGATTTCTTCACTTTAAAAACATTAAGCTAAACTACTAAAAAACTTAAAAAAAGATTTAAACCATGATGAAACATCGACTTTGAAGTATGTTTCCTGATCCTGTTGTCGATATTAATGAATCACGCAATTAACGATTTCGTTGTTTTCCTATGCTCTTTGAGGGCCGCGGTGGCCCGGTTAGAAGAGTAACGGACTAGCAACCGAAGGGTTGCGAGTTCGAATCCAGACAAACACCGTCGTGTACAAAGGGGGCTGGTGCACGTTAAATCTGTCGTGGCCTCAAATGTCCTCACGTTGGCGTGGTGTGGAAGTTTGGAGAGTGGGGTGCCAGCTCAGGTGTTGCCTCGTCATCTGACCGTGGTTCAAAATTACGTGGTGTTGTCCTCGGATCTTTCCACAAAATTACGTGGTGTTGTCCTCGGATCTTTCCCTTTGGGATTGATCCCGGACCGTCACCAATAGCCCGTTGTGTTGCTCCAGTGTGACGTTAATTGAAAATACCAATACCAATACCAATACCTATGCTCTTTGTGGGCCGCGGTGGCCCGGTTGGAAGAGCAACGGACTTGCAACCGAAGGGTTGCGAGTTCGAATCCAGCCAAACACCGTCGTGTACAAAGGGGGCTGGTGCACGTTAAATCTGTCGTGGCCTCAAATGTCCTCACGTTGGCGTGGTGTGGGAGAGTGGGGTGCCAGCTCAGGTGTTGCCTCGTCATCTGACCTTGGTTCAAAATTACGTGGTGCTGTCCTCGGACCTTTCCCTTTGGGATTGATCCCGGACCGTCACCAATAGCCCGTTGTGTTGCTCCAGTGTGACGTTAATTGAAATACCACCCCCTGAATTTCAAGTATTTCACTTAAAAGAGCATCAACACAAATAAGAAAGTAGGCATAAAAAGAAGCCATGATGAAACATCGACTTTGAAATATGTGTACTGATCTTGTCAATATTAATGAATCTCATAACTAACGATTTTATTGTTTTCCTATGCGCCTTGTATCATAAGTTAAAACAATTTAATTTAATGTTTGGTTTCACTTGAGAACAATATTGTTTATTCTTCTCAAGTATTTCATCAAGGAACAACTTAAAATTTAATAAAATATTCGAAGACGCGTCTCTATCATACGAATATTAATACGAAATAGATGAATCAATTAATTTAGCAATTAATGGCTTCCAGGTGTTCACTTTCACTACGTCGAAACATTTATTCCATGTTATCTTCCTCGGAAACTAACCGGTTCCTAAATTCTGAGGACAGCGAAATTATTTCTCCAAATACTCCACTTTAAAAACATTAAGCACACCTAAATAAAACTTAAACCATGATGTAACATCGACTTAGAAGTTAAGTATACTGATCTGGTCAATTTTGATGAATCGCGTAATTAAAGATCTCGTTTTCCTACGCGCCATTCACAAGTTAAAACGATTCTATTTAATGTTTGCTCTTACTTCATACCGCGGACCACTTCAAGTGTATCATCACGGACCACACTACACAAAATTTAAAACACATAAAAAATGAAAGGAGATAGTAACAACGATAAGATGAAGTAGCGGATAAAAATAAGTAACTCCTGTAGCGAAGGTCACCTCCGAAAATGGTCGTGTATGTCAGATACACCGATGCAGCATCCAATGATACACCTCTATCTGCCAGACACGGTCGTTGATATTGACAACAGAAAAAGCACAAATCCTGTGACGCGGTCAGGTGTTGCGCATTGGTTTTACCCTCCTCCCTCCGAATTGATTTTGAAAATCCTTTTTTAACTTTAGTTTCAGTGCAACAATTTTATTGAGTGCAGGTTTAGAAAAACAGTCACTCAAACTTTTAAGAATTTATGATTTTTAACATTATTTGGAAGATGTTTTCACAGTCCAAATAAGAAACTAGTTATTTTATGCATTTATTAACAGAAAATGCACAAATCCTGTGTGACGCGGTTCAGTGCTGCTCATTGGTTTAAAGAATTGAGTATCAAACCCCTTTTTAACTTTAGCTCCTGTGCAATAATTTTATTGAGTACTGGTTTAGAGACAGTTCACACTCTTAGGAATTCATGTTTTTTTAACATTATTTGGAAGATTTTTTTTAACAGTCCCTAAGTATTTGGGACCGCGGTAGCCCAGTTGGAAGAGCAACGGATTTGTAACCGGAGGGTTACGAGTTCGGAACTCGATCCATCCAAAGACCGTCGTGTACACGGGGGTTGGTTCACGTTAAATCTGTCGTAGCCTCAAATTCCTCATGTTGGTGTTGTATGGAAGTTTGGATAGTGGGGGTGCCAGTTCAGATGTATTTCTCGTCATCTTACCGTGGTTCAAATTACAAGGCATTGTCCTTGGATGTTTCCCTCCGGGATTGATCCGGGTGTAGCTTTAACTAACTATTACCTATCTACCCTTAGTATTTATCACGTTGGTATGGTGTGGAAGTTTGGAGAGTGGGATGCCAGCTAAGGTGTGACCTCGTATCTGATCGTGGTTCAAATGACGAAGTGTTGTCCTCGGAACTTTCCCTTCTGCATTGATCCCGTACCAATAGCTCTTTGTGCAGCTCCAGTGCGACGTTTATTAAATAACTACCTATCCTAAGTATTTAAGCTTTACGACCGCACTTTCGCTGAAATGTAGACAAACAAATTTTGTAATCCTGTTGTTCAGTTTATTGGATGAAAATATGAAATGAAATCCGAAGTATCATTTAATAGCCCGTTGTGCTGCTCCAATGCGACATTAAGTGACTACCTACCGAGGTATCATTTTGCATTAGCATCCATACATTACCCCAATATCCACATAAAATTGAGGTTCAGATGTGATACGTATATCTATATAAAATCAGATTATAAGAATACTGAATATCCGCATAAAATTCAAAGGTCAATTTATTTGTTATTTTATCTCTCACCATTGATTGTTTTATAGAAAAATAAAAGTCTTATAATAGGTATCTTTTGATACAGTAAGCGATGTTTAGAGAATTTTGTTTTGAAATGTTGCGAAATAAAGATGACTTGAAATCGTAACTTAAATAAAGGTCGAAAAAGGATAGGTTTTATAGATTTGTGTGACCATTAACGTAGAAGACTGCTACGACGGGGATCAAACCAAAGAACCCTGACTTTCTTGCTTAAAATGAGAAGCTAACACCATACTATGTAAAAGTAATCCAGTTCATCTGGTTGAAAAGAATACTCTTTCCTCTCGTCTCTTTGACTAACAGTACTGCTATAAAAACTAAGGACACTGTTTTATGGAAGGTTCAGATTATTCAGCTCACTTGGATGAAAATAATACTCTTTCTCATCACCTGTCTAACAACACTGTACCATGAAGATTTAAAACACTATACTATGGAGATTAACAATACTGTACTGTGGAGACTAACGATACTATACTGTGGAATAATCATTCAGTTCACTGGCTGAAAACAATATTTTTTCGCATATTCTCTGACTAACAACACTGTTCTATGGAAAAATCGTTCAGTTCATTTGGCTGAAAAGAATACTCCTACCATACTCTCTTTTGCTAAACACACTACTATGGAGACTAACATTATACTATGGAAGGAATCATCTAGTTCGGGCTGAAAAGAATACTCTTTCCCATATTATCTTTGACTGGAAACACTGTACCAAGGAGATTTAAAACACTATACTATGGAATTAACAACACTGTACTATGGAGACTAATGATTCTGTACTGTGGAATAATCATTCAGTTCACTGGCTGAAAAGAATACTGTTTCGTATATTCTCTTTGTAGGTCTGAAAAGCAACCCTTCTAAGAGTCATTAACTTTACATACGACAAGATCCACACAAAAGATCAGAACTGACCAATTCGACGTCCGCGAGACGCATGCGGCGGATACTTCGGACCTTTCCCTTCACGATTGATCCCGGATAATCGCCAATAGCCCGTTGTGTCGGCCCAGTACGACATAAATTCAAACTACCTACCTTTTGCGCACTTCCACCACTGCGGTAGGTAGGTATTTAATTAACGTCGCATTGAAGCAACACAAAAAGCTATTGGCAACGGTCTGGGATCAAACCCGAAGGGAAAGATCGGAGGACAACACCACGTAATTTTGAACCACTGTCAGATGAAGAGGTCACGCCTAAGCTGGCACTCCACTCTCCAAACTTCCACACCACGCCAACGTAAGGACATTTGAGGCCACGACGGATTTAACGTGCACCAGCCCCCTTGTACACGACGGGTTTTTTATGGTATTTGAACTCGCAACCCTCCGATTGCTAATCCCTTACTCTTCCAACCGGGCTACCGCGACCCTTCTATCACTAAATCCGTAGTATTCTTTCATTACTGAGATTAGTAACATATTCTTCTATTGTATACTCTCACTCTCTTTCTGTGTGCGTGTGCGTGTATGTGTGTGTGCGTGTGTGCGTGAATACGATAAATTATTTCTTTTGGGAATCATCACATATTCTGCTTTTGCGTACTTAGCTCATTGAGTTTATAGTATTTCCTGTTACTTCAGAGATTCATAACCAGTCTTCTTTTTGCGTATTTCTCTAATTTAATCCGAAGTATTACCTTTTATTTCTGTGAGATTCATAGCATATTCTCCTTTGCGTACTTCTCTCACTGAATCCGTAACATTCTCCTTTACTTCAGAGATTCATAACATAAATTATCCTTTGCGTACTTCTCTCACTGTAGTCACAACTGAGTAACATCGATAGACGACCATTGTTAAACAAAGGGAAGAGTGACGACTGGAGTAGAATTCATAATTTTACGATGTAGTGTCGATTTTTTTCTTCACCTTTTTAGAGAACTGATTTGATCGGTGGTTTACTATCGAGTCTATTGAAAATAGACCAAACAGCTATCACTATGGAACGTGACCTACAGTGCGTGATCTCTTCATTTCCTTTCATAAAAGATTCATTTTAGATTGGTGTCATCGGTATGTTAAAGAGGCGCATCAAAAACAGGTTGACGAGTTGGTCACTGATGAGTCACGACTCAGTTTTCGGACTGATTGTCAG
Organism: Meta bourneti; assembly: GCA_933210815.1. Lineage (NCBI taxonomy): Eukaryota > Metazoa > Arthropoda > Arachnida > Araneae > Tetragnathidae > Meta > Meta bourneti. The sequence continues at coordinate 85,923,251 of OW119934.1, forward strand.
ATTCTGTCTTTGACATTAGCGTTGACATCTAACTCTCATTCAACAAAATGAGCATTGTATAATACAGGCCCCAGATCTGCAGTCCGGTTATGGTAGGTGACGTGTCCTACACCATTTTAGATAAAAGGCTTCTATACCACTTTAGATGAAGGTTTTCGCCTGTACGTCCTTAGGTTCCTGTACCACTTTAGATGAAGGACCATGGTCCACTTTAGATTAAAGGCACCTGTGCCACTTTAGAGGAAGGGCCCATGTACTAGTTTAGATGAAGGTTCCCCGTACATCTTTAGATTGAAGGCTCCTGTACATATTTAGATTGAAGGCTCCTGTACATTTTTAGATAAAGGGAACAGTACCGATTAGATTAAATGCACCTGTGCAACTTTAGATGAAGGGGCCATTAACCACTTTAGATGAAGGTCCCCCGTACCTCTTTCGGTTGAAGGACACTGTACCACTTTAGGTGAAGGACCACGATACTACTTTAGATGAAGGGCCCCAGTACCCCTTTAGATTGAAGGCCCCCTGTACGTCCTTAGATTGAAGGCTCCTGTGTCACTTTAGATGTAGCACCACGGTACCACTTTAGATGAAGAGCCCCAGTACCGCTTTAGATTAAAGGCACATATGCCACTCTAGATGAAAGGCCAATGTACCACTTTAGATGAAGGGCCTAGTACCACTTAAGATCCAAGTGCCTCAGTACTAAATGTTTAACTTGCACCCATAAATTTTCTTTTTTCCATTGCACACCTCATAAGTGGGTCGTTGGTATAATGCAATAACCGTTTGAATTGAAATTTTTATTAACACGGGTATTTTTATAAATATTTTGAGACCTTAAGTTTCTGTCAATTACTGACCAATCAGATCTATAAGATTTCCCACTCTAAGATCTTTAATCAAGGCATTAATATAAGCATTAAGTTACATTAATACTCTGTATGTATATATATATATATATATACATATATATACATATACATATATATATACATATACACATATATATACATATACACATATATATATATATATATACATATACACATATATATATACATATACACATATATATACATATACACATATATATATACATATATATATATACATATACACATATATATACATATACACATATATATGTATATATATACTATATATGTATATATACTATATATGTATATGTATATACTATATATATATATATACTATATATGTATATGTATATATATATGTATATATATGTATATGTATATATATAGTGGAAATCTTATTCCCAATAGAACTTTGTTGAGGTTAACTTTCGATAAAGATATTAAATATTCGAAATACTTTAAAACTAAATAAAAGTAATTTCACAAGAATTCACATTTGCGCAAGTTTACCCAAAGAGCAAGATTCGATACTTCACACACAAAGGGACATTACCAAAAAACAAAGATAAAACTGCATACAATACTTTCTACAAAGTTTAACTTACATTACTAAGAATGTTCCATCGCATTATAAGTATGGTAATGAAGAGGGAAATGACCTTGTTTCAACTACCTTAAAGCTATGAATGACATTAATAATATCCAACACAAGGAAAATTCCATTAAGTACCTCACATAAAGTAGCGGCACTTGTTACAAATTTAGATTTATATTCATAACTTTTGGGTAAATTTAAACCTTAGATGGTATTTTAATTAACGCCGCACTGGAAAAACACAACCGGCTATTGGCGACGATACGAGATCAAACCCGAATAAACCTTAGAATAACACGATTAATTTGTTTCGTTCACCTAAAGTGGCGGTGCGGCCGTTGTGGCTCAGTGGGTACGCCCACTGCGCTAGCAACCTTCGAGTTGTAGGCGGCGCAGGTTCGATTCCTGCCAGGTGCATTCCTCGCTGGCTGTATTTCTCTCTTCTGTGTCAGTAAAACTTTCACTGTGTGTCAATTACTTGATATATGTCTTTTGTTAATTACTTGATATTGTATTGTGACTGGCGCATAGCCAGATATGGCCCTTGCGCTATAAAACCCCAACCTAAAGTGGCGGCACTTGTTACAGATATTGATTTCGATAGTATACTTTTGGATAAATTCAAATAACCTCGGTCAATAGCCCGTTGTTTTGCTCCAGTGTGACGTTAATTAAAAATACCCTCAAAATACCATATCAAACAACCTTTTAATAACACGATAAATTTGTTTCTCCTAAAGTCGCAGGCACTTGTTACAAATATTGATTTCGATACCATAACTTTTCGTACGGTATAGGTATGTATTTTTAATAACGTCGCACAGGAGCAACACAAAGGGCCATTGCCGACGGTCCGGAATCAAACCCGATGGGAAGATCCGAGGAAAACACGTAATTTTGAATCACGGTCAGATGACGATCCATAACTTTTGGATAGATTCAAACCTTAGAAAAACATGGTTAATTTATTTCGTTCGCCTAAAGTGGCGGCACTTGTTACAAATTTTGATTTCGATACCATAACTTTTGGATAAATTCAAACAACCTTGATTGGTTGGTTTTCGGGGTTTTATGGCGCAAGGGCCATATTTGGCCATGCTGCACACAAGACAATATCAAATAATAGACAACCTTTACAATGGAAGTTTTACTGACGCAGAAGAGATAGGTAGGTGTTTTCAGATGTATCATTTTCAGATGAAAAAATCAGTCAGTATGTTGAAAATGTAAGCCTCTTACAAGGCACTGTAGAAAATTTTACTGCTGCCATCTGCTGGTAAAATGATAAACTATTAACTTTATTATACGATTGAAAATGTCCCTACTTGCTTCAAAGATTAATAGAATGCAACGCAAAATTTTTCAAATGATCACAATAAGTAGTTTCTATGCATACGTTTGAGTCGTGTTATTGATTGGGCAACAAACAGAACAAACAATAACGGATGGTTGGACTTTTCACCATGCATGCGTGAGCTCCAACGCATTAACAAATTTATAATATGCTCTTAAATTTAATGCACTATATCTGCCTTGAATGAAGCAAGATTTAATTATTCCATGGCCGTGAAATTTCAGAATTAGTACAATGAACATGCACACAATATTCTATATGAAATTTCGAAAACATAGCATTGTAAAGGCTTTACAATGCTATGCACAGTTTTTTAGAAGTTTGAACACAACAGTTCGTTTAAAGAGCACATTGTTTACAGAAGAGAGTAAATCTAAATATGGTTGAATTTTATAGAGATAAAATACTCATTAAAACTCTTAAAATGGGTGAAAAAGAGGCGGTCAAAGTATATTTTGTTATACACTATAAACAACTTCTAAAACTTGCTTACCGCAATATTGAATATTTCAACTAAACACTCATAAAGCAATATTCGGAACGGAAAGGGAAAATCATTTTCCGTTGTTAAATATATCTTTATTGTTTTTCAGGCTGAAAATAGAATTATGTAGTTTATGGAACTAAAGTTTTGAGATAAAGAGAAGTTCAAACTCCTCCTAGGATACACGTATGATAAGAATTTAGTTATATTTTCTGCATGAGATGGCGCCACGTACAACTGATGTGAATTTGACTGAAAAACAATGAATAATAAAGGTAGGTTTCTTGAGTTAAAACGTCGCACTGGAGCATCACAACGGGCTCTTCACGACGGTCTGGGATCCATCTCGAAGGGAAAGATAAGAGGACAACACCTCATAATTTTGAACAACGGTCACGATAACGAAAGCAACAGCTCAGATGGCACCCCACTCTCCAAACTTCCATAACACACCAACGTGAGGACATTTGAGGCCACGACAGATTTAAAGTGCACCTGCCCCAGAGTAGACGACGGTCTTTGGTTGGATCGAGCTTCGAACTAACAAACCTCCGGTTGCTAATCCACTACTCTTCCAACAAGGCTACCTCGTCATATGACCGTGATTCAAAATTACGTAGTGTTGTCCTCGGATCTTTCTACGGAGTTGATCCCGGACCGTCGCCAAGAGCCCGTTGATTTGCTCCAAGGCGACGTTAATTAAAACACCTACCTACCAACAGGGCTACCGCGGCCCGAATATAACACTGAAAAACCTGATAGATGGTATTGGTATTTTCAATTAACGTCACACTGGAGCAACACAACGGGCTATTGGTGACGGTCCGGGATCAATCCCAGAGGGAAAGATCCGAGGACAACACCACGTAATTTTGAACCACGGTCAGATGACGAGGCAACACCTGAGCTGGCACCCCACTCTCCAAACTTCCACACCACGCCAACGAAACCTGATAGAAGGATAGATAGGTAATAAATTTACATCGAAGTGGAAAACTCAACGGGCTCTTAGTGACGGTCCGGGATCAATCCCTAAGCGTTGCGAATCCAACCAAAGACCATACAAAGGGGCTGGTGCACGTTAGATATGTCGTGTCCTCAAATGTCCTTAAGTAGTGTGGTGTGGAAGTTTGGAGAGTGGGGTTCCAGCTCAGGTGTTGTCTCGTCATCTGACCGTGATTCAAAATTAGATGGTATTGACCTCGATCTTTCCCTTGGGGATTGATCCCGGACCGTCGCCAATAGCCCAATTATGTTGCTCCCACTGCGACGTTAATTAAAATACCGACCTACCGTTTATCGAGGTAGGTAGATATTTTAATTAACGTCGCACTGGAGCAACACAACGGGCTATTGACGATGGTCCGGGATCAAATCCGAAGGGAAAGATCGAGGACAACACCACGTAATTTTGAACCACGGTCAGATGATGAGGTTACACCTGAACTGGCACCCCACTACCAAACTTCCACTCCAACGTGAGAACATTTGAGGCCACGACAGATTTAAAGTGCACCAGCCCCTTTGTACATGACGGTCTTTGGTTGGATTCGAACTCGCAATCCTTCGATTTGTAGTCCGTTACTCTTCCAACCGGGGTCCGTGGAAGTTTGGAGAGTGGGGTGCCAGCTGAGGCGTTGCTCGTCATCTGACCGTGGTTCAAAATTACGTAGTATTGTCTTTTTTTGTGCGACCACGCCCACCCCGGCTCACCGCGAGGTTTAGAGCCCAGTTTAGGGGGCGGGGAAAAGTGATTCCCAGCAGAAGAGGCAATGCGCCACCCCCTCCCGCGGGCAGGGTAGACACACGCCCACCCCTCAGGGCGCACGTACTGCATTTTTGAATACTATATACATATTACAATATAAATACATCTCGCTTTACATTTAGCAATTAATTCGAACATCAATAAGCAACATGGTGAACACAACAAACAAAACGCAATTTAGAATTTTTACAATTTAGAGGGCAATGCCACACTGGTACAGATATCCCAAATAGGATAGTAGATGTAAAAAGATAGATACGAGGTACATAAGAAAGTCTTTAAGTCAATTTGTTCCGTAACAGCAGGCCCCACCCAAAACAAAGCATGAGAATCAGAACAAAACAGAACATAAAAAAGAGGACAATAAACCATTAATAAATACAATAAAACATTAAAAACTCACATAAAATACAAGGTATCATAAATAAAAAAAATGAAACATTAAGACAACATAAAGGAGAGAGAGGGGAAACAAGAAATTATTCGAATAAAATAATTATTTTAAAACTTAACAAATAACCGATAAAAGCCAGGATAATATTTAATATACAAATATTTAAAGATAATATAAAATATAATTATACTTTATGGAGGATAAACACTTAAACTATCTACCATAGTCCGTGCTGGCTTCGAGTATATTAATTTGCCGCTTAAAATTAGGACATTTCTTAGATCGGCAGTCGTGTCCCACATCATAGTTGGTTTTAAATTTAAAGTTCGAATATGTACAATTTTTATACACCTTTTAGGATTATCACACTTGTCTTCCAAATGTTCTCCCCCACAATTCATGCAAATACTTTTGTCAGTGCACTGACTCATATTATGATCAAATTTGCCACAGCCAGTACACTGACGGACGCTCTTAAATTCCTCTACCCGGACTTTTTGGTAGCCCAGGTAGAGATAGCCTTCCCTCATGATCTTTTTAAAAGCATCCGGGGCCACAGATGCCACCCAATGGTTGCCTCTAATTGAATTGATTTTAAACATGAATTCCATTTTTATCTCCTCATCAATTCAGTCAATTTTTCAATTCAATTTTTAATTTAAGTGCTGGAAGGATTTCCTCTTTTCTAATTTCTTTATCTAAACCAAGAAGGATCACTCTCGGTTTCCTTTTTTCAGGTCTATAGATTTTAAAAGACTTATTTAAGTCTTCATTATCTTTAAGTTTATTTTGCAGCGTGTCGATTTCTCCCGTTGATCCCAGATCAACCGCCAAACCTCCTCCACCAATTCTCCGGATACGTTCGATCTTACAGCTTAAATTCTTAATATTATCTTGAACCAAGTTTTTGTTATTATGATCACTATTCTCTTTTGGTTTTAAAAGCAGAGTATACGTCGCCCTGCTTCTAATAGTTTGAGAATTGCCTCGATTAGGTGCAGATGGTGCAGAAACAAGCATTTCCGCGTATGAGGGACGACAATCGGGTATCACTGTTTTCAAATCTCTCAACTCTTGTCAAATTTCTCGTGTATCTGATATTGATTCTTCTTTCAAAGATAATAGTGCATTCGATTTTAAATCTTTTATTAATTCTGCTGAGCGTATGGAGGATTCCTCAAATAACTTAGTGAGATTCTTGATGTAACGTTCTCTTTCTTCTAAGACTCCATTCATTTTTGCCATCTCAAGCTCTTTATTTCGATCAAGCTTTTTAACGTACGTTTTATTTAATTCGGAGTCAAACTGTAATTTTATCAGTTCTTTTCTCATTTCAACCATTTCATTGGATTCGCTAGTATTCGGGGATGTTGTGGGACTAGAGCCCGATAACTTATCCCTTAAGACCCCCCTCTTGAAGGACTAAATGATCCTACTCAGATAATCAGCCAATCCCTCCTGGAACGGATGAGATCTAATCTGGTTTTTCCCTTTAACTTTACACAATTCAACGATTTTTATTACTGTCTCTTTTATAGTTCTTTCAATTCGGGAATTCTCAATTCCTCTATGGTGAAACAGTCCACCAACTTCTCTACCCAATCTATACCTTGTTTTTTCCTTGTTTCATCCATAACAGAGAGACATAAAAACAACAGTAATAGTAGTAGCAAAAGAAAAAGGGGACTAGTAGATGGAAATTGGCTTGTTATAAAAAACAAACATAGAAATCTAGTAAATACAATTTATCATAAGGACTAGTAGATGTAAAATTTACAAAAGTTTAAAATTAGTAAAGCAGCTATAGAGGCAAAACAATTCTATAAACAGAAAAATATGGAGAAAGAATTTAAAACAGAGTAATCGTAACAAGGTAAAGAAATTACAAATTTAAAACAAAGGAACTAGTAGATGAGAAAAATAACAAATTAACTTAGAAAATCATCTTTTGAGGTAAAACAATTCCATTGGGATTGATCCCGAACCGTCGCCAAGAGCCCAATTGTGCTTTCCACACTGACGACGTTGATTAAAATACCTGCCTACCGTTTAGTGAACAATCACTAGTGACACTGACTAGCATTTAGTTAAATTTGCATATCAATGTGAATATCGATAGTGTGCGATGGATCCAAAAAGAAGTGCTTTTCTGCGCAACTGAAGACAAAACTACTTTCATCCGCCCTCGACTGCCAGAAACGTCGAACCGCAAGCTGCGAAACACGCTCTGAACGTGTGACCGCAAGCTGCTTCAGTATGGCCCGGACACTGGACATGAGTTCCATCAAAGCCAAGCACTTCGTCGAGTTTACTGAGGATCTCCTGTCTTATACTTTGGGGAGCATGGGGATCGACTGGCAACCGAAGCGGACCTTTAATTACAGATCGGCCAAGCGCAGGCGGCAGGAAGATATCGAGAACTTGCCCACAGCAGTCTCCCCAGAGTTCGGGGACGCAATCCTGCGATTGCGAAGCCAACTTGATTCTAAGTTCAGCAAGCAAGTATCCGATTCTGGTGGGGAAATCTTCAATACCACCAGCAACCTCACGGATTTCATCCACTCCAGCTGCGAGCTGTGTTTCAAAGATCCGAAATTCGATCACGCGTTCTTCGTATTCAGTGCGTTCATAGTGGACTTGGCTCTTTGCTGTTTCCGAAGAGGTCAAGGCGATCTAGTGGAGGTCATCAGCAGCAGCATGGATCATGTGTACGAAACTCGCCTGGAGGAAGAGTTCAAGAAATTTATTTATACCGATATTTTTAGATGAAGTTTGGGCATCTTCTGGCTGTTTAAATTTTATGCTGCAGTAATGGCACTATTTTTCTTTTAGAGATTAGACTGACTTAGTTTCGCGAATTTCACTATCGAAATTCGACAGTTTTCATGGATTCAAATTAAAATAATCACGTTGATGTTGGTTGAAAGCTCGAGAAATGGCAAAATCTAGTTTGATTTCCTTAAATCCAAACCTCTTAAAGGACAATTCATAGCAAGGAACGGACTTTATGCATGAACTCTTTACAATGCTATCATGGACTCATCCTCTGGATAGCGGGCCGCGGTGGCCCGGTTGGAAGAGTAACGGACTTGCAACCGAAGGGTTGCGAGTTCGAATCCAGCCAAACACCGTCGTGTACAAAGGGGGCTGGTGCACGTTAAATCTGTCGTGGCCTCAAATGTCCTCACGTTGGCGTGGTGTGGAAGTTTGGAGAGTGGGGTGCCAGCTCAGGTGTTGCCTCGTCATCTGACCGTGGTTCAAAATTACGTGGTGTTGTCCTCGGATCTTTCCCTTTGGGATTGATCCCGGACCGTCACCAATAGCCCATTGTGTTGCTCCAGTGTGACGTTAATTGAAATACCCAATACCCGAAGCTCGATCCAGTCAAAAACCGCCGTGTACACGAGGGCTGGTGTACGTGTTAAATCGGTCGTGGCCTCAAATGTCCACGTTGGCGTAGTGTGGAAGTTTGGAGAGTGGGGTGCCAGCTCAGGTGTTCTCGTCATCTGACCGTGATGCAAAATTACGAGGCGTTGTCCTTGATCTTTCTACAATATCCCGTTGTGTTGTTCCAGTGTGACGTTAATTGAAAAATACCAATACCTTGATCTTTCCCTTAGGGATTGATCCCGGATCGTCGTCAGTAGCCCAATTATGTTGCTCCCACTGCGACGTTAATTAAAATACCTACCAGGCCGCGGTGGCCCGGTTGGAAGAGTAACGAACTGGCAACCGAAGGGTTGCGAGTTCGAATCCAGCCAAACACCGTCGTGTACAAAGGGGGCTGGTGCACGTTAAATCTGTCGTGGCCTCAAATGTCCTCACGTTGGCGTGGTGTGGAAGTTTGGAGAGTGGGGTGCCAGCTCAGGTGTTGCCTCGTCATCTGACTATGGTTCAAAATTACGTGGTGTTGTCCTCGGATCTTTCCCTTTGGGATTGATCCCGGACCGTCACCAATAGCCCATTGTGTTGCTCCAGTGTGACGTTAATTGAAATACCCCCCCAAAATACCTACCTACCTTTTGGCGAAGTACGTAGGAATTTTAATTAACGACGCACTGGAGCAACACAACGGACTATTGACGATGGTCCGGGATCAAATCCGAAGGGAAAGATTCGAGGACAACCCTACGTAATTTTGAACCATGCTCAGATGACGAGGTTACACCTGAACTGGCACCCCACTTCCAAACTTCCACGCCAACGTGAGGACATTTGAGGTCACGACAGATTTAAAGAGCACCAGCCCACTTTGTACATGACGGTCTTTGGTCGAATTCGAACTCGCAATCCTTTGATTGCTAGTCCGTTACTCTTCCAACCGGGGCCCGTGGAAGTTTGGTGAGTGGGGTGCCAGCTCAGGCGTTGCCTCGTAATCTGACCGTGGTTCAAAATTACGTAGTATTGTCTTCGGATCTCTTCCTTTGGGATTGAACCCGAACCGTCGCCAAGAGCCCAATTGTGCTGCTCCCACTGCCGACGTTGATTAAAATACCTACCTACCGTTAAATAACCCATTGTGTTGCTCCAGTGTGACGTTAATTAAAATACCTGCCTACCGTTTAGTGAACAATCACTAGTGATACTGACCAGCATTTAGGTAAATTTGCATATCAATGTGAATATCCATAGTGTGCGATGGATCCAAAAAGTGCTTTTCTGCGCGACTGAAGACAAAGCTACTTTGATCCGCCCTCGACTGCCAGAAACGTCGAACCGCAAGTTAGGAAACACGCTCTGAACGTGTGACCGCAAGCTGCTTCAGTATGGCCCGGAAACTGGAAATGAGTACCGTCACAGCCAAGCACTTCACCGCGTTTACTGAGGATCTCCTGTCTGATACTTTGGAGGCCCTGGGGATCGACTGGCAACCGAAGCGGACCCTTAATTACAGATCGGTCAAACGCTGGCCGCCGGTAGACTTCGAGAACTTGCTCTCTAGAGTCTCTCCAGAGTTCGAGGACGAAGTCCTGCGATTGCGAAGCCAACTTGATTCTAAGTTCAGCAAGCAAGTATCCGATTCTGGTGGGGAAATCCTCAAAACCACCAGCAACCTCATGAATTTCATCCACTCCAGCTGCGAGCTATGTTTTAAAGATCCGGACTTCCGTCACGCGTTCTACGTATTCAGTGCGTTCATATTGGACTTGGCTCTTCGCTGTTTCCAAAGAGGTAAAGGCGATCTAGTGAAGGTCATCATCAGCAGCATGGATCATGTGTACGAAACTCACCTGAAGGAAGAGTTCAAGAAATTTACTTATACCGATATTTTTGGATGAAGTTTGGGCATCTTCTGGCTGTTTAAATTTTATGCTGCAGTAATGGCACTATTTTTCTTTTAGAGATTAAACTGACTTAGTTTATCGAATTTCGCTAGTGAAATTTGCGAGTTTGATGGATTCAAATTAAATTAATCACGTTGATGTTGGGTGAAAGCTCGAGAAATGGCAAAATCTAGTTTGTAATTTCCTTAAATCCAAGCCTCTTAAAGGACAATTCATAGCAAGGAACGGACTTTATGCATGAACTCTTTTTACAATGCCATCATGGTGGACTCATCCTCCTGGATAATGTAGATCCTAGTGAAGACAATGACTTGCTGAGCTCATCTGAAGCTAAAATTTAGTGAATTCGGAGGTTTTAACTGTTTTTTAAATTATCTAATGGTATGCTGTTTATGTATCCTGCAAATCGAACTTTTATGTTTATTGACCATGTTGCATTTTTATAAACTTCCTATTGAACTTAATTTTTATGTACTGTTCTGCCATGCTAAACAAGAAAGTGGTAACGCTAAGTTTGTTTCTTGCGAGTTGATAGTTGCATTCTGCGTACGTCGCATTTTTTGTATTACCACGTTGACTTTAAATTTGTACATACGCCACGTTGCTGCAGTGGAAAAATTTGAGAATTGCCAATAAATTTATAAGTTTTAGTTTGTAATCTCTTCTGGGTCATTGGAATTTTTTAAAATTCTAAATTGCAAATTTAAAATTGATTATAATCGCAAACGAAATAACCAAACTCAAACCCATTTTGCCTAGTTCTAGGCAGTGTATCACTAAAATGCAATACAATTTCACTCTAAATATAAGATTAAATACTTTTAGTGTTCTCGCTGATTTATTTTTTAACTCGTACTATAATGAAAACATAAAATTGGTGATAATGTTTATCAAGAATCTTGGATGCTTTTAATTTTCGCTTTTAAAAAAATTAGAATTTATACAGAAACATTAATTGAAAATACTTGAAAACCCCTTAAAAAATCACTGGTGTAACTTAAGCGTTTCTTAGAAATTGTGATGCTTATTTTCACATTTATGTTGAAGTCTAGGGAGCCAAGTCTCAAAGTAACTACAACACAATCATAATTAGTAATGTTTTGTCTTGAGAAAACATGATACTAAACTGTTTTACTATGCAATTAATATTCGTGTCATTTAAATACATGAACTTATGACAGATTGATACATTAGTTTTAAATTTCTGTATAGTGAATGACATTAAAATTACAATATACTATAGATTGCTTTAATTACCATTACCATGCAACAGCGAAATTCGAACGTTGAAATTCAACGTATTTTAAAAAATTTAAATCTTAAAAAATCCATTATCTACTCTTACCTGATCTATCTTGCCAAATTCCATTAGAGGCTACAAAACGGTATTCCAGTTAAACTGATTACAATAAAGCTATAGGGCCGCGGTAGCCCAATTGGCAGACCGATGGATTAGCAAGTGGTAGGCATTTTAATTAACGTCACACAAGCAACACAACGGGCTATTGGTGACAGACCGAGATCAATCCCAAAGAGAAAGATCCGAGGACAACGTAATTTCGAACCAGTGAGATGACGAGGCCTCACATGAGCTGGAACCCCACTCCAAACTTCCACACCACGCCAACGTGCGATTAGCAACCGGAGGGTTGCGAGTTCGAAGCTCGATCCAGTCAAAGACCGCCGTGTACACGGGGGCTGGTGCACGTGTTAAATCGGTCGTGGCCTCAAATGTCCACGTTGGCGTAGTGTGGAAGTTTGGAGAGTGGGGTGCCAGCTCAGGTGTTCTCGTCATCTGACCGTGATGCAAAATTACGAGGCGTTGTCCTTGATCTTTCTACAATATCCCATTGTGTTGTTCCAGTGTGACGTTAATTGAAAAATACCAATACCTTGATCTTTCCCTTAGGGATTGATCCCGGATCGTCGTCAGTAGCCCAATTATGTTGCTCCCACTGCGACGTTAATTAAAATACCTACCGGGCCGCGGTGGCCCGGTTGGAAGAGTAACGAACTAGCAACCGAAGGGTTGCGAGTTCGAATCCAGCCAAACACCGTCGTGTACAAAGGGGGCTGGTGCACGTTAAATCTGTCGTGGCCTCAAATGTCCTCACGTTGGCGTGGTGTGGAAGTTTGGAGAGTGGGGTGCCAGCTCAGGTGTTGCCTCGTCATCTGACTATGGTTCAAAATTACGTGGTGTTGTCCTCGGATCTTTCCCTTTGGGATTGATCCCGGACCGTCACCAATAGCCCATTGTGTTGCTCCAGTGTGACGTTAATTGAAATACCCCCCCCCAAAAATACCTACCTACCTTTTGGCGAAGTACGTAGGAATTTTAATTAACGACGCACTGGAGCAACACAACGGACTATTGACGATGGTCCGGGATCAAATCCGAAGGGAAAGATTCGAGGACAACCCTACGTAATTTTGAACCATGCTCAGATGACGAGGTTACACCTGAACTGGCACCCCACTTCCAAACTTCCACGCCAACGTGAGGACATTTGAGGCCACGACAGATTTAAAGAGCACCAGCCCACTTTGTACATGACGGTCTTTGGTCGAATTCGAACTCGCAATCCTTTGATTGCTAGTCCGTTACTCTTCCAACCGGGGCCCGTGGAAGTTTGGTGAGTGGGGTTCCAGCTCAGGCGTTGCCTCGTAATCTGACCGTGGTTCAAAATTACGTAGTATTGTCTTCGGATCTCTTCCTTTGGGATTGAACCCGAACCGTCGCCAAGAGCCCAATTGTGCTGCTCCCACTGCCGACGTTGATTAAAATACCTACCTGCCGTTAAATAACCCGTTGTTTTGCTCCAGTGTGACGTTAATTAAAATACCTGCCTACCGTTTAGTGAACAATCACTAGTGATACTGACCAGCATTTAGGTAAATTTGCATATCAATGTGAATATCGATAGTGTGCGATGGATTCAAAAAGAAGTGCTTTTCTGCGCGACTGAAGACAAAACTACTTTGATCCGCCCTCGACTGCCAGAAACGTCGAACTGCAAGTTAAGAAACGCTCTGAACGTGTGACTGCAAGCTGCTTCAGTATGGCCCGGAAACAGGAAATGAGTTCCATCACAGCCAAGCGCTTCGCCGCGTTTACTGAGGATCTCCTGTCTTATACTTTGGGGAGCATGGGGATCGACTGGCATCCGAAGCGGACCTTTAATTACAGATCGGCCAAACGCAGGCGGCAGGAAGACTTCGAGAACTTGCCCCCAGCAGTCTCTCCAGAATTCGGGGACGCAGTCCTGCTATTGCGAAGCCAACTTGATTCCACGTTCAGCAAGCAAGTTTCCGATTCTGGTGGGGAAATCCTCAATACCGTCAGCAACCTCACGGATTTCATCCACTACAGCTGCATGCTTTGTTTTAAAGAACCAGACTTCCATCACGCGTTCTACGTATTCAGTGCGTTCATATTGGACTTGGCTCTTCGCTGTTTCCGAAGTGGTCAAGGCAATCTAGTGGAGGTCATCATCAGGAGCATGGATCATGTGTACAAAACTCACCTGGAGCAAGAGTTCAAGAAATCTCCTTGTCTTTTTCTCAATATTTTTGCATGACGTTTGGGCATCTTCTGGCTGTTTAAATTTTATGCTGCAGTAATGGCACTATTTTTCTTTTAGAGATTAGACTGACTTAGTTTCGCGAATTTCACTATCGAAATTCGACAGTTTTCATGGATTCAAATTAAAATAATCACGTTGATGTTGGTTGAAAGCTCGAGAAATGGCAAAATCTAGTTTGATTTCCTTAAATCCAAACCTCTTAAAGGACAATTCATAGCAAGGAACGGACTTTATGCATGAACTCTTTACAATGCTATCATGGACTCATCCTCTGGATAGTGTAGATCCTAGTGACTCTTTACAATGCTATCATGGACTCATCCTCTGGATAGTGTAGATCCTAGTGAAGACAATGAAGCACTTGCTGAGCTCATCTGAAGCTAAAATTTAGTGAATTCGGAGGTTTTAACTGTTTTTTAAATTATCTAATGGCATGCTGTTTACGTATCCTTCGAATCGAACTTTCATGTTGATTGACCATGTTGAATTTTTATAAACTGCCTATTGAACTTAATTTTTACATACCGTTCTGCCATGCTAAACAAGAAAGTGGTAACGCTAAGTTTGTTTCTTGCTAGTTGATTGTTGCATTCTGCGTACGTCGCATTTTTCGTATTAACACGCTGACTCTAAATTTGTAAATACGCCACGTTGCTGCAGTGGAAAAATTTGAGAATTGCCAATAAATTTATAACTTTTAGTTTGTAATTTCTTATTGGTCATCGGAATTTTTAAAATTCTAAATCGGAATTTTAAAATTGATTATAATCGCTAACGAAATAGCCAACCTCAAACCCATTTTGCTACGTTCTCGGCAGTGTATAACTAAAATACAATACAATTTCACTCTAAATATAAGATTGAATACTTTTAGTGTTCTCGCTGATTTATTTTTAAACTCTTACGATAATGAAAACATAAAATTGGTGATAATATTTATCAAGAATCTTGGAAGCTTTTAATTTTTGCTTTTAGAAAAAATTAGAATTTATATAGAAACATTAATTTAAAATACTTGAATACCCCTTAAAATCACTGGTGTAACTTAAGCATCGCAAGTTTTAAGAAACGCTTATTTTCACATTTATGTTGAAGTCTAGGGAAACAAGTCTCAAAGTAACTACAACACAATCAAAATTAGTGATCTTTTGTCTTGAGAAAACATGCTACTAAACTGTTTTACTATGCAATTAATATTTGTAATAAGTTTGGTGTCATTTAAATACATGAACTTATGACAGATTGATTCATTAGTTTTAAATTTGTATCGAGAATGACGTTAAAATTACAATATACTCTAGATTACGTTAATTACCTTTACCATGCAACCGCGAAATTCGACTGTTAAAACTCAACGTATTTCCAGAGATATTAATCTTAAAAAGTCCATTATCTACTCTTACCTGAACTATCTTGCCAAATTCCATTACTTACAGGGCCGCGGTGGCCCGGTTGGAAGAGTAACGGACTAGCAACCGAAGGGTTGCGAGTTCGAATCCAGCCAAACACCGTCGTGTACAAAGGGGGCTGGTGCACGTTAAATCTGTCGTGGCCTCAAATGTCCTCATGTTGGCGTGGTGTGGAAGTTTGGAGAGTGGGGTGCCAGCTCAGGTGTTGCCTCGTTATCTGACCGTGGTTCAAAATTACGTGTTGTCCTCGGATCTTTCCCTTTGGGATTGATCCCGGACCGTCACCAATAGCCCATTGTGTTGCTCCAGTGTGACGTTAATTGAAATACCCCCATTACTTACAGGCTACAAAACGGTATTCCAGTTGAACGCTGATTACAATGAGGCTATAGGGCCGCGGTAGCCCAGTTGGCAGACCGACGAATTAGAAACTAGTAGGTATTTTAATTAACGTCACAAGCAACACAACCGGCTATTGGTGACAGTCCGGGATCAATCCCAAAGAGAAAGTCCGAGGACAACGTAATTTCGAACCACGGTGAGATGACGAGGCCCCACCTGAGCTGGAACCCCACTCCAAGTTTCCACACCACGCCAACATGAGATTCGAAGCTTGGTCCAACGAAAGACCGCCGTGTACACGGGCTGGTGCACGTGTTAAATCGGTCGTGTTCTCGTCATCTGACCGTGATGCAAAATTTCGAGGCGTTGTCCTTGATCTTCCCCTTGGGGATTTGATCCTGAACCGTCACCAATAGCCCGTTGTGTTGCTGCAGTGCGACATTAAAAATATTTTAAGCTTGTGCAGGTAGTTGAATTTGCGTTGCACTGGAGCAACGCAACGGACTACTTGTAACTTTTAACCTTAGAAAAACTAAGCTATTTTTTAATAAAGTTGGCTTTTTTCGTTGTCCAGCCCTATATACGTACAAAAATGAAAAATAAACGAATTTGATACGAATCTCAACATAAGTTCTATAAACAGCCAACAGATGGCGACTGTAGAGATCACTAATGTAATTGTTGTAGTGGGTAGTTGAATCAACCGTCGCACTGGGAGAAACAACGGGTTCTTGTCGACTGTCCGCGATCCATCCCTAATGGAAAGATCGGACACCTCGTAATTTTGAATCTCACAATACGAAGTCAGCACCCGAGCTTGCACACCACTCCAAACTTCCAAGGCAATATGAGGACATTTGAGGCCACGACAGATTTAACGAGCAGCAGCCCCCACGTACAAGACGGTCTTTGGTTGGATCGAGTTTTGAATTTGCAACCCTTTCAGTTGCTATTTCGATGCTCTTCCAACTTAGCTACCACGGTCCACTAATGTAATTGTAAATAGAATATAAAGTGTTAAAATTTGATCAATAGATGGCAGCACCAAAAACGTCGGACGTCGTAAAGGGATCGGTTGTTTAGGGTGGTGTTAAATGTTGCCCCCTTTGGGATCATTTCAACTAAATTTCAGTGATTCATTCCGGAAAAAATGATCTTGTCTATATTTCAAACATTCTAAAGAAATTTTTAAATTTCGAACCAATCTCGATTTTGCAGTGCAATTCATGCAGTGGCGTATGTAAGGTGGGCAGGCAGGACATTAACCCCGGGACCCACTTGAAAAAGGTGCCGATTACTTTCTGTAAGCAATCTCACCGAAATTTCCTTGCCAACTGAGAAATTTTATCGGTTAAAACTTATATTTTGGTGTTTGAGTCTGCAGACGAGTTACATTAGAGCAAAGAAACAATTTTCATCTAGTGCCATAATTTAACAAACGTGCCCGACTTATTTCATGTTTCTTGGTAATTATTTGAAAGATGGGTGTAAGATGTTTGGGCAACAGGCGGGTACGTAGTTAACGTCGCACTGGAGCAACACAACGGGCTGTTGTTTGGGCAAGAGGTAAGTAGGTATTTAAATTAACCTCGCACTGGAACAACACAATGGTCTATTGGCGACATGTTTGAGCAAGAATAAAATTTCATTAACCCGAAGTACTATTTTTGAAGGTATTCCACTAAATATATGTTACCGTTTTATGTAACAAAATGAAGTAGACTACTCTAGCTTCTTTAGCGTCTGATTCCAACCAAAGACCGTCGTGTACAAAGGGGGCTAGTGCACGTTAAATCTGTCGCTTCTTCAAGTGTCCTCACGTTGGCGTAGTGTGGAAGTTTGGATAGTGGGGTGCCAGCTCAAATGTAACCTCTCATTGACCGTGATTCAAAATTACGTGATGTCCTCGGATCTTTCGCTTTGAGTTTGATCCCGGACCTTCGCCAATAGTGCGTTGTGTTGCTCCAGTGCGACGTTAATTAAAATACCTACGTACCTTTAGCGTCCGAAATCCAATTTCATACTAAAATGCTTCTTAGACCCTGGTTACATTACTGTGTGAATCACTTCCTGGTAAACTTAACTCTTTCGATTTCCTACTTTTCAACTTTGGGATTGATCCCGGACCGTCACCAATAGCCCATTGTGTTGCTCCAGTGTGACGTTAATTGAAATTCCCCCCCCCCTACTTTTCAAAGGGGCCGCGGTGGCCCGGTTGGAAGAGTAACGGACTTGCAACCGAAGGGTTGCGAGTTCGAATCCAGCCAAACACCGTCGTGTACAAAGGGGGCTGGTGCACGTTAAATCTGTCGTGGCCTCAAATATCCTCACGTTGGCGAGGTGTGGAAGCTTGGAGTGAGGTGCCAGCTCAGGTGTTGACCTCAGAATCCGACCGTGATTCAAAATTATGAGGTGTTGTCCTCGATTCTTTCCCTTCGAGATTGACCCCGGATCGTCACTAATAGCACGTTGTGTTGCTCTTATAGTGCGACATTAACTACCTATACTTCTTCACAATTACTTAACATTGTATTGTCTTGCGCCATAAAACTCAAAACCAACTGCGACGTTTTCCTAGTTTTAATTCCTCCCCTGCGTGAAATAATCTAGATTACGTCTTAAGGATGTGAAGAAAATGCATTTTAATGACTTATTCGTAGTGCGTTTGACCATACTTTGCCACGTGTGCCAGATTTCTTCTTAATGTACAAACCGCCACTAGTTTTGTTAGATTGTGATTGCAATCATAAATAGCATTGGTCTGAATTTTGCCCAATATAATTTTTAGGTATGTGCACATATTTTATATTATGCCAGTGACTGATAAAGCTTAGTGCATTCTCGTGAGGGATCGCTTAGTGCATTCTCGTGAGGGATCGCTTAGTGCATTCTCGTGAGGGATCGCTTAGTGCATTCTCGTGAGGGATCGCTTAGTGCATTCTCGTGAGGGATCGCTTAGTGCATTCTCGTGAGGGATCGCTTAGTGCATTCTCGTGAGGGATCGCTTAGTGCATTCTCGTGAGGGATCGCTTAGTGCATTCTCGTGAGGGATCGCTTAGTGCATTCTCGTGAGGGATCGCTTAGTGCATTCTCGTGAGGGATCGCTTAGTGCATTCTCGTGAGGGATCGCTTAGTGCATTCTCGTGAGGGATCGCTTAGTGCATTCTCGTGAGGGATCGCTTAGTGCATTCTCGTGAGGGATCGCTTAGTGCATTCTCGTGAGGGATCGCTTAGTGCATTCTCGTGAGGGATCGCTTAGTGCATTCTCGTGAGGGATCGCTTAGTGCATTCTCGTGAGGGATCGCTTAGTGCATTCTCGTGAGGGATCGCTTAGTGCATTCTCGTGAGGGATCGCTTAGTGCATTCTCGTGAGGGATCGCTTAGTGCATTCTCGTGAGGGATCGCTTAGTGCATTCTCGTGAGGGATCGCTTAGTGCATTCTCGTGAGGGATCGCTTAGTGCAAGTTTAGAAAATCTTATAATTTTGTAAAGGATAAATTTCGAGAAACGTTGAATCAATTGCGAGAACAAATGAGTTGGTAAAACATTTAGTGCCACTTGAAAAGCTATTCAATTTAAAAACACGATGCTACAAAGTTAATACCAAATACTTTATTAAATGTTATAAAATATATTTTTTCACGAATAAAACTATACGACACACATTAAATATAATTACAGACAAAACACCCGTTGTAAAATCACATTCTAAGAAATGGCCACAAGTGTTATATAACTTTACCCATTCTTAAATATTTTATCAAAAATAAATTGCAAATTTGTGATTAGTGTTAAAAGAAATTAACATTTGAACTGTCCACCAGCCAGCATGTCAGAGCTGTATCAGCGACTTTCAAAGCCACATTTTGTACACAAATTATTGATTTGTACACTTTTATGCAAAATTCTGTTTTTAAACAAGGGAATGTTAAAAAATTTAAAAATTACATAAAAGCTTAATGACGAAATTCGTCCTCGTTCAATTTTTAAAATCTAAACCACATGCTCAGATTGACATGCAGATTATGACTATCTAAGTGACTATTGTGCTGCACAAGCTTTTTATATATTATTGCACATGTAGTTTCAAGCTTGTGATCATCTAAACAGAATGTAGGAGTAAATTATTTGTTTCTTAACATCCCCGTGAAGACGGTACAATCATTCACTTGCATGCTAGCGATGCAAATCTGTCGCAGACTATACACACAATGACAATCATTCTACACTGCTGTGCTAATCAAGAAAGCATCTCCAAGTTTGGTCGAAAGGTTGATAGTTAAATATTGCTTGCATTCGTATCTGATGCCTCATACGCTAGAAAACTGCACACCTACTCAACTCTAGACCAAATTTAGAGATACTGCCTACTTGACCACCATTGCAGATTAAGAGTGAGCACCATGGTAAAACAGCACTTGCATGCTAGCGAAGCAAATACTTTTCATGCGGACTACACACAATAACAATTTTTTTACTGTCGTGCTAGTCAAGAAGGTAGTATATCTCCAAGTTTGGTCTAGGGTTAATGGTTAAATATTGCGTAAACAAGTATCCAATACTTTAGAATTTTACTACTGCTGCGTATACTAGTATCAAATACTTTAAAAGTGCAGGTGTAGATAACAGTATGATTACTCAACCAATTTGATGGAGTTCTCAAACTGTTTTCAAGCGTTATGAGGCATCAAGTCACATAATTTAAACCACGCCTAGGTCATTTAGAAAATCAAATACCTGCCTCCGCTGAGGCATCACTTTTATGCGCAGCAACCGTTAACCCCGAGCCCAAACTTAGAGATGCTACCGTCTTGAAAACACTAGTAGTTTGTTCAAGAGGTCTACTCAGTCAACTAGTTCTTTCAAGTCACGTAATTTGAGCCACGTCAGTCTTTTAGAGAATCAATCACAAATGACTCTGTCTCCGCCTCGCGA
The DNA here is from genome assembly GCA_933210815.1 of Meta bourneti. Classification (NCBI taxonomy): domain Eukaryota; kingdom Metazoa; phylum Arthropoda; class Arachnida; order Araneae; family Tetragnathidae; genus Meta; species Meta bourneti. Next base: position 85,944,282 of record OW119934.1, read on the forward strand.
TTTCAGACTCTTCTCTGTAACTCGCCAAACTGTTCTTGGACCCGTAGATTTGCATCCTCAGGTTCCGGCCTCCAGTTTCCTCGTCCGAGCTACCGTCGAAAGCCTTGTTCCCGAATCCGGGATCGATCCCGCCGTTCTGCTTGGTGAAGATCTTGTCCACTCGCCGGGCGTCGCCGTTCTTGGTCCGGCTGCCGCGGTTCCGGGCGTTGAAGTCGTTCCGGGCACCAAGAGTCTCCATCCGGCTGCTGTTCCCCAGGACATTGTTCCTGCGCAGTTCCAGTGCGCGTAGAGTCTCTCGGTTGCGCCCTATGCGGTTCAGCCCATTCAGAACAGGAGTAGCTGAAACGGATTAACAATTTTAACTACAAGTGAAATCCCAAATTCGTGAAACTGAAATGTCAGTTTTAAGTGAACAGCTGAGGGGCGCCACGTTGAAAGCTGAGGGACGCCGCTTTGAAAGTTAAGGGAGCCGCATGTGTCCCTTGATCTGGTTTGTCGTTCTGCAGTCATATTTTTTTTAACGAGGGTTACGACACAATAACCACCCTTCCGAGCAGACCCTTCGAGGGTTTATAGCTATTAAACCAACAGGGGAGTGGGAAACGTATCATATGGTTCAGCCCATTCAGAACAGGTTTACCTGAAATTGATTAACAATTTTAACAATAAGTAAAGTTCTCAACTAAAACGATCCTTTAACGTTTTAGCTAAAACTGTCATCAAAGTGTATTCCTTGATTTGTCGTTCTGCTGTCATATTTTGCGAACATTACCATCTGCGATTAAACCAACAGTTTGGTTTTACGGCGCAAGGTCCAGAACATGGATAAACCACGCCAAACACAAGACGCAATATCGAAGGCAATGAAAATAAATAAAACAAGCCGTTACCGAAGTCCCTATAAAACTAGTATAAAGTAATAAAAGCGTTAATTGAAATTATGTAAAAACATTCATGAAAAAAGCAACGAGAAACAACAGTAATAAGATATGATAAAAAAACTAGTTTAAGAAGCCAATGGAAAGTAAAAAAATTCTAATATTTGGATGGAGTTTTATCCCAATCAAATGTCGTACGGTTAAAATGATTCTGTTAAAATACTCAAATCGATACTCGCAGGGTGTGGTGCAAAAAGTCTCACGCGAGCCCCAAAGGGGATTGACTCAAAAGTACACAATAGATAACACCTGCCATAAAATTGACCTGTTTAATCCTTAAATCGAAATAATTTTGCAGCTTGGAGGTTGAGAAAATCGCGAAATTTTTCGAACCAAGCACGCTGCAGGATTTAAATCAACCACCTCATCCGCTTCCGTTAGGTTCTCGTGTATTCAGCTATGAGCGCAACATTCACACGCAAAAGGAACTGGAAGTGAAGTTAGGCTGTTTATGAATAAGTTCGACGTTAAACGGAACTAATTTGGATACTTGATTAAATTACTGCGGCTAGACTGATGCTACTAATGGAAGCTCGAATGCAAATGACATCACTTGAACCAGATGAAAATTAAGATACGATGTATGGCAATTAGGCTTCTGAAATTCCCTCGATGTCGATAAGACAGAATATCTACGAATATACACGCTGTTGCATGAAATGTTTGTTGGGCTTAATTTTTGAAGGGCCTATGCTAAAAGTAATTTTGGACACAGCTTTGTGAAGTGCCAACATTTCATTAGAATGTGCACATGAAAGTGTATGAATTTTAGTTTTGACATAGGTTGGTTGGTTTGGGGGTTTTGTGGCGCAAGGACAATATTTGGCCATTGGATTGGATTGCACGCCGTAGGCGGACACTGTTTCACCTGTGTGACTTTCAGCTATACGGCCGATCGTCTCAAACGATTTCAATTGATGACCCAATTAAAATCCGTATGCCGTTAATGGGTACCTATACCGAGCGTTTATTGCGATCTATTTATTATACCACCACGTTAATAAATAGGCCCAATTACAACGATATAAAAATTTCAAATTGATGACCCGATTGAAATCCGTATGCTGTCAATGGATACCTATACCGACCTATTTACATATAAAAACTTTAATAAATAGGTCCCAATTATAACGTTATAGCAATTTTAATTGACCCGATTAAAATCCGTATGCCGTTTGTAGGTACCTATATCGACTGTTAATTGGGACCTATTATGTATTTCACCGATGTTAATAAATGTCTAAAAACAAGTTCCAATTATAACGATATATCAATTTCAAATGATGACCCAATACAAATCGTTATATAGTTAATAGGTACCTATACCGACTACTAATTAGGATCCATTTATTTTACTCACGTTAATATAGGTTCAAAATAGATCTCAATGGAAATCGTTATATCACTAATACGTACCGGACAGTATTCTCAGCCCGAACCCCCGGACTCCCCTTCCTCAGCCCGAGCCCCCTTTTCGGCGGAGGACAAGTATCTAAAGTAATTCTAAGTCAAAGCTCATTACGTTGAACTACATACCTATGTTTCCATGCTCCGCATCTTGCAGGTTAATGTTCATAAAACGCTTTCTGAAAGCCACATCCAGCGTCCCAATCCGATTTCTTTGGTTCTTCCTTTTCTCAAGGTTCTGGATGGTTTTCCTTCTAGCCAACCTATCGCCGTACAGCGACTCCTCACTCTTCTCGTCATCGTCTATGCCGCGAAGTCTCTGTAGCTGCCTGGCTATTTGCACCGCATTCTTATCAATAAACGCATCGTCACTGATGTCATCAACCTTCTGATTGCAGCAAGAGAGCTCAATGGAAGCCATGATGTGGGATAAGGTGCCGAATCGATGGAACAGCATAGCCACAAACTGGATAACCAAGATTAAGGCGAAGAAAACGGCAAAAACCAACCCAATGGGTTCCAGCTCGAGGTATTCCTTGTCGATGCGGACTTCACTGGTTTCTGGATTATACGTTATGTTAGTCCTTACACCCAAGGGCCAGTCCAAATGCAGCTGGTCTTTGTTGAGTTGAAGAAGGAACACTATGAGGATAAATAGAGCATTGAACATGAAGAAGGCGAAAACTACTTTGTTTCTTAGTTCTTTGAGCTCGGATGCAACTCTGGCTTGGTGTTCTTTGTTTTGCTCGATGGGGTATAAGTACTTGTCGATGAGGTCTTTCCAAAACTGAATTTCTGCACCGGGCAAATATTCTACCTCCCCACGTTTCAGCTCTTTGTCCTCGATCCAGAATGGGTTGATCAAATCATCTCGCTCCTGTCTGGGCTCTGTAATAACAATATTTATTAGTTGAATTGATAGAATCGAATTTGGTGGTGTGATGTTTTGAATCAGCCAAATGTCATACTTCGCGAAAAATGACACGCAACCATGAGTACTTATTTACTTTTGCATTACAACTATTTCTTACTCAAATTTCACTCCTTGCGAGCCCAATCCCGAACATTGTCAGTAGGCTGAGAACAGGATTAGTGCCTTAAAAACTTAGAGTCACGAGTGTACATTATATAAAAAAACCAGCCGAATTTACCCGGCGTTGCTCGGGTTGTTAATATGTAGCCTACGTTACCCTATAAACGATTATACTGAGCGATTTTCAGCGCAACCGCACCCATCTGCGATTGCACCATACTCTAAGATTCTAAAATCTCCAAGGTCATCTTGAGAGGCGACTCCTGCAGATGTTAATTCTGACGTCATCTGCACAGCCAGACCAGGAGAGAGCGCCCTCTACCAAGTGCCGTGTCCAGGATGACGGGACGTTACTCCTCTGCACACCCAAGACAAATAGAACGAGGCTAATATTTAACCTACGTTACCCGCAGGGTTCCAAATAAGTATCAAATTTGGCGTGGATTGGTCAAACGGTATAGATTTGTATAGAGGACAGATGCATATATACATATAAAGCAGAGTTGGCATGACAGTGTAAGAATATAAAAGCCTAGATAAAAATACGGTTAATTGATATTTGAACGACTTGATTATGTCAAATAATTTATATCGGGAAACGTTGTCATATTATGCATATCCATATCTTTGTTGTGGGCCTCTATGCATATTAGACGAGAACTACACCAGTTAAGAATGAATGGCCCCTATATACTTATGTCCAATTTAGAAATTTCAATATTTCTTCCTCATTCTGAGTTCCATTTTGAACCCCAGCGACCTCCGTTTGTCCTATAAGTATCTTACTAACAGAATATGGTAATGAACCTTAGCGAACTTGTCCTGTTAGCGTGGTACTAACAAGACATTGAGGTCTCGCTGGAGTTCATCATGCAGTCGATTGGAGGCAACTGAGGTTCTACCGTGTCCCATCTCCAGGAGATGGTAATGAAACCTAGAAACTTTTACTGTTAGTATGCGAACAAGACATGTTGTATCACTAACAGGAGATGGAAATGAAACCTAGCTACCTTCTGTCCTATTAGTACCATACTCACATGGAAGTCGTTGGGTTCATTATATAGTCATCTGGACATGGTAGAACCTCAACCTTCTCTCCTCTTAGTATACTAAGACATGCAGGTTTCTGAGGTTCATTATGCAGTCAATTGGATATGGTTGAACCCCAGTGACCTCCATGTCCAGGATATGGTAATGAATCCTAGATACCTTCCTATTCAATTTATAAATTTTAATATTTCTTCTCAATTCTGAGTTCCTTTTGAATCCCAGTGACCTCCATGTCCTGTAAGTACCTTACCAACAGGAGATGGTAATTAACTCTAGAGATCCTGTTAATATATGAAGACATGGAAGTCGCTGGGGTTCATTATGCAGTCGGTTCGACACAGTAGGACTCCAGAGATCTTCTGTCCTGTTAGTATCATACAGGACGAAAGGTTGCTAGGGTTCATTATGAGGACAGTTGATTGGTTGGGTTCTATGGCGCAAGGGTGATATTTGGCCATGCAGTCGGTTGGACATCGTAATGAAACGTAAGACAGGAAATAAAAAGGTTTTACCTAATCCTTCACTAGGTGGCACTTCGGACCCCGAATCAAATTCTGCATCATCGTCGTCGTTCTCATTGACGACGGAAAGTCCAGCTTCTGATGCAGCCCGAACAGATCCCCTTCCCCCAACCGAAGTCTTGCGATTACGGAAAGGTATTGCATGAGACAATTCCAGTTGTCGCTCCAGACTCGAAATTTTCTTATTCATCTGCTCAAGCTGATCGCCAATTTTCATCAGATGAATCTTATCCTCGTTGGACTTCGGGTAAGTACAAAGCATACAGGTGAACAAGTTGGCCAAGCTCAAAGTGATGCTACCCTCTTCGTTGTCTTTGCCGCCCAGACCCAGGAACGAGAGAAGGTCTGGGTTCCTCTTCTTTTTCAACAATTCCTCGTGCTCTTTGCGTTCTTCCTCTAGTTCCTTTTTGGTTTTCTTGGTCTGCACTTCTCGTGTGCCCCAGGTGACCACGTTCAGGTTGACGAGGGAATAAATAATCAGCAACAAGTACATTGATGGTATACTGAGAAAGTAAAGCAAGCCCGGAAGGACGCACCAAAATTCCTATGGAGAAAACAAAATATTAAGCAATTTAACGAGCTTCGTTTTAGTTTTCATGTACATATTTCAGCGCTTTTGAACAATCAAAACAGTCAAGTCATTTGAACTAAATTCAAATCTGACATTCGAAGTAGGGTTTTTTACAGATGAAAAAAATCGCTGCCTTCCTACCGACTGGTTTTCATCGATTTGAGTTTAGCGGGCTTTACCATTACCCAAACATTACCGGTTTTCTTATAATCATATTTTATTTTTAAGCGCCTACTTCAGTAATTAATTTATCATTGTTACGACGGCAACTGTTGCAAATGCCGTCGCATACCAGTAGTGCATGCAACCATGGATTCTTCTAATAGGTGTGGTTGTTTAGTGATCAAGAGTGTTGTGGGGTAAAAATGCACTACTCGGATATCTAGCTATGCTCAGAAGGCTAATGTACTTAAACGGGTACTCCAGGAATAAAGAGGTTAAAGACGCAAAAATTTGAACTTAAAATTGAGATTCTTACTTGTGGATGAAGTAACGCCGCTATGAAGAAACTCCCCGATAACGCCACTAAAAATATCGCTGAAGGAGATCCAACGCCATCTTCAGTCAGCTGTATCGATGTACCCACGAGTACAGCCATCATCAGCAAGGCGTAAGCAGCACTCATTACTTGAGCAACCATTATCTTTAAAAGAAAAGAGCAACAGGAATGAGCTAGATGATCATGGCCGACTAAAACTAGTCGATCAGAAGAAAACTTAACTACGTTTACTAAAAGACTAATGTTCAGTAACACTGTCTTTTTAACTAACATTATCTCCAAGTTCGGTTCTTTTAATTTGATTGTTACATGCTCGTATGCATATATTGTATCTACCATGCGAATTACTCCAGGTAGAAAGTTTGCGATTATCTGTTGCCGTAGAAACAAAACTGCCCATTTTCTATAGTGGATTCTTGTAGTATTCGAGTTTGTCCCGTTGGCGCACTTGGCGACATTTTTTGGCGAGAACGTGATTTGTTTTTCGAATGATTTCAGCATTTAGTCAATAAAAATTGCAAAGAACGAATTTCGATATACGCATAATTGCAATTGATATACATATAATTGATTGGCGTTTAATCTAATTGATGTTGACCAAGCGCTGCCAAAACGGCGATAAACTACATTTTTAGGTAACCATGATATGTATCTTGCGAGACCATTTGAACAAAGTAAAATATTCGCAGACCATCCGATTTATTTGCTTACAATGAAAATCCCTCAGACTGGCGGCGTAAAATAGTCTACCGCTTCAGATAAGTAAAGCGTTAACCCTACAATTGATTTCGACGAGATATCTCGTCCATCAAGATCTGTCCAATTTTGCTAATGTCGTGATATCTCGTCAAGATATATTACCGATTTTTTATGACGACGAGATCAAGATCTGGTCAGTTTTTCTATTGAAGAGATTTCTCGTCCATCAATATCTCGTCAGTTTTGCTAATGACAAGATACCGTCGAGAAAACTACCAGGAGCATTAAGTTGTAATATATAAATAAAAGCATAATTGGATACATTAAAAAACTGTCTCATAGTTGTTATCAGCTATGAAATATCGCAGTTTTGAATACTATCAATTCCGCATCTTTTCCATTATTCCATCATAACCGCGAACATTTAATAACATTTAATAAAAATATTTAGAGACCAGCACGATTCTTCATTTACGATCATCCAGTCTTTAAAACAATCACACCTCTCGAGTGAACAATACACCACTATAAATGTTTGCCTAAATTTAGAACTTGTGTTGGTGCCAAGCAAAGACGAGCTTCGACACAACGGATTTAAAAAACGCAAATGAAACACGCTAAAAAGAGTTTATTACATAATGGGCCATCCCAAATACCCTAGTATCTGCCATGGAGATTTTTCTGGCGTAAGAGCCAGTTGATATTAGATTAAAAGCATTGATTTCTTGCAAGTTAGAAACAGTTGAGATCATAAATTCTTCGTATATTAAGCAAGTTTATGTGAGAATTCAAATATTTTTTCTAATAATTAAAAGCATCACATTATATGAGGATGTGTCTTACTGTGATGAGGCATCAGTGCACATAGGGCATTTTGCATCAAGTAACAAGTGTCGGTGTGTAAAACGATCTCTTATTCTTAAGCAAGTCAAACCCTCCAAGTGGCTTCGACGAGACATCTCGTCCACAAAGATCTGATCAAATTTGCTAATGACGAGATATTTCGTCAAGACATTGCCGATTTTTATGACGAGATGAACTGGTTAATTTTCATCTAATGACAAGATACCTCGTCCATCTAGATCTGCTCAGTTTTGCTAGGGACGAGATTTCTTGTAGACAACCCACCAGGGTTAGAATCAACTTGTGTTCTAGGTAAAAATGAGCTCCATGTTTCTAAAAATGGAAAATCTTGCCATGAATTCAAGAAAAAAGCTTATTCAATAATTTTTTGCTAAGACAAATTTTTATTGGCTTGGATTTTTAAATTGTGCCTTATAAAAAATCTATCAGATAATTTCTATAAAATGAATATTTCTTTATAAACAGAGTTGGCGTCTGTCTGTCCTCCATACAAATCTACACCATTTGACCAAATCAAATTTGGTAAATTCATTGTTTAGAATCCTGCAGAAAACATAGGCTATATATTAACCCCCGTTCTATTTGTCTGTAGAGGTGGCTAAAAATAATGCGAAATCAAAATGGGAATACCATTTAGTATCCTTACTATCAGTTTGAACAATTCACTACACATTTTGTACTCATTCTTTAGATTACTGCCGGTAACGCAGGCTAGATATTAACTCCCGTTCAATTTATCCAGGGTCTGCAGAGGCGGGTTGATATGCCCATAGGAATAACATTGAGTATTTTTACGATCACTATCAGACCAATTCAAACAAAATTTGATGCATTCATTCTTTAAAATACTGCGGGAAACAAGCTATATATTAACCCCGTTCGATTTGTCTTGGATCTGCAGAAGGGACTAAGAAAAATTCTAAATCCCCATAGGAATAACATTGAGTAATCTTACGATGAATTACAAACAATTCAACCCGAGCAACGCAAGGTATTTCAGCTAACTTTCCTATAAATATCAACATTTCTAGATTTTTCATAATTACTTTTAAGCTGGGTTTAAAAAACGTAGATATCCATGCGTTATGAAAATCTCGAAAATATTTCCGCTGTATCAAAATTAATCATTGAATGCGAGACTTAAGAGTTCAGTGTTTGAAATGTCAAAATTAGACTAGTATAAAATTCTTATCAATCAGTGAAATATGCTGAACCAAACAGATCTTACCTGAATGTCATTTTTGAAGATGAAGCACACTAACATGAACAGAAGAATCGGGATAATGTTGTAAGTAAAGGAATTCCAATTGGATATCTTAAAAGCGGCGACCATTGCCCCCACCAACATGAGAAATATGGTTCCTGGTCCGAGCACAGTTCCGGTCATCAACATACCCTGGTATATGATGTAAGGAACCGATATGTTGTCATTGATCGCAACAGTGGCCTTGTAGTCGGATAGTAGGTCCATGATGTTAGCCATAGTGGATGGAGCCCATCGCCGTCGCTGGGTATAGAATTCTCCGAAACCTTCTGGACAGTGGGTGTAGGCGTCAGATGCTGCACTGTATTCAACGCGATAACCACGTTGTAACAGCAATGTGCAGAGCCAACGATCCTCACCTAAACAGAGGGAGAACATGTTTTAGACATCTCCCTTACCAATCATTGAAGTTGTGATTTGTGTGTTCAGTTATTTCTTCAAGTACAATTTCTCTACCAATCATTGAAGTTACAAGGGATAAGACCCCGAGCCACAGCTGATCACCAAAGCCTAAGCACTCCCGATCGCGGTCAGTAGATGGATGGGTGACCACCTGTCTATTTTGCGACTGAGCGGAGATTAATGGTTTTGTACTAGAGATCTTATGTTCTTTCACGCCCCTTGAGATATATATTTTTAATTTAAAATAATTCAACCCTTATGTAATGTTCTTTATTTTAAATTATTTTCCCTTTCTGATGTGTGCTGCATGTTTACCAATCAACTACATTCCGAACAATTCCTTGCGATTCCGAAAGCTGATAACATCAAAGCTTTATCACACGAAATTTTATAAATACGGTACCAACCTCAGCTATCATCCCTAATATTTGAGAATCCTTTGACAGAATTCTGCAGTTAGCATAGAATGTAGGGTGTCTACCATTTTGTTTGTTGACGGACGGCGTCGCTTCCTTCGCAAAAAGCTAGCACTGCGCATGCGTTAACCGTCAACCAAGTGTTAAACCGTCGATTTCGTAGGATCAAAATTTAGCCCGGCAATTTAAACTACGGATCAGGCATTGTGAATACGGTTTCTTCGATAATCAGGTGATTATCGTTGACCCGCGGCTTAACTCGGACTCGTGAATACGGCCTTTAGTGCGCTCTAACACCCCTTGAAGTTTGTCCGAATCACCCTGTAAAACTTCATTCTGGAATGCAATTAAACAATACTAACCTTGATCGTATTGTACATAGTGCCGAGCCTCGTCCGATCTCGTTGTATATTTCCTCATCACGTTGTCATCCATCAATGCCTTGGCTCTGAACAGTGAAAAACACCCAGGGCTGCAAAGCACACAACCAATCATATGTTCAGTAGCTTTTTGAAGCCAGTGACCAATGGCGTATTCAAACTTCTGATACCACACCATCGGACCTAAAAATGAAAGAATTTAACAATTAATAATCGAAACAAGGTGAAAACCGAATAAACGGTACGGTCGCCAAAGAACGTCAAATTGGCATCGAATCAGCAATGCTAACCTTTACAATTTCGCATTGACTTGGCGACAAAAAATGAAATCACGCCAAGGCCGCACTGTTAATTAGGTTGGTTGAATGGGTTTATGGCACAAGGGCCATATTTGGCCATGCTAAGCCAGACACAAGACATACAATATCAAGGAATGGACATGCAGTTTTCACTGGCACAAGACAAATACACCCAGGGCACCGGTAACTAGGATTTTACCACTGAAGCTTACTACAGCATCAGCGTTCAACATAATATTATAACAAATCATATTATAACTCCATATTCAAGTTTAATTCGTCACTCCATTTTTGTTTCAAAAAGTTTCAATTAACCAACGGTTACCCAGCTCATGAAATGAGTTACAACTGAAATTTAAATACTTGATGTGTCGAGGTTTACAAATTCTTTAAATTTAAAAACTTCCAGAAATGTGTTCTGTTTACTCGAGATCCTGAACAAAACTCTTCGAGATCGAGATCCTGAACAAAACTCTTCGAGATCGAGATCCTGAACAAAACTCTTCGAGATCGAGATCCTGAACAAAACTCTTCGAGATCGAGATCCTGAACAAAACTCTTCGAGATCGAGATCCTGAACAAAACTCTTCGAGATCGAGATCCTGAACAAAACTCTTCGAGATCGAGATCCTGAACAAAACTCTTCGAGATCGAGATCCTGAACAAAACTCTTCGAGATCGAGATCCTGAACAAAACTCTTCGAGATCGAGATCCTGAACAAAACTCTTCGAGATCGAGATCCTGAACAAAACTCTTCGAGATCGAGATCCTGAACAAAACTCTTCGAGATCGAGATCCTGAACAAAATCTTCACTATCCAATTGAGATTGAGTGAAAAGTTTTGCTCAAAATTTATTTTGCTAAGCCTTAATTATCCGATCCCGAGATTGGTCTCATTGATTCAATCATTGCACAATCAAAAACCACAAACTACTCATCGTTAAGAGAATGTGAGAAAGGGTTCTCAGCCCACAAAGACAAAAACAAATACTTCAGGAAATAAACTTGTTCGGAGAAATTATACCCAGAAGCATCGACTCGCACTTTAATGCCTGCGTGGGGTATCTTGGTGATCTAGATCACGCAACAAGTCAGCCGCTAAAATTGAACACTTCGATGAAGCTTAAGCTCTTGACTAAGAAATCATGTTTGAGAACAAGACTGAAGTTGATTAAGCCAATCGTGGTACGGAACACCCGAATTCAACTTCCATTTAGCAATGCCCATCATTTCAAACAGGTTACTAAATAAATGCGTCCATTCACTTGACCTAGCCGAGATTCTTAATTCTTATTCAAGATCCAAAATTAAATTATCATTTATCATTCAAAACATTGATTGGTTGGTTGTTTTGAAGTTTTATGGCGCAAGAGTCATATTTGGCCAGGCTGCTTCAAACACAAGAGACAACTTCAAGTAAAAAAATGTTGTGAAAAGGGAAAAAAGAGGGATTGGAGAATGGAATAATGGAATGAAAGCAGGAAAGATCGCTTGGGTTTACAAGAGACAATAAACCCCATGGGAAAAGAGATCACTAGAGTACCTCGGGTCAGTGAAGCCGGTACAAACCTAAAGATGTGCCCGAGGGCTCAAAAACATTGATGTTTCAAAGATTACATGATAATTTTCCTGTTCATCTTAATATCTTTATAAGTCAAACTCAGCATGACAAGCGGATTACGGCAATCAGATTTGTGAACTTATTCCGGAAGTCAGTTTTGAATTTCAAAGTGAAATTTAGTAAGTTCTTTACCAAAACAAGCCCCCACTTCTGATCCCAACCCCGGTACCCGGGCTAATGTGACGGGCCCCGGTACTCAGTTGAAACGACGGTACCGGTACTGTTAATGTAGCTGGTACCTCAAAGTACCGATATGTATACCACGTACTCATTGGTTTAACTTGAAATTCTACTCTATTACTTTGATTCCTTTGGCAATAGTTCTTTATCAAAACACTATTCCCCATACCTGATCAACCAACCCCGGACTGATGTGCCGGCCACTCATGAAGTACCGTCGTCCGTACATGAGATAACTAATGAGTATATGGGATACATATCGGTAACTTGAAAATTTACTCTATTCTCTTGGAGCACTTACTCCAGTTTTATTATCAAATGCAACTCCAGGATTTATAAGCTTTAAATTTATAAATCTTCGCGTTTGGTCTGCACACTAAAGAACGAAAACCTTCCGCATTTCTCGGTCTGCACACTAAAGAACGAAAACCTTCCGCATTTCTCGGTCTGCACACTAAAGAACGAAAACCTTCCGCATTTCTCGGTCTGCACACTAAAGAACGAAAACCTTCCGCATTTCTCGGTCTGCACACTAAAGAACGAAAACCTTCCGCATTTCTCGGTCTGCACACTAAAGAACGAAAACCTCCCGCATTTCTCGGTCTGCACACTAAAGAACGAAAACCTCCCGCATTTCTCGGTCTGCACACTAAAGAACGAAAACCTCCCACATTTCTGTCCCCTGCGCCTTGGTACAGTAATGACGAGCACTTTTCGTCCAAGTATCGATATTCTGGATCGATCCGTTTCGAAGCACGTAGTATCTATACACCGAAAATATCGCTCCGTTAATTATCGATATTAGATACCAACCCAAAAGGTTTGTTTCACAGTAACCCCGTTTTCACCTAGTTGCCCCTTTACTGGCACCGTCGGTTCAAATCGCATTGGTTTCGGACTAGGAAATGTATCTAAGCGGTCCGACCCGATCCCCATCCGATACCCTGTATGACAACTTTAAGAGTATCGGTCCCCCGTACCGGAAAAAATCGCTTGGTATCGGACCGCTTTCAGATTGGAACAATTTGGTATCTGACTAGCATCTTCTGGGAAATGTTTCAGATCGTCCAACCAGATTTGTAAGGAAGCTGCTCCGACACCCGGATATTCACCAAAATGTATCGATCCAGAATATCAGGTATAGATGAAAGAATCAATGCTTCACGTATCGATACAGCACCGCTCATATCTGGTAAAGACGGCCCCTATATGAAAGCCCTGTCAAGAACACTCAAAACATAATATCCCTTACCTGATCCTACTGGATGAATACGGCCACAAGCAGCTCCTAGATTCCTGTTCTTTTTCATAAGATCGACCAACAGCTGAACCGCATGAGGTCTGAAGTTAATGTCCCCGTCTAGAGCTAGTACGAAAGTGTTTTCGGCCATCGTAGCTTTTCTATTGACATCTATTGGCAATTCTATGAGCCGATGTCCGAGCAAATAGTACATGTACATCACCTAAAAATTGATTTTTATGTTGCATATAAGTAATTGACATATTGCAAGCATGAAGACATGAAAAAGTGGGTTGGTTGTTGGGGAGTATATGGCGCAAGGGCATTATTATGAAAAAGTGGGAAAACGCAATACTGCCGTGCTTGTCAAAATCAAATTGATATTCAGGAGACGCTCAAGTTAACAAAACTAGGTCAGAATTTCAAACGTTAAAAATCGCGCGCGATTCAATCTAATACCTGTGCATTTATCTATACATATAAAGCAGAGTTGGCATCTGTCTGTCCTCTATGCAAATCTACACCGTTTGACAAATCTACAACAAATTTGGTACTTATTCTTTGGAATCCTGCGGGTAACGTAGGCTACATATCAACCCCCGTTCTGTTTGTCTTGAGTGTGCAGAGGGGTGTAACGTCCCGTCATCCTGGACAGAGCAGTTGCTAGGGGGCGCTCTCTCCCGGTCTGGCTGTGCAGATGACGTCAGAGTTAACATCGGCAGAAGTCGCCTCTTAAGATGACCTTGGAGTTTTTTTAGAATCTTAGTTTGGTGCAATCGGAGATGGGTGCCGTTGCGCTGAAAATAGCTCAGTATCGAACTTGTCTGTAAATTCTTAAACTGTAGCTTATATTATAAAAAATTTACATTCCAATAATAAAGATCATTTTCATAGAAAGTGGTATTTTTTATCGTAGATATGGTACAGGGGGCTAAAGGCAATCCGAAATCCTCATAGGAATAACATTGCGTATTTATACGATCAATGTCAGACCAATTCACACTAAATTTGGTACATTCATCCTGTAGAATTCTACGGGATACATAGGCTATATATTAACTCCGTTCGATTTGTCCTGGGTCTCTCTGCAGGGGACTAAAAACAATTCGAAATCTCCTTAGGAATAATATCGAGTAATATTACGATGAATTATAAACAATTCAACCCGAGCAACGCCGGGTCATTCAGCTAGTACGATAATAAAACATTTTCACTTACTTGACTCCATCTCTTTCTGTGTCTGATCTTGGCTTTATCTTTCAAATGAGCAATCAGTTTGTTTTTGCCAGGCATGATCCACACTAGACGACCGCCATAAGGCGTAGGAATTTTCTTCGGTGGCTTCAGCCGAATATTGCACTGGTGAACGTTGCTGCAAAAAGAAAGGCCAATGAGAACGTATCTCAAACACACACGAAAACGCGCGCCGGGTTAAATAAGTAAATAGAAATACAATAAACAAAAATACGGTTATTTAATCTTTGTTAGCCATTTTAAGCTTTTAGATTTTCACTACCTTTTGGTTAAGGTTTTTCTTAACTATATCATAAAGAACGTGTTCATATGTGTAAAGGTTGGTTATTTTGGAGTTGTATGGCGCAGGGACTATATTTGGCAAAGCTGCGCCTGATATGCCTCTGAGGGGTACATATAAATATATAAGGGGGGGAATCCTTCTCTAAATAGCTAGCACAATCTACACTACAGCTACATTGAATCGGATACCCAAGTTTTCAATGAAATGGCTGATAAACATGCTTCAAGAGGGAGTTTCGCAATCAAATTCAATCTCATTCACAGCATTGTTAATTACGTTAGTTAGACGTCTGTTAGCTGTGAATTGATTTTATAAACAAATAATGAAATGCCAACATGAACTGTCCTTCAAATCATCACTTAAGTTTTTACGTTGCTCCAGTGCGACGTTAATTAACAATCGTCAAGTTTAAAAGCGACATTTCCGTTTCCGTTCAATCTGCATCAAGTTAAACTTTTAAAATCCGATTTTCAATTGTGTTAACGTTCCGTAGAATTTTTCTTCTACTTAATCCCGTAATCACACGACTGTTCTACTACCTTGAAAACCTAGTATCGATATTTTGATCGACAAGCGAGATGTAGAAATGTCAAGCAATTGTTAATAAACTGATCTAAAACAAGGTGACCTGAAAAAACTATCTTTGAAATCAAGAGTTGAACAATGGTGAATTTATATATTCAGATTAATTAGCAATTTGTTTTTAAGGCAAACTTCCATAATGAGGGTCTTAATAGCATTCGTCATTCAAATTTCGAACAGAAATATTGCTTCGACTTCTGTTTCTGAAAGTGCCTATTTAATCACTTGCTTCATAGGACACTGAAAACGTCACAGAACTTCTGAAATTAGATCTAGAGATCAGATTGAAACGAATTATTTGCAAAGTTTATTTTCTCAAATTATCTTTTGTCGATGATATCGAGCTAATAGTATATTTAAAAACTGGTTGTTTTCGGGTTTTGTGGAACAAAGGGCCATATTTTGTCAAGCTGCGCAAAACACAGGACAATGTCAAAAAAATGTTGTGAATGGAAAAAAGGATTCGGGAACAGCTATTTTTTTTTAATTAACGTCGCACTGGAGCAACACAACAGGCTATTGGCGACGGTCCGCCATCAAACCCGAAGGACAACACCACGTAATTTTGAACCACGGTCAGATGACGAGGTCACACCCGAGCTGGCACCCCACTCTCCAAACTTCCAGATTCGGGAATATAGTGGAATGAAAGCAGAAAAAGATCGCTTTGGTATCCCGGGTGCGACACCCGTGTTTACTAAAGACAATAATGGTTGGTTGATTTGGGTTTTATGGCGCAAGGTCCAGTATTGGATGGCAGTGGAGGAAAGGTAGGTTTGGGGGGTTTATGGCGCAAGGACTATATTTGGTCAAGCTGCGCCAAACACAAGACAACGAGGGAGGCAAAGGGCATAAGGGAAGGCGAGGGTAAAACAAGAGAGATCATTCGGGTACCTCGAGGTTTTGATGCCACACAACTAAAGATGCGTCCCTGAGGGAGTCTTTCTAATTGGTTGGTTGTTTTCAGGTTTTATGTTGCAAGGGCCATATTTCGCCAAGCTGCGCCAAACACAAGACAACGAGGGAGGAAAAAAAGCAAAGGGCATAAGGGTAGGCGAGGGTAAAACAAGAGAGATCATTCGGGTACCTCGAGGTTTTGATGCCACACAACTAAAGATGCGTCCCTGAGGGAGTCTTTCTAATTGGTTGGTTGTTTTCAGGTTTTATGTTGCAAGGGCCATATTTCGCCAAGCTGCGCCAAACACAAGACAACGAGGGAGGAAAAAAAGCAAAGGGCATAAGGGTAGGCGAGGGTAAAACAAGAGAGATCATTCGGGTACCTCGAGGTTTTGATGCCACACAACTAAAGATGCGTCCCTGAGGGAGTCTTTCTAATTGGTTGGTTGTTTTCAGGTTTTATGTTGCAAGGGCCATATTTCGCCAAGCTGCGCCAAACACAAGACAACGAGGGAGGAAAAAAAGCAAAGGGCATAAGGGTAGGCGAGGGTAAAACAAGAGAGATCATTCGGGTACCTCGAGGTTTTGATGCCACACAACTAAAGATGCGTCCCTGAGGGAGTCTTTCTAATTGGTTGGTTGTTTTCAGGTTTTATGTTGCAAGGGCCATATTTCGCCAAGCTGCGCCAAACACAAGACAACGAGGGAGGAAAAAAAGCAAAGGGCATAAGGGTAGGCGAGGGTAAAACAAGAGAGATCATTCGGGTACCTCGAGGTTTTGATGCCACACAACTAAAGATGCGTCCCTGAGGGAGTCTTTCTAATTGGTTGGTTGTTTTCAGGTTTTATGTTGCAAGGGCCATATTTCGCCAAGCTGCGCCAAACACAAGACAACGAGGGAGGAAAAAAAGCAAAGGGCATAAGGGTAGGCGAGGGTAAAACAAGAGAGATCATTCGGGTACCTCGAGGTTTTGATGCCACACAACTAAAGATGCGTCCCTGAGGGAGTCTTTCTAATTGGTTGGTTGTTTTCAGGTTTTATGTTGCAAGGGCCATATTTCGCCAAGCTGCGCCAAACACAAGACAACGAGGGAGGAAAAAAAGCAAAGGGCATAAGGGTAGGCGAGGGTAAAACAAGAGAGATCATTCGGGTACCTCGAGGTTTTGATGCCACACAACTAAAGATGCGTCCCTGAGGGAGTCTTTCTAATTGGTTGGTTGTTTTCAGGTTTTATGTTGCAAGGGCCATATTTCGCCAAGCTGCGCCAAACACAAGACAACGAGGGAGGAAAAAAAGCAAAGGGCATAAGGGTAGGCGAGGGTAAAACAAGAGAGATCATTCGGGTACCTCGAGGTTTTGATGCCACACAACTAAAGATGCGTCCCTGAGGGAGTCTTTCTAATTGGTTGGTTGTTTTCAGGTTTTATGTTGCAAGGGCCATATTTCGCCAAGCTGCGCCAAACACAAGACAACGAGGGAGGAAAAAAAGCAAAGGGCATAAGGGTAGGCGAGGGTAAAACAAGAGAGATCATTCGGGTACCTCGAGGTTTTGATGCCACACAACTAAAGATGCGTCCCTGAGGGAGTCTTTCTAATTGGTTGGTTGTTTTCAGGTTTTATGGTGCAAGGGCCACATTTGGCCAAGCTGCGCCATACACAAGACGGACAACTTCAAGTAAAAAATGTCGTGAAAGGATAGGTTGGTTTTGGCGTTTTATGGCGCAAGGACCATATTTACCCAAGATGCGCCAGACACAGGACATACAATATCAACTAATATACATCATATACACACAATGATAGTTTTACTAACACAGAACAGAAATACATCCAGGGTGGAATGCACCTGCCAGGAATCGAAACTACTGTTGTGAAAGGGGGAAAAGGATTGGGGAATAGAATAGGATGAACGGCAGAAAAACCGCTTGGGTATCCCGGGATACAATAGGGGTCCTCGTGGCTCAGTGGGTATGTCCACTGCGCTAGCAACCTTCGAGTTGTAGGCGCAGGTTCGATTCCTATCAGGTGCATTCTTCCCTGGGTGTATTTATCTCTTGTGTCAGTAAAACTTTCACTGTGTGTATATCTATTACTTGATACTGCATGTCTTGTGTCTGGCGCAACATAGCCAAATATGGCCCTTGCACCATAAAAACCCAAAACAACCCGGGATACTACCGTATTTACTAAAGACAGTAAACCCCATGGGAAAAGAAAAGAACCCTAGAGTACCTCGGGTTGGTGAAGCCCGTACACACCTAAAGGAGATGTGTTCCTGAGGGTCAGTGGAGGAAAGGTTGGTTTTGGGTTTTTTATGGCGCAAGGGCTATTTGACCAAGATCTGTTGGGCATCCTGGAATCGCGAAACCCATGTTCACCAGAGGCAATGAGCGCGCAGACAAGCTAGCTAAAAATGGTTGCCCTCTGCCTTACCTCCGTGCTTGCAGATTGGTAGAGCAAAAGATAAGCTTTTGATGGTCGCAGGCGGACTTATTTAAGGTCACGGACAAAACATGGAGGAAGCTTTTGTCTGACCCTGTTCCACCTAATTTGCCATGACATATTGCTACAGCAAATTTTCGAATTTTAACCGGACACGTCTTTTTAAGGACACTTTCACCGCATTGGTGTGCATGCTTCTCCTGACTGCCCCTTTTGTTTTTCGTTTTGCTTTATGGATTTTAATCTTTTATCTTGCACTTTTCTGACGATCATATCTTAGTTGACGACCTTCTTAGCCGGGCTAATTTATATGGGCTTGCCGGTAGGAAATTATGGTCCCTGGACTTTTCCTGACGTAGGAAAAAAAATGTTTACCAGAGGCAGAAAACCCCATGGGAAAAGAATAGATCACTAGGCTACCTCGGGTTCGTGAGCCCGTATACACCTAAAGATGTGCCCCCGAGGGGAAACAGGTAGAAAATTTCAAAAACTTTCAGACACGATTTTTAGAAAGCAGTTAAATAATGATACTTTTTGCTTTTATCAGGACTTTGAGGGGCTTAAGTCCCCATAGCTCTCTCCGTAGGTGCGCCCTTGCCCTACCGACCTCCTAAAAGCACCAGCCTCTCGAGAATTTCCCGATTTCCAGGTGGTCCAGTCCTTCACCGGTTATCGGACACATTAATATTTAATCTTTTATGAAAGCTGCGAAATCGTTTTATTGTGTCAGGAGACCATCCTTTGTTTCATTTCCTACTCGCGCAACGATGAAAGTTCGCCTTATTTGTCCCTCAGTATAATCAATCTTCGGACAGGAAGCTTCCAAACAAGATACATACTTAGCCGTTTGATGAAGGGAGCATTGAGTCACAATTCATTATCTCATTCATGAAAAGGAAAAACAATTGCCCCAAGGTAAAGCTGGAACCCGTTAGACCGGATATCGAACGAAAGATTCGTTTTCTTTTACCTCAAGTTTGAAAACATCCCCATTGGCTAGAGTCCCACTTTTAAATAACAGAATAAAGAGGTCAAAGACGAATCACATCTTTTATTCAACGCTTCTAAATGTTTCTATGTGTAGGAAATTAATTGACGCCTCGTACAATGTCCAACTTGCAAAAATTGTATTCAATGTGGCGTTCAAATCAAACCTTGGTCTAGTCTAGATCAGTGGTTCCTAACCTGATGTGTATGCACCCCTGGGGGTGCGAGAAAGCATTTCCAGGGGTGGTTGTCTTGGCGAGGAATATTGTCATTAGCAAAAACATTGGCAAATCTTGATGAATGATATATTTCGCCATTAGAAAACTGGCCATAACTGGATCTCGTCATCGTCGAAAAATTGGCAATATCTTGATGGCGATATATCTCGTTATTAACAAAATTGGTCGGATCTTGATGGACGAAATATCTCGTCGAAACCACTTGGAGGGTTAAAGTCACCTACTAAACCTGTCTTGTATAACCTCTTTTGCTTCTCCAATAGACGTATTTGCTTAACTTCGTACCCCAAGTATTTTTACAATTTATGACTAACTGGGATTAATACTAAACATACACAAGGATTGCCAATCAACACCGTTTTTGACAGATGAAAAACTTAGTCAAACTGATAATAAAAAATGAAAACCCTTCAAACCAACGACTAAAAGATTAAATTAAAGAATAAATAGTAAACAAGAAAGTAGTCCAATCTTTAAGATCTATTCTCTATCCAACCAAAATCCGTCATGTACGTGGGGGCTAGTGTACCTATATCTGTCCTCAAATATCCTCACGTTGGCGTGGAAATAAAAATAGATAAGACTTCTCTAATGTTAAATTCGTAATTAGCTGATTTTAAGTCGCACTGGAGCAACACATCGGGTATTGGCGACTTCTGGGGTTTGTTGTTTTGGGGTTTAATGGCGCAAGGACCTATTTGGTCATACTGCGCCAATCACAAGATTACGTCAAGCAAAAGTCGTGAAAGCGAAGAGACATTGGGAACAATAGGGGGATGAAAGCAGAAAAAGATCGTTGGGTATCCTGGGAGCGCGACCCCCGTGTTTTCTAAAGGTAGTAAACCCCATGTGAAAAGAGAATGTCACTAGAGTACCTCGGGTCCGTAAAGCCAGTGCACGCCTAAAGGTTGATTTGGTTTGTTGGGGCTTTATGGCGCAATGCACACCTAAAGGAGATGGGCCCTGGGGGCTCACATCCGAAGGGAAATATCTGAGGACACCTCGTTTTGAACCACGGCCAGGTCAACACGCGAGATGGCACCCCATTCTCCAAGCTTACACCACACCAGCGCGAGACATTTGAGGCCAAGCAGATTTAACCTATACCAGCCCCTATGAACACGACGGTCTTCGGTTGGATCGAGTTTTGAGCTCTCAACCCTCCAGTTGCTAATCCGCGACTACCAACTGGACTACCGCGGCCCACATCAAGTGGACAAACACAAGGAAATATTTCTGATACAGATAGAAATACGCCCAGGGTATAACAGGAATCTTAACTGCACCGGCTACAGCTCCCATGCTGCTAGCGCTGTGGGCAAACCCACCGTTCCGCGGCGACCCCTTATATTTTGATAGAAATCGATTCAGAAAATTTTTAAAGATGACGCAGGCATTTCAGATCTTCCCCTCCCGATAATTTTCACTTTCGGGATTTCATAATTTCCCTAGAGTAAATTTAATATTCATTGCTTTTTAGGCATTGTTGCAAAAAGAAATTACTGGCTTATGCAAAATATCAGTTCTATTGCACAAGTTGTGATCCTATTTAATTTAGAGACGTATTCCCGAATATATAAATGAATTTTTATTCTATGAACGATGCGCGAATAGAGATCGATTTCTTCCGCGGCTATTTTTCCTGGTATATACTAATACCAGCTTGGGAAATTTTTTTTTCTCAACATTTACTTGTGTATTGAAATTACGTCATTTTTTACAAACATTTAAATTTTTTTGTAAAACTAGACTAGAAATCCAAAATACAGGTTTTCCATAAAAATTTGCAACAGTAACTTTTCTACGTATAAAACGGTCGCTTCGGTATGATCTATGATGCTTGTCGAACTCGTTGGTTGGTTTGGGTTTTATGGCACAAGGGCCATATTGGGCCAAGCTGCGCTAAACACAAGCAGACAACGCTACGTAAATGGTTGGTTTTGAGTTTTGTGGCGCAAGGACCATATGTGTGTGTGGCCAAGCTGCGCCAAATACAAGACAAGGTAGGAAAAACGAACTTACCTGGCAGCAACATCCATCACTTGAACTAACTGCTTCACGAAGCGGTTGACAACCATTTCTTCGTCGTCGTCATCGCACAGCTCATAAGCGTCATCGAAAAAGATGTGGACTTGATTGTGAAAAGAAAATAACAGATGGGTTCAAAATAACAGATGGGTTCAAAATAACAACTTAAATGTACCATTTTTTGAAAAGGTAAATCTATTGGTCAAATATTTCATTCCATTTTTTAACCGATTTTAATAAATTTAACTATACGCAATGTAAAATTTGAGTTATGAACGAATTCAATTTCCATCTAACTGGTTTGAAAATACTTGCTTGAAATATTTTACGAGGCCTGTTTACCAAAGATAAATTTGTACCCTGTACCTCCAAGGCGCATATTCAGAAACTAATTTCGGGGTGATCCAGTTTTCACTGTCGTTTCCCTATTCCGATCGAATTGTCGTAAAGGTTCATTCCGTTTAATGCTTTTGGGGTCTTTTCGACTAGCAAGGCAGTGTTTACCACTTGTTAATATTTCTAATAAAACCCTGTCTTGACTCGTACTAGAGAAACTTAGGACTAGATGAAACAAGCTTAGGAGATGAGCAGTTTACTAAGCTTAACTAAGTATAGCTTTCGTCCTAAATAGTCAATAATAAACATAGTAGACTTAGGCGATTTCAGCATTTGTGTCGCCATTCCATAGAAATGCTAATTCATACATCTGTCATAAGATGTTAAATTGCCAAACGCGATAAGATGCCTGAAAATATTGATTTTATGCTTCCTTGGTGAAAAAAATTGTAAAACCCTATTCCTCTAGCAACTTGATTGATGGTCAAAATATAAATATTAGGAATAATTTCCAACGGAATTGTCTTTCTGACAAATTAGTATTACATATCACTGTTCAAAAAACATGCTAATTAGCTAATTATTTATAAATTAGATAACTAAGGAATAACTTAATCTGATTTTTTCACGCTGAAATGATTTTAAGCATAAGCACCAAAGACCTATTGTAAAAAAAATTGGATTTTTATACAATCGAAATTTAAAAATATCTTCACTGGTATATGTACATCTTAAACTAGAATTAGTTGAAATTTGAATGTGGTAAACATCTATTTTAAAACAATTTACGTTAAGACATACCTTCAAATTCGTAATAGTCAGGATCCACTATTCTTAAATACTTTTGAGCATTCCTTCTTGCACATTGGTCTTCGTCCATCCTGTAAAACATTGAATTCCCATCATTTCACCATTTTGATGAAATTTAACATAATTGATTCCAAATTCAAAACATGGGAACTGACAATACGTAACCACCCTACCTCACGACCGATTTGAGCATTTGCAGCATTTCTTCCGTTGTCTCGTGCCACATAGTCGCGCAGGCGTAGATACGGGTGATATGGTCAGAGCTTCGAACTGTCACATTCTTCCCCGTATGACCACTGGACGTTTCGGTTTGTATCGATATCGTTTCGTAGTACTGAGAGATGTCATTTTCATCGTTGCCTTCCAAGTCGAGGTCCTAAATAAGAAATGTAATTTCATGTTGGTAAGAATTCTACCGTGCTTGGTTAGGTTGGTTTAGGATTTTATGGCTCAAGGGGCCATATTTGGCCAAGCTGCGCCAAACACAAGAGACAATGTCAAGTAATAGTGAAAAGAAAAGATGGAGAAAAGAAAGATAGCTTGGGCATCCTGGGGTCACGACTCCCATGTTTACCAGATAGTAAACTCCATGGGAAAAGAATAGATCACTAGGGTACCTAGGGTTCGTGAAGCCTGTACACACCTAAAGATGTGCCCCGAGGGACTATTAGAAGGTCGGTATGCTTTAGAAGTGCTTCGTCAAATTTATCCTTGAACAAATAAACTTAATATTTTGACTGCAGACTAGTTTATATCAGTTTTACACTTTTTCATTTTGTCATTTTTGCTACACGAGTGCTATTTAGAACGAAATTTACGGCTTCACGTCTATTAACCCTTCTGTTGGTTGTCTCGACGAAATATCTAGTCATTAACAAAATGAACAGATCTTGATGTCTCGTCACTAGAAAAACTGACCTGATCTTGACCTTGTCATCAAAAACAGGTAATATCTTCATTCGGCATTCAATAAGCAATCTTGACAAGATCTCGTCATAAGCAAAATTTGTCAGATCTTGATGAACGAGATATCTCGTCGAAACCACTTTTAGGGTTAAGAAAACAATACATTTGTCTCAGCAACTGAATGTAAACGGTTTTATAGTTGTGTTTATCATACCGATTGCTTCAAATTTTAAAAATCCTTACCTCACTTTTAATTTCACCCTCGTCATCTCTCCTCCGATTTAGGGCTACGGATTGATCTATTAAGACACCACAATACATAGGATTCACAAACAACCTATAAAAAAGATTTACACATTCTTCAGTATTACAATCACAATACCTATAACTAATTTACTTAATCAAATGCGGTAACCTCTTCGATCCAGAGGTCCACATGTGAACCTGTTTCATCTCTTGAAGCCCAACGGCAAAATTCTGTATTACCACTGATTCACATTTGTGAATGTTCAATGAACACAAAATGGGGATCCGTGGCTACAACATTTTGCCCTCCAGTTGGATTTCAAGAGGAAAAAAACCCAAAAGTCCATCTCAGAAACAAAAGGTAAGACTTTCTAGATCTCGGCAATGTACTCACTTTTCTGTACTGGCAAGACGTTCACACTTCGGCGTCCATATATGCACAGCAATCCACGTCTGGGACAATAACCACATCAACCATATCCAAGCATAGCGACTAGAAATGAAATCCTGAAAAAAGTTTCCCTGAGGACAAGTCCAGAAGAGGTATTTGGGAATGACATCCTCAAAGAAGCACACATCTTCAGTCCGTACTCCACACGATGCAATCAGCATCGATATGCAAACAGGAATTGTTAGATTTATCGGGAAGGCGAAGCTAAATCCCTGTATGCAGATCTTGCATGCAAACTTTCCAAACACATAGCACAAAAGAGAAGCCATAATTTGAATAAGAGCGATGTAAAACGGAGTCATGGCGGATGACATAATGGTCACTTGCTCATCCAGAGGACTTGCAGTAGGGATATCGGACATGATTTCAAAAGCAATCGATCTCCTTATCTGCTGGATTTTAATGGGATGACTTCTTAGGCTTGAGGCGAAGCCTCTAAATATAAAAGAGGCGTCGTCCATAGTTAAGTGTAAAAATCCAAACATGGCACAGAATATTACTATCATCTTCCAAATCGATAGGAATAGGTAAGTGAAATATCGGCTTTTCCTTAGATCTTCTTTAATTGTGCTCAGCTTTCGTATAAATGGGATTGGCGATTTGATATCTAAATAGTTCTCCCACCATCGCATCGACACTAAAGTCACAGAAACTGGTATCAGCCAAGACCTCGGATTGCTCTCTGTCAAAGGCCAAACCACAAAAGCGGTGCCTTGTATTAGAATCGCCAAAATGTCGAATATTACTTTCAGTGGTCTTTTGGACTCTCCCGAATGTCTTGACAGAAGCGAGAAGACTGCAGGGAAAAAGCAAACGCAGTTGGTTAACATGGCTGCTTTTATGACATCTAGATCTGGAAGCACTACAAACACCAGGAGGGACAGTCCAATAGCATACATTGTTTCTGCAATAAATACCTGTAAAAAATAAAGTAAATGAGTCAACTGAATAAATAGAAAATTGTGTGCGAAGTCTATCCGGAAAGTATTCAGCCTTGCTAACTCTCCAAGTGGTTTCGATATGACATAATATAAAATAAAAATTGACGAGTTAAAATTGCCTAATCAACGATAAAAAGTAAATTTAAAAGATGAGTTAATTAAATTGATAATATGTATGCAGTTTAAGTGATATAACAGCTGTAGGGGAAAATGTGAAATGTATGAAGAAAAACAAGTCACCCTTAAAGAAACAATGTGGGGTGTAAAAACCATGAGAACTCGAGATGAAAATGGGGTAAACTCATCTTAGCTGACTATTAAAATTGGAAATAAGATGCAACTAAATGTTGATTATAAGTGATAAAAATCCCGAGTGATGCGACAAGGTAAAACGTGATGAGTGCGGAAGGTGACCCAACAAGTCTAAAATTGGTGATGAATTAAAAAAGCGTAAAGATAAATGTATATCTAAGACATGCGTACAAGATGTTAAAATGTGATTAATGGAAAGAGGCTGGCAATGCTGGCACGGTTTCACCGACCAATAAAAACGTATGCGTGACCAGTTTTTTGGTAAAATATCCAATCACTCAAGTGGAACAGCCCCATACAAGCCCAGATTTGGCACCCTGTGACATCTGAATCTTCCTAGAAAACATCTCTGTAAGGGAAGAGATTTGACCGTGGATGCAATGCAGCTAATTAAAGTTACAATGGACTTTTCAATGTTTTGAAATGTGGAAGAGTCTAAGAGACGAGATCCCAGGGTACCTACTTTGAAGACTAGATACCAGAAGTTCTACGTGAAAGGCATCTTGCTTCATATTACATGACTGGATAATTTCCGGGCAGATCTCGTAATTCAATTCTCGTATAAAAGTACAATTCAAAACTAGAAAGTATAATTAAATTCTTGTAAAATGAACTTACTGCGATGAAAGTCCCTAGCTTTGGTTTTTTGTAAGACTTGAATACGCAAATTCGAGAACTTCTGAAGAGAGCGAACATTTCTGGTACCGTAAGCACCACGAAGAGAGTCCAGATCCATGGTATCCTTTCGAATTCTGACAGATAAACTTCGTAATCTTTGTCTCGATCTAGACCTGAAAGCAAATAATTTCAGTTTGTAAGTTCTGTATTGTCCACAGGGATATTACAAAATTAAACGGTCTCAACTCTGGCGCTGGTGCAGACTGAAAATGAATAAGCTTGTTAACCTGATTCCAAAGTTTACAAAAGATTGAATATCGCGATTTAAATGTATCGAGTAGTATATCTGGCGAGTAAAACTACCTCAATCTGGAGAGTAAAACTATGGTGAGATAGTGCAGATTTTTTTATGACAAGCTTAAGATCTGGTCAGTTTCGTTGTAAGGACGAGATACCTCGTCGAATCAACCACCAGGAGAGTATAAAAAACACCTACAATCTAGACTCAAGCTTGTTTATCAATCACCTCAAGTACATTTTGCAACCTTGATCGCAGTGATAATACACTCAAAAAAAATTAAATCAAGGTTAAAGATGTACATTTCCACCTGTTTCCACCTTTTCTTCAAGTCACGCCCCATACTCATGTTTAATTCAACCAAAAAATACCGTTACATAAATCCCGAAAAGGATCATAGCGGAATCCTTAAAGGCCAATAGAACCCAAATAGTTTCGAGAAAGTGAGAAAAAATTACCAAGGCCTTTCTTGCACACTTGAAGAGTCTTGTTTCCTCGTACGTGGGAGGTCATAAAAAGAAACGTTCCTTTGGAAATGACTGCAGAGCCCAGGACTACACAGAACGTGAGTAGATAGATAAATAGTTTAAAAGCCTTCAACGTTATATCCACGGTTTTGGAGATGACCGTCTCATCCTCTTCTTCCGGAGGCGTCACGACGAAGACGTCCCAGCCTTTGACGTCCAGTCCACTCCGGCGGCTGAAAATGAATCGTTTTGTTAAGTTTTGTTGTTATATTGTGCGATGATTCTTGGTGTCTCTTCGGAATCACTTAGACAATTTTTGCAAATTTAGAGATCTTATAAGCATAAAATTGAATACTCTCCTGTAAACTCGCACGAGGACAACAGAGGTTGGTTTTTATGGCGCAAGATTCATAAACGGACAAACCAATTGCAGGAGATAAGTAATTTTCAGGTCGGTTGAGTTTTTGTGGCGCAAGGGTGTTTGGCGCAGCATGGCTAAATATGACAATACAGACAACATCAGTAATGGATATACACACAAGGTAGGTAATTAACGTCACACTGGAGCAACACTACGGGCTATCGGTGACAGTCCGGGGTCCATTCCCAAGAGAAAGATCCGAGGACAACACGTAATTTTGAACCACGGTCAGATGACGAGGTTAACACCTGACCTGGCACGTCACTCTAACTTCCACACCATGCCAATATGAGGACATTTAAGGCCACGACAGATTTAATGTGCCCTACCAGCCCCGTGTACACGGCGGTCTGGTTGGATCGAGTTTCGAACTTGCAACCCTCCGATTGCAAATCTGTTACTATTCCAACCGGGCTATCGCGGCCCCTTTAGATTGTGGGATGATTCTTGGTGTTTAGTAGGGATCACTTAGTCACATTTTGCAAATTTAGATCCTATAACCATAAAATTGAATTAATGCCCTATAAAAACTCCCACGAATCGCCATCATGTTGGTTTTTATGGCGCTCGATTCATAAAAAGATACCCCTCGGGAGCACATCTTTAGGTGTGTACGGGCTTCACGAACCCGAGGTTGGTTGTTTTGGGGGTTTTATGGCGCAAGGGCCATATTTGGCCGGGCTGCGCTAGACTCAAGGCATACAATATCAAGTAAGACACACAATGAAAGTTTTACTGACAGAAGAAATACACCCAGGGAGGAATACACCTGACAGGAATCTCGAACCTGCGCCGCCTACAACCGTCTTTTCCCATGGGGTTTACTGCCTTTGGTAAACATGGGGTCGCGACCCCAGGATGCTCAGCGATCTTTTTCTTCTTTCTATCTTTTCTTTCCATAATTATCTGTTATTGTCTGTCCTGTGTGTTTATAGCTCTTACTCCATAAAACCCAAAACCAACCATAAACGAACTAGCAGCTAATTCGCTGGAA
Source organism: Meta bourneti (assembly GCA_933210815.1). Lineage (NCBI taxonomy): Eukaryota > Metazoa > Arthropoda > Arachnida > Araneae > Tetragnathidae > Meta > Meta bourneti. Next base: position 85,973,180 of record OW119934.1, read on the forward strand.
ATGAGTAATTCGCAGGATTCTATTCTTCGAAAAAGATCAATGAACTCGCTCCAAGGAATTCTGTTCCAAGGAAAAGACCAATGGACTCCTTAGAAACATGTGGTAATTTAGTCATTAAGTGTGTGTCGTGGGTTAAAAGCAACACTACGCTACTTGAAAATCTCTCTGCACTCAGAGGGTTAAATAAAGACAAATTAAACCCAGATGCTAGTCAAGAAAGAATCGACAAGTTTGGTCTTTTCAGAATTGTTACAAGTTGTGTTTGTAATACTTCACACTAGATAACAGTATGATACTTGACCAACTGCTGACTTGGCTGGTTATTTGGGTTGTAGTGCAAGATCCCAAATAGGACAAGCTGTGCCAGAAGCAAGACCAAATAAAGCAAAAAACTGCAAAGGTAAAATGACAGCAAATGTTTGTATTTTATTTAACACTGCAATAATTTAAAATGGTTAAATTATATAAAACAGTGATCAATAGTATAAAACCATCAAGAGATTGAAGTCGATGAGCATAAAAACAGTAAACGATTTAGTTTATATACATATTTTCGTACAGATGTGTATTTAGAATGGTAGAAGTTTATGAATGGTTAACACATAATTTAAAATTTTAATAACATAATTTTAAAATGTTTGGATGAGGACTTTCCCAATTAAATATTGCAAGTTTAAAACAGAATTGTTAAAAAGGTGTTGAGTTAAAAATTAGACAAGTAATTAAAATGTGATGGTACGGTAGAAGTCACAACACATACGTTACAGAGGCACTCTCACCTAATAAGAAATGCCTATGAGAAAAACGTGCGTGGAGGTGCCAACTTCTGATTTAGTGGGCCATGAGACATCAGATACTGTCTTACTCAGCATTTTGACCAGTACATAAATCTAAAAACTAAACTTTGATTTTTTACATGTTGTGTTTGTAATTATATCGTCGAGATCACTTGGAGGGTAGGTAATATCTCGTTCATCAAGATCTGACCAAGTTTGCTAATATACGAACTTAATGACGATGTCGTCAAGACATTTCCGCTTTTTTTGATGACCAGATTAAGATTTGGCCAGTTTTCTAATGACGAGATATCTCATCCATCAAAGTCTGGTCAATTTTGCTAATGATAACATACCTCGTAGAGACCACCACCAGGAGGGTTAATACTAAATAACAATACGATTATGGCGTAAGGGCCAAGCTGGCGCCAAACATAAAACAACGTCAAACAAAACTCTTGGTTGGATTTTATGGCGCAAGGGCCATATTCGGCTATGCTATGCCAGACACAAGACATAATATCAGGTTATAGACACACACACAATGAGTTTTAGTAACACAGAAGAGAGAAATATACCCAGGGAGGAATGCGCTTGACAGGAATCAAACCTGCACCGCCTAAAACTCGAAGGTTGCTAGAGTAGTGGGCATACCCACGTCGGCCCCAAACAAACCAAACTTTAAGGTACTTCTGATTATCGGGGTAGAATTGAATTGAAATACCTAGTTACCTGCACAGATGATCTTCTAAAATTACATCTTCAAAAATCCATCGGTAATCATCAGCTAGAATATCATAATTAGGCTTCTCATTCAAGCCCACGAATCGCAAATCTGTCCTCATTTGTGACAGCAAGACAACCAAATTTAATGGTGCTCAAGAGTAAAACATAGTTTTTATGTCGGAAAGCAGAAGAGACATGTTTGCGGCAGCGCGTTTCCATTTAACTGTGTTTAGGGCCACCCTGTGTTTAAAGGAACGATTTCAAACAGCCCGTTGCTGAGCCATTCTTAATTTTGTATCATCCCACCTGTTCCCGTAGGCGAGCATAATGGGTTGGTGCAGAAACCTCAGTTGCGGGTTTCTTTCCCATCCCGCTGCATGGGTTCGAGTCGCTTGCACTCGCTGCGAAGGGCAACCACGCCGAACCACCAACTCAGGGTCATTCACTTTCGCTTGGTGAAGCTACGTCTCAAGCTGCATAAGACTGATTTAGTGCTCCGCAATGAGGGGGTTCAACAATTTGCTATTTAAAGGAACACAAAATTTTGAAAAATATACATTGAAATTTTTTGTATAAAACTAGTGTCTTGAGATATACAAGACGGATTTAGTGCTCTTGTTCGCAACGAGGGAATTCAACAATTTGCTATTTAGAGGGACCAAACATTAAAAAATATATATATTTAAATTTTTGGTGTAAAATGGGGTGCCCGTCTTAGATAAAACTTTATGAAATTCAATTTAAAATCTTATCAATTATAGATGTGTTAAAAATCTTGAATGATGAAGGAAGGTAAAGTGATGGATGAGGTGGGTGATCCAACAAATCCGATAAAATTGGTGATGAGATATTAAAATATCGACGATAAAGATGTTTAAAATGTGAACAAGTTAAAATATGGTTAATGATACGATGAAGGCGGTTTCATTCATAAACTTGAAAAATATGGATTTAAATTTTTGGTGTAAATCTAGTCTTGAGATACATAAGACGGATTTAACGCTCTTGTTCACCGAGAAAATTCAACAATTTGCTATTTAAAGGGACTTAAAATTTTCAAAAATAGATTTATATTTTGGTGGAAAACTATCATGAGACGGATTTAGTGCCCATGTTTGGAGCGAGAGAATTCAATTTGCTATTTAAAGGGACCCAAAATTTTCAAAAATATAGATTGAAATTTTTCGTGTGAACCCAGCGTCTTAAATTGTAATAGATGGATTTAATGCTCTTTTTCGCAGCATGGGAATTCATCGTTTTTTTATTTAAAGGAGTTCGAATGCAAAATTTTTTCAAAACGGATAATTTTTGGTTGGGTTTTATTGCGCAAGTACCATATTTGGCCAAGCTGCGCCAAATGTGTCAAGTAATGATAGGCATTTTATTTAACGTCACACTGGAGCAACGCAACGGGCTATTGTATCAAGTAATGGATATACAGTCAAGGAAATATTTACTGATACAGAAGAGAAATACACCCAGATGAAAAGTAGATGGGCAGGCAAGGGTAAAACTGAATTGGTTGGTTGATTTGAGTCTTATGGCGCAAGATCCAGAAAAGGACAAGAGTAAAACTGAAGAGAGGACAGATCACTAGAATACCTCGGTGTCATTTAAGGGGACCCAAAATATTTTCAAAAATGGATTGAAATTGGTGTAAAACTACCGTCTCTATATCTGCACAAGACAGATTTAGTGATATTGTTCGCAGTGAGGAAATTCAACAATTTGCTATTAAAAAAGAGTTGAAAACCAATTTTTTCAAAAATATCAATTTAGAGTTTTAGATTTGGATTGTCTGTTGTATTCTCTTTGCAATAAACACTTTCAATTTAACTATTTTAGAAAGTTTTAAATATATAAAGACTAGCAATAAACTGTATTATTTATAATACAATTGGTACAAGGATCTAAAAGGTCATACTGCACCAATACAACAGGTTAACAAAGATCCATATCGGAATACCCAAATGACAAAATTCAATGATAAAATAGTGCCGGCAATTTATCAGCTTCCCAAAATATAACACCTTGAAAATAGATATCACAGAACAGTTTGCTCGAGATAATACCACTAAATTGGGTCAACTCATTCAGTGTTAAGTATCAAAATGCCTGAATGAAGACCTTTCAAAAATGTTATTCTACCTAGGAGGTTGAAAAACAAAAGCACTTTCATAACAATACACTAGTTTCCTGCCTGTTAGTGATAAAAGAATCACTTTTTCTAAAACATTTCTTCACAAACTTTATTCTTTGTAATCTGCGCTATTCATACTCCGGAAACTGTTTCACATTAGGGTTTTTCTTGGATACCAAAACAATTTGAAGCGGCGCATTGTCTTAATGCGTAAGATTTCCTCGATTAATCTGCGTCTAATATAACCCGGAGGAATTAATATCCTTTGAAGTAAATCAGTACATGACTTGGGTCAAATTTCTTTAGTTCTGAGCACAAATCCCGCTTCCAAGTGATTGAACAGCTTCTTGGCAGATTAACCTTGTTCTACATGTATTTGGTAAAGCGTTAAATGGTTAATTTACAAATATATAAGCTGTTTTAAGCCATTTCCAATTTCAATCGATAAAAAATTAAGTTCCGATTCCTAGTGATTGGTTGTTTGGGGTTTTAAGGTGCAATATCCAGAAGTGGATAAACTGCGCCAAACGCAGGATAAAAAGATTTCAAGATATAATTATCACCAGAACATTAAAAGCACGATGAATGAGTAATTAAATTGTATTAAATATGTGTTAAATGAGATGATAGTTTAAAAAACGTTGTCCAGCAACGTTTTTTAAACTGCACAATATATAAATATATGTGTGTGATTTTTGCACAATATATAAATGATAGCGAATATTTACACGATGTATATTATGATGCAAGTAATATGAAGTAAAATCTATAGTTTAAAAATCCAATAGCATGTAAAATTTTAAAAATATTTGAATGGGGTTTTTCCCCAATCAAGTACCGCAATGTTTCTGGTGATTAAAAATGTTTCTGGTGATTAAAAATGTTTCTGGTGATTAAAAATGTTTCTGGTGATTAAAAATGTTTCTGGTGATTAAAAACGTTTCTGGTGATTAAAAACGTTTCTGGTGATTAAAAACGTTTCTGGTGATTAAAAACGTTTCTGGTGATTAAAAACGTTTCTGGTGATTAAAAACGTTTCTGGTGATTAAAAACGTTTCTGGTGATTAAAAACAGGATTGGATTGGATGTTAGGGTTTTATGGCGCAAGGTCCAAAAGCGGACAAGCTGCGCCAAACTCAAGACGGAATATAACCCAATAGAAATACAATATATTTAAAAATCAAGTCCAAGACAAAGATAAAAGATAGATTTAAAACATGTAAAATGTGTAGATGAGAATAACTATACAAATAGCCAGATGATAAAAACAAGACCATTGACTGCAGCATAACTAATGATTTAATTTGTATATGCATAAAATTTGATGGTTGGAAATTTAAAAGATTGAATTGTAAAAGAATTTGATAAAATAGATTGATGAATCATTGTGAACTTGGACAAAAATTAGATGAGATAAAAAACCAACTGAACGCAAAAATACAAAAAGGTTTGGATGGGGATTTTCCCCAACCAACTCTTGTAAGTTTAAAATTGTACTTTTAAAAATTTTTGGTGATGAGGATTAAAAGCAGGACATATAATTAAAATATGATAAAATCTGAAGAGCATGATTAACAAAAAGGGGGCTCTCGACCAACGAAAGATGGCGATGAGTGAAACGTGTGTCCAATGCGAAGGCGGGTCAGTTTGACATCCGTCCCCCTCACTGGAGACACTGGCCATTGATGAATGATGGGTTTTATACAATGCAATTTGTTGGCGACTTGCAGGTTCCAATACTCTTGCCACAAGGAGTCAACGAACTCCTTCGTGGATATCTTGATGTCACTAAAAGGAACGGCTTGCTGCAATGGAACGGAAGCTGCCTTCGCAGCACTGTCAGCAAGCTCGTTACCCTTGATGGCCACGTGATTAGGGACCCAACAAAACAGAATATCGAAACCCTTACTCTGCAAGGTAAACAAGATGGTAAAAATCTGACACAACTGGATGGTATATTGCTCCAGTTGTAATACACTTATGCTGTGATTAGAAACAGGACATTCTATTAAAATATGATGGATGTGATAAGGAATCACATTGGAAAAGCTTACTCGCTGACGTCTCGCACACGCAAGTCACAAAATAATGTGTATTTAGTTTTAACCTTCCGAGTGTTTCTACACGATATCTCGTCCAAGATCTGGTCAATATTTCTAAGAAATTGTCCCTTGCCCAGAACTGGTTATGGTTTGGACATTGTTTTTGCACCAGAGGGTGGCCCCTGGGTAGTTTTCGACGCAAAGGGTTTAAAAACTCCGGAAAAAAAATTACTAACTTTTCATGATGAAAATTTAACATTGCAAGAATGATCGAAGCATCCTGATATATAACAAAATAATCATTCATTCAAATTTAATCGCATTATCACATATCTGCGCTTTACTACGAAATATATTCACCCTTTTAAAGTTGTTTTGGGTTTTACGGCTCAAGGGCCACATTTGACCAAGCTGCGCCAAACACAAGACAACGACAAGTAATCAACGAGGTTGGTTATGGCGCAAAGGTCATATTTGTTCCAGTTGTCCCAAACACAAGACAACGAGAGTAATCTTGTGTTTGGGAGGAAAAAGAAAAGGCAATCGATCTTGGGTCAGTTGATTTCTGAATAGGTGTGAAAGCACGTTAGATTTGGTTTATTTGAGTTTTATGGCCCAAGATCCAGAAAAGGATAAGCTGCGCCAAACACGACAATAAAATAATCAGACCAACATTAAATGGAGAAAGCACGTTAGGACACGGCTGCCACACGCAAAAGCATAAATGGCGATCGCCATGGTTATCAATGCTGTCGCTTTCGGTACCAAAAGAAACATTCCAATCAAAATTAGCGCTAAAGACGCCAATTGCGGAAGCGCTTTGTTTTTCGTTACCTCCAGTCCCATAATTTAAACTGACAGAGGCACATCTCCTTTAGGTTTACGGGTTTCACGAACTCGAGGTGAACTAGTGATCTTTTCTCTCCCCATTGGGTTCACTGTCTTTAGTAAACACGGGGCTCGCACTCTCGGGATACCCATCTTTTTCTGCTTTCATCCTATCTGTTCCCCAATCATTTTTTCTCCATTCACATTTTTTACTCGACGTCGTCTTGTTTGGCGCAGCTTGGCCAAAAATATATGGTCCTTACGCCATAAAACTCCAAAACAACCCAATTTAACCAATAGGCTCATTCAAAACCACGCGACTTCCAACTCCTTCAACACTAACTAAAATTCACAAAATAGCCTTGCATGGTTTGAGGATAACTCAACTTCCAAATTACACGTGCAAGATAAATTTTGGCAGAGTAAAAAATCTGATAAGTTATTGAATTAAAGAGTAAACTGATATTCTCTATCTGGGATTATTTGTTTACATTCTACTTTTACTCTTTCATTCATATCCTACGAATGCACTGGAATAGTCAAGAATGTGGCACTCTTCAAGCTTATCTTCAAAGCTTCCGTAGAAAGGTACGGAACGCCATAGATAACTAGGTATTTTTGTTCACAATGGATTGGTATTATCTCTTCAGTGAAGTGACAAACTATTTCCGAGCGGTTTCAACTGCTCTCATGACATTTGCAAATGTTTGCGACCAACGTTCGGTTCAAAGGAATAACTCAAATTCGTAGTTCGCTAGTATTGTAGAAACTGAAACCTAAACCAATTTGTCTCTACAGAAACGAATTTTGATAAACAATGCTATCGCCATTTAGGTGAATTTTTACTTTGTTATTCTCAATGTAAACTACTCTATTTTTAGCAGTGAACTGTTTTATGTTCATAGAATACCAAATTCCCGACTGCCTTCAGAGTAATCACTAGAATCGCAGTAATTTCGTGATTCTATGATTATATTTCATGTGATACTTATAAGGCTACTCACGAAAACGCCATTCCGAGAAAAACGCGTTTAAATTCTACATCTGCGAACGCCTGTTAATGACTTGAAATTCGATAAATTGGCCTAGTACAACTAAAATATGGCAGAAATGTTCTTAAGTTGGCTGGTTTGGGAGTTTTATGGCGCAATCGCCATATTTGGCCATGCTACGCCATACACGACATACCATATCAAGCAATACACGCAATGAAAGCTTTACTGACACAGAAGAGAGAAATACACACAGGGAGGAAAAACGTTCTTAAGGTCCTAAAAACTAAAATTACGAGAATATAAAATATATTTTGGCCGAAAACAATCCCCTAAATACAAAAAAGGGCCAATAAGTTTTGTATTTAACATCATGCCTTACCTGCCATATGTAGTCTCATTCAAAAGAGTCTTTTCGTCATCGTCATCTCCAGAGTCCTCATCTGATAGATGCAGGTGGTCCGTCTTTAGTGGTACTGGAGCCATTACGCTCTGTATAGAATTCTATAAAGTAAGACAATTTTAGTCACCTTCATGTTAGAGATCATACAGTCTAACGCTGTTGTGCTAGTCAAAAAAGCGGTTAGGCATAGTCCCCACTGTACCGTAAAGTTAGGTTCGTAAATATATTTCCGTAGCAAGTCGTCATTATCAACGGTCATAGGCTCAGCCGGTGGCAGCTCGTTTGATGGTCCAGCCCCCAACGTCGCCTTGTACTCGCTCCTTCTTTCGTCTTCTGTAAGCTCTAGATCTCTGCACTTGTCATAGGTTTAGACTTCTTGGCATCATTTTGTTCGTCTTGAACAGCTTTCAACCTGTTTACGTTTCCTATGCCGCAATTGAACTTTAGTGTGATATTTTGGCTTCATAGTGAAATCTTCGACAAATCGTCACTTTCCACTGCACACAATTTTCACACAAATGGTTTAAACTGTCAAATAGTCAAATGGAATTATAGAAATCGTCGTTCTCTTCAATTTAAGCACGCACTCGCCACGACCCGTCGATTAGACTGAAGTTAGAGGTTAAACAGGCCAGCGTATGCCCGAAATGTGACTCATTTCCCCACCACCCGGTACAAAGGTCAGGAGGAGTGGATTAGTGGCCCACCTTCCTATACACGATGGTAAGTCATTTATCACCATAGGCTGATTCCCCTGGAGTTATGGGACTTCAAGATATCGACACTTTTCGTGACGCGCAAGTTTCTGCCTATGACCCCCATGCACGCGCCTTAGACCCTCGGACCGATTTTAAAGACGTATTCACGTCAAAAGAACGACTTCTAGTGGTGTAGCTAATTAGGTAGACACGGGCAACAGACCCGAGTGCCGAAAAGACACCATTTCAGAAACTTAAAAGTACTTCACATTTTCTTGGAATGTTTCATAATTTTAAGCAGAATTTGGTCTTTGTCACAGAAGTGAATACTTTCAACCACTCCACCTTTGGAATACAATGTTTAACCCTCCTGGTGGTTGTTTCGATGAGGTCTCGCCATTGAAAAAAACTGACCAGATCTTGACGGACGATACTTGATTGATTGTTGGGTTTTATGGCGCAAGGGCCAAGCTGGGCCAAGCGCAAGATATTGCATTATATAAAAATACTAAAAAGTAGTGTTTAAGAGAAACGAGAGCAAGAAATTTGTGTCATAGAATAAAATGTAAAATTCATGAATATATAGTATATTAAATAGCTTTTAAAAAACCAATTGTATTTTTAAAAAAGGGAAGATTGGGGTGTGGGTTTTCCCCTATCATCCTGTGCATAGTTAAGAATTGAGCTATTAAAATATCTACGATGATTAAAATCAGGAAAATTGCTTCCTGCAGAAGTGAACACAGGCACTCTTGCTTGAGGATAGTGTGACCATTACGTTCGCACCACTGGACCAAGTTGTTAGTGGCTGTCTGAAGTTGCCGCTCTATCAAGCACATATCCGATCCTTGACATGATATCTGCAAGTCGTCAACAAAGAGTTCCGTGAATATATGATTGAAGTGAATTAATGACATTACTAAAATGAAGGCTAAAAAGGGTGACACTTAAAACGCTGCCTTGAGGGACTCCTTCATCCTGAATAAATAAGTTCGATAAAAATGAAACAATACGAACTCCAAAAACACGTGATGATAAAAAATGTTGTATAAATATGGGTAGATTTCCTTTAAAACCATAATCAAACATATCTCTGAGAATCGCCATCATCACCGTATCGCCACGTACGGTCATATGCCTTTTCGATGTCAAAAAAGACAACCAAATGATTTCTCCGCACAAAGGCATTGCGAATTTGTGCTTCAAGATGGATTAAGTTATCCAGAGTGGATCTTCCTTTGCGGAAGCCACTCTGGAATGGAGAAATACATTTGTTTTTTCTAGTGTATGTGTCAGACGGGCATTGACCATGCGTTCTAAGGTCTTATAGAGGCAGCTTGTTAATGCAATTGGGCGATAGCTCAGAGGGTCTTTGGAGTTCTTTCCGGGCTTTAGAATCGGAATTCGATGCTTTCTTGCCACAATGTGGGATATTTGTGCTCCATCCAGACTATTAAATAAGTAAAGTATATTTTTTAAAGAATCTGGGGACAGGTGGCGGATGATGGACGAGATTTCTCGCCATTGGAAAAACTGGCCAGATCTTGATGGACGAGATTTCTCGCCATTGGAAAAACTGGCCAGATCTTGATGGACGAGATTTCTCGCCATTGGAAAAACTGGCCAGATCTTGATGGACGAGATTTCTCGCCATTGGAAAAACTGGCCAGATCTTGATGGACGAGATTTCTCGCCATTGGAAAAACTGAACAAATCTTGATGGTTTGATTGATTGAATTTTATGGCTCAAGGGCCAAACAGACAAATCTTGATGGACTAGATATCTCACCACTAGCAAAACTGATCAAATCTTGATGGACGAGATATTTTCCTATTAGAAAAACTGACCAGATCTTGATCTTATCTTGTCATTAAGATATTGCCGATTTTTGATGATATCTCGTCATTAGCAAAATTTGTCAGATCTTGATGGACGAGATCTCGTCGAAACTACTTGTAGAGTTAAGCCAATTCTTCCTTTTAAGTTCATTTCAGACGTATATCAATTTCAGAAAAGAGAAGAGACGAAGCAATTATATTCTCTTTATACCGTCTTCTTGGTTGGTACTTTGGTACTGTCTTGGTTGGGTTTTTTGACGTAAGGGCCAAACAGCGTCAGACATGCAACGTAGAGAGAAAACATGCATCTTATATTTATTTAACATATACGATTGAAAACGAAATTATCAATTATTCCATTTAGCATAATTTTAATTCAACTTTGTTTGATCGCATCATTTAATTAGATTTTACGGCACATGGGCAATATTTGGTCAAGCTGCACCAAACACAAGACAAACATCAGGTAATGGATATACACACAAGTTTTACTAACACAGAAGAGAAATGCACCCAGGGTAGGTTACAGGAATCGAACCCTAGCCGCCTGCAACTCAGTTTTAATAGCAATGAAGGTAGGTAGTTGATTTAACGTAGCACTGGAGTAACAATTGGTGACGGTCCAGGATGATCGATCCCGAAGGGAAATCCGAGGACAACTCGCCATTTTCAACCATGGTCAGATGACGAGGCAACACCTGAGCTGGCGCTCCACTCTCCAAACTTCCACACCACGCCAACGTGAGGACATTTGAGGCCACAGCAGATTTAACGTGCATCAGCCCCCACGCACACGACGATCTGGTTGAATTGCTAATCGTGTTGAAGAAATTCAGTCCCCAAGACTTAGCCTAAATTGATGAGTATACAATTCATCGAATTACGAGAGCCCATTTGGAAGACCATTTGGAAGAGTAGCAGATTAGGAACCGGAGGGTTGCGATTTCGAAGCTAGGTCCAACCAAATACTGTCTTGTACACGGGGGCTGGTGCATGTTAAATCTGTCGTGGCCTCAAAATGACCTCACTTTGGCGTGATGTGGAAGTTTCGAGAGTGGGGTGCCAGTTCAAATGTTGGCCTCGTCATCTGACCGTAATTGAAAATTTCGTGGCGTTGTCCTTGAATCTTTCCCTTCGGGATTAATCACGGACCGTCGCCAATAGCTCGTTGTGTTGCTCCAGCGCGACGTTAACTACCTCATCAAATTGTGCACCATATTTTTGTGATAATACGGTTGTCATAAACTTATATCTCCAATGAAAAATCAAGCTTAAGACAATATACAGCATTGGTTATATACAAGAACCTTAAGTTTACGAAGATTCATTCAAGTTGAAATAAAGTTGAGAAGTGAAGTTCTCTCATGCGTTAGACAGCTTTAATATGGATGAATATTAAACTAGTTTTACGAGACCCTCAAGTTGGCATATTTACTTTAAAAAATTTAATACTCGTTAATAAAGATTAATTGAATTGTTATTTGAGCTAATAACACGGCGATCTTATTCCTCGAAAAGTAAGGCACATAATCTATCAGTTAATATTCTAAGATTTGTATATCATAGTTAAACACTAAAATTGGAGATTTCAGTCAAAATTATTTGAAAAAATGTCAAAAAGAAACCACGATTGAATGCGATTGCAGATTATATAGGTAGGTAGTTGAATTAACGCCCCACTGGAGCAACACAAACGGGCTATTAGCGACCGTCCGGTGTCATTACCGAAGGGAAAGACCCGAGAACACCTCGTAATTTGAACTACGCCAGGTGATGATATAAACACCTGAGCTGGTCCCCTCTCAAAACTTCCACATCACGCCAATATTTGAGGCCACAACAGATTTAGCGTGCACCAGCTCCCGAAGTACACAATGGTCTACAGTTGGATCGAATTTCGTATTCGCAACCCTCTGGTTGCTAATCCGATCTTCCAACCGGGCTACAGCTGCCCAGATTATATAGGATTAGTTTCATGCTATATTGGAATTCATAAATCATTATTTTAAGCTTGAATTTAACGTATTCTAAAACACATTTAGAACATAAAAATTAATCTTCAATATTTTAGAGCTTTGAAAAACAGCAAAATCTATCTAGTTAGTTTTGTATTGCAATTTAAAAAATGGATAAAACAAATTAAACAGCAAAAATCAAATTGAAAATCAAAACATCCCAAAGAATATTGAAGTTCCGTGAATTTTTGATTGTTTGCAGTAATTGATCAAATGAGAAATTAGAGTTTCTAGAGCACAAAAGCAAATCACGTTTAACTTTACCTTACAGACTAGTCTTGAACAATCTGTCGGTTTTGTAAAATCAACGACTGCTAGAAAAGCCTCTACGAAATTTCATTATATACACTGTTTCTGCGAATTACAGTTACACTACTCAGTAAAAAATATTTAACCGATGAGAAGTATGCAGGTAGGTAGTTGAATTAACGTCACATTGGAGTAACACAACGGGCTATTGACGAAGACCCAGGATCAATCCCGAAGGGAAAAAACCCCGAGGACAGCACCTCGTAATTTTCAACCGCTGTCAGATGACGAGGCAACACCTGAGCTGGCACCCAACTCTCCAAACTTCCACACCACGCCAACGTGAGGACATTTGAGGCCACGGCAGATTTAACGTGCACCAGCCCCCTTTATACACGACTGGTTGAATTCGAACTCGCAACCTTCCGGTTGCTACCTCGTCATCTGACCGTGGTTCTAAATTACGAGGCGTTGTCCTTGGATCTTTCCCTTGGATTGATCCCGGACCGAAACCAATAGCCCGTTGTGTTGCACCAGTGTGGCGTTAACGAACTACCTATCATCCATGAAGTTGTCACAGATGAATTCAGCGATTGAGGAACAGAACTCTGATTTTTATAAGCTCAATTACCACACCAGCTGGTACATTACGTTGACCAGGCTGTCCTAGATACATTTTTGAGGTCGAAAGAGTCATTCTAAGCCGATAGAGCCGTCATGTTTTTTAAATAGTTTTATCAGTCTTAGTTGTAGTTTACATTTTCAACCAGGTTTTTAAATCCAGTGTGCGACGCTGGATTTAAAAACCTGGACGCATTTTACTAAAAAACCTTTAAAATTAAAGTAAAGCGTGTAAAGATTTTTTAATATCTCGAAATAGAACATCTCCATTTTTATTATCTAGTTGCAAACGTTAAATGATAATTATTAGAAAGAAACTAAATTCTAAAGTTCTCGATATTTAACCCATAGCTTTTGTGTTAGATATTAATTATTTTCTTATCTTTTACAGTTGCCGGATTGAGGCGAGTTGTCCCAATCTTTTAACTATGTTGGTTGTTGAACTGGGCGATTGGGGAACAGAACTCTGATTTTCATAAACTCAATTGCCACACCAGTTTTTACATTGCGATGACTGAATTGTTCTAGAGACATTTTTGAGGTCAAATGATCCATCCTAAGCCGATAGAGCCATCAGGTGATTTAAATAATTTTATTAGTCTTAGAGACATTTTTGAGGTCAAATGATCCATCTCAAGCCGTTAGAGCAATCAAGTGATTTAAATAGTTTTATTAGTCTTAGTTCCAGTGTAAATTTTCAACGGTCGTCTCACGCTTGTTTTTAAAAGATTAAAATACACGAACTCATTTTATTAAAAAGAACTTAAAAATTGAGGCAATGGCTAAACTGTACTATAGACATTTTTGAGGTCAAAAAATTCATCCTAAGTCAATAAAGCCATCATGCGATTTAAATAGTTTTATTACTCTTAGTTCCAGTTTGAATTTTCAACTGTCTCACTGTAGATTTAAAAAAACACGAACTCATTATTTTATTTAAAAAAACTTAAAAATTAAGGCAAAGCGTGTCAAGTTTTTTAATATCTCGAAATAGAACACCTCCTATTTTATTATCTAGTGCAAACGTTCAACGATAATTGTTAGAAAAGGAACTCTAAATTTAGTTTTGTGGAGTAGAAAATGAGGTTTGGGGGGAAGAGCCTGCAAAACAACCCGTTTGAAGGAAATAGAGAAAGAAAAGGAAGAACCAAACTCCGTACGCTCGCAGCCATGTTGTTTTAAAGGTCACACTCGCAGCCTTGAAAAATGCTGAAGACAATCCCTTCCTTTTGGGGTCACTCCTGTTCAACCGTGCATAAATCACCGTTCGCCCAAATTCTTTGTTTTTAATCCCGGGACATTGACAATAACTTTGATATCTTCACCTCTGTGTCTCTGATAGCATCGATGTCTGAAGGAAATCGTCTTTTGTTGCACGGTGGATCGCAGAGGATGTGTTGCCGCAATGCCGCGTTAATGACAAAGTAGCAATGGCCTTTGTGTTGTTCCACGGTATACCGTAGCTGCTGTATGGACCATCTGGTTACGAAAATAACTGCGCGTTCCTTTGACAGGTCGGTTGGTTGGGTTTTATGGCGCAAGGGCCATATTTGGCAGGGAGAGTTGGAAAGTGGTAATGGTAATGGAGAGGAGGATGCGTTGCCACAATGCCGCGTTAATGACAAAACTGCAATGGCTTTTGTGCTGTTCTATGGCATACCTTAATTTCTGTATGGACTATCTGATTACGAAAATAACCGCGCTTTCCTTTGACAGTTGGTTGGGGTATATGGCGCAAGGTCCATATTTGGCAGGGAGAGTTGGAAGGTGGTAATGGTAATGGAGAGGATGTGTTGCCGTAATGCCGCGTTAATTACAAAGTTGCAATGGCCTTTGTGCTGTTCCATGGTATACCTTAGTTGCTGTATGCACCATCTGGTTACAAAAAACTGCCCGTTACTTTGATAGGTTGTTGGTTGGGTTTTACAGCGCAAGGGCCATATTTGGCACGGAGAGTTGGAAGGTGGTAATGGTAATGGAGAGGATGTGTTTGCCGCAATGCCGCGTTAATTACAAAGTTTCAATGGCCTTTGTGCTGTTCCATGGTATACCTTAGTTGTTGTATGCACCATCTGGTTACAAAAAACTGCCCGTTACTTTGATAGGTTGTTGGTTGGGTTTTACAGCGCAAGGGCCATATTTGGCACGGAGAGTTGGAAGGTGGTAATGGTAATGGTAATTAATTAACGTCGCACTGGAGCTATTGGCGACGGTTCGGGATCAATTCCGAAGGGAAAGGTCCGAAGAAAGTTGGAAGGAGCGTGTGGAGTTTTGTTTGAAAACGACACTATCAGAAGCGTTCAGCGACTCAAGAAAACAATTTTTAAAGTGTTCAGTTCAAACCATTGCAAAATGTTCTTATATTTGAATAGATTTCGCCGATAGCTTCAAAACGATATACGAGGCAGCCTTGTTGCTGTCACGAATGTCCAGATAAACCGCGATATTATCAAAAGTATCCACCGGCTCAAAATTGTTTTCTTGTCAACCGGTGATCACTTTTACAACAGATTATATCAGAGATGTCAGGCCGACACACGCGGCCGCATGTGGCCCTCCGTTGATTTGCTGGCTGGCCGCCTCACCAAGTCTTATTTTAACTTTAACGATAGGTAATTTTTAAAAAATGCATACGTGCACAACAAAGAAACTGTGGCGCCAGGCTCGGCACATTTTTTGTGGACAGGCTTTTCCTATCATGAATATTGTGAAATCGAAAAATAAGAACCGCTTGACAAGTGAAGATTTAGAACCAATTTTGTGCTTGGCTACTGCAAAAATCGAACCAAATATTAAAACAATTGTTAAATCAATGCAGTGCGATGTCACGCTTTAAATTAAATTCTTTATTTACTTTTTATTTTCTTTGTAACAATTGATAAACATAAATAAAATGACAAATACCTTTCATGTTTTTTTGGCTGCCCTTTCATAAGTCAGAGTGAATCTATTTGGCCTTTGGTCTTAACAAGTCTGTGTATCCCTGTATTAAATAAACGTTTTGAAATATACACGACTAGCTCATTTCATCTCTGATGTCTTACTCTCCGATCTGATGGCTCAATCAGAATTGAGATTATTAGGTTTTTTGAGTGGCAATAAATAATATGTAACTAGGTTCACAGAAACAATTTTAAAAGCTATTTCAAAAACCTAAATGAATCGGCAAATTAAAGGCAGTGTTTACTTTCAGATTTCAGCATGTCTCAACTACAAAGAACTCAATCTTGAATAAAGCTTGAAAAAAAAGGATTAGGTGGTGCATACATTCAAGGTTTTTGCAGTAGAATTATTACCAGATATTTTGTAAATCATGTTAAGTGTTTCATCCCGCCATAATCAACATTCTTGCAAAATCTTCCTCAAATAGGATAGGATATGACACAGTTTCGGAGCACCCACTCCAAAGTAACTCATCTCATCATAAAGATAATAGAATTTAAATAAAGAATTTTACATAAAGGAGGTAGAATTTTAAGATAAAAATATAGATTTAGGGGAACGTAATAAGCATAAAAATCAGTTAGTACAAAACCAAAAGGCACTCCCCGAATCGAAAGTGGTCAAGAAGTGGCCCTCTCATCTACTAACCGCGACAACTTAGGTTTTGATGATCAGTTATGGCTCGGACGTATCCCCTGTACTGCTGTTTATCCTTGCAAGAGTGAAAAAAAAAGAAATTTTTTTAAAAGTTATATGAGAATTTACTTTAAAAGTAGTCACATAATTAAGTCCTATCTATCCATTGCCCTAGTTATTGGTGGTCAGAATTTGAGAGAAATGCTATTTAATGAGGGAATTAATTTATGGAATTAAATGTGATGTTTCAGGGTCCGAAAGAAACACACCACACTCATCTAGTGAACATTTTTATGCTTTGGTCGATGTAGAAAGGTGTGTCCTCGAATCTTTCCTTTCGGGATTGATCGAGATCAGGTGAAGCGAGGTGTGCGATGTTCAAAGGTGAAAGTGGGTGACAAGATGTATTGGTGGCAATAGCGATGAGACAAAGACTAGCGGGTAAAAAGAGAAGACAAAATGGGTGTTAGTATGGAATGTTAAAGGACTTATCTAAGGGGCTTAAATTGTATTTTAGGGTGTTAGATTTATGAATCATTTCATTTTCATTTAAATATTCGAATAAACGGAGATCTGATTCCATTGTTGCTGCTTTACCCTCCAAGTGGTTTCGACGAGGTATCTCGTCCAAGATCCTGTCAATTTTGCTAATGACAAGATATCTCGTTTATCAATATCTGGTTGGTTTTGCGAATGACGCGATGTCTCGTCGAGATAAAACTGCCCTATTACTCTAAGGGGATAGGAGATCCAGGTAGACAAAACAAATTGTTTCTCGCCTAGAACTGGTGGCAGTCTGGAACACAAGTTTTCGCATCAGATGGCCACTACAGGGCATTTTCGACACTAAGATAAACCACCCAGGAGGGTTAAGGAACCATTAACCATGCAGTCCCTTATAGAAATTTGTTGGATCCTTACATAGATACGACGGACACTTACCAAATAACTTTAATGTCGATTGTTTTCATTCAAAAACTATCGATCATCCACATTTACCTTACTTTGTGACAGTTCCGAGAAGGCAAAACAAATTGTTCCTTGCCTAGAACTGGTGACAGTTTGGAACAGGTTTTTGCATCAGCTGGCCACTACAGGGCATTTTCGACGCGAAGATAAACCACCAGGAGGGTTAAGCAACCATTCACCGTGCAGTCCACTATAGAAATTTGTTGAATCCTTACATAGATATAACGACGGACACTTACCAAATAACTTCAAAGTTGAAACGATTGTTTTCAGTCCAAAAACGATCGATCCTCCACACTTACCTTACTTTGCGACAGTCCAGAGGAGACAGTGGCTAGTTGTGCTTTGTAGGTAAGAGGTGATTTATAGTTCAAAAAAGAACCATAAAAACTCTCTCTTCTCGAAACGAATGACTGTCAATGCTGAGTTTTGGAAGAGGCGCATTTTATATCCCATTCCAACTTGGGGAAGAGTGAGAAGTGGTGAAACTTTCTTAGAACGGGACTCAGAAAATGCCTGTGAGAATGACCTCCAAAGTTTAGAGTTATCTTTTCGTTCACTATTCTAAAAATAAAGCAATTGGAAACTTTCGTCACACTATATATCGTTTATGAAATTTCTGTCTTATGGTGTTGTATAAATTAGTATTTCTCCAAGTTGTGTGAAAATAGTTGTCAAATGGATTTCTATGCTTTATGAAATTTCTATGCTTCATGGCGTTTTATAAATCAGTATTTTATACAATTGTGTGAAAACAGTCGTCAAATGCATTCCCTTTCACAACTTCCACGGGGAAACGTTACACCAATAATTCAACAGTAGAATCTTAAATGGATTTATAATATCTCATCAAACATTTATTCAGATTTCAGCACATATTCAAACGTTGAATATTTAATACCGAGATTTTCCCAACCTTTCGAAATAAAGAGTGTGATCTTTGCATTTTTTGAGATGGGCAACGATAAAAGGCCCTTCGCACTTCTTCAATATATTGAATACTTAACACATAGTTTTCCCAACCTTAGGAAATGAAGTGCTTTCTTTACATTTTTTCGGAAGGACGACGAATTGCATATTTACATTTCCTCTTTAAAGCAACATCCAACAAGTCCAGGGGCCGCGGAAGCCCAGCTGGAAGAGTGACGGATTAGGATCTGTCGTGGTCTCAAATGACCTCACGTTGGCGTGGTGTGGAAATTTGTAGAGTGGGGTGTCAGCTCAGGAGTTGACCTCGTCATCTGACCGTTGTTCAAAATTACGAAACGCTGTCCTCGGAACTATTCCTTCGGGATTGATCCCGGACCGTCACCAATAGCCCCCTGCTCCAGTGTGACGTTAATTAAATTCCTACCTATCAACAAGTCCAACGCATGAAATATGCAACTTGATCTTTAGTACAGACATCTCATCGGTTTGTGAATATTTGTTTCGACGAACGTCAAAATTTATATTAAGCATTTTTTAAATACTAAAACCTAAATTTTAAATGTATAGGCTACATAAGATTGGAACAACTTTTACACAATGTCCACTTAACCCTCCTTGTGGTTTATCCTTCTGGGGTTATTGCAATTGATTACGTGTTGGTTTATAAGCAAACAAGTGCGTGAATTGTTAAAAGAAATCGGATTGGATTGGATTTTTTATTTTATGGCGCAAGGGCCATATTTGTCTAAGATGCTCCAAACAACGTCAAGTAAATGGACATACACACAAGGAAATCTTTACTGACACAGAAAGAGAGAAATACTCAGATTATGAATGGAACCAGACAGGAATTACTGTAACAGGAGTTTTTATCTCAAATGAGACACAAATTGCTATGCTTAACCATTAAGACACTCTGCAATGTATTCAGAGTGATTTGTTTAATTATGTAATCTTCAAGGAAAAGCCAGTAAATAGCAGGTTTGGGGAATCAATTCACAGTACGTTGAAGTAATATATGTATACCGTAACGCTTCATCGATGTCCGACTATTGCAGTCTTGTAGAAGCGTGGATGAAGAAACTAATTACGTGGTCTAGTGAACGAAACGAATCAGTTACCACGTTGTAATTGAAGCTCTACAAACTATCGACCTTCACGGAATCTTCAAAATCCTCCTTTTTATTGTTTTTGGCTAGTTTATGTCTGGGTTCCGGATTTTGAAAGTGATTTATGAAGATCAAGCTCTTTTTTATGCATGTACTTAACTAGTGTTTCTGAAAGAATATTTACAGAATTGAGTAAAATATTCATGATATCTTGTGTATCAAGATCTGACCAATGTTGCTATTGACGAGATATCTGGTCATCAAGATATTACCGATTTTTTTTAGATGACGAGATCAAAATCTGCTCAGTTTTTTCTGATGATGAGATATCTCGTCCATCAAGATCTGGTCAGGTCTTTTTCTAATGACAAGATACCTCACCGAGACAATCACCAAGTGGGTTAAAAACGGGTTGAAATGGAGCTCTATAAACGATAGGACTTCACGGAATTTTCAAAATCCTCCATTTTAGAGTACGCTGATGGATTACGTGTAGATGTCAGATTCGGGAAGTCACTTATGAAGAAAATGCCTTTTTATACATATTTTTCCTTTTTCCTTAACGGTAGAAGTTTGGAGGGTGGGGTGCCAACTCTTCATATGACCGTGGTTCAAAATTAGGAGGTGTTGTCCTTGGGTCTTTCCCTTCTGGATGATCCCAGACCTTCGCCAATAATCCGTTGTATTACTTCAATTTAATCCTCCAAGTGGTTTGACGATATATCTCGTCCATCAAGATCTTATCAGTTTTGCTAATGACGAGATACCTCGTTGAGACAACCACCAAGAGGGTTGTAGATGTTTAGAAGTAAATTAGAGTTTTTAAAATTTCCACAATATTCCTCGAGCGTATTTCCCACAGATATACTTCAATCTAAAGAAGTTTAGAAGCAAATTAGAATTTTTTCTATTAACTTTTAGCTTTTCTAGTTGACTTATAAAGGTTTTCTAAAGCTTTGCACTATATATATATATATATATATATATATATATATATATAATAAGTGCTTACTAAAAAAATTGATTTCATATCGGATTTTTGAAAAATCGATTTCATATGAAATATTTTTAATCGATTTCATATCGAATGCTTTTTCAGAAAGAGCAATTCATATGCCCCAGGGAAAACTGCAACACAATTCAAAAGATTTCCTCCCGGGAAATATATATCTACCTTATCTTTCTTCCCTTTCCAATTTCCGAATATCAAAAGCTCCGATAAGGCAACTTAAAGGACTCATTTTTATTGTATCTTAATTCACGGTAATGATACCTTTTAATGGATGTGTAACACTTTTCCATTCAGACAACTGTGCGGAGTCAAAAGGTTAAGTGGAAACCCAACTATCCTATTTTTTGTTAGGTTAACTTTCTCCAACCGGGTTCTGCGTTCATTCTCACGATACGTTTAATCGGGTCGAGGAGTGATAATTATTTGCTCCAATTTTTCCTTCGGATGAATTATAACGAGCATTGGTAGAGTAGATAAATAGGAGAAATTTACATTAGGATCCGTCCCGAATCAGGACTGAGAGGTTCATAAATGAATGGATCGAGACAGCAATGATGCGTGAAAGAGACACGGAAGTAACTCAACTCGGTCTAATTTAAACCCCGAAAGGAATCTGCCAATGCCCAAAACGAGAGAATTCAAATTAAGGTGGTCGAAACGTCATGGTCGTGCAGATAGGGAAGGGCTACGGGGATAACAGTTTTTTTTTTGTTGTGAAGGATACACGGAATTTTAGTTCAGATATCGGAATGGTTAAGAAATTGTAAAACAAGACGAAAAATGAAACCTCCATGGAAAAAAGAAACTCTTATACTTAAAAAATTGTTGCAAGTTCTTCAAATTTTGATCCGCAAAATGGGAGGCATTTTCTGTCAAGCTGAATATAGGTGACGGTAGTGTCTCTGCCGCGAAACGTGTTTCCTGTGTGTATTCTGATCCTTCTTGTACCTGTCGTCAGTAGGCTTTGGTTTCTGATGTTATTTCAGCACTTCGTCAATGCAAATTCTAAATAAATAGGGCCGCGGTGGCCCGGTTGGAAGAGTAACGGACTTGCAACCGAAGGGTTGCGAGTTCGAATCCAGCCAAACACCGTCGTGTACAAAGGGGGCTGGTGCACGTTAAATCTGTCGTGGCCTCAAATGTCCTCACGTTGGCGTGGTATGGAAGTTTGGAGAGTGGGGTGCCAGCTCAGGTGTTGCCTCGTCATCTGACCGTGGTTCAAAATTACGTGGTGCTGTCCTCGGATCTTTCCCTCTGGGATTGATCCCGGACCGTCACCAATAGCCCGTTGTGTTGCTCCAGTGTGACGTTAATTGAAAATACCAAATACCAAAATAAGATACTAAATAAATAATTCCTAATTGACATATGCTAGTAAAAACTCTGTTGGTTCACATGCATAATTCCACTTTGCAACCTGTAGTTTTCTATGCATGACTTCTAACCAGTTTTGACCTTCTTGGCCAATAGAATCTTTCCAAATGATTCGATTCTAATAAAATGGGCAATAGAATGTTTCCAAAGGATTCTATTCTAAGGAAAAAAGCAATAGAATCGTTCCAAAGAAAGATTCTATTCTAAGGAGTGGATCAAAAAATCTTTCTCTAAAGGTTGAAAGAATTTATGAACTTTTGGGGGAAGATGCGGTTATTTAGTCATTAAGTGTGCTGTGGGGTCAAAGCAACACTACACTTCTAGCAAATCTTGCGACGCTCAGAGGGTTAAGAGAAAAGAAAGAAGGGTTAAGTTGATCTCATTCAGGTAAATAAGAGGAAGGAATTCTGTATCCAAACCGATGACGGATTATCTTGATTTTATTACGCTTTTTAAAAGTAATTCACTTATATTATATATACTTTATGCAGCAAAAAGTGACCTTTGAGCAACGTTTAGAAACCCACATATACTAGCATTAACTCTCCAAGTGGTTTCGACGAGATATCTCGTCAATCAAGATCTCTACCAATTTTGCTAATGACTTGTGATATCTGTTCCATCAAGATTTTATCACTTTATCTAATGACAAGATACCTCGTCGAGACAACCACCAAGAGGGTTAAAAAAAGTTTAAAAGCAAACTAGAATTTTTAAATTTACACAATAGTTTCTCGAACGTATTTTCCACATAGGTACACTTCAATTAAAAGAAGTTTAGAAGCAAATTAGATTTTTTTAATTTCCTCAATTTCCTCGAGCGTATTTCCCCCAGGTATACTTCAATCTAAGGAAGTTTAGAAGCAAATTATAATTTTTAAATTTCCACAATGTTCCTCGAACGTATTTTTCTTAGGTATACTTAAATTCAAAGAAGTTTAGAAGCAAATTAGAATTTTTGAATTTGCACAATGCTTCCTCGAACGTATTTCCCATAGGTATACTTCAACTAAAAGTTTAGAAGCAAATTATATATATATTTTTAATTTTCACAATGTTCCTCGAACGTAATTCTCATAGGCATACTTCAGTAAAAAGAAGTTTAGAAGTAAATTAGAAATTTTAATTTACACATTGGTTTCTCGAAAGTATTTTCCACATAGGCATACTTCAATCAAAAGTTTAGAAGCAAATTAGAATTTTTTAATGTATGCAATTTTTCCTCGACCGTATTTTCTATAGGTATTCCAAGATTAGATAAATTAGATTTCCCTATAGATCTGGTCAGTTTTGCTAATGACAAGTTACCTCGTCGAAACAACCACCATTAGGGTTAAAAGGAGACATTGGACCATCAAAATGAATTCTGGAATGCATATTTCGTTTCTCTACCCCTTACCGTGATTTACTCAAATTGAGCTTGTGATCTTGATGACTAGCGTATAATGCTAATCCTACTACAACTAATTTATTATATTAAGTGAAGGAGAATAATCCTTTAACAATAGATCACATTTATTACGCCCACTTTGTGCTAATCCTTATCCACCGAGCTGACATTGCATGTTAGGTATCTTTAGTTATAAACTAGATCTGTGAGAAACAATGCATCTTGGAAATCTGATAACATTAAATAGCCTTATTATCGTTGTCCGATTGACTACAATTTATACCTGATTATGAAGTCCGGGTTATGAGATGTGATTAGTATTTAGGTTACGCTGTACCTGAAATTTTTACACGATCCTTAAGTGTGATCTGAATTGTATTGTTCTCTGTCTCTGAGATATTTGCATGCTTCCTTCCCACAAAAGACTACAATGCTAGTGTTTTTTCGCCTTTTGGATATTAGTGTTTCTAACGCGTTGATGATAAAAGTAATGAAACAATCCGGTTTGCTTACAAATGCGGATTGTGAAGTCGCAAAGACTGCTGAAGTTCCTATCGTCCTTTACCAAACTGATAAGTCGGCAAAGCATTTACTGTGGCCGATTTATCTCTGATCAGCGACAATACATTTGTTTAGTTTGACCCTTGCTTCTTAGATTCGATCCTCTCTTGACAGTTTCAATTGCTCCGACTGACAATTGTATCTGACCCATCTACCTCAGTGCACAAGCTGTCAGTGTCGTAAACGGAAACGCATTGAAGTAAGAAGTCCTGGCTTTTGAGATCCATGGAT
This sequence comes from Meta bourneti, assembly GCA_933210815.1. Lineage (NCBI taxonomy): Eukaryota > Metazoa > Arthropoda > Arachnida > Araneae > Tetragnathidae > Meta > Meta bourneti. Next base: position 85,997,664 of record OW119934.1, read on the forward strand.
TTGAATACTTTTCTGATTCTAAATCTTTTGAATTTGCCTGGTTAATGATTATGAGTACTTTGTAATGTAAGTGCTTTACTAATTGAAGTACGTTTATTTCAAACTAAAGAAGTTGTAGAAACTATTTTTATTAAATGTGTCCAGTCTGTGTGGTAGGTAGGTACTTTAAACAACGTCGCACTGGAGCAACACGGCAGGCTATTGGCAACGGTCCGGGATCAATCCCGAAGGGATATCCTAGGATAACACCTCATAAATTCGAGAACCACGGTCAGATGACGAGATAAACTCCTGAGCTGGGACTCCTCTCTCCAAACTTCCACACCACGCTAACATGAGGGCATTTGAAACCACGACATATTTAACGTGAACCCGCCCCCTACACGAAGGTCTTTAGTTGGATCAAGTTTAATTGAATCTGCTACTCTACCAACAAGGCCACCGCGGCCCCGTGTCCAGTCTGATAAATCTACGTAGATAAAAACTAATCCTAGAAAATCCCTATGGAAAAACTAATCCCTGTTATAAAAAAACTACCTGAATAGGATACTAAAACTCTCAAAACAATCTATCATTAATCTAATTAGCATGAACCAAACTACACACTGAATATTAATGTAGTTTCATCAGTTTTATTTTCGTAGTCTGAAATTTGCCTATGACTGTCTGCTGACTCAACAGCAGAAAGGAAACTATCCATTTTCGGAGAAATATTTTGTTGCTTTAGACTAGAAACCTAACCCACACACACACATAGAAAGTAAGCAACTGAAATCTTGAGGGTGCATGGTGGGAGCATATAGAAATTTCTCAATAGATTATTTACTTTCAGAATGGTTTCTTTATTTTACTTATCACTTGTTCGTAATTAAAAATTACACCGGTGCTAATAACAAAGCATAAAAATTAACATAAAAACACTTGTGATTATAGCCACGAGTGTTGAGGTGCTTAACCCTCCAAGTGGTTTTAACTAGATATCTCATCTGGCCAGTTTTCTTCTAATGACGAGATATCTCGTCCATCAAGATTTGGTCAGTTCTGTAAGGTGACGAGATATCTCGTCAAGACAGCCACCAGGAGGGTTAAGAACCAACTCAAGGTAGATGGCCATTTGGTTTGACGGAAAACCAAATGAAGGGGAATGTAAGCTGATAAAATCTTGAGGGGCATGGTATAAGCATATAAGAGCGCTGTTCCATAAATTAACTTTTATAAGGTTTTCTTGGTTTAATTACCTATAGGTAATTAAAAATTACACCGTGCAAGCAACAAAGCACACGAATTAACATCAAAACACTTAGGCTCATAGTCATAAGTGATATAAGTTAATGAAAACTAGAGGGTACATGAAATAATATATATATAAAAGTTCTTTAATAGATTATGTGTAGCATTTATCTTTTTGCCTTGAATTGTAGTGACTTTACTGGGTTACCTGAAATTATTTTGTCACTATAAAAGCCAAAGAAATGTTCTCTTTGGATAGTTCTACATCATCTTCACTGAATCTCCCTCAACAACCAGAGTTTAATCCTCGAGGGGTTCTCACGCATAATTCCACCTTACAACCTGCAGCTTCCCTGTACGACTTCTAATCAGTTTTGACCTTTTCGGCCAATATAATCTTTCCAAATTATTATATTCTAAGGAAAGGCGAAAAGAATCTTTCAAAAGGAATCTATTCTAGGATAAGGAGAGATAGAATCTTTCCAAATGATTATATTCTAAGCAAAGGAGAGAAATACAATCTTTCCAGAGGATTCTATTTATTGCACAGAATGGGGAGGGGCCAACAGAATCATCCTAAAATTATTCTATTCGAAAGAAATGAGAGTAACAGAATCTTACGAGAGTTCTATTCTAAGGAAAAGACCAATAAAATATTTCCAATGGATTTTATTCTAAGGAAAAGGCCAAAAGAATATTTCTAAAGATTAAAAGTATCCATGGATTCTTTTACCCAATAGTTGTGGTTATTTAGTCATTAAGTGTGTTATGGGGTAAAATCAATATTACACTACTATCAAATCTTGTGACGCTCAGACTGTTAATAGATTATGTGTAAAATTTATCATTTCGCCTTGAATTATAGTGACTTTACTGGGATACCTTAAATTATTTTGTCACTATAAAATTCCAAGAAATTTTCTTCTGTTTCGATAGTTCCACATCACCTGTCTTAAATATCTTCCTCAACAACCAAGCAATCATCCATTCCAATTCTTCACCTAGAATCCCACCACAGAAAGAGATAGGAGTCTGGTACCCCAATGTTTGGACACGCAAATTCGACAGATAAGTTTCCGTGCGACATAGCGTTATTAAGCAACTCGATTTGATATATCCCCACTTACAACTATCTTCGGTTTTCTCTATGAGTACATGTATTTCACGGATTGTATTGTCTGAAAACCGACCGCCTGACCTGCATTATACAGTCCCAGAAGCGTATTAAAATCCTTCATGCTCCCGAGAAGAGTGTTGTGAATGCCCTTCTTTTTACTACTAGTGTTTATCGGAAACCATGCGTAACATTCCCCGCAAGACACATGAAACCGGTTTCCAGTGTTGTAGATTTATTTAGAAACCGTTACCTCTCTCTTCAAGAAAAAGAGCAGAAAGTAAGGGGATGGAAAAAAGTCTTCCTATTCACGGTGATTCTAGGTCAGGAGTACCTTCGCTACTTGTTTTGGTTCGTCAAATGCACGCTTCAGAGCAATCGACTGTCGCTATCTCGTCATTCTGACTAATGACGAACGCCTTCGGGCTGATGACGAGCGACTCGGGTATCGATGACTGCTGTTATGTTCGGGATTATGGGAATAGTTCGTGCGCTCGGAAGCGGATTGAGATAAGAGTTGTAATTTCAAATTGCCCTTTCCCGTGACTGCGGAAACGGAGCAAGAGATTTTATCTGTCTCATTTTGATTGATTTGAGAAAACGACATTGCAGAAATTCTTCGTCGGCATCTTTCCTTCCCCTTCTCGAATCTTCGTATCTTTTCTTTCGGGATTGATCCCGGATCGTCATCAATGCCTCGTTATATTACCCAGTGTGACGTTAATTAACTACCTTCCTACCTAATTGTCAGTACAAATGGAAATATTTCAATAAGCAAGAGTAAATCAATCGCTTCAGAGCAATCGGCTGTCCCTATCTCGTCATTCTGATCAATGTCGAGCGACTTAGGTATTGTAGAAATTGTGCATGAGTATAAAGTGTATGAAATATTTTTCATTGAGAAAGTGTAATTCAATTGCTGCTTGTCATTGAATCGGCTATCGCTATTTAGTCATTCTGGCAAAATTGGTCAGGTCTTGATCTACGAGATATCTCGTCAAAACCACTTGGAAGGTTAAATTGACACCTGGAATTTGGAATCAGTTCTATTCCTGTTCAAATCAGGAAGAGTATTGCAGTTCTAATCAGGAAGAGTATTCGCGTCCTTTCAGACTTTTCCAGAAGTCTATTTCAGTTCTTCATTTAAACTCTCACCCCTTGCTGTGAATTTTCTTAAAGCGAATACGTGAGTCTCGAAGTCGAATATTACGTTCTGCTCCCATTCCATTGCCTGTAAGGTAAACATCCTATTTCCTAAAATACACAATACCAACAGTTCTCTCACATACGCCATCTTATGCAATTCTATTTTTTAAACTATTAGTTTCACACAGTCTCTCTTTCTTCAATTATTTAACCTCTTGGATCTCTTGTTCAGGAAGAAACTCCTGATGGCCTGTCGACTACTGCAACTTCTCAATAACCTTTTATTTTATTTGTCTGCTTTGCTGGAAAACTTATTGGTCGGAAATATTTTACATTACCAAACATTGGAAATATTTTAAATTTACCCCACCCGTTTAGGGCGCAGGTCCCCTTCATAAAATTATTGGGAGAGGGCAAGGGGTTAGGGCCCTTAGGAGTTGGCCTCCATGATGTGGGTGTGTTTTTGAAATATCTTCTTGGTTATTATTGTTAATGTTTTAAAATTTTCCCTTGCCACTTAGGGTCCCGGTTCTTTCTATAAAAGTATTGGGAGACAATGTGTTCGGGTCCCTGGAAATTGACCTCCATAGTGTGGGTGTATGGTTGGAATAACGCGTATTGGTTACTGTTGGTAATATTTTCAAATTTACCCCTCCCATTTAGGGGCCGATCTCCTCCATATAGGAGGGGGCAAAAGGTTTGGGTCCCTAGGAGTTGGCCTCCATGGTGTAGGTGTTTTGTTGAAATACTTTATTGGTTACTACTAGTTATGTTTTAAGATTTAACCCTTCCGCTTAGGCGGTTCAAAATTACGAGGTGTCCTCGGATCTTTACCTTGATCCGGTCTCCCGGGCCGTGGCCAATAGCTCGTTGTATTGCTTCAGTGCGACGTTAATTCAACTACCTACCTCCCTTTCAAGAGGTTCGGTTCCCCCATAAATTTATTGGGTGCAACGGGTTCAGGTTCCGAGGAGTTAGCGGTATGAAATGCAATGTATGTATTGTAAAGAATGCGTTTTTCCATTGTTATAGGAATCAAATAGTTGACGAACCTTTTTGAGAGGCACATTAGTTTAAACGTCATTATTTGATAATGTAACGAATTGTGAAATTTGTGTTTCCAATCAACCGTATTCAAAAGGTTATAACCTCTTGTCAAAATTGGTTACCTTTTTTATAATTGGTTCAGATTGATAATGTGATATAGATATAAAACAATCAATTTTTGTGCCTGATATTTAGTGGTGAATTTTGCCATATCTCGGTTACTTGCCTTTTTTTCTGAATATAACTGCCATATGCTTATAAGGAACTAGTTTAAGGTAATAAGTTTATAACTGAAGCTGAATTGAGTTGTTTGGCTTATTTTATGAAGTATGGGCCATATCTGATCAAGCTGCGTTTCTTCAATGTTTTTCCGTTATATAAATGAACATACAAGCACAAGGAAAGCTTTACTGACACAAAAGATAGCTCTATTGATAAAATTTCAATTAGAGCAAATTATGAATTATATTTTGTTAAGAAATTTCGAATGCTTTCGTTGTGGATTGAAGGATTTGATCTACAAATAAGATATAGCGAGCATAGCAGTAGAATTTGGACTACAATATGAAATTTTATGTCCTAATAGAATCAACAAGATATTCGATACACGTTACGGCATACGGTTGGTAGAGTTTTTATGGTGCAAGGGCCATATTTGGCCATGCTGCGCCAAAATATACAATACCAAGTGATAGACACACACACAATGAAACTTTTACTAACCCAGAAGAGAAAAATTCACTCAGGGATGAATCGCACGTGACAGGAATCAAACCCGTGCCGCCTAAAACTCACAGGTTGCTAGCGCAGTGGGCATACCCACTGACCCACGATAGCCCAGTTACGGCGTACGTATAATTAAAATTCATTTATTCGATTCATTTTCTTCGCATTTGAGGTAGGTAGTTATTTAACGTCACACTGGAGCAACACAATGGGCTATTGGCGACGGTCCAGGATTAATCCCTAAGGGAAAGATCCAAGGACAACGCCACGTAATTTTGAACCACGATCGGATTATGAAGACAACACCTGAGCTGGCACCCCACTCTTCAAACTTTCACACCTCGCCTATGTGAGGACATTTGAGGCCACAACAGATTTAAAGTGCGCCAGCCCCCTTGTATACGACGGTCTTGGGCTAGACCTAGTTTCGAACTCGCAACTCTTCGTTTGCTAATCCGTTACTCTTCCAACCGGGCTATCGTGGCCCATGAAATGTTATGTCCTAATAGAAACCAATAAACTATTCGATACACGTTACGGCATGCGGATAGTTGAAATCCATTTCATCGATTCATGTTCTTCGTATGCGAGGTGATTTTTTAAATACAAAACAAACTTATAAAAATCACTAAATAACCATAAGGTAGGTAGGTATATTAATTAAAGTCGCACTGGAGCAACACAAGAAATAACCATAAGGAAAAAAGTCAGATTCAAATATTAATTTTATCACTCCTTATCACATTAATAGCTTAAATGGAATACATTCAAAGTTAGAAATTAGGAAAAATTAACCCATTACTATTCCTGTTTGTCTTTCCGAATCTCGCAAAACAAATTATTTTCGAAAAGGAAGTTGACGCTCATCTATGTGGAACGGAAAGTTCATTTCGCAATGTTCCTCTTGGAGATAAAATTAGAGAAACTCAGAAAAGTGTTCGTCTTTCATAGAATAAGGAAACATCTTGCTTTAAATCTGGCAGGGCGCATTTACAAGTAGCACATCAAGCATTACAGGAATCAAATATGCTGCAAGGTGAACATTATATTAACTGAATGATAATAAGGAAATTTCTCGACTCATTTAGAATCTTAATGATTACTGGTACACTAGAAAGAGAGTATTTTGTTAGAAGACATTTGTTTTAAATCAACTAGAATCAGCTTTAGAAACCCTTGTCTTCAGTGTCAGAATTAATCCCAAACTCAGGTTATGTATAAAACTTTCAAAAACGCTCTTCATCCGTAATTAGTGTTTTTTTGTGTGCGTGTTTCATACTTCCGGTACCGACTTTAACCCTCCTGGTGGTTGTCTGGACGAGGTATCTCGTCAATAGCAAAACTGACCAGAACTTGATAGACGAAGTATATCGTCATTAGAAAACCTGACCAGATCTTGATGGACGAGGTATCTCGTCATTAGAAAAACTGACCAGATCTTGATGGACGAGGTATCTCGTCATTAGAAAACCTGACCAGATCTTGATGGACGAGGTATCTCGTCATTAGAAAAACTGACCAGATCTTGATGGACGAGGTATCTCGTCATTAGAAAACCTGACCAGATCTTGATGGACGAGGTATCTCGTCATTAGAAAAACTGACCAGATCTTGATGGACGAGGTATCTCGTCATTAGAAAACCTGACCAGATCTTGATGGACGAGGTATCTCGTCATTAGAAAAACTGACCAGATCTTGATGGACGAGGTATCTCGTCATTGGAAAAACCGACCAGATCTTGATGGACGAGGTATCTCGTCATTAGAAAAACTGACCAGATCTTGATCTCTTCATCATATCGGCAATATCTTGATGACGACTTGGGAAATAGAAAAAAAAGAAGCATAAGGTGTCTGTAGCTACAAAATAAATCCCGAAGGAAAATATCCTAGGACAACACCACGTAATTTTGAACCACAGTCAGATGACGAAGACAACACCTGAACTGGAACCCCACTCTCCAAACTTCCACACCACGCCAACGTGAGGACATTTGAGACCACGACAGATTTAACGGGTGCCAACCCTCTTGTACACGACGATCTTTCCTTGGACCGAGTTTCGAACTCGCCATCCTCCGGTTACTAATCCGTTACTCTTCCAACTGGGCTACCGCGGCCCTGAATATGTGTATAAAAACGTGTAATTAGAATTATTTTGCAATTGTACACTTGAGGATTCATTATTCTTAAAGCCCTCAGGGGTACATCTGTTTGAGTTGTGTACGGGCTTCACGGACCCGAGGTACTCTAGTGATCTTTTCTTTTCCCAAGGGGTTGACTCTCTTTAGAAAACTCGGGGGTTGCGCTCCAGGAATACCCAAGCGATCTTTATCCTGCTCTCATTCTATATTCCCAATCCCTCTTCTCCTTTCATGATATTTTTACTTGAAGTTGTCTGTTTTGTGTTTGGCGCAGCTTGGACAAATATGGCCCTTGCGCCATAAAACCCCAAAACAAACAATCATTATTCTTGAAATAAATGTATCTCAAAAATGTATTCTGTATTTTCAATATCCATGATACGACAGTCGTAATAAGTATTCCAAAATTACTAAAACTCCGAATAACAGGAATATATTGTTAGCTAAATTTTTACTACGTGAGGTTTTCAGATTTATGTTTACATTGTTTCTTCTTCCAGTAAAATATTCCGTGCCTAACCCTCCAAGCGATTTCGACGAGATATCTCGTCTATCAAGATCTGACCAATTTTGTTAATGGCGAGATATCTCATCAATATCTGACAAATTTTACTAATAACGAGATATCCCGTTCATCAAGATATCACTTATTCTGCTAATGACGAGATATCTCGTTCATCAAGATCTGACAAATTTTGCTAATGACGGGATACCTCATTATCAATATCACAAATTTGTTAACGACGAGATATCTCGTTCATCAAGATATAACCAATTTTGCTAATGACGAGATATACCGTTCATCAAGACATCACTAGTTTTGCTAATGACGAGATATCTCGTCATCAATATACTGCTGATTTTTTTATAATGACGAGACTAAGATCTGGTCAGTTCTTTTCTAATGACGAGATATCTCATCCAACAAGATCTGGTCAATTTTGCTAATGATGAGATACCTCGTCAAGACAACCACCTGGAGGGGTAAAACCGTCCATGCCTCCCTTGTTTACAGTAGAGTTATCGCATTGGAAGAACCCACTCCCACTGTCAGTAATGTGTCCTTGAATCCGACCCGAATAGTTTTCAAGGTTGTAGGGGATGTCTTCATTGTATTCCTCGAAAGCTATAAGCCAACCAATCACCTATTTGAGGCTTGCATTTGTGTCACACACCTTTTGTCTGAGGCCAGCACCCGAACAAGCTGAAAGGTTCCAGCTTCAAGTTTAACATCTGACTCTTAATTATTTTTTGTGGACTTAACATGTAGGTTCGTGAGCTCATGATACAAGTGTATATGAAATACTTGAAATGAATTAATCATTCTGAATTTTCTTAATTTGGGCCGCGGTGGCCCGGTTGGAAGAGTAACGGACTTGCAATCGGAGGGTTGAGAGTTTGAATCCAACCAAAGACCGTCGTGTACAAAGGGTGCTGGTGCACGTTAAATCCATAGTGGTCTCAAATGTCCTCACGTTGGCATAGTTTGGAGAGTGGGGTGAAAGCTCAGATGCCGCCTCGTCGTCTGACCGTGGTTCAAAATTATGTGGTGTTTTCTTCGGATCTTTCCCTTCGGGTTTGATCCTGGATCTCCGTTTTTTTATACCAGGGTGACGTTAAATTAAATACTTACTCGCTTTTAGAAAGGTTCTATTGGTTAAGTGGATCAAAACTGGCTATATGTCACTCAGGGAAGACTAGGTTACAAGGTGATTGGTAATTGGTAATTAATTAACGTCGCACTAGAGCAACACAACGGGCTATTGACGACGGTCCGGGATCCATCCCTAAGGGAAAGGTCCTAGGACAACACCACATAATTTTGAACTACGGTCAGATGACGAAAGGTTGCAAGGTGGAATTATGGTGTGTTAGCCCCTCAGAGGTTTAATGGCTTTTTGGATGGGTGATTATTTGGGGGATAATCGGCCGTTGGAAAAGAGACTACACTCAGTTTTCTGTAGTGTAGGAGAAAATTTAATGTTATTTATAAAAATCTTTGACAATTCCCTAGGACGTTAAACTGTACAACTTGTTCTTGTGAAATTGATAGAACATCCGATTGCTAATCCAATAACTCTTCCAACCGGGCTGCCGCAGCCCGTACAGGGTGGTAGAGAGGCTCAAAATAAACATTTCAATAAATTTAAAAAATAATTTTTTTAATTTTAAAAATATTTTTTAATTAAAAAAATAATTTATAATTAAATTTTTTAATTTTTTTTTAATTTTAAAAACATTTTTTAAATAAACAATCATCCATTTCAGTTCGGGGCATATCCATGCATAAGATGCATATCTGAGAGCTCCGAATTCATGTAGCGATGCATGCCGTTGAAAATCCGACCTAATCAGCGCCCTCTGTTATTATCTCCACATTATGTGACAGAAAATGCTTATTTTAGCCCCTCTACCACCCTTTACAATTTGGACAAATATTTTCGAATCACCCTGTATACCACTCAATGCAAGTTAAAGAAATTTTCGCTGGTTATGTGTGAAGACTGCAAGTTGCAAGGTGAATTATGCGTGTGAATCTCTTAGAGGGTTAAAACACAATATATTAAGTAGGAATTTTTATACAAAATACCATGCTGCAGGGAATGCAAGAACACGACATTAAGTATAAATTTTAATTCAAAACACCATGCTCCAAATACTAAAATGCATTTCCTTCCCATATATTTTCATTTTTGCGGAAAACCTTATTTTTCACCAGTGATAAGAAACAATTGAAATTCCGGAATCGCACAATCTAGGATTTAGAAAAACGTGAAGGCCTTCTTCCGACCTCTCAAATTATGTATCTTCAGATCTCAGTCACATCGGACGAGAGGAATTCTCGAGTGCTAATCTCTCGCTCCAGTTTTGATAAAGCATCGCCAAGCACTCCCATTCAACCCTCATAATCCATTTCCAAATAGCGAAAAGATTTTTAACGCGTTTGATTATGCGAATCTTGTACCGCGTGCTCTAGATTTCATATATCTAACGGTACGCAATGGTATCTCATTGGTATCTAGAACACAGTCGTTCTCAAAGCGCTGTCTGTGGACCCCCAGGTACCGACGAAGGGTTCCTCGGTAAACGTAGGGCCTTGGTAGCCCGGTTGGTAGAGTAACTGTATAGCAACCGGAGGGTTGCGTGTTCGAATCCAACCAAAGACCGTCGTGTACAAAGGGGATGGTACACGTTAAACCTGTCATGGCCTCAAATGTCCTCCCGTTGGCGTGGTGCGGAAGTTTGGAGAGTGGGGTGCCAGCTCAGGTATCGCCTCGTCATCTGACCGTGGTTCAAAATTCGTGGTGTTGTCCTCGATCTTTCCCATTGGGATTGATCCCGGACCGTCTCCAACAGCCCGTTGTGTTGCTCCAGTGCACGTAAATTCAATTACCTACCTATCATCCGAGAAAAAATATTTCTTTGTTATCTTCAATCCTTTTGTGTTCTAAAATCTTATTTGTGGAAACTAAAACATTTATTAATTCCAGTATTTGTTGATTTGAAATAGACTTGAAGTTGAGAATGACTTAATATTGAAATTATCAGACATTAAGCCAGATATTTCCGATCTATCTGCTAAAGAGCAGCTTTCATTGTTTAAATTAAGGTAGGTATTTAATTAACGTCGCACTGCAGCAACACAACGGGTTATTGGCTACGGTCCGGGATCAATGCCGAAGGGAAAGATGGAGGACGACGCCACGTAATTTTGAACCACGGTCAGATGACGAGGTCCCACCTTATTTGGTACCCCACTCTCCAAACTTTCACACCATGCCAACATGATTTCAAGTTAAGAGCCCTTTCGATTTTAATACATTTTAATTTATAAATAAGAGTTCGCGCGCGTGTAATATTGACTGTTACTTATTTCAGTTTTTCTCTATTATTTAGAACTTTAAATTGCCATCACTAATCCTTAGTGTGAAGTTTTAAAATTTTATAATCTATTTAACACATAAATCTAAATATTTTACTTCCAATATTAAGGTGAAAATCAATTTTGTTACGCAGTAGGCTGTAAAAAATTTTTACTAAAACAATGTCACTAAGGAGATAGTTCAAAGTAATAAAACTGAAATAGTATTGGTATTTTCAATGAACGTCACACTGGAGCAACACAACGGAAACTCAAATGATTTCGCAATTGCTTTCGTAATAAGGATGTATTACAGATCCTCTATTTCAATCCCGATCTAACATAAATTTTAAATAATAAAATATGATATTCATCCTAAAAAGTGTGTACACACAATAAGTCTTATCCCTTTAAATTCGGGCTGCGGTGGGCCTGTTGGAAGAGTAACGAATATTAGCAACTGGAGGGTTGCGAGTTCGAATCCAACCAAAGACCGTCGCGTACAAAGGGGGCTGGTGCACGTTAAATCTGTCGTGGCCTCAACTGTCCTCACGTTGGCGTGGTGTGGAAGTTTGGAGAGTGGGCTGCCAGCTCAGGTGTTGCCTCGTCATCTGACCGTGGTTCAAAATTACGTGGTGGTGTCTCGGATCTTTCCCCTTGGGATTGATCCCGGACCGTCACCAATATCCCGTTGTGTTGTTCCAGTGTGACGTTAATTAAAATACCTACCTACCCTTTAAATTCATAGAAAATGTCTCGAATTTTCACTTCACACAAAATATTCACACTGTCAAACATAAGCTAATGACAAGAACATACGGATATAAATCGCCTACACTCAAATTCCAACGTAGCTGTTTGCTAAATAATGCTAGGCTCCTATTTCGACTTCTTTAAATGTTTATTTTTTTATGACTGATTATTCTCTAGGAATATCTGGTATCCCTATTTGATTAGCGTGCCGATTAAACCTATTCGGAGGGTCCTATCATGTTCGGGCCAGGTAAACCTATCTGGAGGGTCGTATCTGGTCAGGTAACCGTGTCAGGAGGGAAATGTGTGGACTGCGGACCGGTTAAACTTATCCGGAAGGTTTTATCTGGTCTAAGGGTCTGATAAAAAAATTTTGGAGAGCAGTATCTGACCGGCTGGCCGGTTAAACATGTCTGGATGGCCGTATCAGGTCTGAGGGCAGGTAAATCTTCTGTAGGGCCGTATCTGAACTGTGGGCAGGTAAAACATATCCGTAGGACCGTATCTAGTCTGAGGGCCTGGTAAACCTGTCCGGTAGGCTATATCTGGACTGCGGTTCTGATAAAAATACTTGGAAGACTGTCTACGGTCTGAGATCAATCTATTTGCTACTTTTGATTTTGTGTACGGTCCTTTATTTTACTGGTTTTTTTAGTTGACAGGCTTGTTAAACCTCGTCCCGACGAAAACAACAGCTATTTCTAAAATAGCCAAAAAACAGACAAGAAATCTCTGTAGTTTTACTCTTCTTTTAAAGATCTACTATATTTTCCCTATTGGGTAATTAAACTCGCTAAATATTTTTCTATTTCTCAAATAGCTAAAAAACAGGCAAAAGAAATCTTTGTGCAGTGTTGTTGTGTTTTTACTTTTCTTTCACACAGATCTGCTATATTGTCCGTATAGGGAAATAAACTCGCTCGGTATCTAGCTATTTCTCAAATAGCTAAAAAAATAGACAAGAAATCTGTGTAGTTTTTACTTTTCTTTTACAGATCTACTATTGTCCACATAGGGAAATAAACTCGCTAAGTATTTAGCTGTTTCTTAAATAGAAACAAACAAGAAATCTGTGTGCAGTTTTTACTTTTCTTTTAGACCTACTATATTGTCCATATAGGGAAATGAATTCACTAAGTATTTAATAATTTCTCAACTAGTTAAAAGCAGACGAGAAATCTGTGTGTGTAGTTTTTACATTTCCCGCTGAGTGTTTAACTATTTCTCAAACAGCTAAAAGCAGACAAGAAATCTGGTTAGTTTTTACTTTTCTTTTACCTACTATTTTGTCTGTATAGGGGAATGAACTCGCTAAGTATTTAGCTATTTCTCAAATAGCTAAAAAGCGGACAAGAAATCTGTGCACAATTTTAACTTTTCTCTTTTACAGACCTACTATATTGTCCGTATAGGGAAATAAACTCGCGGTCAATGTAACTTTCCATAACTCGAGAGTTTCTTTGTTCAGAGGCTTAGACTTCTGGTCGAAAAGTCTCTTCTATTTGCATTTTCGTCGTCATTAATAAAGTTAATTAGGCTACACACGGTGTGTGCTATCTCTTGTTTGTTTTTCGATTGACCTGCCCTCGTTACTCCACGTACAAGCGATTCTTATGTTGTCACACGCACAGTTTCTCTTTTTTATTCTCTTGTTTTCATTTGCTGTTGAATTTGTGAAGAGGCGAGCGAGGGAAAATAATTATCAATCATTATGAAAGCATGTTCAAAGTAATTATCCCATTATCAGTTTGCCAATCGACCGTTTTGAATTAATTACAAAACTCTGAAGCATCGCGGATTCATTCACTGTTCTACAAAAATGTATTTATTTAAATATTCTCAAATGTTTTGAATTCATCATAAAACTTTAACGCATCATGGATTCATTCACAGTTTTTCAAACGCATCATGGATTCATTCACAGTTTTTGAAATGTAACATGGATTCATTCACAGTTTTTGAAACGCATCGTGGATTCATTCACAGTTTTTCAAACACATCATGGATTCACTCACAGTTTCATTCTCAATTTTTACTAAGATGCATATATATTTGTTTAAGTTTCAAATGTGAAATTAAAGTAAATATTTGTTAACGTTTTAGTAAATTTGTATGATTTTTCTAGGCAGAAAACAAATATTAATTTATACTATTATAAGTACTAATTTAGGTTTCATTTTGACTCAGAACTTATTTTTCAACGTCATTTTTAAATTGAGTGTTTTAAAAGTGAGTTTCTGGAGTCACACACAATTACAGTGAAATTTTTGAGATTTTTATTTTTCCAATTCTTTGATTAAAGTATCATATTTTAAAGTGCATTCTGACTTAATTCCTAAGGGGTGCCATGTAGATAATTTTTGTCTGATATATATATATATATTTTTTATTTATTTATTTATATATATATATATATATATATATATATATATATATATATTTGTAGTTATATATCTGTACGACTGTTTCAGTTGGAAGTCCTTCTGTATAATTTTTCCAGAGTTAATTCTTTTTAAAATTTTCTTCATACCAAAAATATTCTAAAATCTGTTTTGCGTATAAAATTTATGCCTAAGCATCTTTCATTACTGTTTTACTTCGTGACTAGTATGGAAACTAAGGCAATCTTCAAAAAAAAATATTTAAGCTTTTTGAATGCGTAATAAAATGAAAAGTAATTAATTGCAATTACTTTTTAAGCAAATACTCTTGGTCCCATAAATCAAAACTTTTTCTGTTAAATGATGCGACGTTACATAGAGTTCAACTAAATATACAAATATATGTGTATGGGGTGTAAATATAAAATAATGATGCCTGATCATATTGGTTAGTTTCACCCTAACAATATGCTAACTCTTTCTAAGAATCATAAAAGGTATGTTAATAGTTTATACACATTGCCACAGGGGAAGTAAATATTTTGCTTTTAAACAGTCACTTTTTGTTCCACTAAATCCAATTAGACCAAATACCATCTACAAGTTATATTATTTTAAGGATGAAAATATTTTTGACAAATTGTTTTGTCATTATTTTGAAACAAATGAGAATTAAAATAATGAATCAATATTAATAAAAATCGGTAAAATATTAATGATCTATTCGTTTTAATTACATTTGTGATAGTGTTACCAATGTAAAATAAAATCCTCATAACATCAAAATACAATTGTTATATTACGATTTCTCACCTTATAATTTAAAAACAAATGCTAATCTTCTCACTCCTACAGAATAGAGCTTATCAGCAGTTTTCCAATTAATAATATTGTATAATTCAATATTTTTACCTTACTGAATAAATTCGAATCAATAATATTAGGGGGAATATAGATAAATGGTTCTATTTTAATTT
The DNA here is from genome assembly GCA_933210815.1 of Meta bourneti. Taxonomy (NCBI): domain Eukaryota; kingdom Metazoa; phylum Arthropoda; class Arachnida; order Araneae; family Tetragnathidae; genus Meta; species Meta bourneti. Next base: position 86,013,045 of record OW119934.1, read on the forward strand.
ATTGAAATAATTTTTTATTAAATGAAAAATAAATATGTATCCCGTTTGCGCTTCTGCTGAATAGATTTTATAAACTGTTTTTCAATTCATAATATTGGATATAATTTAATAGCTTATTTGAATTCATTTAAATAATTCGTTAATATAATGCTTAAATTCATTAAAACAATGTTTTGATTCATTAAAATAATGTTTCTATTTGTTAAAATAATTCATTAATATAATGTTTTAATTCATTAAATCAATGTCTCGATAAATTAAAAAATAAATATTTATTCTATTTACTCTTCTACGGAATCCATCCACAGTTAGTTTTCCGATTGAGTTTTACGATCCGTTCGAATTTTGAAATGAATATTTCTTGAATAAAATAGTTACTCAGCATTCCTTTTACGATGAACACTGCTCGGCAAGTTATAAGAGATTATTTGATAACCTCTTAATTCAAAATTGAAAACAAAATTCCTTTCCCAGTTTTAAGTTGAACACAGTTCATCAAACCATAAGAAACTAATTAATAATTTTCTGTTGATTTAAAAATCATATCAAAACAAAGTATCACGAAAAACTAATTTTTACCTCCGAAATACTCACAAGTTCAGTAATCCATTTAGCTTGCGGGGAATTTTCCACAAAAATTACTTCCAACAAACAAATCCCTACATTCAAAACAATCGCAATTTATACTCTGCGATGTAAAACGAATGATTCACGTGGCGGAAACACTGTTTTCCCTCTTTTTAAAGATAAACACGGTCATCAAATCATGAAATCTTAATTGGTAACATCCGTTGCTTCAAAAATTTCACAAAACATACTAAACGTAAAATTATCTTACCTTGCAAATATTCACAAGTTCAGTAATCCATATAGCTTGTGGGGAATTTTTCACAAAAAATTTCTTCCAACAAACAAATCTCTACTTTCAAAACAATCGCAATTTATCCTCCGCGACGTAATACGAATCATTCACACGGTGGGAACATTGGTTTTCTTTTCCAATTTTAAGGTAAACAGTTATTCGGTCACAAAAAAATTAATTGATATGAGTTACTACAAAATTTAACTAATCATATTAAATGCAAACTAATATCTCACCTTCTAGATATTCACAAATTCAGTAATCTATTTAGCTTCTGTGGGGAATTTCACAAAAAATTACTTCCAACAGAAAATATCCATTTAATTAACTTGCCGATGAGTTTTCACAAAAAATTACTTCCACCAAACAAATATCTATTTACACAACTATCGAGATTTATCCTCCGCGGCATAATGCTTTGCGGCGGGAACATTGGTTTTCTTTCCCATTTAAGATAAACTCTGTCATTAAATCACAAAAATTAATAATTGATGTAATAAGTTACTTCAAAAATTTAACTAATTATACTAATGCAAACTAATCTCATCTTCTGAATATTCAGGAATTCAGTAATCCTTTTAGCTTGTCGATGAGTTTTTCACAAAAAAATTACTTCCAGCAAACAAATCCCTATATACGAAACTATCCAGGTTTATCCTCCAGCGGTATAATTGAAATCATTCACGCGGTGGGAACGTTGGTTTTCTTTCCCACTTTTACAATAAACACTGCCATAAGTCACAAATATTTAATTGATATAATTAGTTACTTCAAAAATTTAACTAATCATAATAAATGTCAAATTATCTTACCTTGCAAATATTCCCAAATTCAGTAATCCGTTTATCTTGCGAGTTTTTCACAAAAAAGTTACTTCCAGCAAACAAATACCTACATTCAAAACTATCGAGGTTTATCCTCCGTGGTATAATTGGAAACATTCACGCGGCGGGAACATTGGTTTTCTTTACCACTTTTAAGATAATAATGTCATAATTCACAAAAAAATTATAATTTATGTAATGAATTACTTCAAAAATTTAACTAATCATATTAAATGTAAAATTATCTTACCTTGCAAATATTTCCAAATTCAGTAATCCATTTATATTTCGAGTTATTTACAAAAAGTTACTTTCATCAAATATCTACATTCAAAACTATCGAGATTTATCCTCCGCGGTATAATGTGAATCATTTACCGCGGCGGAAACAATTATTCCACTTTTACGATTAAGACTGTCATAAGTCACAAAAAATTAATTGATTTAATTAGTTACTTCAAAAAATTTAACTTGCATTAAATGCAAACTAATATCTCACCTTTTGAATATTCCAAGTTCAGTAATCCGTTTATCTTGCGAGTTTTTCACAAAAAAGTAACTCCCAGAAAACAAATATCTACATTCAAAACTATCGAGATTTATCCTCCGAGGTATAACGCGAATCATTTAAGTTGTGGGAACATTGGTTTTCTTCACTTTTAAGATAAACACTGTCATAAGTCACAAAAAATTAATTGTGAATTACTTCAAAAATTTCAATTATTTTAATCATTTTAAGTGTAAAATTATCTTACCTTGTGCAAATCTTCTTAAGTTCAGTAATCCATTTATCTTGGGATGAATTTTGCCACTAAAGTTTACTTCCACCAAACAAATCCCTACATACAAAACAATCACGATTTATCCTCTGCAATACAAAGCGGCGGGAACATTGGTTCTCTGTCCACTCCAAACGAAGCCGATACTGCCTCTAAAACAAAAGCAGTTGAGACTGAATCCATGAGTGAAGAGTGCCCATCGCGGACTCGTAGGGGCTTCTGAACTCCGCTGCAGACTCGGACTTGACAGTTACCTTTTTTCTACTTGCCCGCCAATTACCTGAGTGGTTGGCGGCCCAGTTTCTTACCTTGACAGCCCTTGGGCAGAGCAACGTCTTGCGGGAGGGAGCACTCATCTGTGACGTCAGGTAAAATTGTACGTCACAGTTTCTTAATGGGAATTAAAGGGGTAACAGATGTTCCAGAAACGGGCCATTTTTTGCGTGGAGCCAAAGAGGTCGTAAGAGAATACGAGTAATCGTGGAGTCTTAGGTAGACAACCTACACTTTTGGTGTCGATAGATAAAGAGGTATTTATCCGTCTGTGCTGGTTACCCCTTTGTTGCCAACGTTTTTATTTAGCTGTGGGGAAAAAATTGATTTTCTGTGATTAAGTTTTTTTTCTGCTTGGATCAACATAAATATTCATAAAAAAATTTATTTCGATTTTTTCAATAAAATTTTTTTAATTTTACCAGTGGGTTGTTTTCGGCTTTTATGGCGCAAGGGCCATATTTGGCCAAGCTGCGCCAAACACAAAACAGACAACACAACGGAGGAGGAAGAAAAAGCGAAAAGCAGAAGGGTAGGCGAGGATAAAAATGGGGTTTACCGTTTGGAATAAATTATATTTTCCATTCATTATTACATTGTTACAGAAATAAAGTTTTTAGGTATGGTATGGTATAGTATGGTATTTTTAATTAACGTTGCACTGGAGCAACACAACGGGCTATTATAAAGTTTTCAGAATTTAATTTCATGAGGCTTTTTCTGTTAACCCTGCAAGGGATTTCGACGAGATAACTCGTCGATCATGATCTGATCAATTTTGCTAATGACGAGATATCTCGTCGTCAAGATATTTCAGAATTTTTCTTATGACGAAATCAATATCTGATCAATTTTCTTCTAATGATAAGACATCTCGCCCATCAAAATCTGGTCAGTTTTGCTAGTGACAACCACCAGAAGGGTAACGATAAATGTAGGTGTCGGTAGTGCTTTTGTGTTGGAACGTGCCTCTTGTATTTATTGCAGGCCTGACGTCACTTGGCTTGATTTTCTAATACGATTTCATCACGTCGCCAATAGAATCGATCATTAATTCTTAATTTTTGTATTTTTCTTTACTTAGTTCATAGTTCTTCAGTATTTAGGCCAGTGATTAATTTCATGAAGTGATTGTGCAAATTAATATACATTTAAAAAATCATATAAATGGCAATTAATGGTTGAAAAAATGATTGGAAACACTTTTCGGATTGCATTTTAATTAATTATTTCATTAACAAGGTAATAAAATAAGAATAATGCTTTTATACTTGAAAAGCAATTCAAACATGATGGGGAAATGATGATAAGGTAGGTACTTTAATTAACGTCACACTAGAGCAACACAACGGTCTTTTAGTGACGGTCCGGGATCAATCCCAAAGGAAAGATTCGAGGATAGTACTACGTAATTTTGAACCACAGTCAGATGACGAGGTAACACCTGAGCTGGCACTCCACTCTCCAAACTTCCACACTACGCCAACTTGAGGCAACGACAGATTTAACGTGCACCAGTTCCCTTTGTACACGACGGCGTTTGACTGGATTCGAACTCGCAACCCTACGGTTGCTAATCCGTTACTCTTTCAACCTGGACACCACGGCTCATGATGATAAGTATACGAATGAATTTGATAATGAAAATTCCAAAGAATGAATTCCAAATTGATTTTAAGGGCCGCGGTGGCCCGGTTGGAAGAGTAACGAACTAGCAACCGAAGGGTTGCGAGTTCGAATCCAGCCAAACACCGTCGTGTACAAAGGGGGCTGGTGCACGTTAAATCTGTCGTGGCCTCAAATGTCCTCACGTTGGCGTGGTGTGGAAGTTTGGAGAGTGGGGTGCCAGCTCAGGTGTTGCCTCGTCATCTGACCGTGGTTCAAAATTACGTGGTGTTGTCCTCGGATCTTTCCCTTTGGGATTGATCCCGGACCGTCACCAATAGCCCATTGTGTTGCTCCAGTGTGACGTTAATTGAAATACCCTACCCAAATTGATTTTAGATAGATAATTAGTCAACACAAATTATATTAAACACCTAACGTCGCCAAAACGGCGATAAACTATATTTTCACCCGCCTGGTGGTTGTCTTGACGAGATATCTCGTCATTACAAAACTGATCAGATCTTGATGGGCTAGATATCTCGCAATAAGAAAAAAATTGACCAGATCTTGGATCTCGCCATCATAAAAAAATTGGCTATATCTTGATGACGAGATATCTTGTCATTAGCAAAATTGGTCAGATTGGTTCGTCGATTTCCTTGTGATTTTAGCTGCAGAATCAGGCTTTTGTCTCCAATCTTCCTAATTGGCCAGATCTTGATAGACTAGATAACTCGTCAAAACCACTTGAAGGGTTAAGGTAACCCCGACGTGTGTATGTATTCCCTTACTCTGGAAATCCCTCTCTTACATAAATGAGAATATCATACCTATCACAACTTAGAATGAAAAAAGTGTGCTTTCTTGGAATGCGAAAGTTGGATTTGTAGGAAAGAAGGTAGGTATTTTAATTAACGTCACATTGGAGCAACACAACGGCTATTGGTGACGGTCCGGGATCAATCCTAAAGGACAACACCACGTAATTTTGAACCACGGTCAGATGAGGCAACACCTCAGCTGGCACCCGACTCTCCAAACTTCCACACCACGCCAACATGAGGACATTTGAGGCCACGCAGATTTAACCTGCACCAGCCCCCTGTCTACTCGACGGTCTTTTGGTTGGTTGGATTCGAACTCGCAACCCTCAGGTTGCTAATCCGTTATTCGTCCAACCGGGCCACCACTGCCCTAGGAAAGAAGGAATATTCCTTACAATCTGTTTCAATTTCATGTCTGACATGTATTAGTTTTAATCCTCTAAGGCGTCCACAAACATAATTCCACTTTGCAACCTGTAGACTTCCCTACATTACTTCTAACCAATTTTGGGGCCGCGGTAGAAGAGTAAAGAACTAGTAATCCTTCGATTGTGAGTTCGAATCCAGTCAAAGACCATTGTGTAGAAAGGGGTCTGGTGCACGTTAAATCTGTCGTGGCCTCACATGTCCTCACGTTGGCGTGGTGTGGAAGTTTGGAGAGTGGAGTGCTAGCTCAGGTGTGACCTCGTCATCTGACCGTGGTTCCTTGGTGCTGTCCTCGATTCTTTCACTTTTGGTTTATCCCAGACCGTCACGAATAGCCCGTTGTGTTGCTCCAGCTTGACGTTAATTAAAATACCTACCGACCTTCTAATATATAATCTATACATTCTGACACAGTAGGTAGGAAGGTATTTAGTTAACGTCGTACTGGAGCAACACAACGGGCTAAGGGCGACGATCCGGGATCAAACTACTGACACAGTAGCAACTCATTGGCCATGACTTGATACTGTATTCTAAATCTTTTCAACACACTGCTAGTAGACCGAGATTGGCGTTTTATTTACAGCTATTACTTCCCTAAAAAGAGTAAAATATATCAATATTGTTCCTGGAAGTAAACTGGGAATGAATAATATATAAACACAAGGCTCTTGTACAATTTTATTTTATAAATACATTAAATGTTATTTATTAATTATTTTAATTAATTATTAATTATTAATTATTAATTTTATTTTCAGCTATTACTTTCCCTAAAAAGAGTAAAATATATCAATATTGTTCCTGGAAGTAAATTGAGAATGAATAATATATAAACACAAGGCTCTTGTACAATTTTATTTTATAAATACATTAAATGTTATTTATTAATTATTTTAATTAATTATTAATTATTAATTATTAATTTTATTTTCAGCTATTACTTTCCCTAAAAAGAGTAAAATATATCAATATTGTTCATGGAAGTAAACTGGGATTAAATAACAAACACAAGGCTCTTTTACAATTTGATTTTATAAATACGACATTAAAAATACTATTACGTAGACACCATACTTTTGTACAAAACTGTCTCGAGGGAAGATTATGTAATACATTTCTTTAGTCAAACATAAAATATATTCTTTACACCCGCATTAATCGCTTCAGTGAGTGCATAATACTCACGGTATTAAAATATCTACTTCAAGGTAGGTAGGTATTTTAATAAACGTCTCACTGAAGAAACACAGCGGTCTTTAGGCGACGGTCCGGGATCAAAACCCGAAGGGAAAGATCGAGGGCAACGCCATGTAATTTTGAACCACGGTCAGATGACGTGGTCACACCTGAGCTGGCACCCCAAACTTCCAACCACGCCAACGTGAGGACATTTGAGGCCACGACAGGTTTAACGTGCACTATCGCCCTTTGTACACGACGGTCTTTGGTGGGATTCGAACTCACAACCCTCCGGTTGCTAGTTCGTTCCAGCAGGGCTACCACGGCCCAGCCGCGGCCTAGAGACAAGACTTAGGTACATGACACCAACTGTACATGGGGCCGCAGTAGCCCGGTTGGAAGAGTAACGGATTAGCAATTGGAGGGTTGCGAGTTCGAAACTCAGTTCAGCCAAAGACCGTCGTGTACAAAGGGGCTGGGGCACTGGTCGTGGCCTCAAATGTCCTCGCGTGATCATGGTGTGGAATTTTGGAGAGTGGGGTGAAAGCTCAGGTGTGACCTCGTCATTTGATTGTGGTTCAAAATTACGAGGTGTTGTCCTCTCATCTTTCCCTTCGGTGAATGCTCCAGACCGTTGCCAATAGCCCGTTGTGTTGCTCCAGTGCGAAGTTAATTACCATTACCATTACCAACTGCACATGTGTAATTATTTATTAAATCATGCAACCCTTCAGAGCTGTGAGGAAGCCGCTTGGCGAACTACACACAAAGACGTGAAATGTTAGCAGACTGACATTGCTAATGGGAAGAGTTTCAGAAAGAATGACTCGCATAGTAGTCACGTGACTGCTCTATGAAAAAATGAATTGGTTGGCCAATTTGGCATCCTATCGCCTCTTTTGGCGATATAACCTCTTATGACAGGCTAGATGTGTGAATTCGCATTTTTACACAAAGGCGACAGAAATGGTGAAATCGCCAGTCTAGTAGAACGTCGCGTGAACCAATCGGATGATGAATCAATGGATTAAAGTCTTCTCTCGTCGTTACCGTTTTTATATATTAGTCTCCGTTTTTACTCAGGTTTTAGCTCTATCCTTGCTATGTCAGAGGGGAAAGTACAGTGGATTCCCTCTTAACAGGTCACCTTTTAACCGGCCTCCGCTTTAACCGGCCGCCACTGACCAATTATGTACTGTAAATACAGTAGCCTACAGTAACATGTGTTTAGTTTTTTCCAATAAAGGAAGTTCTTCCAGGTTAAGTTTTCTTAATTATACATATCATATTACAATAAAGTAGGTTATATACTTAGTTTTATTCTAATAAAAACGATTTCGGGAGTGTATTGTAATGCTATTAATGGAACGACGGTTTAACCGGCCAAATCGTTATCCGGTCTGGGTCCCGGTCCCGAAGTGGCCGGTTAAGAGGGAGTCCACTGTATGATCATATGATAAGTACATGGAAATAAGGATAATAGGATAAGATAATGGGAATAAGGATAATTGGAATAAAAGGAATCAGAATACAGTGAACTCCCTCTTCACAGGCCACCTTTTAACCGGCCTCCGCTTTTACCGGCCGCCACTGACCAATTATGTACTGTAAATACAGTAGCCTACAGTAACATGTGTTTAGTTTTTCCAATAAAGGAAGTTCTTCCAGGTTAAGTTTTCTTAATTATACATATCATATTACAATAAAGTAGGTTATATACTTAGTTTTATTCTAATAAAAACGATTTCGGGAGTGTATTGTAATGCTATTAAGGGAACGACGGTTTAACCGGCCAAATCGTTGTCCGGTCTGGGTCCCGGTCCCGAAGTGGCCGGTTAAGAGGGAGTCCACTGCAGTTTTAATGACGATCTCTAGAATGAATTTATCGTCTAACTTTCATGAATACAGAACATTACACAACCCCTTCCCGTTTTTGATCCCAATGTCTAGCTTTTGTCTTAAGTAAATAGGGCCAGCCCACGCAAATATACAACTGATTGCGGTTGGAAGGTAGTTGCATTTACCTCACACTGGAGCTACACAACAGAAAATTGGCGACAGTCCGGTATCAATCCCAGAGGGAAAGATCGAGGGCAACACCTCATAATTTTGAACCACGGTCAGAAGACGAGGTTAGCTGGACGAAGCGCTGGTTCCCCTCTCTCCAAACTTCCACACCACTCCATCGTGAGGACATTTGAGGTCCCGTCAACTTTAACGTGCACCAGCCGCCACATATACGACGTTCTTTGGTTGGATCGATTTTCAGACTCGGAACCTTCCGGTTTCTAAACCCCGAATCTACCAACTGGGCTACCGTGGCTCCATTACTGATTGAGGCAATTAAGGTTGGTATGTAGGTAGGTATTTTAATTAATGTCACACTGGAGCAACACAACGGGCTATTGACGACGGTCCGGGATTAATCCCTGAAGGGAAAGATCCGAAGACAACACCACGTAATTCTGAACCACAGTCAGATGACGAGGCAACACCTGAGCTGGCACCCCACTCTCCAAACTTCCACACCACGCCAACGTGAGGACATTTGAGGCCACGACAGACTTAACGCACACTAGCCCCATCTACACGACGGTCTTTGGTTGGATCAAGTTTCGAACTCGCAACCCTCTGATTGCTAATCCGTTGCTCTTCCAACTGGGCTTCGTTATCTGACCGTGGTTCAAAATTACGTGATGTTGTCCTGGGATGATCCTGGACCGTCACCAATAGCCTGTTGTGTTGCTCCAGCGAGCTCTAATTAAATACCTACCTTCCACCTGGGCTATCTTGGCCTCCCAAATAATTAGGTTGGTTGGTTTTGGGGTTTTATGGCGCAAGGGCCATATTTGGCCATGCCACGCCAGACGCGAAATACAATATCAAGTAATAGGCACACACATAATGAAAGTTTTATTGATACAGAAGAGAGAAAGGTAGGAATGCACCTGAAAGGAATCGAACCTACGCTGACTACAACTCGAAGGTGCTAGCGCAGTGGACATACCCACTGACCCCCAAATAATTAGGTAGGTAGGTATTTTAATTAACGTCATACTGGGACAACACAACAGGCTATTGGTGACGGTCCGGGATCAACCCCAAAAGGAAAGAACCGAGGACAACATCGCGTAATTTTGAACCACGGTCAGATGGCACGAGGCAACACCTGAGCTGGCACCCCACTCTCCAAACTTCCACTCCACGCCAACGTGACCAAATAATTAGGAGAGCTTAGACATAAATTAGAAATGTGTTTGCAGTGATTTTTACTTATTTCTTTTTATTCTATGCTCAAACTCAATGTGTCACATTCACCAGAAACAAAATCTTAGACATTCACTAGTATCACTCCTAAAAGTGAAGAATCTTGCTCCTGTAATTTTAGAAATACCACAATATAAAATGTTTTGTCGGTCAAAAAGTTATCCGATTTTGAATTATCGCTAATTTACGACCTACCGACCTCAGTGCACGTTACGGTTGCTTAAAATAGAAAGCTTAATGCAAATCGGCATTCCATTTCTCGAGGGCCGCGGTAGCCCAGTTGGTAGAGTCGTCAATGGCCCGCTGTGTTGCTCCAGTGCAACGTAAATTAACTACCTACTGACCGAGGAATTCAAAAATTTTTAAGTTGAAAATACTTTTTCGTTAGGTTTTAGATCTGTTCGTATTTCGCTTATTCTAAAACAATTTGCATGTTATTAACCCTCTTGCTGCGTAATTTTTTTATCAAAATAGGTTCAAAAATTGCTTATTTTTTTATTACATATTTCAAATCTACATATATTTTAGAGTTAAAATATACAAAAAGTTTTTGTAAAAGTATTTTTTTTTCAATATAGAATTAGATCATAAAAAAAGGTTGTCGGAATATTGAAATTGAAGAATAATCATAAGAAAATATGCACAATAGTTACAAAACATTTATTAGAAATGAAGCATGAGCTGGTGTAATATTTTGCATATCAATTTTGCACCACTGTCGAACGTTTTGAATAGAAAATGAATCTTCAGATTCATCACTATCCTCAGAGGAATCCGAGAAATTCTCATCAGTTTCGCTATAACTATCTTCAATATACTTGAAATCAGAGTCAGAACTGCTATCAGTGTCGGAAATATTGTCAGGAATGTATGTTATATCATTCGCGAAACGCTTCCTGCCAGACATCTTTGAGCTTTGAAAAGAGAGCGCAAAATGCTGCAAAAAAATGCTTGTATATTTCGCAGAAATGTGGAAATCTAACGCCATCTGTTAACCCAGATTTGAATAAACTAAACATCACAGAAAAGCCCAAATGAAACCATGAAGGGGGAAAGAGCGGGTTGCACAGTTAAATAGACGGCAAAAATGCATCCCCGCGGAAATCGCGGGCTGCGCAAATTTTGCTACTTCCTCGTTGCCCGCGGAAATCGCGGGATGCGCAGCGAGAGGGTTAACGGTTGACTTGCAGTACAATTAGTCAGTCTCAAACGAAATCGGTTGGTAGTTTGTTTTCGGGATTCATGGCGCAAGAATCATATTTGACCCAAGCACCGTAAATAGCAGGGAGAATTAATTGGATATGCACCGTCTTGATACTTCTATCTAAACATTAAAATTTTCTACTGGTGGGTTTGAATATAACGCATATATAAAGAATTACAAATATATATTTATATATTACATACAGGATTCGACATTAGCGGTCCACGGTCGTACTTTGCTCCTTTAAATTTCATTTTGACCAAACTTTGGACTTGTATGACCTAAATCCCAACTGATCAACCGCTATCTCTAATCGCACTGTTATTTTACGATAACAGTATAAAAGGTTATTTCTAATTTTCGATAACTGTTATTAACTGTTAGGAATTGACATTGAACGAAAAGTTTTAATCATTATTCATTGTTTAATTTAATCACAGTGATTTTCAAATGTTCAGTTTTGAATTTAAATTGCTTCACTGCTATTCCAATAAATTTATAGTTAACTATTGGTATTTTCTATAATAGTTGCGAATTTTTGTTTCGCAAAAACATTTAATATTGGCCTATTGTCACCAGCGCCATCTAGTGTTCTAGGAGAATACGCTACATGATTGACAAGCTCTGTTGTAGAGAGCTTGTCGAATTGTACCATGTAATTAATTCAGATACATGCATTTGTTGAAATTTTACCACAATAACAAATCTAGAGGATCGCCCTTTTTATTCCATCAGAAAGATTATAAATTAGCAAGCTGTAAATACATACATGCCGATATAAGGCGTGGCATGAAGTCAAACGAAGTCTTTATGCTACCATATGCAAAATATGCCAAGCATTTTGCAGCTCTGCATCAGCTCCCTTCTATTCCTGGGGTGATGCATTTCAATTGACGGCCTAGGATATCCCAGACATGAAACCAATCTGGTTATCTCGCTGGGCATGGAAGGGTTCTAACGATACGGAGGCACTCTTGAGAGAGGGAGTCATATGCGGTCGGGCGTTATCGTGCAGGTGAATAACCGTTTGGACAAGTGACATGAAAGAGTAAACAGATTGCAGAATCTGCTCTGGACACACCACTACCAGAGGGAGCCGGTTGTCTTAAGCTTCCCACACGATTACACTAGAAGCTACAACAGTGACAGCAAACTAAGCTCGACAGTCAACTGATAATGGCCACCGAAAATCGTAACCTGCGTATGAAGTGGTGCCGTGGGAATGATGGCTTGGAGTAGATGTGATCACGTGAGTGGAGACCCAGCCTTCAGTCAAGAACAAATAAACAAACGAAAGGTGGCAGGCGATGGCAGTGCCATCTCTTAGAGGTTGATATTTGAATTAACGTCGCACATAATGAATCGGAAAAATTAAAAGGAATCAACGAGAAGGAGCCCCTGGTGTTTAGCTAAGACCCACATAAACAAACTCGAAGCACTCCGAAGTTCTACCCTCCTTATCATTATGGACAGCCAATGTTACAGAAATAAAAAAAATAAGAGATGAAATAGGAATTCTTAAATTAAAGAATTTTATGGCAAAATTAGCATATCACTACATACTACCAAGTATATATATTTAGTAACATCACTACTTTTAATTTCTATCATTAAACTTATGTTATTTGTCTCAAATTCTTTGATATTTTGTACAAGCTGAAACAGATTTATTGATAGCATTTCGACAAAACGACTGTCTAATTCAAGGTGAAATAAGGGCAAGACATAAGTAATTCGAGGAAAATAAAAAAATGAAAGAAATTATTAAGTAGCAGCTGCTACTTTTTAAAATTAGGAGTGAATTTTGCTGTTTAGTTTTCTCAATTTTTGAAATTGACACTAAGAGCAACAAGAGGGCGCTGCTAACGAAAGGAGCGGTTCGATTCAAAACTATAAATTTGGACGCAGGACAAAACATTGGGCACGCGAACTGAAAAATAAACTAGAAAACTAAAAACTATTTTAATTTGTAAAATTTAAAAAGTGACGGCTGAAATTAAACTTTGTGACTGAGTTGTGTTTGGGAAGCATGAGTCCAGGTTTAAATACAAACCACATTTATTACAGACACCTACACGATTACAAATATTTACAAAATGTACAATAAGAAACTAAATGTAAATTTACAAAAGAGGAATCGCGGGGAACAACATCCTACTGTCATGAGCTCTCTCTGTCAACTGAATAGTTACGTTTTATGCACCGCGAGGGGGCGCTCTGCACTTGCGGACATTCGCTACAACTTTCTATTTTCATAAACTTTTTTATTAGTTATTGAAATAATTCTTGTCATTTTCAAGGAATCTTAAATTTATATTTTTCCACTTGTCTGTTTCTCACTTTACAGTAATTTTCTGTGTTTCATTGGAAAAATACAGTTAAATAAACTGGAACACTAAAAAAATTATTCCATTTGTAAAAATTTTAAAAGTAGCAGCTGAAAATGCTTTCGAGTTACATAGTAAGTTATGAAATGATTAAAAATATATTGTCCTTACTCCCCAAAACTCCATTGTTAAGTTGTCAGTTTTCGTGTTTAAATGTATGTAATAAAGCTAAAGGAATATATTGGCTACCGTAGATTTATTTATCTTAATTTTTAACAGTAAAAAACACTTAAACGAATGAAAAAGAAGGGTATGAAAGCTGAATTACCTTTAATTGAGTAAAAAATAAAACGTGAAGTACTAATTTTTGAGAAGTGGAACTCAATATAATATTTTCTAAATTACCTACTATCTATCAACTTTGCTAATGACGAGATATTTCGTCATCAAGGTATTGCTGTTTTTTTATGATAACGAGATCAAACTCTGGTCAGTTTTCTTCTATTGACGAGATATCTCATCCATCAAGATCTGATTGGTTTTGCTAAGATATCTCGTGCATACAACCACCAGGAGGGTTAAATGGAAAATACAGTCCTTTTATTGAGTGATCGAATATGAATTCAAATCGAAGAAATTAAAACGTGGTTAAAAATTCTTTCTTTGTAGGCCAAAACATTAGAATAACAGAAAGAATAAACTAAGCAAATTAGAAAGTAATGTAATGAGTATTGTAATTTCCAAATGTAAAAACACTAAAACAAGCATGGTTAGTCAGTTTCTTGTATAATACGTAAACAAATACCTTCACTTTCGTTGACAGCGTCATCTACATATAATTTTCTATTGGTCATTACAATCGTCTAAAGGCTAAAACATATATATAAGGATAATAGAAGTAATATTTTTTCTAACGTAGTTTTGTTGTGAGCACTGATTGCCTACCTGTAATGTGAACTTTTATTTTAGACACTGCATATTTCTCTCGTACTTATAATGAATTTTCATGTGACGCAATTCTAGATAACACTGTTATTTTGCAATAGCGGTTAGCATTTAACAAACTTTTCAATCTTCTATTGTTCTATCTGCCACCACGACACCAACATAAGGTCAACAACAAAAAATCTAACTGAATTATGCATTCGAACATTGTTCTTAACTACGGCAAATTATGTATCGATTCACCACCACTTAAGCAATTAATTTATTTTTGTTAAAGTATAGAGTTTGTGACTCTCGAAGTTGCAGCAGGTGTATTATAAAGTATTTCCTTATTAACATCGTTATTTCGCGATAACGATTAACACTTAAGAATAGTTTTCACAAACACTTTTAGGAGTGGGGCCGTTGTGGCTCAGCTTGCTGTGTTCACTACAAGTGGATGGACACAGCAAGAATCCTAATATTAAACCTTAGACGAATTTTCGAAGGTTGGCGCATATCCACTGGGTTAGCAGCCTTCCATTTGTAAGCGACTTAGGTTCAATTCTTGCCAGATGCATTCCTCCCTGGTTGTATTTCTCTCTTCTGTGTAGTAAACACTTTCATTGTGTGTGTGTCTATTGAAAATGTATTTCTTGAACGGGTGCTAAGTCGGACTGCTACAGAGATGGCTTCCAGATCTTAGGATCAATAGCAGACGCATTCTACCCATGTAAAAATGGTATAAGAAAGAAGATTTTTAGACTCGCTCCACTATTGTTAATCTTGAGTGGTATGTGCATTTGTTACAATACTTTGCAGAGGAAAAACTTTTTCCCTCTACTCCACATCAGTGAGAAAGTGGAAACGGTTTTCGCATTCCTACAACTGCGTATGTGCTACGATAGTAACAGTAAATATATATTCTGAAAACTGCCTTCGGTTGATGTGCTAGACCAGAGGTTGATTAATTTATCTAAATATTCTTTTGCAACTCATTTATCTTAAAATGTTTATTAAAAATCTGTGTTTTCATTATGTTTTTTCAAATTTCTGCATTTGAAGACAATTTTAACCCAATATTTTTTTGCATCTCACGTGTCTATTAGAATTTGTTTACCTAAAATATATGTTTACTTCCATTCGAATACTGTTCTTAAGTATTAGCGCATATAATAAATCACTACAACAAGCTTGAAAAATTCAGTCTTCTAAATTTACAGGGCGTCTATAATAAAAGTACATCTATTCTAAGCAGAAAACAGCAAAAACTACTTTTCAGAATGTTACCAAATTTTCAGTATGTCTTGATGAGGCACGCTCAGTTAGTAGTGTCGCGGCTTACAACGCTAGGGAACCCAGTTCGAACCTAGGTTTTTCTTTTCGTCCAGAACAAATGAAATATCGTTTAATTTTTAATTTTAATGTCAATTTGAGAAATGAATGGGCATGGAAGCGCTCTGTCGGCAAAAGCGCCCTCAAGCGGTGTATACCTTGAAATCTGCCCATAACCACCACCCCATAAATTATCAATGTTTCCGCCGAAATAATTAAGTAGAAGTGCGTTTGGAAAGGTGATTTCTTATCCAACTGAAACACAAACGGATGTTTATTGCCTTTTTTAGGAGAAAATAATAATTTTTGATTAAGTCACCTCTAGTGATAAAAGAAATATTATACATAGAGATTTACACAAATTTGTGTTTTGCTTTGGATAGTTTCTCCAGTTTTATAAGCTGTTTCGGCTGTTCAAGCAGCTGAAACTAGAGATGGTAAAAAGAGGGATTTCACAGTTACAGTTCTAACTGTCTGCTACTGAAGAATAACTGTGATTGTGATTCTAAACTGGGACTGAATCTGATTGGTTGATTGTAAAGTATCTCTTAGCCCCTCGTAAGAACGGAATACTCGTATTGATGTTTTAAAATCCTTTAGTATATATCTTCGTAAGCGCAATGTACGGTTCAGTTAGTAGTGGCGCGGCTTACAACGCCAGGGAACCCAGTTCGAACCTAGGTTTTTCTTTTCGTCCAGAACAAATGAAATATCGTTTAATTTTTTAAAATTTAATCAAACAACAATACCACTCAATAAACCTACAATTTAAATTGAATGAAACATTTTCCGCCCATTAGCTGTATTCTATATTAAGCCCGTTATTTCTTTCTCTAAAGATACTTTTCCCCCTCAATAAACTATTTCAGACATTTTTTTCTCTTCCTGACAATGATGGATCGTCATTTTGAGCTATTATGCGCAGGTAACTTAGAAGCCCCTTGCTCATAACTGGTTTTTGCAGATTAAATATATCGATATTTTTATTTCGTATAATTAAATTTCATAATTAATCAAACATTAAAATCAAGTTATATGCATTAGAATACTTGATGAATTTGCTTCTAATTGAATGTAAATTATTGAATTTTAATTATTAAGTAATTCGCATACCTATATTTTTCTTTTAAAAACATTTAAATTAATCACTCTTATCTAAAATATTGGTTAGTTGAAGAAAAAAATTTTACACCGTATGTGTAACAAGACATTACATTTGATGTCCTTACATTTGATAATCTGGAGGTACTGAAATATTCACACACACAAGGAGTAACTGTTTCAAAACATTAAGTAATTTTTCTAAATCTCTGGTAACATCCGAATCCATTTGTGTTCATAAAACTCAAATCTAAAATTAACTATTTTCTTTTGCCAAAGCAAATATTGTTTTCTATAATTTTTATAAATTCATATGCATAAAATATGTATAAGGGATTGTCTTCATAAACCCAATTTTTGTGAAAAATTTAGAATTTATATCAAAATTTAGCCTCGAATGCCATATTTCAAGTCATTTAATTTATATTTAAATTTTTAAAATTATTATAATTGCATTTCAATCACATTACTTTCACACACTTGTAAAACTCTTTCTTCCCTTTGTTAATACCCATAATTCTTATGCCATGTTCTTATTCTATTCACTAGCGAAATGAAATAATCATCTTCTGGCCCCCCTGATTTAGACTCATTCAATGTATAAAGTCTTTCAGAAGCACCTACTTTTACACACATTATTCATTTTTTTAGAATTAAGAACAATTTACAAGAGGTTGGAAGAAAATTTTTATGTTTCAACAAAACCAAAAAAATTAGAAAAAAAATTTCTAGCTCATGTGTTCTTTATAAAAATACAACTTAATAAATAATCAGATAAAGTTGAAGAACAATAATTAATTTGCCATTTAAAATAGCAAATTTTAAAAACGCTTTCTTCTGAACTTTCCTTAAACTGTGGAGCTTATTTATGTAGCCAAATGCGCGGCAACCTGGTGTGTCATAAAGCCTCATTTAGCATCCAGTTGAAAATCCTAATCCTGTAAAGAAACCCGAATCCGTCACAGAGCCCCACCCCACGGCCCACACTCCATCGAGGGAATCACCGATAAACCAGCTGTCACCCCTACCAAATCATCGATACTCAGTCACAGTTTTCACTAATACCGAATCACAGATCCCGGTCGTAGTAGCAGTATCAATATCAGTCAAGCGATCAGTCAAGCGATCAGCCAAGATATCAGCTTAGGTATCAGCTAAGCGATATCAGCTCTATTACTGCTACCGAATCACAGATACTCTCAATCACTGTCCCTAAATCACTGCTACCAAATCACTGTTATTTTGATATTCCAGTAACAGGTAAGAACTGTGATTCAAAAATATCTGTGATTGAGTAGCAGTTCTGTGATTCGCTTAACATCCCTAATTTGAATGGTCAGAACAAAATTGTTAAACGCCTCCTGTTGGTAAGTGTTTTAACTTTTTTGTCATGAATTTCTTTCCCATGACCCCATTTAACAGACGTTTGAGTCTTCTACTGTTCCGTATGCCACCACGACGCCACATAATAAGCTCAACAACAATATAATAAATCTAACAACTGAATCATACATTCGAACATTGTTCTCAACTACAGCAAATGAGAATAGAAATAGATTTAAAAAATTTATTTATTCAAGATAAAGTATTGAGTTTGTGAGTAAGGAAACTACTATGTAACGAACGTTTATTACTATTCACATCGTTATTTTCCGATAACGATAAGCATCCAACAACTACAATCAAATTGCTACACTACTAGGAAATCTCGTGACACTCAGAGGCTTAAAATTCAAAAATGGGTTGGAATAAATTCCATTTTAATTCCTTTTACTAATTACAATGTAATTATACAATATACACTGACTGTATCACTAATGAAAGCATTACATTATTAATTCAAATTGGGGGAAACAAGTTTAGACTGCAATTACTATCTCTCTCACTTATTCATTGCGATTGTGATTTTTCTTTTGCTGATTCCCATTGCTGTAAACCATTTTAGTAGGATGTTGAAAAGGAATCAAATCTCAAGTCATCTCCAGTTTTTTATGAAAGCCGGTGCTTTAGCTGTTTTCATTCACCGCAGATTATTTCTGCAGTGATAGAGCGAAATACTGAATTGAGAAATTATTTCAGTTTCATTACTTTGAAATTCTGTAAGGACATTGTTTTAACAAATTTTTTACAATCTCCGACAAAACAAAACGGATTCCCCTTATTAGTTTCTTGTATTGAATTTAATGGCCCCAGGTATATCACCAGAAACTAAATTATTTTTTGTTAAATAAGAATGTGTGTAATTATTTTTCACAAATAGATTTTTTAAACTGCATAATTCTTTCTCGGGAGTTGATATATTTTTAATGATTCCATTCTGTTGGTGTTAGTTAGTTATATTATCTTTGCAATTGCACATATACTGTGTCTCCTAACAAAGCGAAATATAAGTAGCAGGATCTTGAGAGTGACTATGTATTACGTACTAATTATAGCATATTTGCTCCTCTATCAAATAACGTTTTTCAATTTTGTTTTTATTGTCCCTTGTCGAACAGTGAGCACAAGTGGGTGAGTGAACATTGAAAAATAATTCACTTGTTTACAAAATAAATTAAGTGCACCATGCAGGTACACAATTAAAAAACCAATCGGTCTCCTTACATTTAAGTGACACTAAATATCGATCGTTGCGTCACCTGGCGATGTAAGACAATTTAAATAACATTTTCGGCTTCCGTGTAGCACTTCACTGTCAGTCCGAAATTGACGAATTCGTGGAGAGTATTTCAACAAAAATTTGATCGAAACCAAAGACCTATGGCATTATGCTGTAACTAGAAAAGTCGCAAATAACTTTCTTGGAAACCTAATCAACACGCCCTTAAAATCTGAAAAATTAATAAAAAATACCATAAAGGATCTAAGAAACTGTACATACCTGGAATCAGGAGATTGCAAACACAATTTCTTCTATCCGTAAGGGTTTGTTACGAAGTTTGTTTACGAAGTGGGAATAAAAGGTTGACGCGTCAACAAAGCTGATCAGACATCAGAACATGCATCGAATGTGTTGTTTCGAACATTTAAACAACGTCGACCCTTGTACCGTTCAGTCAAGTTAAAATAATTCAACTCGTTCAATAAAATAAACCGCGAGTCTGCATTTTGACGATTCCCATTGCGTAAAATATTCACCACTCTTAGCTTGGTTCTCAACTGAGTACTATAAAAACATATACCGGGCCAAGACATTCTTAAGTCAATGATTTCTCATGCTAGACAGTTGAAATCCTTGACTTAATTTTTAATGTATACTATTGATTAAATGTCTTAATTTTTTTTATCTAACCTGATTTAATTCTTATTATTCACATGCTCTAAGTTCTCATTTCACCCTTAAAAATTCATTACTTTAACTCAAAAAGGCAATTTCCATTACGTCAAACTCCACGTTCGATATCGGAGATTAAGGCCCCTTCGGAGCCATGAGCTTCAGAACCTACCAACACATTCTTAGTCCACCCATTCGACCACCAAAGTTAAGCACCTTCGGTTGGTACTTAGGAGGGCGACCACTTGAGTGCTGACTCATACCGGGGATGAGTCTAACAATTTTGTCTTCGCTGATTAAGTATATCTAACCCCTTTCCACCTTTATTTTTATTTAAAAATATTCTCATTTAAGCATTCTATTTTTCTGAATTTTTCTTTTTCGATAAGATGAGTTGCTTCGCAGCGGGTGCTCCATAAGCGGTACGTCCAGTCCAAGACATTCTTGGTGGTCGTGATACGTAACCGTTTCATGAAGACTGCAATAACCGACCGCTTTACTTGAAGTGATAGGCTTGCCTACCGCCATTGTAATGCCTTCTCCTACAGCTCAACTGCAACTGCACTCCACCCTGATAATCCAACGACCAAGACATTGGTCGTTGGGTTATCAAGGGGGGTGCAGACACCTTTAAGGTTTCTGTTAGCCCTATCGTATTCTGATCTAACAGAGAGTGAATTTTCCATGGAGCTCCTGGGCCAAAGGCCCTATGTCTCCAGATAACAAAGTCCTTGTGTTCCGAATACGTTTAGGTTATCAGAAACTTTCAGAGGTATAGCAAAGTTGGGTGTCAGGTTATCAGGGTGGTTGCAGTTTCAGTTGGTACGGTAGAAGGGTTAAAATGAGCGGTGGGCAAGCCTATCACTCCAGTGAGATATCAGAAAATACCAGAGTTCAGAACTCCAGCTTTCCTATCTGGAGACAGAGGGGCCACTGGCCGAGAAAGTCAATGGAAAATTGAGTCAAAGATTCCCAGACCCCTCTATGCGAACTGATGTTTCATTCAGTGCCATCAATAGGAATACAGTTAATAAGAGTTTTCTACTTACGAACACGAATTAATCAAATTTTCTCGTTAGTAGGTGATTTTACTGTCTCCAGGGAGCTTCAATGAACATCGTAAGACCGGTATAGAAAGGTTTCATTGCATTCGCTACTATTATTATTTCATAAACTGATAATAGCATATCGTCTTGATCTACTAGTTTAATCAACTTAACCTGTCGATAGGTAGAAAGGTATTGAATTCGAGTATTCCTATTTTTAAAGGGGTGATTAAGCAGCTCTGTTTTAACATGTTAAATGCTTAATTAATTTCCAGTTTCACAATAGATTTTCCTAATCATCTTTATCATACATATGTTAATGATTTTATAAGAAAATGAAATACTTATCACAATTATGCCTTCAGAGAAATTTTTCTGAAATAACTGAAGTGTGTATCAGACCGCGTAAAAAGTATTCTCTGCGACTGTTTGCTTATTGAACACTAAGAACTGTTAAGAATGTTCAAATGCTGGATTGAGATGGTCCATATATTTCATTGCTGTCGCAATTCATTGTGTTTAAGTTAAAAGGAAATATTTCGATCCAGGATGTGTTAAATCATATTTTCCCAAACAGTTTTAGCTGAATACCTCCTTTTCAGAAACAGTTTTCTACGTCTTCTCCTCTGGAAAGCTCTATCTCGATTAATAAGAAATAGCGAGTTTAGCTGTTCCCATAATTTTTGAATTTCTCCTATATAACTATGATGAAGCTCTGTGTGCAATATCCAAATTTCCAAAAGATAGTTTGCAAATAAAATGACTTGGAACTGAAATTTTAAATCTTTTCTTGTTTAAATGAAATAAAAAATGCACTGAAACACACGAGATTGCTCACTTTAATAGTTATTAAATATCAATGAAATCAGTAAAATTAAAAATTACGAATGAGAAGGAGGATCCCCTGATGATGCGCTTCAATTTGCCCATTTTTGGCTGCATCTTTGAATCTCCACGATCAACTATTTGAAGTGAGTTATCCAGTGAAGGCAGGTCCTCGATTTCTCGGCTAGGCTGTCCGTCACGTGATAAGAAAAACATGAAACGGACACTAAGTTAAACAATACATTCTACTGGACTGGACTAGACATATCACTTACGGAGCACCCTATGCAAAGCAGCTCATCTCCACATCAGAAAAAGATAAAAATTTAAAATAAATACTAATATAAGGGTGGGCGAATTTAATAAAAATGTAGAGTTAGAGAAGAAACTTGAATGCTAATGAGAACCATAAGCCCCGCCCAGCCGCAAGAGTGATGAGCAGAGCCATCTAGTGACCGCGACTGAAGGTGCTTTAGGTTTTAGGTCAAAAGTTTATACGGG
This sequence comes from Meta bourneti, assembly GCA_933210815.1. Taxonomy (NCBI): domain Eukaryota; kingdom Metazoa; phylum Arthropoda; class Arachnida; order Araneae; family Tetragnathidae; genus Meta; species Meta bourneti. The sequence continues at coordinate 86,035,627 of OW119934.1, forward strand.
GACGAATCCCCTATTCTGATGAACACTGGCACAGAAGAGCGTTAGCATGATAAATGATAGGAAAGGCAATTAAACTTAAGAAGAGAATTTAGTTAACAGTAGGGGTGGGAAATGCTGTTCTTTTAGGTGAACAGTTCTTTGCTGTTCCTGTTCTTTCTAAAAGAACTGTTCTTTAGCCTGTTCTTCTGCTCACTACTGTTCTCACATTCAACTCGAGACATACGAGCCTTGTTCCTATAGCAACCGTCCTTTATGGCGGGAGTTTTCGTGGTAGACACACAGGGCTCAGATTGTGTTGACACCTCATTTTTTGTAAGTACTTATTGCAGATAATACCAGAAAAGGCTAAATACAAAAAATTATTGCTGGCGTTTTCGCGATCAACGATTTTTTATTGGGGAAGATTTTTTTCTCTTGTTTTCACAGAAGAAAACGAAAGGTATATGTTACAGGCAAAGTTTGAAATCCGGCATTCTATAGAACACCTAGGCATTTTATAGAATGCCGAAAACTGGCCGGCAATGTTATGAAACGATTAATATTTCGCACATTTCCTATGACAAACCGGCAATGTATGAAATACATCTCCAATTCGCTTCGAATATCACGTGGCAAGGCACGTGACATTTAATCCTCCGCTCAGGCTCAGAATTTGCCATTTGCATTTTGTGCTTTGTTCGGGAGCGTCAAAATACGCGATTTTACTTAAATTTGTTCAACAAAAAATTAGTTTTATACTGTGCTGTATGAAAATGGAAGAGCAAGATATAGTGTTGGAGGAGTCACAGTGAATAGACATGCAAAGACGATTCGAAGATGAACTTCGAGTTAATGCTGCGAAAAACAGTTTGTTCTTAACCGAAACTACTTACCAGAAGTTAATAAATGATGTAAAAAAATAAAATGACTACTAAGAAGGGACCACGGGACTATTGGTTGCTGAATCGCTATGATGTGATGTTTGTGGAAAACAAAAGTAAATTCATTTATCCTGTTAAAGGAGGCATCAGTACTATACAGTATTACGTCACGGACACTGAGTTATTTCAGGTACTTCATGAAACTTCAATAACATTTGTATTTTTGAGGAATGAACGGTTTTTAAATAATAGCCTTATCATGACTTTTTTTCATACTTTGCCTAAATAGCATTTGTCATTCTATAGAATGCCTAGGTATTATATACAATGCTAGGAAAGTATATAATAATTCTCATATTTCATACTTTGCCTAAAAACGCCGGGCATTCTACAAAATGCCTAGGTATTCTATACAATGCCGGCGTTTCAAACTTTGCCGGTAACATATATATATTGCATAATTTTGGATTTTTGAGTTGATCGAGATGTTTTTTACGTCTACCTGAACCATCTACAGCATTGTTTCTGAAAATGTGATTCGTGGTGCATAGGACAAAAAATGTCCTCTCCCTTCGTTATACATTTTGAGGAAATTTTTGGTCAACAAAATTCGAGCCTTGATAATCACAGGACAGACGTCTAAATATATCTTTGAGCAACAGCGAACAGCCATAAAAAATAGCACTTAAGACATCTTGAGGTTACCACTTCGAAAGTAAAATTAATTTATTTATCAAAGGCCAGATTAATCATTATATGATATATCTCTGCACGTTCAAAAACATGAAGAATGTAAATCAATAGAATTGGAATATTTTGGAAATCCCTTGAGGATCATAACCAATAGAGGCTCAGCATTTATATCAAAAGATTTTGCCGACTATTGCGCTGACGAGGGAATTGTACACTTACAAATCGTCACAGGAGTACATCGTGGAAACGGGCAAGTTGAGAGGATCCACCGTACTCTTATACCAGTCTTCACCAAGTTAACACTTGATGACGCGACAAACTGGTTTAAATATGTGGATAAATTACAGAGTTCTTAATGGTACAATGAGTCGAAGTACAAAGTGGACACCATTTGAACTTTTAACCGGGGTGAAAATAAGAAACAAAAGGAAGACATCATTCTCAGAGATTTCCTAGTAGAGGAAATGATAGAACAATTCCAAGATGAAAGAAATTGTTAACAGACAAGATGCAAAGCAAAACATCCAGAAAATTCAAACCGAAAATAGAACCTACAACAAGAAAAGAAAGAAAGCGCCTGAGTGTCAAGTTGGCCATTCATGATTTAGTGGCCATTCAGAGGACGCAGTTTGGTTCTAGTCTCAAGCTGAGACTTAAGTTTTTAGGTCCATACTGGGTGACGAATATGAAACCCAAAGACAGATATGAGGCTGAGAGGGTTGGTGAACATTCAGGTCCCAAATTTACCACTACCTCTGCTGATCTGATGAAATACTTTTCGAAAATGTGACGCTTTATAGTTATGATTTATTTTTGATTTATACCATATTATCATATTGCATTCTGTTATACTTGTTTTGTTTTGTTAAATGATGCGAAATAATGTGATCAAAATTAGGTAGAGTAGTTTTATTTGTTGTAACGGTGTTCTTATTTATATTCTAGATAGCAATTTTATGTTTTTTCTTATGAATGTCCCTGAGGCCAGTGACTAGCAGGATGGCCGAATCTGTAGGATTGTTGTAAATGGACTCCAGATAGCAGTACGATACACGTGGCTCCCCATGACATCATGATAATTGTGACGTAACGCGATTTGCGCGGGATGAGACGAGAGGAGTAGGGAACGTTCGTGAAACACTGCGCTGTGCCTTTTTCTCAAAGTAATTTGTATTTTATGTCTCTTCGTTGTGTCCGTCCAAATAAACGGTGATTGTCATTTTCACTGACTGTTCTCTTATCTGGAATCACACGAAACAAACCGTTAGCTGAATTATATATATATATAATTCAGCTAAACTAATATCCACAATTAGCATATATGAGGAAGTACCAGATATGCTAATTGTGGATATTAAGTTTGCTGAATTTATATCTATTGCTGTTGATGAATCAACTGATATTTCTGATATAGCCCAATGCTGTATTATGGTTAAATATATCACATCTTGCGGTATTCAAGAGGAACTCCTTGATGTTTTGTCACTTAAAAAACATTCTACAGGTAAAGATATTTCAGACAACCTCCTAACATGTTTACAGAATAAAAATAGAAATATTGATAATATAGTATGCATTGCGACCGACGGCGAGTCTGCCATGATTTCAAAAAACAAGGGGTTTGTTAAATTATTTTCCACTCATATTTCTTATGAAACTATTTCATTTCATTGTATTTTGCATCAAGAAGCTTTAGTTGCAAAATCTTTGATTATTACCTCAGCTGAAAAAGTGATGGACGTTGTTGTACCAATGATCAATTTCATCCGATCTAAAGCGTTGAATCGGACTTTTTGATGATAGTTAGAAGAAGGTAGTTAATATACAGATTTGCTTACGTTTACGTCTGTAAGATGGATATCAAGGGGAAAAGCATTAAAACGGTTTTTCGAGAGTTTGAAAGAAGTAATAACTTTCTCAACTTCTAAAAATTACAACCCAGAACATTTACAACTTTTCACCAATCCCGAATGGATTCAAAATTTTTGTGGTTTGGATGATATGACCGAACATTTTAATAAGTTGAATCTGAAGTTACAAGGAAAAGAAAATACAGCTTTACAATTATTAGAAGTCATTACATTTGAGCAGAAATTAAGAGTGATTTTGGAAGACATTACCAAAGATGAATTTGTATTTTTTGAAAATCTAAAAAATATAGGTTGAGTTTAAATCAAGAAAACTTTTATTGCAAAATATTCGCTGAAATGATTAATTTTATTTTAGTTTAATTTCTAAATAGATTTCAGGATTTTAGAAAACATCAGATGATGAAATTTATATTACATCCGCTGTAGTGTGATTTAAAATTAATAGACATCAAAACTTTTCCTGGAATATCTATTGCAGATTTGAAAATGGAGATTCTGGAAATTCAGAATAAAAGTATTTGGGTGCAAAAACTTCAGGAAATAGTAGCACAGGTTGAAAAAATGAGACAACTATGGAGGAAACACCACAGGACATTATATTTAAATGCTGGAACTCCTTTCCAACTAATTATTCAAATTCCAAGAGATTAGTTTTGGGGATTTTGACCTTATTTGGGTCCACATACAATTGTGATTTTTTTTCTACGATGAATTACATTAAAAGCAAACATAGAAGCAGACTAACGGATGTAAATATAAAAGCGTAACTCCTTAAATGCACGAAGTACACTCCAAATTTGACTAAATTGACAGAGTATTTTGGTATTTGGTATTTTCAATTAACGTCACACTGGAGCAACACAACGGGCTATTGGTGACGGTCCGGGATCAATCCCAGAGGGAAAGATCCGAGGACAACACCACGTAATTTTGAACCACGGTCAGATGACGAGGCAACACCTGAGCTGGCACCCCACTCTCCAAACTTCCACACCACGCCAACTAAATTGACAGAGAAAATCCAAGTCCAAAAATCGCATTGAATGTGAACTGAATATTGAAGTAAATAATTATAATATTATTTTTGCAATACTTCGTTATATTTACATTTATATGAATAATTAGGGCCGCGGTGGCCCGGTTGGAAGAGTAACGGACTAGCAACCGAAGGGTTGCGAGTTCGAATCCAGCCAAACACCGTCGTGTACAAAGGGGGCTGGTGCACGTTAAATCTGTCGTGGCCTCAAATGTCCTCACGTTGGCGTGGTGTGGAAGTTTGGAGAGTGGGGTGCCAGCTCAGGTGTTGCCTCGTCATCTGACCGTGGTTCAAAATTACGTGGTGTTGTCCTCGGATCTTTCCCTCTGGGATTGATCCCGGACCGTCACCAATAGCCCGTTGTGTTGCTCCAGTGTGACGTTAATTGAAAATACCAAAATACCAAATATATGAATAAAATAAAAATTTACAAAAAATGTCGTTTTATTTATTGTACCCACAAAAAACAATAACTGTTATAAATAAAAAAAGAATTTTTGAAACTTTCATCTGTATAATGTGTTTGTAAATAATTAAAAAATAAATCGAATTAAAATTGCGGCTCCTTAAATTTTATTTTGTACGTTTATTGTTGAAATGGCTCTTCGTTTCCGAAAGGTTCCTGACCCCTGCTCCAATGCGACATTAATTAAAAATACCTACCTACCTAGAGATCAAGCGCACAAGTCGGATTTCCATGTGCAATCAATCACTGAATTCATTTTTTCAGCCATCCAAGCTATATTCAGGGCCGCGGTGGCCCGGTTGGAAGAGTAACGAACTAGCAACCGAAGGGTTGCGAGTTCGAATCCAGCCAAACACCGTCGTGTACAAAGGGGGCTGGTGCACGTTAAATCTGTCGTGGCCTCAAATGTCCTCACGTTGGCGTGGTGTGGAAGTTTGGAGAGTGGGGTGCCAGCTCAGGTGTTGCCTCGTCATCTGACCGTGGTTCAAAATTACGTGGTGTTGTCTTCGGATCTTTCCCTTTGGGATTGATCCCGGACCGTCACCAATAGCCCATTGTGTTGCTCCAGTGTGACGTTAATTGAAATACCCCCCCCCCCACACCCAAGCTATATTCTATACTGAGTGCGGGTTATATCACCAATCACAGAACAAAATCCGGTCAGAATGTCGTCTGTGATTGGTGGTTATCATCGCTCATTGTAGGAACTTTCGTTTGATGCATTGAGGAAAGGCCGTTCTTAGCTGTTCTGAAATAAACCGAAATTTAGTAAGCTTGATTGGCAACACAACAACGATTGTTTTGTTTTTTCGTTTCTGACTTTCCAAACCGAATTTGTCCGGGTAGTGAAAATCTTACGAACGAAGCAACGATACATCTTGTAAATGAGCTGTTTCTTAGCTTTCAATGGAAGTAAGAATTTCTTTCCTTCTAAAATTTTTCAGTTTGCATTGAAACCATCATTTTTGTTCAAAACTCTTGGGTTTTGCTCTTTTTATTTAAAAAAGAGCAGACGACAGTTTGACTTTCCAATTATTGTTCTGAATGAAGTCTTGATATACAAGTTAAAATGTTCCCTTCAAGGTTTTAAGACATTAATGAGATAGATGAAATGTGGAAAATTAGATGAATCTACTTACATTTATTTATTTTGTTTATTTGGGACATGAACAATAGTGGAACTTTCTTTTTCAAGAAGATATTTTAAAGTTTGTAATACTTAAAAATCACCAAATCTGGTTGTGTTCTTAATGCATTGTCCAGACTTGTTCTTATTCATCATACGAAAAGTCGTTGAAGTTTGTTTTGGAAGTATATGAAATTATTTCAATACAAATTGGAATTATTTGTGTATTTTTTGGAAATCATTTCATATATTTCTTTTCAAATATCAGTGAATGAAAAATATGAAATGATTTCTAATGTTTCAGTATTAATTATCACACTTTCTCAAGAAAAGTGACAGCTCAACAGTGAATTCTACATAACCAAAAAATGTAAAATCTGTTTCCATTTTTACTTCTCAATTTGAAATTTGTAATATTAAGTCGAAAATTGTTTTGTATTTTATGATTAACATTTCCTTCGTTTATTCTAGTCATTCTTTTCTTTTATCACATTTTTGTTTTAAAAATTGCGTTTCTGACATCCTTACTGAAATAGATTTAATATTTTAATTCCCTCTTGTATCACTATTATCTAGAAAATATTATGTTAATATCAATCAATCCTTAAGCTTTTAAAAGAAATCCTCATTGAAATTCGTAAATTCATTTTTTTACGAATTTCTGCAGTAATTTTACAGATAGCTTAATTTCCATGGATAATTGCAATTTAAAATGTTACTCTACAAACAAAAAGGGCTTACTAACTTCTAGTTCTTTTCTAAGTAGCTAAGTACTGTATATGGTCTTATGGACAAAATACTTGTCTGTGAAAAAAGGGTTTATTTTTTGCCTTTAAACATTTATTTTTAAGCATTAAGTAAAAAAAAATCACTGAAAAATAAAAGATGGGTAAAATTCTAGTTAGTGCAGCCTTGATATGATTTTGTCGTGAAACAACTGCCAAATGGTAATGGTTGCTGATAAGATGGCAATTTGACAACAGTATCATGTATTGATATTTAACTATTTATTCAAATAGGTTAGCAAATTGTACTCAATGCACTGAACTCTACTCTTTAACACTACTCTACTGAATATCCTCTACTTTCCTTTGAAGACACTAGAGATAATAGGTTGATAGAGATATATTCCCGGTGGTTGGTATATATAACAATGACAGCTGGCAAACAGGCATTTCTCTTTGGCTATACTGATGGACTGGTGTCACTCACAAACCTGTTTATCAGCCAAAGCTTTATTCTACACTTATTGGTCTATTGGTCATTTATAAGTCACAAGATATACACATATTTGACCGATTTTAATGCTCCTACAAATAGTTAGAGCTGTTTTGCTCTTGCAAGAAGGGATTTGTGATTTCGATAAAGGTTTCAACATAAATTTATAATTACATTACAAATAAGCACTAGTTGACCCATGCTTAGCTTGTTTTACAGACTCCTGTTTTCATGGAAGCAAATCAGCTGAACTTGTAAAAGCTCCAATGCTCACCAAACAGAGACATTTGTTTAATATCATGGGACCTGTTGTGCAGATCATTTTCATGATTTCCTCTTTGAGAATTACATTGTCTCTGATATATCCTTGGTGGAAACTTAGATTCAAGTATTAGTATCAAACCAAGTAATAAAGTCAATGTAGAGTAGCTGTTTACTTCCACAGCTACATCTTCATCTGAGGGAAGAATACTTTAAAATTAAGTTTGATTACATTTTAAACTTAACAAGTTGACTGGTGAAAAGAAAAATTAGTTTTTCTGTACAAAGCCTTGAGTACTGTGTCCTAAATGCTAGTTTTTTTTTAATAAGTATTTCTTGTTTATTTTTAATCTGGAATTTCAATTATGCATGTGCATAAAATACAATTCTCCCAGATTCGAGTTATAAGCCACAAAGTTAAATGTGTCACTAGATGTCACTAGATTTCCAAGTGTATTGTTGCTTTACCTCATAACATGCATAACTAAATAACAGCATCTATTAGTTGAAATGAATCCTAGGACAGGTACTGGTTGGTCAAGAAGGATTGGATTTTGAGGGTTTATGGTGCAAGGTCCAAACAAAGACAGGCTGTACCATTGGTCAAGGAGGTTTGAACTGGTTATAAGTCATTCAGGAAGACTGCATGGTGGAACCCCTCAAATGGTTAAAATCTTGTCAATTTAAGGAATTTGAGTACACACATATAAGCCCCAAGTACTTCATATATAAAAGGATAGATGAATAGATATGTATAAAAATTATTTCTATCCTTCACTATTGGGGAAACCTAGTTCCAATAAAAAATATTGAGGGCCCAACGGGCTTGGGCCTTGAGGAGTTAGTGTCTAGTTAAAATTAAATTGATTTCTAAGAAAAGTATTAAGATTTGTGCATTAAATATTTTTATCAGTTTCATTAACAAAGTAGGAGCTAATAATGTATGCTTCTATTATATTAATATGTCGAAAGTAAATTAAATCCAAATTCGTAATAAAATATAAAAAAATAATTCTTTGAACACAGAATTTAGATTTTGACTTCAAAGTAGAAATTGAATGCTTTGTTTAATATTTGGTGGTATTTGATTTCAGTTCGTTACTTTGTATAGGTGTATATTTTCAATCCATGTCATACTTTGTAAGGAATCATAGCATTTGTGTATAGAGTGTTTGCTAAAAAGAATAAGAGTATCATATAGCTAAATATTTCATTCATTTAGTGAAAATAAAGTGAATAAGATTGATAGAAATAAATTTTAAAAATACAATGAGTGGTAATTTAATCTCATTTTAGAATTTGCATGAAAGAAAGTTGTTTCCTATTTTAATATGTACAATGAATGCTTTTTGTCTCAGTTGTGAACTGGTGGCAGTGAATAATTCAACCATCCTTCTACACATACTTATTTGGTAAGAACTTTCAATATAAAATTTTAATTTGAAATAAAACTAAAGCATGCAATAAAGTTCTTTAAATTTCAAATGTTATTGTGCCTTGAATAATTAGAGATGAATTTTCTCGTTTTAACCCTTACACCTAAGCTGCATTTTACAAAAAGCGACTTACACAGTAGTTAGTCTATAAGCAGGGTGTGAAAAATCATGATTAAAAAACCATTAAAATCGGATTTCGTTTATTTAAATCAGATTTTTATGATTTTAATTAATTTGTTCCTATATGTTTAAACATGTCAGACAGGAGACATGCAAATTACAGTGTAGGTTCTGGATAGTATTGTGATTAATATATAAGAGGGTTAAATATTTATGGTAAATGTTAAAATATATAAGAGAATTAAGGAAATAAGCGAGACTAATTTGTGAAAGATTAAAACAATAAAAATCATCCTTGTGTTTATTTAATTTGAATTAAATTATTTCATTATATAAATCCATAATACTTAAAATTCTTGAAAAAAATAAGCATTTTATTTGGAAAGATAAAATTTTAAAATTAATACATTTTTACTTATAATAATTAAATCATTTTTAATTTTCTGGCCTTTTCATTTACCCTACTTAGTTTTAGTTACTTAACCAACTTAGTTTCATTTACCCAACTTAGTCAAACTGTTAAATTAAAAATATTCTTTACATAAATACACAAGTAGCGAAGGCAAAAAGACTGAATGGCTTTCCAGTTCTACACAAATAATAAAATTTGATTGAGTTTTCCCAGTTCCAAGAGATATCTGAGACTGAAAAATCACTATTCTTTTTTTTTTAAATTGGGTTAGTTGATTCAAATCAGATATTTTGTCAGATTTTAATTTATTTTCCCCCTATGTATTTAAACTTGTTAGACACGAGACATGCAAATCAGTGTAGTTACTAGATAATATTTAAATTAAACATATCTGAGGGCTTAGGAATTCTAGATTTCTTTATCAGAAATAATTAATTCCTTGTAAAGGTATCAGTTTAACTCTTAACTAACCTTTCCATGGGAAGAGTGTCAAAATTATCCGAAAACATTTCAAACAATTTATAGACTGGTCTCATCTGTATAAAACTCAGCATCTGCTGATAAACAAATTTGCAAGTGACTTGTTTTGAATGAGGAAAGAGAAATATTTGTTGGTTAGTTGTCATTGCCATCCAACATGACTGCTAACCTGAAATGAGCCCAATTCCCTTTCGTCCCCCAAACAGGAGATGTAAATATTTCCAATGGTAAACTATTTAAAAAAAACACTTACAGCAAGCATGCCCAACCCTTTGGAACCCTTTAAAATTTTTATAGTGGGCCCATAACCCCAAACACATAAGGGATAAATATGCAAATAATATGAGCAACCAAAAATGCAAATTGGTTTCATTTGTCTTAAGTTGCATATCAGAAGGGTCACAAAGTTCTAGAGACCATGAACTCTGGGTCATAATATTTTTATAGTTGAAGCCCAGCCCTCCCTCTAACATGAGATAATATTACAAATATACTTATAATATTGGTAATTATTTATGTAAACAAAATAAAGAGTTCCAAAACATTAATAATGAACTAAATAATTTCTCCAAGTTGGAACCCAGTGCATCACAATCAATAGTTATCTTTAGCATCCTCAAAGTAATGAGACCAGTAGTTGTCCAAACTTCCACACCATGCCAAAACAAGGACATTTGAGGCCACGGCAGATTTAACATGCACTAGCCCCCATGTACACAATGGTCTGTGGTTGGATCGAGTTCTGAACTCGCAACCCTCCGGTTGTCAATCTGCTAATCTGTTACTCTACCAACTAGTCTACAACGACCCTTGTAGATTGTCAGATTTAGAATATGATGATATTCTTCATTGTGAGGTGTGCTGCCTTCCTAAACAACAAGTTTTCAGTAGGTATTGGAATTGAAAAATGTGGTTCATAATTTTCTAGAAGAGAAGGATGAGAAGACATTTTTATGTGTAACAATGGCTATTTGTTTGTCTGTTTTTTCTTTTGCATGTGTTAAACTGATAGTAAAGCTGCAATCTATTGTGTATCTTCATATTAAATTTGTGTTGGGCAGTGTCTTGGATAAGTTATTTGAGGTTTATTATGTTATAAATTAAGGTGTACATGTTATTGGAGTCTGATCCTTCATAACGTATAGCACTTTATCTGTACTGATCAGATGCATGGTTAAAATTTGCATGAAACATCTGCATGGAACTCGTCAATCTCTGACTTGTTACATTTTCTCTACTAATGTTCAGTTTATTTTCTAGGTTATGTCAAGGAGGCTGTATAAGACAGTTTTGGGAGGATGCGGAGGATTCGTGACAGTTTATGGTTTATATAAAGCTGGAAACTTTTTCAAACATCCAGTAAGAAAAAGATTAAAATAGTTTTTGAAAATTTTTTTAATATTCCATGTGAATTAGATAAACTATTATGTATGAAAATCAAATATATGTTATGTATATATTATAAAAAATACTATTGTAAATTAATATTTTCGATACACCTGATCGAAATCTAGTTTCTATCTTCTGTGATTAAGAATAATACTTCCTGTCTAACTAGTAGAATTTTTGAAATATTGAAAACTTAACTACCCTTAAGTTGAAATATTTAAGCATTAAATGAACAGCTATGTGTAAAAGTTAACAAATGGTTGTATGATCTGATGAAATCAGTTTTTTATTTATCAGTATTTATATATTTCTTGTTTCAAAGTAGTTTTCTTTTTACCTTTATACACAAGTGAAAATTCCTTTATAAACAGTCAAATATACCTTTAAAATGTAAGAATGATAGTAAATGACAATGTGTTAAGAAAGGTCTAAGCCATTTCTGTAAGCCTACATAAAGGTCAAAATGCTCAAGTTCTTTCCTTGTATGTCATATGAAGTATAAATAAAAGTGACATCCACATCCCTCGTATTTGATTCACAAAATTTTTTTATGGATAATACATTTGAAATTGAAATGTTCTTAAATTTTTCATGCCTATTTTCTTTCTAATGGAATTTCAAGCTGTCTAGACCAGTGGTTCAAAAAGTATGGGCTGTCACAAGGTTTCAAGGGTCCTGTGGAAAACATTCAATATTTTATTAGCCAAAATAGAAAACTCAAGAAAATAAAATATTCCATTATTTTCTCTGATTCTTTTATGTTCTAAAAATGATTATCTTTATTAACCCTCTAAGGGGTTCACACATGTATATCCATTCTGTAACCTGCTGTCTTTCCTGTATGACTTCTAACAAGTTTTGACCTTCTTGACCAATAGAATCCTTAGGATTCTTTCAACCAATAGATGTGATTAGTTAGTCATTATGTGTTGAGGGGAAGAAGCAATACTATACTACTTGGATATCTCATCACATTCAGAGGGTTAAGGTGAAAGATAAGGACCACTATGGTTCTATGCAGGTCTACACATGGCCTATTTAATTTTATAATGTCAAGGGGTCTGCAAAGAATTTTCAAAGGAGTCCATGGGCTGAAAAGTTTGGGAACCACTGGTCTAGCCTAATAAACCCATTTTTTAATTTAAATGGGACAATCCCTCTGCCCTGACCACTTAGTTGTTGTTTAGATTTATCGTTTGCTAATCTTTAGTCTGAGTGTTGAATAAAATATAAATCTAAATTTCTGCTATGATGAATTAGAATTATTTTTCTTGAAATTATTTAAATTTAGTGCATTCAAATATAGGAGTCTATCCAATTCCTGAAATGATATTTCAATGTAAATCTGCAGGTTATTAGGTATGAAAAATTCAAGTGAAATTGCCAAGACTTGCTTTTTTATGTGAAATAGATTGTCTACATTTCAATTTGGAAACTGAAAATTATATGCCATTGTCGATATATCTTTTTAAATACTGATCCCAATGTATTTTGACAGTAAAGGAAGTAAATATCTAATGCTTCATTTATAGAACTATAATTTAAATTTTTATGTAAGAAAGTGTTCTTAGTTGCACATTTTTTGTTGAATTACTTAATTTGATCTGTTTTCTTTTCTTAAGCATGTAGTTGTTGCTGATAATAAAGTTCCTACCAAACCTAAGCTCCGTTTGCCCAGTAGAGATGAACAAATAAATTCATTGAAGACTGTGCCTGAATATGATATACTTGTCATTGGTGGAGGTGCTACAGGAGCAGGAGTTGCTTTAGATTCAATTTCTAGAGGTAATGTTTAACACTGAATTGAATTCTATATAGTTTAATTTACTCTTATTTGATATTTCTGAAAAATGACTTAATCACTAAAAGGGCTTAACATTTTGAGATAATATAAATATGTCATAAGAACAAAATGATAAAACTGAAATATATTCTTTCAAATATTTATTCATTGAACTACTTTTTCTTTGCAGTCTTAAAAGTAAATTTATTTTCATTCAATTTTATACCCATTTAAATAGTAATTTCTGCCTTGTGCTTCAGGTTTTACCCAAAAAGTTCAATGTATTTTAAAAAGGATTTAATTTTTACATTACATAAATAGTTTTTGTAAAATCACAGGTATTTTCAAACTTTTGCATTTGAATTGAGCTGGCTATATTAGTTTCCAAGTGCAACAAAGTGGAATCGCCAACTTCTGAATTGTTTTGATAAATTTTGAATTACTTTATTCACCTATAGGAGAAAACAAAAGTAAATATTTCAACATGGAAATTGGTGACGTCAATCACATGGCAGCACAGTTATAAAAGGCACGCAGAGGCTCAATGCATTTTGGCTTTGTTCTCAAGCTCTTTCAATTAGTAAGATCCTAAATTATTGTGTTGAATTGGCAGAAAAAAGTAACTCAAACATAAAATTTCTAGCAAAATTAAAAATATAAAAATTTTAATTGCCAATTGTAGAATTCAACAAAAATGTAGAATGTGGCAACATTGTATTAATCCTTTTGCTTGATTAAGGAGATTGGAGACCTTTTGCTTGATAAGAGAAAGGAGATTGTCTTTCCTTTAACAGACTAAATTATTTTTCTTAACAGTTATATATGGGATACATTGGAGAGGTACTGTGTAGTGTTAGATATTTGGAATGGTTCTGAGCTCCTTATTCTAACAAGCTCATGCAAGAATGAATATTTAAAAATTGGCTCACTATGGGGTTAAAGATTTAGAGAAAGGTTATTGGAGTAGGGGAACCTATTAAGAAAGTTTATTGGCATAAAGTCGCATGTGTATCTTTTAAGTTTGGAATGCATCAGCAATCTAAAAGGGAAGAAGAAATAAATGTGTTGCAAGTGAGGCTCTTTGATCCCATATTTGGCGAGGTGGGAAAGTTCAAAGGTGATAGTGGTGACAAGATTTACTGGGGACATGGGGTTTCTGGTAACTATAAGAGTTAGACAAAGAGTAGCTGGTTAAAAGAGGAAAAAAGGGAGTTGGTCTTGGAATGTTAAGGGACTTATCTGTAAAAGTTATATTTTAGTGGTTAATTTTAGTATTTATATGCTAAATTTATATTTCTATTCTGTTGTAAACTATATTTAACATTTGTTCATTGTGTTACATAATATGTTTCATTATATTATTTGTAATATTACAATAATTTTAACATTTTGCAACTAAAGATAAATTTTCTAAAAAAAGTGGGATGAACTTTGAATGTTTTAATGTATTTTCTTTTCCTCTACCTTTTCATTTGCTACAAATAATCTAACTATTAATTCCCCAAGTGAATTTACTATTTAATTAATAAATTCAAATGCATTAAGAATTTAATTTGTTAAAATAAAGCAATTAGTTGCATTTTCAATGGAAAGTAAATATGCTGACAAGTACCTTGCCTTTGGGAATTGATTATGCCGTTATGTTCTTTCACATTTAGAGGACTACAAAAATACATTATTCCAAGGTGTAACATTCAAAATAGGGATGACATTTCTGAGCAGTCACTAATTGCTAACATTAGAATATTGTTTATGTCCTCAGTGTCTATAAAATTCATAAACGGTTGAACGTATGCTCACTCACCTATTCCCTTTTATAACATACTTCAAGCAGTAATCCATAATAGATAAGGCAAACTGTTTTAAGATTCTCAATGACAGGACTACCATGTCCGACTTTTTACTGCTATTTCTTAAATGTGGTGACAAGGGGTATCTTTAAGCAAAATCACCGCAAAAGCTCCTATTTTCAAAGTTTCAGTGCCTTTTTTTCACTAAAGGTCAATGAAAATTAAATCCCTTTTTTTTAACCAATAGTATGAATCCTTGTTTCCATCACAAATTCAGAGGTGCCTACCATTACAGGTTTTGATTATTTGTTTTGGATTTCGCCTTTAATTACAGAGAATTATGAAATTATTGCAGAAAATCCCACTTGATCATAAAATGGTGCAGTCGCAAAACTCTCCAAGTTGGCCCTTTTAGCAATCCAAAAACTAGAATCCCTATTTTGTTTAATACAATGTGGTTATCTTTTCGATCCATTGTTATCATTTGGTAGTGGTTTCGCTACAAAATTGTAATCCTGGATTAACTATTATTTTACCAAAATTCAAGCTTTACACGCCCACAAATATTCATTGTTATCTCTGAAATCTTTGTTAAAAGATATATTTAACATAAAACTATAATTTTGCAGGTTTGAAAACTGCTCTAGTGGAATTAGATGACTTTTCATCAGGGACTAGTAGTCGAAGCACAAAATTAATCCATGGAGGTGTTCGTTATTTACAGAAAGCAATTTTGCAATTAGACTTTGAACAAGTAATATTTTATTTCACTTTCAACTACAAAATAGTAAATGATTAAATAATTAGATAACCCTGTTTTAATATTTTTAGTATCATATGGTGAAAGAAGCTCTTCATGAAAGAGCTAATCTGTTAGCCATAGCTCCACATCTCTCCTACCCTTTGCCAATTATGTTACCAATTTACAGGTAAGTAATTATACAATATTTTTTGTATCAATATCTCCTACATTTCTATCCATGGCATAATTTTGCCCCTGCCTTTTTAATAAATATGGTAAAATAAAAATAATAACCCCTTTCCTTTTATAATTTTTCATTTTGTATTTAATATAGAAAAAAAATTCTATTGAAGCTTTAGAAGAAAAATTTTAGATACTTTAACCTTAACACCTTAAAAAATCGTTTTTTTTTTTTAATTTACTTGGCATTGACACTCATAATAACTACCATGTGTTATAAACAAATAATTTCTAGTTATCAAATCTGTATTCTTGTTCATCAGATATTTCTTTAGAAATCCTAGTTAGATGACTCCAAATCTGATGAAGTTAAGTTCTCAGTTTTGAAATGTGAGACAAAATACTCTGATAATGCATCTAGTGCATTCAGCATGAACTTGCCAACAGAAACCATTAGAGAATCACATTATAGAAATTGTATACTTCCCTTGTTTTCATTAGCAGAAACATTTTGAATATGTTGTCATTTGAAACAAACGCAATTTGTAGCTTTAGAGAGACCTGACTACTAATTTTAAGAGATTGCTAACTCATTGTATTCCAATACCAAATGTTTTGTAATTATTTATGCAATTCTAGGGAAGGATGATTTTTGTCCTTTAAATTATTTGTTGTAATTACAATTTACCAGCCTAACCCAGTTTGCATTGGATATGGGGAAGATGACATACCAGATAATGGAATACATGGTAATTTTTTATTCTGATATTTTTTCTCATGAATATGAGAGGAATGTTTTTCAGATACAGCTAGGAGGATATTCATCTGAGGACAAGTAAAAATAGCTGTAGCCAAATGTGCAATAGAAGGAGTTACTGTATCATATTCTGCACACTGCAATACTTTTGCAACTATCAGACAAACCAGTAAATCCAGTAACCACTTCTAAGCAGCACCTTATTGTAACTGCAGGTAGTTGGCTTAGAGATGTTTGACTGTACACTGTATAAATATCTTCTAAGATACAATAACAATACTGAATTGACACTTCCAGATTAGTCAAAAAATAAAATACCTTATAATATCTAAAAATAAATGCAATAAAATATCTTTTATTGTTTCCTATAAAACATTTACTTGCTCTTCTCTTCTATTTTCAGAAAATTTGATTGGAATTTTTTTGCACTTTATATTTTTGGGTTATCAGTGTTACTGAAACATTGTATAAGTAGATATGTTTCTTTTAAATGAGATGTATTAGAATGCAATGCATGTGTGTGGATAAATTATTCTGAATTTGACTTTATGACCTAATTCTAATTTTTCTTCTGAAGTGTTTTAATTCTTAGACTAACTTTAAAATTAGACATTGTAAAATTTAGACCTTAATTACACTCATGATTGTTCATTTCTATTTCAGATGGTGGCAAGTACCATATTACTGGGTTGGAATTAAAGCCTATGACTTTGTTGCTGGTCGTCAACAAGTGAAGTCAAGCTATTTTTTGTCGAAAAGCAAGGCATTGGAGCTTTTTCCTATGCTAAAAAAAGATAAATTATGTGGAGCTCTTGTTTATTATGATGGTAATTTACTTAATATGAATTCTTTAAAATTAAAAGTGCTCAAATTATAAACAAAAATGAAGAGAAATCCTATAGCTGTGAATTTTCAAAAGAATTATTATTAAACAGATTAATTAGCCTTATGAAATAAGTGTTCATTCTCTAATTTCTTGATTAAGTTGTATATTTTTCTATATTTTTCAAACTAAAATAATCTAAGCAGTGTAACGAGTCTTGTTTCTATTAATTTTTAATTTTGCAAAAATTTTGAAGCTATACAATCAAATTCTTCATTTATATTAAAGACTCGAAATTTTTCGAAACAAATTTTTCTAAATAGAAATTCTTAAATGCACCTATATGATACAATTTTTAGAAAGCATTGGTAAGAAAATTTGTTTTAATTTTGATTTGAATTATGCACTTTTTCAAAGTATTTATTAAACATTTGCCTATAAAATGCCATGAAATGTACAATATATTAAAATTGGAATTTTGATATTTTTAATATGGATGAAAATCAAATATACCTCCTAATTGAAAGAATGCATGTAATAAAGCAACATATACTTCCAAATATTGAGTCATTATCATTGTTTAATTGACAGGGAATAAGGTTTTGGGAAATCACTATTAAACAAATACACTTTTTTCCTTGTTTCGCCACATTCTTTAGATTGATGACCAAACTGCTTTTAGGAAGAATACCAAGCTTGAACATAACTCATTTTTTCTTCATACCTTTATCAACTTCTAAAACTTCTAATTTTTGTTATTAAGAAGCACTTTCCTTTGGACGTCTTGATGTGGTTAGATTTAAAAAATAACCTCCACCTTGTTTTGCAGTATCTAAGTGGACAAATTTTTCCAGATATAGTAAACCTATCTGTTTTTAAGTGAGTCAATCCGTATGTCATTGAGTACTTGAGTTCTTTCTGCTTCCAGTTGCTTTTTTAAGATGGCAAATATTTATCGAATGTATTTTCTTTCTACTGTAATATCTGCTACTGTAATTGCAGTCTTCTAAAAAAGGTAATGTAAAGTACAGTAATACTGTTGGACAGTATTACATGCCCAAGTATCAACAGTTACCTAGTGGTCCACTCAATTCCTCTGGCTGTAAAATGCAATTGTATGCATTTTACAGATAGGTTATCTTCAGTTTGAAAGTAGATAATTTTTTGGTCAGTAGAAAAATACAAAAAAGAATTCTGGTATTCCTGGAAGAATATCAACTGATCAGTGGCAAGAACTTTGTTAAATAAAATCAACTTAGTTAAATGGAAATTGTATTGTTAAATACTGGATAGGTTCAAGGATTTGCAAAAAATGGTATTCAAAGAAACTTTTGCTGTGTGGACTCAACTGAATTTCAGAAACTGAAAAATCTGTTTCGATGGTACCATCTAATTTGATTATTTACAAATAAGCTAGCTTGATGTTAAAATTCAAGATTTCAGTAATTTGCTATTTAGAAACCTTAACTTGTGCTTTATATTTTAGTACGATTAGCTAAAATTTTAATTTAAAAGTCCAACTTTCTTGCACCTCATTTTACATTTTTATCAAATATTGCAGAACTGCCACCCATTGTCAAAAAAGTCAGATCATATTGTTTATTAGTTTAATTAGGTATCATTAGTCACAATCCTAAAAATTTTATAATTTACTTGTGCTATAAAAAATAACATTTTTCAATCTATCAGCCAAGCTTCATTGAATCACCTTTCCATATATTTTTTACGGAATCTTCTATAAAACTCGAAGTAATAAATAGAGAAAGTAAATACATATGCTCCTGGACGCACATTAACATAACACATTAACTAGCATGTTAATATAACTAAATGACCAAAGATATGTTAAATTATGTTGTGTATTACATTCTATGATAAAATATATATTTCATATATAGAAAAGACAGGCTGCATAAATAGCAAATGTAGCACTTTAAAATTAAAACTTTGTTACAAGCCTTGGTTAACTAGTTACTTTTAAAAGAACACAAATGACTTTTCATGAGAAGTGAATTATAATTGTAAATATCGTTTGATTTGTTTATTGATATTAAGTTTTTCTGTTGATGTTATTGTTATACAATTTTAAATTAAACACTTACTGTATATTTTAGGGCAACATAATGATGCTCGGATGAATTTAGCAATAATCATAACAGCTGCAAGATTAGGAGCTAATGTTGCAAACCATGTGGCAGTAACAGAACTTTTGAAAAAAGATGAGAATGGCATTGAAAAAGTTTGTGGTGCTAAAGTGAAAGACATGATTACTGGTTAGTATAGTGGTATCTAATTTATTTACATTGTCTACAGATATTATTTGGTCTGAATATGTTTGATTTCTGAAACCTAACCATGTATTGTGTGAACATCCAAGGAATCTAACACCTCTCCCAACTCCTAGGATGCCAAACCCCTTAGGTAAATATTGAATAAATTGTATATATGTATCCAATAACACCCAGGAAGAGCTGGAGTATAGAAAAGAGTATATCCTTTTCAATTGACCTGTTTTTATAGTCTTGTACTGTAAGTGCAACTACATTACAAGGATACCAACTCTTATGAGCCTGAATCCTTTCCCAATGTTTTCATGGGATCCCAGCCCCTCTAAACTTGAAGAATAAATAAATATGGTTAGCCAACGATGCAGGATTTATACTTTTAAATATTACTCATGAAAAGATGAACTTTTCATTTATTAATATCTGAATATTCCAAAATAGTCAAATACCTTATATACAAGATAAAATAGATAAATGCATAAATTAATACAATTTATTGGTTTTGCCAGTAAGTTTCAGGGGTGATAACATCACCAAACTTTTATTCCTTTTCCAACAGTTTTATTGATAATCTGCACTTGATCATCCTTTGTGAAAAATTTACAATTCACCAAAATTGAGTGAGGATTTCTCAGAAAATTAAATGCCAATCTACTCAAAAGTCAAGGAACAAGAAACTCATTTACATTGTAATGGACTGCATATATGTTTTCGAAATTGTTTACATAATAGTGATCAAAAGTTACCCTGTTTCGTACTCGTTTCATAGTGTCCAAATTTTAAAAAAATGTATATTACATTATCTCTGTACCCCTACCAAACTAAAAGATAAAAATGTAACCCTTTATTGTTCTGTAAATATCATTTTAATAATTACTCTTTGAACAAACAATTTTCCAAAAAAATGGCTTCCAGCTATGTTTTAAAACCGAATTTGTTCACAAATGATCTGAGAAATGGCCACAAGATAGGAGGCCTTAATTTCAAATTAATGTGGAAACCCTTGTTGAAGGTTGGATCTCTGGAATACGACCTGGTTTTTAAATGCCACTATTCTTGTGGTTATGCGACTTAAATGGTTGAGTGACAAATATGAGCTTGAACAAAAATCACAACCTTATGTTATGACATGACATTGGAAACCTAAAAAATATATGATGAGGAATGAGAAATGTTTCATTGTATTACAAGATGTATTACTTTTTACATTTATATTGCATCAGAGTGCTTTTAAAGATTTACCCGTTTAATGGAATATGTATGTACAAAATATGAGTAATGTCTATTCTAATCTGCAATTGTTTGTATTAATTTTCTATTTCTTTAGGTAAAGAATGGAAAATACATGCCAAATCGGTGATAAATGCAACTGGTCCTTTCACAGATTCTATTCGCAGAATGGATGATCAAGAATGTCCTATTATTTGCCAGCCTAGTGCTGGAGTTCATATTATTTTGCCAGCATATTATAGGTAAATTTCACATTTTGTTCAAGCTAAAAGAGTGAATTGTTTGAAAATCAATGTTTTTTAAAAAAAATGCTATATTGTTCAAATAAATAAAATAAATGTTTTTGCAAATGTATTTCACGTTTTTAAACAAAATATTTTAGATAGTTAAAAAATTAGTTTCTAGATATATCTCTTGTATGTGTATTCAAGGACATTTCCAATTAAATATATCTCTAAATATCTGTTTTCTAATTCATTGTTCTTTTAATTAGTGAAATATTAAGTCAAATAATTAAATGCTTGACAACTATTAAGTTTTTTGCATTATAAAATTACCAAGAGAAAAAGGCCAACTAATAGCAGATCTTTCATAACCATTATACTATTGTTTTCATGCAGTCCTGAAAGTATGGGATTACTTGATCCTGCCACAAGTGATGGCCGAGTTATTTTTTTCTTGCCCTGGCAAAAGATGACAATTGCAGGTATGTTATAATGATACAGTTTATTTTAATGCAAGATTCTTTAGTTTAATTGTATCTTATTTATGTAATTGTAATGTTAACTTCGTTTGATATAATTCAAGTTTCCATTTTTGGTTGACAATACAAAAGAATGCTTAAAAGGATAATACAAGTTTCATTAAATGTGCATTGAACAAATATTTGACACCAAACACTTTCTAGAACATTGTAACTTGACACTGACTAATCTAGTAATTTTGTTACAATAATTTCATGTACATGTTTTTGGGTGATACTAATAATGGATTGCCTTCACTTTCATGTTTGGCCCATTTGTCTTTTCCAAATCTCATTTCTAGCTTGTACTTAAAATTCCATCATGATTTATTACAGTGCCTATGTTTCATTTTGAAGGTTTGTCATAATTTCACTCATCTACATTATCTTCCACAGATCATCCAGAGTAGCCTGTTTAGAATTATGAACTTTACATTATTTGATCTCTTATGTGGGTTTAAAAAGATCAAGCCTGGTATGAATGCAATGTTTCAAAAATGTACCTTTTCACATCTAGACATTCATTAATGTGTGGTCTGAAATGACGATTAAAATGTGTGCAATCTCTGTAATACTGGTAACTAGCTTTGTTTTCAATTTCCGAATGGATCATATAATAACATTAACAGCATTAAGCTATCATATAACAGCTTAGAAGATGAGATAGATATTGTTTCTAGGCCTAGGAAGTAAAGTAGAAGGTCGAAAATTGCACATTTTGAGACCAGTTTATACCAAAGAAAGAATCCATTTTATGCCTTAAACCTGGCCAAGGAAGCTCCCGAATTTTCCCTTTTAAAGTTAATTTATATTTATTTTAAAATGTACTTTATTTCATTTGATTCAGGCACTACTGATAGACCTTGTGAAGTGACTCACAATCCAAGTCCCACAGAAGATGAAATTCAATTTATTTTGAATGAAGTGAAAAATTACCTGACTCCTGAAATTACAGGTAAATGTAAAATTCATATGTAGACAAATAGCATGTGACGATTTCTACCATACAGAGTAATTCTGTCCCTTGAACTTATTCCCATCACTTCATTAGCTCAAAATTATCAAAGTCAATTTATACCTGTAGAAGCTTTTTGTAAGCAATCTACGTAAAACCATTGCTCCACGGTTCATATCAATGTAAAAATTTATATCTCAAAAATACTTTTCTTTCCTCTGAATCAGGGATGGGGGATCTAAACAAGTATACCTTTTTCTCTAATTCTTTTGTAATGAGGTTGTGCAATGATGATGATCTCTGTGGCCAGTACATGAACATGCAAAATTTTAAATAGCTGCTCATATACTAAATATTTAATTCTGTCAGATTTGGTAACAAATGCAAAGAGTTTTAATAGCATTTATCTGACTCAATATAATACTCTAAAAATTTAGTCATTCTCCTTTCTCATCTTTTCCTTTACACAACTTCACTTTACTGTTAAGGATATCATACTTCATTTTATTCATGGGGAAGTTATTAATTCAGCATATTTTATGATCACTCATAACTTTTTCATAAAAAATATGTTGAGTCAGTTATTTTAGCATAATTGCTATACACTGATGCTTCAGGAACTTATGACAAACACATACAATGAACATGTTTTCTACAAAACTTTATCTGAACGCTTAAGTTATGTTTCCTTGGGTATAGTTTACTAGTTGGTATGTCGAGCTGGCTACTAGGTTATCAGATAAGTTTGCATTGCCTCGGGGATAGCATCCTACCAGGTTAAGTTTCCAGTAAATAGGCATTGCTATGCTTTGTGGGAAGTGGACAATGTGGGAAGAATGCTATGGATGAAGTTGTTGATGCTTCTATTGTAGTTTCAAGTGAGAAAGTTTGAGGGCTATATGCAAATTAAATGTGAATATAATAAAATATAATGAGTGAAATAATAGAGAAAAGATTTTCCGAACTTATTAAGACTGATAGTGATCCCTTAACAAACATGAAATATGCTCAAAAATTGTTGAAGACATTTCAATTAGAACAGACATCCAAACAAGTAATAAACAATTTAATCGAAGTAGAATCATCCATAGTCACAAGGGGAGGGTTCAAGCCCCAGAGCCAAAAAAGCAATTAATTAAAATTAATTATTAATATTGTGTTAATAATTGATGAATGAAAATTAATAAGTACTAATGATGATAACTTAAAATTATTTATGAAAAAGGAGGTTTATTTAATTATTCCCTTTAAAATAAAGAGCAAAAAATACCTAGGTGGTTTTCCACCCCTCAATGAAATCCTGGGTGCGCCCCTGATCGAATCAACCTTCTTGAGTTTGGCATCTGCCCACGTGACAATGGTCAAAAATCGTTTTATTTTTATGTCAATGAGCATGTGCAATGCCAAATCATAGATCATGTGACTGGTCACTACACAGTAAAGTAGCCCAGTGAACTCTTGGTCGCACTATCCAGGTCAGTGAGTAAGTGGACAGTGCGGCTGTTTCCATTGGTCTACTTCACCTATCACTAGTGCTGGCGGCTAGTAAACTATCCTCATGGAAATATACCATTAGGCAAAAAGTAATAGCTTGAACAAAACTAATGAAAAATGGGTGATAAGCTTTGGAAGGATGTTTGAGATGTTAGCAATCCTAAAGAAAACCGATTTTGCTATCATTTTAAAATTCAAGGAATTGTTGACAATCAGTGTAATTTCGCATCAGCTGAGAGGCATTATTTTCTTGGATTAAAACTGCACATTGATTGAGAAGTAAATATCTGAGTACCAAGATTCCATGTTGCTGCCAGGCCTTCATCTAATTAGTAAAAAATCTTTTAATTATTTTGAACACAGCAATTCAACATTACAGGGGCCTGAATTAAAATTTTAGTTTTACCTGAACTAATAAAAATGGTGCATGTCTCAAAAATTTTATTTTTAAGCAAAAATAATAATTAAACTATTAATAAAAGCGGAAGACGATAAATTGTAATTTTATATTGGTGAAATATGTAACGTATATGAGTTTTAATTCCATTCCTGAATGAAATACCTATTATAAGGGATGATTACTTAGCAGATTTAGTTGTCAAGAATGGATTAATTGTATGTTTAGTTGATGCATTTTACTTACTTTATTTACCCTAAGATGCCTAAAAATTGTTGAAAATTCATGACTTATTAGTTCGTCGAGGGGATGTGATGTCAGTTTGGAGTGGTATTCGACCTTTGGTGCTGAATCCTAACAAAGGATCAACAGAAGCCCTCGCCCGCAATCATGTACTTCACATTAGTGATTCAAATCTGGTGACTATTGCTGGTAGGTTTGAGTTTTATTGTATTTTTAATATATATCGTCATTCTGTTGAATCCAAATTATAAAGCAAAAAGTGCATAAGTCGAGGGTATGAAAAATCATGCATTTGATTTTAAACAGATTGTTATGATTTAAACTAATTTGTTGCTTTAAAGTTTCAACTTGCTAGATGTTAGACATGTTAACATAATTTGAATAGTTTCTTGTCAAATAATTAAACTTTATTTCAAATGAGGGGTTTAGGAAATACAGCAGGGCAAATTACATTAAAATATAAAAACATACTTTCCTAAACAGAATTTTCCAAAAATAAAAATTCATTACACTGATATATTTGTATTTTTATAAATTCTTCTAAGGAAAAAACTTCTAAAGAATTCAATTTTATAGTATAAAAGTCGATCCTTGAAATTCTAGATTAAAACAATGGACAAATATTTAAGAGGGAATAAAAATTTTATTTAAAAACAGTAGTTCATACTTTGTACAAACACTAATTTTTCTGCATTTTATTTCCCAATGTGCAAATGGTGTACTTTGATGCAAGTTAAATATTCTAGTTACAGATACAAAAATAAGCTATACTGGATTGGTAGTCTTGTGTTGTGCCACAAACACTAGAATTTAAATATGACACCACAAAAAGTATTCCCACTAAAGGAGATATCTGGGACACAATTTCACTTAAATGCAACAAAACATTTATCTGCTTTTGCTTGAAATACCAAAATTATAGGCATGATACTAGACAAAATTTTCTTTTTGGCCAATTCATAAAACCAAATTGTTTGCATAATTGGGCAGTAGAAGTTTATGTGCAGTTGTGGGGAAAACGAAGCCCCTTTGTTTTGAGCACTATTCATAAAGCAAATTCAAAGATATTTAATAGGGAATATCGTTCTATACAAATTCAAATGCAAAAACATTGTATAAGGGGCCGTCTTCATATAAAATTTTGCATAAACAACAAAATTTCCAATGGCAAAACCACGATTTGATGCCTTAATCAGATTTTAAATCTCAAATTAGTCTAAATACGAAATTCCATCAATTTCCTACCGTTATAGCCGGAGATATTCAATGTTAAATCCATCCATTTTAGGGATCAAAGATTACAAAGAACATGTACCCTCCTGGTTTGTGTCTTGATGAGGTATCTCATTAGCAAAATTGACCAAATCTTGAGGGATGAGACATTTAGAAAGAATGATTATCAATATTTATTGTTTAATTTCACCCTCAAGTTCAATTTTTAACAGTTAATTGTAACTGTTAAACTTACTTATTAACTTGTATTAAATCAACTTTTCATTATAACACTTAATAATAATTGTTATCGCAAATTAACAAAAGCTGTTAAGATTGTTATCGTAAAAATATAGTCTTGCCCATATCTACTTTTAGATTGTTCATTGTTCTGCTGTACCACACGACAGGTAGAAGGCAATTTCCGTTAGATTGCGTGAATGATATTTCCAAACATTTAAAAAAAATTTACATATTCCTCATGTTTACCCTAATTTTTTTCAACTTTTGGATGCCCCCTAAAATCATCAGTGACAAAAATTAAGTGTAGCGTAAAAACTATCTGAAGGAAAGAGTTGAAATTTTGTGTAGTTCTATTAATTCCTTCTGGATCGATTTCTTTCAAAATATATCAAGGTTTCTATTCATAATTTTTCCAAATATTAATTTAATAATATAGCAAACTAAAAATCATTTAAAAACTAAAACATTATGTATATTTTTTGGGTACCTTAATAGCAACATGCTACAAAATATCAGCACTATAGGAATATTATTTAGAAAGGTATCCATAAAAGACTGGGATACTGATTTAACATTAGGAGCTCCAAACTTTCTGAATTCATGAATGACATGAAACTTGCTATCTGAAGTTAAATTATGGGATGGGTTCAAAATTTGTGTCAAAATAAGGGGTCGATATTGAAAATTGTGAAATTGGTGCTCAGTTTAATATGAAGTGCAAATTTTATGCATATGAATTTATAGAAGACGTTATTCTCTGTTGAATGCCACTTTCGAGTTTGCTGTACTATTAAAATTGTTTAAATGAAGAGGTGTGGTTTAGAGTTTCTTTGTCTGTGACTACATATATGAAAATAAGATAGGTTTCTATGTTTATGAGTATAAATATTTTATTACCTACATATTCAGCACATCCTGCTCTCATTAGAAATGTCACTGTTGGTATTAAGAAGCATATGAGAAACAGATTATAAACAAAAATAGTCAGATTGTATGCTGTCAGTCTTAGTGAATACTTCTCAGCCTCTTAAAAGGTTTTTCAAATATTTCAAGGAATAATAAGAAATTGAACTAAAACCAAATGTTTAAAATGAAAAGCAATTAGTGATAAAATCCGTCATTTAAATGTTGCAATTTTTAAGGAAATCAAAAAATAATAGTTGACACAAATTTCATATCTTTGGTAGAATGTTTATTTTTATTAAACTCTAAATAATTCACACACACACACACATTTGGTAATTATTTCTATCTCTTAAAGGTGGAAAATGGACTACATACCGTGTGATGGCTAAAGAAGCAGTAGATGCTGCAATAAAATCTTGTAATTTAGAACCCAAGAATGAATGCCAAACAGATGGTCTTTTATTAGAAGGCGCTAGTGGTTGGACACCAAATATGTACATTCGATTGGTCCAAGATTATGGACTTGAAAGTGAAGTGAGTTTCCTAAGGTTGAGTGTGATATACAGGGTGACTTTTAATTAACTTACAACTTTTAACTGAAATAACTTCTCAGAGTGTCACTAGATGGTCACAGTCGTTTTTCCCGAAATTTGTAATCTGGGTATGAACACCGATGAATATTGGTTCATGCAGGACGGTGCCCCTCCACATAGAACACGCAGTGTTTGACACCATTAACAGTGAGTTTGGAACCCGAGTTATCGTCTATCAATACCCAAACAGTTATCCTAGTGCATTGCATTGGCCACCTTATTCACCAGATATGAATCCATGTGATTTCTCATTTGCATGCATTAAAAAAGAAACTCTTGAATTTGTAACTGACAACTTTGTGACTAGGTTGCGCTATTGTATCACCTCTGATTATCACTTTGAAAACTTTATCCATTAAATTCCTTTTCCATGTTCTTTTCAATAAAAAATGTTTGTAGTGCTATCTGCAATGACTCAAGAGGTATTTCAGTTAAAAGTTGTAGGTTAATTAAAAGTCACCCTGTATTTCAGTTTTGGGTTTAATAATTTCTTAATTTGCTACATTATTTTCTTTTTAGATGATCCATCTATTTTATTACGTGTTTAAGAATGTAAAGTGTTGGATCTTTTTACTTGTTAGATATTTTTTCAAGTCTAACCACTGTCAAATTATTCTCCATGCCAGCTGTTAAGGAGAAAAATAAGAAAACAGCTTAAATTGTACTCTTAAGTTTCTTAAATATTTCTTAAATTTGCTACTTTATATTCAAATGTTTTTAATTACTATGATTCACCCTTCATCTTACAATAAGATCTGGCAAAAGAATGAGTTACTATTTTCTATCGCCTTCCCTAAAACTTAAAACTATCTGCTGTGCAGAATACTTTTATTTATGTAATGTATTGTGTTTTGATTCATATCGTCTAAAAATGTGAACAAAATTTTCATTTATTAGGTAGCTCAGCATTTAGCAAATACATATGGAGATCGAGCATTTGCTGTAGCTAAACAGGCTTCTCTTACGGGAAAAAGATGGCCAATAATGGGACGCCGCCTTCATGAAGAATATCCTTACATTGAAGCTGAGGTAATATTTATTGCTTCATAGAAAAATTTCCTAAATTTCCCTTTCTTTCTCTTCATTCAATCTATAAATTTCAGTGAAAGATGTTTTTGTTATATTTCACAATAACTTAAGTTTTGTTTTAGGTACGATATTCCATTTACGAATATGCTTGTACAGCTGTTGATGTTATTGCCCGACGCCTTCGTTTGTCATTTCTAAATGTTCAAGCCACAGAAGAAGCACTTCCCAACATTATTTCAATAATGGCTGGAGTACTGAATTGGAGCAAGAGTAAACAGAAAGTATGAAAATGTTTGATCAAATAAATTGTAATTATTACTATTAAAGTTAGTTCTATTAAAGTAATAAGAGGTAAAGAAATTCTCTTAAAAAGTAAATAGATGAGAAATAAGTTAAATTTTAACAAATTATAGGAAAATTACTAAATTAAAATAATTGAAAACTTTTGGAATTCAAGATGGGAAAATTGATGTGTTTAAAAAATGAATATACACACATTAAATACTAATAGTTAGGATCTTTCCTAGTCATTTTCAAAAAATAGCATGATTAGAATAGCATAAGTAAAGAGCTATAAACAATTATGGAAACTTACACTGAAATTTTTATTTATATAGGAAGAGTATGAAAAAGCTATGGAATTCCTTCGCACAGAAATGGGTCAAGATGTAAATTGTAAAGCAAGAGTTGCTCCCGTTAATTTCTCAAATGAAGAAATTACATCTTACACGAAAAAATTCCAAACTTTAGACAAAGACAGGAAGGGATATATTACAATAAATGACCTTCGGCAAAGCTTAAAGGTATGAAGTATTCTGAATTATGTAGTTATTTGTTTATCTCCATTTATCTATAGTATTTATATTTTATTACTCTAGCTCAACACTTTTCAATCAGTGTCACAAAAATAACACTTTTCCTCGTGGCTATTTCACTTTTCACTAGGCTATTTCACTTTTGCCTATGGTCAAACAGCTTGAGTTGTGAGATTAATTTCATTTCAATGGTTCAGTTTTGAACTTTAGATAAGTGTGTTTACAAATAATTTAAAGTAATACCCGTCTAAATAATTGAAAGTATTTTTTATTACAAAGTAGCATAAATAAATTGTTTTAGGAAGATTTTTGAAAGTCACTTTGGAGCTAAAGGAAGGTGATTATAGTTTTTTTGTACATCCAGAACATTTGTTACTGTTTTTTGTGAGATTGGCAAAAATATATAATTTTTTGGTGTGTTGCAGAATTTTAGTTATTTGATGTGTGCCATGAGATGAAAATGGTTAAAATCACTCCTAGACTTGTTATGTTACTAAATTTTACTACTCATAGTTTATATTTTGTAAAATATTGCTTTAGGTTCAAGGTGAGAAAGTAGATGATGAAACTCTTCATGATATGCTTAATGAAGTTGATTTGAACAAAAATGGTCAAGTTGAACTCGGGGAGTATCTGCTGGTAAGTTATGACAGCGAACTTTGTAATGAGTTGCGATATTTATATCAATTTTAAATTTGCATTAAGATGTGAACTAAACTTGTATTTTATTGAGAATGTTTTAAAAATGAATCCCATTGTATAAGATTTTTGTGTTGCATAATTAAGAAAGAACCTTGTTTTGGTTTCTGTAAGATCTCCCAAATTTCTCGTGTATTCTTGTTTGGCTTATTTTACATATAGATTAACAATTTTTCCAGAGATAGAAACTGTCTCAATATCCTGATAAAAAAAATGTGATAATCCCTTTCCATCAAATCATAAAATTTTTTCACACTAGTAAATTTTAAGCTAGTTTGATTTCTGAAACTAATTCATTATTGTTATTCCAACAAACTACAATAAATGTTTAATGTGTTTCAACATTTTATCTTTCATTATATATTCATTACTAGATAATATGAGATAGACAGAATTACATATTACTGAGTTATCCTTTATTTTCTATAACTTTAATCTGGTTTGAGGTAAATGATATGTGGTATAAGATTCATTAAACACATTCTAAATTCAGTTCAAAAACTCAATCTTACTTCATCTTTAATTTATGTATGCTTTATTATCTGCAGATATATTAGATTTTGCTCTTATTATTCCTGATGTCCAAATGTTTGATAGCATAACTCCTGAAAACTATTTGAAATTAAATTTCTTCATACTATTTAATATGCAGTTGTTTAGTATATATTTATATCAGTCGCTCATTATAAAGTAACATGTACATAGTACTATTAAATTGCTTTTCAACGTATGTTTTCAATGCATCTTAGGTAAATAACATTTTCACCTCTTACTAAGTTATAACTGGCATTGGTAAAAATGTTTTCAGAATGACATTTATGAGAGGCTTTTTCTGTTGGGTTAGATGTAGGTGGCCATCTTGTTTTGTGGCAAAATGTGCTTCCTGTACATATTATGGACATGACATCACTTGGCTTGTTTTCAAATATGACTTCAGAATGTCACCAATAAAAATTCCTACGAATTCATTCCTAATTGATGTATGATAGTTGATTGGTCAGTGCTAATTAGATTAAACACCAAGTGTTGCTAAAACTGCGATAGACTACATTTTAAGATAACCTCAATATGTATCAGGCAAGAGCATTTGTGTAACAGTAAAATTTCTGTTTTTGTCTGGTTTGTTTATATTGAAAGTCACTGCACACATTCTAATTGCAAAAATGTCCGCTTTGTTGCTCCAGTGCGATGTTAATTGGAATACTTACCTACCCAATTGCAAAAGCAAAAACATTTGCAGATTTTCAAATTATTTTGAGTTCAGTATTAAAATGTGTAAGTTTTCAAATTGATAAATTTTATTTTGTATATTATAATTGAAAATTGTGTATGCTTACTTTTAATAAGCACCTAAAATTTAAATACCAAATCCATTTCAAATCATGGTGTATAAGAATTCATAGAAAAGTATAGCCACAAGTCAGCAATTTCCTAGCCTGGTTTGCAATTCTATTCTAAAACAATAAAAGTTATTCTTAATGGATTATTAAAGAAATGTAATAATTCTGATTTAGTCTATATATATATATATATGCAATTTTTTTTTAATCTTTGTCATCTCTTATCATGCAAACTTTTTCCGAATCATTAAAAATGAAGGCTTCACTTTGCTGCACTAATGATACAAGTTGAAATATATAGACTTAGTTTAACTATTGCTCACCTATTTTTTTAATTGCATCTGTTTGTCCATTTTCAAAAACCAAATGTTGAAGTATGAAAAGTATCTAGATACTATAGTTCATGGTAGTCATAATAAACATAACTAAAAATCAATCAGTAACTAAACCTATTGACAAGTTTTAGAAAGTCCACTATTGAAATGGCTTTAGGAATTTTTTCAGAATAAATTTGTGTGTACCTTATTTCTCAAGTAGGAGATTTTGTGTAATGAATTTCTGTTTATGCTTTAATGCTTGCCATATAGTTATCTTTTCTAAAATCAACTAATTAACAGGTTGATCTTGTATATTGAACTTTTTTCTACCTTTTTCTTTCGGTAAATTAAAAGTTAACACTTTACATATATATCTCATTGAAAAAATATAATATTGATAATATAAATGCTTTTTTATAGTTAATGAGTGCAATCAAATCGGGAGCAATAGCACAGAGCAGACTTGCAGCAGCTGTGGACATACAATATGATCGTAGTGTTATGTCTGTTGACCGTAGTGGAGGTGGTGTTTAAAACAATGAAGTGCAATTTTGAACATTTTGAGGTGTCATTCAAGTATTTTCCAAAGAGTTAAATTGCATGCATATTTATATAAATGCATTTTTTGTATCTTTGAATTTCACCTTTTTGTATAATTGGTATCATCATTTAATGATACATATTATTGTATTTCTTAATGTAAGAATGAGGCTAGAAAATTTGTTATTGAAAGGTTTTCTTATGAATGCTGTAGTCTTTCTCTCCTTTGCGATGGAAAATTTTGTTGCATATCTGGAATTTTATTGGCTCTGGTGCCAAGAAATTTGAAATTTTACCTAAGCACAGAATGAATTACATGTTGATTTCCTTGACAATTTAAGAGAATAAACTTAATTTAATTCTAAAATATATTCATTTAAAAGAAACTTTCATTATTATTTATTCAAACATGCTTATCATTGCTTATTTTTATTTGTGTGTACAACTCTTAAAATTATTTGATTTGTCCTTGTTATGTTGAAATACTTACTTTTTGTTGTTTTGTCATCATTTTCATACTCAAATTATTTATGGTTTAAACTTTTTTGTTGTGATTCTTTATATGTGATAATATACTGCATTGTGATGTGTAATTTACTTATTAAGTTTAAAGTAGCTTTTTATGTTATGTAAACTTATTAAAATTATTCATTGATCAAAATTTTTTAATGAACACATATTTTGAAATGCTTCTGAGCTTATATTACAGACATTATATTCTTGTTTGCTTTTACATTTGTTTCAATTAACATGCTACTACCAAATATTTATTAAATTTATGTTTTTATAATTATTAGTTCAGTTTAAAGCTTGCTTGTTTTTTTGCATAGAAATTTTATAAAAAGTTTGAAAAACAATATATTATCTATTCTGTTCTATGATGCTTAGATATTTTGAAGTTATTTTAAACTACAGCACTTCACATTAAACTTAATGCACTGAATGATGTCTGTTCTTTAAAATATGTATCTAAAGATAGATTAGGATTGAAAGAAAATGCTTTTTAAAATATGAAATGGGATACATACCATTTAAGTCATTTCCATTTTCCAGTGATAACAAATATGCTGTGGTTCTATGAGCTCAGGAAAATGTTGATAAACAGAACATTTTACATATGTTGAAATGAGACAAAACTTATTTCACATACTAATTTATCAGTGTTCCAAAGCATTTTATAACTAGCCTTAGAAATAATAATGGATTTTGTCTCAAATATTGTTCTAAGGTTGCATAAATTAAAATTTACTTATTAACTTATATAATGTGTTACTACAATAAAATTTCTTTTAGTACTTTTTTGAATGATGTGTTTATAAGTATAAATTATTTTTAATGTATAAACTTTTTCTTTAATTGTTTTTAATATCGTTTCTGAAATTTAAAGGGAAAGTTTCCAGTTAATAGAAAGATAATGTTAAATATTTTAACGAGAAATGTGGTAGGACTCTTCAAAATCTGTAAACATTCAATCTAAATTCCAGTTTTTAGGGAAATTCAGAGCCGCATTGAGTATGTATTCAATACCCTAACCTGGTGTTTTCTCGGGCTTTTTGCTTCATTTTTGACCTATCAAAAATTTCCTAGGATTCTTTAGTCCAATAAACATAGCTTTTTAACTTTAGAATTTTCTAAAGGAGATGAAAACAAAGTACGCATAACAAAAACTAACACAGAAGCTTAATGAGAAAGGTGGTTTATTTGGAACTAACCTTGTACAATGTAATCCCATCAAGTATTTACCAAGGTTTTCTGTGCTTAATTAGAAAACCATGTAAATATATACAATGGGAAAACGATTTCCTTTAAAGAGAATTATGGAAAGTAGTTAAGGAGAGTCTAAATAGTTCTCTATTGTAATCTCTCAGTGACTAATATAAGAATAAAAGTTAGTGGCACTGTATTAAATCTATGTAGTGTTGAATTTAAGGCAAACCACATAAAGAGTGACATTATTGATGGTAGTTTAAACAACATGTTTTAAAAACCTGAAATTGATTCAAGAAATAATTTTGTTTCCAATTCTTGCATTGCCCTCCTTATTTGTATGTACTGATGCTCTTTAATGTACAGAATGTTCTAGTTAGTCCAAATATATCTTTTCCTTTCTCTTTTCTCTCTGGTACTGTTGTAACAGTGGTAAGGAATTGATTGATAATTCTTTGATGAGCATTCTTTTCTCTATTTTACTGGCATGTTTCACCCTAATGTTGCCATGAAATGTTTATTTCCTCATTTAAAATTCATTAAGCTTAAAATTGTTGTGATGTTTTCTAAAAGTTAAGTTTTTTTATTATACTACATGTCTCATCTTAATCAGAGTTTCTAAAATATTTATATTAAAATAATATCAAAGCCATTATACCCATGTTATAGGTTCAACAACCAATATAGATATCTTATATAGGCAGGAACACACTCCCTCTGTGCAGTAAATATGTCATTACATATGCACATGTTATTTTAATGTGCATCTTTTTACCTTAGCAGCAGATAGTTTATCATATTGATGGAAATAAAGATATCAAAATTCTAGAAAGCACATTCCAAGAGATGTGATATTTGTATTTGCAAACAATGAAAGTTCAATAAATGGAGCAAATAACATCAGAAATTTGTTGAGCAGATGGTGTCAATGCTAACAAAATATTCCCCTAGCATGCCTGAATTTTGTTTGATACAAGTGTGCAAAAATATCTAAAAAGCAGATTGTCAAACTGATATAAATTGCAAGATTCAACAAAAGAAATTTGGTTCATGGAAAAGCACCAATTCATTTGGTGCTTACTGCAATATTTGCTGTTCTGCATAGCTATGAAACTTCATTTAGTTAGGACAGCTACTTAATCCTGAGCTCTACTTATGTATTCCAATTAACTATTGTGATACTTTTCACTTCACACTTATTTGTGTCAATTCTTTCTCTATCTGAATCTTTGGTAAGTGGAAAAGCAAAAGTGTCAAAAAATTGAGTGTTAACGATGTTTTTATCTAGGCACTTTTTCATATCTTGCAAAATGTAGCTTTTCTGAAAAAATGCAGTTCGTGCAAATTAGTGTCTCCAAATTAAATAAGAGCCCATTTGCTTATGACCAAAAATTCATTTTTTATTCAACCCCACTTAAAATATGCCAATCCATAAAATTCCACATTACTTAACGAGTGAGAAAGAAAGTGACTTGATGGATTATGATAAAAAAATTCTGAGATACTTCAATTAGTACCAACATGATATTAATAATGAAATGTATCTGAAGATATTTTCTCAAAATCTGAGTGATCTTTTAATTAAGTGAACTGTAAATATTTTACAAATTGACGTTTTTTAATTAAGAGTCTAAATTATTAATTTTACACCATAAACATGTGTGCCTCAGTTATACGTTTGTGTGAATGTTTGTCGTTCAAAGATTTGAATAAATTTTTGTAGATAAATCAGAATTTTTTCCTTACAAATCTGTAAGAACTTAAGATTTTTAAATAAAATTTGTTTTTAAATTTAATAGTTTCTTGAAACAAATTTTCTATTTCCTAACAACCTTATTTTTAATTGAACTAGATTTTGTTATGTTTAATTTTATGGGTTACAAGTTCGAATTGTTTCTAAACTCTTAACTTTTTGTGAGGGAAAAAATAAGAAATGATCATAATTTGTATGTTGGTAAACCTGGGTGTGGCAATTACAGAACCAAAGATTTTGTTCTTGTTGATTTTCATTGATCTGATATAATAATTTGTAAAATAACTTAATATTTAAAACTCTTCCAATTATCCATATAAGTATTGCATTTGTAGTCTGATATATGGAGATCTTTATAAATATTTGCATTCCAAGCAATTAAAAGAATGCATTACTTAATATATCTTCCGTTTTTAGTTGTCTGTATGTTAATGTATTCAACCTTGTATTAGAATGTAGATTATTAAATATTGTACTTCTAACAATTGCATGTAAATTAATTGTAATGTTGATTTGAACTACTGCTTTATACGTTGGAAGGAGTTAAAAATGTTCTAATTTAATTAAATTTTGAAAAATGTACTATATACATCTATCCAAAGAAACTAATCTACATTTTGCAGTTTAGGGGTTCTTTACATTTATAATGAAATTAAGTCAGTTTTATTACAAAAAAGAAATATTTGTACATTAAAAGACTTATGTATATGTAATAGGCCTAAAAATCTGAGACAAATCCTTCAGTATTCCTTTACCTGATTTTTCAAATTGTTGAAAGAAAACCTTTATTGTAACCAGTATCTGTCAATAAAATGATCTTTGATATATTAACTGTTCTTTCGTGTAATGATTTGTACATTAATTGTGCCTAAAGTTTGTGATATTTGATAAATCGAGAGAACTAATGTATAAGGAACATGATCTTTTTTGCACAAGAAAATATTAAATTTAAACTTAAATTTTACTTTTTCTTCATACCAAACTAACATTTCTGTTCATTTATAAAACAGTACAAAATAACAAATGGCCTAATGTAATATCTTGGAGCTTAACAGCCACTTAAGTTACAAATCTTTTAAAAATGTGGTTAAATAATGAAGCTTTATAATTAAGAATTATATGAAAGTCTAGTGTTGTACTTAGGTAAAGAGCCATAGGATGAAAGTGACCCCCCAAATTGAAATGAAATTGCCAAGTTTAATATATACACATTAGAAGCTAATTATACAAATATGTAAAGATCAAAACCTTAAGCTTAAAAAACCTCAATGCTCTAAATCTTAAAACTAATTCTTTCCTGAAGACCTGTGATAATGAAATTTTCTAATAGGAAAAGTCCATGCATTGTTCTGGATTAAATCTCATCTTTGGTCTAAGCTACATGATGAGAAATCACTGGATTCAATGGGTGCTCATAATATTGGGGTTCTGAAGATAACTTTTAAAAAGCAGCAATAGGTATGCCAATATCGTCACATTTCCTTCTGACTATTTTAGAGATTCAGTTGGGTGTGATGTACCTCATGGAAGTAAAAACATTTGCTGATCATTTCAAAAATAAAAATCAACTATGTAAGTAATGTCTCACTACAAAATCCCATTTGGTGAGGTGTATCTTGAGTTTTATTCCAGCTTCTCCAGTCTTAGAAATATCACTGTTAATTATTCAAATTAGACCATCTCGTGATTATAGAGGCAAACCAATCAGATATCTTTAACTAACAGTGATTTCGACGAGATCTCTTCCATCACGATCTAATCAGTTTCGCTAATGACGAGATTTTTCGTTGAGACAACCCCCAGGGGAGTTAACTGAGAATGGAGCATTGTCTAAAGTTATATTTCTGCCCATTCTACATACCTGGTAATTTGTCTAGACAACAGATGATTTCAGAACCAACTGTCAACTTATTTCTCTTCCAAGTTTATTATCTTGTTGGGACATTTTAACTGCAAAATGTTTCAAATTGAAGTTAGTCCTTTCTATCATAGGTGTTGTAGTTGCCATTCTTCGTACATGGGTCAAGAATTAAAAGTGCAGTTTAGCCATGAAAAAGTTAAATGTAGGCAAATGAGAATTGAATGTTAGAGATGATCTTTATACTAATGAGTATCCTGTAGGAATATCTGGTGTGCGCATCGAGAATACATTTTTGGGGACCGTATCTGGCTGGCAGACCGGGAGAACCTTTTCGGAGGGCCGGCTAAATTATTTCGAAGGGCTATGTATAATGTGGGTCAGGTAATCTTTTCCTGATTGCAGTATCTGAACTGCGGAGCCATATCTGGTCTGCGGTCCTGATAAAAATATTTGGAGCACCATAAATTTGCGGGCAGGTTAAACCGGGTCTGGTCTGCGGGCCTGATCAAAATATTTGGAGGGCCGTATCTGAACGGCAAGATCAATCTATACGCTACAATTTATTTCTTGCGGTCATGGTTTTCTGTGGGCGGGCTGGTTAAACCTATCCTCGGTGTCAACAACTGTTTCTGAATAACTAATATCTTAACGAAAGGCAATCTAACTAAAAACTAATCTAAAAAGAGAGGAAAGCATTTAACTGAGCAGTTAATCCTTATTCACCAACAAAAGATCACCCTAAAAAAGTAATTCACATCTGCACTCCAGGTCTCAGTTCTTTGTTAGGTGACGGCCCCTCATGTCGAGTACTTAATGTTAAACTTACACAAATGCATAATTTTTACCCTTCGTTTTATTAACCCTCCTGTTGGTTGTCTCCACGAAGTATCTCGTCGTTAGACCAGATCTTGACGAGATAGCAAAATTGGTCTGATCTCTGGATGAGATATATCGTCGAAACCACTTAGAGGGTTAAGTTGTACACATTTACAGAAGCGTAGCGTAACAATGATAACCAGGGATGGAGATTGGATCGCGAGCAAATGTCGAAAAAATTCTTATGCTTAGCTTTTATCAACCTTGTAAGTCAACTCTGCCGTTGTTTCATTTCTGCAGACAATAAAAAACATCATTTTTAGGACGAAGTTAAAAAATAGTCCGTTGTGTTGCTCCAGTCCGACGTTAATTCAACTACCTACCTACCCTAAGTTAACTTTCCAAGTGATTTTGACGAGATATCTCGTCGATCAAGATCTGACCAATTTTGCAAATGACCGGATATCTCGTCATCAAGATATTGCCGATTTTTTATTATGACGAGATCAATATCTGATCAGTTTTCTAGTGACGAGATATGTCGTCCATCAAGATCTGGTCAGTTTGGCTAATGACGAGATACCACGTCAAGACAGCCAACCACCAGAAGCGTTAAAAAAGAACCCAAATAATGCAATTGCTCTCAATCTTAACAACTGGATGATCCAAACGAGGCAATATTTTACAAAGGCTGGAATGAGAGAAGGATAAACCAAGCGCAAGGTTCAACTGCACATGTATTATCTCGACTGGATGCTTACCTCAATCGGTTTTGGTTTGGTTAGTTGGGGTTTTTATTGCGCAAGGGCCATATTTGGCCATGCCTTACCTCAATCGGAGACATGGGGAAATCTGCTGAAGGTATCCATTGCGCATGACTAACACTATAAACCAATCACAGTAAGAAATCATTTGAAGCTGAAATGAGCAGGTAGGCAAGTATTTTATTTTTCCTGTATTACACACGGAGTGGCAGATGGAATGCTGATCTTTAAAACATAACGCACATTTATTTAAGGTATTTTTATACATATACAATCCCTTAAAAAATATATGGTATATGAACGTTCATACCTGATTTAAACACCGTTAATATTTGAAAATATGATTCCATAATAAGTTTACAACATAATCGCAGTAACATAACTTTTCCATTTAGGATTTGGACTAATACCGCTCATAATTTTGTAACGCATATTGTAAGCTGCCTGGTTTCAAGTTTCCATTAAGTATTCCTTTAAATAATGTTTATCTGGAATTTCCAAAGAT
Organism: Meta bourneti; assembly: GCA_933210815.1. Lineage (NCBI taxonomy): Eukaryota > Metazoa > Arthropoda > Arachnida > Araneae > Tetragnathidae > Meta > Meta bourneti. The sequence goes on from OW119934.1 coordinate 86,075,516, forward strand.
GGAAAGTTCAATTCAGATCCAGTCTGTCTGATTCTAAGTTATTAATAATTCAGTATATGGAATAGAAAATTGGATGGATGAAATATGAAAATGCTGTTGGAAGTCAGTTAAATAGCAAATGCAATAAATTAAACACACAGTGATACTTATCGTATAGTGGTAGATGAATCACAAATCAAATATTTTCATATCATATTGATTGTTGCGTGTTAAAAATAGAAATAAAAGTAAAGAAATTGCAATGCCCAAAAAATTGTGAAGGCTAAGAATCTGTTTCATTATTACATGTTTTATCTTTTCAAAAACTGAAAAGTTGGATAAGAGGTTCACAAAACCTGATTACTTCAGTATTAATTAACAAAATATAGAAATTGCAATTCTGGGCTTTCCTGCTTCATTAAAATCTTTAAGAATGTAATTATTGAAAATTTTATACCATTGTTTTAGGAGGGTAAATACACTTCTCTTCAGAAGAGAAAATTCTCAATTTTACAAATGATAATTAGTTGATGTACATAGTTTACACTAGAAACTGAAGTAAAAGAAAAAATGTGCTCAATTTATTTCAGTTTAAATTTTATTATCTATTTTGTCCATATGCTATTTGAATTTTCAATCTCATTAAATTGAGTATTCAAATTTTTTTAGTTTGAATATTGTTAAATCATTGACATCAGCATTTCGTTGGTTGAAAGGTGGCAACAATTTTATCTTTGTTTGGAAATGACAATTTTAATTCCTTAATTTGGGTACAAAGTAAATGAACTTGCTTCCCTTGAAACTCAGGTAAGACCTTTCTACATATTGAATGTTTAACATTTTTAGAATTTGAGATTTCTAATTGCTTGAATTCTTCCTTTTAGTTACATTTTCTGTTTACCATTAACCTATCACATTTTATAATATAATTTGTTAAGCAGAAAAATGCACATGGACTGTTCCAGTTCTTGTTTTTAATTTATCTTTTAATGAATTTTATCTTAATACTACACCATTTTTTTCTAATTTTTTTGTATACAATAAACTAGGTAATGAAAAGTGTTTCTACAAATTCTTGGATACGAACTTATACGAGCAGTAGAAAAATAAGTTTTAAAGAAATATCTTAATTCTGAGCATGGCTTGGTAAAATTCTCACTGTACCAATGCATTTCTGGTACAGAAAGTTTCCTCCTGACCTCAACGTTTAGTATTAAAATAGCATATAAAAGTTTGTACTTCTTTATTAGACTCGAATTGTTCATTTTATCTCTGGCAAAATCTCATCTCTAGAACATTATATATTGACTTACTTGAACAGTTCCCAACTGGAAGATAAAATAACCATGAACTGTCCCCCTCTCTCTCTTAAATGCTCATGGTTATTTGAACTTTTAAAATAAATTGCATCAACTTAAAATCTATGGAAACAGCCTGAAAGAGGAAAAAATTTGTGGGAAAACGTTTCGATTTTATTGTCAAATTTAAACATATGTGTTTACCTAACTTTTCTTTTAAAGTTGGTGTTCAAGCGTGTAATTCTTAATTTTGTAAAGCGCCATCTAGGTGGAACAATTTAAATATATCATCTGGCAGCAAGCCAGTTGAGCTTGTGTTTGTACCGCGCGAAGGTGTGTGAGAGCATCTTCCCAGTTTTGAGTTATGAGTAAATAAAGGAACAGTCCACTAGAGTATCTGAATTTGAGTGTTATTAAAGGATCTATCGAATGATCTAAACATGTGGTCCGTCAAGCCGGAGCAACTAGTGAATTGAGTTCCCATTGAAAAGTTTGAGTATTGTTATTCACATCAGCATCGTCGACGGAATTGAGGTATATGACTGAGTTATTATTCATGTTATGAAATAGTTATTCCAAATGTTTAAAGGCGCTAAGAAAGAGGATTTAAAAGCAATTGCCAGTGAGTTAGGAGATGTTAATGAGCTTATGACTATTGGCAAAGTTGCGCAGTATAAGACAAAATGAGAAGTAAATAAAAGACCAAAAATGGGTTGTAGAGTTATCAACCATGATGATTGAGGAAAGAAAGTCTGAAGAGCAGCGGCAAATAGAACTAGAAAAAGTAAAACTTGAGAGAATGAAAACAGAATTAGAACTAGCTCGCATAAAAGCGCAATCAAAATCTGAGGATGTTAGTGACAGTCATCAAACTGAATCTTTGGACTCTCATCAAAAGTGTCCGTACTTTAACAATTAAAATTCCTAGTAGACCTGAAGGTTGGGGTTATTTTTTCTCATCATTAGAAAGGGCCTTTGTATCAAAAAACGTCCCTGATAAATATAAAGCGGAGATTCTTTTTAATTTGTTAGGTGAAAGGGCAACTATTGTGATAACTTACATAAAAGATGATGAATTAAATGATTATTCTAAAGTAAAAGCAATAGTAATTCGAGAGTTTGAACCTACTCCCCAATCGTGTTTAGAAAATTTTAGTAAAACACACCGCCAACCCAATGAAACGTATGTACAATTTGCATCGCGATTAACGACGAGCTGGGAATATTATTTAAAGTTGGGAAAAGTAATTGATTTCGAAACCCTCAAAGAATTCATTATATCAGATAAAATATGTCAAACCTTGGATAAAGAAACTGCCTATCATATATGTCTGAGACAGGCGGACGGTTGGTTTACACCCTCTGGAGTTAGCGAAAGAAATTTATTTATATTTCACATCCCGCGGTAAAACTTAAGTAGAAAATTCTAGGGTAAATAAATTTTCCGTGTCAAAAAATACATCGAAAGTTTTCATGTCAGACATTAAGAGTTATAAGTGTGTTTTTTCATGTATTAATAATCATCCCTTATATAAATGTCCTACTTACAAAAAATTATCTGTTAATGAGCGTATTGAGTTCGTAAAAGCTGATCTCTTTTGTTTTATTTGTTTAGGGAATCATAGAGTATCAAATTGCAAGTCGAAACATTCTCGCAATCTTTATAGGCGGCGCCATCAAGTGACCTTACCTTTCCCATCCGAACAAAAACAAAATGATGCGAGTGAAACTTTGTAAACATTTTAAGAGAGAAAAATACCACCTTCCCCTCCTCACAGCTTTAGAATTCGTACCAGCAGACTAAACAACTGAGTCAGGATCGAAACTACACTCATGTCCAAATTTATCTTTACATACCCAAAAATAATGATATTCCATGAAATATCCAATCGATGTAATCCATTTTTGCAGGGAATGTGTGAAAGACAAGCCTAATTAACATTATCCAATAAAAAGTGATCAAACTGTTTCTGATATGCAAATCAAGGCGTTACGTCATCCGACGGTGAATCAAGCGCTTTGCGCAAAGTGAATATCTGAATGAATTCTGCAATAGTTTGATTTCAGTGTGTAAGGACTCAAAACCGTTTGTTATGGCTCCGAAGTATCATTTGGAAGAATCTGCGAAGTGGCGAATTATCGGCCGTTTAGAATCAGGGCAGACAATCATGGAAGCAGCAAGGGGTGTGAATATTTCAAGACAGTCTGCGCTATCGAAACAATTTCAGAACTCTGGAACTGTTTCAGGAGGCCTGGACAAGGTCGTAAACGAATAACAACTGCTTCTCAAGATCGATATCTGGCAATAACTGCCCGTCGTAACAGGAAGTCTACTGCTCGCCAGTTAAGTTCAGAGGTTGCAGCCGCCACTGGAACTGTTGTATCACAGCAAACTGTATACAGAAGGCTTATTGAAAAAGGCCTTTATGCCAGAAAGCCAAGGGTATGTGTTTCACTGTCTTCACAACAAAAGAGGGATCGCTTTTATTGGTGCAAAGAACATCAAAACTGGAGTGAATAAAAATGGACCCCTGTTCTCTTTACTGATGAGTCGAGGTTTAGTTTAACATCTGATTCTAAACGTGTTTACATCTGGAGGGAGTCAGGAACGCGAAATCTTCCTTCGAACATTATGGAACGTGACCGTTTCGGTAGTGTAGGTGTGATGGTATGGGGAGGAATAATGATCGATGGACGTACGCCCCTACACGTTTTCAACAGCGGATCTGTGACCAGCCAAAGATATCGGTATGAAGTCTTAGAACCTTATGTAAGACTTTTCAGAGACGCATATGGATCTGACTTTTTATTTATGGACGATAATGCTCGTCCACATCGAGCAAACCTCGTTGACGAACTCCTTGAAAGTGAAGCCATTGAGCAATTACCGTGGCCAGCAAAATCTCCTGATCTGAAACCAATAGAGAACGTATGGGACTACCTTGGAAAAGCAGTTGCACGGAGACATCCTCCTCCTAGAGACATAAATGCCCTGAAGACCGCATTGCTGGAAGAGTGGAACTTAATTCCCCAAACTAGTTAACAACATTATTGCCAGCATTAAAACGTGTTGTGATATGTGTGTACACGTCAGGGGAGATCACATTCCACATTAAATTCATAAGCCTTAATTTTTTTGAGTTATTCTTTTTTTTTCTGAACTCTTCTTTTCACATATTGCCATTTTTATTGTTTCATGCTAGTTTTATATCATATGCAGTGCTCTTAAATTTTTTCCTTTGTATTTATGTGTTATGATGTTATGTATCATTTCACACAAATTCATAAAATTATATTGCACAGTTTCTGAGAAATCCGTGATTTTATGCATGTAAAGATAATTTTGGACATGAGTGTATTTAGTAGCGACGAGTACTTATATATATATATATATATATATATATATATATATATATATATATATATATATATATATATATATATATATATACTTCATCCGCTAAATCGAAAGCTGTATTGCTTAGCACTTTTATTTGTTTTTATACGATGATATGGGTAATGTTTTTCCCGTTCGTGGGCTTCTCGACATCGGTGCTAATGCTAACTTTTTAAGTAAGAGATGTGCAGATAAACTTAATTTAAGAAAGGAAAAATAAATATTGCAGTATCTGGTTTGAATGGGCTGTCTTTAACAATTAAATCTAAGGTTAGTGCTAAGATTACTAATGTGTTGAGAAATTTCAAATTAGATTTAGAATTTTTGGTTGTTCCAAGAATAACAGATCTGACACCATCTAAGCAAGTTGATATTTGCGTTCCAGAATTAAATAACATTAAGTTAGCGGATACAGGTTTTAACATTCCAGGTCCCATTGATGTACTTTAAGGAGCAGAAAATTTTTATGAGCTTTTAAAACCAGGTCAAATTTATCCGTCTAATACTAAATAAATATTACAAAACGCTATATTCGGTTTCGTTGTGAGTGGTAGTGTACAGACAGTAACTGAGAATTATGTACAATTATGGGCCTATTAACGATTGTATCGATTTAGAGAATATTGTGCGAAACTTTTGGGAAATTTAAAATATTGAGTGTGAGAAAATAAAAAATGAGGAAGCCCTTATTTGTGAGGAACATTTTCAAAAACCCATACGAGAGATGGAAGTGGTCGGTACGTCGTACAAATGCCCTTGAAAGATAATCCGGCTAGCCTAGAGAATCAAAGCAGATAGCTATGAGACGTTTGGATTATCTTTGGTCGCTTTGGTGAGAACCTGAAATTCTATCCATGGCATAAAGCCTTCCATGGAAGAGTATTTAAAGATGGGACATATGGAGAAAGTAAAGAGCCAGTGTGGTCATTACTTTCTACTATCTGTCATCATGGTGTTGTACTTCGAGAATCCAGCTCTACACCTCTACGAGTAGTGTTCAACGCCTCTGCAATAACATCTAACGGTAATTCCCTAAACTCCTTGCAGTACAATGGAGGAGTGAATCAAGATGACTTATTCACAATAATGCTACGCTTCCGAAAGCACTTAATTGCGTTTGTTGCTGATATTAAAAAATGTATAGAATGATTTGGATGCATCCCGGTCAAAGAGATTTATTGAGAATTGTCTGGAAGTCCTCTGAGAAAGATCCTATCAAAACTTACAGACTATGTACCGTAACTTATGGAACTACAAGTGCACCCTATCTTGCAACCAGAACATTGCAGCAGTTGGCATATGATGAAGGAGCACAATTCCCGATGGCTGCACCTGTACTCTTATCTAACACGTACTTTATCAGACACGTATACGGATGACTTGCTTACTGGAACTGATCAGTTAATCCAAGCTCAGGAACTGCAACGGCAACTTATTTCGCTTTTGGATCGAGGTGGCATGGCTCTGCATAGGCATAAACATCCCTTGAAAAATGAAGCTGATGCATCTTAGAATATTCTTTTACTCCTAATACTAAAATATTAGGAACCTCAAACTGATCGTTTTTGCTTCAGTTTTAAACCAGATATAAAGGATGTATATACTAAAAGAGAAGTTCTGTCACAAATAGCAAGGATATACGATCCACTTGGACTTTTGGGTCCTCTTGTGACAAAGGCTAAAATTTTTATGCAGAAATTATGGCTGCTAAAAATAGACTGGAGTGAACCACTACCGGAGAAAGAAAATCGAGAATGGCATGAATTTATCGAGTCCCTGCAGAAGGTTCCTAACATGACCATTCCACGATTCATCTCAGTTGAGGATGCTAACGAGATAGAGTTGCATGGCTTCTCAGATGCCTCAGAAACAGCTTATGGAGCAGTAATTTACTGTAAAGCCACAACAGTATCAGGCCATACGTCAGTGAGATTGGTATGCAGTAAATCCCGTATCTATCCTTTAAAGAAGACTACAATACCGAGACTTGAGCTCTGAGCGGCAGTTCTAGCGAAATTAATGCATAGAGTGAAGTCATCATTGAAACTCGAAGTGACGGCTATTCACCTTTGGAGTGATTCTATGATTGTGCTGTCATGGATTAAGAAAGAACCTCATCTACTAAAGACATTTGTTGCTAACCGAATTTCAAAGTTGCAGGATCTTACCAAAATTGAACAATGTCATTACGTTCCATCTGACCTTATATCCAGAGGTATGGATGCCCAAAAACTGCTAAGTGAATTGTGGTGGGATGGACCTGACTTCCTAAGGGAAGATGATATAAAGGATGTAACCCTATTAGAGTTATACCTGAATCCGTGATTGAGAAAAACACTGATGAACTCAAAAACTGTGTTGATCCTGAATTTGTACCTTGTTTGACTTTAACTGTGAATGCTTTTACTAATGATTTATTGAATTGTAGCAATAAGTATTTTAAAATAATCCGTATTATAAGTTTTCTTCTTAGGTTTTGTAGAAATTGTAGGAGCATAACAAAGAAGGTAGGACCATTAGATGCAGAAGAAATAAAAATAGCAAAAGTAACACTAGTAAGGTTAGTTCAACGTGAGTATTTTAAAGCTGAAATAAATGGTCTTCAAAAATCAGGTATGGTTCCAAAGGATAGTTCGATTAAGAATCTTAATCCCTTTATTGATGACTTTGGACTTCTTAGAAAAGGAAGCCGACTAAAAAATAGTAATTTAACTTATGAGAAAAAGTTTCCAATTATTCTGGCTTCTAAACATAATTTAACAGAAGTAATAGTTAATTATTATCATCTTAAATATCTACACGCAGTCCCACAAACTTTATTATACCACGTGAGACAGAAATTTTGGATCGTAAATGGTAGAAATCTTTGTAGGAAAATAGTGCATAATTGCGTAGTTTCAAGGTGAAACCGGTAGCAGTAAATCAAATTATGGGCGGCAAAGAAAGAGTTACTGAAAACTTCCCTTTTAATATCACTGGAATTGATTTCTGTGGTCCTTTCTCTATTAAATAGAGAAATCAACGTGAAGGTATTCTCCATAAAATTTATGTTAGTATATTTATTTACTTCACAACTAAGGCATACATAAGCAACCATACATCTAAAGAGTGTTACCGATTTAACTACCTCTTTCACTGAAACCTTAAAAAGACTTATCTCGAGAAGAGGTAAACCTGCTAAATTATTCACAGATAACGCAAAAAATTGTGGGTGCTAGCAGGGAGATTAAAAAATTACACAATTTAGTATGTAAACCAGATGAGATTCTTGCTGGTTATTTAGGGTCTGAAGAAATAGAATGGAGCTTTCTGCCTCCAAGAGCTCCTAACCTCGGGGGTCTTTGGGAGGCAGGTGTGAACTCGTTTAAATATTATCTTAAAAGAGTTGTTGGTAATTTGAAGTTAACGTATGAGGAATTTAACTGCATAATTATTCAAATTGAAGGAATGTTGAACTCCCGCCCCCTTATACCAATAACTTCTGATGTTGATGAGATAGACGTTTTGACACCTGCCCGTTTTTTAATTGTCAGACCTCTTCATTCTTTAATTGAGCCTGATCTTAGTAGTATAAACGAAAATTGGTTAAAGAATTGGTAAAAAATCACTCGAATTTTCCAAAAAATATGAAAGAACTGGAGTGTGGATTATTTAAATAATCTGCAGGAAAGAAACAAATGGATGTTTTGTAAAATTAATGTGAAAATAGGTGAGGTAGTTTTAGTAAAGGAGGATAATTTCCCCGTTCAAATGGGGGGGGGGTCATTAGGTAGAATTACAGAAGTGTATCCAGGAACTGACGGCAAAATTAGAGTAGCAGAAATTAAAACAGCTTCTGGTCAGTATAAACGACCAATTTCGAAGTTATATTTATTACCCGTAAATAACTAATTGTTTGTATATTAATTAACTTTATTTCTAGTGTTGTAATGTATCTTTGAGCACCTCATTTATTGTAACTAAGAATGTTTTGTTATTGTTTATGTAATTCAATGCTTCATTTCAATTTGCAATTACTTGAATGTCTTTCATACAATGCAAGGCGCGGCGCTATGTTAAAGTGAAAAATTCTTAATTTCGTAAAGCGCCATCTAGGTGGAACAATTTAAATGTATCATCTGGCAGCAAGCCAGTTGAGCTTGTGTTTGTACCGCGCGAAGGTGTGTGAGAGCATCTTTCCAGTTATGTGTAAATAAAACAGTCCACTAGAGTATCTGAATTTGAGTATTATTAAATGAGCTATCGAATGGTCTAAATAGTTGGTTTTGTACGCTTTTAAGACCATGATTGGCAAAGCTGTGCCAAACACTATAAATTATAAAAGGATTAAAATTTCATTTTATAAGAAATAAAATCTACTAAATAAAATTTAACAAACATGAAATGAAGTCAAATTCTAAATATAGTTTAGAGAATCAGTGTCAGTTTCAATAAAAATTTGTCTTTGTGGTGAGGATCCATCTGTAGTGATTCTCTGGGTAGCGTGGTAGATTCAAATCTACAGAGAACAGTCTGGCTTAAATAACAAACGATAATTTTATTTAAAACAATTTCTTGACTATATTAGAATCTATTTACACGACACTTTCACGAATTTCTATGCCTCTGCTAACTGGATGCGACAGGGTGTCGAAATCTCAGGACGTGCGAAAGTCTCTGAGTTGGAGAAAGGTATCTCAACAGTCTCTAGATGAAACTCTACTCGTCGGGTGACGATTTCACAAGATCAGCACTGGATCCTCACTGGACGACGGGACAAGGCAGGTTCACTGCCGGACGAGAAGTCGGTACCGAACTCTCCGCAGGTCGTCGGTTCGGCACAATCAGGGATCGGCTCCACTGGGGTCGTCGGGTCAGTACAAGACAGCACGGCTCCGCTGGGGTCGTCGGATCAAAGACACTCTCCGGGCCCACTCACCGTTAAGTGTAGAGCGTAATGTATGGCCCGGAGGTGATGACCTCCACCGCAACACGAAAGGGGTCCCGGGGTCGTCGGATCGGCACAAGACAGGCACGGCTCCGCTGGGGTCGCTGGTTCAAGTCTCGAACGAGAAATAAGCAGGAACTCGAGATAGGCAGCCTACGCCAGGCTACAAGAACGCGTCCTCTCAGGGTGAGAGAACCGTCTTCCAAATTATTAAGAGCTCCTTAATGGGGTTGACCGCTCAAAGGGTCACTGAGCTAAGACGCTAGCTCGGGAAACAAACAAGACTCGAGATGGGCAGCCTACGCCGGCTACAAGAACGCGTCCTCTCAGGTTGAGAGAACCGTCTTCAAAAAATATATTTTCTCCCTAAGGAGTGACCGCTCAAAGGGTCGCTGAGTTAAGCTGATCGATCGAGATCACAAGCAAGAACTGACGATTCGACTCCCTGCTTTTCCTTTTGAAACCTCCCAGCCTTTGTTCGCTGGTGGTTCTCGATTCGTTCGTTCTTGATTGGTTCTTACTTTTAATTGGTTCGTTTTTACTTTGCTCATTTTTGAGGTTGCTGATTCGGTAGAGACTCTCTGACGTAAAATGGGATCAGCTACTTAGCGCAGGTGGCTTGATTACCTAGCAGGTGGACTTAATCACCTGGCAGGTGGACTTAATCACCTGGCAGGTGCACTCCTAAACACCTGGGCTCTTTCCGGAACGAATCCCCTTTTGTCCTCTTCGATCCAAGTCCCGACCGTCTGGCGCCAGAGAGATGGTCATGTATTGTCCGGCTCTTTTACGACCTGTCGGCGAGTTTGCCTTTGGCGCCAGAGAGATGTAAATGTATTGTCCGGCTCTTTTACGACCTGTCGGCGAGTTTGCCTTTGGGAGGGATAATTGAGGGGTCCATGAATGAATCCTCACAACCCCTCCCCCCTAAGAAAGATTTTGTGGTATGGCAAAATCTATAAGGCAAGGGTTAGACATGGCAACTCGATACATCATTAGAGGCAACAATTTTAAGAATTTATATACAAAATTTTAACATGATTTCAACTCTTAAATTTCAAGTTACATCTACTATTTACAATACTCTTACATCCTACTCTTGTGATACAATTATATTTTATCACATAAGTTCAATCAAATACTGGGGTTTATGTACAATTTAAATCGATACTTTTGGTACGATTTAATTTTCCGACAGCATTCTGCTCAGACAATCTGCATGTTGGTTGTCCTTCCCAGCCCTATGGATGATCTGGTAATTGAAGGGCTGTAAAGCCAACGCCCACCTCATCAATCTCGGGTTATTCCCGGAGTTATTCTTTAAAAATACTAACGGATTGTGGTCCGTTTCAATAGTGAAGCGTTGTCCGTCCAAGTAATGCCGCAGCTTTTTAATTGCGTAAATAATGCCTGCGCATTCTTTTTCGGTAGTGCAGAATTCCTTTTCTGTGTCGGTAAACTTCCGGCTTAAATATAATATCGGGTGATCAACTTTATCTGGCCCTTTTTGTGCCATGATTACCCCGATTCCTTGGTTGGAAGCGTCAGTTTGGAGGATAAATTCCTTTGAGAAGTCTGGGGCGTACAACACCGGCTTCTCAGTGAGTTTCGTTTTCAGCTCTCGGAAAGCTGAGTCGCATTCCGTGGACCACTCTACCTCCTCCCTTCTATTCTTTCCTTTTAATGCCCTCGTTAATGGCTCGGCTATTATGGCATAATTTTGGATATACCGGGCGTAATATCCACTCAAACCTAAAAATTGTCTGATCTGTGTTTTATTCCTGGGTGTGGGGAAATCAACTACCGCTTGGATTTTCGCCTCAGTCGGAGTTCTACATCCACTCCCTACCATATGTCCCAAATATGCATTTGGCAGGTTTAATTGTTAATTTCGCATACGTGATTTTCTTAAGAACCACATCGAGGTGTTTGATGTGTTCCTCCCAAGTTTGCGAAAATATAGCTACATCGTCTAAGTAGGGTACACAAAATTCATCTAAACCTTGTAAGAGTTGAGCCATGAATTTTGAGAAGCAATATGGCGCGTTTACTAGTCCGAACGGAAGAACTAGTGGTCTATATGACCCGAATGGAGTCACGAAAGCGGCCAATCTTTGTGCCTTAAGACTCAAGGGTATCTGCCAATATCCCTTGGTCAGATCTATGACCGTTATATATTTTGCGGCTGCCACTTGTTCGATTCGCTCGTCCATATTAGGCAGTGGATAATATTCCGTCCTAATGATGGATCGGATCTTTCCCTTTGGGATTGATCCCGGACCGTCACCAATAGCCCATTGTGTTGCTCCAGTGTGACGTTAATTGAAATACCCAAATACCCTAATGATGGAATTTAATCGACGATAATCGACACAAGGGCGAGGGTCACGTCCTGGACTCTCTACTAAAATCATGGGGGAAGTGTAATCGGACTCCCCGATCTCAATGATTTTTAAATCCAACATCCTCTTAATTTCTGACTTGAGGATTTCCGTTTGTCTAGGAGAGGTGCGGTAGGGTTTCGATCTAATGGGTTTGTCACTAATTAAATCGATATCATGTTCGATAAGATTCGTCCTACCGGGATCATTTGAAAATAATTGCCTATGGGATTTTAACAATTTCCCAAGTTCATTGATTTGATCCTGCGTGCATCGCTCTTCCAATTTACTGTTTTTCACTACCTCTCCGAAATCAAAAATATTCGGATCTGCGATAGGATACTGAATATCCAAATCAGATTCTACGGTGTCGTGAGAGAATACTTCGCTCATCAAAACATTTACGCTTTCCATCCGCTGGTGGTATGGCTTTAATAAGTTAATGTGGTACACTCGTACCTTCTCTACCTTCCCTGGCATCTTAACAACGTAATTGGTCTCCGAAAGCTGTTTCTCTATATTTCCCGGACCAACCCATTTTACGGCGAATTTTGTTTGTTGGCAAGATGACAATACTAAGACGCGATCGCCTACTTTAAACTCGCGCTTCACCGATCCTTTGTCGTAGTACGACTTCCTTTTAACTTTTGCGTCCGTTTCGGTTGCGGTGGCTACCTGTTGACACCGTCGCAATCGATTTATCAACTGGAATACGTACTCCGTGACAATGTCTTCACATGGGGGACTTTGGCACCATTTGTCAAATAAAATGGATTCGGGCATTCTCAAATTCTTCCCGTAAATTAGCTCTGCGGGGCTAAAACCGGTTGACGCATGGGTTACGTTCCGCAAAGCCAAGAGAGCCGATGGAAGTACGTCCTCCCAATTTTCTTTTAGCTCCAGGCACATCGCTTTCAAAAGTCTCTTTAGGGTCCGGTGGAACCGTTCCACCGGGTTCGTTTGTGGATGATAGATCGAACTACGCACCACCTTAATCCCAAACCTCTCAAAGAAGGTAGTTGTGAGGTTGCTAGTGAAATACGTAGCATTGTCCAGTTGTAGTTCTTTGGGGAAACCTATTCTACCAAAGATAGCAAGCAAGGCATCAGTGACGGTTTCTGAGTTCACTGCTGATAAAGGAATAGCTTCCGGGTATTTGGAAGCAAGGCAAATAGCCGTCAGGAGATATTTGTTCCCTTTCGGTGATATTGGCAAGGGACCCACAATGTCTATATTCATCTTCGCGAACACTTCGGTGATCACGGGCACTAACTTAAGGGGCGCTCTCTTTTGTTCCGAGGATTTCCCGACTTTCTGACAAGCATCGCACGATTTCACATATTCCTCGATCTCCTTAATACACTGGGGCCAGAATAAATCTGTCCTGGCCTCAAATGTCCTCACGTTGGCGTGGTGTGAAAATTTGGAGAGTGGGGTGTCAGCTCAGGTATGACCTCATCATCTGACCGTGGTTCAAAATTACGTGGTGTTGTCCTCGGACCTTTCCCTTGGGAACTGATCCCGGACCGTCGCCAATAATCAGTTGGGTTGGTCCAGTGCGACGTTAATTAAGTACCTACCTACTTTTTGAACACTAAAACTGAATAAACCATTAAATCCATATTTCAATTTTGAATCTTTGAGAAGCTCACAAAAAATGTCATTTCTGTATCAACATGACAAAAAATTTTTATAATTGGATTTTTTAATCACTTATAGATTGTTTCTTTAAACAGATTTATAAAAGTTTCAGGAGATTCATAATGAATGCTACGTCTTGATCCATATCATTAAAAGCGTACTTTTCATAAGAAATTGTTCAAATCATGTATAAATGTTGGATATAATTTATTTCACAAGGTGTCGTATACGTATAAAAATATGATTATTCTAAACTTTTTATATAGGCATTCTACCAAGAAATTTCCGTTTAGAAAAATATTTACGTGCGTCTAATTAATCAATTGAAAAAAAGAACCCTACCTTTTAAGGGTAACATTAACTAAGATATTTTAATTTTTAAAAATTTAGTATTTATTATCAATTTTAGGGCACTACTCAACTGTGAAATATACCCCGTTGCGTAGCTCCAGTTGGCATTAATTAACTACCTACCTACCAAGTGTGAAAATGTTTTCCATTTCGATTACTCTTATTTTATACGCAGTCCTGCAAAAACTAGCATCTGTTTAAAAGAACACTTGTTATCACAGTAAAAATCAAATAGTAACGTAGCGAACGTGCAATAATATATTGCATGTTAATTTGCTTCCATATTGTTTTCGACGAGTTTTATAGAATTGGATTTGTGAATGAATGTTTCGCCTTGTGTGCTAGATTCAGGTAAGCTTATAAATTCTAGCCACGTACAAAAACTAAAGGTAGATAGTTGAATTTAGGTTGCACTGTAGCAACAAAATGGGCTACTGGCGACGGTTGGGATCAATCCCGAAGGGAAAGATCCGAGGACGATACCATAGACGTGAAATATAAGTAGACTGAGCATCGTATTGAGAAGAGCTTCAAAAAGTGGGAGCAAGATGTCGCTAGCAGTCACGTGACTTCTACGCGAAAATTCAGTTTGGTTGTCTGATTTGATTTTTATCGCTTCTCTTGGCGACATAACATTTACTTACAAAAAGTTAGCGATGCGAATGTGTATACTAATACTGAATACTTCTTGAATTTGAGTTACGTTTTAACATTCTTAGGCGACGCGAATGTGCATACTACTGAATATTTATTTAACTTTTTAATGTTTTTAGCCATTTGAGCTGTTATATAATTAGCTTAAGTTCGCATTGGGATCAAGTTTAACTAGCACGTATACAACAAAAATCCGTACGTGTAAGATAAATATGTTGTAGTGAATAGATTGATTGCAGGCCCTGAGTTGAGATACGGCCCTCTGAACAGGTTTAACCGGCCCTCAAGCCGAATAAGCCCCGTCGGATATGCTTACCCGGCTCGCAGACCAGATATGACCCTCCAAATTTTTATCAGGACCGCAGTTCAGATACGGTCTCCGGACAGATTTACTCGGCCCACAGTCCACCAAATGTTTATTAGTACAGCAGACCAGATACTGGACATGTTTAACCTGCCCGCTGTCCAGATACGGCCCTCAGGACAGTTTTACCTAGCCCGCAATCCAGATACAATCCTCCAAATATTTTTTTTTATCAGGCCCGGTCCTCCAAACCTGATACATCTAATATGATATATATGTCTTGATTTGTTATAGGATGAGGGAAAGTATTATTTAGACTTTCAGCACTAATGCTAGCCCCGAGATTATTTACAGTGGCTATATTAGTACTCAGCCCATCAAAAGTTAATGATACTATTGTAATTTCAATATCATGCAATCAACATAATGCCTCTTTTATCAAATTAGCTTTTTCTGAACAATTTAATCCATTAGTTAAAAGTAGGCGATAGGAACTTTCCAATTCCCATTCAGAGAATTAACCATAAATGTCAATGCTTCCATTGCATGAGGCATTTCATCATCATCAACAGATGCACCAAAATCTACAAAGTCACAAAACTTTCCATTGTCCCATTCTATATGAGATCTGATTGACATTTCATCTATGATTAAGCCACAAATTAGGCTTTTATGATTTCCTTTTGCTTCCTGAGTTTTAGCAGCAAGAGCTGAAAATGCTTCTGCTGTAAATCCAGGAGAACCATTCACACCTTGATACCACTTTCTTAAAGTGGCAGCATGAGGCAAGTTGGAACAAAAGGTCTTGCGCACATACGTAGTTGTATGCTTTAGCTGAATAAAAGTTCAGCGTTAAGGCAAATGCACGCAATTGTGTGGAATATTTTTCTTTGCTTTTCCCTTTGTCCACTCTTTTTAGAAGCTCGATTGTAGAACCAGTGAGAGAAAGCTAAAATTGTGTAAAAATATATAAATATATATTATATGATAATTAAATTATAATACACAAATAAAATTTTCAATTAAATACGTAATTATATACTAAGTTAGTTTCCTATAAAGGCATCGAGAATTTATAATTGATAATTTCTACAAATATTGTGATTAAAAGTGCTACAAAAATAAACAATACTCACTTCTAATACTTTGAAGCCGATTCTGTAATTAATGATTTCTTCTTTATCTCACATAAAATTTCTTTTAGGGATGTGATTTGCTTTTTCATTCTCTTAGCCTTTTCTGTTAAAGCTCCGATTTTCCTACGGTAAGTTGTCTGATTGTCTCTAGCAATGGCTAAAACTTCCTTTGCTTTTGTTGGTGATGTAATATCATTCTCTGAATAATCTCTCAAATAGAATTTTCTTTTCTGTCCAATGTTTGCAGAAATATCTAAAAATATACAGGGTGATTCTATGGTCATGGGACAAACTTGGAGGGGTGGTACAGCTTACTAAAACATACATTTTTCGTATAGGAATGTATGGTCGGAAGTGATGCGTGGAGGCACGAACACAAAAAATGAGACATGAACAGAAAAGCATTGTTTATTTACAAAATCCTTGCAAAGTGCTTCTTTGCAACAATGTTTACAATAAATGTTCAAAATTGCGACCACCAACAGGAATACAAACTCGGCAGCTGTGATTGGCTGGCAATGTTGTGGGTAGAGGGTAGTAGTGTGCCTGGCCATCCATGATCTGATGCATCTATAGCAGATCGTCAACGTTAAAAAACTACCAGTCTTTTTCATCTGCTTCTTATTACTTGGAATTTGTTTCCTAGTTACTTTTTGGAGAGAGTAAAGTATAGCTAATTATATCAAAAATAATTTAATAGTATAAACTTACATATGTGGCTCCCGACATGTCAAACGAAAAAGCATAGTTAGTCCACAAAAGTTTTTAATGTTCTATACTTGAACCGATCTCACGAGCGTCTGCTTTCGCCTCCCGAAGAAAGTATACACATCTCGAAGCGCAACAAATTTATGCGCCTCGCCGGCGCCGAATAATATAAACACAGTCCACTGGGAACGGTGTAGGATCAACTCCGAAAGGCTTCTCAGCAAAAAGTCTGGTCAGGTTGCGACATCCTCCCACCTTGAGTTCGTAACTTGGAAGAACTCAACCAATTGTCGCGTCTCACAAGCCGAGTCTTTGGATAAGTTTCACTACTCTCCCACTCCGAGTGATTGTCGATTTGGGTGACTTCTGATGTTCTTTGGCAGGAACAAGTTCACAGTCAATATCAGTGGCACCTGGGTTATCTTTATCTTTGGGAACTTTGCTTCTGAGGAAAGGACCTGATGTTTCATCTGATAATTCTAAGGAATACAGATGTTGAACAGGACGTATTATAGTTCCGGATTTGGTTTGCAGTTTCACAACTCTGACGATTCCATCTCTTCCAGGCAGGACTTGCACGACCCGCCCTATCGGCCATTGTAAACGCTTCAGATTGTCTGAACCAATGAGTACTATGTCGCCGACAGAGATAGATTTCGAGGTTTCCGAAGGTTTTCCGTTATATTTCAATTTTGGTGTTGGCCATTCACCTTCATTTCTCTTTAACCATGCGGGTCCCTCCCACCATCTAACTGACAAAAGCTGTTTGGCAGTACAGCCTCTGGATGGAAGGTCAGCAGGATTATCGGTTCCTGATACATGTCTCCATGCATTCGGGTTTGTTAATTTCCTGATTTCTCGTACTCGGTTCAACACAAAAACAGTCCAGATTTCTTCCTTTTGGATCCAGGTCAAAACAGTGGTTGAATCAGTCCAAAAATGTAATTCGACATTTTGCCATTGCAAACCTTCTAAAACTGAAGTGCAGAGTCTCGCTCCCACCGTTGCAGCTATCAACTCAAGACGTGGAATCGTGATTGATTTCACCGGAGCTACTCTGGACCTAGAAGCTAATAAATGAACTTCAACTCCATAAGAAGTCTGAATTCTCGCGAACACTGCAGCAGCATATGCATTACTACTGGCATCGCAGAAGGTGTGAATGCTACACAAATTTTTGTTATTTCTGTTAGTGTGTATCCATCGGGGAATAGAAATTTCTTTTAAGAGACTCAGATCTCTGAACCAACTTAGAAACTTTTCTTTCGTATTTTCATCAACTTCAGTATCCCAAGAAATTCCCATTTTCCATAAGCTTTGCAACAATAGCTTAGGAAGCAAGAGAACAGGGCTTACAAGACCAATCGGGTCATATACTCTGTGGGCTATAGACAAAATAGTCCTCTTAGTAACTTTCATCAATTTGAAGCTTTTCAACCATGTCAGGTTCACAGTTAGAAGATCTTTCTGGTAATCCCATAATAATCCCAATACCGGTGACTCAACACCTGTTTGTAAGTTATCCCCAGTACGTAACCAACCTCGGAGATTAAACTTTCCTTCATTCATTACTTTTTGAGATTCTTCAATAAACAGTGTCATTTCAAGTTCATCTTCAAAACTGGTAACAACGTTATCTACATAGAAAGAGTGAATAAGTTTATGCAACATATTTTTATCATAATGAGAATTTTCTATATATTTCTGCAAATGAAATTCTATTACAGCTGCCAAAAGAAAAGG
Organism: Meta bourneti; assembly: GCA_933210815.1. NCBI lineage: Eukaryota > Metazoa > Arthropoda > Arachnida > Araneae > Tetragnathidae > Meta > Meta bourneti. The sequence continues at coordinate 86,094,035 of OW119934.1, forward strand.
GCTACTTTTCACACCAAACACTACTCGGGTATGACGAAATATTTTTAGCTCCTTTTTATTCACATCCTTCCACCAAAAGAATCTAAGATAATCTCGATCATCGGGTTTTACACTAATTTGTAAAAATGCCTTTTCTATGTCTGCAAATTTACCCTCCCGAAATCTTAAAAGAATGGAAGGTATTAACTCTATTAAATTCGGACCACATTCTAAGCACTGATTTAGAGACGGAGAATGCTTTACTCTCGCAGAAGCGTCGAATACTGGTCTTATTGGGGTGGAACTATTTTCCTTTATAACTGGTCGGTGTGGTAAATAGTGTCCATCGTCAATAACCTCACTTTGTTTGACTTCTTCGATTATACCTAAATCGAGCCAATTGTCGAAAACCTCCTCGTACAATGGAAGCAGGTTTTGTGAGCGAAGTTTCTGCGTTGTAGATTCTAAACGCTTCACGGCTAAATCCTTATTGGTGGGTAGCGGTAGGTGATCTTCAGACCAGGGCAAAACAATTTCATAGCGCCCTTCACTGTTCACGGACACAGAATGTTGAAATCGCATCTTTGTTTTAAAATCTCTTTCCTCTCTGGCCTTTTGTGTGGCCGGATCAATTATTCCAATGATATCAAGATTCCAGAGTTCGGTAATAGCTACATCCTTAACTAACATATTTGTAACTACCATCGTAGAATTGGTATCAGAAGTTTGATATGGCATCTTTCCCATCAAGGTCCAACCTAAATATGTTCCCACAGCAACAAGTCCACACGGCAGATGAATAATCTTTCCATTAAAGAGTTTACCCGCAACATCAGCCCCAATTAATAGATCAATTTCTAACGATTCTTCTTGTTCAGAGATTAATTGATCAGTTACAGTAATATTATGATATTCAAGCTCCTCAGCGAATGGTTTTAATGATGGAATGGGTACAGCCGAACAAATGGTTTGTTGGTCAAGGACCTCAAAGTTACAATTGTAATCACCTTTCAAACTGCTAATGAATACTCTGTATTTAAAATGTTTCTCGGGATGTTCTTTGCCCCCAAATAAATTATGAATAACACTTTCTTCTTTAATAAAATCATATTTCATTTCTTTCGCTACACGTTTACTCAAGTAAGATCGTTGACTCCCTGAGTCGACGAGTGCACGAACTATTTTCCCCTTATTTCCTGCACCTCGTAATCGTACATACAATGTTTGTAAAAGAACTGTACAACATGTGCGATTGCTTAAAACTGCATCATTGATCATATTTTGACTATCATTTACACCAGCGTTCGCTTCCGAATTAGGTTCTTTAAATTTACCTTCATTACACATTATAGCATAATGTCTACTCCTACACTTTTCACAATTAATCTTGCATCTGCAATCGCGAGCTCTATGACCGATTTTTAGGCATAAAAAACAACAGCCCTTTTTTGCTAAGATTTTCCTTTTATCATCCCAACTCATTTTAAACGCGATTCTGCAAGCTTGTGAATCATGCGTTTTCTCACAAAATGAGCACAGTGCTTGTTTATTCCGACGAGTCTCAGCATTGTCAAAAAGTCCGATTGCGGTTGGAAATTGTTTATCATTATTAGGAGATGTGGAATAGGAATATTTCCCTTTACGTTTTGCCTCTAAACCAAACCCCTCTTTTGCTATTGAAATTCGTTCTTCCCCTTCAACTTCTGATTTTAGAAAACTCATAAGAGCGGTCAGTTTATTTGGCATTTTCTTAGCTTCATTTGTTAAACTAATACTTCTTTCCCATACTCGAATCATGTCTTCTGGTAAACAGCTTTCAACTAAGGGATACAGCATAGAAGCATACTTATCGGAAGTTACACCTAATGTTTCAAGGGCACGGAGGTGTGCTTCAATTTTATCATACAATTTGGCGATATGTGTAACTTTAGCTTGATGCAAAGAATTGTTCAAAATTAAGTTTAGCAATTCTCTCACATACACTTCTATGAGTAAATCTTCTCTTCCGAATCTAGCTTTTAGACACTCAACTGCTTGCTCATAATTCTCAGCAGATGCGGGAAAGGAATCTACAATATCTCTGGCACGCGATCCTTCTACAGTAGACTGGGACAAATATTGTAATTTATCCTCTGGAGCGATGTCCAAGTCTTCGTGAATTTTCCGAAACTGACCCCAGAAACCAAGCCATTCCTTAATATCACCATTGAACTTCTTAAGCTCAATTTTAGGAAGTTGGAACTTTCGTTTCGATACTGTTTCATTAAGCACGCTTTTATTATTGTCAATAGTGTTTTTAACATCGTCATTAATAATTTTCTTAACTCTAATTTTAAGTCGTATATATCTTTCCTTATACTCTTCAAAAACTTCGTAAGCCTGATTAAAACTTTCTTGAGAACACTCATCTATATCTGATAACAAAGCAATAATTTCTTTTTCTTTCGATTCAAGTTCTAACCATTTTTCGTTTAACTGAGCCATTAAAATTTCAATTTCATCAATATCACGTTCCTCCTCTTCTAAACATTGATATAACGCATTAGCGATTCTAGTGAAACCACTTCTTAGAGGAGTACGCATTTTCTTTAAACTCTCCATCATAAAATTAAAGCAAATGAATTAATTTCTTATCAATCACAAATTCACAATAACAAATTATCAATAACAAATTCCAAGTCCTGTCGCGGACGCCATTTTATATAGCAGATCGTCAACGTTAAAAAACTACCAGTCTTTTTCATCTGCTTCTTATTACTTGGAATTTGTTTCCTAGTTACTTTTTGGAGAGAGTAAAGTATAGCTAATTATATCAAAAATAATTTAATAGTATAAACTTACATATGTGGCTCCCGACATGTCAAACGAAAAAGCATAGTTAGTCCACAAAAGTTTTTAATGTTCTATACTTGAACCGATCTCACGAGCGTCTGCTTTCGCCTCCCGAAGAAAGTATACACATCTCGAAGCGCAACAAATTTATGCGCCTCGCCGGCGCCGAATAATATAAACACAGTCCACTGGGAACGGTGTAGGATCAACTCCGAAAGGCTTCTCAGCAAAAAGTCTGGTCAGGTTGCGACAGCATCTGCGGGAAAACGTCATTTGCAACTGTGCTCTCGGCTGTGATGGGAGATTTTACAAATAGTGAAAAGGTGGATATGCATATGATGTACGGTGCTGCTAATGGGAACGGCAGAGCAGCGCCACGGCTGTATCAGGAACGTTTTCCGAACAGGCGTATGCCGAACCACAAAATGTTTGAGCGGTTGCATCGGCACCTTTGTGAAAATGGTTCATTCATCGCCAGCTCTGACGGAAGAACTGGATCAAGAACTGTACGCCATCCCAACATGGAAGAAACCATCTTGACCATTGTGGATGAAACACCCCACACAAGTACAAGAGCTATTGCACGTCATGTACATGTGAGTCAACCCACCGTTTGGAGAGTCTTAAATGAAGAACGTTTACACCCACTCCATATTCAGAGAGTCCAAGCGTTGCAGGCAAGTGATTACCCGCTGAGCGTAGAATTCTGCCAATGGTTCTTGCAGCAGTGTGCGTTGCAGCCGGATTTCCCAGCTTCTGTGCTATTCACAGATGAGGCGACTTTTACACAGGAAGGTGTTTTCAATGTGCACAATACTCATGTGTGGGCAACAGAAAATCCACACGCTACACGTCCACATGCATTCCAAAAACCCTTCTCTGTGAATGTTTGGGCGGTTTGTGAACGATTTCCTCATAGGCCCATATCTCCTACCAACGCGACTCAATGGCTCACATTATTGTATTTTTCTGGAAGAGGTTTTACCAGAATTGCTGCAAGATGTTCCGACTGTCGTTCGTAATCACATGTGGTTTCAGCATGATGGTGCGCCAGCCCATTTCAACGTGGTTGTCCGCAATTACCTGAATGCCAGTTTGCGGGGCGATGGATTGGGCGTGGTGGACCAGTCCGATGGCCACCCCGATCGCCAGATTTATCGAGCATCGATTACTTCTTATGGGGGCATCTGAAGACCATCGCTTACGGGACTCCAGTTGACTCAATTGAGGACCTCGTTTTTCTCGACTATCCATTGCTGCTGCAAGCGTGCGCGAAATACCTGGCATCTTTGGAACTGTTCGCCAATCAATCTTTCGACGCTACCAAGTATGTATTACTGTTGATGGTCGCAATTTTGAGCATTTATTGTAAACATTGCTGCAAAGAAGCACTTTGCAAGGATTTTGTAAATAAACAATGTTTTTCTGTTCATGTCTCATTTTTTGTGTTCATGCCTCCACGCGTCACTTCCGACCATACATTCCTGTACGAAAAATGCATGTTTTAGTAAGCTGTACCACCCCTCCAAGTTTGTCCCATGACCGTAGAATCACCCTGTAGATGAATGGAAGATTGCTAATGTCTTAAAAAAGAACTTAGAATAACAATGTAAAGAATTGTGTGTGTGTGTGAAAAGACCGTGCTTTCGATAACCTATTCTTTATATTTTCAATTTAAAAGGAAAAATATACCGAATTATTTTGTTTATTGGTATATTGGCAATTGTACTGAAATACTGTAGCTGGAAAAAATACAATTTGCTTAAAGAATGCAAACATTTTGCTAATAATTTTTCACCTTAAAATGAACAAGTTTCGGCACCCATTCTCCACCTGTACAGCGAAGTAGCCTCCAGCCATTGAAATGTTATCTTTTGTATTTTTTTCAACCACTCCGCTTGTAGTTTAGTTTTGATTAAAATTTCATCAAATGAGATTTTTTATTACAATTTTACTATTCACCGTATTAGAAGGAAGTATTCTGAAATGGTTAGCATATTGAATTAAGTAGGTTGATTTTCAATTAAGTAGAAAATTTTGAATTATATACATTTTCTTTTGATTAAGAAAATAAAGTAAATCTGTACCTGGCTCATTACTGGAAATCTGGTTCACTATTTATCTTGGTTCGGAAGGATTTTCTTCAGCTGTACGATTGTTCAGATTTTCCGGTAAATTGAAAATTGAAGGTACTGCTTCAGCTTTAAGCCAAGTACCCCAAAATTTTTCTAAAAGAAAACATTTTGTTTCAAAATGATTGGAACACAATTTAGTGTATTTAGAAGATTTAAAAATTTCTCTGTTGAGATTTTTTCCCCACGATTTTCTTCCTTCATCTTTAGGAAAACTAATAAATGGAACAAAATAAATTTTTTAAATATACAAGAACTGAATAAACGAATTTTTAGCATATACCATCTTTACAAGTTATTATTACAAGTAAATATAAATTGTTTTACTTATAGTTCTAAAAATCATAAAAACAAAATTATTTTTATTGTTTTAAAGAACGGAGCCTTAAAAGTTTAAGTTATCACAAATTTAATGCTTTTAAAAAATAGTTTTTTCAACTTAAAAATTGTGGAAGATAAATATTTCGCTCAATTGAGGACCATGTTTGTGTACATAAATTTTCACAAATGTACTTAATTCGTTAAAATACCCTATTTAGAGAGAAAAAAATAAAAAAGTGTCCCCTTTTCAGGTAGAGAACAATAGAGTGAAGGATTTCATTTCGCTGTGGAATGTGTTTTTATCACCACCACGCTTTTTTATCGAGTTAAAAAACGATATAAACATTGAAATGCTCACAAATATATCTAATTCAGTATGATTTATCTCAATATTAAAAAAATATAAGGAAGTTAAAACTGACTTAAAAGTGGAAAATAATTAAATTTTAATGTTAAGTTTATTTAAATACGAAGCAAAAAATATCAGGATATCCAAGCAGATGTTTTTAGAAAAGAAACTCTTTCCAGCTACACGGATTGTTTGGAATTAATACAGAAGTTTCATTTCGTTCTCTAATTGTTTGCTTTTCCAATTTACTATATTGCATGCTTCATCAACAAGAATAAAAATACGTCAAAACAGGAAGGCACCATTTCAATTTCCGTTCAATCACTGCTTTTGTTTTTCACATAAGAGAACGACAATTTGTTTTCCGCCTTTCCAGTAGAAAGTGATAGGTCCAAGGAAAATTATTTGAAAGAAAAGCTCTTTTGTCAAATGTAATCTTATAATGAAAGATTTTACACATATTTTAAAATATGAACAAAAAGATTCCCTAAAGCGCATAATGTGGTTCACATTTGTAATATGGTTTATGAAATGCTTTAATCCTATTTTTAACAAATCGATTTTATTTATATATAATTCTTAGAAGTTTCAAACGTTATCTTTTATTTTAATTATTATTCTTATGTGTTACACAGATGGCTGGATACAAAACAATTTTATTCAGCAAGAAATGACAATTTAAATGATGTACTTAAATTCGTTATCAATTCATAATATTTTTTATCGTGTAAGATACGAAAGAATATAGTACTCCTAGTTGCCGCCAAAAAAATCATCGCCAAGACAGAGAACGATTTCGCACTAGTTTTTAAAGTTCGATTTATTATTTTTAATATTTTAAGCCCTTATAGATGTACAATTTATAATAGCAAACACACTCGAACACCAGTTATTTTATTTTAAACATTATTTTAGATATAAATTGATTGCAAACGTATGAAATATTTTTATTACAACTGGAAATGCCAGTAGGTTGTATTTATTAACTCCAAAGTTAGAATATCTATTTTTATCATACTAGCAAATATTGAAAACCACAAAAAACAAATGTAAAATACACGTAAATCGCTGACCTGTGAAATGTAATGTTTCCACCTTTGAGTTGCGAGTTCGAAACTCGGTCCAGCCGAAGACAGTCGTGTACACGGAGGCTGGTGCACGTTAAATCTGTCGTGGCTTCAAATGTCATCACGTTGGCGTGGTGTGAAAGTTTGGAGAGTGGAGTGCCAACTCAGGTGTTGTTCTCGTCATCTGACCATTCTTCAAAATAAAGAAAGCTTAATCCTTCGAGATGCATCCCGGACCGTCGCCAATAGCCCTTTGTGTTTCACCAGTTTGTCGGTAATTAATTACCTACCTTAATTTTTGTCACTAATCGCACAATGGGCAGATTACTAGCTTGATGACTAATTTTGTGATTTTCGGTTATACGAGTGGCATCAAGGTAGCAATCACAACAATGAAATACCACAACAGCGCAACGCAACCAGATAATCTGGAATAAATCTAAACAATGAGAGTAGATTACACATGTTTGCATCCGAATAATTTATGCATGAGTACAATAGAAAATTAACTTACTAAAGTTGATGATATTGTTCGTTTGTTTTTAATTTTGCAATCTTTTCTGCATGTTAGTGTCGTTTGTATATTTTCTTAACCTTTTGGATGCCAATTTAAACTGCGTCATAATCAGTTTATGATGCTAACATTTGTTTCCTCTTATTTTTTTAGTTGGACATGTCAGAAATTCAGTCATTTAAAGAAAGAAGAAGCTTCTGTAAGTTTTTTATATTTGTCACTGCTGATTTCAAGTGTATTTTCAATTTAAAGAAACATAAGTTGCGACGAGATCTTAGTGTGAGACAATTTTCGTAACAATTTAATTCGTAACAAATTAAAATTAAGAGAACCCGATTTTGTTATGAATTGAAAAGTACTAAAAAAAGCAGCGTTTGAAAATATTTTTCGATAGTCGTTTTTAACCGAAATTAGCCATACTTCGAGGGAAGTATTGCTTTCTAGGGTTAAGAGGAACAGAAAGGCTTTTGGAAAAAATAAAAAAAGCTTTAAAAGTTCCTGTTCACTCAAAACTTCTGCATGCACTATTTTTATGAATAATCAAAAACGCTTTTCTGGATGAAATTGCAAGATTTTGCAATTGTAAAATACAAACTTGTTCAACCCTAGTCAAGTGGTCACAGGTTTATAGACTCAACCAGTCTAGGCAATAACAGTAGGGATTTAAAATTTTTACTAATAACCAAAAAGACTTCAGGATAAAATTGCAAGTTTAATTACTGCCAGGTTAGTAGACTCAACCTAGTATAGGCAATAGCATAGCTGGGATTTCATTTTGTAGTAGGGGGCCAAAGTAAGAAATTCAATATTTAGCCATATAAAGATTTGGACCTTATTACATTCTTGAGAGAATGTTGGTTAAAATTCTTCATTGATTTTCTTTAAAAGGATAAACATAAGGCATTTCAAAGTGATACATTTTAGTTGTAGGAATAAAAATGTATTTGTCAAAGTTTTATAACGACAATGAATACATCATAAGAAGTACCCTAATCTTAGAATTCACATTTTTTACCTTTGCATCTCTTTAAAGCATTGTTTCATGCTTTTTAGAGTATGATGAATTGAATAAACTAACTTAATTTAATAACTGTCCTTTCATTTAATGAATATCACAAAAGTATTTGCATTTATATTTAATGTGCAGAGATAAATATATAAACAAATGCTGTTCCTGGATTAGACCCAAGTGTCCCTTTCTGGCTACACCACTGTTTGAGGGATTTGAATATCCATTACATACCAGCAATTGCTGAGACCTGTTAAAGATTTAACATTTTAAAGCTTAACCTGTTAAAGATAAATTAATACCATGTATTGTTATTGGGGAGTTCGGTGACCAGAAAAACAAAATTTCTTTTCATATTTGTAATAAAATTTTCAAGTACCTCAAGCCTTACTGTAATTAAGACTTAAGACAATTCTAGTTAAGGCAAGCTGGTTTGCTTTTCAGTGCTATTCCTGATTTGGAAAGTTTTGGATCCATTAGTAAAATATTCTTGTTTTATCTTAAATTCAACCTCAATTGCTTACAATCTTCTAGTAGTTCAGTGAAATCAAACCTTAGCTACCAAAGATTATATGCATGCATTCGAATAGGTAAAATTAATTCTGCAAAAATATTATTGCTGTTACCATTAACCCAATGGTGTCATTTAAATGCCCACAAAGTTGTCTGAAGAATCATTTAAATACCTTCACAGGGTAGTTGGGAGCCTTATAAAAATAAAAAAAATCAACCAATAAAGATTTTTTTCTGAAAATTTGCATGCAAAATACTGAAAGCATGAACTTGCCAATTCTGTTGCCCTAGTATGATTGTTGAGTATGGTCGATCTCAAAACATTCTAAATGAAGAGAAACACCACACATTTTATACTGTCAACAACTTTCAATTTTGATGGCTACTGAGGACAGTGAAATACGATGAAGAGAGACATTTTTCTCTATGAAGAAGCATTGAGTTGGCTACACTGTGGAATTACCAATGTCACATTCTATATTTCATTTTAGAATGCATTCAAGTGACATCTTGGTGCTAGACATTAAACTATATGTATTTTATTGAGCAATGCTGCCTTGCGAGTTGAGTTTGTCATGACACAAATGGGTCAATAGATTTCTCTAGGTAATAGACCTAACATTTGATAACTCAATACATTTAATAAGGGTAGTATTTGGTTGTGTGAAACATTTGCAGTGAGTGGGGGATAAGTGTTTGTACAATATACCAATTTTCAAATACTAAGTAGTTTTAATAAATATTAATTTGGAGAAAAGACCTAGAAACAATGAAAAAAGTCTGAATGTTTATGGCATATTTGTTTAAATTATGAAAATTCCAAGAGATTTATTTTTAGTATTCAAAACATTTGTATACATGAGAATTGAATTTGTTTTAGAAATTGAAGATTGATTTCACAGTATTAAGTTAGCCAATGGGTTTGAATATCTTGCAGTGTATATATATGCACAACTAAGATTGAAATTGACTATCATAAAGGTATAAATTGTTAGAAAATGGTTCCAAAGGAACAAACCAGTGGTTCCTATGAATATGAGTGAATTTTAAAGTTTTGGACTTTTAATCAAACATTACTTATAAGTGAGAGACCGGGTTTTATTTCATGATCACACTGCTTGCTTCTATGGGAAGTGCTGCATGAATGGTTCTTATGCTGACCACAGACGACTCTCCTTTTACTGCATCTACCACGAAAACTGCTCCAGATAGTCTGCAGGGTATGCAGATTTAAATCAGCTTAATTTAAATCATGATTTAAATCATGTGATTTTTAAAAAATCATTGATTTAAATCAAAATTTTAATTTTTCTTTCTATTATGTTTAATATTGAAAATGAAATAACTGAACAAGATGCATGTTATTTTATTCAAATAAAAACTGATCGTACTGAGTTCACCCCAAAATTATATTGAAAATCATCCTCCCTTTGTAGACATTACTTTATGTTGATGACATCCCTTTGAAGACAAATACTGTTATTTAACAATATTTGTTAATTGGGATCATACATAATTACCAGACAAGTATGTGTTTCCATCGTGGGCCATTGACCAATAGGTGTCACTCACAAGCCTGCTCATCAGGATGTTTTGTTTCAAACATTCCATGTGACTAAATTGCACATTGCCAATTTTAAACCATTCTCCATGTGATGAGTAAAGATGCTTGAAATATTCACTCAAATTATTAAAATTGCGCCAACTTGCTTATTTTTTCTAGTTATTTATTTAGTATTGTCTTCATACAAAATACACGCTCACAATGAAAAGGTTTTCTGCTGTATCACAAAAGCATTCTTATTTTGCACATAAATCTTTATAATTGGCAATTTTAATAGTTTCATTTTGTTTTGTAATATATTGATAATTTTTGTTTAAATTTATTGGGAAATTTTGTGTATTGATCCCTTAGAATTCTTCACACTGCTAGAATAACTATTCAATATTTATGGAATTGAAATTTGGAATGTAAAAGTTAATTCACTTATCTGATAATTGAGTGAGTATATTGAGAAAAGATTATGGATTGAAGCAGAAAGCTTGTTTGAATGATTATGATTGGAATGATAAATTTTTTATTGCAAGCTCAAAATTAAAATGAATTGGCATGTTCTGCTCTCTGGGAATGCTATTACAACCATTCTATGCTGTTCATAGAGAAAAGCTTCATTTTCTTGTGTTATGTGGAAACCCTTTTTGTGTGTTTGGAATATACCTATGAAATACTTGTCAATGCTCAAAGAATTTGAAAAATAGGCATATTTGATTTCAAATTTATGTTTTTATGTCTATTTGATTTCAAATTTATGTATTTTCATTCTGTCTCACTTTTTACTGTTAGATTACAAAAAATAACAACTTTTTCACCAAAGTAAGTTATTTTTGCAAGCTAAATATTAATGAGAAGTAGGAATTTTTTCATGATGCAAGCTCCTTTTATTTTCTGTTGGCATTATTTTCTATTGGTGGCACTTGAACCAACTAATTATTTTATATCAAAATAATTAAAGTAATTCAAAACATTTTATTCATATATGATAAATATATAATGTAAAAAAATTATAAAATTTGTATGATTGAAATTTTTTTAATATGGTGCCAGTGGAATCCCAAAACCTTATTTATCCGGGTCCAAAACTTTCATGTTATTGGTTATGGGTTAAACTAAAAGTAATCTAAACCACTTGAGAACCAGATGGAAAAACATTGTTTATGCTTGGCATTTGGGGCATTGTCCTATTTACTCTATCATGTGATTTACTTTTCTAATTCCTATGTCGCATTTTAATCTCAAAAATTTACCCAGTTATATTTTCTAACATGTTAATGTTTTACATAAAAAATATTAATGTTTAAATAAATCAAAACTATCTAGAAACTTCACTGTAATTTACGTGCCTCACATCCAACAAATTTAAACTTGTACGGAGGAGGAATTAATTAAAATCATAAAAATCCGATTTAAATGAAAAAATCTGATTTAAATCAAATAAATTCAATGTTTTTGATTTAAAAAAAATCGTGATTTTTTATCATACCTTGTCTGTTGCTATAGAAGTAGACTTGATCCTGTTCCTCTTGGGGATGCTTGAAGAAATATGTTCAAGTTTGTCACATTGGAGCACTTATTGACAATTTTCAAATACATTTGTTAAGATTTATATATTTATACTTGTCTCTGACATCTATGCTATGGTATTGCAACACCACTGCTCAGTAGTTAGGAATGTTGGCAAATCTTTTATTTACTGTCTTGGGGCTAGTTGTTAGTTAGTGCTCGTTTAAGAACTTGATATTTTTAATGAGATTCACATGCGTTGATTGAAGTTTAGACAAGAGACAGTGCACTTGTAATAATTCGTTATTCTAATGTTTCGTAAGTAATTATGATAATTTTTCGAATTTTAAATTTTGCGAGAATTTTCAGATGGGTTTACTGCCTCTGGTAAACATGGGGATCACAACTCAAGGATGCCCATGTGATCTTTCTCCTCTCCCTCCCTCTACCTTCCTTTTCACAATTACTGAACATTGTCTTTTGTATAGTGTAGCTTGGCCAAATATGGGGGGGGGGTCTTTGTCCCAAAAATCCAACCTAGAAATTTGAGATTTTTACTAGTTTTTAATGTTTTGCATTAGAGTGATTTGGTTTGTCGCTCTACAGTCATCTTCTGTTACATGAGGGATAATTGAATTGGGACCTATGGTTTTAAAAAGGATTCCAAACCACTATGAACGTCCATATGCTCACTGATTTGAATTCAGAGCCCGTTGAACTGAGAGCCAGAGTGCTTTCTACTCTGCTAACAAGCGGGCAATGTTTTGCATAAGAGTATTAATATAATGAAAAATCTTTAATTTTCCAAACCTTACTGCAGTACTCAGTTTCTATGATAGTAAATACCATCATTCTATGATTTGTTACCACCAGTTCAAAATGTAAACATGTTTTGCTTAGGTACTAGAAGTTGACTAAGAACTATAGGGTCACTTAATTTTGGTGTCTACTTATTGCAAAGAGAGTAAAATTCTTCCTTACACTAAACAGGATATATTACAATCATTAATTATCTTATCTATCCATATCTTTTAAATACACTTATGTCCAAAATTATCTTTACATGCATGAGATCACGGATTTCTCAGAAACTGAACTATAATTCTATGAATTTGTGTGAAAGGATACATAACATCATAACACATAAATTCAAAGGAAAAAATTTAAGAGCACTGCATATGATATAAAACTAGCATGAAACAATAAAAATGGCAATATGTGAAAAGAAGAGTTCAGAAAAAAAGAATAACTCAAAAAAATTAAGGCTTATGAATTTAATGTGGAATATGATCTCCCCTGACATGTACACACATATCACAACACGTTTTAATGCTGGCAATAATGTTGTTAACTAGTTTGGGGAATTAAGTTCCACTCTTCCAGCAATGCGGTCTTCAGGGCATTTATGTCTCTAGGAGGAGGATGTCTCCATGCAACTGCTTTTCCAAGGTAGTCCCTAGGAGGAGAATGGTTCTCTATTGGTTTCAGATCAGGAGATTTTACTGGCCACGGTAATTGATCAATGGCTTCACTTTCAAGGAGTTCGTCAACGAGGTTTGCTCGATGTGGACGAGCATTATCGTCCATAAATAAAAAGTCAGATCCATATGCGCCTCTGAAAAGTCTTACATAAGGTTCTAAGACTTCATACCGATATCTTTGGCTGGTCACAGATCCGCTGTTGAAAACGTGTAGGGGCGTACGTCCATCGATCATTATTCCTCCCCATACCATCACACCTACACTACCGAAACGGTCACGTTCCATAATGTTCGAAGGAAGATTTCGCTTTCCTGACTCCCTCCAGATGTAAACACATTTAGAATCAGATGTTAAACTAAACCTCGACTCATCAGTAAAGAGAACATGGGTCCATTTTTATTCACTCCAGTTTTAATGTTCTTTGCACCAATAAAAGCGATCCCTCTTTTGTTGTGAAGACAGTGAAACACATACCCTTGGCTTTCTGGCATAAAGGCCTTTTTCAATAAGCCTTCTGTATACAGTTTGCTGTGATACAACAGTTCCAGTGGCGGCTGCAACCTCTGAACTTAACTGGCGAGCAGTAGACTTCCTGTTACGACGGGCAGTTATTGCCAGATATCGATCTTGAGAAGCAGTTGTTATTCGTTTACGACCTTGTCCAGGCCTCCTTAAACAGTTCCAGAGTTCTGAAATTGTTTCGATAGCGTAGACTGTCTTGAAATATTCACACCCCTTGCTGCTTCCATGATTGTCTGCCCTGCTTCTAAACGGCCGATAATTCGCCACTTCACAGATTCTTCCAAATGATACTTCGGAGCCATAACAAACGGTTTTGAGTCCTTACACACTGAAATCAAACTATTGCAGAAATTCATTCAGATATTCACTTTGCGCAAAGCGCTTGATTCACCGTCGGATGACGTAATGCCTTGATTTACATATCAGAAACCATTTGATCACTTTTTATTGGATAACGTTAATTAGGCTTGTCTTTCACACATTCCCTGCAAAAATGGATTACATCGATTGGATATTTCATGGAATATCATTATTTTTGGGTATGTAAAGATAAATTTGGACATGAGTGTATCTCGATGTCTGAACTAAAATTATGTAACAGCTTTCACGACAAAAAAAATTGCTCACTTTTAAAATCCCTACAGTAAAAATGTTGCCATTTTCAAGCAAGTTTAGTTCTTCTATTTAGACTAAAGTAATTACTATAAAAGGACGAAACTTTCAAATTTTTATTCTGATACAACTCTTACTTTAGCCTTCATATGTATTTACCATCTGCATTCAGAGCCTCTGAAACATTCATTTATCAAATGGGTAGGGAATGATCAAGACGGCTTTACGTGCAAAGTACAGCTAGATGGCTTTCACGATGTTTTCCCCAGGAGTCATGGAAAATGTCATTATCATCCTATCTTGTACTTTATTGTGGGGTTATGGGTCTAAGGGTATTTAGAATTTACTGAAATGGCTACTTTGATTTATCAACACATGCCCCTCTTAGCACTCGAAGAGTTCTTGAGTTGTCATCAGCTGTTTATACGGGGAGAAATAGTTGATATTGTAAGGTCATTCTTTTTGCCATAACATTCACTTCTACCCTCAAGCATTAATTTCTTTTTCAAGACATTTTTACAATATAAATAGATTGCTTGCTCTTAGCTGCATCCAACACTCTTAACACCAGTCTATACTGATCAGATATGTTTTGCCTTCACTCCTCTTAAGTTGTGGTTTCAGTATTTAGAGTGCAATTCAATAATGTAGAAATTTATTTTTGAAGTATTGCTTAGAATCACCCTAAATACAGGTTCCTGTAAAAGGTAGCTTTGACAGTAAATAATTTTTAGAACAATTTTTAGCAAGAACTTGTAAAAGACAGTGCAATTTTGTCTACCAAAAGTACTTGATGGTGGAATTGGGTTATACTGCTATGTATACTATTGTATTGCACGTTCATTTTCTTAGTGGTGGCTAAGTTTGCCACAATACTCCCCCTCTATGATTCAGCAGTGGCTGAATTCAATAGATGCTACCACTAGGTGATAGTTTGTCAATCGTGTGATACCGTGAGACCTGTATTAAGATCAAATGTGTACTTCCGTATGCATGGTCAAGCAATGAAAGATGACTGGACTGACCAGTGTTGCCTTTAGCAGTCAAGTGCTGCCAGCAGTTTTGTTGAAATGAGGCTGAGCAGCAAGGAATAGGGAAGAGCTGTGATAGAAGTAGGTGAAGTGTCTACTATCACCGGTCTTCAGACAGTTGTTGGAAGTGATAAGCATTGCATTGGCAATTCAACTACTCATCATGGATCATCCAGTGTAGTGTGAGGCAAGTGCCATTCGGAATTTTTCAGAAGTGCCATCTAGCTTGTTTTTGTACGACTAATTGCAGTTTTACAGTATTCGTGATTAATTTATTTTGAAGCAAATTTAACTGTTAATTAAGCAACTAGCTATGATAAACACTTCTTTCCCACACTGTTTTTGAAGACCCTGTGTCAAGGATGTCATCTTGAGATCAGGTTTTGGAAAAAATTGACATGTATAATATCCTTTAGATGTTGTCCATCTAATTTCCTATATTTTAAAAGCAGTGTCAGTTAAGACCCTTGTTATGAGTCTTGATCTCTGCAACCTCACTCTGCAAGTGCACAACCTCACTCTTAGTGGCTTGCTTGGCCACCTCTTTTCTGAGGTCTTGAAACCAGACCTCACTAAAGAGGCCAATTGTGAGATTGTGATGTTTATGTTTAATCCTACACTCCCTAAGTGAATAAGTATTCATTCAAACCATGTGACTCAAATACCAACTCGCCAAAGCCACCCTATGTTTTCACTTCAGGTAAGGTACAAGTACATCTCTTTCGACGTTACATTGCATATAGTTATTTTAATGTTATAGAAAGAGTGAAAAACGCATACTGTTAAGATTTCAAAAATGCAAGTTATCCTTAAAAATAGAAAATCTATGAAATGTAATAAATTTTCTTAATTTTAAAATGTGAAATTGTTTCTTGGTAATTTATGAAATACCATAAGTCAAAGATACTCATTTAGGTAAAGGACACAAAAATTTGCTATTTTTCTACTGAATAGTGAAACTTTAGGCGTCTCTTGTGTGCCTTTTCTTTCAAATTTTTTACCCAATCCACTTACAGAAGTTTATTTTTTACTAGAATTTTTCCTATGGTGAGAATTTTCATAAACATTTTTATTATTCACTTTAATGAAAGGTGAAAATCCATAATCGTTCAGGAAATGGGTGACATCTTTGAAAACCTTTGTAAATTTATAGCATGTTTAAATATGAAAGGAAAAGGGTAAAATGCAAAAACAAGCAAGAAAAATAAATATTACTTGTTTTGATGTCTCAAGGTCACATCCTCTTGTCACACTGCTGTAGCATTTGCTGTCCTGAGCTAACTTCCTATTTTAGTTTGAATTTCATTTTAATTTTTGACTAGTGAATCACTATCCATAACTGAAGGTCAAAATAAGCTTGATTCATCAATCCCAAACCTTATCAGGATTTGAAATTAATGGGCATTGCTTGTTTTGTACATCCGAGTTTTTAGACTACTTTTTTAATGGCTAAGTTTTCAGATTATTTTGGCTTATATGATAATTCCGATTAATCAGTCATTTGTTCTAACAATCTAATCTATCTGTAGGAATACAACAATCCACTTTAAGAAAGACCCAAAACAAAGTCCTTGAAAAGAAGTTCCACAAATCCAAAAAGTCATCAAAGTTCAGACCCTAGACATTGATTAGTGTTTGCACATCCACAAAAACAAAATATATTTTGTAATTGCACCCAAGTAGAGCATTTTGGCAACTGAGGAAAATATTTTGGTGTCATTGATACCTGACCTGCTTCTAATTTCCAATCCTTTTAATGTTTTTATATTTACATTGGTTTTATTTTATCTTGCACTTCGCACAGCTTGACTGTTTTCAGTCCTTGGGCCATAAAGCCCCAACCACCCTAATTTCTAACCCTGTTTACAATGGTTAAACAGTATGGTCCTGTTGTGGCAAGTTGGCATTTGAGTCTTGGTTGAATGAGTTTATTCTTTAATATTAGTAATAGATTAAATTATATAAACTATGCTTCAATGATTGATATCTAATGTGGGTTCCTGCTCTGAATTTTTGTTTGGTGCTGAAAGCAATATTGGTGATTACATATTAGTATGGGAAAATCATCCTTGTCGATCACTATGCATGTTTTAGTGTGCAACAGCCCTTTCTCGTGAACTTGATACCTATCTACGAATGAAATTTCCCTAGGTCATCTGTCTTTGTGCCAGTACCACATAGGTTAGGATGAAAAAGTGCCAGATCCGGGTATGCCAATTTAAAAGTAATAGTATTGATATTCGAAAAAAAGAATAAATGGTTGGTCGAAATTTGCATCGTACAATAAAAAAATTCTGAAAACTGCCATGACAAGTGACAAATGGATCTAAATCTTGGACTTCAAAATGGAATTTGAAGACACTTCCTCTGGCTAACAATCGATTATTTCAACAATACTGTCCTTTCAAAAGTATTCAACATTCTTGTCAACTTACATGGAATGTCAGTAGTTTGTATGATGTTGAGTAGTGGAAATATAAGAGACCAGTGTAACTAAAAATGAACTATGGAAAACCTTTATTCAACTTTGATGGAAGGCTTGGATTTATTTTATTCATTTCTTTGTTATTTTTTGCTTATGTGCTGTTGTGGATGAAAGTAGTAAATTAATAATAGGTAATTCAAAAGAACAAAGTAAATATCTGTTTAGACTGTTGAAATGAAAGACGTAATCTTGCATACAGAGAGAAAGCTTCTGACTGATCTATATTTCTAACCAGATCTAATAAATCATTTCATGTACTTAAATAATCACTTTCTGCAAATGAGCTTGAATACATCAGAATATTAGTCTTGCTTCATTTATGAACGGGAATACTTTCTCCTGTTTGGATTCCGACATGTGCTAAGCTGAAGCAAATGGAAGAAATTTTGTTTTATTAGTTTTTCAATCTTATTAATCTGATGAGTTCCTCAGAAAGTGTATTTTTTGGCTATCATGATCTATTTGCTTTTGTGCATTATTACATTATATTTATGCTTTCTAAGCCACAATGAATAGAAGATTTCAGTGTTGAAAACAAATCAACTCAATACATCTTCAGATTTTCATTTTGTGATTTGATTGTTCATCCTGGGATTTTTTCCATTTTGTTCCGAAACCTAATTTTTAATGTTTTGCAGTTAGTTCTTAAAACCTTACTTTTTATTTTGTTTATTAGGGATTTCTATTTTACATACTAAAATTTCTGCGAAAATGTTTGAGTGATGATTGAATCAATTAAAATTGATGAAGACAAAAAAGTTGCCTTGCATTATTGCATTGGCTATAGAATAAGCCATAGTTTCAAGCATGTTTCATGCCATTCATGTATTCATGTATGGCATGACTTTTCTATTACACATTGTTTTTTCCACAAAGCCAATGTTGTGCAAATTGCGAACAACACTAAGATTTTTTCTGAAAATCCAAAGCATTTTGTTTCAACAGGATATGTTATAAATTTAAGATAATTTTCTGCAGAAAATATCAAATTATTTTAATTCCAAATCATCTCTTAAAAGGATACTTCTGTGCTAGTATTGAATATTGACTAGAATATATTATATTTGATTATAAATATTTAAATACATGGTATAATTCAATTTGTGTTTCAATGTATAAAGACTAATATTTGTTGATTTAAAAAGTTTTAAAATAATGCAAAATAAGTAAGTTGTGAAAGCAAAAAGATACTTTTAATTCCCTGGATATACTTGTGAGAAAAACTGGAAAATCATTCATAGTATGCTACTGTGTCATGTGATTGTCATAAATACTATACATGGCCATGTAATATAATGTATCCATTATGCATATCCATAGCCATCAAATGACTGAAAAAAATGCAAATGTAATGGCTATATTGGGCAAAGTTCCATATTTTAGTAAAATAGTTTACAAATACTTTACTCAATAGCATACACAAATGGCCAGCACATATAAATCAAAATTTCAAATTATTACCCATATCAAAATTATTCAACTAAAAATTAGTTCTTTTAAAAAGTTTATCCTCTGAGTATCACAAGAGATTTTTGTGTAGTGTACCATTGCTTTTACTTCACAACACACATGACTAAATAGACTTATCTATTGGTTGAAAGAATCTTAGAAAGTTATGGTGCCTATAACTGGATTCAAAGTCGTGTATGATAGTTATATGGTGGAATGTCTGCATGGCCCTCACAGGGTTAATATAAAAATCGGTACTGCATCTTCATTTCAACCTGATTCCAACAGCTAAATTTGAACTGAAGAAAAACTTTTCTAGTTGCAGGACGATCATAGCATAAAGATTAGGCACCTTATCAGGAAAGGTGGGCCAAAAAAATCGAAACTCGGAACAATTTCTAATAGCAAAAAAGTTTGACCACCTCGAAAGATCATATGTATAGTTTGTTTTTCAAAATTAAATAGCATCTTACATAGTGTGCATACTTATCTAACAAGACTGCTTTAAGTAGAAGCATTTTTGTTGACACTGGAAACAATTCTGTTTTGTCCAAAAGTGCTTGGCTTAGAAACGTTTTTGTTTTGTCAAAAAGTACTTTGCTGCAAAACGTTTTTGTTTAATTTTTTTAACATTTTTTAAAAATGTGTTTGGTTTGTTTGAAAAATAACAGAAACAAATCAGTCTGCATTGGCAGTGGAGGATGACTTCTTTCCCTAAACATTTGAAAGTTGGTGTTTGTATTTGTTTTCAATGATGACAAAATATAACTTATAAAATGAAATGCAATGATCTTTAATAATGCAATGAAATACTAAAATTAAATAGTAAGTTATTTGTTTCAATCTCTTCAAAACAAAACTTTCCCCATGTTCTTATTTTGTCAAAGTTTCTATAATTGTAGATTCCACAGAATTCATGCGTTTCATTGTGGGTAGCGGTTGGATCTTGCTAGGTAACTTAAAATGATTTCTGTGCTGGTTAAAAATATCCTGCATCTCTAGTTATTGAAGTGTTTGGAGGAAGTGAATGAAGGTTGAAAAGATTTAAATTATATCTGAAACTTAGTGTGCAAGCCAAAACTGACATTATAGATCAATTTAATGTAAAGGTAGCTTTGGAGATAAATGGGTCTCACATTTAAAAACAAGATATTTTAATACAAAATATTTTTATTAATTGATATGTTTTGTAGAATATTGTAACAAAAATGATTTCAATAGTAAGTAATCATGTGTGTTTGCAGTAATTGCAGTAATAAATTCAAAGGTTGTCAATTCTTTAATTTTATTTAATTTCCACTGTTCTCATAAATTAACCTGATATTGTCGACTTTGATCAGAAACTCATTAACTAAGAAAAATAAATTGCTCAATACAGCTAACTATTAGTTTTTAGGCCAACAATTAAAAATCACAAGCATTTTGATTGTGTTATATTTTTCAAACAGATTTCAATATGATAATGTATATCACCATGAAAATTAGCATTTAATGTCCTTAAAAATGTCAGTTAATGAGTTTCTGCTCTAAGTGTATGATATTAATGTTTGTAATCGTTTTTATAACATTAAATGTGTTGATTATTTGTAAATAAATATTTTCTTTAAATCGCATTTTTCCTTGTTTCAGCTCAGAGGAAGAGAGATATTGAACAGATGCAGGTGCAGCATCCCAATAAAATTCCAGTGAGTTGTGTTTTTGTTTAATTCATAAAAAATTGCTTTATAATTGAATAAGTTAGACCCTGCTCCAAAACAGTGCATCAACCTTTTAACTCTACTTAATAAGCACATTATGTTTTTAATATCTAGGATTTATTCATTTTTACCAATGTTTCCATTTTGGCATTACTGTATGTTTAGGCTAGGATTTTCCACTAACTTAAAATTGTTTGAGTACTGAGAGTATCTTTAATATTTCTAATAAATACAAGACTAAATGTTCTATTGCCAGTGCTTATGAATACCCTTTAGATGCTGTACTGATAAACTGTATCCTCAGTTGTCTAAGCAAGGAACATGAATTTAATTGAAAATGTTAGCCTGAGCATTTTACTCTGGTGCTGTAGATTGAATTAATTACAGCTTATCTAAAGAAAGTTTATTTCTCATAACTTAGAATCTACACTAGAGTGCAAAATTGCACATGATCGTTGAGAGAATAAAAACAAAGATAAAATCACATAATATTAACAGATAAAGGCCCACCTGTACTTCTATGCGAAACTTAAAATTAGCATAGATCTGTGAAAACCTTGGATGTCAACGGATATCCCTCATTTTCATAGATCTATATGAATAACAATTCATTCACTAAATACACAATAAAGTATTGCAAAAGTTCCTTACTTTATCAAGACAGTAATTTTGTTAGAATGTCTGCTAAGTTACAATTCCCAGCAATGTGTAAGTAATCGTACAAAAAATATCATGTACCAATATATTGTCCTTTTGCTTTCAAGAAAATTCTTCAAAAGGAATGTAGCACTTTTACTATTGCAATGAACAATGGGTTTGACAAACTTTCTTTAAGATTTTTACAATCTTGAAAAATTCTGAATGCGAACAAGTTCTTTTACCATTTCCAAAAGTGCCATGAACTTCGATTCCATGCTGAAAATAACTGAATTTTGTTTTGAAGATAACCAAGATATCTTCACTCATTAAAATTAAAAATCCAGAAATTTTTGATCATCTTGATTGAAAGACCAACTTGTATCCATGTAAGCTGAAATATCAAATCCAGAGGCTAATGACTTATCCGTACAATAAAAAGTATTTAGTATGTATTGTAAAACATGACAACTCTTTAAAATGTGTTTTTGAAGGATTATTACTATATTTTGATAATAAAGATACTGGAAACATCAGGCCTTGTACATGAAGCAAAAGGTATTGGGTCATCCAGAAAGTTCTGCGGTTTTTCAAATCGAAACACGCTTTCTTATTACTATTTTGCTACTGCTGATAAGGAGTGACCTTGATTGAAGCAGATGTGTAAATTTGGTCTTTTCTGCTTTCACTGCATAATTCTAGCTTGTGTTGTGGAACAATTTTTGTTCCAATGCAGTGCTAAGAATGGAGAACCAAACAGTTCATTTTCGTCATATTATGCTCTTTTATTTTAAGAAAGGAAAAAAGTGCTAGTCATACTGCTCGTAAAATTTATGCTGTATATGGACAAAGTGCTGTTTCTGATGACGCAGTTCGAAGGTGGTTTGATAAATTGAAGCTTGGAAATTTCAGCCTCGAAGATGATGCCCCCTCTGGACGACCATCCTCTGTAAACAAGGACCTATTAAAAGATGCCATTGCTGAAAATCCACGTTACAGTTCAGGAACTATCAGACTAAATATTCCAAAAAGTACAGTTCATGATCATCTGAAGAAGATTGGGTATGTAAGCCGCTACGATGATGGGTACCCCATACTTTAACACAACTGAATATGCTTGCTCGAATTTCGGCATGTGATACTTTGCTGAAACTAAATGAAGAAGCTCCTTTTTTGAAACGGCTCATTACTGGAGATGAGAAGTCGATACTATACAATAATGTTACAAGAAAAAGATCATGGGGTAAACCAAATGAACCTCCCCAACTAACATCAAGAGGGGGGCTGCATCCACAAAAAGTAATGCTTTGTGTATGGTGGGACTACAAAGCAATTGTTCATTATGAATTGCTGCCACAAAATCAGACAATAAATTCGGAAAATACTGTTCCTAAATGGCAGTATTAAAAGCAGAAATCGAAGCAAAGCGGCCAGAACTGACCAATCGTCGAGGTGTTGTCTTCCAGCATGACAATGAATGTCAAAGACTTATTGAATATGGCTGAGATGTTTTGTGTCACTCCATATACACCAGACCTTGCCCCCTCAGATTTTCACCTCATCAGGTCACTTTAAAATTCTCTGAACGGCTTGGAGTTCAATTCTTTGGAGACTCAAACAGCACCTCGATAACTTCTTTACAAATAAGTCTAACGACTTTTTTAAAAAAGGAATTTTCCAGCTGCCGGAAAGATGGCAAAAAGTCAGAACAAAATGGTGCTTATATGATTCAATAACATTTTCTTAAGTTTTTGTACTGCTTCATATGTCTATTTATTATTATTTATTATTATTTACTATTTTTTTATGATAAATGCTTCATTACTGCTATTTATCATAAAAAAAACTAGAACTTTCCGGATGACCCAATAGATTAGTAGACTGTTAATGATCTGTTAAGTATGTTTTCCA
This sequence comes from Meta bourneti, assembly GCA_933210815.1. Lineage (NCBI taxonomy): Eukaryota > Metazoa > Arthropoda > Arachnida > Araneae > Tetragnathidae > Meta > Meta bourneti. The sequence goes on from OW119934.1 coordinate 86,117,637, forward strand.
TTGAATCAGTTTCGTTAACTTTTTCTGTTATACTATAATTCATAGGAATTTTGGATGTGAACTTTAAGATATTTTTTGAGCACGCATTTTAATCTCTGAATATAACCTGTTTTGTGCATAAGCAAATGATCTCCTTTGAATTAAAATTCCATGTGTCAAAATTTTGAAATGGGACCTAATATTTTAACATTGAATTTTGAAGTTATTAATTTAATTGCATTCACATGAAGCAAAAATTGCAAAATGTACGCATACAAGAATGATAATTTCCCAATATTAGATAGGCACAATGACAACTTTTCAGTTTCTCAAAATTTCAGTTCAAAAAGATCTTATTCAGTTCATGAAGTCATTCAAGTCCGGATTGAACTAACCTGTATAATGCTTTTTTAAGTTTCCTTGCATAATTTCTTTTACCTGGTTCAACAAATATTTTTCTCTACTCGACTAACTCTTATTTTTTGGTTCTAAATAGTCGCATAATTTTCCATATAAATATGCTCATTTAATGTCCTAGTGAACATGCTTCTCACCTTTTAATACAACTAATATCATCATAAAAACACATTTAAGTAACTTTCTACATGTGAAAATGTATTGGAGTAGTTAATTCCTTCTGTGTCTAAATCCTTTAGCCACTAAACAGACTTAAACCTTTGGATTTTTCTGTTATCTTTTTAATAATATATACTCCCTTTACCATCTAGGAATTTATCTGTGGTGAGTCTGGGGACTAAACCTATGCATCAAGAGCTTTTAATGTGCATTACATAATTCCAATTTTGTGTTTGGTAATTATTTTGAGTTTCTTTATACAAATTGAAACTTTTAATGTCTACATGCATCTATATGGGTGTCACTAGAACTTTTATCCTCATCGGAAGTAGAAGTTGTCTCTTTAAAATACATACACTATCTACCAATAAGTATTTGGACACCCATGCAAATGATGACATCTGCGGTCCTGATATACGTCACGCCCTCCGCCGTTAAATATTGTGTAGGAAACAACATTGGCATTAGTAGCATGCAAGATGCCACGAAGTGCAGAGTTATCTGATTTCGAGAAAGGTGTAATCGTTGGGTATCACAGAAATGGCCGATCCCTAAGGGACATATCTAGCGAGCTGAATTACCCGAAATCAACAGTGGCCTATGTGATTCAGAAGTGGAAGGTGAGCGGTGATTGTCGGAATGTGCCCCGAGTCGGCAGACCCACGAAACTGGGAGATAGAGACCGACGGGTGCTGTCCAGAGAAATTCGGAAGAACCACATACTCCAGGAGTTTCAACAGGCATCCGGGAGTGTTGTTTCTATGAATCAAGGTTCACCCTCTACCGTTCGGATGGCAGGGTCTGGGTCTGGCTGGAGAACGCCTCCTGCCAGAATGCATTGTGCCCACAGTAAAGTTCGGCGGAGGTGGAATTATGGTCTGGGGTGTTTCTACTGGTATGGACTGGGACCCTTGGTCCCAATTCATGGTAAGCTCAATGCCAACGCCTACTGCACTATTTTGGGTGACAGTGTGCTTCCTACGTTGTGGCAGTTTTACGGGTTGGACCCATGTTACTTCCAGGACGACAACGCCAGCTGTCATGTTGCGAGGTCCACCATGGATTGGTATGGTGACAATGGGGTTAACCGAATGGACTGGCCTGCCCAGAGCCCAGACCTGAACCCTATCGAGAACCTCTGGGACGAGTTGGATCGCCGAATTAAGCGGTGCAACAACCGTCTAAAATCGGTGAAGGAACTTGCATGTCTTCTCCAAACCGAGTGGAAGAAAATACCACTAGCCATCATACAAGGACTTGTGGAAAGCATGCCCCGGAGGGTTGAGGCTGTAATTGCCTCTCGTGGAGGCTCTACCAACTATTGAATATGAATAAATTTTGTTTTTCTTTTCTATCACAAGTGTCCAAATACTTATTGGTAGATAGTGTATTAGATTTACTTAAAAAAATTGCAGTTTTCAGGGTTAAATTGATTTACTTTTCAGTAATTATGTACTTCATTAGACTTCGTAATTTAACAAGTCCTATTACATCACAACTTATAGTCACAGGGGGTGAGATCAGGCGAATGAGCTTGTCGTTTTGTAGGTAATATTCTGTCTATAAATATTCTGTATGCCGTATGTGCAGTCCAATGCAAAATCCATCCTACATAAATACAGTAGATTCAAGACAACCACTTTGTTAAAGTAATGGAATAACAGTATTAAGTGTCATTGTTTAGAACCTCAGCACTGAACAGAACAAGTCACTGAACCTATTATCAGTTTTCTTTGAAAAAGTATGGTGACAAGTCACTGGACTAAGTATGGGCCATTGAGATAAATACGGCTGTAAAACCACACAAGCATCCTTGTCCCACATTGGATGAGTGCCAATTAATCTATTGAAACACAAGGGTTCTCAGAAGCCCCAATGCTGCAATTGTGTATTTACTACTCAGATGAAAATGTGCTTCGTCACTTCAAGATGTACCAATGCCATGCATGTGACTACCGTGAATGCTAGGAGTGTCAGAGAGAAGTCCAAATAAGCTGCTTATCTCCTGAAGCAATTGTTAAGTGTGACTGATCTTGTATGGGAAATTTTTTTCCTCACCGTAGCATGACATATCCAGTGTCCATGCACTGCTGGATACACTGAACTGTTAGGTTCACTACAGCAGTTGCAACTGTGTTAAGTTCTTGATATGTTATAGATTTCCATCCTTGTCTAGTAACTCTTTTAAAATTCATAATTTTCAAAATATGAAATGATCACAAATATCTATTTTTGTGCTAATGCAATACAATTGATTATAAAATGTTTTTTAATTAAAATTTTTGGACTATAGATAATGCTTTTTTCTTTTAAGGTCATTATTGAGCGCTACTATGGTGAAAAGTTACTTCCATTACTTGACAGAAGCAAATTTTTGGTTCCAGATCATATCACTGTAGGAGAACTCAACAACATAATAAGGTGAAAAATTTTGTTATCTAATCAGTAAGATCAAGTTTCTTTTAAGTAGATGTTTTCACTTATATATTAGATTAGTTATTTTTATACATGGACCATAATTTTGATGCCTTTCATTTTGCACTTTTTGTTAATTCTTTTCTAACAATCTACAAGGGTTGGATAAAAAGTAATGGCAATAACTTTGTATTTCGACGTATGCGCACACCAGATGGCGCTGGCATCCTCTGAACTGATAAAAGACAGTTACGTGAAGGCATGTGGTGTGCGGTGACAGGTGATTTTGACTCAATAGTACTTTGAGGTGGCTTGACGTGCGGAGCGAAAGAGAAAGCGCCATAACAATATGTTTACAAAGCAGGAACAACTACTGTGCATTCCTGAGACATCATCTGCATCCAGCACTCTGTAGAAAGCGACACCAGTTGTTGCCTTCGAATCCAATCATCCTCCATGACAATGCACGGTGTCATACTGCGAACGCTGTCGCGGATCTCCTGCGACGATGGCGGTGGGAGGTACTGGAACATCCACCATACTCACAGGATATGAATCCGTGTGACTGATCTCTTCTCCAAAATGAAAGAAATACTACGAGGGATCCATTTTAACAGTAGGGAGGAGATTATCCGTGCTGTATGGCGATCGTTGCGGGACATCAACAGAAGTGGATGTGCTGATGGTGTACGGCGCCTTCCTGTCATTTGGCAGAAGGTGGTAGACATGAGAGGTGATTATATTGAAGGAATGTGTTTTTAACTATGATAATAAAGGCATTTCAGATCTATCGATGTGTTGCCACTACTTTGTATCCATCCCTTGTAAATTAAAATGCGATTTGTCTTCACATTGCAATTTGGATTTACCTGTCTACATGGATCTATCAAAATCAAAATGATCAGGGTCCAAGGTTGATGCCATTTTACAGAAACTAACAAAAATTCTAAATATATAAAGTTGTACCCTTGTTAAAAAGATTGCTTTTTTAAAAATGTGACTTGTACATTTATCGGTTGACTATTCAAGACAAGTATTTAAATGCAAATGAAAACCTACAATTTAGAAACTTTGAACAGCACTGTATACTCTTTGTAATGGAATGTCTTTGAGATAAAGTTATCCTCAAATGCATGCATGCCAACTTGTATGATTTGGCCGCAGAGTGTTCAAAATTTTGCTGAATTATGAGATGAAGGTATGATATATGTGAAGGTTTTTCATGAAATTTACAAATGAATTTTAAAGTTTCAATTTTGTTTTAAAAGAACACTTAGATTCATTTTTGCTGAAGGGCCAAACTACTACAGGTTCTCTGCAGCTTCTATGGGAAAGTCATACTGTACTATGGAAAGAGTAAACTCTATGGAAAGTAGATTTTCCATTCTCAAGAGTTCACCTCTAATACCTCTAAATGATGATATAAGAATTTCTAGTATATTATCTATCATGTGTTCTTGCTTTAGCAAGACTATACTACTGTTAAATAAACATTTGAGAAAAATAGCTTGACTCCTTATCAGAATGTAACATGTAAAATGGGGTGCAGGAAATTTTGTGAATTATCACTTAAAATATAATGAAGTGCAAAAGAATCGGCATTTGCAGATTTATGTATCGGTTCAAAATGTCTACATTTTGTGAATTTATGCATGTCATGAGCACATAAAAATTGTCAGATTTCTGAAATCAGCATGTTGGGAAGTCTGCATATATTTTTTTGTGAAAAGTAGCTCTCCCAAAATCACGAGCAGTCATGGCTCAGTCTTGTGCTTGTGCAGCTTAGGGCAAAACATAGCTCTTGTGCTATGAAACCCAACCAACCAAAAGTCATGAATGTTCTTGGGTGTATCGTAAACAATTCCTGGAAATTTTCTTGTCAGCGTTATTAATGTAGAAGGAAATAACACTCAGTTTATCACAATTTAATTGCTTTGATGTTTAAGTTTTGTTTGTTCGCAGATTTTAATGAACACAATTAACCTACACAATAGCCTTTTCCAATGCATTACTGTTTAAATGATATCATAATTAGATAAAGAGACTGGACATTTATCTTTAAGTATCTATTTATTAATATGTCAAATCCTAATTTTCTGAATCAGATCTTTTCTTGGTGTGCAGTAGGTTCAACCAGTAACAAAAACTGTACACTGAGGCTTCAGTCTCCATCTCTATTATGGCTATTCGATGCATGTAATCTGCTTTCTATGTTTTGTAGAATATCTTTTGAACTCAGAAATCATGCATTTTAAGGTTAATACACATTGGGTTTTGGGACACAAGGGCTAAATCTGCTCAAGCAATGTTTTTCTGTTGAGTAAATAAACTTTCACACTTAAGAAACATTTTTACTGACACAGAAGTGAGAAATTCACCCAAGGTAATTACAGGAATCAAATCTGCTCTGTCACAATTTGATTATTTGCTATTGTAGTACTAGTAAATGAATGATTTAGTCAATCTCCTGCAAGTTTGCAGTCGAGTCACATAGTTTTAAATGAGTATTCTTTAAATTATGTGATAGGTTTAAACGTAAACAAAGCGTTTTCACAATTGCCGTCTTTAGAATGGATTCTGGTTCTAAGTTTATCATTTGATTCCAAAAGCGATAGCAGGGATAACGAATTGGCCGGGGAAAACCATCCATTGCTTTAGCATGTCACAACCTTCTTACCAGCTTTGACACCTTTTGTAAAATTGACTGGCTATAAGTTGACGGGCCACGGCAGCCCAGTTGGAAGAATAACATATTAGCAACCAGAGGGTTGCGAATTCGAATCCAACTAAAGACCATAGTGTAGAAAGGGAACTGGTGCACATTAAATCTGTTGTGGCCTCAAAGCCTCAAATTTTCTCATGTTGGCGTGGTGTGGAAGTTTGGAGAGTGGATTGCCAGCTCAGGTATGACCTCGTCATGTGACCATGGTCCAAAATTACGTGGTGTACTCAGATCCTTTCCCTTCAGGTTAGATCCAGGACCGTTGCCAATAGCTTGTTGTGTTGCTCCAGTGTGACATTAATTAAAATACCTACCTACCATAAGTTGACTGTCTTGTAACTGCTCTGTATGCAATTTTGTTACATTTATTTGGTGTTTGAAAAACATTAGTTTAGAATCAGATTTTGAAATAGAACTACCTATTGACAATTCAATACTTAATATCAGATTGCAGAAAAAGTAAAGCTCAAAAAGTGAATGCAATCAAAATTTTGTAGAATTCTCATCCTAAAAATTAAAATACCTGTAGTATAATTTTTTTCATATTTTAGGAGAAGACTTCAGTTGCATCCTAATCAAGCCTTTTTTCTGCTTGTGAATCAGCGTAGTATGGCTAGTGTTTCAATGATTATGTCTGATCTGTATGCAAGAGAAAAGGATGAAGATGGATTTCTCTATATGGTGTTTGCTTCTCAAGAAGGATTTGGTTCTACAAGTTCTTGAACTTTTATTCTCATCTGTCAATAAACTATTTTTGGTTTTACATTTATCAACTATTTTTTATATTTTTGTGGTTTATCCTTTGCCAAAAACTTATCCATATGCATACATGCCAGCTTCTCTTTAATGTAGTTTCTAAATGACTGAAACTACAGAAAGCATAACTTAAACAGTGGGAAGATTTGAATTTGAAAACATTTCTATTTAGGGCAGCAAAATACGATTCCTATCGTTTTAATTTATTAAATGTTTTCTTAAAGATTATTTATGTAAAATGCTTTGTTCAAGATTATCTTTGTAAAATACTTAGTTCAAGATTATCTTTGTAAAATACTTAGTTCAAGATAAGTTTTAATATTTGTATAGTTAATATTATCATTAGCATAAGTTTGCTTTGTTTTTCAGATATAGTATTCATTTTGTAGATTTTGCTTGCAGGATTATTGATAAAAAAATATTTCTGATGTTGGTGTCTGAAGGGGCACTTATATTTTGTGTTAATATTTCAATTTGTCTTGGTTTATAAAAGGAAAATTTTCAGTTTTCATTAAAAAGGAAATTTGTAAGTTGAAAGCAAAATCATCAAATTGTGAAAAGAAAGGGGAATATATTTTTCTAATTCATTTGTCGGAAAGGACAGGGGAATATCACATAATCAGGGGTAGGGCTGTGTCAAATGATTGACATCATGACTAAGGACCAAGAGAGATCGATTATTGGCAAGTATGTATATCTAGCCTCTTTGAATCAAAGAAAGCCATGATTTAATATTTATTACATTTAAGTAACGTAATCATGATTTGCTTGTTCTTATTGTTAAGGGAATCATGTAGATAATTAAAAATATTGAATGAGCTGTTTTTTATTTATAAATTAGCATCATATGTGTAATTGCTGCAGTTATTACAGCAATAGATGTATATGGATACTGATAAGGATAGATGGAGTTTTGTAGAGACAAAGCAATGGTTCTGATGTTCATTTAGGGTATTTGAAATGTGTGATTGGAATTTTATTTTTAAGTAGTTGATTGGGCAATGTATTGAGTATTATGGATCTTGATAAATTAAAACAACTTTTAACCGAAATATTCCCCACATTCAAAGTACATTGACAAAAATTGCAAGCTTTTTGCATTAATTTGAACTAAGTTACTTTTGTACCTTCAATCTCCTGTCCTATATATGGATACTAATCAAGTAAATCAAATTCAGATTTTAAGTTCTATGAGTACATAATTTTGAATTCAAGCACAACACTTATGTACAGATGCATTTTTTGCACCCCACTTGTGTCTTGAAATCAGTATTTTTAAATTTGAATCGCGTCTAAGAATTTCCTTGTCATATACCCATGAAAATATTTATAACTGCAAAATATTCCAAATGTATTTTGATTACTTTTGTTGGCATACTGGCAAATCTTTCATCTGGTTGATTGAATTAACTATTTTATAATTTCTTGAAACTACATAATATTAATATACTTGATTCAAAAATTGTTCATGAGTTCCAATAGAACTAATTGAAATACATTAATCTTTCATTCTTCTACATAATTGATTTGATTTTATAATGCACCTAACTTTTATAATTTATTGTATTTATACTGGTAGTTTGTTTTATTTGTTGTGTTATAACAGTAGTTCTTAATCTCTGTAAATAAAACTACTGTGATTTTACAAGTTAACTGAAAAATTCTCTTACAGAAAGAGATTTATGATGTACATGCTCTTGAATTGCATAATCAGAAATGTATTAGTTTTATATTCAATACTTAGTGTATGCACATAAAATTTGCTTTATATTATGTTTCATATTGAATAGTTTGTCATTTGGCCGTGTATTGTTTAAAGTGGAACATACAAGGACCTGCTGGTTAGGTCACTTTATTAGCTGTAATATAAAATTGTTTGGTAGTTTAAGTGTGTAAAATTCAAATAAAGATAATTTAAAATCTTAAAAAGTTAAATGTTTTAGATTCAATCTTCTATTTTAATCTTTCCCTTATTTTCTATCTTTATTTAAAACAATTACAAGCTGTAATATACATCAATAAATTCATCTGAGGTAGTATAGAAATTTCAATTTTTAAATTTGTCTAATCAATTTTATAAGACGTTTTGTAGATGTAGTTCTTTTTCGTAGTTACTTTTTGTCATATTTCTGTCTTTTCTGCTGTTTTCAAATTAGCTCCTGGGTCATTCCATGTGAAATGAGCAAAAGTAAGAAAAATCTGACCGGAGTTTCATGAAATTTGGTACAGGGGTTTATGCATATATGACAATATCTGAAATATTTGATTTTCAGTAAAATCAGTGTTATGTCAACCAGAGCTGATTTGCTCATTTTGCATGGAATGACCCTCCATGTAGGAAGATGACCATAGAGCGACAAACCAAACTGTTCCAATTTTGCTAAAATTAATATAAAATGTGATACCTGCAAGTTCATTTTGTATGCACAAGTATATGCCAACTAATTTGCTTTTTGCTCAGTTAAGTATATGAATAACAATATTGCAAGTGTAAATCCATGTCCAATGCTAATTTTTTGTGTATTTCAAGAATAGCATTTTTTTGCTGCTGCAAGGGTAAATGTAAAGTATATTTGATACCCTTTATGTTGGAACAAGATGTAATCATGTTTGTTTTTACCAATAAATTGACTTAACAAAATGTATTTCCTTTTTTTACGTTGCAATTTCAATAATCTAAAAATGAGAATTTTCATACCTAAAAGTTAAAAAAATTAGAAAAGTTAATTGATCTAAGCAAATATAGATATTTAAATGGTCAGTATCCCTGTGATCTGAGTGTTTAACATTTGGTTTAGTTACTAAGTAATTTTTGAAGGTTTTTAATATAATATAATTTGTCACTTATTTTTATATCCCCTCCACCATATAATTTGATATTTGACTACCCATGGATTTCTTGCATTTTTTACCTTTCTGAAAGAACTGAATACTTGGCAGTCTACATATGTATTCTGCTTTTTATTTAATGGGTTACGTGCAATCCTATCCTTAGTAACCAGTCTCATTTTTATATTAAACATTTTTTTAGCTGTACCTTTGAATTTCTGAAACTTATAGTACATTTGTTAATTTCCTGATTATGTAAGAGCATTCTATGATAACGAAGATGTATTAGCATAATAACCAATTTTATTCTGCTTAGCTCTTGATGACTAAAATGACCTGGTGCTTTACATATCATACAAAGTTAAGGGATGTTCACATTCATCTGGGCTGAACTTGAAGATTTTTAAGGGCTGAGAAAGCAACAAAAAAAAATCTGAAATGGTCTGTTCTCAAGTTTAAACATTTTAAAATTATATTTATTCATTTAAAATAATTTCTAGATTGTATGTTAAAGTAGATGAACTTGTAAGCATCTATTGAGATTAATAGTGAATATTCTTTTGTAAGTCAAGGGATGATTTAAAAGGAAATGCCACAATCGTGTGCTTTTTTATCTAATCCTTCTAACGGTTGTCTTGACCAGGCATCTTGACAATGGCAAAATTGACCAGATCTTGGACGCAATATCTCGCCATTTGAAAAAACCTGATGATATGCAATATCTTGTCATTAGCAAAATTGGTCGGATTTTGATGAATGAGCTATCTCGTAGAAACCACCTTAAAGGGTTAAAAATATTTTAACCTTGGTTTAAGATATTTTACATAAATTAAACAGTGAATAGAACCCCACATCATTGACAGTGCATGTTATGTGTAAATGTAGCAGATAGTTTTGCTGTTGCATACTATTTTACATATTCACTTTTCACAAATACCCAAAATTTGTATCAATAAATCTTCTATGTTCTATTAAGGGTTCATAAATGAGTGCATCATGTTATGAAGAAATTTAGTGAGAATGTTTTTGAACTCCAATTGGAACAATTTTGGAAATTAGAATTTATTAACCAAACAATTTCTATTGCATATTGTTTTTATAACTATAGGTAGAACTCTATATATTAATATTTATTTATTTTCTGTGAGCATAATTTCAAAACACCAGCTTTAAAGTTTCCAGTATAGCTTATTCTCTTAAGTAATTTTCTATTAATATTAACACAAAAATGCAGGCAATCCCTGTTAAGTGACCAAGAATTTGGTCGCTTGGTTGAAAAGATATTTACAACCAAGAATAAGGTTTGTAAATATCTTTTGCAACCTAAAACTTTAAAATGCATTTTGGTTTTCAATTATAATTGTGCAATTCTGTAGTTCTTTTAAAGCACTAAAACTAATTCTTTTTAAAACATTTTATCGATGCAATGTTTCACACCAACTATCTAACATTAACTCTTACTTTTGTTTCAGCTGGTTTTTAGTAATTTGTTTCAACATTACATCAAAGATCTTTTGAATGTTACCACTATGGCAAAATAATTTTTTCCTCATTACTTGTTTGGATAAATTGCAATCTGTAAAATGTATAATCTGATATGAGTTTTTGGATACATAATTTCTATCATTGCAGTGTAATGTGATATTTGTTTCATTACTGAACCTTTTTAATTTGCAGATTTTGAATAAACATCCATTCATTTTATTTACAGCTACTGCTAGATTTGTAAGGGTAAAATGAATGCAATTTAAGCAATAATGCTTAAAATGTCTGAAGCATAAGTGAGGTTTACTTTAACTGAAATAAATTTGTTTACATCGTTTAGTGATTAGGGGAGATGTACTGGTACTTAAGAATTGTAAAAGAAATATTTTGACATTAGTTGCAATTTATTGAGTGTCTATCTGATAGAGATTTTTGTATTTTTTAATTTGGCCTTTGATTTCCTCAAAATGATTGTGTACTTGGGTTTTAATTATATTTTATTAAGCATTTTTGATATCAGATTAGAACTTTTTACACATGTTTCTTTGTATTGAAATTAGAGTAAATTTTATGTATGAAAGCAAATTGTGTGTAGTCTAAAAATCCAGTTTCATAGTGCAAGACATGGAATTCTGCTCAGAACAGCTTAAGAACCTGCAAATTTGAGGTCAAATTTTGGACTGAAAAAAATTGAACTGCATTAATGAGCTAGGTTCTGGTAGCTCTATGAGCCTTGAAAATAATGTGTAAAAGACAGCTTGGCAACTCAGTTTCTTTTGCAAATCTAGCTTGCTGTAGCAATGTCAAATTGAAAATAATTGTAAGATTGATTTCATTGTTTTAGTCATAAGGTCATTTTCACCAGTTGATTAGTTCTCTAGATATAAATTACCTGTATAGTTTAGTGGTTTTTATATTTTTTTGTTAGATTAGTACAAGACTTTTCTGTTAACATTTGAATTGTTAGATTCTAGCATATGAAACCAATGGGAAACAACTGGGGTGTTATCATTTTGGATAGCATTTTAAAACATTCAAAACTGTCATACCATTGTTGCAGTTAACCACAAAATTCTTTTCTGAGTCACGTGTAACATCAGCTTTTGGTGAGTAAAACATTCTTTTTCTTATGGTCTACTGGTAACTTGCCCATACAGATTGCATCGATTATCTTGTAGTAAAAGACTACCTCATCTACTGAGGTCTAGTCCAACCATTGTAGTGGTATATAATATGATGTTATATATTGTGGTTTACTACTTTGAATAGGTGGTCGAGATTATGCTTGTAGTGAACACCTTATAAGGCAATGCACATTATTTGCCACAAAGGGATATTTAAGGGTGGTAACCCTGTTATGATGTAAGGGTTCATCCTTACTGATCATTTATGCTGTTCCTGTCATGCATTTGCATATGATGCTGAAATGTGTCAGGTTATTTGACTGAGCAGGTGGTTGGTTATGTATTGGTGAGAATCTTGAGGCAACAGATATTTTCCAAAATTGGATAATATAGGTGGGATAACAAGCCATCAATGTCAGGGGTCCACCTTAGCAAATATTAGGGCATTGTGAATCATGAGATAGAGTACACTATCTAGCAGCATTTTCAGAAGTTCTTAAGAGTGCTCGGTCATCCAATCACAAGATGCTGTTACCAGATAGTGGTCTTGATTTTTCTAGCACACAAATCTATGATAATTTTGTGTTTGAATATGTGGAACCCATTTATATTTAAATTATTTGCATATTTACAGTAAAGTTTGTATTTAGGGATAGATCATATTTTAATTCCAATTTTTAAGCATAACACCTTTTTATACACATTACTAGTCAGCTCCCAGTATTTTCAATAATCTGATGACCAATGTAAGGATGCTCTGTGTTGTAAAATGCATGCTACTTGAGGTTTTGGTATTAATATGTACGAGTCATGCATATTTATACCAAATTCATTTTATACACGATTTGATTTTTTAGCTAATTTTCAGTGCCATAAGTAAATATTTTTTAGACTTAGTAAATTATTAAGGAACTTCTATCTGTTCTAAGTTAAATATTGAAACTGATATTAAGCTTTCAAGGAAACTGGATACTCAAATCTACATTAGTAGAATTCTGTATATAGTATTTCATATACTTATTTCAATCTAATTTGTATGAATATTGAGTTATAATTTATTAAATGAAGATAATATACAGAAAATGGAAGTACATTAATCGGAGCAAGCAATATTCTACATCTTTTAAAAAATATTATATTTGTCCCATTCAAAATTTATGTGAGTAAGTAGCTCTGGTCATTGATTAAATGTCTTTTTGTTTGTGAACAAACACTAGAAAACCATGAATATCACTCCATCAAAGAATATTAAAAAACCTTTTAATTATTTATTCTACGCTTATAAAAGAATAAATGAACTGAAGAGGTCAGTAAATGTTCTATGCAAATAAATAATTAGATTGCAGAAGTTGACTAGGTATTTTTTCGTATTTCAAGCTTAATTTTGATTATGAAATCTCATGTATTAAGAAATGAATGAGTTTTTACTCCTTTAAATATAAAATAGTGTGCATGACTAAAAATTCATAAATATTATGATATTCAAATCTTTTTAACAAAGTATATGGCTATATAAACTTACGATATAAGAACAAATATCCTTTCATCTTTACGAAACAGTGTTATATTTCTTGAAACATCTCACTTGTATATGCCACAAAATAGGTTAAGCAACTTTTACAATTCCATACTGCTTTTGAAGATTACACTATTTGAAATAAAAACTTATGCTATAATCTCTAAAATAACTTAACCTCTAAACTTAAAATGCAGTAACTGGGGAGAACATTAATTGTTTTATCTCCATGTAAACTACAATTTTGCACATATGTAGCTTTCTACATTTTATACTCACAGATACACACACATACATACTGATACACTCACACATACACACACATGCATGCATACTCATGTACACATATAAGTCTCAAGATAGAGTTACATCTCTATATACATTTATCAAACATTACTTTTGGTCTCGTGTTTATTTTCTCAGAACACTTGAAATAATTGTAGACAAACTAAATGTAACTAACTTTTAGAGTAATTGCCCTTGTAAAACTTGAAAATATCTCGCATAAGGAACATATGGTTACAATCGTTTTGAAAAATGAATTTGTATTTACACTTTTAAATAAAAGTTGAAACAGTACATAGTAATCAGTGTCAGCTTTGAACTACTAAAACATCTAAGTAAAGTGCACCGTATAGGATTGGGCCCATTGTGTAGTATGAACACTATCTAACACTCATGAATGAGGAGTACATATCATTACAAAATAACACTGTTTTAAGGGTGTTCAAGTTTACAAATGCTTCCCAGTGGTTCAGTGGAAAATAAATCCCTTCAGTTTTAGAGCAAACAATAATGTTTAATAAATATGAATTGCATTTGTCGAACATGCTAATGGAGCAGGTTATTTATTAAGAGTCCGGCCACTGCATACCTTTACAATGATATATGTATGCCTTGTAGACACGGTTCCTCATCATCAACTTGCTCCCATCTTGATGTTGAGGTATATTGACGATATTCTTATCCAAAAAAATGTCATTACTCATTGTAGCGGAAACTATGCGAATGAAACTTGAGCTAACAAATCATGTTTCTGAAGGGGGCTTGTACTAAAAAGTATGAGTGGTATAATGACTGGTGCAGTAACATATCTTGCTGCTCACTGAAGGCACTAGCACAACACATGGGGTCACAATCAAGGATTAGCCGTATAAAAACTTCCTTGTGGCACATGTATCTGTGAACACAAACTACAGAATTCTGCTAGAATGGTTCGGTGACAGCAGTGAATTCTTACTGTGGGCACAGTTTTGGCTACACAGTGGACCTACTATTCATAGGAAATTTATTCCTACTTGTATATCATGTGTTGACTCTAGCAGGAGATCAGTCGTATATATTTTGTTTTGTACTCTACAGACAAGCCTGTATGTTGATCCCAGTAGTAGCATGAGTGATAAGACGAATATGATAATTTGTTGATAAAGTCACATTTGCAAGGCAGCCAACTAGACCTGAGTGGTATTTGTTCATACTTAGACTGGCTATACTTTCCATGCCACCTGAGAAAGAAGGGGAACAATTCATTAAAAATATTTTAGAATGGTGTATACAAATCATTTGAAACACAAATCAAGTCTTAAAATTCATAATTACCTAAGTATAATCCATTATTGACATTAAGTTGGTTTAAAAGGCCTGGAGAAGCACCTTTTGCTGTTATTCTATTATCAACAATGAGAGACCCTTCTTGTTCAATTCTATTAGAGTAAGATTATATGTAAGTGTTAATAATGTGAATCAATAATGTGTCACACAAAAGTGCAGATGAAAATCAAAGTAAACTTGAAAATCATTGAGTTTAGCTTACCTTGTTGCTCTAACTGTGTGCCATTTGCCATCATCTACTTTAGTGCTGTTGAAGACAATGATCACTTCTCCAGATCCTAGATTGTACTGGAAATGCAAGTATCCGTTCTTCAATCCCAGAGCCAAATAATCAGCTGAAGCGGACATTTCCTTCTTACCGGACCATAATATTAAGCCACTCGGTCCGAACGAGCGGAATTTCAAATGAACATCCAGTTTATTTCCTCGAATCCTGCAAAAAAGTACTTTTTCAGTATCTAAACATTGCTGACTAATAGTTTGAAGCATCAAAAACAAGCAATTTTAGAATCCTGTAAGAAAGTACTTTTACTGTATCTAAGCATTGCTGACTATTCTAGTGTTAAGCATAATAATTATATTAAGAATCCTCAAACTCCGCAAGAAAGTACTTTTTCAGGATCTTTTTCAGTTTGGAAGTAAAATGTATTGAATATTATTTGTTGAAAAATGCATGAACGGCATATTTAAATTATGACTAAATAACCACATCTTTTTAAAGAATCCATGGATCTTTCAATAAGGAAGATTCTTTAGTCCTTTCCTTAGAATAGAATCCTTTGGAAAGATTGCATCGTCTTTTTCCTTAGAGTAGAATCCTTTGGAAAAAGTCGATCGTTTCTTTGGAATATAATCTTTTGGAAATAGAATCGTTTTTTTTTCTTTAAAATAGAATTTTTGGAAAGATTATTGGCCCTTTCCTTAGACAGAATCATTTGGAAAGATTTTACTGATCCTTTCCTTAGAATAGAATCTTTCCAAAGAATTTTATTGGCTAATGTCAAAACTGGTTTGAAGTCACAAGGAAGACTACCAGGTTGCAATGTCGAATTCTGCGCTTGAATCCCTAAGAGGGTTAATTTTTTGCCAAAACGACTCGCCTCTACTTGACAGTATAGAGCACATCGACCTTTCAATGAAATAGGTGGAGCATGTGCGATTAGATTCATGTTATTTCTTCTGATCACTCGGCTTGAAAATCTCCGGTTGAAAGTCACGTTGTATTGAAGAAAGTACGAATCCTAATGCAGGACCAATTGATGAGTTTGAAGAAAAACGATATCAACGCTTCGATAGCCAATCGGCGCATGTCGGCTACCAATAATAGTCCGTTGTGTTGCTGTAATGCGACATAAATTCAACTACCAACTACTGTTTCTTAAACTCACGTGGCCGCCGTAGCCTGGTTGGAAAAGTAACTGATTAGCAACTGGAGGGTTGCGAGTTCGAAACTCGGTTCAACGAATCAAAGACCGTAGTGTACAAAGGGGACTGGTGCACGTTAAATCAGTCGTGGCCTCAAATGTCCTCACGTTGGCGTGGTGTGGAAGTTTGGAGAGTGGGGTGCCAGCTCAGGTGTGACCTCGTCATCTGACCGTGGTTCAAAATTACGTGGCGTCCTCGTATCTTTTCCTTCGGGTTTGATCCCGGACCGTCGCCAATAGACCGTTGTGTTTCTCTAGTACGACGTTAATTAAAATACCTACTTAACTCAAGACCACGTGTCGTACACATGTGAGATCTTACGACCGCGATTCCGCCCATGTGTTCTATCTATTTGATTAGAAGGTCGATATGATAGTAGACTAGACTATCTTGAGAACTGTGTTAAACAAAAGTAAATATAATTTAGCTGAACAAATCGTGTTTCTAATACCGACATGATATTTGTAAAGATAGTGTTGTTCGGCGAGTTGGAATTTGAGTCTCATGGTTTCGAACGAGTTTGCTCGTTGGATTAAGGTATATTTTATTTGTAAAGATTGTATAGGCCGGCGAGGTGGCATTTGAGTCTCAAGGTTTCGAAGGACTGCTCGTTCGATTAAAGGACATTATATTTGTAAAGATTATACAGGCCGGCGAGGTGGCATTTGAGTCTCATGGTTTCGAAGGACTGCTCGTTCGATTAAAGGGGGGGGGGGTATTTCAATTAACGTCACACTGGAGCAACACAATGGGCTATTGGTGACGGTCCGGGATCAATCCCAAAGGGAAATGTTGGAATCGGTCTCAAACCTCCAATTATAGTGCCGTGTGGGGCACATAAATTTGAAGAATGTAAATCTTTGAATGTATAAAAGTGAAGAAAGATTGGGGATCATGAGCTGATCAGACTTCTTGTTGTTTTCTGAAATGTATGTTTTAAACTATAAGACTTGGCTACGTAATAAAATTTATTTTTAAAGTATAAAAAAAAAAAAAAATTTAATCTTGGGATAACCTTTTAAGATATACAATTTTCCAATTCTGGGAACAGTAAACAAATATTTATTATAACTATTATAAATAATCATTTTGTTATTTCCCCATTTAATTTGGTTTCCCACAAGGTCAATACGAGCACCACTAATTAAATTTTTTCTCATATTAGGCGAGTATAACACATCTTACTTTTAAATTCTTTAAACTTTTTAAATTCTTTGTGACAAAATTCTAAACCATTGTCAGTTCGGACACATTTTAACTTAACATTTAGCTGTCTTTCAGCTCTAACTGTTTATATTATTCAAAATAAGAATGAAGTTTTTGATTACTTTAAAAAATACTTGGTTAGAGCTGAAAGACAGCTAAATGTTAAGTTAAAATGTGTCCGAACTGACAATGGTTTAGAATTTTGTCACAAAGAATTTAAAAAGTTTTTAAATGATCTAGGAATAAAAATCGAAAGAACTTCAACTTATACCCCTGAACAAAATGGCATTGCAGAAAGGTTCAATAGAACAGCCATGGATTGTGTCAGAGCTATGCTTCAAGACAGTGGTTTACAACCACAATTTTGGTCAGAAGCACTTTTAGCATTTATTCATACTAAAAATAGATGCGAACACAAATTAACTGAGGGTATATCTCCTAACGAAATATGGACTGGTTTCAAATATTCTCTTCTCGTTTGGTACATATATTCTGTAACCTTTAGTTTTCAAACCATATCCTGTCAAAATACCAAGTTTTGCTCTGGGTTGTAATTTATTTCTCTGTATTTTAGGAATATGAACATATGCCAAAGAGCCAAAAATTCTAAAATGTCTTAACATTTCAAATTGAATGAAGAAATTCAGATAATGAAGGATAGGCAAGTATGGAAATTAGTGGACACACCCCCAAATACAACCATAATTGGAAGTAAGTGGGTGTACAGCATAAAAATGGACGAAAACAATATACCTAAGAGGTATAAAGCTCGTCTTGTTGCTCAAGGTTTTAAGCAGGAAAGATCCGAGGACAACACCACGTAATTTTGAACCACGGTCAGATGACGAGGCAACACCTGAGCTGGCACCCCACTCTCCAAACTTCCACACCACGCCAACGTGAGGACATTTGAGGCCACGACAGATTTAACGTGCACCAGCCCCCTTTGTACACGACGGTGTTTGGCTGGATTCGAACTCGCAACCCTTCGGTTGCTAGTCCGTTGCTCTTCCAACCGGGCCACCGCGGCCCTTCGATTAAAGGACATCATATTTGTAAAGATTGTATAGGCCGGCGAGGTGGCATTTGAGTCTCATGGTTTCGAAGGACTGCTCGTTCGATTAAAGGACATCATATTTGTAAAGATTGTACAGGCCGGCGAGGTGGCATTTGAGTCTCATGGTTTCGAAGGACTGCTCGTTCGATTAAAGGACATCATATTTGTAAAGATTGTACAGGCCGGCGAGGTGGCATTTGAGTCTCATGGTTTCGAAGGACTGCTCGTTCGATTAAAGGACATCATATTTGTAAAGATTGTATAGGCCGGCGAGGTGGCATTTGAGTCTCATGGTTTCGAAGGACTGCTCGTTCGATTAAAGGACATCATATTTGTAAAGATTGTACAGGCCGGCGAGGTGGCATTTGAGTCTCATGGTTTCGAAGGACTGCTCGTTCGATTAAAGGACATTATATTTGTAAAGATTATATAGGCCAGCGAGGTGGCATTTGAGTCTCATGGTTTCGAAGGACTGCTCGTTCGATTAAAGGACATTATATTTGTAAAGATTATATAGGCCGGCGAGGTGGCATTTGAGTCTCATGGTTTCGAAGGACTGCTCGTTCGATTAAAGGACATCATATTTGTAAAGATTGTATAGGCCGGCGAGGTGGCATTTGAGTCTCATGGTTTCGAAGGAGTGTGCTCGTTGGATTAGGGGACAGGTTAATCGAAAGCAATGTGTTCCTACTAATTGCGTCTTTAGCATAGTTTCTGACTCCGACTGGTGGCAGTCGACCTTGGGTCAGTCAATTGTTGAAAAGTGTAAAACCTTCGTTAGAAGGCTGCCATGCACAAAGGCATGAATGGCGATAGCCGTGGATGGTTTCCCCCGAAAACGCATTATCACTGCTATCGCTTTCGGCACCAAACGATAAATTTAAAACCAGAATCCGCGCTAAAGACGCTAATTATGGAAGCGCTTTGTTTACGCTTCAGTTTATCACCTAATTTAAAGAATTCAAAACCACATGACTTGGCTGGCTTCTCGTGTGTTTGTGGGGGGGAGGAGCCGGACTATATAATCGTAGTAAACATAAAAAGTGTCTCAGAATTCGCGCTAAAGACTCGGCTAAATACTTCCTCTGCGGCATAAACCTAACCAACTACCACCAATTAGCACGGTGCTAAAGACGCCAATTGTATAAGCGATTTGTTTACGTTACCACCAGTCCCCAAATATAACTAATAGACTCGTTCAAAACCACTTGATTCGACTGCCAACTGACAGGAGCCGAACTATAGTGGCCGATAGCAGTGATCACGAGTTGGCGAAACAAATAACTGCGTATAGTGGCCACTATACATGGTATTGCGTATGGTAGCCTTTTCTCCTCGCTAGCTTAACCTAATTTGTACAAATGGACATCGCCAATATCATCTGTCTTTTCACCGGAGCCGCACTACAGTGCCTATCATTAATTTTCTAGTGGTTTTGAAGAGGTCCTTTCAGAAAATAAGATAATTTCTAACTAATTAACAGTGGAGACATTGCACTGTGTGCCATGAGACAACTGGAAACCCTTTGAGGGGTTCACACGCATAATTCCACCTTATAACCTAGTCTTCCCTGCATGACTTCTAACCAATTTTGACTAATAGAATCTTTTCGAAGTATTCTATTCTAAGGAAAGTGCAGCAGAATCATTCCAGAGAGTTGTATGTTAAGGAAAGGAGCAAAAAAAATCTTTTCAAATGATTCTATTCTAAGGAAAGAAGATATAGAATATTTCCAAAAGATTTTATTCTTTGGAAAGAAACAATAGAATATTTCCAAAGGATTCTATTCTAAGGAAATAAGCAACTGAATCTTTAGAAAGATTGAATTCTAAGGAAAGGAGAAAGACATTTTTCCAAAGGATTTCATTCTAAGGTAAGGAGCAACAGAATCTTTTCAAAGGATTCTATTATAAGGAAATGAGAAATATAATCTTTCCAAGGGATTCTATTCTAAGGGAAAGAGCAAAGAATATTTCAAAAGGATTCTAATCTAAGGAAAAACCAACCGAATCTTTGCAAAGGAATGAATTTTATCGAATGGGCTGATAGAATTTTCCAAAGGATTCTTTTCTGAGTAACGAATCAATAATCTTTCCAAGGGATTTTATTTTAAGGAAGAGAGCAATAGAATATTTCCGAATGATTATATTCTAAGGAAAGGAGAAAGAAATTTCTCCAATGGATTCTATTCTAAGGTAAGGAAAAACAGAATCCTTTCAAAGGATTCTATTATAAGGAAATGAGAAATACAATCTTTCCAAGGGATTCTATTCCAAGGAAAAGAGGAATAGAATATTTCAAAAGAATTCTAATATAATGAAAAGACCAACAGAATCTTTCCAAAGGATTCTATTCTAAGAAAAGGACCAATAGAATTTTTCTAAAGGATTCTATTATAAGGAAATGAGAAATATAATCTTTCCAAGGGATTCTATTCCAAGGAAAAGAGAAATAGAATATTTCAAAAGAATTCTATTACAAGGAAAAGACCAACAGAATCTTTCCAAAGGATTCTATTCTAAGAAAAGCAATGTTCATCATCGACACGAATGTGGCTGTGGTCGATGCCATGATTCGTGAAGACAGAAGAGTGAGGTTGCATGATATTGCAAATGCATTGAATAGCTCATATGGTTCAGTGAGCAGTATCGAAGTGGGAAATTCTTGACTATCCTCCATATAGCCCTGATTTAGCCCCTTCGGATTACCATTTGTTTGAAGAAACACCTCCGTGGGCAGTGTTTCCATGCACTGGAAGAGGCACAACAGGCTACACTTACCTGGTTAGGGAACCTGGAGCAAGATTTCTTTGAAAAGGGCATGGATGATTTGGTGCCACGTTGGAATAAATGTTTAGACCACTATTGTTCCTTTGTCGAATGATAGTGTGATACGATTTGTCAAACATAATAAATTTTTATATATTTATCTCTGCACGTTTTTCTGTCAATCAAAAATTCACCTTACTTTTTGATACTCCTTTGTATAAACTATCTACAAGTTTAACCCACTGAGGGTTCGCACGTTTTGGGGTAAAAGCAACCCTATCTTTAATAGCCTTTAAAAAGTGGCGTTTTCTTTTAGTTTTGTACTGCAGTGTATTAGCTCCAGCTTTCATTAAAAAATTAAGATTACTTGTGAGAAAAAAGTGTTAATGCAAATTGAACATCTTACTAAAATATGACATTCAAGATTTTGAAACTTCATGAAATTCCAATTGTAGATTTACCTTTTTACTATATTTTCATCTAAGTAATGCAGATAACTCGCTCCAGTGAACATAGGCTCTGCAATCATTTCTGTCACTTCTGTAATAAATAATATCAATAATTATAAACATAAAATGATATATATATATATATATATATATAGTACTGTGTTTAGGGAGTGATGAAGATGTGAAGCTGGATAACACGGAGATGAGGAATAACACATTTAATTATTATAAAAATTATGTACAGAAAAAGTTACATAGATCATGGCACAGCCTACTCTCTGGCACATGTATAAGTTGCATAGACGGCGCTGCACGTGGAAGCGTACAGTGACAACTCCAACTCTAAGTTAGGAAAGTAAAGTAACAACAGTTGCAGTTCTGCTCCGCGCGCTCGGCGCGACCTCTGGTGGTGGTAAGGGGATGGTAGGTAGGTATTTTAATTAACGTCACACTGGAGCAACACAACGGGCTATTGGTGACGGTCCGGGATCAAACTCGAAGGGAAAGATCCGAGGACAACACTACGTAATTTTGAACCAAGATCAGATGATGTGGTCACACCTCAGCTGGCACCCCACTCTCCAAACTTCCACACCATGCCAACGTGAGGACATTTGAGGCCACGACAGATTTAAAGCAAAACTGTATGTATATATATATACATACAGTTGTTTTGCTGTTTTATTTTACTATCAGGTGAATTCTTATAAGAGGTGACAGTGGACTTTCAAACACAAAGTTTTGCAGTTATCCAATTGTTATGAAATTAAAAAAAAAATTTACCGAAAAGTTTATGCATAAAATTTAATGATTGCCTCGACGAGATATCTCGTCATTAGTGAAACTAATCAGATATTGATGGACGAGATACCTCGTCATTAGAAAACTGACCAGATCTTGATCTCTTCATAAAAGAATTGGCAATATCTTAACGATGAGAGATATTCCATCATTAGAAAAATCGCTAAGATCTTGATGGACGAGATATCTCGTCGAATCCATTTGTACGGTTAAGTCGTTTGGAAGCTGTTTCATAAAACGAGGTCAAACCTTTGTATAAATTAGCATGAATTGATAGGTCCCATGCGCATTAATTGTGCATGTGTTGTGAAAGTTTTAATTTACAAAGTAGTTTGTATGCATATAAATCGAATTAATTGCGTTTGGAAAGTGTATCGCTCAATTGTTTTGCAAAAAAATATTGTCTACTGAGACACAAAATTTTGAAAAAAGCATAGGTTAAGCAACAATTTAAACTACAATAAAATTTCAAAATTTAGAAGCATGACGAATTTTTCATTTGCCCTTAACAGATTTAAGGGCTTATTCAAAGTAAAAAGTCCACGTAAATCAATTAAAACCAGATACACACAGAACATTTTGAAATCACAATTTCAAAAAATCTCAATCGGAGAAAAACGTATTTTGTAGTACACTTACGAAACTTATCTACTGTATCTTCGATGTTAAAATTGTAACTCCGTCAAAAATGATCGTAATTGAAAACCCTTAACATACACACAGAATTTGACATCAATTAGTTTTTCAGCTAAAATGAAAAAAAAAAAAATCGATTTTTCGATCGATTTTAGTCATTTTGATAAAGTCCACTGTCCTTTTAACCCTCCAAGTGGTTTCGACGAGATATCTCGTCTATTAAGATCTAACCAATTTTGCTAATGGTGAAATATCCCGTCATCAAGATTTGCCAATCTTTTTGTGATGACGAGATTAAGATCTGGTCTTTTCTTCTAATGACGAGATATCTCGTCCCTTAAGATCTGGTCTGTTTTGTTTATAACAAGATCGAGACAACCACCAGGAGGGTTAGTAAGGGAAAATTAATCCTCCAAGTGGTTTCGACGAGATATTTCGTCCACCAAGATCTGGCAAATTTTTCTGATGACGAGATATCTCATCGAGTTAATTGATTAGTAATGTAGCGTCAATCTCTAAAACGTTTCCTAATTGAAATCTGTAAATATATAATAAAAATAATCAACAATAATTGTAGTACAATACTTTGTTAGTAGGATACATTTTTCTAATTTTGATTATAGTTTAAACTTCTAAAAAATGGTATTAAGAAAAGGGTATTAAAAAGGGTAAAGGTTATTAGGGTCCTCTTAGTCCGTATTTGCTGGTTGAATCTGTCACGAATCTATCATCTAACCTAAGAGCTATTTATTGTTGACAAGAAAGTATTCGCATTCAATGTCATTAGTCCTCCTCTACCCCCTCTGCACTCTAGGTCCTAGTACTAAATTAGATGTTGATTCAGAGTACTAAATTAGATGACGAGTCTCATTGCCTGGTTAGATTAAGGGAAATACAAATATGTATTCCAAGCACAGACGGCCAAAAAATATCCGAATATCTCCTATTATTATCGCACAACGAAACCAAAAGTGTCATTAGACTTGAAATAATGTCTGCAATAAATAAATGGGTATTTATTTGCATAATGAATCTTCCTATTAAAATTGTACCACACACACAAGTCGATATTTTTCGAGGATAATTACTATTCTTATATATTCTCATTTTCCGGATCAAAATAAGGGCCGTCGTGGCACAGTGGGTATGGCCATAGAGGAAATATAATAGAGTGGACAATGATAACCTTTTTATATGCCCGGGTTCATATTACCAAAACTAGTAGTAAGGTGACCCTTCTATTCCTTTCGTCTGCGGGTGGAAACGAACATTCATCACCTGATGGGTCCACGGGACTAGAAAACGCCCATCCATTGATTCATCATCTGATTGGTCCACGCGACATAGTAGAGTTTGACGATTTCATCATTTTTGTCCCCACTCAATAGAAATGCGTGTTCGCACATCTACCCTGTCATCAGTTATATCGCCAAACGAAGCGATAAAAG
Organism: Meta bourneti; assembly: GCA_933210815.1. Taxonomy (NCBI): domain Eukaryota; kingdom Metazoa; phylum Arthropoda; class Arachnida; order Araneae; family Tetragnathidae; genus Meta; species Meta bourneti. Next base: position 86,142,440 of record OW119934.1, read on the forward strand.
GCCAAATCGGCCAAGCAAGTGAATTTTTCACAGAGCAGTCACGTAACTATTAGTCAAGATGTTGGTCACACTTTTTGAAGCTCTTCTCTTTAGCATTTATGGGTTTGTCCTTTGAGTTAGCAACCTATGAGTTGTAGGCGTCGCAGGTTCGATTCCTCAGTGGCTGTATTTATTTCTTCTGTGCCAATAGAACTTCCGTTGTGTGTGTATGTCCGTAATTTGTCTGTCTTGTGTCTGGCTTAGCATAGCCAAACATGGCCCTGGCACCATAAAACCCCAACCTAGATCCAAATAGCCAATATTCGTATAAAATGTACATTTATTTAGCTATGAATAATGTGTGGTTGAAATTCAGTTCCTAATGTTGAATGAGTGTTCTAGTCTTTTCTCCTTATGCCTTCCAAAGTAATCAGCTGATTAAAGTAATTTTTATGTTTTATTAACCCTTCTGGTGGTTCTCTAGACGAGATATCTTGTCTAGACAACCAAAAATACCAGATCTTGATGGGCGAAATATCTCGTTATTAGAAGAAAACTGACCAGGTCTTGATCTCTCGTCATCATAAAAAAATCAGCACTATCTTGGACGAGATATCTTGTCAAAACCATTTGGAGGGTTAAATTAACCAATAACTCAAACACAATGTCTTTTGGGATTCTGAAGCAATGCTTTTAATTATTAATTAGCGCATAGTTGAACAGCATTGACTTAAAACGTATACAAATTTTGAGTGCAATTGACTCACCGATGTCTCAACCTAGGTGTAAATAATTTGAGTTTGTTCCGTATCTGACATGAGGGCCTGAAAAAAATACCTGGAGGGCAGTATATGGTATGTGGACTAGGTAATACTGTTCGGAGAGCCGTATCTGGACTGCGGGAGGGATAAAAATATTAGAAGGATACTGCTGACTTATCCAACGCGTACGGTCCTTTATCTCGCGCATAAGGTTTTGGTGAACGGGCTGGTTAAACCTCATCCTGACAAGAACAACTATTTTTCAAATAGCTAAAGAACTATTTTAGTGGAGCAAAACGTCTACCATCATCGGGACAAAAGTAAAAGTTTACACTCGAGTTAAATATTAAAGAAGTCTTATCTGCTTTTAACCCTCCAAGTGATTTCGACGAGACATCTCGTCCATCAAGATCTGCCAATTTCGCCAATGGCGATATATATCGTCAACAAGATAGTGACAATTTTTTTATGATGGTTTTTTTCGATCAAGATCAGGTCAGTTTCCTTTTAATGACGAGGTATCTTGTCCATCAAGATCTGCTAATGGCTTTGCTAATGACGAGATACCTTGCCAACACAGCCACAGGAGGGTTAAGTGAATGATACTAGTATTTCTCCTCCTTTGCATGTGGCCTGAAGGACTTAATTGAAATAACGAGTTATTAACACTATTCAAAGATAACATATTTAAGCTCGATTTTTACTCCAGTTTTTGCTTTCATTTTTTCCATCCCGATGATGGTGAACTTTTGCTCCACCGGAATAGCCATTGATATTTTCATCATTTCGTTTCCATCTTTATTGGTCATTTTTTAAAAACTTTTTAGTATTTGATCACGCCAACCATTCGGGCTGGTGATCAGGCCTAGTATGGCCGTGCGCGATAAAATCCAAAACCAACTTTGCTAATTCATGGTTATGAAGAAAATGCGAGTTTTCCAACGTGGCTTCTACTTCTAAGAAAATGTTATTTTTATTGCGATAACACTATTCATGCTGAGAAGAAAGATTTACAGATAGGACTTTAACTGCAACAGTAAATTACTAAAATGTTAATAATCCTCCTGGTGGTTTTTTTGACGAGGTGTCTCGTCATTCAAAGCTGACCATATCTTGATGGACGATATATCTCGTCATTAGAAAAAAACTAACCATATCTTGATTTAGTCATCATAGAAACAATATCTTGATGACGAGATATCACGTCAAGCATTAGCAAAATTAATCAGATCTTGATGAACGAGATATCTGTTGTCGAAACCACTTGGAGTGTTAAATTTATTGCAGCAAAAAAACTGCTGAGAGGAAAGAATCTGAGAATTGCCATAACATTAATTAACCCTCAAAGTGGTTCGAACGAGATATCTCGTCCATCAAGATCTGACCAATTTTGCTAATGGAGAGATATCTCGTTGTCAAGACATTGGCGATTTTTTGATGACGACGAGATAAAGATCTGGTCAGATTTCTTCTGATGACGAGAGGAGACGAGAATCTTAATGGACAAAATATCTCGTCCATCAAGATGTGGTCAATTTTGCTAATGACGAGATACCTCGTCTCGAAGCAACCACCAAGAGGGTTAACAAATATCCCAAGCTACAATTTCCTTGGTTAGGTTTTAATTTAGCTTAAGGTGTATGTATACACTATAAATCACGAAAATCGACAAAATATCGATACTTTTTTATAGTCCAAAATATTGTCTAACGAGGAGTTAGACAATCCTCTTCTAGCCTTTCCTTCTTTCTCCTTTCTCCTTTTCTCCTCCCTCTAGCTTCCAAATGATACCAAGATCTTGCAAATATTTGAAATAGTTTTCTAGTTACAAGGGTTTTCGTTAGGTACTGTCACCGTATACAAAAATATTTCCAAAACTTTAAACTCAATTTCGGAGGAACTGTGTTTTTGCGATATGATGCTTTGTTCAGTGATAACTCAACAATGAAATGATCTATTATAATTTTTTGTCATTATAATCTGTATAATACAGTGGATGTGTTGACCCTCAGTTAAAGGTATTAGTTACGAAATAAATTTTTAGTTCATTTTTAAATGTTGAAATTCCTGAAAAAATCTTGATTTTTTAGATTTCCTTGGTGAAAAGAATTGTCAAAAAACCTATTCTCTTTAGCAACTTGATGGAGGGTCAAAACATGAGGAATAATATTAGGAACAATTTTCTGAATACATTAGAATTTGAGATATCACTGTTTAAAAAACATGTTAATTACCTAGTATTATATCTAAATTAGATAATTAAAGATGAGATTAATCTGAATTTTACCCACTTAAATGAGTTTAAGCACAAACCAATGACATACTGTAAAAAAATGAGATTTTTAAAATCAAAATTAAAAAAAAATCTTCTAGTGTATACGTGCACCTTAAATTAATCATACCTTTTTCACAGTTCGTTCCAGCATATCCTAAATGACAGTGACATGAATAATAAGCCATTTTTGGTTCACAATGACCTCCGTTCTTACACGGCTCCTCGACGCAAGAATGAAGGCAATTTGCGACGTTGATTCCTGCTAAAGCATCATCTACAAGCTTCAAACTCTTCCCGTTGATAACCACCTGAAAAATAAGATTAAATAGTTAATAGGCGAATTGAAACACTTATGGATATTTTATCCACCACTACAAAAATGAACTTACAATGCACATACAGTAGTATATATATAGCAGTGCAACCTTTCTCCACCATGGAGTAATTTTGGGTAGGGTCAGTTACACTCTCTTTCAAGTGTCTTACTAAATTGGTGACTGATGGACGTGCATACAAGCATGAGCGCCTTTGAACAAAGCAGATGGTGCAGGTCTCAATTGGCACGTACTTCAATGGAGGGTCTAAGCATGGAGGAAATATAAAAGTAGAGTGAGCAATGGTAACTTTTTTATTTTCCCAGGATCACAGGACCATAACTAGTAGTAACGTGACCCGTAGACTGCTTTCATCTGCTGAATGGAAGCTAATATTCATCACCCGATTGGTCCACGGGACAGGAGAAGACACCCATCCATTGATTCATCATCTGATTGGTCCATTGATTGATCCTCTGATTGTAGTTGACTGGCGATTTCACCACTTTTGTCACCCTCTATATAAATCCGGATTCCTGATTTACGATTCATGTTACATCGTTAAACTAGACGATAAGATACTAAACCTATCTCCACCATGAAGTACATTTTAGTAGACTCCAATTGCATTGTCGTTGTATTAAACACCTTTTTCAAACTCTAAAACTGAATTTTCAATGAGCATTTAAATTTTTTTTCGCAAGTCAATTCAATTGCACTATACATCCAGTGGTAGAGCACTCACTAGGCCCCCTCTAGGGTTTGAAAACCGGTATTTACCTATTGAACCGAATTTGGGAAACGGCTCCTTTCCTTAGAATAGAAGCCTTTGGAAACATATTTCATTGCTCATTTCTTTAGAATAGAATCCTTTGGAAACATTGCATTGCTCATTTCCTTAGAGTAGAATCCTTTTGACACATTGCATTGCTCGTTTCCTTTGAATAGAATCCTTCGGAAAGATTATATCAGTCAAGATCCAAATGGGTTAGAAGTCATGCATTGTAGACTGCAGGTTGCAAGGTGGAATTATGCGTGTTAACCCCTCAGAGGGTTAATTTTTTTTGTTCTTACAATTCCTTAAAGTTTTAAAACACCCAGTATAGCGTGTATAAGTAATAATTGATGAATAAATTAAATCCGGCAATTACGCAAATCTAAGTCTAAAATATTACTGAACTAAAGACCCAATTTGAAACACGTTATTTAACGTTTCATTTAGAGTATAAAAACAGCACTTTGATCCAGTACGTTTTTCAAGAAAGCTTATTAGACTCAATGCAAAGTACCGTTTTCGGTGTCTTAATTTAAAATTCCGTTCCTTTTTATACAACTAAGTTTTTTCTACCGTGAGCCAATGCTGAAAATATACGCTTTCTGGCAATCGAAGTTTTAAATGGACATATGCCGTGTGAAAGCACTCCTTGGCGTTTCAGTGGCAGATGTTTGAATTCCCAGACACTTTTTTTTTCCTGTTTCGGATGTTTCCATGGATTTTCTTTTTTTATTGTACTCTACATCCGGCTTACATGATTTCGCTCAGAGGTTTTTCTGTGGTATTGGGTTTATCTAAAATATGTGGCAGATGTTCGATCCGCCAGACAATAATTTATCAGTTTATGTTTACTTTTTTCATTAGGAATGGAAGTCTATTGGAAACATTTTAATCCTTCAACTGGTTGTCCCGAAAAAGTATCTCGTCATTAGAAAACTGACCAGATGTTGATGGACGAGTTATCTCGTCATACGAAGAAAACTGACTAGATCTTGATCTCGTCATAAAAAAAATACAATTTGTAATATCTTGGACAACTTTATCAGTTTATGTTTGCTTTTTCCAGTTGGAATGGAAAGTCTATTGGAAATGTTTTTTAACCCTCCAGGTGGTTGTCTCGAAGACGTGTCTCGTCATTTGCGAAACTGACCAGATCTCGATGGACGAGATATCTTATTCGAAAAAAAGCTGATCAGATCCTGATGTTGTTATAAAAAAAGTCGGCTATATCCTCGAACAATTTTATCAGTTTATGTTTACCTTTTCCATTAGGAATAGAAGTCTATTGGAAACATTTTAAAACCCTGCTGGTGGATGTCTCGAAGAGGTGTCTCGTGATTAGCAAAACTGACGATATCTTGATGGACGAGATATCTCGTCATTAGAAGAAAACTGACCAGATCTTGATCTCGTCTTTAAAAAATTCGGCAATATCTCGGACAACAATTTTACCAGTTTATGTTTACTTTTTACATTGGGAATGGACCAATTCAGATGACGGGCTCAAGAACCAGTTCAGACGACTTCCCCAAGTATTAGGTTAGATTAAGGGCCCAAGTATCAGTTAAGATGATGGTTCCCTCATTAAATAAAAAATGTATATTCAAAGTACTCAATGTTTAACTCGTGCAAATGCAGTTTTTCTTCATTCCCTTTGCACAATGGTAAAGTTTTATTATAAATGCTATGCAGATTTATAAATTTTTAGCTAAGAAAACATCAAAGAATGAAAAATGTTTAACACTTTCTGGACCCCTCGTAGTCCTTGCGGTTCAGAACCATTTTAGACAGTACCGATTCTCCCTTGTAGGGACCTTGATGATACTATTTTGTATAGCAAAAGACATCTGAAGTGAAAAAGTGTACTCAATAAATCAACTCTCTATTCAAATATATTTGCGGAGCGATTTTATATTATAAGTGCAATTTCGTTGACGTTTTCCATTACAATGTGACTCCAACTTCGCTTCATCGACACTGTGATAAACTTTTAAGAATTTAAGGTATGTGGGGAGCGCACTGGTAAAAATATTGGCTCCTTGCCAACCTGGCCACGGGCATCCATTGTCGTGTGCTCTCAAGCATGGTTACGGATACATATGCGCGAGTATGTAACGAGTAGGATGAAAACTCTTTACTATCTGTTGTGATTACGTTTATATTGTTATGTAGACAATGCAAGATTGCTTTTCGAAATGAATCTGATAAACCACCAGCCAACCAGAAAAAATTACTCTGTCCTAAATGCCTCGATGTTGAACTGAATTTTATTTTAAACTGAATTCCGCGATTATAATTTCAAGATTAAAAAGTCTACATTTTTTGGATTCACCATTCCGAACTTTTATCACGCTCTCAATTCAAGAACGTGATCAGAGTTCACACGAATGCGTTCCGGGTTCTTCGCTGCCATTGGACTTCAATATGAGCATTGTAATTTTCGCAATCGATTGGATTTTTGCCTACGTGACTGTTTGTTTTGCGGATTCTAGTTTGTGAGGATACTTTAAAGGGAATCATTCGCAGATACCAGTGAAACATATTCGTGCCATGAATCTTAAATAATAGATGAGTTAGCTGGTTGTTAGAAGTTCATTCAAAGCGCGCATTCTAATTTTCGCAATTGATTGGATTTATGTTTACATGATTGTTTTTCGGACTGAGTTTGTGAGAATAATTTAGAGAATCGTTCGTAGATACCAGTGAACCATATTCGTGCTATGAACCTTAAATATTTATTAGATGAGTCAACTTATTGTGTTACGTTTTAGAAGTTTATATTCGGTCATTGAAAATGAGCATTCTAATTTTTGCAATAGAATGGATATTTATGTTTACTTGATTGTTTTGCGGAATGATTTTGTAAGTATACTTTAAAAAAGGAAGCTATTCACAAAATACCAGTGAATCATATTCGAGCTATGAGCCTTAAATATTAGATAAGTCAGTTGGTCGTTACGTTTTGGAAGTCCATTGGTTCATTAAAAATGAGCATTCTAATTTTCGAAATTGATTGGATTTATCATGACTGTTTTACGGATTGAGTATTTGGGGATACTTTAAAAGGAATCATTCGCAGTTACCAGCAAACCATATTCGTGATATGAACCTTAAATATTAGATGAGCCAGCTGTTGTTATGTGTGTTTCAGAAGTTCATTAGTTCATTCAAAATGAGCATTTTAATTTTCGCAATTGAATTTATATTTATACGACTGTTTTACAGACTGAGTTTGTGAGGATACTTTAAAAGGAATCGTCGCAGATACCAGTGAAACATATTCGTTCTGTGAACCTTAGACATTAGATAAGTCAGCTGATTGTTAAGTTTTAGAAGTTCATTGGTTTATTAAAAATGAGCATTATAATTTTCCGAAATTGATTGGATAAATGTTTATATGACTGTTTTGCGGACTGAGTTTGTGAGGATAGTTTAAAGGGAATCATTCGCAGATACCAGCGAACCATATTCGTGCTATGAAACTTAAATAGTAGATGAGTCAGCTGATTGCTTCGTTTTGGAAGTTCATTGGTTCATTCAGCATGTTATTAATTCATGTTTAAGTTATACAATGAACATTGACGCCAAGTGGAATTTATCAATTCATTCAGAAAAAAACTAATAATATCGTTCATAACAATTACAACATTTGAAATAACGTCACAGCAATAAAGGGGGTAATAATAGCATAATTTGTTACTTTTAAATAATGCCACTTATGCAGGAATATCTTGAAAATTTAACCCGATTTTGATGTTGCTTCGTTGTTCTTCCGGAACAGCTATATTTTTAACCCTCTGAGGGATTCACAAGCATACTTCCACCTTGCAACCTGCAGTCTTCACTGGATGACTTCTAGCCAGGTTTGACCTTAAACGATATAATCTTTTCAATTGATTTCATTCTAAGAAAAGGACCAATAGCATCTTTCCAAATGAATATATTCTAAGAAAGGACCAATTGAATTTTTCTAAAGTATTCTATTCTAAGGAAAGTACCAATAGATGTGGTTATTTAGTTATTCTGTGGGTGTAGGGTAAAAGAAATACTACACTACTAGGAAATCTTATGACGCTCAGTGTTGAGGTAAGAGTGAAAATAATCACATTTGATTAAAACCAAGACTCATTTCCAAATTCTTCAAAGTTGCGGGCAAAAATTATGTAATGATATTATCATGTATATATTTAATGATAATGATATATAATGATAATGATATTGAAATGATATACTCATCATACTACAAGAGGTCCTCAAGCAGCTAGCTTTGGAGACTGAATATTCCTCCTAAAGAAACATTTACATAGGTGGCAGCATGGGAGACGAAAGAATATCTGGTCGTGGAATTTATACAAAACCATATGTATGTCCATTGACTTGTCTTGTGTTTGGCGCAGATTGGCCAAATATGACCTTTGCGCCATAAAACCCGCAACAACTAACACATTTTGTTGTCCAGTTGCAGACAATATCCTTTTCCATTTCATTGAAATGTTTTCTTAATTTTATCAGTGATATTTTAATAGCAGAACATAATTTATAATATTTGTATGACTTTTTGTATGTCAATTATACTGAGAATCATCCCACTTCATTAAAACCAAGACTCACTTAAAAATACTTTAAAGTTGTGGTAAAAATCCTGTAATGATATTTGTAAATTTTTGATAATAGATTCGAAATGTGGTGGCATTGGAAACCATGAAGTTTACGAGCAATTTGATATGATCGTCCCTTATGCAAATTTTATGCATATAAATTTGTATATGACGTTATTCCCTATCGAATGAATTCAATTAATCATTTCAATTTGCATTACTGCGAACGGCGCGCAAATATGGGATTGGTTTGATTTTGGGAAACTAATCTAATTACTCGGGGAGCTTCCAACTTTCCGTTCTCATAATACAAATACGGCTGGACCATGATTTAAACTTGGCATCAGAGAGTCAAATATTAAAAGGTTAAAAAATTTCTTATAAATATGATAAAAGAAAACTCAATAGCTATTTAGGTGAAGCAAAATGTACACCATAAGGACCAAAGACGGTCCAGAAGATGGTCGAAGTTTTCTGCACCGAAATAGCTACTTCGGTCCTGGTGATGGTCATTTTGCTGCACCGAAATAGCTACTTCGGTCCTGATGGACATTTTGCTGCACCAAAATACCTATTGAGAAGCTTTGCTCCACCAGAATAGATACAAATTTAATATTAGAAGTTCCCAAATTTTCCGTACTCATAATCCAGATACGGCTGGATCATGATTTAAAAGTTGGTATTCGATAGTCAAATATTAAAAGGTTAAAAAATTTCTTATAAAGATGATAAAAGAACGTTCAATAGCTATTTCGGTGGAGCAAAATGTACACCATAAGGACCAAAGACGGTCCGGAAGGTGGTCGAAGTTTTGCTGCACCGAAATAGCTACCTCGGTCCTGATGATGGCGGACATTTTGCTGCACCAAAATACCTATTGAGAAGCTTTGCTCCACCGAGAAAGCTACTTTGGACCTGATGTTAGTGGACATTTTGCTGCATCAGAATAGGTACTTTGGTCCTGATGATAGTGGACGGTTTACTCCATTGAAATAACTATTCACTTTTGTATTCACTTTTATTAATCATTGTTTGGAATTGTAAATATTTGATAACCAGTTTGAATCAGATTTTCATCTCTATCCACTTGGAAGGTAGGTAGTTAATTAACGTCGCATTGGAGCAACACAACGGGCTATTGGCGACGGTCCGGGATCAATCCCGAAGGGAAAGATCCAAGGACAACGCTACGAAATTTTCAACTACGGTCAGATGACGATAACAACACCTGAGCTGGCACCCCACTCTCGAAACTTCCACACCACGCCAAAGTGAGGACATTTGAGGCCACGACAAATTTAATTTGCACCAGCCCCCTTCTACACGACGGTCTTTGACTGGACCTAGTTTCAAACTCGCAACCCTTGAAATCCGATGTTGAATTTGAATATAAATTTGAAATTTTTGGTGTCTTATGCACATGAATATACCTGGAAACAGCATGTCTATATTTCTAGATGCAACTTACCTTTTGGATGCAGCCTGTAAACGATTCTGTGATGGAGGCTTTCCTCGCAACATCTCTAGCATCGTGTACGCCCCCGATGTACATGTTGAGTGGAAGAGATAGTTGAGTGAAGGCCCCGGGTGAAAGGCCTTCCACTTTGGGTTGGTCATCTACTTCCAGAATCCCATCTCTCCCGGTTCTGGAAATGAAAGCACTGTGCCAAACGCCGACTGCTAATGGTTCTACGCTCCTGTAACAGAGCAGAGGAAAGAAAGAGTCAATCTACATACAATTTAGAGATAGGCAAAACTGTTATTTTGCTTAAATTTTACTTAAATGTTACGATTACAGTGTTACCTAGAAATGTGCAGAATCGAATACTTTTTAGAATCGAATGCTTGGTATTCGAGTGCTTTCAAGTATCGAATAAGTATTCGGATACATATAAATAAAGCGATTAATTGACTGAAAGAATCAACCAACAGCGGTATTAGGATATTGTTAAAAATAACACTTTGTTGTTCTGATTGTCCCAAAATTGTGGTTAGTGTACTGGAATTATAACATAGTGGATCAAAGTTCGAACGCACTGCAAGAGAAAACCAGTGGATCATTGTATTGCTATTTGTTCTTCATGCAAAGCGATAATTTTTGACATGACCAAAATGAAAACTCATACAATGCAACAATTAGTATCGGATTACTTTCGTATTCGAATACCTAGGATAATTACTTTGGTATTTGGCTATTTTTGACGAATACTTTGGTATTAAATATTTTGAATGAATACTTTGGTATTCGAATACCTGATATTTTAGAATGAATACTTTGGTATCCAAGCGTTTTGGTATTCGAATAATTTAGAAGAATACTACTGTATTCGAATACAACGAGAAAGAATCGAGTACAACGAATAGTTTTAAGTGTCGAGTACTTTTGTATTCGAATACTCCCATCTCTAGTGTTAACGGTTATTGTCAATTTTTAATGACAATTATTAACTGCTGATACTAACAGATTCATTAATATGCATTTACTAGGCTTCGGATTCTGATGATTAAAAATTAAATTTTGTATACGGCCCCTAATTAAAAATGCCAATTAGTAAAATTCCCGCTTTACCTATTACGGGTGAGAAAGTATTACTCGGTAGATACTGATGAAAAATTATCTGAATTCAATTAGTATAATTATTCTGCAAATATTATACTAAAAATATATTATGATATACGAATTATTCTGCTTTAATTAGTATAATTAAATATGTAAATACTTAAAATTAATTAATAAAAGTTTAAAATAGAATTTTTTTATCAAAATCTACCGAGTAAAAATTTTTCACCCTAATTAAGTAAAGCGTGAATTTTACTAATTGGTATTTTTTAATTAGTGGCAGTATGCAAACTTAATTGTTAGGTAATCAAAATCCTAACTGTATTAATAGAAACCTAACAATTAGTACATTGTGGCATTAGTAAGGCAAATGACCTGTCAGTCCACTTCTAGAAAGGTGGTAAGATCGCCTCTGGGAAAAACTGCTATATGTAAATACATCTATTGCGATCGCTGTAGGTGATTATTTGTTAAGCCTCCTCGTAATCACTGTTATTGCTTCTAGCGATGTCCCCTTATTTAACGAAGACTCACTCAAAACAACTTGATTCAAATGCCAAATCTTCAGAGCAGGGACTGTTACTTGACCTTTTTCTATCTTGCATTCGACGTATAGACGTGAAATATAAGTTGACCGAGCATTTTATCGAGAGGAGCTACAAAAAGTGTGATCAACATATCGACTAGTAGTCAAGCGACTGTTCTGTTAAAAATTGACTTGGTTGGCCGATTTGGCGCCATAAAACCCAAACAACCAGAGACGGACTATAAACAAATTTAAAAGTTAACTGTTAGCAATTGTCGGTACCGATTAATATGAGCCGTTTCTGACTCTGAATTAACCTATAAGTGATTTCATTCTTTTAATAATTTTAATTTTTGTGTGTTACTTTTTAATAAATTTTAATTTTGTTTTCAATTAAATTTATTATTTCTTCCGATGAATTAGTCATTTTAAAAGTTATTTTTTTGGCATTTGGGTTCAACGTTTTATCGATATCTGTTAACATTTTCGCTATCAGTTGCTAACATTTAATTTGCCGTTATTTTAATCGGAATAACTGCCCATTAGGGTCTGAAATTTACTGACTTTCTCAATATCGGCAATTTACCGACTGAAATTCATAAAACCGGTTTCTATCAGCTTCTAGTTCAAATTTTTTCCGAAGCGAGAAGCTCTGCCATGACATGATTTATAGTAGTACGTGTCTACATGAAGAAAAATATCACAAGTGATAGAAATTGCTTGTGAACACGCATGCCGATAGTCCTTTTGCATGCGTGTTCACAAGCAATTTCTATTACCTATCTATTTGCGCAGTAACTTGCGATATTTTCTTGCATGTAGACACGTATCATAAGACAAATCAGACACCGGTTCCCTATTACTACATTCAATGAAAAAAAACCCAATGTACAGGGCAGTGGTTCTTAACCATTTAAGTGATCGGCACCCCCTTGAATCTAAAAATAAGTTCTCGTACCCCTTTGAAAAATGTGTTTCTATTTCTTTATTTAGGAAATTATTTCTATTGCAAGATAATTTATTTATTGCAAATTAAACACATGCATTTACATATACTTACGAAACAATATCTCAATTTTCAATGGCTACGTTGTTATTGTTTATTCATAATAATACTTTTGAAGCAAGGCTCCATTTTGAAAGAGCCACGTGTAAGTCATCACTTGCATTTAAGCGATTTCTGACTTTAGTTTGTATGTGCAAACGTGATGAAAATCCCACTTCACACAGGTAGGTGATGGCGAATGGTAAGTGTCTGCAATGCTGCTTTTACCAGCTGTGTATAAGGGTCTAACTATGTAAACCAGAATTGTTCTAAGTCCAGTTTTTCAAATTCCATTTGAATACGTGCATTGGCTCGTATTTCAATAAGATCGTCTTTTATTAAATCGCTGTCGTCCATCGAAACTTCTTTCGCACCCCTGGATATGCTTTCTCGCACCCCCAGGGGTGCACACACCCCATGTTAAGAACTACTGGTATAAGGGAATAGTATAAAATAGCATCAATGTTTAGTTAATAGTTCTGGCAGGATAATGATCACATATTCAGGTTGACAGATAGTTTCGAACTTTGACCACAAGGCAAGATTGCAAAACCTATTTGGTAAGGAATTTCCGAATGCAACTTCTAAAATAAATGTACCATTTGAACAATTTATTTAAACCTCCTGGTGGTTGTCTCGACGAGGCATCTTGTCATTAGAAGAAATTTGACCAGATCTTGATGGACGAGATATCTCGTCGTTAGAAGAAAACTGATCAGATCTTGATCTCATCAGAACAAAAAAAATCGGCAATATCTTGATATCTTGATTAATAAAATTGGTCGGATCTTGATGGATGAGATATCTCGTCAAAAACACTTGGAGGGTTAAAATGAATTTGGAATCAAGAATTATTCCAGATCTATGTTTATAAGCAGATATTTCTGCTTTTTAACCTTGGATATTCGAACTTTCACCACAAGGAAGGAGAGGTTGTAAAATCTAAGTCTGAAAATAATTTCAGAATGGAACTCCTAAAATAAATTTACGATTTGAATAATTTATTTTAAATAGATTGAAAAAATAAGGAATTTTTATTGTTTGCAATTAGACACTCCTGCTTTTTAAACTTCGATACGTGAACTTTGACCACAAGTTAGGGGAGGTTGTAAAATCAGGTCTAAGGAATTTCGGAATGTAACTTCTAAAATAGATTTACGATTTGAATAATTTATTTCGAATAGATTTAGAGGTAGGTAGGTATTTTAATTAACGTCACACTGGAGCAACATAACGGGCTATTGAATAGATTTAGAGAAAAACAAAAGGTTTTACAGATAGGTAGGTAGTTAATTAACGTCGCACTGGGGCAGAACAAAGGGGGCTATTGGCAGCGGTCCGGGATCAATCCCGAAGGGACAGATCCGAGGACAACACCTCGTCATTCTGAACCACGGTCAGATGAGCTGGCACCTCACTCTCCAAACTTCCACACCAGGCCAATAAAAAAGTTTTCCCAGACCTATGTTTGTAAGCAGACACTTCTACTTGTTTACTCTTGAATATTCGAACTGACCACAAGGGGAGGTTGTAAAATCAAAGTATGTAAGAAATTTCTGGAAAGAACTTCCAAAATAGATTTAAAATTTGAATAACATATTTAAACTGGATTTAGGAAAAATAAGGATTGTTCTAGAATTATGTTTATAAGCACACTTCTGCTTATTTAACCTTTAGCTCATAGAAAAAATTGCCTGCATTATGTACCTTCTAGCCGCATTTGGTTCTACAGATATATTAGAAATTGAGCCCTGACGTATGACTCAAAGAACGTAAATCTAAATAACAATACGATATAACTAAGAAAACCGATACTGATGCTACGGTAACGCTAATTCTCATTACTATCCATAACCGGTAATTATTTACTGGATTTAAGACCTATATACTGCCTCTTTCAAGTAAAAATACTTTTATCTTGACTGATTGACAGGAGAGGGAGTTAACTGAGCAATAAATGGGTTTAACTAGTCTAGAAGAAAATAATCTTGAGCAGCTAAAACGATGACAAATCGTGGGCTTCTAGGGATCTAAGTAAAGAAAGGTATTTTTGAGATGAATGTGGTGAACTCTGCTCCTTTTAGTTGGACTAATTTGGACTTATTTTTAGTGGTTTGAATGTGAAAGACTATCGCATAATAATATCTAGAACCTATGCCTTTGCACTGTAGACAGAGTATTGGAAATTGTGTATCTTAGAAAACCAGTGAAATGAAACTGTAGACTAACGAATCTGACTTCAACTCTAAACAGTTAATTTTTTAAACTAGAACATGGCGGTTTTATGCGTAAAAGCCATATATTGTGAATTTGTTATAACAGTTATCATTAATTGCAGATACTAACAATTCCGTTAATAGTTAATAAGTATTGCTAAGATTCTGATAACCTAAAATTAATTTTGTATACGGCCCCTAATCAAAAATGAATTAATAAAAATTAAAGATATTATTTAAAAAATTAAAGAATTTTTCATCAAAACCTAACGAGTAAAATTTTTTGTCACCCTAATTCCAGTGCCAATATTTGTGCGCTTGGACATTTTATATATACACTGCTGGCCACCCAAATTGCAACACCAAGAAAGACAAGAGATATCACAACAAAATTTATTTTGTAGATAACATGTTGACCAAGTATCAAATGATTAAATTTATAGACTTCTGTGAAGTGTGGTTCCTGCCAAAATCAGTAGCCAGAGTAGCCGCCATTGTTGGAGATCACCGCTGCCACACGCCTCGGCATTGATTCAAAGAGACTTTGGATGTGTTCTTGGGGTACAGCAGACCAAGCAGCTTCCACACGTTGCCAAAGTTGATCTGGTGTGGCAGCTGGGGATGTATTCTGGGTCAATCGTTGAGCAACCATGGACCACATGTTTTCTATCGGCGAAAGATCCGGAGAGCGAGCTGGCCAGGGAAGCAATTCAATCGGGCGATTGACGAAGAACCCTTGGACAATGCGTGCCACGTGTGGTCGCGCATTATCCTGTTGAAATATGGCTGTGGGCAAGCCCTGAAGGTAAGGAAGGACAACTGGCTCCAACACCTCGGAGATGTAGCGCTGGCTGTTTAAAGTACCGGCAATGCGTACTAGAGGAGTGCGAGAGTGATATCCAATACCGCCCCATACCATAATACCCGGTGCAGGACCAGTGTGGCGGTGCATAACGCAGCTGTTCAGCATCCTCTCTCCACGGTGTCTCCAGACTCGAATCTGACCATCGTGGTGTTGCAGACAGAAGCGTGACTCGTCAGTGAAGACAATTTCATTCCATTCTGCCGTCCACATCCTTCTTTCATCGCACCATTGGCGGCGGAAACGTCTGTGGTTCTGCGTCAAGGGTAGACGAAGCAATGGACGTTTTGCGGACAGACCACTCTGCTGTAAACGGCGTCGAATGGTACGCGCAGACACTGGATGATGCGGTACAGACTGAATGTGCTGTGCTATGGTTCGTGATGTGGTTGAGCGATCCGTCACTGCCATACGCACAATATGCCTGTCATCACGTGAAGTGGTGCACTGAGGTGGATGCGATCGAACACGTCGGTCCGTCGTACCCTCCTGCATCCAACGATCACATATCCGCATTACAGTTGTTTGGTTTCGTCCAACACGACTACCGATTTCCCTGAAAGATAATTCACAATCTCGGTAGGCCACTATCCTTCCTCTGTCGAACTCGGATACTTGATCAAAAGATGATCGCTGCTTTCTACGAGGCATAATTGATCGTTTTTTTGAAAAAACCACAAGAAAAACACAATTGCCGTACTTGAAATCGTCGAAATCTCCAAGCCTTAAATAGCGCTTTGAAGTGGCGCCACTGGCGCGCGTGATGTGCGTCTGCGCTGAAATTCTAATCATTTGCATATCTCACCTCCGCTATTGCATGTTGTAAATTTCATATTATTTGCATGCTTCCTTCAGGGTGTTGCATTTACGGTGGCCAGCAGTGTATATGAAGACATTAAAATTTGTTACGAAATTTTAAAGCCCTTTTCTCTAAAATATCGCATTGATAACTGCTTTTCATTTTTTGATCAAGCTACCAGGCCTAGGATTATGATTATCGGTTACTCCAAAAGATAGTGAACAAACCTGTAAATTTAATAATCTTGCGTAGTGTTCACATGGTTCTCTCCATACTTTTCTACATACTTTAAATTTCATACAATGGGAGGTTAGTATAGACGTGAAATACCGGGTGTCCCATAAATTTGTAAAAATTTCAGAAATTCTTAAAAACTGAAGAAATTGAAAAATTTGAATGTGGTTTATGAAGAAGGGGATGTTTTTTTTTGGAAAGAAAAACTTTTAGTTCAAATGTTTGTCGATAGATGGCGCTTCACACGCTCAATCACATCACAGAATTCCATGGAAAACTACAGAACAGTCCCAGCAGGAGTGATTGGACCTTTGCTGTCTTCACGCTTTTCTATTTCCGAAACCTTTGTAAAGCTTAACCAGGCGATTCGGGGCTCAAGTAAACGAGCTTCACTAGTGTTTTATCCACCAACGTCCACATCACAGCGAGAAACTTACGTCTGCGCCAGTGACAAGAAAATTGAGAAATGAGCTAATACCCATACAACCTGCATTGTATAGGACTCTGATTTGCATATTTAATGTGACTTGAATGCATGAAACGCCTTCTATAGACAAAAATGTGAACTAAAATTCTTTTTTCTTCCAATAAACTTTCCCCTTCGTGAGAATAACTTATTCGCAAACCGTATTCATATATACCAATTCCTTTAGTTTTTACAAATTTTTGAAATATATATATGTTACTGGCAATGTATGAAAAGCAGGCATTGTATAGAATATCTAGGCAATATATAGAATGTCTGGCGTTTTTGAGCAAAGTATAAAATATCCGAATTATTTTAATATTATATATACTTTCCCTAGGCATTGTATTAATACCTAGGTATTATATAGAATGACAAATGCTATTTAGGCAAAGTATTAAAAGAGAGTCATGAAAAGGCTTTTTTATTGAAAAGACGTATATGGAAAAGAAACAAATACAAAATAAAGTATAGAACTTTTTTATTGAGGAAAACAAGAGAAGATAAAATAAGAACCTACTTGTTACAAGGAAGGGAAGAATTTTATTTTAAATTGCACTTAATTGTCTTTCACAAAAAAGTAAAACTTGAAAAGAGAGTCATGTGTGTGTGTGTGTGTGTGTGTGTGTGTGTGTGTGTGAAAAGGCCTTCATTAAAAATACATAAATGAAAAAAGAAAATATCAAATAAAAAACAGAATAGCGAGAGTATTTTATACTTTGCCGGTTTGTCTTCTGGCATTGCATAGAATGCCTAGGAAATGTGTGAAATATTAATCGTTTCATACTTTGCCCCAAAATGCCAGGCATTATATTTATTGCCTAGGCATTCTATACAATGCCTGCTTTGCATACTTTGACGGTAACCTATATATACCAGAATCTATACAGATTCTGAGAAAAGTTAAATATATGTATGTAAGTATGGTCTCAATCAATGGTACATTAAGTACATTGTTTCCCATTTTTTATGGATACACCAATAGGAGACAATGGAGATGGCACTGAGCCCGAATTACCTTGAAAGTTTCTAAATTCAATTTGAACTGCTTTGAATGAATTGAAATACCTCATCACAGCAGCACCTGTCCCAAGGTCAAACCGGAATTCCAGATAGCCGTTGACTAGATTGAGAGATATGAAATCTCCGGTGCCGTCCATTTTGAATCCGTTGTAGAAAACCACTCCGTTTGGTCTGTAGGGTTTGAAGACGATTTGGAGCTCGATGAACGATAAGACCGTGTTGCTTAGACCAGGGTACTGAAGATATGAAGAACCGTTGAACAAAGGTACGATGAGTTCCATAGCTGTAAAGAAAGAACACGTTAAAGTGTATGTATACACTAGAAATCACGAAAATCGACAAAATATAGATCTTTTTTATTAGTTAAAAATATTGTCTAAATCCTTAGCTTTCAAACGATACCAAGATCTTGTAAATATTCGAAATAGTTTTCTAGTTACAAAGGTTTTCGTTAGGTACTGTCACCATATACAAAAATGTGTCCAAAACTTTAAACTCAAATTCTGAGGAACTGTGTTTTTGCAATATGATCCTTTGTTCAAACAGTGATAATTCAACAATGAAATGATCTATAATAATTTTTTGTCATTATAATTTATATAATACAGTGGATGTTTTGACCCTCAGTCAAAGGTATTAGTTAAGAAATGAATTTTAAATGTTTAAATTCCTGAAAAAATCTTGACTTTTTAGACTTCCTCGTGGAAAGAATTGTCAAAAAAACCTATTTTCTCTAGCAGCTTGATGGAGGGTAAAAATATGACGAATAATATCAGAAACAATTTTTTGAACACATTAGAATTTTAGATACCACTGTTAAAAAACATGATAATTAGCTTATTATATCTAAATTAGATAATTAAAGATTAGATTAACCTGAATTTTTCACACTGAAACGAATTTAAGCACAAACCAATGACCTATTGCAAAAAAATTGGATTAAAAAAAATCAAAATTAACAAAATCGTCTAGTGCAGGGGTAGTCAACCTTTTTATACCTACCGCCCACTTTTGTATCTTTGTTGGTAGTAAAATTTTCTTACCGCCCACCGGTTCCGCAGAAACTTAATTTAGCGCAGCTGCAAAGTACTCGTAATTTTTGAGTGGAGGTTTAGTAAAAATATGTAGTTAAATTTATCTTTTTATTTATACTTTGCATATGTTTACAATACACAGAAAATTTAATTTGATGCTGCATTTTTGCATCTTCATCGATACAGCGCCTACTAGTGCGGAAGCTGCTTAAAATGAAGAAAAAAATTAAATATAAAAACTATAAAAGTATAAAGACTATTAAATGACCTTTAATTATTAATGAGATCCTTGAGGCTGATGCTGCGAAACTAAATATTTGATATCTGGTTCAATTTTTGTAAGGAACAAATGAAGGTCTCTTTCGGAAATATTCAGACGGTTTCTCTGGTGATAATATGATTAACAGCACTAAAGCGTGATTATACAAGATATGAGGTAGGGAAAGGTATCAATTAAATTTTAATATAACTTTCCACATATTTGGATAAAACGCAGGCATTTTTTTATTTAGCCGTAGGTTTTCATATCCACCACTATCGAAATTATATTTACTCCATCATATCTAAATTCTAACAGTTCTTGGCAAGTTGTATCAGCCTCCTCAATCTTTGCATAAAAAGATTTTTCACTCAGTCATATACCTTCAGTTCAAAATATCTTCAAATCGTTTTTCCATATCCAATTTAAGTTCATTAAAGTGGCTACTGAATCTTTCAATCTCCTCTGGAGTTACATCATCTTTAATAGATGATAATTCGGGAAATTAATGAAATTCTCTCTTCAATAGATTATAACGAAGATCAAGTTTGTCGATAAATAATGACACAATATTTTGGCAATTGATAAGAGTTTTATTAGCTCTTTGAAGCTGCAAATTAATTTCATTAAATCTCTTGAAAATATCTGCTAAATAAAAGGCATCATTCTTTACTCTTTTTAATTGTTGACAGAGAAGATTGGTCTCATTAATACTTAAAAATGTATCGCACTATCATATAATGCTACAAAACGAGACAAACATGTACCCTTTGACAGCCACCGAACTTCTGTCTGTAAAAGTAACCTAATAAATTCCTCATTATTGTCCTGGCACAGCTGCCGAAACATTCTTTCATGTTTGGCATTGGATTTGATCTTATTTATAGCTCTAATTATTATAGTTAATGATGAATGGAGACTTGTACTTAAATGTTTTCCTACAAGATGTTGTTTGTGCACCACACAATGAATACATAAAAGATTTGGCACTTCTTCCTTAAAATAAGCAACAAATCCACGATGGCGACCTACCATTGTTGGTGTCCATCAGTAGCGCATGCAACAATATTATTCAGGGGTATATTATTTTTTACAAAGCATGATTTCACAGCATTAAATATTGATAATCCTCTCGTATATATAATGAGATTTATTGCGAATAGCATTTCTTCTTGTAATGTATTGTTTTCATCAAAACAACATACGTATGTCATCAATAAAACATTATTATCTGCAATGGTAGACTCGTCCAATTATATAGAAAATAAAGTTTTGGAGAATACCTATAAGTTTATTTTCATCATTAACTGCCATTTCTTCAATTCGTCGCTTTACTGTGCCATCGCTTAGGGGCAACGTTTTTAAAGCTTCAGGTATATCCTGATGCATTACTGTCGAGATAAATTCTTTTATAGAGGGTATTATTAAAGTTCATCCAATATCATAACTTTTACCACTTTTTGAAATTACTTGTGAAATGCGATAAGCAGCAGTTAATCCATCTTTGTTCGTTGCATGTTGTTCCTTAAATGATGCAAGGATTGTTGGACGATTTTGAAATTTTTTATATTTCCTGAAAATATTCAATGGACTTGCCTTTATCTTTTGGATGCTTTGTAACAAGATGTTCTCGCAATTGACTTGGCTTCATTGGATAATGTTTTATGACACAGTAAACACATTGAGAGTTGTTTATTTACAACAGATTCGATGAAACCCATCTTCAGATACTCCGGTAAATAGCCACGAGCGTATTTCTTTTTTGAGACATGGGCTCACAATATTTCACACAATTTATAAAACTTGTTTGAAGCCGTAGGAACGTGCGTATTTTCACAAATTTAACTACGTACTGGCCCCACCATGAAACGAACTCAACTTGAATGATGGCAGCTGGTACACCCCTCCCTCGTCATGCGCACTACAGTGTAGTACCACCTGCTCTGTCATTGAGTCATAGATGCGCAGTGATAACGGAAAGTAACTTCAGAATCGGACAAAACCCCTACCGCCCACCATGAAAGCTTGAATCGCCCACTAGAGGGCGGTAGGGACCAGGTTGACTTCCACTGTTCTAGTGTATACGTACACCTTAATACCAAACTTACATTGGTATGTATTTAAAAATTTTCTCTTTCCCCAGTGGCACATCTTCTTTAGGTGTGTACGGGTATTACAACTTCTAGAGACCCGAGTAATCTATCCTCCTACTTTCTGTATTTACTCTCGCCTTCCCTTCTGCTTTTTACTTTTCCTTATTCCCTCACTGTGGGCCGCGGTATCCCAGTTGGAAGAGCAACGGATTAGCAACCGAAGGGTTGCGAGTTCGAAGCTAGGTCCAGCCATAGACCGTCGTGTACACGGGGACCGGTGCACATTAAATCTGTCGTGGCCTCAAATGTCCCCATGTTGGCGTGATGTGAAATGTTTGGAGAGTGGGGTGCCAGCTCAGGTGTTGTTCTCGTCATCTGAACGGGGTTGAAAATTTCAAGGCGTTGTCCTGGGATCGTTTCCTTCGGAATTGATCCTGGACCGTTGTGTTGCTCCAGTGCGACGTTAATTAACTACCTACCTACCTCATTCGGAGGTGAGGGTTCCCCTTGATAAGCTGGCTCGATTCCTGTCAGGTTCTATTCCTCCCTGGATGTATTTCTCTCTTTTGTATCAGTAAAACTTTCATTGTGTGTTTGTCCATTACTTGACGTTGTCTGTCTTGTGTTTGGCTAATAAAACTCAATGCAACCATCCAACCCTTGTCTCATGTTTTGGTGTTTTTTAAGCGACGTATCCACCAGTGAGCTGTAAAATGTAATGTAACCAAAGTTGCTAGTGTTTGCCGTATGACTTTGAAATTACGCTCGTGAATAACTCCGTAGCGCTCGAAGTGATTCTGCCAGTTGTCTGTTTTTGCGACGAATATATGGTCGCGCATTATGATCGCGGAAGCTGTTAAGAGCTGCTGGTTAGTGTGTACGCTGTTTCGAACCGTTGTCTACGTTTTCCCGGATTTTTACCCACTACGATACCGGGGAAAACAATCTGTGTTTGTTTCCTACGTCTGCTAGTCTATATTTGCCCGAATTTCTACTCTATAGAACTGTGGGAAAAACTAATCACACCTGCTCCTGACATCTGCTTGTCTTCGTTTTCCCGAATTTGTACTCTGAATAATATGTACTGAAACATACTTTACTGAAAAACTCATTCACACAGTATGTAACAAACATCAATTCGCAATGGACAAAACTTGGAGATACTGCATTCTTGAAAAATTTAGTGTCGGTGGAAATTTCTGTCAAACATCCCCAAAACGGCGATAAATCAAATTAGTTCTTAACCTAAGGAATTTTTCCTTCTTCCTGTAGTGTGTTTACGTTAACACTGAAAAACTCTCTCACTCGCAGTATGTAACAACCATGAACTCGCAGTAGATCAAACTTAGAGATACTGCATTCTTGAATAATTTAGTGTTGGTAGAAATTACAGTGAAACATCGCCAAACAGGCGATGAATCAAATTAGCTCTTGATCAGAAGTTTTTCTTCCTGTACTTTATGTTAACACTGAAAAACTCACACGAGCAGTATGCAACAACCATCAACTCACAATGGGCCCAAATTATTGGTAAGATAGACTGGATTCTTGAATAATTTAGTATCGCCAGAAGGCGATAAATCAAATTAGTTGTTTACCCGAAGTATTTTCCTTCTTCCTGTAGTTTGTTTATGTTAACACTGAAAAACTCTCCCACACAGGCAGTATGTAACTACAACGGAGCAAACTTAGAGATACTGCATTCTTGAATAATTTAGTGTCGGTGGAAATTACAGCCAGACATCGCCAAAACAGCGATAAATCAAATCAGTTCTTAATTGGAAGTTTTTTCTTCCTGTAGTTTATGTTAACACTGTAAAACCCTCTCACACAGGCAGTACATAACTCACAATGGAGCAAACTTGGAGATACTGCTTCCTCGACTAGCATGGGAGCATACATTTGACTTCTTTGATCAAGCAGCGTATCGCATGAATTAATTCAACTCAACTCTCAAAAGATTGATTTCAATCGACTCCAGTGTTCCCCTTATAGCAGTATACATGGTGATTACTCTCTTTTCCGTCCCTACTCAATTATTTCAGGGATCCCAAGTCACTGATTTCTCTCTCCCTTCAAATTCCCTCATTTGCATTACCTCCAGGTCTACCTGCTTTGCATAAACTCCGTCCGTCTACTTTATGTAGCGTACCAGATTCGTCCCCACCGTCATTTACTGACAGGCTCGTTAAGTGCTAATGATAATACAGTAGACAGATAACTGTGGGGTCGCCCTACTGCTAATGATTCATTTAATGGTGCTTTTTCATTAAATCACACAAGGAGTGAGTTTGACTGATTGAGTCCTCATCAAGTCCGTTTGAAGATGTTGGTTTCTTTTTTCCTTGCTTCTGTTTTCTGCGTCGGTGTATGAGAATTTGAATAACATCAAAAGACAAACTTTTACAAGAACGGGCAGATTTCAAATTAAGCTTATCTTCAACGATAGTGTTTTTTTAAAAGCAGAAACGGTTGCATTGATTAGTGTTTTTTGAGAGTAAATACTTTCAGTGAGACGCCCCCATTTTTGTTTATAGAGACATGTCCTGCATGTTGGATACATGGTCAAATAAACTTGATACATAGTAATAGTAAATTGTATTATTTATTCATTCAAAACTTTATGGATGTTGAAGCAGAAATGGTTGCATTGATTAGTGTTTTGTAAGTGCCAATATTTTCAGTCAGACACGTCAGTTTTTTTATTCTTAGAGATATGTCCTGCATGTTGGACAAGAGGTCAAATGGACCTGATGCACTGTAATAGAAAATTTCCTTATTAATTCAGTAAAAACTTTAAGGGAGATAATTACATTCGAGCATTCGGAGGGGCTTGATAGTAAAAAAATTGGTGGCGTTCCAGTATCAATCCCGAAGGTAAAATACCAGGAAAACACCCCGTAATTTTGAACACTGTCAGATGACGAGGTCAACACCTCAGCTGGAACCCCACTCTCCAAACTTCCACAACACGCCAAAGTGAGGACATTTGATACCAAGACAGATTTGACAGGCAGCAACACCCACCTTCACGACTATCTTTGATTGGATCAAGTTTGGAACTCGCAACCCTACGATTTGTGACTCTACGGGTTGCTGTAGCCCCGTTGGAAGAGTAACGGATTAGCAACCGGAGGGTTGCGAGTTTGAATCCAACTAAAAACAGTCGTTGTATAGGAGGCTGGTACACTTTAAATATATCATGATCTCAAATGTCCTCAAATTGACGTGGTGTGGAAGTTCGAAGAGTGGGGTTCCAGCTCAGGTGTGACCTCGTCATCTGACCGTGGTTCAAAACTACGTGGTGCTGTCCTCGGATCTTTCCCTTCGGGTTTGATCCCGGACAGTCGTCAGTAGCCCGTTGTGTTGCTCCAGTGCGACGTCAAATAAAATATCTACCTATCGGTGACTACTAACTGGGCTATAGCGACCGTAAAAGGTTTGAGCACCTTCGATCTTAGATAAAAAATAGTAGTTAGAGGATTTGAAAGGTAACCGTGAAAATATCGATTCCGTTTACGATTTTTGGTACTTTTTCCTCATGTAATTCTGCACATGCGCATTTAGAAAGTCAATTAAGATAGATAGATAATAATAGATAATTAGATAGATAAATTAAAACAACACTAAAATATATACCTGATTCGCACTTATCTCCTATGAATCCTAAAGGGCAGAGACACACTCCGTAATCTGGACTAGCAGCCACGCATTGACCACCATTCAAACATGTCACTTTACTGCAGACATCAGCACTGCATTCGTCTAAGGAGGAAAGCAAAGTATTAGGTAGAGTAGACTTGTTTGTACCTTTGATGCAATGTGCCTTTCAACACATTTCAGTTCAATAGCTCCTGATTCCCGCTGGTGGCATAAACAATAAATACTTGAAATATGCACTGTTGAAACTGAAACTACTGCTTTGCTGTGAAACTATTGCTGTGAACTGTGAAACTGCATTGTTGAAACTGAAACTATTGCTGTGAACTGTGAAAGTGCGCTGTTGAAACTATGAAACTACTGCTGTGAATTGTGATACTATTGCTGTGAACTGTAAAACTATTGCTGTGAACTGTGAAACTGCACTGTTGAAACTGTGAAACTACTGCTGTGGACTGAAACTGCACTACCTAAAATCTGTGTTTAGAGCACTGCGCTGTTGTACTAAAGTATTATTTAGAAGAGTTAACCCTCCTGGTGTGGTTGTCTCAACGTGGTCTCATATGGTTAAATGGTGAATTACTTAAACTCTCCTAGTAGTTGTCTCGACGAGATATCTCGTCATTAACAAAACTGACCAGATCTTGTTAGACGAGATCTCATCAGTAGATTAAAACACGATCACGATCGTTAGAAGAAATCTGATAGATCTCGATCTTATCAAAAATCAGCAATATATTGATGACGAGGTATCTCGTCATTAGCAAATTTGGTCAGATGTTGATGGACGAAATATCTCGTCGAAACTACTTGGAGCATTAAAGTCAAGGTTTGGAGTTTTAAAAAACTTTTTCTAAGGATTTGAATTAGAAATTTACTTTTACGTCTTAAGTTTTAACCCATAATGCATTCAACGAAATATTTTCTTATATTTTGAGTTCAGTGTTATTTTTATAAAGATATGAGATATATTTTTATAAAGATTTGTCTGTAATATGATTGAAAAATTTTCTTTGCTAATTTGAATATAATACATAGTTAGAGAAGATTTAATACAATATTGACATACCTATATCAGTTCCTTCAATTGCATCTCCTTTGGACCCAGGTCTAAAATCATAAACATGACGATTTATTGCTAAGTGCCTCAAACATCCCTGGAAGCTAGATTGGGCTTGAGTTCTCTCTGCCACCAAAGTTATGTTTGGTGATCCGCCAACGTACAAATTTAGACGAAATGTAATCCGTGAAAATAACCCCTGTTGGAATAGAAAATGGAAGAATGAACAATATACAGTTACTAGTCTTCTGTATTGCATCAATTTCATCCATGAATTCACTGAAGCACTTTAGGCAGGTACATTAGGTATGAGTACATTTGAAATAAAACTATATTACGTATAGGCTAGTTCAAACTGTTCAAGTTCACCCACGAATTCACTGGAGCACTTTATGCAGGTATTGGGTATGAGTACATTTAAAATAAATATATTACGTATATGCTTGTGTTCAAACTGTTCAAGTTCATCCATGAATCCACTGTAGCACTTTAGGCAGGTACAGTCGTGAAAAAAAACCCGAACCACCCTCTTCACCCGCGCAATTTAAACAATAGAGAAAATTCAAGGATGGCATTTGATAGCAAATAACGTCTTTAAATTCACATGCATAAAATTTGAATAAAAGGTTGTCTTCATATTAAATTGAGCACTGACCTCATAATTTTCAATAGGCAACCCCCTATTTTGAGACAAAATTTCGAATCTATATTAAAATATAACTAATGACACGAAGTTTTATGTCATTCAATCCAACCGTTTCGGAATTATGAGTACGGAAAGTTTGGAGCTGATAACGTTTAATCAGTTCTCCAACTTTTAATATCTCCCTAAATAATATTCCTATAGCGTTGATATTTTATACCCCCATGTTGCCATTAAGGAACCCAAACAAAATATAATTAATGTTTCATTTTTAAACAGTTTTTAGTCTGGAATATTGATTATTACATAATATTCGAAAAAATTATGAATAGGAACCTTGATATATTTGATAGAAATCGATTCAGAAAGACTTTTAATATGACCATACAAAAGTTCAGCCCTTCCCTCCGAATAGTTTTTGCGCTATACTTAAATTTTCGTCAATACGGTAATTTTAGGGGACATCAAAAAGTTGAAAAAAATTATGACAAACCTTAGGAATGAGTAAACATTTTTGAAAAATGTTTGGAAACATTTATGCAATCTAACTAACATTGCTTTCATGCAATCATGTGTGGTGCCGCTGAAACAATAATTCTAATAGTAGAGATGGACAAAACTGATTTTACGCTAAGTCTTAACGGTATTGATAAGTTGCGATAACTGATATTAATTGTCACATTTATGTTATTATCATGTGGCACAAACTGTTATCAACTGAACGTAACAATTGTTATTTACAGAAATCGACACAAACAAATGATTTTAAGTTATTAACCGTTTAAATTAGTTTGCTTTACTACTATCACAATAACAGTTATGAATAGCTATAAATATTTTGGATAACAGTCACTACCAGTTAAGAGTTTCGATAAGTTTCTAACTGTTATTTTGTGAAAACACTGCTTTTCAAACTGCTGTCTGAATAACAGAAAATCTCTGAATTTTCGGTATTTCGGAACGGAATATTATGTTAAGAACGAAATTTTCTTGTTCGGTTCTTTGAAGGCTTCTTTCAGTCAAGCATCAAATGAACAGTTTCTAATTACTACAAATAATTTCGATCTATGAATAACGAATTTTAATGTGGAGATGATCCCTGAAATGGACAACGGATTGAACATTGAATATCTCCGGATATAACGATTGTAAATTCATGAAATTCCATATTTAGACTAATTTGACGATGTAGAATCCGATTGAGGCATCAAAACACGGCGTTGCCATTGGAAATTTTGTTGTTTATGCAAAATTTGATATGAAGACAAGCCCCTTATGCAATTTTTGTGAATTTGAATTCGTATAGATGTTATTCCTCATCGAATGGTATCTTTGATTTTGCTCTACTATAAATAGTGCTCGAAATAATGTGGGGTAGTTCGTTTTTTCCGCGACTGTACATTAGGTATGGGTACATTTGAAATAAATATATTTGGTACATGCTAGTTCAAACTGTTAGTAAAATCAGAGTAAGATTTAGATTTGCATGTCAGAATTTCGGTTATTGGTCTTTGTATTGTTTCAAGATCACATATGAATTCATTGAAAAGCACAATAGGTTTAATTAGGTACGAGTACGCATTTGATATAAATACATCTAGTACGAGGCTTTTACAACTGTTTGCAACAGACTGAATCAGAGTAAGGTTTAGAGTTGTATGTTAAATAGTTATTAAGGCACCCACAGATGGTAGAATTGAATCTCATCGTCTAAAACGGTTACAGACGACAAGGACAGTTTCGGAGAGTTTCAGCAATGATTTGGCAGTAATTGATTGATACTACTGTGGATTGCAACAGTAGCTGTGGATGGTAAGAACGCCTGAATAGAATCTGCGAAGCTTAGATACGTCTAAAACATCCACAAACCAGATCAGTTTCGGAAAGCTTCGTCAATGCTTTGGCAGAAATTGATTGGCACTAGTTTGGATTGCAATAGCAGCTGTGGATGTAAGAATACCTGAATAGAATCTGTGAAGCTTAGATACGTCTAAAACATCCACAAACCAGATCAGTTTCGGAAAGCTTCGTCAATGCTTTGGCAGAAATTGATTTGCACTAGTTTGGATTGCAACAGCAGCTGTGGATGTAAGAACACCTGAATAGAATCTGTGAAGCTTAGATACGTCTAAAACATCCACAAACCATATCAGTTTAGGAGAGCTTCGTCAATGCTTTGGCAGAAATTGATTGGCACTAGTGTGGATTTCAACAGCAACTGTGGATGTTAAGATCACCTTCATAAACTACATGAAGCTCATATAAAGCAGACGATGAAACACTAAATCACACACTGATGAAAGGATTGTAATCCATAATAAATTTTGGAAGATTGTATAGAAGTATAAAACCAAGTAGATGAAAAATTATACATGTGTTAGATGTACTCAGGTTTAAGATATATCACACATAAATCTAACAGGGTGATAAAAAAGTATACATAGTACGCCAAAACACTTCCTATTGGACATTTAATTTCTTTCCAGTACTCTTTATTTCGCTTTTATAGGTGTCAAGAATAAATTTGTAGGAAACATTTAGCATTATGAATAGGACCCATTTAGCAAGGGGTAGTTTCGATTTTCCCTATTATTTATTCCGAAAAGAAATAAAAATATTAATTAACCAAAAATAGTACTTAATAGTAGCTATATAGCATTAACAAATAGCAATTACCATCAATCATAAGCTACTAGTTAAAAAGAAAAGAAACATGAAAAAGGGAATAGTCGAGATAGATCACCTCTTAACGATCTCGAAATGCAGAAGGTTTATCGATCAATATTGAACAAATGAAAGCAAGTAGCGTAAAAAAGCGTTGATATTTTTCAAACAGCACATCATTTTTTGTATACATTCATAAATTTATCGATATATGGTAATGGACGGTTGCAACAATTTGTCAACCACACTTAGGTTGCCAGAAATGCCACCCTCTATCGATTTATCTTTTCAGGAGGGTAAACTGAGGTTAAAATACAAAATATATATTTCGTGGTCTTGCTGAGTTAGATCTGAATTGAGTTTTGTATTCTTAAAGATACTTTAAGGGGTAATAACATGAGGTTTTTTAATTAAAATAAGTGCTGAAAATTTGAGCAAAAAATTTGCTTTATTGAAGAAATGCAATTCGTTTTGGAGAACAACGCTCGCACTTCTAATACTAAACTTACTAAAGACTGGATGTCAGAACATTTTTACTTTATGGCTGCCAAAAATACTAATATATCGATTTCAGAACGTAAACTGAAATTTAAATACAAATATCAATTTTATGGTCTTTCTTGTCTGGTCTTTAGGCTGAATAGAGTTTTGTATTTTTAAACATATTTTACAGGCTGAACTGAGTTTTATATTTTTAAACGTGCTTTAAAGGGACATAATATGTGATTTTTAATTAAAGTAAATGCTGAAAGTTTTTGCGCGAAAGTTACTTTATTGAAGAAATGCAATTCGTTTTGGAGAACACTCGCACTTCTAATACTAAACTTACTAACGATTGGATGCCAAAGAACACATTTTTACGTTAAAGCTGCCAAAAATAACACCCTATAGATTTCTGCATTCAGGAGTGTAAACTGAAATTAAAGTATAAAAATATCAATTTTATGGTCTTTCTTTTCTGGCCTTTAGGCTGAATTGAATTTTGAATATGTTTTAAAGGGACATAATATGCTGTTTTTAAATAAAGTAAGTACTGAAAGTTTATTATTTTTACTCTATTGAATAAATGCAATTGGTTTTGAGGTCACACTTCTAATATTAAACTTACTAAACACAAGATGTCAGAGGACATTTTTACTTTAAAGCTCTCAAAAATACCACCCAATATATTTCTCCATTCAGGGGAATAAACTGAATAATACAATACGAAGGGGAAGTAATATGTGTTTTCCAATTACAGAGAGTACTTTACATTTTTGTGTGAAATTTTTTAAATGGAAATACTGTATTTTGTTTTGAGGATAACACCTCACACTTCTAATATTAAATTTTCTAAAGACTGAATGTCAGAAATCATTTATACATTAAAAACTTCCAAAAATGTCACCGTATCGATTTTCCCTCAGAGCGAAACCGAAATTAAAATACAAAATTATCAATTTTATGATCCTTCTTGTCTGTCCTAAGGGTGAATTGAGTTTTGCATTTTTAAAGATAAGTTAAGAGGACACAATATACGGTTTTTAATTAAAATAAGTATTGAAAGTTTTGTGCGAAAAGTTTACTTGATTCAAGTAATGCAATTAGTCTGCAGCACACCACTCAGAAACTTCTAATATTTAACGTACCTACTACAAATTAAATGCTAAGGAATATTTACTTTAAAGCTGCCAAAAATTCAACCCCATCGATTTCTTCTTTTAGAAGGATAAACGTATGTTAAAATGCAAAAATATTTATGTCATGGTCTTGCCAAGTCTGGGCTTTGGGTAAGTTGAATTTGTGTTTCTGAATGGAAATGAGATATTGGTTTTCAATTTAAGATAGCTGCATAATTTTGTGTGAAATTTTTTTACAGAAATAATGTAATTCGTTTGATGGACAAAACTCACAAACGTCTAATATTTAACTTACTAAACATAAGATTTTAGAGAATATTTTCTTTAAGGTGTATATATACACTAGAAATCACGAAAATCAACCAAAATATCAATTTTTTATTGCTTCAAATATTTCCCTATTTCTTATCTTTAAAACGATGCCAAGATCTTGTAAATATTCGAAATATTTTCTAGTTACGAGGGTTTTTCTTTAGGTTCTATTACCATGTACAAACATGTTTCCAAAACTTTAAATTCAATTTCTGAAGAACTGTGTTTTTGCAATGCGATGCTTCTTTCAAACAGTGATAACTCACACAGCAATGAATTTATCAATTATAATTATTTTTGTATCATTATAATCTATGTAATACAGTGGATGTTCTGAACCCCAATTAGAGTTTTAAATTAAGAAATTAATTTTTAGTTGATTTTTTAATGTTAAAATTCCTGAAAATATCTGGATTTTTAGACTTCCTTGGTGAAAAAAATTGTAAAAATAACCTATTCCCTCTAGCAATTTGATTGAGAGTCAAAACATGAAGAATAAAATTAGAAATAATTTCCTACAGGAATTGTCTTTCTGAACAAATTAGAATTTGAGGTATCACTGTTAAAGAAACATGGTAATTAGTTAATTATATTTAAATTAGATGAATTAGGATTGGCTTAATCTGATTTTTTCCCCTGAAATTATTTTAAGCATAAACCAATGACCTATTGTAAAAACTGTATTTTTAAAGTCAAAATTTAAAAAATATAGTGTATAAGTTCACCTTAAAGCTTTCACGCATAGCATGCATTTATTGCTATCTTTGTTAATTCTGGGACACATCTCCTTTGTGGTACGGGTTTCACGAACTTGAGGTACCCTAGTGATCTGTTCTTTTCCTATGGAATGTATCGTCTTTAGTAAACATGAGTCATTCTCGGGACACACAAGCGATCTTTTGTTTCTTCTTATTGTTTCCTCTACTCCTATTTCCTCCTTCCATGTGCATTACTTGCCGTTGTCTATCTTGTATTTGGAGCGCTTGGCCTAGTATGGCCCTTGAGTCAAAAACTCAAAACTAACTTTATTAATTCATTGGTAAGGAAGAAAATGCGAGTTTTCCTACGTGGCTTTTACTTCTAAGCTAATGTTATTTTTATTGCGATAACACAATTCATGATAGGAAGAACGATTTACAGATAGGACTTCAATCTGGAACTGTAAATGACTAAAACAGGAAAAATGTCTTTGGGAAAGAAACCCATGGGAGTCGCCATCTCAGGACATACAAGCAATCTTTTCTTTCTTCCTACTATTCTCTCTCCCTACCCCCTCTTTCCCTCTTCCATGTGTATTACTTGCCGTTGCCTATCTTGTGTTTGGCGCAGCTAGGCCTAGTATGGCCGTGCGCGATAAAACCCAAAACCAACTTTGTTAATTCATGGTTATGAAGAAAATGCGAGTTTTCCAACGTGGCTTCTACTTCTAAGCAAATGTTATTTTTATTGCGATAACACTATTCATGCTGAGAAGAAAGATTTACAGATAGGACTTTAACTGCAACAGTAAATTACTAAAATGTTAATAATCCTCCTGCTGGTTGTCTCGCCGAGGTATATTTTCATTAGTGAAACTAACCAGATCTTGATGGACGAGATATCTCGTCCTTAGAAGAAAACTGACCAGATATTGATCTAGTCGTCATAAGAAAATCGGCGATATCTTGATGATGAGATATCTCGTTATAAGCAAAATTAGTCGGATCTTGATGGACGAGATATCTCGTCGAAACCACTTGGAGGGATAAGGGAAATAATTTGGTGTTTTACATGTGCAAAATGTATGTATTCATAACCTTAAGTTATTTGTGTTGTTTTTTTACCTTGACGCGTAATGGCTAAGAATATACGATCGAAGTTTGAACAAAATGACTGCGTTTAAAATCTCTGCGTTCCTGGTGGTTGTCTCGATGAAGCTTCACGTCATTAGTAAAGCTGATCAGATCTTGAAGGGCGAGATATCTCGTCATTAGAGAAAACTGATCAGATTTTGATCTCGTCATCTTTAAATAATTGGTAATAACTTCATGACGAGATATTTCTTCATCACCAGTATTGGTCAGATCTTGGTGGACGAGATATCTCGTTGAAAGTACTTGGAGGGTTTAAAAAAGACAAAAAGTGATTGAGAATAAAAAACTACATTTCAATGATTCTTAACGTTTTTCTTTAAATAAATGTCCTGATAAACACATAGTTTGTAACCGAAAAAAAATCTGAAATCGTCATTTTTTGAAAATGAATAAAGAAATAGAAGCCCATGTGGAGAAGCGTAAGGGACAACCTTTGATTAAAAATTTCAAATACTACTTCATAATTGTAAATTTAATTTACTCTTCAAAAATGATATACAGTTTCATTAGATAAAATAAACCGAATTGTAATGTTTTTATTCATAATTATAATATTAAACAGCCAAGCTCGTTTTCAAGAAAAGTAAAATCAACCTAGAAACTACTATTGAAAGAAAAATCTTTGCCATATGAGCTATTGAGCACTTCCACCCTCTTATCAGAAAATATATATAAACTTTAGGAACAGTCTGAAGCAAATTTATTTTCCTTACAAATTAAGTAATGGTATACGTTATTTTCTTGTTTAATTAAAAATGACATAATTTATAAAAAGGTTCCTGAAAAGGAGTCAAAAGAACATCAATTTTTTTTCATCTTTCACATGTTTTATCTTTAATGGTGCTAAATTATTAATTTAAGTTTTATAGTTAACAATACACTTTTTCGTCGTACAAATTGAGCAAACATAGTGAATTATCATTGAACGTGGGTTAATGCTTCACTGATCTTACCGGGAAAAATACATCTTGTGTAATTTTTCTGAAGCCTTTTATGTGGTTAAATAGTTTTTACAGCTTCTTCAATTAAATAAACTATAGGAATTATATACTAAAACTGAATTCCAATTGAGATTGAACTTTGGTCATGAAAAAATAATGATATGTAATATATCAAGGCTACATATCAGTAATTAATTTAATTAATTACATGTAATTCCTTAGTTAAAATTCGGTTTTAAAATTCACAAATTTAATATTTAATTCTGAAGTAGAACAATGTTTCGAAACTAACTATCCATTTTAGTGGAATAAATCGATTGATTGTTTTCTTTTTCCTATGCTTTATACTATATTATGCTGACGACTGAAGAAAGAATATCAAGAGTTGAAGTGGTCTGGCGAGGTTTAATAATAGAATAATTGCAGAATTTGGGCCATCGTATACGTGCAATTTTGTTGGAGTGGGTAAGAGATTTTCCAAAGGTTAATGTTTGGCTGGGCATCAAAGTGTTTGACCTCTTTTGTTCTTTTTTGAAAAAGCAATTAACCCTCCAAGTGGTTTCGACGAGGTACCTCGTCCATCAAGATCTGACCAATTTTGATAATGACGATATATTTCGTCAACAAGATAATGTCCATTTTTATAATGACGAGATTGTTTCAGTTTTTTTATGATGACGAGATTAAGGGTTAGTTTTCTTCTAAAGACGAGATATCTCGTCCATCAAAATCTGGTCAGTTTGTTATTACGAGATACCCCGTCGAGACAACCACCAGGAGGGTTAATGGTGACACTTACCTAGATGCGTTGCACAATTTTTGGCTGTGGTACAACGTGTTTCTGATGGAATTATCATCAACCTTGTGTCTTCCACGATGGGGCACCACCCCATTTTGCAACAAGTGTCCGTGACTACCTGCACGAAACTTTTCCGGGAAGGGGATAGGAAGATGTTCAATGAGATTTTGGACTCCACGGTTCCTTAACCATAAACCTCTAGATTTTTTTGTGCCGGATTTTGTTATAGCAGAGAGGTGTAGAAAATCAAGCTTAACTTAAGAAGCGGATCACAGCTGCAATGGCTAAGATTTCATCTGATATCTTGAGAAAAGTTTAACAGAACGTTGAGATTTGTGTGTTGATATGCAAGGAATCATGTGGAATTGAGTTAACATTTGTTGTTTTATTCATTTGTGAGGCGTTAATTCATTTACGTTTATTCGAAATAAGATATAAAAATGCTTTTTCGCAGAAAAGGAATATTACTTTAGAAACACCCTGCACTGAGAGATTTTCTGAGTTTATACGATCAGTTTCGAAGTTGTATTAACAAAAATAGTTCTTATTTTATCTAAGGTTTAAAACAAATCTAAAAAATGCACTGAAATATTTTTCTATATTATATGACTAAAAATGTAAATTGCTTATGATCAAAGTTATAAATACTGATTATTATTAGTCAGGGGTTCATAACTTCATTAATAATTCGGGCCGGAAGAAAACAGGCCGCGTGTATTAGTTTGAGAATGAGAGGAGGTGTGTTGAGTGATGAAGGAACTGTCAATAATAACCCATTTTCAGGGGAATGATTGATTAAACATCAATAAGGAGCATTGAATTTTCATCATCAATAAGATTTAAGGTCGACAATTGATAAAATCTCAGAAACCTTCAAGATATATTCCAAATTCTCGTTTTTTAAATTAGACCGTAACTCAAACTTATTAAGGATCAAAATAGAAAAGTTTTTTCACACACAAATGGGCTTCCAAACATGCTTAACATTTTCTGGGTAATCGTTATCAAAATTTTAAACTTAACCTTTTCCAGGTTTTTGTAAAAAGAAAATTTAGCAAAATTCTTTAAATTTTGACTTATATGTCGTTGAACATTGAAGATCGACTATCTTTAATTGTAGGTCGGTGTATATCCATAGACGTGAAATCTAAGTAGACTGAGCATTGCTATTGAGAGGAGCTATAAAAAGTGCTACCAAAGTGCCGACTAGTAGTCACATGACTGCTCTGTGAAAAATTCAATTGCTTGGACAATTTGGCATTTAATAGCCCCATTTGGGAATTTCTCATCTTATGATAAGGTAAATGTGTCAATGCGCATTTCTGTAGAGTGGCTACAAAAATGATGTAATCGCCAAAGTCTACTACTATATCTCGCGGATCAATCAGATAATGGATCAATGCATGGTCGTATTCTTAAGTCCCTTGGACCAATCAGATGATGAATGTTCGTTTCCCCACGGCAGAAGAAAGTAGTGTAGCGGTCACGTTACTACTAGTTTTGGTCACATGATCCTGGGCACTTACAAAGGTTACTATTACTCACTACTTTCATATCTCCTCTATGTGTATACCTGGCCCAAGGAAAGCTGATCCCTTCTCAGTACTCAACCTACACCTTTTTCTTCTTATTTCACCGACATTCTTATTTCTACCCGATAGAAAAATTATTACACTAAAATTTTTAAAACAGATTTAAAAGTTATTTGCTCTAGTCTAGGCCAGTGCTAATATGTTTTAGGCATTCGGCTTTGACGAAGCGTTGTACATACCTGATAGTTTTATATGAATGAACTAAAATCATGGAACTGATATTAGTTTTCACTTTTATGTTTATGATTGCTTAAAAAATGTTCCGAAAGCTCAATCAAAAGTTATCCTCCGTTGTCTAATATGTATGGGTCTACTTTTAATCATTATATAACCAAACAACCAACCACCTTATGCACTACAAGAGTCTAAACCACCTTATTCAGGTGAAGCAGAAACGCGCAAAAACGCGCAGTATTGATTGTAAATTGTTAGATTTTGAACTATAAAACAGCAATTTAAACAAGAAAAAGTATTTTTTTGGCTAAATTGCTTCTAAAATACCAATTAATGTGGTATTCGTTAAATAGCTCTATGAAATTTCTAAAAACTACTGCCATCTCAACAAATGAACTCCATCTTTTGCAATTCAAATGTTTCAAAGTAATAATTGGGGCTCATATTTTGATGACCTAAAATTAAATTTGTGAACAGCCCCTAATTAAAAATTCCAATCAGTAAAATTCACGCTTCACTTCATTAAGGTGAAAAACATTACTAGGTAATTTTTGATTAAAAAAATTCTTTGAGATTTTTGAATTTTTATTAATATGTAAATAATAGAATAATTAAGTACGCTAAGTGAAACATTCCAGAGAAAGTTCAATCAAAAATATATGAGTAATAAATTTTTATTTTTAATTAAGTGAAGTGTGAATTTTAATAATTGACATTTCTTAATTAGGGAATCGTATGCAAAACTAATTTATGGTCATAAAAATATGAGCCCTAGTAATATCACCATATATTTGAGATCGCTTAAGGTTTTAGTGTAAAATTTTGTTGATGCACCAGTGAAAGTCTGTAATAGGACTGTAAATTTCCATAAAACTGCTGATACCTAGAAAATCCTACAAAAATCACATTAGAAAAATCGTAAAATCGAGAATGAATCTTATTTAAGGATACTATTTTTCATGTTATTAAGCTGTAAAGGGAAGAAGAAACAGTAAAAAACGAAGCTGCAAGAAAGGAATTCAATATTAAATAATCTTCAAAAATACAATACAAAATAATACACATTCTGCCTGTAAAATGGAAGAAAATACTAATAAAACTGTAATCATAAGTTCATATGTTCAAGTATCTTCACACTATTCCAACTCTTGTTGCATCGATTTTAAACTTGAATACATACTTAAGTTATTTAGATGTGCTGTCCATAAATCTTGATATCTATGGAAGAGAAGACATGATCGTTTACAGTTGACAGAGGCTAAAACAAATCTCAGGTTGCGAAAACCAATTTTTACCACATTGCTTACCTTTTATTACATTCATTCATCCATAGAAATTTTTTACTTTGATCTAAAGAAATAATTTTGTACTTACTTTCATGCTTTGTCCTACTTTGCTGAAAGGCCATTGGCTCAAAATAAACCGCATTCGAACCAAATGCAATCAAACAGCAAGTAAAGATAAACTTTAACAGCTTTACCTTTGCTATTTTCAAACTGGAATTACCATTAAATTTCACTCAACGTTAGAACGGGTTTGATACATAAAAATTGAAGAAAAATAATTGAAGAAAAATATATAAACAATGTCTCATTATTTTCATAAACATGAAAGTATATAATTAAATGTTTTCCGTATAGTTCATGTATATATAAAGACACAACGAAAAAGTAATATAAATATTTGTATCTGTATTTATTTGTACTGAAGAAAACAATATGGATGAATTAATACGGGAATTAAAAATAATAGAGTATAAAAATATTGAAGGGTATACAATATTAAAATTGTGTATAAAAAAGGCATAAGATATAAGATTTAATAAATGAGTACATAAACGAATTGCAACACTTAAATTTAATATTTCTTAAGTACTTAAGATCATGTTTTTAAGAAGCAACAAAAGCATACACCTTAAAGAACACACAAGACACACACAATACGGAATGCAATTAGCTTTCATAAATCGAGATATATTCAACTACAAAAACATACTTTACGAATCCCGTATAATTTACACTTTAGAAAACGTAAACACTATGAAATGAAGTAAATCTATTATATAGAAATATTCATATAAGATCAGTGCATAAAGTGGTTGGTTTTGTTGGGTTGCAAAATAAATCAATCGAGAAAAATTAGCTAAGCAGAAATACACAATTGCAGACACCAAAGTATGCTATTCACTATGTTCCTATATTTCCTTGAAATGCTAGGTTATCTTTGACCGTAAAAGTAATTTCGAATTAATGTTTGTCCTTCTAACTTACCTTCGAACGCCCCTGAACTTGTGTGCCACTGTTCAACTGCATCCATGCATCCCACCTGTCTCTGTAGATTGTCAAAGTGTTCCACGATCTCAAAACTACCGGTTGATCACTGATGAGAACACCCTCACCCATTCCACAGTCGAACCTAAGAAGAGGAAAAGGACATTATTAGAAGCATTAGAGAATGTTGAGACGTTGAGTAGAGTTGCACAGGACCGAGAAGCACGTTGTACATCTGGAGACAAATGTGAGACGCTACGAGTAGATTAGAACAGAACCATGAGGCATGCTGAGCAGATTAGGAGAGCCATAAAGAATTTTAACAGAAAAAGAATTGGGAGGCACATTGAGTTGAATTTGACAGGACCCAGTAGAATGTTGTGTATTTCAAGAAAAGACCATGGGGAATGTTGATCAAGACTGAATTGGGAGGTACGTTGGATAGAATTAGACAAGACGGGAAGAATGATGTGTATTTCATGAAAGTACCGTGGGGAATGATGAACCAGACTGAATTGGAAGGTACGTTGGCTAGAATTAGACAGGATCGAGAGCATGTTGTTTACCTGGAGACGAATCTGAGGCTTTACGAGTAGATTAAAGCAGAACCATGAGGTATGTTGAGTAGATTAGGAGAGCCATAAAGAATTTATCCGAAACAGAATTGGGAAGCCCATTGAGTTGAAATTGACAGGACCTAGAAGAATGTTGTGTATTTCAAGAAAAGACCATGGGAAATGTTGATCAAGACTGAATTGGGAGGTACGTTGGATAGAATTAGACAGGACCGAGAAGCACGTTGTATATCTGGAGACAAATGTGAGACGCTGAGCGATTAAAACAGAACTATGAGGCATGTTGAATAGATTAGGAGAGCCATAAAGAATTTTATCAGAAACAGAATTGGGAGGAACATTGAGTTGAATTAGACAGGACTGGAAGAATTTTGTGCAACTCAAGAAAGAACCATGGGGAATGCTGATCAAGGCTGAATTGGGAGGTACGTTGGATAGAATTAGACAGAACCGGGAAGGAAGCATGTTATATACCTCAAAACAAATGTGAGAGGTGTTTAGTAGATTAAAACAGACAGGATGTTGAGGCATGTTGAATAAATTAAGAAAAAAAACCATGGGGACTTTTAACCCAAGCAGAATTGGGAGGCACATTACATTGAATTAGACAGGACCTGGAAGAAAGAACCAGAGAACCAGGGAATTTCAAAAAAGAACCAAACTGAATTTTGTGATAGGTTGAGTAGAATAAGACAGGACCGGGAAGTTTGTATACCTGATGACAAATGTGACTAAATTGGATACAGTGCCTTATTGAGCAGTAGGAAAGAAAGCTAATAATGAATCGATTAAAGTGAAATGGAGTGGATAAGCAAAGAAA
Source organism: Meta bourneti (assembly GCA_933210815.1). Taxonomy (NCBI): domain Eukaryota; kingdom Metazoa; phylum Arthropoda; class Arachnida; order Araneae; family Tetragnathidae; genus Meta; species Meta bourneti. Next base: position 86,183,241 of record OW119934.1, read on the forward strand.
ATAATTTGTATAAATTAGAGGATATTGAGTTACAACGAAATATATTTAGGCAATAATTTAATTGGATTTTCATCCCCATGAAATGATATTTTCGAGGGTCTTTTGGATTTATGAATACAATATATGTCGATCAAAAACACGTCTAAGGTGGGACATAATCTAATATGGAAGATAGTCAAGTTCGTATTTTACTACTTTAATCGTTGACCTCATGATCAAAAAAATAAATTGTATACAGCTAGGCTACCTTCAAAACATCAGTTTTTATATCCCAATACAGTGATAGAAAAGATTGCATAAGAAACATTGGCACCACTAAAATAAACATTGCGAGAGTACCTAACGCTCTTAAATTGGTGTTTCTGATAAATTATACACATTCAAAGCAATAAGTAAAAATCAAAGCAATACCAAGCCTTCGATGTTAGATTTTATTTAACAAACCTTACATGAAAAACCTTTAGAAGCTAACAGTATAAAATATATATCAGCTTATTTTCTTCAAGAAATTTGGTTTTTCTATTCGGGGCATACATTTGAGTTCCAAGGAGATGTTTTCATACAACTTATGCATTTACAGTAAATTCAAATGCACTTCAAGTGAAAAACAAATGCATCTTATTTAATTTATTACATCTCATACAACTCATGCATTGCCAGCGAATTTAAATGTACTTCAAAGAAAAAATAATTGCATCTCGTGCATTTAATTCAAATTGTTTCTTATGAAAATCATGTATCAGCAAATTCAAATGAATTTCAAATAAAACAATTGCATCTTAATGTATTTAATTTAATACATCTCATCCATACAACTCATGAATTGCCAGTAAATTAGATGTACTTCAAAGACAGAATAATTGCATCTCGTATTTAATTTAATACATTTTATCAACTCATGCATTTCCAGCAAATTCAAATGATTTTCAAGTGAAAATAATTGCATCATGTGTATTTAATCTGCTTGGGATGGGTGGTGAATGTTTTCATTTTTAAGCTAAAGTAAATTATGTTTATCATTTTTGATATAGCTTTGAAAGGTTCCGAATTAAATATATAATTTTTCTCTCTCAAAACCTACGCTTTGCCCGTTTGAATTATACCTTCAAATACTTTCGTGAAATTCAAGTCTCTAGAATTCAAAATAGGATTTAGAGACGAAATGAATAAAAGTACGTAGCATTTGAATAAAACTATTTTTTAAATTGTGCGGTAGATTTATTTTGTGCTTTTTAAGCATTCGTGTGATGAATCTTTAATCGAATTTCAACTCTTTTATTCAAGAAGTATAAACTAAAATTTTTGTTGAATTCAATACTTGCATTTTGTGCGAAGTTTGAATCGAGATTATAGACTAAAATTTTAAATAATTGTAGAGAATTTACAGTAACTTTTTTAATACGATTGTGAACCCCATTAAACATGTTTTTGTTACTGTTTAAACTTTTGCCCTTTCCACACGATGCTATTTATACCTTTATGAAAAATTTTTCTTCTGTAATCAGATACGGTATTAATCCATTTAATCCATTTCTTTATTCTCAAATTCAGTTAACTTGAAAAAAATGTCAAATAAATGTAATCTTTACATATAAAGTAGAGTTGGCATCTGTCTGACTGTTCTCTATACAAATCTACCGTTTGACCAATCTACACCAAATTTGGTACACTTATTCTTTGGAACCCTGCGGGTAACGTAGGCTATATATCAACCCCCGTTCGATTTGTCTTGGGTTTGCAGAGGGGTGTAACGTCCCGTCGTCCTGGACAGAGCACTTGCTAGGGGGCGCTCTCTCCCGGTCTGGCTGTGCAGATGACGTCAGAGTTAACATCTACATCTACGTCTATCAAGATGACCTTGGATATATTTTTTAGAATATTAAGAGTATGATACAATCGCAGATGGGTGCGGTTGCGCTGAAAATCGCTCAGTATCATATCGTTTATGTATCCCGTCTGTAAATTCTTAAACTGTAGTTTTATTATTGGAATGTAAATTTTTTATAATATAAGCTTATTTTCATAGAAAGTGGTCTTTTTTATCGTCGATATGGTACAGGGGGTTAAAGACAATTCGAAAACCTCATGGGAATAACATTGCGTATTTATGATCAATGTCAAACCAATTCACACTAAATTTGGTACATTCAGCCTGTAAAGTTCTGCGGGTCACATAAGATAAATATTAAACACGTTCGATTTGTCCTGGGTCTGCAAGGGGCTAAACACAATTCGAAATTTCCATAGGAATAATATTGAGTATATTACGATGAATTATAAACAATTCAACCCAAGCAACGCCGGATAATTCAGCTATGCTTTCTAAGGCCATAAAAATATGATACATAATTTGTATCTTAAGTATGCATCACAATATGAAATTATTTTGACAATTTATTTACTGTTAAAAAAGCCAACAAAGCTATTTAAATCCAGAGGAGACAAACTAGATATTCATTCCAGAGAGAATTTGTTTCGTGAGATATGAATGACAAAATCTAACCGGAACCGTAAACTACAAAGTTTTCTGAGAAATCTTAGTTTTTGAAATGTTTTTTTATCTCGTAAACATTAATATTTTTTGTCTCTATACAACTGCATATTGAAAACGTCTTTGCAGTGCATTAATGAATGTACACGCAAAAATATAGTATGACCCAGATGCCCAACACAGTTAACCATCTGAAGGTTCAAATGCATAATTCCACCTATCAGTCCAGTTTTCCCTGCATGACATCTAACTAGTTTTGAACTTCTTGACTAATAGAATCTTCCAAAGGATTCTGTTCTAAGGAAAGGATCAATAGAATCTTTCCAAAGGATTCTATTCAATGGAAAGAAGCAATAAATCTATCTAAAGGTAGGTATTTTAATTAACGTCGCACTGGAGCAACACAATGGGCTTTTAAATATATCTACAGGATTATATTCTAAAGAAATGAACTGGTAAGGTAGGGGTAGGTATTTAATTAACGTCGCACTGGAGCAACACAAAGGGCTATTGACGACAGTCCGGGATCAAACCCGAAGGGAAAGGTCCGAGGACAACACCACGTAATTTTGAACCACGGTCAGATGACGAGGTCACACCTGAGCTGGCACCTCACTCTCGAAACTTCCACACCACGCCAACGTGACGAAATTTCAGGCCACGGCAGATTTAACGTGCACCAACTCCCCTTGTACACGATGATCTTTGTTTGGATTTGAATCGAAATCCTCCGGTTGCTTATCTGTCATTCTACCAACCGGGCTACCGTGGCCCAAAGGAAAGAGCAATAGAATACTCCCAAAGAAATCTATTCTATAGAATGGGTTAATGTAAGTGTTTCAAAAGATTACATTAAAAGGAAAGGAACAACAGAATATTCTTAAAGGATTCTATTACAAGGAAAGGACCAATAAAATGTTCCCAAAGGATTCTATTCATGGGAATGGACGGATAGAATCTTTCTAAAAGTTGAAAGAGTCTTTAGAAAGATGTGGTTACTTAAGGTGTATGTATACACTAGAAATCACGAAAATTGACCAAAATATCGATCTATTTTTTAATAATTCGAAATATTGTCCAACCCCTTAGCTTTCAAATGATACCAAGATCTTGTAAATATTCGAAATAGTTTTCAAGTTACAAGGGTTTGGGTTAGGTACTGTCATCAAACAAATACGTTTCCAAAACTTTAAACTCAATTTCTGAAGAACTGTTTTTGCAATAGGATGCTTCTTTCGAACAGTGATAAACTCAACAATGAATTGATCTATTATAATTATTTTTGTGTCATAGTAATCTATATAATACAGTGAATGTTTTGATCCTCAGTCGAAGTTATTGGTTAAGAAATGAATTTTTAGTTGATTTTTAAATGTTGAAATTCCTGAAAAAATCTTGATTTTTTTTAGACTTCCTTCATGAAAACGATTGTAAAAAAGAACGTATTCCCTCTCGCAACTTGAAGGAGGGTCAAAACATGAGGAATAATATTAGGAATAATTTCCAAAACAGGAATTGTCTTTCTGAACACATTAGAATTTGAGATATCACTGTTAAAAAACATGCTGATTAGCTAATTATATCTAAATTGGATAATTAATGAGTAGCTTAATCAGAATTTTTTTCCCTAAAATGAATTTAAGCATAAACCAATGACCTATTGGGGAAAAACTGAATTTTTAAATTCAAAATTAAAAAATATGTTCTAGTGTATACATACACCTTAAGGTTGCGGTTATTAAGTGTGTTGTGAGATAAGAGCAAAGCTACAAACAGCGCTCAGAGGGATAAAACAGTTTTATCCGTAAATTATTTATATCGCTATTTAATCTGTTGTCCAAAGGTTTTAGGAAGATGCATTATTTTTCTATTCTCCTGTTTTAAAATAATTTTACAATAAAATAAAAAATGAATAATTTAAATTAAACACACGAAGTAAAATTATTAAAATTGTTTTATCGTGTGGACGGGGATTAATTAAAAACAACAAATAACTAAGGATATAAATTTGTTACCTGAATTCAATGAAGCCTTTATTTAAAGTAATTGATATGAAGTCCTCATGAAGGTCTAATTTTTCTCCACTGTATAATATTAATCCATCATTTGCTTCGGGTCTGAATTCTAGTGTCACTTGCATAGATTTGTGAGCGTCTCGCAGAGTCGGCAGAGCGATATAAGATTCTTCTCGAAATCTTGGATATTTTGCTACCACCACTGAAAGATAGAATAAAACCATTTGAGAACTGTTTCAATTTCACTGAAATAGAAGGATATGTGCATATAGAATAAGTAAAATAAATCGGGCTCAGATTTTGATGACCTAAAAATAATTTTGTATACGGCCCCTATGAAAAAATGCCAATTAGTAAATTCATGCTACACTTCATTAGGGAGAAAAAGTTTACTCGGTAGATTGTGATAAAAAATTCTCACTCTCTAGTTATTAATACAATTAATTACATTAATACACTTAATAAAAATAATTTTAGAGAATTTTTCATTAAAATCTACGGAGTAATATTCTTCATTCTAGTTCAGTGGAGAGTGAATTTCACCAATTTATATTTTTTAATAATGGGGCCGTATACAAACATAATTTTTAGATTATCAATATACGAACCCTAATAAATAACAGGAAGAACCATAAATGAAGGATAAGGAACATTGGTGCTATATGAGGCGCACATATAACGCAATTCAACCATTTTATTATTTGATTACATTTGGCAATAATTTTATTTCCTACGGTGTTCAATTTTTCAATGCGTTCTGAAATTATATATAGTTAATTATGGTTATAGTTGAATTTACCATGGTAGGTAGTTAGGTATTTCAATTAACGTCGCACTGGAACACAACGGGCTATTGGTGACGGTTCGGGATCAAACCCGAGGAGAACTCAACGTAATTTTGAACCATGGTCAGATGACGAGGTCACACCTGAGCTGGCATCCCACTCTCCAAACTTCCACACCACGCCAACGTGAGGACATTTGAGGCCACGACAGATTTAATGTGCACCAGCCCCCTTTGTACACGACGCTCTTTGGTTGAATTCGAACTCGCAACACTCCGGTTACTAATCCGTTTCCTTAGAATGAGCCATGAAGGCGAAATTTGTTAGAAGTCATGGCAGGAAAAGCTGTAGATTGCAAGGCGGATTTATTCGTGTGAATCGTTCTGAGTTAATTTGTGATCCTAATTTCCCTTTAAAGTCTGTCCAAAAAGTTTTGAAACTACCTGTATAATAAGAATAATTTATTTTCCATAAGCTAATTTCGCAAACCCGAATACAGATAATTTTATGGCTGTACTCTTTCACTGTGTTTGACTATACGACGGCTAGACAGAACTGAAAGTGAATTGCAATTCACTACAAATATCTATATGGAGCCCGTCAGACCAATAGGAGGTATAAAAGTAGAATGAGCAATAGTAACTTTTTATTTGCATTGGATCATGTGACAAAAAAAACGTGACTACTTTCGTCTGCAGCGAGGAAACGATTATTCGTCATCTGATTGGTTCCCATGACATGGTACTGGACTTTGACGATTTCACAATTTTTGTCGCCGTTCATGTGCATTCACCCATCTACCGTGTCATTATCGCAAAACGAGGCTAGAAAATGCCAAATCGGCCAACCAAGTCAATTTTTCACAGAGAAATCACGTGACTATTAGTCGACATGTTGGTCACACTTTTTGAAGCTCTCCTCAATAACAATGCTGAGACTACTTATGTTTCACGTCTATGGTCGAACCTAGAACCAGAGCGCTGACCACTCAACTTCCAGATTGACGCTAACTTTATTAACCATCCTGGAGGTTATCTTGACGATATATCTCGTCATTAGAAGAAAACTGACCAGATCTTGATCTCGTCATCATCGAAAAATTGACAGTGCCTTAATTACAAGATATCTCGCCATTAGCAAAATTGGTGAAATCTTGATGAACGAGCTATCCCATTGAAAACACTTGGTAGATAGTTAATTAACGTCACACTGGAGCAGCACAACGGGCTATTGGCGACGGTCGGGGATCGATCCTAAAAGGAAATATCCAAGGACAACATCAAGCAATTTTGTACCACGGTCAGATGCCGAGGTAACACCTGAGCTGGCACTGCAATCTCCACACTTCCACACTACGCCGAAGTGAGGACATTTGAGGCCGCGACAGATTTAACGTGCACCATCCCCGTGTACACGACGGTTTTTGGCTGGACCGAGTTTTGAACCCTACGGTTGCTAATCCGTTATTTCCCAATTCAGCCACCGTAGCCTTTCACACCACTTGGAGTTTTAAGTAAAACAGACTGCTATTACGATTATTTCTTTTGGAGCCGCGGTATATATATATATATATATATAGCTTGGTTGGGAAGAGTAACGGACTAGCAACCGAAGGGTTGCGAGTTCGAATCCAACCAAAGACCGTCATGTACAAAGGGGGCTGGGGCATGTTAAATTTGTCGTTGCCTCAAATGTCCTCATGTTGGCGTGGTGTGGAAGTTTGGAGTGGGGGTGCCAGCTCAGGTGTTGCCTCGTCATCTGACCGTGGTTCAAAATTACGTGGTGTTGTCCCCGGATCTTTCCCTTTGGGATTGATCCCGGACCGTCACCAATAGCCCATTGTGTTGCTCCAGTGTGACGTTAATTGAAATTCCCCCCCCCCCCCAATTCAGCCACCGTAGCCTTTCACACCACTTGGAGTTTTAAGTAAAACAGACTGCTATTACGATTATTTCTTTTGGAGCCGCGGTATATATATATATAGCTTGGTTGGGAAGAGTAACGGACTAGCAACCGAAGGGTTGCGAGTTCGAATCCAACCAAAGACCGTCATGTACAAAGGGGGCTGGGGCATGTTAAATTTGTCGTTGCCTCAAATGTCCTCATGTTGGCGTGGTGTGGAAGTTTGGAGTGGGGGTGCCAGCTCAGGTGTTGCCTCGTCATCTGACCGTGGTTCAAAATTACGTGGTGATGTCCTCGGATCTTTCCCTTTGGAATTGATCTCTAACCATCATCAATAGCCCGTTGTGTTGCTGCAGTTTGACGTTAATTAAAAAACTTACCTACCTATGATTATTTCTTTCTCACTACTTTAGTTTTCTTAAGGTAGGTAATGTAATTAACGTCACACTGGAGCAACACAACGGGCTATTGGTGACGCTCCGGGATCAGTTTCCAAGAGAAAAATCCGAGGACAACACCACGTAATTTTGAACCACGGTCAGACGACGAGGCAACACCTGAGCTGGCACCCCACTCTCCAAGCTTCCACACAACGCCAACGTGAGGACATTTGTGGCCACGACTGATTTAACATGCACCAGCCCTTTGTACACGACGGTCTTTGGTTGGATTCGAACTCGCAACCCTCCGGTTGCTAATCCGTTACTCTTCCGACGGGACAACCACGGCCCCTGGTTTACTTAGGAAAGAACTGGAAAGATATTTTAGAGATAAGTTCTTTGCAGGAATTTCTCTAAGCGTTTTAAAGAGAGAATAAAGGGATTGCATTACATTTAAGAGATAATCTCTTTTTTCCGGAGTTTTCGCCCAGGTACTGAGAATTTTCTCTCCTAATAACTAATGGAAGGATTACGTGCGACTGGTGTTTCAGTCTTGAATTCTGTACCTCAGAGGTAAACTGTCTTAATTCCATTTTTGGCAGTTTTGGAGTTAGATCAACTACTACAACAATTGTAAAGCTGATTTATGTGCATTAATTTTATAGTGCTTAAATTCTTAAGACCTTTCATTCCTTACTTAAGCAATCTGTAGTAGGAAACGACTGTAAAGCAACGAACCAACCCAATCCTACTACTATTGACTTTCTATTTGAGCAATTATGAATTGTAAAGCTGATTTATGTGCATTAATTGTAAAGTGTTTAAACTTTGAAAGTACCTCTGATATATCTCTGCTCCAGAATAACAATGACGTAAGTGGAAAAGATGGGTATTTTGAGTTAAATCATGTCAATTGTCTTTGATGTACTCTACATAAAAATGAGCTCCATCTAGGGTAAAGTGTGGAAACTGTCAGGGACTTCTATTCTGAATTAGTGATCCATTAGAACGACACATATATATAATAAACAATCAAACTTACAAAATATTAAATTTTGTTTGTTTTCTGTTCTATAGTTTTGTATTGTACTTGTCTTTGGTGTGTGTCCTTGGATGTCCCCGGTTTTGATTTTCTAATTTTAATTTTGATTTTCTAATTTTAATTTTGATTTTCTAATTTTGCCTTTCTGCTTATGGTGTTTGGAGGGGTGTGTGGGCAACTTTTGGTGGAGTGCCGCCCACACGCAGAAAACACCATATTGTGTTGACTGGGTGAGGCTCCTCCCTGATGACGTCCTGATCCACCAACACTTCATTTTTTTCGAAATGTTTTGGTATTCTTAAGTTTAAATTCCTAAATTTCTCTTCTTTTTGTTTTGTAATATTGAATTAATATGTATATATATATATATATGTATGTCCATGTCGTTCCATAAGTAAAAAGTTAGTTTTCTCGCTTTCCTGAAAAGCAGCCAATTTGGACTTACGGCACTTTACCTCTAGGGTATCGCAATTTTTTCTCCTAAATCTAGATAATTCGATACAAATAACCGAAGCTTTGCCGTTTAGCTATTGTTACATGCTTATTTCCATAGTAACATTGGGCACAGATGAATATAGGAGTGCTCAACTTCATAAATTCTGCGGGCCGGATTCTGCAGAAAGTGTGTGTGTGTGTGTGGGTCGCATGTATTATTTTGAAGGGATTGTAGTGCACGAGGAATTTTTTTTATGGCGCAATGGCGAGATCGGACCAGTAACTGTTTTCCGGCGAGTTAAATGAACGATCACCAAGAAAGTTTCACTGACACAGGAGAGAGAAGTTGGCCGCCCGGTTGGAAGGTTGACGGATTAGCAATCGGAGGGTTGCGAGTTCGAGACTAGCTCCAACCAAAGACCGTCGTGTACACGTGGGATGGTACACGTTAAATCGGTCGTGTCCTCAAATGACCTCACGTTGGCGTGGCGTGGAAGTTTGGAGAGTGGTGTGACCTCGTCATCTGACCGTGGTTCAAAATTACCTTGTGTTGTCCTCGATCTTTCTCTCCGGGATTGATCCCGGACCGTCGCCAATCGCCCATTGTGTTGCTCCAGTGTGACGTTAATTAATTACCATTACCAGATGAGAGAAATGAAACTAGAAAAGTTACGTTAATCGAACGTGCAGTTCACAGTTGCTAGTGCAGCGGGTAGGTAGGTAGTTAATTAACGTCGCACTGGAGCGACTCAGCAGGCTATTGGCGACGGTCCGGGATCAATCCCGGAGAAAAAGATCGAGGACAACACCAGGTAATTTTGAGCCACGGTCAGATGACGAGGTCAACACCAGAGCTGGTGCCCCACTCTCCTAACTTCCACACCACGCCAACGCGAGGACATTTCAGGCCATGACCGATTTAACATGTACCAACTCCCGCGCACACGATGGTTTTGGTTGGACGGAGTTTCGAAGTCGCAACTCTGATTGATAATCCGTTACCCTTCCAAATGGGCGGCCATAACTAGCACAGTGGGAAAACCCACTAAGTCACATTAACTCCAGTTTGGAGCCGATCACATTAATCGATTTTTAGGGGACTTATAATAATAAACATCAACATGTTAAAGTTTTACAAGCAAATATGCAATGCACAAGGTTCATACATGAAAGCTTCCTCTACAAACTTTAAAGGGATACAGGGAAAATAAATGAACCCTCTGAGGGGTTACTCTCATAGTTCCACCCAAACCTGCGGTCTACCCTGCATGACGTATAAGCAATTTTGGAGTCGTCGTGGCTCAGTGGGTATGCCCACTGCGCTAGCAACCTTAGAGTTGTAGGCTGCACATGTTCGATTCCTGTTAGTTGCATTCCTCCATGGGTGTATTTCTCTCTTCTGTGTCAGTAAACATTTCATTGTGTGTGTCTTTACTCGATATTGTATGTCTTGTGTCTGGCGCAGCTTGGCCAAATATGGCCCTTGCGCCATAAACCCCAAAACCAACCATCTAAGAAATTTTATCTTTTTGACCAACATAATCTTTGCAAAGGATTATATTCCAAGGAAGGGAGTAATATAATTTTTCCAAGGGATTCTAGTCTAAGGAAATGATCAAAGGAATTTCTTACACCAAAGTGTGTGTGTATTCTACTCTAAGGTAGGTATTTCAATTAACGTCACACTGGAGCAACACAACGGGCTATTGGCGACGGTCCGGGATCAATCCCGGAGTGAAAGATCGAGGACAACACCAGATAATTTTGAACACGGTCAGATGATGAGGCAACTCCTGTCTATTCTAAGGAGAAGAAGAGAATTCTTTCGAAGAAAAGAGCAATATAATAATTTCAAGAGATTCTATTTTAACGAAATAAACAAGAGAATCTTTACAACGGATTCTATTCCATGGAAAGGAGCAGCAGAAACTTTCCAAAGGATTTTATTCTAATAAATTGACACCAACAGAATCTTACTAAATGAGTCTATTCTAAGGAGGAAAGACCAACAGAATCTTTCCCAAGTTTTCACTTCCAAGGAAACGAGCAATGGAATCGTTCTAAAGGATTCTAGTACTGAGAAACGAGCAATAGAATATTTTCTACTGTTCTATTCTAAAGCAAGGACAAAAATATTATTTCTAAAGGGTCAACTTTCAAGAAACAGGTGTTGTATGCAATGCCTAGGAAATCTAAACAATGCGTGACGTTTTTAGTCAAAGCATGTGTCTGAGTTAATTCAATATAGGTAGGTAGTTTAATTAATGCCGCACTGGAACAACATAACGGGCTATTGGCGACGGTCCGGGATCAATCCCCAAGGGAAAGATCCGAGGAGAACAAGTAATTTTTAACGTTACACCTGAGCTGGCACCCCACTCTCCAAACTTCCACACCACGCCAACGTGAGGACATTTGAGATCACGACAGATTTAAAGTGCACCATCCCCCGTGTACACGGCGGTCTTTGGTTGGATTCAAACTCGCAACCCTTCGATTGCTAATCCGTTACACTTCCAACCGAGCTACCGCGGCCCTTATTTTAATATAGAGGGTGGTCATAAAATAAATTTCTCGCGCTTGAGAGGCATCTAGTTTAATCGAATAAACGAAATGAACCAAATTCGGTATTGAGACTTTGGAAGACAGGTAGGTATTTTTAATTAACGTCGAACTGGAGCAACACAACGGGCTGTTGGAAGACAAATGGGAGATGTAATCCGAGAAAAAATGTGGGGTGTTGTAGTTAAAAAAAGTGCAATAGATACATAAATCAATATAGTTGGTTGGTTTGCGAGTTTTATGGCGCAAGGGCCATATTTGGCCGCTGCGCCAGACACAAGACATACAATATCAAGCAATAGACACAATGAAAGGCTTACTGACACAGGAGATGGAATTACACCCAGGGAGGAATGCACCTGACAGAAATCGAACCTGCCCCGCCTACAACTCGAAGATTGCTAGAGCAGTGGACATACCCACTGAGCCACGACGGCCCTAAATCAATATAGATTCAACACAGAGGAAACAATTTTTTATTCACACCAGAATCATGTTCCCTTTGAACAGACCAATTTCAATTTTTGTTAACTTTTCTCTGTTGTGACTTTCCGTGCTGACCGACTCATACGCTCAGCTGTGGGGGCGGTAGCCCGGTGGAAGAGTAACGGATTAGCATCTTGAGGGTTGCGAGCTCGAATCCAAACAAAGACCGTTGTGTACAAAGCGGGCTGGTGCACGTTATATCTATCGTGGGCTCAAATGCCCTCACGTTCGAGTGGTGTAGAAGCTTGGAGAGTGTTTAACCACACACACACACAGCTCAGGTGTTGACCTCATCATCTGACCGTGGTTCAAAATTACGTTGTGCGGTCCTCTGATCTTTCCTTTCGGGTTTGATTCGGGACCCTCGCCAATAGCCGTTGTGTTGCTTATAAGTGCGACCTTAATTAAAAAATACCTACCTACATCTCTCATTTGATGTTATGATGTCAAAGAGTTTTCCAGAGGGGGAAATTACATGAAATGATTTAAATTCATTTTCAGCAAAAAACCCTTGCTTATCTGACACAAGTATTAATATGGTTATTTCCTCACTCTATGGTATTTTTTCCTACAAGAGTATTAGACCGGAGCCTACGGCTTAAAGACAAAATGTGTCAATAGTCGTTTGTTTTGTCGTTTTACGATATGTTTGCAACGCAAGAGCCAGAAAGACCGGAACCTACGGCTTGCAGATAAAAGGTTTCAGTGTTCGGTTGGTTCTACGGTACTTTTTTCAAAGCAAGAGCCAGTTAAACCGGAACTTACGGCTTAAAGAAAAGTTTCAGTTTGATTTGTTGCTCTTCGGTACTTTTTTGGTTGCTACGCAAGGGCTAGTTAGACCGAAACCTACGGCTTAAAGATAATAAGTTTCAGTCATAGTTTGGTTTGTCGCTCTAAGGTACGTTATTGCTTGATACTCAAGGGCTATATAGTTAGACTAGAATCTACGGTTTAAAGACAAAAAGTATCAGTCTTAGTTTGTCGTCCTAAGGTACTTTTTTGCTTGCTACAAAGGCTAAGAGAAGGGTTAGTTACACTGGAACTTATGGCTTGAAGACAAAAAGTTCCAGTCTTAGTTTGGTTTGTAGCTCTTTGGTACTTTTTTGCTTGCTACGCAAGGGCTAGTTAGACCTAAACCTACTGTTAAAGACTAAAAGTTTTAGTCATAGTTTGGTTTATATCTCTACGGTTCGTTATTGCTTGATACGTAAGGGCTAGTTAGACCGGAACCTACGGTTTAAAGTCAAAAAGTACCAGTCTTAGTTTGTCGCTCTAAGGTACTTTTTGTTTGCTACAAAGGTTAGGTCGGGGTTTTATGGCGCAAGGGCCATATTTGACCATGCTTCGCCAGGCACAAGACATACAATACTAAGTAATAGACACACACAATGAAAGTTTTTACTGACACAGAAGAGAGAAATATACCCAGGGAGGAATCGAACATGCGCTGCCTACAACTCGAAGGTTGCTAGCGCAGTGGGCCTACCCATTGAGCTACGACGGCCCCAAACATAGGCTAGGATAAGGGTTAGTTAGACCGGAACCTACGGCTTAAAGACAAAAAGTTTCAGTCTTACTCTTATGAATTATGAGCAAACGGGAAATAGGAACTAGAGGCTGGTCTGGTTTGTCCACAGGTAATTTTCTTTTTAAACGCGATAATTGCATGTTCAAAATAGCTATAAACGTTACGATGTGAGATTAGATTATACAAAGTTTCCCTTTCTAGCATTCTTTTCAGCTGATGAGGACGATCTGAACTGGTTAGACTGGAATTTCAGTATAAAAATGAAACACTAACTAGAAATCAATCATAACTTAAAAATAGCAAAAAGACTAGTTATAAAGAACGAGTAAAGTTTAACAGAAAATGCGACGGATGAAGAGAAAGGATTGATTTTATCTCACATGTGGAGAATCAATATCTGAAAATTTCACGAAAATGAAAGAATTACGTTATCTTAAAATGTTTGATGGACGTGTCAATATCAAGTCGTTGAATTGTTTGAATCGCGAAAGTACAATTTTTTAAATGCAGAGGCTGAGTTTAAACCAGATTTCAGTAAAAATTAATTTCTCTATGATTATTAAATTACTACAAGTCTAAAATATTTCATTTTATTTTTGAGAAGTACTGAAGTTTGGTAATCTCTTTGTTCCGAAGATTCACACATATATGGACCCTTTGCCTTGATTTCCTAAAACCTTTCTAAAGGTAGAATTCTTTATTGTAACAACAGATACGCATGTGAATGTTTGCTGAACAATGGTTTGTTTTCTTGAAATCAAAGGGCAACATTCTTTATTGCAATCACATATTTACATTTGTGAATGTTCATAATGTGTTCAGTGAACATTCACATGTGTATCCGTGATAACAGTAAATAATTTCGCCTTTAGTTAGGTTCCAAGAAGGAATAATCCAATGTGGTCAGTGAACATTGTAAAAGATTTACGAAAAGAATTTTAGAAATAGAAAAACCAACACAACTGATTATCCTTCCTGAAGTTTATGGACTATTAATCTCGACTCCTTAAGGAAATCCAAAAAAGGAAAGTTGCTTATCCTGACATAAATGTATACAAAATAAACGATTAGCAACTCCCTCATTTCCTAAAATTGCCCTACAACCAGAAAAATTAAACTTCAAATTTCGTGAAAGAACACCCTGGAACTTATCTACAACACTAAATACAAGAGGCATAGCAAAATTAAAAAGATAATGGCTTACAAAAATTTACAAGAGATTCAAATAAAATCAAGAAATGATACAACCTGATGCGACAGCATTGTGACGTGTTTAAAACACAAACTGAAAGTTTTGATACTTGAAATTTACAGGTACGAAAAAGAATTGGAGAAAAACCAAAAGGACCAATGAAATCAAAGGACGTTATAACGGAAAAGTTGAATTTTTTTAGATAGATGGGTATTTAATTAATGTCGCATTGGAGCAAGGCAACTGGATATTGGTGAAAGTCCGGGATCAAACCCGAAGAGAAAGATCAGGAGGACAACACCAAGTAATTTTGAACCACGGTCAGATGACGAGGTCACACCTGAGCTGGCACCCCGCTCTCCAAACTTCCACACCACGCCAACGTGACGACATTTGAGACAACGACAGATTTAACGTGCACCAGCCCCTTTGTACACGAGTCTTTGATTGGATTCAAACTCGCAACTCTTCGGTTGCTAATCCGTTACTCTTCCAACTGGGCCACCGTGGCCCCACGTGGTTTTGAAAGATTGTATCCTGTAAATTAGGTGATAGGTTGAAGCGTAAATAAAGCTTTTCCACAATTGGCGTCCTTGGCTCGGATTCTGGTTCTAAGTTTATCGTTCGGTGCATCATTATCGTTCATTTAACATCCATAGCGTGGATTCTGGCTTTAAATCCTTTTGATGCTGGAAGCAATAGCAGTGATTTCCAGTTGGCTCAACCAATGGTTTCCGAATTATTCTGCCCAATAACATTTTGAAAATTAAAAAGTTTCGCGAAACCTTTGAGATTGTGAAATTAAATAGGGCTTATGTAGACTTGCAGCATAAGACCGAAGCAGTGATTTCCAGTTGGCTCAACCAATGATACCCGAATTTTTCTATGTAATTTTCTGTCCAATTTTTCTATTTATGTAAAATACATTATAAAACTGCAACACTTCAAATTTAGGATTATTGGTGACAATTTTACCCTTTTAGGGGTTTAAACGTATAATTCAACTTTACATCTGCAATTTTCCTTGCATGACTTCTAAACATTTTTGCGTTTTTTTATCATTGGAATATTGCCAAAGGAATCTCTTCTAGGGAAGTTTCAACAGAATCTGTCCAAATGATTCTATTTTAAGGAGGGACCGCGGTAGCCCAGTTGAAAGAGCAATGGATTAGCAACAGGAGGGTTGCGAGTTCCAAACTAGGTCCAGCCAAAGACCGTCGTATACACGGGGGCTTATGCACGTTAAATCTATCGTGGCCTCAAATGTCCAAACGTTGGCGTGGTGTGAAAATTTGGAGAGTGGGGTACCAGCTCAGGAGTTGACCTCGTCATCTGATCATGATTCAAAATTACGAGGCGTTGTCCTTGGATCTTTCCCTTCGGGAATGATCCCAGACGGTCACCGATAGCCCGTTGTGTTGCTCCAGTGTGACGTTATTACCTACCTATATACCTATCTATTCTAACTAGAGGGGCAATAGTATTTTTTAAAGGATCCTTTTCTAAGTAAAGGACCACCAAAATCTGCACAAAGAATTCCATTGCAAGGTACGTAGGTAGTTGAATTAACGTCGCGCTGGAGCAACACGCCGGGCTAATAGCGACAGTCCGGGATCAATCCCGAATGGAAAAATACGACACATCTCGTCATTTTGAACCACGGTCAGTTAAGAGAACAATACCTGGGTTGGCACCCCACTCTCCAAACTTCCACACCACGCCAACGTGAGGACATTATTACCTACTTATTACTTATGCACGTTAAATCTATCGTGGCCTCAAATGTCCAAACGTTGGCGTGGTGTGAAAATTTGGAGAGTGGGGTACCAGCTCAGGAGTTGACCTCGTCATCTGATCATGATTCAAAATTACGAGGCGTTGTCCTTGGATCTTTCCCTTCGGGAATGATCCCAGACGGTCACCGATAGCCCGTTGTGTTGCTCCAGTGTGACGTTATTACCTACCTATATACCTATCTATTCTAACTAGAGGGGCAATAGTATTTTTTAAAGGATCCTTTTCTAAGTAAAGGACCACCAAAATCTGTACAAAGAATTCCATTGCAAGGTACGTAGGTAGTTGAATTAACGTCGCGCTGGAGCAACACGCCGGGCTAATAGCGACAGTCCGGGATCAATCCCGAATGGAAAAATACGACACATCTCGTCATTTTGAACCACGGTCAGTTAAGAGAACAATACCTGGGTTGGCACCCCACTCTCCAAACTTCCACACCACGCCAACGTGAGGACATTTGAGGCCAAGACAGATTTAACACGCACCAGCTCCCACACGTACACGACAATCTTTTGTTGTATGGAATTTAGAACTCGGGACCCTCCGGTTACTAATCCGTTACTCTTCAAACCGGGCCGCCGCTGCCCTTCTATTCTAAGGATAGGGCCAATATAGCACCTTTCCAAAGGATTCCTTTCTAATTATAGGAGCTAGCAATAGAATATGTCCAAATAATTCTATTCTAAGGTAGGTAGTTAATTAACGTCGCACTGGTGCAACACAACGGGCGGTCCGGGATCAATCCCGCAGGGAAACATCCGAGGTCGACACATGTAATTTTGAAGATGGTCAGTCGACGATCTATTCCAAGGAAAGGAGTGAAATATTTCCTGAGGTTGAAAGAATCCATGGATTCTTTCACCTAGGTATGGGGCCATGGTAGCCCGCTTGGAAGAGTAACGGATTAGCAACCGGAGGGTTGCGAGTTCGAAACCAACCAAAGACCGTCGTGTACAAAGGGGCCGTCGCACGTTAAATCCATCGTGGCCTCAAATGTTCTCACGTTGGCGTGGTGTGAAAGTTTAGAGATTGGGATGCACGATTAGGTGTGACCTCGTCATCTGACCGTGGTTCAAAATTACGTGGTGTTGTCCTCGGAGTTTTCTCTTTGGGATTGATCCCGGACCGTCACCAATAGCCAGATGTGTTGCTCCAGTGTGACGTTAATTAAAATACCTACTTACTCAGTATGTGTGGTTATTTATTCATTAAGTGTGTTGTGGCGTAAAAGTGTAGTATTGTTTTAGTATAGGAATACTAAAACTACTACACTATTTGGAATTCTCGTGAAGAATCAGAGCATTAAATTTTTGAAACAGGAAAACCCGGACTTCTGATATTAAATGAGTAGTAAATCTGTACGAACTCTTATATCAATTAAAATGTATATATCATATTTAGTGTTCCTCTAACTAGAAATTCATTTTCCTATAACCAGAAATTCATTTCCCTATAACTAGGGGGTATTTTTAGGGGGTATTTCAATTAACGTCACACTGGAGCAACGCAACGGGCTATTGGTGACGGTCCGGGATCAATCCCAAAGGGAAAGATCCGAGGACAACACCACGTAATTTTGAACCACGGTCAGATGACGATCCCTATAACTAGAAATTCATTTTCCTGTAACTAGAAATTCATTTTCCTATAACTAGAAATTCATTTTTCTATAACTAGAAATTCATTTTCCTGAAACTAGAAATTCATTTTTCTATAACTAGAAATTCATTTTCCTGAAACTAGAATTTCATTTTCCTGAAACTAATTTCATTTTTAGTTATTTCAGTGGGGTGCGATATCATGATAATCAGATATTGGAAGTACTTCCTTATGCCAGTACAGTTGCCCATTGTTATAAAATGTAATAGACATTTAATAATCATTTTTAGAACATAACGCTTCTTAGAACATAAAAGTATTGGGTAGGTAGTTGGAATTTACGTCGCACTGAACGAACATAGCGGGCTAATGGCGACGGTCTGGAATCAACACCCAAGGGAAAGATCCAAGACATCTCGTGATTTTGGACCACGGCCGGATGGCGATGTCAATACCTGAGCTTTTTTTTTTCATTTAAGTAGGAGACCTGCCTGAAGTGCATTACAAACTACCTTCAAATAAAAATATGTACCCGAAACAATGTTAAACTAAAACAAATTATAAATGTTACTCCTTTTACTTTTGAAATCATTGTACACTTTTATTATAAGCACGACGAAAATATTTATAGCTTTTTGAACTTAGGTAGTTAATTAATGTTGCATTGGAGCAACACAACGGGCTATTTGTGACTTTCCGGGGTCAATTCCGAAGGGAAAGATCCAAGGACAACGCCTCGTAATTTTGAACAACGATCAGCTGACGAGAACACCTGAGCTGGCACCTCACTCTCCAAACTTCCACACCACGCCAACGTGAGGACATTTGAAGTCACGACAGATTTGACATGCACCTTCCCCTATACACGACGGTCTTTGGCTGAACCGAGTTTCGAACTCGCAACCCTCCGGTTGCTAATCCGTTACTCTTCCAAATGAACTAAAGCGGCCCTTTTCAACTTAGGGAATAGACTGCACATTACAAAAACCTTCCACATTTCCCGGAACTCTCTTAGACTTCTTGCCATGATACCGTCAAGTCGTCTATGTAGAGCCTGCTTGGACTTGAATAACAAATTGCTTTTAAATATAAATATATATCCCTGCACTGAGTGTTAAATTTATTCAAATGTTCCTACTTTTGCTTTTCCAATCATTGTACTCTTTAATCTAAACACGACTAAAATATTTATAGCTTTCTGAACTTAGGAAGCAGATCGCGCATTACAGTACAAAAATTATGCATTTCACGGGGAACCTGCTTAGGCTTAGGGTCAGCAAATTACTAGCATTCTCAACACTGTCAGAAATCTACTGACAGGAATTGTCAAAACTTGGTCTTTGCCTGTTTTAAGCTCTACTTTTTTCCGTAACATGAGGGTTACGTAGTAGGACTAGGCATGAATATAGAACTTATAAATTGTTTATTATTTCATACTACGACATTCAATGAAAAGTATTTTCAAATGTGCAAGGGGATAATGTCAAACAATCTCAAGATATTTTCTGTACTGCATACAGGAGCTTTATTATAGCGTCATGCAGTCGAGACCTACTGATTTCCTAGATTACATGTATTACCGTGAAAGACCGACATTAGAGAATGTCAATATTCTCCGGTGAATGTCGACACACACACACATACCAAATACGTCGGTGAAAGACCGAATATATGGATATATTCTTATACATTCGGACCATCGCCGGTGTATGTCGACAAGCCTAGATAAGCTCTGGTGGGGGTCGAAACGAGAAGCCGAGAAGGCGGAGAGGCCTCTCCGCCTTCAGTTTAAGTTGTTGCAATAAATAAGATTGCATAACGTTAATCACATAATTTATGTGTAAGTTTATTATTGGTATTATTTTCTTTTCTCGTTTAGAATGTACTGTTCATTTTAGGTTCAACAGTTTATTTACATGTGCTGTTACTTAAGCTTTTTCCTATTTTGACACACATCATAATATGTTTTAATAATAAAGTATGATTTAAAAAGTCGCATTTTTGTCTTAACGTAACAAAATTATTTTTATTCAACATTCACCATCAGTGCATGCTGAATGTCGGCATTTGCCGGTGTAAGTGAGAAATAATGATATTTAGCAAATATTTCGGACATACACCAAGCGACTATGTGAATGCTGACATTCACCGGAGAATATCGACATTTGCCAGATATCGCTCTTTCACAGTAACATATATATCACTAGAGAAAATTGAAGCAATTGTTTAACTCTGGAGTAATAATCCCTTTTTCACATAAATCATGAAAAAATATAATAAATTAAGATAATGGCTTTTTGTGGGTGGAACATTTCCTAAGTGATGTTTATTTGACCCGGAAAAGTCCCTGTTCAGACTAGATTTCTGGCTGTATTATAGCCCTCACTGAAGGCTTTTGCTACTACTGACTGATAAATTGATCTCTGAAGTTATATCTGAAAAACAAAGCAAGTCAAGCTAAATTTTAAAATAAATATAGTGATTGAGAAAAGAAGTAACGTTTCGGTAACTGCAATTATCACCAAACTCGAAAACTGATATTTAAACCCTAACATTGCCAGCAGAGTACCATCGATCCCTTGCTCTACCTTGGATTAGATTAAATTTTTAAAGAAATATCGTGATTAAGACCACCGGTAATGATGTTTCGTTAACAGTAATTCTCACTAAACTACAAAACCGTGGTTGGGTATTTAAATCCTAAGACTGGCAGCATAGTACCTTCGATCCCTTCCGCCATTCTAAGGGACCTGGACTGGACTAAATTTCTAAAGAAATATCGTAAACTGGTAATGATATTTCGCGGTAATGATAATTCTCACGAAACTCCAAAACTGGAATTTAAGTCCTAACACCGCCAGAACATTACCCCATCTATCCATTCCTCTACCCTGGATTGGACTAAATTTTTAAAGACATATCCTGATTGAGACAACTGGTAATTATGTTTCGGTAAAGGAAATTCTCACGAGAATCCAAAACTGGTCCTGGTTGCATCGTACCTTCGATCAGGATTAAATTTCTAAAGAAATATCGTGATTAAGACAACCGGTAATGATATTTAGGTAACAGTAATTCTCACCAAACTCCAAAACTAATTTTTGAGTCCTCATCTTGGCAGCACAGTACCTTCGATTCCTTCCTCTATCCTGGGGACCTGGTCTGGACTAATTTTTAAAGACATATTCTGGTTAAGACAACAAGTAATTTTATTTCTGTAACGGTAATTCTCACGAAACTTCATAACGGGTTCTGGCAACATAGTAACTTCGATCCACCCTGAAAGCCTTGGACAGGATTGAATTTCCAAAGAAATATCGTGATTAAGACAACCAATAACGATGTTTCGGTAACAGTAATCTTCACTGAACCCCAAAACCATGTTAGGGTATTTAAATCCTAACAATGACAGCACAGTACATTCAAGTCCTTCCTCTATCCTGAGGGTCCTGGACTGGACTAAATTTTAGAGACATATCCTGATTAAGACAACCATTAATGATGTTTCGGTAGCGGTAATCCTCACTAAACTCCAAAACTGGTTTTTTAACCCTAACCCTTGTAACACAGTACCTTTGATACCTTCCTCCACCATGGTAACCCTAGACAGGATAACAAATCACCTACACCAAACACGAATCAACAAATAATAGACAGGCACACACAATCTATATTTAATTCACTCAACTCTAACAATACACCCGTGCCATTTGCGAAAACAAGAATCACTATCATAAAAGTTCAATACTCGACAGGAAAAGAAAGGAAATTCCGGGAGATTTCGGGAGCAGGGGGAAAAAGTTCCCGAAATTGAGGCGAAATACCGCTTCCTATGCTTCGTCCGCATAAGAAGAGATATATAGAGGGATAAAAACGCAGGGAACAATCGTAAAGCGCTTTCTCCAAGGAAAAAAATAAAGACCAAAGTGATGAGGAACGTGCTTCTTATGGATGGGCAGAGACTCATATGGGGAAAATCGCTATACATTGCTTTTGTAAGAAGAAATCGAAGATATGTGTGGGGGTAGTTTATTTATACGAAAGCTAGGTGGAACTCCGATGCTTTTCGCTTTCTCGTTCGACTTCAAGTGTCTGTTGAATTTTCCGGAATGTACATGTGGATGCTGCTGCTCAAGAGTTCTGTAACTACGCGATAACCAGGGAAAATGAGATTAAGGTAATGTTTTGCGAGGGCATTGGAGGCACGGGGATATTTTATTCGTGTTTGCTTGGAAGAGGATAAAAGCGAGACCGGTTCCCGTTTCTGGGAAAATATGAGTAATGCGTGTGAATTTAAGTTTCGATGTCTCAAATGTGAGAATGCATTGTGTGTATTGCGTTGTATGGTTGGGTTTCTTGGTGTCACGTCTTTTCGCCTGGAAGAGCTTTGTTAAAAACTGGAGTGGTATCAGAACTGTTTAAAGATAACATATTTGTACTCTGTATACTCTACAACCAAGGAATGAGATTAAGGTAATGTTTTGCGAGGAATACGGACATTGGAGGCACGGGAATGTTTTATCCGTGTTTGCTTCGAGGCGGATAAAAGAGAGGCCGGTTCCCGTTTCTAGGTAAACATGAATAATGCGTGTGAATTTTAGCTTCGATGTCTCAAATGTGAGAATATATTGGGTGCATTTTGTTGTATGGTTGGGTTTCTCGGTTTCACACCTTTTTGCCTGGAGGGGCTTAGTTAAAAATTGGAATGGTGGCAGAACTGTTTTTAAAGATAACATATTTAAACTCGAGTTTACTTGTTGAGTTTTATTTTGGTTCTAATGGAGGTGGACGTGTTGTCCCACCAAAATAGCCATCAGCCAGTTTCTTGTCTTTATTAATCATTGCTGAATCTCTTATAGAGTTAACCCTAAAAGTGTTTCGGACGAATTATCTCGTCCATCAAGATCTGATGAATTTTGCTAATGACGACATGTCTTAACATCAAAATGTTGCCATTTTTTATGATGACGAGATCAAGATCTGGTCAGTTTTTCTCATGCTGAGATTTCACGTCATCCTAATCGCAAGATATCTCGTCCATCAAGATCTGGTCAGTTTTGCTGGAGAATTGATACCTCGTTAAGACAACCACCAGCAGGGTTAACAAACTAAGGTATGACGAAAGAAAAGCATGGTAAGTTAGAGTTCTTAATAGTTAAAAATAAAAATTTGAAATATTTAACTATTTTCAAATTCATGAAAGATAATTTCAATATAGTAAATAGATTAGCTAAGCCATAGAATGCAAAATTATAACTAGGCCAAGTTAATATCTGATTCAAGCTACTGCTCAACTAAGCCACTAATAAGCTTACAAACAGTAGAAAAGGATATACTATATTGTGGAGCCATATGAATCTGAAATACACTTAAATACATACTTACGACTGTTTCGCAAGCCAAACTCGTTATTTGAAATGTAGTTATGTATGGCCGCCAAAATGTGGATTGGGCTTGGTTTGTTACTCTACGATACAAGTGCGGTTTGGTTTGCTGCTGTTCGGTCATTTTTTACTGCACTAAAAGAGCAGCATATTACGGCAAAATTTACGACGAACCATTGTAATGTATGTCTGCCAAAATGCGGTTTGGGTTTAGTTTGTCGCTTTACGGTCATGTTAAAACTCATGCCTTTTCTACACACAAAATGCGATGCATTACGACAAAATTAACGGTGAATTCGTGTAATATGTCTTCCCAAATGCGGTTCGGGTTTAGTTTGTAGTTCTACGGTCATGTCCGAACTCATGCTTTTTGCTACACTCAAAATGCGATGCATGACGACAAAGCTAACGGCGAACTGGTGTAACGTAAGTCCACCAAAATTTATTTAGTTTGGGTTTGTTTTGCACTTCAATTATGACCACTATGCCACTTTTTGATACTCTAAAAATGCGATATATTACGACAAAATTCACGGTAAATGCACGACAAAAGCACAAAATATAAAATAATAAGGCCAAACTTTAAAAATATGAACCTTATTATTTGCTAAAACTGAACACTATTGTTCTAGAAACGTATAAATAGTGAAAATAGATGCGAGATTTTAAGAATTATTATCTAACTTTATAATCTATGTTCTACTTCAGAATACTTACACCATTGGACTAACGGATAACAAATCAAGTTACCTCTCCCAATTAGAGAACGTATTCCCTTCTCTAATTTACGTCGCAATTAATTCTCTAATTTACGTCGTAATACTTCCCGACACTAACTCCCAACTTCCTATAACTCACTCACTCTACTCAACTCTGCTTCCTATTCAACTGGAAGGGCCGCGGTGGCCCGGTTGGAAGAGTAACGAACTAGCAACCGAAGGGTTGCGAGTTCGAATCCAGCCAAACACCGTCGTGTACAAAGGGGGCTGGTGCACGTTAAATCTGTCGTGGCCTCAAATGTCCTCACGTTGGCGTGGTGTGGAAGTTTGGAGAGTGGGGTGCCAGCTCAGGTGTTGCCTCGTCATCTGACCGTGGTTCAAAATTACGTGGTGTTGTCCTCGGATCTTTCCCTTTGGGATTGATCCCGGACCGTCACCAATAGCCCATTGTGTTGCTCCAGTGTGACGTTAATTGAAATACCAAATACCAAATACCTATTCAACTGGAATTCCACTTGAATTTGCATCTTCAAACTTCTTTCGAGGCTTGCACAAACGATTGTTCAGGAAATTGCGAGCGTGAAACTTTAAATGAGGTAATAATGTATAATGGGTGATGACATGTTACGTTAAGAATTAAATAACTGTGTGAAGTCTAGCCACCATAAGAAGTATTTCATTAAAAAATTTTCCACAATAGCAAATGACAGAAACAGACCATGATCTATGTAAATCTTTAGTCGTGATGCAAAATACACAATTTAATTTTAAATTGATGTAATTGCATTTATTTACTCTACTAATTCTTTACTATAAGTGAAATAAGTTACTCAAAACATTTATTTTCCCATGCAAAAAGTTGGATCTTTTCCTGTATTTCATTGAAAAATTTTCCAAAATAGGAAATGGTATTGGTATTGGGGGTATTTCAATTAACGTCACACTGGAGCAACACAATGGGCTATTGGTGACGGTCCGGGATCAATCCCAAAGGGAAAGATCCGAGGACAATACCACGTAATTTTGAACCACGGTCAGATGACGAGGCAACACCTGAGCTGGCACCCCACTCTCCAAACTTCCACACCACGCCAACGTGAGGACATTTGAGGCCACGACAGATTTAACGTGCACCAGCCCCCTTTGTACACGACGGTGTTTGGCTGGATTCGAACTCGCAACCCTTCGGTTGCTAGTCCGTTACTCTTCCAACCGGGCCACCGCGGCCCCCAAAATAGGAAATGACAGAAGCATGATTTATGTAAATCTTTAGTTGTGATGTAAAATACGAAATTTAATTGAAGGTAGGTAGGTATTTTAATTAACGTCACACTGGAGCAACACACAGGGTATTTAATTTAATTGTAAGTTGAATGTAATTGTACTTATTTACTCTACTAATTCATTACTATAAGTGAAATAAGTTAATCAAAACATTTATTTTCTGTGCAAAAAATTGGATCGTTCCGTTCGGGATTAATCCCGAACCGTCGCCAATAGCCTGTTGTGTTGCTTCAGTGCGGTGTTAATTACCTACTTAACAAGCAAAAAAGTTTGGTTTGTCTGTCTATGGTCATGTTTTGGTAGGTAGGTATTTTAATTTACGTCGCACTGGTGCAACAAAACGGGCTATTGCCGACGGTCCGGGATCAAACCCGAAGGAAGGATCCGAGATCAACACCACGTAATTTTGAACTACGGTCAGATGACGAGGTCATACCTGATCTGGTCATGTTTTGTAATACGAAGACTGGAATAAAGCTTGGTTGGATGATGATGAGCTTCAAATGACGAGGTCACACCTGACCTGGTCATGTTTTGTAATACGAAGACTGGAATAAAGCTTGGTTGGATGATGATGAGCTTCAGATGACGAGGTCACACCTGACCTGGTCATGTTTTGTAATACGAAGACTGGAATAGGGGGGGGGGAGTATTTCAATTAACGTCACACTGGAGCAACACAACGGGCTATTGGTGACGGTCCGGGATCAATCCCAAAGGGAAAGATCCGAGGACAACACCACGTAATTTTGAACCACGGTCAGATGACGAGGCAACACCTGAGCTGGCACCCCACTCTCCAAACTTCCACACCACGCCAACGTGAGGACATTTGAGGTCACGACAGATTTAACGTGCACCAGCCCCCTTTGTACACGACGGTGTTTGGCTGGATTCGAACTCGCAACCCTTCGGTTGCTAGTCCGTTACTCTTCCAACCGGGCCACCGCGGCCCTGAAGACTGGAATAAAGCTTGGTTGGATGATGATGAGCTTCAGATGACGAGGTCAAACCTGACCTGGTCATGTTTTGTAATACGAAGACTGGAATAAAGCTTGGTTGGATGATGATGAGCTTCAGATGACGAGGTCACACCTGACCTGGTCATGTTTTGTAATGCGAAAACTAATAAGACAGGAATAAAGCTTGGAAGGACGTTACTTTGACAGTACGATCCAAAAGGGAGACCAAGATATGCAAAGGTAGGTTGGTAGGTGAATTACGTCGCACCCAGGAGCGACACAACGGGCTATTAGTAACGGTCCGGGATCAATCCCGAAGGAAAGATCCGAGGGGGGTATTTCAATTAACATCACACTGGAGCAACACAACGGGCTATTGGTGACGGTCCGGGATCAATCCCAAAGGGAAAGATCCGAGGATAGCACCTCGTAATTTTGAACCAACTGTGAGATGACGAAGTCAACACCTGAGTTGACACCCCACTCTCCAAGCATCCACACCACGCAAACGTGAGGACATTTGAGGCCACGACAGATTTAACATGCACCAGCCCCTTTGTAGACGACGGTCTTTGGTTGGATTCGAACTCGCAACCCTCCGGTTGCTAATTCATTACTCTTCCAACACATTAGATATACAGCGATTGCTGGTATATGGCTTCACCCCCAACGACCAATGTCGAGCCAAGAAAGTCACAACAAACGCTCTGATTGGCCACTGCTTTCAAGTCCTGTTCAATCTATATATAAAGCAGAATTGACATCTGTCTGTTCTCTATACAAATCCACACCATTTGACCAATCCGCACCAAATTTGGTACACTTATTCTTTAGAACCCTGTGGGTAACGTGGGCTACATATTAACCCCCGTTCTATATGACTTGGGTGTGCAGAGAGGATAAAAACAATTCGAAATTCCCATAGGAATAACGTTGAGTATTTTTGCGATCACTGTGAGAACAATCCACAACAAATTTAGTACACTCATTCCTTAGAACCCTGAGGGTAACGTATGTTACATATTAACCCAAGTTCAACTGTCTTGGGTGTGCAGAGGGGGCTAAAAACAATTCGAAATCCCCATAGGAATAACATTGCGATGAATTTCAAACAACTTCACGTTGGCGTGGTGTGGAAGTTTGGAGAGTGGGGTGCCAGCTCAGGTGTTGCCTCGTCATCTGACCGCGGTTCAAAATTACGTGGTGTTGTCCTCGGACTTTCCCTCTGGGATTGATCCCGGACCGTCACCAATAGCCCGTTGTGTTGCTCCAGTGTGACGTTAATTGAAAATACCAAATACCAAAGAATTTCAAACAATTCTACACGAGCAAAGCAGGGTAAATCAGCTAGTTACATATAAGACTGTTTAGCTCAAATTCATTCAAACGAGTACCAAAGCTCACCGGAGATAGAGCTACTGTTCAGGATCTCCCGCAAATGTCAACCCTAAGGGTTGGTTTAGGTGTTGTTTCCGTCATCTGAACAGTGGTTCAAAATTACGAGTCGATGTCCTTGCATTTCCCTTCAAGATTGATCCCGGACCGTCATCAATAGCTCCTTGTGTTACTCCACTGCGACGCGTTAATTCAACTCATCTCAGTCATTTAAAGGAAGGGTAGCGGATTAGCAACAGGAAGGTTGGGAGTTTGAAACTCGATCCAAGATTGACCGTTATATACATGGGGGCTGGTGACGTTATATCTATCGTGGCTTCAAATGTCATGTAAGTGTGGAGAGTGGGGTGCCAGTTCAGGTGTTGTTCTTGTCATCTGACAGTGGTTCAAATTTACGAGGTGTTGTCCTTGGGTCTTTCCAGTGCGAGGTCAATTAACCATCTACCTCCTGCAAATGTATATTCGAGGAAGCAACACTTTATTTTTATATAATACTTCACTTTCTAAATAACATTTCACTAGGGATCAGAACGCTCACTGCTTGAACAAATTGAAAATGGAAATGCACCTCCTCTGTTCCTAAATAAGTTATAATTTCGCATTTTGTATCGAATGGTAACAGCATTCCTCAAATTTTGAAGTGAGTTTTCTGTCATTTGACCATGGTTCAAATTTACAAGCTGTTTTGACACGGATCTTTGACGGGATCAAAAGCAATAGCTCGCTGTGTTGCTCCAGTACGACGTTAATTAAAAATACATACCATACCTAAATAAGTTATAATTTCGCCTTTTTGTATCGAATGTTAACAGTATTTCTCAAATTTTGAAGTGAGGTTTTGGTCATTTGACCATGGTCCGAAATTACGAGGTATTGTCCTTGGATCATCTCTCAGGATGGATCCCGGACCATAAGCAATAGCCCGCTGTGTGGCTCCAGTACGACGTTAATTACCTACCTACCTACTATTGTATTCGTTGGGAAAGCCAGTCACTGCCCTTACGAAGGGGAAGTGAGCAAAAGCTGACTCAGGAAATAGTGTTCACATGCAATCTCGACTCCCGTGGCGTGATGCATCCCCCTCCACAAAGCCCTACATGAAGTAATCTCTCCAGTAGAAATATGGCCAAACAGTGCCCCTGCTTAAATAAATAATTATCCAATCCATGCGCACCCAGTCTCCTAGCAACCAATTGATTTTCTTTGTTCAATATCCAGATAGGATGCCCGAGAGATTTTATTATTTTATGACGAATGGTCATACATAGGGAGAATTGAAAGTGGTCTTTTCTAATTATGTGAAATATAAAAAATATCAAGCTTGAAGCACAAGGTTTGTACCGAGGTTGCTATTATTAAAGGAAAAATAGGATTTGAGTTTTAAGATAAAACATTTTAGGTACATAAAATCTTTTTTTAGACCAAATATACTATCAACGACTGATTTGTGATTGCTGATAATCTGTTGCGTATCGTCGCAAAATCGGAATTCCGAACAATTTATTGTCAATGACTGAATTGTGGCTATTGAGAATCTATTACGCGTCATCGCAAAAACGGAATTCCGAACGATTTATTGCCAATGACTGAATTGTGACTAGTGATAATCTATTACGCGTCATCGCAAAAACGGAATTCCGAACGATTTATTGTCGATGACTGAATTGTGGCTATTGAGAATCTATTACGCGTCATGGCAAAATCGGAATTCCAAACAATTTATTGTCAATGACTAAATTATGACTATTGAGAATATTTTACGTGTCATCGTAAAAACACGGAATTCCGTACAATACACTGTCAACGATTAATTTGTGTTCATTGAGAATATTTTACTGGTCATCTCAATAACGAAGTTCCGAAAAATATATTGTGAATGACTAAATGGAGATTTATTGTAAAATTACCACAGTACGTACTGTGACAAAAATCCGAGTATAGATTTTCTTAATCCTTGCTTTAAGAATCTTTCAGTAGCATTAGTAGTAACATGAAGTAGTTTTTCTGTATTTCGTTTATAGGTTGTTTTGGCGTTACTATGTCCGAGATTCCGGTTATCCAAGGTGGCCTCTGTCCACATTACCTCGGATAATCAATGTTCTACTGTATTAAAGTTTAACATATAATTTGTTTAAACTGGGACACACTTTAACCCTCTGAGGGGTTCGCACACATAATTTCACCTTGCAATCTTCACTCTTCCCTGTATGATTTATAACCAGCTCTGATCTTGACCAATAGAATCTTTCGAAAGCATTCTTTTCTAATAAAAGAATCATTCTAACGAATTCTATTCTAAGGAAAGGAGCAATAAAGTCGTACTATCCGAGATTCTGATTATCCGAGGTGGCCTCGATCTACTCACCACGGATAATCAATCAATCAATCTACTGTACTGTCAAATATTAAGTTAACCCTCCAAGTGGTTTTGATGAGATATCTTGTCCATCAAGATCTGACCAATTTTGTTAATGAAGAGATATACCGTCATCAAGATCTGGTCAGTTTTCTATTAATCACGAGATATCTCGTCCCTCAAGATCTGGTCAGTTTTCTTCTAATGGTGAGATATCTCGTCCATTAAAATCTGATCAGTTTTCTTCTAATGGTGAGATATCTCGTCCATCAAGATATGATCAGTTTTCTTAACCCTCCTAGTGGTAATCGAGACTACTATCAGGAGTGTTAAGAAAATAATTTAGGTCTACCAAAACAAACGCAATGTGTAATATTCATTTAACTTTTCTGTAAAGTATACGATTAACCATCCAGGCGAATCTTGCCCCTTAATTTGAAATTGTTCTAAAACTTGACTCCTCAAGTTAACCCTCCAAGTGATTTTGACGAGATATCTCGTCCATGAAGATCTGATCAATTTTGCTAGTGACGAGATACCTCGTCATCAAGATCTGGTCAGTTTTCTTCCAATGAAGAGTTATCTCGTTCATCAAAATCTGGTAAGTTTTCTTCTAATGATGAGATATCTCGCCCATCAAGATCTGATCAATTTTGCTAGTGACGAGATAACTCGTCATCAAGATCTGGTCACTTTTCAACTAATGGGGAGATATCTCGTCCATCAGGATATGATCAGTTTTCTTCTAATGGTGAGATATCTCGTCCATTAAGATCTGGTCGGTTTTCTTCTAATGGTGAGATATCTCGTCCATCAAGATAAGATCAGTTTTCTTAACCCTCCTGGTGGTAGTCTCGACTACCACCAGGAGGGTTAAGAAAATAATTTAGGTCTTTATAAAACAAACGCAATGTGTAATATTTATTTATCCTTTCTGTAAAGTATGAGATTAACCATCCCGGCGAATCCTGCCTCTCAATTTGAAATTTTTCTAAAACGAGCTAAGCTTGACTCCTCACCGAAAGCTATTTTTTCCAACCACAACTGTCGAGAAACTGATGAATTTCTCTTTTAACTTTAATTTTCTCTATTAATGTTTAAACTTCGACTAAATTATTCAGCTCATAATGAGAATTTCCTCTCTCGCGCGCGTTTTCGTCTCAATGAATGATGGATGCAGGACATAACTTATTAAAATAGTTTAGAATTCCGCCTGGTTCCTGTTGAAATGTTTTTGATTTATTATGGTGCTTGGATTATTCATTAACGGAGCACGGGGAAAGTTTTGACTGAAGAATGAATTAAAATTTACTTAACGATTCAAAGAACAGATATACTTCTAGAAGAATCTACTTTTGCTGAGAATATAAAAATAAAGTTTTTTAAACCCTTTAAATCAATCCTCCAAGCAGTTTCGACAAGATATCTCGTCCACCAAGATCTGACTAATTTTGGTGTCGTCAAGATATTGTGTAAAGTATACGTCAAGATATTGAAAGTCGTCAAGATATTGTCGATTTTTTTATGATGTCGAGATCAAGTTCTTTTCAGTTTTTTCTTCTAATGACGAGATATCTCGTTCATCAAGTTTTGGTTAATTTTGTTAATGACGAGATACCTCGTCGAGACAACCACCAGGAGGGTTAAAGAGTTTAAATTAAGTATCAGAGACCCTAAAGTAATATATCACTGAAAGAGTTTTTCTGTAAAGCTACCAACAGAGGGCGCTAGTGTTTTGGTGACATCTTTAAGTAAAAAATGTTCTAAGTAATGAAATTTTGTATACCATACCCATAACAATTGTATGGGTGATATGAGGCTGATAGTCTAATTGAGATGAATTAAGGCTTATTTTGTAAAAAATGTATAACCTTTCTAATGATTTATTTTTCAAACAATACATTAAAAATTCAACAATAATTGCTTTGGAAAAAAAATTGCTCTTTTCGAAATCAGGGCCAAATGCCAAATTGAATGACCTCAAAAAAAAACGTCACACACAAGGTGATGTAATAAATCATTAGAAAAATGTTATGCATTTATGCATCGACAAAATGAGCTTTGTTTTATCTCGATTATCTCGAGTATCTTTTGACCTAGGCCACTAGGTCAAAAGATACATGTGTGCTTATATATATAGTTTATTTGATTCCATTTATTTTTAGTTACCATCTTTTCACTGTGAACCCAATCCATGCTACTACTTGAAACTTTTAAAATGCAAAGAAAAATAGTATACCTTAAACATTTAAAAAAATTATGTATAACCTTTCGTTTTACCTTTCGTTAACCTTTCGTTTGTATACGTTTTTTTTGTAATTCAAGGTCAAAGATCAAATTGATTGACCTTGAAATTAAATAGGTCATAATTTGACCTTATGAGTGCATAAGGTCAAATTATACAGCATTCAAAAGTTTGTACATTTATCTACAAAATAAGCTCTAATTTAGTCCCTTCGGACAATAAGATTCAGAGATACGGGCGATTGAGTTTAGAGGCATAAGAAATATTGCCCAATTTTTCAAATTTAAAATTAATATAAGTAATAAAACTATTGACAAGTTGTTAGCTGAAAATTTTACACATTTTCTTCGACAAGTTGAACCCTCCAAGTGGATTGGACGAGATATCTCGTTCATCAAGATCTGACCAATTTCGTTAATGACGAGATATCTCGTCATCAAGGTATTGCAAAAATTTTTGAAGATGACGAGATCAAGATCTGATCAGTTTTCTTGTAACTACGAGATATCTCGTCCGTCAAGTTCTGGTCAGTTTTACTAATGACGAGATACTTCGTCGGGACAACCACCAGGAGGGTTAAAAAATTATATGGAGTCGGGATGCAAATGCCACTTTTGGGATTTTGACTTTTGTTGGACATACTTTGGTTTGAGACGAGATGGGCCGTAACTTTTATTTCTATACTACGCATAATCAGATTTGGAAATATTACTTCTTTTAACCTATCTTTACCGTCAATTTTTATTTTTACTACATTATTATTAATGAATGTGTGTTTATCCACATAGCTTGATTCTGTAATTTATTTTTAATATAGTTTGCCATACTAAAACTGTTGAAATACAGTTGGGTGACTTTTTGCATAATGGTTAAAGAAGCTTTGAAAACGTCACTATTCCCTTCTTTATCTTTAGGGTCAACATTTCTATTTACTACATTCTTAGGAATGTTAATCACCAATAACAGATACGTTATTTGAAATTTATTTTCACCATACATTTTGTCTTAATCAGCTGATTCTGTATTGAAATCTATTTGGGTAACTGGTTTCTACATTACCCACAATTAGAAGATTTGGAAATATGACTTTATCCCACATCTTTACGCTCAAGATAATTTTTTACTACATTTTAGGAATGAATATTATTCCCAGTCTCTCTCTTGACTTGTCAATTATTTTTAATCTTTTTCTCCATATAACACTAACTTGAAATCCAGTTGGACTACTTCCTGTATTATGTCCTCAGAAAAAACATCACTGTTTCAATGAACATCATCTAAAGCTTGAAAACATCACTGTTCCTTTCCTTATCTTTACGGTCAACATATATCTTTACTATATTCTTAGAGATGAACATCACCAAAAGCAGATTGTTTTCCGTGGCTTACCTTGTACATTAGTTTTAAATACATTTTGCCTTAATAAACTAATTCTCTACTGAAATCCAGTTGGGTACTTTTGTTTCTACATTACGCACAATCAGAGGGTTGGGAAATATTAGTTTCCCCTTCCGTATCGTTACGGTCCAGATATCTTTTTATTACATTATTCTAAACAGTCAGATTTCTATCTCTTGTATAGTAATCTATTTTTGTTACATTTTGCCGTGTTACACTGACTCTGTTGAATATAGTTGGGCGACTTCCTGTATTATGTCCTTTCTCAGAAAGAAGTCTTGGAATATTAGTTCCCTTATCTTTACGGTCAACATATCTTTTTACTACATTCTTAGTTTGGGATTAATACCACCAAAGCAGCCTTCTTTTCATCTTTTTTGGGCTGTTCCCGGGAAAAGGCCGGTTTCATTCGTACGTGGTAGGGGAAAATCCCAAGTAACATCCTTCCGCTCCAAGAGATTTCATTTGGAGTGGGTGCTTAATGGCGACGGTTTTTTTTCGCCAAGTTTGAATACGGTTAACTCTAACTCGGATCGTGTTCCAGTTCCAGCATCATTAATAGAGGCCTATTTGGCTTGGTCTGGGCAGTCTCCAAAGATGTATAAGGGTATCTAATAAGGGATTATGATCCCTTATGTTCCCCTGAAGATCGCTTTCGAAACGTATCCCAATCATCTTTATGTAAAAGGATCTCTAGTAAGACCTATATCAGAGGATTGCAAGTCTTAGGAATAATGTTGCGGTAATTTTTTCAAAGAAAAATTGGATAATAAACTTACTTATGAATTAAATACTAGTATTTGAATGGCTTTTGTGACTACAGATTCGCTTTGTAAGGTTGATACAGTGGCAATTATCTCAATAGCAGGCATCGTCATCTGACTGTGGTTCAAAATTACGAGGCGTTGTTCTTGGATCTTTCCCTTCCGTGTTGATCCCGGACCGTCACCAATAGCCCCTTTATGTTGCTCCAGTGCGAAGTTAAGTCTACCTACCCACCTCAATGCAGGAAATTTTATAATTTTATGCACTGTTTTGGTAAAATGGACTGTGTGGGCTTTTGGTCAAAATAGATTAGTGATCAGGATTAGGACGTTATATGGTGTTATGTACGAACCGAATACATTATATGGGAATCTGGTAAGGGTTTATGAAACGTATGTTCCTCTGAAGATATCTTTTGAAACGTGCCCGATCATCTTTAACTGGATGACTCGGTGAGTACCGATTCGTTCTATTGAATTCGATTTGGTGCCATTTAACCTTGAAAGTAGTTTCGACGAGATATCTCGTCCATCAAGATCTGACCAATTTTGCTAATGACGTGATATCTCGTCATCAAGATTTTGCCGACTTTTCGTTGACGGTGAGATCAAGATCTGGTCACTTTTCTTCTAGCGACAAGATATCTCGTCCGTTAAATTTTTTCCCGAAAGAAAAATATTTTTCAGTCCGCTATTAGGGGCTGCGGTAGCCCAGTTGGAAGAGTAACGGATTAGCAACCAGATTGTTGCGGGTTCGAATCCAACCAAAGACCGTCGTGTCCACGGGGGCTGGTGCACGTTAAATCTATCGTGGCCTCAAATGTCTTCACGTTGGCGTGGGGTGGAAATTTAGAGAATGGGGTGACAGAGGAAGGTGGTTTAGAGAGTGAGGTGCGTCATCTGAGAGCGGTTCAAAATTACGTGGTGTTTTTCTCAGATCTTTCCCTTCCAGTTTGATCCCGGACCGTCACCAATAGCCTGTTGTCTTGCTCCAGTGTGACGTTAATCAAATACCAACCTATCTACCGCCCGCTATTTGTTTAAAAAAGGGACTAAATTTTCGTTGATCTTTGGTGAAAGGTTATAGCTGCATAGGTAAGAAAGACCATCTTGATTTCTCAATTAGAATCTATCAAAAAATTAGAATTGATATACAGTTGCGGGAAAAAACGAACTAGCTTTCTTTATTTGTGCATTAGTTAACCCCCCTGGTAGTTGTCTCGACGAGGTATCTCGTCATTAGCAAAACTGAGCAGATCATGATGGACGAGAGGGTGTGCCCACTGCGCTAACAACCTACGAGCTGTAGACGATGCAGGTCCGATTCCTATCAGGTGCGATTCCTCCCAGGATGTATTGTTCTCTTCTGTGTCAGTAAAATTTTCATTGTGTGCGTATGTCTTGTGTCTGGCGCAGCATGGCCAAATATGTCCCTTGCGCCATAAAACCCCAACCAACGAACTGATGGACGAGATATCGGGTTATTAGAAGAAAACTGACCAAGTCGTCATAAAAAGGTAGGCAATACCTTGATGACGAGGTATCTCGTCATTAGCAAAATTATTCAAATCTTTATGGAGATATCTCGCGTCGAAACCACTTGGAGGGCTAAAAAAGTCGCAAAAATTTTGAGAATAGCAGCCGAATTAATTATATCCAATACAATCTCTCCAAAGGATTCTATTCTATGTTAAGGATCGTCAAAATCTATCCAAAGGATTTTATTCTAAGCAAAGGACCATTAAACTCTCATCAAATGATTATATTCTTGTGAAAGAAGCAATAAAACTTTCCGAAGGATTCTATTCTAAGGAAAGGAGCAATAGAATCTTTTCAATAGATTATATTCTAATCAAAGGACCAATAAAATCTTTCCAAATGATTCTATTCTAAAGAGAGAAAAAGCAATAGAATTTTTCCAGAACATTACATTATAAGGAAATAAGCAATAAAATATTTCCAATAAATTATAATCTAAAGAAGCAATAGAATATTTCCAAAACATTATATTTTAAGCAAAGGATCAATAAAATTCTTCCAAAGGATTCTGTAAGGAAAGTAGTTAGAGAATCATTTCAAAGGATTCTATTTAAAAGAAATACTATAATATTTCCAAAAGTTGAAAGAATCCACGGATTCATTCAACCAATCGATGTGAATATTTAATCACATTATATGTATTGCCGGATAAAGCATTGCTTCTCCATAATCTTGTGATGCTCACAGGGTTTGATTTTCTTTGGTGCCATGATTAGCATCACGACAGCAAATAATCTATAGAATCTTTTCAATAGATTATATTCTAAGCAAACAATCAATAAAACCTTTCCAAATGATTCTATTCTAAAGAAGCAATAGGACGTTTCCAAAACATTCTATTCTAAGCAAAGGATCAATAAAATCTTTCTAAGGAAATAAGCGATAAAGCATTTCCCATAAATTATATTCTAGAAAAAGAAGCAATAGAATATTTCCAAAACATTCTATTCTAAGCAAAGGACGCACCAATAAAATCTCTCCAAAGGGTTCTATTCTAAGGAAAGAAAAATTAGAATCGTTCCAAAGGATTCTATTCCAATGGACGGACCAACATAATATTTCCAAAGGATTCTATTCTAAGGAAATATGTATAATTCCAAAACATTCTATTCTAAGGAAATATGTATAATTCCCAAACATTCTATTCTAAGGAAATATGTATAATTCCCAAACATTCTATTCTAAGCAGAGGACTAATAAAAATCTCTCCAAAGATTTTTCTAAGGAAAGGAGTTAGAGAATCGTTCCAAAGGATTCTATTCAAATTGAAGGACCAATATAATATTTCCAAAGGTTTAATGAATCCATGGATTCATTTAACCAATCGATGTGATTATTTAGTCATTATGTGTATTGTCGGGTAAAAGCATTGCTTATAGAAAATCTTGCGATGCTCAGAGGGTCTGCGTTACTTTGGTGCCATGGTTAACATCTCGACAGCAACCAGTGAACCGATCTAGTAGCTTCGAATCTGGCTGGTAAGCATAAGACAAAAACATACTCTTGAGACGTTCGCTAAATCGAATTGCTGTCTTCTGAAACACAAATTCAACTGCATCGCATAGACTCGCATATTGCTGCCATCTACATAAACATTCCAAATTCATTTAACAATTACTTCAATAGATTCGACGCACTTTCGAAGATGGTGTTACGCAGGAGGCTTGGAAGCAATTTAAATGATAGACGATGCCTCTGCAGACTGTACTGCTGTAATTGAATCACTACAGACAGTAAATGCCATAAATATTAATAATAGCATATTTCTAGAGAAGCGTGTGGCTATTCTCATGCAATTTTTGAAAGAAAATAAGGAAATATAAAGCACGGAGGGTGTATGTCATCAAAATGCTCATGTAAAGAGGAATATATTTTTTTGAGAGTTGTATTCTCCTTTACTTAAATTGAACGAAGGAGAAAGTTTCCTATGATTGTTGATGGATATAAAGTAGGGTTTAAAAACCGATTATTAAATACCAGTAAAAATGGATTGGGAGTTAAGTTAGAATTACCGATACCAAAACATCAATGTAAATTTTCTTAACCACTATATTTTTAAGGTGCATGTGTACACTAGAAATCACAAAAATCGACCAGAATATCGATTTTTTTATTGCTTCAAAATATTTTCAAACTCCTTACCTTTCAACGATACCAAGATCTTGCAAATATTAGGAATATTTTCCTAGTTATAAAGGGTTTTTTGTCAGGTACTGTCACCATGTACAAACATGTTCCCAAACTGTAAACTCGATTTCTGAAGAACTGAATAGCCCGTTGTGTTGCTCCAGTGTGACGTTAATTAAAATACCTAGCTACCTCTGAAGAACTGTGCAATATGATGCTTTGTTCAAAAGGTGATAACTCAACAATGAACTGATCTATTATAATTTTATTTTGTATCATTATAATCTATATAATACAGTGGATCTTTTGAACTTCAATCAAAGTTACTAGATAAGAAATGAATTTTTAGTTGATTTATAAATGTTAAAATTCCTAAAAAATCTGAATTTGTTATGCTTCCTTGGTTGAAAAAATTGTAAAAACCCATTACCTCTAGCAACTTCATTAAGGGTCAAAACATGAAGAATATTTGGGATAATTTTCAATATTAATTATTTTTCTGAACAAATTAGAATTTGAGGTATCACTGTTTAAAAAACATGTTAAATATCTAATAATATCTAAATGAGATAATTAAGGATTGGCTTAATCTGATTTTTTCACACTGAAATGATTTTAAACATAAATCAGTGACCAGTTGAAAAAACTGGATTTTTAAAGTCAAAATTAAAAATAATCTTCTAGTGTATATAAGTATACCTTAAAACTTTAACTTTATAAGACATTAAATACCATTAATATAAGTAATTATCATATTTCTAGGGTAGCATGTGATTATTCATAGTATAGAAGATGTAAGTCTAAAACATTTCTGCAGAAGTTTTATTGAGAGATGTATTCCCTTTTACTTAAACTAAACAAAGAATAAAATTTCCTACAATTATTAATGAAAATAGAGAAAGGTTTAAAAGCAGTTAAAAACCAGATTTGGAGTTTCGCGAGAATTACCAATACCGATACATCATTATTGGTTTTCTTAATCACCAATACTCTTTTAAAGCTTTACTTTATTTACTGTTTTAACCCTCCAAGTGGTTTCGACGAGATATCTCGTACATCAAGATCTGACCAATTTTCCTGATGACGAGATATCACGTCATCAAGATATTGCCGATTTTTGATGATGACTTTATGGACGAGATATCTCGTTATTTGAAGAAAAAAACTGACCAGCTCTTGATCTCATCATAATAAGAAAATCCAATTATAATGCCAATGCCGCCTAAAATCTAATCTGAACAGCAATCTTTGCCATGAGGTCAAAGTTTAAATAAATATCACACGAGGTATTGACTCGGTCTAGGATCAGTCCCGAAGGGAAAAATCCGTGGACACCTCGCAAGTTTGAATCATGGTCAGATGACGAGGTCAACACCTGAGGTGGCACCCCACTCTTCAAACTTCCACACCACTCCGAAACATCAGTTAGGAAATGCACATCTACAAAAAGCGACTCGCTTATCGTTTTTATGATCTATGTAAAAAATGATAATTATAGAGGACCTGGAAGTGGACATCATGTCCTGGCTTTTGTCAAGCCTAGGTAGCTAATGGCATATTAGTCGGTGTTAACCTTCCTGGTGGATGTCTCGAAGAGGTGTCTAGTTATTACCAAAACTGACCAGATCTTAACCCTCTCGCTGCGTAATTTTTTTTATCAAAATAGGTTCAAAAATTGCGTATTTTTTTATTACATATTTCAAATCTGCATATATTTTAGAGTTAAAATATACAAAAATTTTTTGTCAAAGAGTTTTTTTGCAATATAGAATTAGATCATAAAAAATGGTTGTCGGAATATTGAAATTGGAAGAATAATCATATAAAAGCAAAATTTTGAAAATTAATCTTGGTTAAATTATGATTTATTTTATGAAATACAAAGGTAAAACGTATATACTAATGAAAATATGCAAAATACTTACAGAACATTTATTAGAAATGAAGAATTATTAGAAATCACTATCCGCAGAGGAATCCGAGAAATTCTCATCAGTTTCGCTATAACTATCTTCAATATACTTGAAATCAGAGTCAGAACTGCTATCAGTGTCGGAAATATTATCAGGAATGTAGGTTATATCACTCGCGAAACGCTTCCTGCCAGACATCTTTGAGCTTTGAAAAGAGCGCGCAAAATGCTGCAAAAAATGCTTGTATATTTCGCAGAAATGTGGACATCTAACGCCATCTGTTAACCCAGATTTGAATAAACAATTAAACATCACAGAAAAGCCAATATGAAACCATGAACGGGGAAAGAGCGGGTTGCACAGTTAAATAGACGGATAAATGCATCCCCGCGGAAATCGCGGGCTGCGCAAAATTTGCTACTTCTACATTGCCCGCGGAAATCGCGGGATGCGCAGCGAGAGGGTTAATGGACGAGATACCTTGTCGTTAGAAGAAAACTGACCAGGTCTCGAAAGGAGGGAATATCTTGATAACGAGATGTCTCGTAATTATCAAAATTGGCCAGATCTTGAAGGACGAGATGCATCGTTTTTTGAAAAATTGGCCAGATCTTGATGGACGAGATATCTCGTCGAAACCACTCGGAGGGTTAAGAGCTCCCTAATATTTAAATTCGAAATGGTGTAGAGTATGCGTGATTCTGGAAGGAAATCAAAATTGTGAAAGTCAGTGTTTGGAGGGATTATCAACATCACAATATATATGCCGTCTACAGCCCGCACAACAAACAAATCATGTTTAGATTTAATTACAATTGCAAATATCATTGTTATAGGATACTTCAACTCCCATTTAAGAATGTGGGGTTATTGTTCACGAATTTCCGTTATTAATTTAGTGGTATTGAGAATATCGGCAATTTGAGAAGCCTAAAATAGAGAAACTTAATCTTTAAGAATAGAAATAAATTGAAAAAGTGCCACAGATCAAAAAGTGTGTTCCTAGAGATGTATTAAAAATCAAGTCATAGATAACACCGAGTGCTGGACTAGTCGCCATAGATTCAACACTCAGGATTTGCGTTGCAATAATCTTAGAGAAGACAAACTTACGATTGGTTATTCATAATCGTTTAAGAGCCCTAATATACTGGTTGGAAGAACTATTCGATCAGACCAAACGTGGGGTACGTGGGGGCTGGTGCTCTTTAGATCTGTCGTAGCCTCAAATGTCCTCACGTTGGCTCCTTTTCCTTGTTCTTTCCTTGTGCTCTGATTTTCCTCGAAAAATCAGACCACAAGCGACACATTTTGTTTTTTCAACTCAAACGCCATCAAAAGTTTGACCACAAGTGCCACGAAATTCACGTTGAATTATTTTGAATATTTAACCCTCTGAGGGGTTCACACGCATAATTCTTACCAATAGAATCTTTTCAAGGGATTCTGTTCTATGGAAAGGAGCAATGGAATCTTTCCAAAGAATTACATTCCAAGGAAAGGAACAATTGAAACCTTCCAAAGAAAGATTCTATTCTCAGGAAGGGACCAATAGAATTGTTCCAAAGGATTTTATTCCACAGAATGATCCAATAGAATCCTTCTGAGGGTCGAAAGAATCCATAGATTTATTAGAAAGATGCGGTTATTTAGTCATTAAGTGTGTTACGGTAGGTTGATATTTTAATTAACTTCACATTGGAGAAACACAACTGGCTATTGGTGACGGTCCGGGATCAATCCCAAAGAAGTGTGTTACGGGAAAAAGCAACACTACGCTACTTGAAAATATCGGGACGTTCAAAGGGTTAATATAGTTCAAGGTCGTGGTCGGGCATTAGAAATAAGAAAATTTATAATTCGATATAACTAAGTTTTGGCTATAGTTGGTTAGAAATTAATGGTTGCCATGCTAAAAAGGGCCGTGGTAGCCCGGTTTGAAGAGTAGTGGATTAGTAATCAGAGGGTTGCGAGATCGAAACTAGATTCAACCAAAGACCGTTGTGTACATGGGAGGTGGTGCACGTTAACTTTGCTCAAATGTCCTCACGTTGGCATGGTGTGGAAGTTTGAAGAGTTGGAGCCAACTCATATGTGACATCGTCATCTGACTGTGGTTCAAAATTCGAGGCGTTGTCTTCGTATATTTCCCTTCGGGATTGATCCCGGACAATTTCCAATAGCACGTTGTGTTACTCCAGTGCCCGGCGTTAATTCAACTACTCCACTCAGTCATTAAAAAACTTAAAATAGTCTTTTTGTGAGTTATGGCACTCATACTTAGGATTTCTTTTAAAATGCAGGTTGTAAAATAGGAAATTA
The DNA here is from genome assembly GCA_933210815.1 of Meta bourneti. NCBI lineage: Eukaryota > Metazoa > Arthropoda > Arachnida > Araneae > Tetragnathidae > Meta > Meta bourneti. The sequence continues at coordinate 86,225,863 of OW119934.1, forward strand.
TGTGATAACTGTTTAAAAAAAATCACAAAAAAATCCATTAGGAACTTTTCAGAGCAATTAATCTCAAAACATAATGTTCTCAGCTGTGCTCTTAATGAAGACCATGGGAAGTATGCCAAGAGGCCCAGCATTTTCATTAATCTGCATGTTGTTATAGAGAGGGGTATTAAATGGCTTACAAATGACTCCGTCGTATTAACATTTCAACGGGAACTCTATTTTGACATTTTCTAATTCTGAGTGTGGATTACAATTTTTTTATCCTTTCTCTCCGATTCATCTTCATATTTTCAATAAAAAATTTAAAATTCAGATATAAAAGAAATTAATTAACCCTCCTGGTGGTTTTCTCGACTAGGTATCTCGACAAACTGTCAAAACTGACCAAATCTTGTTAGCAAAACTGACCAGATCTTGATGGATGAAATGTCTCGCCATCATAGAAAAATCGGCAATATCCTGATGACGAGTTATCTCGTCATTAGCAAAATTGAGCAGATCTTGATGGACGATATATCTTGTCGAAACCACTTGTTGGGTTAAGAGGTCTTAAAGTAAAGAATGTTTTGCTGATATTCTATGGGCAGTATTCAATCCTTCCTTTTCAACGCTATTGCTAAAAGTTCCAAAAAGACAGCTTATTTATTTACTTAGCTCTTAAGGATGTCGCTAATAAGTGTTTACAATTTTATTCTTTTAACCTTTACCATATTCTGGATGTTTTTATATGTTTCCGGATTATTTCAACCTGATTAATCTTAAAAAAAAATGATATTCTGAATTGTGCTCTGGAAGATATCTACGTTCGGAGTCCTTTTCTTCTGAAAGAATTTTTAAATTATATTATTTCTTTCCTTTTTAAGGCAAAAAAAACTTATAAAAACACATTGCAAAGCAAAAGACCACTAAAAGTTATTATAATTTATTAAAAAAATTGGAAAATTTAGGTAAAAATGACGTTAACGAAAAACGTTACAACTGACAAACTTATGAGTACATTTACCTAAAATTTTGCATAAAGTCTCCGAAATATATAAGCTAGGGCCTGAACTAAAAGATATACAATATTCCTTTCCACTCATGCGATATGGAGAATAATGTAGAAGAAAACCTGAATTTTTGAAATTTTTCCTTATGCCACAACACTGAAACTTCTCTAATACGTTTTCATTTCAAAACAACTCTTATATCCTAGTTCAGGCCCTCCAAAACAAGTATAAAAATCAGTGCACTAAATCTCATTCAAAAATATATAACAGATTTTTAGTTATCGCGTTTCTCGTGCAAAAGGTTTTCTCAAAATCACAACCAGAAAAATGCATTTAAAGATTTCAAAACGAATTACGAAGCAGCTGTCAAGATCTATTCAAGTTGCTATACCCCGCTTCTATTCCCCTTATAGACAAAATAAAAACAGTTTTGTAAAGAAAAATGTCTAAATATTAGGAATATTAAATAATATGAAGTATGGAATTTTATTCAAATCGTACTTTCAACGTAGTCAGATACCTTAATGAATCGCATGGGAAGTATACCAATTGATTCAATCTACAAGTTGTAATACAGAGGAAGATTAAATGGCCCACAAATGGCTTCGTTGTATTAGTATTTCAAATTGAACTCCATTTTGTGATGTTCTTATTCTGAGCTTGGATTACAAGTTTTCATCATTTTCTTTTAGATTCATCTTCATATTTTCAATGAACAAAATTTGAAAGTCAGATTTAAGAAAGATCAAATAAGAGGTTGATGTAATGCGAAAAAAATGCTTTGATATCCTTTGGGCAGTCTACACTCTCCTATCTAATAGTACTGCTATAAGTTCCCAAAAGACAGCATTAATTATATTTATTAATTCAAATCCTCTTATGGATGTCTCTAATTAGTGTTTATAATTTTATTTCTCTAATCTGTAGTACATTCTAGATGTTTACATAATACCGAATCATTTCAAACCAATTAATCTCAAAAAGTAAAGTTCTGAGTTGCGCTCTTAACCCTCCAAGTGGTTTGACGAGATATCTAGTCCATTAAAATCTGAGCCGTTTTGCCAATGACGAGATATCTCGTCATCAAGATATTGCCGATATTTCGATGATGACGATATCAAGATTTGGTTAGTTTTCTTCTAATGACGAGATATCTCATCCATACAGATCTGGTCAGTTTTGTTAATGACGAAATACTCGTTGAGACAACCTGCAGGAGGGTTAACCCTATAAGGGTTTTACACGCATAGTCCCACTTTTCAACTTGTAGTCTTCCCTGTATGACTTCTACTCAATTTTGACCTTGGCCTAAAGAACCTTTCCAAAGGATCTATTCTGTAGCCATAAGCAATAGAATCGTTGCAAAGAATTCTATTACAAAGGAGGCCCAATGAAATCGTTCTAATAATTGAAATAACCCATGGATTCTTCAGAAAGAAATGATAAATTGTGTTGTAGGGTAAAAGCAACACTACACTACTCGCAAATATCAATAAGCTCAGATAGATAATAAAGCTTATGGAATAATACCGAAAGGCTACGCGATTTGATTCAAACTGCACATTGTTATACACAGGATGATTAAATGCCTCCGTTATATTAGCATTTCAACGGGAACCCCATTTTGCCATTATCTTATTCTAAGCGAGGATTGTATTGCAGCAATTTAGCAATACCTCGCTGGTGTCCAATCTCGAAACAGTTTGTTATACAATCTGCGTCACCATTGGACTGTTGAAGCCTTGAATTGAAACTACCCTGAAACATTGAAACTATGCGTGTAAAAGTCATCAATTTGTGCGCGATTACAATGAACTACTTTTAAGAAACATACAAGCTCGAACTCTACGAGTATGTTTTGTCATGCCAGATAAGATTTTACAGAAGAGTACAAAAGACATCTATTCCATTTCTTATCCTGGATAATGAAGATGAGATGAATGAATTTCAAACAGAATTTTCACTGAAACACTGAAACTACGCTTATAACAGTTTTATCAATTTGAGAACGATTTTGATGGACTGCATTTTAGAAACAAACAATCTTGCTCTGAGAGAGTACGCTATCGTACTAGATAAGATTTTACAGAAGACTACAAGATATGAATTTCATTTCTTATCCTGGATAAGGAAGATTAGTTGAATTAATTTCATTCGGTATATAAACAGAATTGAACACTGAAACTACATGTATAGCAGTCATATCAATTCGCGAAGAACTAAACAAGCTTGCACTGGTCGAGTATGCTATATTACTAGATATGGTTTTACTGAGTACAAGTTTTTAATTCCATTTCTTATCCTGAATAAGAGAGACGAAATGAATCAATTTCATTCAATTAGTACAATAATATATTAACAGAATTTAATTAAAATATTTCATGACACTAAAGCATTAAACTGCAAACCGAATTATATGAAAGTATTTTACCTTAATCTTCAAACCCTACAAATTTGACTGGTTTCAAAATGACCCATGAATATTGTTGAGATATAAACGAACGATATTCATTTGTTAATACACAAAGATTTAAATCCATTTCATTATGCGAAGCGACCATTGTGAGTTGGCTATTGAATATAGAAGGCTTTAATTTGATATATATTGATTTATTAAAGTACATCTAAAGTTAGATGCCATCTAATTGCATTATAAATAAATGATTCCAGGCTCAACCCAATTTAAATTGAAAATAGTGTGTGGAGTACTTATTTCTTGTATGAGTTTTGTGCACTTTTTAATTTCCTATCACTTTAACTAGTAGTACTCGGTTTCATTTTGTTTTTGAGCATAATAAACATTAACATTAAACTTTCACAAGTAATTACTACGACATGGGTAGTTATTTGCACTTCAATGATATATTTCTACCTACGAATTGTTTAGATGTTGCAGGTAACAAATCATGATAGAGTAATAAATACAAACTTTAGCCAAACTGGGTAATCAATAGTGTTAAAGTTTAAAAAAATTACAAAAACGTAGATAAAAGCAAGATAAGACTTTTGGTCCTGGTGATAGTGAATGTTTAGTTCTGCCAAAATAGCTACCAGACCAGTTTTATTATCTTATTGTTACCTTTGTGAGTTGCTTTCGATGCTTTTACACTAACTACGATAACTTATAATCGTTAAAATCACTTATCCCTTCATAACTCAAGGGCTTTGATCAACATAAGGATAAGCAATTTTTCAAAATTTTCAGGCTAGCAATTTTCAAGCTAAAAAAAATTCCAAAATTATAAATGTTTATCCACTCATCAAACAATTCCTTAGTGTATTACGCACTCATTCAAACAACCAGAAATTTTTTGATAGTCAATATTTTGTTTTTAAATCTTTTTATAACGAAGCATATTTTTGTGGCTTATCATTATATTGCCCGGAACAATCCAATTAGAGTATTTGTTTTCATTACTTTTCGATCATAATAAACAATACTATTTAACTATAACAAGTAATTTCTGCAATGCTAATACTTTATTGACCTTTTTAGGGGGATATATTTCTACTTAAACTTCCTGGTGGTCCTTGTCTCGACGAGATATCTTGTTATTAGGAAAACTGGGAAGATCTTTATGGACGAGATATCTCGTCATAGGACGGAAACTGACTAGATCTTGATCTCGTCATCACAAAAAAATCGGCAGTAACTTGATGACGTGATATCTCGTCGTTAGCAAAATTGTCAAATCTTGATGGACGAGATATATCGTGGAAACTACTTGGATGGTTAAATAGTTTTTAGCGGTTAAGGGCAAACAGTTGTAATAGAGTGAAAGATCAAAACCATAACCTAACTGGCAGTCAATAGTGCAAAAACTGCAAAAAAAGATAAAACAAGATAAGACTTGGTGCGATGTTGGCGGATGTTTAGTTTCATCAAAATAACCACAGATCTATTTTATCTTTATTAGTGATTTTTGGAGTTTTTACACTACCCGGCGACCATTTCTAATAATTTAAATCACTTATTACTTAGTAATTGTATTTGGTAGGTTGCAATGAAATGACATTTGCGTCTACACATCAGAGAAGATAGAGAAAAAAAAATTGATATAGAGTAGAAGAAAAATGAAGCTGTTTTTAACCATCTTGGTGGTTGTTTGCACGAAGTATCTTGTCGAGACAACCACCAGGAGGGCTCGTCATTAGCAAAACTGACCAGATCTTGATGGATGAAATATCTCGTCATTGGAAGACACTAACCACAGATCTTGATCTTATCATCATAAAAAAATCAGCAATATCTTCATTACGAGATCTATCGTCATTAGCAAAATTGGTCAGATCTTGAGGGACGAGATATCTCGTCCAAACCACATGGATTGTTAAAAATAGCAAACGAAATTAATGTCAAAGGAAAAGCGATTTTACTGTCCTAAATACGTCATATTAATAGACATACTATTTCCCACGCCTCTTGAACAATACATCATTCTCTCCTTTTAACCACAGCGTATTGAAAATGTGATTAGGATCTGGGAATCTCGCAGACAGATCTGGATGAAAGAATGTTTTCCCATGAAATACATTGCTATAAGGTGATGCAAATACATTTTGAAGCCGTGAATCAGATGTTTTTGAGATATAATGGCTGTTTTCGTTGAAACATCATGGCGGTGTCAAATATGATTTCATGTCCCAGCTGCTGTCTACCTCGCAGCTGCGTTGTTGAAACTATTCCCTCTGTCAAATGGACAGCTGTTGAAGGGTATTGCATTTGTTCTGTAGTTGTGAAAACTACATATGGAACGTACATGAAAGAAGAAACATTATTTTGAGGTACTGTGATGATTAACGAGATTATTTGGATCTTACCTCGTATCATAGTACTTTAAGCTAATATTTGGGTCAAATATTTCAATTATGTTTGTTGCTGTATTGCATTCTTGCTCACTTTTTATTCATTCTGTCAAATGGACAGCTGCTGAAGGGCATTGCTTTTGTTCTGCAGTTATAAAAACTACATTAGGGGAATGTACATGAAGGAAGAAGCATTATTCTGAGATTAGTGACGGTTAACGAGATTATTTGGATCTTACGTCGTATGATTGTACTTTAAGCTAATTTTTGCTTCAAATGTTTCAATTTGGTTGCTGTATTGTATTCTAACTTTTTATTCATTCTGTCCAATGGACAGCTGCTAAAGGGTATTGCATTTGTCCCGAGGTTCTGAAAAATATATATGGAACATACATGAAGAAAAGGGAAACATTCTTTTGAGATTTCTGTGATGGTTAACGAGAAAAATAACCTCTGATCTTATGCCGCATGATTGTAATTTAAGCTAATTTTTGCGTTAAATGCTTCAATTATGTTGCTCTATTGCATTCTTGCTAACGTTTATTCATTATGTCAAATGGACAGCTGCTAAAGGGTATTACATTTATCCAGAGGTTATGAAAGATATATATGGAACATATATAAAGGTAGAAGAAACATTATTTTGAGATACTGTGATGGTTAACGAGATTATTTGGATATTTCGTCGCATGATTGTACTTTAACCTAATTTTTGCTTCAAAAGTTTCAATAATGTTGCTGTATTACATTCTTGTTAACTTTTATTATTCACTCTATCAAATGGATGGCAGTTGAAAGGTATTGCCTTACGTGAAGGAAGAAGGAACAACATTTTGAGATTGCATGATAGTTAACGTCATTATTTGGATCATACGTCGTATGATTGTACTTTAAATTAATCTTTGCGTCAAATGATCCAAATATGTTATACATTCTTGTTAATTTTTATTCACTCTGTCAAATGGACAGCTGTTGAAGGGTGTTGCATTTGTACAGTAGTTATGAAAAATCTCAACTGAAAGTTGCCGCAAAAATATATAGTAATGTACAATATAGCATGAGATTATTTTTCACTATCCTCTTACGCATTTTAAAATTGCCTTCAGTGAATCAGATGATGAATGTTCGTTTCCACCCAGCAAACGAAAGTAATCTAAGGGTCACGTTACTACTAGTTTTGGTCACATGATCCTGGGCACATAAAAGATTACCTTTGCTCACTCTACTTTTATATTTCCTCTTTGAGCAGGACTTAGGGAGGAGAATTGATAATTTATTTACATGTAATGAGAATGCCGGTAATTTTCAAACCCTAGTAGTAATGGTAAAACGGACTCACCTTGTTCACAAAAGGTTCCACTGTAACCCAAAGGGCACTTGCATCGAACTGTGGTTTTCGATGTGTTTTCAAGGACACAGCCCCCTCCGTTCTCGCACTGCAATTCCGCACAGGTATGAAAAACTTGATGCACTGATGGAGTTGATACGGCTATGGTGTTCATCGGTTGAAAAACGTCGCCGTGGCCAACTGTTTTGGGAACCACGTGTTCCCGCGAGTGAAGCTTCAAGGAGTTCAACGAACGACCTGCGGAATTGTCGTGAAGGTGCTCATATGATATTGCTCGATGATGTGTCCGTGTCTTGAAATCCTTATCCAGGGTTTCAAAGTTGATTTCGACTTCGTTCTGATGACTCAGACTATAGGCACGACTTTCAAGACTCCCATCATCGTTGATCGGGCGAAAAGAAGATATTGAGTCTAAGTCTTCAGAGTCGAAAAAATCTTCGGCTGAAGTCCCGTTCACCATCCAGAGCGACGCGTTTCGCCAGTCCCTGTCTCTTAATTTTGAATTTTCTGAAAGGGAAAAGACGACGAACTTTAGTGTGAGGAATAGAAACCTTTTTTTCCAATACCACATGAACAGACAAGAAAAAACCCAATAAGAACATGTGCAAAATACAAAAAGATTAAGGTGTATGTAAATCTAGAAACTACGAAAGTCAGGCAGAATATCAATTTCTTTTATGTTGTTTCAAAATATTCTCCAACCCTTTATCTTTCAAACGGGTTCCAAGATCTTGTAAATATTCCGAATACTTTCTAGGTAGGTAGGTATTTTAACTAACGTCGCACTGTACACGACGGTCTTTGGATGCGAACTCGCAACCCTCCGGTTGCTAATCCGTTACTCTTCCAACCGGGCTTCCGGTACCCCGGAATACTTTCTAATAATAATGGTTTTTGTTAGGTACTGTCACCATGTACTGAATTGAGTTTTCAGTTAAAGCGACATAATATGCCGTTTTTAAATAAAGTAAATACTGAAATGTTATTAATTTTACTTTATTGAAGAAATGCAATTGGTTTTGAGGTCACACTTCTAATATTAAACTTACTAAACACTAGATGTCAGAAGACATTTTTACTTTAAAGCTCTCAAAAATACCACCCAATATATTTCTCCATTCATGGGAGTAAACTGAATAATACAATGCGAAGGGAAAATAATGTGTTTTTCAATTAAAGGGAGTACTTAGTGAAAATTTATGTGTAAATTTTTTTTAATTGGAAATGTATTTTGAGGTTGGTTGGTTTTGGGGTTTTATGGCGCAAGGACCCTTTTTAGCAATGCTACGCCAAACACAAGACATACAATATCAAGTAATGGACAGACACACACAATAAACGTTTTACTGACACAAAAAGAAGTACATCCAGGGAGGAATGCACCTGACAGGAATCGAACCTGCGCCGGCTACAACTCGAAGATTGCTAGCGCAGTGGGCATACCCACTGAGCCACGACGGCCCCTTTTGTTTAGAGAATAACACCACACACTTCTAATATTAAATTTTCTGAGATGTCAGGAAACATCTTTACTTTACAACTGCCAAAAATGTCGCCGTATCGATTTATCCTCTCGGTAGCATGAACAGAGATTAAAATACAAAATTACCAATTTTATTATCTTTCTTATCTGTCTTAAGACTCAATTGAGTTTCGCATTTTTAAAGATACATTAAGACAGTGCTTCCCAACCGATGTGCCGCGGCACACTGGTGTGCCACTAAAAAATTAACCGCAAATGGGGCGACGGTACCGGAGGACTATCCATAGGCGAAAAAGCTATAAACATTCTTTTACCATTTGCTACAACATACATGTGTGAACAAAAGCTTCTCTTCTATGCTCACTATCAAGAATTTAAAGAAAATTGAAGTCTTGATCATGAATTGCGTGTAGCTCTTTCGACCATAGACCCAGATATAAAAAGTTGTGTTCACAGAAACAAGCCCAAGTATCTCACTGAAATAAGCAGGTAATATATGTCTAACTGTGGCAAAAGAATATTGTAGATATTTATATTAATACTTAAAATGTTTATTTTGTCATTAAATTATTATTATTATCATATTTATACATAGCCTATAATTCTTTTAGCCTATAATTAATTTATCTTTTGTACTTTCACATCATAATTTTATAAAATAAGTGTTCCAAAAATTTAATCAGTTTCACACAGTCAAATCTGACAATTTAGTTCATAGATGCGATATAAAAACTATGTCAGATATCAATCACTGAGGATGTATGGATTAGGTATTTTCGTTCGTTTATTTCGTGCTTATGACTACATAAGACTTACCTGAAGCTAATGTCTAGCTGGAATGTTCATGTATTATAATGCAAAAATATTTGAAAGAAATATCTTATTAATTGAATCCCTAGTATGAAACAGGAGAAATTAATCATGTTAATAGAAAATTCAGTGTGTCGTGAAATAATTTATGCTTGTGAGGTGTGCCGTGATGTGAAAAAGTTGGGAAGAACTGCATTACGAAGACATAATATATGGTTTTTAATTAAAATAAGTATTGAAAGTTTTTGTGCGAAAAATTTACCTGATTCAAGTAATGCAGTTCGTTTGTAGAACAACACTCACAAACTTCTTATATTTAACGTACAACAAATTAGATATTAGATAATATTTACTTTAAAAACTGTCAAAAATTCTACCCCAACGATTCATTCTTTTTAAAGGATAAAAGTATGTTGAAAAACAAAAATATTTATGTCATGATCTTACTAAGTCTGGGCTTTTGGGATAAATTGAATTTGTGTTTTTAAAGAGAAATGAAATATGTGGTTTTCAATTTAAGGGTTCAGTTTTGTGTGAAAAATTTCTTTACAGAAATAATGTAATTTGTTGGAGGAAATACAACCACAAACATCTATTATTTAACTTACTAAACATTAGATTTTAGAGACTATTTTCTTTAAGGTGCAGGTATACACTAGAAATCACGAAAATAGACCAAAATATCGATTTCTTCTATATTGCTTCGAAATGCTTTTCGACTCCTTAGCTTTCAAACAATACCAAGATCTTGTAAACATTCGGGATATTTTTCTAGTTGCAAGGGGTTTTGATTTCTTTTGAAAAGATGTATAAACATGTTTCTAAAATTTTAAATTCAATTTCTGAAGAACTCGTTTTTGCAATATGCTTTGTTCAAATGGTGTGAACTCAACAATGAATTGATCTATTATAATTATTTTGGTATCATTGTAATCTACATAATACAGTCGATGATTTGACCTTCAATCAGAGTTATTAGTTAAGAAATGAATTTTTAATTAATTTTTTTAAATATTAAAATTCCCGAAAAGTTTATTTTTATGCTTCCTTGGTGAAAAAAATTGTAAAATACCTATTCTCTCTAGCAATTTGATTAAGGGTCAAAACATGGAGAATAAAATATTATAGGAATATAATTTCCAACAGAATTGTCTTTCTGAACAAATTAGAATTTGAGATATAACTGTTAAAAAGCATACTAATTAGCTAATTATATATAAATTAAATAATTAATGATTAGCTTAATATCATTTTTTCACCACACTGAAATGATTATAAGCATAAACCAATCACCTTTTGCAAAAAGACTGGATTTTTAAATTCAAAATTAAAACAAATCTAATATTGTATATGTACACCTTAAGGTGTATGTATGCACTAGAAATCACAAAAATCGACAAGAGTATCGATGCTTTTTTTATTGCTTCAAAACATTGCCGAACTTCTTAGCTTTCAAACGATACCAAGATCTTGCAAATATTCGAAATAGTTTTCTCGTTACAAGAGTTTTTCTTTAGGTATTTCACCATGCACAAACATGTTTTCCAAACTTTAAGCTCAATTTTTGAAGAATTGTGTTTTTGCAATATGATGCTTCCTTCAATCAGTGATAACTCAACAATGAATTTATCTATAAATATTATTTTTGTATCATTATAATCTATATGATACAGTGGATGTTTTGACCCTCAGAGTTAGTTAAGAAATGAATTTTTAGTTGATTTTTAAATGTTAAAATCCTAAAAAACTTGATTTTTTTATACTTTCTAGTTGAAAAAACTGAAGTAAACCTATTCTCTCTAGCAACTTGATTGAGGGTCAAAACATCATGAATAATATTAGGAAAAATTTCCAACAAGAATTGTCTTTCTGAACAAATTAGAATTTGAGATATCACTGTTCAAAGCACAAGCTAATTAGTTAATTATATCTAAATTAGATAATTAATGATTAACTTAATCTCATTTTTACACTCTGAAATGATTTTAAGCATAGACCAATGACATATTGTAAAACAACTGGATTTTTAGTCAAAATTAAAAAATATCTTCTTGTGTGTATATGTATATGTACATTTTAACACAGAAACGGTAAAAATAGAAGACATCAAGGAACAATTGGTGATTGTCACCCCATAAGTTCTCCTTCCAATAGGACGAAGTATTTTGGAAATACTCACATGCGTACCTACAACTGATTATTTAATTCACATATTCGGATTTCTGGTGCTTCATTTTCGTACTTATGTGGATTGATTTATTATCAGGAAAGCCAAACACCTCGTTATTCTCGTTCCTGGAGTCTTACAATGAAAACAGAAGTGTCATTTGACTTGTAATAATGTCTACCATAAATGAAATGTGATTTATATTTGCATAAGGGTCCGTCTTCATAATAAATTTTGTATGAACTCAATTTTTAAGGGTAACTCCTACTTTTAATTACAGATTCTGATTTTCTGGATCAAAATAGCCGGAATGCATCATAATGTACAATATATTCATTTTAGTCAAATCTATGATGTGTTGAGTGGTAGGTAAGCTGGAATTAACGTCTCACTGGAGCAACAAAACGGGTTATTTATATTAATTGGGAGAATGCGAAAATCTATCCGGAGCTCACCTGACTTCATATTCAAAGATCCTCAAGGGATAACAATACGAACAAAATGTAATGTATCGCATTCAAAACCTTATTGCATATATTACGTGGTAGAGAGCGAAAATTTATCCGGAGCTCACTAGATCAACCCGTATTTATATTCAGATTATCAAGGGATGACGATACAAATAAAATGTATTGTATCACGTTCACAACCTTATTGCATATATTACTTGGCAGACTGCAAAAAATCTTTCCGGAGCACGTTGGATCTGCCTGCTTTCATATTCAAAGATTGTCAAGAGATGAACATACCACAAAAGGGTTTGATTCACCCATTCACGACCATATTGCATACATTAATTGGGTAGGTAGTTGAATTAACGTCGCACTAACGAACACAACGGATTATTTATATTAATTGGCAGAATGCTAAAATCTATCCGGAACTGACTGGATCGACCTGCCTTCGTATTGAAAGATTGTCAAGGGATGGCGATACAAACAGAATGCAATGCATCCATCACATTCACAACCTTGTTGCATATACTACTTGGTAGAATGCAAAAATCTATCCGGAGCTCAGTGGATCTGCCCGTCTTCATGTTTAAGGGCCTGAAACGGAACCTGCAGTAAAATTAATGCGCTTTTCCGCCATCTTGCACTCAATGTCAAATAAGAAGATTAATGAAATGGATACGGATCTAGCGATACTCCCAAGGGAAAAGGCGTTACGGCTTCAAAGCACCAGATAGTGTCTTCCATAAACCATTTAAGGGCCATTTACGAAGGACATGCTTGGACAGGACTTTAGCGTGGCTAACCATCCACTCACCAGGAGATAAAAAATGACCAATCCAAGCTAGTTGGACTTAAGGGTACTTCGAAAAGTGGATCAGTATTAGTAACTTTCTCAGATGCTTATCCTGGACTTTTATGGCACTTGCATTTTGAGTCATTTTTGTAAAGGACATTTTTTCAGGTATTGGGGTCATTTTTATATTGGGTCATCTCTGAAGTAATGTGTTTTTCTACCGTCAAAATGAATGATGGAATGTTAATACTGTTTTGAAAGAATCCCGGGAAAGATTTCATTCGTCAAGAAGGTTAAAACTGGTTTGAAGTCATGCAAGGAAGACTTCAGGTTGCAGAACGGATGTATGCGTGGTGTGCGAACCCCTCTGAGGGTTAAATAATTGTGTGCCAGTTTAAATTTTCGCGCGTGAATGTAAGGATGAAAAAATAAACGTTATCAGGTATGAAACGTTACTCATTATAAGCTGCTTCTTGAAAATCAAATCAACTCAAGGGATGTATTGCGACAAGGCTAAAGCAAGCTATTGATGAAAAAGACACAGTTAACCCTCCTGATGGTTGTCTCGACGAGGTATCTCGTCATTAGCAAAACTAACCAGATCTTGATGAACGAGATACCTTGTCATTACATGAAAACTGACCAGATCTTGATCTCGTCATCATAAAAATATCGGTTATATCTTTTGATGACGAGATATTGCATTTTATATCATTAGCAAAATTGGTCAAATCTTTATGGACGAGATATCACATCAAAACCCATTTGGAGGGTTAAATAAACAAATAAATATACGAGAATAGTCGATTATAATGTGTTGATTGAGATCCATTAAAAATATTACTTGATATTTTAATAATAAATTTAGGCTTTCATTTCATCATTCAAGTAGCAGCGAATTAAACCAAATGTTTTCGCTACTAAGTTACTTAAAACAGAAAACTTATAAGTGAATTGATACAGCATATTAAATCCACTACATTTTTATTCGTGACCTTTTCAATAGAGGAATAAGAAAATAATTCCTTTTTAATAACACACCGATGAACTTCACTACCTCATGCCGAAAAAACTAAAGCATTAATGAGAAATGTTACAAAAGAATTTGTAACACACAAATAAAGAAGTCATTAAATGAACCAGAATGAGCGAAAGTTGAGATAAATTAAATATCTCGAATAAATATTTTTCAATATCTTTAAAGCTTGAATTAAATTAAATTGGAATCGAATGATTATTCTCTCGAAAAATATTTTCGATCACGGATGGCTTGTGATTAAGAATTTATATTTTGATTTTTAAGGTTTAACTTGACTTACTGTTGCAGTTTTTGGTTACATTCATAAATTTTAATTAAGTTAGTTTCATTCATTTCAATGCTGATGATGTTAAATGGCAAAATTACATTTTTAATCATTATTTCTTACTGTAAAAAATGAACAGGTTAGATAAAAACAAGATGATAAAATTGCCAATAACTATTTAGGTAGAGCAAAGCGTCCATTATCATTAGGACAAAATGGACTTTTGTCTTGTGTAATATAATACCGGAGTCAATAATTATCCGCAAGCAAGTTGTATTTGTGTTTCAGAAAACAGCACTGTAGTTTTAGTGCACTTATCAAGAAGGGTTTCTGTCTTATATTTGAAGTTAATCTTCCTAGTGGATGTTTCAACGTAGAATATCGTCATTAGCAAAACTGACCAGATGTTGATGGACGAGATACCTCGTCGAAACCACTTGGAGGGTCAATAGGTGGGTTCACTCGTCATTGACCTGAACGCTAACCATGGACGCTGCTCCTTACATTAACACCAAACAGAAGCGTTCAATAATTAATTTATTGTGGGTTGAAGCTATATCGAACGCCGAAATCCATCGAAATCTTTTAGTATTGTAAGAATAATATTTTGCAGCAAGGAAGTGACTGAGAACGGATTGAGATAAAAAATGATAGCACAAGTGCGAAGCATGAAGAAACCAAATGCCTGTCCACTTCCACAACTCACGACAACAGCGACTTGTAGTATATGAAACAGGATTATAATATACAGCGATTATTGTAAAATGAAATATTAGCGACGGACAAAAAACATTTCGTAATTTTGAACCATGGTCAGATGACGAGTCCAAGATAACGTGGATTTTTCCCTTAGGGATTGATCCCGGACTGTCATCAATAGCCTATGCTGTTGTTAAATTGCGAGGTAAATTCAAGTACCTACCTACCAACGAGAAGAGCAGTAGAATAATTCCAAAGGATTCGATTCTAGGGAAAGGCACAAAAATATCCTTCCAAAGGATTTACTTCCAATAAAACGAGCAATAGAATGTTTCCAAGGATTCTATTCAAAAGAGAGGAGCCGGTGTTGACATCGTCATCTCACTGCGGCTTAAAAGTGCAAGGTATTATCCTCGGACCTTTCCCTTCGGGATTGATCCCGGAGCGTCGCCAATAGCTCATGCTGTTGACCCAGTGAGACGTAAATTCAACTACCTACCTATCTAATTAATTTCTCGTGGTTTGAAGTCATATTAGACGCCGAAATCCATTGAAGTCTTTTAGCACTGTATAAGAATAATATTTTGCCGCAACGAAGTACGGATTGATAAGTTAAAAAATGATCGCATCAGTATGAAGCATGAAGAAACCAGACGGCTGTGCACTACCACAACTGACGACAACAGCGAATTGTGTATGAAACATGGTTATAATAAAGAGCGACTATTGTCGATGAAGGGGCAAATTAAATATTCACCACATAGAAAAATTTCAAAGTGGTATATGCGTGGTTCATTCGAAAAATGTCATGGTTAGGAAGTAGAATTTACGTCGCACTGGAGCAAAACAACTGGTTATTTGCGAAAGTCCGGGATCAATCCCGAAGTGAAAGATCCAGGGCAACACCTCATAATTTTAAATTACGCATGTGAATGTATCAAGACTTTCATTATTATATGGGAATAGAGTAATACCGCAAACGGAGTGTTTACGAATCGATTGAAAAGTTTAAAAAATGAACCCACAAGTGTTAAGCATGAAGACAGAAGACCTTCGTCTATTATAACTCACGGCAACAGAGACTTTTGTCTGTTATATGGTTATGTTAAACAGCGACTATTGTCTGTTACAAGTTTATGTTACACAGCTACTATTGTCTGTTATATGGTTATGCTAAACAGCGACTATTGTCTGTTACATGGTTATGTTACACAGCGACTATTGTGAATGAAATGGAAATTTAGTTATTCACCACGGACCAAGAACTGAAAGAAGTTGTGCATGAGCGGTTCATCCGAAATGTGTCAAGACGTTCAGAATAATAAGGGAATAGAGTAATACCGCAAACGGAGCGTTTACGAATCGATTGAAAAGTTTAAAAATGCACTCACAAGTGTTAAGCACGAAGAAAGAATACCGTCGTCTACCAAAACTGACTACAACAGCAACTTATAGTATATGAATCAGTTATATTGCACAGCGACTTTTTCGATAAAGGAGTAAATTAGTTATTTATTACGGACCCAGAACTGAAAGAAATGGTGCATCCAAATATGTCAAGATTTTCAGAATAAAATCCGGTATTGAGAATTTCTGCCGGTAATTTACCGGGGTATTGAGAATATCGGTAAATGTTCTTAACCTAGTTTAAGTCGTATGATCACTTCCAGTTTGTACCTCAAGTTAAGGAGAAAATAACTAAAATCCGGTATTGAGGATTTTATCGGTAATTTACCGGTATTGAGAATATCGGGGATTTTCAAACCCTAAGCGCTATTCTGGAATGGAATTTGATTTTAAAATTACAGACCATTCCAGTACATGTCATTCCATTATTCCATATATTAGGAAGAAAAGTTTTAAGTCCTCTTTTTTCAACTGTCCTACTGTCTAGCAGCGCAATAAGATTTATTTTGCCATTTAACAAGGAAATTTAAAGAGTCCAAGAGCAGCAAGAAAGTCTGAAAGCTCCTCCTGGGAAAATGTCGGAAAAGACGCTCTCCATCTCTGTCCAACTCTAATCGCCTTCTTTTCATTTTCTGTCCTTTTTCAAATTAACAAACTCGCAAAACAAAAATAGTTTCAGCACTAAAAAGATCGTAGTCTTGGAATAGTGACCGGATTTTCTTGACGTTCTTGGGAACTAAATAAACATTCTTGTCACATTTCACAAGAGTTTTTCGTTGAACGTCAAATTCCAGGTGCTCATGTATACTAATTATGACTAAAAACCTTCTTCCTTGATTCTGGAAGTTGGTATTTTATAGATATGATCTCTTTTTCTGCGATATTTTTGTGTTCACGTAAGCTACGCTTCTTGTTCTTTTGGGGCCGCGGTAGCCCGTTGGAAGAGTAACGGATAAGTAACCGGAGGGTTACAAGTTTGAATCCAACCAAACACCGTCGTGTACATAGGGGCAGGTGCAGGTTAAATCTGTCGTGGCGTCAAATGACCTCACGTTGGCGTGGTGTGGAAGTTTGGAGAGTGGGGTGCCAGATCAGGTATGACCTCGTCATCTGACCGTGGTTCCAAATTATATGATGTTGTCCTCCTGATCTTTCCCTTCGGGTTTGATCCCAGACCGTCGCAAATAGCCCGTTGTGTTGCTCCAGTGCGAAGTTAATTAAAATACCTACCTTTATTTTCATGCTTAAAGTTTTTGTCGATATTTGGTATTTAAATGCTTTCTGTATCCATAAATAAAAGCAAATGGCAGTGAATATTTATTAAGTTCTGAGCATCCACCTATCGTAATTATGATTAAAAAGCTCGTTCCTTGAATCTGGAAGTTTGTGGAATTTTATTGATGTAATCTCTTATGATATTTTTGCGTTTATGTAAGTTTTCCCAATTGCTTTTGTGCCTTTATAAGTGAGTATTAAGTAGTTGTGGAAAAACCTAACCACCCCTCTTCATTCGAGCAAATTTAAAAGTAGAGAAAATTCAAAGATTGACAGGATTTAACAGGATTTGACAGGAACTAACGTCTTCTATAAACTCAAATGCATAAATGCATTAGGGGCCGTCTTCATATTAAATTGAGCACCAACTTCATAATTTTTAATGGAAACCCCCTATTTCGACTCACCAACTTCGAATCTGTATCAAAATATAACTTAAGATACCAAATTTCATGTCATTAGGTCTTACAGCTTCGAAGTTATGAGTACAAAAAGATTGGGGCTCCTAATGTTAAATCAGTTTCTCAGACTTTTATGAATATCTTAAATAATATTTCTATAGCGCTGATATTTTGTACCATGTTACTGTTAAGCATCCCAAACAAAATCCACCTAATATTTTATTTTAAAAATAGTTTTTAGTAGGCAATAATAATTATTAAATTAATGTTTGAAAAAAGTATGAATTGGAACCTTACTATATTTTGATGGGAATCGATTCAGGACTTCTAATATGACCATGCAAAATTTCAGCTCATTCCAATTGTTAGTTTTTGAGCTACATTAAATTTTCCTCATTATGGCTATTTTAGGGGAAATCAAAATTTAAAAAAAAAAAACGTCTGACAAACCTCGGATAATAATTCTCGGATCCTTTTCACGCGCTGCCAAATATGTTTGAAATAGTATTCAAATTTGAAATTCGGTTAGCTATTACGTAACTAAAATTAATCCTGATCTACGAATAGCGATTTTCTATGCGGAGATGATCCCTGAAATTAACAGCAACTTTAACATTAAATATCTTCGGATATAAAGATAAAGTCATGAAAATTCATATTTAGACTAATTTCACAATGCAGAATCTGATTAAGGCATTAAAACATGATGTTTCAATGGGAAATTTGATATGAAGACGTCCCCTTATGCATTCTTTTGTATTTGAATTTGTAGAGGACGTTATTCCCTGTTGAATATATTTCAATTTGCTCTACTATGAATAGTGCTAGAAATAAAGGGAGTGGTTCGGTTTTCTTCCGTGACTGTACATGATTTTTGAATTTTGAAATTTTATTCGAACTTTGGTACGCCTGTATCCTTAAAAAATGTAAATGTCAGTAAACATTAAGTTCGGGCGCCAAAGTTTCGTAAGTACTACTGAAAGGCTTCTTCCTTGAATTTAGAAGTTTGTGTAACATTGTATATTCGTAGGTATATTTTTTATGTGGTTTTTCCATTCACAAGTCAGGTTTTTCATCTTCTTTTGTATCTTTGTTATAAATGCAAATGGACGCATGATTTTTGCACGTAAATGCTGTCTTGTATCCATAAATAAAAGAAAATGTAAGTGAGCATTTAGTTCTGGGTGTAATCGTAAGCCTGACTGAAAAACTTCCTTGAATCTGGAAGTTCTATATAATGATTTATTTTCCAATTATATTTTTCTGTTTAAGTAGATATAAGATTATTGTGACAAAATTTTTTCTCGAACTGTAGATGTAAATACCTTTAGCATCCATAAATAATAGCACATTCAAGTGTCAGTAAACATTAAGAACGGGTCGGGCTCATTCATGTCGTAATAGTCCCGGAAAAGATCCGCGGACAACGCTTCGTAATTTTGCAACATGGTCAGATGACGAAGTCAACACCTGAGCTGGCACCCCACTCTCAAAACTCCCACATCACGCCAATGTGAGAACATTGGAGGCTACAACATACGTATATAGCGCGCATCGGCTCCACAATTTAAAAATGGAAATTTACGTTTGGTTTACTTGGTTTGTCCAAAATAAAATGAATTATGAAAGGTAATAGATTCAACTCAAACGTCACTTATATACGCTTCCGTGAGTAAATAATGGAAAACATGCCTGAATATGTGAAAATCAAAAAGTGAAAGGTTAATTGATGCTTCCTCGAATATACATTTACAGTGAGGTAGGTAGTTAATTGAGTTTACACTGGAGCAACACAGCGTGCTATTGACGACGATCTCGTATCAACACCGAAGTAAAGATCCAAGGATAACGCCTCGTAAATTTGAACCATGGTCAGATGACGAGAACAACATCTGAGCTGGCACCTCATTCTCCAAACTTCCTCTCCACGCCGAGCTGAGGACATTTGAGGCCACGACAGATTTAACGAGCAACAGCCCCCTTTGTACTCGACGGTCTTTGGTTGGATTCGAACTCGCAACTCTCCGGTTGCTAATCCGCTACTCTTCCAACCGGGCTGCTACGGAACGGGAGCAGTTTCGAAGGCGAAGATCCGAGGACAACACCTCGTAAATTTGAACCACGGTCAGATGACGAGTAAAATATGGGCATTTCGAGTTATGTGCGTTCCCTGTCTCACATGATTCATCCTTCCAATATAAGGACAGAATATGAACGCGGTAGCACAGTTGGACGACCAACGTATTAGCAACCGGAGGGTCGCGAGTTCGAAACTAGGATCAGCCAAAGACGGTCGTGTACACCGGGGTTGGTGCACGTTAAATGTGTCGTGGCTACAAATGTTCTCACGTTGGCGTGGTGTGGAAGTTTGGAGAGTGGGGTGCCAGCTCAGGTGTTGCTCCCGTCATCTGACCATGGTTCAAAATTATAAGGCGTTGTCCTTGGGACTTTCTCTTTTGGATTGATCCCGGACCGTCACCAACAGCCCGTTGTGCTTATCCCGGGCGACGCTAACGAACAACCTACCTACCTACCCATAAGGACAGAATTGTAGTAACACTCAACTCCATTGGAGGCCGGTAGTTGGCGTAATTTAATTTACGTCACACTGGAGCAACACAAATTACTATTGACGGCGGTTCAGGATCAGTCCCGAAATGAAAGATTGGAAGCAACACCTCGTAATTTTGAACCACGGTCAGATCACGAGGATCTTTCCCTTCAGGATGGATCCCGGAGCGTCACCAATAGCCCATGCTGATGCCCCAGTGAGACGTATGTTCAACTACATACCTACCTAATTGTTAAGTAATTCAATATATAATATCGCTGTCCCCCAAGAATTTTGCGATATTCCTGCATGAATGGAATTATTTAAATATGATATTATTAACCACACTTTCATTGTCATCAATGTTTCTCACATGTTGTAATTGATAGCAATCATAAACGGGATGCGTTCTTAGTTTTCGATTCCTGAGCAAATCGATTAATTGCATTACGTCATTGTTCTTCCTGAACATCGATGCAAGGGATCGTGTATTTCAATATCGATTTTTTTCGGAAACGGTTGAACCTTAGTCCTAGTTCTTTTGCACTTGGCGTAGTGTAGTACTATCATACATAGTTTTGTTTTCAATTCGGCGACCCCATGTTCGTGTCCTCTCCTTGCTAGGCCTAATTTTGCTCATCTATACATATAAAGCAGAGTTGGCATCTGTCTGTCTTTCTGTCTGTTCTCTATAGAAATCTACAGCGTTTGACCAATCTACACCAAATTTGGTACACTTATTCTTTGGAACCCTGCGGGTAACGTAGGCTACATATTAACCCCTGTTACTTTTGTCTTGGGTGTGCAAAGGGGTGTAACGTCCAGTAATCCTGGACAGAGTACTTGTTAGGGGGTGCTCTCTCCCCGTCTGGCTGTGCAGATGACGTCAGAACATCTA
Source organism: Meta bourneti (assembly GCA_933210815.1). NCBI lineage: Eukaryota > Metazoa > Arthropoda > Arachnida > Araneae > Tetragnathidae > Meta > Meta bourneti. The sequence goes on from OW119934.1 coordinate 86,247,249, forward strand.
CAGGAGTCGCCTCTCAAGATGACCTTGGAGTTTTTTTTAGTATCTTAGAATATGATCCAATAGCAGATAGGTGCGGTTGCGCTGAAAATCGCTCAGTATCATATCGTTTATGTATCCCGTCTGTAAATTCTTTAACTGCAACTTTATTATTGGAATGTAAATTTTTATGAAAATATATGATTATTTTTATAGAAAGTGGTTTTTTTATCGTCTATATGGCACAGGGGGTTAAAGGCAATTCGAAATCCTCATAGGAATAACATTGCGTATTTATACGATCAATATCAGACCAATTCACACTAAATTTGGTACATTCATCCTGTAGAATTCTGCAGGACACACAGGCTATATATTAACCCAGTTCGATTTGTCCTGGGTCTGCAGGGTACTAAAAACAATTTGAAATTTCCATAGGAATAATATTGAGTAATATTACGATGAATTATAAACAATTTAACCCGAGCAACGCCGGGTAATTCAGCTAGCTTAAAATAACCATGTGATACAAATGCCATGCACTTTACAACACCGCGATACATCAAGTCCCCAGACATAACTTTCTTCGTAGAATCAATAGTAAGGGGCCAAGAGCCATCCTTAATCATTAAATTCTTAAATAAATCTTAATCCCACTTTTTTAACACTTGATCACCCCCTTTTTCAACTATTTCACTCCTTCTTAATTGCATACATTACATTCTATCTGACTCTCTTTGGCTCTAACACCAGCCCTCACTCCCGTGCCTAGCGTCGTGAAACACTGTATCAGTTTAATAAGTGTGGTTGGGATGAATAGAGCATACCACCGAGGTGGCATGTCTATACCTAATGTGAGAACACATTTCTTCTATACTTTTTTTAATCTATACAGCAATTACATCTATATCCATCATACTAGGTTATACTACATATACAAAATGCAGGAAAAAAAAATTTTTTTAGTCTCTTGGAATAATAAAGCCCTGATGATTCTCGATGAATCTCAACATGCCAGTAATTTTTGTCCTCGAGCCCTTGTTATTAGCAATGTTCCTGAGTCATGCGATTTAAAGGTTGTAGACAAGTGTCCTCATATGCCATGATTCTGTGAGGGGGAAGACCGTGATGTAATGCAGAGATATGCCAATTTTACCACAGGAGCAGTTTTCTGAATTGATTTTTTTAAACCTCGTTAGGTAAGATGGAAATGGGCCATGTCCTATGTCTCTTCTCTGGTCCAACTTGCCACCAAAACACCTTGCCTCCAAGACCAGCTCAACGAACAAAAAGATTCTGTGAGAACCCAAAACATTCAGTCAAGTACGAAATATCACTGGAGATGGAGAGCTCTTTCCCCAGGTTCTCCAGCTGCACCTGACTAAGTCATTCGCCATCTGACTTCCCAATACTTTTCACTCTGTTACTAAAATTCTTAAGTGCAGTGCACGTGTCTAAGCGTTGAGCCTTTGTAGGTGATCTACTATTACATGAAATACAGTCAGGAAAGTCAACGATATTGCAATAAAATGAGTGTGCACACAGACAGCCATCCCCAGTCAGGAAACGAAACTCAGCAACTGAAGTCTTCCTCGAAGAGTCCAGGACGATGTCACTGGATGAAAGAAGGCATTCCCAAGATTTATTCTTGGCAGCATTGGGAAGTCTTTCTCTTAGGCGGTGTTTGTACAACTGTTTTATCCAAAGTTGTACAGTATGTTTTGAAACATCCTGTGTAGTCAAGAATCAGTCTAATGTAACAAATCTCTGCGAATGCAATTTAGTCATGTGTTACCTTCCTTAATTTTAAGTCTGTGCAGGATGTTTTTAAACACCCTGTATAATCAAAAATCAGTTTAGCCTGTCAAATAAAAAATTTGTTTGTGAATGTAATTTAGTCTTGTGCTCTGTTTGCGAATGTAATTTGGTCTTGTGTTCTGTTTGTGAATGTAATTGAGTCTTGTGTGCTTACTTTAAATTGTGTACAGGATGTTTTAAGACATCCTATATATAGTTAAGAGTCAGTCTAATCTGAGAAAAAAATCCGGTGCAGCTTAGATATACTCATACTTACGTGGCAATGCTTTTGGAGCACTTTTGTAGCGAGTTATGACAGATAAAGACGACCCATCTTTATTAGGATTATTTTCGCTGTTATGGAAACTTCGGTCAGCGGAAAGTTTAAATTTTCATTTAGAATATTATAGAATGTTCTTTTCATTTCCTTTAAATTGTCCTTTTATTTTATTGGTTCTTTTATTTTTTCAATTCTTTTCCGTTTCATGTAAATTGGAAGAATTAAAACATTCAGCTTGATTTTAGTTACGGCCCAGTAGTCGCATCAATTTGTATAGTTTCTTGTTATTTTCTATTTTGAAGATCGTTATATTTTTCTACTTTAACATGCCTTCTGTATTTAGTGTTGTAGCTAAGTTTCAGGGTGTTCTTTCGCGAAATTTGAAGTTAAATTTTTCTGGTGATAAGGCAACTTTAGGAAGTGAGGGAGTTACTATTCGTTTATTTTGTATGCATTTAAGTCAGGATAAGTAGCTTTTTTTGAATTTCCTTAAGGAACCGGGATTAATTAAATCGGACTTTTTGTGCTATAAATGCAATGAAGTTTACTCCAAAAAATTCACTTTCAGACTGGTACTCTTGGATTTGTAGAAGTGTTGGCGGTAATAAGACTAATTATCTTCTGTTAAGAAAATGATGTTTTTTTCTAACTGCTCTCGTTAATTATTTTCCGCTATCACTTATCATTTTCCGTTAAGGAAAACGATTTTCCCTAAGAATTTCTTTCTTGGCGACAAAAGGTGCGCCAAAAAACGCGTACTAGAAATCCTCTTACACACACACACATATATATAAACAATCAAACTTACAAAATATTAAAAATCGAACATGCAAACCTTAAAACGTAAAGTCACAGAAATGCAGACCAGCTAAACGCCAAAAGGTCAAAAATGCAGACAAGCAAAAAGCCAAAGTACTGGGGGTATAAAAATAGTACTGGGGTATACATACATATATATGTATGTATATAAACTAGTGAAAACTCAATCTAATCTGTTAAATAGAGTAGAAAAGCTCCAAATCCCTGCACTAAATGTACCTGTGTGCATTAATTGATTGTAGATGTAGATGTGAGACACTAAAAACACTTCTCATAAACCTGAACACTTAAATTATTTTTAAAGTGCACGGAGAATTTTACATAACGTATCTGACACACATTAATTAAATTCAATCAATTTTCAATGCTCACGCATCTTATAAAGTTTAATCCTAAAATATGTCAGCGCCAATCAACACGAGTGCTAATTAAAGATTAAAACTGACTGAATTTGGCTGGAATAGATTTTGAAGACTGGATAGAACAGATTTTGGCTTTGATGCATAAAATATGATTAACTTTGATAGATTTCGATCGATAAAATGCTTAGTGAATACCACACTGCTTTGAAGCTACTTAATATAATATTAAAATACAATACCATCTGAAAGTTTCTCTCATTATCTGTAATGGATTTAATATTCGCTAATTTTAGTCATATTTGGCAAAAGGAATAGCTAATTTTTACGAAGTGGGAAGAACTGAAATTCTGCTTTATCGTCTAAGAAGTTTCTTTAAATCGTTTTCCATTAAAATACATCCCTATATCTTGCTTTAATAATTGATTCGAATATTAATTTCATAAATAATATTGCATCCTAAGAATTAACTTAAAGCTGAAACATTACGTAGATTTTGTCTGGGTTCTTTGATAGTAACCAAATAAAAATTCAGCATAATAGGAAGATTATTTCGGATATGAATACAAGTCTGGGAATCTAATTTAACATTGGGTGCTTCCAATTTTCCATTCTCAGAAATTATGAGTCATAATCGCAAAAAGTCAGGATAAAATGACTTGAGACTTAGTATTCGAGTTTAATTTATTTCGATAGATTTGAAATTCAACTTCAAAATTGAGTTTTTACATTGAAATTTATAAAGTTGATACCCTATTTGATATGAATGCGAATCTTTAGGCAAATTTTAAGCATATGAATTTATAGTCATTGTTCCTTAATCCTCCAAGTGATTTCGAAGAGATATCTCGTCCATCAAATTCTGACCAATTTTGCTAATGACGAGATGTATCGTCATCAAGATATTGCAGACTTTTTAATGATGACGAGATCAAGATCTAGTCAGTTTTCTTCTAATGACGAGATATCTCGTCCTTCAAAAGATCTGGTCAGTTTTGCTAATGACGAGATATCCTCGTCAAGACAACTACCAGGGGGGTTAACGAATGCACAAATAAAGAAAGCTGGTTCGTTTTTTTCCCGCAACTGTATATCAATTCTAAGTTTTTGATAGATTCTAATTGAGAAATCGAGATGGTCTTTCTTACCTATGCAGCTATAACCGTTGACAGAGAGGGTGAAACCATCCTTACAGGCACATTCAAAGGTACCATCATGAAGATCAAAGCATAGATGCTGACATGGGCTGTCTTCTCGACATTCTCCTAAAGAACATATCATTCATATTAGTATCAATGTTTAAAGTCTCACTAAATATAAATGTAATATATATATATATATATATATATATATATATATATATACATACATATATATAATACATATATATATATATATACATATATATATATACATATATATATATACATACATATATATGTATATATGTAGTACATATATATATGTACATAACATTCATATTAATATCAAACAATGCTTAAAGTATCACTAAAAATTTATTCTGTATTATACTCTCCTAAGGAACATAACATTCATATCGATATGAATCAATGTTTAAAGTCTCACTAAATATATATATATGTGCATTCGGAATTATACTCTCCTTAGGAACATAACATTCATATTAATATCAATCAATTCTTAAAGTCTCACTAAATATTTATCTTGAATCATATTCTCCCGAGAAACGACATTGGTTTCAATCAAGATTTTAAGTCTCACTATATATTGATACTGAATTTTAAACTCCTGAGGAACATCATTTATGTTAGTAATCATTAAATGCTTAAAGTCTCACTGAATATTTATTCTAAATTGTACTCTCTAAAGAAATATAAAATTCATATTATTATCAATGAATGTTTAAAGATTCTCTGAAATTCAGAAAAACGTTATCAATTAATTTGAATCAAACTTTATGAATCAATATTTAATATTGATTAAAAATTATACTCTCCCGAAGAACATAACGTTCATATTAATATCAATCAATGGTCAAAGTTTTACTAAATACTGATTCTGAATTATACTCTCCTGAGGAACATAACATTCATCTATATGATCAATCTGTTTAAAGTCTCATTAAATTTTGATTCTGAATTATAATTTCCTGAAGAACATAACAATCATATAAGTATTAATTAATATTTAAAGTTTCACTAAAAATTAGTATACAATCTCTTGAGGAACGTAAAATTCGTAGCATTAGCAAATGTTTGGTTTCATTAAATTTTGATTATGAATTATACTCTTCCTGGGGAAAATGACATTAATACCCGAATCGATCAATGTTAAATCTGAATCTGAATTACACTCTCCTGTGAACATAGCATTCATCAATCGGAACATAAAACTCATGAGAAATAGCATTCATGAGGATAACATTCATATTTCCAAACATAACATTCATTTATCAAGATCATAAATGAAATGCATTGTGGGGATGGTGAAATTGCTAATTTACTTTTTCATAATTCTTTTGCAATTGAAATGTTTCCAATTCACTCAATTAGTCCAATATGTTAACATTACTTACATACCGAAGTCAATGTTCAACCACCTTTAGTTTAGAAGTATTGAAAACGCAAAAAAAAGTTTAATCTGCGCAGAGCTAAAAAATGACCAACCACTTCAGAACGCTGTTACGGTTATTGATATGGTGACCTCACCACTTACAACTGTCGTCTATGCGCTATCAAATGATACTAAGACCTTTGCCACTCTCCCAACAACCCAAGATAATGTGAATTGAAATTGGCAACACAATTATGTCGCGTCCACCGCAAAACTTTATCACAATGTAAGGTATGTGATACACGAGACGTTTTGTGAAGTGCGACTTGGTGGGTGAATATATTTCTATTGCTCCTGTCACACTGCTCATCAAGTCGCTCTACGGTCTATTATGTACTACTCAGCAACGATTTACAAGTCCCGTCACCTCGTCAGCCTATTGTTTTCTTAGTTGGATGACACACAAGGCAATTTGATCAGCGCTACAAGGGTTCGCTTTTTCTTCCTGACAAGGAAGAAAAAAGGCTGAACTGCTCAGAACGAGGCCCCAGGTCGTGAATCCAATCGTGACGAACAGAAGGTCGTACTTCACAAGTCGTTTCGTGTGTCACCATACTAAGAAGTAGTTCTATGACAAATATCAGTTAACGAATTCCGTTCTCAGTCGAAGCTATAGTTTTTTCAAAGATATAATGTTATTACGTAATACATTATATTATTACGTAATACATAAAAATGTCCACAGTTCATACAATCCTAACTGATGAAGTATGCATTCACGTAACCTTTCCTTGCTTTATTATGCATTTTATTTGACGTAATACACAAAAATGTCTGCATTTCAAACAATTCTAACTGATAAAATATATGTTTATGTTGTATTTCCTTCTTTCATTGCAAGAAGGCACTCACAATCCATTCGGGAGTATAAAAGCTAAGTTATCTAAATTTCATTTGACGTACTACACAAAAATGTCAGCAATTCATACAATCCTAACTGATAACGTATGTGTTCACGTTACATTTCCTTTCATTGCAAGGTAGGTAGGAAGTTGAATCAACGTCACACTGGAGCAACCCACAGGGGTTACGGACGATGGTCGGGGATCAATCCCGAAGGGAAAGATCCGAGGACAACACCTCGTAATTTCAAACCACGTTCAGATGACAAGTTCAACACCTGAACTGGCAGCCCAATCCCCAAACCTCCACACCACGCAAACATGAGGACATTTGAGACCTCGATAGATATAACGTTCACCTGCCCCCACGCACACGACAGTCCTTGACTGGATCAAGTTTCGAACTCGCAACCCTCCTGTTGCTAATCCGCTTCTCTTCCAACCGAGCTACCGCGGCACCTTTTATTGTAAGAAGGCATTCACAATCCATTCGGGAGTATAAAAGCTAAGTCAGCTTATGCATTTCATTTGTTGTAATGCACAAAATGTCCGCAATTCATACAATCCTAACTGATAAAGCATGTATTCACGTCACCATATTCTTTCTTTATTGCAAGACACTCAATCCATTCGGAAAGTATAAAATCTAAGTCAACTTCCGCATTTAACTTGATGAGATACACAAAAATGTCCGCAATTCATACATTCCTAACTGATAACGTATGTATTCACGTCACCTATCCCTTCTTTATTGCAAGAAGACGTTCAATCCATTCGGGAAGTATAAAAGCTAAGTCAACTTATGCATTTCATTTGTTGTAATGCACAAAAATGTCCGCAATTCATACAATCCTAACTGATAAAGTGTGTATTCACGTCACCTATCCTTTCTTTATTGCAAGAAGACACTCAATCCATTGGGGAAGTATAAAAGCTAAATCAACTTATGTATTTTATTCCAACTCTTTCAAAACTACAGCGAAAGTGTCGAGTTGTAACGCTTCAAAGGCTGAATGAAAGGTGTTTAAAGGATTGTTCCGAATGTCCCAGGTGTGAGTAGACGAACACCCTTTATTTACACTTGTTCATTTGCTTACATGAATTAGCATAATAAATTGGTTTAGGGCAACTCTATTCCATTTAGTTCAGATCCACTGAGAGAGCATTCAGAGAAACAGCCGGTTTATTCCATTCCTCGCTCCATTATTCCGTTCTCAATAATAGTTCAGTCCCTCAGATATGAATGCATCTGCGTTATATGGATATTACATTTAGTTTGTTATTCCGGGGTTGAATCTATTGAATTGTTATTTAAAGGAAGGTTTGTTATTAGCTTTGTGTTTGGGGAATGTAGGTTGAATTCAGTAATGAATTACATCAACCATCTGAGCATCTGAGATTTCCATTTAGTGTAGTATTGTTTCTACCCCACAACACAAAGATTAAATAAATACAGCCATTGGTAGATAGAATCCATGGATTGTTTCTACAATTATAAATATTATATTGCTCCTTTCATTAGAATAGAATTCTTTGGATAGATTCTATCGGGTCCTTTGATAAGAAAAGAATAATATGGAAAGATACTCTATTGGTCCTTTCCTTAAAATGAAATCTTTTGAGTGGAGATACTATTGATCATTTCCTTAGAATAGAATTCTTTGGAAATATTCTTAACCCTCCTTGTGGTTGTCTCGACGAGGTATTTCTTCAGTAGAAAAATGACCAGATCTTAATGATGAGATATCTCGTCATTAGCAAAAGTAATGTCTCTTCATTAGTTCTTGATGGATGAGATATCTCTTCGTAACCACTTGGAGGGTTAAATTAGAAAATGATCCTTTGGAAAGATACTATTGGTCTTTACTTAGAATAAAATCCTTTGGGAAGATTTTATTGCTCTTTCATAATAGAATCTTTCCTTAAAAAGATTTTATTGCACTTTTTCTTAGAATAGAATCAATTGGAATGAATCTGCTGTTTCTTTCCTTAGAAGAAAATTCTTTTGGTCAAGAAAGTCGAAACTGGTTAGAAACAAAAGGCGATTCTCTTATATTTTACATCATGCCCTACCATTTGAAGTTTTTTCTTGGGATGCTATAATAATAATACTGACTTTCCCCGAATCTAAAACTATACTCTAACAACTTAATTTACCGTTTCAAAGGTACAATGTTATGAACCTTTCAGCACAATTCATGAAATGAATCTTGCGCCACAAAACCCGAATCAACCAACTAACCATAAAATAATGATTGCCAAAGAACAATTCAGAGATAAAAATATACTGAAATCTTTCCAAGGGATTCTATTCCAAGTAAAGCACCAATAGAATCGTTCCAAAGAATGATTCTATTCTAAGGAGAGAACCAATTGAGATTTTCTAAAGGTTGAAAGAATCCATGAATTCTTTAGAAAGATGTTATTTAGCTATTATGTGTGTTGTGGGGAGAAAGCAATACTACACAACACGGAAACCTCGCGACACTCAGAGGGTTAAATATGCTTACGAATGACTATTTTGAATAAAACCCCCAGCGTTAACCCTCCTGGTGGTTGTCTCTACGAGGTATCTTGTCCTTAGCAAAACTGACCAGATCTTGATGGGCGAGATATTTCTTCCACCAGGATCTCGTAGTCTCTTGTCATTGATAGAAAACAGGCCACAGATCTAGATATCTCATCACTAATATCTTGATGACGAGATATCTCGTCATTGGCAAAATTGGTCATATAGGTAGCTAATTAACGTCGCACTTGAGCAACACAACGGGCTATTGGCGACGGTCCGGGATCAATCCCTAAGGGAACGATCCAAGGAGAACACCTCGTGATTTTGAACCACGGTCATATGACGAGGTCAATACCTGAGATGGCACCCCATTCTTCAAATTTCCTCTCCACGCCAACGCGAGGACATTTGAGGCTATCGCAGATTTAACATGCACCAGCCCCCGTGTACACGACGATCTTTGGCTGAACCTAGTTTTGAACTCGCAACCCTCCGATTGGTAATCCGTTGCTCTTCCAACTGGGCTAAGCAAAATTAGTCAGATCTCAGTGGACGAGATATCTCGTGGAAATCACTTAGAGGGTTAAATGGGGCCTTTATTTTAGGCAGATGGAGTATTTATCAGACATCTTTTAATTGAAATTTTATTTCTCTCTTAAACAGTTCATTTTAATAGAACACCATCAAACCAGTTTTATATTTCCAGTTGGCGAGTCCAATGTTACGTTCTTAAATATTAAATGTTAAAGATTAACAAATTCAACCCATTAAAATGAACGGTAAGGCAAACAAGACCAAGAGACACAAAACTTTTCTTATTCCGAATATAATATTGACGCAGCTTATCTGTGTTTGAACCTTCCGCCGTAAAACCTCAACATCCAATCCAATCCGAATATAATAGGAATACAGTACTTATCTTAGGTCGTTTTATAAGTTTATCATTTTATATATTCCTTTCTTAAACGGTTAGTATTAACTAAGCACTATCAAAACAATTTTTATATTTTTAGTTTGCGAGTCCAATACTACTTTCTAAAATTTCGAATGTTAAAGATTAACAAATTCAACCCATTAAAATGAACGGTAAGGCAAACAAGATCAAATGACAAAAAACACAAAACATTGTCTTTTACCGAAAATAATAGGAATACAGTACTTATCTTAGACCGTTTTATAAGCAGCTTATGTTTTTAATGGCTTTCGATATTAGGAAACATTCGTTCTCCTATTATTAATTGGTTTTGGAGATTGAGATCTGGATTTTCCTCGTAGCAGACATTGAATTCATTTCGTAGATACGAAATACAGAAAAAACAAGCATATACGGTAATATATTTGACCTTTAGTGGTTCTGCTAAATTAGGGACTGATGGTAAATTGTACAAAGAAATAAAGCGATCGAGTGATCTCATGAGATACGATATATTTCCCATTAAACCGATTTTCGATCCCATTAGTTTGTTTTTCGACTCCTAATTCCTAATATTTTTTTAGCGAATAAAGTATTGCACAGCAGTGGTGTTATATCTTTTTAACCCTCTGAGGGTCACGAGATTTCCGAGTGGAGTAGTATTGCCTTCACCCCACACCACACTAAATGGCTAAATAACTACATCTATTGGCTGAAGGAATCCATGGATTTTTCATTCTTTGGAAAGATTCTATTGCTCCTTTCCTTGAAATATAATCATTCGGAAGGATTCTATTGCTACTTTCCTTAGAATAGAATCATTTGGAAATATATTCTGTTGTTGGTTTCCTTGGAATGTAATCCTTTGGTAAGTTTCTATTGATCCTTTCCTAAGGACAGAATCCTTTGGAAATATTTTATTGCTCATTTCCTCGAGATAAAATAATTTGAAAATATTCTATTGTTCGATTCTTTGCAGTAGAATCCTTTGGAAAGATTCTATTGCTCATTTCCCAAGAATAGAATGCTTTGTTAAAATATTTTATTGGTATTTTCCTTGGAATAGATTCCTTGAAAAAGATTCTATTGTTCAAGAAAGTCAAAATTAGTTAGAAATCCTGCAGAGAATACTACATGTTGCAAGGTGGAATTAGATGGGCAAACCCCTCAGAGGGTTAAATTCATTGTAGATATTTTAATGGAATTCAATGAAGCACCCAAAGGAGTGAATGATGGGCTCCAGAATCAGAATGGAAAACAAACCAGAATTGCCGTCGGATTCAATGTCCCTTGTGTAAACGAACACCTTACTTAAGTAGTATGCAGATTTATAAGTGTGAGAGACAATTATTTGGCGTATTTGTCTGTTACTACGAATGAAAAACGAAGCGGTTTTACAGAGCTTACCAGAATGACGCATACATCACACTTTAGATCAAAAAGACTTCTGCAATGGACTTAAGTTGTCTGACTCGTTCAGAATTATTTTTTTTAAGTTAAAATTATACTGTTTCTTAATTTTTAAGGTAAAGCACCTTATAAAAACACATTATAAAACGCAAAATCACTAAAAATTAATATTATTTATTAAACAATTGGAAAACATTGGGAAATTTAGATAAAAAAAATGACGTCAACGAAAAACATTACAACTGAAAAACTTATGAGTACAATTTGTCTAAAATTTTGCAGCCTCTTAAATACACAAGCTAGATCCTGAGCTAAAAGATATGCAATATTCCTTTCCACAAGATTGTGAGAATAATGTAGCAGGGAACATAAATTTTTGTAAGTTTTCCTTACGTTACAACACTGAAATCCCTAAAAAGTTTTCCTTTTAAGACAACTCTTATATTATAGTTCAGGCTCTCCACAACAAATATAAAAATCAGTATACCAAATTTCATTCAAAAATATATAGTACGGTTTTAATTGCCGCGTGTCTCGTGCAAAAATTTTGATCAAAATCCCAATCAGAAAAATGCATTTAAATATTTTAAAACGAATTAAAAAACAGCTGTCAAGATCTATTCAAATTGCTTCTATTCACCGTACAGACAAAATAGAAAAAATTTCGAAAAAAAATATAAATATTAAGAATATTGAATAAAATGAAGTATGAAGTTTTAGGTCAAAAATTGACTTTTCAATGTAGTCCTTACGATACCTTAAGATCACACAGAGATGTATGCGATGGATTTTGGATCACCCAATTAAACGTATATAGAGATTATATCTTTTGGAGGCACAAGAGAATTATTATATTCCAGCCTTTCATACCCTCTGATGAAGACGACGTCACAATAACTGCTGTTGCCTCTTCAAACGGCAATCTAAGCTTTCGTGTTTGCCATTCATGAAATGACTGTCAATTGTAGCTTTGCTCTGTAAATAAATACGTTGCTCATCTATGTGTGTATTCATTTTTGTACTTTAGTACATGCTCCAAGCAAAGACGTATTTTTTTCTTTTCTAAGTGCTATTTATTTCTTAAATCGTGTACCTATACAAATTTCACCAAACGCGTACTAGAAACAAGGTGGGATGATCAATTTTCCCACAACAATGGATCACCAATCCCACAAGTAATCATTTCACTATATTTTAGAACTATAATCAAATAAATATTTTTAAAGGATTTTGTTTTTAAAAGGATTTTTACCTATACTATTATTATGCATCAATTAAAGTTGTACGTTTGACTCTATAGTTTTATGTACCGCTTAAACTGCCTTTTAATATTTATTCTGTTTCTATAAGTACCCATTTTGTTTTTGGCTCCGTTTCTCCATTTTTGGACTTTGCACCGTTAAAATAAACCAACCACAATCAAGACGAATGCTAGAAACAAGGTGAAGAATTTCTATAATACATATCCCCATCCCGAAAACAATTATTTCCCCGAGTTTCACAACTATCATGAAATGAATATAAGGATTTTATTATGCTGTTAAATTTTTTTACATGAACTCCCTTTATTGCCTTATATATTACTCGCGGACACCCCCCCCCGCCATGCTATATTAATTCTTTTTTAATTACTTTTATCATTTTATCCTGGGTTTGGTGTAGCTTCACCGCTTTTGGTGCCATAAAACCCAACCAACCGCATATTAGAAGCAAAATATGAAGATAAGTTTCCATTACAAAGAATCACCCATCCATCCCCAAATCAGCCATCTCGCCGAGCTTCAGAACTATCATAAAATAAACACTTTTGAAAAAAATGTTTTTTAAGGTTTTTGAAATGATTTATATATATACTATACTGTTATTATACACTAATTAAATTTTTACGTTTGGCTCTACTGTTTTATGTAGTACTTAAAAGGCTTTATCTCTACTCTATTTTACTAGTTCATCAGGCGAATGGCTCAGTTTGTTCGTTTTTGGAATTTGTGCCGCTAAATCCAACTAACCAAACCGAAGACGATTGTTAGAAGCAACGCGTAAAGATAAATTTCCATAACACAGTATCCCAATCCCAAGCACAGCCATTTCGCCAAGTTTCTCTCATCAAACGAACATTTTGGAAAATTTTCCTATATTTGCCAAAGTAAAGGAAAGTAGCTACTTCCGAAGTGAGCCATTTCGCCAAGTTTCAGAACTATCATCAAATAAACATTTTTAGAAAAATGTTTTTGAATGTTTTTAAAATTATTTTTATATACTATATTGTTATTACACATAATTAAATTTTTACGTTTAACTCTTATTGTCTTATGCATACTATTTAAAATGTCTTATACCTACTCTATTTTACATCAGTCGATGGTTTGTACGTTTTTCGACTTTGTACCATTAAATTCAACCAACCACAACGAAGACCCTTATTACAAGTAGAATGAAGATAAATTTCCATAACACAGTATCCTAATCCCCAAGACAGCCATTTCACCAAGTTTCAGAACTCTCATCAAACGAACATTTTGGAAGAATGTTTTACAAAATTTTTGAAAAGATTTTTATGTATATACTATACTGTTATTTTTCACCAATTAAATTTTTACGTTTGACTCATTGTTGTCTCATATAATACTTAAAATACCTTATTTCTATTTTACTAATTCACCAGGCAAATGGCTCAACTTATCCGTTTTTGGATCTTATACCATTAAATCCAACCAACCACAAAGAAGGTGTGAAGATCAATTTCCATAACACAGAATCCCAGTCCCAAAAATATCCATTTCGCCAAGTTTCGGAACTATCACTCATCAAACGAACATTTTGGAAAAATGTTTTTGAAAATTTTCCTATACTTGGCCAGCGTAAAGGAAGGTGACTACTTCAAGAAGTGAGTCATTTCGCCAAGTTTCAAAACTATTATCAAATAAACACTTTTGGGATAATGTTTTTGAAGGTTTTTGAAATGTATACTATACTTACGCCAATTAAATTTTACGTTTGACTCTTTATTGTCTTATGATGTACTACTTAAAATGCTTAATCTCTACTCCATTTTACTAGTTCATCAGACGAATGGCATATCCTTTTTGGACTTTGTACTATTAAATCCAACCAACCACAACGAAGACGCATGTTAGAAGAAAGATGTGAAGATCAATTTCCATAACACAGTATCCCAATCCCAAAAACATCCATTCGCCAAGTTTCGAAACTCTCATCAAACGAACATTTTGGAAGAATGTTTTTGAAAGTTTTCTATACTTGGCCAGTGTAAAAGAAGGTGACTACTTCCGAAGTGAGTCATTTCGCCAAGTTTCAAAACTATTATCAAATAAACACTTTTTGGGAAATGGTTTTGAAGGTTTTTGAAATATATACTATACTTACACCAATTAAATTTTTGCTTTGATTCTTATTGTCTTTATGTTCTTAAAATGTCTTATACCTACTCTATTTTACTAGTTCATCAGACGAATGGCATGTCCTTTTTTGGACTTTGTACCATTAAATCCAACCACAACGAAGACGCATGTTAGAAGCAAGGTGTGAAGATCAATTTCCATAACACAGTATCCCAATCCCAAAAACATCCATTTCGCCAAGTTTCAGAACTCTCATTAAACGAACATTTTGGAAGAATGTTTTTGAAAGTTTTCCTATACTTGCCAGAGTAAAGGAAGGTGGCTACTTCCGAAGTAGATGGTGTCGATGGCCGGCGCATGCCCGATATCGACCCGCACCTGGTTGCACCTGTCGAAAAATGACAATCACGTGAGCAACCTCTTTGGAGGAAGGCGGGACTCTAAGGAAGGGAGTGGCGCTCAATATATTGATTGGTGGACGAGATATATGGCATTTGTAAGCTCCATAGATTGGATTGCCATGACGTTCTAGGTGTCAGCCACCAATCCACGTAAGGAAGCAATGCTTCTATTTTTGTTCTTGTCATACATAATGAGTCCGACCAATGCTCCTTTTAATTACTTGCTTCGATAAGCACTGGTACAACAGTACCATTGTCGAGGGATCGTTGCGGGTGACCTAGAGCAGGGACCCGCTACCTTTGAGGTCTTAATGGTTGGGGGAGTCTGAACGGGGCAATAAAGCAAATTAGATTTCTGGACGGTATTTGATATGAGGAACGAGAATGATGGATGCGATTGACTGTGTATTTCCCCAGGAGTGTTGGTTAGGGCTTGCAAATTACCAACATTCTCAATACCGGTGAATTACCTACGGAAATTCTCAATATTGGTTTTTAATTCTGCTTCTTCTTTCAGCGGGAAGTGCTGACTTGGCTTGTTATAGTATATATGCAACTGAATGTATTCTTCGAATGTTGGGTAGGGTTTGCGAATTACCGACATTCTCAATACCGGTTTTTAGTTCTACTGCTTACCTGAGCAGGAGGTACAGACTGGGCTTGATTGTAGTATATACGAAACTGACTGTATACTTCGAATGTTGGGTAGGGTTTGCCAATTATCGACATTCTCTATACCGGTAAATTACGTACTGAAATTATTCCACTTTTTACCGGTTGGTTGATTTTGGGGGTTCTATGGCGCAAGGACCATATTTGGCCATGTTGCTCCAGACACAATACAATATCAAGTAATTGACACACACACAGTGAAAGCTTTACTGACACAGAAGAGAGATATACACCCAGGGAGGAATGCTCCTGGCAGGAATACTTTTTACCTGGTTTTAGTTATATTCTTTCCTTAGCGGAAGGTACTGACTGTGCTTGATTATAGAATGTATGCGACTAACTATACTTCGAATGTTGGGTAGGGTTTGCAAATTATCAACATTCTCAATACCGTTTTTTAGTTCTGCTTCTTACCATAGCAGGTGGTACTGACTGGACTTGATTGTAGTATGTACGCAACTGACTGTATACTTCGAATGTTGGGTAGGGTTTGCCAATTATCGACATTCTCTATACCGGTAAATTACATACTGAAATTATTAAACTTTTTACCGGTTTTTAGTTCTATTCTTTCCAAAGCGGAAGGTATGGACAGGAGTTGACTATAGTATGTATGCAACCAACTATATATATATATATACTTCGAATGTTGGGTAGGGTTTGCAAATTATCAACATTCACAATACCGTTTTTTAATTTTGCTTCTTTCCTTAGCGGGAGGTAGACCGGACTAGATTATAGTATATATGAAATTCAATGTATACATCGAATGTTGGGTAGAGTTTGCGAATTACCGACATTCTCAATATCGGTTTTAAATTTTGCTTCTTACCATAGCAGGAGGTACTGGCTGGGCTTGATTGCAGTATATATGCAACTGACTACTTCGAAAGTTGGGTAGGGTTTGGCAATTATCGACATTCTCTGTACCGTCAAATTACCTACTGAAATTATTCCACTTTTTACCGGTTTTTAGTTCTATTCTGCCCTTAGTGGAAGGTGCCGACTGGGCGTGATTATAGTATATATGCAACTGACTGTATACTTCCCCACGAGTGTTGGGTAGGGCTTGCAAATTTCCGACATTTTCAGTACCGCTTTTTAATTCTGCTTTCTTTAGCGGGAGATACTGACTTGACTTGTTATAGTTATATATGCAACTGAATGTTTCCTTCGAATGTTGGGTAGGTTTCGCAAATTACCGACATTCTCAATACCGGTGAATTACCTACGGGAATTCTCAATACCCGTGTTTAATTCTTCTTTCTTTAGCGGGAAGTAGACTGGGCTTGATTATAGTATATATGCAACTGACTGTATACTTCGAATGTTGGGTATAGGGTTTACTAATTACCGACATTTTCAATAACGGTAAATTATCCACGGAAATTCTCAATACCGGTTTATAATTCTGCTTCTTTCCTTAGCGGAAGGTACCGACTGGGAGTGATTATAGTATATATGCAACTGACTGTATACTTCCCCTATGAGCGTTTGCGAATTACCGACATCCTCAATACTACCGATAATTACTCACATTCTACTTTTTATCTGTTTTTAGTTCTTCTTTCTTCCTTAGAGGGTGGCGCTGACTCGTAGAACTTAAATCGGGTACTAGTTCAGTATTTCAACATTCAATAAAAGTTTCGGATGTATAAAGGCAAAATTTGTATGGGGATTTGAGATGCATACTTTTTATTCGAATACTTAGGATGAATACTTTGGTATCCGATTACTTTGGTATTCGAGTACTTTGGTATTCGAGTACTTTGTTATCGGTTTACTTTGTTACCCGATTACTTTGTTATCCGATTACTTTGTTATCCTATTACTTCATTATTTGAGAATTTTGGTATCGAAATACATTTGTATTCTAAAACTTTTGATGAATACTACTGTTTTCAAATACTATCATAGAAAGAATCGAGTACTACGAACACTTTTACGAATCGAGTGCAACGAATACTTTTACGAATCGAGTACAACGAATACTTTTAAGTATTGATTGCAAGAGTACTTTTGTATTCGAATACTCTCATTTCTAGAAATAAGTTTTTGTGGGCATATACAATCTATGCTTGCTACGAAAAGTTCTTAAGGTTTCTAAGAACGTGTTCCATAGCTTTTTATTAAATAGCTCAATACTAAGGTATTGCAGACGCATAGCCTTTTGCTTCACTGACATTGCTAATGCTATTTTTAATTAAATACACTGTTTTTTAAAGGAATTTCACCGGACAAGTCCTATTTTAAGAAAACTCTGAAGTCAAATGTTTATTTGAGTCAATATTATTTGTGATTTGAGAATAAATATAGCACTTTTCCATGTATGAATGTCCAGAAAGAAATAGACTGATCAAATGTGTCATATAATTGTACATCAATAATTAAAAAGGAATGTAATCAGAGTATATGGTTAAAATTTGAACTTATAAAGTGAACAATATCACATTCCAAGAAAATTTGTGCGAGATTTAGAAACGTCATACTCCTTGTATGTTACTTGGGGATGTTTGAATTCAATCATAATCTGTGAAATGCTTATTTTTTTAATCTTGCAAACTTTTTTGAAGTACAAAAGTCTTAGTATTCGAGAATGGTCGATACTGTCGATAGAAGAGATAGTCTAGAACAGTGGTTCTTAACCTGGGGTGGGTGCACCCCTGGGGGTGCGAGAGAAGTTTCTAAATTTTCGATGGAAACTACCGCCTGGGGGCCTGTGAGAAACTAGCGAACGCTACGTTGACTTTTGTGGGAACCCCACTCCCACTCTCTACCTGTGTCTCAGCCATTGAGGTAAATAAACTGGATTAAGCGATGCTGCTTCAAAGACGGCACCAAAATGCACCAGGCTACAAAAACCCATTTACTGAAAAATATTTTACTCTACAGTAATAAAAACTTCTCTTTTGAATAAATAATCACATTTTTAGGTTGTATTAATTATTTCTTCCACGAATAAAATACAAAATTATGTTTTTAATGGGAATTACCATTCGGGTAGCATAATTTGTATGAATTAAACACATAAATGCAAGGATTTGGTAAAAACAATACAAGTATTCAAATGGAATTTGAAAAACTGGATTTGGAACAATTCTGGTGTACACAGTTAGAACCTTATCCACAGCTGGCAATAGCAGCATTGCAGATACATTTACCTTTTGTCGCAACCTACCTATGTGAAATGGGATTTTCGTCGCATTTGCACATAAAAACAAAAGCCAGAAATCGCTCAAATGCAAGTGATGTCTTACGCATGGCTTTCAAAAAAGGAGCCTCGCTTTAAAAGTATTGTTATGAATAAACAACAACGTAGTCATTAAAAATTGAGATATTGTTTTGTATGTATATGTAAATATATGTGTTTATTTTTCAATAAATAAATTATCTTGCAATAGAAATAATTTCCTAAATAAAGAAATAGAAACACATTTTTTAAGGGGGTGCGAGAACTTATTTTTAGATTCAAGGGGGTGCCGATCACTAAAAATGTTAAGAACCACTGCTCTAGAGCGTGGTACAAACTAGAAGCAGAACAAATATTTTGAAAAGAGTATAGCGAAAAGCATGTGAAATATATTGTATCCCATCGGCTATACTTTTACTTACGAGATCATATACAAGACACATTGTACCTAGGACTTTTGGCACCTAGTCTTCTTCATAAGAGGCACTCTTCATTGGGTCTCCTCACACTCTCTCTTCTCTCAGATTATCTTCCACTTTTAGATCCCTAGCAGCAGAAAGTCACAACAGAGTGGCAAACCCGCCTAAGTCCTATACTCACTTATTTCAACCAATGTGGGAAAATATTACTCCCGATTGCTACTTTAAAGCATAAAAACTTGCGGCTCTGAATTCTATTACTAAGCAAGTATTAACAGGATCTTTCCAAGGTATTCTGTTCTAAGGAAATCATTCTGGGTTCCATTCAATGTTTCTGTTCAACAGAACTATTATAAATGTTTAAAGAATCCATGGATTCTTTCAACCAACAGATGCAGTTATTTAGCCATTAAATGTGTTGGGGTAAAAGCCATACTATACCACTCGCAATGTCGTGACGCTCAGAGGGTCAAAAACATCATAACACGGTGTGCAATACATTCTGATGAGAATATCTTTACAGTCCATGCTCTGACTCAATTTGTAAGCGTCATAACACTGTGTGATATGATCACTCTTTGTAGGACGCTTTCATTAGCGCCAAATACGACTATGAATATATTCTGAAGAGAATACCTTTATGTATGAATTCATGATGTGACTCTTGGATCTTTCCCTTCGGGTTTGATCCCGGACCGTCGTCAATATTCTGTTGTGTTGCTCCAGTGCGATGTTAATTAACTACCTACCTTTCTACTATGCTGTGACTCAATTTATAAACATCATAACACGGTGTGCAATGAGCACTCACTCTTTGTACGACGCTTTCATTACCACCAAATACGACGCATGAATGTGTTTTGACGAGAATACCTTTATGGATGAGTTCATGCAGTGACTGAATTTATAAACTTTTTAACGCGGTGTGCAACGAGCCCTCTTTGTACGACTCTTTCATTGCCTTCGAATACGGCGCATGAATATATTCCGACGAGAATACCTTCATGAGTAAGTCCCTATTCCTGCTAAAAACTAACACCAACTAATCCCACAAGAGAGAGCAGGAAAGCCCTTTTGACAGATTTATAAGTTCGCACAATATCTAAACTCAGTTAAAAAATTAGAATCTACGTGCAAGTCTCCGGGTCTACCATTACGGGAAAAGAAATTACTGATGATGCGAAATCTGGTAATCCCTATAATCCCCCGAGATCCAACACCGAGGGAAGCCGAAATAACCACGAAATAAGAAGCAGGAACGAGTGATGGGATTTGGAGAATGCAAATTTCCCATAATGTCATGGAAGGAGTTTCCTGCTCTCCCACTAAAGGGATTCGAATATAAGGTTAGCTAAGTGTACGGGGAAAGAAGGTTGTGTGATTTCTTGAATATAATTTCTTTCGGATACAGAAGTTCTTTGCTGAAAATTGCTTGAGAAGGGAGAGTTTATTTTAAAGTTAAATACGAGGCTGGGCTCACAGTTTAATATCCTCCTCCAGGAGATGTCAAGTAATGTAAACAGCACGTCTTAGGAATATCCCGGTGAATAGATTGAAGACATCTAGTGGCGCGGTGATTAGATTGGTTACGGTGGCTGATTGGCATTTTTCTGGTGATTTGGAGTGGTCCATTGTTTTGATCGTATGAGAGGTGGAAGCAATTTTAATTTGTTTTTGGGACTGAAACACAACGATGTTAATTAAAAAAGTATACCCACCTAGATTTTTAGTCTAATATCTTCAAGGAGGCATCTAGTGCGCAGTTATTAGATTGGCATTTTTCTGATGATTTGGAGTTGCCTATTGTTGTGTGGGAGGTGGGAGAAATTTGTATTTCTTTTGGGACTGAAAGACCATTTTTATTTGTTTTGGTCAGAAAGACCAAAGAAAAAAAGAGAAAAGTATACCCGTCTAGGGTTTTGGTCTATATCTTCTTCAAAGAGATATCTAGTGCGTGGTAATTAGATTGGTTACGGTGGATGATTGACATTTTTCTGATGATTTGGAGTGGTCTATTATTTTGGTTGTATGGGAGGTGGAAGTAATTTTAATTTGTTTTGGGGACTGAAAGTTCACGATGTAAATTGTAAAAGTATACCCGTCTAGATTTTGGATCTGTAATATCTTCAAAGAGACATCTATTGCGCGATTATTAGATTGGCATTTTTCTGAGGATTTGGAGTTGTCTATTGTTTGTTGTATCGTAGGTGGAAGTGTAATTTTCATCTGTTTTTGGGACTAAAAGACCATTGCATAAAGGGAAAAAGTATATCCGCCTAGATTTTGGTCTGTAATACCTTCTTCAAAGTGACATCTAGTGCGCGGTTATTAGATTGGTTACGGTGGATGATTGGCATTTTTCTGATGATTTGGAGTGGTCTATAGTTTTGGTTGCATGGGGTGGGAGGAATGCTTATTTGGTTTTGGTACTGAAAGACTATTATGTAAAAAGAAAAGTACATCTGCCTTGATTTTTTGTCTGCAATATTTTCTTCAAGGATATATGTATTGAGCAAATGGGACTCTGGCACATGAACTTTTATAAAGCCTTGTGGAAAGCATGTCTGCACGTTGTGAAGCGTGGATTAGAGTTAGAGACCAGAGTATTCCTTATTAGGTTACTTTTAACATTGCAAAAAACGCAGTTTTTGCAATAACTAAAACCTACAATGTGTTAACCTAATTCTTTTTTATTCATTTCATTAGTTCCTAGTAGCACCACAAGGCATCTCAGTGTTCTTATTTTATTCCACATAGCTTGTGGAACATTCATGTGTTATTTGAGGAATTTCGGTACAAGTACCTGGTACGGGATTCATCTCGGATTGCATTATCCTAAAGTTTTCAACAAGTGTGTAGCTGTACATCAATATTTGTAAACGTTTTGCTAAAAATAAAAAATTGTGTACTCAACATTAAAAATAATTTACATTTACAAAACTAAAAAAAATGCAACGCAAGTAAAATTTTTATCTGGTCTCTAAATGGACAAAGTTCTTAAATCAGTGTAACAAACAAAATAAACAAATTAAAAGACGTTCCAAATAGAGAGATCGTC
The DNA here is from genome assembly GCA_933210815.1 of Meta bourneti. Classification (NCBI taxonomy): domain Eukaryota; kingdom Metazoa; phylum Arthropoda; class Arachnida; order Araneae; family Tetragnathidae; genus Meta; species Meta bourneti. The sequence continues at coordinate 86,269,854 of OW119934.1, forward strand.
TCTAAAATAAATGGGAACAATACATCATCTTAAATACAATATGTTCAGGAATTCTTTTACTAAAAGAGAATTTGAAATGTTAACGCGTGTTTGATTTGCCTTCAAATTCAGTAAGAAGATCGATAGAATATTTAAAGATAGTTCAAGGAGACAAATAGTGTTTCGAGGACATCAGAAATGATTGGTCACGTTCGTGATTCGATTTCAATGCCACGTTACAGCTTGAATTAATGAGGCGCTGTCTCATAATAATTAACAGCTGCAACTGACATGTTTGGGCACGGCAATAGATAATTTTGTTGAAAAGGAATGAAATGGTCCTTATGGAGTTTAAAATTGTTACGATTTCCCCCGCGAAAAGCTCACAGAAGTATCTAGAATACACACTTGATATGAAAGGCATTGAAAATGAACTTATTGTAACAACATCGTCTCAAAATTTCATGGGAGAAATTGATCAACTTAGAGTAGAGAGGTAAGTATTTGTTAGAGTTTGCAAATTACTGTGACATTCTTGATTTGCGTTTTTGGTTCTTTTTACCTTAGCGGGAAGTTCTGACTGGGCAAGATAATGGGTCCTGAATTCAGTATCAGTTCAGTACTTCAACATTCAATACAAAAGTTTCAATGAAGAGTAAATTGTTTAGATTTCCCCCACGAAAAAATCACAGAAGTATCTGGAGTACACCACTTATTTGAAAGGCATTGAAAAATAAACTTATTGCAACAATATTGACTCAAAATTTCATAGGGGAAATTGGTCAATTCTATGCGTTAGTTTGAAAATTACCGACATTTTTCATACCGGTTTTTAATTCTGTTTTTTCTCAGTGGGAAGCTTTAATTGAGTATAAGACTTGGATTGGTTACTTCAGTTTTTAAAAATTTAATATAAAAGTTTCAATGAAGAGTAAATTATTTCGACTTCTAGAGCAAAAAACTCACTGAAGTATCGGGAGTACATCATTTGATATGAATGATATTGAAGAATTTATTGTAACAAAGTAGTAGTGTCTTAAATTTTTATACGAGAAATTGGTCAATGCTGCGTAGAGTTAGTGTTAGTTAACAAATTACATACATTTTCGATAGCGGTTTTAGTTGTCTTTTTTCTTAACGGGAACCTCTGACTGTGCAAGATAATAGGACTTGTTTTGGGTATGACTTAGTGTTTAAATATTCAATGATAATAGCAAAACTAAACCTGAGTGAAGGAGATGTGTTAAAAAAGCTCATAGAAGCATGCCGTCTGATTGCACGTGTAACAACCTCCCTAATGGGTGAACATCGCAGAAAATTATCCTACTAAACTAACCAAACTTTAGAGATGGAAATGTTTGTAAAAAATTCAGGAAAACAAGTAGTTTGATGTACGTGTAACATACTCCCTGAATGCGCGAACATCGCAGAAAATGACATTACTAAACTAGGCAAACGTTAGATATGGAAATGTGTGTAAAAACTTCAATCTGGCGTACGTATAACATACTCTCTAATAGATCAGAATCGACGAAAAAACTCTCTAAAAATAATTGTGAACTAATCAAACTTCAGAGAAGAAAATGTGTTCGAAAGTCATTAGAAGCAAATAATCTGATGTACATGCAACGTACTCCTTAATGGGTGAACATTGGAGAAAATTACCGTTCTAAACTAACTAAACCTGAAAGAAGGAAATGTGTTAAAAATCTTCAGTGTAGGAAAAAGTCTGACGCACGTGTAACATGCTCCCTAATGGATGAGCATCAAATAAAGCAGACAAGTTTCTGAGAAGCACGTAGTCTGACCGTACGTAACATGCTCTCTAAAGGGTGAACATCGCAGAAAACGACCGAACTAAACCAACTAAACCTGATAGAATGAAATGTGTTAAAAAGCTTCAAATAAGGACTGTGTAACAAGCTCCCTAACTGATGAGCATCAAATAAAGCAGATCACAAGCTTCAGAGAAGCATGCAGTCTAACCGTACATGCTTCCTAATGGGTGAACATCGCAGAAAACGACCGTACTAAACCTGAGAGAAGGAAATGTGTTAAAAAGCTTCAAATAAGGAAGTTGTCTGACGTACGTGTAACATGGTCCCTAATGGGCGAGCATCACATAAAACTCTAGCAGAAAAAATCCGAATTAATTAAAAAAATTAGTAGGGGTTTCTTTGCGTCGTAATTAAATGATATTTTACTTACGTTAAATCTCTACTTTAGAATGCAAAACCGCAATATCTGCGAAATTTGCGCTTTGCAAATTCATTCAAGCTATTATGCAAATACTTTCCTTGTTAACGTTGATGGGCTTTTAAAAATGGCGACTGGGATTCTATTTAAGAAGGTCGTGATAAAATTCATCATCGACAACGGTAATGACTAGCTTTTTTATTTATATTACGCAGGAGACAAATAGAACGGAGAGCCATGAAATAAAAGATTAAAAAATTAATCCTCTAAAGTCCAAACTTCTAACACACAACTAAAAATGCTAATGGCTTCGCTCATTAATACGTTTTATTTTAATTTTCGTTCTTACCTTCCATAGATTTTTTTCGAATTTTATTAATTCTTAACTTTTATTATCTCATAAAATAGAACGACACCGAGGGTTCTTTTTTGTTTTCTTGACATCTCTTTACCAGATAGCTTAGTGCGATAAGTATAATAACCTTTTTCATTACTTTAATTGCATTAAAATAAGTTAAGCGGTGAAGCGACGATATACTTTTTGCATTTTGAATTTTTATTACTCGTTGGAAAAAACGAGTAAAGACAGTTTTGAGTAAATACATCTTTTATTATATGCCGAGAATCTTCGCGAAACAAGCGTACGCTTAATGAGTCATTTTGTTTTTATTTACGCGGGAGTTGTTTACATGTGTTGTCATTGTTGAAACTCAATATAGTTTTTTTCGTGAGTAATTTGAAAGCCACAAAAAGTAGATTCCTTTTTACAATTTGCAAGTTGCATTTTAAAGTTCTTATTTGACGATTGATTATGAGAGACATTTCTGTCAAGCTAAACGTAGATGGCGGTAGGGTTTCTGGAGCGGAACATGCCGAACGTGACGCCATTTGACATGTTTCTCGAACACGATTTCAGCACTTCGCCAATAAATATTTCAGGGAATGAATTTCAAATTGATACATGATAGTTCATTGGTCAATCCCAATCAGACTAACCCTCTTGGTGGCTGTCTTGAGCAGGTATCGTCATTAGCAAATTTGACCAGATCTTGATCTCGTCAACAAATCTTCAATATCTTGTTGAAAAGATATCTCGTCATTAGAAAAATTGGTCAGATCTTGCTGGATGAGATACCTCATCGAACCACTCGGAGTGTTAAACGACAATCGTCGCCAAAATGCTGATAAGCTGCATTTTAAGATAACCCTTATATGTATACTTCAAGAGCATTTGGGTGGCAAAAGGAAAATCTCCTTCTTCTGGTTTGCTTGCTTACACTGAAACTCACTCTCATATAGCCAAAATAAATTAAATACATCATATTTTTGACATGAATACGTCTGTAAAATCCGACCAGTACTAGATGGCCAGTACTGAAAGTTGCGCGTTACGAAGAACTTGGCGTCGAGTTCTGTCTAATAATTTCTACGAGATATTAACGCGAATCAAATAAACCTAACGTCATTCGATAGCTGAGGGAACAAAGGCTTGTTAGTGATCTTGATTTCGTGCGCCGTGATAAAAGGGGGAAGGGAGCGGCGTTTTGAGGACTTTCCTGAGTCTTGCAAACTTCAAATCAGTATAACTAAGGATTGAGAAGCGCTATGATAGGTTTCAAACGAAAGCTAAGGTCGAGATGTGTTAATTTAAGACATTAGATCTACTTTAGTGTTTGTTGTGAAACTATGGATCGCAGCTGAAAACTTAAAATTTTCGCAATGTGAGCTTAAGCTCGTCGAAAAGCATAATGCTTCAAAAGCAGTCTATGCGGAAGAGCAACTCGTCAGTTTTCGATAAGCACTGAATTGTCTACTGAATTTGTCTTCCTTTATTTACTGCACCCAAATTAAATACTATACGCTAACGTGACATATTCACGTAAAACTTTGAGGCGGTGCTCCAACATAGCCTATCCTATTTTTATTATTAATGTTTAATTATATCAACAGTTAAACCACAGATGATAAAGGGTTGATTTTCTTACTAAAACTTTCATTTTCAAATGTATTATATATTTATTTTCCAATCTGAATCTACTCGGAAATTTCGTGACGTTCAGAGGGCAGAAATGTTTTCTAAAGGATAAAAGTATCTAAATCAGAAAACTATGTGCTATGAAAACTACAAAAAACTACTGGCAGTCACTATGAGACGGAATCTCAGTGTAAGTAAACAAACCCGGTGGAATGCAAAGATTTAAACAAACCCGGTGGAATGCAAAGATTTTACTTCCACTATCCACATGCTCCCGCATGATACGTATCTGGGTTACCTTAAAATGTAGTTTATCCTCCGTTTTGGCATGTTTGTAGTTTAATCTTGTTGGCGGTGACAAATCAACGGTCAAATTTTAATTCAGAAAATGCTTTGAAATTTTTATTGGCGAAATACTTAAAGGTATTCGAAAAATAAACCAAGTGACAGAGGAATCTTTTAGCATTGCTTCAGACAGACTGTTGCCGTAGAAACGAGACTTAGCTCATTTTCTAAAAGGGATTATTGAAGCATTTGAATCTCTCACATTGGTCAGTTAGCGACATTTGTCTCTCCAGATCCTTGTGCGACAAGTAGCTACACGATTGCAAAAAGCACATTCAAAATGTCACCAAACCATCCATCACCAAAAACTTATGCGACTCATCCCCAGGGCGGTTGTAAACCCATCCCAATTTGCTGTAGTAGTTTTGCTGTAGAAACACGTTCCGCAGCAAAACTACTGCATTTAGCTTTACAGAAAATGCCTCTCGTAGAAACGAGTTTCATACATTTTGAGAGAGGATGAATCGGATGAGGATTTGGTGATGGGTAGTTTGTCGATATTTTAAATGTAGCCCTTTGCAATTGTGTATCCTTTTATCACGCAAACACCTAGAGAGCCAATTGTCGCTAGTGTGTCAATGTAATGCTCAGAGGACAAAAGTGATTTCTAAATGCTTCAAGAATCCCTTATAGAAAATGAGCTATCTCGTTTCAACGGCAACAGCCACGGCGTGGGAGACAGACAGGCTTGTATGTCAGGCGAACTGATGTATATACATAGAGTAGGTACTGACGGTTGCTATAGAAACAGGTCTCGTACATTTTGAGTGGGGATGAGGCGCATAAGTTTTTCGTGATGGATGGTTTGATGTTATGATGGCAATCATGTACCCTCTTGTCGCACAAGGATCTGGAGAGACAACTATCACTAAGTGCGCCAATGTGAGACTCAAATGTTTCAAGAATCTCTTAGAAAATGGGCTGTCCCGTTTATATGCTCGTTCGATGCCAAGAGATTAAGAGAGTTTCAGGACTTAGTATTTTGGTTGGGGGATTTTTGAGGATGGGTGTATTTATGGGATGCATTCCATTAACTGTGTGCAACATTGTGAATATTCTAAATAATTTTTATGATGGTTTCCTGTACCATTCTGAATATTTCAAATAATAAAGTCCTAAATTCAACGATTCATGGGCAATCGTGTTTTGGTTGGTTCGTTGCTTTTGGGTTTATAGCCCAAGGGCCATATTTGGCCAAGCTGCGCCAAACGCAAGACAGATTATGTCAAGTAATTGTGAAAAGAAAGGACGGAGAGAAGAAAGTAGAGAAAGATCGCTTGGGCATCCTGGGATCACGACCCCTATGTTTATCAGAGGCAGAAAACTCCATAGGAAATTAATAGACCACTAGGGTACCTTGGGTTCGTGAATTTCGTACATACCTAAAGAAGATGAGCCTCCAAGGGGCCAATAGTTTTTTTGAGAATTAACATCTACACCCCGATAGAATTCATCAACAAATACCAAGCCTTCACAAGAAAAAAGTGGAATTTAATTTCGTGTAAGAATCCGTGGTAAAGGAATTTCGTAAAAAGGTTCCCGAAACGAAAAAGGTAGGCATCCAAGCTCTTAAAGTCGGACTGGATTTTGCCCCACTTCATTATTTTCAAAGATAATATCCTCGACGTGAGCAAGTGTGCTTCAAAAGATGAAACTGTCATTCGAGATGCTTTTCTTTTTGCTGCAGCATCCCTTTGTTGCAGGAAAAAATTGCAGGCACTTAAAAAAAAAAGATAACCCCGAACGCAGTTTAGTGGCACTTGTGATCAAGCTGGGAAATGTTGGAGAAAAGCTGGGAGTCATTAGTGTCGATTTTTTCTTTTGATAGCGTTTGGGTTGGAAAAACATAAATTTAGTCTCTTGTGCTCTGATTTTCCTGGAGAAAAAAGAGTATTATTATGATGTGCCACAACAGTTTTCTTTTAAGAGCGGCACTTAGTTGAAACTTGCCCATCTTATTTCAAAAGCACGTCTTAAAGTTTGAAGCGTGATACAGGAATAACCATATTTTGAAGAATTATGTATTTAATTTGTAAATATGATTTGATTACTTTCGCACTTGTGATCAAGCTGGGAAATATTGGAGAAAAGCTGGGAGTCATTGGTGTCGATTTTTTCTGTTGATAGCGTTTGGGTTGGAAAAACATAAATTTAGTCTCTTGTGTTCTGATTTTCCTGTAGAAAAAAAAGAGTATTGTTATGATGTGAAACAACAGTTCTTTAAGAGGCAGCACTTAGTTGAAACTTGTCCATCTTATTTCAAAAGCACGTCTTAAATTTTGAAGAGTGATACAGGAATAACACTATTTTGAGGATTTATGTATTTGATTTGCAATTGCGATTTGATTACTTTAGAATTACAAAATGATGAATATCATACATATTTTATTTTTTAGAATGGCAAAACCATTGGTTTCTATCCAACTATAACCAAAACTTAGTTATATCGAATTATATATTTTTCTTATTCCTTATTACCGACCACAACCTTGAACTGTTGTGCTATGATTTCCTCTAGATTGGCGAGAGTCGAGGCAAAAAGGGGGTCCCTGTCCTAACGAAAAGGGGTGCCTTGCCCCCTTTCTGCCTTGCCTCTCTTTCTGCCTTGCCCTAACGAAGGGAGAAGAGGAGAGACAGCTTGTGGAGGAGGACCGAACAGGGCTGTTGCTAAGAGGCACGAGTGACCCGAACGTCAACTCCGGACGCTAGTCAGCGTCCGTGCCGAGACCCTTCCTCTGGTGAGAATAAAAGTTCCGGGTGAATCTTGAGAATAGAGTTCTATCCACTCCTCATCTGAAGGAAAGCCCTGGCCTATGGCCATAGTTCAGCGGATCCCCAGGTAAAACTGATTTGCCTATAAACTGGAAACCATCAGCAAACATGAATAAATGAAGAGTGTTTTGAAGCAACAGTGTAGTAATTTATGAAAGTTAATCACACTACTACATAACTATATTAACCCTATGAGCGTCGCGAGATTTCCAAGTAATGTAATGTTGCTTTTATACCACAACACACTTAAAGACCACGTCTTTATAAAGAATTCATGGATTTTTTCAACCTTTAGAAAGATTCTACTGGCTCATTCTGTAGAAGATTCTATTGACTCATTCTGAGTTGTAAGAACTTAACTTCTATTGTAAGAACTCTATTAGGAAGAATGATCTAATTGGTAAGAATTAAGAATGCGTGTGAACCCCTCAGAGGGTTAATTTAACATGAATTATATCAAGCATTATAGCTGCTTAGGGGATTGCCTCAAACGCAGTTTCGTGATACTTGTGATCAAACTTTTCTTTTGATGGCTTTTGAGTTGAAAAAGCAAGATGTGTCGCTTGTGGTCTGATTTTTCCAAGGAAAAAAGAGTATTGTTCATCGACCTTAAAATGGAGGGAAATAGACGGAGCATGTGCTCGCAGCTTCATGTTATTTCACCCAGTTGCTCGGTTTGAAGATCTGTCAAGTGGTTGTGGGTAAAAGCATGAATCCTAAATTATTGATTAGGTAAAGTGATTATCCACAGTATTAAAAAACACTAGTCTGCGCTTCCATAACCAATTGGCTAAGTCGATTTGTGATTTACCCTTCAGAGATCTTACGACAGCGACTCCACCCACATGATACGTCTATTTCATTAGAAGGTCGATGGTATTGTCATGATGTGCCCCAACTTTTCTTCTTCGTGATTGGCGGTTAGTTGAAATATGACCATCCTATTTCGAACAGTACATCGTGTAACATCTTAATCTTAAAACCTTGATATCGAAAGTACAATAGTTTTAATCCCTTTTGTCGTCGATTTTGATTTTCGAATTAGATTTTTGAAATAATTTATGGCATGAAATCATTTTTGTACTATAATGTGCTTTGCGGTGTAATAGTACATTTTCTCTATTCCTTTCAGACGTTTATTGGGAAACGAGACATCTCGTCCATCAAGATCTGGTCAGTTATCTCTTCCAATGACGAGACATCGCGTCCGTAAAGTTCTGGTCATTATCTCTTCCAATGACGAGACATCTCGTCCATCAAGATCAGGTCAGTTATCTCTTCTAATGACGAGACATCTCTTCCATCAAGACCTGGTCAGTTATCTCTTCCAATGACGAGACATCTAGTCCATCAAGATCCGGTCAGTTATCTCTTCCAATGACGAATCAAATCATCTCGAATAAACTAAACTTCATTGGGTCCATGGCACGATTAACACCAGAAATTGTAAAATAAAATGACTGAGCTCTCATAATGACAAAACGTACATGTTTAGCGAAGACAAAACATGTGTGATATTTACTAGATTATACTTAAAAAACTATCAATTGTATTACCAGAGAATGTAATGAAAAGAATACGATTAGCATAATTGTCTTTTCAAAACCATAATTTGAAATGATTTCGAAAAGTTCCTTACTGTACGATATACATAATTTTATTCTTTGACAGCGTTCACCATTTTTCTCTTGCGTTTCTCTTAGTGTTTATTTGATACTTTTGTTTAAAAGATAAACTCCCGTAATGTTTTTTTAAAGAATGGCTGCATTATTTGACGTCGAGTTAATTTTTCTTTGACATTCTTCCATTGTTGTGAGATAGAAATAACACCCTTTTTAAAAAGGTTCAGCGGGAATATGTTAATCACCATTTTCTACTGTCTAAATGAATAAAGACTAACATATTATTACGCTGTAACTAAACGGCGTATCACAGAGAAAAGATTTTGTTACTTATTTTTGCGATCACAGAGAAAGTTTTCCTTTCGCTTTACGAAAAGAGCAATAAAAGTAAAAGAAGTAACAGATTACTTTCTTTGGCCTTTTATGCATTAGTTTCTTTTTAAAAATGCGATATCAAAAGATTAAATGAAAATTTTTACGCGGTATTCTTTCCCAGCTATTTCAACAGGTAGGAAGATAAGAAAAATGTTTTTTCGTAGCTGAATTCTTACAGCGTTTAGTTTTTAAGCCTCACAAGTGCTTCACCGTTAAAATTTATTTTATTGGTAGATTGAAAGATGAATCTTTAAGAATGCGTTCGTTCATAAAAACATAATTCAGTTTCTCACGTTTTTATTTGGGTATATAAGAGCTTAAATAGATTGAGATCATTCTGGAGAGATTCGATGTATTTTGGTGGACTGTAAAAGGAATTTATTTTAAACCTATTTTATTGCCAATTATGTTTTCTTAGAGGTAAAGATTAAAAAACATGGGTACTGTTATTGAGATTTTGAGTTTTTTACTCTTCGAAATGCAGTTTCAGTCACTGCAGTGAGCATTTATGGTATTCAATCTTGTAGTTAAGCTGTAATAAACTACTTCACTTTTGAGATTTCCACGACTCGGATCTTTTTTCGTCAAATGAAATTTACGATTGCCATCAATTTTCGATTGAATGGTGTGATTCATAGACGTAAAATATAAGTAGACTGAACACTGCTATTGAGAGGACCTTCAAAGAGTGTATATCAACATATCGACTAGTAGTCACGTGACTGTTTAGAGGAAAATGGCCGATATGGTATCTTTTCGCCTCGTTCGGCGATATAATATCTTTATGACAGAGTAGGTGTGTGAATACGAATTTCTATCAAGTGGTGACGGCGAAATCGCCGAAGTTTACTACTATCAGATGGACATAGCATTGGACTGACAGTCGCAACTCCTTCCAACATCTATCTAATTGGCGCAGTGTGGGAGATAGAACTGGCATAGCGATCCTTAAAGAACTCAAGCATGTCTCATCCTTCTGTGATCTGTTCCTACAGTGGATCCCCTCACACGTGGATCTCAGGGGAACGAAGTAGCGGATGATTTGGCGAAGACGGGTGTCGATGAACCATTGTCCGATACCCACTCATTGACATTTCTTGAGCTTTACTCTATTGGAAAAATCTTTATAAGAAGGCATGGATCGTTCCCCCGGTACACTCTTGGTAACGGAGATTGCCCCGGAAGATCTCTTGCTCTCAATTGCGACAGACATATTCAGACAGCACCTTCAGAAATACCTACCTACCTACCCGGACCGTCACCAAGAGCCCGCTGTGTTCTCCAGCACCAAGTTAATTAAAATACCTACCTACCCGGACAGTCGCCTATACCCCGTTGTGTTGCTCCAGCGCGACGTTAATTCAATACTTACCTACCTACCAATTTTGAATCAATATTTCTTTTAACTATGAGAGGGATTCTCAGTGTAAACAAACAAACCAGACGGTCTGTGAAGATTTTACTACTGCTGTCCAAACGCCCTCGCATAATACATATCGGGGTTATCTTAAAATGCAGTTTATTGCCGTTTTGACAACGTCTGGCGTTAAATCTAATTGGTGTTGACCAGTAAACTATTACATCATAAGCTTAGAGCAGAAACCCATTACTGACAACTCGAATTTTTTACCGTACAGCTGTTTAAAGACTATTAGATTACAGATAAAAACATGAATTATAAGTACTTTGTTAGTTTAAGGTTTCTTTTAAACACATAACAATTTGACAATGCATTTCCCATGATCATGAAAATAAGTATTTATTTTCTCCGAAAACATTTCGGTTGATGAGTTTCTGCTGTTAGCCGACGTTATATCGATTCGGTAAGTAGGTATAGGTATTTTAATTAACGTCACATTGGAGCAGTACAATGGGCTATTGGCGACGGTCCGGGATCAAACTCGAAGGGAACGATTCCAGGACACCACCTCGTAATTTTGAACCACGGTCAGATGCGAGGTCACAACTGAGCTGGCACCCCACTCTCCGAGCTTCCACACCACGCCAACGTGAGGACATTTGAGGCCACGACATATTTACCGTGAACTACCACCCTTTGTACAGGACCGTCTTTGGTAGGATTCAAACTCGCAACCCTCCAGTTGTTCATCCGTTACTCTTCCAACCTGGCTACCGTGGACCACGTCATATAAAAAGGAGATTGGTGCAACTATTGAGAGTAATTGTATTAAATTCTACATGAAATTTAAAATCTTAAAGAGTCTGAATCATATTTTCTTTGGCTCTTATTCCAGCGCCGCGGTACCCAGTTGGAAGAGTAACGGACTAGCAACCGGAGGGTTGCTAGTTCGAATCGAATCGAAGACCGTCGGGTACAAAGGGAGCTGGAGCACGTTAAATCTGTCGTGGCTTCAAATGTCCTCACGTTGGCGTGGTGTGGAAGTTTGGAGAGTGGGGTGCCAGTTCAGGTGTGCCCTCGTCACCTGACTGTGGCTCAAAATTACGTGGTGTTGTCCACGGTCCTTTCCCTTCGGGGGTTGATTCCGGATCGTCGTTAATAGCCCGTCGTGTTGCTCCACTGCGACGTTAATTAAAAATACCTCTCTAGATTTTATTCTTAACACGAATACACAACTTATATAACTCCAATCTCCAATTTCAAAACAGGGGCCGCGGTGGCCCGGTTGGAAGAGTAACGGACTAGCAACCGAAGGGTTGAAAGTTCGAATCCAGCCGAACACCGTCGTGTACAAAGGGGAGCTGGTGCACGTTAAATTTGTCGTGGCCTCAAATGTCCTCACGTTGGCGTGGTGTGGAAGTTTGGAGAGTGGGGTACCAGCTCAGGTGTTGCTTCGTCATCTGACCGTGGTTCAAAATTACGTGGTGTTGTCCTCGGATCTTTCCCTTTGGGATTGTTCCCGGACCTTCACCAATATCCCGTTGTGTTGCTTTAGTGTGACGTTAATTGAAATACCCCCAAATTTCAAAACCTATATTTCATGGAAGTTCAATTAGGAGACGTTTTGCTTTCAAACCCTTAAAATATACAGCTGGAATAAATATACTAACATCGTTATAACTCTTCGATTAAACTCCGTTTATTAAACTTGTTTTCTCGTAAACCAACTCGATAATTACAACATAATCATAAATTTTGTTAAAGTGTGACGATTCATATCGATCGAGGTTCATTAGCGAGTAATCCGAACTATAAAGATACTTTGCTGCCGAAATTATTTTTCAAAAACTGAAATTATCAAAAAATAAGCCCTTATGATTCATTCATTAGACAGCCTAAAGCTTTTATTCATTTAATAAAATCACTTGATAAACTTAATCTGTTAATCAGTTTTCGGTCTTGTCTACTTGTAAGGAGCCGAATTCTTTTCAACTGAATTAATCCAAGTCATACAAAGACTTAATGTCAGAAAGTAGATCTAATACTTACTAAAACCTCATTAGCCGTATCCTATAATTTGGAAATTAATTTTATAGATTTATTAAGAATATTTTAAATCAGCAAAATATTCCTTTTATCATAGACAACTGAAGTCTGAATTTTGTTTACAAGCCAGTGGCATTAATTTTGCCATACTGGTTTCAGTATGTCAAAACTAACTAGATTTAACCCTCCTGGTGGTTGTCTTAGCGAGGTATCTGGTCAATAGCAAAATCATTAGCAGATCTTAATGGAAGAGATATCTTGCCATTAGAAGAAAACTGACCAGATTTTGGTCTCATCATTATAAAAAAATTGGCAATATCTTGATGACGAGGTATCTCGTCATTAGCATAAAATTGGTCAGTTATTGATAGACGAGATATCTCGTCGAAATCACTTGGAGGGTTAATTTCATAAAGTGACTTTAATTCCAACCTCACCAATCCCGTGCTGTAATTTGGTAATTCATTTGATGATAATATTCATCGTGTCTGGACATTTAGATGTACAAGGTGCATAATCACCAAAAACAGACATTTCGACGTCCTTTTGGTGAACGTACAATCAATCATATATAGTACGGATAAAAAGATTTGAAATAGGTTTAGTTTTAACATAAAAAATTAGTTAAAACTTAACATTTGAGTTAAATGCTGCCTAACAACCAGCTTAGGTCCTCATAAAGGAAAACAAAGCACGAAAAGTAATTAGAAACTTTTATAATGTGAGTAGATTTTCTATTGTCTGAAAAGTTGGCAAGAATCACGTATATATCCACATATTAATTTCAAATGTACTCGTATATAGGTAGGTAGTTGAATTAATGTCGCGCTTGAGAAACACAACGTGCTATGGCGACGGTCCACGATCGATATCAATAATAATACTAACTAGCCAATAGCCCGTTATGTTACTCCAGAGCGACATAAATTCAACTACCTACTTACCGACTATAATTAATCGGAAATGTTCACTTTTAATGTATCGTAATACATCAAGTGCAAATGGGTATTTAGATGTCCTAGATGCATATCAATAAAAAAACGGGTTTCATTTGGATGTCTCTTTTGATTAATCAAAAAATGGATCGCAATATAATAATTTTAATAATATAATTTCGATGTTATAATTAATCGAAAATGGACATTAAATATGCATTTTTGAGGTATCAGTGCCTATTAATTAAAAATCAGCTTTAACCATCCAAGTGGTTTCGAGGCATGTGGTTACCAAGTGGTTATTGGGTGAAGCATCCTTTTTTTTAAGTATAGCTCTTCACTATTAACAAATAATATAAATAAAAAGCTAAGATTAATGAATGCGGTTGGAAGATTAACGGATTAGCAACCCGGGAGGTTGCGAGTTTGAATCCAACCAAAGAACGTCGTGTACAAAAGAGGCTGGTGCACGTTAAGTCTGTCGTGGCCTCAAATGTCCTGACGTTGACGTGGTGTAGAAGTTTAGAGAGAGGGATGCCAGCTCAGGTGTGACCTCGTCATCTGACCGCAGTTTAAAATTACGTGGTGTTGTCCTTGGATCTATCCCTTGGGGATTAACCCCGGACCGTCGCCAATAGCCCGTTGTGTTCCTCCAGTGCGACGTTAATTGAAATGTCATTGCATGCCAAGTGGTGTCGACGGGATTTCGAGATCTGACCAATTTTGCTTATGACGAGATATATCGCCGTCAAGATATTGCCGAATTTTTGGTGACGACGTGATCAAGATCTGACCTGTTTTCTTCTAATATTCAATTCAATTATTAGTTCGCAATATATGAATGAAGTGGATTAACCCTCTGAGCGGCACGAGATTTCCGAGTAGTGTAGTATTATTGCTTTTATACTCCATAGCACACTTATTGAATAAATAACGACATCTATTGGGTTAAACAATCCACGGATTCTTTCAATACTCAATCGAGTTCACTCGGAAAACAAAATAAATGATTCTTACAAGACAAAAGCATCCTTTTTTTAAGTATATCTCTTCACTATTAACAAATAATATAAATAAAAAGCTAAGAACAATGAATGCATACTATTCTGTTTTCGGAACTGGTTTATTAATTACCGTTTATATTTAATTTATTCAATTCAATTATTAGTTCGTAATATATGATGAAGTGGATTAACCCTCTGAGCGTCACGAGATTTCCGAGTAGTGTAGTATTATTGTTTTTATACCCCATTGGCACACTTATTGAATAAATAACATCTATTGGGTGAAGCATCCTTTTTTTTAAGTATAGCCCTTCACTAACATAAACAAATAATGTAAATAAAAAGCTAAGATTAATGGATGCACACTATTCTGTTTTCGGAACTGGTTTATTAATCACCGTTTATATTTAATTTATTCAATTCAATTATTACGTGAAGTGAATTAACCCTCTGAGCGTCACGAGATTTCCGAGTAGTGTATTATTGCTTTTACCCCACAGCACACTTATTGAATAAATAACCACTCCTATTGAGTGAATGAGTCCCTGGATTCTTTCATCCAATACACGATTCTTTCAACACTCAAACGGAGGGAACTCGGAAAACAAAGTAGACGATTCTTACAAGACAAAATCATCCCTTTTTAAATAGTAAGTCTTCACGCGGGAAAAGACGCAAGCTCTAAGGTCATAAACCACAACTCTCTGCCGAAAGTTTAATTGCACCTTAACTTTAATTTAGCGCCTACGGTAAAAATAATCGGAATAATAACTCAAAACCAAGTTTCTGAATCCATAATTATACGAAAGAAAATTTGAAGCTCGATATATATGTAATTTTATTTTTAACGGATAAAAAATCCCCAAATGGGTAACGGGCACTCAATTCGAATGGGATAACCAGATCAATGATTTATGTGGAATCGGAAAAACTCTGCTAGTATCGATCCCACCGTCTCTAGCTATGTAGTTAGCGATTAAGAGAAATCGATACATTCAAGTTTCTTTTTTTACCTATTTTCCACAACGGAGTTTTCTTCTGGGATAAATATATATATACATATTTTTTTTGCTTAGACGGGAAGCATCAATTTTTTTCCCGTCTCGGATGATTGAAGTACATTTCAGCTCCAGATGACGTCCACTTAAGATCGAATGACGAAAGCCCTTGGAATGAGAAGAAAAACCTCACCCAAAAGGGGAAAGAGAGAAAGGCAATCGAGGAAGAATTGTCCAGCCAGAAAGATCCCCGGTCTCGAGACTAATATTGGATGTCTGTCTTAAGGCTGGAGCTGTATTGTGTTTCCCCTTTCTTCTTAAATGTATTGTAAGGGCATTTGTTGGTGGACGTGACTTTGTTGAAAGGGAATTCCGAATGAGGTACACAACGGTGGATTGTAAGAAACTTGTTCGGATCTTTTAGAATTTCTGATCCAACTTTAAAGATGATTTCTATAATAGGCATCGATACCCATATAGTTAGTCAAAAGATTAAGAAAAATGTTATTTATACCTGAGTAAATATCAATGGTGATTGCCGAATCCTTTAACCTACTAGGAATTATTATATTTTAATGTGGACCGCGGCAGTCCAGTTGGGATCCACAACGGTGGATTGCAAGAAACATTCAGATCTTTTAGAATTTCTGATATAACTCTAAAAATGATTTCTATAATAGGCATTGATGTCCATATAGTTAGTCAAAAGATTAAGAAAAATGTTATTTATACCTGAGTAAATATCAATGGTGATTGTCGAATCTTTAGCCCATTAGGAATTATTACATTTCAATGTGGGCCACGGTAGCCCAGTTGCAAGAGTAACGGATTGGCAATCGGTAGGTAGGTACGTTAATTAGCGTCGCACTGGAGCAACACAACGGGCTATTGGCGACCATCCGGGATCAAACCCGAAGGGAAATATTCGAGTACAACACCACGTAATTTGAACCACGGTCATATGACGAGATTAGCAACCGGATGGTTGTGAGATCGAAACTCTGTCCAATCAAAGACCGTACACGGTACACGGGGGCTGGTGCACGATAAATCTCTCGTGGCCTCAAATGTCCTCACGCTGGTTTGGTGCGGACGTTTGGAGAGTGTTGTGCCAGCTCAGGTGTTGACCTTGTCATCTGACCGTGGTTCAAAATTACGAGGCCTTGTCCTTGGATCTTTTCCTTCGGGATTGATCCCGGACCGTCGCCAGTAGCCCGTTGTGAGCTTTGGGCTAAAAGCAATAATACTACACTACTCGGAAATCTCGTGACGCTCAGAGGGTTAATCCACTTCATTCATGTATTGTGAACTAATAATTGGATTGAATAAAATATAAATGATAAATAATAAACCGTTTCCGAAAAATGAATAGAGTGCATGCATTTGTTTTTAGCTCTTTGTTTATATTATTTGTTAACAGTGAAGACTTAGAAAAAGAAATCCAAGGAATCTTTCACCCAATATATGTGATTATCTATTCATTAAGTGTGCTGTGCGGTAAAAGCAATAATACTACACTACTCGGAAATCTCGTGAAGCTCAGAGGGTTAATCCACTTCATTCATGCATTGCAAACTAATAATTGAATTGAATAAAATAAATATAAACAAGGAACAATAAACCGTTTCCGAAAAATGAATGGTGTATGTACATTCATCTATTCTTAGGAAATGCTAGAAAACATCCTACGCCGAATAAACATCGACCAGACAGCCATATGCATTAAAAATTTACTTATCCAAAGAATCTTCTTTCATACTCTTACAGCTCAAACAATAAAAATGCCTACAGGGAGAATCGTCTGGTACATCTTAAAAACCAACAAAATTTCCATGCTACTTGTTTTTCCTCGTTCAATAACCCCGTCTTCTAATGCGCGACATATTCCTAGACTCCTAGTTCTTTCATGAATGACGATTTCGCATGCTCATTTTCTAGATGCGTCTAGTTTCCTTTGTGACTAGTCTCCACCCCGTCTGTCTGCTCCTAGTCTGTTGTGCGTTTTCTTTTGCTTTCGTCCTTTCTGATTTCTAAATTATTGTTATTGCAAATGACGTCTACGGAGTGTTATTTACGCTGAGTGCGTAAGGCTTATAAATTTGTTTTTATTTTAATTATAAAAATTTTTCCGGGACGTCGAAGCATTTTTAAATTGCAAGGATTTCGGGATTCTTTGAAAACTTAGGGAAGACAGGGAAATTTCGTTTTCTCTGGTTTAATATTTGAGTAGGTATGGGATATTTCTGTTAAACTATTTTTGTCTCGTATTTTTTTTCTGAAGTCTTGTTTTTGTTTTTGGTAAATTTCAGTTTTAAAAAGTGAAGATTTGAGACGTCTGTTTTGCGAGTCTACCTTTAATTTGATTTCTTTCGTGGTTTGAATAAAGTATAGTCTAGTTATTTGTGGGATTTTTGTGTATTTCAATAGGAAAATTGGGATTAACTGTTTTTTTATGTTATTATAAATGTTTGTGATGAATTTATTTATTTCTCTTGTATTTTAATAAAATCAGGTTATTTATGGATAGGAGCAGGTAGTATCTGTCCAAAAAATTATATTCTAAGGATACTAACAGTAGAATCTATCGAAAAAATTGCATTCCAAGGAAAGGAACAATAGAATCTTTCTAAAGGATTCCATTCTACAGAATAGGCTGATAGAATCGTTCCAAACCTATGTATTCCAAGGAAAGGATCAATATAATCGTTCCAAATGATTCTGTTCTAAGGAAAGAACCAAAAGTGTCTTTCTAAAGGTTGGTTGGTAGGTAGATGAATTTACGTCGCAATTTAGCAACACAACGTACTATTGGCGACGGTACGGGATCAATCCCGAAGATTATTTATCGGAAAGTTTACTGGTTACCTGTTTCTTAAATTAGTGATGTAAATTGCACCACATCCAATAAAAAAATTACGATGATCTGTTTGTTATGTTATAAAAGTTATTAATAAATTTATCTGTTTTTCATGGTTTTAAGACATTCAGATTATTTAAGGGAAATTTCAGTAATGAAAATGTGATTACTTGTTTCTTAAATTAGTGATGTAAATTATACTACGTTCAATAGTAAAATTGTAAGTAACTGTTTTAGAGATGTAATTGTTCGCGTTGTAGTATATATCACCAAATTAGTAAAGTAAATTGCTCCTCGTATACTGTAAGGATATTTTATGTTTATGTCTAAATATAAAATAATATGCTCTGTAATTTAAATAATATATTTTACAATTTTCAAATACTTCAATTTAACCCTCCAAGTGGTTTAGATGAGGTATCTCGTTTATAAAGGTCTGTTAATGTTTTTGTTAATGACGAGATGCCTCGTCAAGGAGGGTTAATTATCTTTTATATAATTTTATAAACCAATACCTCAAAATGAAGTTGTACCAATATTAAAATAACGTCTTCTCATGCCACTTTTAGTATAAAAAGATAGAGCTTAGGCTCGGTTAATGAAGGGAAATTGATTGAGTACAAATTAATTGTTCTATATTTGAATTAACAGAAAATAAATTGTTTTCATTTTAATTGTAAACCGCTTATATTTCTAGCATTGTCCAACCCAAAAAGCGCCATTCAAACCCCTTGTTCAAACTCGTCAATTATACATTTTGCAATTAAATAACTTTGACGCATTGTCTATGAATAACAACGTTCATTTACTACTGTCTCATTACCGCTTCACATATCTCTCACTTTTCAACTAGAACTCCAGATTTAACGTATTACAGCAAAACGATTATTTGAATACAAAACGAATGGTTCTGTGTTAATTTGCTCTCACAAAAGAACAATTATTTTCCTTTTCGATAATAGAAAGCAAATAACTTCGCTACAATTAGCTGCAAGTGTTCCATTCAAGCTTGGGTTCCACCAGTCATGCATCTATAATTAATTAACTTTAATGTACTTTCTCTAAACAACATTTAGCAGCCACTGTCGTCTTGCATCTCTTGCATTGCATTTCGGAGGCAGCTTCTGGGATCGATAGATGGGGACGGAATAATTGAGAACAAAATTAACTGTTCTGGAATTCACGGAGTTGAGCGAATGTGATTTTTTACTCCAAACAAAGGAAGGATAATTTTGCGGATAGAGATCATAAAAAAACAATGTCAGCATAAAATTCTTCGCATTCTTAAACTTTCGAGAGTTCCACACTTTTACAGCCAAGACTACGAAATTCCTCATTCGGATATGGTCCTCAGAAAGGGGTGTCATTATTTTAACCATTCAGTTTTAGGGGAACTCAAAAGAGAAAGAGACTGAAGGAGTATATTTATAGAGATAAAAGAGGGAGATGGGGCATTGAGAGAGAAAGAGAGAGAGATGGTGTGAATAAATGAATAGGAATTGTTACTTGAAAATTTATTCAATGGATTTGTATTTTTCTCGAGCGATACTTAATAGAGACCGTTTCACCCTTGCAAATTTTTCTCGGGCTAATTTGGATTTTAATTACACAACTCGTTAAGAAAAAGAGAAAAAGTGTATTATATTTAATGGTATCTAGGCAGAAAGGAACCAAGTCGAGGAAGGTAGTTATTGGAAATTGTGTTTTTCTCATTTCCCATACATGGGGCTTTACAGAATGATTTAATTCGCTTACCATCCGACTCTGCATTTTTATGACAATTCAAAAATAATTAAGATCTGATCTGATCGAGAGATACTTCATTAATTTCCTTCCTTACTTTCGTTTCTTATTAGGTGCAGTAGTTTTCGAACTCTTAATTAAATTCCTCCAATATTATTGTGAACACATTTTTTTCGGTCACTGAATGAAATAATTCATTGGGATAAATTTATAACGAATTTTTCGAAGTAATATTTTTGAGCTGAGCTATTTTATTTTCTATTGTCCGATTAAATTAAGGTTTATTACTACAGATAAAAACGATAATATTTCATTGATTCAAAGAGTTTTGGAAAGCTTAGATTGATATTTGTTGTTTAAACTGAATAATAAATATAAATTCAAAAGAAATGGAGAACTACTGAAATAGATAATTCATTGTTTCTTTTGGTGCTATGTCTAAGGATTGGAACCGTATAACCTATTCAAAAGATTGCATTCTAAGAAAAGGAACAATAGGATTTTTCTGAACCAGGAGCCGCTGTAGCCCATTTGGATGAGAAATGAAGTAGCAACTGGAGGGTTGCGAGTTCAAAACTAGGTCCAACCAAAGACTGTCGTGTACGTGGGGGCTGGTACACGTTAAATCTGTCGTGGCCTCAAATGTCCTCACGTTGGCGTAGTATGGATGTATGTTAAGTGGGATGCCAGCTCAGGTGTTGTTGTCGTCATTTGACCATGATTCAGAATTACGGGGCGTTGTCCTGGGATCTTTCCCCTTCAGTATTGATACCAGATCGTCGCCAATAGTCCGTTGTGTTGCTCTAGTGCGATGCTAATTAACTACCTACCATTCTACATAATGGGCCAAAAGAATCGTTCCAGAGAATCCTTTTCAAAGTAAAGGACCAAGGAAAGGATTCTGTTCTAAAGAAAGGACCAAAATTCACAATTTTTCTGTCACTATGAATAAAATAATTCATTGAGATAATTTTGTAACGAATTTTTCGAAGTAATGCTTTTGAGCTGAATTATTTTATTTTATATTATTCGATTAAATTACGGTTTACTTCTAGAGATAAAAACGAGAAATATTTCAATTACCTTTCTTCCTTGGTTTTTTCTTATTGGATCCAGAAGTCTCGAACTCTTAATTAAATTTCTACAATAATATTGTGAACATATTTTTTTCTGTTGGATCCAACCAAATCCGTTGGAAAGATTCTATTGCTCCTTTCCTTAGAAAAGAATCCTTTGGAAAGATTGTATTGCTACTTAGAATAGAATCCGTTGTTAAGATTCTATTGCTCAATGCTTTAGAAAAGATTCCCTTAGAAAGATTGGGCTGCTCATTTCCTTAGAAAATAATTCATTGTAAATATTTTATTGCTCCTTTCCTTTGAATAGAACCCTTTGTTAAGGTTTCATTGATCATTTCCTTAGAAAACAACCCTCTGGAAAGCTTGTATTGCTCATTTCCTTAGAGAACAACCATCTGGAAAGCGTGTATTGCTCATTTCCTTAGAAAAGAATCACTTGGAAAGATTGCATCTCTCATTTCCTTAGAATACAATCCTTTGGAAAGATTCTATTGGCCCAGAAGATCAAATTGATTAGATTTCATGCAGAGAAGACTGCAGGTTGCAAGCTGGAATTAACCCAAATGAGGGCTAAATTTTATCAAATAAAACTAATAGTAAGTTATCATTATACTATTAGTTTTGAAACGAAGAAAATAGGCATATTGAAGTGAAAAAACCCTCCCGAGTTCACCGCATTCCTCCAGTTATGCTGCTTTCGCAAAGCAATCTCTTAACCGGGCTTCTTTCAATCGGTTGAGAGCAATTTCGCGGTTGACCAGTCTACTCCCTGGAGAGACTGACGAGACAGACCAAAAGGAAATAGATACCACGGGAGTACCAACAGATTGGCAGGCTGTCCGTGCAAACGGATTGGGATTCAGTGCCAATCCATACGCTTTGAATTAAATGGTTAAGTGGCGTTCAGAGTGGAGAATACATGTGCACGTTGTATATAAACTTATAGGTTTAGTTTGGGTGACCGATCACCGGTCATTTTTTGCCACAAAGGGATAATTAGATCGGGATATACATTAGAAACCTATAAAACTATATAAGCTGGAGTGCAAAAGTTAAGGCACATTATTATTTGAGAGTAATGAACCTCAAAATCAACCAAATCGATTATTTTATTTTTAGTTAAAATTTATATCGAATTATAGGATAGCAAAAATAATTTTTGATGGTAGTTAGGTAGGAAGGTATTTTAATTAACGTCACACTGGAGCAACACAAAGGGCTATTGGTGACGGTCCGGGATCAATCCCCAAGGGAAAGATCCGTGGACAACGCATTGTAATTTTGGACCACGATCAATTTTTGATAGAGTTACGTTGAAAAATACATTAAACATACAGGAGATACACTATTACAAAGTCTACTACTAAAACAGGTTTTCGTATTGATCCTTTTGGACATACTTCTGATTTCTAACTGTTTGCGGCGGATTATTTTTCTGATTTCCTTAAACATTTTTGGGGTAGGTAGATATTTTAATTAACGTCGCAATGGAGCAACACAACGGGCTATTGGCGACTGCCAGTGATCAAACCAGAAGGGAAAGATTCGAATACAACACCACGTAATTTTAAACCGCGGTCAAATGAGAAGGTCACACCTGACTGGTACCCTACTCTCCAAACATCCACACCACGCCAACTCGAGGACATTTGAAGCCACGACAGATTTAACGCGCACCAGCCTCTCTTGTACATGACGGTCTTTGGTTGAATTCATACTCGCAACCCTCCGGTTGCTAATCCGTTATTCGACCAACCGGGCTACCGTGACCCATATCAAATTTAGATAGGAAAAATAATTTTCCAATTACCATAATTTTGAATGGAGTTGCGTTGAAAACTACATTAAACATATTGCAGATAAATATAGGTCTACTACAAAAACGCGTTTTACTCCTGTTGATCTTTTTGGACCATGCTTGTGATTTCGAATTGTTTTTAGTTTTTCTGATTTCCTTTAACATTTTTGGGGATAATTCTTTTAAGGTGTACTTATCCACTAGATTTGTTTTTTTTAATTTTGCTTCCAGTTTTTTTTAAATCTGTCATTCATTTATGCTTAAAATCATTTCTGTCAGAAAAAAATCAGTTTAAGCTAATCATTAATTATCTTCTTTAGATATAAGTAACATGTTTTTTGAGCAGTGATTTTCTCTCTCTGTGTCAGAAAATTTTTCATTGTGTGTGTCTATTACTTGATGTATGTCTTGTGTCTGGCACAGCATGGCCCTCGCGCCATAAAACCCCAAACCAACCTGTCGGAAATCATGCCTAATATTTTTCTTCATGTTGTGACCCTAAATCACGTTGCTAGAAGGAATATTTTTTCACCAAGGAAGCGTAAAATATTAAGATTTTTTTCAGGAAATTTAACATTTATAAATCAACTGAAAATCAATTTCTTAACTAATAACTGTGGTTTAAGATCAAAACGCATCGTTGGAAAACATTTTGAATCAATGTAAAAAATCAATATTCTGGTCAATTTTCCTGATTTCTAGTCTTAAGGCACCTATTATTTTTAGGGGGATAGTGGATTTTCAAAATCATCCAAATCGATTAGTTTATTTTTTAGTTTGAAATTACTTTATATCAATTATAGATAGTAAAAAGAATTTTTCAATTATGATAATTTTTGATGGAGTTACATTCATAACATAAAACATATACCAGATAAATATGGTAGGTCCTCTAAAAAAACGCGTTTTTCTCCTTTGATCTTTGTTGACATACTTTTGATTTCAAATTCTTATCTGCGCATTAGTTTTCATCTGACTTACTTAAACCTTTGTGGGGGATAATTCTTGTAATCTGCTATATTAAGTGCAAAAGCATGCAAAAAGTGCATCGTTCTTCCTAGTTTCAAATCTCAGGTGTTGACAGGTCATATGACAGTGGTTCTAAATTAAGGTGTTTTCTCGGATCGTTCCCTTAGGACTGATCTCGGATCGTCTCCAATAGTCCGCTGCGTATCTCCATTGCGACGTTAATTCAACTACCAATCTAATTTGGAAATTTTGATTTAAAATGTCACTTAAACTATGCTTTTTTGCACAATTTTAGATGTTTTAGTACATGTTAAGCTTTGCAATTTGTGATACATTTGAAAAAAGGAGTGTAAATTTGATTTATATTGTTATCCACTGATAAGTTTGTATTTGAAGTTCAACCAAAAAATATTAAGTTGTGTGGTAGTCGTTACATAATATGTAGTCAAGATTTTTGATAAATTAGCGAAAATTGACAGCAGAAATTTCTATATATATATATATATATAGAAACTGTTATGTGAATTAAAATAAGGACAATTCATGAAAACTTAATGCATATGAGACCTGTCAATTTTCGTTAATTTATCAAAAATCTTGACTACATATTATGTAACGACTACCACACAACTTAATATTTTTTGGTTGAACTTCAAATATAAACTTTTCAGTGGATAACAGTCTAAAAATTTCATAACAATCGGATCATAACTTAATAATGACATTCTTTTATTATACGGAAAGCATACGGGAAGTTATAAAACGCCTGTGTGACCAAGTGGCAACTTTAAAGAACGATAGTGGGTTGGTTGGTTGATTAGGTTTCATGGGGCAAGGGCCGTATTAACCAATCTGCGCCAGTCAAAGTCAATAAATTAGACACACACAAGGAAAGTTTCTACTGACACAAAAGAGAGAAACACACAGTGATGAATCGAACCACACAGGAATCAAACCCTGCACAGCCTACACCTCGCAGGTTGCTAGCGCAATGAATACTCCCATTGATACTTTGAAGACGGAAAGCACATTTAATCCTCAAAGTGATTTCGACGAGATATCTCGTCCATCAACAAGATCTAATCAAGTTTGCTAATGACGAGATACATCGTCATCAAGACATTGCCAAATTTTTTATGACGAGATCAGAATCTGGTTAATTTTCTTCTAATGACAAGATATCCCGTTTTTCAAGATCTGCTAACGGTTTGGCTAATGACGAGATATCTCATCAAGATTACCACTAGTAGTGTTAAGAGTGTATATCAAACTAATGGCAAGTAGTGTCCAATAGGATTCGGTGAGAGATGTCATTAGGATAAAAGTGACTAGTTTCCTATTTCCATCACAATTTAATAAGTCCAAAAAAAGTCGAATATGAGTTCTTCATAAGATCATGTGCTTTACACGTGCCGAAAACTATTGACATCGGAACCTCTTGTTGAGATCTCCAAGCAATCTCCCCTGACAAGATGGGACACCGAGACAGAGGAAATTGCAGCCAATTTAAACCTTTATGTCAATCAGAAATACCTTAGACCATTGCTAGCACAATTGATACACCCATTGCCACTTTTGAAGAGCGAAAACTCATTTAAGAATGCATATCAAACTGATGGCAAATGGCGTACAATAGAATTCGGTGAGAGAGATGTCACTAGGAGAAGAGTAACTTGTTTCCTCTTTCCATCACAATTTAATCAGTCCAGAAAAAGTCAAATATGAGTCCTTCACAAAATCATATGTTTTACGCTTGCGGAAAACAATTGGCATCGGAATCTCTTGTTGAGATCTTGAAGCAGTCTCTTCTGAAAGGATGGGACACCGAGACAGAAGAAAGTGCAGCCAATTTAAACCTTTGTATCGACTAGAAACACTATTAGATTGACAGTCACTATATTAGTTAGTGCCAATGGGTGTATCCATTGCTAGTTCAATGGACGGCAAATAGTATCCAATAGAATTCCGTGAGAGATGTCATTAGGATAAGAGTGACTAGTTTCCTCTTTCCATCACAATTTAATCAGTCCAGAAAAGTCGAATATGAGTTCTTCACAAGATCATGTGTTTTACGCGTGCCGAAAACTATTGATATCCGAACCTCTTGTTGAGATCTCCCCTGAAAATATGGGACACCGAGACAGAGGAAATTGCAGCCAATTTAAATCTTTATGTCGACCAGAAACACCTTATTACACTGACAGTCACTATTTTGTTTTTATTGAAACGACCGACACTTCAAAGGAAATATGTATCCAACGACCCAAGGAGTTGAGCTGGCTGACTCCCAAAAGAGAGCCTGTTAGGACAAGAAACTTTTTGTTGGAGAGTCATAAAATTACTAAGAATAGTATGAGAAGGGGGAAATATGTCATATCTTGGTGTTGAATGGTCACGCGTTAACTTTTTCTTGAATTCTGTCTTACAGTATAGCTAACGAGTCTCCTGTTTAAAGAAAAAAAAACTTTAACGCGTCAACTTGAGAAAAATAACTGAAATAGTTAAATGTGTCTGGTTGTATAGGAATATAATGTGACTGAAATTTTTTGAACTACAATTTGTTGCCTAAGTTTTGTAAATGGGAAACTTTAAATTATATCTGAAATTAATGCACTAACACGTTCATTTGCACTGTATACACATTTGTTTCTAAATCATAACGAAAGTTGGCGTTCAATATTTTAATCTATGTATGAAGACGTTATTTTGATACTGCAATAGTTAAATGAGTCTGGCTGCATAGGAATTTAATGTAGCTGCAATTTTTTAAACTGCAATTTCTTGCATAAGTTCGTAAATGGGAAACTTTAAATTGTATCGGAGATTGACGAGGATAACACCTGAGATGGCACCCCTCTCTCCAAACTTCCACACATGCCAATGTGACGACATTTGAGGCCATGACAGATTTAACGTGTTCCAGCAACCACTTACACGACGGTCTTTGGATGTATCGAGTTCCGAACTCGCACCATCCGGTTGCTAATCCTCTACGCTTATAACAGGGCGAAACTTAATCAGACTCCAAAATAAATGAAGTAACGTTTCTCAATGCTTTTCTTTCCGCATTTTGAAAGTTGGGAAGTTCGCTCAAAAGAATTCTGCATATTTTATAAAAAGAAAGTTCAATTATCTATGACCAAAATTTAGACTCCTGAATAAATGACGAAATAATGAGAAATCAAATGTCTAAGACTCCACTATGAGTGAGGAAAGGTTTCTTGCTTTTCGAAAGTTGTAGATTTTATATTTTGTACAGATAAGAGTCCAATTATTTTCCGACTTAACTTAATCCAACCCTAAAAAACAGCCCGTTGTGTTGCTTGCTCCAGTGCGACGTTAATTAATTACCATTACCATTACCAACCCTGAAATAGTAAATAAGGAAAAAGCTCATAACATTTATTTTTATTTGTTTGAAAATTAGATAATTCTCTTAAAGGAATTTGATATGTTTTTATAAATAAGGAAGTTCAATTATCTATCGATCGAAAATCAAAGACTTCAAAATGAAGGAAACAGCTCGAAACCAAGATCAAACAGATTCCGAAATGAACCAGAAGCCGCTGTAGCCCATTTGGAAGAGCAACGAATTAGCAACCGGAGTATTGAGTTCGAAACACGGTCCAGCCAAAGACCGTCGTGTGGGCTGGTACACGTTAAATCTGCCGTGATCTCAAACGTTGGCGTGGTGTAGATGTTCGGAGAGTGTGGTGCAGTTCAGGTGTTGACCTCGTCACCTGACCGTGGTTCAAAATTACCAGGCGTTGTCCTTGGATCTTTCCATTAGGGATTGATCCCGGACCATCGCAAAAAGCCCGTTGTGCTGCTCCGGTGCGATGTTAACTACCTACCTACCAAATTGAGCAAGGAAGCAGTTCCTAATATTTTTTCTTTTTTGAAAGTTGAGAACTACAATAAAATTCTAATTTTTATATAGGTATGGCAGTTTATTTTCCAATCAAAACTTAATCCACTTTAAAATCTATATATATAAAGCAGTGTTGGCATCTATCTGTTTCTCTGTACTGCACACAAATCTACGCCGTTTGACCAATCAACACTGAATTCTGTGCACTCATTCTTTAGTATGTAGCCTACGAAGAACGTAGGCTACATACAAATTCTTGTTCCATTTGTCCTTGTTGCTCTCAGGGGACTATAATCAATTAGAAATGAAATACCTATAGAAGTAACGTTGAGAATATTTTTTGATCGCTGATTATTTCACACCGAATTTGATAAACTTATTCTGTAGAACCCTTCGGGAAATGTAGGCTGCATATTAACCCCGTTCAATTTGCTCTGGGTCTGCGGAGGGGGCCTAAAATCAAATAAAAATCACCATATGAATAACATTGAGTATTATTACGATCACTGTTTGACCAATCTGCACCATATTTGGAGAATTTTTATTTTTAAACTCTGTGGGAAACATAGGTTACATATTAACCCCCATTATATTTGCCCTGTGTGTGCAGAGGGGATTAAATCAATTTAAAATCCCCATAGGAATAACATTGAGTAATATTACGATCAAGTAAAACCAATTAAACCGGACAACACCGGATAATTCTGCCAGTAGTAAATAAGTGAACGTTTAAAACACTTTTTTCGCCTTTTGAAAATTGGAAACGAAAGTATTCCACATATTTTTAATATAGATACGAAAGTCCAATTATTTATCCACCAAATGTCAAGCAGATTCCAAATAAATGAAGACAGTTCATAATGTCATTCCAATTTTTGGAAGTTGAAAACCTCGCTCCAAAGAATTCTACATATTTTATAGAGATACGAAAGTCCTTATAAAATTATTGAACGATCAAAACTCAAGCAGACTCCAAATGAAACGAAGAAATAGCTTGACACCAATATCAAGCAGACTCCAAAATAAATAAGGAAATAGCTGAAACCAAGATCAAGCAGACTCCAAAATAAAAGAGGAAATAGCTGGAAACCAAGATCAAGCAGACTTTAAAGTGGACAAGGCAGCAGTTCGTTTTTCGTTTTCGAAAGGTGAAAACTTCGTTATAAAAATTCTACCAATTTTTATAAGTCAGACAGTTTGATTTTTCTAACTAAAATTTAATCCGACTTTAAAATAATAGATAAGGAAACGTTCATAACTTTTTTCACTTTTTAAAAGTTGGAAGCAAAATAATTCCACGCAATTTTGTATGAATACGAAAGTCCAATTATTTATCCACCAAAAGTCAAGCAGATTCTAAAATGAATGAGTAAACAGTTAGTAATATTCCGAATTTGGCAGTTGAGCTTCGCTCTAAAGAATTCAACGTATTTTTATAGAAGTAAGAAAGTCCCTATAGAATTATTGAGCGATCAAAACTCAAGCAGACTTCAAAATAAATGAAGAATCGTTTCCAAGTTCCCACTACCAGAGAAAATCCATTGACGTGTTTAAGGAAGTTAATGAATTATTCATCGACCTGGAAGTGAACTGATTAGTTAAAACGTCTAGTGAATGACATTCGAAGTATAGGGGAACTCCTTGGACTAAAACAAAAATGATTCCCCTACTTTCAAGGCAGATTTCAGTTCAATCGTACATTTTTCTTAAAGTAGATGATTGATTGCGCATACTTTTTTCTACCTGGTTGTGCCGGATTGAATTACAAAGGAATAATACCGATTGTGTATAATCCCATGAAGGGAAGGTGTTTGTAAAAAGGGCTCAAGTGGCAGCGATGCCTCATCGATTTGGAAATCGATTGTAGTTTAGGGAAGATCGCTCATCGCGGGAAAGTATTTTGTAACCCTCGCTCCGAAATTTTTGCTTTTCTCATTTATTTTATTCAAATAAACAGGGCGCGAAAGGCGCTGGAAAGAAAGAGCCGCAGAACAAAAACGAAAAGCAAATATCCTAATCAGAAGAAATGTTTCGATGTTATTGATTAGCGATAGCCGTGCGCATGCGCCGTTCGGTTGCCACAGCAACCAGAGATCATCAACCACAGAAAAAACGGAGCAGCAAAAAAACACGAACGGAAAGAAATCATCATTTCTTTTTTGAAGAGAAAGTAGTAAGCTGAAGGGGGGAGTGATGAGACATCAGACGGGAAAAGAAAAACGCTGCTTGTATTCTGCAATTCGGTACGTCGGGATTATCTCGCACATGAGGCACTCCGGTCGAGAAGAAAGAATCGTATAAATCTACACAAAAATTAAATTTCTGATACAGTGGCTTCTGACTAGATCCTAAAAAGCAGTCAGCTTAGAATATGATTTATAAATTTAAAAAGTTTTGACAATTTGTAGAACTGGGGTCCAAAATCACCCCAGTTCTTAGATATGTTTCGTTACAGCTTCTAAAATAAAGCCTTTTCAAAGATTTATTTTTTATTGATATTAGCTGTATAGAAAGATCAGAAATTAATATTAAGCAATTTTGTCATTCGATATGAGGTACTTAGCGCGAAAGAAAGAATGGTATAAATCTACACAAAAATTAAATTTCTGATACAGTGGTTTCTGACTAGATCTTAAAAGCAGTCAGTTTAGAATATGATTTATAAATTTAAAAAGTTTTGACAATTTGTAGAACCGGGGTCCAAAATCACCCCAGTTCTTAGATATGTTTCGTTATAGCTTCTAAAATAAAACCTTTTCAAAGATTTATTTTTTGTTGATATTAGCTGTATAGAAAGATCAGAAATTAATATTAAGCAATTTTGTCATTCGATATGAGGTACTTAGCGCAAAAGAAAGAATGGTATAAATCTACACAAAAATTAAATTTCTGATACAGTGGTTTCTGACTAGATCCTAAAAGCAGTCAGTTTAGAATATGATTTATAAATTTAAAAAGTTTTGACAATTTGTAGAACCGGGGTCCAAAATCACCCCAGTTCTTAGATATGTTTCGTTATAGCTTCTAAAATAAAATCTTTTCAAAGATTTATTTTTTGTTGATATTAGCTGTATAGAAAGATCAGAAATTAATATTAAGCAATTTTGACATTCGATATGAGGTACTTAGCGCGAAAGAAAGAATGGTATAAATCTACACAAAAATTACATTTCTGATACAGTGGTTTCTGACTAGATCTTAAGAAACAGTCTGTTTAGAATATGATTTATAAATTTTAAAAGTTTTGACAATTTTTAGAACTGGGGTCCAAAATCACCCCAGTTCTTAGATATGTTTCGTTATAGCTTATAAAATAAACAATTTTGTCTCTATATGAGATACTTAACACGAGAAGAAAGAGTTGTATAAATCTTAGCAAAAATAAATTTCTAATACAGGGGTTTCT
Organism: Meta bourneti; assembly: GCA_933210815.1. Classification (NCBI taxonomy): domain Eukaryota; kingdom Metazoa; phylum Arthropoda; class Arachnida; order Araneae; family Tetragnathidae; genus Meta; species Meta bourneti. The sequence goes on from OW119934.1 coordinate 86,301,184, forward strand.
GACTTGAACCTAAAAACAGAGTTTAGAATCTGATTTATAAATTTAAAAAGTTTTGCCACATTTTTGTTATTTTGTGTTTTTAGATGATTCGTAATAGCTTTTAAATGAAGCCTTCGAAAGATTTATTTTTTGCTGATATTAACTGTAAAATATCAGGGTTTCGCGAGATATCTCGTTCATCAATATATGAACAATTTCGATAATGACGAGATCTTTCGTCAAGATATTGCCGATTTTTTTGATGATGACAGAATCAAGATCTGGTCAGTTTGATTTTAATGACGAGATATCTCGTCAAGACAACAACCAGGTGAGCAAAACAATGTTATCGTTCCATATAAGGTACTTAGCGCGAGAAGAAAGAATCGTATAAATCTACAGAGCCACGGTAGCCCTGTTGGAAGTGTAGCGGATTAGTCTGTCTTTAGTAAACACGGATAAGTGTCTTTAGTAAACACGGATAAGTGTCTTTAGTAAACACGGATAAGTGTCTTTAGAAAACACGGGGCCCCGATCCCAGGATACACAAGCGAACTTTTTCTGCTTTCATCCCATTACTCTATTGGCCCCGGTAGCCCGGTTGAAAGAGTAACGGACTAGCAATCGGAGGGTTGCGAGTTCGAATCCAATCAAAGACCGTCGTGCACAAAGGGGGCTGGTGCACGTTAAATCTGCCGTGGCCTGAAATGTCCTCACGTTGGCGTGGTGTGGAAGTTTGGAGAGTGGGGAGCCATCTCAGGTGCTGACCTCGTCATCTGTCCGTAGTTCAAAATTACGTGGTGTTGTCCTAGAATATTTCCCTTTGGGATTGATCCGGGACCGCCACCAATAGCCCGTTGTGTTGCTCCAGTGCGCGACGTTAGTTACTACATATATATAGTAATTAACGTCGCGCGCAAGAAATTGAATTCAGCTTCTGACTCTCAAGAGTTTATGAATAGGAAATTCATTCGGAGTTGACTACTCGTAATTTTCTAAGTACAGTCATGACATTCGTTGGTTGGGTGTTATGGCGCAAGGGCCATATTTTGCCATGCTACGCCAAACTCAAGACGGAAAACATCAAGTAATGGGCATACATACAAATTTTTAATGACCAAGAAGAAATAAATCCAACCATGGAGGAATCCGATTATACAGGGTGAGTTTAAATTGTTTTTACAAAATAAGAGGGGTGATAGTACCCATCCAGACGAGCAATAACTACCATGGAACAAAGGGTCGCATTCCACTCTGAGAGACAGAAAAGAGTAAAGTCGAAACGCGTCGAGCATGAACAAGTCATCGTCTCTGACGTCGCACTTTTCCAGCACGGTCCGGCACTTCATGAATGCCACATATCCCGCACGATGGATTGAACGTGGCGGACCTGTGACTTGGCCTCCTCGCTCACCGGACCTCAACCCACTGGACGTTTTCTTCTGGGGGCACATGAAATCTTTAGTGTACCAGACGCCTGTGGATTCGGCTGAAGATCTCGTAGCGAGAATCGGTGTTGCCGGAGACAAAATTAACACAACACCAGGAATCTTCAAGAGGGTGCGCCAGTCATCTTTCGCCGGTGTGAACTGTGCAACGACACGCGTGGCCGCCACTTTGAGGACTTGCTGAGAGTTTTTCTCTGATCAATAAATCAGATTGTGCAACATTTGATATCGTTCATTCTTTTTCCCAACACTGCTGTATGTTCATGTTGAAATTCTAATTTTACTCTTTTCTGCTTCTCAGAGTGGAATGCGGCCCTATGTTCCATGGTAATTATTGCTCGTCTGGATGGGTACTATCACCCCTCTTATTTTGTAAAAACAATTTGGACTCAACCTGTATATATAGTCGGATTAAAAAATTTGTATGTGTGCCCACTACTTGACGTTTTCCATCTTGTGTTTTGCGTAGCATGGCAAAATATGGTCCTTGCGCCATAACACCCAACCAACCAATGTCATGACTACTTAGAAAATTACGAGTAGTCAACTCCGAATGAATTTCCTAATCATAAACTCTTGAGAGTCTGAAGCTGAATTCAATTCCGCAGACCAATCAGAGGTGCCGGCGCGAGCTGTGAAAACTCTCTGATTGGTGTGCGCGGGCCGCTTTGGGCCTATTTGAATTCAGCATAACATTGATTTATTTTCGCTGCTGAGTGATAATAGAGGTATAATATCACACATCCAAATGACCACAAACCGAATTCAACGAATTTTCCTTAGTTGGTGATTTTAAACCTTAGTGAATGTTTGTTACCTGACTACCAACTATTAAATTGTTTGTAGACGGCAGGTTAACCCTCCAGGTGGTTTCGACGATATATCTCTTCTAAGATCTAGTGTGAGGAGTGCCAGCTCAGGTGTTGCCTCGTCATCTGACCGTGATTCAAAATTACGTGGTGTTGTCCTCGGATCTTTCACTTTAGGATTGATCCCGGACCGTCACCAATAGCCCGTTGTCTTGATCCAGTGGGAAGTTAATTAAAATACCTACCCACCAAGATCTGGTGAATTTTGCTAACAACGAGATATCTCATCGTGGAAAAACTGCCTTATTACTTCAAGGGGATGAAGATCCAAGTAGAAAAAAGCAGATTATTCCTTGCCTAGAACTGGTGACAATGTGGAACAGGATTTTGCATTAGAGGCTGGCCACTATAAGGTTTTTGACTCAAAGGTAAATCACCAGGAGGGTTAAATATAATAGTTTTCGTTTGAAAGTTACCAAATCGAAACCCCTTTCTCGATTTCAAGAACTCAAAAAATTAGTCCCCTGATCTTGACGCCAAAACTCAATGAACTGAGTGTACTTCTGTGAAAAATTCTCCAGAGATTCAGACTCAATTCCGGTTGAGTCATCGCAAGGGAGACTCCACGGGCCTTTCGTCCCTGTGCGCGATTCACAATGGGCTGTAGCAGCTTGGCTCTCCGAGTAGCTGATTGATTAATGCCCCTTCACTTCGCAATCGGCTGCTTTGTGTAGATGAACTGAAGTGAAGAGCTTTTCAGTTCAGTCTGGACGGAAAGTTTGGAGGAAAGCGCTGTGGAACAACTAGAGGTCTGTTTAATATCTGGTTAGATGTAGAGGCGGATCTAGAAAATGTTTATCGTGGCTTGAACAAAAGTTCAAAATGTAGTGGACTGTAACTATATTATTGACATTGATTATAATTACTGTGCTAAGTTCACTGATTATATTTACTCTGCTATCTTAAGTACATATTCTAATTACCGTAATATCTCTTAAGTACAGTGATTCTATTTACACTATCTTGAGTACACACATAATTACTATACTGTCCTAAGTAAACATATTCTAATTACTCTATTCTCTATCCTAAGTACATAGATTCTAATTACTGTACTATCCTAAGTACAATGACTCTAATTACTGTATCATCCTATGTACACTGATTCTAATTACTGTAATATCTTAAATACACTGGTTCTAATTACTGTACTATCCTAAGTACACTCATTCTAAATATTTTATCTAAAGTGCACAGATTATAATTGTTATACTATCCTAAGTACAAAGAATCTAATTACTCTACTATCTTAAGTACACATATTCTAATTACTGTACTATATTAAGTACATAGATTCATAATTATTGTACTATTCTAAGTACAAAGATTCAAATTAGTGTACAACCCTTAGTACACTGATTCTAATTACTGTAATATCTTAAATACACTGGTTCTAATTACTGTACTATCCTAAGTACACTCATTCTAAATATTTTATCTAAAGTGCACAGATTATAATTGTTATACTATCCTAAGTACAAAGAATCTAATTACTCTACTATCTTAAGTACACATATTCTAATTACTGTACTATATTAAGTACATAGATTCATAATTATTGTACTATTCTAAGTACAAAGATTCAAATTAGTGTACAACCCTTAGTACACTGATTCTAATTACTCTTCTATCTTAAGTGCAGATTCCAATTTCTGAACTATCTTAAATACAAAGACTCTAATTACGGTACTATCCTAAATACACAAATTTTAATTACTCATATTATTTATTATATTTATCTTAAATGCACAATTCTAAATACTGTACTATCTTAATAATATAGAATTGTTCCAACTTATTCAATTTTAAAGAAAGGACCAATAGAATTTTACGGGTTGTAAAAGGACCTGTTTCTGACGGTTAAAAATTACATTTTCAAGGTTCAAAAATTTTATTTTTCACGATAACAATTTACGTACATCGCTTCAGAATCACATAGAAATGAGGAATGTAGTTCACTTAGCTTTTCTTAGGAATTAGGCTTTTCCAACGTTTTATAAGTAACGGTAACGCTTAACCCTTTCATTACGAACGAAGCGAATTTGAAATTATTGATATTAGGAAATTTTGATGCCGCGAAAAAATTTTTCAACTATAAATAACGTAATCAGTTTTCAAATTTACTTGTATTACTTCTTATTGCATTCAAAGTTTTTAGTTAATTGTTTTTCTCTACAGAAAAATATCAAAATTTTATTATTGCAGAATAATAATTTTCGTACACCGCTTCACACAGAAATGGGGATTGCAGTTTACTTAGCTTTTCTTAAGAATAAATCTTTGCCAACGTTTCATAAATAATGGTAAATTTTAACCTTTTGATTGCGAAAAAATGAGTTGAAAATGATTGATATCAAGAAATTAAATATTTCAACTAAAAGTGATGTTTTAATCATTTTTTAAAATTCACTTCTCTCATTTACTGCATTCAAACTTTTTTATTTAATTGTCGTGTCTACACTCTCTCTCTCTCTCTCTCTCTCTCTCTCTCTCTCTCTCTCTCTCTCTCTCTCTCTCTCTCTCTCTAAACATCCAACTACAGAGAAAAAAAAATATATAATCCGAAAAAACGCAAAAAAGACACACAAATGCAGTTAGATAAGAGATAAAACCAAAAACTTAATTGAAGCAGATTACTTATTGAACTGAAATCATTAAAAAATACATCAACCTCCGAGAAAGAATCATACATTTTAAAAATATACTTGTAGCAAATTGTTACATATATTCTTTTTTAAGGGTTTAACAAAAACAATTTAGAGTTTCTGGTGATATACTTGGTATGTTAAAATCAAAATAAGAAATTAAAAAAGGGCGAATTAATTTTGTTATGCAGAAGGTTTTAAAATTTTTTTGCTAATACTATATCGCTAAGTAATGAAACCGCATTGATTTTGCAATTCAGATAAATGACATATCTGAAAATTTATATTTCTTAAAATAAATACATCTAAAAAATTTATTGTTTCTTTCAAAACTGAATATGGCAGATTTTAAATTAAGATATATAAGTAATTTACGAGGGTAAATCAAAAATTATCCCCACTTTCGCTATAACACATTTTTTGGTTTGCCACTCTACCTTCTGCGCATGCATGCTTAGAATCGATATTACTGTGGTCAATTTACCGAAGTTTGACCTCGATTACGTCATTTTTCTTGCTTCTGCTTCAGCATAAAAACTGCAGATTAGACGGACAAGGAAGTGGGGAAGAGGTGCATAAATGGTTGGCGACCAACCGAAAACCTTCTTGGAGGGAATACGCAAGTTTGTGGACCTCTGGACCAAGTGCATCGAAAGGAAAGGAGACTATGTAGAAAAATGATGAACTTGTTAAAATCCTACATTTGTGTAAATAAATTGAAAAGTAAAGTGCGGATAATTTTTGACTTTCCCTCGTACATCAATAAAAACTGAAAATATTTTGCCGCATTTGTTAAGATCCTGCTAGTTTTGCTAATGACGAGGTACTTCGTCGAGACAACCCCATCAGGAGGGTTAAAATTTAATCTTAAGTGGTTCATTGAGTTAAGAAAAGTTGAAATTACTGATCTGGAACAATATGAAAAAGCAACACATTTAGCTCCTTTAAATCATTTTCAGACATTGTCAATTTTTAAAACATGATATGTGATTTTATTTAGGGATTAGATCATAGTTTAACTATTTTTAAGCTTGATATTTATAGGCGTCAAAAATATTTAAAAGCACAGCTGCAAGAAAAATAGCACCATCCTTTTCCATTAGAGCATAGTTCATAGTAGAACAAATTCAAAGGTACCATTTAATATTGGAAATAACGTCTTCTGTAAATTCATATGTATAAAATTTTTTAAGGGCTTTGTTTCATATTAAACTGCACAATAACTTTAACACTCTAATTTGACAAAATTTAACTTCTATATCAAAATTCAATCTCGAATATCAAGTTTCAAGTTATTTGATTCTTCCATTTCCAGATCATGAACATGGAAAATTTGGTGGACTAAATGTTAAACTAATTTCCTATACTTTTATTCATATTTTCGAAATAGTTTTCTTATCACATCGAAATTTTTACTATGTAACTATTAAAGAACCCAAACAAAATCTGTAATGTTTCTTTTTAGGTTTATTTTTAGAATTCAATATTAAATATGAAATTAATATTCGAGAAAATTATGAATAGCGACCATCATATATTTTGAAGGAAATAGATTTTTTTATATGAAAATTCGAAATTTTATCTCGGAATTAATGAGTTGAATTTTTCCTTGTCAGCTGCAGATTCTCATTTTATCCTCCATTGAAAACTCTATTTTAAATAACACTGAACTATTTTTATTTGTTTAACGAATTCAAACTTCGTTTGCTGTTTAAATATATCCAACTTGTGTGCTTGTCAAATTACCTCTGTTCAAACATTTGTAGAATTTACTTTTAATTTCACTAAACACCTTAAAGGATTCATTAAACATTCTAAAATTGCTATTTGCAGAGTTTAGAGCGAATTATTTCAAAGCGTGCGTTCAACTGAAAAATTAAATCGTAGTCACTTAGGTTTCAGAAAAAGAATTAATTTGGACGAAACAGCATAATCGCTATAAGCTCAAAATCAAATTAAGTACAGTAATAGCATGGAAGGTAGCAAATGCGTTTTCTGTTGATTTCGTGAATTTAGTCATTTTGCAAGCAATTTCGGATTTAAAAAATATTTACTCATTAAGAGTACATAAAGGTGACCAAGTATAAACGGCTAACTATGATGTTTTAATACTTTTGTTTATTGAGGGAACCAAAGCATTCTCTGGTACTTTGCAGCGAATATTATTTGCTTTGCCAAGTACAAATAACAGACATGGATAAATGAAAAGAAAATTCTGTACCAATCCCCAAAAGGAAAATAATAGAGTTCTGCAAGTGATTTAAAAGCGATTCTGAAATACTTTAAAGATGAAAGAAAGTTTTTAAATAATACATAAAGAAAACGTATACTGCAGCAATATTACAAAGAATATGTAAAAATTATCACTAGAATTGCAGTTGGTGTCATTTCGACACCGGAGCACGTTTTGAGAATTTTACAGCCAAAGATAAGATGAGACTTCATGTACTCGATCAGTGGATACAAACTGGAGAGACATTAATAGAAGCAATAAAGTTTCTATGAGTCAACGAATTCTGAGTGTGTTTGGAGGGCCAAACAATCGAGAGTTTCCCCAACTGCTTCCGAAGAGCCATTTTTTTCTTTTAAAGAATTTTACAGCCAAAGATAAGATGAGATACTTCATGTACACGATAAGTTGATACAAACTAAGATAAAGATAAGATGAGACACTGCAACTATGTGTAAGTGGATACAAATTGGAGAGACATTCATAGAAGCAATTAAGTTTCTATACAGCCAACAAATTCTGAATGTCTAGAGAGCCAAACAGCCTAGAGTTGTCCCAACTGCTTCCGAAGGGCCATTCTCAAAGAATTTTACAATCAAAGATAATATGAGACACTGTAATCACGTGTAAGTAGATATCAACTGGAGAGACATTCACAGAATCATGTAAGTTTCTATAAGTCAACGAACTACGAATGTTTGGAGTACCAAACAACCAAATGTTGCCCCAATTGCTTCCGAAGAGCCATTAACATTAAAAGTATTTTACAAAGATAAGACTGCAATCACGTGATAAGATTACATTAAACGAGGTCCCACTGAAATGAAGAATATCACATACTAAGTTAGTGATCTCTTCTCTTAAAAGAAACGAGCCTTATGTTGAAGATAAGGTGACGACAACGGCATAATGAATCAAACTCTATAACAAACATGAGCCTATAATTAAAATTTGTTGAGGGCCATCCATGTGTGGGAGTGAAAACATATTGAGCTATCCTGGACCTGTTTTCATAAAGTATAAATGAATTTCGTTAACACTTCAACACCCCTACACTAAAGAGCCACAGTCAAACTCTTGAGTTTACGGCTCCACGGTAATTCTCATTTCCCCGCAGTATTAGTTGAGGTTTGATTGTCCTTTCAACAACAGTAAAAGTTGAGAGCTGATTGTCCTTTTCCCCACAGTATGATCGACCTTGAGGGTAGATTGAGTGCTTGAATGGGCCGATAAAAAGAGCAAATAACGCAGTCTAACTGTCTTCATACGTAAACGACAGATATTGTTAACAAATGCAGTCGGACCTTAGCAAGAAATTTAGTTTATGAATTATCGGGTTGATGCAAAAGTTTGTACCTTTTTTGGCGCTAGATGGCATTGCATCGCAAAAACGAAGTGTTATTTATTTCACATGGTTAAAGTTTTGATGTTTGAAAGAAGGAATTTCAGCGAGAACTTGGGAAAAAATTGTGTTATTTGGTTGTTTTGAAATTTTGTTAAGCATTAAAAATGGCAGAAAATAAGGAGGACATATTATGCTTTTTTATTTCCGGAAAGGCAAGAATGGCTTCGCAGATGCAAGAGAAGATATGTGTTGTGTATGGTGAGGGTGCCGTTGACGATTCTACGTGACTTAAGTGGTTCAGAAAATTTCGTCACCTGGATCAGTTCTTTAACCAGAAACCTCAGAACTTCTATGATTGCGAGATTATGCAGCTACCGGAGAGATGGAGAGAGGTAATTGAACTGAACGGCACATACTATATTAATTAAATGTAATTTTTAGTAAAAATTTTTTTTCAATTATTGTCAAAAAAAACGGGACGAACTTTAACATCAACCTGAAAAATAAATTATTATTTGAATTTTGCTGCAGATAGCTTACCGAGTGTTGAGTGCACACTATATTGTGATTGACAAGAATTTTCCATGAAATGTGTTTAACCCTTCAAGTGATTTCGACAAGATATCTCGTCCAATGAGATCTGACCAAGTTTGCTAATGACGAGATATTTCGCCATCAAGATATTGCCGATTTTTTATGACAAGATCAAGATCTGGTCAGTTTTCTTCTAATGATGCGATATCCTGCCCATCAAGATCTGCAATGACGAGATACTTAGTCAAGACAGCCACTAGGAGGGTTAATGGGACAGTAATGTCTTTTCCACCGAGTATAGGTTACCTTGGGGATACATTCAGGGCATGAAAGGGTCTATAAAAGAGCAAATAACGCAGTCTAACAGATTTCATATGTTAGCGACAAAAATGTACCAACAAACGCATTTGAACCATAGCTGGAAATTTAGTTCATGAATTGTAATGAAAGAGAAAGCTGTATTAGTTGAATTTTATTGGAGATAACTCTGCAAGTATGTTATCTTTTGTGAACGATAGAAATTTTCCAAGAACTGTGTTTAAAAGGAAATAAAAGCTGAGTTAAGGTCATTGACCCAACAGTATAAGCGACCACGAAGGTCGATACTGTCGATAGAAGAGACAGTCTAGAACAGTGGTTCTTAATCTGGGGTGCGTGCACTCCTGGGGGTGCGAGAAAGCATTTCCGGGGGTGCGAGAGAAGTTTGTAAACTTTCGATGGAAACTACCGCCTAACTGCCTGTGAGAAACTAGCGTCAACTTTTGGGAACCCCACTCCTACCGTATACCTTTGCTTCAGCCACTGAGATATATAAACTGGATTAAGCTATGCTGCTTCAAAGACGGCGTCAAAATGCACCAGGCTAGAAAAACTATTTACTGAGAAACATTTTACTCTGCAGTAATCAAAATTTCTCTTTTGAATAAATAATCACATTTTTAGGTTGTATTAATTATTTTTTCCACGAATAAAATGCAAAATTATGTTTTTAATGGGAATTATCAACAGGATAGCATAATTTGTATGAATTAAGCACAGCAATACAAGGATTTAGTAAGAACAATGCGCGTATTCAAATGGAATTTGAAAAACTGGACTTGGAACAATTCTGATGTACACAGTTAGAACCTTATCCACAGCTGGCAATAGCAGCATTGCAGACACTTTTACCTTTAGCGACCACCTACCTGTGTGAAATGGGATTTTCATCACTTCCGCACATAAAGACAAAAGCCAGTAGCTCAAATGCAAGTGATAACTTACGCCTGGCTTTTAAAAAAAGGAGTCTCGCTTTAAAAGAATTATGAATTAACAACGTAGCCATTAAAAATTGAGATATTGTTTTGTATGTACATGTGTTTATTTTTCAATAAATAAATTATCTTACAATAGAAATAATTTCCTAAATAAAGCAATAGAAACACATTTTTCAAGGGGGTGCGAGAACTTATTTTTAGATTCAAGGGGGTGCCCGATCACTAAAAAGTTTAAGAACCACTGTCTAGAAGAATCATACATCAGCCAAACATAACAACAGATGCATTCGAAAGCATAATACTAAATAAAGTTGATTAGGTTACAGCGAAAGCGAAGGAACACTGTCGAATTTTTTTGATTACTCTTAGTGTTGAATGCTTATTATCTTTTGTTAGTGACAAGGGTTTCTTGAAAAATGTGCTTAATGGGACAGTAACTACAGAACATACAAGGTAGTTTGAGTGTTTAAAGATTAAAAAAATAAGGCAGTCTAACAGATTCATATATGGGTGACAAAAATGTTAATAGATGCAATACAAACTATAGCAAAAAATGAATTCCGTGAAGTTGCAATGAAAACGAAAAAATTAACTAAAAATAAATAACATGTCTCTTGAATTCTTATTTGCTGCGACGTCTTAACCATTCAAATGGTTTCGACCAGATATCTCGTCCATCAAGATCTGACCAGTTTTGCTATGACGATATTACCAATTTTTTTTAAGATGACAAGGTCAAGATCTAGTCAGATTTCTTCCAATCACGAGATACCTCGTTCATCAAGATCTTGTCAGTTTTGCTAACGATGAGATACCTTGTCGAGGAAAACACAGGAGGGTTAAGGGGAAAGAGTGAATTTAAAAACAAATTTTGCAGTTTTTATACGATTGTTCTAAACTTTGCACATGCTGTTTGTTTTGTACTAAAAAGCCTATATTACAGTTTGATCCAAAATTATTAAGATATGTGGAAGTTGTAACGCAAAATGTGGTCCGAATGTTTGATAAATTAGCAAAAATCAATAGGTCCCATACCCATTAATTATCCATGTATTGTCAAAACTGCAACTTACGTAATAATGTGTATACATGTAAACCAAATGAACTACGTTTTCTAACTGTATTACTCAATTCTAAAACAAAAGAGTTTTACTTAAACACCTAAAACTTTTCAAAAACGAAACAGGTTAATCAACATTTTAAACCAGTTTCATAATTTTGAAGCATGACATCTCTTTACGCTTAGATATATTTAACAGAATTCAGATTATCGGAAAAAAATCAATGATGTCAATTAATACCTGATGTGCAAGGATCATTTTGAAATCAGAAGAATGTCAAAACATCTCAATCGGATAAAAACGCGTTTTTGCAGGGGTATGCTTACTATACGTATACTTACTTATGACTACTATACTTACACTTACTAACTTTATACTTATTAGATTTTACTATATTTATACTTACTATACTTTTTATACTTCCAATGTTTTACTATATTTATACTTATACTTACTATTACTTTACTATACTTATATTTATACTTACTATTATTTTACTATACTTATATTTATACTTACTATTATTTTACTATATTTATACTTATTATACTTATTCTTACAATATTTTATAATATATCTATACTTACTATATTTATACTTAAAATATTTTACTACTCTTATATATATATACTTATACTTAAAATAGATTACTACTTTTATACTTATATTTACTATACTTATACTTAAAATAGATTACTACTTTTATACTTATATTTACTATACTTATACTTACAATAGTTTACTATATTTATACTTCTGTACTTATACTTACAATATTTTGCTATATATATACTTATACTTACTATTATTTTACTATATTTATACTTATGTTTACTGTATTTTGCTATATTTATACTTATTATACTTATTCTTACAATATTTTATAATATATCTATACTTACTATATTCATACTTAAAATATTTTACTACTTATATATATATACTTATACTTAAAATAGATTACTACTTTTATATATATAAATATATATATACTTATACTTAAAATATATTACTACTTTTATACTTATATTTACTATACTTATACTTACTATACTTTATACTTACTATTATTTTACTATATTTATACTTATGTTTACTGTATTTTGCTATATTTATACTTTCTACACTTACACTATCCTTAACTGCTATATGTTTTCTGTTGCATGTGCAATTCCGACAGAGATGCCCTTAATGGAAACATTATTTTTGCTATCAATACATGTTTAACCTAAAATTAAAAAAATCGACTTTTCGATCGATTTCGAAAGTGTTTCACAAGGCGTCTCCTTATGGAGAACACAACTCCTTAAGGTCCTCCGTCCCCTTAAGGAGTTCTGTCCCGTAACACTTGTTCTACCTCTCTTAAATCCCCATCTGCTGATCGAGGCACACGTTTTAAAGCGTTTCGAAGCCGCTCGTAATTAAATCCCGAAGGCGCAGGTGGCGACGAAGTGGATTTTTGAATAAGGGGCCGGGCGCTTTTGCAAAACTAATTGAATAACAGGTTCGCGAGATAAGGGAGTATTGGAAATAACCATTTCCAGAATAGGCCGATTATTAGCTTCGCGGGTAGTCATGAACTCGCAATTAAGTAAGTCAACATTCCCGACTGATTAATTATCCAGTCACGTTGCTCTTTTGTTTGGTGTAAGTTTTTAGTGCAGCGACACACTTTCTCGTTTCATGAGTTTCTTCATTATCACTGTGTGCCCTCTTCAGCTGGAGTACAGTGTTTTCGAAAGCGACGTGCACAAATAAGGGACCCACACCAAAAACTATTTTAATACAAAACTGTAAAGGGTTCTCAGATGGTTGGTTTTGGGGTTTTATGGCACAAGAGCCATATTTGGCCATGCTGCGCCAGACACAAGACATACAACATCAAGTAATGGACAGACACACAGAATGAAAGTTTTACTGACACAAAAGAGAGAAATACACCCAGGGAGGACTGCACCTGACAGGAATCGAACATGCGCCGCCTACAACTCGAAGGTTGCTAGTGCAGTGGGCATACCCACTGAGCCACGATAGCCCCCAGGGTGGTCAGAACCCACACCACAATAACCATAACACGCGATTCCTTGCTTAAAACCCGCGGTTGCCCGGTTGGGAGAGTAGCGGATTAGCAAACCGAGGGTCGCGAGTTCGAATCCCACCAGACCCTCGTGTACAAAGGGGGCTGGTGCAGGTTAAATCTGGCCTCAAATGTCCTCACGCTGTGGAAGTTTGGAGAGTGGGATACCAGCTCAGGCCGTCATCTGACCGTGGTTCAAAATTACGTGGTGTTGCCCTCGATCTTTCCCTTCGGGTTTGATCCCGGACCGTCGCCAGTAGCCCGTTGTGTTGCTCCAGTGCGACGTTAATTAAAATACCTACCGGGTAAATACTGTTGGTGGTCAGAACTTCAAATCCCTATTGTGAAACTATAAATGGTACTACTGTTAATCTGGGCTAATGAAATGCATACTGTTTAACTCTCAAAGTGGTTTCGACGCGATATCTCGTCCATCAAGATATGACCAATTTTGGTAATGACGAGATACTTTGTTGAGACAACCACCAGAAGTTTCAAGAAAAACTAAAAAAATTGGTTCATTTCAGTCACTCCTGCTTTAAAAATATGCATTGCTAAGTTGATCGCTTTCACATTATACAGCATAATATAGCAAACAAATTTTGATTTTAGAATCGGAAAAATAAAATTAAAAAAGAAATCAATTTGTATCGTTTCTGCATTAAACATACTTTCCACCTATCTCACTCTGAAAGGGGGTTTGTTATCTGGATATAGCTCGAGGTTCAATAACGGACAAGCTGCTACAAGCGCAAGATAAAATTATGTAGATATAAAACCTAATAAAAACTTAAAGGTGGAGTTATTATTTAAAACCACTTTTTGTTAAAATTGTTAAAAAGCAGATATGTCATCAACCAATGCAAAACTAAAACATTCTTATAAAGAAATGTTTCAGATCGATCTTACAGAAGTCAGCCTTCTGTGCTGACTTCTCTGTTCTGCATATAAAACCGATTTTTTATGTGAAACCGATAATACATATTAGTTTCCTTTAATTGAAGGCATTATCGCTTAGAGATTATCTATAACTTTTAATGTTTACGAAGTCATCATCCATGACTAGTTTTAGTATCTTAGTTCTCTTAATAATCTTAACGGTTAGGTTTATATATATATTACCGTAACTTAAATTTTATTACTATCCCTAAGTATCTTAGCTTATTAGCTTTTAGTATCACTTGGCTTTTAGCATATTACTAGTTTTTAATATCACCAATTTTTAGTATTATTACTAGCTTTTAATACTGTTATACTAGCCTAATATTGTTTTTTACTAGGTTTTAGTATCATAACTAACTTTTAGCATTATTGCTAGCTTTTAGTATCTTAACCTTATACCAAACATTAATCCCCCTGGTGTTGCCTCTAAAATGTACCTCGTCAGTAGCAAAACTCACCAGATCTTGATGGATGAGATATCTCGTCATTAGAATAAAACTAACCAGATCTTGATTTCGTCATCAGCAAAAAATTGGTAATATCTTGTTGACGAGATACCTCGTCATTAGCAAAATCGATCAAATCTTGATGGACGAGATATCTCGTCTAAACCACTTGGAGGGTTAACTAGGTTTTAGTATCATTACTAGATTTAATATCTTGTAATATTACTAGCTTTAGTACGTTAACCTTAATGCAAATTTTAACTAGCTTTTAGTACTTTAACCTTAATCCAAATTTTAACTAGCTTTTAGTATAGTAACTAGCTATTAATATCCTAACATTAACCCAAATTTTAACTAGCTTTTACTGTGTGTGTGTGAATTATCTTTCTTAATTCTTTATTTAAATTTTACTACTGAACTTGCCAAGTTGGTGCATGCACACTAGCGTAGAAAGCCGCAACATAAACAGGATCATTAGAAACAATTTATAACAGTTAGAGTGAGAAACCTGGAATAATATTTACATTATAAATATTTATCTTAGGGTTTCTCGCTCTCTTTCTCTTTCACACACATAATATTAAATTAAAACCCTGTAAGTAGAGCTCGTAGTAGTCCAGTTTGAAAAATATCCTCATAAATGTTTTATAACCAAACATGATCTTTAATTAACCGTCGTATAGCAAAAAAGAACTTGTAGAACGACAGATATTAACACTTGTATAGCAAAAAAGTAACTTGTAGAGCGACAGATATCAATACTCGTATAGTAAAATATGACTTTTATTAAACCGACAGATATTAATTCTCGTATTGCAAAAAAATGACTTGTAGAGTCACAGATATTAATTCTCGTATTGCAAAAAATGACTTGTAGAGCCACAGATATTCATCCTCGTATAACAAAAATGACTTTCAGAGCGACAGATAAACCCTTGTGTAGTAAAAAATAACTTGTAGAGCGGCAAATATTAATCCTCATATAGCAAAAAATGACTTTCTATAGCGACAGATATTAATCCTCGTTTAGCAAAAAATGACATGTAGAGCGACATATATTAATCCTCGTATAGCAGAATAAGTTGTAGAGCGGCAGATATTAACTCTCGTATTGCAAAAATGACTTGTAGAGCGAAAGATATACGACAGATATTTGAAATACCCTGTATATTTGAATCTGTCTCTTATAAATGTAAAATAATCAAAAATAGAATAATTTCTTGTTAATATTCAGTAAGAGGAAAGAAATGTTCTTATAAAGAAGAATTAAGAAAAATCTTCAGAAATATCGGTTTGAAATATATATAAAGTTCAAACGAACGTACTACTTGAATTGATAAACTAGCTTACTACTACATATAACCATCAGTAAATAAAAGATGAAAAATATATGTATAAAATGTATGTAATAATAAGTAATAAAAAATATCTTAGAAATGAGAAACTAGTTATCTTTTTATATTCTTCAACTCGATAGTATTAATTTGCAATGCACATTTAACAAGTATCGCAACTTCATTCTAAAATCCTATAAATAATTTTGAATATTAAAATTAAAGTCACCCTTAAAAGCGATCCCAATAAATAAATAGCTTTCTACTAACGTAAGTTATATTTATACCAAAAGCTAAAATTATCTTTTATAACTTCCCTGATTCACTTAAAATCTTCCATTGATGCATAATCTAATTTTAGAGCACAAGACATTGGAAAAAAACGAAAAATAAACTTCCTACGTGCATTTCCCCGTTCATCGCAACCAAATACCGAATTTATTTCTTTTAAGAGACGAAAAATAAAGATATTTTTCAATTGGAAAACGTCTTTTCAATTCAACTCTGAGCAAGAATTATTTGATTTGCATTAATAGCATTAAGATCTTTTTATACAAAGATTACTTTTTCTTAAACAACGCTTTTTAACTTTTACGCCCTGGTACGCTTTGAATGCATAAAAGTTTAAATAGCAAAGAAACTTTATAATTAGTAACAAATAAATCTTTCTCCGAAAATATATTTTAAGGGACACGCATTGAATTTTTTTTAAATCGGCTTTTCTATTCTATACTTTTATTTAATAAGATTCTTAAACTTCATTTGAATTATATATAAATCGGGCTTGTAAGAATTACAAGATATGCAAATGCCTTTTTCACTTTCAAAGCTAGAAATTTAGAGTTACAGATATTTAAATGAAGTAACTTAAAGCTTATTCACTGGTATCAAGTGGTAAGATATCATAAAAATAACAAAATCAGTGTCTTAGTTTATTTTTTGAACAAATAATTTTTGTTTACATCACTTTCCCCAACGTATCACTTACATTTATTCAAGTGAGTTTTATTTCACCAGCCAATAACTTTTCGTCTTGGATGCATAAAATAGACAGCTTTTATGTACGTTTACCGTATTTTGAAAACACTTTTCACTTGCAAAAGAGTATACATTCAACCCTTTAAGGGATATTAATAGCGAAATTTAACTAAGAATCCTTTTTTCGTTTCAACTTCATCCACTTTATTTCTTGACACATTTTCGACTGCATCTATTGATACATTTTTCTCTGCGATGTATGAAATCTGTTGAACTGCTTTATCTGCTATTTTAACTTTCCGTGTTCATTCACTCAATATCTTTTCAAGGTCGCACACACTGTTGCTACAAGGACGTTAACCTATTGCTTTCGTCTTCATATAAAATTTTGCACAAACAGCAAAATTTTTAATGGAAACTCCCTGCTTTGATACCTTAATCAGATTCTGCATCGTTAAATTAGTCTAAATATAAAATTTCATGACTTTCTATCTTTATATCGGGGGATATTCAATGTTAAAATCGCTGTCAATTTCAGGGATCACCTCCACATTGAAAATCGCTATTTGTAGTTGAGATTAACTGTAGTTATAGCTACCCGAATTTCTCAAATTTGAATACTATTGAAAACGTAGTTGTCAGCGCGTGCCAAACGATCCGAGAATTATTACGTATTATGCAAGTGAAAACGATTCGAGAATTATGTTATATTTATTATGCGTGCAAACGATCCGAGAATTATTATATCAATTATACGAGCTCAAACGATAATATTGTGAACTAACTATGATTAAAATGTGATAAAAGTTCGAAACGGAGAAAGTTCTATATAATTTTGTATTATCTTTAGTGTTCTTAATAAATGTTAATTTTTATAAAATTGGCGTTCATCTCCATGTATGCAACCAAAAAGTCTGCCTACAATTTAATGCAATCGAACTGAGATTCCGATCATTCGAAAAGTGAATAGAGTGAGTTATTCAATTGATCATTGATTAGTAGAGTTCATCTATACGACACATAACTGGTAAAAGGCAATGTATTTTAGATTACATAAATGAAATTTCCAACCATTTTTCAAAAATTTAAACATTCCTCTGGTTTGTTAGATGTTTTTTAAACTTTTTGTTGAGATAATTAAAATCATCATAATGAGGAAAATTTAATTTAACTCAAAAACTAATTATTTTAATGAGCTGAAATTTTGAATGGTTATATTAGAAGTTCTGAATAGATTCCCATCAAAGTATAGTAAGGTTCCAATTCATAATTTTTTCAAACATTAATTTAATAATTATTATCGAATACTAAAAACTATTTATAAAATAATATATTAGGTGGATTTTGTTTGGATTTCTTAACAGTAACATGGAACAAAATATCAACGCTATAGAGATATTATTTAGGAAGATATCCATAAAAGTCTGAAAAACTGATTTAACATTAGCAGCTCCAATATTTTTGTACTCATAACTTCGAAATGGTAAGAACTAGTAACATGAAATTTGGTATCTGAAGTTAAATTTGGATATAGATTAGAAATTGTGTGTCAAAGTAGGGGATTTCCATTGAAAATTATGAAGTTGGTGCTCAATTTTATATAAAGACGGACCCTTATGCAAATTTTATGCATTTGAATTTATAGAAGATGTTAGTTGCTGTCGAAGGCCATCTTTCAATTTCCTCTACTCTTGAAGTTGTTCGAATGGAGAGGGGTGATTCGTTTTCTTCCTCGATTGTACAATGTGCTTTGTACATAATTGTGGATAAACTGCAAGCAGAAACTAAATTTATCCAATTCATCTTGAAGCTGGGTATCGCATATTTCTCTCCTTTCTATTTGTAACAGAAAATGACCATAGAGACAAATCATAACAACTACACTTCCACTGACTTTCCATTTATACAACTACAAATAGTAAATCATTTTTTGTGAAATACGATTATTGTGTTTCATTTTCGAAAACAGTCTTGATATACATATTAGGAAAAATGTGTATTACACAGTTAAGGGCACCATTTGTGACAATTCCTGTCGAGACTCACGAATCTAATTTCATTCTGTTAATGCAAAAACGTAATTGTTTCATGAGGAAATAGTTTTGCTATCATCACAAACATAAATAGCACGCGAGAATTTTTCAGTCTGATTCGTGAAGAATCTCAAGCACGTTGATTCACTGGTCTATTTCTCACAGGTAATATACACAGTCGTGGAGGAATTGTCTGAAGATGTCACTTTATTTGAAGATGAAAATATAGATCTTTCATTACTTACTTCTATCTGTTATAAGAAACGACTGTAAAGCGACAAACCAACCCAATCATACTACCATTGACTTTCTATTTGTGCAATTAAGAATTGTAAAGCTGATTTATGTGCATTAATTATATAGTGTTTAAATTTTGAAAGTACCTCTGATATATCGCTGCTCCAGAATAACAATGACGTAAGTGGAAAATATGGGTATTTTGAGTTAAATGTGTCAATTGTCTTTGATGCGAGTTATCTTTCCAATAGAACAAGGACATAACTGTAACAACAATCAGCTCCGTTACAAAGCATAGCGCCATTGTTCAAATTTCAACAGTTTCTGATTATCCTTTCGAAGAATAACGACGCAAGTGTTAGTTGTGACTTAGATTTAGATTCAGGAGGTTAGTTCTATACAAGTACTATTTAGAACGATTGTGTGTAAGAATCTGTGTGTTGAATTCAATTGGAACAACGGCATAATGTATATCGTGTCATTGTTTATTTAAACTCTGCCCGTTTCGTGATGTAAATAACTGAATGAACAAAAATGTAAATAAACATGTTAAAATAATACAGATAAATTTAAAAAGATGTTTCGCATTGTTAGTGTGTGACTTCTGTTGAATATTTCATTCGGAATTTTACGACATAACGTCGCAACTGCAAATTCGTGGTAAATATTCATAATACACCTGCATGTGTTGCATCGTTTAAAAGTAACACGAATATGCTATTATTAACCCCACTTTCATTACCATCAGTTTCTCACATGTTGCAATTAACCCTCCTGTTGGTTTTTCGACGAGGTATCTCGTTACATTAGAAAAACTGACCAGATGTTGATGAACGAGATATCTCGTCATTAGAAAAAACTGACCAGATATTGATCTCGTCATCATAAAATTATCGGCAATATCTTGATGACGAGATATCTCATCATTAAAAAAATTGGGCAGATCTCGATGGACGAGATATCTCGTCAAAACCGCTTGGAGGGTTAATATCAATCATGAACTGTATTAGTTTTCTCTTTCTGAGCAAATCGATGAATTCCATTCTTGAGTTACTGTTCCTCTGGAACAGCGATATATCTATTAGAAGAAAATGTTATTGATCAACAGTTGTGTGTGTGAGGGAACTCAACTAACCAATCAAATAATCAACCTATCAGAAATAATAGATTTTAGACATTAGATACGTTGTTGCATCCCCTTTGAGTATTCTCAAAAAATTATTCCCTCCACTAACTATTGAGAGTTAATACACGAAAAATAATTAGGAATAATTTCCAGCACAAATTGTCTTCCTGAACAAATTAGTATTTGAGATATCACTGCTAAAAACATGCTAATTAGATAATTAACTATTAGCTTTATCTGATGTTTTCACGCTGAAATGATTTTAAGCATAAACCAATGATCTGTTATGAAAAAACTGGATTTGTAAAGTCGAAATTTTTAAAATATCTTCTAGTGTATATATTACTGTTCATGAATAAATCCAGTTAGTATTGATAATAACCGCGTCTTTTGGTCAATGTGATTAATACCGCATAATAATTGAATTTACCGGTAAATAATAATTACCAATGAAGCCTGGCGAGTTTAATAAAAATATATTTTATAATATTTATTACTTTTATTTATAAGATTCGTTCATTATTTATTAAATAAACGAGTTTTTATACGTATGTCTCATTAAATGATTAAAAACAAATTATTTATTTTTGCAGAAAGAGCTTCTGTTGCATTTCGAATTACATAGGTTTTTGACTTTTTACATTTGCAGCGATTTGAGTTACAATCGCGCGCGACTGTACAATTGCAATATTGAAATCCTTGACCACCTAAATTATAATTCTTGCGAGTACATTCTCTTTCTTATTTTAATATCTGGAACTTCATAAAGTAAAATAAAAGTTTCTTTGAAGATAAATTCAGGGGTAGAATTCTTTTAAAATGCCATATTTTGTACCTAGTTAACATAATTTTTTATTTTCAATAGAAATTATAGCAGCTGTAATATTCCGGTTATTTAGCCCTATCTACCTTTGGGATCCTTATCCAAACGCTTTCCCCTACATTATCAGTTGGAAATTTAGACTTCGAAAACCGTAACATTTTTCCCACTTACCCAGTTAGTGACTGTTTAGCAGACTTCATTGAGTGTGAAAGAAGAATCTTATTTTATCGAATGAGTCTCAAACCGAACGCATTCAAAATTAATTCATAGTTGCGAATTATTAATAATCGCCGGTTCGTGTGATAAATTCTTATAAATTATTCACTCTAAACTTTTTATTTGGTTATTATAGTATAAGCCAGTTATTAATATAAACCGATCAATCGCATGAACCGTAATGTATATATATGATGGCCCAAAAGTCACTAGACCATTTTAAAACAATAACTTTTTGCAATTAATTAAAAAAATTTCAGATTATTTATATGTAATCCTTGGAAAGTAGTTATGGAGAAATTCACGACAGAACAACGAGTAAAAATAATCCAATTTTATCTAAATATCAACGGTCGATTGTGCTAACCCAAAGAGCTTACATTCGTCATTCGGCAGTTGAGAACACACCAGAGGTATGGTGGAAGCAAGATGGGGCTACTCCCCATACAGATCGTTCGACGATGGAGCTCGTAAGGCAAATATTTGGACGGCGGATAATTTCACGAAACTCTGAATAGAATTGGCCTCCACACTCACCTGACCTTACGGCTCCAGACTTTTCTTGTGGGGATATCTAAAAGAAAGAGTATACCGTAACAAACCTCGGATCATCCAGCAATTGAAGGCCAACATGCGTGAAGAAATTGAAGGAATAAGCCAAGGAACATTAAGAGAGGTGATGGAACGCACTTTAGAAAGAGCGCGCCACTGTCAAGAACAAAATGGTGGCCATTTGAAGGACATAATCTACAAAACTGATTAAAAGTTATTTCCATGAAGTATATTTATTGTTTATAAAAAATAAATGTGAATTTTTAATACATAAGAGTTATTCTATTTTCAAATGGTCTAGCGACTTTTTTCGGGCCCCCTGTCTCAGTGAGGTTGCCCACTTTGGCCACTATTGGCCAACATCCGTGAAGAAATTGAAGGAATAAGCCAGGAAACATCACGAGAGGTGATGGAGCGCTCTTTAGAAAGAGCCCGCCACTGTTAAGAACAAAATGGTGGCCATTTGAAGGACAATCTACAAAACTAATTAAAAATAATGTCCAAGAAGTATATTTATTGCTTATAAAATACTTCTTGGAAAGGAATTTTTAATACATAAAAGAGTTATTCTATTTTTAAATGGTCTAGTGACTTTTGGGCCACCCTGTATATACATCTCAAATAAAAAATGAATAATAAATACGCTAAGGTTCACCTACAGATCCCGATTTGTTGGAGGAATTTTAAGAGACGATTTGTTGGAGAACCTCAATTGCCTTTCTTGCTATTCTTTACACGGGGTCTCCACAATAGCGGAGGCAATGCAAGCACCGGGGTTAGTACACCCTATCCGTCTTGAAGATGGATATCGATGTCTTCCTCCCTCCCTGCATCTATCGACTTTCTATTTCGTTTATAAAGAAGTCTGCGAGGATGCTCAAGAGGGGGACCAGGGATTGTCGTCTTTGAGGTCAGCGTCCCTCGTCTTCAAAACCATTGATCGCTCGACCAGCTGCTTCAAACATGGCGAGCATCGATTTTTAATTACGTCCTCGTGACCGGCGATTGAACACTCTCCCTCCACAGAAGAGGACAGTGCTTGCGAAGATCTCGCGCGGGATCGGGATGGAGTGCTGCCGGGGGAGTGTTGCCGGGAGAGGTTGAAAAAATTGCCGTGGTCCGAGATTAATCAAGTGGCAGAGGTCCCTCGGTACAAATTGAGGGAAAGCTCGTTGCTGTTGGCGAGCGCGATTAACCCTCCAAGTGGTTTCGATCGTTCATCAAGATCTGACCAGTATTATTAATGACGACATATCTCTTCCATCAAGATCTGACCAATTTTATTAATAACGGTCCCTGGGTACAAATTGAGGGAAAACTAGTTCCTGTTGGTGAGCGCGATTAACCCTCCAATTGGTTTCGATCGTCCATCAAGATCTGACCAATTTTATTAATGACGAGATATCTTGTCCATCAAGATCTGACCAAGTTCTGGCGTTTGTTTCCCTTTGGAATTGATCCCGGACCGTCACCAATAGCCCGTTGTGTTGCTCCAGTGTGATGTTAATTAAAATACCTATCATACCTACCCAATAAAGGTAAGTAGGTATTTTAATTCACGTCCCAATGGAGCAACACAACGGGATATTTAAATACACAATAAACAGAAATAAAAAATCCACTCTAGCGTATTCATACCACTACGGATCTTAAAACAAGCCAAAAAAACACAAAATACGCTGATATATTTTATTTTTGAAGTGGTCTTTCGTATTTACGTTCTTTTAAACATGGTGTGCATCGATTTATAATTACGTCCTTTTGATTGGAGATTGAAAACTTTCCTCCATAAAGAGGACAGGATTTGCAACGATATCGTGCTTGATTGGGACGGAGTGCTGCCTATGAACGGATGGAGTGTCACGAGGAGAAGCTGAAAAATTGCCGAGATCCGTGATTAATCTAGTGTCAATGGTTCTAGGGTACAAATTGCGTGAAGGCTCGTTGCTGGTGGGTGGGTACGATTAACCCAGAATTGACTAACATAGGGCACAAGGGCCGCGTGTAATTTAGAAGCTTAGTTTTGCTTGGGAGTTTATCGCTGGAGGTCATTGTTTGCTACTCGAGAGGTAATTAAGGTTGTATGTATACACTAGAAATCACAAAAATCGACCAAAATATCCGAGACTTTTTTATTGCTTCAAAATATTTTCCAACTCTGGTTTTCAAACGATACCAAGATCTTGTAAATATTCGAAATATTTTTCTGGCTATAAGGGTTTTCGTTAGGTACTGTCACCATGAACAAACATGTTTCCAATACTTAACTCAATTTGTGAAGAATTGTGTTTTTGCAATATGCTTCGTTCAAACAGTGATAACTTAACAATGAATTGATTTATTATAATTATTTTTGTCATTACAAACTATATAATACAGTGGATGTGTTGACCTTCAGTCAGTTATTAGTTAAGAAATGAATTTTTAGTTGATTTTTGAATGTTAAAATTCTTGAAAAAAATCTTGATTTTTTTATACTTCCTTGGTGAAAAAAATTGTATAAAAACCCTATTCCCTCTAGAAACTTGACGGAGGGTCAAAACATGAAGAATAATATTAGGAATAATTTCCAACAGGAATTGTCTTTCTGAACACAATAGAATTTGAGATATCACTGTTCAAAAAACATGCTAATTAGCTAATTATATCTAAATTAGATAAATAATTATTAGCCTAATCTGATTTACTCACATAGAAATTATTTTAAGCACAAACCAATGATATTGTAAAAATCTGTTTTTAAAGTCGAAATTAAAAACAAATTCTAGTGTTATACGTACACCTTAAATACAATAATGGTAAGTAAAAATTTAATTAACGTCGCACTGGAGCAACACAACGGGCTCTATTCAAATACAATAAAGAGAAATAAAAACCACTCTATACCATATTGCATACCACTACGTATCTTAAGACATGCCAAAAAAAGCAAAATACGTTGATGTATTTCATTTTTGAAGTGGTCTTTCGTATTTGCTTTCTTTTAAACATGGTGTGCATCGATTTATAATTACGTAATTGTGATTGGATATTGAACTCTTCCTCCGTAAAGAGGACAGGATTTGCAACGATCTCCTGCTTGATTGAGATAGAGTGCTGCCTATGAACGAGAGTCACGAGGAGAGGCTGAAAAATTGCCTTCGTCCGTGATTAATCTAGTGCCAATGGTTCCTCGCTGCAAATTGCTTGAAGGCTCGTTGCTGGTGGATGTTCGCTATTAACCCAGAATTGACGAACCCGAGGCACACGTGCCGCATGCGGAATTCCGTTCGAAACTCGATTCAACCAAAGATCGTCATCTGGGTGGTGGGGGGTATTTCAATTAACGTCACACTGGAGCAACACAATGGGCTATTGGTGACGGTCCGGGATCAATCCCAAAGGGAAAGATCCGAGGACAACACCACGTAATTTTGAACCACGGTCAGATGACGAGGCAACACCTGAGCTGGCACCCCACTCTCCAAACTTCCACACCACGCCAACGTGAGATCGTCATCTGACCGTGGTTCAAAATTACGAGGCGTTGTCCTCGATCGTTTCCTTTGGGATTGATCCCGGTCCTTCTTACAATAGCCCGTTGTATTGCTTCACTGTGACGTTAATTGAAATACCTACTACCTACCTCAGCCGAAGATCGTCGAGCGTGGGGATGGCGCACGTTACGTCTGTCAAAGCTCCTCCCGTTGGCGTGGTGTGGAAGTTTGGAGAGAAGAGTGCAGCTCAGGTGTGATCTCTTCATCTGACCGTGGTTCAAATTACGAGTCGTTCTCCTCGGATCTCTCCCTTCGGGATTGATCCTGAATCATCACCGATAGCCCGTGGGGCCGTCGTGGCTCAGTGGGTATGTCCACTGCGCTAGCAACCTTCGCGTTGTAGGCGGGGCAGGTTCGGTTCCTGTCAGGTGCATTTCTTTCTGGGTGTATTTCTCTCTTCTGTGTCAGTAAAATTTTCATTGTGTGGTAGGTAGGTATTTTATTTAACGTCGCACTAGAGCAACA
This sequence comes from Meta bourneti, assembly GCA_933210815.1. Taxonomy (NCBI): domain Eukaryota; kingdom Metazoa; phylum Arthropoda; class Arachnida; order Araneae; family Tetragnathidae; genus Meta; species Meta bourneti. The sequence goes on from OW119934.1 coordinate 86,327,316, forward strand.
CAAAGAGCTATTTGTGACTTTCCGGGATCAATCCCGAATGGAAGGATTCAAGGACAACGTTTCGTAATTTTGAACCACGGTCAGATGACGAGAACAACACCTGAGATGGCACCCCACTCTCCAAACTTCCACACCACATTAACATGAAGATATTTGAGGAAACGACAGATTTAATGAATACCAGCACCAAGGGGTGCTGGTATTCGTCGTGTACAAGGGTACACGACGGTCTTTGGTTGGATTCGAACTCGCAACCCTGTTGCAAGTCCGTTACTCTTCCAATAGCCCGTTGTGCTGCTCCCGGTGTGACGTTAATTAAAACACCTACCTACCGTTACTCTTCCAACCGGGCTACCGCGGCCCGCTTAAATAACCGAGACTGAACATAAACCATGCACTGTGAGTAGCTACTTTTGATTTAGCATTCAATTTGAGAAACTGCTGTAAAAGACGATACAAATAACTTTGAAAGGGATAAATTTATCGATCTATTTTTAAGTGATGCGTCAGTATTTTCATTTAATGGTTGTTTGTTTCTGAAACTAATGAGTTAAATACACACAACCTTTTCAGTCTTTTAATGAATTTACTTTTATTTTCAGAGTAAAACCAACAATATGGTATTCTTGTATTCTCGTTAAAAAATGAAGTACTATTCCATTTAAAACTTTAAGAAAGTCCCGACTATATTTGTTAACTTAATCTTCTGAGAGTGAGTTTTCCAAGTGAATCGTTCTGCTTTTCCTCTACACCATCACACGTAACTATTATAAAACCACATCTATTGGTTGAAAAGGGTTTTTATGGCGCAAAAGCCATATTTGTCCATGCTGCGCCAAACACAATGCGTATCGCATCAAGTAATGGTATTGGTATTGATACTTTTCAATTAACGTCACACTATCAAGTAATGGATAAAACCACACAAGGAAAGTTTTACCGTTACAGAAGATAGAGAAATATCGCATCAAGTAGTGGATAAAACCACACAAGGAAAGTTTTACCGTTACAAAAGAAAGAGAAATATACCAAAGATGATAGGGGGCCGCGGTGGCCCGGTTGGAAAAGTAACGGACTAGCAACCGAAGGGTTGCGAGTTCGAATCCAGCCAAACACCGTCGTGTACAAAGAGGGCTGGTGCACGTTAAATCTGTCGTGGCCTCAAATGTCCTCACGTTGGCGTGGTGTGGAAGTTTGGAGAGTGGGGTGCCAGCTCAGGTGTTGCCTCGTCATCTGACCGTGGTTCCAAATTATATTTGTTGTCCTGATCTTTCCCTTCGGGATTGATCCCGGACCGTCACGAATATCGCGTTGTGTTGCTCCAGTGTGACGTTAATTGAAATATCCCCAAGATGATAGGTAGGTAGGTATTTTAATTAACGTTGGCATTGGAGCAACACATCGCGATATTGAAGACGGTTCGGAATCAACCCCCGAAGGGAAAGGTTCGAGGACAACACCAAGTAATTTTGAACCACGGTCAGATCACGAGGCAACATCTGAGCTAGCACTCCACTCTCCAAACTTCCACACCACGCCAACGTGAGGATATTTGAGGCCACGACAGATTTAACCTGAACCAGTCCCTTTTGTACACGACGGTGTTTGGTTGGATTCGAACTCGCAACCCTCCGGTTGCTAATCCGTTACTCTTCCAACCGGGCTACCACGGTTCGTTGAAAAGGGTTTTTATGAGCAAAAGCCACATCTCCATTCTACGCCAAACACAAGACACATCACATCAATTAGCAACTGGAGGGTTCCGAGTTCGAATCCAACCAAAGACCGTCATATACAAAGGGGACTAATTAAATCCCTCGTGTCCTCAAATGTCCTCACGTTGGCGTGGTGTGGTAGTTTGTAGAATGGGGTGCCAGCTCAGGTGTGACCTCGTCATCTGACCGTGGTTGAAAATTACGTGGTGTTGTCCTCGGTAGGTAGGTATTTTAATTAACATCACACTGGAGCAACACAACGGGCTATTGGTGACGGTCCGGGATGAATCCCAAAGGGAAAGATCCGAAAAAAACACCACGTAATTTTGAACCAAGCTCGGATGACGAGGCAACACCTGAGCTGGCACCCCACTCTACAAACTACCACACCACGCCAGCGTGAGGCCATGACACTAGCCCCCGTGTACCAAACCCAACGTGCACGACTGTTTTCCGTTGGATCGAGTTTCGAACTCGCAACCACCCCGCTGCCAATCCGCTACCCGCCCAACCGGGTTACCACGTCCAGATGAAAAAAGAATTCTGTCTTCCTACAGCCTAAAACGAATCAAGTTCTTCATTAGGCAAGCGATTTTTTTATTTTATCGACTGCCCTGTTGAGGAAATCATGGAAATGCGTGCCAGTAAGGGAATGTTTCGAATCCTGTAAGGGTCTCCAGGATTGCCACACCCACGACGGAATTCGGAAGCGAATATGTTGAGCGGGTTTTCCCCATTATCAATCTTACTCAATCGAAATTGGCCTCAGAGACAGAAGCTGCGTTTCTTTCGTCTGGTGAAGTGGGTACCTACTTTCTGAAACGTGATCCCGATTTCATGATTGGTTCGGGAACGAAAACAGGAAACGGGCTTTCCCGTTCTCAATCGTGCTTCAATGGAATCTGACCTTTGAAGCGGAGTACAAGTGGCTTGAGACCTATTCGTGATCCCGATTTCATGCTTGGTTCGGAAACGAAAATGTGAGCTGACTTTTTCTCTCCGTACTCAGTTTTATTCAATTCGAATTGTCCTTTGTACAGTGGTAGCAGTTTTTTTGGCAGGGGATTTAGATTTTCTAAACAGATACTGGATATCATGCTTGATTTGGAAACGAAAGTGTGAGGACTTTTTCTGTCCATTTTCAGTTTTATGCAATGAAGTTGTTCTTGGTACAGTGGTGGCTGTTTTTCCTATACAAGATTATTTAGATTTTCTTAAAAGACCCGGATGGCCATGCTTGGATTTGAAATGAAAATGGGAGCGGACGCTTGCTTCCCGTTCTCAGTCTTACTGAAATTGTCTTTGGTAGAGTGGTGGCTGTTTTTTCCTATAGAAGATTTAGATTTTCTAACAATTTGGATGTCATGCTTGGTTTGGAAACGAGGATGTGAGTTTTTTCTCTCCTTACTCAGGTTTTATTCAATTTAAATTGTCCTTGGTACAGTGGTAGTAGCTGTTGTTTTTTGGAAGAGGATTTAGATTTTCTAAACAAATCCGGATATCATGGTTGATTCGGTGACGAAAATGTAAGAGGACTTTCTGTCCGTTTTCAGTTTTATTCAATTGAAATTGTTCTTGGTAGAGTAGTGGCTGTTTTTTCCTATAGAAGATTTAGATTTTCTAACAATTTGGATGTCATGCTTGGTTTGGAAACGAGGATGTGAGCTTTTTCTCTCCTTACTCAGGTTTTATTCAATTTAAATTGTCCTTGGTACAGTGGTAGCTGTTGTTTTTTGGAAGAGGATTTAGATTTTCTAAACAAATCTGGATATCATGGGTGATTCGGTGACGAAAATGTAAGAGGACTTTTTCTGTCCGTTTTCAGTTTTATTCAATTGAAATTGTTCTTTGGTATAGTGGCTGTTTTTTTCCTATGGAAAATTTAGATTTTCTAAAGATCTGAATGTCATATTTGGTTTTGAAACGAAAATGTGAGTGAGCGGACGTTTTCTCTTCGTTCTCAGTCTTATTGAAATTGTCCTTGGTACAGCGGTGGCTGTTTTTTGCTGTAGAAGAGGATTTAGATTTTCTAAACAGATCCGGATGTGATGCTTGGTTCGGAAACGAATATGGAAGCGAACTTTTTCTCTCCATTCTCTCATTTTTATTTAATTGAAGTTGTCCTTGGTGCAGTGATATCTGTTTTTCCTATAGAAGAGGATTTAGATTTTATAAAAAGATCCGGATATCATGCTTGGTTTTGAAATGAAAATGGGAACGGACTTTTGCTTCCCGTTCTCATTCTTACTGAAACTTTAGTTGGTACAGTGGGTAGCTGTTTTGTCCTATAGAAGACAATTTAAATTTTCTAAATAGATCCGGATGTCATGCTCGGTTTAGGAACGAAAATGGGAGCAAACTTTTTCTCTCCGTTCTCAGTTTTATTCAATTGAAATTGTCCTTGGTACATTGGTAGCTATTTTGTCCTATAGAAGAGGATTTAAATTTTCTAAACAGATCCGGATGTCATGCTTGGTTTGGGAACGAAAATGGGAGTGATCTTTTTCTCTCGGTTCTTAGTTTTATTCAATTTAAATTGTCCTTGGTACATAGGTAGCTGTTTTGTCCTATAGAAGAGGATTTAAATTTTCTAACAGGATCCGTATGTCATGCTTGGTTTGGAAACGAAAATGTGAGTTGACTTTTCTCTCCGTTTTCAGTTTTATTCAATTGAAATTGTCCTAATCTAAATAACAATTTTGAATCTTACCCGATAAACTCAACATTTTTAGACATTAAAAATGTGTTTATGTAGGTTTTTTAATGCCTCGTTTCACGCAGTGATAGAGAGCACTCAGATTTTCAATGCATCCTTTGTCTTCCTTTGAAAAAAGCTAAGCTCTGCGGTAGAGCAAGCTTGTGGGTGGAAAGCTTAAAAATGTTTTTCAATCAAGCGTTCAGCTTTGCTCCTTAAGCTAAACATGAGTTAATTGTTTACTTTTTACAATAAAATTTGCGTCGTACACTTAACATAAAAAACTGCAACTAATGCTTTGTTCGCATTTCTGAGCCTTTATCGTCTTAGAGAAATATGAGAACACGAAGTCTCTTACTAATCCCATTCCCTTGGATTAACTTCTCAGAAAAGCAGATTAGAAGACTAATTTTTTTGTCTTATGGAAGGACTTATCTTTCTATATTTTCTTAATTTCCATGTTTTCTCATAAGGATTTCTCTAGAGCATAAAGTTTCTCGCACACTTTAACTATCGCGTGTTAAAAGGAAGGGATCGAATTAAACCAAGAAGCGAAAGAAATGCGTTGTCTATACCTTTTACAACACGATTATTTTGTTACAAAGTTTTGTCCAACTTAGCGGCTTAAATAAATTGCACAGCATAAGCTTGGTTGATTGCTTATAGGTTTTATGGCTACATTTGACCAAGCTGCGCCAAACAGAAGACAATGTCACGTAAGAAATGGGAAAGGAAAAAAGAGGGATTGGATAAGAGAGTAAAGGGATGAAAGCAGAAAAACTCGCTTGGGTATTCCAGGAGCGTGAACTCCGTGTTTACTAAAGACAGTAAAGCCCATGGTAAAAGAAAAGATCACTAGAGTACCTCGGGTCAGTGAAGTCCGTACGCACCTAAAGATGTGCCCCTAAGATATATGGAGAAATTTCCATCACAACATTTTACACATACGTATTTTACAATGTTCCTTATTAGCTACGGGTTATAAATAATTTTAAATAATATATGCAATCCATAACTAATAAGGATTGGAAATCACGTAAAGTTGAAATCCTGTGGTGAGTTTTTCATCTATAATATTTTTATATTATATGTAACCTTCATAGCTAATAAGGAATATTTGAAATCAAGTAAATGTGAAATTCTGTGTTTGTAGTATTTAAACTTCCTATCGATATCGATAATAGCTATATAAATGCGATCATGTATTCAGAAATACAGCTATAAGCAAATATAAGATTATTGGTTGGGTATTATGCCGCAAGAGACCATATTTGGCTAAGCTGGCCAAACACAAGGCAGGCAACGTCAAGTAGTAGACATACACACAAGGAAAGTTTTACTGATACAGAAGAGATAACTACACCCAGAGTAAGTTACGCAAATCGAACTGCAACTCGAAGGTTGCTAGCGCAGTGGGGAGTGCTACTGAGTCACGGCGATCCCTAGCATAAGTAGAAATATTTTATTCATTATTTCCTTTTTAAATAATTTCCCTTTCTGACCACAGTGGCTCAAAATTACGAGGTGTTGTCCTCGGATCTTTCCATTTGGAATTGATCCCGGACCGTCACCAATAGCCCGTTGTGGTGCTCAGTCTGACTTTAATTCAACTGCCTACCTTTTTGACCTCCCTAAGAATTTCACTTTACCTTCAAATCTTCAGGTATACATTCTTCTGAATTTAGAAATCATTTCAGTTTTGTTACTTCGAAGCTCCGTAGAGGCCATCGCTTTAACAAGACTTTTTTTACAACCTTCTGAGCATAACAATATTTATTCGTCATTTTCAGTTTCTTGTACTGATTTTAACGTCCCAATGTGTATCACTAGAAACTGTCAATTACTTTTTGTTAAATATTCAAAAAACACTATATATAACAAGTTTACTACAAAAAAAATTTTTAAACTGCAAATTCTTTCTCGGAGACTGATGCAATTTTAAACCCTCCTGGTGGTTTATTTTCGTGTCGAAAACTACCCTACAGTGTCCAGTCTCTAATTCAAAAACCTGATCCGAACTGTCACCAGTTCTGGACAAGGGACAGTTAGTTTTTCCTCTACTTGGATCTTCATTCCTTTTGGAGTAATAGGGCAGTTTTGTCTCGACGAGGTATCATGTCATCAGCAAAATTGACCAGATCTTGAACGAGAAATCTCATGGAAACACTTGGAGGGTTAGTGATTTCGCGCGACACAATAAATAATCTGCTTCAATGAAAAGTTTTGCTTTATCTATTTTCTTATTGCATTCATGTGTCTTTTTAAAATTTTTTGGGTAATATATTTTTGTTCTCTGTAATTGAATGTTTTTCTGTAGAGACACAACAATTAAATAAATAAATTATAAAATAAGATTCTAAAAGTAAAATAAATTATAAAATAAGATTCTATGTATAAGATTCTAAAAATAAAATGAATAAATTATAAAATAAGATTCCATATATAAGATTCCATGTATAAGATTCTAAAAATAAAATAAACAAATTATAAAATAAGATTCCATGTATAAGATTCCATGTATAAGATTCAATGTAAAAGATTCTATAAATAAAATAAACAAATTATAAAATAAGATTCTATCTATAAGATTCTATAAAAAATTATAAAATAAGATTCTATAAGTAAATTATAAAATAAGATTCTATAAGTAAATTATAAAATACGATTCTATCTATAAGATTCTATAAATAAATTATAAAATAAAATTATATTTACAAGATTCTGTAAATAAATTATAAAATATAAGATTCTATCTATAAGATTATATAAATAAGTTATAAAACAAGATTCAGTCGTTTAAGTATCAAATCTCCCAAAAAGGTTTGTCTCATTTTTGAATCTTTCTACAAGTTTCTGAAAGTTCCCTCCATGTTAAAGATGCGAGAGTGAAGCAGATAGAGAGCTTAAGTCTCTTCCCCTTATACTCATTCCCACCCAATGGCTTACGCGAAGGACCGAAGGGTAACTTGAAAATACTTATCAAATTTCTAATGATGCAGCCACCGTCGTTTCATGGAGAAGTGCTTCAGCGCAACCTTAGTACCATCCAGACATGCCATAAGCCAGGGAGATGAATCACCAAGTCACTTCGGCGGCCGACACGGTAATTACTTTTCCTGCTTAGCACCTCATGCAATGCTGAAAGGCCAGTGCACAGGCGAAACATTCTTATTATCTCTACGATTCCAAGGCTCCTTTCTGATGCTTAGACGCTGTCAAGATTCAAGATTACAGCTTGGGAGCATTATGGCGGGGTATGTGAGTAGGAATATAGCGTGTTGTGAAATTCAAATAGTTCTGGATTAGCCTCGACTTCGAAGGTAGTTTTCTAGGAAACGTTAAATAGATCTTTTAAGGGTCGTGGGATCAAAAGTGAGTCGTTAAACTGCTGGATTAGGCTTCACATTATGGGATCAAAATAAGAGATGCCAACCTATCATGTAACTTTTTGCTTTGGTTATTTCCCCAATTTACATACTTGCATGGTACATAGTTTGAAGGGGTTTTCCCCTTAAGATATAGCGTGTTCTGAAACATAAACAGTTTTGGTGTGTCTAAACTTCGAGGGTAGTTTTCTAGTAAACGTTAAATAGATCTTTTAAGGGTCGTAGGATCAAAAGTGAGTCGTTAAGCTGCTGGATTAATCATCACATTTATTGGCTCAAAATAAGATGCAATTTAAGACAAAATAACTTGTTATAATTATTTTTACTTTGGTTATTCATCCAACTCACATATTTGTATGGTCCATAGTTGGATGTTCTTTTCCCTTAAGAAAGAGATTGTTATAAAATTCATACAGTTCTGTATTAGCCTGAACTTCGAAGGTAGTTTTCTAGGAAACGTTAAGTAGATCTTTTAATGGTCGCAGGATCGAAAGTGAGCCGTTGAATTGCTAGAGTAATCATCACATTATAGGATCAAAATATGAAATGTCGTTATGACATCCTAACACATAATTTTTATTTACTTATTCGTCCAATTTACATATTTGCATGGTCTATCGTTTGATGCATTTTTCCCTTAAGATATAGCGTGTTCTGAAATTCAGAGTTTGGGTTTGTCTAAACTTCGATGGTAGTTTTCTAGGAAACGTTAAATAGATCTTTTAAGGGTCGTGGGATCAAAGTGAGACGTTAACTGCTGGATTAATCTTCACATTATAGGGTCAAAATAAGATAAATCATTATAGCAACCTAAGTATATATTTTTCTTTTATTCGTCCAACTTAACATACTTGCATGGTCCATAGTTCGACGTGTTTTTCTTTAAAGTATAGCGTGTTGTGAAATTCAAATAGCTTTGGTCTGTCTATACTTCGTTGACGTGGTGTGGAAGTTTGGAAAGTGAGGTGCCAGCTCAGGTGTGACTTCGTCATCTGACCGTGGTTCAAAATTACGTGGTGTTGTCCTCGGATCTTTCCCTTCGGGGGTTGATCCCGGACCGTCACCAATAGTCTGCTATGTTGCTCCAGTAAGACGTTAATTAAATACCTACCTACCTGTCTAGACTTCGAAGGTAGTTTTCAAAGAAACGTCAATAGATCTTTTAAGGGTCATAGGATCAAAAGTGAGACGTTAAATTAATGGATTAATCATCACATTATGGGGTAAAAATAAGAGATGTCATTATGACAACTTATATTATAAATTTTTACTTCATTCATGAAACCTACATAATAAGAGACACGTTACTTAGGACAACCTAAACTTGTTATATATTCTTTTATTTTGGTTATTCGCCTGACTTACATATTTGTATGGTTTACAGTTTTGCTTTTCTGTCTTCAGATGTAGCCTGTTCCGGATTTCAACTGGATTAGCGTCGACTTCAAAAGCAGTTTTCTAGCAAACGTCAAATAGATCTTTTAAGTTCCGTAGGATCATTACACGGTCCTTTGTTTGATGTGTTTCCTCTTAAGTTATAACCTGTTCTGAAATTCAAATATTTGCGGATTAGCCTCGACTCCAAGTGTAGTTTTCTACGAAGAGTTAAATAGATCTTCCGCGTGGGTTGTAATATGAAAAGGGAGCTATTAAAGTTCTGCATGAATCACCACATTACAGCATCAAAATAAGATATATTAGGTATGCAACTTGTTAGAATTTTTTTAAATTTTGAATATTCATCCAATTACATACTTTCACGGTTCATAGTTTGATGTATTTTGTCTTAAGATAAACATATATCAAGACTGTATATATGCATATTTTCTAAAAAGCAATTGTAGAATAACAGTGGTAACTGTTAAAGTCTCTGAGTAAACAGTAGGGCGAGTAAAGCTAATTAAAAAAGATATCCGTCTAGAGCTTAGAAATAAACATTGGTTCTATTTACTCGCACACTTCGCTGAATAATAATCCCACTTAAATATCCTCAACGCATAATTATAGTGCTCGGTAATGTATTGCGGTAAAAATATATACTACGGATAAAAAAGTTTGTGTACCTACACAATGCATCGTTATTACTAAAGTTATTAGCGACTAAGTATGATGGAGGATTATTTGCTCTTAGGATCCACCAAATTAGTATCTGGATTAATTAATCATACCTTGACAATTTCCATTTATCAAGATCATTAAAAAACAAATTTAATTTGGTCGTATTCCAGAATTTTTTACTAAGAATAAAAGCTGCAACAATAGGCTTGTTTAATTACTTAATTTTAACGTAAAATGCGCAGAATATATTTAATAGATTTCCTAGTGCATGTTAGATGAAATAGTAGTAACACTTTATATCAAAGAAATACTCTAACATTGCGCTTAACCTATAGAGAGAACCTGTAGAATCTTACTAGAAAATTATATTCGAAGGAAAGTTCCGATAGAATGTTTCCAGGGGATTTTATTTGAAGGAAAAACTTATAGAATCTATCCAACGGATTCCATTCAAAGAAAAGGATCAATAAAATATTTCCAGAAAATTCTATTCGAAGTAAAGGACTGATAGAATCTTTTTCCAGCAAATTTTATGCTAAGGAAAAGATCAATAAAGTCTTTCAAGAGGATTCAATTTCAAGGAAAGACCAATATAATCTTTCCAAAGGATTCTATTTGAAGGAAAGAACCTATAGAATCTATCCAAATGACTCCATTCAAAGGAAAGGATCAATAAAATATTTCCAGAAAATTCTCTTCTAAGGAAAGGATCAATGGAATCTTTCTAGCGGATTTTATTCTAAGGAAAAGATCAATGGAATATTTCCAAAGAGTTCTACTCAACGAAATGGATCAATAGAATCTTTCCAGAAAATTCTATTCTTAGGAAAGGACAAATGGAATCTTTAAACTAATAGCTGTGATTATTTAATGTGTGTTGAATGGTAAAAACAATACTACACTACTCGGAAATCCGGGACGTTCAGTGTTCAATGATCCTAAATTAGAATATTTAATCTTGCCTAATTTAGAATATTTTTGAAACAAACTTCCCTCCTCATCCCCCTACTACTTTCAGATATAAAAATCTTTTCTACCAATACAGTTTCTTAAAATGTTTGGAACAAGTGATTCTTTCATCTCTCAAATCTAAAGAAAAACATAATTTCTTTTGCGGTTCTGAAATTTATTGGGGGACAAGTAAGAAGTGCAATATTGTGAAATTCATTGGGGACAAGTAAAAAGTGCAATATTGTGAAACTCATTGGGGGACAAGTAAAAAGTGCAATATTGTGAAAGACATTGGGGACAAGTAAAAAGTGCAAAAAGTGATGATTCCTCTTTTATAATTTAGGGCCGCGGTGGCCCGGTTGGAAGAGTAACGAACTAGCAACCGAAGGGTTGCGAGTTCGAATCCAGCCAAACACCGTCGTGTACAAAGGGGGCTGGTGCACGTTAAATCTGTCGTGGCCTCAAATGTCCTCACGTTGGCGTGGTGTGGAAGTTTGGAGAGTGGGGTGCCAGCTCAGGTGTTGCCTCGTCATCTGACCATGGTTCAAAATTACGTGGTGTTGTCCTCGGATCTTTCCCTTTGGGATTGATCCCGGACCGTCACCAATAGCCCATTGTGTTGCTCCAGTGTGACGTTAATTGAAATACCCCCCACCCCCCCCCCTTTTATAATTTGTCTGTTATTACCAAAATCGAAAAGCAACATCCTTTTATCTGCTAGAATCACAAGTTTGGTACGTAGATGTTATAATTAATCCTAGTAATTATTTTTCTATTGATTCTACTAGTACACTGCCTCGAATTATCGACAGTGATCGAGAATGAAATTCATAGGTCTAATTAGCACATAGTGTAGAAAAAAAGACGAGACAGAGAGAACGAGACAAATCAAACTTGAATGAAAGAAAAATTCATTAGTTTGAAAATCAAATTCCGTTTTTCATAAAATATTCTCGAGGCCACTGTAGCGTGGTCGGAAGAGTAGCGGATTATCAACCAGAGGGTTACGAGTTCGAAACTCGACCCAACCAAAGACCGTTATGTTCATTGGGGCTGGTGAGCGTTAAATCTTTTGTGGCCTGAAATATCCTCATGTTGGAAGTTTGGACAGTGAGGGTGCCAGATATGGTGCTGTCCTAGTCATCTGATCGTGGTACAAAATTACGAGGTGTTGTCCCTTAACCCTTCTGGAGTTGTCTCGACTATGATCAGATTTGCTAATGACTTCCTAAATCATCATTAGCAAAACTGACTAGATCCTGATGGACGAGATGTCTCGTCATTAGAAGAAAAATGATCAGATCTGTATCTCGTCATTATGAAAATATCGGCCACATCTTTATGACGAGAAATCTGTCATTAGCAAAATTGGTCAGATCTTGATGGGCAAGAAATCAAATCAAAACCACTTAGAGAGTTAAGGATTGATTCCGGACCGTCAGCAATAACCCGTTGTGTTGCTCCAGAGTGACGTGAATTCCCAACTACCTACCTATCATAAAATATACTCGACAGTAGCGATTTATGATTTTTCCTTCACACGTTTCTTTTGACTAACACGGAACATCAGATACTATCTCTCGGAGCACAGAGGTTATCAGAGAACAGGCAGACTTCCGCGCCTCTCCTTTGATGGAAGACCTTGCGCCATAAAACCATAAGCAACCAACCTCTGATGAAAGACCATATTTGTGGACGGAATCTCTAATGAAATTCACAGAAATTTATGAAGCTGAAAATGTTTCACAAAATTCTACTAATATCAAATAACTAGATATTTATTACTTTAATTTCATAAGTTATTATTAAATGCTTGTACGTATCTACTTGCTAAAATCCTTGAAAATAGTCAAACAATCCAATGCTAGAAGATAACATATTTGAACTCGAGTGTATCCTTTCGCTGCTTAAGTCAGTTCTGATTGTGGTGGATGTTTAATCCCACCAAAATATCTACCAAGTTTTTATCATATTGTTTTTATCTTTATTAGTCATTTTTGAATCTTTCAGACTATTGACTAGCTTTTTAACTCTTCAAGTGATTTCGACAAGATATCTCGTTCATCATGATCTGACCAATTTTGCTAATGACGAGATATCTCGTCATCAAGATACTATCGATTTTTTTATGATAACGAGATCAAGATTATTCTAATGAAGATATATGTCGTCAAGCAATACCTGACCAATTTTGTTATGACGAGATATCTCGTCATCCAGATCTGACCGATTTTGTTAATGATGAAATACCTCGTCATCAAGATATTGCTGATTATTTTTATGAAAACGAGATCAAGATTTGATAAGTTTTCTTCTAATGACGAGATATCTCATCCATCAAGATGTGGTCAGTTTAGCAAATGACGAGATACCTCGTCGAGACTACCACAGGAGTAGTTAACCCTCTGAGCATCAAGAAATTTCTGAGCAGTGCATTTACCTCACATCATACATAAGGGTTAAATAACCACATCTGTAGGTTCAAAGAATCCTAGGAAAAATCCTATTCTATTAATCAGGATGGTGAAAACTGGTAAAAAGTCATGCATAAAAACTGAAGGTTTCAGAAGGGATATATGTATGTGACATCCTCAGATGGTTATATGCCCTTTCGATTAACAATGGAGAATATCCATGTACACGCTTAGCAGCACATAATAAGAAACAGTAAAATAAAATTAATATTTTGTGAGGTTCACACGCATCTCATTCCAGCTGCAGTCTTCCCTGCGTGATTTCCAACCAATACCTTGACCTTTTTGATAAATACAATCTTCAAAAGGATTTTATTCATATGAAAAGGACAAATATAATCTATCTAAAGGGTTCTATTCTAAGAAATTAGCAAAAGAATCTTAAAATAATTATATTCTCAGGGAAGAAGCAATAGAATATTATTAAGACCATTAGAATCTATTTTAGTTGTATGTTGGCAGTAAGAATACTAAACTGATTGATTACTGATCTTGATTCGTATTTGCTTATTTAACCTTCTGAGGGGTTCACACCCATATCCCCTCCAACCTGCAGTCTCCCCTGTATGATTTCTAACCAATTTTGACTTTATTAACAAAAATAATTTTTCCAAAGAGTAATCTGCTCAAAAGAGAGAAGGTAAAAAAACCTTTCTTAAGTATTCTTTTCTCCAGAGTGGGCCAATAAAATCGTTCCAAGGAATTATATTCCAAGGAAGGACCAATTAGATCGTTCTAAATGATTCTATTGTAAGTTAAGGAATAATATAATCTCACTAAAGGCTGAAAGAATCCATGGATTCTTTCAACCATTAGATGTGGTTACTTATTCATTAAGTGTGTTGTGGGACAAAAGCAATACTACACACGGAAATCTCGCCATGCTCAGAGAGTAAAATAAATTATATAGGACTAGCTGAATTACCCGGTGTTGCTAGGGTTGAATTGTTTATAATTCATCGTAATAAATATTATTCCTATGGAGATATCGAATTGTTTTCACCCATACCCTGCATACCCAGGACAAATCGAACGGGGTTAATATGTAGCCTATGCGCCCCGCAGAATTCTACAGGATGAATGTACCAAATTTAATGTGAATTGGTTTGACATTGATCGTATAAATAAGAAAGGTAATTCCTGTGACGATTTCGAATAGTCTTCAGCCCCCTGAACCATATCGAAGATAAAAAAGAGACCACTTTCTATTATATAAAAACAATCTTATATTATCATAAAAATTTACATTCCAATAAAGCTAGAGTTTAAGAATTTACAGACGGGATATATAAACGATATGATACTGAGCGATTTTCAGCCCAACCGCCCCATTTGCGATTAAACCATACTCTAAGATTTAAAAAAACCTCCAAGGTCATCTTGAGAGGCGACTCCTGTAGATGTTAACTCTGACGTCATCTCCACAGCCAGACCGGGAGAGAGCGCCCGTAGCAAGTGATCTACCCAGGATGACGGGATGTTACACCCCTACACCCCTCTGAACACGCAAGACAAATAGAATAGTGGTTAATATTTAGCCTACGTTACCCGAAAGGGTTGCAAAGAATAATTATACAAAATTTGGTGTAGATTGGTCAAATGGTGTAGATTTGTATAGAGAACAAACAGATGCCAACTTTGCTTCATGTTTATAGATTAATTATATAGAATTAATTATTGAAATATATTTCTTTGGAATTATATTCCAAGGAAAGGGTCAGCAAATCGTTCCAAAGGATTCTATTTTAGGTAAAGAAACAATAGAATCGGTCTAAAGGTTGAAAAAATCCATAGATTCTTTCAACCAACAGATGTAGTTACTTATTCATTAAGCGTGTTGTGGGTAAAATTAATACTACACTCGGCACTCTCGCGACGCTCTGAGGGTTTTAAATAAATAGAACAACTATTTTATTTATATAAAGAATTAATTGTACAACATATTGGAATTATATTCCAAGGAAAGATCCAATAGAATGTTCCAGAGGATTCTATTTTAAGGAAAGGAACAACAGAATCTTCCTAAATGTTGGAGGAATCCATGGATTCTTTCAATCAATAGATGTGGTAAATTAGTCATTAAATGTATTGTAGGGTAAAAGGAATACTGCACCTGGAAATCTCGCTAAGAGGGTTAAATAAACAGAACAATTCACTTTTGTCGCACAAATTTTAAATTTAATTAACTCCACTATTACCGTTTGCATCGAGTAAATATTCGAGGTCGGGTATTTAAATGTTTTATGCAGACTACCTTTTATCTACTGTGCGATTGGAAAGCTAAATTAAACGGCAAGTCGCTCGTAAAGGATTCTTATCGGAGTTGTTGATGTGGCCTTCCGGTAAAAGTAATTGTCCTCTTCCTCCTTTGAAGATAAAGAAGCTAATACCTCCTCGAAACGATAGCGCACAAGTGAAATAGGGTGGAAGCAAGCCAAAAGTATAGCAAGTATGGGTAAAGGCTGTCTTCTTGTATACTTTACCTGGTGGGGAGCAAATAATGTATATTTCCTACGTAAGGAAACCGATTTTCCTATTTAGTAGATTACTTTTGCATTAGAAAGAGAATATTTGAATCTATCGAATTAACGTATTACTACTGCATCTTTGTCATCTGCTATCTTTATCAAAACGCGGTTAAACCACTCGATATATTGCTTTTCTTGGGGTATATCTGGGGATGCGATATAATGATGGCCACGTAAGAGTTACTTATGAAAGTTAGATAAAAAAAAAGGAAACTGCTTTTTTTTATTTAGTAGCTTATTTCGCATTCGAAAGAGAATATTTGAATCCATCGAATTAACGTATTACTACTGCACTTTTGTCATCTGCGGTCTTTATAAATTGCGGTATAACCACTCGAAATATCGCTTTTCTTGGTTAGACAAGAAAAAGGACAAATCTAGGAGAGTGATAGAATGATGCCCACTTAAAAGTTGCTTATTAAAGTTAGATAAATAGTAAAAGTATTGTAGCGCTTTTATTAAGGGTAAAGAAAAATTAAATCTAGGAAAGCGATATAATGATGTCTACATAAAAGTTACTTATGAAAGTTAGGTAAATAATAAAAGTATTGTAGCTATTTTTAGGGGGAAGAAAAATGATCAAATCTAGGAGAGCGATATAATGATGTCCACTTAAAAGTTACTTATAGAAGTTAGATAAAAAATAATAAAATTATTGTAGTTTATCTTGGGGAGACCCAAAAGGGGTTAATCTAGGGAAGCGGTATAGTGATGCCCATTTAAATGTTATCTATGAAAATTAGAAAAAATAATAAAAGCATTGTAGTTCATCTTGGGGAGACAAAAAAGTTATCAATCTAGGAGAGCGATGTAATGATGTCCACTTAAAAGTTACTTATGAATGTTAAATAAATAATAAAAGTATTATTTATTCCTCATAAGTAACTTTTCTTATGAGGAAAAAAATTGTTGAATCTAGGAGAGCGATATAATGATGACCATGGAGAAGTTACTCAAATTACTATATTCGTAACACAAAAAGTTTTTTTATAAGCATTAACTCTCCAAGTGGTTTAGACAAGACATCTCGTCCATCAAGATCTCACCAATTTTGCTAATGACGAGATATTCATCACACATCAAGACTCGTCATCAATATATTGCGACTTTTTTATGATGACGAGATCAAGATCAGGTCAGTCTTCTAATGACGAGATATCTCGTCCATCAAGATCTGACCAGTTGTGTCCTAATCTAATGAATTACGAGATAATAATGACGAGATACCTTGTCGAGACAATCACCAGGAGAGTTAACTGTCGCTTTCAATTTTTAAACCGTTTATTTTAGAAAATACAGTTCTAATATAAGTTCGAGAGTTTTCAGGATAAAAACAATTCAACACTATTTCAAAATTTATTTGAGTCTAACGTATTTTTCAAAATTGTTACATACATATTAACCGGATTTTCTAATAGATCAGACCCTAAGCACAAAAAGTCGTTAAACTGCAATTCCAAACTAGATCCGGGGTATTTTTTTACGATCAATGGGGTGCACTAAGTGGCCAGCTATTGGCTGGTTCACATTTATTTCTAACACAAAAAGTTTTTAAGGAACATTAATTTTTGCTCTCAACTTTTTAACCATCCAGAGGGTTCGTCATTAACAAAACTGACAAGATCTTAATGGAAGAGATATCGCCTTATTAGAAGAAAACTAACCAGATCTTAATCTCGTCAACTTGAAAAAATCAGCAACACCTTGACGACGAGATATCTCGTCATCAGCAATACTGATCAGATCTTGACAGACGAAATATCTCGTCCAAACCACTTGGAAAGTTAAACCGTCGTTTTAAGAAAATACAGCTCGACAATAACCTTTTCATGAATAAAACAATTAAACTCTACTTCAAAATTCAGACGAATCCAACCCACCATCTCTCAAGGATTGTTACACACATATTAACAGTATTTCGTTTTTCTTATTCCCAAACCAAATCATCCAGTTCAATTCCCGAAAAACAATACCTCCGCCCAGTGACTTTCACATTCCCACCCTTCACCAAAAAAGTGGATAAAAACCTTGTCAAAAGCAATTTTTCTCCTTACTTATTGTCCCCGTAGCTTGAAGGAGTTGGCTCTTTCAATGGTCATCCTTGCGTAAGAAACAAGAAAACCTACAAAAAAGGCAGGAAACAAAAGGAGCAGCAAGTACAGAGAGCAAAGTCCCTTACAACTTATCAACAGTCCCCCTCCTCTCTCATTTTGTTCCTCGATTCTTCCATTCAACTACTTCTTTTGTTGAATGAGTCACTTCTGGTCTCACTCTGTTTGCACAAAAGTATTTTTGCTTCTTGATTGGCGTTCGTGTATTGTGGACTGGGTGAAGCTTCGCTCCTTGGATGGGACGCTTAAAGGGGTTTTCGATTTTCTATGACAGTTCGGGTCTCGGATTATACTATTGGGAGGTATTCGGAGGATAATGAAGTGGAGTACGATGCACACATGCATGAACGACTTGCTCTTATTATATTGGTATTCGTGCAGAAAGAAAAATGTATTTATATTATGAGATATTCTTGGATTGGCGTCCGTTTATGTTGGACTACATGGACCTTCGTTCTTTGGATCCGGACACTTAAAGGGATTTTTGATTTTTATGGCAGTTCGGAGTCTCGTATCATACTGTTGGGAGGTATTCGGAGGGTAATGAAGTGGGATACGATGCACACATGCATAAACTAATTGCGCTTATTATATTGGTATTCGTGCAGAAAGAAAAACATATTTATATTATATGAAATATTCTTGATTGCCTTTAGTTTATGTTGGACTGGATGGACCTTCTTTCTTTGGAACCGGACATTTAAAGGGATATTTGATTTTCTATGACAGTTTGGGGTCTCGTGTGATACTGTTGGAAGGTATTCGGAGGGTAATGAAGTGGAATACGATGCACACATGCATGAATGATGCACACATGCATGAATGATGCACACATGCAAGAATGATGCACACAAGTTTGAATAGTACTTACATGGGGTGATATTATACTAGCTGAATTTACCCTGCGTTGCTCGGGTTTAATTGGTTAAACGTCGATTGAAAGTGATCCAAAAAATCCCTTTCCTGTCATAGAAAATGCAAATATAGAGAAAAAATAAGCGAGCGCAAAATAATTTTTTAAACTGAGATTTTTATAGCTTCTACAATTTACTTTAGATCCATTTCACATACTATAGGTAAGACAAACCTAAAAAAACTGATACCGAGATGACTATACACAAAAATCGCTTTTGAGTTATGGAGTGAGTCATTGTGAATGCCCTTTAAGTTCATTTTCTAAAAAATGACATACATTATTGCAATCAGGTTTTTACTTATCAATATTTTTTTATTTGTAGAACCTTACAATTTATGCTTGAAAATTCCATCCCGTATTTTACAGACGGGATACATAAACGATATGATACTGAGCGATTTTCAGCGCAACTGCACTCTTCTTTGATTGTACCATACTTCAAGATTCTAAAAAACCTCCAAGGTCATCTTGAGAGGCGACTCCTGTAGATGTTAACTCTGACATCATCTGCCATCATCTGCCAGACCGGGAGAGAGCGCCCCCTAGCAAGTGCTCTGTCCAGGATGATGGGACGTTAAACTCCTCTGCAAACCCAAGACAAATAGAACGGGAGTTAATATGTAGCCTACGTTACCAGCAGGGTTCCAAAGAATAAATGTACCAAATTTGTGTGGATTGGTCAAACGGTATAGATTTGTATAGAGAACAGACAGAGAGATGCCAACTCTGCTTTATATGTATAGATTGATATTCGTGTAGAAAGATAAACGTACTTATATTATACGAAATATTCTTGATTGGCGTCAGTTTATGTTGAACTGGATGGACCTTCACTCCTTCAATGAAAGGCTTTAAGGATTTCCGATTTTCAACGACAGTTCGGGGTCTCGTGTCGTATCTGGGGGAAGTATTCGGAGGGTAATAAAGGAGAGTATGATGTACACAAGCATGAACGAGTTCTACTTGCGCTATGTTATTATACTATATTGTTATTCGAGCAGTAAGAAAAACATATTTATATTGTAAGAATACTAATATACTTGATTGGCGTCCATTTATGCTGGACTGAATAGACCTTCGATCTTAGGTTCGGATATTTAACCCTCCAAATGATTTTGACTAGATATCTCGTCCATCAAGATCTGACAAATTTCGTTAATGACAAGTTATCTCGTCAACAGGATATAGCCTATATTTTGAAGCTGACGATATTAAGATGTGGTCAGTCATCTTATATTGACGATATATCTCGTCTCTAGATCTGGTCAGGTTTGATAATGTCGAGATACCTCGTAGAGACAACCATCATAAGGGTTAAAAGGATTTTAGATTTTCTTCGAAAGTTCGGGGTCTCGTGTCATATCTGGAGGGAAGTATTCGGAACGTAATGAAGTTGAGTACAATGCATACAATCATGAACGAGTTGTATGTGCGCGGTGTTATTATACTATATTGTTATTCGAGCAGAAAGAAAACCATATTTATATTCTATGAAATACTAATTTTCTTGAGGCGCCTCTATATGTCGGGAAGTATGGACCTTCGTTCCGTGGATGGGATGCTTAAAAGGATTTTCGATTTTCTACGACAGTTCGTAGTCTCTTGTACTTTAGGGATGTATTCGGAGAGTAATGAAGTGGGGTACGATGCACACATGCATGAACGAGTTGTGCTTGCGTGGGCATATGTTATATTGGTATTCGTACAGAAAGAAAAACATACGTATACGCTATGAAATATTCTTGATTGGTGTCAGTTTTTGTTCAATGGACCTCCGTTGTTTGATTCCGGACGCTTACACCTTCAAGTGGTTTCGACGGGATATCTCGTCCATCAACATATAACCAATTTCGCTAATGACGAGATACTTTGTCACCAAGATATTGCCGATTTTTGATGCTGACAAGATCAAGATCTGGTCAGTTTTCTTCTAATGACCAGATATCTCGTCCATCAAGATCTGGTCAGTTTTCTTCTGATGACCAGATATCTCGTCCATCAGGATCTGGTTAGTTTTCTTATAGTGACCAGATATCTCGTTCAAGATCTGGTCAGTTTTGCTAATGTCGAGATACCTCTTCGAGACAACCACCAAGGAGGGTTTTAAGGATTTTCGATTTTCCAAGACAGTTTGGGGTCCCGTGTAATAACTGGAGGGAAGTGAGGCTCAATATACTCTTAAATTTTTTCCTGATAATATGTAGTAAAACACCTAGTTCTCAAAATTCATTCAAAATATAGTGGACTCTATTAATTTTTCGTCAGTTCAATCCGATCAAGTCAGTTCGGAGATTAGGTTTACTATTTACGGGTTACCTTTACGGGTTACTATTAAGTTAAAGAAATTCACTCAAATATAACCGATTTGTCTTCACCTTAAACTGAAAACTTACTTAGATCGTATTTTAAATCATATTTAGTCGATTATTTTAATTATTTTTAAATAATATACAGACTTGGTTAGGTATTTTGTAGTTATATATTAATAATACTTTTGCTAAATATAATGATATATATGTATACTTAAAGCGAGATATTCAATAAATTCACTCTTGAATATCAGAGCTCTATAGTTTCCTTTTTACCTATATACTCAATGAGAAGTTTTGGAACACCCGCGATCGCTTACCAATTCAGCTCAGAAGAATCTCTAATCAATATAGAATACATGAGTAACATAATTGATTAAGGTATTGCATTTTATGCTTTCTCTGTGTTTAATCGAATTCGTTATTCCACTGAATACAGTATTTCTCATCAATGAATGAGGAATAAGAATTTCACGTGTGTTTCAATTTATCGAAATTCACATAAATATTTTTTACTTTTGAAGTACAAGTTACTTTTACTGTGAATAATAAATCAGCCATCTGTATTTATTCATATAGTTAGAAAGACAGAAGGAGCCTTTCTGGCCCCTCGCATTGTTTCCAGCCCTGGTATAAATAAGTTGATATTTCATGAATTTTAATTATTTATCTCATACTTAATGTGTATTTAATAATTTTGGCCTAGCTGTCATAGCAGCGGAGATAATGAACCGCATACCTAGAAAGACGGGAAGGAGGCAAAATGGCCCCTATCGCGTTTCGTAGTGATATAGCGAAGTTTTTCCTGATTGATGGTTATAATTACCTTGTAATGACATTGAAAGTAGTTTTATTTTGCCTTCCCCTATACATCCTGTTTACAAGCATTAAAAGCCCTCCCCAGCTGTGAGCAAAGATTAGTACAATTAATGTGATTTAATAGTGATCGGCGAAACACTTTGGGAAAAGGAAGAAACATAACCACAGATAACTATTTTACATCCTTAAAACTGTGAACAATTGAAATCAAAATGCACAAGCCTTATAGGATTACTGAGAAAAACCGGAGAGAGTTGCTACCTACAGAAAAGTTGAGAAAACAAATTCTTCATTCCACAACATTGTTAAGCAAGGCTCAGATATCACGCTTACTGTTTATCAGGGTAAGATGATCAAAAATGTTCTGTTATTAAGTTCTCTTTACCCTACTATTACCATAGATAATAAGAAGACACCAGAAACTACATTTTTATAACCAGACTAAGTACGGTGTCGACATTGTAGACCAAATGATTCGCCTGTTCACTACAAAATCGGGATCTCGTCGCTGGGTTATGCAAGTATTTTTTTAAAATATTTTAGACATTTCTGCAGTAAATGCTTGAGATTTGTCTAAAGAAGTGACGGGAAAACAGAAACTTAGCAAGATAAATTCCATCCAGCAGCTTTGTGAAAAGCTTTGTATTCCATGTGTCATCTAAAATTACTGCAGCAAATACTCAAATTTTGTCGCACTTAATTATAAAAGACATCACCAATAAAAGATTGAAATTCAGAGTGCGGATATTTTGCATGAGAAAACACACAAAAAATAGCTGCGCGAATTACAAAAAGGCAGTATGCTGGAAATGCTTATCGAGAAAAGTAAAATGTGCTAATTGTTTCAACGAATGAACAAAATAAAATGGTATAAAAGCAGGCAGGTCAGTATGATAAATTTTCAATTTGAATACTAGTATACATTCTATTACTTATTATCTATCGTTTGAGACCTAAAATAAGAGAGAAGAGAAAAAGCTATCTAATCTAACATTCAATAAGAGCCAGAGGCCAAATTGGCCCCTTCCGTCTTTCTATGTATAATATGTAAGGCAACTTCCATATTATATATATAATGTATATGTGTAAGGCAACTTCCCTCCTTTCTAGTGTTAACACATAACACTCACTTCATATTTTAAATTATGAATTTTACGTTTTATCTACTTAATGAAGTGATACTTTCACGAGTTTTACTCTTGAATTTTTCGATCCAACTATTATATTCTCAACACAAGTGAAATCGACTTATAGGAGAAAATGTTTCTCTTCATATCACACACAATGAGCGAAAAGTTTCACATTCTCAGTTTAACTCCCTTCGAATTCGGTTAAGAAAGTCTATATGTACAATAGAATGCAGAAATACACCTAACTATCATGATTGATTAAAAACTATTGCATTTTATGCTCTAATTTCGTTCAGTGGAACTCGAATTAAATTGAATATTGTATTTCTCATCAATGAATGAAGAAGAATTTAATGTGCTCTCAATTAAATCTATGGGATCCCACACGTAAAAATAACTTTTCTTCACCTTAGAGTACAAAATTGTTTAGATTTTTAAGATGTATATGTTACCGTGTAAGACCGAAATTAGAGAATATCAATATTCTCCGAAGGTCGACACACCAAATACGTTGGTGAAAGACCGAATATTTGGTTATATTCTTATACATTCGGACCATCTCCGGTGTATGTCCATAAGCACAGATAAGCTCTAGTGTCGGGGGGTCGAAACGAGAAGCCGAGAAGGCGGAGAGGCCACAGCCAGAGAGGCCTCTCCGCCTTCAGTTTAAGTTGTTGCAATAAATAAGATTGTATAACGTTAATCACATAATTTATGTGTAAGTTTATTATTGGTATTATTTTATTTTCTCATTTAGAATGTACTGTTCGTTTTAGGTTCAACAGTTTATTTACATGTGCTATTACTTAAGCTTTCTCCTATTTTGACATATATCATAATGTGTTTTAATAATAAAGTATGATTCAAAAAGTTGCATTTTTGTCTTAACGTAACAAAAATATTTTTATTCAACATTCACCATCAGTGCATGCTGAATGTCGACATTTGCCGGTGTAAGTGAGAAATAATGATATTTAGCAAATATTTCGGACATACACCAAGTGACTATGTGAATGCTGACATTCACCGGAGAATATCGACATTTGCCAGATATAGGTCTTTCACAGTAACATATATACACTAGAAATCACGAAAATCGACCAGAATATCGATTTATTTTACTATAGCTTCAAATATTCTAAAATTCCTCAGATTTCAAACGACGCCAAGATCTTGTAAATTTTCGAAATATTTTACTAGTTATAAGGGTTTTGTTTTTGAAACATGTACAAACATGTTTTCAAAACTTCTGATTCAATTTCTGAAGAACTTTGTTTTTCAAATATGATGCTTTGTTCAAATGGTGTGAACCCAACAATAAATTGATCTAGTATAATTATTTTGATATCATTGTAATCTACATAATATAGTCGGGAATTTGACCTTCAATCAGAGTTATTAGTTAAGAAATTAATTTTTAAATGTTAAAATTCCTCAAGAAATCTTTGTTTTTTATACTTTCTTGGTGAAAAAATTGTAAAAATCCTATTCCCTCTAGCAACTTGATTCAGTCTAAACTTTCCTTGACAAACTTGAGAATTATTTCCAAAAGGAATTGTCTTTCTGAACAAATTAGGATTTGTGATATCACTGCTCAAAAACATTCTAGTTAGCTAATAATATCTAAATTAATGATTCGCTTAATCTGATGTTTTCACACTGAAATTCTTTTAAGCATAAACCAATAATCTAATGCAAGAAAACTGGATTTTTAAAGTCAAAATTAAAAAACAAATCTAGCGTATATTTACACTTTAAATAAAAACTACCATCAAACATCGAATACTCATAGCACAATGACTCGGAAAGTTGTATTAAAAATTTAAAATAATTGGCTTACACTTATAAGAATGTAATTTTCGAAGTGATAATTTCCAGAGATTTACTCTTGAATTATTTCTCAGTTAAACTGAAAGCCAATACTCTGTTATTTCAACTTATTTGAAAACCAGCTGCAAACGAAAACGTGTCCCTTTCATTCATACATTCAATGCGCGATAAGTTTCAGAGAATCTGAGCTTACCTTCGAATTGAGATATGAAAAATCTCTAGTGTGTACGAAGTATATATAGAAACACTTCAATAACGAATTGATTAAAAAATATATTTTATGCTCTCCTTTCAATGGAATTCCGTATTTCGTTGAACGCTGTATTTCTTATCATTGAACGAAGAATGTGAGTTTCGTGGCTCAATTTAAGTCCCTAGAATCCCACAAACTGAATTTAATTTTAAATTATTTAGAAAACTAAATTTCTTTTGCTATGAATTTTTAATCATCCGTCGGGTATTTTACATGTACATATGTATCCGCCACTGAATTAAATCACTGAAATCTAACAATTATGATTTTCTTTTTTTCACCTTAGGGAACTAAAACATTATTGTGAAATTTAAATAAACTGCATCGAAAATTTAATTTTTATATTTTGTTAATATATAAAAGTTATTTAATTTTGTAAATTAAACTACAGTTATTATTATAATATTCGTCAAAATATGAATAATTTTGAAAGTTATGCATTCGACTAAATAAGGAATTTCTCATCAGTGAACGAGGAATTGAATTTCCCGTGTACGCAATTAAGTCACAGAAATGTTATGATTTTGTTCTTTAACTTAGAGAACAAAATTTCTTTGGTTGTGAGTTTTGCGAATTTTAAATCATTCATCGAATATTATACTTATATATATAGTTAATACATTACAATAGAACTAAGTCAATTGCAAATTTTACTTTATTATTAAAAATATATGGAAACAAATGTAGTCTTCGTAGTGATACTTTCGACTGAATATCGTATTTCTCATCAATGAACGAAGAATATGAATTTTACACGTACTCAATTAAGTCACCGAAATCCTACAAATATGATTTACTTTTCTTCACCTTAGAGAACAAAATTTCTTTTGCTGAAACTTTGCAAATTTGAAATCTATTAGTGAATGTTTCTCATATACTTAGTAAATACATAGAACTCAGTTAAATATATAATTTTTGAGGTGATACTTTCGACTGAATACCGTATTTCTCACCAAGGAATATAAATTTTAAGTGTGCTCAAGAAGTCACCGAAAATCTACAAGTATGATTTACTTTTCTTGACCTTAAGAATACAAAAAAATTTTGTTCACCTTAGAGAACAAATTTCTTTTTTCTGAAATTTTGAGAATCTTCAATTCACGAATGCATTACTTACTTATTTAGTTAATACATATAACTCAGTTAAATGTAAATTATACTTTATTATTAAAATTATATGGCAAAATATATAGTCTTTGAAGTCATACTTTCAACTAAATACCTTATTTCTCATCAGTGAACGAGGAATATGAATTCCACGCGAGCTGAATCAAGTCACCGAATCCTACAAATATGATTTTACTTTTCTTTCATCTTAAAGAATAAAAAATTTATGTAGTGAAATTTAAATAAATGCATTGAAGTATTTATATAAGAACGCAAATGGGCATAAAACTCACTTAATTTTTTAAATTATACAATAGTTATTATAAATTTTTCCCAACATATACTTTTTAACCGATATCTTCGACTAAACACCGTATTTCTAATCCATGAACGAAAAATAGGAAATTCACGTGTACTCAATTAAATCACCAAAATCCTATAGCTATGATTTTCTTTTCTTCATCTTAGAGAGTAAAATTTCTTTTTCTGAAACTGTGAATTTAAAATCATTCATCAAATAGTTTACTTATATATTGAGTTAATATATAGAACTCAGTTAAATAGAAATAATTTTCAAAGTGATACATTTGGCCTAAATACCGTATTTCTCAACAATGGATGAGGAATATAAATTTCACGTGTGCACAATTAAGTCACCGAAAAATTCCACAGTTATGATTTTCTTTTCTTCACCTTAGAGAACAAAATTTCTTTTTCTGAAACTGGGAATTTAAAATCATTCATCAAATATTTTACTTATATATTAATTAATAATACACAGAACTCGGTTAAATATATATAATTTTTGAATAGATACTTTTGACTAAATACCGTATTTCTGATCAATGAGCAAGAAATATGATTCACGTGTGCCCAATTAAGCCTGCGAAATCCTATAAATATGATTTATTTTTCTTGACCTTAGAGTACTAAATAATTTCGTTGTGAAATTTAAATCGGTTACATCATATTTTATTAATACCTTTAGGTAATACATAGAACTCATGTACTTGTACTTTATTATAAATTGTATGGCAAAATATATAGTCCGAAGGTGATACTTTCGACTGAATACCGTATTTTATATCAATGAACGAGGAATATGAATTTCACGTGTGCTCAATCAAGTCACCGAAATCCTACAAATATGAATTACTTTTCTTGTCCTCAGAGCACAGAAAGATTTTGCTGTGAAATTTAAATCGGCTACGTCCTATTTTATTAACATCTTTACTTGATACATAGAATTCAGTTAATTGTTAAAATTGTGTCTTTGAATTGATAATTTAGATTAAATACTGTATTTCTCATCAATGAACGAAGAATATGAATTTCACGTGTGCTCAATCAAGTCACCGAAATCGTACAAATATGAATTACTTTTCTTGTCCTTAAAGTACAAAAAATTATGTTGTGAAATTGAAATCAATACATTGAATATTCTATTTATATAAGGAATAAAATACATAAGACTCACTTAGTTTGTGAATTATACAATAGTCATTACCATTTTTTGACAACACACACATATATTCACTGCACACACACAAACACAAATGCGGCTTCAAACACACCGCATTTCTCATCAATGAACGAAAAATATGAAATTCACGTGTGCACAATTAAATCATAGCTATGACCAAAATGCCATACCTATGATTTTCTTTTCTTCATCGCAGAGAACAAATTTCTTTTTCTGAAACTTGGCGAATTCAAAACCATTCATCGAATATATTACTTACATATTTAGTTAATGCATAAAACTCAGTAAAATATACATAATTTTTGATGTGATAAGTTTGACTAAATACTGTATTTCTCATCAATGAATGAGAGGAATATAAATTTCACGTGTGCTCAATTAAGTCACCGAATCCTAGTTATTATTTTCTTTTCTTAATTTTAGAGAAACAAAATTATATTTGCTGAAATGTTGCGAATTTTAAATCATTTATAGACTATTTTACTTATATATTTAGTTAATACCTACAACTCAGTTAATTGTATATTGTGTTCTATTATTAAAAGGATATAGCAAAATATATAGTTTTGAAGTGATACTTTCGACTAAATACTGTATTTCTGATCAATGAACGAGGAATATGAATTTCACGTGTGCTGAATCAAGTCATCAAAATCCTACAAATATAGATTTACATTTCTTGTCCTTAAAGTACAAAAAATTTATGTTGTGAAATTTAAATCAATACATTGAGTATTCTATTTATATAAGGAAAAAAATTGCATGACTCACTTAATTTTGTAAATTATACAATACTCATTACAATTTTTGCCAACACATATATATACTCTTTGAAGTGATACCTTCGAATAAACGCCGTATTTCTCATCAATGAACGTAAAATAAGAAATTCACGTGTGATCAATTAAATCACTGAAATCTCATAGTTATGATTTTCTTTTTTTGATCTTAGAATACGAAACAAAATTGTGATATTTTATTCAGTTATATCACATTTTATTAATATCTTTAGCTAATACCTGACATTGCTTATTTTAAATTTATATATATTTTGTCTACATAATTGTAGTGATACCCGAATTTGGTCCCGATCCAACCCATCCCTGACATTTGAGCACACGTGAAATCCGCCGCCGAGCGAATACATTTCCCTTTCACCCACACACTCAACGAGGTTTCGGACCCCGAACTCACCTTGAAACGCAGCTTCGAAACTCTTCCCCAGCACAGGTGGTTGGTGCAGAAGGATAGCAGAGGATATCACAACAAGCAGGTCATATGCAGTGAGCTCCCTGAGTACCAGGGGTGCCATGTTGCACGAATCATGTACTGGTCGATTGCACGAGTTCCTAAACTCTACAGCATGGGCTTTCCACCGATGCGGGAAATCAATTGCGAGTCTGCCTCGGATGTGTTCACTGGCAGGGAGAGACGCCCATTGCACCACAATTACAGTCTGCACTGCCGAGAGAGAGAGGAAGAGAGCTGAATGGTAGAGAGGCAGATCGGGCGACTCGGGCGGAGGGATTGGTGGGGCGGTCGATTCCGGCGCGGAGGGGAGGACGGTAGAGTAGAAGATTGGATTGCCGCGATCAAAGTTTGCTTTACCGCATTTTTTGCTGTCTTTTCCCCACTCTCTGGTGGTCTTCTTTTTCACCTGGTAAGAATTCCTGTTTCTGAGGGTTTTCTCCTTGGTTTCGGGAGTTGGACAGGTCCTGTTTTCGTGGAATTTACCTTTTTTCCATGTACTTTTATTAAAAATGTATAGAATACGCCGGTTTCAAACTTTTTTGTGTTCTCAATAGACTTTGACTTCTCTTTTGCTCTTCTTTTCACCTTCATTTAACTTATTTCCCAGTCATTTTTTTTCACAACGTACTGAATACTGGTTTCAAGCTTTTTTTGTATATTCGATAGATACTGTTTTTTCTATTTTCCTCTTCTTTTTCACATGAATTTATCTTATTCCCATGTACTTTTCTCAGAATACACCGTTTTCAAACTTTTGTATACTCGTTAGATATTGACTTTTCTCAAATACTCTTTTTTACCTGATAAGAATTCCTATTTCTGAGGGATTTTTCCTTGGTTTTGGGAGTTGGTCAGGTCCCGTTTTCGTGGAATTTTCCTCATTTCCATTTACTTTGTCTCAGAATATAGAGAATTACAGGTTTCAAACTTTTTGTGCTCTCAAAAGACATTGACTTTTCTCTTTTGCTCTTCGTTTTCACCTGAATTTAACTTATTTCCCTGTCATTTTTTTCACAATGTACTGAATATATCAGTTTCAAACATTTTTTTATACTCAATAGATTATGTTTTTCTCTTTTTCTCTTCTTTTTCACCTGAATTTATCTTATTCCCATGTACTTTTTCCCAGAATACACTGTTTTCAAACTTTTGTATACTCGTTAGACAGACTTTTCTCAAATACTCTTTTTTACCTGATAAGAATTCCTGTTTCTGAAAGTTTTTTCCTTGGATGTCGGGGATTTAGGAGTTGGACAGGTCCTGCTTTTGTTGAATTTTCCATGTACTTTTCTCAGAATATTGAGATATACCGGTTTCAAACTTTTTGTATACTTTTTAGGCACTGACTTTTCTCTTTTTCTCTTCGTTTTCACCTGAATTTACCTAATTTCCATGTTCTTTTTCTCAGAATATACCGGTTTCAAACTTTTGTATACTCGTTGGACATTGACTTCTCTAAAATACTCTTTTTTCCCTTGATAAGAATTTCTGATTCTTTTCTCTTTTGATGTTGGGCTTTTAGGAGTTGGACAGGTCCTGTTTTTGTTTAATTTATCTTATTTACATGTACCTTTTCTCAGAATGTAGAGAATATACCGGTTTTAAAATTTTTGTTAACTCGTTAGACACTGACTTTTCTCTTTTGCTCTTCTTTTTCACCTGAGTTTACCTTATTCCCATGTACTTTTCTTCAGAATGTATTGAATATACCGGTTTCAAACTTTCTGGTATACTCGTTAGTCATTGACTTTTCTCCGATGCTCTTCTTCTCCTAAGAATTCCTGTCCCTGAGAGTTTTATCCTTAGATGGAAGTCCTTTTTTGTTGAATTTTCCTTCTTTTCATGTACCTTTTCACAGAATGTAGAGAATATACAGTTTCCAAACTTCTTTTATACGCAATAGACACTGACTTTCCTCCTTTGCTCATCTTCAACTGAATTTACCTTATTTCAATATACCTTTTTCAGAATATATTCAATATACCTTTTTCAGAATATATTGAATATACCTGTTTTTCAAATTTTTTGTATACTCCTTAGACGTTGACTTTTCTCACATGCTCTTTTTTCACCTGATAATAATTCCTGTTTCTGAGTTTCCTCCATAGGTATCTGACTTTTAGAAGTTGTAAGGGTCCAGTCCGGGGGATAGTTTCAATTTACTTTATTTCCGAATACCTTTTCTCAGAATGTACTGAATATACTAGTTTCAAATTTTGTGTTCGTTAGACATTTATTTATCTCTTATTCTCTTCTGTTTCACTGATAAGAACTCTTTCTTCTGCGAGGTTTCTCCTTGTATATTGGGATTTCTGCTTATTGGAGTCGGAAGATCCAATACGGCAACGCTAATTTATCTATTTTCTATTTGCCTTTTTCATGATATCCGTCGACAAAATTTGCTTTACCTAACGTTTAGCTGTTTCTGCTATCTTCTCATTCCATCGCCCTTTTTTCATCTGATAAGAATTCCTGTTTCTGAGAGTCTTCTCTTAGATGTCCGGCTTTAAGCAATGGAGAGTTGAAATGTCCAGAATCTACTTATCTAATTTTCATGTATCATTTCGCAGAATATACTGAAAATACAGGTTTTATAGTTTTGTATACTCAATAAGCAGTGATATTTATTTCACGTTTTTTTCATATGATGAGAACTTTCCTTTCTCTCTCTGCAAGTTTTCTTCAAGGATAATGGGTTTTGAGTTAAGGAGAGTTTGAAGGTCCAGTACTGATAGTGTTATTTTACTTAATTTCCATGTTCTTTTTCTCAGAATATACTGACGACATCGACCAAAGTTTGCTTTGCAGCACTTTCTGCCATTTTTTCCACTATCATGTGTCGTTTTTCGCCTGATATGAATTCTTATTTCTGAGAGTTTACTCCTTGAATATCAGGCTTTTCTTTGAGGATAGTTGGATGCTCCAGTATGATAGTGAAAATTGCCTAATTTTTGCATACCTTTTCTCAGAATATATGAAGACATCGACGAAAGTTTTCTTTACTATATTTTTGCTGCCTTGTCTACTCTTCCTTTTCACCTGAAAAGATCACTTCTTTCTGTGAGTTAGTTTTCTTCTCGGATGGTGGACTTTCAGTTAAGTGGAGTCCGAAGATCAAGTAAGGATAGTGTTACTTGACTTAATTTCCGTGTTCTTTTCCTCAGAATATATTGGCGACATTGACCAAAGTTTGCTTTACAGCACTGTCTGTCATCTTTTCCTCTGTCATGTGTATTGTTTTTCGCCTGAGAAGAATTCATATTTCTGAGAATTTACACCTTGGATATCAGAATTTTAGATGAGGATAGCTGGATAATTCAATATTATAGCGTAAATTGCCTAATTTTTGTATACTTTTTCTCAGAATATATTGAAGACATCGAAAGTTTGCATTGCTATATGTTTTGCTGTCTTGTCTACTCTTCTTTTTCACCTGATAAGAGCTCTTCTGTCTAAGTTTCCGCCTTGGATGTTCGGGTTTCAGCTATTCCTACTGGTGGTTATCTCGACAAGGTATCTCGTCATTAGGAAAACTGGTCAGATCTAGATGGACGAGATACCTCATCGAAACTGTTTGGAGTGGAATTGGAAGGTTTAATATGGGTAAATTTTTAATTTACCTAATTTCTATTTTCCTTTTCTTTGAACATACTGAAGGTACCGGTTTCAAAATTCAATTCCTTACACACTGAAATAAGGGTTGGGTATTGTAATGTATGATATAAAAAAATTACATAAAATTAACACATTGAAGTCTCAAATTTCTTCACTTTTACTCAAGAATTTATATAAAAATTTTCCACATATAACGAAAGGATACGTTAGTGTAATCTATGATGCTTGTGTAACATGTTTGTAAAGAGCTTTACTTACCACGTGAAGATAATTTCTTAATCCACTAAGCATAACAAGATTTCCGAGTAGTATAAAATTGCTTTTCCCCCATAACACACGTATGGACTAAATTACCGCATAGATTGGTTGAAAGAATCATAGGAAAGATCCCATTGGTCAAGACGGTCTAAACTAGTAAGACGTCATTCAGGGACGACTTCAGGTTGCAGAACGGAAAAATACGCGTGAACTCTTCAGAGGGTTAAAAAAGATTCATCCATATTTTTGAGAAAATCGATTTTGAAGTTTAAATTTGAGTTTACGTTATGGAGCTGAGTTTTATTCAAATTTCAAATACATCTAACAGGAATTGATGCATTTGAAAACTGAAGTATAACTTGAAACAGCCTATACTAGACTTTCCGAATCTGTAAAAATTCGAAAATCCATAATTTTGGAATTTTGGGTTTCAACCACCCTCGCCGAATGAGATAGAAAGGTTTCTGTGGGGAGCTTTCACGAGGGATCGGTTTGTAAGTGGGTGGGGAAATGGTATTGGCTTTTTCCAGTTGTGGTGATTCACGTCGATGAGGTAACTGAGGGGAAAGTGGGGGAATGAGGGAAAGGGGGAGAGGCCCTTTTGTTCGAATTTGCTATTGGCAAACAAAAACTTTAACCTCACAGAGGAAATTCTTTCACCCTCTGTCTAGTTCACACGCATAATTCCACCTTCCCATCTACAGTCTTCCCTGAATGACAGCATGACTAATTTTGACCTCCTCGACCAATCATATGTATATATATATATATATATATATAAAATAAGTAAAGCTACCCTAAGAGCTAAGAGTAGAATTTCCCGAGAAACAAAATGAAATAAAATATGTAAACGTTGAGTGAGCCTGCTTACTTTTTCAAGGGGAGCAAAGCCAGGTTTTCACTTAAAAATGAGATGCTTTGAGTTTTTTCTGTACTTATGTGAAGCCAGGCCGAAGAGATCAACACAAGTTACTCCCCGAAAACTCAAAGTACTACCAGAGAGAGAAAAAATCATAAAAATAATACCTGTTACGAAAGTTAGCAATCAAAAGAACAGCCAAAGTATTACTTTACCGAATGTTGCCGCGCAAGCCAGGAGGGCAGAACATTGCCAGATCCGTCCTATGTAGAATAACGGATTTTAAAAAGAGCAAGAGGGTGGCTTGGAGATAACGTGAAAAATTTGTGCAAGTGAAAGGGAGGAAAGAAAGGTAAAATTTAACAAGAAAATAAGATTGTGACAAGAAGAAAAGATTGTGGCTGTGGCAGTGATGAAATTGAAGGGAAAAGAGGGCAAAAGTGAAAAAATAAATATAAAGTTGTGTTTTGTATATGAAACGATACCTAAAACTAACCCCCTAAATATACAATTCTCAGCGGAGGTAAGATCCTTCACATTCCACTTTCACCCAGTCTTTGTCTCCCTGTCCAAGTGGTCAATATATCCTGCCACCCCTCTCACCTCTGAACCCTAGCCATCTCATTAACTTTAACCTCCCGCGGACTCTCCTGCTTTCAAATCGCCTATATATATATATATATATATATATATATATATATATATACACACTGCTGGCCACCCAAATTGCAACACCAAGAAAAACAAGAGATATCACAACAAAATTTATTTTATAGATAACATGTTGACCAAGTATCAAATGATTAAATTTATAGACTTCTGTGAAGTGTGGTTCCTGCCAAAATCAGTAGCCAGAGTAGCCGCCATTGTTGGAGATCACCGCTGCCACACGCCTCGGCATTGATTCAAAGAGACTTTGGATGTGTTCTTGGGGTACAGCAGACCAAGCAGCTTCCACACGTTGCCAAAGTTGATCTGGTGTGGCAGCTGGGGATGTATTCTGGGTCAATCGTTGAGCAACCATGGACCACATGTTTTCTATCGGCGAAAGATCCGGAGAGCGAGCTGGCCAGGGAAGCAATTCAATCTGGCGATTGACGAAGAACCCTTGGACAATGCGTGCCACGTGTGGTCGCGCATTATCCTGTTGAAATATGGCTGTGGGCAAGCCCTGAAGGTAAGGAAGGACAACTGGCTCCAACACCTCGGAGATGTAGCGCTGACTGTTTAAAGTACCGGCAATGCGTACTAGAGGAGTGCGAGAGTGATATCCAATACCGCCCCATACCATAATACCCGGTGCAGGACCAGTGTGGCGGTGCATAACGCAGCTGTTCAGCATCCTCTCTCCACGGTGTCTCCAGACTCGAATCCGACCATCGTGGTGTTGCAGACAGAAGCATGACTCGTCAGTAAAGACAATTTCATTCCATTCTGCCGTCCACATCCTTCTTTCATCGCACCATTGGC
This sequence comes from Meta bourneti, assembly GCA_933210815.1. Lineage (NCBI taxonomy): Eukaryota > Metazoa > Arthropoda > Arachnida > Araneae > Tetragnathidae > Meta > Meta bourneti. Next base: position 86,362,534 of record OW119934.1, read on the forward strand.
GGCGGAAACGTCTGTGGTTCTGCGTCAAGGGTAGACGAAGCAATGGACGTCTTGCGGACAGACCACTCTGCTGTAAACGGCGTCGAATGGTACGCGCAGACACTGGATGATGCGGTACAGACTGAATGTGCTGTGCTATGGTTCGTGATGTGGCTGAGCGATCCGTCACTGCCATACGCACAATATGCCTGTCATCACGTGAAGTGGTGCACTGAGGTGGATGCGATCGAACACGTCGGTCCGTCGTACCCTCCTGCATCCAACGATCACATATCCGCATTACAGTTGCTTGGTTTCGTCCAACACGACTACCGATTTCCCTGAAAGATAATCCACAATCTCGGTAGGCCACTATCCTTCCTCTGTCGAACTCGGATACTTGATCAAAAGATGATCGCTGTTTTCTACGAGGCATAATTGATCGTTTTTTTGAAAAAAACCACAAGAAAAACACAATTGCCCTTACTTGAAATCGTCGAAATCTCCAAGCCTTAAATAGCGCTTTGAAGTGGCGCCACAGGCGCGCGTGATGTGCGTCTGCGCTGAAATTCTAATCATTTGCATATCTCACCTCCGCTAATGCATGTTGTAAATTTCATATTATTTGCATGCTTACTTCAGGGTGTTGCATTTACGGTGGCCAGCAGTGTATATATATAATCGCCTATATTTATCAAATTACTCCTTCTTTAAACCACCGTCTTCTACCAATGAACTTTCTTGATGGATCCCCTGGTTCAATAATGTTTCTCTTTATCCTTATCCCCTAGCGAGTTCATTGCAAACTTTTAATTCTTTCATGAGCTTCTTAGAATAAGGGCTCTCACAGCCGTCCCAAACACCCAACAACCAACACCTCCTCATATTATGTCACGACTTGTTTGTTGTTGAATTAACAAAGAATTGTTATAGAACTTTCTGCCTCTCCATTTGTGGAATAAACATCACACTCAATACCAATGGATCATTCTCTCTGGTTGAAGCATACCATTCTCAGGGCAGTTATGTATATACACACATATACCCATATACACATACATACACATGCACACATACATACACATGCACACATACATACACACGCACACACACATACATACACATATACACATAAACACGCACATAAACACACACACACACACAAACACACACACATAAACACACACACATATCTCGATCTCGCAACCCTTATAATGAGGGAAAAAATTGTTTCTAAATGGTAACATTTTAAGATTTTATTAAGGTATCGATGCACAGGTTTTAAATCAATATTTATATTGATCTAACAAAACAGCCTTAATTCCAGAGCAAAATTTTCCTCTGGTAAATAAAAATGCGAACGTCAAAGGGTAAATGAGATCGTTAGACAGTAATAATGTAACGGGAAAAGATACGCTTTCCAAAAAAGCCTATTTTACAGGACAAGAATATGTTTAAGGATATTTTTATTGTATTTTACTTTTAAAATTTGTTCAATTCATTAATATTTAGAAATTGTAAACTATTCCTGATTTCCATTCTTCGTTCAAATTCTAGAGAATCGTTCATTATTTGAAAAATAAGCCTTCACACTTCATAAATCACAAATAAATCATACTCAAAGATGTCACTTTTCTTGAGAAAGTGTAATATAATAAACAATCAACACTTTCATTGCTATTGATTTGAAATGTTTTATGGTAGGAAAAACTATTATCAAAGGTAGGTAGGTATTTAATTAACGTCGCACTAGAGCAACACAATGGGCTATTGGCGACGGTCCGGGATCAAACCCGAAGGGAAAGATCCAACTATTATCAAAGATTGGTTATCAAGAAAGGATTATAATTACTTGATCAAGCTTGTCTATTCAATCATCATTATTCAATCATTAACCCTCCAAGTAGTTTCGATGAGTTATCTCGTCCATCAAGATCTAACCAATTTTACGGATGACGTCATATCTTGTCGTCAAAATATTGCCGATATTTTTATTACGAGATCAAGATCTGGTGAGTTGTCTTCTAATGACGAGGTATCTCGTCCATCAGGATCTGGTCAGTTTCGTTAATAACAAGATACCTCGTCGCGATATCCACGAGAAGGGTTAAAAATTCATTTCATCCCTATCGCTTGATGGAGAAATAATTTTTTCGAAGAAATTCTGGGTATCAATCAAGTATCATATTTACTTAATCAGAACAGATTGACATCATTATTCAATCATTAATAATTCATATTATCACTATCACTTGAAGTAGAATTGTTTTGGTGAAAAGAATTCTTTTCGATAAAATTCTGGTTATCAATTATTAAGAAAACATTATATTTACTTAATTAGAAGTTAATAATCACTATTCAATCATTAAATAATGTTTTGATCATCAATAAATGTTGAATTGTTTTCGTGGGAAGAACTCTTTTCAAAGGATCTCTGGGTATTAATAAAGCATATATTTACTTGATCCAAACTTACTGGTCATCATTATTCAATCATTAAATATATATCTTATCACTATCACTTGATGTAGAAATGTTTTGGTAAGAAAGAATTTTTCGAAGAGATTCTGGTAATCTAGGAAGCATCATATTTCAAAATTCAAACTGTCAAGGAGGATTTGAGACGCTTAATATATCAAGAAATAATTTTGATGAAAAATAGCCTGGTGTTTCGAAAACATTTCCGCCGCATCTAGAAATAATTTTAAAATTGTGCCTAAACAATAACTATTTTATGATTTCATTGTATTTATTTGTATAAACTAAAAATACTATATCAGAATTAGGTGAAACTAGAGTCTAGACGTAAGAATTATGAATATAAAATAAGGAATAAGTATAAATTTAAATGAGAGTTGTGAATTCAAATAAGGAATAAATATAAATTTAATAAAAGGGTTATGAATATGAAATAAGGAGTAAATATAAATTCAATAAAAGGGTTTTGAATTCAGAATAAGGAATAAATATAAATTTAATAATTGTTATAAATATATGTAATAGGAAAGATCGAAAGATGTAAGAGGTAAAATAAGTAGCCAGAAAGAAAGTGGAATAAAGTGAAGCCAATAACAAAAAAAATGTGTAAAAGTTTTGCAAAAGTTTTACAGAACATAGCATTAAAATCAGAAAAGGGAACAAGTAAATTCACAGAAAATTCACCGAAAACAAGAGCAACTCACTGAGAAATAAATATCAACAGTAAGGGATTTATATCTCAAGAAAACGTAACTGGTAAAATAAAAATTAACTCGCTTTACAAAACAGAATTAAAATAAAAAGGGTTAAAGAATTAAAATTAAAATAAATTCACTAAAAATTCCCCGAAAACAATAACACTTCACTGAGCACTAAATATCAACACTAAAAGATTAAGACCTCAAGAAAATGTAGCTGGTAAAAATAACAATTAGCTTTCTTTACAGAACATAGCATTAAAATCAGAAAAGGGAACAAGTAAATTCACTGAAAATTCACCGAAAACAAGAACTCACTGAGCACTAAATATCAACAGTAAGGGATTTATATCTCAAGTAAACGTAACTGGTAAAAATAAAAATTAACTCGCTTTACAAAACAGAATTAAAATAAAAAAGTGAACTAATAAATTCACCGAAAACAAGAGCAACTCACTGACTCACTGAGCTCTAAATATCAACAGTAACGAATTCATATATCAAGAAAACATAACTGGTAAAAATAACAATTAACTCTCTTTATAGAACATAGAATTAAAATAAGGAAGGTGAACAAGTAAATAAAAACAAAAAAGCAGAATACCGCTCCCACTCACTTAATCGATCCAATTTTTATAACACCAAAATTTCCCTCGGGCTTTTCCACCTTTCGGTAATTGATGTTCCCGAAAATTGAACATTTTCAGAATATCCTCACCACCATAAGAAAATTTCGTGAAAAGTCCCCTTAATTATAGTAATCTATTTGTCAAAAAACGTAAAAGGACGTTTTGTTTTCGTATAAAAAGACACTGCACAGCTGAATGCCGCTAGCACTAATGATTCGCTAAAGAATTCTGTAATAGACCAGAGTACGAGACCATTAATATTTCAGGAGAATAGTTGAACAAACTCTGGTGCTATTCTTCACGGGCTTGCTAGAAGAAAAGAAATAGCCATTGGTGGCAATAAACATCTCATCTTCTGGCACACGACTAAATTAGGTTTAAAGTTCAAGGATATCATTATTTAACAAAAAATTTTACTCCTTAGAAAAAGTGAGATAAAATGAAAAGTTTGGGGTTTTAGTGCCAAGACAGGCTTTGTTATAAACATTCTTGTTTCTTCACGAAATAGAAATTGCTGTGTTATTCAGATATGAAGTTGATCTCTGGATATGAGTCAGAGTTGGGTTTTTGTATGTAATATGTGTGTGAAGTGATGGCGAGATGAAATTTGCTTAGTATCGTTCTGAATCCCCTATTTTTATTTTCATGAATCACATTCGGATCAGCTTTAAGTGAAATAATCTGTTAATATTTGCAGTTTAACCAATTTCTTACAAATAAATTAATTAACTTCCAAATATTCTAATCATTACTGAATGCAATTCTGAAGTCGCAGTTTTGCCCTTTATCTGTTTGGATTTTCCATTTTATTCACATCTCCTTTAGGTGTATACAGGTGTCCCGCCCCCGAGGTACCCTAGTGATCTTTTCTTTCCCATGGAGTTTACTGCCTTTGTAAACATGGGGTCGCGCTCCAGGGATACCCAAGCGATCTTTATCTGCTTTAATCCCGTTATTCTATATTCCCTAATTATTTTTTCCCTTTCACGATCGGGCCGAGGTAGCCCGGTTGGAAGAGTAACCTCAATCGGAGGGTTGCGAGTTCGAAACTATGTCCAACCAAAGACCGTCGTGAACACGGGGGCTGGTGCACGTTCAATCCATCGTGGCCTTAAATGTCCTCACGTTGGCGTCGTGTGGAAGTTTCGAGAGTGGGGTGCCAGCTCAGGTGTGACCTCGTCATCTGACCGGGGTTCAAAATTACGTGGTGTTGTCCTGGGATCTTTCCCTTAGGGATTGATCCCGGACTGTCGCTAATCTCCCATTGTGTTGCTCTAGTGTGACGTTAATTAATTACAATAACCCTTTCACAAGTTTTACTTGATGTTGTCTTGTGTTTGGCACAGTTTGGCCAAATATGGCCCTTGCCCCATAAAACCCCCAAACAACCTAATTTTATTGTTGATCAGTTACATTCTAAGAACTGAATCAGCTTTAAGTAAAATAATCGCGAAACCCCCTGGTGGTTGTCTTGACGAGATATCTCGTCATGAGCAAAACCATTAGCAGATCTTGATGGACGAGATATCTCGCCATTAGATGAGAACTGGAGAAAAGTGCAGAATTAAGAGAAAACGTAGATCTGGATATTACTAAGACAAATATAGTAAAAGCTCTATAAGTCGTCGCTCAATGAATCAAGAAATTTTGACGACTTTTCGAGGTTTCGCTGTTTATCTTAATAACAGGGATTGATGTTAAGCAAAAATAATAGTGTGGAAAATCCGAAACCAAACCATGTTAAGAATAAATAATTTCAGTGTAAATAAATCAACGAAACATCGAATGGAAAGCTCATAAGTAAAGCACGCAGTATGTGAGGTTGGTTAACGGAATAGAACCGTCTCTTAGAGTAAATAATTGATTGAGACTTGGCACGACAGATGGGGCAATTGCATAAGTGCTAATTATCAAATCTTTATTCTTAGTCTGGTGCTCAGACAAAAAATATGTATTTCTCTCTTTAAAATCTCTCCTTATCACTTCAGGGCTTTTGTGAGTGCCTTGGGACCTTGAAAACGCGTGAGAAGAATTAATTGTCTTGGGTATTTTCTTGATTTAAGAAACTTCTTTTTTACGCATTTATTTTCATGGATGTGGTGTGTTTCGAGGTTGCTGCTTGGTATAATTAATTGGTTAGATACAATCAAAAGTGTGTTAATTATACGTGATATAAGACTTATTCTGAGACTATCGAAGAAATTCAACTTAAAAAAGAAGATTGAATCATATCTCAAAATTGATTCTGCAGTTGTGATGATTGATTCCAGATAATGCGGCAAGAGTCAGATTTTCTTGGAGTGAGGTATTCCTGTTTTTCGGAGTAGTAGCAGTCGGATTACAAAAGTTATTATTTACATGTGCAAAACAAAATACGAATGCAAAACTTTTGTAGTGATACAAAAATAATACTCATAAAAGAGAAAGCATTAGACTTGCAAAGGAAAATTGAATCGTATCTCAAAATTGATTCTGAAGTTCTGATGTCTGATTCCAAATAAAATGTCAAGCGTCATGTTAAATGTTACTGTTATTCGAACTAGTAGCAGCCAGAATTACAAATGCTGTTTTTTATATGTGCCAAACAAAATACGAATGCGAAACGTTTGCCATGATACAAAAATGGTACTGAGAAAAGCGAAGACATACTTAAAAAGGAAAATTGAATCGGAAATATCGTGATGCTAATTAAAGGACCGATAGAATCTGTCAAAGAATTCTATTCTAAAGAAAGGACCAATATAATATTTCCAAAGTTGAAAGAATCCTTGGATTCTTTTAACCATAGGTGTGGTCGTTAGTGATTAGGTGTGTTGTGGAGTAATAACGATACTCTGAAATCTCGTGACTCTAATTCAAGGAGTGAGATAATCTGTCAAAGAATTCTGTTCTAAAGGAAGAACTAATATAATTTTTCCAAAGGTTCAAAGAATCCAGGGATTCTTTCAACCAATTAGTGTGGTCATTTAGTGTGTTGTGTGGTAAAACCAATACTACACTACCAGGAAGTCTCTTGACGCTATTTAAAGAACCGATAGAATCTATCAAAGAATTCCTTCCTAAAGAAAGGACCAATATAATATTTTTCAAGGTTTAATGAATCCTTGGATTGTTTCAACCAATAGGTATGATCAATTAATGATTCGGCGTGTTGTGGGTAAAAACAACACTACATTACTGACTCTAATTAAAGGGCCGAAAAATATGTCCTAGAAATCTATTCTAAAGAGAAGGTCAAATAATATTGGTTGAAAGAATCCATGGATTCTTTCAACCAATTAGTCTGGTCATATAGTGTGTTGTGGGGTAAAACCAGTACTACACTACTCGGAAATCTCTTGACGCTATTTAAAGAACCGATAGACTGTCAAATAAATTCCTTTCTAAAGAAAGGACCAATATTATATTTCCAGAAGCTGAATGAATTCTTGGATTATTTCAGCCAATAGGTTTAGTCATTTAGTGATTCGGTGTGTTGTATGGCTAAAAACAACACTACACTACTGACTCTAATTGAAGAACCAAAAAATCTGTCCAAGAAATCTATTCTAAAGAGAGGATCAAATATTTCTAAAGGTTAAAGGAATCTATGGATTCTTTCAACAAATAGGAGAGGTCATTTAGTCAATAACCTTCCTTTCGGTTGTCTCGAAGAGGTATCTCGTCATTAGCATAACTGACTAGATCTTGATGGCCGAGATATCTCGTCATTAGAAAAACTGACCAGTTCTTGATCTCGTCATCGTCAAAAAATTGGTAATATCTTGATGACGAGATATCTCGTCGAAGCCACTTAAGTGTGTTGTGAGGTATAAATAATGCTACACTACTCGGAAATCCCGTGACGCTCATAGGTTTAACTTTTGCCCCATAGACATAGCACAAACTATATTTCTTATCAATACCAAAAACCAGCTTTGGAAAGTATTTTATAGCCACTTTATCAATTCTAGGTAGAGCCGTGCTTGAAGTATTCAAACATTCTTGATTGAGGGACACTCTTTTACAAGCTGTTTCGTGAGACTTGTATTTTTCCAAAGGTTGAAAGAATCCACGGATTCTTTCAACCAATAGGTGTGGTAATTAAGTCATTAAGCGTGTTGTGGGGTATAAATAATACACGGAAATCACGTGATGCTAATTAACCCTCCAAGTGGTTTCGACGAGATATCTCGTACATTAAGGTCTGAAAAATTTTGCTGGTGACCAGGTATCTCCTCATCAAGATATTGCTGAATTTTTTATGTGACTAGATCACGATCTGATTAGTTTTCTTCTAATGACGAGATATCTCATCCATCAAGATCTGATCAGGTTTGCTAATGACGAGATGCCTCATCAAGATAACCAGCAGGAGGGTTAAAGGATGGATAGGTTCAGTCAAAGAATTCTATTCTAGAGGAAGGACCAATATAATATTTTCAAAGGTTGAAAGAATCCATGGATTCTTTCAACCAAAAGATGTAGTCATTTAGTTATTAAGTGTGTTGCGGGGTAAAAACAGTACTACACTACTCGGAAATCTCGTGACGCTCAGAGGGTTAACTTCTGCCTCATTTAACTCTCTTGATGGTGGTCTCGATGAAGAATCTTTTCATTAAAAAAATTGCCCACATCTTGATAACTTCATCAAAAATAGGTAATAGGTAATCTTGATAACGATATATCTCCGTAATTATCTCGTTCATAGTACATTTCCTACCAATCTCAAAAACTAGTTTTTGCAAGTTTTGCAAAACACTTTTTAAATCCTAGGTACAGCCTTGTTTGAAGCAGTCAAACATTTTTGTTGGAAGGACACTCCTCTTCAAGCTGTCTCGTAAGAATTGTAAAACTCTTGAGGTATCAACCCCTTCATTCGTCAAAACTTTAATGACAACCCCTCAGATAGGCTAGAATAGTTACTTAATGAGGTAGAGAGGCCAGAACCTACTGTAGATGGCAGGTACAGATATACAGCTATTAATTCAATGAGTTATGTCTAGTTCGGGCATGTTACCAGAGCTGAGCACCAGAGTTCTTGCCTTCATTTCAACAACTCTAATAATAAAAGTAAAATCCACGTTTCTAATCAAGTAACAAACCGTCATTGACCACCTACTGGCGTGTCTTTTGATTAATTGTTCAAACTCAATGAAAATGAAACAACTTTTACATTATTTCGGGTTCTTTATAAATCAAAAGTGGCAGCATATGGGTGGATGTGTGAATTTTCGAGAATGATATTTTAAACCACTGAGTCAAGAGATTTCCGATAAGTGTAGCATTGCTTTAACCCCACAATGCACTTAACCCTCCAGGTGGTTTCGGCGAGATATCTCGTCCATCAGGATCTGAACAATTTGTTAATGACGAGATATCTCGTCATTAGCAAAATTGTTGAAGAATGCCTGTTGAATTCCGAATGATGAAGGTATTGCCGTTTTTTAATGATAAAGATTAGGGTAGTTTTTTATTGACGAGATATCTCGTCCATCAAGATCTGGTCAGTTTTGAAAATGACGAGAGACCTTGTTGAGACAACCACCATGAGGGTTAATGACTAAATAACCACATTTTCTAAACAATCCATGGATTTTCAACCTTAAAACCATATTGTTCCTTTCCTTGAAACAGAATTTTTTAAGCGATTCGATTGACCCATTCTGTAGAATAGAATCTTTTGGAAACATCCTATTGGTCCTTTCTTTAGATTAGAATCCTTTTGAAATATTCTATTGCTCCATTTCTTAGAATAGAATCATTTGGAAATATTCTATTACTCATTCCTAGAATAGAACCGTTTGGAAAGTTTTTGTGGCTAATTTCGTTACAATAGAATCATTTGGAAAGATTCTGCTCTAATTTCTTTATAATTGTATCATTTGGAAAGAGAGAGATTCTGACACTCATTTCTTTATATTAGTATCCATTGGAAAGATTCTAAACTCATTTATTTATAATACGATCCTTTGGAAAGATTTTATTACTGTTTTTTATAACAGAATCCTTTGGAAAGATTTCATTGGTCAAGAAGGTCAAAATTGGTTAGAATACTCACAAAAAAATACTTTTGTGATGAAATTTTGTGGAATTTTAAATAGAAAGCAGATTTAACATTGGATGAAACACAACTAACTTCTGATGGTTATAATGAATGTTGTAAAATAATAATCTATTCATTGTAAAATAATAATTTATTCATTGTAAAATAATAATTTATTCATTGTAAAATAATTCATTCAGCTTTAGAGACGATAAAATTTATAGAATTAATGATAAAAAGATGTTAGAAAGTATAAAAAGTAATTCTTTACCATGAAAAATGACTTAAAATGTAACCAATTTATTATTCTATCGTAGGTGCAAACATCTTAAGTACCATCTACATTTTAAAATAGAAAACAATGTACAAAACGAATTTTTGATTCTATTTCTTTTAAGCTTCATCTATTGCAGAAACAATAAATAAAAATCAGCATAATAATGTATTTATATAAGTATTCTCAAGTTAACAATGAATCTAAACGCAACAAAAAATGGGGAAATGAATGAAGAAATACAAAATGTTAAATAGTATATTTCATAAGAATCAATATTTAATCATGTACGTTTATGGAACTAAAGAAATGCAAACCAAAATTTTATTGTCCCTAACTATAAATGCTGGCTGTTCTTTGTATAAGGGCATCATTTTTTCTGGAATAGCTTTTAAATAAAACATTTTTTTAAATTTTAAATATGTTTTACCCAATTAATGAGACATTTTTACCAATACCCGGCCAATTTGAATTTATTATAAGAAGTGCTTCAGTCACGGTATAAATTATCAGTCACAATTGTTATACGAATAGTTCACAAGCAATCCATATTTAAAAAGTAAAATGTACGAGGTAAAGTGAAAAATTATCCGCACTTTCGCTATAATACATCTTTATACACTGCTGGCCACCGTAAATGCAACACCCTGAAGGAAGCATGCAAATAATATGAAATTCACAACATGCATTAGCGGAGGTGAGATATGCAAATGATTAGAATTTCAGCGCAGACGCACATCACGAGCGCCTGTGGCGCCACTTCAAAGCGCTATTTAAGGCTTGGAGATTTCGACGATTTCAAGTACGGCAATTGTGTTTTTCTTGTGGTTTTTTTCAAAAAAACGATCAATTATGCCTCGTAGAAAACAGCGATCATCTTTTGATCAAGTATCCGAGTTCGACAGAGGAAGGATAGTGGCCTACCGAGATTGTGGATTATCTTTCAGGGAAATTGGTAGTCGTGTTGGACGAAACCAAACAACTGTAATGCGGATATGTGATCGTTGGATGCAGGATGGTACGACGGACCGACGTGTTCGATCTCATCCACCTCAGTGCACCACTTCACGTGATGACAGGCATATTGTGCGTATGGCAGTGACGGATCGCTCAGCCACATCACGAACCATAGCACAGCACATTCAGTCTGTACCGCATCATCCAGTGTCTGCGCGTACCATTCGACGCCGTTTACAGCAGAGTGGTCTGTCCGCAAGACGTCCATTGCTTCGTCTACCCTTGACGCAGAACCACAGACGTTTCCGCCGCCAATGGTGCGATGAAAGAAGGATGTGGACGGCAGAATGGAATGAAATTGTCTTTACTGACGAGTCACGCTTCTGTCTGCAACACCACGATGGTCGGATTCGAGTCTGGAGACACCGTGGAGAGAGGATGCTGAACAGCTGCGTTATGCACCGCCACACTGGTCCTGCACCGGGTATTATGATATGGGGCGGTATTGGATATCACTCTCGCACTCCTCTAGTACGCATTGCCGGTACTTTAAACAACCAGCGCTACATCTCCGAGGTGTTGGAGCCAGTTGTCCTTCCTTACCTTCAGGGCTTGCCCACAGCCATATTTCAACAGGATAATGCGCGACCACACGTGGCACGCATTGTCCAAGGGTTCTTCGTCAATCGCCAGATTGAATTGCTTCCCTGGCCAGCTCGCTCTCCGGATCTTTCGCCGATAGAAAACATGTGGTCCATGGTTGCTCAACGATTGACCCAGAATACATCCCCAGCTGCCACACCAGATCAACTTTGGCAACGTGTGGAAGCTGCTTGGTCTGCTGTACCCCAAGAACACATCCAAAGTCTCTTTGAATCAATGCCGAGGCGTGTGGCAGCGGTGATCTCCAACAATGGCGGCTACTCTGGCTACTGATTTTGGCAAGAACCACACTTCACAGAAGTCTATAAATTTAATCATTTGATACTTGGTCAACATGTTATCTACAAAATAAATTTTGTTGTGATATCTCTTGTCTTTCTTGGTGTTGCAATTTGGGTGGCCAGCAGTGTATTTGTGGGTTAGGGTTGCGAGTTCGAATCCAACCAAAGGCCATCGTGCACAAGGGGCTGGTGCATGTTAAATCTATCGTGGCCTCAAATCTCCACACGTTGGCGTGGTGTGGACGTTTGGAGAGTGGGGTGCCAGCTCAAGTGTGACCTCGTCATCTGTCCGTGGTTCAAAATTACGTGGTGTTGTCCTCGGATCTTTTCCTTGGGGATTGATCCCGGACAGTCGCCAATAGCCCGTCCTGTTGCTCCAGTGCGACGTTAATTATAGACCTACCTACCATATTAAAGGTACGGTAAAACGATTATTGCAAATATGATTTAGATCTGAAAATCGCATGATGGTTTTTCGTTTTTTATTTAAGCTATTTATCGTTAAGAGATTTCCGAATAAATAGTGTAGTTTTGCTTACTCCACAACAAACATAATGACTAAATAATTCGATTGGTTAAAAGAATCCTAGGAAAGAGTATATTGGTCACCAATGTTAAACTGGTTAAAAGTCATGCCAAGAAGTCTGCAGGGTGCAGAACGCATTTATACGTGTGAACCCCTCCCGGGGTTAAATCAAAAATTGAACGATGGATTTAAAAAATTTTAATCTCATAACAAATATTCAATGAGATTTTTATTTTAAATCTGCACTGTCTCTATGTACTTTCAGAATCCTATAATACTTCCAGAATCTTATACTTTCAGAATGTTAGCTTGATGAATAAAATTTTTCTCTCCTAAATGCCTTTAAAAAATTTTAAAAGTCCAAGCAAATTTTCAGCATCGATTTTAAAAAATTACTGTATTTTAAAAGTAGATAGTGCAATGGTGTGGGCCTTTCTCATCTTTTTAACCCCCAAGTGGTTTTGACGAGATATCTCGTCCATCAAGATCAGACCAAGTTTGCTAATGACGAGATATCTCGTCATCAAAATTTCGCCGACTTTTTTTATGTTGGCGAGATCAGGATCTGGTCAGTTCTCTTCAAATGACGAGATATCTCGTCCATCAAGATCTCGAGACTTGGTAGGTTAACCTTCTGACCATTACGAGATTTCCGAATAGTGTAGTATTACTTTTACCCCATAACATAGGAAATACTAAATATCTACATCGATTGGTTGAAAGGATCAATAGAACCAACAACCTTTAGAAAGATTCTATTGGATCTTTCTTTCCTTGGAATAAAATCCCTTAGAAAGATTCTATTGCTCCCTTCCTTAGTATAGAATAGAATCCTTTGGAAATATTCTATATCTTCTTTCCTTAGAATAGAATCATTTTAAAAGATTTTTTTGCTCCTTTCCTTAACATACAACTCTCTGGAATGGTTCTGCTGCACTTTCCTTAGAAAAGAATCCTTTGGAAAGAGTCTATTGGTCAAGACGGTCAAAGGTGGTTAAAAGCTATGCAGAGATTCTGCAAGTTGCAGAACGGATATATACGTGCGAACCCCTTCTTAGGGTTAAATTAAAAGTTGAACGAATAGTTAAAAATTTTAATCCGACAACAAAATTTTAAATAAGAATTTTATTTAAAAAAATTATATAAAGTCTATGCCTGTATAAAATCTATATAAACTCAGTTTCAAAATAGTCTTTAAAGGCTTCAAAAACCTAAGTAACTTTTAAAAAATTATTGTATTGTTATTACTAGGTAGTGCAACGATGTGGTCGTTTTCAGCTTTTTAAAGATTACGTACGAAAAAATACGACTAAGTGATATAAATGCCGGAACATCCTTCCTTATATAAACGTGAGACCACTACGTGACGGTCTTAAACGACAGAATAAAACTATCTAATCTGATTAAATACTAAGAAAAAAACAGTTCCAGTGATTCAGGAGGGAGAAAATCATTATATCGAGAAAACAGAATCACTGAAGTGAGTCTCTCAGGTCATTTACTGGGTCTTCTAGGAATAGAATTGAGTCGGGAATAACATTATTTAACCCTCTGAGAGGTTCACACGCATGAATCCTCCTTCCAACCTGCGATCTTCCCTGCAATACTTAGCCAGCTTTGATCTTGGAGAATAGCATCTTTCCAAATTATTCTATTATAAGGAAAGAATCAATAGAAACTTTTTAAGATATTCTTTTCTAGGGAAAGAAGCAATAAATTTTTTCCAATGATACTATTATAAAAAACGAGCCGGTAGAATTGTTCCAAACTGTTCTATTCTAAAGAAAGGTCCAATGGAATCTCTCCAAAGGATTCTATTCTATGGTAAGGAGCAATGGAAACGTATTTAAGAGATTCTGTTCTAAGGGGGAAAGCAATAAATCATTATCGAAGGATTCTATTGTAAAAACGGGCCAATAGAATCGCTCCAAATTATTCTACTCTAATGAAAGGACCGATAGTATGTCTCAGGATATCAATCTAAGGAAATGTACAATAGCATCTTTCCGAAGTATTATTTTCTAAGGAAAGACGCAATAGAAACTTTTCAAGGGTTTCTATTCTGAGGAAATAAGCAATAACTATTTTCAAAGAATTCTATTATAAAAACGGTATAAGATAATCGTTTTAAATTATTCTATTCTAAAGAAAGGACCAGTATAATCTCTCCAAATGATTCTATCCTAAGTATAGAAGCATACGTTCTTTTCAAGCGGTTGTAATAGGGAAAAGCAGCTATAAATCTTTCCAAAGGATTCTATTGTAAAATATGGGCTAATAGAATCGTTCCAAAATATTCTATTGTGAAAAAAGGAACCAATAAAATCGTTTCAAATGATTCTATTTTTTGAAAAGGACCAATAAATATTTATAAAGTTCGAAACAGAATCTCTCCAAGGAATTCTATTATAAACTAAGGAAAGGATCATATTCTAAAAAAGAAGCAATAGAAGCCTTTCAAAGGACTATTCTAAAAATGGGCCAATAAAATCGGTCAAAATGATTCTATTCTAAAAATGGGTCAATAAAATCGGTCAAAATTATTCTATTCTAAAGAAAGGACCAAAGAATATATCCAAAGGATTCTATTTTAAAGAAATGTGCAATAGCATCTTCCCAAAGGATTATATTCTAAGGAGAGAAGCATAGAAACTCTTCTATTAATAATTAATTCTTAAATTAAATAATGTAATATAATTATTTTCTATTCTTCTCCACAGGGATTCTAATCTAAAGAAAGTGTTCGTTCAAAAAAACATGACCATCATGCACCTTAGAACAAATGTTTTGAGAAAAATATTTTCGCCACTCAAATTGTTTTGTTAAAATTAAATTTTGAATGAGAAATTGATTTAAATTAAGACCAAAATTCATCATGTGTTCAAAGTTACAACAGTCTTCCCTATTATAATAGCTTTGTAATGTGTAATCATCTTTGTAATGATATATTTGTATCTCTCAAAATAAAGTCCAAGCAAATTTTGGAAAATGGGAATTTTAAAAAACTATCATTCGAAAAATATTTTTATGATGAAATGCTGTTGAGATTATTACCTATTAGCTTATAAAATTTTGTATAGTATCACTGCAAATTGTAAACAGAAAACAGATTTAGATAACAGATTAGAATGAGGGAAACATAAATAAAATGGTCTGATTATAATTTTTAAAAGATTTCTTGCTGAATTTAGTGCAAAAATTGTTTTACGACAGTCTAAAAATTTACAATGCATAATTTTTATATTAATCATATGCAAGCAGACTTAGAGTTGAAAGAACAGACCAAGATAAATATGATAAAAGGATTTATGATAAATGTTAAAAAATATATTCCATAAAAAAATTTCATGAATTTAGAATGCAATTGACATAAAATGTAGTTGAAGCTTTTATCTGTCATGTACAAACGCTGATATAAAAGCCAGAACTTCTATTATAAAACTTGAAAATACTACGTGGCTTTGACGTAAGTGGCAATAGTAGAATAAAACAATCCAATCGAATTAAATACCAACACAAACTTTGACGTCAGTGTTTCAGGAGAAAAAAATCATTATATTGAGAAAGCTGAAAGTTGTGTGCCTATGAGATTATTTATTGTCCCTCCTAGGAATTAAATACTGAGTTAACTGCAGAAAAAGTATATCTTAAAAAGTTGGTCTCTTAACCTTTAGAAAAATTCTATTGGTCCTTTCTTTAGAATAGCATCTTTCTTTGGAACGATTGCATTGGCCCGTTCTGGGAAATAGAATGTTTTGGAAAGATACTATTGGTATTTTTCTTGGAATAGAATCTTTTGAAATGATTCTATTGGCACATTCTGTAGAACAGAATCCTTTGAAACGTTTCTTTTGGCCCATTCTGTAAAATAGAATCCTTTGGAAAAGATTCGATTGGTCATTTCCTTGCAATACTATCTTTTGGAATGATTCTATTGGCGCATTCTGTTGAATAGAATCGTCTAGGAAGATTTTATTGGTCCTTTTCTTGCAATACAATTTTTTTAGACGATTCTATTTGCCAATTTTGTAGAATATAATTCTTTCAAATGATTATATTGTCCCATTCTATAAAGGAGAATCCTTTGAAACGTTTCTACTGGTCCGTTGTATAAATTAGAATCATTTGGAAAGATTATATTGGTCCTTTTCTTGGAATAGAATCATTTGAAACGTTTCTATTGGCCCATTCTGTATCAGAATCCTTTGGAAAGATTATTTTGGTAGAAGTTAGAAAGAATTAAAAATTAGTTAGAAGTCATGCAGGGAAGACTGCAGGTTGCAAGTTGGAATTTTTCATGTGAACCCTTCATAGGGTTAAAATGTAGTTCAATTCGTCACCTCATAATCATGTATAAAAGCTGACATATCAGTCAAAACTTCTCTTACAAAATCTTGATACAACTACATGACTTTAGCCCTTAAATGGCCAAGCAAAATAATCCGATTTGATTAAAATACTCAACCTTAAATACCGACAAAAACTTCGACGCTAAAGCTTCAGGCGAGAGAAAATAATTATACTGAGGAAACAGAATGTTGTGGGAATGACAGAATATGTTTTGTACCTCCTCGGAATTAAATACTGAGTTTACTGCAGAAATAGTATAATAACTTATAAAGTTGGTCTCTTTTAACCTTTAGAAAGATTGTATCAGTCATTTCTTTAGAATGGAATCTCTCTTTGAAACGCTTCTATTGGCACATTCTTTAGAACAGAATCCTTTGAAACGTTTCTTTTGGCCCATTCTGTAAAATAGAATCCTTTGGAAAAGATTCGATTGGTCATTTCCTTGCAATACTATCTTTTGGAATGATTCTATTAGCCCATTCTATAGAATGGAATTGTCTAGAAAGATTCTATTCGTCCTTTTCTTGGAATACAATCTTTTGTAACGCTTCTATTGGCCCATTCTGCAGAATAAAATCCATTGGAATGATTATTTTGGTCAAGAAAGTCAAAATTAGGTAGAAGTCATGCATGCAAGACTGCAGATTTCAGGGTCGTATGATGCATGCGAACCCTTCATAGGGTTAAAATATAGTTCAATTCATCACCTCATTACCATGTATAAACGCTGTGTGTGATATCAAAGCAAAACTCTTACAAAATCTTGGTACAACTACGTGACTTTAGGCAGTAAATTTCAGAACAAAACAATCCGATCTGATTAAAATACTCAATCTTAAATGCCAACAAAAACTTCGACGCCAAAGCTTCAGGCGATAGATGATTATACTGAGAAAACAGATTCTGTTGTGGGCCTGTCAGATTATTTACTTTGCCTGCTAGGAATTAAATACTGAGTCTATAATCCCGTATCTGTTGCATTTAAGCGATTCGATTTTTCAATCGCGCTTTGCCTCTAGTGTGAGAAGCCGAAAGTTACAAGATGTCGGCTTCCACGTAAGCCGATTATGGGTGTAAGGATTTTATTGCTAATTATGTTTACTTAGAGATTTAGAAAAATGTATGGAGTGAAAACTGACAGTTTAACACCAAATACAAAGATTATTTAAATACATATTGCTCTTTGTGTACTTGTTAGTTGTTTTGAAACATTGTGAGGAAGATAGATATTGCGGTGTAAGATATCGAATTCATTTTAGGAAACAGGTTTTTATGTGCTACTGTAGATTTGTTTCTGAAAATTGGTAAAAAAGTGATAAAGTTGCCCAAAATGAAATTTCATTTCAAGAAATAAAGAAATTATTTCTGCATCGTTATGGCTCTCTCCTTGGAAAAGAATCCTTTGTAGAGATTCTATCGGTCCTTTCTTTAGAAAAGAATCTTTTGGAAATATACTATTAGCTAAGAAGGTCAGGGTTGGTTAGAAATCATACAGCAAAAAATGCAGGTTGCAAGGTTAAATTGTGCGTGTGAAACCTACAGAGAGATAAGCCTAATATAAATCAGACTCACTTTGTGAACAAATTGGAAATGAAAATGCTGTTCCTCTATTCGCAATTAAGTCATATATGCATATTTTTGTATCCAATGTTAAAAGTATTCCTCCAATTTCAAGGGGCCGTGGTAGGCCGGTTGGCAGAGTACCGGATTAGCAACCGGAGGGTTGCGAGTTGGAATCCAACCAAAGACCGTAATGTACATGGGGGTTGGTACAAGTTAAATCTATCGTGGCCTCAAATATCGCGTTGGCGTGGTATAGAAGTTTGGAATGGGATGCTAGCTCAGGTGTGACCTCGTCATCTGACCGTGGTTCAAAGTTACGCGGTATTGTCCTCGGTCTTTCCCCTAGGGATTGATTCCGGACCGTCGCCAATAGCCCGTTGTGTTGCATCAGTTCGACGTTAATTAAATACCTACATACCTACCTTTAGTTTCGGAGTGAGCTGTACCAACTGCAAACTTGTCACTTGATAAACCTTTTTTAATGTAAACAAAAGCTGGTAAAAAGTCGGGGAAAAACCTTAATTGAAGTGCACGGGTTAAAAACGGAAAGTTTAGAAAATATTTCCTTAAATTTACGACCATGTGCAGAAATTGCAACGATGTCATCTTTAAGTTTCGCCTACAAAATTGGGGTCGCTGTAGCTAAGTTGGTGTCGTGGATTAGCAACCGGAGGGTTGCAGTATGTAGGTAGGTAGTTGCGTTAACATCTCACTGGAGCAACACAACGAGCTATTAGAAACGGTCCTGGGTCCATCCCGAAGGGAAAGATCCGAGGCCAACACCTCGTAATTTTGAATCACATTCAGAGAGCAAGTTTAACACCTGAACTAGCAACCCCCTCCAAACTTCCACACCACTCCAACGTGAGGTCATTGCAGTCACGACAGATTTAACGTGTATCAGCCCCCCGTACACGACGATCTTTGGTTGGATGGGTAGGTATTTAATTAACGTCGCATTGGAGCAACACAACGGGCTATTGGCTACGGTCCGGGATTAACCCATCTAAGGGATCCGAGGACAACACCATGCAATTTCGAACCACGGTCAGATGACGAGGTCACACCTTAGTTGGATCGCCGCTCTCCAAACTTCTACACCACGTCAACGTGAGGACATTTGAGGCCACGACAGTTTTGACGTGCGACAGCCCCCTTTGTACACGACGGTCTTTGGTTGGATTCCAACTCGCAACCCTCCGGTTGCTAGTCCGTTACTCTGCCAACCGGGCTACCGTGACCCCTTTAGTTCGATAGAGTTTGAACTCTCAATCTTCCGGTTGCTGATCCGCGACTCTTCCAATTGAGCTACCGGGCAACATACAACACAAGTTTCTAGCTCATCGGGATAACCACTGAGCCGCATAGGAACATTTAAGGTACACAGCAAAAGGAACTCCGTACTATGAATCTGAATAAATTTCCAGATTTTACGAAAACGAGCGCTGCTATATACACTATATGGACAAAAGCATTAGGACACTGCGGAAAATCGGCCTGTTTTTCCTGGTTAGGACTCGGCCCATTGCGTTATGTACCTGGTACCTCGACGTTCTGGATAATTCGGCCTTGTCTACACTATGGCAATACTACGGAGATGATGGTTGTTTCTTCCAACAGGATCGAGCTCCATGTCATACTGCAAAACGTGTGCTGGACTGGATTCCTGAAAATGAGGCGAATTTGCTTGACTGGCCTACTCAGAGCCCCGATCTCAATCCGATCGAGAAATTGTGGGACGAACTGGAGCGACGGGTACGACACCACCACGCACGCCCCATCTTCACAACAATCTCTTCTAACAGCCTTGCAAGAGACATAGCGAGCTATTCCTGCCCAGAACTTTAGAGAACTTGTGGAAAGTATGCCTCGCGACGTGTTTTAGCTGTAATACAAGCAAAGGAGGGCCTACCCGTTATTAAATAGAATAATAAAGCACATTCTCTGAAAAACACGCAGTGTCCAAATACTTTTGTCCATATAGAGTATTTAAAATAAACACAAATCTAGAACGAAATACGATTCTTCTCATGCAACCCCAAACGAAAGAGGACGTTTTATCTTCATACCATCAATAAAATCCGAATCTGCACTCAGATTCTAGATTCATAGCCTTGTCACTGCCTGGATTTCGCAGGTACACACGCAATCAATAACCCTATTTATTGCATAGTCGGATGACAGAAATGATCGGTTATTCTGAAGTGTTACGGAATAACCTTCAATCTCCAAATATCAATCATTCGCAATCGGATGACGCAAAGAAAAACTTAATCGAATCTTTAGATTTGTCTGAAACTGGAACCTGTTTTTCTCAATGGACTTTGTTGCATTAAAACAATTTTTCTTCTCGGAACGTTGTCGAAAGATGTAATAAATAACAATTTTCTTTAGAAACGGCGGGCCGCGGTGGCCCGGTTGGGGAGCATCGGATTAGCAAGCGGATTGTTGCGAGTACGAATACAAATACAGTCATGTAAAAAGGGGGGCTGGTGCACGATAAATCTGTCGTGGCATCAAATGTCCTCACGTTGGCGAGGTGGAAGTTTTTGGAGAGGGATGCCAGCTTAGGTGTGACCTCGTCATCTGACCACGGTTCAAAATTACGTGATGGGGCGGTCCGGGATCAATACCCAACATCACGTAATTTTGAGCCACTGTTAGATGAAGACAAAATTACGAGGTGTTGTCCTCGGACTTTCCCTCCGGGTTTGATCCCAGACCGTCGCCAATAGCCCGTTGTGTTGCTCCAGTGTGATGTTAATTTAAATACCTAACTTTAGAAATGGCCCGGTATCCTGGTTTGGAGGTAGGCAGGTAGGTATTTTAACTAACGTCGCACTGGGGAAACACAACGGGCTATTGACGACGGTCCGGGATCAAACCCGAAGGGAAAGATCGAGGACAACACCACGTAATTTCGAACCACGGGCAGATGACGAGGTCACACCTGGAGAGAGTTGGATCCCCGCTCTCCAAACCTCCACTCCACGCAAACGTTAGGGCATTTGAGGCCACGACAGATTTAACGTGCACCAGCCCCCTTGTACACTACGGTCTTTGGTTAGATTCGAACTCGCAACCCTCCGATTGCTAGTCCGTTACTTTCCCAACAGGGATATTGACTCCCAGCCCGGTCTGGAAGAGAAGCGGATTCACAACCGGAAGATTCCGAGTTCGAAACGATAAAAACCAACGACCGTCGTGTACGTGGGTGCTGGTGCACGTTAAATCTGTCGTAGCATTGATAGGAGATATCTTCATACACGTGATATCTCGTCACGAAAAGGGCAGCGGTAGCCCGGTTGGAAGGGTAACGGATTAGCAACC
The DNA here is from genome assembly GCA_933210815.1 of Meta bourneti. Classification (NCBI taxonomy): domain Eukaryota; kingdom Metazoa; phylum Arthropoda; class Arachnida; order Araneae; family Tetragnathidae; genus Meta; species Meta bourneti. Next base: position 86,384,287 of record OW119934.1, read on the forward strand.
GGAGGGTTACGAGTTCGAATCCAACCAAAGACCGTCGTTTGCAAGGTGGCTGGTGCACATTAGATCAGTCGTGGCCTCAAATATCCTCGCATTGGCGTGGTGTGGAAGTTTGGAGAGTGGGGTGCCAGCTCAGGTGTAACCTCGTCAACTGACCGTGGTTCAAAATTACGTGGTATTGAGTCCTCGATTTTTGCGTTTGGTTTTGACCCCGGACCTTCATCAATATCCCGTTGTGTTGCTCCAGTGCAAAGTTCATTAAAAAATACCAAATTACCTCATCACGAGAAAACCGACCAGATCTCGATTCGTCATCATCCAAAAATCGGTAATATCTTGATGACGAGTTTTCTCGTCATCAGTAAAATTGGTCAGATCTTGATGGACGAGATATCTCGTCGAAACCATTAGGTGGGTTAATAGGGAATGCGCTAACTTCTGACCCTATTGCAAGTCTCACATACTGTAGGCATGTTTTCCACGAGACTTCAAGAGTTCCTGAGACAAGGTATCCCGTTAACGCACCAGAGCTCGTTTCTTCTCTTATTTGGCCCTTGGTTGGTGTATAGGTGGCAATGTGACGTCATCCCAAGCATGCTCTGTTGGATTCAGATCAGGTGACCTTGCTTGATGCGAATTCAGAATTATCCTCAATTTTTGGTGGGCAGCAGTAGCCTACTTGGAAGAGTAGCGAATTAGCAAGCGGAGGGTTGCAAGCAAGTTTGTTGTGCCAACTCAGATGTCGACCTCGTCATCTGACAGTGGTTCAAAATTACGAGGTGTTGTCCCGGGCTTTCCCTTCGCGATTGATCCCGGACCGTCGCTAATAGCCCGCTGTGTTACTCCAGATCGACGTTAAGTTACCTGCCTACCTTTAGAAATATTCTGATCTAAAGTGATGGTAGGTAGGCAGGTATTTTAATTAACGTCGCACTGGAGTAACACAACCGCTCCCCAAACTTCCACACCACGCCAACGTGAGGACATTTGAGGCCACGGCGGATTTAACGTGCACCAGCCCCTTGTACATGGTCTTTCTTCAGATTTGAACTCGCAACCCTCCGGTTTCTAATCCGTTACTCTTCCAACCGGGCCACCTCGGACCGACTAAAAGAGAGATAAACATCTATTAGCCCTGTAGTTTATAGTTAGGTAAGTATTGAATTAAAGTCGCACTGGAGCAACTCAACGTGCTATTATCGACTGTACGGGATCAGTCCCGAAAGGAAATATTCGAGGACAACACCTCGTAATTTTGAACCGCGTTCAGATGACGAGGATGTCCACATTTGGACCTTATAAGGACGAGGTACAGTCGTGGAAAAGAAACGGACCACCCCCTTTATTTCGAGCACTATTCATAATAGAGCAAACTGAAAGATATCATTCAATAGGGAATAACGTCCTCTACAAATTCAAATGCAAAAACATTAAATAAGGGGCCGTCTTGATATCAAACTTAGCATAAACAACAAAATGTCCAAAGGCAACACCATATTTTGATGACTTAATCAGATTCTACATCATCAAATTAGTCAAAATATAAAATTTCATGAATTTACTATCGTTATATCCGGAGATATTCAATGTTAAAGCCGTTGTCCATTTCAGGGATCATCTCTGCATTGAAAGTCGCTATTCGTAAATCGAGATTATTTGTAGTTAATCAGAAACTGCATTTGTTGCTTGACTAAAATCAGATTACAAAGAACCTTAACCCTCCTGGGGGTTGTGTCGATAAGGTATCTTGTCATTAGCAAAATTGACCAGATCTTGATGAGCGATAAATTTGGAAAGAATGATAATCAATATTTACTGTTTAATTTCACCATCGACTTCATTTTTTAACAGTTAACGATAACCGTTAAACTTATTCAGTAACTATTAAATCAGCTGCTTTTCATAGTAACAGTTATCGCAAGTTAGCAATAGCCGTTAACACTTATCGTAAAAATAGTTTTTGCCCATCTCTACAATTACACTCGTCCAAAAGTTAAGCATAATTGCTGTTTATGTGAATATTTCAAAAAATCTACATCGGAATGGAAGGAAACGCGGTATGAGGGTGTAATACGGTTATAGAAGAAAACAATGCAAAACAAGAGTAATAATGACTTTTATTATCCAAAGAAAAGGGTTGAAAGAAAGGTTCACAATACGAATGTAAACTTTACTGAAACAGAATGATTAAAACAATGTGATGCTGAAGTTTTGCACATTGTGTGGGAACCTCTGGTAGCCACGCATGCTGCACAGCGATTTCCCATACTTTCGCTGAGGCTATAGATGAGTTGTGTACTCAAGGAGTTTCAAGTCTCACGGAGATCAGTTTTCAATTCCGGAACGGAGCTTGGTGGGTGGCGGAGAGCTTCAATTTATCTCCCGAGCATATCCCACACATGCTCTACAGGGTTCAGATCAGAAGAGTTGGTAGGCCACTGATGCAGTGAATATCTTCACTTTCAAGGAAGGCGTCGACCAGGGCTGCACGGTGAGGAGGCGCGTTATCATCCATGAATATGAAACCACAGGAACGAAAACACCTTGAAACAGGCGATAACAGACCCCGTGTCGAAGATGTGGAGGTCTGTGCTGCCGTCCAACGTGATGCCTGCTCAGACCATGACTCCCCCTGAAGGAAAACGATGCCTTTCCGTGATGTTTTCCCGGGTGAAAAAGCGTTCCACGTTCTCTCCAGATCGTGGTAAGACGAGAATTAGTTTATAGACTAAATATGGACTCGTCACTGAACATGACATTTCCCCACTGCTGTTGACTCCACTGCCGACGTTTCAAACTCCACTCTAAATGCGCGCGTTTCTGTACAGACGCCAAGGGGATGCAAACTGCTTGTCGTCTGGCATAGAGACCAATGTGTCTGAGTCTCTAAACAGTTTGTCTCGAAACTGACTGCTGTGGCGGCTGTCAGGGCTGAACCCAGTTGTCTGGCAGAACGTTTCCTCTGGTGTCGTGCAGTTATCGCCAAATATTGATCTTGCCGAGCGGGTGTTACCCTTGGCCGACATAGTACTGGTCGTCGGGTAACATCTCCAGTGGTTTGAAACCTCTGCCACAGTCTGGAGATCACACATTGAGGCACATTCAGAATTCGAGACGCTTCGGTTTGGGATCTACCGGATTCCAGCAATCCAATAATTCGTCCCTACACAAACATGTCCAATTGTCAACTTTGTTACATCTTTCGTCCTTATTAATTGTTAACAACGCTCCGTACCATAGTGATTGCGAAATTTCTGTCTAGACTGGCCATGTCGCTCGAGGCCGTTTTATACTCGTTCCGACGTGCGCCGGTGCTTTGCACATGTCGACATCGACTGAACTGTTTTGCATATGCACAATGTTTTACCATCGTCCTATGATTCTCCACAAGTGATTTGGAACCATTGTATCCATATTTACTCCGATTTTTTCGCATTTTACGAATTATACTTAACTTTTGGACATGAGTGTAGATTGATCATTGTTCAGCTGTACCACACATGACAGGTAGAAGGCAATGTTTGTTAAATTACATAAATTATATTTCCAAACATTTTTCAAAAACTTACATATTCCTGAGGTTTGGCATAATTTTTTTCAACGTTTGGATTGGATGCCCCTAAAATCACCGTAACAACGAAAATTTCAGTGTAGCGCAAAAACTATCCAGAGGAAAGAGTTGAAATTTTTTGTGATATTAAAAGTTTTCTGAATTGATTTCTGTCAAAATATATCAAGGTGTCTATTCACAATTTTTTGACTATTAGTTTAATAATTAATATTGCAAACTAATAATTATTCAAAAACTAAACCATTATGCATATTTTGTTTGAGTACTTTAATAGCAACATGCTACAAAATATCATCGCTATAGGAATATTATTTCGTAAGATATCCATAAAAGTCTGGGAAACTGATTTAACATTAGTTCCAAATTTTCTGTATTCAAGAATGGCATGAAACTTGGTATCCGAAGTTAAATTATGATATAGATTCAAAATTCTGTATCAAAATAGGGTGTTGCTATTATACATGTTTGAATTTGCTCTACTGTTAAAATTGTTTGAATGAAGTGGGGAGGTTCGTTTTTTTCCGCGACTGCTCATTTTCAACTCTAGAAAGTGAATACCCCCATAACTGTAGCAACTAGTTCAAAGAAAGCTACATATTTTTAGAATATTCCACTGCTTTTACCTAAAGTTACCATCTGGTACATGTTAAGCCTCCTGTTTGTTTATCTTTGCGTTGAAAACTGCCCTGTTGTGGTCATCCTCTGATTCAAAAACCTATTCCAAACTGTCATGAGTTCTGAGCAATTTATAATTTGTTTTCCTACTAGGATCTTATTCTCCTTGGAGTAATAAGCAGTTTTGTCTCGGTAAGAAATCTCGCCCTTAGCAAAATTGACCAGATTTTGGACGAGATATCTAGTCGAAACACTTGGATGGCTAACAGCCACATCTACTTTGTATCTTTCATCGAGGTATTATCAAAGCTCTATGGCTTTAAAAGGAAGCCCTTTTTTTGTTTTTTACGTGTTGTAAAGCTCCATAGTTCATTGGAATTTGTTTCATAATGCTTCTACCTATTTTCTGCATTTATGTACAAATTTAAGTGTGTATCGGGTTTTTTTAGTTAGGTTTGGAGAGTGGGCTGCCAATTCAGGTATTGACCTCGTCATCTGATCTAGCTTCAAAATGATCCTCTGATTTTTTCGAAACTGATCAGGACCCTCGTCAATAGCCTCTTCGTTTTACTTCAGTGCGACGTCAATTCAATTACCTACCTACCCCTTACGAACTACGAACGCAACACATAAATCGACGTTATTTGTCGAATGGCAACAACGGATATAAACAACATAAAATCAACCGTTAAGGGATTCATTCGCCAATTTTGCAGCTTAGTTTAAATAGGCTTGATTTTAACTACGGAGCTGCATAGTATTGATAAAACTACACTGAAAACCTCAACACTAATGAGAGAAATTCTTCAGCTGTCTGATTACATAAAGCAATAAGTCCTTGAAATAGTGAATAGGATGAAATTGAAGCACTTCCGTAATCTGATTGTGGGAATGTGATTGAGATGTGCTTTTTGACATGCGTTTTATCTATATAAATAAGAATGGAATGTTTGTACACTGAATATTTTCGACCCATTTCAAGTTTTCTATCCGTTTTGGGACTTTTTGATGTAAAATCCGTCTCTTGCGCGTTTGGTGTCTGTACGTGTGTGCCCGTGCTACGTCCAAATGATTGAATATATTTTCATTAAACTTTGTATACTGTTGAGTACTTACATTCATTTAGTGACTGAACTTGGTTGCGTTAGTCTGTCCGTTTTCTACGCCTGATTCTGTGTCTGTTTGCAGAAGTATCACATAAAATTTATACAACATTGTATTTTAAAGTAATGTTCTACATTTTATAAATTGCATTTTAGTTTAGTGAATACGTTATTTTACATTCCTTTGCTTACATATTTAGACACGTTTCACGCTAAAACACCTGAGTAACTATACTTAAATCAATCATATTTCGGTAGTTTTGGAGTAGCTGGAAGGTATAATGCGCATGCAATTGCTTGGATTGTTTTACCAGTGCTGGTGAAAATTCAATTATTTTTCCAATATCTATTTTTACGGAATTTAAATTCTAATACTTTATATTTTGAGCCTTATTTTTCTTTAAGAAATATAAGTCTGAATATTTGGGACACACGATAAAGAGAATAAAACATTATAAATAGAATAAAACATTATAAATAGAATATACAGAACACGACCTTTTAAAATAGGACTGGTAGCTAATATGGCAACCTTGGTATTTTTTAATCTTTTTCTTTTTTAAATTTGTATCCGTTATATTCCAAGAATTTATTTTGTAGTGAAAAAAACAGATATTCATTACTTTTGGTTCGAAGGTTTTTTTAATCTGTTTTAAGATGTATTTTTGGATTTTCAATTTGATTTTCGTTCAATAATTGTAATCATGGTAAGTAATGGTTTAATTAGTTTTAAAAATATTGTAAATCATTGTATAATAATTTTGGGAAATGCTTTTGCTTTTAAATGACATACAAGGCATTTATATGTATATTCTGAACTATTCTATGCATTCTGGGTAACATTGCACTCTAGAGACTTTTCTTTTTTCTTAATAAAAATTTAAATTCTACGCAAATGTAAAATGTTAATTATAACATTTACATTTGTGAAATTGTATATTTACCAATTGTGTATCTTTATAAGAGTGTGGTAGTTGTCACATGTGATGAGTAGGAATTACAATTTAAATTTAAAAAAAAAAACGAAAGCGGAAGTTACTTAATCAATTCAACCCGAGTAGCGCCGAGTAATTCTACTAGTTCAAAATAAGAATTAACACCAGTAAAAACTTATATATTTTTGGGTAATATTATTTCATTTAGAGGTATGGTAAATAGGAAGGTAGTTAATTAACGTCGCACTGGAGCAACGCACATATTTAAAAGTATGAAATCAATTTGGGATGGAGACTTTGGGACGATATCTTGATGGAACGAGATAACTCGTCCCATCAAGATCTCGTCGTCTCTCGTCATTGGAAGAAAACTGATCAGATCTTGATCTCGTCATCATCAAACGATCGGCAATATCTTGGTAACGAGATATCTTGTCATTAGAAAAATCGGTCAGATCTTGATGGACGAGATATTTCGTCGAAACTTCTTGGAGGGGTAATAGAAATTGAAGCAGACGTTCAGAATCTGATTGTGGTAATATGATTGAGGTGGGTTTTTTTTGCCTTGCATTTTATTGAAAACTAGCAGAATTACCCGGCGTTACTCGGGTTGAATAGGTTAATTAACTTTCGCTTTCGTTAATAAATTATATTTCCTATTCAAAACATGTAACAACTACCACACTCTAATAAAAGTACACAATTGTTAAATGCGCAGTTTCACAAATGTAAATAAATGTCATAGTTAACAATTTACATTTTTGTAGAATTTAAATTTTTAGAAAGAAATAAACAATGCTACCCAGAATGCATAGAATAGTTCAGAGTATGCATATCCTGTATGTCATTTAATGTAATGTTAGTAATGCCTTGTATGTCATTTGAAAACAAAAGCATTTCCCAAAATTATCATACAATGATTAAAAATGTTTTTTAAACTAATTAAATGCTTACTTACCTTGATTACAATTATTGAACGAAAAATATCAAATTGAAAATCCAGAAATGCATCTTAAAACAGATTTTAAAAAGTTTCGAATGAAGTGATAAATTTATCTGCTTTTTCACTACAAAATAGATTCTTGGAATACAACGGACACAAATTTAAAAAAAGCAAACGATTAAAAAAATACCAAGGTTGCCATATTAACTACCAGTCTTATTTTAAAAGGTTTTGTGTATATTTTATTTAATGTTTGATTCTCTTTATCGTCTCCCAAATATTCAGAATTTTCTTATATTTCTTAAAGAAAAAATGAGGCTCAAAATAAATAAATTATTAGAATTTAAATTTCGTAAAAAATAGTTTTTGGAAAAATTGATGTTTCAGCAACACTTTTAAAACAATCCAAGTAATTGCAATGCTCAATATACCTTCCACCTTCTCCAAAACTACCAAATTATGGTTGATTTTAGTATAGTTACTCAGATATTTTAACATAAAACTTGCCTAAATATGTAAGCAAAGAAATTTTAAATAATGTATTCGCTAAACTAAAATATTGTGTATCATATCTAGAACATTGCATTAAAATATGTTGAAATTAACACAACGGGCTCCGGGATCAATCCTGAAATGAAAGTTCCGAAGACAGCAACTCGCAATCTTGAACCATGGTTCAGATGACTAGGTCACTCCTGAGCTGGCACCCCACTCTCAAAATTTCCCCACCACGCAAACGTGAGAACGCTTGATGATTTAATGTTCTCCTTCCCCCACGTGTACGACGGTCTATGACTGGATCGAGTTTCGAACTTGAAACCCTCCGGTTGCTAATCCATAACTCTTCCAACCGGGCTTTCGCGGCCCGCAGATGTTCAGAATCTGATTGTGGTAACATGATTGGGGTGTGCGTTTTTACCAAGATATTTATTTAAAATGAGAATTTAGTACCTGTAAAAGCTGTTATATATTTTTGGATAATTTTATTTCATTTAGAGGTAGGAAAACAATTTATTGAATTCCTAGATTCAGTTTAAAAAATGATTCGTTTCAAAGCACACTATACAGAACTAATACTCCTTTATAATTTTAATACCTTCGAGGAAAGGACTTAATTTTGAGGTGGCGGTGTTATGATATGGGCAAGGATCCTGTGAAATAAGTGAACAGAACTCCACATATTCTATAAAGATACCGTTAATATGTCCTAATTCTGTCTCAAACTCAGCAAAACGCTCAATATCATAGACGAAATATAAAATTAGAGTGAGCAATGGTAACCTTTTCGTCTAACCAGGGTCATGTGACTAAAACTAGTAGTAACGTGATCCTTAGACTGCTTTCGTCTGCTGTGTGGAACCTAACATTCATCATCTTATTGGTCGACTGGACGAGAGAAGATGTTCATCCATTGATTCGTCATCTGATTGCTCCACGGGACAGGAGAAAACGCCTATCCATTGATTCATCATCTGATTGGTCCTCTGGACGAGAGAAGACGTTCATCCATTCATTCATCATCTGATTGGTTCACTGATTGATCATCTGATAGTAGTAGGCTTTGGCGATTTCACCACTTTTGTAGCCACTCTAGAAATACGCATTCCCATACTCACCCTGTCATAAGATGTTGAATTGCCAAACGAGGCGATAAGATATCAAGTAGGCCAACCAACTCAATTTTGCATAGAGCAGTCATAACTACCAGTCGACATGTTGGTCACACTTTTTGAAGATCTTACCAGCAATACTCAGTCTACTTATATTTCACGTCTATGCTAGCAACCTGCTAGTTGTAGACGACGCAGGTTCTATTTCTGTTACTTACCCTGGATATATTTCTCTCTTCTGTGTAAGTGAAACTTTCCTCTTGTATGTGTATGTCCAATACTTGACCTTGTCCCGAGTAGCACAGAAGAGTTTAATAAACATTGAGGAATTTGAGTTACCATTGAAAATCGTACATAGCATTCGCTAATTCCACGCGAGGGGCTATTCAACGTTGAAAGAAACGATATTTCAATGTTAACTATCGCTTTTTTAAACGTTTGAACGGATTGCTTTAATGATGTTTTCAACGTTGAAATTTGAGTGAAAAAAGCGTTGTTTGACCTTCTTTATATCACCGTTGATATGTCACAAGGAATCAGCCGTTGTTTCAACGTTCAAATTGTTTTAGTACGACTGCTATTTAGCCATTTTTTCAACGTAAATTTGTATTTTTCTAGCCATTTTTTCAACTCTGTAATTTGAGTGAAAAAACGTTGTTTAGCCTTCGTTGAAGATTAGACTATCTTTCAAAGTTTATTCAACGTAAGGAATCTCGACTAATTTCCACGTTGAAAATTCAACTTCCCATATGAGCGTTTATTAAATGTCAACTGTTCCAATTCGATAGCATTTCAACCTTTATGCAGCTTTAAACCTTCAACCAGTTTTTCAACGTCAAATTTTGAAAGTATTTTCAATGTTGAAACAGCGTTGAACATTGAATTCAACCAATTTCCTACTACTTTGGTGCTACTAGTCCTAATATTAATGACTTATTAAGTGATCCTCCTCATCCAAATCTGTTCTTATTTATATCAGACATAGGTTTTTATAATTTTATCTAAAAATGATTTAAAGTGATTTTTTACCATTTTATCTTTGGTGAAATTTGATTATTAGTATTGAATTTATGAATAAATGACGATAAAAATTTATTTGAAATTACCGATAGTTTGGCGCAGCTTGGCCAAACCTGGCCCTTGTGCCATAAAAATTCAATCAATCAACCAATTTCCATACTTTTAGAACCGTTTTTCAACTTTGAAAATCCGAATGTGCTATTAGGGGTATCGCTTGTGTGGGGAGCAACTTGACCAAATATGGCCCCCTTGCGCCAGAAAACCCAACTAACTTATTCAAAAACTAATCTGGTGACAAAATATGAGAAATAAATACTTTTAGTGAACGTTTTAAGTTTTAGTAAGGTCTACATCTTGAAATACATAAAAATTGTAAAACTAAATTTTCCCCCGACGGAACTAAATCCTGGCTTAGAAACTGGATATTGTAATACGAATACAATTTTCTGGTTAAAAATAAAGAATAGGACCACGCATTAGTTTTGACCTCTGTTTTCAAAAAGGCGTTTTAATTAATTCGCAATTCATTTTATATATTTCATGTATCAGAGACGCCCTGAGTGAAACATTTGCTAATATTTTTGTCCTTTTTAAGGTTTCGGCGCAAAAATAAGCATCAGAATAAAGCCTAAGTTTTGTGCTTAGTGAGTACGAAAGAGGGCGACACTGCTTAGACATTATTCTAAAAAATAAATTACAAAAAAAACCTGTTCTTCGTACGCACCCAGACCTTAATGAAATAACTGTCCCCATTCGGTGTGAACAGGATGGACAAAATTGAAAAACCCATATGTTTTCAATTTTCAAAATAAAACGTATAATAACCGATAGAAAGCTGTATATAATATTAAAAAATAGCAGAGTCGATTCTAGATGGCGCCACTGCATGGTAATTTGACAATATTGATATTGTATTGACAATAATATTTTAACTATTGTATACCAACAGGGATCACATCAGATATAATACACTTTGATCATGTTTTTGATGGATTAATTTATTTGCATTGCTAATACCTTAAAGTTTAAGAAAATTCAGTAAACAAATTAATCATTTTCCGCTTATTACGAACGTTAGATGGCACCACAGTCAGCCTCTTCCCAATATACTTTTATTGCCCACTAAAATACTCCTTCAATTGATCTTAGGTATAAGGATTCTTGTAGTCCCTTATCTCATTTTAATCAATAATTCTTGAAAATAACCTCAGTTGAGTTTGTTTGGGTGCAAGTTTTTAAATGTAATAATTTTACTTGGATAAAGAGTTAGTAAGCATCCACAAGAGTATTTTTTTATATATCAGAAAATAACATTTGAGCCACGGTAATTAAAAACATTCTTGGTAAACTCATCATTTGACAAATCTTGCAACATTAAATGCGTATTTTATATAAAAGTATTCATTTTCATCTCTTAAGTATCAGATATAAGGAGGAACATCAGTCCTCGAACGCTGGAAGCAGTGCATTTAATTCAAATGTAGATAAAATTAAGAAATTTTAAATGATGTTCGCCAAAATCAGATGGCACCACGATCGAAGTATTCGACTACTGTAATCCTCAAAATAAGCACGTGGCATCATTCAAACCATTTTATATAAACTAAAAGAACATTTAACAGTAAAAAATCTAAAAAGTAAAAACAACTTTCAGCAATTAGGATGGCTTTGGGGAGTACATTTACCTTCGCATTTAGTTTTTTTTAATTCTAGCATTATAATTATCTGAAAATAAAGTTTAATTTTTACAAACTTTACATTTTCAGGTAATTACAGGGTGGACCAAAAATCACTAGACCATTTAAAATATAACTTATTTGCTATTAATTTTTTCAATTTTTTTTCAGATTATTTATGTAATCCTTGGAAATAGTTATGGAGAAATTCACGAGAGAGCAACGAGTAAAAATTATCTAATTTTATCTACAAAATCAACGGTCAATTGTGCTTACCAAAGGAGCTTACATTCGTCACTTCGTGCGGCCTGCAGTTGAGAACACACGGAGGTATGGTGGCAGCAAGAAGGGACTACTTTCCATACAGTTCGTTCGACGATGGAGTTCGTAAGGCAAATTTTTGGACGGCACATAAAACTTCGCGAAACTGAATTCAATTAGCCTCCACGCTCATCTGACCTTACGGCTCCAGATTTTTTCCTTGTGGGGATATCTAAAAGAACGAGTATACAGCAACAAACCTCGGATCATCCAGCAATTGAACATTCGTGAAGAAACTGAAGGAATTCCAAGAAACACTACGAGAAGTGATGGAGCACACTTTAGAAAGAGCCCGCCACTGTCAAGAACAAAATGGTGGCCATTTGAAGGACATAATCTGCAAAACTAATCAAAAATAATTTCCAAGAAGTATATGTATTGTTCATAAAAGAATAAATGTGAATTTTTAATACATAAAAGAGTTATTCTATTTGTAAATGGTCTAGTGACTTTTGCGCCACCCTGTATAATGCTACATCGATGATGATTTTGTTTCATACATTTATGTTCGTGAGTTTTTTTTAAGTTTCTCATTATAACTTAAGTTCCAATTAAACTTATCCCCATTGATATAATGAAAAAATACTTTTCAATTCTTTTTTCATGGGGTCACATTTGCCACATGATAGTGCAAATGCATAACATAGACTGTTTTCTTTTTTGCAATGGGATTGTGTGATTGGGACAAAAGCACATCATTTCATTCATACCCTTTTTTTTATCTGCAATTTCCCTGCCGAAATTGGAAGCGTTCTAGCTATGAAACTAATCTATAGGACTCCTTCAAGCATTTTCAGCAGGTGGCAGTCTTACTTCAATCGCAGACACGTTTTATAATGAAGGAATAAGAAATTGAACAAATCACGTGATGTGATTGAAAGATTCCGTATTTGCATCGTGACCAGAGGCGGTTATTTGTCATTAAATGAGTAAACAATATGTAAAAGAAATTTAATAAACGAATGTTTTATTCAAAAAATATTACTTAACAAAACGGTGCCCTCATGAAAAAAAACCTGCGCATAGTCTTGAAACACCTGTTTAAACCTCCAGCTGGTTGTATCGTTGAGGTATCTAGTCATTAGCAAAACTGACCAGATCTTGACGGAGGAGATATCTAGTCATTAGCAAATATGGTCAAATCTGATGGACGAGATATCTTGTCGAAATCATTTGCAGGATTAAGAGCATAACTCGGAACTTCACTTTTTGAGATTAATTGGTTTGAAATGATTCGGTATATTATGTAAGCATCTAGGGAATGTTACAGATTAGAGGATTAGAAATATAAAATTAACAATCAGATCAAATAAGTTTGTACGTTTGACTATTGTTTTATGTACTGCTTAAACTGCCATTTTATCTTTATTTTATTTTATCTTTATTTTTATTCCTATATGTTCATTTTGCTTTTGGCTCAGCTATTTCGTTTTTAGACCTTGTACTGCTAACCCTCCTGGTAATTGTCTCGGCGAGGTATCTCGTCATTAGAAGAAAACTGACCAGATCTTAATGGACGAGATATCTCGTCGAAACCACTTGAAGGGTTAAAAGATGCATAACACCTATCAAAATTCTTATATTTGTTACTTTTTTATCTGAGAACTAATAATCTTTAAACAGCTGAAAGGCAGAAATTGTTTGTCTATTTACAAGTCACATGAGGTAATTCACCGGATAAACCTTTTCGAATGCACGTATTTGGCCGGCGGCCGGGTAAAATTTTTTTGAGGGCCGTCTGTCCTATTGGGGTGTTAAATCTATCAGTAGGGCCATATCTGTTCTGCGGGTCAGGTAAACTTGTCGGAGGATCGTATCTGAACTGCGGTGCAATTAGACTTATCCTGAGCTCTGTATTTACTCTGCGGGCTGGGGAAACCTGTCCGGAGGGCCGTATCAAACCATTCGCTACAATTTTTTTTTATCTTATGCGCACACTTTTTTGTGTGGAGGGATTATTTGTATTCAAAGATGGCGTTTGGCCGCAACTAACGTCTATAAATTCAAATGCATAAAAATTGGCATAAGAGGCCGTCTTCATAATAAATTGAGCACCAACTTCCTAATTTCCAATGGAATTCCCCTATTTTGACACACAATTTCGAATTTATATCGCAATTTAACTTCAGATACCAAATTTCATGTCATTAAGTCTTACCGTTTCGAAGTTATGAGTAAAGAAAGATTGGAGCTCCTAATGTTAAATCAGTTTCTTAGACTTTTATAGATATCTTCTTAAATAATATTTCTATAGAGCTGATATTTTGTACCCTGTTAATGTGAAACAACCCAAACAAAATCCATCTAATATTTTTTTAATAAATAGTCTTTAGTATACAATAATAATTACTAAATTAATGTTTGAAAAAATTATGAATTGGAACCTTACTATATTTTGATGGGAATCGATTCAGAAGGATTTCTAATATGACCATGCAAAATTTCAACTTATTCCAATCGTTAATTTTTGAGATATATTAAAGTTTCCTCATTTTTGCGATTTTAGGCAACTGAAACCGTCTGACCTGAAAAAAACGTCTGACAAACCTGAGGAATGTTTAAATTCTTGAAAAATGGTTGGAAATTTCATTTATGTAATTTAAAATATGTTGCCTTCTACCAGTTATGTGTCGTATAGATGAACTGTACTAATCAATGATCAATGAATGACTCACTCTATTCACTTTTTGGGTATTCGGAATATCAGTTGCATTGAATTAAATAATTGTAGGTAGGCTTTTTGGTTGCATACATGGAGACGAACGCTAATGAAAAAAATTAACATTTGTCAAACACACTAAAGACAATACAAAATTATACAGAACATCAATCAGCACTTTCTCCGTTTCAAATTGTTCTCAATTCCAATTCTTTCCTTCTTTTATCACATTTTAATCATGGTTACAATTCACAATATTGTCGTTTGAGCTCGTATAATAAATATAATAATGTAATTCTCGAATCGTTTTCACTTGCATAATAAATATAATTCTCAGATCGTTGCACGCGCTGACAAATACGTTTGAAATAGTGTTGAAATTTGAAATTCGAGTAACTATAACCACAATAAATCTCGATCAACGAATAACTATACTATGAATATACAGTGAGTCAAAATAAAAACCGAACAGACGATATTTTTTAATACATTTGTTTGAAGCAATCAAAATAAACGTGCTTATTAATTCATAATACCTGAAAATAAAAAATGAAGGCCTTGCTATCAAAATCCCTCGATATATAGACTATAAAATATTTTTATTTTATCGTTGAAGTATCAAACAAAAAACATTGACAAAATAAATCTCAAAACAAAAACCGAAAGGTTAATCGTCTGCTTTTTAGAATTCTTTATATTTTCGGCTTATTTAGATTTCTAAATTCATGTTTTGGCAACGTTACATGGAAGAATACTTGTCATTCAATGTTTTTTGGTAAATATTATATCAAAATTATTTATCAATTATAAATTTTTGCTTAGTTTTCTTTTCGTTAAAGGCAATGGGTTGCCATATGAGCATTGACATTCGTAAGTTGATTACTTCTCACTATAAATCTGAAAAAGTTTTCGAGAAATCAGTAAAACAGTTTGTCGAAGCTCTTCAACCGTATTAGGTGCAATTAAATGGTTTAAAACATCCAAAAGTGTGGAAAAATTGCCCAAGAAAAATAACAGAAAATTTTTTAATGACTCAGATGAACGCTGGATTGTAAGAGTAAAGCGAAACCCTATGTTAAGTGCACCAAAATTAACTGAGGTTTTTAAATACCTTGGGGGACAAAAACCAATCCTGAAATTATTAGAATTATACTAAGAAAAAATGGATTGAATGGTAGAATTGCACAACGCAAACCGGCACACCAGCAAAGTGAATAGGTTAAAGCGCTTAAAATTTGCGAAATTGTGTGATAAAAAAGATGACCTATTTTGGAATAAAGTACCTTTTACAGATGAAAGCAAATTTAACTTGTTTGGATCTGACGGAAAAGTTAGTGTGGAGAAAGCCAAATCAAGAGTTAAATTTGAAAAATTTAAAATCCACAGTAAAACATGGAGGTGGGTCAGTAATGGTTTGGGGTTGTATGTCTGATTGTGGAGTCGGAAAACTGCATTTTATAGATGGCATTATGGATCAATATAAATACATTGACATACTAAAGGCAAATGTGAAAGAAAGCGTTTCATTTCTATCAAGACAACGATCCCAAGCACAAAGCATGGAATGTAAGGTGCTGCTTGTATAACTGCTCTCATGTCATGGAAACACATCCAGTCACCAGATCTCAATGTCATTGAGAACATTTGGAACTATCTACAGAAAAAGTGAGCATCCCATTTCAAATAAAAAGATCTAAAGAAGGCTTTAATAGAAGAATAGAATAAAATTGACATGACATTTTGCAAAAAACTAGTGCAGTCCATGCCAAGACGTCTCAGAGCTGTCAAAGATAGCAAAGGATTGCATACAAAATATTAGCAATAAAATTTTTGTAATTTTTTAAAAGAAATTTGCTTGTTAAATGTAAGTGTTCGGTTTTCATTTTGAGATTATACAATGTCCATACTTTTATTTATCATTTCATTAAACTAAAAATTACTTTAACTCACGATTTCAAAATTTGTGTAATAAAACACTGCTTAATGTACTTTCAATTTATATAACTTTTTTAAAATTTTGTGTTTGTTTCGGACTTTTACACAGTACAAATTCCTTTCATTTTCTTTGGTGTTCGGTTTTTACTTTGACTCACTGTAGCTCGAAATAATGGGGGTGGTTCTGGCGTTTTTCCGCAACTGTACTTGTATTTACAAACTCTGCAATATAATGTGTATTATGTGTAATACGTTCTTCTATTACAGTTATGAGTATCTTTCAGTTAATGAAAAGACTAAAACACATTCAAGAAATGGAAATCGATATCTATTAGTATTATCTTCTCAGCAATCTTAGTATGCTCATAAAATGATTGAGAGACCTATTAGCTAATGTGCATATTCGCAAGATACAAATTGCAATCAACTAAGTGATATCGATTAAATTTAGGAGTATATTGATACTCTTTTAAACAAAAACTAAGCTCCATCATGATTTAATGTAGATTCTGAAGTTGCTATTTGACTGATCTCAATAGATTTATATACAAAGGAAAATCTTAGTGTAAAAAGAGTCTCGACTCTGAAAGATCTCGTGCAACAAGAGTTTATTTTGGAGGATCCAAGAAGAGTATAAGTCATGCATAAATTAAAGTGCATGTATACACTAGAAATTACAAAAATTGACAAGAAAATGGATAGTTTTTTATCAATTCAAAATATTTTCCAACTCCTTAGCTTTCAAACGATACGAAGTTCTTGTAAATATGCGAAATAGTTTCCTAGTTACAAGGGTTTTCGTTAGGTACAGTCCACATGTACAAACATGTTTACATAACTTGAAACTCGATTTCTGAAGAACCATGTTTTTGCAATATGATGCTCTGTTCAAACAGTGACAACTAAATAATGAATCTATCTATTATATTTATTTTTGTATTATTATAATCTGTATAATACAGTGGATGTTCTGACCCTCAAACAAAGTTACTAGTCAAGAAAGGAATTTTTAGTTGAATTTTAAATGTCAAAACTCCTGAAAAAACTTGATTTTTCAGACTTCCTTGGTGAAAAAATTGTATAAAATACTTTTCTCCCTAGCAACTTAATGGAGAGTCGAAACATGATGGATAATATTAGGAATAATTTCCAACAGGAGTTGCCTTCCTGAACACATTAGAATTTGAGATATCACTGTTCGAAAAACATACTAATTAGCTAATTATATCTAAATTAGATAATGATTAGATTAATCTCAATTTTTCAAACTGAAATGAGTTTAGGTACAAACTAATGATCTTTTGTAAGAAAATTGGATTTCCAAAGTCAAAATTTAAAAAAATCTTCTAGTATTTACGTACATCATAAGTAACAAGTACTTTCGACAGCATCAGAAAAATATTTTGGTTGTAGATTTCTAATATGGTTTCATCACTGAGGAGAGTTTAAAGTGAAAGGACACGTGGATACTTGGTTTTCCTCTAAAGGGTATTCAGAATATACATTGTTTTTCAAAACTTAAGGATTGATAATTGGTAATTAATTAACGTCGCACTGGAGCAACTCAACTATTAGCGACGGTTCGGGATCAATCCCCAAGGGAATCTCTAATCCGAGGACAAGACCACATAATTTTGAACCATGGTCAGATGACCTGGCACCCCACTCTCCAAACTTCCTCACCAAGCCAACATGAGGACATTTGAGGTCACGACAGATTTAACGTGCACCATCCCCCTTGTACACGACGGTCTTCGGTTGGACCCTCCGGTCGCTAATACATTACTCTTCCAACAGCTCTACCACGTTCCATTAGTAGCACAGAAGAGAGAAGTACGCACATTGTGACTGCCTTGACTACAACTCGCATTTTGCTAACGCAGTGGCAAACCCACAGAGCCATGGTGGTCCTACTGTATAAATGAAATCCTGATAATGAAATCAAAGATTAAACGTATCATAAAATATCACAACTGAGAAAACCGATAGTGATCTTTCGGTAAACCTAGTTTTCACCATCCTTTATATATAACGGATAATTTATCACCTACCGTAAATACGGGGTTTTGTCCCACTTTTATAAAACTTTTTGTTTAATCTAGAAAATAACAAATAACAGATACTGGGCTTTTAAGGTAATTTTTAGATAGTTCAAACCTTTCTCTAAAAGACTGATATAAAAAATCCACTTTTTATACTTTTATGAATTTTATTATTTTTATTTTGGGCTAAAGTAGACCATAGTAAGGGTAACTTTATCCCACATCAAATATTCCTATCTTAAAACACTGTAAAACATGCTTGGAGCAATGTAACCCACTGGTTTCGAGGAAAATGTACTCTCACATATCAATACAAAAACACACTTTATTTATTCTTAGTTTACACTGGATCTTTGTCAAAAAAATAAATACAAATCAATAAAGAAAAAGATTAAACAGCATCAGTCTTATTAGAAGTCTTAAGCCGGGTCCACACCGGCCGCGCAGAACTGCGCCGTGCAAAATGTTCCGTTCGTCGCTGCACGAAAATGCACAAAACCGCACGGAACCGAGAAGGACGAACCACGGAGCGAGGTGTTTGGTGGTACGGCTCGTGCTCAGCTTGTTCCATTGTGCTCGCGTGCGTGCTGGAGGGTGCGTACGAAATTAAACAGAAAACTTATTGTTTAAAGCAAATTGTTTAAATGTCCCGTTCTTTATAAAGTCGGCGCATAATCGCGAGTGCTGAGTATATTGTCATTGGTGATTTATTAAAGAGAAAGGAGAATGAGCCCAAGCTTCATTTTTTTTATTCTTAATATGGTAATCATTGTTGGTTGGGTCCCACAACGCCGGTTGTTGGCTATATAGGTGAATCAACCTTTCAATGTTTCTGTGGTTCCTGTCCATTTTCTCCTGCTGAAACAACTTAGTAGGTAGGAACGAAATAATGATATTAGCTGAGTGAATACGAACCGGGGATCGTACGGCGTGAATTGAAATGCCGGCCAAATACCAGGGCGCACAAACTAACACTTTCCTTTGATGTACCGACACGGAGTGGATCGGGATAGCGTGTGTTCGAAGTTGCAGAACATCCCTCGCAATCCCGCGCCTATCGCTTTTGTTTAGTTCTGCGCGGCCGGTGTGGACGCGGCTTTACATAGCTACCTAAGTATAATCTTTATATCAGTCTTTTATAAGTTCAAAAACAACTTTCAATTCTTGGCTATACAATATTTACATAAAAAAGTCTTCTTAGGCCTAACTAGTACTGTGTAATCGCCTGTTACTATGCGAACCTGAAGCAATCAGCTTGTAGCACGCATGGTTCAGTCATTTTTTCGTTTTGGGACAAAGTAATACCCCAGGGCCAAATCAACCGATTTACGGTATTTTTAAATCATAACCTTAATCACCATTGTAACAGACCATTTTGTATTCGGTGGTTCAAAAGGGGACAGTGGTAGCCCGGTCGGAAGAGTAACGGATTAGCAACCGGAGGGTTGCGAGTCCAAAACCAACCAAATACCATCGTGTACAAAGGGGGCTGGTGCACGTTAAATCTGTCGTGGTCCCAAATTGGCGTGGTGTGAAAGTTTGGAGAGTGGGGTACCAGCTCAGGTGTGCCCTCGTCATCTGACCGTGGTTCGAAATTACGTGGTGTTGTCCTCGATTCCTTCCCTTTGGGGTTGATCCAGGACCGTCGCCTATAGTCCGTAGTGTTGCTCCAGTTCGACGTTA
The DNA here is from genome assembly GCA_933210815.1 of Meta bourneti. NCBI lineage: Eukaryota > Metazoa > Arthropoda > Arachnida > Araneae > Tetragnathidae > Meta > Meta bourneti. The sequence continues at coordinate 86,404,397 of OW119934.1, forward strand.
ATTAAAATGCCAAAAAAATCGGTGGTTCAAACCGTCGTGAAATATTCAACCTCTGATGTCGCTAGATTTCGTTGTGTAGTGTTGCTTTTACTGCACAACACACTCTTAATGACTAAATAACCACATCTTTCTAAGGAGGTAGGTAGTTGAATTAACTGCGCACTGGAGCAACACAACGGCGGTCCGGGATTCATCCCGATCGGAGAGATCCGAGGACATCTCGTAATTATGAACCAAGTTCGGATTACGAGGTCAACACCTCAGCTGGCACCCCACTCTCCTAACTTTCACACCCGGTCTTTGGTGGGATCGAGTTTCGAACTCGCAACCCACCGGTTGCTAATCCGCTACTCTTCCAAGCGGGTTAAAGGACCCGTATGTCGTTCTTGTATCTTTATTTTCGGGATGGATCCCGAAGCTATAGCTCGTTTTGCTCCAGTGCGACGTTATTTCAACTATCTGCCTTAGAATAGAATCTTTTTTTTTGGAAAGATTCTATTGTTTCTTTACTTAGAACATAATATTTTTATGAATTATTTGCAGAATGATAGACTGATACGTTCCAATTATTTTGTGAACGAAAGTTCAAGGTCTGAAAACGCTTTTTGAATACATCGTGTATCGAGAGAAACAGCAAAATAAATCATTTTGAAGTATCACGTGTTGTAAATACACTTTCCTGAAATCAATAGGGCATTTCTGAGATGGAATGGGGCAATTTCTCTTGGAACGTATTCATTTCCGCAAATATGATAATTTTAGTCTTGTTGATTTTTTGAGCTAGAGTTGTTCCACCAAAATTAACTCAACCAAATAGATTCTCAAAAACATTTAGATGAAAACCAAACTTTCGGAAGATACCTCTTTAATAACTGAGCTATTATTACGTTGATCTGGGACAGGTTCTTGGTTTTTATTAAATACTTTCATTGCCTTTTCAATTAGGTCAAATTTAAAATTTAGTCCTTAATCTTTTGAACGGCACGTTTCTTTTAGTTATTTAACCATGCAACTGCATTGAAGACTTCTTATTACCATTTCAATTAGGTCAAATATTGAAATTTAGTTCTCTTAATCTTTTGAACAGTAATTGCTGTGACGTCTCTATTAGTTATTTACCGATGCAAGTAAATTGAAGACTTTCTAAGCCATTTCAATTAGGTCAAATATTAAAATTTAGTTCTTAATCTTTTGACCAGTACTTGTGACGTTTCTACTAGTTATTTACTCATGCAAATATATTGAAGACTTTCTTTGCCTTTTCAATTAGGTCAAATATTGAAACGTAATCCTAAATCCTTTTGAAAACTTGTTGTGACAGTTTCTACCAGTTATTTACCCTTGTAACTACATCAGCTTTTCATTTCTGAGTTCAAAATAGGCTTCATAAAGTACTTAACGTACAAGTCTCATTTCATAGCTCTGATTTTGTAGATGATACACATCAATTTTCATTTTCCTATTTAAATCCAATATAAGATATAGCTTATGAGGAAAAGTAATATGATCGAAGTTCATTACGATAAAAGCTTTTACGCTAAAAATGGAAATTCAGGAAGACATGATTAATGTATTTCTTGTTTACGAAAGCTAAGAGGGTTTTCAGCGCTAGGAATATAATAGTGCTGTAAAAATGGTTTTACAGTATGCGTTTGCCTTTCTGATCTCGTATTAGTTTCACATACACTCCATGGTCTTTTTTGCCAATCCCTTATAACATGAACACGTCTTTAACCCTCCAAGTAATTTCGACGAGATATCTCGTCCATCAAGACGTGACTAATTTTGCTAATGATGAGTTATGTCGTCACCAAGACTTGCCGATTTTTTTATGATGACGAGATCAAGATCTGGTCAGGTTTCTTCTAATGACGAGATATCTTGTCCATAAAGATCTGGTCAGTTTTGCTAATGACGAGATACCTCGTCGATACAACCACCAGGAGGTTTAAATGAAACCAGTACTGAAAGTTGAGCATTACGAAAATATGGGCAACAATTTCGGTCTAATAATTTCTGTATTATCAACGTGAATCAAACCAACTTTTTATATTAGATTACAAAGAGAACAACGACTTGTTCATGACCTTGAGTTCGCGTGCAGCAACAAGCGGGGTGGTAGGGAGGGGGGCGGTGTTTTGGCAACTTTCCACTGCACCACGCAAACTTCGCAACAGTATAACTCAGGACTACGAAGAACTGTTTTTGCAATATAATGCTTTGTTCAAACAGTGATAACTCAACAATGAATAGATCTAGTATGATTATTTTTGTGTCATTCTAATCTATATAATACAGTGGATGTTTTGACTCTTAGTCAAAGTTATTAGTTAAGAAATGAATATTTAGTTGATTTTTAAATGTTGAAATTATTGAAAAAAATCGTGATTTTTTGTAGACATCCTTGATGAAAAAAATTGTCAAAAAACCTATTATTTCTAGCAACTTGAACGGAGGGTCAAAACATAAAGAATAATATTAGGAATACTTTCCAACAATTGTCTTTCTGAACACATTAGAATTTGAGATATCACTATCCGAAAAACATACTAATTAGCTCACATTACATCTAAATTAGATAATTAATACTAATAATTAATCTGAAATTTTCACACTGTAATGAATTTAATCACAAACCAATGATCTATTGTAAAAAGACTAGATTTTCAAAGTCAAAATTTTAAAAAATTTCTAGTGTCTACGTTCACCTTAAGACGTTAGAAGAGAAATCAAAAACTGTTGTTTATGGATCTTTGGATCGCAGGAGTAAACATTTCACAATTTCTTCACATACTAGTCGAAAAGCCAAGCAGAAATACATCTTCGCAATTACGGAATGTAGTCTATGCGAAGAGCAACTCATCAGCTTTCGATACACACTGAATTGACTATTGAATTTGTCTTTCTTTCATTTACAGCACCCAAACAAATACTATACAATAACGTATTCATGTAAAATCTTTCTGCTGTGCTCCGACAGTCTACGGGTTTTTTACATCTCATTTTACGAACGTATCACTGGTTGTTACAAGTCACTAGATGCGAATGTAAACATTAGTTTTTCTTTTCTTACTTAAAAATATAGTAATGGTAATTAAGTAACGTCGCACTGGAGCGCACAACGGGTTATTGGTCGGGATCAATCCCCAAGGGAAAGACCCGAGGATAACACCACGTAATTTTGAATCACACTTAAAAATATAGAATATAGCTTATACTGTAAAATAATATGTTCATCTAAATAAAATCTTTTACTCTAAAAATCGAAATTTATTTGAAAACGCGATTTAATGGATTTCGTATTCCTAAGCTGCGGTTATATGGTTTCAATGCTTGGATAATAACAGTGCTGTAAAAATAACTTTACATAGAGTATGCGTTTGCTTTCTGATCTTATATTAGTTTCATACACACTCCATGTTCTTTATATAACCAACAGCTTTTAACGTACTCATTCTATTTTACGAACGAATCACTTGATTTTACAAGCTAAGCCATGCTCGAATAGGAAGCGCAAAGCGACAAGTGCAGACCAATCAGAGCGTTTTCATCGTTCGCGCTGGCACCTCTGATTGGTCTGCGTTTTGTCGCTGTGCGCTTTGTGCTTCCTATTGGACCACAGCTATAGTTGATGCTATTGTAAACGTCAGTCTTTCTTTTCTTATTTAAAGAAAGGATATAGCTCATACTGTAAAATAATATGAAGTTCACCGAAATAAAAGCTTTTCTAAAAATCTAAATTTATGAAAACGCGATCCACGTATTTCGTGTTCCTAAGCTACGGTTGAATGATTTCCAATGCTCAGAATATTAAGTGCTATAAAAGTGGTTTTACAGTATGTGTTTGTTTTCTGATCTGATGCTTAGTTTCATGGACTCGAAGCTCTTTTAATAGTGGACACCATTTTATGAACTCACTCAATTTTACGAACTCATCACTAGTTTTTACAAGTTAGTGAATGCTATTGTAAACGTCAGCTTTCTTTTCTCATTGAAAACCAATATAAGATAAAACTTACACGGTAAAGTATTATGTGACTCAAATTCTTTAAAATAAAGGGTGGTAGGTAGGTATTTTAATTGACGTCACACTGGAGCAACACAACAGGCTATTGGTGACGGTCCGGGTTCGATCCCGAAGGGAAAGTTTCGAGGACGACACCACGTAATTTTGAACCACGGTCAGATGACGAGGCAACACCTGAGCTGGCACCCCACTCTCCAAACTTCCACACCACGCCAACGTGAGGACATTTGAGGCCACGACAGATTTAACGTGCACCAGCCCCTTTGTACACGACGGTGTTTGGTTGAATTTGTTTGGTCTGGTGTTTGGTTGGAACTCGCAACCTTCCGGTTGCTAATCCGTTTCTCTTCCAACCGGGCCACAGTGGCCCCTTAGAATAATAGAATAGCCCGTTATTTTGCACCAGTGCGACATTAATTAAATACCTATCTACCTACCATTAAAATAAAAGCTTTTATTCTAAAAATAGACATTTACGTATTATTTAAGTATTTCGTGTTTCGAAGGTTCATGTTTCAAGTTAAAAGGTGTAATTTCAGTGCAAGGAACATGGCAGTGCTCTAAAAATGTCCCCTTTTTACCAGATGGGATTTTACTAGATGGGGTCGAGTATTTTATAGAATCGAATTCTTTATATTCGATTATTTTCTAGTATTCGAATACATATTCAAAAAACGACGAATCATAGTGGGAATTAATCAACTGTGATATAAGGCTTTTTTTTTGTAAAGATAAGCCGGATGAATTCTTTGGTATTCGAATAGTTATGACGAGTACTTTGGTATTCGATTTCCTTGCTATCCGAGTACTCTGGTATTCTGAATACTTATAAGTACTTTGGCTGCATGATTTTTTGGTGTTTTATGGCGCAAGGGCCATATTTGGCGCAGCTGTGCCAAACACAAGCCAACATCAAGTTAAAAATGTCACGAAAGGGGAAAAGAGGGATTGGCGAATATAATGCGATGAAAGCAGAAAAAGATCGCTTGGGTATCTCGAACGCACGACCCCCGTGTTTACCAATAACAGTAAACCCCATTGGAAAGAAAAGATCTCTAGGGTACCTCGGGCTCGTGAAGCCCGTGCACATCTTAGGGAGATGTGACGTAGAGGACCGAATACTTTGTTATGCGATTTTTTTTGCAATTGGAGTACTTTGATATCCGAGGACTTTTGAGTTCGAGTACTTTGGATGAATACAACTGTATTAGAATACGAAAAAAATAGACAACGGATACTTTTGAGCATCAACTGTGATTCAAAATTACGTGTGTTGTCCTCGGATTTCTCCCTTCGGGTTTGATCCTGGACCGTCGCCAATAGCCCGTTGTGTTGTTCCAGTGCGACGGTAATTAAAATACCTACCTTGATTATCAACTACATGTGTACTTTGTATTCAAATATTGTACTCGAATTACTTTTTACGAACTCACTCGATAGGTAGGTAGGTACTTTAATTAACGTCACACTGGAACAAAACAACGGGCTATTGGTGACTTTCCGGGATCAATCCCAAAGGAAAAGATCCGAGGACAACACCACGTAATTTTGAATCACGGTCAGATGACTCACTTGATCGTAAGTTGAGAAACTAGGTTTCGTGGGTTTGCAAGTTTACTGCTGTACTGAAGAATTCCAAATCTTAGATTGATCAGAAATGTAGATATCCAGACCTAATACACTGGCGTGTAAAACTTAGAAAGTTAAGCATTTACTATGCAAGTGTAAACGATCCGAGAATTATCCGAGGTTTATGAAACTATTTTTAAACTTTTAGTTGCCCCCTAAAATCGCCACAATGAGGAAAATTTAATATTACGCAAAAACTAACCATTGGAATGAGCTGAAATTTTGCATGGTCATATTAGACCTACTGAGTCGATTCCTATCAAAATATAGTAAGATTCCAATTCATAATTTTCAAATATTAATTTAATAATTATTACATACTAAAAGCTATTTTTTAAATAAAATATTAAGTGGATTTTTTTTGGGTTAAACAGTAACAGGGTACAAAATATCAGCGCTATATAAATATTATTTAGGAAGATATCCATAAAAGTCTAGGGGGCCGCGGTGGCCCGGTTGGAAGAGTAACGAACTAGCAACCGAAGGGTTGCGAGTTCGAATCCAGCCAAACACCGTCGTGTACAAAGGGGGCTGGTGCACGTTAAATCTGTCGTGGCCTCAAATGTCCTCACGTTGGCGTGGTGTGGAAGTTTGGAGAGTGGGGTGCCAGCTCAGGTGTTGCCTCGTCATCTGACCGTGGTTCAAAATTACGTGGTGTTGTCCTCGGATCTTTCCCTTTGGGATTGATCCCGGACCGTCACCAATAGCCCATTGTGTTGCTCCAGTGTGACGTTAATTGAAATACCCCCCCCCATAAAAGTCTAAGAAACTAATTTAACATTAGATCCAGTGGTGTTGACCTCTGAGCTGCTGTTGTTAGGGGCGTTAAAGGATAAACCACGAAGAGGATTAAACATCGCTTTTTCTCTTTAAGCAAGTAGACTTAGGTGAGAGAACCATCTCCGGTGAACTTGAAGGTAACTGAACACATTTAGTTTGGAGAGCCTTTTTGTAGTAGAGGGGCCGTCGTGGCTCAGTGGGTATGCATACTGCAATAGCAATCTTGTAGTTGTAGACTGCGCAGCCTCGATTCCTGATAGGTGCATTCCACCCTGGGAGTATTTCTCTTCTGCGTCAGTAAAACTTTCATTGTGTGCGTCTATTGTGTATTGATATTGTATGTCTTGTGTCTGGCGCAGCATGGCCAAATATAGCCCTTGCGCCATAAAACCCCCCAAAACCACACCAACCAAACCATTTTGTAGTCGAAGGGTTTGGTTGGTTTGAGGGTTTTATGGTGCAAGAGCCATATTTGGCCATGCTGCGCCAGTCACAAGACATACATCAGGTAATAGACACACGCAATGAGTTTTACTGACACGGAAGAGAGAAATACACCCAGGGAGGAATACCCGGAAAGGGGCTTGGAAATCGGCAGCCAATAGAATTGTCGCTTTAAGTTTTCAGTTACCTTCTGTCCCACGGTACCCAGTGCAACTTCATCACTTCAGTTCAAAGAAACGGTCTGCTATTCGCTTCCGTTTTAGTTATCGTTGTTTATACTAATTGGTTTGTAACTACGACGTACCTTTTGTATCATTTTCCCATGTCCAGGCCACGGCAATGAAAAGTAGCAGATGGAAACCTCACTGTTCCGTAAGTTTTTCTTTCCAGTATACTTGCCTCGGTCGGCCTCTGGAAATAACTCACAATAAATCAAAGAGAACGGTGATCCTGAAGATGCTGCCGTCATGGTTCAAAATTACGAGGCGTTGTCCTTGGATCTTTCCGGGCCGCGGTAGCGTGGTTGGAAGAGTAACGGACTTAACCACTGGAGGATTGCGAGTTCTAATCCAACCAAAGACCGTCGTGTACAAAGGGGCCTGGTGCACCTGTCGGGGCCTCAAATATCCTCACGGAAGTATGGAGAGTGGGTTGCCAGCTCAAGTGTTGCTTCGTCATTTGACCGTGGTTCAAAATTACGTGGTGTTGTCCTCTGATCTTTCGACTGGTCCCGGACCGTCTCCAATAGCCCGTTGTGTTGTACTAGTGCGACGTTAGTTAATTACCATTACCCATGTCCAGGCCACTACAATGAAAAGTAGCAGATGGAACCTTACGGTTCTATAAGTTTTTCTTTACCACTGTACTAACATCGGTCCGCCTCTGGAAAGAACTCACAATAAATCAAATAGGACGATGGTCTAGAACATTATTGTCCTGGTTCTTGGAAATCCCTGACAACCTATACGAAACGGAGTTTTGAAAAACTAAACCTCAGATTATATTTATAGCCTCAAGTTTAGTAAATGTACCAAAACCTACGTAAGTTCTGAAAACTTAATATGAAAAATGGCGAAACCTAATTACAAAGTAAACCCAAATATTTACTAAAAGTTTGGGCCCAGTTGGAAGAGTGACGGTTTAGCAACACGAAGATTACAAGTTCAAAACTCGGTTCAACCGATACCGTCGTATAAGCAGGGTTGCTGCTCATTAACTTTCCTAGCTTCAAATGTCCTCACGTTTCCTTCTCAGATGTTGATCTCGTTATCTGGCCATGGTTTAAAACTGCGAGGTTTTGTCCTCGGTTCCTTCCCTTCGAGATTGATCCCTGACCGTTGCCAATAACCCATTGCTTTGCTCCAGTGCTAGGTAAATTCAACTCCTACATACATAAAAAGCTGGTTTAATCAAAGCCCTAAAACAGCGATGAGTTCTTATACTTAATATGCAAAATGACACCTAGTTACAAAGCAAACTCAAATTTTTTTAAAAAATCTGGTTTAGCGAATGTACTAAAACTCAATAAGTTCTCTAATTTCTAAAAAATTTAATATGCAAAATAATGACACCTTGTCATTAAAAAATTACGTGCTTCAATAAAACTCAATCGGAAAAGTTTGGTTACAAAGCAAATTCAAATATTTACAAAAAAACTTTTAATCAATGCCCTAAAACTCAACGATTAATTCTAAAACTTATGCAAAATAATAACACCTAATTACAAACGGGCCGCGGTGGCCCTGTTGGAAGAGTAACGGACTTGCAACCGAAGGGTTGCGAGTTCGAATCCAGTCAAACACCGTCGTGTACAAAAGGGGCTGGTGCACGTTAAATCTGTCGTGGCCTCAAATGTCCTCACGTTGGCGTGGTGTGGAAGTTTGGAGAGTGGGGTGCCAGCTCAGGTGTTGCCTCGTCATCTGACCGTGGTTCAAAATTACGTGGTGTTGTCCTCGGATCCTTCCCTTTGGGATTGATCCCGGACCGTCACCAATAGCCCGTTGTGTTGCTCCAGTGTGACGTTAATTGAAATCCCCCTAATTACAACTCAAATATTTACTAAAAATCCGGTTTATAATCAACGCCTTTAAACTTAACAAGTTCCAAAATCTCAATATGCATGATACTGGCACCTCTTATCTAAAAAATTGCGTGCTTCTTTTGATGTTATTGTTATTGTTATTTCAATTAACGTCACACTGGAGCAACACAACGGGCTATTGGTGACGGTCCGGGATCAATCCCAAAGGGAAAGATCCGAGGACAACACCACGTAATTTTGAACCACGGTCAGATGACGAGGCAACACCTGAGCTGGCACCCCACTCTCCAAACTTCCACACCACGCCAACGTGAGGACATTTGAGGCCACGACAGATTTAACGTGCACCAGCCCCCTTTGTACACGACGGTGTTTGGCTGGATTCGAACTCGCAACCCTTCGGTTGCTAGTCCGTTACTCTTCCAACCGGGCCACCGCGGCCCGTGCTTCCTTTGAACTCAATCGTAAAAGTTTGATTACAACGCAAACTCAAATATTTACTAAAGAAACTGTTTTAATCAATGCCCGATTATTTCAACGATTATTTCTAAAACTTACTATGCGAAATAAGGACACCTGACAAACTCAAATATTTACTAAAAGTCTGGTTTATAATCAACGCCCTAAAACTTAACAATAAGTTCTAGAATCTTGATATGCAAAATACTGGCACCTCGTCTTTAAAAAATTGCGTGCTTCTATTGAACTCAATCGGAAAAGTTTGGTTACAAAGCAAACTCAAATATTTGCTGAAAAAACTGGCAAGCGTAAGCGAGAGTCACGACCAGCATGCAATTAAACGAGCCATTATGTTTCAATCACTGTGTCAATAACAGGCCGTAAACAGCCAGACTTTCCTACATAACCTCGAGTAGAAAAGATTACTGATCAACTGTGAATGGGTTATTCTGCGGCAGAAAGATTAGACTTCATAATACCCGGGCTGATATGTTTCGCCTTGGTTACCAGAGCGACACGATCACATTAAGTACATTACGGGGTTGGCATCCTTTCCCAACATAGGCTACAGATTTTTGGCTGCTATTACGGAATCTGGTAAATTGCATATCGCCAACCGCGTCTGTTTGTTGTATTGACTGCCGATGCGAATATAAAAGCGAAATTTTTGAATTTTCGTCGTGATTCAATGTCTACAGCTCATGGACTTTACAAACACATGAAATATATTGTCTTTTTGTATTAATCCACCAAGTTGTTTCGTACATCAAGATCTGACCAAATTTGCTAATGACGAGATTTTTCAAGATATTACCAATTCTTTATGACAAGATCAAGATCTGCTCAGTTTTCCTCTAATGACCAGATACTCGTCTATTCAAATCTGGTCAGTTTTGCTAATAGCGTGACACCTCGTCCAGACGACCACCAAGAGGGTTAAAACTATTGTAAGATGGCATAACATACTTTTTAAGCAATTCTTAAAGTGGTTGTCTCGACGAGATATCTTGTCATTAGCAAAACTGACCACATCTTGATGGATGATTTAGCTCGTCATTAGAAAAACACCTTATCTTGAGCTCATCGCCATAAAAAGCAATATCTTCAGTATTCGGAATTCAATCGGCGTTATTGATGATGAGATATCTCATCTTTAGCAAAATTGGTCGGATCTTGATGGAGAAGAAACGCCATTGAAACCACATGGAGGTTTAAGTTTCTTAAATATTTGATTCGACATTTTAAACCCGACTTAATAGAAAATGAAGGTTATTTAGAAGTATGTTTGATTTCAACCAACAATGATCTCAAATTGACTTTCAAGGCAACTACAAAAGCTGAATTGTCTTCGAGTCTTCGTCTGGATACAGTAGCAGCGTAACTTAGGATAGAAGTGCGAGACATGCCTAAGATATAGCATACACACGAAAGATATAGCTATTAAAAATATAACTATTAAAGGTAACATAACCTCTCTAAAACAATTATTGGTTTGTTTTAAATTTAATTCAAGAAATTTTAAACCTAACTTGATGGGTAGGTATTTTAATTGCCGTCGCACTGGAGCAACACAACGGGCTATTGTCGGTGGTCCGGGATCAACCCCCAAAAGGGGGGGGTTTCAATTAACGTCACACTGGAGCAACACAACGGGCTATTGGTGACGGTCCGGGATCAATCCCAAAGGGAAAGATCCGAGGACAACACCACGTAATTTTGAACCACGGTCAGATGACGAGGCAACACCTGAGCTGGCACCCCACTCTCCAAACTTCCACACCACGCCAACGTGAGGACATTTGAGGCCACGACAGATTTAACGTGCACCAGCCCCCTTTGTACACGACGGTGTTTGGCTGGATTCGAACTCGCAACCCTTCGGTTGCAAGTCCGTTACTCTTCCAACCGGGCCACCGCGGCCCATTCTTGCAGGAAACTATTTGGTATTTGGTATTTTTCAATTAACGTCACACTGGAGCAACACAACGGGCTATTGGTGACGGTCCGGGATCAATCCCAAAGGGAAAGATCCGAGGACAACACCACGTAATTTTGAACCACGGTCAGATGACGAGGCAACACCTGAGCTGACTTGCAGGAAAGACTGCAGGTTGATAGGTGAATTTATGTGTGGGAATCTCCAGAAGAGTTAATCTGTTTCCCATTCGATAATCTTTTCTCGATTAATATTCCCCATCTGTTGATGATTTGCAGAGTACCATGAACTGGTGGTAAATATATCTGGGTATTTGGGTATTTCAATTAACGTCACACTGGAGCAACACAAGGTAAATATATCACATACTCAGCACATGTGGTGTGAGATATGTTGGTACAACTCCAACGAGCTTTGAAATTCGGGTTGCAATAATACAAACATTGCGTTAGAGATAACGAATCAACAGATGCGGTATCCTCTACGAAATTAGAAATTTTTTGGTGCAGCTTTGATGTAGACTTTTTGTAGCGTAGAGTTTGGCGCGTTTTCTGGTGGGCTTTTTGTAGCGATTTTTGGCCGGTAAAGGCAACCCAGCTTTATTAAGGTTATGGCAATCTCGCAAAGTCAAAATTTTCCTTTCCGGCTTTTTGTTCTTGAGTTATGTAGGTAGGTATTTTAATTAACCTCACACTAGAGCAACACAAAGGGCTATTGGTGATGGTCCGGGATCAATCCCAAACTCAAAGATCCGAGGACAGCACCACGTAATTTTGAACCACGGCCAGATAGATGTATTTGGTATTTTTTCAATTAACGTCACACTGGAGCAACACAACGGGCTATTGGTGACGGTCCGGGATCAATCCCAGAGGGAAAGATCCGAGGACAGCACCACGTAATTTTGAACCACGGTCAGATAGATGAGGCAACACCGTTTTTTGTTTGCTTTTGAATAATTTGGAATGTTCTTTTCATTTCCCCTTTGGATTGATCCCGGACCGTCACCAATAGCCCGTTGTGTTGCTCCACTGTGACGTTAATTAAAATACCTACCTTTTCATTTCCTTTGAGTTCATCGTTTCATTAGTTTTTTTTACAATTTTGCCGTTATAGTGTCCTTTGATTGTATTAGTCCTTTTGAATTTGGTTCCACGGTAGGGTGCCGCGGTTGGAAGAGGAACGGATTAGCAACCGGAGGGTTGCGAGTTCGAATCCAACCAAACACCGTCGTGTACAAAGGGGGTTGGTGCACATTAAATCCGTCGTGGCCTCAAATGTTCTCACGTTGGCGGGGTGTGGAAGTTTGGAGAGTGGGGTGCCAGCTCAGGTGTTGCCTCGTCATGACTATGGTTCGAAATTACGTGGTGTTGTTCTGGGTTCATTCCCTTTGGGATTGATCCCGGACCGTCACCTATAGCTCGTTGTGTTTCTCCAGTGTGACATTCATTGAAATACCTACATAGCTTTTGAATTTTTTTTTTCAATTTTTTTCGGTTTTCTGAAAATTTGAAGAATTAAAACTTTTAGTTTATATCTTAAACAAGGCACATTGCAGTCACGTCCAGGTTGTATTGTTTCTTGCTTTTACTTCTTATTAATTTTTATAATATAAAATATCTTATTAATTTTTTAAAATCATTATCTTTTTTTTATTTTACCATGCCTTCTGTATTTAGGGTTGCAAGTGTCACGGTGTTATTTCGCGAAACTTGAGGTTTAATTTTTCTGGTGGTAGGTCAACTTTAGGAAACGAGGGAGTTGCCAATGGTTTATTTTGCGTACATTTATATCAAGATATGCAGCTTTTTTAAATTTTCCTTAGAGTCGGGATTGTTAGTCGAAAAACTTTTAAAAGGATAATCCGTTGTGTGGATTTTTTTCTTTTTTTAAATCTTTTTAATTTTTTTAATTATTATCGACTAAGTCTAAAACGGTGTTTTTTTACAAAAAAAATCGATCTTGGTGACATGAAAAGCACGCCAAAAAACTCGCCAAAAGCGTTGCCACAAAGAGTCTATACCAAAGTTGTACCGATTTTTTTTCACCTGTTTGATTTCAAACAAACGAAAGTGCTCCAATCTCCGAGATCTATTCTCGAATTAAACATTAGAGGAACCTTAACTATTTTTATATTATCTAGTTTATTAGTGAATAATACTTCTGCTACCCTCGCCTTTACAAGCGTCGAGTAAGGGCCGTCGTGGCTCATTGGGTATGCCCACTGCACTAGTAAACTTCGAGTTCGATTCCTGTCTTGTGCATTCCTCCTTCTGTGTATTTTTCTCTTCTGTCAGTAAAACTTTCATTGTGTGTGTGTCTATTACTAGATATTGCATGTCGTATGTCTGATGCTGCATAGCCAAATATGGCCCTTTCGCCATAAAACCCCCAAAACAACCAACCGAGCGTCGATTAAGGACTTAACTGAAAGTGAGTTGTGGCAACACCATTCTTGAATAGCGTATTTAAACTCACGTTTTCTTCTCGTTTACTTCTGTCATGGACCCACATTTGCTTCACCAAAATACCTGTTGAGCATTTTTCACATATTTTTATTTATATCGGTCGTACTTTGACGTTTTTAAATTTTTGCTATCAGTTTTAAGGTTTCTTCAGTGTATCTACATACATCTGAGATAAATTTACACTGTCGTTATTAGACGTTTTATTAGTCGATATTATTTTCCGAGCTGAATTCGTATTAGACTTTCCAACTCCCTTCTCAGGTGGGACGCTCGAGTACAATTCCCTGCTGAATGGTAGAACCGAAATATTTCGAGGAGAGAGATGTCAAAATACGTCGGGTCTACCACTTGCCATACGGAATTTTTCCATGTTGTTTTCGAAGGAATTTTCCAAGCTCAGTTAGGTATTAGACCTTCCACTTCCTCTCCAAACGGTACACCCCAGAACAGTTCGGAATGATTTTTGTACGCTGAAAGGTAGACCAGACATTTCTAAGAGCGAGATGTCCGAATATTTAGGGTCTGCTGCTTGCAATAGCTGATTTTTCCATGCTGCGTGCGGTATTAGACCTTCCGATTCTCCTCCAAGCAGCACACCCGAGTATTGTTCGGAATGGTTTTAGTACGCTAAAAGGTAGACCAGACATTTTGAGGAGCGAGGTGTCCGAATATTTAGGGTCTGCTGCTTGCAATAGCTGATTTTTCGGGCTGAATTCGGTAATAGAACTTCCGATTCCCCTCCAAGCAGCACAGGTTGATCCCGGACCGTCACCAATAACCCATTGTGTTGCTCCAGTGTGACGTTAATTAAATACCTACCTACCCTACATGCCTTTGATCAGAGTTTTACCAAATAGAGAATATTTCCAAATGATTATATTCTAAGGAAATGAATAACAGAACTTTTCCAATGATTCTGTTATAAGGAAATGACCAATAGAATCTTTCCAACGGAACTATTTGCAAGAAATCCTTTGGAACTAGAATAATTATTAATATTTACAAAGAATTACATTCTAAGAAACGGAACAATAGAATCATTCTATAGGATTTTATTATAAGGAAATGACTAATATAATCATTCTAAAGGATTCTATTTTAAAGAAAGGATGGATATATTCTTTCCAAGATATACTATTCTATGGAAAGGACAGAATATTTCTAAAAGTTGGAAGAATCCGTCGAATCCTTTACCCAATGGATGTCTTTAGTTAGTCATTGAGTTTGTTGTGGGGTAAAATCAATGCTACACTACTCGGAAATGATATGGCTCCCAGAGGGTTAAACATGTATGGAACGAATTAGCATTAAAAATATCAAGTCAAGTCCCTCTGAGGACCCCCAGGTAATAACAACTGCGTCGGAGCTGCAGTGGAAAATACACCTGTAGAATCATTTAGATACCCTCATAAGCATATAAAATATCGCGTTTAATATGCCCTGCCAATTTTTATGTCACGCCCTTTAATAAATTGTTTACTGTTCCTGTAACTTTAATATTCGTTTTTTCAATATCTCACATTTCTTTTTTTCCTTTTGCATTTTTAGAGTAAATATATTTCAAAATAGAGTAACAATCATACTTGCTTATCAGGAATGACCATAAAATGAAGATTTTCTGGGCATACATTCATTTCTTCCCGGACCGTCACCAATAGCCCGTTGTGTTGCTCCAGTGTGACGTTAATTAAAATACCTACCAAGCAAGGAAGACTGATTTTCAGAACTGATATATGCGTGTGAACCCCTCAGAGAGTTAAAATATGATTTTGTAATGCAAAATGTTCCGGAATTGATCACCAATCATCTCAGACTTGCAACTTATTCCCTAATCAGTCTATGGAGCTATACCACGGCCCAACCCGGTTGACAGAATACCGGATTAGCAACAGGAAGAGTGCGAGTTCGAAACTAGATCCAACCAAAATCAGTCGTGTACGTGGGGATGGTGCGCGTTAAATCTGTCATGGCCTCAAATGCCCTCACGTTGGCATGGCGTGGAAGTCTGGGGAGTGGAGGGCCAACTCAGGTGGTGACCCCGTCATCTGATCGTGGGTCAAAATGATGAGGCTTTGTCTTCGATTCTTTCCCTTAGGGATTGATCCCGGACCGTCACGAATAGCCTTTTGTGTTGCTCCAGTGCGATGTTAATTCAACTACCTCCTCCTCTTTGTCTATAAAATATGAACGATTTCAGGCAATTTTGACGTTTAAGCTTTTTAAAAGCCATCGAATTGAATACTTGTTTAATGGTTTAAATGTCTTCAATTCAATGGTAATTCAATGTGTGTTTGACAAGTAACAAATTTGTTTCAATTTTTTTTAATATTTTCATTGATAATATAGAGCTAAAATATATTTACGATTAACACCTTTGTCTGTATGAAATGGGTACTAATGAAAATTATACTAATTTAATGCAATTATGACACATTAAATTTATTGATAAAAATTAAGGTATTTATCAAAAACATTTTATTGTCTAATAGAAATTTCTGTTTACATGCAAAACAATACAAATTTTGAAAATTCTAAGCTTTCAGTGCGTTCAAAAATATATAATTCAATTATTATTATTAATTGATTTTTGAAAAATAATTTTTTATCAATACTTCATTTAAAGCACTTTCTAAAGCTACAGAATAAGTAACGGATTTTTTTCTAAGTCACGTTTTAGATATTTTACAAATTTTTAATCGGATGCAACAAATGCTAAAATACTTTTTGTCAAAAATAATAAAGTATAATACTCATTAAAAAATACACTAAAACTGCATTAAAATCCTACTTTTAAATAAATCCACGTTTTTATATCAAAAGTAACTGTAAATATTTTTGAGTGTAAATCCTAAAACATAACAAATTATTTTGTATTTTCAATTGTAAGTTTTCTCTTTCATATACTAAATAACTTAATTTATCACTGAAATATAAAAACGGTTATACTTTTATAGATAACTAGCTGTAGCCCTTTAGAGTAAAAATCGTACAAGTATTTATTATTCTCTTTGACGAAGTAATCGTAAATAATTAGTTCGCTTTAAATATATCCTTGATATTGATTGTTCAAAAACATTTACCACTTAAAAGACTCAGAATAGTAAGTCAAATGATAATCTCACAACTCAAAAATACATATCAGTCTCAGTAATAATCTCACTTAAACGCAGTAACACAGAACAACACAGAACAGAGCAGTAACACTCAATCAAGAATAATAATTAAAATAATAAATATCAACTCAAAAATACATATATCAGTCTCGGTAATAATCTCACAAAATCTAAGTAACACAGAACTTAACTCAATCAAGAATGGTAAGACAAATAATAGATCTCATAACTCAAAAATACGTATCAGTCTCAGTAATAATCTCACAAAAACTCATTAACACAGAACCTAACTCAATCAAGAATAATAAACCTATATAAATAAGAATGGAGTGTTTGTACATTGAATATTTTCGATCCATTTCAAGTTTTCTATCCTTTTTGGACTCTTCTGATCCAAAATCCGTCTCTTGCGCGTTTGGTGTCTTTCTGTCTTTGTTCATCTGTCTGCCTGTATGTACGAGTATATGTGTGCCCGTGCTACATCCAAACGGTTGAATATATTTTCATGAAACTTTGCATACTGTGAGTTCTTACATTCATTTAGTGACTGAACTTAGTTGTGTAAGTCTGTCTGTCCGTCTTCCGGTTGCATGTTTGATTTTGTGTCTGTTTGTACAAGTATCACACAAGATTTATTCAAAATATTTTAATGCAATGTCCTACATTTGATAAACCACATTTTAGTGTAGCGAATACATTATTCTAAATTCCTTTGCTTACGTATTTAAGTAAATGTCATGTTAAAACATCTGAGTAACTCTACTTCAATCAAACATAATTTGGTAGTTTGGAGAAGCTGGAATGCATATTGAGCATTGCAATTACTTAAATTGTTTTACCATTACTGCTGGAAAATCAATTATTTTTAAAAAACTATTTTTGCAGAATTTAAATTCAAATACTTTTTAATTGTGAGCCTTATTTATTTTCTTTGCAAAATATAAACTATTTCCGAATATTTGGGACAGACGATATTTTGCTACGAAACGGAAACTCGTGTTCGTTTGCCACGTGCAGTGATATTTTTTCGCTCCGAATTAATTTCGTGTTTTTAAATTCTATCTAATTTTTAGTTGCAAGTTGTGGAAACTGTGCGAGATCAAGAGAAAAAAGAATCATAGATTTATATATTTATAAACCTTTTTCCCGCCAACTTTTACTTCTGTTTTAAATATTTATTATTTTAATAAATTGTAATTCCTTTTCATTACACGCAGCATCACCGCAAAGTATTCTGTTTAAAGCGGCATGTAAGTTAGAATAAAGCAAATTTTAAGTGGATTTTTGGCATTATTGAAAGAACTTTAATGTTAAAAATATCCTAGGAATTTTGAAATATTATAAATTCTTTGTCATAGCGACAGATGGCCAAGATGGCTTATTTTACGAATTGAAGTTATATTTAAGCAACTTATATAGGGAAAGTTTGTTTAAAACAATGAATGATTTTCTATAGAAAAAAAGCTGTCAAATTGATTTACCATTTAAAAAATGGTAATAGGTTACCTTTCTTGATCACTACTGAAGATATTAAATTTTAAAACTCGTTCTTTTATTATTGCACGTGCTACGAAACGGACTTTTCTTCAAGAAAAACGTATTCGCTTTTAAAACAAACTTAGTGATAAATATCTTATCAAATTAATTTGTCATCTTTCCCTTAATGGTAGCGAAATTTGAAAAGAGTGCCACAAATAAAAAATATTGGCAGGTAAATTATGTGAGAGATTATCCGCAGTAGATTCGTAATTTTTACGAATTGAGTTGAGCAATTTTACAGGAATAGAACTTAAGAAAGGGAATTCCTAATCCTCCCTTAAAATCGCCTTTTGTAGAAGTTACCTTACTGTCTCACCTTTCGCCAATTTGTACCTTTATCAGGGGTGCGATATTTATGAAATGAATTACATGGATGGATTTGCATGTATAGAATTTGTGTCCAAAGTAGGTTGTAGAAATTATAAAAATGTCGAAAAGGTGTTAAAAAATTATTTTACTCATGCTTAAATGATTTGGCATTTTTCTACGAAAGAGGAAAATTATTATTTTCTGCTCACTTTCAATATATAGTTAACCAATTCAACCCGAGTGAGGTCGGGTAATTTTGCTAGTAAAATAATAAATCTCACCAACTTAAAAATACATATCAGTCTCAGTAATAATCTCACATGAACTGAGTAAACAGAACTTAACTCAATCAAGAATAATAAATAAAATAATAAATTCCAACTCAAAAATACATATCAGTCTCAGTAATAATCTCACATGAACTGAGTAAACAGAACTTAACTCAATCAAGAATAATAAATAAAATAATAAATTCCAACTCAAAAATACATATCAGTCTCAGTAATAATCTCACATGAACTGAGTAAACAGAACTTAACTTAATCAAGAATAATAAATAAAATAATAAATTCCAACTCAAAAATACATATCAGTCTCAGTAATAATCTCACATGAACTGAGTAAACAGAACTTAACTCAATCAAGAATAATAAATAAAATAATAAATTCCAACTCAAAAATACATATCAGTTTCAGTAATAATCTCACATGAACTCAGTAAACAGAACTTAACTCAATCAAGAATAATAAATAAAATAATAAATCCCAACTCAAAAATACATATCAGTCTCAGTAATAATCTCACAAAACTCAGTAACAGAGCTTAAAACTCAAATAAGAATACTAAGTTAAGTAATAAATCTTATAGCTCACAAAGATACCTATCAGTCTCAGTAATAATCTCATAAAAGCTCGGTAACCAGAACTTAACTCAATCAAGAATATTAAATCAAATAATAAATCTCGCAACTCGAAAATACATAACAGTCTGAGTAATAATCTCACAAAAACTCAGTAACACAGAACTTAGTAATTCAATTAAACGCACTCCTCAAAACTACATCTCAATTAATAATTCGAAATGGAACTAAAAAATCAAGCATATTAATGGCACTGGCGTTGCCAGGTATAGAAAATTCCGCACTTAATAATTTAATTTCACTATCGCATGCGTTTTTATTAAGCTTCTGTATAAATATCGCTTACGTTTTCAACTACACTGCTGGCCACCGTAAATGCAACACCCTGAAGGAAGCATGCAAATAATATGAAATTTACAACATGCATTAGCGGAGGTGAGATATGCAAATGATTAGAATTTCAGCGCAGACGCACATCACGCGCGCCTGTGGCGCCACTTTAAAGCGCTATTTAAGGCTTGGAGATTTCGACGATTTCAAGTACGGCAATTGTGTTTTTCTTGTGGTTTTTTCAAAAAAACGATCAATTATGCCTCGTAGAAAACAGCGATCATCTTTTGATCAAGTATCCGAGTTCGACAGAGGAAGGATAGTGGCCTACCGAGATTGTGGATTATCTTTCAGGGAAATCGGTAGTCGTGTTGGACGAAACCAAACAACTGTAATGCGGATATGTGATCGTTGGATGCAGGAGGGTACGACGGACCGACGTGTTCGATCGCATCCACCTCAGTGCACCACTTCACGTGATGACAGGCATATTGTGCGTATGGCAGTGACGGATCGCTCAGCCACATCACGAACCATAGCACAGCACATTCAGTATGTACCGCATCATCCAGTGTCTGCGCGTACCATTCGACGCCGTTTACAGCAGAGTGGTCTGTCCGCAAGACGTCCATTGCTTCGTCTACCCTTGACGCAGAACCACAGACGTTTCCGCCGCCAATGGTGCGATGAAAGAAGGATGTGGACGGCAGAATGGAATGAAATTGTCTTTACTGACGAGTCACGCTTCTGTCTGCAACACCACGATGGTCGGATTCGAGTCTGGAGACACCGTGGGGAGAGGATGCTGAACAGCTGCGTTATGCACCGCCACACTGGTCCTGCACCGGGTATTATGGTATGGGGCGGTATTGGATGTCACTCTCGCACTCCTCTAGTACGCATTGCCGGTACTTTAAACAGCCAGCGCTACATCTCCGAGGTGTTGGAGCCAGTTGTCCTTCCTTACCTTCAGGGCTTGCCCACAGCCATATTTCAACAGGATAATGCGCGACCACACGTGGCACGCATTGTCCAAGGGTTCTTCGTCAATCGCCAGATTGAATTGCTTCCCTGGCCAGCTCGCTCTCCGGATCTTTCGCCGATAGGAAACATGTGGTCCATGGTTGCTCAACGATTGACCCAGAATACATCCCCAGCTGCCACACCAGATCAACTTTGGCAACGTGTGGAAGCTGTTTGGTCTGCTGTACCCCAAGAACACATCCAAAGTCTCTTTGAATCAATGCCGAGGCGTGTGGCAGCGGTGATCTCCAACAATGGCGGGTACTCTGGCTACTGATTTTGGCAGGAACCACACTTCACAGAAGTCTATAAATTTAATCATTTGATACTTGGTCAATATGTTATCTACAAAATAAATTTTGTTGTGATATCTCTTGTCTTTCTTGGTGTTGCAATTTGGGTGGCCAGCAGTGTATTTTATAAATATTATCGTTTACGTTACTCGTTTCTTGATATCTATATCGTTGAGTTGCCCACTGTGACGTTAATTAAAATACCTACCATACCATATATCTATATCATATTAATTTACTGTGATACTGTTTCACTATAATTTCTAGTGAAGTTATTTAAATGTTTTATTTAACTGTAAGAGGATATAAAGCTATCTATATTGTCGCAAGTTTGCCCTTTATATACTAGTAAGATGTTTATGCGCTTTCACCTTGAATATTACAGTACAAAACTAAAGCTAGATGGTAGGTAGGTATTTTAATTAGCGTCACTCTGGAGCAACACAATGGGCTATTGGTGACGGTCCGGGATCAATCCCAAAGGGAAAGATCCGCTGACAACACCACGTAATTTTGAACCACGGTCTGATGAGTAAGACACCTTAGCTGGCACCCCACTCTCCAAACTTCCACACCACACCAACGGGAGGATATTTGAGGCCACAACGGATTTAACGTGCACCAGCCCCCTTTGTACACGACGGCTTTTGGTCGGATTCGAACTCGCAATCCTCCGGTTGCTAATCCGTTACTCTTCCAACCGGGCTACTGTGGTCCAACTAAAGCTAGAAGAGGATTTAGATTAGTTTTACTGATTAATAAACAAAGAAAGAGCGCTCTAAAACTGAGAGGATTGAGAAGATGGATTCTAATAAGTTCTCAATTCAAATATTTATATTATCTAAATTTTAATAAAATCTAAATTCTGAGACTTGATATTTAAACCTCTGAAGGGTTTACACACAAAATTCCACTTTACAACCTGCAGTCTTTCCTGCACGACCTTTAAACCTTCTTGACTTCTTAACCTTCTTGACTAATAGAATTTTTCCAAAGGATTCTCTTTAGAGAAAGTACGAATAGAATTATTCCAAAGGATTCTATCCTAAGGAAAGAGCAATAAAATCTTTCCAACGGATTCTACTCTAAGGAAAGGACCATTGGAATCTATCCAATCAATTGTATTCTAAGGAAAGAACCAATATAATATTTCCAAAGATTGAAAGGATGCATGGATTCTTTCAAATTCTAGGTAGGTAGGTTAATTAATGTCGCACTGGAGCAACACAACGGGCTATCGGTGACAGTTGAGCATCAATCCCGAAAGGAAAGATCCGAGGACAACACCTCGTAATTTTGAACCATGGTCAGGTGACGAGGTCAACATCTAAGCTGGCACCCCACTCTCCAATTCTCCACACTACGCCAATGTGAGTCCATTTGAGGTCACGACAGATTTAACGTGAATCAGCCCCCACGGACACGACGGTCTCTGATTGGATCGAGTTTCGAACTCACATCCCTCCGGTTGCTAATCCGCTACTCTTCCAACCGGGCGACCGTGGTTCACTGTATTCTAAGGAGAGAACTAATATAATATTTCCAAAGATTGAAAGAATCCATGGATTCTTTCAAATCCTAGGATTTCATGGATTCCACAAAAAAAACAAATAGGATCTTTCGAAACGATTCTTAGAAAAGAAAAAGGATCAAATCTTTCCAAAGTGAATTCTAACTTGAGAAAAAACCCAATAGAATATTTCCAAAGTATTCTATTTTTTGAGAAAAAGACAAATAGAGTCTTCCTAAAGGTTGAAAGAATCTGTGGATTCTTTCAACCGATTATGTGGTTAAGTGTGATGTGTAAGAATTATCCTATACGTATTCGGAAATCTCGTGACGCTCATAGGGTTAAAGATTCTTCTTTTATTTCTATCGAAAAGTCTCAGAAAACAATATATTTTTTGGGTCAAAATTATCCTACGAAACAAAAAATAAACCATGATTAATCTCTCAATAACTAGGAATTTTCCCCGGAATGATTCGGGGAAAATTTATCGCAACCGCACGTGTCGAAGGAAAACTTTAGGAAATGACTCATTTTGTACAGAATCAGTCGTCATATTCACAAGAAGAGCGATAAATCGCCAAGAAACTCAACCTCCTCCGGAAAAGCCACTCGTCGAATTACAATAAACATGATCACTTGTGGCACTAATTCTGCGATCAGGTTCCCTAGAGGGCAACGTTTACCGAATAAAGATTTTTTGTCACTGCGATCAGACTGCCAAGCGATGATGGTATCTACATCGAATCGAAGGAGGTTAGAATTGATTGACAGGGATCGGAAAAAAACGACATCATGACTGCTCCCGCTTTCGTCGAGATTTTGATGGTATTATTGCTGCGATTTGTTGCAGCAGCATCGGAAAGTATTAAAATAGGTAAGTAATAAAATTTAATTCTGTATTTTGCCTAAGATTTGCATTTGGGTGTGTGACAGCTGAGTTTTTATAGAATTGAATTAAATTACTTCTAACTAAAGGAATATTTCCCTAAATTCTAAATTACTTCTAATAAAAGAATATTTCTCTAATTCTGATTCTGGAATTAAATTCTAAATTACTTCTAAGAAAAGGAATATTTCTTTAACTCTAATTCCGGAATTTAATTCTAAAATACTTCTAATAGAAGGAAAAGACGCTTGGCTATGTTATAGATTTTGATGGTATTATTGCTGCGATTTCTTACAGCATCATCGGAAAAATATTAAAATCGGTATGTAATAAAATGTTATTCAGTATTTGTTTAAGATTTGCATTTGTGACAGCTGCGATTTTTTAGAATTGAACTAAATTACTTCTAATATAGTAATATAGCTCTAATTCTTAATGCGGAACGGAATTCTAAATTATTTATAATAGAAGGAACACATATTCTCTTGCTTTCTTCAAGATTTTTTCGTATTATTGCTGCGATTTGTTACAGCATCACCGGAAATATTAAAATAAGTATGCAATAAAATATAATTCATTATATTTTGCTAAGATTTGCCGGTGTTTGCATTTCTATGACAATTGACTTTTTATAGAATAGGATTAAAAAAACTTTTAATAAAAGGAATCTTTCTCTAATTCTAATTGCGGAACGGAATTTTAAATTATTTCTAATAAAAGGAATATATATTTATTTATTTATTGTATTATTGCGGCGATTTGTTACAGCAGCGTCGGAAAATATTAAAATTGGTTTATGATAAAATCTAATTAATTATTTTGCTAAGATTTGAGGGTGTTTGCATTTGTGTGACAATTGAGTTTTTATAGAATTGAATTAAATTACTTTTAATAAAAGGAATATTTCTCTAATTTAATTCTGGAACGGAATTCTAAATTACTTCTAATGGAAGAAATAAGCTCTTGCTTTCTCCGAGATTTTTATGGTATTATTGTGCCGTGATTTGGTACAGCGGCATTATAAAATATTAAAATCGGTTTGTGATAAAATATAATTAATTATTTTGTCTAACATTTGCGGGTGTTTGCATTTGTGTGACATTGAGTTTTTATAGAATTAAATTAAATTACTTCTAATAAACGGAATATTTCTCTGATTCTGATTCCGAAGCGGAATTTTAAATTACTTCTAATAAAAGGCATACTTCTTTAATTCTGATTCCGGAACGGGATTCTAAATTACTTTTAACAAAAGGAATATGCTCTTGCTTTCTTCCAGATTTTTATGGTATTATTGCTTCGATTTGTTACAGCATCTTCAGAAAATATTAATCATTATTTTTTCTAAGATTTGCGAGAGTTTGTATTTGTCTGATAGCTGTTTTTATAGAATTGAATTAAAATACTTCTAATAAAAGAAATATTTCTCTAATTCTGATTCCGGAGCGGAATTCTAAATTACTTTTAATAAAGGGAATATATATCTCTCTTGCTTTCTGCGAGATTTTTATGGTATTGCTGCGATTTGGTACAGCATCAATGGAAAATATCAAAATAGGTATTTAATAAAATATTATTCATGATTTTGTCTAAGATTTGAGAGAGTTTGCATTTATGACACAACTGAGTTTTCATAGAATTGAATTAAATTACACTAATAAAAGGTAGGTAGGTATTTAATTAACGTCGCACTGGAGTAACACAACGGGCTATTTCTAATAAAAGGAATATTTACATTATATAAGAAGAATTTTGAAATTTTAAATACACTGTAAATGAAATTTTAAGAAACTATAGTAGATAATACTATCTGCGAGAGTTTTTTAATTAGAATCTATTATTATGTATTATATTTAAATAAAATTTCAATGAATTTACTAAATACTTAAAAGTATAGAATATGCATAATGCTAATAATATATGGTTTATATTTCTATATAATATAAGTCTATATTTATATAAGTCTATCGGAAAATATAATTATGGAACTAAATGAACTACCTGTTGTGTTCTTTCGACTTTAAAGTATCGCATACATAGTATTAAATTGAAAGACATAATTTACTATTTTTTTAAACCTTATTATAAAAGATTACTTTGGAATTATTCCATTGGTCATTTCCTCAGAATATAATGCTTTTAAATATTTTGATGGTCATTTACTAAGAATAGAATAATCTTGAAATATTGTTGTTCATTTCCTAGAATAGAATCCTTTGGGAATATTCTGCTGGTCATTTCCTTAGAATAGGAATCCTTTGAAAGGATTCTATTCGTCCTTGAAAAAAAAATACTTTGGAAAGATACTATTGGTCCTTTATTTAGAATATTATCCTTTGGAATTCATTTGTTAATGCTTTCCTTAGAATTGAATTCTTTGGAAAGTTTCTAATAGTCATTTCCTTAGAATAGAAATAATTTGGAAGGATTCTATTCGCCCTCTAATTAGAAAACAATCCTTTGTAAAGATACTATTGGTCCTTTCTTTAGAATATTACCCTTTGGAATGAATCTGTTTGGGCTTTCCTTAGAATAGAGTATTTTGAAAATTTTTTGTTGGTCATTTCCTTAGAATATAATTATTTTGAAATATTTAGTTCATTTCCTAAGAATATAATTATTTGGACCACACAAAAATAGTTACCCAGATTGCAAAAAAGCAGTACTCGGGGGAAAAAAGATGTATTGATTGCTTCAACGAATATAAAAACTAAAATAAATTAAATTTAAAAAACCTGGTTAATGTGTTTTAATTTTGAATTTTAATAATAATTATCACATCTGTTACCTAAATTAATCTGTCTAATTTGATCCAGTACTCTATATGATTGTTGGGTCACACTGGCTCTTTCCATTTTAGGAGGTATAAGGTAACTTCCCGTCTTTCTAGTGCTCAAAAATATCAACTTTTATCCAATCAATGTTAACAAACTCAAATATGCATAATTTCTCTTAATAATAATTCAAGATGTTTCAAAATTACGAGTTGTCCTCGCATTTTTCCCTTCGGGATTGATCCCAGTCAGTCGCCAAGTGACGTTTATTAAATACCTACCTACCTATCAGAACGTTCTAGCATTACAACATCGTCGGTGGCCCGGTTGGAAGAGTAACGAACTAGCAACCGAAGGGTTGCGAGTTCGAATCCAGCCAAAACACCGTCGTGTACAAAGGG
This sequence comes from Meta bourneti, assembly GCA_933210815.1. Taxonomy (NCBI): domain Eukaryota; kingdom Metazoa; phylum Arthropoda; class Arachnida; order Araneae; family Tetragnathidae; genus Meta; species Meta bourneti. The sequence continues at coordinate 86,431,219 of OW119934.1, forward strand.
GGCTGGTGCACGTTAAATCTGTCGTGGCCTCAAATGTCCTCACGTTGGCGTGGTGTGGAAGTTTGGAGAGTGGGGTGCCAGCTCAGGTGTTGCCTCGTCATCTGACCGTGGTTCAAAATTACGTGGTGTTGTCCTCGGATCTTTCCCTTTGGGATTGATCCCGGACCGTCACCAATAGCCCATTGTGTTGCTCCAGTGTGACGTTAATTGAAATAATAATAATAATAATAATAATAATAATACAACATCGTCGGACGCTCAGTATATAGCATTATTGACAAAAGCAATATTCGAGTTTCAACACTAGCACTCCAAGCATTTGTAACTACTTCTGGCAACGCCCAATAAAGTCTAGTAGGGTTAGAAGAAGCCCTATTTATAAAAGTTCTCTAAGCAATAGTACCAAGAGTTTGTGACCCCAGAGGCAAAGGAGCGTTATTAAAGAAATGTCTTGACCATATCCCTTGGATTAATTTAAATGTCACTCCAAATAAAATGCTTTACTGACTTATATATTCTCCTATAAAAGTAATGCTTCCGAAATACTCTTCATTTCACTGTACCCTTTATTATTGCGAGTATTTATGAGTTTTATATGAAAAATTTCCAAAGCCCAGACAACTACTTTTTTAGATTTGAGGAAATCAGTCAGCTTCTAACCAAATTAAAAGACATCCCTTTGCATTGGGTTCCTGAACATTGCGAAGTGCATGGTAACGAAATGGCTAAGTTAGCTAACTTGTCAACCACAAAAGCCCAGTTCCTTCGCTAGAAACTAACCCTCTTTAGGTGTCTGGGTAGGATCTGGAGAGAGGGTTGATCACTTTGGTGTACTGTATAGAGGAACACTGGAATGAATTACCATCTTTTTCAATTCCAGAGTGAGACTAATGACCTCCATTACTTCAAAAATCCCTAGAGCAGATGCAACTTTTTCTGTTGAAGCCAGAATTGGCTACATTGTAACATAGGCCTATTTGAATCGTTGTCACCAGAATGACTCCAACAAGTGCCTTATTTGCCTCGATGAGGAAGATACTTTGGAGCATATCTCGTTCGACTGCAACGGAGGGAACATTTTTAGAATTCTCTTAAAGAAAATTTGTGATTCATCTTCTATTCTTACTGGGTTTTTTCGGTGGCCCTGTTGGAAGAGTAACGGATTAGCAACCGGAGGGTTACGAGTTCGAATCCAGCCAAACACCGTCGTGTACAAAGGGGCCTGGTGCACGTTAAATCTATCGTGGCCTCAAATGTCCTCGCGTTGGCGTGGTGTCGGATCTTTCCCTTTGGGATTGATCCCGGACAGTCACCAATAGCTCCAGTGTGACGCTAATTAAAATACCAACCTACCTCTTACTGTTTTTCGAATGTTCAGTTTATGTATATTGCTTCGCTGGTTTATAGAAGAAATCGTGGTAGGTAGGTATTTAATTAACGTCGCACTGGAGAAATTCAACGGGCTATTGGCTACGGTGACGGAATCAAAATCAAAGGGAAAGATCCAAAGACAACGCCACGTAATTTTGAACCACGGTCAGATGACGAGAAGACAGCGAAATTGGTGTTAATACGCCGGCCTCATGTATCGAAATGTAATATGAGAAGTGTTCAATTTTAAGACAACTTTCTTTACTTTCGCATTTCTATAGTTATTGATACTTAAGAACGTAAAAATGCTATGGGCATGAGAGTGTCAGTTTTAATTGTACTAGGAACATTAATCTATACTGTAATAAAAATATGTGAAATTTTAAAACAGTAAAATTGAATGCCTAAATATTTAGCAGCTATTGACTATGTATTCATTATTCATCAGTCATGGAATTTGTTCATGATTTATCCTGTTGACAAATTTTGTAGGTTTTTTGTTTTCTAAAATAAAACTTTAAGCAAGGGACCGAATTCTTACCTGCAATTCGTGTCAAGCGTGAATACTCTTTTATAGTTAAGGAGAAAAACCTATCTGATTGTCCTAAAACTAAAAGCTTATAAAATCTATACATATAAAGCAGAGTTGGCATCTGTGTCTGTCTATTCTCTATACAAATCTACACCGCTTGATCAATCTACACCAAATTTGGTACACGTATTCTTTGGAACACTGCGGGTAACATAGGCTACATATTAACCCCAGTTCTGTTTGTCTTGGGTGTGCAGAGGAGTGTAACGTCCCATCATCCTGGACAGAGCACTTGCTAGGGGCGCTTTCTCCGGGTCTGATAGTGAGATGACGTCAGAGTTAACATCTACAGGAGTCGCCTCTCAGGATGACCTTGGAGTCTTTTTTTTAGAATCTTAGACCATGGTGCAATCGCAGATAGGTGCGGTTGAGCTGAAAATCGCTCAGTATCATATCGTTTATGTATGCCGTCTGTAAATTCTTAAACTGTAGCTTTATTATTGGAATGTAAATTTTTATGATAATTTAAGATTATTTTTATAGAAAGTGGTCTTTTTTATCGTCGATATGGTACAGGGGCTAAAGACAATTCGAAAACCTCATAGGAATAACATTGCGTATTTATACGATCAATGTCAGACCAATTCACACTAAATTTGGTACATTCATCCTGTAGAATTTCTGCGGGCACATAGGTATATATTAACCCCCGTTCGATTTGTCCTGGGTCAGCAGGAGGCTAAAAACAGTTCGAAATCTCCATAGGAATAATATTGAGTAATATTACGATGAATTATAAACAATTCAACCCGAGCAACACCGGGTCATTCAGCTAGTGACTAATAGAGATGTAAACGATATTTAGGGGTTTTCACACCACCTTTGGTGACTCCGGCTTTCGGAAGAACCCCAACTCAAATGCTGGCTAGCAGCAATCAATTACTTGTTATTAATGCGTGTCGTCTACTGCGCAATAAGCATCTCAGGAACAAGAAAACATCATTTATTTAAACATAACAATTAATAATGATAAATTAATAAAAATCATGATTTAATATTACGACATTTTGACTTTCGAGAAAGATATCTTAAGAACAGAAATCAAATTTTGATGGGAAGACAGCACGCGCACGTGCTACTTTATATGTGGTTTGGCATAGAGCTGTCTGATGACAGCATCTAGCGAACGTGCTTAAAATTTGATTAATGATGTTGCCATAAGATGATATAACAGTTTTTATTTTAAATATCAAACTTTAGTCACGTTTCGAAACTAAGATTTGAATTAAATGCTTTTTTTTAATTATCTACTTACATTTTCGTTTTAATAATAAATCTCTAATTACTTTATATCATAATAATTTAAATAACCAAAATTATGATTTATTTTCCATTCAGAACAACTTTACAAATACATGCTAAAAATTCCTATTTACATAAACAATCAGTAAATACAAATGCACGATAAAAGTTTTTTTAAGACGAAACAAATTCTATGAATAAATAACTCCCTCACTTGAATGGTATGGGCAGGCAAACGATATTTATCATGAAACGCTTGTCAGAAACATTTTTCGTTATATTTCTATTTGAACAAAAAGTCCTGTAATTATTTATGGGAAAGATATCAACTGTTTATCGTATCGAATTTTAGTAAAATATCATACAAATGTGTTTTGTAGTCCCCTCCCATTTGTTTCTTAAAACAAATTAAATTCTACAAATAAATAACTTCCTAGCTCGAATTTTAAGCAATTTGTCGACTTAAGAACTGTCTGTGGGTAGTCGACCGAATTGAAAACTAGTCGACAACTCTTCAAAGCAATATTACTATTACTTGTATCTGTTAAAAGACCGAAATTAGAGAATGTCAATATTATCCGGTGAATGTCGATATACATATCAAATACGTCGGTGAAAGACCGAATATTTGATTATATTCTTATACATTCGGACCATCGCCGGTGTATGTCGACAAGCACAGATAAGCTCTGGTGGGGGGTCGAAACGAGAAGCCGAGAAGGCGGAGAGGCCATAGCCGGAGAGGCCATAGCCAGAGAGGCCTCTTCGCCTTCAGTTTAAGTTGTTGCAATAAATAAGATTGTATAACGTTAATCACATAATTTATGTGCAAGTTTATTATTGGTATTATTTTCTTTTCTCATTTAGAATGTACTGTTCGTTTTAGGTTCAACAGTTTATTTACGTGTGCTGTTACTTAAGCTTTCTCCTATTTTGACATATATCATAATGTTTTAATAATAAAGTATGATTTAAAAAGTTGCATTTTTGCCTTAACGTAACAAAAATATTTTTATTCAACGTTCACTATCAGTGCATGCTGAATGTCGACATTTGCCGGTGTAAGTGAGAAATAATGATATTTAGCAAATATTTCGGACATACACCAAGTGACTATGTGAATGCTGACATTCACCAGAGAATATCGACATTTGCCAAATATCGGTCTTTCATAGCAACATGTCTATTATAACAGTGTTTTTAAGAGTATTTCTCTTCTCTTGTATATAAATTAATTTAGATTTAGATGAAAAAAGATGCAGTGTTAACATATAATTCCTTATACTTATTGAAGTACTTATTAATTAAAATTTATAACATATATTTTTGACTGTATTGCCGTTATTTTATTTTTATTGTTATAAACGTCTTTAAAATATTTTTCATGATTTAAATTTCGAAGGTGTTTTTTGTAATTTGGGGGGAGACAAAATTCTGAAATTAAAATGTCTAAATATTGTACAATTTGTAGTTGTAAATCTTATGCGAAATGACAAACCATGCATCAAGCCAAAACATAGGGTAAGTAAATATGGTAAGTATAATAAGCAATGAGGAAAATTTTTAATCTATACATATATAGGCAGTTAATGCAACTTGAATTGTATTCGCCTAACCATGTATAATAAATTCAAATATGTTTTTATTCTGATTTCTTATTTCCTAATGAAATAATATTTAACAAAAATGGTAGGTAGGTAGTTGAATTAACGTCACACTTGAGCAACACAACGGGCTATTGGCGACGGTTCGGGATCAATTCAGAAGGGAAAGATCTAAGGACAACAGCTCGTAATTTTGAACAGCGGTCAGGTGACGTGGTCAACACCTGAACTGGCACCCCACTCTCCGAGCATTCCCACGGCTCCAACGTGAGGACATTTAAGGCCACGACAAATTTAACGTGCACCAGCCCACGAATACACGACAGTCTTTGGTTGGAGCTAGTTTCGAACTCGTTACCATCCGGTTCCTAATCTGTTACTCTTCCAACCAAGTTAACACACCCCTATCAAAATAGAAAGCACATTTTGTATGTTTTTTCATGCGTAAATCTTGCTTTTTATGAAATGTGACAAAATGTGCACAACCCAGTCATGGTTTTACAATTATTCCTCTGAATGTCCATCTGCTTGCATCACATTCTCGAAATCGTTTTTTTAATTATCGTTGCCTTTCTTTCATCAGACTTCTGATGAATTTCAATAAAATTGTGTGAGAGCTCTCTGCGTTTTTAATAGGTTGTTCCACAATGCTAACGCATGCGCAAAGTGGTAACTGAGCGGTAAACTGACAATTAATCTCATAGCTGTTGACTTTATTTGTTTCTAAGCGCTTGTTAGCTAAGCACCATGAGCTAATGCATAAATAATGCAGATCTCTGTGCTAAGTAGTTAGTGAAATACATAGACAGGTTGTTACGAAAATACGGCCAAGCTGTAAAGGGTGGTAGAGGGCCCCAAAACAAGCATTTTTGTCAAAGAATGTGTGTCCGAAAATGCAACATTTTGGTGATAGAGGGCGCTGTTTATGTCAGTCGATAACATCGTTTCTGTGGCGTAAGGCGGCATTCCCCACTCGGATTTTCACCGGTATGCTTAGCTAAACAGTCCATTTGCCCCATCATGTGGGGCAAGTGCGACTCCATGGAATAGCTTTGAAAAATATTTTTTATTACATCAATGGTAAGTTTAAACAAATAGGAGTGTAAACAATTCAGTAAAAGGTAAGGGAATGTGTGGTTAAAATAGGAAACTTATAAGCATTTCTGAGACACAATAGTAATTCGTACAATATGATCTTTTAAGATTCTGGTTAGTACTACTTCACCTCAACCTATTTAGAAAATAAAAAGTGAGAAAAATTGTTCACTTTTTTTATCTTTGGTGTCACGATTTCTTAGTTTATCCATAATTTAAAGTTCTGATTCCAAATGTCTCGTATTCGTATTCAACAGCTCCGATAGTGGACCCTTCTGTTGGTCAAGCCGGCACAGGCGATACCAGGCTTAAAATTCTGCAACTGGAGGATACTCTGCAAGAAATTGTTGGAGATCGAGCTGAAGTTACTTTTATGAAAGATATGAACTACACCAGTCTAAATCAGATACTTGCATTTTATAATCAAAAAGGTATATATATTGATATCATCTTTTTAAGAATAATATGTATTCAACAAGTCGTCGGCTTACAATTGAAATCAAAACACGCTGAGTCATAAACCAGTTCTGAGAAAAACCAAGGGTAAAAAGTTTCAAGTTTTACTCATGAAGTATTTCTCAATAAAAAATTGCTACAGCTGTATTATACGCCTCGTTTTTTGGCGCACTTTTTATGTTGCCATGGAAAGAATTCTTAGAAAATTCGTTTTTTTCAAACGCAAAATAATAAGCTTTAGCGGAAAGTAATTAACGGAAAAATACAAAACATTGAAAAAACATGTGTTTTAGCGGAAAATAATTAGCAGATATAGTTGGAAAATAGCGGTTAAAAATTTTATTATTTTGCCATATAAACGGGAATAACTTTAATAAAGATGGGTTGGCTTCACCTACCATAACTCGCTACTAAAATTGCGCCAAAAATGAGCCAAGAGCGTTGCCACCAAACGAGGCGTATAATACAACTGTAACAAAAATATAATCCCATGCAATGAAAAATAACTAAGCGGACTTCACTAGTTCTGATTTATAAAACTAAAACACATGTTAGAAAATGTTGGCTTAATGTGTTTCACTTCTGAGTAGCTGAGATATTGTTTCCTACCTCTTAAATTTATAAATATTTGGTTCACATTAAATGCACATTTGTTATACTATATATAATTGCATCATCGGCTTGCAAATGACGTCGAAATACTAAGCCAAAAAACATAGTTCTGAGAAAACGAGGAAAACGTTCTACTCCCTAATTTACTCACAAAATGTTTCTCAAGAAATCTTACCTCCATACAAAGAACTTAGCGGACTTCACCAGTCTAAAGATTCTGGTTTAGAAAAACCAAAACACATGTTTGAAAACGTTGGCTTAATGTGTTTCACTTCTAGGCCGCTGAAATATTGTTTCCTACCTCTTTTACATTTATAAACATTTGGTGTAGATCACAAAATGTGTTCCTCAAGAAGAAATCTAACCTGCATCCAAAGAAAAAATAACAGTAGACTTCACCAAGCTAAAGATTCTGGTTTAGAAAACCTAAAACACACATTTTTGAAAATTTTGGCTTAATATGTTTCACTTCTAAGCTGCTGAGATATTGTTTTTTACCTCTTTTGAATTTATAAACATTTGGCGTAGATTAAATGCACATTTGTTATACTATATATGTAATTGCACATTATTAATTTGTTGTATATTTCTATACAAGTATTATTTTTGTATATTACTGTATTTTAGCCCTCCCAGTGGTTTCGACAAAATATCTAGTCCATCAAGAACTGACCAATTTTATTAATGACGAGATATCTCGTCATCAAGATATTGACAATTTGTTTTATGATGATGAGATCAAGATCTGATCAGTTTTTTCTTGTAACCAGATATCTCGTCCGTCAATATTCCGTCCGTTTTGTTAATGACGAGAGATACCTCGTCGAGACAACCAGGAAGAGTTAATAAATAAAATTATGAACAATAATAATATAAAAGTACACAGTACAGCTCGGTCAAAAGGCAGATGACAGTGGGGAAGTCCATTTGAACAATGGAAGTTAGGGTATTGAACCATTAATTCGGAACCAGAATCAGCAATACTAACTTTGGAAACGCATTGTTTACTCCTAAACACTCCTGGTGATTGTCTCAATGAGGTACCTCGTCAATAGCAAAAGTAACCAGATCTTGATGGACGAGATATCTCGTCATTAGAAAAACTGACTAGATCTTGATCTCGTCCTCATCAAAGAATCGGCACTCTATATATCTTGATGACGAGATATCTCATCCATCAAGATATATAGATATCTCGTCATTAGTAAAATTGGTCAAATCTTGATGGACGAGTTATCTCGTCGAAACCACTTGGAGGGTTAATTGTACTCAATTAACTTACTTTTCTTTCGAAGAATTACTCTTTCATTTCCATTTAAATAATTCCCCTGGTTTTCGTTTCCAACTGATTTTGTGTTGAACTCTATTTTAAACTAGTTGGTGATATAACAACTGTCTTGAAGGTGTTGAAGTGCTCGTCATATTTGAATGATAATGATTTGATGCGAGTAGAATTTGCATCCGCTCTGTCCATTGTGATACTAGAAAGAGGGTGTCCACGACCTACTCCTGATGTTGGAATTGGAATTCCTTTTTTAAAAAATATGTACGATGTTGTGCCTCTTATAGTTGATATCAGGAGTGATAACAGACTCTTGGACAAATGGGATGATATCATCATTCTATATGACCAGAGCATAGGTAAGATGGAAAGTCTAATTTAATTTCACCATTTTGACAGAAATCTTAACCCTCCTGGTGGTTATCTCGACGAAGTATCTCGTTATTAGCAAAACCCCTGACTTATCTTATGACCAGATCTTGATCTCGTCATCAAAAATTCGGCAATATCCTGACGATATATCTCGTCATTAACAAAATTGATCGGATTGATCTTGATGGATGATATATCTCGTCGAAACCCTTGGAGGGTTAAAACCTGTTTGAAGTTTTTAATCCTAAACCTTTCATGGTAAAAACAATGAAACACATAAGCTAGGTGATTGATAACGGTGCCTTCGCCAAAGTTTGCCAAGTTGGCGCCTCAGCAATACCATTATCATTTGGCTTGGCGGTAAAACATTGAAATCGAGACAAGGCCGCAGTGTTGACTAGGATGGTAAAAATATCAAATAAAGTTGTTACCAACAGAGGTAGGTATTTAGCTGAATTAACGTTGTACAAGAGCAACACAACGGGTTATTCGCGATTGTCCGGGATCTAAGCTGAAGGGAAAGGTCCGGGGACAACACCTCGTAATTTTGAACCAGGTCAGATGACGAAGTCAACACCTAAGCTGGCATCCCACTCTCCGAACTTCCACACTACGCCAACGTGAGGATATTTCAGGCCATGAGAGATTTAACGTGCACCAGCCATCACATACACGACGGTCTTTGGTTGGATTGAGTTTCGAATTCGCAATCCTCTGGTTGCTAATCCTCTACTCTTCCAAATGGGGTACCGCGTCCCTTAGATTTTTAAAGCATAAAAGAATATTGTCTGTAACTAGACAACGAACTGTGCAGAAAATGTGCATGGAATTTTTCTGAAGTTCCAAGCGCAGCAGACAGGTAGGTGTGTAGGTAGTCAGTTAACATCTACTGGAGCAACACAACGGGCTATTGGTGACGGTCCGAGATCAATCCCGAAGGGAAAAATCCAAGGACAAAGCCTCGGAATTTTGAACCATGATCAGATGTCGAGAACACCTGAGCTGGCATCCCACTCTACAAACTTCCACACCACGCCAACGTGAGGTCATTTCAGACCATAACAGATTTAACTTGCACCATCCCCCGTGTACACGACGGTCTTTGGCTTCCCCTAGTTTTGAATTCGCAACCCTCCAGTTGCTAATCTTTGCCTTTCCAAACGGGCTACCACGGATCCCGCAGCAGACAAAAGACAGCACATTGTGACTAGGAGGTTGCATACAGTCATAGCATACATCATGCGCAAGGATCAACTGCTCATACAACTGGACTGAGACTAGAATTAGCTTTCGAAAGATTACTTACGGCGCATGGATAAAGGTCACTAACTTATCGGACACAGCAATCACCAAACCTGAAGGAGATCGAGCCCCAGATTCGTTGACAAGGAGATCACGTAGTCATGACATTAGATTGCGGGAGAAAGTGTACTTTTGGAATAGAAACATGCTTTAAGATTTGCGTCAAAACTAAGCTTTGCTTTAGACATGTTTCCTTGATTCAGTCTGACTTAAAAGTTTTTCGAGAGGACATCGAGCATCTGGGTCGCAACGGATGCTGCCCCATTGATACTAACAAATATATATGTAAATTTTATAAACAAATTTCTATAATAAATTTAAGATATTTAAAATTCGTCCTTTGATTTTTCTGAATTTAAAAATCTGTTTAAAAACTGACGAGAAAATAAAAACATCGATTTGTCTAAGTCCCCCAATTGAAATCTGTGGCAATCTTTAATTTCCAGTAAACATCCCTGTATAACGAGCGCTTTTCTTAGATCTGAATTCCCTGGAGGCAACCATCAGCATGTTGCAGACTACCGGAATCCGAAGTCGATCCACGACTCTCACGATTTTCAACATTTGCCTGGATGATAGATGCGAAGACATGACTGCAATGATTTCCGATTCCTTGAGACCATACGCAGCTGCAGATTTTCCGAGATATTTCTTGATCATCGCCACAGGGAAGTCGGTCAAGAAAATCGTCGAGCAGGTGAGATATTCATTTTCAGACACCGTTGGTTGTCATTTTTTAACGGCCTTATTCAGAAGTCTCGAGTTAATCCGTGAATCACTAGATCAATAACTCAATCGTGGAGCAAGTGAGGTAGGTATCTATTTTAATTAACGTCGAATTGGAGCAACGTCGAGCAGGTGAGATGGTTGTTTTTCATTTTCTAACAGCTGTATTTAGAAGTCTAGAGTTATCCGTGCTGCACTAAATCGTCAAGCAGGTGAGATTTTAATTTTCAGACACCGTTGGTTTTCATTTTCTAACGGCCGTATTCACAAGTCTCGAGTTAATCCGTGGATCACTAAATCGTCGAGCTGGTGAGATTCATTTTCAGACACCGTCGATTTTAATTTTCTAACAGCCGTATTCACAGGTCTCCAGTTAATCCGTGGATCCCTACATCAATCACTAAATCATCAAGCAGGTGAAATGCTCATTTTCAGACACCGTTAGCTTTCATTTTCTAACAGCCGTATTCACAAGTCTCGAGTTAATCCGTGGATCACTAGATCAATCACTGAATAGTCGAGCAGGTGCGATATTCATTTTCAGACACAGTTGGTTTTCATTTTCTAACGGCTGTATTCACAAGTCTTGAATTAATCTCTGGATCTCTTAATCACTAAATCGTCGACCAGGTGAGATGTTCATTTTCAGTCACCGTTGGTTTTCATTTCCTAACGGCCGTATTCCCAAGTCTCGAATAAATCCACGGGTCAAATTTAAACCGTGGATTATCCTTAAACCATATTCACAAATCTCGAATTAATTGATCCGCAGATTAAGAGATAAGCTGGCTATGATTGGCTTCTACAGTCTCCTTTCTCGATCACGTGATATTGTTTGTATTTCTAAGGACCCCCGAATCTAAAAGATCACGCATTCTACACTCGCCGAATGATAACGATAGAATTTTTTCCAAATTTTTATTTTAACCCTCTGAGAGGTTCACACGCACATACCCCTTCTGCACATGCAGTCTTCCCTGCATGACTTCTAACCAGTCTTCACCTGCCTGACCAATAGAATCTTTCCTAGTACTATTTCAACCTGCGGATGTGGTTATTTAGTCATTTATGTTGTTGTTGTGAGGTAAAAACGATATAACACACTACTCTGAATTATAGTGACTCTCGGAGGGTAATTTTAATAATACATTTTAATTCGGGTATGGATTTAGAATTTTTTTATGTAAATGTTTTCGCAAACAAATTCTCCTTATATTATTGCAACTTGGATTAGTATAACAAGAATTATAACATCTGCATTTTTAGTTAGTTTGTCTTAAAGACTCTTAACAAGTTCCGTTAGTTTACTTGACCAAGTACCTAAAGTAAATATCGGATATAATGTATAGGACAAATAGTGTAAAGTTGGGTTAGAAAGAATGCCAATGCACTATGCCTTGGTTGTCCCCTCATAAGTTCACTTCACCTGCGTTGTTCACTTCCAAGATACACTAGGATGGCTGAAACTAACACTAAACTATAGGATGGTAGGTATTTTAATTAACGTCACACTGGAGCAACACAACGGGCTATTAACGAATCGGGATCAACTTCCGAAGGACCGATTTGAGGACACCACATAATTTTGAACCACGGTCAGATGGCGAGATCACACCTGAGCTGGCACCCCACTCTCCAAACTTCCACGCAACTCCAACGTCAGGATATTTGAGGTGGCCACGACAGATTTAACGTGCACCAGACCCCTTTGTACACGACGGTCTTTGTTTGGATTCGAACTCGCAAACCCTCCGGTTGTTAATCCGTTATTCTCCCAACAGGGCTACCGCAGTTCCGTAAGATCCACTGGAATGAAAGGTATAAAAAAAAGATCAAATAACCGAACTCATAATTCAACGAGTAGGTGGTAAATAGGTATTTAATTAACGTCGCACTGGAGCAACACAACGGGCTATTGGCGACGGTCCGGGATGAATCCCGAAAGTAAGGATCGAAGGACAAAGCCTCAAAACTTTTAATCACGGTCAGATGGCGAGGCAACACCTGAGCTGGCACCCCATTCTCCAAACTTCTACACGACGCCAACTTGATGACATTTGAGGCCACGAGAAATTTAACGTGCACCAGTCCCCTTGTACACGACGGTATTTTGGTTGGATTCCGACTCGCAACCCACCGGTTGCTGATCTCCAACCAAAGACCGTCGTGTACTAATGGGACTGGCGCACGTTAAATGTGTCGTGGCCTCAGAATCCTCACGTTGGGGTGGTGTGGAAGTTTGGAGAGTGGGTTGCCAGCTCGGGTGTTGCCTCGTCATCTGACCGTGGTTCAAAATTACGTGGTGTTGTTCTCGGTCTTTCCCTTCGGGATTGATCCCGGACCGTCGCCAATATCCTGTTGTGTTGCTCCAGTGCGACGTTAATTAAAATACTTAGTTACGACGTTAATTAAAAAATACAATACAATACCGGTTGCTAATCCGTTACTCTAGCAACCGGGCTGCCCGCGGCCCAATTCAATGGGATAAATTCTGTACCTCAGAACCAGACGAACGTAAGTCCAAAAATGACGATTTTGAGGTTATTACAGTTTTGCATGTAGAATCTGATTTTGCATCAAGCCATAACAACGTAAGTCTAAAAAATTATCCTATTATGATTTAGTAGGGTTATAAGAGCGTAAGTCCTAACCTTTGTTTGAGCCAGACAAACGTAAGTCCATCCACTCAAAAAGACAGTTTGTACTTTCATGTATGAACACTAAGCCTGTTGTTAGACAACGGAAAAGAGACGGCACAAGAAACAAAACCGAGAGCCATTCATTTATTTTTAACTTTAATAAAAAGGAGGAAGTCATTTGCAAAGCTTCTTTCCTGAATACGCTTTCTATTTCTGAAACCTTCATGAGAGTTGCTTTAAAAAAAGCCAGTGAGTCTAGTTTGGTTAAGTCAGACCTTAGGGGAAAACATATTAATAGCTCAGAACGGATCAAAAACCCTATTTCAAAGTTTCCGGTGAATGAAAGCCACTACAGCAGGGAAAGATCCAAACGTAAATATTTGGGCAATCACCTGAACATTTCCATTATGTACTCACTGTATGTAGATGAGTACTAAAATAAAAAATTAAACCAGAGAAAAAGTGGGTTTATTCCAAAGTTTTCAATGAAGATTTCAACTTGTCTTTCCACTCAACAGATAATGACACTTGTGATGTTTGCGATAAACTAGACTGCTAAACTAAAAATGAAAAACTCAATGAACTTAAATTACAAAAAGAAAACCACCTGGAAGAAGCTTCACGTAGGTATTATTAAAAAGGGAAGATAAACTGAAAGGACGGCTAATCAAGGTTTGAGAGTCGTTATGTCTGATCTCCAAAAATGTCTTCAACGCCAGATTTAAAGAACTCCCAAAGTTTTTACTCAAGAAAACTCTGGACATTAAAAAGTACAATTTATGATACAACCGTTGGCAAAACTTGGTGTATGATCTGGGATGAAGTTACAGCCGTTCGAGGAGGTAACGAAATAGCATCATGTTTATTCACATGGGCGAATGAAGAGCTTCGAAATCCTGATAGGCCTACTGAAAACTTAACAGTGTGGATAGATAATAGCAGTGGCCAAAACAGGAATATTAATATGATTTTCATGTGCCTATGGCTGTTGGAAAAAGTTTCTACTCTAAAAGACGTCAACCATAAGTTCCTACTTGCTGGACACACCCACATGGAAGTAGATGGCAAGCATAGTGTGATAGAGAGAGTGAAAAAGCAACTGAAAACCACACTATTTTTACCACAAATGATTGGACCAATTGTATTGCATCATGTTCAAAAAAGAACCCTTTTGCTGTGAGAGATGTGCCTTGAAGACTTTCTTGGTTTTCTCTACTTGAAGGGCAAAGAAGCTCCATTTGTTTCAAGGAAGAAAAACACAAAGAATCATTTTTGATATACAATGCAGTGTGGTTACAGCTTCACAAAGAAGACAGCAAGTTGTACTATAAGACCAGTTTCGCAGATGATACCTTTAAAACTGTTGAATTTAAAAGAAATAAGAGAGAACAAAGTACAGAGACCTCATGAATTTAATGCAGTGGGTTCCTGAAGAGTATAGACCCTTTGAAAACCTTCCACATGGAGAGAAGGAAGAAACTTTCCTGAGGATGACTAACCGCTCTAGAGTAATGTTTTTGCTTAATCTGTAGCTTTTAAGCCATTTACATTACAACACTCAATCTGTACAATATTAAATATTTTTTTATACAATATTATATATTTATACAATATTATATATTTTATACAATATTATATATTTTATACAATATTAAATATATGTACTTTATGTTTTTGATAGTATTAAAGACATTGTTACTATGATTGCCCGCGCGCGTGTAGTTTACTTGAAACACCTTTTTAAAGTGCTATGTAAGTCCTAAAACAGGTTTTTGATGTAGAACCACAATAACGTAAGTCCAGTCCTGTCTTAATAAGCTATACAATTACATAAAAATTTACCAACAATGGATAAAGCATGTATATTTTTATTGTAAACTATCAATTTTTGCAGGCTAATTCAAATACTAGCTTTGTAGCCAGGCAACGAGATCCTTCTTTTCAGTTTTTATGCTCTCCTGAAAAGTTGGCATGTGACTTACTTTCGTCTGGTTCTGAGATACAGAATTGGTAATTCAATGGGTAAAACTACACAAAACTACCAATATTTTAATTAGTCGTTTTGTGGAGTTTTTCCCATTGAACCAACTGCAGGTGGTTCCTGGAGAAATGCTGCCAAAGAGAACGAATCCATGTCCGGAATGTGATATATTTCATTTCCGACTAAGATTAAATCCTTGTACATACAAGCCGCGGTAACCCGGTTGAAGAGTAAAGGATTAGCAACCGGAGGGTTGCGAGTTCGAATCAACCAAATACCATCGTGTACAAAGGAATCTGGTGCACGTTAAATATGTCGTAGTCTCAAACGTCTTCACGTTGGCGGGGTGTGGAAGTTTGGAGAGTGGGGTGCCAGCTCAGGTGTTGCCTCGTCATCTGACCGTGGTTCAAAATTACGTAGTGTCGTCCTCGGAGTTTTCCCTTTGGGATTGATCCCGTACCGTCACCAATAGCCCGTTGTGTTGCTCCAGTGCGACGTTCATTAAAATACCTACCTACCTGATGCGAAACCCTGTTCCAAATTGTCACTATTTCGGGGTGAAGGACACCTGTTTTTCGCATTTGGATCTTTATTCCCTTGGAGTAATAATGCAGTTTTATGTCGGCGAGATATTCTTCATTAACAAAGCATAGGTCTTGACGGACGAGATATCTCGTCGAAACCCCTTTCAGGGTTAACTCTCTGAGCTTCTCGAGATTTGCGAATAGGAATGTTGCTTTTACCACACAACACACTTAATGACTAAATTGCCACATCTATCTAAAGAATCCGCAAGTATTTTCAACCTTCAAAAATATTGTATTGGTCTTTCCCTTAGAATAGAATCCTACGGAAGGATTCTATTGGGCCCTCCCTTGGTATAGAATCCTTTGGAACGTTTATATTGGTCCATTCTGTAGAATAGGATCCTTTGAACGGTTCTCTTTCTCTCTTTCTCATTTCCTTGTGATAGAATACTTTTGAAAGATTCGATTTGTCTTTTAGAATAAAATCCTTTGGAAGCATTATGTTGGTCCTTTCCTTCGAATATAATTGTTGGAACGATTCTATAGTTCCATTCTGTAGTATAGAATCCTTTGAATAGATTCTCTTGCTCACTTCCTTATAATAGAATACTTTGAAGAAATTCTACTTTTCATTTCTTCATAATAGAATCTCCTTTGGAAAAATTCTGTTGGTCTTTTCCTTAAAATAGAATCCTTTGGAAGGATTCTTCGACGAGATATCTCGTCCTTTGGATGGTTATGATATGCGTTTCTAGGCGTCTTACAGAGCATTGTGACCGATGATAGCAAAACGCAACTCAACCCTTTTGGTGGTTGTCCCGTTGAGATACCTCGTCGAGACAACCTTCATGAGGGTTCGTCATTAGCAAATGCGACCAGCAAATGCGGCAGATTCTCGTCCATCAAGAGCTGACCAATTTTTCTAATGACGAGATATCTCGTCATCAAGTTGATTTCTTGATGATGACTAGTTCAAGATGTGGGTATTTTTTCTAATGACGAGATATCTCGTCATCAAGTTGATTTTTTGATGATGACTAGTTCAAGATGTGGGTATTTTTTCTAATGACGAGATATCTCGTCCACCAAAATCTGGTCGCATTTGCTAATGACGAACCCCTTGTTTCGACGAGGTATCTCATCGGGACAATCACCAAAAGTTGCGTTTTGCTATCATCTATCACAATGCTCTGTAAGACGCCTAGAAACGCATATCATAAGTGCATATTTTCCCTCCTTTATTTCGAAATGAGTAAAGGAAAATACAAAGAACGAATCGATAGTGCTCTGATTTTGGAGATTTGGTTGCGTCGAATAAGCTCTAGCCAACAGCACTAACTATGGTTATTACTAGATACGAATCATAAGTCAAGAGCACACAGGGGATGTGCCTTGAATACGATATGTATTTGTAGGTCTAATTCTCTATGCTTAGGTTCGGTGTTCTAAATTGTGTCTTTAGATGAGACTGGAAATGGGGTAATGGGTATGGGAATCAATTTTTAGATCGGAACAAATATTTATTTTGGAGATTAAACCCTGTCTAATTACTTTGATTCTTAGTGATGCAATGCACTTTCTCATTATTTATCAGATTTTCCTTTGTTTTGCTACATCAGATGTTCCACATTCAAGGTAAGAAATTTATGCAGCTTCGAATGACTTTGGAACAAAAAGATTGGATGATGAATATGAATTGAAGCTATAATACACTTTCTCACTACTTATCAGATTTGACTTTGGTCGCTAGATGTTCATATTTCGCTACATCAGATGTTTGGAAATTTATGCAGCTTCAAATGACTTTGGAATAAGATTGGATGAATATGAAGTGAAGCTATAATACACTTTGTCATTACTCATCAGATTTGACTTTGGTTTGTCATTCGATGCTGATATTTTGTTACATGAGTCATCTACGACTGATATTTTGCTACGTGAGTTTGCAATATGATCGACAGATATTCTACATTAATGGTTTGAAATGTTTACAGCTTACAAAATGTTTTAGGAATTGGAAGATTGGATGAAGAGCATGAAGTGAAGCTATAATGCGCTCTTATCAGATTTGACATTGGTTTGTCACTCGATGCTGATATCTGGCTACCTGAGTTTGTAACATGATAGTCAGATATTCTACATTCAGGGTTAGAAAGGCTTGCAATTTAGAATGTCTTAGGAACTATAAGATTGAATGAAGAATGTTAAGTGATGATATTTGAAGCTTTAATTCACTTTGTCATTACTTATCAGATTTGACTTAGGACTCACTTTTGAAAGTGAAGTAAAATACTCGAAAAAATGAAAATATTTTATTGAAAGTTTCTTTTGGGGGGTTTGAAGTAATACCATGCGTCTTCGGACACTTAAGAGTTATTAAAAGAAAGAAAATCATTCAAATGGTAACTCCTTTCTTTTGGAATTGAATGATGTTAAAGTTTGGGGTTTGTAAAAAAACTCTTTCTTATTCTCTTCTATACTCGTTCTCCAACGAGCCAAATTGTCTTCAAAACTAAGTTGATTCTTAAGAACCTCAAGACTCAAACTCAAAAACTGAGTATAATTTGTCATTTATGTTTAAATGAGGAGTATCAAAAACTAACACTATACCAAAAAGGAAGCAATTCCATATTCTCTTCTGTACTATCTATCGTATGAGTTAAGTGGTCTTCAATACTAAGTCGATTCCTAAGAACCTCAAGACTCATGAAGTCAAAGGTTGGCTACAATTTTTCCTTTACGTGTATATGAGAAATAGGGACTAACGTTTGACCAAGAGGAAGCAATTCCATATTCCCTTCTATGCTCGCTGTCCTACGAGCCAAATTGTCTTGAATACTGAATTGATTCTTACGAACCTCAAGACTCGTGAACTCAGACTGGTCATAATTTTTCACGATGTGTAAATGAGATGGAGCAAAATACTAACATTAGATCAAAAAGGAAGCAATTCCATATTCTCTTCTGTACTAGCTATCGTATGAGTTAAGTGATCTTCAATACTAAGTCGATTTTTAAGAACCTTAAGACTAATAAGTCTAGGTATAATTTTTCATTTACTTGTAAATAGAAGTAGCAAAAGATAAACATCAGACCAAAAAGGAGATAAGTGGTCTTCAGGTAGGTAGGCTGTTAATTAACTTCGCACTGGAGCAACACAGTGGGCTATTTGCGACGGTCCGGGATCAATCCTGAAGGAAAGATCCAAAGACAACGAATTGTAATTTTGTACCACGGTCAGATGACGAGGTCATACCTGAGCTGGAATTCCACTCTCCAAACTTCTACACCATGCCAACATGCAGACATTTGAGGCCCGACAGATTTAACGTGCACCAGCTCCCCTTGTACACGACGGTCTTTGGTTGGATTCAAATTCGCAACCCTTAGGTTGCTAATCTGTTGCTCTTCCAACTGGGCTACCGCGGCCCAAAGTGATCTTCATACTGAGTTGATCCCTAAGAACCTTCAGACTCCAGGCACTAGAAATCAAGAAAATCGACCAGAATATCCATATTTTTTTATTGTTTCGAAATATTTTCCAACTTGTTAGCTTTCAAACAATACCAAGACCTTGCAAATATTCAAAATAGTTTTCTCGTTACAAGGGTTTTTCGTTATGTATTGTCACCATGCACAAACATGTTTCCAAAACTTTAAACTCAATTTCTGAGGAAATGTGTTTTTGCAATAGGATGCTTTGTTCAAACACTGATAACTCAACAATGAATTGATCTATTATAATTATTTTCGTACCATTATAATCTATATTATAGAGTGGATGCTTAACCCTCAGTCCCCAGAGTTATTAGTTAAGAAATGAATTTGTAGTTGATTTTTAAATGTTAAAATTCCTGACAAAATCTTGATTTTTTTAGACTCCCTTGGTGAAAAAAATTGTATAAATAAACCTATTCTCTCTAGCAACTTGATTGAGGACCAAAACATTAATAATATTAGGAAAAGTTTCCTACTGGAATTGTCTTTCTGAACACATTAGAATGAGATATCACTGTTCAAAACAATGCTAATTAGCTAATTATATCTAAATTAGATCATTTATGATTAGCTTAATCTGATTTTTCAAACTGAAATGATATTAAGCAGAAAGAAATGACCTATTGTCAGAAAACTGGATTTTAAAAGTCAAAATTTTAAAAGAAATCTAGTTTATACGTACACCTTAACAGCCTCAAGACTCGTGAACTAAAGGTATAATTTTTAATTCATATGTAAATGAGATAAAAAAAAATGTAGCAAAATATTAAACCAAGTAAATCCATGCATATCAAATGAGCAACTATATTTTCTTTAGGCCGTGACGTGTAGAAAGCTTTTGGGATCACAATGGTTTTGTCGATCTCACGATAAAACCCAATGTCCTTTTACGACGACAAGACCGTACTAAGAAGGGACAATGTCACATTTTGTAAAAGTTCCCCAAGCAATCTCACTTTCGATCACGACATAGTCTATCAGCTACTTTGAGCAGGAGACTAGATCAATACCTTTGGTCACGCTAGAATAATTGGTCCGTTATTGAACCGAAAACTAGCCGCAAAATACATGCGACTTGCAATGTAGTGTTCGAAATTGTTCGAAACTGGAGGGAGGGAGGAAATCGAAGCACGGTCAAAAGTTAGATGACCAACATTCATGATCTAATTTATGTTCCCATGAGGGACTCTTAGAGAATGGATATTCATGCAGATTAGATAACCGGATCGTTACGTATAATAAAAAATGTAATGAATCTAAACCAAATTTAAACAAGTTCCCTCGAATATCTGATATATGAAGCGTGTTTTGTTGTTCGAGCTTGTTGCATTTCCAAGTAAATGTAAAGGGGACATACAATCTGCTTTCGTTTTTGTGTTCTTCGCGATGATGACCACATAGATGGTTGCTGTCGAATCTGAACAGAAATTAGGTTGCATCGTTAGAGCTGGCATGTCAGAGACGTCGCTAAAGCATTCAGGGGCATTATCAAGGGGGCAGTATTTCAGAAATATTTATAAATCTTGTGTATTTCCAGGTAGATATAGATCGGATATGCAATCTTCTTTCGTTTCTGTGTTCTTCACTATGATGACCACGTAGATGGTTCCAGTCGAATCTGAACAGAAATCAGGTTGCTGTTGAAAATGTTGCATCATTAAAACTATGATGTCAGAGGCGAAGCTAAAGGGGCATTGTCAAGAGGGCAGCATTTTAGAATTATTTAAAATCTTGTGTATTTCCAAGTAGATGTAGATCGGACGTGCAATCTGCTTTCGTTTCTGTGTTCTTCACGATGACGACCACGTAGATGTTTGCTGTCGAATCTGAACAGAAATTAGGTTGCGGTTGAAATTGTTGCATCGCTAGAGCTATGATGTCAAAGGCATAGCTAAAGGGGTATGAGCATTGTCAAAGCGGAAGCTTCTCAGAAATTTTTATAAATGTGGTTTTTCTTGAAAAAATGTTTTTCTAAAAATCTTGTGTATTCTCTTCTGACTTCACAAAATGGTTAAATTGGGGATAGTTATTTTTGTCGGGATTTACTAGATCTTTTGTTTATAGCTATAAGTTAATGTACACATCTTGGATAGCACAGAGGGAATCACAGCTATATAGGTAAGATCCCAATGCAAAGGAGAATTCTTTCTAAGAAGCATAGTAATTTTTATACCTTTGAAACTAATCTAAACCATCGCAATGGACGAGTAGACTTTTTGTGGGAGAACCTGTGCCGATGGCCCTCCATCTCCGGTGAACTTGAAGGGAACTGATCGGCATTGAGCTTGCAGAACTTTTTTATAGTCGAGGGGGACTTGGACTAAACCATTAAAATCGTTTCTCAATTTAGCGATGGCTGTTTACGGCGATTGGTATTGCGCATGTGTATGAATGATTCAATTTTCTACGAGTGGATAGGAAAGTAGGTAGATGCCAAACTCGAAAATGTTCTTGATTCGATTTGACTATTTTGCAACTTGGTCTGAATTAGCGTCTTAGTCCCAGCAGATGTGATTGTTTACTTGTCTTGGTGTCTGTTCTAATTAACAATTGTGAACAATTGTAATTAACAATGTGTGAATTCAACAATTTTGAAGCAGATTTTTGATATGAGATTACTATCAAAGCTTTAATACAGTTATGAAAAATCTTTTTTCTCAGATATCTCTGCAAAAATAATATTGCTTTGCAATAGTAAGAATTAACAATCCACGAAATTTACACATTACAGCTATGGTATTCTTAGTCATATCGGACTATTTTGAAACTTCACGCCAGCTTAAAACACAGACACACTCATCTAATAATGGCGGTAGCTCCCTATGGATGGAAAGCGAATCGTTCACGAAAATGCACAATACCGATCTCCATAAACAGCCATCGCTAAATTGAGACTTTAATGGATTTGGTTGGTAATAGAAAGGGTACTTTCTTGTAGTGATTGATGGAGAACAAACGTGCCGTTCCCTGATCCGTCAAATGATTATCCAAGTTGAGAGATTAAAGTGGAATGTGCTAGGAAATGAAAGGGGGCTTCCATGTAGTAAATGATGGACAACAGACGTGCGGTCCTCCAAACTGTCAATGATTATACAAGTTGCGAGATTGAAATGGTATGTGGTGTGAAAAAGAAAGGGGACATTTTTGTAGTGGATGATGGGAACAGAAGTTTGGTTCTCTGATCTGTCAAATCTGACCATCCATTTTCCTCTATGTTTTATATATAATCTCTCATCCTTCTTTCTCCTTCTATCACCCGAAGACTGATGGGGTAATACTAGGAAATCAATTTTGGAACCAAAATGGCTCTTTGCTTGGCAGTGGTAGACATATCACTTGTTTATGCTGCGGAAGTATTGAAGGGTCACTTGCCTTGCAAAAATATATAACTTTTTACATTCATCCAGAGGTTTTTCTGTATATAAGAAGGGTATACTCCACGACTGCAATCTCAGCTGTATGTCTTGGGAGGATCCCATCTTTATGCATAACAATAGCTACACAAGTCTACAAGACCAAACTTCATAGACTGCTTCTCCAATTCAAATTACAAGACATAACAGTTAAACCCTCACAATACGACAGAAGCACCACAAACTGGACCACCACACCAGCATATCAAACAAAGGAACTCAACATATCCTACATCGTGACGACCACCTCCAATACATTACCGCAAATCTTCATTGATGGATCTAAAACAGATCCTAATGTGGGCGCAGCGTACTGTTACCAATCAAATGGGACCACCTCATCTACGTAGTCAGGTAGACTTCCAGAGGGGTGTAGCCAATTCCAAGCAGAGATCATATCCATCAGTTCCATTCAAACATCAACTCTTACCCAAATCCATTCAGATAACCAAGCAGTCCTTGGGGCACTCCTCCAAAAAAATTAAAATAAAGATATTCAAGAACAGCTTACACCAAGACCCGAAATCTCACAACATGAAGTCAAGTGACCTCTCAGTCACTTCCGACAGCAAATCGAAAATTGGCATATCAATATCTGATAAAAAAAAAAAAAAAGAATAGGAGGTACCGCGGAACGCCCTCTTCATAAAATCCCCTAAGTGGGGCCGTTCATCAAAGACAGGAGAGCCCTGCAGGCCTTCCAAGCCTATCTCAACAGGTTTGGATTGAAGGGCACACCTCTTTGGGCATGTGGACAGGAAGGCACTTCCCTCCACTACGCAATCCAATCCACACTCTCTATATGTAACATCCTTCAGTCCGGAGTTGTCTTCAAATATGAGCTAGGTACAACTAATAGGAAAACTACTTGATTTCTTATACACTAAGGGCCACAAGATGTAATTGGCACAGAAATCTGAAATACACTAGATGGAAGTGACACAGTAGTCTGGACTACATGAGAGGGAAGTAGCATAGTGATATGGACTCCACGAGTTGGAAGTGCCACAGTAATTTGGACTCCACGAGATGAAAGTGGCACATTAATCTAAACTCTAAGAGATGAAAGTGGCACGGAAATCTGGACTCCACGAGATGGAAACAGCATAGTGGTCTGAACTTCACTGGATGAAAGTAGCGCAGTATTCAAGACTCCGCGAGATGGAAGTGATACGGTAATCTGGACTCCTCAAGTGGTCAATCCATCCTACAAGAGGACATGTGACGCCACAGTGCATTCGTTAGAGTCCACTTTGGAACTGTGCCTTATTATCACTTTTTTTCTGATGAAATTACAATGGGCTCATTAAACTGGCTATCCTTTTATAGGATAGGAATGAGGACACTCTCATGTTTCAAATATTGTTTCTGATGCCATTGTTTGCATAAAATAAATGTCAGTTTCGCTTAAAAAGCTCGCCTTATCAATCTCGATCACCTATCATTATTTTCAAAGAAACAAACTTTATAATCCAATAAAAGGTATTTCCATAACTACACTGCTGGCCACCCAAATTGCAACACCAAGAAAGGCAAGAGATATCACAACAAAATTTATTTTGTAGATAACATGTTGACCAAGTATCAAATGATTAAATATATAGACTTCTGTGAAGTGTGGTTCCTGCCAAAATCAGTAGCCAGACTAGCCGCCATTGTTGGAGATCACCGCTGCCACACGCCTCGGCATTGATTCAAAGAGACTTTGGATGTGTTCTTGGGGTACAGCAGACCAAGCAGCTTCCACACGTTGCCAAAGTTGATCTGGTGTGGCAGCTGGGGATGTGTTCTGGGTCAATCGTTGAGCAACCATGGACCACATGTTTTCTATCGGCGAAAGATCCGGAGAGCGAGCTGGCCAGGGAAGCAATTCAATCTGGCGATTGACGAAGAACCCTTGGACAATGCGTGCCACGTGTGGTTGCGCATTATCCTGTTGAAATATGGCTGTGGGCAAGCCCTGAACGTAAGGAAGGACAACTGGCTCCAACACCTCGGAGATGTAGCGCTGGCTGTTTAAAGTACCGGCAATGCGTACTAGAGGAGTGCGAGAGTGATATCCAATACCGCCCCATACCATAATACCCGGTGCAGGACCAGTGTGGCGGTGCATAACGCAGCTGTTCAGCATCCTCTCTCCACGGTGTCTCCAGACTCGAATCCGACCATCGTGGTGTTGCAGACAGAAGCGTGACTCGTCAGTAAAGACAATTTCATTCCATTCTGCCATCCACATCCTTCTTTCATCGCACCATTGGCGGCGGAAACGTCTGTGGTTCTGCGTCAAGGGTAGACGAAGCAATGGACGTCTTGCGGACAGACCACTCTGCTCTAAACGGCGTCGAATGGTACGCGCAGACACTGGATGATGCGGTACAGACTGAATGTGCTGTGCTATGGTTCGTGATGTGGCTGAGCGATCCGTCACTGCCATACGCACAATATGCCTGTCATCACGTGAAGTGGTGCACTGAGGTGGATGCGATCGAACACGTCGGTCCGTCGTACCCTCCTGCATCCCACGATCACATATCCGCATTACAGTTGTTTGATTTCGTCCAACACGACTATCGATTTCCCTGAAAGATAATCCACAATCTCGGTAGGCCACTATCCTTCCTCTGTCGAACTCGGATACTTGATCAAAAGATGATCGCTGTTTTCTACGAGGCATAATTGATCGTTTTTTTTGAAAAAACCACAAGAAAAACACAATTGCCGTACTTGAAATCGTCGAAATCTCCAAGCCTTAAATAGCGCTTTGAAGTGGCGCCACAGGCGCGCGTGATGTGCGTCTGCGCTGAAATTCTAATCATTTGCATATCTCACCTCCGCTAATGCATGTTGTAAATTTCATATTATTTGCATGCTTCCTTCAGGGTGTTGCATTTACGGTGGCCAGCAGTGTATTTAAACCTTTCTTCAAGAAAAAAGAATATTCTTGAAATGGTTAACCAGAATGGTTGAAAAACTAGATATTTCTGAATTAATCGGCGGTGAAATAAAAATGTTTCGATGAAGAGGGTCGTTTTTAAGAAGCACTGACCACTCATTTCAGTCGTAACTAAACAAACGCAATTTGTTTTCCAGGCAAAAAAGTTGAGCATGCTAGATGGTGAGAGGCAATGGCTTTTCGTTGTCACAAGTTGGCCTCTGAACTCGGACTTAACAATCGCAGCTAATAGTCTGCCTCCTGAAGCAAATGTAGCTATTGTATATCCTGAAACCCCTAGAAGCCCCGAAGAAAAGTGTTTAGTATGTATTAAACTCTTTTTATAATGATTCTTGTATTACTTTTTACTTTTTATATGCTATCTTCATGATAAATTACATAAACTAAAATATCAATGGATTATGAGGCATAAAAGGGTCAAATTTTATTTAATAAATATTTAGCTCTCAGAATCAATGATTGAATTTCTTTCTGTACCACTAAGCAATTCTGTCTAAAATATAGACGTCGATAGTTAACCCTCCTAGTGGTTATTTGACCAGATATCTCGTCATTAGAGAATTATTGACCAGATTTTGATAGACCAGATATCTCTTCATTAGAAGAAAACTGACCAGATATCTAGTACATCAAGATCTCGTAAGTTTTGCTAATGACGAAATTCCTCGTCGAGATAATCCCCAGGAGGGTTAATGGTTTCAGAGTTGGAGTTTGATTCCCAAATTTGAGAATTAGATCTAACTAACATGGGTAGCTAAATAAATAAAGTACTTTAATCGAATTCAACAGGTCGTAAAGCCTATCATTTGACATGGATGATATGACATTAAACATAGGCCTCAACTCCAATGGCTCAATCTAAAAAGCTCATTTCTTTATTAGTAGAATATCTCCTTTATTTATGTTTTCTTTCTTAAGGACGTAAAAGGCTGTCAAATAGAGGCCGCGCTCAAAGCTTTCGCCAACAGTGTTCGAGACTTAATAGACAAAGGATTGTATGTCACAAACTCCACAGAAAGCAGGTTAATGACAAAAGCAAAACTGCGCAGTTTGACTTTAGTAAGTATCTTGGGCCATTATAAATTTAAATAGTTATTTTGTTAACTTACATGACAACTTAATGAATAAATCTTTTGATTCGAATATTTCTAAATTAAATTTAGCTATGCACTTGTTGTTTCATTTTTATATACATGGTATCAATATAATTATAATTAAAATCTGTTTATTCGGACAAGTAACCTTTATCTGGGTGCATTTGGATTTGTAACTAGAAGTTTGAATTTTCTTGTAGAGATTTTGAATTAATCCTTCTTAGGGTTTATCTTCGCGACGAAAACTGCAGCGTAATGGCAAGATTCGGATGCAAAACCCTGGTACAGACTGACACCAGCTCTAGGCAAGAAACAATTTGTTTTGCCTACCTGGATCTTCATTCCCCTTGAGTAATAGGATAATTTTGTCCAGACGAGCTAACTCGTCATTCATTCGCAAAACTGCATTTATTTGGACTTGTAACTAAAAGTTTGAATTTTGTTTTCTTATAGATATATTGGGGGAGGGGGAAATTAATCCTTCTGGTAGTTTATCTTCACGTCGAAAACTGCCATGTAGTGGCAAGATTTGGATGCAAAACTCTGTTCCAAACTGACACCAGCTCTAGGCAAGAAACAATTTGTTTTGCCTACTTGGATCTTCATTCCCTTGGAGTAATAGGACAGTTTTGTCTAGACGAGCTATCTCGTCATTCGCAAAACTAACCAGATCTTAGACAAGGTATCTCCCCGAAACAACTTGTAGGGTTAAAAGATTTTTTATATAATTTTTTTTCCCGATGGCTAGGACCCAATCACAATACAATAGAAAGATGCACTATTATAGTATGATGGTTTAAAGTGGTTTAAGGTGTTAGGTTTCAAAGTGGTGTACTAATTCGATTCATTCAGATTTTTTTTAATTCAGTGGAAAATATATAGAGGGACAAATTTTAATTTCATTTTATACATGGTGAAATTTTATGTTCCCCATAAACTTATTTCGAGTGATTCATCTAGGCTGATTTTTAAATAAATGCGTTTTATAAATAGAAGCATAATACATAATTACTATTTAAAGTTGTTTCAAAATGCTTATCTAAGAATGTTTTTTATTAAAGTTATTTGAGAATAGCAAAATATATTGAGCACAATGAAATGGTAATTCAAAAATCTTGCAAATCTTTAAGCGCAACTGTCTCACTTGTTAAGTTTTCCTACAAAATTTTTATTTTTGCAGTGTTCAAAATCGGATTTAAAAGGGTTGGAAGAGTTTGATATTAATAGCAAAGACCACTACGTTTTTCCATTTTGCCAAAAAGACATCACTGATACCATAGATCATTTTGATTACATCTAGTTCTGTAGCTTTATTCCTCTATATATTAGGATTGCATGAGAAAAGAAACTACTTCTTTAGGTTGGTAGTGAAGACCACTGCATTTCTCATTCCGGCCCAAAGACGTTGCTTATACTATAGATGATTTTGATTAGAGATCTGTAGTTCTATTCCTCTAAAATATTTTAGGACTACATAAGAAAAGAAACTACTTTAGGTTGGTAATAAGGATCACTGCATTTCTCATTCCGCCCTAAGTCGTTATTGACACCATACATGATTTTGGTTACAAGTAGTTCTGCAGTTCAATTTCTTAATAAAATCATTTTACAGGACTACATGAAAAACGAAACTGCCTGCGGGGGTTGTTTGAGGTTGGTAATAAAGACCACCGCATTTCTCGTTCCGCCCAAAGACGTTGCTGACACCATAGAAGATTTTGAAACCATTGGTTCTTGGAGTCTTCTCGGAGGACTTCAAATGAATTCAGTTCTGTATCCTCGTACAACAGGGAATTTCAGAGGAAAGAAGATTAAAATTGGTATAGTATCTGTAAGTACATTACGTCTATCAAGAATCTTATAACATGTGTCTGCATCAAAAATGTATTAAAAAAGTGTATTTTAAATTTGTTTTATTTTATATATAGTAGCAAAATATATGTATTAGTTGTAAAACAAAGTTAATAACAAAGTTAATAACAAAACATGGATTGCCTTAAAAGAAAATCGTAACAAATTTCAATGCTATTTACAAGATAAGAACTGAAAGAAACGACTTGATGACTTAATTCAAATTCATCTGTTTGCTTAGATTTGAATTCGCGTCTGTTAACCCTCCTGGTGGTTTTCTCTACTAGGTATTTCGTTATTAGCAAAACTGACGATATTTTGATGGACGAGTTATCTCGTCATTAGAAAAAAGCAGGCCAGATCGTGATCAAGTCATCATCAAAACATCGGAAATATCTTGAGGACGAGATATATCTCTTCATTATCAAACTTGGTCAGATCTTGATGTACAAGATATTTCGTCGAAACCACTTTGAGGGTTAATACGTCCATGATCCTAATTCAATACATTGATAAATTAACAACCAGTACTTTCTATAAGGGATGTATGACCATGTATAAAATGAACAATGAACAATCAGGACATTCACTTCTGTTGCTAGGGTATACTCTCCTCTGTTAAAACGGCCAACTCTTAGGCAAGCCTCACATTGGTCCAACATCAATCGTGAGACACTAAATTAGCTCCCTTTCACTTCTCTTTTCTCTTTCTCTCCTTCTATTTTTTCCTTTCAATCTTTCCTCTCTTTCTTTCCCTCTCCTTCCCTCTTTAACTCCTTTTCCTCTTTCACTCCTTCCTTCTCTTTCTCCCTCCATCTCCCCATTCACTCTTCCTTTTCTCTTTCTCTCCCTCTATCTCCCACTTTCACTCCTTTCCTCTCTTTTAGTCCCTCAATCTCCCCTTTTCACTCTTTCTCTCCCTCTATCTCCTTCACTCATCTTTTCTCTCCCTCTATCTCCCATTTCACTCCTCTTTTCTCTTTCTCACCTTCTATTTTTCCCTTTCATTCCTTCCATCTCTTTCTCTCTATCTTCCCTCTCTCTTTCTGTCCCTCTATCCCTTTCACTCTTTCTCTGTCCCTCTACCTCTCTTTGTTCTCTCTTTTACTATAAAAAACTTAAATGAAAATTCTCATATTCTTAGTCTTGTTTTGAATTATTTTCAGAGCAGAAATGAAGGCTATTATTAATTTTAATTTTATAATGAAACATTTTACGTTTTCGAGGCCTTATTTGTGTTTCTAATTACCTACATAACTTCAAACCCTGAAATTAAAATCATTTCCCATCCAATTCCTTACATGTTATCTCTTTATCCTTTAAAATAACGTGTAAGTAAATCAATCCTTATTACATTATTATGCTAAGTATGAAATTGAGTGCAACAGAACGATTTCTTTAATATCACGTATAAGATGTTTTAAGTTTAAGTTTCTTAGACTCTTATGTGTTATAGGGATCACCTGGAGCTGTGGTAAATAAAAAGGAAGATGGTTCTGGTTATGATTTCCGCGGCCTAACCGTCGATTTCGTCAATGCTGTGTCCAGAGAAATGAATTTCAGGTAAGTGATCTTCTATTTGTATGGAAAGCTTTTATATTACAAAAATACATTTTACCTTTATGTCGCCAAACATCATTCATGGGAAGAGCAATAAATGTCTATTTTACAATTCTTCGCATGTAAAATATTGCTACTTATGGTAAAATTGTTATTTCTGCAATCAATAATTTGTGTTTCTTGAAGATTCGGTTTAAAAAATGTACAGGAAGGTTCGAAATGCTCTTGCCTAACTCTAACCCTCTTACCGTCTCGAGATTTCTGAGTTCTGTAGGATTACTTTTACCCCACAGCACACTTAATGGCTAATAACCACATCTCTTGGGTGAAGGAATGCATGGACATTTTCAACCTGTAGAAGATTATATTTGTCCTTTCTTTACAATAAAATCCGGGAAAGATTCTCCGTTGAGATTTTCTTTAGAATATAGTCCTTTAAAAAGATTTGGCTGGTCATTTCCTTATAGTAGATTCCTTTGGAAAGATTCTGTTCCTTTCCTTAGATTAAAATCAGTTGGAAAGATTTCGTTGGTTCCTTCTTTAGTATAGAATCCTTTAATAAAGATTTTGTTGGTCATTTCCTTGTAATAGAATCCTTTTTGGAAAGATGATGATGGTTCGCGCTACCCAACTCAATTTCTGGCACACAGCGCCCTCTAGCACACTCACGTGGTGTTTTCGGCTTTATGTTCCTATGTAAATATGGTTTGATTTTTATATTCCTGACTTACTTTGAAAGTTTGTCTAAGACCTTTTGAATCACCCTGTAAACAATCAATATTTTTAATGGTGGCTAAGTTCACCAAAAGTATTGTATATTGGGTTGATGCAAAAGTTCGTACCGTTTTTGGCGCTAGATGGCATTGCATCGCAAAACCGAAGTGTTATCTACTTCACACGTGTAAAGTTTTCATGTTGTTTGAAAGAAAGAATTTCAACGAGTACTAAGGGAAAAAATTGTTTTATTTGGTTGTGTTTTTTATATAAGTTTTGTTAAGCATTAAAAATGGCAGAAAATAAGGAGCATTTTTAACAGATTATGCTTTTTTATTTCCGAAAAGGCAATAATGCTTAGCAGTCGCAAAAGAAGATATGTGTTGTGTATGGGGAGAAGTGATGTTGACGATTCCACGTTTAAGTGATTCAGAAAGTTTCGTCACCTGGATCAGTTCTTTAGCCAGAAACCTCAGAACTTCTATGCAGCTACCGAAGAGAGATCGAACAGAACAGCACATACTATATTGATTAACTGTAATTTTTAGAAAATAAATTTTATTTTCAATTTTGTCAAAAAAACGGGACGAACTTTTGCATCAAACCAATATTTTACTGGTACAGATTAGCTTGTTCGTAATACCTCATTTATTATTTTCTAGTTATGATTTCGTAGTTCCTCCAGACAATCAATCTGGACGAAAACTGCCCAATGGAGAATGGACAGGGATGATCGGTCAAATCGTCCGAGGGGTAAATATAACCAAATTTCTTCAACACAGTAACGAATTCTAATCAAACCTGTGCCATGATTATTGATGCAAAATTTCCATTTTCATTCTCAGGAAGTAGAATTCGCAGCGCAGTGTTTCTATTCTACGCCGGAACGTTTGGAAGTTGTGAATTTTACGACATCTTTGGATGAACTCTCGTATGCTTTACTAATCAGGCGGCCTTCCCAAGAACACAAGTACCTCTTCCTCGCTCCTTTTACGAATGATGTAAGCCCTTGTGGAAAACATCCATAGATTTTCAATGAGTCGAAATGTAACTTTGATACTGCCCGTGTTAGTCAAGAATACAGTGTCTTCAAGTTTGGTCTTCAGGGTTAGTGACAGACGGGAAATCCAAAAATTCCCAAGATGCCAGTGAGGCTTTCAATAGAAAAATAATATGGCATTAGACAATGAGAGTTTATTTCAAATAATAATTTAATGTGTACTTATACACTAGAAGATTTTTTAATTTTGACTTTAAAAATCCAGTTTTTATACAATAGGTCATTGGTTTATGCTTAGAATCATTTCAGTGTGAAAAAATCAGATTAAGCTAATCAGCAATCTAATTTGATCTAATTAGCAAATTAGAATGTTTTTAACAGTGATATCTCAAATTCTAATTTGTTCAGAAAGACAATTCCTGTTAGAAATTATTTCTAATGTTATTCTTCATACTTTGATCTTCAATCAAGTTGTTGGAGAAGGAATTGGTTTCTTTTTTGCCATTTTTTCACCAAGGAAGCATAAAAAAATCGGGAATTTTAACATTTAAAAATCAACAATTTATTTCTTAACTAATAACTCTGATTGAGGGTCAATCAACACTACGCTAATCGGACATCTCGCGACTCTCAGAGGGTTGCCGATTGCATAGGAAGTTTTGAAACACCCTGTTTATCTCCACATTACACATTTAACCCTCCAAGCGGCACACCCAAGTACAGTTCGGACGGGGCTCTGCTGCGGGTGGTAGACCCGAAATATTTCGAGCAGCAAGATATCCTGGTTGGTTGGGTTTAATGATACAAGGTCCTAAAACGGACAAGCTGCAAAGATAAAACAATAAAATCGTGCGAGATGTCCAAGAGTCCAAAAGATATGTATTTCGTGAGCGAGTTGTCCGGGTTCGATGTCCGAATAATTTCCTGTCTGCTTCTTTGCCATGCACGAATTTTCGCAGTCTGTATTCCAACTGAATTTTTCGAGTTGTGTTTCGGGAGTGCTGCTTGCAGGTTAAGATTTATGTTACCGGTATGATTATTGAAATAAATTAACCAGGAATATATAATAGGCCTTAACATATTTCCTCAGTATTTACCTCCAAACTCTTGAAATGTATAATAGAAATAAAGTTGAAGTAATAGCACGGCCTCTTTCTATTTCAGACCTGGCTTGCTGTCTTTATAACAGTTGCTCTGATTGGACCCATTTTGTATTTGGTACACAGAGCAAGTTACTATTACCAATATTATGATTTGGTGAACGACAAAGGACTTTTCAGGCTCAGTAATTGCGCATGGTATAGCTTTGGGGCTATAGTGCAGCAAGGTAATGTACAATTCGTTTTGTTTGTCTTATTACCACTAGCTGAATTACCCGGCGTTGCTCGGGTTGAATTGTTTATAATTCATCGTAATGTACTCAATATTATTCCTATGGAGGTTAAGAATTGTTTTTAACCCCCTGAAGACCCAGGACAAATCGAACTGGGTTAATATATAGCCTATGTGTCCAGCAGAATTCTACAGAATGAATGTACCAAATTTAGTGTGAATTGATCTGAGATTGATCGTATAAATACACAATGTTATTCCTATGAGGATTTCGAATTGTCTTTAGCCACCTGTACTATATCGACGATAAAAAAAAGACCCTTTTCAATAAAAGTAATCTTATATTATCATAAAAATTTACATTTCAATAATAAAACTACAGTTTAAGAATTTACAGACGGGATACATAAACGATATGATACTGAGCGATTTTCAGCGCAACCGCACGATTGCGCCATACTGTAAGATTCTAAAAAAACCTCAAAGGTCATCTTGAGAGGCGACTCCTGTAGATATTTACTCTGACGTCCTTTGCACAGCCAGACCGGGAGAGAGCGCCCCCTAGCAAGTGCTCTGTCCAGGATGACGGGACGTTACACCCCTCTGCACACCCAAGACAAATAGAAGGGAGTTAATATGCAGCCTACGTTACCCGCAGGGTTCCAAAGAATAAATGTACCAAGTTTGGTGTAGATTGGTCAAACGGTGTAGATTTGTATAGACAGATGCCAACTCTGCTTTATAGGTATAGTTTCCATCATATGACTTAAGTAATCTCTTGGTATTTATTACGTGGATAGTAAACTGCTTCTAAAATCTATGCGATGCAACCTGACTGTCAATTTTCCCTTGGTTTTCAATGAGTCTTAACGTTCACCTAGGTAGAAATTTAACCCTCTGAGGTGTTCACACACATGTGTCCGTTCTGCAACCTGCAGTCTAACTATGACTTCTAAGCAGTTTTGACCTTTTTGACCAAAAGAATCGTACCTAAGATTCTGTCAACCAATCGATATGGTTATCGAGTCATTATGTGTGTTATGGAGCAATACTACACTTCTCTGTAATCTCGTGAAGCTCAGAGGGTTAAAAGAAAGCAATATATTTCCACAATTCGCGTATTTAGAGCGCATTCTTACTCCGAATTATTGTTTAGTGCCATATGACTACAGTTAGCGAAACAAATAATCACCCATGGCGAGATGGCCACACATGGTTTTGCGTATGGCAGCCCTTGCGAGCTTGCCTACCTTTCCAGAAATAGACTCCTCCAAAGTCAACAAAAATGTATAAATAAAATAAAAGTATTTCCTTCGTAATATTTTCATTAGGTCAAAAGGTCACACTGACTGAATCGAAATAAGGATCAAGACTACATGTGGTCTTAAAGTCACAGGTTCCCCACCCCTGGTGTAAACAATCCGATTTTTTCGCTGATGCATTTCACAACTCCCTCTTCAACAAGCAAACCGCAACAAGTCCCACAAAAACTCCAGAAAAAATATTTTATCTGTTATTTAAGGCACTTCGAAATTCAGAAATTAATAATTATTTTATTTGTTTGAAAAATGTATTCAAATAAAGGTACTTAGTAATAAATGTATTGACTATTTACGGCACTTAGAAACTCATATGATTTAATTTTTTTAAACCTTATTTAAGGTACATAACAATAAATGTATTGGATACTTTGAGACTCAGAAATGATTTTAAAAAAATTACTTTTGAAAAAATGTATCCCCTTTTTAATATAATTTAAAAAATAATTTATCAGTTATATTTAAGATACACAAAACTCAGAAATAATTTTTTCAATTATTTTTTAATAATGTATCCAAATTTGAGGTACTTAAAAATATATTGGCTTTTTAAAGTATTTAGAGACTCAGAAATTGTTTTTTGAAAAATGCAACCCTATTTAAGGTACTTAGTAACAAATGTATCGAGCTATTTGAGGTAGGCAAGTTAAAAACGATGAGTTATATATGTGATACAAGTCGTTGTTGCTTTTATTTGTAGGTGGTGTCCATCTACCTTTAGCAATATCAGGTAGAATACTTGTTGGATTCTGGTGGCTATTTGTCATTGTCACCGTAGCCACCTATAGTGGCAATCTCGTCGCTGTGCTCACATTTCCAAAGATTCGAAATCCCATAAACAGCTTTGAAGATCTTCTTACAAACAAAGATAAACCAAGGTGGGCTACCTATGACGGTGAAGGTATTATAGAACAACTTAGGGTAAGCTTAAGACCTTAATTTCTCTATTCTGCTTACAATAGTGTGAAATGGGGCAAGTGATTTCACGTGGTAAGTGCGTTTATTGAATATAAAACGTGTCTGTAGGGACTGACACCTGCTGGAAATGCTTGAAGAGGTTTTAGAGATTAGTCCCATCCATGACCCTCTACATCTAGAACGTCTTCGATATAGACGGTCACCACTAGAGCGCTTCACCTTTCGGCAGGGAAGTAGCGCAGACTAAAGTAGGGCATAAGTGACATATCTTCATGACCCAATCACACTATACCATTGCAAATACAGACAAAACAGTCCATAGTATGTCCTTAACCCATCATATGAGGCTAGTGCGACTCCATGAAATAGCATTAGAAAATATTTCTTAAAATTATATCAATGGGTAAATTTAAACGAATAAGAATGTAAACATATTGGTTGATTGATAGAAAGTATAGATTAGTTTCACCACTAGAGCGCTTCAAATTTCGGCAGGGAAATTGCGCAGACTAAAGAAGGGCATGATTACAATGATATTTTTGCCCTAATCACACTATCCCATTGCAAATAAGAAAACAGCCCATGGTATGCCTCATCATGTGTGGCCAGTGCAATCACATGAAATAGCATTGGAAAGTATTTTTTAAATTATATCAATGGGCAAGTTTATAAACGAATAAGATATTGGTTGATTGATGGGAAATACAGATTAGTTTCACCTCAAGAGCGCTTCGAATTTCGGCAAGGAAAATGTACAGACCAAAGAGCATGATTGCAATTACATACTTTTGCCCTAATCACACTAACCACTGCAAACAAGAAAACAGCCCATAGTATGCACTTGCCCAACCATGTGGGATCAATGCGACCCCAGGAAATAGCATTGGAAAGTATTTTTTAAATTATATCAATGGGTAAGTTTGAACGAATAAGAGTACATATTGGTTGATTGATGGAAAGTAGATTAGTTTCACCACTATAGCACTTCGAATTTCGGTACGGAAATTGTGCAGACCAAAGAGCATTATTGCAATGATATGCTCTTCACACAATTCACTATCCCATTGCAAACTAGAAAACAGTCCATGATATGCACTTGCCCCATGTTGTGGGGTCAAGTGCGACCCCATAAAATAGCATATTAAAATACTTTTTTATATCAGTGGGTAAGTTTAAAGGAATAAGACTCTATATTTTCTAGTAGACTCTGGGAGTGAGTGTTAAAAATATGATACTTAAAAATTACTGAGACAAAGTAAAATCGGTTGAATATGAACTTTGAAGATTTGGGTTTGCACTTGCCCCACCACACCCTATGTACGTTTTAAAAAAATTTAGAGATCCCAACATTTCAAAAATATCGACTTAGGTATTTAGATTTGTATTGTATAATCTGTTTTATGCTTTTTCAAATACTTCGTTTTCACCAAATCCTATAAGAAATTTTTAAAATACTAATGAAACTAATAATAAACTCAGTCAATTAAAATCAAATACCGACCTTCATGAATTCAATTTTCTCAAAATGAAAGTTTTCGATCTTCGGGTACTTTTTCTAAGAAACTGCTTTAACCTAATAAGTAAAACTTTCCCAACATTTTCTGTATGCACCGTACGTTATACTGAAGCTTCCATTTCGTTATATGTAGAGTATTAAATTTAAGAATTTTTCAGATAAATGAATTTTGAAATTTTCCCTTAATTTTCTATAATTTTTTTAATGTGCATGTTATATAATATAGTAAATTCTCACTTCAGCATAAATTCTATATAAGTAACTGATGTCTATGTCTATATAAGTAACCAATTGAGAATACAAAAATTATCAAACCAGTATCTTTTCAGTATAGTCCGAGAAAATGTGCATAGAAATTCGGTAAATTAACATTGCGGTATTGAATCTTCCAACTCCACTTAATCAACCATCCGATTTATTAACCCTCCAAGTAGTTTTGACGAGATATCTCGTCCATCAAGATCTGACCAATGTTGCTAATGACGAGATATATCATCATTAAGATACTACCAATTTTTGATGATCATGAGATCAAGATCTAGTTAGTTTTTATCTAATGATGAGAGACGACGACATCTCGCTGTTCGAGATATCTCGTTCACCAAGATCTGGTCAGTTTTGCTAATGACGAGAAATATCGTGGAGACAGCCACTAGGAAGGTTAAACAAATTTGCTAAAATGATGTAATTTTCATTTAGAGTGCTTCCAGAAATATGTGTGCAGCCTTTGTCCAAAAAGTTCCAGGACTACTGCTAGAACAAATATGAGAATTAATACACGCACATACTTGCAATTATTGCTTGTTTCCTTCAAAACAGCTGCCTTTGGAGTCAACATAGAGCTTACAGTGCATCTGAAGGTACTTGAAACAGTTCTGAAAAGCATTTGCTGGTATGTCTGCTAGTTGCTCTGTCACAGCTGCTTGGATAGTGGGAATGTCTGTATGACGTTGCTGGACTGAACTGGACATCCTATTTTGACATATCATTTGGGCTAATTGATATATCACATACGGAGCACCACTGCCTTCAGCTCATCTCCTAATCATAAATAGGGAAAAATTCAGAAATATCGTGTGCAGAAATGAAAATTTTTGAATAAAATATAGGTGGAATGAACTGGATGGCTTAATTAATCAGCGAAGCCAAAATTTCATAACACCACCCCAAACCGGGACAGCACTCAAGTGGTCACCCTCCCAAGCCCTGACCGTAACCGAAGGAGTTTCTTTGGAAGTCGAAAGGGCGGGTGTTGATCCTCTGCTTTGCTGATACCTTGCATGTAGTAGAAATTAAAATATTAGGGATGGGGTCAAATGAAAAGTAGAATTATTTAATTGACATTTAATAGAAATTTATCTGTGGTAGAATTAATGGTAGGTACGTAATTAATTAACGTCGCACTGAAGCAACACAACGGGCTATTGGCAATGGTCCGGGATCCATCCCGACGGGAAAAGATCCAAGGACAACGCCTCGCCATTTTGAATCACGGTCAGAAAACGAGAACAACACCTGATCTGGCACCCCACTTTCCAAACTTCCACACCACGCCAGCGTAAGGACATTTGAGGCCACTATAAGTTTAACATGCACCATCCCCCGTGTACACGACAGTCTGGCTGTACCGAGTTTCGAACTCGCCAACCTACGGTTGTTAATCCGTTTATCTTCCAACTGGGCTACCGCGGCCTCTATAAGTAATGGTCCAGTCGAGTCCTATATCTCAAGTTACAGGTGACAGAAAGCGGTCTCATAATTGTACTTGCAATTAATTAAGTTGCATGGGATAAATTAGAGGAATTGAAGTCGTAGAGAGAGAGGAGACGGTTTGTGATTACTCTCCAATTGGACAGTGACTGCTGCTTCCTGGAGCTCACACGCTAATTTCCCGACGCAGCTGTTTCGTAGGCTGTTACGTCATTCCTGGAACTTTCTGTACACAGGTTTTATTTGCTAGAAGTACTAATATTTGCCGCTGCGTGGACTATATTTTTCATTACATATCCACAGGATTCGACATCTGTGACTGCGCGGGCCATCAGCAGAGGTCTCAACCTTTACAGCCGTGACAACGAAGCAAGTGTGCTGGAGGAAGTGGCAGAAGGGAAGCTGGTTTTCATCGCATCTAAATATGAACTGTTTGAGAATATGGGTAGGATGTATAATCTAACCAATAAATGCTCTTACTCTATTGGATCGGTGGACGTGTATTCCGAAAGCGTTTCCTTGGCGGTTCGTCTGAACTGGCCGTATCTCGCGTTTCTAAATAGGGAGTAAGTAAGCAGTCTCTATTTAAAATTTTTGTTTTGTGCTTATTTTTCTATCGTACACCCGTATCGACCATCAATCGAAGAGCAGCCCAATAAAGTTCTGTAGTGAAATATGACTTATAAACACTATTAATAGTATTAGAACTTGCAATGGTATTGTTAAGAATTTCAGAGAGTCCTTGAGGTTCTGCTCTCCAGTCATTTCCTCCAGTTCTCAAAGGGTGTGCGGCGTAAGTGGCTCTGTAGGTAGTCATGTCCAGTGAGAAGTCGAAAGCAAGCGACTCCTACAACTCTGGGGAAGTAACCTGCGATACGGGCTTTATTACTCAATCAAACATTCCAGTTCTTTCCTGTGCTCATCTCTTTGTAAATTGAGTCTATTGGTCTTTATAGATGAGTATATAATCCTCTTGATATTACGTTGAGGTAAAGGGTATTAAGGTTGGGGCAATTGTGCCTTAGCCATAATCTCAATCGAGGATTCTTTTTCTTCAAGACACATTATAAAGGACTCATCGGTCACATACTAGGTCCCTAAAATCCCTTCACGTAAAACAAATGCTTGAAGAGGTTTGAAAAATCGCAATTTACTTTTGGATCTTCAAACTGTTCATTCAAATGCTGCAGTGCTCCCTAAATTATGATCCACAGGTCGGTACAGGTTCCTAGAGGGAAATACCAGAAAATATTAGAAAATGTTCGGAAATGTCCGAGTTTAACCGAGATTGGTTTCAGTAGCACCTGGAATTCACATTTATCCTATGTATGGATGGATGTTTGGGTTTTATGGCGCAAGGTCCAAAAGCGGACAACCTGCGCCAGAGATATCCTATGGAGAGGACCTGTAATGCACATTTATCCTATGGAGAGGATGGAGAAGACCTGTACATTTATCCTATGGAGATATCCTATGGTGAGAATGGAAAGGACCTGGAATGCACATTTATCCTATGGAGAGGACCTGGAATGCACATTTATCCTATAGAGATATCCTATGAAGAATGTTTACCCGTTCAAATGATCACTTCTGGTCAACAAGTGGAATCTATTTGAACACTTTGAAACAACCTTTGAGGTTCCCTATTTTTTGGTTCTGTTGTCAAGATCATATGCATTATTATTTAGATGTATGTATAAAAATTAATATCAATTCACATTTCACACTCAGCGCTTCCCAAATTGTGATCCACAGGTCGGTACAGGTTCCTATGGGGAAATACCAGAAAATATTAGAAAAATGTTCGGAAATGTCCGAGTTTAACCGAGATTGGTTTCAGTGGCACCTGGAATGCCCATTTATCCTATGGAGAGGACCTGGAATGCACATTTCAGGGCCGTCCTTGAGGTGCTCTCCAATCATTTCGTCCAGTTCGCAATGGGGACAGATAGCTGATCTTGCTACTCCAATACGGTGTTAGTGTCTTTGTCCGGTAAGAAGTCAAAAGCAAGCGACTCCTACAGCTCTGGGGAAGGAACCTAGGATACGAGCTTCGTTACTGAATAAGACATTCCAGTTCTGTCTTGTGCACATCTCTTTGTAGATTGATAGTCTATTAGTCTTTATAGACGAGCACATAAGCTTCTTGGTGTTACGTAGATGTAAAGGGAATTTAGGATGGGGCCAACTGTGCTCCTGATTCAGCCAATTGGTCAACCTGTTCATTGCTATATATACCACAGTGACTTGAAATCCACTGTAAGACAACTTTTTTTCCTAACGACTCTTCTTTCTCTTCCTTCTTTTCTTAACCTTCTTTTGTGAATTATGGAAAGCGCATTTTTATCAAAGCCAGAAAGCCTGTCCCAAAAGGTATCTATAAAAAGTTCAATTTAGGGGACGTGATCTTCCGAAACAAACCTTTGCGATTTCGATCATTCTAAAATTTGCACAGGCTATTTGCTTTCAGCTAAAAGAATATATAGAAAG
Source organism: Meta bourneti (assembly GCA_933210815.1). Classification (NCBI taxonomy): domain Eukaryota; kingdom Metazoa; phylum Arthropoda; class Arachnida; order Araneae; family Tetragnathidae; genus Meta; species Meta bourneti. The sequence goes on from OW119934.1 coordinate 86,472,388, forward strand.
TTTGGTTCGAAAATATTATGTTGTGCGGGATTTATTGCATAAGACGTTCAAAGTTTTGATAACTTAGAAAAAATTGATAGATCATGTGCATTAATTTCTTACATATTTTCGATATTTTGATTCACATAATTGTTCGTGCATACATATAAATCAAATTAACTCTCATTTGGTAAATTTATCAATCAATTGTAAAACAAAAAGAAATTGTATTAAACAACCTAAAAATTTGTTTAAAAAATCATAGGTTAAGCGACATTAAAACCAAAATTTCGAAGCGTGATGAATTTCTCAGTTGCACTTAGATATGTAAAACAGATTGCAAAGATTATCCAAGTACACAAACAAGTTCAAGGAAATAAATTAAAATCAGATGCGCAGGGAATATTTTGGAAATCTGAAGAATTTCGAAATATCTCAATATGAAAAAACACATTTTGTAGACTTACTATACTTATCTGTCATACGTTTCACGTAACTGAATTGCCGTCTGTTTGAAAGGGGCCTTTTCCTTGAGTGGAAGAGTTTGGGTTGCGCATTTTTATTGAAATTAGTCTTCGCAGTCTGGTAATATTTTGTATTGTGAAACACTAATATTAAATCTTCTCTGACAGAATTGTACATCTATTTGAGAGTGGTCTGTTTATTAAGTGGAAGAGAAGTTTTGGTTAAGCATTTTTATTGAAGTCTGTGGTAATATTTTGGTAATCTATACAAAATATTACCAGTCTTACGCAGTCTGGTAATATTTTGTATTGTAAAATTAATATTAAACCTTCTCCAACAGAATTACCCATCTATTCGAGAGTGGCCTCTTTCTTGAGTGGAAGAATTTTGGTTACGCATTTTTATTAAAATTAGTCTTCGCACTCTGGTAATATTTTGTATTGTAAAACACTAATTATGTATTCTCTAACAGAAATGCTCGTCCATTTGAGAGTGGCTTCTTTCTTAAGTGGAAGAGTTTTGAATAGTCATTTTTTTATTAAAATTATTATTCGCAGTCTGGTAGTATTTTGTATTGTAAAACACTAATATCAAATCTTCTAACAGAAGTACCCGTCTATTCAAGAGTGGGCTCTTGAGTGGAAGGGTAGTTTTGGTTACGCATTTTTTTAACATGAGTCTTTGCAGTCTAGTAATATTTTGTATTGTAACACACTAATATTAAATATTTAGCAGAATTGTCCGTCTATATGAGAGTTGCTTCGTTCATGAGTGGAAGAGTTTTGTTGCGCATTTTTATTAAAATTAGTATTCACAGTCTGGTAATATTTTGCATTGTAAAACACTAATATCAAATCCTCTAACAGAATTACCCGACTATTCGAGAGTGGTCTTTTAAGTGGAAGAGTAGTTTGGTTACGCATTTTTTTATTAAAATTAGTATTCGCATTCTGATAATATTTCGTATTGTCAAACATTAATGTTAAATCTTCTCTAACAGAATTACTCGTCTATTCGAGAGTGGCCTCTTTCTTAAGTGGGAGAGTAGTCTTGTTTCTACTAATTGTTTTATGAAAATGAGTCTTCGCTGTCTGGTAATATTTTGCATTGTAAAACACTAATATTAAATTTTACTAACAGAATTGCCCATCTATTCGACAGTAACTTCTTTCTTTAGTGGAAGAGTTTTGGTTTCATTAAAATGAGAGTCTTTATAATCTGGTAATATTTTGTATTGTAAAACACTAATATTAAATCTTTAACAGAATTACCCATCTATTTGAGAGCGGCCTCTTTGTTATATGCAATAATAGTTTTGGTTATATATACGCACTTTTTGATTAAAAGGAATCTTCGCAGTTTGGCAATATTTTGTATTATAAAACACTGATATTAAATCTTGTCTACCAGAATTGTCCGTCTATTTGAGAGTGGTCTGTATCTCAAGTGGAAGAGTTTTGGTAATACATTTTTCTTAAAATGAGACTGCATTCTGCTAATATTTTGCTTTGTAAAACAATAATATTAAATCTTCTCTAACAGAATTGCCCATCTATTCGAGAGTGGTCTCTTTCTTAAGTGGAAGAGAGATGCCTTACCCCCGGACAACGAATGCACAATTTCATCAAAACCTCAAGCTGGAGACACAAGAAAAATTAACCTTTCCCAGATGGTTGGATCATTCTACATCTTGCTTTTTGGTGTCTGTGGAGCTCTTATAGCTCTTGGCATCGAATATGGGTTTCTGGTAACTCGGGATAAGGATCCATCAAAAAGCAATCCTTGTTCCAAAATATTCTCTCCCTTCTGCAATAAGGGATCTCAAAAGATGAAGAACCAGAAACAGTTCATGCAATCTAGGATGTATCCGGGTGCCCAAGATAACCACAAGCCCAAAAAAGTTCGTCGAAAGAAAAATTCTAAGCTTCATCCGACAGAGGATAATCAAGGTCTGTGATTTACTCTCGTATAGAATCGTCATTACTAAGTTGCATCATTACATTGTACATTATCATTACTACCTACATTATTGATCCTCCTAGTGGTTGTCTCGATGAGGGATCTCGTCATTAGCAAAACTGACCAGATCTTGATGGATGAGATACCTCGTCATTAGAAAAAAATTGACCAGATCATGATCTCATGATCATAAAAAATTATCAATATCTTGATGACGAAATATCTTGTCATTTATAAAATTGGCCAGATCTTTATTGACGAGATATCTCGTAGAAGTCACTTGGAGGATTAACCCTCTTCATACCGAAGATTCACTTCTCCGTTCACTGGCAAAATTTTTCTTCGTTTTTCGAGTTCCTTGTGATTTACTTCAGTTCTGTAATTTGGTAGGCGTGTAGCTCCACCAAAATGGCCATTGACTATTTTGACGTGAATACGTCTTTAAAATGAGAGCAGTGCTAGGTGGCCAGCACGGATTGGATTGGATGTTGGGGTTTTATGGCGCAAGGTCCGAAAGCGGACAAGCTGCGCCAAAATTCCAGTACGGAAAGTTGAGCGTTACGAAAAATGGGCATCAAGCTCGGTCTAATAATTTCTATATTATTAACGCGAACCAAACCAACCTAGTTTCATTCGATAACTGAGGGAACAAAGACTTGTTAGTGACCTTGAGTTCGTGCACCGCAAGACGCAAGGGTGGAGGAGAGGGGCGACGTTTTGGGGATTTTTCACTGAGCAGCGCAAACTTCAGAGAAGCGCTACGAAGTCGAAATTGGTCTCAAAAACTTACGTCGATATCTGTCGATTTAAGATATTAGAAGTGAAATTGAATACAGGGTTGGTTGTGAAATTTGAATCGTAACTCAAAATGATTTTTAGTATCATAATGTCGGCATATACTTGTCGAAAATCCAAGCCGAAATATATCTAACGTAGTCTATGCGAAAGTGCAACTCAGCTTTCTATGAACTGAATTGAGTACTGAGTTTGTCTTTCATTTAGTACATCAAAATAAATACTGTGCGCTAACGAGACGCATTCACGTAAAACCTTGGGCCGTGCTCCAACACAGCCTATCCGATTTTTTTCACATTGACGAAGCAATTTTTACATTGACGAAGTTTTTAAATTCGTTATTAGTTGTTTCGAAGATTTTCCAATTTTTACTACCAATATGTACAAGGTTTTCATCTGTTTATCTACTCCTAGGTTACTTGAACAACAACTGGAGCAACGATCATGCAATCTCTGATCAGCTGATGCGATTTGATGAATACGGTAGAAGAGACATCTACACAAACTACGACAACAAACCGGCCAAACCCACATTCGACAAAGCCTTTGCCTCGCCAAAGCCTTTTGCAATCAAACGAAGCTACGACAACCCAGACCACGGGAAACGATTCCAGGAACGAGTGGAGGAAGTCAGTGATAAATCTGGTGGAGAATCAGATCACAACTCCCTGGACTCAGCGGGTGATTATGAAGACAGAAGACAGACACAGAGAGACTCATATTTTACGTATGGAAACGGAGATTTCCGAAGATATTGACTTTTTACCACCTACTCTTATACATTAAGAACGCGCATTAGCTTCATTTGTTACTTTGTATCTGTGCTCTCTGCCATTGTTTTCTACTTCAAATAAAGGAGTATAAACCCGCGTACTGAACTGTAACATGTAATGTAACCAAATTAGCTAGCTACTCTGAACAGCTGTCGAGCAGGTTTCGCGTAGTCACTAGTGAATTGTAACCCGTAGTATAACCAAAGTTGCTACTCTTAACAGCTATCGAATATTTTTCGCGTAATTAGTGAACTTAACATGTAATGTAATCAAATTTGCTACTCTGGACCGCTATAGAACGAGTTTCGCGTACTCACTAGTGAACTGTAAACATGTGATATAACCAAATTTGCTACTCTGAACAGCTATCGCGAACAGGTTTTACGATCAAACAGAATAGTCTGATCGCTAGCACATTCTGAGTACTGTAGATTCATCTGCTCTCTAATGAACTGAAGAGTCACGCGGCATGTTGCAAATTGACTACGGACGTACTAAGACTGGTTGCATTACATGTTACACTATACTAATGAGTATGTGGCTTAATATATCGCCAACAAACTCGTAAACATTTAAGTTTTGTAGTAGTGTGAAAAAACTGCATTCTTTAAATAAGTCTTGGCTTGTGCCTTATGTCCTGATGAAATTAGTAATTTTATAAATCATACGTTGAAGAAACGCATCAAAGCGTTTCCGACTAATACTTTAACAACGTCAAGATAACGTTGAGAAAACTGATATTTTTAATTAATAGCCGAGAGCAACGCACGTTTCTTGTTTACGATTCGAGTTGAGCTTTATATTGGCGATAAATCAGTAAAATTAAACTTGCTGTTTACTAAGCAAATATTTAATATTACTCAATTTTAGTATCATTACCGCTCATTAAACTTTCGATTCAAGCTTTTTCTTTGCAACGCATTTGTATGTCCTTAAATACAGTGAGTACTAAAGCCTTATGAGTAGCCTGTGAGTATACCTGTGAGTATGCCTTATGAGTGCTAAATGGATACATTTGACCATAAAAAGTGAATGGGAACGTTTTCAACTTTTACATGTTGGTAAGTTTCTTTTATGAGAGAAATGCATACTATTGCGTTAGAGAGCTTGTATTTGTAAAAGCTCAGAAAACATATTAGGGATTTTGAAATTTATTGCTCGTTAAACTATAGAAGCCTTTGACAAAGCTTTTTATGCTAAGTATGCATCTCGCATTTTTATGTTCTTAAATACATTTTGAGTAAAAATGGATGGATTAGATCTTAAAAAGTGAATGAATTCCTGGTGGCTGTCTCGACAAGATCTCTCGTCATTAACAAAACTGACCAGATCTTGATCTCGTCATCATCTAAAAACGACAATTCTTCATTCGTAATTTAATAAGCATTTTTTACGAAGAGATATCTCGTTATTAGCAAAATTGTTCAGATATTGATGGACGAGGTATCTCGTCGAAACCACTTGGAGGGTTAGTGGCGCAAGGTCAAAAAGAACAAACTGCGGCTTTAAATTAGAGTGGGTACGTTTCCACTAGCTAGTAGGCACTTCACTAATTCATATGATAAATCTATTTTGTAAGACAACAAGAATGCACATTTACAAATTTATGCCTTTATTATTTTTCTATTCATTTTGGACTTGAAGTTTTAAAAACAGTTTTCTTCACCACCGTAGTAAAACCGCGAGAGTAAGTTTTGTAACCCGGTTTTCGTAGTTTAGAAAAAATGCTTATGAGAAAGAATATTTATTCAGTTCATTGGACGAAATGATATAACGTCGGAAATTGTACAAAAATGAAAGAATTTTCGTAGTGAAAGCATCATTATAGTGAGAACGTTTAGCTGTTTCTATACATGCAATATTATCAGCAATATATATTTTAATAGAAAATTGATAACTTGGATATGTGGTACCTAAAGGTAATTTTTACCTTATACCATATCACTGTATGTATTAACATGTATTTTCAATATTTTAATGGTTCTGTCAGCAGTGTTTGAAAATGCAATTGTTATGAAATGTTATGTATAAATAAAAGCTCGGAAAATCTCTCTTCGTAGTTAATAAATTGTTCAAAATTCATTTTACCACAATTAATTATAGAAACCGTTGATATTTCCAACAATAAACAAAATATCCCGAACCAATTATGAGTTCTTTTTCATCACCAGATGGCGACACTCCGTATATTCCTTCCAGTCGAAATTTGATTTGTTATATACTATCAGAATTTCCCTGCGTTGCTCGGTAGAATTGTTTGTAATTCATATTACTCAATGATTTTCCTATGGGAATTTAATAGCCCGTTGTGTTGCTCCAGTGTGACTTTAATTAAAATACCTACCTAACTATCTATAGGGATTTAAAAATGTTTTTAGTAACCTCTGCAGATTCAGGACAAATAGAACGCAGGTTAATTTTCAGCCTGTTTCCCGCAGGATTCTATAGAATGAGTGTACCAAATTTGATGTGAATTGGACAAACTGTGATATTAAGGATACTCAATGTTATTCCTATGGGTATTTGTTGGCGTGGTGTGGAAGTTTGGAGAGTGGGGTGCCAGCTCAGGTGTTGCCTCGTCATCTGACCGTGGTTCAAAATTACGTGGTGTTATCCTCGGATCTTTCCCTTTGGGATTGATCCCGGATCGTCACCAATAGCCCGTTGTGTTGCTCCAGTGTGACGTTAATTGAAATACCCCCCTATGGGTATTTGGGCCACGGTTGTCCAGTTCGAAGAGTAACGGACTTGCAACCGGAGGGTTGCGAGTTCGAATCAAAGAGCGTCGTGTACAAAGGGGACTGGTGCATGTTAAATCTGTCGTGGCCTCAAATGTCCTCACGTTGGCTCGTCATCTGACCATGGTTCAAAATTACGTGGTGTTGTCCTCGGATCTTTCCCTTTGGGATTGATCCCGGACCGTCACCAATAGCCCATTGTGTTGCTCCAGTGTGACGTTAATTGAAATACCCCCCCCCTCACGTTGGCGTAGTGTGGAAGTTTGGAGAGTCGCTTGCCAACTCAGGTGTTGACCTCGTCATCTAATTCAAAATGACGAGGTGTAATCGGATCTTTCCTTTCGGTGTTGATCTCGGACATCCGCCAATACCCCTTTTTGCTCCAGTGAGTTGCTCTAGTGCAACGTTAATTACCTACCTATGGGGATTTCGAATTGTTTTTAGCCCCGTCTGTTTTTAGCCCCCAAATCAGACGGGGTTTCTTTTTTGCCTGTTTCCCGTAGGATTCGAAAGAATGAGTGTACTAAATATAGTGTGAATTGGTCTGACAGTGATCCTAAAACTACTCAATGTTATTCTTATGGGGATTTCTTTGTTGTTTCAATGTTATCCCCATGTTTTCCTTAGGATTCTAAAGAACGATTGTCCAAATTTGATGTCAATTGGTCAAACTGTGATAGTAAAGATATTCAATATTATTCCTATGGGGGATTTCGAATTGTTTTTAGCTCCTCTATAGACCAAAGACAAATGGAACGAGAGTTAATATATAACCTGCACTCCCCGCAGAATGAGTGTACCAAATTCGATATGTATTGATCAATCGGTGGGATTTGTATGTAGTATAGACAGACGCCATCTCTTCTTTATATAGAGAGATTTTGTAGTAAGTCAATTTAAACCTTCTATATCATGCGATTCGTTTCCTTATTCTTTACACCCCTAAAATGTACAATCTTGCTGCACATACTTTGTAATCTGATAGATTGGGGAAAACAGAGCATATTAAACTTCGAAAATTAGTTACTGAAAACAAGGTACTTCAAGATAAGTAACACCTTAATCCTCCTGGTGGTTGTTTCAACAAGGTATCCAGTCATCAGCAAAACTGACCAGATTTTGATGGACGGGATAACTCGTCAATAGGAGAAAACTGACAGGTCTTGATCTCGTCATCATCAAAAAATCGGCAATATCGTGATGGCGAGATATCTTGTCTTTAGCAAAATTGGTCCCATCTTGATGGACGAGATATCTCGTCGAAACCATTTGAAGGGCATTAACCATTGGAGGCTCCGAAGAGAAAAGCTGGTTAATGACAGATATCCTCAATGCATTCGAACACTTGGTAAATTACTATGCAGTATGGGTGGGTAGGTATTTAATTAACGTCGAACTGGAGCAACATAATGGGCTATTGGCAACGGTCAGGGATCAAACTCTAAGAGAAAGACCCGAGTACAACACCACATAATTTGAACTACGGTCACATGACGAGGTCACACCTGAGCTGGCACCCCACTATGTAGTAAGGGATCCTACCTACATTGAGATAATAGAACTCTCGAGGTTCAAGAAACTTCCCGGACATCGTTTGGGCATTTTTGGCAGGAAGGACGTCAAGGACCTGTTCTAATTTTGATCCGGGACTAGGAAAATGATAAGGTAATAGCATAAATAATGACCAATTTTAAATTTCGTCAAATAAATTAAACTACTAGCTAGTTATTAACATATTTTTATTAAAACTCTAAAATTGAGTTCGTCTAAACACGGAAAAATCTTGAGCAAAACAACCGGAGCGTTAATAATGGTCACCATTGTAGCGTGCAGACGCTAAATTCGTCAAAACTAATTTAAAATAAACTGTACTCAACATGCATCAGCGATTTAATATAAGATACAAAAGCAGTTGTAAAGAGGTTTGGCATGACAACCATGCATGCATTTATGTTGTAGTTCTGAGAACAATACAATGTTTTCTATAGTTTAAAAAATGTACTTTATTTTGATTAATTTTCAATGAGCAATCTGTTTTATGATAGAAGTTATAATCGCGTGCTCCCTGTTTCTCTATTACATGAACGAAACTCCATTTTTAATACTCTTTTATCAGTAGATACTATTCTAAAATATCTAATCAAATCTACATATGAATGATTTACCACTTCAGCTTTCAGGAAATGCCTATTCAAATCTGTAAAGTTAGACTCGCATCACTGTCAAAATGTAAAACTCAGATGCAAATGTGTGAAGTTGAGTCAACGGTGATTGATATGTTATAATTTTCAACTTTTTTTAATTAAAACATCTGTAATGCTACAAAAGTGTCATATTAGCCATAAGGAAAACTGCACACTTCTGTTTTCAAGAGAAATTTAACAAATATGCACTGAAAAGGGTCTTGATGCACGTCATGATTCTTATATGTTGCTATGTATATTATCGTGAGTGGTTAAAGAACTACCAATGAGATTTTGGCAAGCCGACGTGAATTATCGGAGTTTGAACTGAGATTAGTAATGGGAGCTAGACCATAAAGGAAATATAAAAGTAGAGTAAGCTATATGGTAACCTTTTTACGTGTTCAGGATCATGTGGCCAAGACTAGTAGTAACGTAACCCTTAGAGTACTTTCGTCTGTTGGTTGGAAAAGAACTTTCATCATCTGTTTGGTGCACAGGACGGGAGAAGACGACCATGCATTGACTCATCATCTGATTGATCCGTGTGATATAGTTTTTAGACTTCGGTGATTTCGGCATATTTATCGCTACTCTATAGAAATGAGCATTCGCACATGTACCCAGTCATAAGATGTTATATCGCCAAACGGGGCAATAAGATGCCAAATCGGCTATTCTAGTCAGTTTTTCACAGAGCAGTCACGTGAGTATTAGTCGACATGATAGTTACATTTTTTGAAGCTCCTCGCAATAGCAATACTCAGTCTTAGCAATGCTCTGTCTTTACTTGGCGCGATTTAATTTCTCGTCAACACGTCATTAACCGTTAATCGCTTTGTTCCTCTGCTGGGAGACCATTTGTATCCTGTCATGGACTTGATATACCTCAACAACTATAGGATTTTCAAGGGGGACAATACACCATGCCAGCTGGTTCAAGTTGTCCAATATTGATTCGAAAATCATTCTGGACAGTTCCGACGGATTGTGTGGACACCACGTTTGCCCGACGTGAACCCAATAGTGTACTAATGGGACAAAGCAGAAAGGAGCATTAGCACTCAAGATCCTGCAGCTACTAATACTATAGAGGAAGTATAAAAGTAAAGTGCAATGGTAACCTTTTTATATGTGCTCAGGATCATGTGACCAAAACTAGTAGTAACGTGACCCTTAGTTGCTTTCGTCTGCTGGATGGAACCTAACATTCATCATCTGATTGGTCAGCAGGACGGGAGAACGGGCCCATCCATTAATTCATAATCTGATTGGTCCATTGATTGATCATCTTATAGTAGTAGATTTTAGCGATTTCACCATTTTTGTCATCACTCTGTGAAATACACATTCACGCACCTACCCTGTCATACGATATTATATCGTCAAACGAGGCGATAAGATGCCAAATCGGCCAACTAAGTCAATTTTTCACAGAGAAGTCATGTGACTACTAGTCGACATGTTGGTCACACTTTTTGAAGCTTCTCTCAATAGCAATGCTCAGTCTACTTATATTTCACGTCTATGACTAATACCAAGAAACTGTGGGCAGTTATTCAGACAGCGTGGCTCGACATCTTTCTAAAAGTCTGTTGGTCACTTATGAAATCGATTCCAGGTCGAGTTTCTGCTGTTCACTTTGGTGAAGTAGGTCCTACATGATACTAGGTAGGTATTCCACAACTTTAGACACTTCAGTGTAGCCACTGGTGTGTTTCCACAACCGCTACTAATGACTGAAGTTAATAAAAGTTTTTCATTGTTTGGTACCAGTTTGAACTTAAAGTCATATAAAAGTGATATGAACTTAAGTCATATAACATATTAGAAGTTCGGTAAAATTAAATTCTGAAATATGACCGTGCGCATCAAATTCAAAAATCTGTCCATCCCTCTGAGAGTCACTAGATCTCCGAGTAATGTAGTACTGCTTTTACTCCACAACACACTTAATGATTAAATAACCATACCTATTGATTGAAAGAATCGATAGAACCAACAACCTATAGATCAATCAACCTTTAGAAAGATTCTATTGCTCCCTTCCTTGGGAGATAATGCTTTAGAAAGATTCTTTTGGTCCTTTCTTTAGAATAAAATCCTTTAGTAAGATTCTGATGATCATTTCCTCAGAATAGAATCGTTTTGAACGATTTTATTACTGCTTTCCTAAGAATATAATCCTATGGAAAAATTATTAGGGTCAGGAAGGTCAAAACTGGTTACAAGTCCTGCAGAAAAGACTGCAGGTTACAAGATGGAATTTTCGTGTGAACCCCTCAATTGGCTATTGGTGGTAAAAAATAACTACATGTTACATTAACGCTCCTGCTGGTTGTCTTTTAGAGGTATCTTGTCAATAGCAAAACTGACCAGATCTTCATGGACGAGATATCTCGTCAATAGAAGAAAGATGACCAGATCTTGATCTCGTCATCATAAAATAAATCTGCAACATTTTGATGACGAGCTATCTCATTATTAGCAAAATTGGTCAGATCTTAAAGGGCGAGATATCTCGTGGAAACTTTTTGGAGGGTTGAAATATATATTGGAATTGTATTAATTAGTTGTGGCACGATTACAGTTGATTCCATATTATCCAATACCAACTTAGCGATACAGGAACATGAAATCAGTTGTAATGAGTGATAGATTAATGAGACAGAAAAGACTCATGAGGCGATTCTTTCACTGGGGATAAAAACATTGGGTAACATTCAGTTAAATTGTATTACCTCCGTCCTCAAGAAATCTAGATTCTAGAATTTGATTTGAGATGACAAGGTCTGGAAGGTTCTTTGATGTTGCACCGTTGCTAGTGAGGAATAGTGTTCCTGGCTCTTTTCAGGGCACGAAACAGTGTAGGTACACACCTAAGTGGCCTGCCAAATTTAAAGCAAGGTTCTCGGTGGGGTGTTGAGTTACACCCGAGTAAACTTAATGTCACTACTCACCTGACTATGGAAGGTTTTGCTGGTTCTCCCTTCTACTTAATGCGAAAGAAAGTCGGTTGTTAAGAGTCCTTCCGGTAAAAGCAGTGCCCAGATGGCTGGAAAGCATATTTACTATACGAACCGAATTGACAGATGTCCTGAACCAGATATCACCGATCACAATAATTGGATTGAGACAGCAGGCAGATTTGCCAGATAGATGAATTAACATCTAAATTGTTAGGATACATATTTGTGAGGACCTCCCTTCACAAAACGCTGAGTTATCGCACAAGACACCCTATGGAACAAAATTGAAGAGGTCTCGCATTCGTCCCAGGTCAGTAAATCTGAGGCCCTCCCCATTTAATCCGTAGTGGCCATGATCGGAGGGGTCGTGCTTCCAACTAAGAAAGAAGGTCTGAAATACGGAAACGGTTTAAAAGGCTGAGAAGTGAAAAATTTCCATCCAAGATAGTGTTTATAGAAACTTCGATTTTAAATTTAAACTTAAGAAAACTTGTTAGGAAAAGCAGATGAGAGTTTTGGAGGACATGAAAGTTAAAAACTTTGTATCAATTCAATATTAACTTGGAGTTGGTGTATATTAAGAATTCGAAACACCTGTGTTGAATACATGTCTTGGTCTTTTAATTTGATTTAGAAACCGATCAGGTTAAAAGCGTAATTCTTAAGAAAATTTAAACGTATTGAACACATTACATGAAATTGCGAGTTATGTAAAGAACGCTCTTGTATTCAGTGAAATACAATTTCTTATAAACTCGATGATATTTCTCAACTTTCCAATTTACTTATTTCTCTATCATAATTTCCAAAGAACACGTTGGTTGCTCCAGTGCGGCGAAATGCAACTACCAATCTTTCATAATTTCCCAGATAGGAATGCGAACAACTTCCGCATTTTACCGTTAGTGGCGCTGCTGTTGGTCTCATCTGGGATGTATAGTCACTTTACTATAACAATTTCCTCTAGCTGGCATGGTTCGAAACCTATTTATCCCACTTATAACTTTACATACTTGAATTGATATAGATAATGTATGTGTTTATGTTATTTGCAAAATATGAATGTGAGCAACACATCGCAACTTAACAGAATTAAACGAGCCATAGAGAGGACGAGAGTGAAATTTATCAAACACCTGATATCTCATTATGTTCCAATGTCTTTTCCAATGTAGTAATACAATCAACTTTAATTTAAATTAAACTTCCTTATGTAATAAATAAACCACCACCAATTAAGATTTCTTATTAAACCACTTTATGAATTTTGTACTCTTTGTCCCTTCACTCTATCTCCTATCTCTTCCTCTCTCACGCACTTCTTGTTCCTAGTTCCCTCATTTTCTCTTTCTCCTTCTCTCCCGTTCCCTTACTCTTTCCCTTTCTCCTCCCATCTTTCTCTCTAGCTCTCTCCGCCCACTCCCTCCCTACTCTTTCTCTTCCTTCTTTCTCTCTAGCTCTCTCCCATTCACTCACCTCTCTAATTCTCCTATCTTTCTCTTTAGCTCTTTCCTCCAACTCACTCCCCTACTTTTTCTCTCTCCTCCACTTTTACCTCTAGCTCTCTCTTCCAAATCACTTCCCAACTCTTTCTTTCTCCCCTTCTCCCCTCTTTCTCTCCAGCCTCTCTCCTCCAACTTATTCCCCCACTCTTTCTCTCTCCTCCACTTTTCTCTCTATCTCTCACCTCTCACTCACTCACCTCTCTCTCTGTGTGTGTATTTCCCTCTCTCCAACTCTTTATCTCTCCTTCTCCTATCTTTTTCTCTAGTTCTTTCTTCCCACGCACACACCTCTCTCCCTTTCTCCTCCTATCTTTCTCTCTAGCTCTCTCCTCCAACTCACTCATCCATTCTTTCTCTCTCCTCCACTTTTCTCTCTATCTCTCTCCTCCCACTCACTCACCTCTCTATTTCCCTCAATCTGACTCTTTCTCTTCCCTTCTCCTATCTTTTCTTTAGCTCTTTCCTCCCACTCAAGCACCTCTATCTTTCACTCTCTCCTTCTTCTATCTTTCCTCTAGCTCTCTCCTCCAACTCACTTCCCTACTATTTCTCTCTCTCTCCTTCTCCCTTCTTTCTCTCTAGCTCTCTCCTCAAACTCACTCCCCCATTCTTTCTCTCTCCTCCACTTTTCTCTCTATCTCTCTCCTCCCACTCACTCACCTCTCTCTTTGTGTGTATTTCCCTCTCTGCAACTCTTTATCTTTCCTTCTATCTTTTTCTCTAGCTCTCTCCTCCAACTCACTTCCCTACTATTTCTCTCTCTCCTTCTCCCTTCTTTCTCTCTAGCTCTCTCCTCCAACTAACTCCCCCACTCTTTCTCTCTCCTCCACTTTTCTCTCTATCTCTCTACTCCCACTCACTCACCTCCCTCTCTCTCTCTCTGTATTTCCCTCTCTCTGACTCTTTCTCTTTCCTTCTCCTATCCTTCTCTATAGCTCTCTCCTCCAACTCAATCCCCTACTCTTTCTCTCTCCTCTTCTCCCCTCTTTCTCTCTAGCTCTCCCTTCCAACTCACTCCCCCATTCCTTCTCTCTCCTCCACTTTTCTCTCTAGCTCTCTTCTCCCATTCTCACATCTCTCTCTCTGTGTATTTCCCTCTCTCCAACTCTTTCTCTCTCCCCTTCTCCTATCTTTTTCTCTAGCTCTTTCCTCCCACTCACGCCCCTTTCTTTTTCCCTCTCTCCCCTTCTCCTATCTTTCTCTCTTCTAGCTCTCTTCTCCCACTCTCTCACCCCTCTCTCTCATTCCCTCTTTCATTCCTTCTCTCCTACCTTTCTCGCCCTCTTTCTTCTATCTTTCTCTCTATTTATCTCCTCCCACTCACTTACCCTTTTTCTCCTATCTTTCTCTCTCCCCTTCTCCCCTCTTTCTCTCTAGCTCTCCCCTCTAACTCACTTCCCCACTCTTTCTTTCTCCTCCACTTTTCTCTCTAGTTCTCTCCTCCCACTCATACACCTCTCTCTGTGTGTATTTCCCTCTCTCTCTCTCTTTCCCTCTTTCCCCTTCTCCTATATTTCTCTCTAGCTCTCTCCTCCCACTCTTTCATCCCTCTATCCTACTCTTTCTCTCCCTTCTTAATCTATCTTTCTCAATATTTATCTCCTCCCACTCACTCACCCTTCTCTCTATTTCCCTCTTCCCTACTTTTCTGTCTCCCCTTCTCCCCTCTTTCTCTCTAGCTCTTTGCTCCCACTCACTCCCCTCTTCTCTCTTTCCCTTTCTTCTCCTCCTTCTCTCTCATCCCCCTCCGCTCTCTTAATTCAAAACCTTACTAAGGAATTAGAGAGTAAATATCGTGTGAGATAGAGCGAATTGCTCCATTAAATTCATTTTTGTGAGCTAATCTCAGAGCAAAATGTAAGCCAATGGGAGGTATAGTTAAAGAGAAAGCGTCATACTCACGATACATATACATACATGGTTTTCTGTCTTGTGTTTGGCGCAGCTTGGCCAAATTTGGCCCTTGTGGTACAAAACTCAACCTGCCAACCATATATCTAGAAGTTTTCGTGTATGTTCAGTATGAACAGTATAACTACTAAATAACATTAATAGAAATAATCCGCGTACACGATTCAAAATAATCAATAAACTACAGAATTCAAGCATGGAAAGTCAAAAACGATCGGAAAATTGTACCTCTGTATATTCCAACCAGTCATTAAAATACTAAACAAGGAGAAACAGGCATTGGCTTTGCATACTGAATGAGCACATACTGAATAATAAATTTAAACGAACAATTCACATTCAAACACACATCTATTCAGATAAGAGAAACTGCTTAAAAAACACTACCATAATTAACATGTGAACTTGTACTTCGCATTTAGTTGCGTGTTGACATAAGCGAGTTAAATTCTTTTAATTCTTCTCTCCATAACCACATATTGATGCAGGGAACAGACCTGGATATCGTCAGAAACAGATCCCCCACTGAGAAACAAGTTTCGACGATACTCACGCGATTTCACACTTTGAGTCCTGGCCACTTCTCCAAAATGGCGTGACACGGTTTTTTTACGAAGTCAACAAAGGGAAGGCTTATTGATTTTGCAGATAAATCGTGTTACCAGTTTAGTGGCATGCTTATTTATTCATTGATGGGAAATAAAGATGAAGGCAAAATTCTCATCACCTCGACTTTATGATGATTTGTTACTAACAAGAAAAAAAGATGAATTGGATTTTTGTGCTTATGGAAACATAATTGGGGACGTGTACTAACAAAATGCGCGTCATCACGAATTTCCTTTGTTGCAGCGATTTCAACCCTCCAAGTGATTTCGACGAGATATCTAGTCCATCAAGATCTGACCAATTTTGTTTTTGACGAGATATCTCGTCATAAGGATACTATCGAATTTTTAAAGATGAAGAAATAGAGATCTGGTCAGTTTTTTAATGACGAGATATCTCGTCATAAGGATACTATCGAATTTTTAAAGATGAAGAAATAGAGATCTGGTCAGTTTTTTAATGAAGAGATATCTCGTCCATCATAATCTGATCAGTTTTTCTAATAACGATATGCCCCGTCCATCAAGATTTGATCACTTTTTCTAATGACAAGATATCACGTCCATCAAGATCTGATCAGCTTAGATAGATGGAGATCATTATAGATAGATCATTATAGATGGAGTTCACTCGCTTGCAAGAGAAATCTCGTCCTGGACTCCCTGTTGTCAGTCTTGCATTTGTCACAGCTTGTCCAAATATGGCCCTTGAGCCATAAAACTTAACCAAACCAACTATTCAACCAAATTACTTGCCATCAAGAGTTTCTACCTCAAGGCGTAATCTGGACTTCCCCACTTCGCAGATGATAAGAGATGGAGGTTAGTCGTTTACAAGAATCTCATCCTGATCTTCCCGTTGCCTGTATCGTATTTGGCACGGCTTGAACAAATATTGCCCATGTGCCATAAAACCCGACCAACCATTCAGCCAAATTACTTACCACCACGAGTTTCTACTTCAAAGTGATTTTCTTCTAATGATCATGATCGCATTTTCTTCGTAAGATGAGATTTCTTGTCCAAAAAGATCTGGTCAGTTTTGCTAATAAAATATACCTCTTCGAGACAACCACCAGGAGAGATAAGATACATGTATAAATCCAGAGTGGCTAATAATACTAAAAATGCAAAGTGGGGGAAGTTCATTGTTGACATCCCTCTTTATATAGCTGAGGCGGCGTTTATTTTATTGACAGGGCGTGCTTGCCTGGACAAGTATTTACATTGTTTTGGCATATGTAGTAGCTCGAAATGTGTCTTATGCAGAGGGGTGGCTAACCTAGACTGAGACCACCTTTTGGAATGTTCGACGTTAACGGGTCATCCATTTTTTTTTTGGAAGGCTCGGGAAGTTTTGATTGGTTGATTGGTTTGGGTATGGCGCAAGGGCTATATTTGGCCATGCTGCCCCAGACACAAGACATACAATATCAAGTAGTAGGCACACACAATGAAGGTTTTACTGACACAGAAGAGAGAAATACACCCAGGTAGGAATGCACCTTACAGAAATCAAACCTGCGCTGCCTACAACTCGAAGGTTGCTAGCGCAGTGGGCATACCCACTGAGTCACGACGGCCCCCGAGAAATTTTGAAGCAGCTAAAATCTTGATCCTTTTCCTATCTATCTTTTCGTTCCGCGTTCTAACTTCATGAGTCAAATGGACACATGGGGGTTTATCCTCTTGGTGGTTGTTTCGATTAGGTGTCCCGTCATTAGCAAAATTGACCAGATCTTGATGGATGAGATATCTCGTCCATTAAGTTCTCGTAGTCAATCGTCTTTAGAGCGTTGCTTTTACCATACAATACACTTAATTACTAAATAGCAACATTTTTCTAAGGAATCCACGGATTCGTTTAACCTTTAGAAATATTCCATTGGTCCTTTCCTTGTAATAGAATCTTTTGGAACGATTTTATTGGCCCATTTTGTGAAATAGAATCCCTTGGAAAGATTCTATCCGTCCTTTCTTTAGAATATAATCCGTTGAAAACATTTTATTCCTCCTTTCCTTAGAATAGAATCCTTTGGTAGGTAGGTAGTTCAATTGACGTCACACTGGAGCAACACAAGGGACTACTGGCGACGGTCCGGGAACAATCCGAAGGGAAATCGCAGTTCAAATAGTAAAGAATAAATTATACGATATGTATAAATCCAGAGTGGCTGATAACGCTAAACATGCAAAGTGGAGGAAGTGCATTCATGGCATTCCTGCCGGACCTCTCTGTATAGAGATAGCAGGACGGTTCATGATGTGTGCTGCCAAGAAAGACACTGAAATCAGTAAGTTGGACCATTAATCCAGGGAAGACACACACTTCTTCACAAGACATGGCCCGTTTCCATCTTACCTAACGAGGTTTAAAAATCAATTCGTAAAATTGCTCCTGTTGTGAAATCGGCACACCTCTTCTCTGCATCAGTCTGCCCCTTTACAATATCATGGTATATGAGGACGCCTTACGACCACATTTAATTCGCATGGCTCAAGGATTACTTATTACAAGGATTACTCATTACTTATAACAAGGGGGTAAAGGGTAGAGGGTCAGAGTTATTGGCATGGTGAGATTCATAGACATCAGGACTTGATTATCCCAAAGGATTAACTTTTTTTGCATGCTGTATATATAGTGCAATATAGTATGATGGTATAGATGTAATAACTGTATAGATGTAACAATGTACGGATGTAATAATGTATAGATGTAATACGCTCTACCATTCTGGATAGACATGCCACCTGGGTGGCATGTTCTATTCATCCAAACCACACTTATTTAAACTGATAGTGTCTTCTGACACTAGGCACAGAAGGGTGTTGTAGTATTAGTTATAACTCCTCCTACTCATCGCTGGTATTCAGCTAAGCACGTTGCTGGACTTTCCCTTCAGTTTGGTGGTCCAAGATCATTGCAAATTACTTTGGCGAGACTCAGAAGTTGGCACACCAAAAGTATGCTTTTCGATCGCAGAGACATGGTTTTCCATCTTGTTCCTGTACTACCTAGTTTACAACTTTTCTCTCATACCATTGACTGTGTCTATGGTATGAGAGAAATGTGCTATGTGCTAAAAAACTATGCCTCTTTGAATTTATTGGTTGGAGACCAACAGGTGACAGCTTATCTCCCTCTCATATCATTGACTGCATCGGTGCCTCCTTGAATTTATTGGTGGGAAAACAAGAGGATGCAGCTTCTTATCGCATCTTATGGGAGCTGGTCTAGCATTTTCTAGATAAAAGGGATAAACATCAACAACACTTATTCCTTATTTTAGAGAGGACCTGGAAATTTTCTAGTAAGTTGGATTGGGCGTATGGGCCATATCTGGTCACGCTGCGCCAAACAGTAATTGGACATATACACACACACAAGGAAAATTTTTCTGTCACAGATGAGAGAATTACACCCTGGGTAAGCTATAGGAATCAAATCTACACCACCTAAACTTCCCAGGATAAGATAGTAGAAAAACTCTTCTGAGCCACAGGAATATTTCAAGAATTGGAATGAACAACTTTTGAGGTGTGGAAGAGAAAAATAAACTTCTCAATCTATTCAAAAACTAAATTAATTGCCTTTCTCGATTTCTGTGAAGGCTATTCAAGAGGGCCTCTTTACAGAAAATAATTATGATGTTGGTAAATATTCTTATTAGAAATATTGTAAATCATGGGTACAGCTTTGATGTAGACTTTTTTGTGGCAACACTTTTGGCGCGTTTTTGGTGAACTTTTTAAGTCGCCAAGGACGCATTTCTTAGTAAAAAACACCATTTAAGGCTAAGCAGAATATAATTAAAAATTAACGAAAAGAGTTTTAGAAATTCAAAATAAATCCACATAATCCTTTTCAAAGTTTTTCAACAATCCGAATCCCCAAAAATTAATAAGAGATTCAAATAAAAGCAAGTAACGATACAACTTGATGCGACTACACAGTGGCGTGTTTAAAATACATTAACTGAAAGTTTTCCAAAATATCCAAGAACAAAAAGGGTCGGTAGGTATGTAGCTAGTTAATTAACGTCACACCAGAGCAACACAGCGGGCTATTGGATCCGAGGACACCAAATAATTTTGAACCACGGCCAGATGATGCGAACAACACCTGAGCTGGAACCCCACTCTCCAAACTTCCACACCACGCCAGCGTGAAAGACATTTGAGGCCACGGAATATTTAACGTGCTCCCGTGTACGCGACGGTCTTTGGTTGAACCGAGTTTCGAACTTGCAACCCTCCGGTTGCTAATCCACTGCTCTTCCAACTGAGCTACCTCGGCCAGAAATAGGGCCGGATATGAAAATTTGAACTCCGCAAGATCGCTATAATCCTAGTAAAGAGGGGTTGCCTTTGACTGCCACAACTCGCCGCAAAAAGCACGCCAAAAAAGCGCCAAAAACGTTGCCACGAAAGAGTCTTTATATCAAAGCTGTACCAAATCATGTAAATGTTTCCATACGTCAAGAGAAATTTCTTCAGGTACTGGACAGTTTACAAGAGCCAAATATTCATACGGAGTAAGGAAGCTGTTAGTTTTTAACTTATGTGTGTGTGAATGGAAGTGTGTTCAAAATTCTAACTTCCCTTATAAAATCAAAATGCATCATCTCACTATCAGTTCAATTCTTCTGTAATTCAAAATTGGCGTCCAGCTGTTGGATCCTTTCATCTTTGCAATGGATCCTTATATCATGTGATCTCAAGGTCTGTTTTTACATCATGAAAACAATCAAAAATAAGATAATCACTTTTTGTGGATGCGTAATTTCCTTTCTGATGCTCTCTCATCTCCGTTACCACTAGGTTAAAGTTGCTGTTCAGCTCAGATCTGTGACGGCATAACGTCCCATACTGATGACCTTTGTCACTATCACCGCCGTATAAATTGATTCCAAAAGAATGCTTTTAAAAATGAAATAAATAATGTTAACCTATAATAAAATATAACTAATAAACGATAATTATGATTCGGTAACATTAATTCTCCCCATCTTCGAAATCAGTTTTTAGTATAACGTAAATAAAAGTAAACTTGTAATAAAATATAACTAAAAAATTGAGATAATGATGATGTTCTGCAACAGTAATTCTCACCATCTCCAAAGTCAGTTTCAGTATAAAGCAAATAAAGCTAAACTCTAAAACTAAAAAAAGCTTATAACAAAATAGCATAACTGAAATTCGGTAACAGTAATTCTCGCCATCTCCAAAACCAGGTTTAATGAAAAGCAAATAAAGCTAAAACTATAATAAAATTTCACAACTAAGAAACCGGTAATAATGATTCGATAGCACTAATTCTCACAAATCATCAAAATCGATTTTTAGTATTTAGCAAATAAAGCTAAACCTATAATAAAATATCATAACTAAAGAAAACAACTATAATGCTGATTCGGTGATAGTAATTCCCACCATCTCCAAAGCCGGTTTCAGTATAAAGCAAATAAAGCTAAACTATAAAGATAAAAAACATATTTCGAAATATCATAATTCGAATTCAGTAACTAATTCTCACCATCTTCAAAACAGTTTTTAGTGTAAAGCAAATAAAGCTAAATCTATAATAAAATATACCTAAAAAACGATTTTAAAAGCAAATAAAGTTAAAACTAACAAAATATCATAACAAAGAAAACCGGTAATAATGATTCAGTAACAGTTATTCTCACAAATTTCCATAACCTGTTTTGGTATAAAGCAAAAAAACCTAAAATTATAATAAAATTTCACAAATAAGAAAACCAGTAATAACGATTCCATAGCAGTAATTCTCACAAAACACCAAAATTGGTTTTTACAGGAACTCTACATTCACGCTAGACATAGAGTGATATTCAAAAATAAGTGCATTACCTAAGGATTTCACAATTGGAGCTAAAAGTATATGCTATGTAGTATCATTTTTGTATCAGCAGTGAACTTCCCAAAGAGGTGATAACTGCACAAAAATATTGTAAGTTACATATAATATCCTTCTAGAATATATTTTTTACAATTGCTATAAATACACTAAGATTGCATATCACACCTCTATTTAGTATAAGGTGTTTCCCGTAAAGCTACATACAGAGGGCGTTAGTCTTTGCGGTAGTACGTAGTTCATGTTTTATTCCAGAAGTACTGGAGAAGACGCTCATCTGATTCATCATCTGATTGGTCCCAACAGACAAAATAGTTGACTTTGGAGATTTCGCCACTTTAGTCACCACACTCAATAGAAGTGCGCATTCACACACCTCCCCTGTCATAAGACGTTATACCGTCGGCGATAAAAGGCCAAATCGGCCAACCAAGCCGGCTTTTACAGAGCAGTCACGTGAATGCTAGTCGAAGTGTTGGTCACACTTTTTGTAGCTCCTCAATAGCAATACTCAGTCAATCTATATTTCACGTCTATTGTTTTGTCAGAGTTAGTTTTCAATACGGCATATAACCCCTCTTCAAATTCTAGGCATACATAAAAACTAAACCTAAGATTTAGAACCTCAAAGTAACTTTCGAAATCATGCAAAAATATTAATAAGGGAAAAAATTTGCTTTTAGAGTATAAGGCATATTTTGTAGATTTCAAATTCTCAATTAAACTATCACAGCAAATAAATATTTTTTATTCTCGTTCTACTAAACGGCATATTACCCTATAGGAATCCAAATGGAATGGTGGGAGGTTGGTTGGTTTTGGAGTTTTATGGCGCAAGGGCCATATTTGGCCATGCTGCGCCAGGCACAAGACATAATATCAAATAACAGACACACACAATGATAGTTTTATTGACACAGAAGAGAGAAATACACCCAGGGAGGAATGCACCTGGCAGGAATCGAACTTGCGCCGTCTACAACTCGAAGGTTGCTAGCGCAGTGGGCATGCCCACTGAGACGGCCCCACAAATGTAATGATGGGAGGATAAAGCTTCTTGTGATGAAAATTGCACTACACCAATTAACCCTCTCTATGTCTTACGCTCTGCATTCTACGCATAATTACCTAAGAATTGAGAGTGAAGCTAGTCTCTCCTGACTTACTTTGTACTTAGAGTGCGGCATCGAACTGCATAAAAACATGAGGTCAATACGAAAGTCCTGTTTTGCTAAAAAACAAACCGCCCCAAAGAAATCCCAAAGAAAAGGTGGAAAGAAAAAAGCTTCATGTTGCATGAAAATTACACTACACAGTGAACGCTCTACACGCCTTACGCTCTACATTCTCCACATGATTACTTAAAAATTGAGAGTGAAATCAGTCCCCACACACAGACAGGTGTGCACACCTACATTGAGTAAGGGATAGAACTACATAAAAACATGTAGCTAATCCGAAAGTCCTGTTCATCTAAAAAGCAAACCGCCCTAAAGATATCCCAAAGCAAAGGTGAAAAGAAAAAAGCTTCATGTTGCATGAAAATTACGCTACACAATCAACGATGCTCTACACACCTTATGCTCTACATTCTACGCATGATTACTTAAAAGCTGAGAGTGAAATCAGCCCCCACACATACACAGGTGCACACACCTACATTAAGTGAGGCATAACTGCATAAAAATATGTAGTTAATCCGAAAATCATGTTCAGCTAAAAAGCAAACCACCCCAAAGTTCCAAAAGCAAAAGTGGAAAGAAAAAGCTTCATGTTGCATGAAAATTACCCTACACTGTCAACTCCCTACATGCCTTACGCTCTACTTTCTCCTCGTAATTACTTAAAAATTGAGTGACATTAGCCCCTCTCCACTTAACTTCGTACTTTAAGTGAGGGATTGAACTACATAAAAACATGCAGTTAATCCGAAAGTCCTGTTCAGCTAAAAAGCAAACCGCCCTAAAGATATCCCAAAGCAAAGGTGAAAAGAAAAAAGCTTCATGTTGCATGAAAATTACGCTACACAATCAACGATGCTCTACACACCTTATGCTCTACATTCTACGCATGATTACTTAAAAGCTGAGAGTGAAATCAGCCCCCACACATACACAGGTGCACACACCTACATTAAGTGAGGCATAACTGCATAAAAATATGTAGTTAATCCGAAAATCATGTTCAGCTAAAAAGCAAACCACCCCAAAGTTCCAAAAGCAAAAGTGGAAAGAAAAAGCTTCATGTTGCATGAAAATTACCCTACACTGTCAACTCCCTACATGCCTTACGCTCTACTTTCTCCTCGTAATTACTTAAAAATTGAGTGACATTAGCCCCTCTCCACTTAACTTCGTACTTTAAGTGAGGGATTGAACTACATAAAAACATGCAGTTAATCCGAAAGTCCTGTTCAGCTAAAAAGCAAACCGCCCTAAAGATATCCCAAAGCAAAGGTGAAAAGAAAAAAGCTTCATGTTGCATGAAAATTACGCTACACAATCAACGATGCTCTACACACCTTATGCTCTACATTCTACGCATGATTACTTAAAAGCTGAGAGTGAAATCAGCCCCCACACATACACAGGTGCACACACCTACATTAAGTGAGGCATAACTGCATAAAAATATGTAGTTAATCCGAAAATCATGTTCAGCTAAAAAGCAAACCACCCCAAAGTTCCAAAAGCAAAAGTGGAAAGAAAAAGCTTCATGTTGCATGAAAATTACCCTACACTGTCAACTCCCTACATGCCTTACGCTCTACTTTCTCCTCGTAATTACTTAAAAATTGAGTGACATTAGCCCCTCTCCACTTAACTTCGTACTTTAAGTGAGGGATTGAACTACATAAAAACATGCAGTTAATCCGAAAGTCCTGTTCAGCTAAAAAGCAAACCGCCCTAAAGATATCCCAAAGCAAAGGTGAAAAGAAAAAAGCTTCATGTTGCATGAAAATTACGCTACACAATCAACGATGCTCTACACACCTTATGCTCTACATTCTACGCATGATTACTTAAAAGCTGAGAGTGAAATCAGCCCCCACACATACACAGGTGCACACACCTACATTAAGTGAGGCATAACTGCATAAAAATATGTAGTTAATCCGAAAATCATGTTCAGCTAAAAAGCAAACCACCCCAAAGTTCCAAAAGCAAAAGTGGAAAGAAAAAGCTTCATGTTGCATGAAAATTACCCTACACTGTCAACTCCCTACATGCCTTACGCTCTACTTTCTCCTCGTAATTACTTAAAAATTGAGTGACATTAGCCCCTCTCCACTTAACTTCGTACTTTAAGTGAGGGATTGAACTACATAAAAACATGCAGTTAATCCGAAAGTCCTGTTCAGCTAAAAAGCAAACCGCCCCAAAAAGATCCAAAAGCAAAGGTGAAAAGGAAAAACGCTTCATGTTGCATGAAAATTACAATACACAGTTAACGTGCTCCATACTAGAAGTCATTTCGCCACAACAAAAGCGATATATTGATCGGTATATCGCAGAACGAAAAGAAAACAGGTTGTTTGAACTTCTAGTTCTCACAATTATATTTGAAAGGCACGCTCATTTTATTGACCGCTTCTATTGGCCGTTATCATTTGAAGCATCGGATAAAGCTGCAGACACAAGTGAGCCCAAATTTTTCTCCCACTCCAAATGACCACTCGCGCTACAACGTAAAATTTCTTGGTATGTATTTTTATAAAGCTTTTTTCAAAATTTTGATGCTTTTATGCAATTTTTCTTTTAATTAGATACAGTGTTTTCATCAATACGTGATAGATTATCATGCATAATTCATCGAATCCTGCTGTTTACGCTTGGCTTACTTCGGATTGGACTGCGTCGTAATCGCAAATCTTTCCATATCATTGATATCTTAATTCCTAATTAACACTTCAAAATTACTAAAATAACATGAGCGTATTTACATAAAATTTCTTATATACGTGCACTAAAATAATTTCATAAATATTGGGTACTTATATATAGACAGTCATTTTGCTCATTTTAAGTCAGATATTTTGTTGTAGATCCCTCTGGTATACATGGTAATTTATTTCTTAAAATCATTGTATTTACAAAATCTGTTTTATTGTTTACCCTCCCAGTTGTTTCGACAAGATATCTCGTCCATCAAAATCTGATCAATATTGATAATGACGAGATACCTCGTCTTCAAGGTATTGCCAATGTTTTGATGATGGCGAGATCAAGATGTGTTCGGGTTTTTTCTAATGACCAGATATTTCGTCCATCAAGATCTGGTGTATTTTGCTAATGACGAGATACCTCGTCGAGACAATCACCAGAGGGTTAAGCATACATCTTAAAAACAAGAAATACGCCAAGCCAAATTCAAATTTAAAAACTTCAATTGTGATTATAATTGACGTTTTTATAATTCAATTACAAAATATCAAAAACAAATAGTAATTTAAATATTCATTTAGAATAACAGATGCATATTCACGGTACCTGCACTTTACATACGCATTATATAGCGCAAAAATTAGTGATTAATTAGTGATTTAAACCATTTATTATAGCTCATACGTTACTGTGATTTAACCCATTAATTATAGCGTATGCATTAGTGATTTAACCCACTATTTATAGTACATACATTAGGGTTAACCCATTAATTATAGCGCATACATTAGTGATTTAATCCAATGGATTTTAATTCAATTGAGAGATCATAAGAGAGATATCAAAAAACAATTTGAAAGTACGCTATTTCGTTTACCAAGTGTACTATGATTGAAACTGAAAACAATTGAACACAAAATTAAGAGGCAGTTTTATTGCAGTATGATACAGATTTTGAAACTTATATAAATCAAAAAATAATTGTTGATATGACCGTCCAGTTTTTTAACAAAGTTGTAATCTAATCGAAGAATAATTAAAAGCCATCAAAAATAGGGAATTGTGACTGAGATTCAGTTTTTACAAAAATTAGAGTTTACGAACTTAGACAGAATTCGTAGCTTTTAAAACGTGGATAAAATCAAAAAATAATATTAACATAGCTCTCCAGTTTTTTAACAAAATGTATTGTAATTTGACGGAAGAGTAGCTAAACCAGCCAAAATATGGAATTGTGATTATGATTCCAATTTTGAAAATAAGTTTCACAAATTTAGATAGAATTCAATTTCGAGAGCGAAATTTCCATTGTACACATTTTTTACCTAAGGTGTTGTGATGTTTAATTGGAATATAAATACAAAGTGATCTGCACACACACACACACAATAATGATACTGTATAATCATGTAGGGACGATGATTAATATTAGAATATATAGGAACTAATATTGAATTACTATGAGGGTTTTTCAATGAAAACAACAAATCCAGACCGTCTACAAATATTTTATTTCTGCTATTTAATCAAGTAGGAAGGATTATTAAAATTAAATTAAATTTTAATAATCGTTAATTAATTAAATTAAATCATTGAAACTAATATATAATTACGATTTATGACCTAAAATTGAATTAATTTGATTTAATTTTAATAATCGTTACTTAATTAAATTAAATTAAATTATTATTATTAAAATTTATCGAAACTAATATTGAATTACTATGAGAGTAATTTTCAGTGTAAAAAACCAGACGGTGTGCAAAGAATTTACTTCTGCTATATAATCAGGTAGGAACGATGATTAAAATTGAAAATTTATGGAAACTAATATTTAATTACTATCAGAAGGGTTTTCAGAGTAAACAAACAGACCAAACGGTCGCCAAACATTTTACTTCTACTGTCCAAATGCTCTCGCATGATACCAATCGTGGTTACCTTAAAATGTAGCTTATTGCAGGTTCGCAAAACCTTTTGCGTTTAATCTAATTGGTTTTGACCAATCAACTGTCATATATCAATTCGAAATTTATTCTTAGGAACTTTTAGTGATGAAGAGCTGAAATCTTATTCGAAAAATCAGTCGTGGCCAATGAGATATGCAGGCCACTTCACTGAAACGGTCATCTGATCATCTAAGTCCGGATGATAATTGGTAGTTAAATTTACGTCAAATACGTGCCACCACGTTCTCAATACGTACATGAAATATAACACCTACGGACGCCATTAGACGAAACATTGCTATTAAGAGGAGCTTCAAAAAGTGTAACCAACATGTCGACGTGACTGCTCTGTGAAAAATTGACTTGCTTGGCCGATTTGAAATCTTCTGGGCCCCTTCTGGCGATGTAGCACATTATGACAAAGTAGGTGTGTGAATCTGCATTTTTCTAGAGTATCTACAAAAGTGGTAAAATCGCCAATGTCTAGTACTATTAGATAGACAATCAATGGACCAATCAGATGATGAATCAATGGATGGGCATCTTCTCCCGTCCCGTGGCCCAATCATACGATGAAAGTTAGGTTCCATCGAGCAGACGATAGCAATCTAAGGGTCACGTTACTACTAGTTTTGGTCACATGATCCTAGGCACATAAAAAGGTTACCATTGCTTATTCTGTTAAGCTTGAATTTACTCAATATACTTTTGTCGTAAGCTCACTTTCTCAATGTATATTAGAAAAACCGAATTATAGAAACTCCGTTTGCAGCTTACTGAACCACTACTCTGTTGTCAAATTTATAAGTTACTCGCAAGCATATTTTGTTTGAAGAGTGTGTAAAGTGTGTAATTTCTTTTAAGCTGTGGTCAAATAGGAAGCACAAGCTGCAAAGCGACACGGGCAGACCAATCAGAGGTACCTGCGGAGCTGTGAAAACGCTCTGATTGGTCGCTTTGCGGCTTGCTCTTCCTATTTGACCACGGTTTTACTATATTCATCATATTTTTATCGATTTCAAATTGCAAATCGTCATCGCCAGAACTTTTAAACAACTCCATTTTAAACTTCCAAAATTTCAAGCGTCCACAACGCATTTGAATGTATGTGCCCGAAGAAAAATATTCTTTCGATGTTAGAAAACTTATCTTTCTCTGCAACGTTAAAAAATATGAAAAACATTAGTGAGAGCTAGTCTACTATTTATAATATAATTTTCAATCATCAGAAGACAAATTTAATTGAAAACAAACCACGAAATCCGTCCAAAATGTGTTGGTGAACGAGAAGATATATGTATTATGGGAAGTGTTCGTTATATTTTTATAATAAAAACTGACGAGTTAAAGTGCCTTTTGAACAACAACGAATATTTAAAATGTTCTCTAGTACTAAAATCGTAAGAAAATTCGACTTCCATGGTCGAATATCAGGATAAAAACGAAATACGAATAGCAAATCAAAATATTTTCGCAAAGGAAAGATAATTTGCTATGGGGCCTGCATTAACCCTCAAGTGTTTCGACGAGATGTCCAAGATCTAGTCAATTTTGCTAAGGACGAGATATCTCGTCGAGACCAAACTGCCCTATTACTCCAAGGGTAATGAAGATCGAAGTAGGAAAAACGAATTGTTCCTTACTCAGAATTGGTGACAGTTTGAAATAGGATTTTGCACCAGAGGATAGCCATTATAGGGCAGTTTTCGACGCGAAGATAATCCACCAGGAGGGTTAATAAGCTTTGGTAATTGTTTAATTCG
The DNA here is from genome assembly GCA_933210815.1 of Meta bourneti. Classification (NCBI taxonomy): domain Eukaryota; kingdom Metazoa; phylum Arthropoda; class Arachnida; order Araneae; family Tetragnathidae; genus Meta; species Meta bourneti. The sequence goes on from OW119934.1 coordinate 86,501,753, forward strand.
ATTATAGCTGTAAGTGAATTATTATTCAGTATTTTTAAGACAATTGGTATTATAGAAGCCAAAGATCTAACGAGAACTAGAAATTCCTACAGTAAGACCTAGTAATAGTAGTAATTTGTGTTCGAAAATGATTGACCATTGACCGTAAAAGGGTAAAAGTTGTGTATTTAAATATTCCGAAAAAAAAATTATAAAAAAATGATCAAAAATGAGCATATCTATACATATAAAGCAGAGTTGGCATCTGTCTGTTCTCTATACAAACTACAAAGTTTGACCAATCCACCCCAAATTTGGTATACGTATTCTTTGGAACCCTGCGGGTAACGTAGGCTGCATATTAACCCCGTTCTGTTTGTCTTGGGTGTGCAGAGGGGTGTAATGTCCCGTCATCCTGGACAGAGCACTTGCTAGGGGGCGTTCTCTCCCGGTCTGGCTGTGCAGAGGACGTCAGAGTTAACATCTACAGGAGTCGCCTCTCAAGATGACCTTGGAGTTTTTTAGAATTTTAGAGTATGATGCAATCACAGATAGGTGCGGTTGCGCTGAAAATCGCTCAGTAACATATTGTTTATGCATCCCGTCTGTAAATTCTTAAACTGTAGCTTTATTATTGGAGTGTAAATTTTTACGATAGTATAAGATTGCTTTCATAGAAAGTGTCTTTTTTTAGTGTCGATATGGTACAGGGTGTTAAGGAGAGAGAACTCGAAATCCTCATAGGAATAACATTACGTATTGATACGATCAATGTCAGACCAATTCACACTAAATTTGGTACATTCGTCCTGTAGAATTCTGCGGGACACAGGCTATATATTAACTCCGTTCGATTTGTCCTGAGTCTGCAAGGGGCTAAAAACAATTCGAAATCTCCATAGGAATAATATTGAGTAACATTATAAATAATTCAACCCAAGCAACGCCGGGAAATTCAGCTAGTGTCATATATTAAACTTTATCCAGATAACGATCTAGCGTATATTGTCCATATTTGTAGATTATTGAACCTTATACCAGTTCAAAGTCATTAAGACTCCTGCTTTCAGACTTCAACCCTGTTTAAAATATTTGCAATATAGAATTAACACAATTGAAATTTGCTTGATTCCACCTCTGAATAGGGAAGACCCTATAGGACTTCGAACTACTTTTGACCTTCTTGGCCAACAGAATATTTCCAAAGGATTTATTTCCAAGTAAAGAAACAATAGAATATCTAAAAAGTATTATATTCTACTGAAAGTAGAAATAGAATCTTTCCCAAGGATTCTACTCCACTTAAAGGAACAATGGAATCTTTCCAAAGGGTTATATTCTAAGGAAAGTAGTAATAGAATCTTTCCCAGGGATTCTATTGTAAGGAAATAACCGACATAATCTTAGTAAAGGATTCTATTCTAAGGAAATAAGCAATAGAATTATTCCAAAGTATCATATTCCAAGTAAAGGAACGATAGAATTTTTCCAAATGATTGAATTCTAAGGAAAGGAGCGATGGAATAATTCCAAAGAATTCTATTCCAACTAAAAGGAATAATAGAATCTTTCCAAAGGGTTATATTCTAAGGAAAGTTGTAATAGAATTTTTCCCAAGGATTCTATTCTAAGGAAAGAAGGAATAGAATTATTCCAAAGTATTATATTCCAAGTAAAGAAACAGCAGAATCTTTCTAAAGGATTCTATTCTAAGAAAATGACTAATATATCCTTTCTAGAATTCTTTCTTTCACCCAGTAGATATGGTTAGTTAGTCGGTGTGTGTGTTGTGCGGTGTGTGTGTTGTGCGGTGTGTGTGTGTAAAAGCAATACTACACAACTCGAAAATATTGTGAGGCTCAGAGGGTTAAAACGAATACCAAGTAGATTGAAAGATGTCATCAGAAGTTGTGTGCCCAATCGTTTTTGACTGACTGCACACAAAAACATTTCAGATCATTTATACTGCGATAGTAGTCCTTAATAGTATTTTCTGGTAAGTTTATATGTTGTCGTTGGTTGACCATTGAAATCTATTATAAAGCAGAGTTGGCATCTGTCTGTTCTCTATACAAATCTACACCGTTTGACCAATCTACACCAAATTTGATAAACTTATTCTTTGGAACCCTGCGGGTAACGTAGGCTACATGTTAACCCCCGTTCTATCTGTCTTGGGTGTGAAGAGAGGGGTGTAACGTCCCGTCATCCTGGACAGAGCACTTGCCAGGGGGCTCTCTCTCCCGGTCTGGCTGTGCAGATGACGTCAGAGTTAACATCTACAGGAGTCGCCTCTCAAGATGACCTTGGAGTTTTTAGAATCTTAGAGTATGGCGCAATCACAGATGGGTGCGGTTGCGCTGAAAATCGCTTAGTATCATATCGTTTATGTATCCTGTCTGTAAAATGCGGGATGGAATTTTCAAGCATAAAGTGCAATTGCTTGAAACGTTGATCATGATATCGTATCGATATGATTTGTCAGCCTTTCATAAGGATGGTGGAATTCTGAAATTAGCATTCTTGGTGCAAGGTGCTACAAATAAAAATATATTAATTAGAAAAAAAATGACTGTAATAATACGATGTATGTCATTTTTTTTTATGGAAAATGAACTTAAAGGGCATTCACAATCACTCCAAAACTCAAAATCGACTTTTGTATAGTCATCTCAGTATCAGTTTTTGTAGGTTTGTCTTACCTATAGTATGTGAAATGGATCTAAAGTAAATTGTAGGAGCTATAAAAATCTCAGTTTTAAAAATTATTTTGCGCTCGCTTATTTTTTCTCTATATTTACATTCTCTATGACAGAAAGGTGCTTTTTGGATCACTTTCAATCGACCAATTAAACCCAAGCAACTCCGGGTAAATTCAGCTAGTAAAATCGAAGATAAAATAAAAGTAATGAATATTTTTAAAACTAGCTAAGTGTGCGTAAAAAATATCCTAAAACTAAAAATTCGCATAAAAAATTGGTAAAATGTAGAACTGTCGTGCCATGTTTTATTCTCTGAGCGTAGAGATATTTGCGAGAAGCGTAATTTTGCTTTTATCCCAAAACACACTTAATGACTAATAACATCTTTCTAAAGAATCCATGGATTCTTTGAACCTTTGGAAAGATTCAATTGGTCCTTTCCTTAGAATAGAACTTTTTTCCTTAGAATAGAATTTTTTTCCTTAGACTAGAGGGTCGCGTTAGCCCGGTTGGAAGAGTAACGGATTAGCAACCGGATGGTTGCGAGTTCGAATTTAACCAAAGACCGTCGTTTACAAGGGTGGCTAGTGCACATTAAATCTGTCATGGCATCAAATGTCCTCACGTTGGCATGGTATGGTATGGTGTGAAAGTTTGGAGAGCTTCCAGCTCAGATGTGACCTCGTCATATGACCATGATTCAAAGTTACGTGGTGTTGTCCTCGGATCTTTCCCTTCGGGTTTGATCCCGGATCTTCGCCAATAGCCAGTTGTGTTGCGCCAGTGTGACGTTAATTAAATTCTTACCTATTTCATAATAGAGCTTTTCTTATGATCCATTCTGTAAAACATATTCCTTTGGAAAGATTATTTTGTTCCTTTCCTTAAATTAGAATCCTTTGGAAAGATTCTATGGCTGCTTTCCTTAGAACAAAACCATTTGGAAAAATTCTGTTGCTCATTTCCTTGCAATAAAATTTTTTGTGGAAAGATTCTATTTTTCATTTTCCTTAAAATAGAATCCTTTGGAAAGATGCTATTAGTCAAGAATCAGTTAGAATTCATTCCCGGAATTTGGAGGTTGCAAGGTGGAATTATACGTGTGAACCCCTCAGAGGGGTAAATAAATATAATAGGTCTGTCATTAAATGAAAATAAAAATGTGAACAAATAATTCCTGAGACATTTTTGGAAAATGAAAATACAAGAAAAATTTTATAAGAATCAAACTGTTATCAAACCTAAATTATAAAAATGTTAAACACTTCATAATTGTAAGCGTTTTCGGTATATTCCTTTCTGCATTTTCATTTTTATATGATATTCATGAATGAAGTGGCTTCGAAAATGTTATCTTTAAAACTGGTTTTGGGAACACTTTACCGCGAACTGTAGGTAAATAAGGAAGCTTTCCCCAGTGAGATTCATTTACTCAAAACTTCAAACAAAGGTTTTTATAAAACAATACTTCACTATTCAGAAAGGTTCACGTTCATGTTAACTAGCAATTTTATTAATAACTGTGAACTGATATGAGAAAAACAAACTAGTACATAGATAATCTGGAAAACTATTTTTTATCATTTTATCTATCAATATGTTAAAACAAAATTCTCTCATGAAAATTAATTTACATTCAAAATCTTTCATCATTTTAAATTTTTAATACGTTTTGATTCACGTTCTTTTTATAGAGAGATAGAGGTATAGAATATAGAGGTATTTTCAGAGCAAAATTAAAAACCAGACATATGTATGTATGTATATATATGCGAAGATTTTCTTCTGCAATCAGAATACCTTAGAATATGAGAATCTCGGTCCAACCAAATACCGCCGTGTACGCGGGGCTGGTGCACGTTAAATTTGTTGTCTTCGGATTGTTGTCTTCAAAATTGTTGTCTTCGGCTCTTTCCCTTCATGATTGATGCTGGACCGTCGCCAATAGCCCGTGTGTTGTTCCAGTGTGACTTTAATTAATTAATTAATTACCTACCAAATGCTCTCGCACATATATCGGGTTTACCTTAAAGTATAGTTTATCGTTATTTTGGTGATGTTTGGCATTTACTGAACTGCCTCGCCAACAACGTGGGAAAATTTGATGTCAAACGTGTACCAGCCCCCACATACACGATGGTCTTTGGTTGGATCGAGTTTCGAACTCACACCAGATCCTCATCTCGTCATCCTCAAAAAGTCGGCAATATCTTGATGACGAGATATCTCGTCATTAGCTAAATTTAGCAGATCTTAATGTACAAGTTATCTCATCGCAACCACCTGGAGGTTTAAGCTATTTCGTCAAAGAATCATTTTGTAAGTATTTGGAGAAAGGTAGGTATTTTAATTAACGACGCACAGGAGCAACACAATGGGATGTCAAACCCGAAGGGAAAGATCCCAGGACAACACCACGTAATTTTGAACCATGGCCAGATGACGAGGTCATTCCTGAACTGGCACCCCACTCTCCAAACTTCCACACCACGCCAACGTGAGGACATTTTGAAGCCACGACAGATTTAAGGTGCACCAGCCCCCTTTGTACACGACGGTTTTGGTTGGATTCGAACTCGCAACTCCATCAAGATCTGATAAATTTTGCTAATGACGAGATATCTCGTCCATCAAGATATTTCCATATATATTAAGATATGATATTGTTTTCGATGATGGAGATCAAAATCTGATGAGTTTTTCTAAGGACGAGACATCTCGTCCATCAAGATCTGATCAATTTTGCTAATGACGAAATATCACGTCCATCAAGATACTTCCATATATATTAAGATGTGATATTGTTTTTGGTGACGGATATCAAAATCTGGTCAGTTTCCTCCTAATGGCGAGAGATATTTCGTCCATCAAGATCTGATCAGTTTTGCTAATGTTACGAGCTATCTCATTCATCAAGATACTTCCATATATATTAAGATGTGATATTGTTTTTGATGACGGAGATCAAATTCTGGTCAGTTTTCTCCTAATAGCGAGAGATATCTCGTCCATTAAGATCTGATCAGTTTTGCTAATGACGAGCTATCTCGTCCATCAAGATACTTCCATATATATTAAGGTATGATATTGTTTTTGATGACGGAGATCAAAGTCTGATCAGTTTTGCTAATGACGTGATATCTCGTCCATCAAAATCTAATCAGTTTTGCCAATGGTGAGATACCGAGATTAATCGAGACAAGCACAAGGAGGATTAAGATGGAAGCATTTTTCTATATTAATGATATATATATATCGGAATACCTTTTGAATAATTTTAATGCTGAGTGAACCAACAAGAATTTAGAAGGGTAGCTATTTATATTCAAATAAATGTGAATTTCTATTTTCATAGGTTTACAAATTTACAAGAAACACATCTACATTTAAGAGAAATGTTCGTCTACTTCATTTTTATGTGGCTATTCATATTCAAGATACAAAATGTTCTTGGCATGACAATAGGTAAGAGATTTTTTCATACATTGCCTTTTAGCTAATTGCATGCTCTGTGGCGTCAAATATTTATTGTTATACAATAATATATTGTAGAGTAAAAAAATCTTACTTTTTCATATGAAATAAAACTATTAAATTAGAAACGCACATTTTTAATAACCAAGGGAAATCGCATTTTAAATTGTTTTAAATTACTCTACAATGTAAAATAATATATTTTATAGTAAACAAAAATCTTACTTTTTCATATGAAATAAAACCAGTAAATTAGAAAGTATTTTTAATAACCAAGGGAAATCGAATTTGAACATGGTGTTAGTTATAAGATTATTAAATTAGCTGCCCTTGCAAATGCTTTTCACATCATATGCACTCAAGATTTTACTATATCCTTCAGTCAAAGCAATGCACTTGTAAATGGTTTTAAAATATCAGAGAAACATTTTGCTGAATATGATCTTTTAATTGATGGTACAGTTGGGAGGTGAAACCTAAATACCCTTCTTTAATAGAGCGTATTTTGAAGGTACTCTTTAAGTAGAGAATAGCATTTTCTATAAATGTATATGCATAAAATTAGCTTAAGGGATCGTCCTCGTATCAAATTGCGAATGAACTTAATAATTTCTAATAAAAACATCCAATTATGATGCCAAATTTCGAATTTATATCAAAATTTTAACTCCCTACACCAAGTTTCAAATCATTTGGTCCAGCCGTTTCTGGATTATCAGTATGGAAAATTTAGAGCATCTAATGTTAAAATAGCTTTCCAGACTTGAAATATGTGAAATTTGCTTAAGGGATCGTCTTCACATATCAAATTGCGAGTAAACTTTTGAGCACTGAATGTAAAATTAGCTTCCCAGATTTGAAATACATAAAACTTGTTTAAGGGGTCGTCTTCATATCAAATTGCGCATAAACTTCATAATTTCTAATGACAGCATTCAATTATGACGCCAAATTTCGAATTTATATCAAAATTTCACTTCGTATACCAAATTTGAAACGATTTTAATTGATTGAAATCATTTGAAATTTGGTATACGAAGTGAAATTTTGATATAAATTCGAAATTTCAAATGATTTCAATCAATTCACAAATCGTTTCAAAATTTTCCATACATCAATCCAGCGATTTCTGTATTATCCATATGGAATATTTGGAGCTACTAATGTTAAATTAACTTCCCAGAATCAAATATTTCTGTTATTAAATTTTATATAAAATGTTATAGACTTACCGTTTGTAACAATCTTAAACAGTGTATGTACATAAATGGACAAAAAACATACAACATACACGTGGTGCAATAAGAAATGTATTGTTTTAAATTCTATTTTCAGGAATCATAAATCGATTGATGTATAATATAAATTGTGAGCCTGTATAAATAATTTTTCATGCAATTAATCTAATTTCACAATAAATATCCCTATGGTTCTATCTAAGAGGAAAATGTTTTAACATTTCAAAATAACTGTTCACCAAACTGTATTTAACAATATGGTTAAAAATGTAAATACTTAAAGAACTCAACACAGCCAATATAACCTGAAAGATTTCTTTATTTGTAGTCATAAACCGTTGTTTTCCCTCTAGACCATAATTTTGATAGAGTTTCCATGGAATCCTCCAAAAAATGCACAACTTTGAAAAGCAAATAAATGAGACTCTGTGCATGCGTGACCAAATAAATGGGAATTTTACCGAAGGCATAGATATATATGATCGGTAATGGTTTCTGGATTGTCGTAAGAATGCAAATGCACCCGCAGAAAAAAAAACCTGCAGGCTTGATTGATGTTACATCATAATCCGACACAGAACACTTCGCATGATCTTTCACCAACATCGAATTTCTCACGCACAAACATGTCTGAGCGTCTCGATCTATCGAGGAACTGCGAACGTATGTTCTGGTTAGTCGATATGAGATTGACAGTCAAAAAACATCGCTATATTTTCCATCAAAACTTGTTATATGGATAAATAATAAAATAGACAATTAGACTGTAGTGGTGTAAAGAAGCTTAATTTTCAACTGCTTAAGTATGCTCTAGCTAGTTTCCTATGAGATTGACTGTCGAAAAATATATCTTATGTTATAATTCCTAGAATAGATAATTAAACTGTAGTGGTGTAAAGAAGCCTAATTAACTGCTTACATATGCTCTGGCTAATTTGGTATGTGATTGACAGTCGAAAAACATCGCAATATTGTCCATCAAAAGTTGTTACAATGCCTAGAATCGAGTCTGTAGTGATATAAGTAAGCCTACTTTCTACCTGCTTCCTTGTGCTCTGGCTAGTTTGGTATGTGATAAACAGTCGAAAAATAAAACTTATGTCCTAGTTCCTCTTAATAATAAACAATTAGACTGTAGTGGTGGTAAGAAGTGATGTAAGTGGTGTAAAGAAGTCTAATTTTTAACTGCTTACGTATGCTCTGGCTGGTTTGGTATGAGATTGACAGCTGACAAACATCTCAATATTTTCCATCAAAATTTTTTCATATCTAGAATCTAGTCTGTAGTTATGTAAGCAAGTCTAACTTTTACTGACAGTCGAAAAATATAACTTATATTATAGTTTCTAGACACGAAAAGAGTCTATGCAGTAGTTTTCAAAAATTGATTTGTAGTTACAACATTACAAACTCTCATTCTTTTTGGAATTCAATGATTTCCAGACTAATATGTGTTTCCAGTATAAACTTCAAATGTACTAGTAGTTTGCGAAAGTCAAATACAGAAAAACGAAAGAACTCCACGTCACTTTCACTCCATATCGGTTACGTAGGTAATATCCATCGTGTAGTATCGTAAATCCATGTGTGTACTTAAGGCTTAATATATTCATAAAAGCGTACAATCACTAAAATAATAAATAAAGAAAAAAAATTCAAAAGAAATTTAAATCAGACAATTGCAACTAAATAATATACTGCTTTCCAAAAGTTAAGCACGCGATGCAAATTCCGAGCTTCGGAGTACCTGCTTCAATTTCATTGAATGAAACTCATTATGGTTGTAGAAGGGAATATACAAATACCATAAGATGGGCCCAGTCAGAATTTACTCTCCAGAAATATGGATATTAGGCATTGGTTGAAGACGACGCCTTTCTGCAGCCTTTAAGTTTAAATGAGTGAGCCTTAAGTTTGATGAGTTTAAATTTTGATAGAGAATTTTTTAAAGACCATATTGGTTACTTGTGGATTAGATAAGGTTGTGTTGAACTTAGCTACCACTACAAAAATTGACTTCCAATACAATAGTATATATAGCTGTGTAACCCAACTCTACTAAGTACTTTTTGGTAGACAAAAGTTGCACTGTTTCACACGAGCTTGCTAAATTGGTGACCGATGAACGTGATTTGAACACGCAAAACTTTATAAACTTCGATGGATGGTCCGCGATGAGTAGTTGAATTGCCAATGCGATGCTAATAACTTTCAACAAGCGTTTGAGGCTCCGTGATAGCAGACACTGCTCATATTCCTATCACAGCTTCACTCCATTTGTTGCTGTTCAGCCTTCTTTTCACAAAGTGACTCACACTCGGCTGCTAAAGGCAACATACACACTCATGCGAAAGTACACCCGTGATCTTAATACAGCTCTCGCGGTTCCACGCAAATGGCAATAACTCAACTAGTGGTGGCATCTATCGAATTTCGGCTACCGCTAAATTCTGGAGGGGGAGTATTGTGACGAACTTAGCTACCCCTTCAAAAATTAACTTACGATACAATAGTATGTATAGCAGTGTAACTCAATTCTACCAAGAAGTACTTTTTGGTAGACAAAAGTTGCACTGTTTCACACGAGCTTGCCAAAAGGTCAATTATGGCTAAAGGAAGACGACTGGATGATTCTCAACGCTGGCGTGATGTGGGATGTCTTGAAGCTGGACAGTCTATTAAAGACGTCTCTATTTTCTTTGATGTTCACTGATCTGTGATTTCTCGTCATGGAAACAATTTCAAACGAGTGGGTCAGTTGTCCGGAGACCTGTTCCCGATCGTCCAAGGGTTATCACACCCTCTGATGATAAGTATATGTCTTTATTGGCTAAGCGCAATCGACGAGCGACCGCGTCAACTCTAACACTACAACAATTAGAAGGTCAATAACTGCCACTACTGTAAGGCGAGGGCTATATATGGAAGCACTGTATACCCGGGTACCACGAGTTTGTGTCCCTTTAAGTGTCTAAACCTGAATAGTACGGTTGAAATGGTGACGTCAGAATGCGCAATGGAAAGCAGCGGAATCATCCAACGTAGTGTTCACGGATGAGTCAAGATTTGCCCTGGATTCCGATAATAGGTGTGCAAGGATCCGATAGTACGATAAAAGGTGTGTAAGAGAACAAAGAACATGGGACAAGACCAGTAATGCCATTGAACACCACTCCTTTAGAGCTGCCGGTGTAATGGTGTGGGCTGCATTTTCTTTGAGCTATCGCACCGACCTGCATGTCTTCACCAGAGGTACTGTGAAGGCTAAAATTTGTTGGGATCAAGTCCTTGGCTCCATTGTGAGACTGTACGCTGCAGCAGTTGGTCCGTCATTTCTTCTTATGGACGATAATGCACGTCCACACAGAGCAAACTTGGTGGATGAGTACCTTGAGAGTGAAAGCATTGCTCGAATGGAGTGACCACCATATTCACCCGACCTCAACCCCATCGAAAATCTTTCGAATGACCTTTGACGAGCTGCCCCTGCCCGTCTATTCGCTCCAATTATTCCCAAAGAGCCGGAAACTGCTCTATTAGAGGAATAGCAGTTATTGCCATCTGGGGCACTTGAGCAGCTAATTGAAGGTATGCAACGTGGCTGCGGAGCTTGTATGGAGTTCAGGGGTGGTCACATCCGATATTAAAATACATTTTGTTCGTTTGTACAGCTTTCAAAATTTTCTTTTTGAATGTATGAAATGTGTTGTACATATATAAATCATTAAAAATATACGTAAATATATTTTACTTACTATAATTTTTTAATCATGAACCTATAACCAAATTGCTTACCTTCATGTGAAATTTTGACTCAATTAATGAATAACTTTTTCAGTTATGTCGAACTTACTGTCGCGTGCTTAACTTTTGGAAAGCAGTGTACAATAGTGAATAGAATTTATCATTGTGTTTCTTTAATTTTGTACATTTGATCCATCATCCATAACTCATAATTAGTAACAGTATACTCAGCGTAATATAATCATTTACAATAATACTAAGTCACCTATTGACCTCATTTTTCGCCAAGTTTGAATCCGGTTGTTGTTCAATGGGGAAATTTTCGATGATCACAATAATAAATAAATTATGGAATAATTCAGGAAAGGTTTCTATAGTGACGAGAAAATTGAAGCACGAAACTCACTCTAATTCCGTATCGGTTTTCAATTATTAAATGCGACACGTTATTTACCATATTACCATAGGTCGATTAATATATTTTACCAAGTGGATGAATCTACGTTATTATTCGATAGTTAGCAATCTTTTTTGGGAGAATATTCTGAAATCATAAAAGACTGTCAATAGACTAATGGAATCGCAAGTACAGCAAAGATATTTTCGATTGAACATGCAATTGGTTTTGATTGCAGGCAAATCACATTACTGGCATCAATACTTGTGTTTTAACTTCTTCAGGGGAAAATATTTTCAAAAGCTTAGAGGATATTTTTGCAATTGATCAATTTACTTGAAAAGGATTGTGCGATAACGTGCAATATTTTGTAAACATTTTTGTTTAACGAGCTGGATTCCAAGTGCAAAACTTTTTATGATCATGCAAAATGTGGGAAAATTTCTACCGATGTTGTCATTATAAATTTACTATTCGAACTTTTTATATGACCATGTGAAAGATTAAGGGGACATGGTACCCTTAAAATGACCAAAATATCGAAAAAAAAATTTATTGCTTGATTTTAACTATATAACTCTTCTGAATATGCATGCAAGATTTCATAGCTCTAGCAACATTATTTTAGGAGTTATTTAAGTTTTTTTCTCTTGGATGTAAAATACCGAAACCAAAAATTAAAACTTTAAATGGCTTTTTCTCAGCTTTCTGTTTTTGATGACTATGAAGTACTCAAATTGCTAAGGCTTTTTTAAAATTTAATTTAGAGGTTTGAAACTTTTTGTAGCTGTTCACAATAATGTATCTGACAATTCTGTGCATGCGATAAGAATTTGGATTAAAAGGTTTTTTTTAAATTGCCAAACTAAAATATTCATGTTTTTTACAGTTTTTCACAGTATTTTTTAGAAAAAAATTCTAGAAAAATAAATAATCAGAATACATGCAAACCCATGCACATAATTGTGTAAAATACTGCAATGAATAGAAAAGTGTAAAAAAAATTTTAAAAAGATGATATTTAAAAAAGTAGTAGAGATTTTAAAATGTTGATTTTTTTTTTCAAAAAAATTAAATTTCTGAATTATTGCATTATTAAAATTAAATTTTTTCGTCTGAAATATTCATTTTATGTGCATTTCAATATAATATACTAAAAAATTTTGCTACACATATGAAAACAAAAAAAAATTGTTCAAAGGGTACCGTGTCCCCTTAAATCATTTCATCCGGTTTCTTCATTATCATAAACTAAAAATTTTAAGAACTTTTTATGACCACGGGAAAATATGAGCTCATTTCTCCCAGTTTTTCCTTACCACAAATTTAATACCATAAAAACCTTTTATACGACCACGCAAAATGCAAAATTATTTCTACCGGGTTTTTCATTATCATAAATTTAATATTCGAAGAACTTTTTATATATCATGTAAAATGCGTGAGCTCATTTCTCCAGGTTTTTTCATCATCCTAAAATTAATATTCGTCGACTTTTTGTGACCATGCAGAATGTGAGCTCATTTCTCTCGGTTTTTTCATAATCATAAATTTAACATCATGCAATATGACCATGCCATTTTATAAAATCTAACAAACTTCCTCAAGACATTCTATGTTGAAACTCCCGTAGAACAAAGATATTGAAATCTCTCATAAAATATGATCAAAATTGTCTATATATCTTGTTATATGTTCCCATTAGTTTAGTAGAATAGATAGACATATTAATGTTTAGTAGTTTTCTGTGTATAACTTGTGTTGCAGTTGACGTTGATTACAGTTGCAGTCGGAAAGTTTTATTATAAACAGTAGAAAGTTAATATTATCGCTTACAACTACGGATTGTACAAAATCTAAATCAAACTCCCCAAGACATTAAAAGTTGAGACTCCTGAAGTACAGATATTGAAATTTCATTAAATGTTATCAAAGTTTATTATATCTTGTTATAGGTTCCCATTATTTATAATAGAGTAATTACAAATATTTATGTATAGCAATTTTCAATGTTTAGCTTGTGTTGCAATTGACGTTGATTGTAATTGCAGTTTCAGTTAGAAATTTTTATTGTATACACTGCAAAGTTCACAATATTTCTTACGACCTACGGATTTTATGAAATGTAACAGACACAAAAGTTTTCAAGACAATCAAAGTTGAAACCCCTGAAGTACAGAGATGTTGGAATCTCGAAATATGATAAAAATAGATAAAACACGTTGTTATAGGTTCCCATTATTTATAATAGAACCACACAAATATTTATGTATAATAATATTCAGCGTGTAATTTGTGTTGCAGTTGGCGTATTCGAGCAAGATTATCAAATAGCAAAGAGAGTTGTAGATGGAATGTTTGCGTCGTATGTGAAACAACATCTTAAAGATCTGAAATTTAAATACTCTAGTGTCCTAATCGAAGACGGACTCACAGAGGATGTAGGTAAATTTCTTTTTGTGGAATTTCTATTCGCTGATCTGGATTTTTTCAGGTAATGTTTTTGTTTATTTGCACTTTCCTTCTTTTCTAAACATTTCGTTTTGTTAAGTAACTTTTGATAACCCTTGAATAAATTTTGAATTCATGTTTCTAAAGCTTTACGCTTCCTTAGATTCGGGACCCTAGGAAGTTGGCGTTGGTCACCCCAGGTGAAACCGCAAACAAAAATAATTAATAAGAGAACAATGGATTTGGGCCTTTAAAGTGTTGGTACCACTGTCTTAGTCACCCCCAACTAAGGCCCCCAAACAAAAAATAATAAGAGGTGGCGAATAGATTCGGGACCCTTTACGGTTTTCGCCACTGAGTCTTACTCACCACAGGGAAGGGCCCAAAAATTCATTGGGTCAATGAATTTGGGCCCTTAGACGATCGGCTCCAATTAATCTTAGCCAAGATGAGGGCACCAAACAAAATTTATAAGACGCCAATAAATTCAGGACCCTAGGAAGTTAGCGCCACTGAGTCTTATCGCTTTTTTCCCTGACAACATAAACATCCTTTATTTAAATGCAAATTTTATCAGAAACAAAATGAGCTTGTTACAATTCTGAATCATGAACTTTTCAATATTACTGCGGTAAACTAATTTCTGGTAAATATTTAACGTGACATTTCCATATTGACTGTATGTTAACCAAAGCAATAAGCCGCGCTCATGACTAAGTAATATACATGGTATTCCTTTCAACTTCAACCCCAGGTGCATTAATATTTCAAACAACGGAAAATGGAGTCACACATATTTAGACTTGTGTTGTCAGTTTTATACCCGAGTAGAAAGAGTCAACGATCTGCGAAAAGCTTTTTGGATTATGTTCTGAAGTTTTAACAGGTTTAAAAACGCTTCTATCTACTTATAATACAATAGAATCTCAGACGTTACAGCTTTGTTCAGACGGTCGTAAATGCTTCAAGTGGTTGTTATTGATGTTTTTTAAGTAGAAAAATAAACATTTTTATTTTATGCCTTTCTATTAATGAATTAAAGCAGTTAGGAGATTAACAGATTTTTCATTTTTTATTACACTTGTGTATGTTAACTAAATTATTACGAAATGAGGAAGGAACAAGGGAAGAGTGATTAAAATTTGAAAATACTTTTAAGATACAAGGAAAACGATAAAAAATCGGTAAAAATTTAAATCGAACTATTTTTATTAATTATTTAATCAAATTAATTACTTTAATCGTTATATATTAACTGATCAATAGCATGTTATTAGGATTAATCAATAGTATACACCAAATTCTTTTCTACATTTATTAGAATATTTAGATTTTTGTTTACTTATTATTTATTACACGTTGATTCTTATTTACTTATTCCAGTCAAAGTCTTTTCAGTCTTTCCCAGTCTTTCTTATTAATGAACTAATACACAGATACACAATTGATACCTAAGTACACAGGGGAAGTATTTAAAGTATTGCTTAAAAATTTCTTTATGGATACAGAAAAGGGAAAATTTTAATTTTGTGCTTTTCTTTAAATAAATTAATTAGCTATATGTCATGGCTCACACAAAAACACAGAATTTATAGAGGATTGTGACTATACTTATTAACATTAATTCCAAACTATTGCACTATCCTCTAAGTACACAGAGAAATGTTGTGCTATCTACGTACTGTGAATGATAGTGGTTCCCAGCAATATCTCCACCGCATTTAGAGATTAGACACTGAGAAGTTGGTAACGTTCTTGGCGCTTGCCAAGCACATGAAAAGTTAAGCCAAAAGTGGCGCCATCTCTCATGGATACTATATAACACTCACAGAGGAAATATAAAAGTAGAGTGAGCAATGGTAACCTTTTTATGTGCCCAGGATCATGTGACCAAAACTAATAGAAACTTGACCCTTATAGCACTTTCGTCTGCAGGGAGGAAACGACTATTCATTATCTGATTGGTCCACGGGGCGGGAGATGACGCCTATCCATTCATTAATCATCTGATTGGTCCATTGATTGATGCATTGATTGATCATTTGAAAGAAGACTGGCAATTTCACCACTTTTGTCCCCTCTATAGAAATGTTCATTCACATACCTACCCTGTCATAAGATGTTATATCACCAACCGTGGTAATAAGATACCAAATCGGCAACCATGCCTATTTTTCCCAGAGCATTCATGACTACTAGTTTACATGTTGATCACACCTTTTGAAGCTCCTCTCAATAGCAATGCTCAGTCTATTCATATTTCACGTCTATGCCACCAACGTGTCGATAGATCCGACCCTGAGAAGTTGACAACGTTCTTGGCGCTTGCCAAGCACATAAAAAGTTACGCCAAGAGTGGAGCCAACACCAAGGAGATAGGCACGAGATGAGCACTATCATTGGCTATAGATACTGTATAAGATTCTACGGTATTGTAAATCTTAAACAAAAGAAATATAGGATTTACTAAACATTGAAACCCCTTCGGTGACTTTTGGCCCACTCTATACACAATTTCTTACTCTTGAAATTATATTGATTTATTGGATTAAATAATTTTTGAAATTGTTCAGTTTTATCCCTATTAACCCTCCTAGTGATTGTCTCGACGAGATATCTCATCATTAGCAAAACTGACCAGATCTTGATGGACGAGGTAGCTCGTCCTTAGAAGAAAACTAACCAGATCTTGATCATCATCAACAAATCATCAATATCTTGACGAAGAGATATCTCGTCAATAGCAAATTTGGTCAAATCTTGATGGACTAGATATCTCGTAGAAACTAGTTGGAGGGTTAAAAGAATTTTAGAGTGTTCTGTAAGAATTTTTTAAAACGCAATTCCATATTCTTTTTCAGGAATTTTAATAATTTTATTTTTCATGTTTTTATAGTGTGCGAAAGGCTGACAAGTCATAAACCTACTATTGTGATTGATACCACTCGAAGGCCCAGAGCGATTGGAAACCGAGCAGGCACTTTGGTGAAAAAAGTTATTCGGAAAATGGGTATACCAACTGTTAGTGGAACGTATGGGAAAATTGAAGGCATCATGGAATGGGAAAACTTAAGCGATATTGAAAAGCAGTACCTCGTTCAGATAGCTCCACCCGGTTATGTCATAACCCAAGTCGTCAGAGACATTTCTTCTCATCAAAACATGACAACTACTGGAGTACTTTTTGATGAGAGACTTGGTAAGTGGCACGATTTTTCACAGTAGCTACTGACTCCAAAAGAAGTACTATAGTGTTTGCGAATTACTATATTGAAACGGAATTAAGTTTCTAATAGTGGGATCAAAAAAGGTTTTTCGAAACCCTACTGGTGGTTGTCTCGACGAGGTATCTCGTCATTAGCAAAACTGACCAGATATCTTGATGGACGAGTTATCTCGTCATTGGAAAAACTGACCAGATTTTTATTTCGTCATCATAAAAAAATCGACAATATCTTAATGAGGAGATATCTCGTCATTGGCAAAATTGGTCATATGTTTATGGACGAGATATCTCGTCGGAATAACTTGAAGGGTTAATAAAGACATTTCTCATCGAAACGTGACAACGACTGGAGTACTTTTTGATGAGAGACTTTGTAAGTGGCGCGATTTTGCACAGAAACTAATTACTCCAAAAGAAGTACTATGTTTCCGAATTACTATATTGAAACGGAATTAAAATTTTCTAATAAAAAAAATTTTATCTTTAAGTTAATAGACACGTCTCATCAAAATATGACAACTATCGGAATTATTATTTTGATGAGAGATTTGGTAAGTGGTGTGATTTACACAATAACTAATGCCTCCAAAAGAAGTACTATTATTTTGCGAATTACTATATTGAAACTGAATTAAAATTTTCTAATAAAAAAAATTTTATCTTTAAGTTAATAGACACGTCTCATCAAAATATGACAACTATCGGAATTATTATTTTGATGAGAGATTTGGTAAGTGGTGTGATTTTACACAATAACTAATGCCTCCAAAAGAAGTACTATTATTTTGCGAATTACTATATTGAAACTGAATTAAAATTTTCGAATAGTGGAAATAAAAAAGTTTTATTAAGTTGATAAAGATATTTCTCATCAAAACATGACAACGAAAGAATTATTGTATTCTTTATGAAGCACGATATCGAAACGGAATTAAAAATTTATGTTAGTGTTAAGTTAGTAAAAACATTTCTTCTAATCAAAACATGACAACTGAAGTACTTTTTGATGAGAGACTTGATAAGTGGCACGATTTTGCATAATTAGTCTCCAAAAAATTTACTGTATTATTTGCTGAAACTGAATTAAAGCTTAGTAACAGTGCAAAGTTAATAAAGACATTTCTTCTCATCAAAACGTCACCACAACTTGAGTACTTTTCAATGAGAGGCTTCGTAGGTGATGTGATTTATCACAATAACTAACGACTCCAAAAGAGGTACTATATTCTTTGAAAATTACTACATTGAAATGGAATTAAAAACTTTAAAAATTTTAAGTTAATAAAGACATTTCTAATTAAAACAAGACAGCACAACTGGAGCACTTTTTGAAGAGACTTGGTAAGTGACGCAATTTTGCACGATAATTAATGATTCCAAAAGAGGTGCTAGGATTCTTTGCAAATTACTATATTGAAACGGAATTAAAAGTTTGTTATAGTGTCAAGTTAAGTACTTTTTGATGAGAGACTTGGTAAGTGGAGTTATTTTGCACATAAACTAATGTGTCTCCAAAAATTACTGTTATTGCCGAAACTGAATCAAAAGTTAGTAATAGTGCTAAATCATTAAAGACATCTCTTCTCATGAACACATGACAACTATCCTACTTTTTGATGAGACTTGGTAAGTGAATTGAATTTCCATAGTAACTAATGCCTTCAGAAGAATTATTTGCGAAGTTCGGTATTAAAATGGAATTAAAAATTTGTAATAGTGTTCAATTGAGCAAAGACATTTTCATCGAAACATGACAACATAACTGGAGTATTTTTTGATGAGAGACTTGGTAAACACAATTTTACACCATAACTAATGACTCTCAAAGTATTAATGTAGAATGAATGAATTAAAGAATGCGAATTACTATATGAAAAAACGGAATTAAAAGTCTATTATAGTGTTAAGTTAGTAAAGACATTTCTTCTGATCAAATCAGGATAACTGAAGTACTTTTTGATGAGAGACTTGGTAAGGGGTGTAATTTTACACAATAACTAATGCTTCCAAAAAATACTATATTCTTCACGAAAGTGGAATTAAAAGTTTTGTAATAGTGCTAAGTTATAAAAACATCTCTTCTCATCAATACATGACAACTGGAGTACTTTTTGATGAGACTTGGTAAATGAAGTTATTTTTAACAGTAACTAATGCCTCCGAAAGAATTATTATATTTGCTGAAACAGAATTAGCAGTTTGTAATAGTGTTGTTAATGGAGATATTATAACGAGACTACACAGTTGAAGTACTTTTTGATGAGACTTGGTATAAGGTGATTTTACACGATAACTAATTCCTTCAAAAAATAACTTTATTCTTCGCGGAAACGGAATTAGAAGTTTTGTAATGGTGCTAAATAAAACATCTCTTCTCTTCAACACATGACAACTGGAGTACTTTTTGATGAGATTGGTAAATGATGTGATTTTACATTGTAACTAACTCCAAAGGAATTATTATATTCTTTGTGCACATCACTATATTGAAATGAAATAAAAAATTTAATAGTATTAAGTTAGCATAAAGACATTTCTTCGCATCAAAACACATCCACATACTGAATGGAGTTCTTTTTGATGAGACTTGGTATGTGATTTTGCACAATAAGTAATGCCTCCAAAGGAATTACTATATTCTTTGGGGAAACTGAATTAAAAGTAAGTAATAGTATAAAGTTAGTTGTATAGTAATATTTTATGATTAATTTTAGTTGTGTAATACTTACAGTGCGATTATTGGAAAAATTATAAATATCTTTAAAAAGAAAAGGATTGAGGTTAGTTTGTACATCAAAAATCTTCTCTCGAAAAGAAACTTGATAGTTACAAAAGTCTTCAAGATGAAATTACCTTTTTCAAGTCAAGCATTTAATGACAGATTCAGAACAAAAGTATTTATATAGCATAAATGCCAAAAGCTGACGCTTTCATACTGAAGATGTGATTGATCATCACGAAGTCGCCCACTTGATATCGGATCGATATGGGTTTACTTGTCAATATTTATGTTGGTAAAACAATTGTATTCTTATGCGAAATGTAGTAAAATATCGGGATGGGAATTCTGTGGTCGTTGTGATAGGCCAGGCTCCTTCCATAAAATAACGAACTCATCAATAAAAGTACTTTAGTCATTCCTTCAAAGACAAAGGTTGAGAGACCTTTCAATAAGCTCAATCCACTAAAAGTAATTTTCGATCCCATCATTTTGAGTTCCTATCTTGTCTATTGTAGGTGATTTTATGGATGATTATTTTCCAGTCCGCTGCAATTGACAGGAGTTCGAAAAGGATTTTAGAGTGAGAGTTTCGGAAGGATTTAGCTAGTTGATAACGCCTGTATGTAACTGTTTGATAACGTCCTATTGCTTTTACTCTCATAAAGAGACTTTCATACAATCGTCATGTCCATGGCTTACTTATAAGAGTATGACTACTATGACTACTACTGCAAATACGACTCCAAATTTTCTATACTCCTAATTCAGTAATGGCTGTATCAAACCAAATGCGTTGAAATTTGGTATCCGAGATTTAATTTTGTTGTATATTTGAAATCAGGCCTCAAAACTGTTTTCATTGGAAAGTATGAAGTTTATATTCAATTCAATATTAATGCGATCTCTGATGCAAGTTTTATGCATATAAATTGATAGAAGACGCTACGCCTCATTGAATGATTTCTTAGAATTTGCTCTACTAGAAACAACACACGAATATAGGGTGTGATTTGATTTCGTTTGAACTCGTCTTCATGATGTAATTGCATAATATCTTTAATATTTTCCAGAACTTGAACAAAAATCTTCTACATTACTGCAGAACATACCTACGCGAGCTACTATACTGAGGGTGCAGCCTAATCGCCAACGTATTCAAGAGCAGATATTAACAATGAAAACTAGCAACACTGCATACTATTTCGTCATTGGACCAACCGATACAATCAACCTAGCTCTAGATGTTGTAAGTTTTTAAAAGCCACTTTTATATTTTACTTTTCATGGAAAAATAGACTTTTCCTCGTAACATACCAACGCGAGCTATTATACTAAGAGCAGAATAATCGCCAATGTATTCAAGAGCATATTTTAGCAATGAATACCAGAAATATTGCAGTTCATCATTGGACCAACTAATTCAATCTAGATGAAAGTTTTTAACCCTGCAGGTTGTCTCAACGAGGTATCTCGTCATTCGTCATATTAAGTCAAAAGTGATCAGATCTTGATGGACGAGATATCTCGTCATTGGAAGAAAACTGACGAGATATCTCGTCATTAGGAAAAAATTGACGAAATCTTGATCTCGTCATCATCAAAATATTAAAAAGATTTCTCGAGTTACAAAACAGCGAAGAAAGATGAAAAGTACAGAACAGAGAAAACAGTACAATTTTTCAACATAAACTGCATCATATTATACGCAAAATTACACAGAACAATACTTACATATAAAAGAAGCCACGATCGAAAAGGCATAAACTCAGTTTTCAAACGTTAAAGGTTGCAATAATTACTAAAATGTATTAAATCGTCAAAGAAAATACAAGGGTTGGGGTAAACTATTGATTGTTCTGACAAATTGGGCTATTGGTCGATTTTTCAAACAATTTTTGCTGTAAAAGTTTCCTGGAAAAATAAGTTTATTACGAGTGTAAAAGGGTACGCGAATCTCATAAGTAGGCTGGTATAATTTATTTTGTTATATCACAAATTATAAAAATTATACACGAAGGTAGTTTCGCATTCTAGAGAAGGCATATTGTATTTGGATAGCAAAAGAGAATAAGACGGTTGATTTTCACAAAAACCCAGATTTTTAAACGAAATATGCCTCAGAAATCTATTCTGAATTTCTTCATTATAACTGAGATATTTATAACATAGATTCCCAGACTACACAGCCATACTCTAAAATGAATTAAAAAGACAGATAAGTAGAGATGTCATCAAATTTTTGGCACATTTTGTTGAAAAAGTATTTGAAGTATTGCTTAGAGTTTTTGGTAACTCAAGAACAAGGTACCATGGCCATTTGGCAATAATTACCATCACCAATCGGCGATAATTTTGGATTATGATAAACTGTCTCAGGTTTGCTGCATACCTTTCCACTTGAGTACAGATGGAAGGCATCCAATATGACGGACTATCCATATATCAGTTTGGTGACAAAACTTTTAGTCGCCAATTTGGTGACAAGACGATTCCGTGTTCTCTCTCTCTATTGAGTTTTACTGAATTTTTTCACGGTTTTCTGATGATCGTCACTGAATTGTAATGTTATCACTGATGATAGTATTTTTTGGAAGGTAATGTTATTATGGTATGGCAGAGTTAATATTGTAGGTAAACATAGTCAACAACAAACTGGAATTGGGAAATTTATAAGAACTTTGAATTCTAATTTTGAATTTCACTTTTTGTTTCAGGCAGAAGTCAACAACATGACCGGAAGAGAATATGCATGGTATTTAATATCAATGGTAACGACCACTCCTTTCTCAATATATTTTTGCAGTCAAAAATTTTAAGATACTTTCCGATTACATATTAATTTTAAGAAACATGTCTGGAAATTTCACAATAGCTGAAATCAGTTCGTAATGCATAAAAATTCAAGTGTAAACTTTCGAAACTATAACAAATCTGAGAATTTTTAGGTTTTGGGCATTTTAATTATATTTAACCCGTATTTTCATAACATGTTTTTTGAAGACGCATGACATCACAAAATTGGTCTAGCTTGTCTAGATCAAGTGGAATAAGAAACAATAACAATCTTATTTAACTGCATAAGACCTTCACCCCCCCCCTGTTCA
Source organism: Meta bourneti (assembly GCA_933210815.1). Lineage (NCBI taxonomy): Eukaryota > Metazoa > Arthropoda > Arachnida > Araneae > Tetragnathidae > Meta > Meta bourneti. Next base: position 86,524,790 of record OW119934.1, read on the forward strand.
TTTATAAACCGAATGTGCATCTTTTCGTCTAGCGTTTTGGCTGGCTTACCTTTTTAGATCCTTCAAATGAATCAAAAAATGAGAAATGAAAAATATTAGAAATGAAGAATTTATTTTGATGTTGATGTATCCAATACATCAAATATGTACTGTTACTTTTCTGTGTCTGTTCCTCCCATTTCAAGCTATGCCATCCGCTGAAAAAAGGTAGATTTTTTATACATGTTTTTCGAGCCATAAAATTGTATTAACAGGAAGAGCTTAATTTTTTCGGTAATAAATATTTTGACAGAGGGCTCAATCCCTGCTCTTTGACCAGGTCTTCTATACATTTAATTGACCAGCCACCCAATAGTTGTTTAACACAAGGTCAACCAAAAGCGGTTGACCTTGGTTAAACCCCAAGGTTAACCCTCCTGGTGGTTGTCTCATCGAGGTATATCATCATTAGCAAGACTGATTATATATCTTGATGGACGAGATATCTCGCCATTAGAAAAAAAACTAGCCAGATCTTGATCTCGTCATCATCAAAATGTCGGCAATATCTTGTCATTAGCAAACTGGTCAGATTTTGATGGACGAGATGTCTCGTCATTAGAGAAATTTATCAGATCTTGATGGACCAGACATCTCGTCGAAACCACATGGAGGGTTAAAGGGTTATTTTACCTTACTGACACACAGTGAGTGATAGCTGTCCCTGTGTTCTGCTCAAAAGCTATAGACCATTCTTTTACCTTGTTTTTATCTTTATTAAACATTTTTGAAGCTTTTAGTGTTTGATTTGTATGTTATTCTATCCATTTATTGAAGTTTTAATGTTTTTTTGTATAATTAAGTAAGATCAATCAAACTTGTCTTTTATAAAATTAGGATCCCACGAAGCCAAGCTGCAATTGCAAAAGTTTAACAGCCTTGTGGATGTCCCCTCGTTCTAATGATACTAAAAAAACAGCAGCAGATAACCTAGCTCGCACATTCCAGAGTACATCTGAGGTAAAGTATCCAGAAACAAAATAGTTTATATCCGTCAAAACTATACTTCTACATATTCATTGATAAAAATTGAGAACATTCATACATATTTGTAATTAAATTATAAATTTTAGGCGAAAATTTTACTAAAACTTAGAAACCCTTTTCCTCAAAACATTTTAAGTCATTGAGACATTTCTTGAAACATTTTATATCGCGAAATTTCGTACAGAGTATATCAGAGTTAAAGTATTCAGAAACAAACGAATTTATATCCGTCAAAACCATACTTCTACATATTTATTCATAAAAATAGAGAACATTCATTAATTTTTGTAGTTAAATTACAAATTTTAGGTGAATATTTTGCTAAAAAATAAAAATACTTTTCCTCAAAACATTTTAAGTCATTGAGAGCATTTCTTGAAACATTTTATATCGCGAAATTTCGTACAGAGTATATCAGAGTTAAAGTATTCAGAAACAAACGAATTTATATCCGTCAAAACCATACTTCTACATATTTATTCATAAAAATAGAGAACATTCATTAATTTTTGTAGTTAAATTACAAATTTTAGGTGAATATTTTGCTAAAAAATAAAAATACTTTTCCTCAAAGCATTTTAAGTCATTGAGAACATTTCTTGAAGCACATTTTACGTCACGAAATTTCGAATAACAACAAATACACTACCGACATTTACATATAAAAATTTTTACCAGAAGCGCGACAAAATCGTTCGAAAACAGTTTTTTGGTTGTCTAAATATATGTCTAGCATCAGGAGTGATAACTTTTCGTTATCACTTTTCACTGCTTTTAAACGTAAATTTCTGTATTAACAAAAATATAAACTACTGGTTAAGAACGTTCAATTATTTTACCAATTTCCCTTTCAGATTTACCAGCGCCTTTGTAATAGAGTAATTTTTTCAAATCAAACTGAAATGAATGTTCAAAAATTGGTATATCTCATTTTATATTTTGAAATGTTCAGCCGCAATATTTGCACTATGGTTTCATGCGCCACAGGGTCAGAAATATGAAGATTTCCTAAGTGGTCTTAAGTTTTCTTAACACGTCATTTTTAAAAACTTCAGTTAATATAATAATTTTATTTTTTCAAAACTGATGTTCATATAGTTATTATTTTATTATGTTTTAAAGAATATGAAAAGTACTATATAGATCTTCGTCTTCTCCGAGAATTGTTAAAATTTTAAGCTGTCTTACCCCTCACACTCTGCTTTCGCTTCAAACTCTTTGGTATGTTTTTGTAACTCTTGTTCGGGCGTTGAAAATCAGTATATCCATAGTTTAGACAACAAACCTGCTAACTTTAAATGAATGAATTGTTTAACAAATCAGCTATTTGCAAATAATGCTTGAAATAGTAGAAATTTGATGTAACGACTAACTTTATGCCTTGTGTATTACTTAGCTGTTCCTTGAAAAACTAACTTCAATTGAGTTAGTCAGTTTTTAGTCAAAGATATCAATATTTAAAAAGTTCCAGTGAAATCTGTTCCAAGTTTTCTGTTTAAGATCAGTCGTTCCCAAGTAATTTCCAGTAATTTCAGTAATTTTCAGAACTGCCATAGTCACATAGAAACAGATCTCGTACATTTTGAGTGGGAATGAGTCTGATGAGGTTTTGATGACTTTGGCTGGTAATGGTTTGGCGATGCGATGTTTTGAATGCAGCACCTTACAATAGAGTATCCTCTTATCACACAAACGCCTGGAGAGCCAATTGTCGCCAAGTGTCCCAATGGGACAAACTGAAATGCTTCAAGAATCCCCTATGGAAAATGAACAATCTCCTTTCTTCAGCAATAGGCATTGATATTTATAAAACTCCAGTGCAGTTTGTTTTTAGTTTTTTGTTTTAGACCAGTAATTCCCAAACTTTTCAGTCTGAAGACCCCTTGAATCTGGAAAGTTTTTGCGGACCCCTTGAGATTATAAAATTCAATGGGGCACATGAGATCTGCATAAGACAGTAATGATCCTTATTTTTCACCTTAATATTAGAAGTAAAATATTTAGATCTATCTTAAATGGATTATAAAACTTCACATTTAGGATTAGTGATGATAATTTACAGTTCTGAAATAAAATAAGCAGTTAATATTACTGTACAAACTCTACCAAAATTGTTGATATCAAAATATATACTGTTATCTTAAAATGTGAACAATAAAGCTATATTTCAACAATCAACTCGGCAATGTTTTGTGTTTACTGTTAAATAATTTAAATATTAAATCATACTCTATTTCAAGTACATTTTAAATCAGTTATATTGGAATGTCCTACCAATTGTTTTAGATTCTAAAATTTAGATTTTAGAACATAAAAGAATCGGAAAAAAGAACGGAATATTTTATTTTGTCTTGAAAGGTTCTGTTTTGCTAGTAAAATATTGCATGTTTCCACGGATCCCTTGACCCCACTTTGGGAACCACTATTTTAGACAAATCAGTACCCTATGTATAAAATATCAGAAACGTAAGCCAGTTGCAAAATTTTGAAACTTTTACAGGTAGAGGTAGCTTTTTACTATGACCTTGTATTGCTGATTGTCCAAGCCATCCAAAGGGAAATAAGTAACGGGAATTGGCCATCAGAAATAACCTACCCGTCTTGTGACACAAAAATTAATCCTGAAGAAAGGAAGAATTTTAAGCTTCTGAATACACTGAAACAGGTATTTTTTCACCAGTTTCTCAAACTGTGTGTTAATCGATGTTACATAACTATTCATCTTAATTTTTAAGGACATATTCTGTTGCTATGATTAAAAGCAACTTCATATTTCGAAGATCGAAAAAAACCTTATCTGCAAAAACACTTAGCTTTTTATAGTTATATTCATAAATCTGTTTAAGAAATTTGGTTCCTGTAAAGAACTGTTCTGCAATCTGTATAAACATGAATTTAATAATATACATTAAGTATTTAAAAGTTTCTATGTATAAACTTCTGGTTTTTTTAGATATATAATCTCTCTATCAAGAACTTTTTAAAGAAATATCACATTAACTATTTAGATTACGCTTAGATTCCTCTTAAGAGTTAGAGTTTCCTTTAGTTCTTACAAAGTTTTTTAATATTTATAAAATTTAGATTATACATATAAATACTATTTAATTCAATATAGTTGTAAAACAGAATATTTTTAATGTTATTTTTTCCGCACTATTAATAATTAATAAAATAAACATGTTCGCAGTGTTTCGTAACACGATTTAATAACTTATTATTTTTGTTGACATAACTTAATCTTATAGTTTTACATTAATCAAAGCTCTTTTCTAAAAAAATATTTATAAGAATGAAATTTCAAGAAGTATGTAAATAATGCTTACCATTTATGAAGATTTAAGTATTTTCATAAAAGTCATAAAACAACATTGTGTTTTATACTTAGTAAAAAGTCATTATAAATCAAGAAAATTAAATATTTTCATGTTTTATGTGTTTTTTACAAACCTGCAATATTCTAGTATTTTTAATATCTTGTCATTATAAAAACTGACCAGATCTTGATCTCGTCATCATCAAAATTGGTAATATCTTGAAGACGAAATAGCTCGCCATTAGCAACATTGATCAGATCTGGATGGACGAGATATCTCATCAAAACCATTTGAAGGGCTAACCTACAGAAATAACAATAACCGATCAGTTTTTGCAGAAAGTCGTTTTTATGTTCAATTGCACAAAAAAAGTTTGAAAAGTTGAAAAATAGCAAATGCAGAAAATAATATAAAGAATAAAACAAAAGAGAATACAAAGTTCATATGTCATAAGTAAAATGCAAAATAAGCTCAGAAGTATTGACTAGTAAATGATAGCTTATCAAATATGATAATCAAAACTCTAGTATCAACCCTCCGACTGGTTTTTACGAGATATCTCGTCCATCAAGATCTGACCAATTTTCCTAATGACGAGGTAAATGGTCATCAAAATATTGCAGCATTTTTGATGATGATGAGATCAAGATCTGTTCAGTTTCCTCCGAATGACGAGATATCTCGTCCATCAATATCTGCTAATGACCATATACCTCGTCAAGACAACCACCAGGAGGGTCAACCCTCCTGGCACCAAATCGGCAATATCTTGATGTTGAGATATCTCCGTCATTCTCAAAATTGGTCAGATCTTGATGGACGAGATATCTCGTCGAAACCATCTGGAAAGTTAATTATTCTTACCTTTTTACCTAACTTCTTATTGCTTTCTAGGAAGCCTATGATGGGATGTTTGGCAAATTTGTTATAAGAGAAACTGGTGGAAGTTACCAAAAATTAGAACTGCTAATGAGAAAATTAACATTCTCCAATAATATCGTTACTCAACCTAAAAGGGTAAGTGAAGGTTATTATACATTCATACTATATATCACTGGTTTATAAGTATTCATTAAATGCAGTAATCATATTTTCAGATAGGAGTATGGTCCTATGGCCAACCAGCAGGAAAAATCACATTTGAAACAGGAGCTAATCTGAAGGATTTCATTGCTGTTACAGTTTACCATGTTACTACTCTTGAGGTATAACACTGTACCTTTTCTATAGGGAAAATGTTACATTTTAATCTTCAGTGTTTTATTTGAAATATCGGAAAAGTATCAGACATGATAAAAAGTGTCAGCACTAATTAAAGTAACGACAATACATGGAAAATTATGCTCATGGGGACCTATTAACTTTTACTAATTTATCAAAAAATGTGATGTATGCAATAACTTAATTATTACATAAGTTATTATAATATCGTATTATGAAGTTATTAGACAGTGGTGATCCTGGTTTTTCACCTTAATATTGACAATAAAATATTTCGATCTATGTTAAATAGATTAAAAAACGTTAAAACTTCAAGTTACGGATTAGTGATGATAATTTACAGAGAAAAACTAGTGTTCCGAAATAAAATAAACAAGGAACATATAAAGCCTTTGTTTATTAATTAAAATGTATTAAAATCAAAAGGCACTTAATTTCCAAAATTGTAATATTAATGAATTATGAAAATGGTCAATCTCGTTTCTTTGGCAACAGTTCTTAATACCGGTATTTACGAGTAATTACCGGTATTCAGCACATGAACAGTAAAATTATGAACAGTATGAATTATTAAAATGGACAGTCTCGTTTCTACTGCAACAGACTCAGACTTTCTGTCTTGTGCAATTCTAGTGGTAGACAGACACTATACAGACCTCGGTCATTTTGTTATTAACTACTCTCAGATTAAGTCATAGTATTCAAATCAACCAAATCCTGAAATTCACATGAATTTCTCAAGTAGCAAGAATTTTTCTATAAGTAAATCTAATAAATACAGATCACACACCTTAAATTTCCTAAAACTTTTAATCACATATACATTTATCCTCAAATTTCTTCAGATTCCGCCATTTATAATCAAGCAAACTGATGAAAATGGTACGGTTTCATTCACTGGTTACTGCATTGAGCTGCTGAATGATATCAAGGAGATTCTAAATTTTGAATATACGATATCTGAAACGGTGGATAAAAAGTTCGGCACCATGAACGATGAATTGAAATGGGATGGAATGATTAAAGACCTGGTTGATAAGGTGAGTGCATTTTTACTGTAACATGAAGTTAAGATTCGATTTAATACCTTTCTTGGGCATTACCTCTTTTAAATAGCTAATATGAAAAGCGTTGTCTATTTCCACATGACTTTTTTAACTGCACAAACGCCAACTTCGGTAGTCAGTTAGGCTTCGAAAGTCCAAAAGGTAATGAAATCTTGCAGCACACAAACTGAACCTGAAACATTGCCTCTAGCCCGATTGCCAGCAAGTACAACTCAAACAAGACCAGAATAATCAATAACAGAAAGAAAACCAGAAGGTGCTCCTAGAGAGAAGGACCCTAGGGTTTGAAAATTAACGAAATCCTCAAAACAGGTATTTACAAGCAATTACCGGTATCAGTATACAGCAGTAATTCTGTTTTTGTGATCAGAAGGTGCATCGAGAGAAGAAATCCGTCGACTTTCAACACATTACGGGAACAATAATCCGTCTTTTGTGGTTTGAAATTGTATCCCGAACCAAAATCCATCGACTTTCAGAGCATTGCGGATGCAGTAATCCGTTATTCTTGTGGTCTCAAAGTGTATCACGAGCCGAAATCCATCGAAGACTTTTCAGCACGTTACGGAAACAGTCACGACGAAGTATCTACGAATGGATAAGAATGAAAAGTTCAAAATGGTCACACAAATGTTACGCATGAAGTCAGACGGCAGTTAGCTACCACAAGAGTCGACAACAACGATATATAGTGTATGTAACATGCTTCTGTTACCTGCGAGTGACTATTGTTGATGAAGTGGCAAATTAGTCATTCATCACGGACCAGAACTGAAAGATATGCATATGTGGCTCTACTTAACCCTCCTGGTGTTTTTCTCGACGATGTACTTCGTCATTAGAAGAAAACTGATAAGATCTTGATCTCGTCATCATAAAAAATCGGCAATATCTTGATGACGAGATATCTCGTCATTAGCAAAATTGGTCGGATCTTGATGGACGAGATATCTCGTCGAAACTACTTGGAGGGTTAATTGAAACCCCTTTTGAGGAGAATGAAGAAGCTTATCCAACGGTGGAACAAGTGTGTTGAAAAGCAAGGAGACTGTTGAAAAACGATATTTGTGTAAGTTATCTATTTTCGTAGAAATGAAATTTATTGCTCATTGCGGATTACTGACACATCCTTGTACAAGTTTCAGAAATTGCACAAGCATTTGTGAAAAGTCTATAGCAAAAATTCAGTGTCTTTGAATTAAATTTTTGTGTCTTAAAATTTCAAAACCTTATATAATTCCTTACTATTATTTTTCAAAACCGCATTTTGATTTTATTATTAATTTCTGATCCGAGAGTTGTTTCTTTCAAGTGCTTGTTTTTATGTAGAAAGCAGATATTGCCCTTGGACCTATATCGGTGATGGCTGAGAGGGAGACTGTGGTTGATTTTACTGTCCCGTACTATGATCTAGTTGGGATAAGCATCCTAATGAAGAAACCGTCGGTACCATCATCACTTTTCAAATTCCTCACTGTGCTGGAGGCGAACGTCTGGGCTTGTATACTTGCAGCATACTTTGTCACGAGGTAAGACTGAAAACTACAAAGCTACAAGGAATCGAAAACTATTTATTTCTGTGTATACTCAAATTTTTTTTCTAGAATGTTTATGGAAATCTTATTTGTTGATAAAAGGGTGAGAGAGAGAGAGAGAGAGAGAGAGAGAGGAGAAGCTATTTACTATTATATACATATGTTTAATTACAATGGACATGGGGGAAACTATTTACAAAGAATTATCGTTACATTACTTGTTCATTGGGCGTGACCGGATGCCACCTTCTTCACAGGGTTCTGTTGTATCTCTCTCTCTCTCTCTCTCTGAGATCGGTCGCCTCTTTGTCTCGTCATCCTGGAACTTGATCACTGATCACTTCCTGGATCACAGGAGGTGTTCTTCTGATACTTTATACACAGATACACAAATTCGGGCATCGTGATACAGCAAGGTCCTGCTGGACACGAAATTGGAGGACATCACCACAATAGTTTAGACGGTTTCACAGCTTGGTACTCCAATAGTTTTCTTCAATTTCAAATACACATTACAAAAGCTTCAGTGATCACTTCTGCAAGATTGTTCGTCTCTCAAAGTCCGATTTGTTAACGTCGTGGTCAATCTGCATTTCTTCCACTTCTGTTTTTCTCTGCGGCCGGTTGTCTAGGAAGGGTAAAACTTCTTGAAAAAGCAAGGGCCGAGCGCCCATGTAGAACTCTCACTTGTTGGTAAAAGGATGAGAGGAAACGTTCCTTATTATTAAGTATGTTTAATTACAATGGATTGGGGAAACTATTTACAGGGGATCATCGTTACATTGCATTTTCATCGTACGTGGCCGTAAGTCATCTTCTTCACAGGGTTCTGCTGCGTCTCTCTCTCTTTGAGATCTGACTCGATTTCAGGTTTGTCTCGTCATCCTGGCACTTGATCACTTCCTGGATCACAGGAAATGGGAGGTGTTCTGATACTTTATACCTAGATACCCACATGTGTTTATTGAGAAGTTCAGCCTGAAACTGAACGACTAACAATTTCAAGACATACCAATAAAAAGACGGAAACATTGACTCTATACCTACCAGCTGCACCAGCTTAGAGAAATTATTAGGTGGAAGTAAAACTACAGTGGCTTCTTATACTATGTGTGTTTTTGGAACAATTTATTTTGTTTATACAATTCATAACCAATATTATCTGAAGTATTTATCCCTCACTTATTAGGAGGACAGACACTTACCTCAAAAAATATTGGGGGTGACAAGAAATTCGTGCCTCTAGCACTTGACCCTCTGCCTTCTGATACAGTGGTCAAATGATTAAACGAAGGAGGTCCAGTTATCATGTATATTTGCTGCCGTAAAGGCGACAGTATGAGAAATCAGACGATGTAGGAAGGGGTCAGGAAACCCATAACGATTGACTGAAGTCTCAATGAACTCACTAGCATCGATCAAAGCAATAAAATTACGCTGAGGGTTGACTCGGGGAGGAGCTTCAAAATGAAGAAAATGAATATTTCGTTCTTTGAGGTGTGGAGATAATTCTGGAGAGGATTCTGGGGTGTTCAAGAGTGTTGTGGAGTGTACTTTTGGTACTTTTGAGAGAGAAGCGATTACCACGTCTTGGAATCACGGATGGAGTGAGTGCAACTATACAGGAGATACAAAAATAGATTGAGTAATGGTTACCTTTTCATGTGCTCAGGATCCATCTGACCAAAACTAGTAGTAACGTGACCCTTCCGTCTGCCGGGAAGTAACGATAATTCATCATCTAATTGGTCCACGGGACGGGAGAACACGATCATCCATTGATTCATGATCTGATTGGCCCACGCGACATAATAGTAGGTTTTGGTAATTTCACCATTTTTTTCACCGCTCTTTAAGAATGCGCATTCACTTACCTACCCTGTCATAAGGTGTTATATCTCCAAACGAGGCGATATAACACCTTATGACGATAAAATGCCAAATTGGGCGATTAAGTCTATTTTTCACGGAGCAGTCACATTACTACTAGTCGACATGCGGGTCACACTTTTCGAAGCTCCCCTCAATAGAAATGCTCGGTCTACTTATTTTTCACGTCTATGAATATCACTCTCCTTTATTGCACCACAAAACGTACCATTGACCCACTCGTATTCAATACACCTTAAGCAATCAATGAACTGACGCATCCTCACACCACACCACATACACACATGTGTATACAGGGTGTCCCAAAAAGGTTGTTCTGCGATTTATCTTTTTACCATCTGGAGATAAGTAGGCAATGTAAATTGCAAAAGTGCACCAAATAAGGTAAGTAATTAAGATATGTGAATAAAATTATCACGTGATAACAATTTAAGCGGATACAGTTTTTAATTTTTATACCACCCCTCTAGATAAAAATCCGAGATAGCAAAAATGTTCCTTACCTGTATCCCTATCGTTAGTAAGAAACCATATTTCTGTAGGTTGAATAGTAACGGAGATACAAGAGTTTCTATTTTAAGGGGGCCGTATCTAATCTAGAATGGAAACTGACCCATGGCCAAGAATGAAGAGCTAAGTTCTGCATTGCTGTAGATGGAAAAATTTCCTTTTATTTTTATTTAAACCATTTTTTCTACAATATTTTTATTAAAGATTACATTGTCTACTATTATGCATTGCGATTTTCATCTGCAGTTGCAATACTACATTATTTTGCATTAATGTTGCACTTTCTGACCGAAAAATGCTTTTTAGCATTGTGTATGCGGTCCCTAATCTGACTGCTTGAACAGCTGTGCACAAGCGGTATAAGTCAACTTTTTTGCGTCCTTATGCCTCCGTTACTGTTCAACCTACAGAAATACAGTTTTCTGCTAACGATAGGGATGCAGGTAAGGAACATTTCTGCTATCTCAGATTTTTATCTAGAGGGGTTGTATACAAATTAAAAACTGTATCCGCTTAAATTGTTATCACGTGATAATTTTATTCACATATCTTAATTACTTACCTTATTTGGTGCACTTTTGCAATTTACATTGCCTACCTATCTCCAAATGGTAAAAAGATAAATTGCGGAACAACCTTTTTGGGACACCCTGTATATATATATATATATATATATACAATCAACAGCATAAAGCTGAATGCAAGCATGCATGTAATTTGATTTTTAATGAATGTGTAAATTTATATGGAATGTTAATGAACTGTTTGAACACGAACCCAGAATTTTAATAACTCAATACATTCATATTTCAGTTAAAAATGTGATCTGTTTTCATGGATTATTTGCTTCACACATTCCTCCTGTTTGGGAGGGACCGGGCCACATAAAAATACTAGGAGGAGGGACCCATGGGTTCGGGCCGCCTAGGGCTTCGTACCCCTGCTATCGAAAAAGAGTTATGACGAATAATAGCCACTTTACTCTATTTCTGTCATTGAAGTGCAATTTTTAAAAATAATTTATAGTTACATTTTTCAAGCTTTAACTTTTCATATACTTATAATCGTACAAACTCAAGTTCTAAATTTATTGTAATGTGCCTTTCAGTTTCCTCATGTTCATGTTCGATCGCTTGAGTCCATATAGTTATTACAACAATAAGGAGAAGTACAAAGATGACGACGAAGACGAGAAAAGGGACTTCAGTCTTAAGGAAAGCCTTTGGTTTTGTATGACTTCACTTACTCCTCAAGGTAAGTGAAGAGACTTGCTTTTACAAAGAAGAGATACTCTCTCACTGAGTACCACATCTAGTTTAAAAAACTTTTTTGAAGACCGACTTCCCAAGGGGTCACAACGGTATGTAATACCTGCTTCCGAAATGCGTTATTAACCGCCACAGAAGCATTAGGAATGTTACTTCTTTTGAAGACTTAAAAGGGGGGTTAAGAGTGACCTGAGTGGATAATCGGACCGAAATGTTGTGACACTGGGCGAAAAGTTTTTTATGCATATCTAGAAGCTATTTTCAGACACGTTTTAAATAATTTCTATCCCTCTGAGAGTCACGAGATTTCCGAGTACTGTAGTATTGATTTTACCTTACATCACATTTAATGACTAAATAACCACATATATTGGTTGAAGAAATCCTAGGATTCATTTTATTGGTGGAAAAATCCTAGGAAACATTCTAATGGTTGAAGAAATCCTAAGAAACATTTATTGGCTGCAAAAATCCTAGGAAACATTGGTTGAAGGAATTCAGGGAAACATTCTACTGGTTGAAGGATCATAGGAAGCATTCTATTGGTTGAAGGAATCATAAGTAGCATTCTATTGACTGAAGAAATGCTAGGAAACATTCAATTGATTCAAGGAATCCCTGAAAGTCAAAAATGATTTGAAGTCTTACAAGCAAGACTCCAGGTCGGCGAAGGAATGAGCCCCTTGAAGGGCTAGTTATCCATGTATTTTTTCGTGTTCTCCAAATACAATTTTGGTGGCCATAAGGCATTTTGGGAGCAGGTGTTATATACCGTTATGACCCCCATGGGGTGCAAAATTGTAAACCCAAGTATAAATGTGAATAGGTTTTATTTTGTGTTTCCTATCTACCTTCAAAGTTTGAATAGGAAATTTTAAGACATCCTGTTTTATGTAAATATGTTCATTTGCCTGTCTGTTTCCTATTTAGGTGGAGGTGAGGCTCCCCGTAATCTGTCTGGCAGGCTGGTTGCTGCAACATGGTGGTTGTTTGGCTTCATCATTATAGCTTCCTACACGGCAAACTTGGCTGCGTTTCTGACAGTATCACGTTTAGACTCCCCGATCGAATCCCTTGATGATTTAGCGAAACAGTATAAAATCAAATATGCGCCCCAGGAAAGTACATCGGCGGCCACGTATTTCGAGAGGATGGCGTACATCGAAGATAAATTTTATGAGTGAGTACCCAGGATTATTTATCTTTTCCTTCTGCATGGGGGCTAGTGCATGTTCAATCTGTCGTGGCCTTAAATGTCCTTACGTTGGCGTGGTGTGGAAGTTTGGAGAGTGGGGTACCAGTTCAGGTGTTGTCTCGTCATCTGACCGTGGTTCAAAATTACGAGGCGTTGTTCTTGGCTCTTTCCCTTATTGATTGATCCCGGAATGTCGCCAATAGTCCGTTGTGCTGCTCCAGTACGACGTTAATTAACTACCTACCTGCATTCCTTTTAAGTCTGTAGGAAGCTAGTAGGTTTCTTTGTAGCTTAGAAAATGGGCATGTCCGTTCCCCTCTACTTTCTTAAGATATCTTATTTGGTTACGTTGAAAAGTCGATTTTTGCGTAAAATTTCATATTTCATTTTATTCAATATTCCTAAACTTTAGACTTTTCTTTACAAAACTGTTTTTATTTTGTGCGGTGAATAAAATAGGAGATATAGCAATTTGAATAAATCTTGACCGCTTATTTTTAATTCGTTTTCAAATCTATAAGAGGGCCGCGGTAGCCCGGTTGGAAGAGCAGTGGATTAGCAACCAGAAGGTTGCGAGTTCGAATCGAGCCAAAGACCGTCGTGTACAAAGGGGGCTGGTGCACATTAAATCCGTCGTGGTCTCAAATGTCCTCACGTTGGTGTGGAAGTTTGGAGAGTGGGGTGCCAGCTCAGGTGTAGTGTCGTCATCGGATCGAGGCTCAAAATTACGTGGTGTTGTCCTCGTATCTTTCCCTTCGGGTTTGATCCCGGACCGTCACCAATAGCCCGTTCTGTTGTTGCAGTGTGATGTTAATTAAAATACCTACCTTTCAAATCTTTAAGTGCGTTTTTCTCTGATTGTGATTTTGAGCACAATTTTTGCACTAGAAACGCGATAACTAAAATGTACTATGATTTTTAATAAAATTTGGTGCACTGATTCTTATATTTGTTTAGGAGGGCCTGAACTGGGATATAAAAGTTATCTTGAAAAGAAAACTTTTAAAGGATTTCAATTTAGAGACGTAAAGAAAAATTTCAAAAATTCATGTTTTTCTACTTTATTCCCAATATTTCATGAGTGGAAAGGAATATTGCATTTCTTTTAGTTCAGGCCTTAGCTTATATATTTAGGAGACTTTATGCAAAATTGTAGGGAAATGTTCTCATAAGTTTTTCAGTTGTAATGTTTTTCGTATAAACGTCCTTTTTTTAACTAAATTAACGAAAAAAAATAGTATAGTTAGAACATTTTTTTTAAAAAAAGACTCCGAGCTTAGTCAGATACCTTAAATCGTCAAGTTTTCAGTCACTGCTTTTACCAAACATGTTCTCGATTTTAAGATCTACATAAACAATACCATTAATACTAAAACACTAAAAAAACACGGCGAACTGGCTGCGTTTCTGAAACTATCACGTTTAAGGCTCATTTACACTTGTGCAGCTGTCTGCCTTTTTGAACATGTTTTAACTATAAAACTCATTTATCCTGTCTCAGTCATCCATATAACTTTGCCCATTCTTCATTCGTTCATATGATGTGAAGTCACTGAAAGCCTACTAATTTCTGTCTGCCTTTTAGAATAATAGTTTTAACTACTTAACTTACTGCACCTATCTGGGTCGTCTGTATGATTCTTCACATTCTCCATTCGTCCATATGTGAAGTTATTGAATGCCTACTAATTTCTGTTTGTCTTTCAGAATATGTTTAACTACTAAACTTATTGCTCCTACCTGAGTGGTCCATGATTCTTCACATTCTCCATTCGTTAATATGATATGAAGTTATTGAATGCCTACTAATTTCTGTTTACCTTTCAGAATATGTTTAACTATTAAACTTATTGCTCCTATCTCAGTCGTCCATATGATTCTGTACATTCTCCATATGATTCTGTACATTCTCCATATGATGTGAAGTTACTGATTGTTTTCTAACTTCTGTTTGCCTTTTAGAATATGGAAAAATATGTCACTAGATGACTCATTGAATGAAACTGAGAGAGCCAAACTGGCTGTATGGGATTATCCTGTCAGTGATAAGTACACGAAAATTTGGTGGACTATGAAAGAAACTGGAATGCCTAAATCATTTGATGAAGGAATACAAAAGGTTTTGGCATCAAAAGGATCCCAAGAAGGTTTTGCTTTTATAGGTAGGATACCTACTGGCATCATTTTTTAATATAAAAATTCTAATTTTATTATTTAGTACGGTTCTTCAAGGGAAATAAATAAAAAATCCAATAGAAAAATATTGTATCTGGTACGGTAGACAACAGGAGTTACTTTTAAATTTCGTCACTTCCTAAATATATACAGAATGCATGTTCGAACCCAAAACTCTAGCGCCATCTATATTTAGTTTCACGGAAAAGTACTCTCACAGACATTTTTTGGGATTTACACCATGTTTCTAATTTTGTTTGGTTTATTTCTCTACGGTTATCCTTTACTACACTATAATATACTATGATAGATGAAAACTGTCAAATCAATTTTAGTAATATTAGCCCTCTTAGTGGTTTCGACGAGATATCTCGTCCATCAAGATTTAAAGAATTTAGCTAATGGCGAGATATATCGTCATCAAGATATTGCCGTTTTTTTATTAGATCAAGACGTGATCAGTTTTCTTCTAATGACGAGATATCTCGTCCATCAAGATCTGGTCAGTTTTGCTGATGACAAGATACCTCGTCGAGACAACCACCAGGAGGGTTAACCCTCTGAGCGTCACATTTCCGAATAATGTCGTATTACATTTTACCACAACACACACATAATGATGAAATAACCATATCTATAGGTTCAAAGAATCCTAGAAAAGAATCTATCGGTCAAAAAGGTCAAAATTTGTTAGAAGTCGTGCAGAGAAGACTGCAGGTTGCAGAACAGATATATGCATGTGAACCCTTCGAAAGGTTAAAATTACATTTTCATACATTTTTACTTGTGACTCGTCGGTCTATAACTTGGAGGCTGCATTGTTTGGAAAGCGGTTGGCTGTGAGTGAGATCAGGTTGTCGGGTTGGCTAAGGTAATTCACACATTGTTTTAACATCAATTCTGTGATAATAAGTTGGCTGAACTACGTATGTATACCGACATATTTTCTGTACAGAAGCCACAACATGCTGCTCCAGTATGTGACCGGTTTAAGAATTTCCTGGTTTCTTCACGTTAACCCTCTAAGTGGTTTCGACGAGATATCTCGTTCATCAAGATTTCTTTTATGATAAGTAGATCAAGACTTAGTCTGTTTTCTTCTAATGACGAGATGTCTCGTCTATCAAAATCTGCTCAGTTTTGCTAATAAGATGCCTCGTCGAGACAACCGCTAAGACGGTTAATGCAGACCAGCCTCCCCCCCCCCAAAAAAAAAAAGAAATAATAAAACCTCCAAGGAACCCCCTGTATTTAGGAAACGCTTAACCTAGCTCGAATAGAAAATCCTTTTGTCCTTACCAACCTGTCCAAACTAATAGGGTTAGGTTAATGGCAAATTGGAGATATTAATCTGGGGCTCAGGGTGAGGTTGTGCAGTTGAATCTACGCCAATTCAAATGACTAAAACCCCAAAACGGACCACGTACCGTAGCGTGTGCTGTTAGATTAAGTCTTATCTTAACCCACTTAACCACTTTTTTATAAATATTTCTCAAATACCCCCTCAGAGATATTGGGACAATGGCCCTAGTTACGCCACTGTAATTCACTGTTCCGCATTTTACTTTGGACAGCAGAACACTCGTAATACAGCTAGGTGCTTTTAATCAATGAATTTCCATATCATCCATATCATGCACGTTGATGGTGCAAAAACACAAAACCGTGAAATATTTTTATTTGTTCATGATTCTAACGCACTTTTGGTACTCGGTTCAAAGACTTTCGTGACGCTTATTCGAAACTTCATGAATAGCCAGATTGGCTACAACAATGCTTAATGAATCGCTTATGTAAACAGTCCTTTATAGCGTACTAGAGTTACTCCTTTACGTGACCTAAGTTGCGGATGTATAACACAGGCTTGATCTAATTCTAGTTTTACTCGCTATACAAGCAACGATGTATGCTTGGTGTAAATACTGCGATAGTAAAACAAGCATCTAAAACATTTTCCAATCGATATAAACAATTCACTGAGTTAAACAAATACAATAAAATAATGTTTCGACGTTTCTGTTGTTCGTGCGGCAAGACATATACCAATATACAATACTGCAAGAGTGAGAAAGGATAGGATAAACATGATTGAGTAGATTTTTTTAATATCGATAGAAGCTTTTCTACGTGTTAGTGGTATTGGATGGATAACAGGTATTAAAATAGAGTAAGGTCCAATAACATCTAAAATATGGTGTTGATTTTGAGTAATAGGTCTGCAGTTTGGGATTTTTTGTTTCAGAGATCGAGAACTTGTCTGGTGTAACCCAGAGAATAAAATCATGAAAAATCAATTTTGAGATTTTTTTGTTTGGAACTAAGTAGTCTCAAGCTTTAAATGGTTTGTTACTTTTCTTTCTATTGCTTAGAAAGTACTTTTCTCTATTTTAAAGATGCAATGCGATCATTCCTATCTGGTGCCTTTTAAACGTCCTTCGAAGTATTCAAACGACGAACCATTCATATATTTTCCTTATAGTTCCTAATGTAGCAGAAAGTAACAACAGAGTGACAAGTCATTCATACATTTTCCTTATAGTCCTCGTATAGCAGATAGTAACCATATATACAGAGAGCGACAAACCATACATGCATTTTCCTTATAGTCCTCATGTAGCACAAAGGAACCGTATAGAGAAAGATAAGCAATACATCCACTTTCTTTATAGTTCCTCGTGTAGCAGAAAATAGCAGAAGAGCGACAAACCTTTCAGGCATTTTCCTTATTGTCCTCGTGTAGCAGAAAGTAGCAACAGAACGACAAATGAATCGTACATTTTCTTTACAATTCTCTTGATAGCAGTAACAAAGCATGCATACATATTCCTTTTTTTCAGCTCACCTGCATGAGTCCCCTATTGATTTATATTTATTCAAACATTACCATTAATAACCGTACATTCATTCTTCCTCAAAATTAGATTCATACAGTTTCTGAATTAAAAAAAACCGCAACTACTTCTGCAGAAATTTCAAATTTTTTTTATTTAATTTGATTTTCTCTTTTCTAAAATCTTATTTTTAAATAAAAATGTTTTGTGTCCTCTTAACAGCGGATTCAACCCAAGTCAAATATGCAGTGATGACCAACTGCGAACTCACTTCAGTTGGAAGCGAATTCAGCCGCAAACCCTTAGCTCTAGCAGTCCAGCAAGGATCGCCATTGAAAGATCAACTATCTAGTGCGTGAGTACACTTAAGAATCCTTAAGGAAGCAGAAAAAGTTATTCATAATCAGATAGAATGGTCAAAATAAATTCCAGTACCCGGATTTTGTTAAGAGGTCAACATTTTGTTAGCACTTCGTGGACAATGTCAGTCTGGATCAGTGGTTCTTAACTTGGTGTGTGTGCACCCCTGCGGGTGCGAGAAAGCATTTCCAGGGGTTCGAGAAAGTTTCGACGGACGATAGCGATATAATAAAAGACGATCTTATTGAAATACCGAGCCAATGGAATTTCAAAAACTGGACATGGAACAATTCTGGTGCACACACTTACAACCTTATACACAGCTGGCAAAAGCAGCATTGCAGACACTTTTACCATTTGCTACCACCAACCTGTGTGAAATGGGATTTTCATCATTTTTGCACATAAAACAAAAACCAGAAATCGCTTAAATACCAGTGATGACTTACGCGTGACTCTTTCAAAAAAGGAGCCTCGCTTCGAAAGTATTATTATTAATAAACAACGTAGCCATTAAAAATTGAGATATTGTTTTGTATGCATTTGTAAATGTATGTGTTTATTTTTCAATAAATTATCTAATATAAAAATAAAGAAATAGAAACACATTTTTCAAGGGGGTACGAGAACTTATTTTTAGATTCAAGGGGGTGCCGATCACTAAAAAGGTTAAGAACCACTGGCCTAGATCATAGTTTCCGAAACGGTTTTGGAGTCACATGGTGATACGTGGGGGTTAACCCTCCTGATGGTTTTCTCGGTGAGGTATCTCGTCATTAGCAAAATTGACCAGATCTTGATGAACGAGATACCTTGTCCATCAAGATCTCGTCATCTCTCATCAGTATATGTAAACTGATCAGATCTTGATCTCGTCATCATCAAAACATTGGCAATATCTTCATGACGAGATATCTCGTCGAACCACTTGGAGCGTTAATAGATTTTTGTCTAAGTACCTTTTCAATAGAGAGAGAAGCTATTTTCAAAATCATAGTTCCCAAACATTTTTGTCTCAACACCCCCTTTTCAAAGACATTTTTTCGGTGCATCCTTTTGAAAACTGATCTCAACTGGTAACAAATTGCAAGTGTGGCTGTGCTATAATTTTTGAATTTCTCCAAAATATGTATGGAGCTCTGTATGTGTGTGATTGTAGAATTTCAAAAAGCTAGTTTCGAAATAAAACAACTTTAAACTGAAATTATAAACCTATTTATTGAAACGAAATAATAAATAAATTGGGCGTAAACACATTACATTGCTCACTATTATCGATAATTAGTAGCAGTCAAAAAATCAACAAAATTAAAAATAATCGCTTAAATAAAAATTTCACCAAAATATTTATAAAACTGTGCAATTTTAGAATTTCAGAAAGCTTAATTGAAATTATAAAGCTGTTTATAAAAACAAACAAAGAAATAACTTGCACATAAGCACATTACGTTGCTCACTATTATTAGTAATTAATATAAATCAAATCAGCAAAATTAAAAGCAATCACTAAGAAGGACGATCCCCTGGTGTTGTGCTACCAATTTGTCTTTATTAGCATATTTTCGTCAGCAGTATTTTTAAGGGGACATAGTATGACACAGGCACAGGAAAATGATCGAAAATATCGATTATTTTTACTTTCTTATATTAATTTCCAGTCAACTATTTGCAGTCGGTTCCTTTTTTAGTATAAGAATCAAGGCATCACTACTGAGTGTGTCTGTATGGTTAAGGGGATAAGTATTTGCTTAAAACATTTTTAGGCGTCAATTTTTTTAGCATTTTATTGCCCACACTTGCTCCTTAATGCCCCCAATTTCGCCTGGGCCCAGCATTGCCCCCAAGACTGCTTCAGCGCCCACTGAGGAAAATTGTGCTCTAGATAGAAATTCATTTGAAATCATCTGATTCTAATTTTTGATATGTGTGTACAATTTGTTTAGGTCATCTTTTTTCATTTTTCGGTACATTTCTTATACTTTGGTCATTTTTAAGATTTTATCATTGTTTTGGCTACTTTTCAAGATTTTTAAGGCGTTTTCATACCATTTTTCTAGTTTTTAGCGCAATATTTTTATTTAGTTCTGAGTTTTACTCACGTTTTTGTTGCAATATTACCTAGTCGTAATCTTTCTTTTGTCACGCGTCCGTCTCCGGCCATCAATCGATGAGAAGCCCAATAGAATTTTGAAGTGAAAAAATATGGCTTGGAAACACTATCAATAGCATTAAAATTTGCAATACTACTATCAGGAATTTTAGGGTAGTCCTCGAGGTGGTCTTCAGTCATTTCCTCCAGTTAGCAAAGGGGAGAGATAGCTGATATCGCAACTCCAATACGGTGTGTCTTTGTAGGTCAGGTACGAAGTCGGAAGCAAGTGATTCTTATAGATCTGGGCAAGGAACCTGGGATGCGAGTTTTATTCCTCAATAAAACCTTCCAGTTCTTTCCTGTGCACATCTCTTTGTAGATTGGGAGTCTATTAGTCTTAATAGACGAGCATATAATCCTGTTATTAGAGGTGTTACTTAGAGGTAAAGGGGATTAAGGTTGGGACAACTGTGCCTTAGCCATAATCTCAATCGAGGATTCTTTTCACTTCAAAACACGTTATAAATTACTCGTCGGTCAACTACTGGGGCTCTAAAATCCCTTTACGTAAAGCAAACCCTTGATGAGATTTGAAAAATCGCAATTTACTTTTGGATCTTCGAATTGTTCATTCAAATGCGCTTCCCAAACTGTGATCCACAGGTCGGTACAGAGTGAAAATACCAGAAAATATTAGAAAAATGTTCGGCAATGTCTGAGTCTAACCAAGATTGGTTTCAGTGGCACTTGGAATGCACATTTATCCTATTGGGATATCCTATGGATGGATGTTTGGGTTTTATGGCGCAAGGTCCAAAAGCGGACAAGCTGCGCCAGAGATATCCTATGTAAGAGGACCTGGAATGCCCATGTATCCTTTGGAGAGGACCTGGAATGCACATTTATCCTATGGAGAGGATGTAGAAGACCTGGAATTAACATTTAACTGATGGAGATATCCTATGGTGAGAATGAAAGGACCTGGAATGCACATTTATCCTATAGAGATATCCTATGAAGATTTACCTGTTCAAATGATCACTTCTGGTCAGAAAGTGGAATCTCTATTTGAATACTTTGAAAGAACCTTTGAGGTTCCCGATTTATTGGTTCTGTTGTCAAGATAATATATATTATTATTTAAATGTATGTATAAAAATTAATATCAATTCAATTCACATTTCACTGATTGTTTCTCTTTTCAACTTTCAATCTAGTATTTTAAAACTGTTGAATCAAAGAAAGTTAGAAGGACTGAAAGAAAAATGGTGGAACAAAAATCCAGCGAAAGTTGAATGTGATGATAGTGAGCAACAAAGCGATGGTATCAGCATCTCGAATATTGGTGAGCAAAAGTACTTTATTTCTCAAATTGTTATTATTCAACTGCCAAGAGTTCATTCGGAGGTAGTTAGGTACATAATTAACGTAGTACTGGAGCAACACAACGGGCTATTGGCGACGGTCCGGGATCAAACCCAAAGGGAAAGATCCGAGACAACACGTAATTTTGAACCAATAGTCAGATGCCGAGGTCACACCTTAGCTGGCACACCACTCTCCAAACTTCTACACCACGCCAACGTGAGGACATTTGTGTCCACAACAGATTTAAAGTTCATCAGCCGCCCCTTCGTACACTATGGTCTTTTGTTGAATTCGAACTCGTAACCCTCCGGTTGTTAATCCGATGTTCTTCCAACTTGGCTACACGGCCCGAATTCATTCGGAGAGGGCTCCAAAAGATAGAAATTTAATATTTATGTAAAATGAATATTTGGATACTATTGTGTTTTTAAAGATTCAGTCTAAAGTTTATCTTATATTTGATTTAAAGTAAAGCACTCTACTGTAAGTATGAAAAGTGTCGCATTTCGATAGATCCGAATACATAATTCACTTTATAATTGTTGTGTTCGCGAAATGTGTTTTTTTATATTAACGACAGCATATTACATTAAAGAAACATTCAAACCTTGTTTCCCAAAATTCAGTTTTTATCTTTTTGTCACTTTTAGAGAATTAATGGATTGGATTGGATGTTGGGGTTTTATGGCGCAAGGTCCAAAAGCGGACAAGCTGCGCCATAAAGAGTTAATGATATATACCAGATAGTTGAGGCAATGAAGAAAAAAATATATACTCTCGTGTTTCATGGTGAATTTTTAATTTAACAAATTGTTATTTAATTATATAATCGCTATTTTATTTTAAGAATGTAATGCATGAATAGGCTATAAAGTGCATGGAATATCATTAAACGATTTTATGCATATTTTATATTTTATTTTATAGAACTATAGATTTATAAGAAGCCAAGACTTTCGTAGGGCTTTGAACCCTAATGCTCTACCTCTGGCTCTTTTAAGTATGTAAAGCACAGGTTACAAAATGCATAGAATATTACAAAAAGGATTCTATGCTTTCATAATATTTTATTTTATAAAGCTATATAACTATAAGAAGCCAAGACTGTGTCCTGGGACTTGGGGTCCCACAGCCCTCTCTCTGGCTATTTTACGAATGTAATACATAGGTTACAGAATGTAAAGAACGTCACAAAAGGATTCGATGCATTTATAATATTTTATTTTATAAAACTATATAAATAGAAAAACCAAGACTGTCGAGTGATTGGGCTCCCAGTGCTTTCCCTCTGGCTACTCCCACCCTCTAGATATTTTAAGAATGTAATGCAAGGTTACAAATTGCATAGAATAACACAAATGGATTATATGAATCTATAATATTTTATTTATAAAGCTATATAAATATAAGATACCAAGACTGCCAGGAGGCTGGAGCTCCCAGAGCCCTCCCTCTGGCAATTTTAAGAATGTAAAGCATAGGTTACAAAATGTAAGAATATTACAAGAGCATTATACTTCATCTATAATATTTTATTTTATTAAGTTGTATAAATATAACAAACCAAGACTATCGATGGCTTGGGATCCCAGAGCCTTCTCTCTGACCTGTTTTAAGAATGCAATGCATAGTTTACAAAATATGTGTATAGAATATTACAAAAGGATTCTATGCATTTAGAAAATCTTATTTTATGAAGTTATATAAATATAAGAAACCAAAACTGGTGTGGGATATTAGGTCCCCAGCCCTCGCTCTGGGAACTCGACTAATAATTCAAGTTATACTTATTACTAATAACTTATATATAATCTAAATATTTTCCTTCTTTTTAGGTGGAGTTTTCATTGTTATCTTTATTGGAGTTGTGTTGGCGATACTCACACTAATTGTGGAGTATTTTTTGTACAGAAAGAAAAAGCAACGTAATACTCGTGTGGTAAGCATGGGAAGATACCCTGAGGATCGACACAGAAGACACTAGCTTTCGTATGCTTGAATCGGTATTGAAACTCATAACTGTTATTGAAAAACTATTTTAAGAGGATGGGTTATAAAGTTCTCACATACTTTAAAAAATATCTGACCCAAAACAAACTCAACACTCTGGAGCAAGTAAATGATTGAGAATCATCCAATTACGTCACATTTCAGTCAATTGTTATTAAGAATTACTTCACTGGCAGTGCTATATTTTGATACGAATTATGAATGTGTTTTGATAGAGAAAGCCGAGACTGGTATGTATTTAGTGATTAAAAAAGCAAACATAATGTCACGTAATGATTATCAAAGATAAGCATTACATGTCCCATCTCATCATTTACTCTATTACTTTTCACAACTAATTTTTGTCTTTTCAAAGTGTTCATAAAACAATGCTTATATTCTACACAGAAAAATGTTTAGATATCAAGAACTACAGTAGAGACATTCTAGTTTTCAGTTTTACTAAACATCTATGTTAATTTCCTTTCCCTTTTGTTATCGTTCCAATTAAATGTAATGAAAATTTATATTCTAAATTCAAAAAAGCTTCATTTTATTTTATATTTTCTGTTCCTTAATTTAATAAGAACACTTTTTCAGTCATGTTTATATTATTTTACGAAACTTCAATGCATTATTTATGCAATGAAAGTTCAATAACACGAACTGAACTTTGAAAATGTCGAGTGATATTTTAAAAGTAATAGGTACTTCAAGTGTTTTTTATGCTGATTTCGAAAATGATCTGTAAATTTCTGTACCACATCATGTTTTCTCCCAAGTTGGAAACCTTCGCAGAGGAAGAAATGTTTTTCGCTACATAGACAAGTAAATCTTGTAATGTTATAGAAATATGTATCGTAATAAAGAACAATAAATATGTCACAGAATGCTATGCTTTACGAAAGAGTTGTGTATTCGCCAAAATTGCAATAAATTTTCTTGTGCATGTATTTAATTTTAAAAGAAACTTTTAGTGTTGTTATCTTTTCTATGTGGGACACAATGACTATAATTCAATAAGTTAAGATATTAATTTGAATTAAGAAGAATTTAATTTGATCTAAATACAGATTGTTTACAAAAATGAGATAGTTTGACAGGGTTGGACCGTCTTATACCCGAATAATTGAAATTAGTGTAGATCTTAGTCTGTCTACAGGACCATCTTTTCCATTCAATCGTCAGTTCTGTTACATATCTTTATCCCCTATTTGGAGGAAAGCTCCGTCATTACTGGGTGAGTCATGTGGAGGTATCTCCAATCATCTTGATAGCAGCTGAGTTCACTGGGTGACGAGATATTTCTGAAGAAATTTTTTCTTCGTTGATTATCTTTTACTTTTTTACATGCTTCTTTTCAACATCCAAAATCCACCATCATGCCTTTTATTTCCCTTACCTTGACTCCCCTTTTAAATATCTTTCACTCTTAAGGGACACTAGAGATTTGCAAATAGTGTAATATTGCTCTTTTCAAAACAAAACACACGTGACTAAATAATCACATCTGTTGATTGAAATAATCCTAGGAAAGATTATATTGGTCGAGGAGGTCAAAACTGGTTGAAAATCATGCAAGGAAAATTGTAGGCTGAAGATTGGTATTCGTATTTTTAATTAACGTCTCACTGGAGCAACACAACGTGCTATTGACAACGATCCGGGATCAAATCCGAAGGGAAAGATACCAGGACAACAACTCGTAATTTTGAACCACGGTCAGATGACGAGGTCCCACCTGAGCTGGCACCCCACTCTCCAAATTTCCAAACCACGCCAATGTGAGGACGTTTGTGACCACGACAGATTTAACATGCACCGGCCCCTTTGTACACGACGGTCTTTGGTTAGATTAGAACTCACAACTCTCCGGTTGCTAGTCCGTTGCTTTTCCAACCGGGCTACCGCGGTCCGCAGGTTGAAGAACGTATATATGTGTGTGAACCCCTCAGAAAATTAACCCTCTATGGGGTTCACCCGCATTTTTCCACTTTACAACCTGCAGTGTTTTCTGCATGGCGTCTGAGCAGTTTTGATCTTCTCTACCAAAAGAATCTTTCCAAAGGATTCTATTCTAAAGAAAGTTATAGTAGAAATTCTAAAACAGAACGAGAAATGGAATCTTTCCGAACGATTTTGTTCTAAGAACTGGAGCAATAGAATAATTCCAAAGGATTCTATTCTAAGGAAATAACAAACAGAATTTTATAAAGAATTCTATACAAGAAAGGACTAATAGAATCTTTACGAAGGATTCACTTCCCAAAAGGAGCAATAGAATCTTTCCAAAGGATTCTTTTCTAAGGAAATAACAGTTTTACTAAATAATTTTATTCTAAGGAAATGGCCGATAGATTCTTTCCAAAGGATTCATTGCCAAGGAAAGCAACAATATTGGGTTGGTTTGGGGGGTTTTATAGTGCAAAAGCCATATTTGGCCATGCAACAATATTGGGTGAAAGTATTCATGAATTCCTTCACACAAGAGATTTTATTATTTAATCGTTAAGTGTGTTGTGAGGTAAAAGCAATTCATCACTTCGAAATCTCGTCGCTCAAAAGGTTAATATAACTATTAAATATTTTACCATATTCTTAGGACGCTGTAACAAAATTTGTTTTGCAAAATGTTCTATATACGAATAGAAATATAACGTAACACTCATGTTGCAACCATAAAGGAAATACAAAAGTAGAGTGAGCAATGGTAACTTTTTATGTGCCCCAGGATCATGTGACTAAAACTAGTAGTAACGTGACTCTTAGATTGCTTTCGTCTGCTGGGTGGAACCTAACATTCATCATCTAATTGGTCCACAGGACGGGAGATCTATTGATTCATCTTCTGATTGGTCCACGCGACATAGTAGATTTTGGCAATTTCACAGATTTTGTCTCCACTCTATAGAAATGCGGATTTACACACCTACCTCGTCATAAGATGTTATAATGTCAACCGAGGCGATAAGATACCAAATCGGCCAACCAAATAAATTATTCAGAGAAGATCACATTCACAGTGAGAGAGATTCACATTTTTGAAGCTCCTCTCAATAGAGCAATGCTCAGTCTACTCACATTTCACGTCAATGGTTACAACCAAGTGATCGAAAATTTATAGATATCTTTTCCAGATCTTTATTTTTCCTAAAAACGTTCAGCTTCTTTTTTGGTGATTTTTGATGAGGATCTTTTTAACATGATCTATGTTGCATCTAACTAAAAAATCCAGCATCAACGTTCGAAATGAGACTCAAATTAAATTTCTTCCTTAATTTTGACATCGGTTTTAGAAGGAAGCTTGATACAAATATTACTAAAGCAATCAATTTCTTTACCAAACTTCGCTATGGACTTCAACAAATAATTTCATTATTCCCAATTTAATATGAAACGCGGTAATTCAGATTAGTATTCAATTCAGTATTAGAATACGAGGTAATTTGGATCAGTATTAGAATACTAGAAAGACCAGTACAACGAATACTTTTAAATATTAAGTATATAAGTACTTTTGTATTCGAATATTGTATTCAAATTTCTTCGATTTACGAACTCATTCGATTGTAAATTGAGATGCATAAAAATCTAATGCGCTGACATGCAAAACTTAAGGAACATTTTTATAGGTTACAAATTCAAAATTAAAAGAAACAGCCTGTAGCGGTTTGCATAACCGAGTAGCAGGCTGGTGCACATTTAAATTTTTGGAATCATGAGTTTGAGGTTCGTACTTAGGAATGAGTTGTGTTACCTCAAGAACTTTTCGAACCCTCATTCTCTGCATGTAAACGCTGTGCAAAGCCTGCATCAGGGTTCGAGGTGTTCATCTCAGAGGAAATATAGAGGGAGCAATGGTAACTTATTTATGTACCCAGGATCATGTGACCAAAACTAGTAGTAACGTGCCCCTTAGACTGCTTTCGTCTGCTGGAAGGAACTTGACATGCATCATCTAATTGGTCCACGGGACGGGAGAAGACGCCTATCCATTGGTATTAAGACTTTTGGTACAGTGCTAGGAGCTGGTGCAAGTTACTCAATTGTTCGCAGCTGCAACAGTGATTCCAAATGGGTAAGTTGAACGCTGGGTGTTTGCGGAAATCTCTGAAGATCGAAAATATAGTTCCTGAGGTCTGATATAATTATTTCGATCTTTGTGGGTACGAAGAACATGCTTTTTATTCTCTAAAATATGGAAGCATGCAAAGAATCGAAAGAATTCAAAGATCTTTATAAACATAGTCCCTACTTTTTCAACTTCCAGTATACATTAAATATTAACTTTACTGAGAAAAATATCAACTTACCTAATTACTTGCAGGAATACAAATATTTCATAAAAAGTTTTTTCTCAAAAGAACTACGAGAAAAAAAATCAGTCACCGTAGTTTGTCGTGCAGCTTCCTTTGAGTTTTAAATAACATATTTTCAATTGAATCTAATAGTTGAAATATTCTTTGTTTTGTTTCTTGACCCAAAAAATAATTACACAAAGTTTCCACGTAAGAAACAGCTTCTCTGAAAGTTGGAAGAGGATCAGAACTTCGGTGTAGTCGTCCTCGCTGCTACTTTCATTTTCTGCAACTTTAGAACTAATCAACTCATGAATGGTTAGGACATCAGATGTAGATAGCTGATCATTACAACTAGCGTGCTCTTGAAAAGAAAAATTGCGATTCAAACTGCGCCAATTACAAACATCTTCTGGGTCATTTTTTCCTAGGATAGAAGATTTTTCCTTCGGGAAAGGAAAGCCAGCTTTAATGAAAGCTCTATGGTCTTCTGCTGGACTTCTTTCCATGCAGATGACGTTAAAGTCATTTGTGCGATGGGGAGTCAACTGTGATATGATCAAGGAAACGAAAAGATCGCACGCCGAAACTTGTGTGGCGATTGCCATGGGTTATTATTTGTGGCGCCAACTCGTTATCACTGCTATTGCTTTCGGCACCAACCAATAAAGTGAGAGCCAAAATCTGCGATCGTAGGAATGCATTGTTTACGTTTAACCTTCCCCAATTTCACAAATAGAATCGTTCAAAAACACGTGACTCAAATAATCGACGTTCAAAGTCCTTTAGAAGGTCAATGACCCAAATGTTGCCACGTGGATCAAAAGCTGAGCATGGAAAAAAGGCTTTTCGTTCTCACGTTTCTTGGCGACGCGTCGTTTTTATGAAATCTCACACAAAATGTACGAAATATTTTATCCTAAGTGAAATATCTTTTTTTCCGGACTAACCCAAATCGCCTTATAAACAATAAAGACCTTTTAATGAGAAACGTATAAAAGGTGCTCCACTGTACTAACTGAAAGATGACATGTCAACAAAATTCGAGTCCTGTCTCTATTGCGAAAAGTGCTCTGACGCCACATAATCTAGGTAGGTAGGTATTTCAATTAACGTCGCACTGGAGCAACACAACGGGCGTATTACGACGGTCCGGGATCAAATCCAAAGGGAAAGATCCTAGGACAACACCACGTAATTTTGAACCATGGTCAGATGACGAGACAACGCTTGAACTGGCACCTCACTCTCCAAATTTCCACACCACGCCAACGTGAGGGACATTTGAGGCCACGACTGATTTAACATGCACCAGCCCCCTTTGTACACGACGGTCTTTGGCTGGATACGAATTCACAACCCTCCGGTTGCTGGTCCGTTACTCTTTCAATCGGGCTACCGCGGCCCCCACATAATCTAGGAGGAACAGGGGTTGTATATTTTGAGCAGAATGATATATTCGAGAACACTGGTGAGCAGAAAAGCATGGAAAAGAAGAGTTCTTTGAAAAAGAAGGGACAGCAAAGAACAGTTCGCCGAAAAGAACACTATTATCCATCCCCAGGTACAACAGATTAAAACTCAACGGTTTGCCAAAAGAGTCGCTAGTCACAATAATATTGTTTTCATTAGATCTCTGAAAAAATGTCGTTATCGAAAGAAAACTTCCTTGATAAATGCTGAGCCTTATCGTATAAAAATTTTACTTTTAAAAAACATCAAAACTTTGAAATTTTAATTTTGATCTCGTAACCAATTACAGTTTTCTCACTAATTACATATTTTTGCGGACAAGCCATTTCCACCTATTCTGAAAATGAAAGCAATGTTTTTTTAAATTAGAAGTATCTCTGAGTGGCAGCGTGCTATTGTTGGAGGGATTGGAGAGAGAGCATTTTTAGTCCTTTCCAGAATTTATCCTATTTTTATTATTTTTTTTAAGTATTTGCTTTTGATTTCGTAGTTTTGAATGGTAACATTGGTTCTCTAAATTCCAAAGAAACGAATTTCAATTTTTGTATTTGAAATGGAAACAACAGTAGTCGAAGAGAGTTCTGATATGGCTGAGGTTCGTACTGTTTCTAAAAATCTGTAATTATTGTATTTGAGAAAATGCAGGACTAAGTTGGCATAATAAGAATTATTTTGGAATTTTGCTTTCACTGCAAGTTATTAAATCTCGGTTAGCAATCATCTGATCTGTCAAAATCTGCAATATTTGAACACGTAATTGTCTTTGCAATATTTATTCTCTGTTTATTATGCTTGGCTGAGAAGCACGATGAATCGGTATTTAGATTTGAATCTTGTCAACTGTTGCTTAAAACGGAAACTGATATCTACGACGATCTGTCAAAATGTTTGACCGAAACTGAAAGTTAGTTATTTCTTTGTCAGAACCAACGGGATAAAAATGTTGTTTTGTATAATAATTTTCAGTACAGCTTTATTACATGAACCTTTCTTGGGCAACTGTTTTGGCGTGCTTTTTGTGGCGAGTTGTGACAAAAGCAACCCTGCTTTATTAAGATTATGCCAACCTCATGATAAAATAATATTAATAATTTTTGTAAATCGTTATATTTTCTTATTTTGCCATGCCTAAATTTCTCCAGTTTGCTAGAATTTTCTTATGTTACGTCATGTGTAAATTATTTGTTGATTTTGAAGTGTATAAATAATAACATGGAAATACATTTATGTCAATGAAAATACATTAACCCCTCTTAATATGACATGTCAATCCATCAAGAATTTGGCTTATTCTTTACTTGTCCTAAATGAATTTTGTAAGCTGTAGGTGGTAGATTAGATTTTTCATAAAGGTATTTTTCTCTTCTGTGTCAGTAAAACTTTTGTTGTGTGTGCTTATCCATTACTTGGCATTGTTTGTCTTGTGTTTGGTGCAGCTTGGCTAAAAATATGGCCCTTGCACCATAAAACTCAATGCAACCAACTTGAATGAATTTTTGATTTGCGTGTTGAGAAATTTAGGAAGCTGTAACTGACCTTCATTCAAAGCGGCTCTTAAGATTGTCCTCTTGGGGCGTAAATGTAATCAGGCCTTCAAGTAAAATGTAAATGTAATCTGGCCTTCAAGTAAACACTCACAAGGAAAATTCGGTTAAACTTTTATCAAGTTTGCCCAACAAATTTGTTTTAATTCAGAGAATGATATTGAAAAATTGTGAACAAGTAAGGAATTGCCAACAGAAGGTGCCATTTTTAATTTTAATAAAATTTTCTTCTATATTCCCAAGTAGACTTTAATTTACTCCTGTTTAATGTTTTGTTCTTCTCATCTTTATATAAATATTATCTAATTATATGAAATCCATAAAACACTCAAACCTTTCATTCTGTGAAAACCATGTTTGCAAATGTTTTAATTTGTAATCGCATCTCTTAACTTTTAGGAATCATCAGAGTCTGCGTCCCTTCAAGGTCCACTAACTTGCTTATATGAAAGTGCTCACAGAGCTCGCGAGAAAAATCCAGAATTTGTCCATGAGTCCGATGTTTGTGAAAAGTATTTTGAAAAATGGTGTGAACAAGATCAAGTTGAATTTGTTGAAATGATGCTTTCCAAAATGTCACATTGTCAACACAGTCATGTTAGTACATTTTTAAGGCCAATGCTACAAAGAGACTTTATTACTCTACTTCCTAGTAAGTCTTGCCTTAATCAAACTTCTTTTCCTCTAAAATGTGTTAACTTTTAAACCACATATTTTTGTTAAATGTGCCAATATTGATGAAAACAATGAATAATGGTATCAAATGTGTAGGCTGTAATAAACAGTCGAGTCACATGTCCTCCAGCCAGTAATATCCAGAATGATCACCATGTGCTGCACGAACAGTAGCTAGATGGCATGGTAGTGAGGCAATAAGATTGTGGAAGGTTGACAAGGGTATCTAATAATGCCGATAAAACATTAACCAAATCATTGCTGCCACCATCAGCTTGTGTTCTTCCAACAACGGTTGCATTGTTTGTTCTCAGGTTTCTCATCTGACACTCGAACGTCCATCTATTCGATGGAGCAGAAAATGGGACTCATCAGAGGAGGCAATCAGAAAGTCTTACTTTGGTACTGTTGTGCAAATTACAGCAGTTTGTGGCGATGAACCTTGGTCAGCATGCATGCAGTGACCAGCCATTTGTTGTGAAGCCCCATATGCAACAGGGTTTGCTGATGGTAATTTTAAACACTTGTCTGGTAGCCCTCTGGTTCATTTGAATGGTGAGTTGTTCAACATTAGTATATCAGTTTGCCCTTGCACACCTTTGCAGCCAACGTTCAATGGCATGTAGTGCTACGCAGTTTCTACGTCTTTTATTTGCAATGGTGCCATTTGTCCATTCGCTACACTTTAATCACAGCAGCACACAAACTGTTTTAGAAATACTGCCACCCTTGGCCCGAAAGCCAATGATCATCCCCTTTTCAAAGTCGATAAATCGCCTGTTTTACCCATGACAGCAATGGTTGATATATTTGCAGAATGCCTACATCTCACCTTATATACCCACCAAGCCAGTTCTTGACATATGCTTTATTTCATTGTCTGCTGACATCAAAAGTAGGCTGTGGTCTTAATGTGACTCGACTGTTGACTTAAAAACAGAAGTTGTGTTCAACATTTATTGTTACTTTTCATGCCCATTCAGTTTTTTCTTGATCTTGTAGAAAAAACTTCAAAGCCTGCACCACATTTAAGAATTTTAAATTTATTGTAATAAAAATCAAGTTATTAGGTCTTTAACCTGTTTTAGTGGGATAATAATCCTATTATCTTTACTTTTAACAAATAGTTTTGTAGATTATTGACATTTCATTATGCTCTTAAGCTAAAACACTGGTAATGCCCACAATTGACTAAAAGTTTCTGTGCAATACTATTAAACAGCTCCTTGTATAAGCAGGGTGTGCATATTAAATCTGTAGGTCCAAATTTCCTTTTGCTAAAAATATTCTGTTTGAGTAGTCTGAAGAGTGTCTTCGTTTTAAACATTCATATTTTTACTTTCTCTGTATGACAAGTTGGGCACAAAATACACTTCATAGGGTCAGGTGTGATAAAAAAAATTATCATTTGTTACCTTTGAAATTTTAAATTCACTTTTTTTTTGGCAGAGGGGATGGCATGACTTGCTGGGTTTGCCTTCTGTACTAGCAACTTGTGAATTGTAGGCAGTGTAGGTTCTATTCATCACTAGGTGTATTTCTTTTCTGTGTTAAAAAACTTTCCTCGTGAATGTCCATTTACATGTTTGTCACAGCTTGGCCAAATAAGGTGGGTCCTTGTGCCGCAAAACACAACCAACCTTTTTGACAGAAATTTCGGATTTTTTAAAACATGTTGGTTTTCTCTATGGTCTACAATTTTAAATCATTCTTCCTGAAATTTTATCCTGGGATGTATTTCTTCTGTGTCAGTAAAACTTTCATTGTGTGTGTACATTTACTCAATGTTATTTGGTGCAGCTTGGCCAAATATGGCCCTTGCCACCATAAAACCCAACCAACCCAGAAGTTTTAAAACTGACAAAATAAGTTTCTTTTAAAATCACATTTTCCTCTCTGGTAGTTAAATAACTGAAAAACTTTCATACTTTTGTATAGTGTATCTCTAATGGGGATACAGATGATCTAGGTGAGTGAATTTGTAGAAAGGTGGTAAGAGCATGTTAGGGAAATGGTCTGCTATATGTACAGTTATGTGTTGTGCAGCCCTGCCAAGCAGATAGTCAATTTTTGAAAAGTATGAAAGATCATCAGAAGGCTGGGATACATTAAAGCATGAATGATTATTGCCGTGATGGTTTTCCCCTCCACCCCAGTGTCACTGCTCTTGCTTTCGGTACTGAACGATAAGCCTGAGAACCATAATCCGCTCTAAATATGCCAGTTGTGCTCAGTCTGTTCTTCAGTAAAGGCCTCAGATTGAAGTCTAGGATTCGTCAGATGTGTGGCAGGTCACTTCATCCTGCTCTAAGAGAAAGTATTCCAGTTCCTCTGACATGAACTGTGCATAAGTCCACGTGATATTCCATATACATGGACGAGATGGGCTGCTCTTTTATGGCCCACCCTGTACTAAAAGAAATGTTATAATGTTTATCTTGTATACTTATATTAGAGTATATAGAGTAGTCTTATAGTTGTTTCTTGGTTGATAACTAAAAAGCGATATTAAAGTGTCCACAAAGTTTGAAGCTCTATAGTGGTGCTGGTGAGAAGGCAGATGACCTTGGGGAGCCCTTATGAAAAATTTCTATAGAATGTGGTCCATAGAATCCTGTAGAATTTTGGCCTTTTTTTTATAAACTCTAAAGTAACCTCTATAGAATGTCTAGAAACCCGTATAGAATTCTATAGAAGCTAATTTCTTTTGTTTCACCGACTTGGCTTTTCTATAAAAATATATTTATAGAATTAACTCATTTTTTCGCTACAGAATTTTTTCTACAGAAATGAAATTTTGTTTCTATGGAACTCTAAAAAATTTTGTACGGGAGCACATATGTGTGTAAAAAGGTGGGGAAGGGATACCATACTCAAAATCATGTCTATTTAATTGCATTGTTTGTTTATACCTGAGTATTCTGTCATTTTCTAGAAAAAGGATTGGATCATATTGCTGAAAATATCTTGTCCTACCTTGATGCTAAGTCATTGTGTTCAGCAGAGCTTGTATCCAAAGAATGGCATCGTGTAGTATCTGAAGGAATGCTATGGAAGCAATTAATTGAACGAAGGGTCCTAACCGATTCATTATGGAAAGGTTTAGCTGACAGGCGAGGCTGGTTAGTTGTTTCTCTTTTTTGTTAAAATGATATATTACATTTAAGCTGTCTGAAATCTGCAAGATGTTTAAACCTTCCAAGTAGAACACCCAAACACAGCTTGGAAAATTCAGTTAATATACACCCAAGAAAAATTTCCACGTGGCAAGCGGCACACACGAAATATTCAGACATCTTGCTCCTCAGAATATTTCTGGTCTGCTGCCACAGGAATTCCTCTGAACTGTATTCAGGTGTGCTGCTTGGAGGTTTAATGTTAAGTTAATTTGTTAAAATATTATTTATAGTAAGGGAAAAACTATTCAATTTTTAATTCTATATGTTATAAACTTTTTTTGTGAGCTGAGAACTCAATGACTTTCTTGATGTATCAAATTGTAATGTTTATTTCTGTTTTGGTTTCTTCCCAAAGATATGGTTTATTTCCTAAAGACTTTCTCATTATGAAATTACTTATAGTGCAGAAACTTAATTTTCTATAGGAAGACAGGTTTTTCTTTATCTGTAATTTTGGTCAATGCTTTTACTAAAGGCTGCTTTCTTATATCTGTTTTCTTTTCCATAATTGCTTGTTTACATTTATTTTTATCAGTTTAATAGGGTTGTCTTTGAAAACATTTTTTCTTAAAATGGAACTACATATATGAAACATGGTTGCCTCATTATAGTTTATGTAGATATTTAGAATTATACTTGAATATTCAAGAGCAAACATCCCAAATATCAAGAACTTATATGTGATATGCATACTACATTGTACAATGTGCTCTTAGGAATCAACTAAATGTGTTAGTGCATGGTTTACAGTTCAAATAATCAAGACATCTAATTTAAGAAGTTAACTCTTACAAAACTATGGGACTCAAATGCCAACTTAACATAGCTAGACTATCCTTTACTGTGATGACATGTATTCAGGGTTCAATAGTTTAGAGCAAAAATCAACCTAGCAGTTGTCCTACATACCTTGTTCATTTGAACTCACTCCGTACTTTTTCTTCTCCTTTGTATGAAATGTGATTTGAAGGGGAAACATTTCTACTGATATTGACTAAGTGTAATGACATGTTCAAGACCTGAAACCTATGAGTACAAAAATGTTTCCAGCTATGGTACTTAAACTTTGGGCTTGTGTATTTAGTCAAGAGCCGAGTACTTAGAATTATGAGATAAAAATAGCATGGGTTGTTTTGATGTACCCCTTGTATGCATCCATAAAAATGATGGAATTCTCAATTTGCTCTCTTAGATACACTTATTTCACTGCATCCTTTTCTATCTTCACTTTAGGTCCCAAGCAATAAAGAACTCAGTGTTTAGTGACCCTAATGCTCTAATTGCATAAGACTCACTCCCCAAAAGTGGATTTTGCATTTTTATTCTTGACATTCATGAATTCTTCAAAGCTCTGAAAGAATAATAAAACATGTTTCATTCTTTTATTACCTTTGACTTAGTGTAATTAGATGCAAGTCATGAAACCTACAACCTAAATATGCTTAATTTCTATTCGAAAGATGCATAAATCAGATTTCTAAAACACATTTATTATATGAAAAAAGGCACATTTACATCAAGATGTTTACAAGTAGGAAAGTTGAAAGAAATCTGAGGCTGTAATAAATTAGAAATGTAAGCTAAAATGTTTTAGCTTAGCTTTAATGCTTCAATTTACAATTCAGAAGAATTTGCTGTAGTATCACATCTTAAACTTTAATCTATCAGGCCTTGACTTTGGTTGTATCTTGTTAAATGAATGCATGTGTTCTTATTATGTATGATATATTAAATTTCTGGATTTGACAAACTTTAATTGCATTCAGGGTAAAGTACTTGTTTAAACCTGTTCCTGGAGAGCAACTACCTGACCATGAATTTTATCGTCGCCTATTCCCTAAAATTATTCAAGATATCGAGGTGAGATTTTATCAAAATATTTGTTTCTAGGTTTCATTTATTTTTCTGTTTTGATGTTAACAAATCTATATCCTGTCTTTTTTTAAACATAATTATAATTTAATTATGTGACATCTTTTTTCTGTACAACTCTTCATAAAGAAAAGCATTGTAACTTTACTGCTTTTATAGGCTAGTCCCTAATAGTTAGAAAGCATTTGACTGCTGAATTAATCTATTATATTACATGGAATATATGTAGCATTATTTTTCAGAGCATCGAAACTAACTGGAGGTGTGGCCGACATAATCTGCAAAGAATAAACTGCCGCAGTGAAAATAGTAAAGGAGTGTATTGTTTGCAGTTTGATGATCAAAAAATAGTCAGTGGCCTTCGTGATAATACTATTAAGGTTTGGGATCGTAACTCTTTGCAGTGTGTACAAGTAAGCTTTTTCATTTGTAACTTACAAAAAAAAGTTTTCAAACATTGTTAGAAACTGCTGTTTGACAAAATATTGCATTGTTCCTAACAGCATGTGAATCAGTGACGGTGTGAATAATCGTAAATTTTTTTAATGGGGTTTATATAATTGATTTGAATCAGATTTTTATGAATTGTGATGAAAAATTATATTTTATGGATTTTTGTGATGAATAAATTAAATCAATTTTTAATTCAAAAAATTATGATTTAATTTATTTTTCATGATTTTTTTAATAAAAAATCATGATTTAATTTAATAATTGATTTATTTAAATCAAATTTTTATTATTTAAATTAATTTGTTGCTACTAAAAGTTTAAATAGTGCTGGGCAAATCGATTCTTTTGAAAGATTCAGTTCATTTGAATTGAGTCAGTTAAAAGATTCATTCACGGAAACGACTTACTTGGCCTTCTAGAACATGCAGCGCCATGTGTTGGTGAATTTTCATACTGTCATGTTTGTTTGGTTTGTTGAAGGGGGCAAAACTCTGCTTTTTTTTAATCCATTTGTGGGATGGGGATTTGATTTTTCATGTTCATCGGGTGGGGATTGAGCGCTTGTAAAATGTGTTTTGTTGCATTCTTTGAGAAACGACGATTGCTGGTAAGTTATTCGCACTTCATATTAAGCTTTTTTCGCTTTTTAAATTTCACTTTATCCTTCTAGGAGCGATTATAGTTCTACTTTTGAGAGTAGGTTTCGAAGGAAAGTTTTACTTTTAACATTTAAAAGGCTTATCTTAGCAATCCGTCTTGAAACGATTGACAATCGCTGAAAATAATAAGCAGAGCCGAAAACATGTGTTAACTTTTCTGTGGAAGGGATGAAACAAGGACACCAGAATCACAATTGTCAGCTGCGATCATGCTTCATATCTTACAGCAGTGTATTTATAAACAACAAGTTATGTATTATAACAAGTTCAAAAATCTCTTTTTGAGATATTCATGATAATCGTATAGTTGTATTTTGACTAAACTACTGTTTGCCTCTGATGTTGGATTGTCACTCTACGGTCATTTTTAGCTACACAAGGCCTTATTAGGTTAAGAACATATGATTTAAATTGTATTCCGAATCACTACGAACATCCATGCCATGATCTTGACTCGATCCCAGAGCCTGATGAACCGTGAATCAGAGCGCTTTGAATTGAATACAAGATTTATCTTGAAAGCAGATGCCTGTAAAGAAATCATGTAGTATCTTTATTTTGCACCTTTAAAATTTTTCAATTATCACTTGTTTTATTTAAATGATTTCGAACTTCAATCAATCAGTTCATGAAATCAAAAGGATTTGGTTCTGTTCCTCTTCCCATTTCACAGAAGGAAATGTAATTAAACATTATTTTTCCTTAACTTAGGTCAGAGCCCTTAATACTCTATGACAAGTATGTCGAATTAAAATGTTAACATGGGCCAAATTAAACAAAGTCTAAGTTTATGTGGGCCGCAAAAAAACAAAAACTTCAACTTTTATAGAAACGTATGTTTATTTCGAAAACACAGTATAAAAAGAACAATGACAATGGTAAAATTAATGTTTTCTTCCTGACACTTAGCATCTCTTCTCTGCTACAATCTTTCCTACTTCGGGGGATATCTTCGCAGTGATTACTTTCAAAACTGACCCAAGGTGAATGTCAGTAATTCTGTATCTGACAGGAGACGACTTATTTCCTTTCATAAGTGAAAATAATTGTTCACACCGATAAGTACTTCCAAACATGGAAATAATCTCATGCAAATTTTTGAGTGTTTTCAAACCTGGCTGGCAAATATTTGTAAAATTCAGGCACTCCAACTTCACTGAATTTTGCCTTCAAATCTGAATAGCACTGGATCTCGATTACCTCCATTTGCATATGATTAGGTACTGATTCTATATTTATTGAGAAAATCGAAGAAAACAAAAACTTGTCTTTCAAGGATTTAAAATCTGCAAACCTTGTTTCAAAATCAGTTCTAAGGCTTAAAAAATTTTCCACGTATTTTTGACACAATGCAGTTTCACTTAAACTTGTTTCGTTCATACTGCATATTGCAAAGTGCGTTAAAACTTCATTTTCAACTGCTTTTCCCAAAGAACTAGCTTACATTTGAATACTTTAACTTGTCACACATCTTCGTAATGGTCTGATCTTATCCTTACAGTTTTAAATTTAAATCGGATAAGTGTTTTGTTGTATCAACCATGAAGGATAAATCTTGCAACCATACTGGATCTGAAAACAAGCTGGTGTCTTGATTTTTGGTTATTAAAAACTGACATAAAGTTCCAGAATTGTTTAAGGACCTTGGAGCAGGATAGCCAACGAACCTCGGTATAGTAGGACAAACCCAAATGTTCGCTTTCTAATTCACTTAACCTTTACACTACAGCGCTTTTATTCCGCTATCTGAATTTGGGATGACTGTTGTCCCGCCTGTAGCCAAAAGGTTACGAAACAAGTGAACTGTCGCTGATTTAAGCCTCGAGATCTTATCAAATCGATAATTTTTTTGATAGGTGCCAACATATTTTCCATCTTTATTACCTTCATACATAATACTAAATGTATAATGCAATGCGTATGATGAATCTTGAATCCGTCATAAATTTCATTTAGTTTTTTTCGCAGTAATGCCACGAAGCCTTTGGTTTTCCTGGACATTGAAGGAGCTCGATCTGACGGAAGTCAATTTTGACAGAGATAGGTTGTATTTTTGCAGTAGTTCATAAACACAATTAAATATATCTTGTCCTGTAGTAGTGCCATGCATCGGTACTAGTTCCAATAATTCCTTAAAGATGTTGAAATCTGCCGCAAGCACGAAGAAACACAACTAACGGAGCTACGTCCCAATGTCCATACTCTCGTCACAGGCAATGGAAAAAGCTTTGAATCTAGATGCTTTTGCTTTGATCTGATTGCTTAAATTGCTGGCCAAATCAGTAACTCTTTCCTCAATGGTATTTCGAGAAAAAGAGATTGCTTGAAAAGCCTTCACATTTCCAGGACAAACCAGTTCTACAGCTTTAATTAGACATTCCTTGATGAAATCAACTTCAGTAAAAGGTTTCAAATGTTAAGCTATCAACTCCGACAAAACGTAGCTTGCATGCACCGCTGCTTCACTTTCTTGTGATACTTTAGTAAACATTAACTGTTTTTTAGTTCCAACTTGAACTCTTTCAACTTGTCTCATTAATCCTTCGTAATTATCATATTTTGATTTATGTTGTTCATAGTGATATTTTATGTTATATAACTTTGGTACACTAATAGCATTATTACATATCAAGCAGATTATTTTATCTTTTATTTCACAGCAAAAATACTCCCAATTCCCACTTTTCTTGGAAATACCTATGTTCGTCAGCAATTTTTCATTTAGTATTACTACCACCTGATATAGATAAAGACGTACTGAATGCAAGGGCCTAAAAAAAAGTAATTGTTAACACAAAATAATAAAAAAATTAATAAAAATTAATATGTTTTCTTGAACATTACCTTACCAGACACAGAAATCGCTTTTAAAAAGAAAGTTTTAAAATGACATTTGATTTTAATTTAAAATTGTTAGAATTGACTTAATGAACAAATGCAATTCTGTTTCACACTGTTATTAGCTTTGAATTTTACCAAACAATAAAAGCTTTGTTCATTTACTTTCCCACACACACACATTCATTATTAGAAAAACTTATACACAATCTTATGATTTCTACTTTAGCACTCACCAACAGCCAGTTGTGTGGCTTCATTGTGACATAAATTCAACTACCTACCTTCCCAATTTGGTCCACAATTAAATAATAATTAAGCAGCAGTAAAACGTTGTAATTGTGCAATGGATCTAAATTCGAAAAATGTTGCGTTTGATATTGGACATTCTCGGGTCGCAACTTGAATTTAGTGCATGTTGGAATGGATTTTGGGGTTTTATGGCGCAAGGTCTAGTGCATATTGGAACTTTAATATCCAGGCATATCGAGATACATTTGTTTTGCTGTTTGTTAGATCACAGGTTATAGTGTCAAAATATTTCTATTGAGTAGTATTAAAATATATATATCCATCCATATTAATTTCAAATTAAAGGTTAACATGCTGATTTAATGACTTTATACTGCCACATTTTCAATGTTATAGCCATTAGTGCAATGATTGAAATAGTTACATGATCATTTTAATTAAAATCTAGCATTTTATATGAAGCTCTTTTCAAAGTAGGAAATAAATTATTTCAAAATATAATTGTATAAAATATAATTTGATAGTTTAAAAATAGAAAAACGTAAAATGTTTAGTGGCGAAATTTTTGTAGGAAAATGAATAAAATGTTAGAAAAATTTCTTCATCGAAGCTATTTTAGTGAAATAGGAAGCTAATAATTCAATTTCTATTTATTTTTAGCTTTTTGAAATTGAATTAGAAGATTTAAAATGAATGCGACTTTATTCTTAAGTTTAATAATTTTTGTTTTAGAAAAAAAAAAGGAATTCATTTCTGG
Source organism: Meta bourneti (assembly GCA_933210815.1). NCBI lineage: Eukaryota > Metazoa > Arthropoda > Arachnida > Araneae > Tetragnathidae > Meta > Meta bourneti. The sequence continues at coordinate 86,566,634 of OW119934.1, forward strand.
AAATAAAAAAGCTTTCATGATTGCAGTTCATTCAATTCATCTATAGTGATACTCAACATTAAGAAATTCTAAAAACAAGAAAAAATATCAAGCCAGAAAATGAGATGAAAGTCTTTCAACTCGAACCGAATCAAAAGAGTTGACTTCCAAAGATCCGATGATTCAAATAATCCGACAATTCTAATGATCCAACATTTCAAATTATCCTATTTGTGAACAAATCAAAACAAATGATCCGATTTGTTCATGAATCGAATTAGTTGGCACCTAATGGTGATTGGAGGAACACTTTCTAGTGCTTAATCGAATGCTTCTGCGTCCATTGTATATATCTCGGAACCTCTTCAACTACTTTTCAATGAGAAAACTTGTTAGACATGAGACATACCAGTTACTGAGAGATATCGAAATTACCAAAAACACTTGGGTATGGACTGTAAGAACACTTTTGAGAGTGATACTTGTTCTCAGTGAGCAAAAATATTATTGATCAGTTGCCATTTTAAAATAGGTGCCAACTCCTAGTGAGCCGACCCTCTTGGAACCCCTTAAAAATTTTATAGTTGGGGAATGGAACCCTTAAACATCATGAGGGGAATATTACAAAATCCCAGCTATAATGCTTATCCAAATATAAAGTAGTTTTATCTTATTAAAATTCGCTTTATCATATAAGACGGTTGGGTGCCAAGGACTTGGCACCCAACCACCCCACCTTGAGTCTTAATATGTTCTTATGGTTGGTGCTCAGCCCCTTCCAACATGAGGGATAAGAATTACAAATATACTAATAATATTGATAAGGATCTTTTTTATCAAAAGAAAGTTCCAAAACACATCAGTGGTAGTTTACTTATGCCCCCTACAATTTCTCTACCTTGGCTCCCACTACATTCCAATCAATACTACTATCTTTAGAGTGTCCTTAAAGTAGGGGAAAACAATGATTTTCTGTTTAAAAAGGGTAATTCTTGGGATGTTACTGAGTAAAAGCAAACTTTTGTGTATAAAATGACTTGCAACCTGTCCCGGGTTTTTTCATTTTCAACATTATTAAACTTTAATTAAGATAATTTCAAGTTTCGTTTGAATCATGATTTTTTAATTAAAGTCACATAAATTACTTTGGCATACCCTGATCTGAAATATTCTGGAATTTATAATAATATTTTACGTAGCTAACATTATCAATTCACATTGTCTAAAGTGGACAGAAATTATATAACAGGTCATTTAGTTATTTGGCAGTACCTTATCCAGTAGAATTTTTTAATTCAATTATTGGCCAGCTTGTAATTGGGATAGTTACCGTTTTGTGACAGATGTGAAGTGGATGTTAAGAGGGAGTTCCCCATCCATACGAGTTAATCCAATTATTGGCCAGCATGAAATTAAAACAATTACCTATTTGTGACATGTGAAATGGATGCCTACATCACTACATGTCTTGAGTAACTGACTTCGAACAAAACCTAATCATAGGTGCTCATCTAAAAGACCATGTAATGAGCTTGATATATCAGTTTTCTCATTTAAACAGTAGCCTTCAATCCTGTGAATTAGAATGGTAGTGGTTTAAAGCTTTCAAACTTCCCCAATAACTGCATCCATGTAGACAACATTACAGCAAAAAGGATAGAAGTATCCAGCAATCACCAATATATCAAACAACCTTGTTGCAATTGAAAATGTTAATATTGATTTGATCAATAAAAAATATCAGACTGGCTGATAACTTAATTAAAAGAAGAGTTGCTAATCTCTTAATGAAAACAGGATATTGAGATTCCAATTTGACACAAAATCAGTTGCATCCTGCACCTCAACCACCTGGTATTTTTAATCATTAGAAAATGAGTGAATGTTGGTGTTGCAGAGTGAAAATATCGAAAATATGGTATAGTGCAGCTCTGGTGAAGAGACAATGAACTTGGGAAGTCTATTTCTAGAACAGTAGCTGCCCCAACAGGGAAAAGGGTTTCCATATAAAAAATCATGTATGGCAATCGCCAGCACATAATAACTGCTGTGGCTTTCAATACTGAATGATAAATTTGGAGCCTAAATCTGCTCTAAAGACAGCAATTTTAAGAACCCATTATGTTTACATTTAACCTGTTCCCTGATTTATCAAATAGATTCATTGAAAACCATAGAACTGAGTAGCATCAAATGCCACCTCACCAGTATCAGACAATACCTGTAAGCTTTAGCTATCTTGTTTACAGTATTTCATTTCCCAGTTAAGCTCTTTTATTTGTTATAGGCACCTTATATTAAGCTGAAACATGGAAATTTGCAACTTGTGTCTACTAATGTGAGCAATCATTCTTTGACATCCTGAAAATTTATAGAAAATCTACAATTTCATCTCATCTTAAGTCAGTCAAGCTATTTGAGTCCTATGAGACATTTATATCAAAATAACGATTCCATTGGAAGTTTATTTGTGCTCATAAATGGGCTTAATCTCTTCCAGGATAGTATTTAATAGACATTTTGTAAATGATGGGTTGTTACAAAATAGAAAAACTAGAATAAATCTTGTTTTGATTTTCATTTCAGCCATTGAAAGAAAAGTTTTCTAATATGGCCATTTTTATGCTAAATTGTTTTAGCTGCATTTAAAATAAGTTCCAGATTGGTGTTTTCCAGATGTGTGCTAAATGTCTTATTTTCCCTTTCAGGTATTGACTGGTCATACAGGTTCAGTTTTGTGCCTTCAATATGATGAAAGAGTCATTATTAGTGGTTCAAGTGATTCAACAGTGCGGTATGATAGTGTATTGAAACCTCTTATGTAAACTTTAGTTGCATTTTTTGTGTTAGTGAGAAAATAATTCTGTTTCTCTTTAGAGTTTGGGATGTTGCAACAGGATTGGTTTTGAATACTTTAATCCATCATTGTGAGGCTGTACTTCACTTGAGGTTCAATAATGGTTTGATGGTTACTTGCTCTAAGGTAAGTTTAACTTTTGATTTGAATTCTTGCATGAATTCAAGTTAAACTCAAATTATAAAATACATACCTCTCAACTACTAAAGAATATCAGTAGCTACTGAGGTTACATGTAACTGGCAAAATGATTGACATGGGGCAACACTATACAAACTTCTGAAAAAATGTGATTGAGGATAGCTTTAAACTCTTTTTGTTGTAATTTTCATTTTGATGTAGTTTCTTTTATACAATGAATTATGCAAAAATAGAAAAAAGCTGGTGCTTAGTTTTAGTCATTTTAACCTTTGAGTCGTGTAATTACATGTTTCACAACTACAATCAAATGGGGGTTTATTTTTACTCTAGATTCAATTTTTTGTTTATTTGAGTTTTTCCTTGCAAAAGCAACTTCTAGCTCTTTCCTTAAGCAAGCATGTGCCTTTGATTTATGCCTCAGGCTCATTCCAGCTTTTGCACCATAAACCTATACCCGATTATTATTGCTCTGTTTTAATCTCAAACTTCTCTTGACAGATATAAGATAGATTAGCTCTTATTTTGATTTTTCACCTTCAGATCATAGTTTTATCTGCTGTAATGATGGATTGAAATGAACTGGGATTAATTTAATTTTTGTTAATAATGATGAGATTCTTTTCACCATATTTTTAATTTGTTCACTCTGATTAAGTATTACTTGTGCTCAGCTAAATGGATTTTCTTTCTACATTATATTTGAACATTAAGTTACATTTCTTAATCTACTTTGTAGCTAACATTTAAATTTTGGGGCTTATCCAAATATATTTTTTAATGTGTCCAAACAATTGGGTTTATAGCATGACTAGAGATAGAAAGGTGAAATGTTTTGGCAGAAATGTGCAAGTTGTATCCAGAAAGTAAGTACCATTCACATTATACCCTCCTGTGGAATTGTGTTCCCTCCGAAGTTAATCATGCCATTTTGTGAAACTTGGTTTAGAACTTACCTTGTAGTTATGTTCTAAAATTCAATCTGGTGAGATTTAGAGAGTGAAATAGGAGCTATTTGGCTAGCCATCAATATATTTCTTAAACTAAAAGATTGTTGCAAAAATGAGTGAATATTTAGAGAAGGAAATTTCAAAGTGCAATCCAAGTATACATTTTCTAGTTATATTTGGTGGAAAGGAATAAAACATTTCTTCCAAAATGGTTGGTAAATAGTTGTTTAGGAATTGCGTCTTAAAAGCCTAGATGTTACTCATTTACATGACATAAAATTTTAGACTAGCTTTTTAACAAGGGCAGTGATTTTAAAATGTAAAAGGTTCCTAAGAATGCAGTAGGAGCTTTTTCAAATTGAATATAAGAAAAAGCCCACCCAGGAGAGGGAATGTCCATTTCATTGAAGAATTGTCAAGATTTCTGTCGACTTCATTGTTCATATGGACCCCTAATACCAATACCGGACAACTTTGAATTTTGTAATTCCTTTTTTAATGTTCAAAAAATAATTTCTGGGCAAAATTGTTTGTAATAAACTTAAGTACTAAAATGACAGAAGTATGTACATAAATCTGCTTTGGTATTTTTGAAATGGTAGAAGGATGGTGATGAATTTTTAAGTCATGGTGCTGTGATGAGTGTCTCATTACACTTTTCTGGATCATAACCATAGTCCCTGCAATTGAGACACTGATTCATATAATGAAAAATTCAAACAAATGACCCATCTAGGAAGATTATGTTTCGTCTTTTAGGACAAAAAGACTTTTGATGGAATTCATGCCTTTAGACTACATACAATAAATTAGCTGTTTATTGCTATTCAAACTTCACCAAAGGTTCTAACTACTAACCAAAAGAATTCTATTCCTACTTGCTTAGCAATGATGATGCGAAGGCAAAAGTAGAGGTGACTCCAGATTCGGGCTATGAGAAAGGTATTTAGAAATCTGTGCAACTAAGACAAATGAATGCTATATCAAAAGAAATTGAATTGGTAATCAGTAAAAAGATTAGGGATTAAGATATACAAAATTCATATGAAATAAAATATCTAATTTCAAACTCTTTTAATATTTGTACCTCTATTTGTAGTAAATGTATTTTTGCAGTAATTATCTCGCTGCAAGCTATATGAAACATGTTTACCTAAGTGTCTACTTTGTTTAAAGATCTCTTTTAAAGACAGGTCATTTTTAACTGCCAAAATGTAAGTTTCTAATTTTCGTAGCTGTTTAAACGTTTTCAAAAATTGGCAAACTTAGAGATTGTTATTTGAAGAGCGTTCAGAAATTTGTAATGAAACCTCAAAGGGTTTGTTCTAGGTACATGTTTACTTATTAAATATATTACCTATTTAAAATAACTGCCCAACCAAAATATCTCAGCTAAAACATTTTATCCTAAATATTACTTTCTCGTCATAATTTTCTGTTAATTTTACTCTTATTTTTGGTTAATGAATTATGTTTGAATGACTAATCTAAGTGTAATAATGACATGCAAAACATGTCACAATTTTATTGAATCAAGGATTAACCTTCATCTTTTATATGTACTTAATTTCAATCTATTAGATGTTTGCTTTTAATTAATAAAATCATTTTATAAAACCAGTTATAATTTCCTTCTATCACAAATATGACATGTTTTATTTATTCAGGATCGATCAATAGCAGTTTGGGACATGGTTTCTGCCTCTGAAATCAATATAAGGCGAGTCCTCGTTGGCCATCGAGCAGCTGTAAATGTTGTAGATTTTGATGAAAAATATATTGTGTCAGCTTCTGGTGATCGTACAATCAAAGTTTGGAATACCTCTTCTTGTGAATTTGTTCGAACTTTAAATGGTCATAAACGAGGAATTGCATGTTTGCAGTATAGAGATAGGCTTGTTGTAAGTGGCAGTTCAGATAACACCATTAGGTAAAGGATTTTGTTTTCTCATTTTATTTATATAGCAATTAATTCATTCATATATTGATGCAATTTTGTATAAACGAATTTAAATTTTCACTCAAAGCCATTACTGATAATTCTAAGTATTTTGCTTCAGAATTAATTGACATTAATTTCTTGTGTTGAGATCTCTGCACCGGTCAAGCAATCACAATAAGTAGATTTTGAGCTATTTCTTATTGTCGAGGCCCACCAAAGAAGCAAGAAGTGGACTGTATTTTAACTTAACAATTTATTCAAACTTAACAAGATCGACAATATGGTTCCAAAAGGAACGCTTGTGATTTCCTAATCGCATCAAAAAAGCAGCAGTAGCCTATCTACCGCTTGAGAAGTTCTTACTGCCAACTTTGGCTACCTCTTTTTAACTGCTCAGTTCCGAGCCAATTGGCGCTCGCCAAACACAGGCGATGGCGCCAAGAAACTTGAGTCGCCAAGGCGCGAACATCCCGGCCGGCGTTGAAATAGAACATTTAAAAATAGTAACATCAATTCTTAGTAACAAAACTTGCACCTTATACACTTATAAACACAATTTTGCAATTAATAAAACAATTAAATAACACAATTGAAATCAATAGCAAAATAAGAAATACTTAACACAATCACATTAATATAAGATCGATCAGATCCAATTGAAACACATTAATAAAAAAAAACAATTATAATTAAACATTAATACCAAATATCCGTACATATTTTAAACATTCATTTTATCATGGGTAAAACACAAATACTGGAAATAGATCTTTTTATAATTCCATTATGAGTTTTAATCAACACTACTCTGACCTTACCATCAGAACCAAAGAGAGTGTTCTCTATGTGAGCCATTTGCCAGGAGGAATGTTATCCTCTTTTATTAACACGAGTTCTCCCACCTGAACATTATGTTTTTCCACTAACCACTTTGTTCTTTGCTGAAGATTAGTTAAATAGTCTCGCTGCCATCTTTTCCAAATAATCTGAACAAATTTAGCAGTTAATTGCCAGCGAGACAATCTGTTATCAGCAAGATGTAATAATTCAGGCTCAGGAATCGCATTTATGGGACGCCCAATCAAAAAGTGACCGGGTGTTAAAGCTTCATAATCGCTAACGTCAGAGGACATGGGAGAGATGGGTCTGGAATTTAATATTCCTTCGATTTGGTTCGTAACTGTGAGAAACTCTTCGTATGTTAAATTTGCAGTCCCAACCGTACGTCTCAAATAATATTTAAATGACTTTACGCCCGACTCCCATAGTCCTCCAAAGTTAGGAGATCTAGGAGGAATAAATTTCCACGTAATTTGTTCTGAAGAAAAATAATTAGCTATTAGTTTATCAGGATTAGAAACAATTTTAAATAGCTTTTTCAATTCTGCAGCAGCTCCCACGAAATTTGTAGCGTTATCCGTGTAAATCGTGGAACTCTTTCCTCTTCTAGCAAAGAATCTTTTGAGGCATGCTATAAAAGCCTGAGATGTTAAATCACTAACAATCTCGATGTGTATTGCCTTCGTAACAAAACAAATAAATATGGCAACATAAATTTTTCTAAGTGTTCCCCTCCGTTGGTTAGAAACCTTAATTTGAAAAGGACCACAAAAGTCAACACCTGAAACGTTAAAAGGTGAAGTTTGATTCACTCTTTCTGCTGGAAGGTTACTCATTAATTGTTCTGAAATCCTTGGTCTTTGCCTAAAACATTTAATACAAGAATGATATACTTTTCTAGCTATATTCCTACCGCAAAGTGGCCAAAACCTCTGCCGAATAGTATGCAAAAGGGTTTGTGGTCCAGAATGTAAAGTAGTTTTATGAAAGTACTCAAATATAATTAGAGTTAATTTACTATTACCAGGCAAAATTATTGGATGTTTTTCATTAAAGCTTAAGTTAGAATTAGAAATACGACCTCCAACTCTTAGCAAAGAATTTGTGTCCAAAAAGGGATTCATAAACTTTAACTTACTATTTGGAGGCACAGGCAACTTTTTCGTCAAATTCGAAATTTCTCTACTGAATTCCCTTACCTGAACTTGTTTTACCAGGTAAATTTCTGCCGTTTCTAATTCCCTTGATGTTAATGGTCCCTCAGACCTTAGCAGGAGGTTTCTGCAATTATTGACGAATCTGAAAATAAAACTAACAATTCGTTTCAGTCTTAGAAAATTATTAGTAATTCCAAGAATGCTGTCCACAAAGTCAATATTAATGGTGAAAGTCAATGTTGCGAGGTTTCCTTCCTTTAGTTCCATCAAGTAGTCATCATCATCAGGAGGGCACGCACTTTCTCTGGAATTGGGAATCTCTGCATGAAGAAATTCAGGACCACACCACCAAAGTTGACAGTCGGCTATCTTTTCAGGGCTCAGACCTCTTGACACCAGATCAGCTGGGTTGTCTTCCGACTTCACATGTTGCCACAGGAAATCCGTAGTCAGCTGTTGGATTCTTGTTACTCTGTTAGCAACAAAGGTCTTTAACAAATGCGGGGAAGTTCGGATCCATGCCAAAACGATGGTGGAATCAGACCACAAGTAGACTCCTTGAACATCTAGTTTTATAGATTTCATCACCTTGGTTATAAGCCTGGACAGCAATTCTGCAGCACACAGCTCCAAACGCGGAATAGTGATGGTTTTAATAGGTGCTACTCTTGATTTACTAGTCACAAGGTTAATCACAATTTGACCCGATGAAGTTGTGCATTTCAAATAGACAACTGCACCATACGCATCTTTAGATGAATCCGAGAATCCATGAAATTCTAACTGACTAACTATCTCCGGTAGGACACATCGACCGATTCTAACGTCTTCAATTGCTCGTAACTTTGAAGCAAATTTTCTCCATTCTTCAGATTCCTTCTTAGGAAGTTCTTGGTCCCAGTCCACAGCCAGCAACCAAAGTCCTTGCATGAATATCTTCGCCCTTGTAATTACTGGACCCAGTAATCCAAGTGGGTCAAAGATTCTTGCGATTTCTGACAGGACAAGGCGTTTGGTGTACTTCGTCATGGTGCTGGTTGACTCAGACACAGAAAAACGGAACTGATCATTTTTGGGGTCCCAGCTCAATCCTAATGTCTTAATTGTGTCCCTTTCTGACTTGTCAAAATGATAATCTTGATCCTCATATGGTACTTGCTGCAGAAGAATCCTATCGTTAGAGCACCACTTGTGAAGCTGCATACCACCTGACTGCAACATTCCGATTAACTGAGTTTGAAGTTCAAGAGCAGAAGATATATCATCAGCTCCTGACAAAATATCATCAACGTAAAAGTCTGTTAGAGATGCTGATGCAGCCAAGGGAAAACGTTTTTCTTCATCTAAAATTAGTTGTTTCAATGTCCTAGTGGCAAGAAATGGTGCACTAACTGTTCCATAAGTAACCGTTTTTAATCTGTAGGTTTTAACTAGATCATCTGCCCCATTTTTCCAAAGGATTCTTTGCAGGTCCCTTTGGTCTGGATTAATTTCTATCATTCTATACATCTTTTTAATGTCATATGTAAAGGCGATTTGATGTTTCCGAAATCGTATTAAAATCGAAACCAAGTCCTCTTGTATTACACCTCCGTTCATTTGCAAAGAATTTAATGATTTCCCAGTTGAAGACACAGATGAGGCGTTAAAGACCACTCTTAATTTTGTGGTACTTTTATCTGGGCGATAAACAGCATGATGCGGTATATAATAGGCGAGTTTGGGTTCAAGCTCTTCTTTAACTTCCTCCATATGGCCCAATTCTTCATATTCTTTCAAAAAATCCTTATAAAGCGATGACAGATTAGTATTCCGGAGCTGACGCTTCCAAAGGGTGTTCAATTGACTCAAGGCTGTGTGTCTGGAGACACCTAAACATATAGGGTCTTCCTTAAACGGCATCTCAACCACATATCTGCCCGTTTTGTTTCTGAAATGAGTTTTTACAAAATGATCTTCGCACATCAACTCTTCTTCATTTTTTACAACTGGAGATTCTTCGATTGCTTCTATTTCCCAAAAGCGGCGAATTGTGTTTTCTAAAACGTCATTATTTCTGGCGAAGAAACAATGCACGGATTGAATGCTAGGTAAAGTACCAGACACTATGTACCCAAACACAGATTCCTGAAGCGAAATTTCATCGCTAATCCTCTCTCTTCTAGCCCTTATGATTTCAAAAAAGAGTTCAACACCTATCAGCATGTTGATTTTGCTTGATTTATAAAATTCTGGATCTGCTAACTCCACAAACGGTAAATTTATTCCCGAAATATCTAAATTAGAAGAAGGGGTTAAATCTGTAATTTTCGGAACGATCAGAAATTCAAGGTTTTCCTTAAATGTCTCCTTGCTATTTGATATTGTCCCTTGAATTTTATGTTTAATTGTGTGGACTGACCCATTAATTCCTGACACGGGTACATAAATTTTATCCTTCTTTAATCCCAAAGCATTTGCGTAATCAGCAGTTACTAAATTTACTTGGCTACCGTTGTCCAAAATTGCCCTGCATTTTCTGCGAATGCCTTGTGCATCCTTCACAAAAATAATTACAGTACTTAATAGCGTTTTACATTTTTTCTCTATAACATTAGTAAGACTCTGAACAGGTTGTGATTGAGAAGGCGCCGAATTCTCATTCTCAGCTGAGTCATCAACTTTGAACGAAATCGAATCTCGTAAACATTCGTTTCTCGTCTCGCCTATTTCCTTTTTTGGGGAAGGCATAGGGGAAGAAATCGGAAGCTCACGGTGGAGGAGCGAGTGGTGTTTCCTTTTACAGTCAGAACATGAATATTTTGATTTACATTGCTGCGCCAAGTGCGATTTATTCAAACAATTTAGACAAAGTTTATTAGTTCGCACAACCTCGTATCTTTTTTGTACATTTAACTCTCTGAATGCCAAACACCTGCCTAACATATGCTGACCTTTGCATAAAATACATTTTAAATTTTCATCTTTTATAATTAAGCTTTTAGCCTTGTTAGAAGAAAGCGGATTTCTGAAATTTGCTGGTTTTGAGAACATGTTTCTACTTATATTTTCAATCACGAGACTTCGTTTTTCTAGGAAGTTTAAAAGCGCGTCTAATTCTGGTACTTCTTTCGTTGTTAATGACAGTTCAAATTGTTTCCTAGTTTCACGATCTAATTTCTGACAAATGATATTTATCAGCAAAATATCTGACAAACTACTTCGGTCGAAATCTAAAAGTTTCAGCGCTCGTAAATTCTTATTTACACAATCTATCAGATTACGCAAGTCTTTTGAGGACTCATGTTGCAGTTTTTCGCAATTGATTATGGCTTGTACATGAGTATCGACAATTGCCCTTTTATTTTGATATCTATCTTCCAGAGCTTTAAATAATGATCCAAAAGTGTCATCTGTCGTTTCGATGTTCTTACAATCGCCTTTTAACGAAGCTCGGAGGTAGAACAGTTTTTGATCGTCTGTTAATTGAACGTTATTAGAAATTACATTTTCAAATTGACTTTTGAAAATGCTCCAGTCCTCATATTTTCCCGAGAATATGGGAAGTGGGATTTCTGGCAGTTTCACACTCGACTTCCAGTCATTTCGACTCGAATCAACTGTCGAGGAATCAATATTTTGTTGCGTTTTCAACTTAGAAAGTAGATATGAAAGCCTTACCTCAATCTTTTCAAGGCGATCATCCATGAGTTGAATATCTTCTTCAACATCAGGGAAGTCCTCACTGGGTGGCAAATCAAAAGATCGCAGTTGCAGTTCTTCGATTTTCTTCTTAATATCCTTTGTAAGTTCTAATTTTATAGAAAGTTCCACCCTAGATTCTGGAGCTTCTTCAAAGGATTTAATATAGGTTTCCAATCGAGTTATTTTGCCTTTCAAGGCAGTTTTGATCTTGTTAAGCCTATCCATAGATGCTTAATTTCGTTCTCCGGCCTGGTCGGACCAAATGTCGAGGCCCACCAAAGAAGCAAGAAGTGGACTGTATTTTAACTTAACAATTTATTCAAACTTAACAAGATCGACAATATGGTTCCAAAAGGAACGCTTGCGATTTCCTAATCGCATCAAAAAAGCAGCAGTAGCCTATCTACCGCTTGAGAAGTTCTTACTGCCAACTTTGGCTACCTCTTTTTAACTGCTCAGTTCCGAGCCAATTGGCGCTCGCCAAACACAGGCGATGGCGCCAAGAAACTTGAGTCGCCAAGGCGCGAACACTTATGTTTTTTCATGAAGTTGTAAAACATGTGATGACATGGTTAATTTATGTGCTATTTTAGTACCTGTTGCCTTACATTCAAATATCAGATTTTTAAGTTGGGTCATTAATTATCAACTCTATTTTAAATATTATAACTTAAAATGCTTTATGTATTTTAAGTTATAATGCTAATTTAGCTCATGTCGACAAGCTGCATATTAGTCATCTGTCTTATGAGGCTTGGACATGCACATTCTGTAGAAGTATAGAAAATAGGACTTTGATATTGGTCGGCTTGAGAGGGAAGACTAAGTGTTATTTTGTTTAATTTGGCATGTATAGAAAAGAATAGATAAAAAGCATTTCTCAAAAATCAATCAAAGTAATGATAAACACCTCCCCTTATAATACAGGAAGTTTTACAATATAGATGGTGGTGCAATCATCCAGCAAACTGTCTTGTTGGATGGAACTGTACATGATTTCCTTGTCCTATGACTTAACGGGTTGCTGAGTCTCATAAGATTGAACTTGTGAGTTGTATGTTGCCTGGTACGATACCTCCCTGGGTGTATTTCTCCCTTCTGTGTCAGCAAAACGTTCCTTGTGTGTGTATGCCTGTTTACATGACGTTGTTTGGCATAGCTTGGCCATAAAACACAAAACCCATCCAACTATTACCATTGCTATATCTATTCTTTCCTAATAACAGGACTGCTACAAGTGACTACTGCTTTTCAAACTTAGCGACAATGGCAACTTTGCCAAAACTTCATTTGACACTTAGAAATTTTGGTTACTTTTTTCTAAATCACAAGTCAATGGAAATCAAGTGCTACTTTTAGTACCATTTGGTTAGAAAAATATTGTGAAATCAATAGTGCGAACTAGACACTGCAAAGACCAGGGTTACTCTCATGAACGCTTGTTTGATGCAATTATGGTTAATATGGCACTTTTATTTTTTCAATCAAAAAATTATGTTTTATGAAGTTTTTCTTTTTAACTCTTGATCCCAGGGGTCTGAAATGCCCAGCTCAGGGAGGGTGAGGGAAAATATGAAATGGACTTGTCCTAATTTCTAAAATGTGTGTTCTTTTTATCTTCCCCTTTTCAGTGAAAAACCTATGTGACTGTTTATCAATGTTCAAGAGTTACCTACCGACTTGGGGAACAACTATCTTTCTGCACTGTCCTCTAAACCAGCTAATTTCGAAATCCTTGTTTCTGTTTACTAGAGAAACTTATGATAGGAAAAGTTTTTTTGCATATATATAATATACATTTTGAGTATTAATTCCTTATAATTCAAATGTAAAAAATACACATCTTAATTGTCAAATGATTCAAACAATTATAAATAGTTCAGACAACTGAATGAACTTAGAAAATAGGGCATAAACTCATTTACTGATAAAAACAAGTTTTTTACTGTACAGCTGTTTAACTTTTCGTTTATAGGTTAAAAAATAAAAATTTTGGTAATGTTATGTATCCTTTAAACAAATTACAATATGACTACATTTCTCATAAAATAAGCATTTAGAGTAGCAGAAAAAATTTTCAGTTAATGAGTTTCTGCTCTAGGCGTAGTGTAATTTGTAGTGTTTAAGCTACCATGATTTTGCTTTGGCAGTTCTGTAATAACTAATTGTTACAAGCTATTTTTGAATTTGTTCAAAAGTATAATTCTGAACAGATAATCAATTGGTCTTTTGTAACATCAATTGGCTGCACATGTGAAACAGTAATTGACCAATTATTTTGCTCTAAATGCTAGATAAAAAATATTTTGTCTTCAAGTTATCCCAAATCAACACCATGTTTTCAATACTTCCAGGAATATGCCTTATGTTTGAATCTTATAAGACATATTAGTTCAATATGTGGCTTCCCTTAAGTGACAGAAAAATAAATTGTGTTTAATAGTAATTAATTTTTTATCCACGCAGACATTTTTATGACATCGTGTGTGTGTTTGAAGTTCTTCAAATATGTTTAAAAATTGTGCTTGCTTTAGTTTAATACTTTAATTCATAATTTTGAACAGTTTAATATAGTGTGATTTTTTATGAAAGATTTGAAAACAGAAAACTTGGTTTTTCGTTAAAGTTAACTTGAAAGTTAAAACATTACTTAAATTTTTATTTGTTTCAAGCTGCCTTTAAATTTTAAATAGCTCAGTCAGCCTTTAATAAATTTTAAGCAGCAATTTCAGTTTTAAACTTTTTTAAATACTGTTATTAAAAGTCCCGATCTTCCTAAATGCTGTTTTGAAATTTTTCTATAAAATTTTGAGTTCTCATTGTGTTCCATTCATTCCTGAAATCCTTCAACCTAACATTTTGAACTTCAATTTGTAGTCTTGCATTAACCTCTTTAGTACCTAAGATCCCAATTAGAAGTATCTTTAAATCTCTTGTCTAAGCCAAAGTTCATGTTTTAGGAAGACTTATTATTGGACAGTTGACTGGAAAGTGTGAAACTGAAAATTATGTGGGGAAACAGAAGAATTTTCTATCTTAATAGTCTTAGAAAGTCTACTCTGTTTACTGTCTACTAATGTTTCAGTACCAAAATACTAGGTGTCATCAAACTTATATTTTAAAGTTCCTGAAGTTGAAAATTTTCTTATTCTTTTTAATAAACATTGATGGGGGAAACCTTGTAAATCAATAATTGTAAAAATAAGTTGGATTTAAAGTTGGGGACCTGAAAAGTTTGAAATAAGGCTTGTTTAAAGAATTTTTAATGCAGATATATCTTCAATGCTTATCAATTGGCATTTCATGATTCCAAGCAGACTGAAAAATTTATGAGTTTTTTATTTAAAAAAAAATCGGATTTATTTTATTTTAATGAGATTTGTTTATGATAACTTGGTGCCCCTATACGATTACATTTGTTAGACATGAGACAAAAACAGTGGAGTTTCTATATAGTGTTGATATATGTTAAACATTAATGTATTTGAGGGTAGGAAGTATAGAAGGGCCAAATTTTTGAAAGATAAAAACAATTAAAATTATTCTTTGACCTTGTTGCATTTATCCTTTCATTTGAATTCTATTTTGATACCAATCCATAGTACTTGAAATTCTATGTAAAATAGATAAACGTTTAATTAAGAGAAGATCAAATTTAATTTTTAATTTTAATGCATTTTTATAAAAAATTAATTTTCTGCCTTTTCGTTACCCAACTAGTTTCACAGCTCTAAGGACCTAACCTCTTTGGTCCTAATCTCTTGGTTGAGGCTCTCCCTCGAACAAAAGTGATAAAAATTATAAATATTCCTATAATATAAGTAATGATTTATGTAAACAACAGAGTTCTGAAACATGAAGCAAGTGGTGTTTTACTTAGGCCTCCTAATAATTTCTCCTAGTGCCAACATCATCTCAGTTAATACTATGATCTCTTGTGTCCCCAAAGAAGGAAAACTAGTTAATTTCAGTTTTATAAAAGGTCCATTGTGATGTGTTATTGAGTAGAAGCAAATCTTTTAACTGTATCGTGCATTCTTTTACTTATTTGTATCATGCCACCTGTCCCAGGTCCCTTACTGAAGCTGATGTAATCAATGTAGAAGGCATCCATTTTCAAATCTTTGTTCTTGAAAACATTTGTAATATTATACAGGTTTTTCAAATATGCTCTAATAATTTATATTTATGACTTCCTAGATTATGGGATATAGAATGTGGAGCTTGTCTCAGAACTCTTGAGGGACATGAAGAACTGGTGAGGTGCATACGTTTTGATAACAAACGTATTGTCAGCGGCGCATATGATGGGTAAGAAGATTTGAGATCGTATTTATAAGTAGTATCACTTGGTAACATTTAAAATATTGTATTTAAAATATATTAGCAATTTTGTTTCAATGTTTTTAAATTTCAGAAAAATAAAAGTTTGGGATTTAGCAGCTGCATTAGATCCCAGAGCTCCTGCTGGAACTTTATGCCTGCGAACATTGGTGGTAAGTCTAAATTATTAAAATTATCAGTGTCAAATTAATTTAATATTTTTTCTGGGATTCAATGTTTTGAAAGGAAATTTATAATTCCTCCTGAAACAAGATAAAATTGAGCTACACCCACAAGTGTTCAGCTTTTCAATATCTTGTAAAATAATCCCTGTGCACACAAAACAAGTCAATTGTTAAAGACAGTGAAAAAAGAAAAGTCAATCATTTAATCTTTGTTGTCAATGTGGATTTAATGCATTGATGGTGAATATATGGCAGTTTCTTTCATTTAAAGAATAAAACCCATAACAAGTATGTGGAAAATGAAACAAAAAACCTGAAATGTTTCTTGATTCCAGTAAACATAGCAATGATTCATCTCCAACATTATTATAATCTTTGTCATTTTTTTCTAGGGTACAGTGATTCTACTATGGAAGAATTTGTTTTTGCCAATTGTATATAATATATCTTGCTGTTATACATTGCTTCAAATGCAAATAATGAATTTGTAAATTTAGTGTTTGTAAAATATAACAAATTCAGGACCGGCACATCGAGAGTGGATTGCACTCGTGCGGCTGCAAGCCAATAAGAAGTACTGTCGTGTTCCCAAGGGTTCTGAAATATATCAAAACTAACTATATTCTCCCAAATGTTTGCAAAATTCGAATCTATAAAATAACAAATTTAATTTGATGCAAAATCCGGATGTTTCAAAAACACCCTGAAACCTGTAAGCTTTTATCTCAAATTTTAGGTCATAAGATAAATGTTACTAGGGGAAATATTAGATGATTTTTATCAACATCTTTTTTGTGAATTTCAAATCAAACAAAACAATTTGTAATTTTAAGTTACTGTTTTATTTTAATTTTGATCTATATTACTTATAAAGACTTATAAATTCGGTGAGATTCGATTAAAAACTGATTCCTTTTTCATACATGGTCCATTAGGTAGAGTATTCCTTAAAATCTTTAATGAGAGTTTTGAATTTGCAAAAAACATTTTAAGTTCCAGTAAAATAACTTAGAATCTTGTTTTCTTAAATCCAAACACTGACTAGAAATTTATTTTCTGATACATAAGAAACGTTTTATATTGTATAATTTTGCTCACATTTAAGCTTTTAAATGCCCATTGTTTATTGTCTTCTCTTTAATGCTTTCAGAAATGATGTGTTCAAATTTGTTTCACTCAATGTCTTAAATTCCTACACACATCATACTAAAAACTTCATATTCCAATTTAATTTCAAATTTTGCTTTATGTGAATAGAACTTGAGCCAAAATTATTGTAATTTCAATAATTTAATTTTTTACAGGAACATTCTGGACGTGTATTCAGACTTCAATTTGATGAATTTCAGATTGTTAGCAGTTCTCATGATGATACAATATTAATATGGGATTTTTTAAATTTCACTTCCTCAGACACTCCTGCTGGTTCGGTCAGGTCACCATCTCGTACTTATACTTATGTTTCAAAGTGATTCACTAAGTGAAATTAAATTATTGAACAACATTATTCCACAAATTGAAGAGTGAGAAGCTTATTGACATAATGCCTGCATTGTTTGCTGCTGGCTGTGTTATAGGAAGCCTTCTTGCTGAATGTTCTATACTAGAACAGTGTTTGGGATCATACTCATTTTCACGATGAACAGCTCATCTATCATCTGTTGTGATTTGGCATTCCTGTGACTGTCCAATTTCATCACATTGAAACTTTGTAATTGTAAATAGATATTATCCTCTGTTGAGGACGACTTGTTAGATATGCATTTGTAAGATTCTTATTGTGATTTTGCTCTATATAGAGCAATCCTTTTATCAAACTTAAATGGAGATTTGATTTTAAATATTTTTAGCATTCCTCTAATTTGAGTTTTATTAAAAATTACGAATGCAAGAAAAAATTTTACTTTTGCTAAATCATGTCTTTTTTAAAGATCAGATTGCTAAATTAAGTTTTTAAGATTTAAATGAATCTCTGTATATATCAGAACATATCTGAAGTAGATTTTTCGAAACTTCTTTTATATACTTAAGTTAAAAAATTAATTTAATTTTATCATTCGTGATTTAAATAATTAGAAAAATTTGTCTCTTAAGTTGATCATTTTGATGAACAAAAGTCATTGTTTATTTTTGTGAACATTTATTTTTAGTTAAAGTCATTTTTACCAATCATAAAATGTTTCATGAATGTTTTTATATTGTGTAATTCTCAAAAGTCAGGGTTTGCTTTTTAAGTCATTTTGCTTAAGAAGTTTGGATTGATCTGAAAATACTTTAAATAACAGTAGAATTTATTACTGAAATTTCGGATTTTCTCACAATGTAAGATATTCCTTAAATTTAGAAATTTTTCCGAAAATTTTTAATCCGTTAGTTCACTCTTCAAAATTTGTATCATCATGAGAATTCTTTTATTGGTGTATATACAAGGAAACATTCATCTCAAATTATAGATTGATTAGTTTATGATTCAAAAAGTGACCTCTTCATCAAATAATAAAGAATAGTGAACTTTGCATGTATTAGAAATAAACTTTTTGGGAATGTGCATTTAAATATTTCAATTAAAATATGGATTTAAGTAAATTTGTTGCCCATGAGCATAAGACTCCAGCTCAATCATTCAAAGAGATGCAGATGAATCTAAATATTGTGAAATGTCAATGTTGCAAGTTTTAGCAAAAATCAAGATATTTTTTTCCTACATAAAACCAAAATGAAAAATTACCTTTCATCGTATTTCATTCATTTCAAGTATCAGACATAGTGTTGGTGTTTTTGTTTTAATTTGTGTGTGAAGTGCAGAAATTTCTTAACTGGCACATCTTAAAAATTGAACTATGAAGTTAAATTTTTAACAAATCCCAGTTTTGACTGATTTGTTAAAAAAATTTGCCAGTTTTGACTTGTGAATTTCTTGGGACCTTTGGTTTTGCTCTGAAATGTTTTCTAATTTAATTTGTTATTGAAGGTTTTCTTATGCCTGTTTAGAAATGCTAATTATCTGTTCAGTTAATTTATAAAAGGGTTTGACACGGTTAGGAAAGTTTTAAAAAATTTTGACCCTGGACTGTATGGAGTTTGTGGTACATTTTGAGATTTTTCCAAACATTCATAGATGATTGTCTAGCTCCTATCCTTTATATTTTTCTTGCATATTGGATTGTTGCAAATGAAAATTGTTAAATTTATGTATGATTGAAAAATCGAGCTAAAAAAGGAAGCAGCGTGTATTTTTAATTAAAGTAACCACCATCAACATGTAGACAGGTTGTTTATGCCATGTTTGAAAATTTCAATAGCAAAAGTTGTCCAAGTCCCGAAAAAAGTGGTAATCTATTGGCAAACGATCAGGAGAATAAGGAAGATGCCCGGGTATTCAAAATAAGTAATCTAGCCTGGTTACCAATGCAATATACACTGACTTCACCTTGAAGTAATGAGACACCATGTCTATTAACCAGTGTTGGTTCCTTATCCTCTTCCCTGCTCAATTTTGAGTTTGACTAAATGAATGTTGACTTCTTTAATTGCATATTTCATTAGCTATGTGAGGTAAATAAAAGCAATTAAAAGATTTTTTTTCCATTTTAAAGTATTGCCTTTAAGGCTAACTTACTGTAAGATTCAAACTAAACTTTATCCCATTGCCAGAAAGCAAGTTTTAGTACCCCTTGAACTGGAGGTTGTCAGAAAGAATTCTGGACACTAGGTGGGAAAGATTGACCAGAACAGTCTTGATTGGGTCAAACAATGTAGACTGCAGATAATACTTTAACTAAAATTCTCTTTTTAACTTTGTTATGAACTAACCTTTTTAAATATGAAATCCGTAATTTATTATTATTTCCTGTTTAATTTTGCCTTGATCCAGTTTATTAACACTGAAGATAACCGAATGTCTGACTTGCTTGGAGTGCAGACGAAGGAAGATGTTACTTTGTAGAGTTGACTTTTTGTAGTTTCCTTACTCACTTTTTCAATTCATACAGTTCTTTTAACTCTCAGCTTGCATTTACAATTCTTGATTACATGTAAATATATTTCAAGATGGAAATTATACAATTTCTTTACATGATTTTCATCATGTGATGTAATTTGATTGTATTTGTTATACCTTGAAACAAGGCACTGCCCTGTCGAACATCACATTCAGGACAGAAAACAGATTTCTGAAAATTCTCCCTATTTTTGTCATGTTTTAATAGCATACAATACACTTGGTTTCCGCTTTTTCTGTAGAAGAAATATGTTCAGAAAAATGTTCTGTTAGGCACAGATGTGTGGACTCTAAAGATGACTGTTCTCTGTGGAAAATTCAGATGAGTGATGTTTTCTATCTTTATGTGCACTAATCTGTATTCCAGATGGCTCCTGGATACTTTACTTTTAGTATATAGTACATACGTTCCAGAGCAATATCCATCAAATGGAGTGGAAGTTTTCTTTTTCTCCTTTTGTAGCATACATGCTCAAGTCTTGATTTGCATGATCACCTCCCATTTGTTACAACTTGAGGTTTCATCTTTATCTTCCGTCCTTCCACTACAGGCCAAATATGGCCCTTGTGCCATAAACCCCCAAAACAACCAACCATCTTTTCTGTCAAAGATATGTTTTGCATCTTATAAGGATATGTTAATCAGGGCATCTTATAAGGATTTGTATATCAGCATGGCTGTGTCCCTTGTGCAAGATTGGATACATCAGCGTGATTACAATTTGAGTTGATAGAGACAAATTCTTGCATTTATTTAGAATTGTCCCTTTGCTGGTCTAAGTGGTGCATGACCACACATGTATCCTGATTCAGCCTCAAGTAACATGGGAAATGTGATGCCAAATCGAGCTCTTTTCAATTATATGTACTGCTATCAACCAAGACTACCTTTATGCAATCAAATTTTCATTTACAGAAACATTCTTTGCAAAAAATATGTACTTGTGAATTAATAGTTCAAAAAGTCAAACAATGATAAATTGTATGTGTTTTAAATTTGACTGAGTCTTGAAGCTTCATCAAAAACACGCAAGAATTGCATCACTCAAGTTTCTTAAACAATGCTAAAAAATGTCATGATAGCACAAACGTAATTTCTTTTACTGACTTTTAATTCCTTGTGAAATGAAATGAATATGTAAAATGAAAATTGGTAGGAATATTCATTTTTAGTTGTAGGGGGGTATACCAATGATGAGATCTTCATGGTCATTCTAATCTATTATCCAAACACTCATTGAAATTGATTTGTTCCATTACATCCCAATTACACCATTATCGAAAAATACTTAAGAAAACGGCAGAATGAAATTCTCAATGTTAATAGGGATGTTTGTACATGGAGATCCCTGAGAAAACCTTGGAGTTGGCTAATGGTTGGTATAATGGTCATAACACTTGTCTACCATCCAGTAGGTCGCAGGTTCAAATCCCGGTTTGTAAGCACATGGATGTTTGTGATTGTCCTTGTTAGGAGTAAACTTGTATCGAAAAACAGCTCTCAGTTGACTTTGTTCCATGACTGACAATGTTTCGATGGTTTCACTATTCATTGTTTTTTGAAGAAACCAGTTTCTATCATTGCATAACATGCAGCTCTCACTTTCCCTCAGTGGAATAAAATTCGCCATACCCTTTCATTGATCATTTCGTTTGCAACAATCAAACATTTTGATTTTCATTTTGAACTAATAGAGATATTTCTTTTACACTAACCCTGCAATTCTTCTAAATTTTTCAATACAAACACTGAACAATACATAGTTTTTCTGTCAATTACCTTGTAAAACATTTTCTCAGATTCTGAATAAAATTTAAATTAATCTAAATAAATTTAGGTCATGGAAAGATCAAAGTTAATTGTATTGTAATGTTTAGATGCTCTGAACTATGCTTGCAAAAGTTTTGTGGTATCTTTATTTCAACTAACATGAAACACAGAATAAATGTTTTGGTGGAGGTTTAATGACTTACTAATTACCACAAATAACAACGAAATATGTGTTTTGCACTCCAGAATCAAGTTTATCATGTACTTTATTGCACAAAACCTTTATATTTGTATTTAAACTTTAATACAAAAATTTTGAAATAGAAGAATGTTCTGAAAATGATCTCTTACAAGGTTTAAACCAAGGTTAATAGAATAATCACAGGTTGTCCATTCCCCTATACCCTCCAGGGTCTGGATTCTGTGAGAGTTGTAACTAGTGGACAACCGGATGTTAGAATACTTGTTCTGCTTTGATAAGATGCTGGTCTTAGAACTACTATACTCGACGAGATTATACGCCTAGCAAATGAGTAGTACATAAAACGAAAGGCATGGTTATCTAATTTGGCCTCTTATCCATGTTTCAATCTTCATTTTAATACCTGAATAATGTACTACCATTCAAATAAGAATTTAATAACATACCATGATTCAGAGATAAGAACTTAATAATATGCTATCATTCAGATAAGTATTTCGGGGTACAGGTTCGAGTATGATTCA
The DNA here is from genome assembly GCA_933210815.1 of Meta bourneti. Classification (NCBI taxonomy): domain Eukaryota; kingdom Metazoa; phylum Arthropoda; class Arachnida; order Araneae; family Tetragnathidae; genus Meta; species Meta bourneti. Next base: position 86,589,186 of record OW119934.1, read on the forward strand.
GTAAAGAATTTATTATGAACAATTTGTGTCATTTTTCTAAAGAATTCAAAGCTTTCACTGCCACGAATGAGATGTACTGCAGCCTTTTGCAACACGTTCTGTAAAAACTAAACGGAATTCAGAAACTTCACATTATGTAGCATAAATTACCGAAGAATACTTGCATTAGGTAGGTAACGTCGCACTGGAGCAACACAATGGGCTATTGGCCATGGCCTGGGATCAATCCCTTGGGGGAAAAAATAATCGAGGACAACACCTCATAATTTTGAATCACGGTCAGATGACGAGGTCAGCGCCTGAGTTGGCACCTCACTCTCCAAGCTTCCACACCATGCCAACGTGAGGATGTATGAGGCCACGACATATTTAACGTATACCAGCCCCATGTACATAATAGCCTTTGTCTGGACCGAGTTTCGAACTCGCAACCCTCTGGTTGCTCTTCCAGCTGGGCTACAGTCGCCCGCTTGCATTAGGAAATGGTGTTTTGGACGCAGGGCAGCATCAGCTTTATTTACCCCAGGTCCCAAAAAGTTATAGCTTCATCTCTAATGAAGATTATGAAAGTCACATCTTCAAATATAAAAGAAAAATTAACTGTTCACTGAAGATGAAAACAGCTTGATGCGAAGCTAGATCCACTTTCGCGAATGTAAGTTATGGTTAGAGGATTAACTTTTACACTATGGTGCTTTTATTCGGCTACATACAACTGTTGTAGTCTAAAGGTTAATATAAATTGGAAACAGTCAAATTTTGTAGACTGATTTTAAAATGAATGAAGAGACATTTTCAATTATTGAACAACTTAGCGATGTTGGCTTAACCATTGTAGCATATGTCTCTAATATAAGTGGAGGCAATGTAGGATTATGGAAAAATTGGGCGTTAACAAAAATCATTCATGATACCGACTTTTTCCCGATGCTCCTCATCTTCTGAAATTTCTGTGGAATTGGTTTGTTGATACTGGTTTAACTCTAAACTGGTGTCAAGATTGAAAAAAATCGCCTTTCAATTATTATAATTAGATGACAATGAATTGCAAGTTTGCCACAAATTGGAACTGATTCACATTCAATGTGCTAAGCAGGCAATGTTCGTATTGCCAACCACAGCAATCATTGAAACTTTTCTCAGCCTCACAAGATGTCCCTAATTTATCAAAATTCATAAATGTGAACGATTGATTTGATGTAATTAATAGTTACATTCCAATTAAATTTGGATTCACTTCTAAAAATGCTTTTGGAATGCATTGAGCAGGACATACCCAAATTTTAGACTTCTCTATGAGAAAAGGATGTAACTTTTCCAAAGGGATTATTCAATGTATTCATTCAAAAATCTGTTCCATGAGTTACAACTCAAAAATTCTAATTTCTATCTACAGATTGAATCATGATTCAGTGGAAAACCTTTTCCCTAATGCAATCAAAGGGCCTCAATGATCATCCTACACCATTGAATGCCCTGTACAGAATATGAATGATTATTCTGAGTAAAAATCCCAGTACTTTGCGAAATAATCAGAATACAGTAAGTCAAGAAACCACTGTGGGATGCTTTGTGGCTGCTAAAGTGTTACGAGAAGAAGGTAGTCAGAAAATCAAAACTTGAATGTGTCACCAACTGTAAACATTGGCACAAGTGGAATAACAATACATTAAATATTAATGAATTATTTTTTACTTCAACTGAAAATTCTGTGCAGGGGTATCTCGACTTGGGTTACTATGAAATATAAAAGAGTACCCTGATTTAGGATTTTACAGTTATCAAACGAAAGATCCTCTAAAATCAAAAATGTGGATGGAGCATTTATCATACGTTGGACTTACTGTACCCCATCTAAGTAGAGTGAAGTCAGCAAAGTAATAGAAGACAAGTTCATTCGATTTTACCCTGCAGAAGATTTTCACACAAGCAGGAAATCGTAAAGGTTTTGACAAGATAAGTTTCTTACATGCTTCTGGAAATAGCCAAGAAGTGATTAAACCTTATATCAAAATTAGGACTATCATCCAAATAAAGTATTTAATTAGGAAAATCAAATGTAGAAAATTTAGATAACAAAGAAAATTTATGAAATACGTGAATAATTTTTAAAATCTACTTTCGTTTATTCATAGAATTTTTAAGTAATATATTGCACATGCTTCATGAAGTATATTAAATTTGGTTCAATTGACCTTGAAAATCATTTCAAAATACTGCATTTTATTCAGTACTCGGTGTTTCTGCTGGGCATTGAGTCGTCCATGGACGAAATGTCCAACACATTTTCCCCGGAATACACAATCTTCTCCCTTCTATAAACCTTGTGTTTAAACCTTATCACTTATATATTTTATGTAGTTGCTGTATTAAGTCTTATTTGGTATTTTCTGATTTCATGTGACCTTCCCTTGTAGGTATGTCCAACTTGTATGGTATATATTTTACTTGATAAAACAAAATATTGAATTTTGATATTTCTAATCATGAATATTGTATTTGTAAATATTTAGCTTATATGAGGTTGTTTCTGCTATACTAAGATCAAACTTTACTTGGCATATTTATTTACCCTTCTGAGCCTTTGTTTTCCAGAGTCAAAAATCTAATGGCATTGTTGGTTAAATTTGTCAATTAACTAATTCAAAATAGAAAACGAAACATGGTTAAAAGTGCCTTTACAAATCTGGTTGACCTTACAATAAGTTTTTCCACAATATAAGCAAAGTATGTATACTAGTGGGAATGTAAATGAAGTAAAATTTTATATTCAACATTTGGAGCAAAATAGATTTAGAATATTTTGTCACTTAAAAGATCATGTTTGTCAATTTCCTGTGTGTATGATTTAGAGCCCTATTTACAATGTTAGGTTTCAACTTGATGGAAACCAATAATTTTTATATTTGCTTGGCATTACTAGATACATTCTGTACTCACTTCAGTCCCATTAGAAAGATTTTGTTTGGATGTGTCATGCTACCAGATTATTTCTGAAACCTTCAACAGGACTGTTCAGGTAAATCTAATTAGAAAGCTCAAGGAAGGAAATGTGTTACTTGACAACCCTTTTATGTTTTCTTAGATTAAATTGATTTAGTGACATGCAGTTGCTTTAATATTATGTAACATTTTAGTTTGGCATTAATATTTTTCAAAATATAGCAGACATAATTATAGCAAATTTCAAAGCATGACCAGTTGAGTCGCCATATTAAGTGCCTAATGCAGTATTTCCATAGCTAATCTTATAGTGCAAAACTGATGCCATTTTCAGAATCAACACCCCAAATTTATCTCAAAGCCAAGAAACTAAATTGTATGAAGCCTGGTGATTTTTCTATTTTGATAAATGAGATAGGGGAAGTGAAAGATTAGAAAAAAGTCAATTGTGAATTTGTTTTGGAATCAAAACAATGAATTTGCAGCAGTGTTAAGTTTGAAAATCTTTATTATGAATGTTTTTGCACTATATTTGCTTGAGAGATACTTACATCTCAGTTTTTCAAAAACTGCCAGGTTAGGATTGATTCAAGTATAGTATGAAATGTACAATCTCAGCTTCAACAAATGCCTACATTTTGTGCCAACTCAAAATATCCTTGCTCTAAACATAGATTTGATATTTATTTAATCATTCAGCCTGAGAAATTATTGGTACACGCCTTCACAATTCATGCTTTTTTATTTTGTGAAAATTATAATTATAAATTGATCATCTTTGAAATCAGTAGTTTTATTGAAATCATTTTTCTGTCAATTACTCATTGACAATCTGTTTTCTATACTCTAAAACAACATTCATATCTTTTAAATTCCATTTAAAAGCAATAAAAATTCTTGAATTACTGCCTTTGAGGAATTAAATTGTAGTTTTTGTTTGTTTTAATTGTATGTTTTATAAGACTGGTTTGTACTTAGAGTTATGTATCCATCTTTTATTAGATCTTATCCTTAAAATATTTAAAGGACTTGTGTTGCAAAGTTCTGATTCAGTTGTATTTAATGGATAACAACTCAGTGACATGAGATTTATCTTATTTTCCTATGGTGTGTACTTGAAATATCGATTGCTTTATTAAATGATTGAAAAACTTTCATAAATGCAAGATCTTGGTATTGAATAGTAACTTTAAATGGTTGACAAACACTTAACTTATCTTATTTTTAAAGTGCCTTGTTACTTTTAATCCTCAAGCCAACCAAAGTTTGCTTTGTACTTAGTACAGCCTAGTCATTTTCAAGTTCCTGTTTTCTCTGATTGTTAGGTAAAGCTTTTCCAGGATGTTTGAACATGCAGTGTAAGGTATGCCATATATTTCACTATTTCTAAGTAACAATCAATTGAATTGATATTGTTAAAAAATCTATTGGATTGTAATGGTAAACTCTTGAAGTCATGTTGATGAATATATAAAGTATATGATGTGCATCAAGTTAAGATAAGACCGGTAAAAATTATCTTATGCGAGTAATTTTTATTCTGTTTGGTAAGTTTCTGATTGGAGAACTTTTCAAAAAATACTTATTTCATAGACTTTAAAACTTCTGGTTTATTTCAGCTGTTATAAAAGCATCTGGTTTTATTAATTATCCTTAGTAGTACTTAGTTTTAAATTCATGTTTGTGGCCTTTTGGCTCCATGATATGCATGTGCCTTATAATCTAATTTATGGTGATACTATAGCACATTAATTTGCAATAAAAGAGCAAAATGAAGAAAATTTCTAAAATAAATTTATTTTAAATTTCTTAATAATTGTATTTTTTATTTATTTGCAGTTTTAATAAAAAAAATCAAGTTTTCATGCACTAATCTTTTAAATGCTGTTTCAAAAATATACATTCTGATGCATAGTTAAAATTAATGTCCATCTTCAGCTAAAAACAACTTAGACTATCAGAAGATATGTATGTACAATTTTCTACTGAGATTTAAAAAGGAGTAAGTTTTGCTAGGCATCTGATTCTTTGCAACTCCCCTATGGGAGATAGTGCCCCTTTTGCAAGTTCTTATATTTCAACTGCTATGACTGCCCACAATACGAAATATTTCAGAAAAAGGAGTAAATTAATCTATACTATAAATATTTAATTGCTCAAAGTGTAAAAATGTCTTCTTGTCAAAAATGCTATTAACCTTTGATAGTATTTTAAAAGGCATAGTTTAACTTATGGTAGTATTTAGTCATTCATCAAATTCAGGTAATTTAAGATTTCAACTTTGATTCCAATAATGCATATAACATTTTGTGAAAATATTCCAAACTAGGCTTTAATAAAAATTGAAATTTGCTTTCAGTTTCTCTGCTGACCTCTATCATAAGTTAATCTAGGTTTCTATGCAATTGTTATTGTCCCTTGTAATGTTTAAAGTATTTATATAATCAAAAACAACTTGTGACTTAAAACTACATGTAGTTGATGTAACAGACACATTTGTTCTGTTATACATTCATGATAACCAATTCCTACAGAATGCAGTTTCTATTGAATCTGATATCCTGTTATGAAGCAATGGAAATTATGCCCCAAATTATCAGTCATGTTAAATTGCTAATACAGCAATAACTAATGAGTATTTTCCACCCTTTTTCATCCCATTACTTTCAGCATTCTATAAAAAATTACTTAATGTTTGAATGTTTTGTGCTTCCTCAATTAAAAATGTTTCTAAATGAAAGTATTTTCTTAAAAATGTTAATCATAAGTAAATCTTCATCGTGTTAGCTACCAATGCAATAATAAATTTTGTTTTTAAATAGTCTGATCTCTTTTATAATGCTAAAGTGTTTTTAATCAGTATTTAAAGTTAACCAATTTGCAAACCTGAGTTGAACAGTACTAGTCATAATTTTGCTTGCACTTGCTGCTTAAGTTATGTGGAAATAAATATGAAAATGATATCTTAGAGGAATGCATAGGAAACACTTAAACAGACTTGAAAAATAGAATCTTGCAAACTTTATAAGAATTTTGGTTATGGTAAACGCTTCTACTTTTGCCTTGCTGAAAATAGACTTCTCGACGTAATATAATTAAGCAAATTAACGTGGATGCTGAGATTATGAGTTAACAAAGTTGAGTGTCTTCGAAATAACCATATTTCAGAGTTTGTTCCAAGTTCATTTTACCATAGTCAAGCTTCAACTGCTTACTCAAATTGCTGTTTTGTAGACAAATTCTTCAAGTTTTTGTTTTTACATTGGAATATTTAACTATTCTGAATTTAAGCTTGATTGTGATTACCTAAAAACTTAAAAACAAAAGTCATGTAAAGTGACATGTTGTATATCCATCCTTTTGATTTTGAAATAATGATAAAAATGTTATCTGTAAATATTCCTGTGTCGTCACTAAAAGTTTCTAAAATTTCAATTTTTGAATCATGTACAGTAATATCTTTGAAAATACGCAAAGTATAAATTATAATCACACAACTTAAATTGTTAACTTCCAAAGATTCCTTTTTTGATTTCTTATCAAAGCTGCTTTGTTTTTCAAGAATTTGTTTATTGAATAAAATCCAAATAAAATTGTCAGTTATTTATAACTATCTATTGGCAAGTTTTTGTTTGACTGGGATTATTTTTATAAAACAGCTTCTGATAAATGTAGCTTAGTTTTCTGGAATTCATTGGTATTTAAAATATAGACGTATATAAGCTCCATCAGAGTGGCAGTATGGAAACTTCAGTTTTGTGGATTGGATGTTTGGGTCTTATGATGCAAGGTGCAAAATAATGGACAAACTGCGCCAAAGCAAACCCTTCAATTTTATGAAATCAGAATAGTTCGTAATTGTGTGATTGATGAATCAGTGGTTCAAACATTCACATTGTGTCGACATTTTTCACCAAAGCAGAAAGTTGCCTAGCTTCTATTTAATATATTTTTTGTATAAACCATTGCTTACTTTCAAAGTATACACTAAAATTCGTACAGTTTGAATACTTGCAAAAATAAATCCAGAATTGTGTTTATTTCGTTCTTGGCTCAGGAATTCAAAGATTTGTTGTCAAGAAATTACAAATCTTTCCCCGTATGGATAAAATTTTTGTTGACTTATTCATTTTGAAATTACTTGCAGTTTTACTAAATCTTAATTTAATAGCTAAATTAGTTCGTGTGAGTGTTCTAGTGCGTTTTAAAATGAGAGAATAAATACCAATATATAATGATAATTTACTGCAGTAAATATTTACCTTTTCAGTATTATTTTTGTCTGTAACAAGTTCCACATTTGTTTAATATCGCTTTTACATAATACTTGAAAAATGATTATAAATTTTCAACTATAATGTAACATTTTTAAGAAAAGAGTTGTAACAAATAGCATTTGTGTATAAAATCATGACCATGTACATACAAAAGCAGATTAAAACAAATGATAAAGTGAAATAAAGTATTTATTATTTAATGTGTATTTTGTTTTAATTAGACAAGAAAACTAACACAGTATTGCTGACCCATGCAAATTATATAATGCTTGTGTTTTCTAGTTGTGTTCTTTAAAATACATTGCTGGACTCTCACTAGCTTGGCAAAGAAACGGGAAACAATCTCATAAATAAACTTATGCTTTAAGATGCTGAATTGAGAAATATTGTATTGCTTCAAAAATTGTAAAATGTATTGTCTTAATTGAGAAAGAAATGTGCTGTTCTTTCTACAGCAATTATCAAACTTACAGCAAGCATTAAATATTAAGAGACTAGAATTCTAGGTAAGTCTGCCTTATCAAAAGATTTAATGGATAATTCATAATTTCCCTTATTACTCACTTAGAAACTGAAGGTAGCCTCTGCAAATTTCAACACCAATTGGTTTTAATTCGTGATTGAAAATTTTTAGTTTTCTTGTGAAGGTGGTATTTTACTCTTAACTTTTCCTGATTGCAATTTTTCAATCAATTAGATTAATTTAAGAAAACGATTTTGGCCCCTGTTTGTTGCATTTGTAATACTTGAGACTCACTGCATTCTTTCTGCTGTAAAATTGTTTACAGTTCATACTATCATAGTCAGCTATAAACTCAGAAATCTATTTGTTACTGTTTAATACAAAGAAAATTTTAGAATGAATTTACTGGGGCTACCTATCATTTGTGGTGTATTAATATACTAAATTTAATTAAATATTGTTTATTTTCGATATTCATTAAACAAGTGAAATTTTGGGAAAATTAGAGACATACAGTAGAAGAGTTATGTAATTCTGATAGCTTTGGAATCTGAGGAACAATTACTTTTTTGTATGCCCAACATCCTATGAAACTGGATTTGAATTTTCTGGAACTTTGTTAAATACATACACTACCTTAATATTTTGAAGCAAAAGCATGGATTAAACAATTAAATTGAGAATTTTAATTATAAATTATACAGATGAGGATTTTGTAGATTTTTATCCTGAATCCCATTGACTTGCTCAATAAAGAAATATTAAGTATGAATTATATTTTCCTAATGATTATGCAGTTTCTAGAAACAACAGCATTCTTTTAGTTTATATTTGGATATTTTTTAAAGAGAATTAAGCTGCTTACTCAAAGGTAACTTTATTTAAATAAGTATTTAAGGTAGCTAATTTAAATCGAGTGATTTATTGTTAGGAAATGAATTTTAAATCACTACATTTTCTTTTTCTCTTAAGTTTAAAATTGAAAATGAAATAACCTGGGACAAAATGCATGATGCAAATCAGTAAAAATTTGCTTCTCAGTAACACCCCAAGAATGACCCTTTTAAAAACTGACTTCCCTACTTTGAGGACACTAGAGATGATTGGGATGCAGTGGTGCCAACATGGAGAAATATGTTTCATATGAAAATGTTTTGGAACTCTATTTTGTTTATATAAATCATTACCAATATTATCAGTATATTTGTAATACCTAATGTTGAGGGAGGGCTGGGCCCAAACCATAAAATATTAGCACCCAAAATGTTCTAGGACCCTTCTCAAAAGAAATGTAAGACAGTCGAACCACTCTGCAGGGTATGCGTAGTGTAGGTGATTATTTTAACAAATCACCTACACCAAGTTTGATTTCTCAGAAATATTTACCTTTCCTGTTTGGAGGACAAAAGGGGTTAGGGCCCCTAGGTGTTAGCGCTCGTGTTGGGATGACAAGTGTGACCAACAAATACTTCTCTTTTTTGCTCACTTAAAACAACTCACTCATAAATCTATCAGTAGAGATTGAGTTTTATACACGTGACCTCAGGGACGTAACTAGGCTAGTTTCCATCCGAGGCAAGAACTCGCCTTGGCGCCCCCACCGACCAACCAAACCAAAACCCTCCCCGACAACACCTGATATCGCCACCACACATGAATTCCACTATTCCAAATTTTTTTATTCAACTTAGATGGTAAATGCTTGATTTCAAAGGTAAATAAATTAATTTGCAGTAATTTCATTTTTAGCACAAGATAAAATACCAAATTAATTCTAAGATATTTCATTTACAAATAATCTGAGAGTAGCATGTTTGGTATATTCTTTCACATTTATCATAATCGCTGCAAATGAAATGAAAAGGTTTATCAAATGATATCGGGATATGTGTACGGTAAGAATAGCATTAGTCACTAAAAATACATTCACGCCAGTTTACTTCCCTATCCATCCTCCCCTTTACTCGCATCATACTCATGCAACACTTCACACATTCTGCATTTAGCTCCTTTTATAGTTTTTGTGGTCAAAGTTTTCCTCTTCATTTTTTATCACACGTAAATATCTATAGTAAAAATACTCGGCCAGTTTAGCGCCCTCCCCCCAATCCGGGGCACATGCCCCGTCTGACCCCCCTAGTTACGTCCCTGCGTGACCTGTCCTTAAATTGTACAAAATGTTTTCGGATAATTTTGACATACTCTTCCCATGGAATGATTGGATAAATTTAAACTGATGCCCCTTCAAGAAAGAATTTATTTTTTCTGATAAAAAGGAATCTTGAATTCCTAAACTCAAGACATGTTTAACATAAATCAGTACTATCTAGTAACGAGTCATGTCTAACAAGTGAAATCACGTGAAACGAATTAATTAAAATCCAAACTAATTTAAATAAAATCTGATTTTAATCAAATCCTATTTTTTTAAAGAAAATTTTTAAAAGAATCGCGAGTTTTTCATAGCCTGTCTCGTATCCTTTGGAATGGGTTGGATTGGATGTTAGGGTTTTAGGACGCAAGGTCTTTGGAATGGGGAAACTCATTTAGATTTTTTTTAATGTTTGTATAGAAGACTAGAAAGCCATTCATAAAATCTTTCCATTTTTGCTATTTCTATTTGTAAAAAGAATATTTTTGACTTAACTTAGTTTTCACACTTAAAAATAAATTGGGTAATAAAAAGGCCGGAAAATTAAAATTGATTTAATTATGATGTATAAAAATTTAAAATTTTATCTCGCCAAATAAAATGTTTATTTTTCAATATAAAATTTTAAGTGTTATGGATTTATGTCACGAAATTGAATTCAAACGAAATAAACGCAACAATGCCCAAGAATGATGTTTATTGTTTTTATCTTTTAAAAATTGATCCTGCTACATGCTTAATTCTCTTGTATATTAATACTTAACATAAGAATACTGTAGAAACTGCACTGATTTGCATGTCTCAACACGTTTAAATAGGAACAACGAATTCAACTCAAAATCCGATTTAAATTTTTTTAAATCCGATTCAAATCAAATAAATTGATTTTGAGAATTGTTTCATACCCTGATTTCTTTCAAAAAATTTCATATCTGAAATGTGGCTCAGTGGACTTGCACACTGTTAGCCTGCGAGTTGTAGGTGACTCAGGTTAGATACCTGTAACCTTGGGTGAATTTCTCTTCTCTGCATCGGTAAAAACTCGTACCTCTTGTCCATTTATTTGACGGGAAAACATTGCTTGGCCAGATACGATGTTGCCAAAAACCAACCACATCTGAAAGGCAAATTAATGTTTTAAGTATTTTTCGTTCAATTTCTTTTTCACGTTTGGAGAGTGAGGTGCCAGCTCAGGATCTGTCCCGTCATCTTCAAAATTACGAGGCGTTCTTGGATCTTTCCCTTCAGACCATCGCTAAAAGCCCGTTGTGTTGCTTCGATTTCTCCCTGATATTTCTCTGTCAATAAAACTCAATTATTTGATAGAGCAGGAACTCATCTGATGATTTTTTTACTGTACTAATATTAAAAGGTTGGTTTGTATTTTAATTAACGTCCTACTGGAACAACACAACGGGCTATTGAAGATCCGGGATCAAACCCGAAGGCTATTTAAAGACAACCTATTAGTTTTTAGGTAAAAAGAAATAAAATTTACAAGCCTTTTCATAGTATTATACATCTTTTAAACAGATTATAATAACAATGTATTTCTCATGAAAATAAGCATTAAGTGTCGTCTAAAAGATGTCAGTCAATGAATTTCTGTTCTATGCCGGGGCCGCGGTAGCCCAGTTGGAAAAGTAACGGATTAGCAACCGGAAGGTTGCGAGTTCGAACTTGGTCCAGCCAAAGACCGTGTACACGGGGATTGGTGCACGTTAAATCTGCCGCGAATGTTCTCACGTTGGCGAGGTGTGGAAGTTTGGAGAGTGGGGTGCCAGCTCAGGTGCAGGCCTCTTCATCTGACCGTGGTTCAAAATTACGAGGCGTTGTCCTTGAATCTTTCCCTTATTGATTGATCCCGGACCGTTGAGGGCCGCGGTGGCCCGGTTGGAAGAGCAACGGACTAGCAACCGAAGGGTTGCGAGTTCAAATCCAGCCAAACACCGCCGTGTACAAAGGGGGCTGGTGCACGTTAAATCTGTCGTGGCCTCAAATGTCCTCACGTTGGCGTGGTGTGGAAGTTTGGAGAGTGGGGTGCCAGCTCAGGTGTTGCCTCGTCATCTGACCGTGGTTCAAAATTACGTGGTGTTGTCCTCGGATCTTTCCCTTTGGGATTGATCCCGGACCGTCACCAATAGCCCATTGTGACGTTAATTGAAATTCCCCCCGGACCGTTGCCAATAGCCCATTGTGCTGCTTCAGTGCGACGCCGACGACATTATTTGTCTTGTGCTTTCCGCAGCTTGGCCAAATGTCCCTTGCGCCATAAAATCCGATTAGCTACCTCAGCCCCGGTGTTGTCTTCGGATCTTTCTCTTTGGAAGTGATCCCGGACCGTCACCAATAGCCCGTTGTGTTGCGCCGGTGTGACGTTAATTTACTTACCCTTGTACACGGTCTTTGGTTACTCTTCGAACCTGGCCACCGCGGTCCCAAAACTACGAATGGTCATCCTAAGCATAGGTCAACGAAAATTAAGTCCATTTTTTAACCAATAATATGAATCCTTGTTTCCATACAAATTCATACTTTCTATCATCATGGTAAGTGGTTGGTAGTTGAATTAACATCGCACTGCAGTAATACAACGGACAATTGGCGACGGTCCAGGATCAATCCCGAAGGGAAAGATCGAAAACACCTCGCCATTTTGAACCATGGTCAGACGACGAGGTCGACAACTGAGCTTGCGTCATCATGGAGGGGAATGTTTGATTTCAACACCCTGTGGAGGTTGCTTTAAAAACTGGTAATTGTAAACAGTGATCGCCTGTGTAAACAAGGCATCCCTTACGAAATTTTTTTTATTTCATAGAACTATAGAATTCTAGAGATTTCTATTGAGAAACGAAATTTTGTTTCTACAAAATCAAATCCTAAAGAACCAAAATTTCGTTTTTATAGATTTCTATAGAGCAAATGAGCTGATTCTATAGAGAAGTTCTATAGAAAAGTAAAGTCGTGAAACGAAAGAAATCAGCTTCTGTAGAATTCTAGAGGTTTTTAGACATTTTTCTTTAAAGGTTACTTGCAAGAGCGTATATAGAGAAAAACGGGGCATAATTCTATAGAAGTTTTTATAGAATTCTAGAAATTTTTCTTAAGGGAAGCGAAAAATGTTAATCCAGCTCAAAGCTACGCTCAATGCTTCTTACTTGATGCTAATGATGTAGCTGCACTTAGTTTCATTTTCTCCTAGCGATTTTAAAACAGCTTCCGAAGAGATAGTTTATAACGTCTCAAGCCTAAATTAGATCAAATTGTCCCAACTAGTCATTGGATAACAGAATGGTAGGCGCACGTTTATTTCTTGAAGGATTTCCTTGTTTGCAAAATTCTATCACGTTTTCAAATATAAATAAATGTTTTTTTCGGTACAAAAACGCGCAGACCAATCAGAGCGTTTTCACCGCTCGCGCCGGCACCTCTGATTGGTCTGCGCGTCGCTTTGTGCTTCCTATTTGACCACGGCTTAATTGCTTCAATACTCACTGATTCATACCACCATAACAGCACAGATACGGATGCGAATGCCAGAACTTATGGCACTTAGTATTCAAATAACAATTTGAATAAAATTTGTAAATTCATTCAGTTTAGTTCGATAAACCTAGGGTGGGTTAACGTTAACTAAATTTAAGCATAATGTACATATTTTCAAAACAAGGAATGTTCCATTTGTGCTCGGTAGGATCGGAAGCCAATCTCGTGATCTTAATAATGGCTTGAGATTTCTAAGAAAATAACTGAAAATTATTTTCCTTTTCCCAATATACAAAGAAATTTAAAATCTGGTCTTCACCCTTAAGGAAATTGCAACTGCTTCAACTGTATTTTTAGTTTGACTACTCCAGGACGCAAAGCAAGTGTTCTCTATTACTGAAAATGATGAAGAATCTTATCTTTTAGTCTATCAATACTTTGCGACTCCGCCTTCCGTAGACTGCTCGTTTGTATTACTTCCATATTCTTTTATAACTACGATAAGTAGAGGGATTAGAGAAAATCAATCAAGTTAAAGAAGTGCAATGACCGAAAGTGAATGCATTCAAGCATCACAACGGATTTCAACAACGGAAAACGGCCTTAAAGAATGGAAATTGACTGAATTGAACGTTTAACGCTATTTCAAATTGGAAATATGTTGAAAAAGTTGAAGGTTAAACACTTCATTCACGTTGAAGGTCAAAACTGATTTGCAAATACACATAATCTGTATTCTAAAGATAGATCCCGTTACATACATTAACTCTCCTGGTGGTTGTCCTGACGGGGTATCTTGTGTCATTCATTGGATTAGGTCAAAACTCTTGATGGACGAGATTTCTCGTCAAAAGAAAACTGACCAGATCTTGATTTCGTCATCATAAAAAACGGCAATATCTTGGTGACGAAATATCTCGTCATTAGCAAAGTTGGTCAAATATTGATGGACGAGATACCTCGTCGAAACCACTTGGAGCGTTAATTTAAGATTCATATATGGGGTGAATTTAATGCTTCAACTCGCTAAATATTATTTATAGGTATTTTAATTAACATCACACTGGAGGAACACAACGGGCTATTGGTGACCAATCCCAAAGGGAGACCGAGGACAACACGTAATTTTGAAATCATGGTCAGATGACGAGGCAACACCTGAGCTGGCACCCCACTCTCCAAACTTCTACACCACGCCAACGTGAGAACACGTGCACCAACCCCCTTTGTGCACGACGGTGTTTGGCTGGATTCGAACTAAATATCAGAGCTGTTCAAATTTAGGCAATTGTATAATTAAATCAACCCTTGCACAACCAGAACCCAATGCTACTTGTATTCAAGAATTTTGAGTGCTAGAAACATAAGTTGTTTTCCTGTTTAGGTTCCACTAGCAGTACACAACAATCTAACGTAGGTGTGCAACTTTGGCCGCGGTTGGAAGAGGGAGATTAGCAACCGGAGGATTGCGAGTTCGAAACTAGATTCAACCAAAGACCGTCGTGTACGTGGGGGCTAGTGCACGTTAAATCTGTAGTGGCCTCCTCGTGGTATTGAAGCCGGGGAGTGTAGTGCCATCTCAGGTATTAACTCGTCATCTGATCGTGGTTCAAAATTACGAGGTGTTCCCCTTTATCCCGGACCGTTGCTGTTGACCCAATGCCACGTAAATGTAACTACCTACCTACCTTCAAAATAAAGGTAGGTAGGTATTTAATTAACGTCGCACTGGAGCAACACAACGGGCTATTGGTGACGGTCCGGGAGCAATCCCAAATGGAAAGATCCGAGGACATCACGTAATTTTGAACCACGGTCAGACGAGGCAACACCTGAGCTGGCACCCCTCTCCAAACATCCACACCACGCCAACGTGGACATGAGGCCACGACAGATTTAACGTGCACCAGCCCCCTTTGTACACGACGGTCTTTAGTTGGATTCGAACTCGCAACCCTCCGGTTGCTAATCCGTTACTCTTCCAACCAGGTCCCAAAAATAAAGGAAAAGGTTTAGTTGCCTAGCCAGAGATGGCTGAAGTACCCAAGTGTGTTGGCCTAATTAAAAAAAATATTTCTACAAAAATAAATCAAGAATGTTTTTCCATCCCCCTGAAAAAATGTATTGATTATAATATTCATATTTTGTAACGAATTAGGATATTCATTACTTTTTAAGATTGTTAATTATAATTATCCATGTGTTAAAGCAACCCTCCAACAGTGATACAAAAGTGAATTTCAAGAAACAATGTTTGAATATTTGGTTAATATTGTTTAATGTAATTTTGTAAACATTTGAAGAATATCCATCGTACTGTTATTTGGATACTTAGATCAATCAATAAGTCATTTATGCACTTCCAGTAATCTTTTTAAAGTTTATGTTGTATGGTAAACAAGACTTTAAAAATATAAGATCTAAATTTTGCAATTCCTCTTAACTTGGGCCCAATCGAAACAAAATTCTGTCTATACCAACTGAGTATATCTGTACATACGTAGGAAAAGAGCCGAAGTCCAAATTCACTGAATTTGAGTTGTCCACAAATCACTTCAATATCGTGAAAGTTACAATAGAAAAGTGCCAATATCCTCCTGTCAATTCATTATGAATGAATCTAAGCATTGGAAAGTATTTTCTGTGTTGTATAAAATTAAAGAAATGAAAATTATTAAATCAACCGTTACCAAACACTTGCAAAATGGACATAGCCCTTTTTTTCCAAGGTAGATATAATAAAGCATTTTGTTGCTCAAATCCGGAAACTATGTGCATAATTCAATACAAATGAATCGTTTTATAGGCCTTAAAACACATCAGTATTTTGAAGATACAAGAGAACATGAACCGAAATTAACTACACACGACAGGCACCAGAGTTTTTACTTAGCATATTGAATATTTCTACAAATGAGAGGGGGTCATGAGAAGCCATTATAAACATATTTCTGATTACAACTGTGCCAGAGAAATATATATCAGGAAGTAGTAAAATGGAATAAAATTGTTTTATGTTGACTAGCTGAATTTATCCGGCGTTGCTCGGGTTTAATTGGTTAAATGTCGATTGAAAGTGATCCAAAAAATCACTTTTCTGTCATAGAAAATGCAAATATAGAGAAAAATAAGCGAGTGCAAAATAACTTTAAACTGAGATTTTTTATAGCTTCTACAATTTACTTTAGATCCATTTCACATACTATAGGTAAGACAAACCTATAAAAATTGATACTGAGATGACTATATACAAAAGTCGATTTTGAGTGATTGTGAATGCCCTTTAAGTTCATTTTTTGAAAAAATGACAAACATCGTATTGCAGTCAGTTTTTTTCTTATCAATATTTTTTATTGGTAGCATCTTGCACCACGAATGCGAATTTCGGAATTCCACCATTATGAAAGGCTGACAAATCATATTGATACGAAATCAAGATCAACGTTTCAAGCAATTACACTTTATGCTTGAAAATTCCATCCCGCATTTTAAGCGGGATACATAAACGATGATACTGAGCGATTTTCAGTGCAACCGCACCCACCTTAACTCTGACGTCATCTGCACAGCCAGACCGGAGAGCGCGCCCCTAGAAAGTGCTCTGTCCAGGATGGGACATTACACCCCTCTGCACACAAGACAAATAGAATGGGGTTAATATATAACCTACATTACCCGCAGGGTTCCAAAAAATAAGAGTACCAAATTTGGTGTGGATTGGTCAAATGGTAGATTTGTAGAGATGACAGTGTTGACAACTCTGCTTTATATGTATAGATTGATTTTCCTCCACAAAATGCCTGGGTGAGAACAGTTTTAATATTTTATCTAAAAATTACTATCCAAATTTTAATCCTGTATCCAGCCCCAAGTTTTAACAGGATTTGAACTCTTTTCGTTAACCAGGAGAGCAGCCTGAGCTGTTTCCTTAGTAACTCCAGGTCAAAACCCAAGATGACAGCTAACTATCAGTCCACCCAGTGGTGTAGGCAGGGGATCAAGGCTCCCTAAAAGTTAATTTTCGATGGTAATCTCTACAAATACTATGCATGAAATACTTTATACTTTTCAAGTACTTTAATACTTAGTTTATTCTTATAATACATATTTATTGTAATATTTTCCAATATTCATAAGAGTTAAAGCAATTAAGAATGATTCTTTTATGCTGACTCGGTCACCTTCTCACATCTATGCATTGTATTAGCCCAAAAATGAGAATTTCCAAAAGCAAGGTTTGAGTATTTACTAAATGCTATCTACTGTAATTTATTTCGCAAAACCACTGTACCCCATTATCCATACTATTGTATGTGTATAATTAGTCAACCATTGTGTACTTAGATCAACAAGATGTGTCACTTTTTATGTGCTTATATTTTTTGTGTCATGTCTGATAATGGCAAAAAGAAATTCTTAATTTGGCATAACTCGATTTTTAACTTTAAGCCCCTCCTGAAATAAAATCTTAGCTACACTAGACTTGATCCCAAACTTTCAGCAATTGGCTTCTCATACCATAAGGTGTAGGGTACCAATCAGTTTTGAAATTCATTTGTGTGTATAAAATATAAATCAGCAATTTTTCTAGCTTGTTCCTTACAATACAAACTATTTTTTAACTAGCATAAGGCAGATGGATATATCCAAGTTGGAGTGATTCCCAACCTTCGATGACTAGGAACATGAAATTCCTAAAGTGCATACAATTTACAATGCATTATTTATTAATCAAGTAATGGATTCCTCGATTAAGGGAAAAGATTGTGTTCTATCAAGCTGTCGACAGAATTGAAAGAATAGATTGGCTTTTATTCCTTATGTGCCTTTGCATTTCAAAATAGAGCAGTTTAAATTTGTTTTTCTTGTACTCATGACAACATCCCAGAAATCAATTTTTTATATTTATTACCAGTAGTTTTGAAGCATTTTTTAACATTCAATAAAAATTTAAACTCTGCTTTAGATATAAACATTTGATCTTCCATGTAGGCATTCAATAGTATCACTAAATTTAATTCCAGTAGTTTAAAGAAACTGAAAAATTTCTTCAACAAAATAATACTGATAAATGCATATAAAATCAAAATCTGAGATATAAATATGTGACTTAAGTTTGAATGTTATAACTTATTATCAAAGGCACTAATTAATTTTGAAAAAAGACAAGTTCCAAATTCCAATTTCGTAGTTCTTAAACATAAATGCTTCATTTATAAATTTAAAAGTTGATGAATGTCATTACAACTCAAAACTTTGAGATACAGCAAATGTAATTACATATGAAAACTGCTGATGTTTCATGACATCCAAGTACCCTTTGTTTCACCCTCATTACTTTTATAGTATTAAGATTGGTTGAGTTTTTTTTCACAAGGGCCATATTTGATCAATCTGCAAAGTCAAACACTATTGAGAACTATTAATGGCACATGACAATGCAGACAAAACACTAAGAACATCCAGTTTAGTCAAATATTAAGAATTCCATTGTTAAATAGAATATTACTGTTGTCACAAACCCTACAATTTAAAAATAAATTTTACTCATCAGAATTTTAATTAATACAATTGCAATATTTCTATAACAAAAATGTTTCCTATAGTGAATTTTAAATGCTACATCTTTCTAGGTTGGTTGGTTTTCTATGTGGCACAAAGGCCATATTTGGCTAAGCTGCACTAAACATAAAATCAATTGACACTCACAAGGAAAGTTATACGGACAGAGGAAAGAAATACACCGGGGTAAGTTACAGGAATCGAATCTGCACAGTCTACACGTCTTTGTAGGAAGATTAATGTTTATGCAATTATCAATAATTAAAAAATAATCTTGATTGGACAAGAAGTTGTTAAATCAAGAAATTTATTCTTTTAAATGTATTATCACTCAAGATTTATACTATAGACAGAAAATAAAGATAAGTATTTTACCTTGAACCAGTTCAACGTAAAATCTCAAGTCTTCGATACTCTACATGAACTTTAGAATCTAGGCATAAATTTGATAATAGAATATTTATTAATAAGTTTCATTCAAAAATGTTAACAATTTATTTTTAAATTGTGTGAATCTACAATCAAATTCATGCATATTAAAAACATAAATTATGCATATATAAATATATATTTTGGATGAATTTCAATTTATTTATATAAAACTTTTTCATCTCATCAAGAAACAAATACATTCTTATTGATATAAAATACTGATTTGTAACAAATATCAACCATAAGCCCTTCACATTGTTTTCAATAGAACTAGCCATAACATATCTACCCTTAAGAGGATTTAAATTTATGCTATGTCTAGTAAAACATGCTCGTTTAAGTAGCAAATTTTAAATTATACATATATATATATATATATATGTAGTTAGAAAATTTAACATTTTAATCATCACCTATAAACTACATACATAAAAATTTTGTTGTTTGTAACAAATATCAACCATAAGCCCTTCACATTGTTACCAATATAACTCGTCATAACATCCACTTAGAGGATTTAAATTTATGCAATGTCTGGTAAAACATGCTCATTTAAATAGCAAAATTTATATACTGCCTTATGGAGTTAGAAAATTTTAATCATTAGCTATAACGACATATATAAAAACTTATTACATCAGAAAAACAATGTACTTATTTCTCCTCCTTTACAACTTTATAAGTTTTAGATATATCAAGGATTTACACTGAATAATTGAAGAGTATTTTATGCTTAGATAAGTTTTATAAACCTGAGCAATTATCCATATAAAACATAGAATAAAATTGAGTTATAACAGTACTTTTATTCTTCAATAAAATAATTTTTGCAACTTCAATAGAACCAACAATCAAATTCATGTTAAATCTGAAAATCAAGCAGATGTGAATTTGATAAACATATTCAAGACCAATTTCAAGTCATTCACACAAAATATCATCTTATCAAGAAACTTGAATTCTTATTAATAAGAATGTTAAAGTCCAACAAATCTCAACAGTAGCTACTTCAAATTTTATAAGCACAGCTTAAATTCTTGTTATCCTTTTAAAAAAAAAACAATTCCAAAATAAAATTAACCGACAACAATTTAACACACATTGCATAGTTAGTGATACAATCTAATTAATAAGATAACATGCATCAACCAAGTTACGATCAGGCACTTCAAAGCTCTTATGTGAAAAACATGCACTTTCATAGAACTGCTAACACGCAAACGATTGGCAAGGCTAAGAAAAGTTCTTTCAATATCTAATGCTAACTGAAATGCACAAAGAACTTGAATGCACCAGTAAGAGATTTTTATCCAAAAGTGACGACACCCACAAACTGAAGGACTACAGACACACCCAGTTTCAGATCGGTAAGGCACTTATGATACATGTATAAATTAAAGATTGTCAATGCTTGAACAGTGAATCATCCGAATTCATTTACAAATATATTCAATGCAATCATTCTTAATCTCATTTATAACAAGAGTATTGAATACTTTAATCCGGTTGCGATACTGAATTGCTAGTCGTATCTTGTGAAGATGTATTATCATGTGAAGATGGAGTATCAGTATTGCATGAGGACTGATTATATGAAAGGCAATCAGTATTGGATGAGGACTGATTATTATCGCATGCAGGTTCAGCTGTATCTCCATAGAATGTGGGCTTTTCATCAATCGATAAATTTTCCATGTCCCGGGCAGGACCATCTCCTTTTGCAACATCATCTAACTCATCTTCAGAATCATCCTCTCCAGAAGAATCTTGATTGATAGACTTGTCGACAGCTTTATAAGGCACACCTCCCAAGTTTTCACGGGCTTTTGTAAGGGTTTCATAACATCTAAGGCAAACACGTAAGGGCTTAGAAGACTGGGCAGGCAAGAGAAACTTCTTGTTTGAACACGGATTGCATACAACAGCTCCGCATTTCCTGCAATGGTGTCGGCGATTGAGGACTGTGAACTGAGTTTTCCGACAATGCATGCATGTTGTGGCTTCTGCATCTGGGATCCACACTGCAGCATGTTCCAAAGACGGCTTCTTACCAGTCTTTTTCAGCAACTCATCAACACACTTGTTGATGTGGGCCATCCATTCTGTTTTCTCGGTTGCAGTGGCAGCATAGACAGCAAACGATTTCGTAGGGGTTCTTATCAGCCAGCCGTTTTTCAAAATTCCATCGTCTTCCAAATTTTCCAATTTGACCTCTTCCAAAGGAATAATATGTTGCTTATTGTACTTTTTTTTGTCCATAACAATATTTCCATACACTAAAATGTCATTGAACAGGAAAAACTGACGTGGTTTCGCTTTTTTGCGACATATTTTCGTTAACACACCTTCGCCTACTAAAACACGGCCTTGGATCGCAAGGGGTTGACCAGAATTTCCAAAACAGCTTTCTACAGTACCAATTCTGCGGGCGTTCGCCTCACTATTTACTAATCGGTCGACCATTTTGGGGGGCGTTTTGCTTCCCAGGTGCCTTTTAATCGATTGTCAACCTTTTGTTTTCAAAGAAACCACAAGTCAACATACTAAAGGATACAAATTAGTAGTTTTTAAAATTTCTTCTAATTGTGGACATCGGTTAATAGAACACTCAGGGTCAGCCTCTCATCACCAACACAACACCGCTTCCTAGATCCAAGCTCAAAACAATCGAAAAAACAATGACACCATAAAATGCAACAAATTCCAAACGAGTGAATGATGCCAGGTGTCAGCAAATGAAATTTATCAGTCGGTTTATTTCGTTTATTTTAACTGTAGTCGGTATCAGTTTCCATCCAAGGTTGATCAAATCTTTGTTAATTCAATCCATTCAAAAGGGTAACTTGAGTTGAAAGAAAAGTTTGAATTAAACGAGTTCGTTTCGGACTAAATCCATTCAAAACTGTCTAAAGCGTTGGGATTTATGTGAAACGTTTGGGAATTAGCAAAGAAACTAGATTTTGAGACTTTGTTCCTGTAAAAATATTTAAATCCGTTTTTGACCGAAATAAATCCAAAGAATCCTTTTCAAACCGGGCCGCGGTGGCCCGGTTGGAAGAGTAACGGACTTGCAACCGAAGGGTTGCGAGTTCGAATCCAGCCAAACACCGTCGTGTACAAAGGGGGCTGGTGCACGTTAAATCTGTCGTGGCCTCAAATGTCCTCACGTTGGCGTGGGTGGAAGTTTGGAGAGTGGGGTGCCAGCTCAGGTGTTGCCTCGTCATCTGACCGTGGTTCAAAATTACGTGGTGTTGTCCTCGGATCTTTCCCTTTGGGATTGATCCCGGACCGTCACCAATAGCCCGTTGTGTTGCTCCAATGTGACGTTAATTGAAATACCCCCCCCCCATTTTTTTTTAAATATCGATAAAGCGAAAACCGAAATCAAGATATCGATATTGAAATTTCATCGATTAAAATGCTAATTTATTTTTATAATCATAATAATAAACATTTTAGGCGGTGGCTTTAAGATGGCGGCTCGACGTTTCACACATGCAATAGTGAGCAGAATACCTGATTGTTATAAAACGAGTGCTTCTGAACTATGTGGTGAAATTAATCTAGTTGAAGCTCGAAAGCAACACGAAGAACTGTGCAAAGTTTTGAGAGAGTTAGGTGTTGATGTCATAGAACTGCCACCTGATGAATCCCAACCGGATAGTGTATTTGTTGAAGATACAGCTATCGTCTGCAACGGCACTGCTCTAATTTGTAGACCTGGTCTTCCTTCACGTCAAAAAGAGGTGCATTTATTTTACACCATCATTTTTTCTTTAATATTCTAGAAAGTAATTGACTTATTATTTGTAAAGATCGTAGGATGTAGTGTTTTGATAGTTTGCTAATTATTGTAAATCGAAACAAATGTTTACGAAATGTTTAAAATCATCTTCATAGCGATCAATTTAATGTTTCCCCTATCATTGCTTCAAATTTATGAATATTGTTATAAAATTGGCAGGCGTAAAGTTTTTATAGGTTTGAATTCAAGTGTAATTGTGATATGAATTCAAATGGTAGGCCCCAGTGTAATTAGCACTCATAGCAAAAAGGGTCTAAAGTATGACCCATTCTCAAATCGAATACTCCAAAAATGTGCCCCAGAGAACGCTCATCTTTTGGTGTGTAAGGGCATCACAATCTAGAGGTACCCGAATGATCTGTCCTCCCTTCTGTTTTAATCTGTCATGAAGTAAAACTTATTTCGATTTGTTTGGTTTTACTATTTGTTTATTTTCGTAAAAGGTAGGAAATGAGTTTCAAAACAAGGCGGAAAATTATCATAGAACGACAATCCAAACATGAACACAAGTTATACGTACTAAAAGGGAAAAGTTAACTGTAGCTTGAAGTTACCAGACATTCGGACGATCTTTTAGAGAAATCATGAATTCAATCCAAATGTTGTATTTGAGTGGGGTGCCAGCTCATGTATTCTCGTCATCTGACCGTGGTTCAAAATTATGAGGCGTCCTTGGATCTTTCCCATCAGGATTAATCCCGGACCATCGCCATTAGCTCCTTGTGTTACTCCAGTGCTGTGTTTATTAACTACCGAACTATCCAAATGTTGAATTGCTTCAAGCACAAAAAACTTGTAAGTCGTTAACAGCAGTTTGCGGAATTGAAAGTGTAGTCAGATTTTTTAAAATTTAAGATGTAATCTTTTTGTAAACTGTTATTTCTTGTAACTGTTTAGTTGACTGTTTCAATGCAAAAGGTTTTATAAATACCTCTACTCAATTTTGAGTTTTATTTGTCTGGACTTTCCCTGAAATGTCTGGAATTATAATTAAGTTTGTCAGGAACTTTCAGTTTTAGGTCTGGTAACCCTAACACATTCCCAGAAACTTAAGGTTCAACAGAAGGTTGTGTAGCTCCGGTGCAACGTTAATATTCTATCTACTTACCCAAAATCAAAATAGATGCTTTAAACTCAATCGAGTTCTTTTATGAACTTCTGTGATTCAACATGCATACAACTGAATACATGTCGTATTAGAATAAAGCAGTCATGGGTTTTAAAGGGCAGCTTTTGCTATTTTCAACCTTGGTGACTAGGGTATCTTTTAAAACAGTTGTCTAAAATGCTCCATTTTCAAAATTTTGGTGACTTTTCGAAAATTGTGATTTTTTTTAAAAAGCATTTAGTCGCCATTGATGCCTGATTTCCCATTACTAATTTCTAACCCTGATCTGATCTATGGTGATGAATTATATTTTGTTTCAGGGTGCAAGATTTGCATCTACCAAAATCCAGGTTTAGGAATATAATTATGTGCAATGAAATCCAAATGGGGGGGAGGAAGATTGGAATGTATAAATGATTGATTATAATGTACAAATTGACATAATTTCATCATTTAATATATGTGTGTAAATGCAAAAACTGCATTAAAATTTTCCCATTATTTTACCATGTCTAAGGCCAATATTTAAAACCCGTAATGTAACTTACACTAATGTAAGTAAAGTTTGCAATGCTTTTTAAGTTTGGTAATTGATATTACTTAGTTGTAATTTATCTGGAAAAAAATCTATGTGCACTTTATCCTTATTTTCTATGAAAAAATTTGAGAAATTTTAAATTATTTTAACCACATTTAAATATCTTAGGTTGACATTGTGCGGACAATTATAAAAAAAGAGTTGGAGTTGCCTATAGTTGACATTGCAAATCCAGAAGCTATAGTAGATGGAGGTGATATTTTATTTACGGGTATGTGAACATGTCTATTAAGTTCCTCAACCTTATTTGCATTCCTAAATAAAAAGCACCTACATATTGCTCTGTTGATGAAATAGTGACAAATAAAGTTACATGAATAGTCTAAAGAAATATTTTTTGTAAAAAAGTGAATTGTCAATTTTAAATGTGCCATCAAAGTGCAGAAGTTAAGTTTGAAAGGCTATATAACATAAAAAGGTCTAATTACCATGTTGGTTCAGTTGTCGCTTTTTATAAACAGAGCAATAGGTGTTATGAAATCTTAAAAAGACTCATTCTTATGAATAAATTATACATATTTTGTCATTTGGAGAAACTTTTTTTAATTGGAATTTTCTATGCAAATTAGTTGTTTTTATTAACATTACCTATTTACGTGACCTTGTAATTCAGCTTTTGCTATCCCTGATGTGCTCCTTTCTGAAAATTAACGAAAGGGGTTTAAAATCCTTGCAAGTATTTTTTTAAAGCACCAAGTGGGTGATGGCAAAATCTGGTAGCATGACTTGTAACCTTCATACTGTTTAAAAATTGTTGGCCATTACTCACTTTTTTTCCCATTCACTTTAGGCTTTATCTCTTTCATTTGGATTGTTATTTCTGGATAGACATACAATCTATTTATTCTTACACATCTGCCAGAAGTTCCTGCAAGCTGATGCGATTTCGTAAATGTGTGAAGGGATTCCCAATTTTTCAGGAACATCACAGAAATGCTTTGTATTCAAAGTAGTTTTTCTGACAATGGATATCCTTGAAATTTTTTTCCTTCAAAAAAAAATGTTAGTTCCAAAATAGAGTTTAAAATCTTTATGTACTATCCCACAGCAATGTTTTAGTCCTGCCCAGTTAATTCGTCGTCTGACCATGGTTCAAAATCACATGGTGTGGTTCTCGATCTTTCCCTTTGGGATTGATCCCGGACTGTCACCAATAGCCCGATGTGTTGCTCCAATGTGACGTTAATTAAAAAATACCTACCTATCCAGTTAATTCATCATTGCAAAAAAGTATTCAGCATACTTTTGATGATGAGTCAATTCTGGTAGTGTTATCTTGAAGCTGAAAGATTTTAGACCTATCAAGCATTGTTTTGGCTTTCTGTGTATAATTCAGTATCCTGTTGGTGTTGATATATAATTGACTTGTATTTACAACTACAGATCACACAATGAACTGTTAAGTATTCTGTAGCAAATTGGTCATAATTCAGTATCCTGTTGGTGTTGATATATAATTGACTTGTATTTACAACTACAGATCACACAATGAAC
Source organism: Meta bourneti (assembly GCA_933210815.1). Lineage (NCBI taxonomy): Eukaryota > Metazoa > Arthropoda > Arachnida > Araneae > Tetragnathidae > Meta > Meta bourneti. The sequence goes on from OW119934.1 coordinate 86,615,509, forward strand.
TGTTAAGTATTCTGTAGCAAATTGGTCATAATTCAGTATCCTGTTGGTGTTGATATATAATTGACTTGTATTTAGAACTACAGATCACACAATGAACTGTTAAGTATTCTGTAGCAAATTGGTCATAAAATAAAGACAGTTTAAAAGAACTCAAAAATTTCTGAAAATGTATTGACTTCTACCTCTTATATGTTAAAGGTTAGAAAAAACAATAACTTTTATCAAGTCGGTTTATCTTTGAGTTATAGCAGAAATTTGATACAAGCCTTTTAAATTTGGATGTACAAAAAAACAGACATGAAGCTTCTGTATATTTTATGTTAAAACAGTAGAAAAATGAATGACAAAATATATTTTTACACATATATTGGGTGAATAGTTTTGTCTAAAAATTAAAGCTGTTTCATTATCCAATGATAGTTACCTATCATTGCTCACACTATTGATAAGGATCTTATTTTTCTTCTACCCATTTGTGGGTGAAATTTTCATTATAATTAGATGTGTTTACACATTGCATGCCTTGAAAATCGTTTGTGTATGTTATGAATGTTTGAGATAGCTTGGATAAAATGTATGTGCTGATAGAGCAAGTAATAGTACGAGAATAGTGGCTTATACTGTAATTTGAATATAAAGTGATTCATTTGCATAAGCATTACTCCATAAAGACTCGTATCTGAAAATATGTTATCTAAAAAAATTGAAATTGGACAGCAGTATTTTTGTTTTTTAGATGCATAAAATTTGTTTTACTTGCCATATTTCCTTACAATAACTGGCGTGGTGTGGAAGTTTGGAGAGTGGGGTGCCAGCTCAGGTGTTGCCTCGTCATCTGACCGTGGTTCAAAATTATGTGGTGTTGTCCTCGGATCTTTCCCTTTGGGATTGATCCCGGACCGTCACCAATAGCCCATTGTGTTGCTCCAGTGTGACGTTAATTGAAATACCCCCCCCCTTTACAATAACGTTGATATTACTGTAGTATTAACGACACTCTGAATTATTTTTTGATAATTCGATAGTTTAATTATGTTTTAATTACATGATCTCTTCACACAGGAAAGGAATTTTTTGTTGGCCTTTCCAAACGTACGAATGATGCTGGTGCTAGGGCTGTTGCTGATGCATTTCCTGAATTTCCAGTTACGCCAGTAAAAGTACCTGGAAAGTATCATCTGAAATCATTGTTATCTATAGCTGGACCTGATATTATTTGTGTGTCAGCTTCAGATGAAGCTCAAAGTGTTTTGAAGGTATTTATTGTTTAGTTATGTTTTAAAGCAAAAAATAACATGCATAGTTTTCTAGTTATTAAAATTTGCATTTATTTATAATTTCTGATAATTTAAGAGATAATGCGTATATAATGACATCTTGCACCTGTATTCGATAGCTTCAGCATAATTTTTAGTGTTATTTTGCAAATTTTTCTGAAATGTAAACATTTTTATTTCAAATTATTTTAAATTTCAAAGTTCTTAATGTGTGCCTTTTTCTCAATTTAGATTATCTGTTTATAAAATTTTTGTTTAATTAGTGCATTAATTTGTATTTTTGCATTAGAAGTATTAAATATTAGTATCTTTTGTAGCGTATGGCTCAAGAAGCTACATACAGATACCAGACTGTTACCGTGCCAGATCCAGAAGCAGCTAATTGTTTATTCATAAATGGAACCCTTGTACATAGATCTGAATTTCCTAACAGTATAAAGGTATGGTGGTATACATATGCGTATTTATAAAGTGTGCAATAATTCCTTTTATTGAATAGTGATTTAGTTTCTATATTTAATGCTTTATTTGCTCTCTTTTTAGTTTAAACTTCTAAAAGTTGTGGTGCTAGATGGCTTGTGCTTTGTTAAAATATTAATACATATATTGCAGGAATTGAGTCGATCTTATCACTAAACAAAATCTCCGAGAGGGGAAGAATTCTTTTGAATTCTGAATAATGTTGATTACTAACATTTATATTTCTTATCAGAGCTCAATTTTATGACAGCGATCACTGCAAATATGTTCACTATATGATATATTCCGTTTGGAAATATGTGCTGCAATTTTTACTGTGAAATAGCCATCTAAAAGTGTTGTAACCTAATTTGGTTTCCTTATCTGGCTGCTGTTTCAAGTATAACAATTTGAGAATTGTTTCTTAATTAAAAGGTACAGATTTCTGGACTATTGTCTTACTGGCATGAATAATCCTAATTCAAAACTTCACAAAAACCATCATTTCCTTTTGAGTTTTCCAACCATTAAAACCAAGAAACCAATCCAATCCATTTCCTCTTGAATTTAAAAACTAATCTTGTTCACTTTTTGTGAACCTAGTATATTATGTTCAAATTATACGAACATAATAGCCTTATAATTATAGTTGGTAATGTGAATAGTTAAAATTGTAATTTTGTGCTTGTAATTACAGGTGTTTGAAGACAAAATTGATTTCAACAAAGTGTCTATACCTTTCTCTGAACTCTCTAAAGCAAGAGGTGATTTGAGTAGCTGTTGCATCCTTATAAAGAAATCAAAATACATAAAAAAGCTTTAATAAATGTTGAAATAAAAGTTGTTATTGCCTTAAAAGTCATTTGGAATCTTGTTGGTTATCAATAAGTTTCTTTATTAGTGGTTATATTTGTGCTTGCATCTGTTTCTATGTATTGTGTGTACATTCAACTGGAGTATTATGCATATACATGAACTCCACAGCATGAAAGTTTATTCATTTACTTTACAAAATATGTTATAATCTATCTTTGTAAAATTTAAAGCTTTTAGTTTACAAAACACTGTTATAAATAGTGCTCTTCATGTTGAATTCGAAGTAGTGAAAGCTTGAGCTGATGTATGCATGAAAATTTTGTATTACATTTTTATATTACAATTTTAGTTTGGATTATATGTTTCATATAAAAATGTGTTTAATATATTTCAAATAAAAGGGAAATATCCCTCTATTGAATTCAGTTTTTCAAGTGAAAATGCAAAACTGGTTGATAGATTAGAATTGATTTATCTTTATTTTTTTTATTGATTTGTTTCATTTTCCTAACATGTCATTGTATGAATGTAATACACATGCTAGTAGTTTCCTTTTTAGTTATATTTAGAGAACCATTGAACTTCAAAAAATGCATTTTTTCCCAGAAAGTTATGATACTTATGAGAAAATTATTTAATTGCATTATTTCAAGTTCTTCCTTATAAATTTGAAAACATATAAACACTTTTAATCCTTTTGAACCATCATAGTCATTAATAATTAGAAAATAAATTGTGTTCAGGTCATGTCTGTTTTAAATAAATTTAATGCATTTCTTTCAAATTGGAGTCGAGACTTTTTGTCTTATGAAATAACAAGTTTCGTCTAATTTCTATTGTGTGTTTAGGCAAATTCAAGCTGTCTTCCTACTTATGCTGAACCTACTGATATGTTAATTTGAAATTGAGTGCCATATTGTTTGTGATCTTCATAGTTAAGTGCTCACTTTTTAAATAATAAAGCAATATTGAAAAAGTATATTTTGCTAAAATCCAATATGTTAGTTTCTTATGCTGAAAAAGTATTGTTGAGTTACACTGTTTACTTAGAATGATACTGAGATTTACAAGACTGAAAACAAGTAAATGAAGTCAATTTTTATAGTAAATTTGTAGAACACAATTATATTTGCGATCTCCAATATGCATGACATGTCTTAATTTCTTTTTCATTGATAATTTCATTCTTATTTTTATAAGCCAAACTGGAATTGTTTCATACCTGAGATGCAGTTGATTTTATATTTATAAGCTCTTGTTTTCAAAAAATTAAACAGCTCCTTCAAAGATATTGGTATATCTTATCTGAGTGGAAAAAATACCCTCCCATTTTATGACAGTGAAACATGTGAAAGCATTATTTTCATCAAGTTCATAAAAAGTGTCAAATGTATAAGATTTTTAGCTTGTTCAGGTTTCAAATTTTATGGTTTGTATATTTAGCATCAGATGTTCATTAAGTGTCAATAAAAATGAGTCGCTTGTACTTAGTGCTTTTATAAATCCTATATTTGAGCAAGTACTTTTCATCTTAGGTGTAAGCAAATATTGTTTTATGTCTAAAATTGTTAAATATGGCATAAAATAGTATGCATGTATGGAAAGTTACATGTTTTGCAGGGAATTGTTTTTAAGATCCTTCAATGATTATTCACAGATTATCATTTTATAATCTGTTTTTAACTTATTTTATGCTGCATGATCACTTAGCCTGTTTCATGAATTGTGATTTATTTAAATGAAATTTTTGATTTCCAAATTTCATGTGTTCAATGTTTAAATTTTCACATGAAATTTCTCTACTTTTGACGATCTTGTATTTTTATTGATTTCTATGCATCCAGATTTAAATAGTATTTTGCAATGTCTAATTTTCAAAATGTTTTAACAGTTTTGTAATCAGAAATATTATTCATATCTGTTTGTGAACTGATGAATGAGTACAAAACACTTAGGCTTAATTGCTAAGAAAATAGGTTTTTATTCCCATATGATTAATACATTTATTTTTACCCTTGAAGTGCCTTCTTGGTTTCATTAGGCTTTGTAATGAAAATTTCTTGTATCTGGTTATTATCCTTTGACAAGAAATGTAATACTTTTTTAAAAATTGCTGTCTATTCTATAGATGTATATAAATGTGTGTATTTATTATACATTTGTTAATTACTTATGGTCTGATTATATATAAAACTCAAAACACATCAAAAGGTGTGTGTTTAATCTAAACTATAGGTTTAAATTTATTAAAGTTCTTAATTGTTTAATTTCTCTTTTGCACAAAGTTTTCTTGTTAATTGCAAGCTAATAGTTTAATTGGTGATGCAGAAACAATAAAGTTGGTGATTAATACAAGAGACAGATATTTCAATGAAGTCACAGAATGACCATTATTAGAAAGATTAAGCTGCCTATAATTTTTTTAACCATTGTAAAATTCTATGTGCAAATATAACTTATAACTAAATATTAAGAAAACTGGCTGAAGTTTGAATTATATTTAGTGTCTACAATTGATAAAATATAACATGTTCTATAAGGGGATTTAGGATGAAACCTCTTGACCATTCAAATTTTGGTGGCTTAAAATTGTAGAAAAATAAAAGTTATTTTTTTGCTAAATAATTTACTAAATTTTTACTCGCACACCAAAAAAATTTTTCTGAAAGGCAAACTTGTCTTAGCAATTTAACATTTTCATGAATCTGATATTGTATTATTTAGTTTACTAGAATATAATATTTTCTCCCATGTAAGTTTGACTCTCCTGTTGCTTAAATCATTACTTGTTATTTAACATGCTAAGTTGTGGACTTTGAAATGAAAAAGTTCAACAATATGAGTTAACTCTTAATGTAATGGCTTACATCAGTGTATGCTGGATTTTGTCTCTTGGTGGTATATTGAGGAATTTGAGGCATTAAGTTTTAGCAATTTATTCTCTTAAATCTTTTGTGACACTACTTTTATTTCAATATTAATGTTTAAGGAATTGTCTTTTAAGAATATTAATATAAACTCTTCTAATTTTATGCAGTAATTCTTAGAACAGTTCTTTTAAACTATTTCAGATTTTTTTGTCTTGTAATCTAACTTTTAATTATAATTTCTGATATGAATGCAATTTCACTCTGCTGTCTTTCATACAGTTGAGTGGATAGCCATAGCAAAATATTTATCAGTATTTACCTAGAATTGTCTACTCCTTATTTCTCACTTTTTGGGTTTACTTTTGTTGTATACTTACCAAACATGAAAATTTCTCATAGTTTTGAGAATTTAAGTTTTCCTACCTTTTTATTTGAATTTCGCTAAGATTTCATGCCCATAAAGTCTTAACAGTAAAATGTGTACCTAAATAAACAATGACTGATATACTTCTCAAAATATCAGCCAAAAATTGACTTCAACAACCACTTTAACCAACTGATTTAATGCCATGTGTTTAATGAATTCTTAAATTTGTATTTCTATTTTTGTGTTAATTATACTTGGATGGCGAGTATGATTCAAGGTATATGATCTATTCTATTTAAAAAACTTCCAACCTCTACAGATGAAATGAGTTTAATATTTAAGCTTGTAATTAAAAACAATCCACCTAAATTTATCATTTTGGTTATTTTTAATGAGGGATAATGACAAAATATCCTGTCTCTGAATCAATTTTCTCTTTTGTTTGATTTCCAATGTCATTTCATCATTCTAATTTTACATTTTGTATGGATTAATAAGGTCAAACCTTTTAGTCATCTACGTCCAGAGTTAACTTTGACAAGAGAATAAATTTTAAGAAATTTCATATTTTACTTTTCAATGAAAGGCACTGAGTATTTGTTCAGGAACACATGTACTAAGTCATTATTTAATGTGTTAATGTAATTCTGGTTTATATTACAAAAAACCAATTCAATCCATTTTATAAAATTAATTGCAAGCAATACTGCATATAAAACTAATTTAATTCTTTTAGTTTTTCACTTGTTTAAACTTGTGTTGTACACTTAGTTGAATAACTTTTAAGTATTAGAATATGAATGAAAATTTGTTTCTATTTGCAACAAGTAAATGACCTATTGAAGTTTTTTTCATTGCTGGTATTTCCGTTTATTTTTAACAAAGCTGTGTGTTTTGGAATTGAACATATAAAATAGCTCAAATTCTCTTGATTAATTTTGTAACAAAAAATGTAACATTTGCTTTTAATATTATGTAATTTTTTCTAACAATATAAAAATAATTGACTTTTACCTAATGATGGATTATGGGAAAATATTTCATCAAAAAATAATTTAAAACCTTAACTCTTAAATGAATTTGTATTTTTATTCTCATTGTAAGCTCGTTGTTCACCTCTTTACTGCTTCAAAATTAAATATTTGTAATTTCTATTTATCTGTTAAAAAATAAGATGATGCATACTTTTTATAATCGTATACTCTAGACTTTTTCTACTGATGTGTATATAAGGAGTGTTTTCACACATTAGAAAGCAAAATTTGTGTACTTTTACATTAATTTTTAACAATATATATAGTTTTAAGGAATTCAGATTTTGTCTAAAAATGTGATAAATTTAAACAATACATTAAATTTTTATCTTGTGTAACTATTTTTTATATAGATTGTACAAAACTGATTTTTTCTTTTAATTTATGTACACTTGTCTCTGCTTGTGTTGTACAAGTGCATATCACTTTATGTACATTTTTATTTTACATTTTTCTTGGCATTCGTTTTTACTTTTATATACAATTTTATTTTTCCACTTCATCCTAACTAGCATATAGTTCTGTTTTGAATTTTATTCCATCTAGTAAATAACTTGAGTTATTACCAATTGGGTCTTTTTTATACAAGTTTAGTTTTAATCTTATTTTTCAACCTTTTTCTGTAATGGTTTAATTCCCAATGTGATTTTTCTTAAAAATCTATTTGTTATTACTTTCAGAATTTCAAAAAGTTGAAGTCTGTTTCTGTAAATATGCACTTTTGTTTGTGTTCCTTAATTATATTTAAAGTATAATTAAGGAACGCTGATTTTTTTATTACAGTGCATACATTGCAGATAAACATTTAAATTCATCTATATCTAGTACATAGGATTCCTTGTAATTTGTGTGGCTGTTTATTTTAAATCTTCCTTAAAAACTTCAAGTTTAAAATTATTTTAAGGTTCCAAATTTTTTATCTCAAATTTTAGCTACATGTGTACCAGTGATAGGTTGGTGTTCATTGAAAATATTTCAGATATAATTCTGTGAATTAATCTACAAAACTTTCAATGGAACTTAAGGAACTTGCTGTTTATCATTAGTGAAACTATTACAATTTGTTGCGTTATGTAACAAATTTCTATTGAAATATCCATCTTTAAGGTGCATTGCATTTACTCTTTAAATATTATCTTGATATTTTGCCTTCAAATATTATCTCGATATTTTGCCTTCAAATATTACCTTGATATTTAAAATGACTATCCAATGGTTAGATTTTAAAAAAATACTATTAAAGTATTTATGTATGCTAGATTGTTGTAGACTTGCATTTTGCAGATTTTTAATCAAACTATGTTTGAAACATTTCTGTTAATGGTTCTTGTTGCACTATTTCAGCACTAGAATGTATCTCAGGGATGATGATTCTAAGTGAACTTTTTACCACCGTTAAATCCATTTTGAAACCAAATCAGAGTTATGAAGAGCTCATATTACAAGTCTGCTGAATTTTATTATTTAGTGGACTTGTGTATAAGGCTCTTAATGGTTGCTTTCAAAATTGAGCTGAACTTTGTACACCGTTATCTTGCATTCTTACCCTAAAATAACTATGTTAATTTACTACTTTAATATGGTTTAAATTTTAGAAAAACATTCTATTTAGATTTCTGTGTTTTCATCACTTTTACATTCCTTCTGTTGATTCTTTATTTTTATATTATAAATAGTTCATATCAGTCAAAAGTAAAAAAATTTAAAATAACAATTGTAAAATAAAAAAAGCTAAGTGCCCATTACTACCTTAAAAGTATTAAATTTAAACTAAGTATATACCAAATGGTCTGCATTGTATCTGCTTGACTTTCAATTTAATTTCTTTTAATTTGCATTACGAATTTACTAAATATCAGCTATTTATCATCTAGCAAATGTTATGTTATATAATTTGTAGAGAACAGGATATATCACTTAGAAATGCAGATTTGGTTTTTAAAATAAAGAAATCATAGTATACTTGTAGAGTTTAAATAAATCAACTTCAGTTTCAGTTCAATAAAATGTGCCTTGTGCAGAAGGAATAATTTTTCAGCTTCCAAGTATGGGTATTTTCTAATATTTGATGCACAAAGTGTGTACCTGCACTATTCTAATATTCTGTGGTAGCTGTTATTTCTAGTCAACTTTATTTTCTTCTATATCCTCTATTTTTAGACAATAAAATTGAAACTAAAGATGTTTCATAAGAATTTCTGATGTTTTGTAATCCAATCATTTTAAAATTTGTTTTGGCTTTAGGTAGCTATTTGTATATTGGAACATTTGTTTTTCTGTTTTCGTAGGCAGCTACGAATGATATATTTTACGTATCACTTTTACTTGCAAAATATTGATATATATTTTCTTAATTGTTATTTGCTTTGAAAGAGATTATGGAGCGTTAATCAAATATTGAATTTGATAAAGCTGGCATGTCTTGCTTTATGCTACTTTAATTTCTTGCTTATGTGAATAAAGATTTTTCATATATTTTAATCTGAATATTTGTTTTATTCTTACAGTGAGTACCATTTTCTACATCGTAAAACATGATACATCAAACTTATTTTATGTAGGTTATGCACTGTTAATGCCAACAGTAGGTAGAAATCGATTTTTGAAATACGAGACATGTTTTAAACTAGAAATCAAATTATTTTCTTTCACAAAATATTTAAAATTCTGTTTCCTGTTTCATTTGTAGTCTGGATTTTGTTTATATCTCTGACTTTGATTTCTTAATTGTGACTTATTCGATTAATCTCACTTAAAATAATGTCTCAGAATTTCGTTAACACTTCAAAATTGCGAGTTGCGTGAAAAAGTATCGTGACGAAGTGATTTTTTTATGAAGGTGAAAATATTTAGATTTGATTTTTACCAACGGATTGCAAGAACTGATCATTGTCAGAATGGAAATGAGAACATGCAGGAAAATTTACATATTACGACTAACACCAACGTCTGATTAGAGCACGCCTAACCCTCAGATTACTATCCCCAAATTTAGCATCAACCAATCTGATAAGTTATTCCTCTGTTCGTATAACTTGAAAACCGTTATTCGAGCAGTTAATTGTAATTTTGGATTTTCTGCTTTTAGTAGATGGTATTGTTAATGAATGAATACATTTTTAATTTTATTACTTCTAAAGTGATTTAGAATTGAGATTTAATAGGTACTTATATTTCGCTGCCAAAAATTTCAATTTTGTCGAACTTAACCTTTTAAGGCGAGATTTCCGAGAAATGAATTGCTTTTATCCCACAACAAACTTAATGACTAAATAACCACATCTATTGGTTGAATGAATCCATGGATTCTTTCAACCTTAGAAAAATTATATTGCTCCTTTCGTTCGAATATAATTCTTTGTAAAGATTCTATTCCTTTCTATACAATAGAATCCTTTGGAAAGATTATTGGTCAAGGCTACAATTGGCTAGAAATCATGCAGGTTGCAAGATGGAGGAATTATGCATGTGAACCCCACAGAGCGTTAAATGTGTCCTTGTAGCATGCTGCTTACTTAAGGCCGTGCAAAAGGGGGACGTCTGCTTGGGGTCAGGCCCCCTACCTTTTTCTTTTTTGTCAAATGTCTCATGAAATTTTATGAAAGGATTTCATGATTTACAAAACATTTAGTCATTTTTGTTTAAAAGTCGAATATGCACATTTCCATTTCTTTGTACGTGCTTTTGTTCGAGTGTTCTTTGTAGGTTAAATTTTTCACACAAATTTCTTGATTCATAATCATTCTCAAGTGAATTATTGTTCGTTGAAACTGAAATCTATTGACTCCGCAGGCCGGCTTCGACATATCCTAGAGTGACTAATCAAAACAAATGTCTAGATTTTGTATCTCCGATGTGAGCATTTGGGCTATGCAGTGCTCTATTGATTGTATACTTTTAAAAGAAAAGTAACAATATTGTGATTAATCTATTAAAATATATAAAATCCTAGCCAAGTTTATATAGTTTGAGGTTTAATGAAGCTAAATTGTGGATGTGGCAATTTTTCCTGAGAAGGTTTAAGAATGACAAAAATGCTTACAGGTTCATTAGAAAGACGAGTCTAGTTTCACAGATACACTGAAGTGCCAAAAGTCATGGGATAGCAATATGCAAATATACAGATGGCAGTAGCATTGTCAGGGCTTTCATATGTACTCAAGTGATTCATGTGAAAAGTTTTCTGACGTGATTATGGCCGCACGACGGGAATTAACAGAATTTGAACGCATAATGCTAGTTGGAGCTAGACGCATGGGGCATTCCATTTCGGAAATTGCTAGGGAATTCAACATTCCTCGATCCACAGTGTCAAGAGTGTGCCAAGAAAATATAATTTCAGGCATTACCTCCCACCATGGACAACGCAGTGGCCGACCGCGTCTACTTAATGATTGAGACCAGCGACGTGTGCGTAGAGTAGCCAGTGTTAACTAGCAAGTTAACAGCAACACTGGGTCAAATAACAGCAACAATCAATGTTGACAGACGTGTCCGTGAGACAGTGCAGCGAAATTTGGAGTTGATGGGATATGGCAGCAGAAGATCGACTCGAGTGCCCTTACTGACAACACGTCATCGACTGCAGCGCCTCTGCTGGGCTCGTGAACGTATCGGTTAGACCCTAGATGACTGGAAAAACATTGCTTGGTCAGATGAGTCACGATTCCAGTTGTTCAGAGCTGATGGGAGGGTTCGAGTGTGGCGCAGACCTCACAAGGCCATGGACCCAAGTTGTCAACAAGGCACTGTGCAAGCTGGTGGTGGCTCTATAATGGTGTGGGCTGTTTTTACATGGCATGGACTGGGTCCTCTGGTCAAACTGAACCAATCATTGACTGGAAATGGTTATGTTCATCTACTTGGAAACCATTTTCAGCCATTCATGTACCCAAACAACGATGGAATTTTCCAGGATGACAATGCGCCATGTCACCGGGCCAAAATCGTTCGCGATTGGTTTGAGGAACATTCTGGACAATTCCAGCGAATGATTTGGCCACCTAAATCGCCAGACATGAATCCCATCGCACATATATGGGACATGATCGAAAGGTCAGTTCGTGCACAAAATCCTGCACCGGTAACACTTTCGCAATTATGGACGGCTGTAGAGGCAGCATGTCTGAATATTTCCTCAAGAGACTTCCGACGACTTGTTGAGTCAATGCCACGTCGAGTTGCTACACTTCACCGGGTAAAAGGAGGTCCCACACGATACTAGGAGGTATCCCATGACTTTTGGCACTTCAGTGTATATTATCTATATTGTTGAGAAGATTTAAGGTTTTTATTGTTTGACTGTACAATCTTGTTTCACTCGTCATCTTCACGTGGTTCAAAATTACGAGGCTTTGTCCATGATCTTTCCCTTCGGGATTGATTCCGGATCATCGTTGATATCTCGTGTTGCGAGCCGCCACGAGACTGCCTGGTTGGACTAGAAACCGGAGGGTTATGAGTTCGAATCCAATCAAAGACCGTCGTTGATATTAGTAGTTAGTGTACAAAGGGAGCTGGTGCACGTTAAATCTGTCGGGGCATCAAATGTCCTCACTTTTGAGTGGTGAGGAAGTTTGGAGAGTGGGGTGCCAGCTCAAGTGTGACCTCGTCATCTGACCGTCGTTCAAAACTACGTGGTGTTGTCCTCGATCTTTCCCTTCGGGGACTGATCCCGGACCGCCGCCAATAGCCCGTTGTTTGCTCCAGTGCGACGTTAATTAAAATACCTACCTACCCGTTGTGTTGCTCTAGTGCTACTTTAATTAACTACCTACCTTCCTGTTTCGTATAATAATGCACACCAAGAGTTGTAATGAGAGACTAAGTACTGTCCCTGTGTCCTGATACTTTTAGTTTTTTTAACAGCAGCTTTTAGAATATTTTCCGTCAAGCGTAAATAGCCCCCAAAAGTGTTTATTTCGTATTTTTATATTAACTTGTTACAAATATATTATCGGTATTATAATTGCATGTATTTTTTTGCATATTATTTAAAAAACTGTTTATAAGTAATTATCATTTTAGTAAGTTAATCAATCAAAAGTTTAAAAGAACGAATTTATTTTTCGTAGTGACGCTATAACCATCTCATCCGCACAGCTACTACCCACGTGACAAAAATTAGAAACGTGAATTTCATAGGACAAGATTTGAACGTTCGTTTCATGTTATTTTATTGTCAGTATATAAATATTTGTGTGGCAAACAATCGCTGGAAAATGATTTAGGTACTCGGATCAACTGAGATGCAACACTTTCTATGCTTACAATAATCCTTGACTTTTAAAGTTTAATCTGGTGACCAAATAAAAGATAAGACTTTCAGCTAAACTTTTAAAATCTATTGAAGCGCCTTTTCTTCCGTCTTGGAGATCCATGGATAGGAGCTGTTAACAGAGGCCGACGTTTTCCTAAATTTTAATGCAGTTAATTAATTGCATTCGAAATTTAATATCGTGAACAATAATTTATTAACAAAATTAACATACTACTAATTACTATATTATCCGATTAATACAAATCATTAAACTTTATCTTCACTTTATGTAACTTTCTTTTGGACTGAGGGCGGCATCAGCTTCAGATCCCAAAAAGTCTAGTTTCGCCTTGAGATTATTCTAAGGCAAGCCACATTGGTCCAACATCAGTCCTGCGACACTAAATTGACTGAAATACGCATGCTTGCTGACATTTTCTCTGTACGGAAACGGAGTATACGTGGGCATGTCGGATGCTTTGTCTCATGCTGCTCCAGTATGTGGTCGGGCTTATATTTCATTTGGAACTTTGAATTCTGAATCTAAATATCGAAAAAAAAATGTTGATCATAGTCATAATTTTCAGGAAGATTTAATATTTGCAATCGTACAGATGCTAGGGAAGAAAAATGGAAGATTGCCTAAGTTCCATATTCGAAGTTCCGTCTTGTAAGACACAGCGAGTGACGCCTCATATTAGGAGGGATATGGCTATGGCTACTCAGTAAATTTTTAAAATTACGCGGTTGCGAATCTCTAGATATGTTGAACAAAGCTGGAAGATTCATTCTTTTCACTTTGGCTTTTTCAGCAACAAATCCTGTAATGTACACGTCTTCAAAATGCAGCTATTTCATCTTAAGGCTTTCATAGAGCAATTCGACTGCATCTCCGGTGAGTACATAGATAGTTCCAAAACGAAATCATCATATACTGAATGGATTGGTCAGTGTGAAGGATATATATCATTCAGATTCTAACATTTCATTTGGAACTTTGAATTCTGAATCTAATATCGAAGAAAAATGTTGATTATTGTCATAATTTTCAGGAAGATTTAATACTTCCGCTTGTACAGAGATACTAGGGAACAAAAATGGAAGATTGTCTAAATTTCACATTTGAAGTTCCGTCTTGTAAGCCACATCCAGTGACGCCTCATATCAGGTGGGGTATGGCCATGGCTGCTCAGAAGATTTTTAAAATTACACGGTTGTAAATCTCTAGGTGTGTTGAACATAGCTGGAAGATTCATTCTTTTCACTTTGGCTTTCTCAGCAACAAACCCTGTAATGTACACGTCTTCAAGATGAAAATATTTCATCTTAAGGCTTTGATCGTAGAGCAATTTGATTGCGTCTCCGGTGAGTAGATAGGATGGCCCAAAAACAAAATCTGGGTAGATACTGAATGGATAGTCAGTGAAGGATGTATACCATTTGTTTTTCTTACTCCTCACCGGAGCCCATTCATGGGCCAGTTCGCCCATGATAGCTTTCGAATCGTTATTTCCTTCAGTAATGTTTAAGAAATTGTCTACATTTATGAACATATCATCGTCTACCTTAAGAACATACTTAACTAAAGAACAGACTTCTGAAACCCACTTAAGCACCGAAATTGTTTTTAATGTTAAATTGGAGTAGGTATCCAAGAAGGCTGCTTGAATGATGTCTTGGAATTTCATGTTCTCGTCCGATATTCTGGTACGATACTTTGCATTCTTTGGTAATCCCAAGAAAAAGACCACCTTTGCTCCTCGTTCTTTGGCGAATCCTCCCCAGGTGTCCCTTATAGCTGCTCTGGATTCCAGATGCGTGGCGGATGACGTAACTGCTATTAAAACCGTTAACTTCTGCCCTTGTTCTGCGCACACATGCCTGTGGTTCACAGAAAAAGCGATGTTCAATGGTGTGGTAGCGGAACGAGAATCTAACCAAGTTGCAAAAAGTTTCTGGAAGGTTTCCGTGCTATTGAAAAAGAAAAATGTCTTATTATTCTGTCTGGATTCATAAAGGAATTTGTGGTATTCATCATGTTCGGATAATGATTCCGCTGACCCGTTCTGGCCTTTGCCGAACTTGACCTTGGTGGACAAACCTAAATTTTCTTCCAATCGCAAAATCTTGTTCCTGATGGCCACGATGAATGATTTACCATTCACTGACTGTTTTCGATATTGGTAAACGTTGTAAATTTGGACGGAGTGTTTTGCTATGTATAACTCCGTGCATATTATGAACAGAAAAATTGCGCATATCAGTACCACAAACAAAGTCCGTAGTTTCTCATGATGTTTTAGCTTCGGTGTTGAATTTCTAAGTCTGAAAATAAAACCTATATTAGAATGATTTTAGAAATTATTACATTGGGGATTCTTTATACTTTTGTAGCGACCAGTTGGCGACGCCTTGGGACAGCAGTTATTCTAATTTCTGTTTCAAATTTTGCATCTCCAAGTAGGAGTTTATTTTAGGTTTTTAACGCAATGTTTCTGCGCATGTCCCAAGATGTATAAAAATACTACTCAATCATGCTCCAGTAGAGAATGACTGATTATGATATGCCCAAAAAACTATACGATTGATGTCAATTCCAATTCGTGCTTGTGCACAGATATCCTCTTTTCCAGTTAAATATTATTTTATTAAGCTTAAATTTTATTTTAATAAAATGGCTTCTCTACCGCCTATACGTTGCTTTAATTCTGATTGATACGGAATCTTTGTATCTCAGTAGCAGTCTCGTATTTAAGATGTGTTGATGATAATCGATAGGTATCACATAGGTACGCGAATAAAATGCTCAGATGACAAACATTTACGCTGTTTGCAACTCGAATGAGATGAAAACTCAATTAGTGAACAATGGAGCTCGATTAGCGAATAGTGGCGAAGCTATGGTAAACGCTACTATCTTAATGATTAGCCTTAAGATAGAAAACATAAACGATGTATTTACGATGTCTTTAGTGGTGGTGTTTTGCGACGACGCGAAGTGTTTGCAGCACGTGGCATTAAAGATGTGATAAAGACATAATTGTTGATTGCTGAACAGATCTTGATTGATTTCGTCTTCATCAAAAAATTGGCAATATCTTGATGACGAGGTATCTCGTCATTAGCAAAATCGGTTAGATCTTGATGGACGAGATATCTCGTCGAAACTACTTGGAGGGAAAAGAGGTTCTTACTATTTAAGCTCACTTGATTTTCTTCACGAGGATTTATTAACCCTCCAAGTGGTTCCGTCGAAATATCTCATCCATTGAGATCTGGACGATTTTGTTAATTACGAGGTATATCGTACATCAAGATCTCGTCAGGTTTGCTATGTTGAGACTAAACTATCTTATTACTCCAATGGGAAATGAAGATCCAGGTAGGAAAAACAAATTGTCCTTTACCCAGAACTGGTGAGAATTTAGGAACAGGTTTTTACATCTGAAGCTAGGCACAACAGCAGTGGTTCTTAACCTTTTTAGTGATCGGCACCCCCTTGAATCTAAAAATAAGTTCTCGCACCCCTTTGAAAAATGTGTTTCTATTTCTTTATTTAGGAAATTGCTTCTATTGCAAGATAATTTATTTATTGAAAAATAAACACATACATTTACATATACATACAAAACATTATCTCAATTTTTAATGGCTACGCTGTTGTTGTTTATTCGTACTAATACTATTGAAGCGAGGCTCCTTTTTTGAAAGAGCCACGCGTAAGTCATCACTTGCATTTAAGCGATTTTTGGCTTTTGTTTTTATGTGCAAAAGTGATGAAAATCCCATTTCACACAGGTAGGTGGTGGCAAATGGTAAAAGTGACTGCAATGCTGCTTTTGCCAGCTGTGTATAAGGTTCTAACGGTACACCAGAATTGTTCCAAGTCCAGTTTTTCAAATTCCATTTAAATACGTGCATTGGATTTAATAAGAAATTTTTATTAAATCGCTGTCGTCCATGGAAACTTTTCTCGCATCCCCAGGGGTCCACACCCCCCAGGTTAAGGACCACTGCACTACAGGGTAGTTTTCGACGCGAAGACAAACCACCAAGAGGGTAAAATAAGCTTGGAAGTGTAAAGGATACCTCAATTCTTAGTTTATAAAATGCTTGTAACTACTCAAAACAAATGTTTTTAAAAGTGCTTCCTTTATCCAGAAATAGCAAATTCCCTCTTGAAAGGGCGTCAGTTCACATATATACAACCTATTTACAAAAAGAGTGCCAAAATTAACTGGAAACACTATGTGCATGTGAACTGGCCCAGACTCTGCTGAGAAGCAGATTTGTGAATGGTATTTGTTTTCAGTGATTATAAAGAGAAACATTTTTCATCACAATTGTCTTTGTCTTACCAATAAGTGTGCCAACTCCTAGGTACACTTATTGGTAAGACAATGCCTCCTTGTCAATCTTAGGTCTTTCATGACAGGCATTAGACAAAAAAGAAAGGGCCTGATCCCAAGGAGCCGTCCCCCTCTGCACGGTTCTGTTAAGTAGGCAGCACACTACTAGGACAAATTTAACCCTCTGAGGGGTTCACATGCATAATTCCACCTTGCACCCTGTAGTCTTTCCTGTATGACTTCTAACCAGTTTTCACCTTCTTGACCAATATAATTTTTTCAATTATTATATTCTAAGGAAAGGAGCAATAGAAGCTTTCAGAGGATTCCATTTTAAAGTAATGATAATCAGAATTATTCTAAAGGATTCTTTTCTAAGGAAAGAGAAATAGTATCTTTCCAAAGGATTATATTCTAAGAAAGGGAGAGAAACAGAATCTTTCCAAAGGATTGCATTCTAAGGAAAGGACCAGTAAGTAGATAGTTAATTAACGTCGCACTGGAGCAACACAACGAGCTTTTGGCGAGACGGTCTGGGATCAATACCGAAGGGAAAGATCAAGGACAACGCCTCGTAATTTTGAACCACGGTCAGATGACGAGAACAATACCTGAGCTAAAAAGGATCAATAGTCTTTCCAAGGAATTCCTATTCTAAGGCGAAACAAAATATTTTCAAAGGATTCACTTCCAAGGAAAGGAGCTATAGAATCTTTCCTTGGGATTCCATTCTAAGAAAAGAACTGATAGAATGTTTCTAAATATTGAAGAATATTCTTTTACCCAATTAATGTGGCTTTTTAGTCATTAAGTGGTTGTGAGGTAAAAGATATATTACACTTCTCGCAAATCTCGTGTGACGCTCGCTCAGAGGGTAAAAAATAGCTTGGATATAATCGTGATTTATTTAAAACGATTTTTTTGTATAAATCGTGATTTATATCAATCTGATTTAAATCAGCATACCGTGGTCCCAACCATAAAAATATTAGGGTTGGGCAAGAGATTAAGGCGCCTTAGAGTTGACGCCCAGTGCCAGATAAAATCATTTTGAGGCTTCACTAGCTAGTTCACCAAAATATATTTTGGTATTTTCGTTAAAAATCAGTAGACTAGATTTTTATAATAAACAAACCATAAAAATTATAATTCATCATGACAAATAGCATTGAAATAATTATTATATGGATTTATATGCAAATTTTCGAAAAATGCTTATTTGACAATACTTTGAGGCCCTTCTGTACCAAAAACATCCAAGGCGTTGTTGACGCTTCTGTACCGGCCTATTGCGACAGGTCGAAGTACCCAGTACATGTGGTCACCGTATTATCTACATACTTTCAATATTCATCCCTTAAATTTGGAAGTATTATCTCTACGGAATTGTGTGACTTGTCAGACTTTTCAACTTGCCGTCTGTGTGGTCTTTCAGACATGACAGGAATCCACCCCATTCGTTGCCCTGATCTTATTCGTCATCTGACCGTGGTTCAAAGTTACGAGGTGTTGTCCTCGTATCTTTCCCTTCGCGATTGACCCCGTACCGTCGCCAATAGCCCGTTGCGTTGCTCCAGTGCGACGTAATTTCAACTACCAACGAACCCTGATCTTGCTGGCCTTCAGGAGCACATCTCCTTTAGGTATGTACGAGCTTCATGGACCCGAGTCACCCTAGTGATCTTTTCTTTTCCCATGGGCTTTACTGTCTTTAGAAAAACACGAGGGTCGCGCACCCAGGATACGCAAGCGATTTTTTTCTGCTTTCAATCCCGTTATTCTATTCGCAATCCCTCTTTTCCCCCTTTCATGACATTTTTTACTTGAAGTTGTCTGTCTTGCATTTGGCGCAACTTGGCCAAATATGGCCCTTGTGTTGGAATCGGTCTCAAACCTCCAATTATATTGCCGTGTGGGGCACATAAATTTGAAGAATGTAAATCTTTGAATGTATAAAAGTGAAGAAAGATTGGGGATCATGAGCTGATCAGACTTCTTGTTATTCTTAAAATGTATGTTTTTAAACCATAAGACTTGGCTACGTAATAAAATTTATTTTTAATGTGTAAAAACTCTGTCTTCAATCGATAAAACCCAACAATTGGTTATGGGCCTCAGACCTTAAGCTGAACCTGAATTCTGCCACTACCGGTTTCCAGTATGATGGGTATTCAAGAAATGTCCATGTTTTCCTTCCCGAAGTTATCGGATTTCAACTATGCCACGTGGAAGACGGACATGAAGGTATTGCTAATGGACCGGAACTGCTGGGAATTTATCACTAAAACGGAACCTCTATTATTGGAAGATGCTCCAGAACAAGAAAAAAGAGACTATCGTTATAGGAAGCAGAGGACATACACAACTATCTACCAGGGCATAGACAGAAAATATCAAGTCTTAATTTCATCTACTGAGGACGGTAAGGAAGCCTGGGATATATTAAAGACCAACTTTGAACCAGCATCTAGAGCACGATTGGCAGGCCTTGTGGACGAGTTCTTTTCAATCCGCTACCAGCCGGAGGACGAATCCATTGGACTCTTCTGCAAACGAGTGCATGAGAAGCTGTTACAGATAAAAGAAGGTGGATTCGAAATCCCAGACCTTTTAGTTTGCTTTCAACTAATAAGACATTTGCCTCACGAATACGATAATCTTGTACAATTGCTATACAGGATGGATGACAACGAGTTCACGCTAGACAATTTGTCTAAACATTTAATAACAGAATCCAGCCGAATCGAGCTGAAGCGGAAAGACGAAGGCACAAAATTAAGTATCGTGGCCGATGCTTATGCTACAAGAAACAAGTCATCTAGATACAAGGAGACACGGGCGTCTACTCCTGATCACAGCAGATGCGTACTGGACCCTGAATTAATTCCTTCAAGCCCAAGAAAGTCGACAGTTTGTCGTATGGGGCCGCGACCATTCTGCAACTACTGCAAAAAGTCGGGACATTACGAATCGAAGTGCTTCATGAAATGCAATCGGCAGAAACCTGGTGGTGAATTATTTTATATGGAGGACAATCCAAAAACTGATCTTCAACGTGCCTATGCAGTTTCAAATTTTCCAAATGAAAGACCGAGGGAATTTCTCATTGATTCTGCTGCAACTGCTCACTTCTGTAAAGAACGTGATATGTTTACGACATTCAGAAAACTACCACCACAGAAGATCCTAGTCGGAGACAAGGACAGCACCTCGGAAGTATTAGGTATGGGTGATATTCAATTTACAGTTTTAGATAGAAACAGAAATTATGATATAACTTTAAAAGATGTGTTATACTCGCCTAATATGAGAAGAAATTTAATTAGTGGTGCTCGTATTGATCTTGTGGGAAACCAAATTAAATGGGGAAATAACAAAATGATTATTTATAATAGTTATAATAAATATTTGTTTACTGTTCCCAGAATTGGAAAATTGTAGATCTTAAAAGGTTATCCCAAGATTAAAAATTATACATATGTAACTGGTTTAGATCTAGAAAAAGCCCACCGTAGGTTTTGTCATGTTAACATGCCCTTAATTGAAAATATGAGTAAAATTAATTGTGTAAAAGGAATTGAAAAACTTAATTGTAAGAATATAGATAAAAATTGTAAGATTTGTGCTATTGCTAAATCCACTAGAATATCCTTAAAAAGAAACTATATGTACGAAAGGAAAACTAAAAATGTTTTGGAAAGGATCCATATGGATTTGTGGGGTCCTGCTCCAGTTAACTCTCTAGGTGGAAACAAATACTTTTTATCTATTATTGATGATTTTTCACGTAAAGTAACTGTTTATATTATTCGAAATAAGAATGAAGTTTTTGATTACTTTAAAAAATACTTGGTTAAAGCTGAAAGACAGCTAAATGTTAAGTTAAAATGTGTCCGAACTGACAATGGTTTAGAATTTTGTCACAAAGAATTTAAAAAGTTTTTAAATGATCTAGGAATAAAAATCGAAAGAACTTCAACTTATACCCCTGAACAAAATGGCATTGCAGAAAGGTTCAATAGAACAGCCATGGATTGTGTCAGAGCTATGCTTCAAGACAGTGGTTTACAACCACAATTTTGGTCAGAAGCACTTTTAGCATTTATTCATACTAAAAATAGATGCGAACACAAATTAACTGAGGGTATATCTCCTAACGAAATATGGACTGGTTTCAAACCATCAGTAAAACATTTTAGAATTTTTGGCTCTTTGGCATATGTTCATATTCCTAAAATACAGAGAAATAAATTACAACCCAGAGCAAAACTTGGTATTTTGACAGGATATGGTTTGAAAACTAAAGGTTACAGAATATATATCCCAAACGAGAAGAGAATAGTTGAAACAGTCCATGTTCATATCGACGAAAGTAAGAAAGCTGTTGATGTACTATTTGGTAAAAACTTTGAGTACGTTTCTTTCGATCTTAATTCTAATATTCCTATTTATCAATCAAATGAAAATATAAAAGTAAAATCGGAAAGTGAAACTCAAGTTTTAGATTCTAAAGATTTAGTTAAAACTGAGAACTTAAAATGTCTTAACATTTCAAATTGGCGTAGAATCGAAAAACCTAGAAATAAAAGCAATAGGATAGATGTATACTATTTTTCTCCTGAAAATTTGAGAATGAGATCTTTAAATGATATTAAAAAGTACTGTACTAAAAATAAGATTAGGTTTGATCCTGTAAATTTCAATTTTAAGCCAGAAACTGAACATCCTAATGTGGATATTTCTAATGTGCCATCTACTTCTAGTGATGAATCTAATTTTTTAGACCAACAGATGTACGACATGTATGATCAGTGTTATAATGTCGAAATTCCCAAAAGTTATGAAGAAACGCAAGCAAGTAAGGATAAAATTAAATGGAATACTGCCATGAATGAAGAAATTCAGATAATGAAGGATAGGCAAGTATGGAAATTAGTGGACACACCCCCAAATACAACCATAATTGGAAGTAAGTGGGTGTACAGCATAAAAATGGACGAAAACAATATACCTAAAAGGTATAAAGCTCGTCTTGTTGCTCAAGGTTTTAAGCAAAAACCCGGCATTGATTTTAAAGATATTTTTTCACCAGTTGTGAATTTTTCTATTGTTAGATTATTGTTTGTACTATTGATTTCTATGTTGGGTTGGTATCACTGTCAAGTTGACGTGAAAAGTGCATATTTATATGGATACCTTAAGGATACTATATACATGAAACAGCCAAAAGGATTTGTGCTGAAAGGATCCGAAAACAAAGTATGTCTATTGGAAAAGGCTATATATGGTCTGCATCAAAGTGGTAGAGAATGGAATTTGGAATTAGACGGTATTTTAACTAAATTAGGATTTTCTCAGTTAAATTGGTGTAATTGTGTCTACAAATTTAAAGATGTAATTTTAATTGTTTATGTAGATGATATGGTTTTGTTTTCAAAAAGAGAACATTTGATAAATGACGTAATCGAATTATTGAACAAAAAATTGGATCTTACAGTCCTAGGTAAAACTAAATATTTGTTAGGCGTAAACTTTCAAGAGATTGAAAATTCGATTTATTTACATCAAATTACCTACATTGAAAAATTAATGTCAAAATTCAAAGATCTTCCTAAAAGTTTTGTGAATTTGCCTTTTAAAATTGGTTGTAACTTACCTGATAAGGTTAAAGAGGAAGAAATAATTGAAAATGATTTAATGAGGAAATTTCCCTATCGTTCCTTAATAGGAT
This sequence comes from Meta bourneti, assembly GCA_933210815.1. Taxonomy (NCBI): domain Eukaryota; kingdom Metazoa; phylum Arthropoda; class Arachnida; order Araneae; family Tetragnathidae; genus Meta; species Meta bourneti. The sequence continues at coordinate 86,638,671 of OW119934.1, forward strand.
GTTTATCGTTTTTGTCAGATAGATCCAGACCAGATATTGCATTTGCTGTTAATATAATGTCTCAGTTTTGTAATGGTTATACTTACAAACACTGGTCTTACGTTGTTGATATTATGAACTATGTTTTTCTTACAAAGGATTTTAAAATTAATCTTTCCAATGTAAAAAGTTCAAATTTGATTGCTTTTTCTGATGCAAATTGGGGATGTGGTCTCACAAACAGACATTCAAGCAGTGGCTATTTAATTTATTTTGGTAACATCCCAATATCATGGAAATCTTCTAAACAAAAGTGCATAGCTCTTAGCTCAATGGAATCTGAATTTATTGCACTAACCGATTGCACTAAAGAAGTTATTTGGTTTAGTAGAATTATAAATGAATTAAGTTTGTGTGATTACATAAGACCCCAAGTATATTGTGATAATCAATCTGCTATCTATTTTTCAAAAAATAGTCAGGAAAATGTGAAAACTAAACATATTGATATCAAGTACAAATTTATTCGTAAATTAATAAAAGATGAACTATTTAACGTAAATTATATTTCATCGGAAAATAATTTGGCTGACTTTTTAACAAAGCCTTTATTGTTAAATAAATTTAAAAATATTATTAGAAAAATATTTTGTTAGATTTATATAAATATATATATTGAATTGTAATACATCTGCTGAGGTTTTACAACCGATGGGGCCGCATGTTGGAATCGGTCTCAAACCTCCAATTATATTGCCATGTGGGGCACATAAATTTGAAGAATGTAAATCTTTGAATGTATAAAAGTGAAGAAAGATTGGGGATCATGAGCTGATCAGACTTCTTGTTATTCTTAAAATGTATGTTTTTAAACCATAAGACTTGGCTACGTAATAAAATTTATTTTTAATGTGTAAAAACTCTGTCTTCAATCGATAAAACCCAACACCTTGCACCATAGAGCTTCAAACCAACCAACCTGATCTTACTGACGGTGCAATAAATAATACTGCTGATAGAGTTCCTTACTTTATTTGGCTCGATTCCTGTAACGTATCATGGGTGTATTTCTCTCTTCTGTGTCCAAAACTTTCCTTGTGTGTGTTTGTCCATTACTTGACGTTGTCTGTCTTATGTTTGGTGCAGCTTGTCCAAATAGGTCCCTTGCGCCATAAAGCCCAACCATATTTTATTTCTGTTTCAAGACTATATTGAGCTGCTAGACAGACCTATGGCAAAAAGGCTGAGGTTTGGCACAGGGATAAAGAAAATGTTTGGTGGGCCGAACACTATAAAATATTGGATGGGGAGGCAATGGGGTTGGAATACCAGAAGACGGAGTCCCTGCCTGTGTGGGAGATAGTTATTTTATTCAATTTGTTAGTTTTATTTATTAAATCTTAGTACGAAATCTTAACCGAAAAACAAAATTAATTGGTTTCTAACTAAGTGATAATTCATTGCTGATTTTGTTTAATTCATTGCTGATTCAGTTATCGGAAAGTCACGTTTAACTCTACAAGTGGTTTCGCCGAGATATCTCTTTCATCAATATGTGCAAAATAATGTTAATGAAGAGATAGCTCGCCATCAAGTTCATCCTGTTTCCTTCTATGATGATATCAAGATCTGGTTAGTTTTCTTCTAATCGCGAGATATCTCGTCCATCAGTTTTGTTCCATCAATATGGTCAGTTTTGCTAATGACCTTGTCGAGACAATCATAAGGAGGTAGTTCCTCTCGAAGATGGACAAGTGGTTTCGACGAGATATCTCGCTCATCAAGATTGACCAATTTCGCTTTTGACGAGATATCTCGTCATCAAGATATTGCAGGTTTCTTTTTACGATGACGAGATCAAGAACTGCCCAGTTTTCTTCTAATGACGAGATATCTCGTCCATCAAAATATGGTCAGTTTTCTTCTAAGGACGAGATACTCCGTCAAGACAACCACCAGGAAGGTTGGAAAGAAGAATGGAAATGGGAAGCGCACTAAAACGTTTTCAAGTTTAACAGTGTTGCGGAAGTAGTAAAAAACATTGTAGCGACGTAATTCTATCACTCATGCGCCTATTTGAGCGAGGAAGTGCCGCTTCGCTTCTCGCCAGATGAATCTTGAACATAGAAATGATTATTTAATGAGCCTTTATTTCAAGGTTTATTACTAACCGGGCGCTCACGATAAGTAGTCCGATTTAAAACGGCATCAATCAGGAAACTATTTCAAACGGCGGTGGTGCTATATCTGTTTGTCTTGTAAATAATTGAGGTCCTAATATGCAGTGGAACGCGTGGGCGTTCGCCAAGAATAGAAATACATAAAAAATTAAGGGATATTAAGGACTGTTTCTGGTTATTTTGCTTCTGTTTTTTTTTATCGTTGTTGGTTTTTGCGTCGATAAGATCTTAGACCTTGGTAAAGGACAATCAAATGATCTCTTGGTGAAGCAGAGAAGGCTTGGATCTAGATCAATGAAAACAGAAGGGAAATTATTGAATAAAGGTTGATTGGGGTTGGCGCAAGAGCCAAGCTCACTAAATAAAGAGTTATCTTTGTCGCATATGTATACATGGTGTTTCAAATCTTCTTGTGCTAACTTTAAGGTGAAGTGACAAATATTAAGGGACGTTAAAGGATGTTTGCGGTAATTTTGTGCTTCTTTTTCTATCGTAGTTGGTTATTGCGAGATGACGTCTTGAAACTTGATAAAGGACAATCAAATGGTCTCTTGGTAGAGCAGAGGAAAAAGCTTTGATCTTGATAAATAAAAACAGAAAGGAAATAATTGAATTAAGGTTGGTTGGGTTGGAGCACCATAATTGGCCAAATTCAATGATTAAAGGAAAGGTCAGTCGAATATGTATACACGATGTTTCAAAACTTCCTGTACAAAGTTTAAGGGGAGCTTCACCTGGATTTGCTAGATGGTACTGTTCGGATGTGTGGTAGGTTGGCCAGTTTGGGCTATCATCATTTTACTGACGCTAACTTCGTATGGTTAACATGTATCACTTCACGAATGTTGAGATGGCTGCCATACTAAGTAGCATATGAGCTCCATATACGGATAGAAGACAGAAACGGACGAGTCACTGAGATTCAATTGTGAACTGCTTCCCGACTGTCGTGTGCCAAATCATTAACGTTTACGCATTTTCACCATATTTTATGTGAAACCAGAACACTCCATGGAAACAGACATTCATGTCGCGGTTTTAACCCTCCAAGTGGTTCCGATGATATATCTCGTCCATCAAGATCTGACAAATTTTGCTAATGGCAAGATATATAGTCATCAAAATATTTCCGAAGTTTTGATGATGACGAGATCAAGATCTGGTCAGTTTTCTTCTAATGACGAGATATCTCGTCCATCAATATTTGCTAATAGTTTTGTTAATGACGAGATTCCTTGTCAAGGCAGCCACCAGTAGGTTAAGTGTTCGCGAAAGGCAAGGAATTTTTGAACATATACGGCAATCATATTGGCTGTTGATCACAACTTTGACCTGTTGTTGCGTTTGAACTACTGATGTGAAACAGTAAGCTTGCCTCCAACAAATATTCATGGAATGGATAATATTAAACAAAACAATTAATTTGCATTGTATATATAACATACAGATCACGAAATAGAATAAAAATTTACGAATACGCGTGTTTCTTAGTTCTAATCTGAATGTATTTGTCCATTGATGATGCAGAGCTAAGCATTTTTTATCTTATGCAAATTTCAAAACTTTACAGTCAAACAATTGCTACCATTATCTCTAACTGAATTAATTCTAAGCTGCTTTAATTTTTCTGATTAATCCATTTATTGTTCATCAGCGGAAAAACTTCTCCAGTATGTGCATTTGAACCTGGGATGATTAAAACAGAGCTTAAGATCCTTTAAAGGTTTGGCACGTCAAATATTTCTTAAATCATTGAAAATATTGAAACAACTTTGTTCTATATTTCCTGTTTACAATCCGAAAAAGGATATTCCACTATTGATTAGGATATGTCAAACTTTCTATCGATTATTATAAGTAATTTTTCGATATTTATTGGATCAGTACCTCTAAGTCTAAACTTTCGATAATAACAGTTAATGGAATGTATATGGCGGGATTAATATGTAATTTAAATTTAACGATTTGATTGGAAATTAAATATAAGAAGAAATAGAAGGTCAATACGGGAGGATAAAAAAGCTCTAATACGGGAGAGTTGTTTACCCATTCTCGGGGTTACCTTAAAATGTAGTTTATCGCTGATTTGGAGACGTTTGGCGTTTAATCTAATTGATGTTGGCCATTTAACTATCATATAATCGACTTAGAGCAGAAACTCACAAACTCTCGAAGTGGTTTCGGTGAAATATTTCGTCCATTAAGATCTGACCAATTGTGGCAATAACGAGATATCTCGTCATTAAGATATTGCCGATTTCCTTATGATGAGAGATCAAGATCTAGTCAGTTTCTTTCTAATGACTAGATATATCGTCCATCAAGATCTGGTCAGTTTTGACTTATTACGAGAAACCTTGTTGAGATCGCCAAGAGCAACTAACAAAAAAAGAACAAATTTTACTATTCAGACGTTTAAAGACCAACCCTTAGTTTTTAGGTTAAAAATAAAAATTCTAAGCATTTTGATAGCGTTAAACTTTTGTTTAAGCAGATTGCAATTTTACAATATATTCATCATCATCATGAAAGCAAGCATTTAGTGTCAGAAAAAGCACTACCGAAAAATTGCAGTTAATGAGTTTCTGCTCTTAGCCGACGATATATCAATTCGGAATTCAGTCTTCCGAATTTTAATTGGTGACGTGCTGAAATCGTATTCGATAACAAACTGACGTCACGTCCGGAATACGTACATGAAGCACTTTCTATCACAAGAACACTAACGCCACCTACATTTAGCTCGACAAAAAAGCCTGTCATATCTAAAGCAAAATAAACTCAATTCCATTCCTCAAAGCATGCATTTTTTCATTTTTCTCCTTCCATCTTCATTCTTTGGATTTTTGAAGATAAATAATGTGTAACTGGATCGAATAACTATCTGAATGGAAAACTATTTTCGTCTCTTTTCACGTGTGGTTTTTATATCCGACATTCGTACGTGAAAATTCAAAATTTCTCTGGATTATAGGACATCAAAAACTTCTGAGTATGTCTTACGTTGATTTGGTATTATTCTAGAGCACTGCTTGGAGAAATTCGAAATGCATATTTCATGTCCTGTTATCATCCGAAATAAATATTGACTCACGTCAGCTATCTTACTTCCAAATGCAACAATATCTCATGAATAGAATTATTTATTTATTTGTGTATTCGTCGGGACAGAATTATTTACCTCAACTGCGCAGTGTGATGGCTAGGAGTTTTACAATTCAAAAATTGCTAGAAAATGCACTGTTGACAAACAATTTCTAGGTCTATATTTTTTTATTTACTTGCAAAACTAATTTAAAAAGAGATGCGTGAAATGATCAAAATTAATATAATATTCATAAATTAACCCTTTCAGAGGCTAACATAAATATTCAAGGTATATATTAGGCTAAGGTACAGTCGAGGAAAAAACTAACAATTCCTTTATTTCGAGCACCATTCATAGTAAATCAAATTCAAAGATATCATTCAATAGGGAATAATGTCCTCTATCAATTCAGATGCAAAAAAATTGCACAAGGGGCCGTCTTCATATGAAATTTTGCACAAACAACAAAATTTCCAATGGAAATACCCTGTTTTGATGCCTTAATTAGATTCAGCATCGTTAAATTAGTCTAAATATGAAATTTAATGTTTTTACTATTTTTATAACCGGAGATATTCAATGTCAAAGTTGTTGTCGATTTTAGGGATCATCTTCACATTGAAAATCGCATTCGTAGATCGAGATTAACTGTAGTTATAGCTACCTGAATTTCAAATTTGAACACTATTTTAAACATATTTTTCAGCGCGTGCAAACGATCCAATAATTATTACATAAACATGCAAGTGAAAACGATTCAAGAATCATACTATTATATTTATTATGCAAGTGCCAACCAACCGAGAATTATTATATTTATTATACGAGCTCAAACGAAAATATTGTGAATTGTAACTATGATTGAAATGTAATAAAAGAAGGATTTTGGAATTGAGAACAATGCGAAACGAAAAAAGTGTTGATCGATGTTCTGTATAATTTTGTATCGTCTTTAGTGTTCTTAATAAAAGTTAATTCTTTTAATTAGCGTTTACTTCTATGTATGCAACCAAAAAGCCTACTTACAATTATTTAATACAATCGAACTGATACCGATCATCCTAAAAGTGAATAGAGGGAGTCATTAAATTGATCATTGATTAGTAGAGTCTATCTTTACGATACATAACTGATGAAGGGCAACGCATTTTAGAATACATAAGTGAAATTTCCAACCATTTTTCAAGAATTTAAACATTCCTCTGGTTTGTCAGATGTTTTTTAAACTTTTGGTTGCCCCAAAAATCGCCAAAATGAGGAAAATTTAATGTAACGCAAAAACAAACAGTTGGAATGACCTGAAATTTTGCATGGTCGTATTAGAAGTCCTTCTGAATCGATTCTCGTCAAAATATAGTAAGGTTTCAATTCATAATTTTTCAAACATTAATGTAATAATTATTAATGCATACTAAAAATATTTTTAAATAAAATATTAGGTGGATTTTGTTTGGGTTTGCTTAACAGTAACATTGCACAAAATATCACTGCTATAGAAATACTATTTAAGAAGATATCCATAAAAGTCTGAGAAACTGATTTAACATTAGGAGCTTCAATCTTTCTGTACTCATAACTTCGAAACGGTAAGACTTAATGACACGAAATTTGGTATCCGAAATTTAATTTTGATATAAATTCGAAATTGTGTGTCAAAATAGGGGGTTTCCATTGGAAAAGTTGGTGCTCAATTTATTATGAAGACGGCACCTTATGCCAATTGTATGCATTTGAATTTATAGATGTTAGTTGCTGTCGAACGCAATCTTTGAATTTTTTCTACTGTTAAAATTGCTCGAATGAAGAGGAGTGGTTCGTTTTTTTTATTCGCGACTGTACACATAAATATTCTCTCATTGATACTCAGATGTCAAGATATGCTGAGAGGAATTTTCAGTGTAAATAAGCAAACCTGACGGTCAGCGAAAATTTTGCTTCTGCTGTCCAAATGCTCTCGCTTGATACATATAGGGGTTACCTTAAAAAGTAGTTTAACGCCGTTTCACGGCGTTTGGCGATTAATCTAATTGGTGCTGCTATCTTGTTCCAAATGCAACAATATCACATGAATAGAATTATTTATTTACTTGTGTATTCGTTGGGACAGAATTATTTACCTCAACTACGTAGTGTGATGTCTAAGCTAGGAGTTTTATAACTCAAAAATTGTTAGAAAATGTACCGTAAAACAACAATTTCTAAAGTCTACATATATTTTTATTTCCTTGCAAAACTAATTTAAAAAGAGGTGAGTGAAATGAATAAAAAATAATCTAAAATTTATAAATTAACCCTTTCGCGGGCTAGGTACATAAATATTCAAGGTATATATTAGGCAAATATTCTCTCATTGATATTCAGATTTCAAGGTGTGCTATGAGAGGGTAGGTAGGTAGGTAGTTGAATTAACATTGTACTGGAACAACACAACGGGCTATTGGCGACGGTCCGGGATCGATCCCGAAGGGAAATATCAAGGACAACACCTCTCAATTTTGAACCACGGTCAGATGACGAGGTCACACCTGAGCTGGCACCCGACTCTCCAAACTTCCACACCACGTCAACGTGAGGATATTTGAAACCACGACAGATTTAACATGCACCAGCCCCCATGTACATGACGGTCTTTGGTAAGATCGAGTTTCGAACTCACAACCCTCCGGTTGCTAATCCAGATTGTCTTCCAACCAGCGGCCCCGTGCCATGAGAGGAATTTTCAGTGTAAACCAACAAACCAGACGGTCTGCGAAGGTTTCACTTGTGTCCAAATGCTCTTGCTTGATACCTATAGGGGTTACCTTAAAAAGTAGTTTATCACCTTTTCGGCGATGTTTAGCTTTAATCTAATTAATGTTGACTGATCAACTATTGTACATCAATTGGAAATTCATTCTTTGGAATTTCTATTGACGAAATATTATTCGAAAAGCAAGTCAACTGACGTTGCGTTCAGAATACGTACAGAAACACGTATCGCTGCAGAAACAATACCGCCACTTATATTTAGCTTGACAGAAAATGCCTCTCATTGGTACGCGGAGACATTACACTGTTACATTTTCCCTTAAAATGCTGAAAGTACTAAATATTTGTTATGTGCAAAAGGCATTCACCCATACAGTTTTTTTCCAAAACATTTTTTAAGCAGTGTATTCAAAGGGTTAATTCCTTGAGTGAAATTCTTTATTTCCTAATCAACGTCTGATCTATAAAGCAAAACAGAATACACAAGTGCGACAATTTATTATTATTTTTGCAATTTGTGGGTTAAAATAAAGTTTTATTTCCTTAAAACTGCTCTGATAAATACAATTAAGATTTTAACTTTTCGGTGCCAAACTAAAAGTCTATTTTGTTAAGAAAAAATTTTGAATAAAAAATTCAATCAGGGCGGAATAGTAACTTTCGTTTCTGATACTATTTCGTTTCTGATACTTCGTTACATGGGAAGTTTGAATTTTGCTTACAAAAAGTGTAATTGGGAAAAACTTTCCCATGACTAACTGAAAACAGCTTATTTTATTAGTCCAGAATTGCAATGGCACCATCCAAAGTGCCATTTTATTGAAAGAGCAAAAAGTACTTAAAACCTTGAAATTAATTTCTCGAAAATTTCAGAAATGCCTTAAAATGACCGAAAAGACTGGAAATATGCCACACCGAGTAAAAATCATGAAAAACGTCCTAAAACTAATAAAGCTGCTTAAAGCATCTTATATTTTAAGGAAAAATATTTTGAAAACATTTAAGCAATGTTCTAGTATTGCCAGGAAACGCGATGCACAATCACAAAAATCCTAGCTTTAGTGAAGTTTGGAGAGTGGGGTGCCAGCTCAGGTGTGACCTCGTCATCTAACCGTGGTTCAAAACTACGTGGTGTTGTCCTCGATCTTTCCCTTCGGGTTTCATCCCGGACTATCGCCAATAGTCTATTGTGTTGCTTCAGTGTAACGTTAATTAAGATACATACCTGCCCACAAAGAGTACACTTTTGCTTTTGTTGTCAATACTTCTGTACAATAGGTGATTGACCATTGATTTTGGTATGTAATTAATTTATGCATATAAAGCAAAGTTGGCATCTGTCTGTCTGTTCTCTATACAAATCTATACCGTTTGACCAATCTACACCAAATTTGGTACACTTATTCTTTGGAACCACTGCGGGTAACGTAGGCTATGCATTAACCCCCGTTCTATTTGTCTTGGGTGTGCAGAGGGGTGTAGCGTCCCATCATCCTGGACAGAGCACTTGCTAGGGAGCGCTCTCTCCCGGTCTGACTGTGCAGATGACATCAGGGTTAAAATCTACAGGAGTCGCCTCTCAAGATGACCTTGAAGTTTTTTAGAATCTTAGAGCATGATGCAATGGCAGATGGGTGCGGTTGCGCTGAAAATCGCTCAGTATCATATCGTTTAGGTATCCCGTCTGTAAATTCTTAAAATGTAACTTTATTATTGAAATGCAAATTTTTACGATAATATAAGATTATTTTTATAGAAAGTGGTCTTTTTTTATCCTCGATATGTTACTGGGGCAAAAGACAATTCGAAATCCTCATAGGAATAACATTGCGTATTTGTACGATAAATGTCAGACCCATTCACACTAAATTTGGTACAGTCATCCTATAGAATTCTGCGGGACACATAGGCTATATATTAACCCCGTTCGATTTGTCCTGGGTCAGGGGGCTGAAAACAATTCGAAATCTCCATAGGAATAATATTGAGTAATATTACGATGAATTATAAACAATTCAACCTGAGCAACACCGGGTAATTCAGCTAGTGTTAACATAAGGACTACTTGTGCGAATTGAAAAAATTACAAGGTATAAACGTTACCGTTGTGTATTTTATTCTCGATCTTATAGACACAAGACAGAGCATACGTAGTTCTACGTTTATTATATAAAATTTCACCCCAAATTAAAGTGTGTATGAACAGAAATTGAAGGACTCCTACTCATGATTGGTTCACATCTGAAGTCAGTCTAGTGCCTCCCTGGGTTAAATGGGCAGCTGAGCAAACCAGACTGTTCTCTATAGGCTTCGCAGTTGATACTTAAAGCCAATGAAGATTGAATGGGATTGCAAGCATTTCCCTCTGTGCTCTAAATGCAATTAAGCTCAGACTTCGCCCGAGCGCATCATCTATTCTCTCGGCGGTCCCTCAGGTCAGCTTATTCACAATCCTGAGCAGGTTCTTGAGGGCCTTAACTCTCACCAGCTATAGACTAGGCATTATTTATTAATGTCAAGTGAGACAAGTAAGAAGAACGTTTAAACTCAGCCGACGAATCTCCTTTCTGTCTCATCGGCTTTTTGTCTTGAAAATGATGAGAAAATATTGGTAAAGATTTAATTTATCTGCAAAGAAATATGAGTTTTATAAATTGTTCTGAATATATAATACTTTGACTTCACTAAAACAAGCATGGATGAAGACCCATTAGATCATCTGAATGCATTTCGCAGAGAATTCAAAATAGGTATTTCCAGTTTTTTTAGGTGGTTGTGGACCACATTATGTTTCAGAGCCATATAGAACATCCCAGTATCAAATTAGAGGAGAATACTTATGTACCCAGCAACCCTAATATATCTAGAATATTAATATACCTAGCCATACTTATCCTTTCTAGGATATGGGACGCTAGACGTCCACCGCCCGTGAAAGGGATAAAACTACATAAATAAACAAAAAAGTTCGGGCCATTTTTAAAACCAACTTTATAAAAAAATGAATGAAAAACTAATAAAAATCATTGAGAGAACTAAAGAAGATTTAATTTCTCTGCAAAGAAAACATGGATTTTATATAAATTGTCCCAATAAAGAATTATCAAGATTTCACCGAAACACGTATGTGTGAAAAGCTATAAACTAATCTAAATGTATTCCCACAGAATGTGAATTTAGTTTTTCGTGGTTTCTTTTTTTTGGAGGGGGAGTGATCTTCCTTATATCTCATCGCCCATCTAGAGCATCCCTGAATATCCTAGTATTAAATGAGAGCATATTTATCTACCTTAGCAACGTTACTATACCTAGAATATTTATATACCTAGCCAAATACCATTTCAAGGTCTCGGGACGACAGACGTAACCTCTGAAAGTGCTAAAACCAGATTTATATACAAAAATTTAAATTTTATAAGAAACTAATGAACTTATAAAAATGATAAGACAATTAGTGAAGATTTAATTTCTCTGTAAAGAAAACATGTATTTTATAAATTGTCCCAAAAAAGACTACAAAGGTTTTACCGAGACACGTCTGGGTGAAGAGCTATCAGCTAATATGAATGTATTTATTTGCACGGAATGCAAATTTAGTTTTTCGATTTTTTAAGGAGGTGGAGTACCTTATATCTCACTGCCCATCTAGAGCATCCTTGCACATCTCAGTATCAAATGAGGGATTATTTATATACCTTAGCAACTTTAATATACCTAGAATATTTATATATCTAGCCAAATACTATTTCAAGGTTGTAGGACGCCAGACGTCTCACCACTCTTGAAAGGCTAAAACCAGAATACAAGAAAGTCCTGACCCTTATTAAACCACAATACACCTTAGCAACCTCAACATACCTAGAATATTTATATACCTCGCCAAATACCATTTCAAGGTCGTGGGACGGCAGACTTCCCATGGACCCTGAAAAGTTTAAAACCATATTTATATGCAAAAAGTCCAATTTTATAAGAAAACTAATGAAGAACCTTTTAAAATGCTACGAAAACTATTGGATTTCACCGAAACACGTATGGGTATAGAGCTGTCCATTTAGAGTATCCCTGGACATTCCAGAATTAAATGAGACAATATTTATATACCTTAGCACAACCTTAATATACCTAGCCAAATACCATATCAAGGTCTCGGGATGACAGACGTGCCATCGACCCCTGAAAGGGCTAAAACCAGATTCATATACAAAAAAGTCCAATTTTATACTAACTAATGAAGATCTTATAAAAAATTACAACGAAAACTAGTGAAGATTTAATCTTTGCAAACAAAACATGGGTTTCATGAATTGTGCCAAAAATATAAGGCAAAGATTTCATTGAAACACGTTTGAAGGGTAGATAAACAATAATATTTACCTGCCGTGCAAGGGACTGGTTTGATTCATGTGCCAACTTCTTTTGCGACCGTTTGGGACTGAATTCTCTTCTCTGTATACGTTGTTATCGGCTTCGTTTGACGCCGTTGCTAGGCAACACAATCAAACCCATTCAAGTCTAATAGTAATAAACTGCCCTCCACAGAACCAAAGGAAGCGCACCCAGTATTTATAATATAGTCCCGATAACATTCATTCTTCGCTCTCCGCTCTACATCATTTTCCTCATGATCGCCCAACGGTTTACTGCGTTTTTCTTTGTATTGAAATGATTGTCGTCAATTTGCGTTTTAAACGAGAAGTTACAGATTGGTGGCCATAATTGATGAGGTTATTCCTGTTATTGGTGTGGATGGCTGCGCTTGTAAATTTAAAGTGAAAGTTATTGTGGGAAAGAAAGACCGCGTAATTAGCGTCTGTTGAGGTAATTTCTCTGCTCCAACGTGCACGTCATAAGGGAATTGAATAGTTAATTCCATAACTGCTATCATGCTATTTTTATTTTAGATTTGAGTTACGATAGGGTGCTGGAAGTTGTTAATGGGAGAACTGCTGTCTGAACACGATTTAAAAAAAGTATTCTTTTTCATGACCAATCTGCAAAGAATATTTGAAGCGGCACAAAGATCTCTAGGAGGCCTTAACTATTAAATCCCCAAATTTATTTTTCAAAAGATTTGAGTTACGATTGATGCTGAAGCTGTAACAGGATAATTGCTGTCTGAACACGATTTTTTTAAAAGTGGTATTCGATTTCATGACCAATCTGCAAAGAATATTTGCATCGGCACAGTGACTGAGTGGATGAATGAACAGATAAACTGAGTTGTCAAATATGCAGATAGTCCATTAAGAGAGCTCCACTCCTATTCTTATCAGGATTCATCAGTTTGGTAGTGAATAAGGATAGGAACGTGGGCTCTTCTAATGGACTATCAGCATAATGCCAACAAATATGCAGATAGCTCCTTAAGAGAGAACCCTTGCTCCTACCTTTACAAGGATTCATAAGTTTGGTAATGAATGTGGAAATAAACGCACTCTTCTAACGGGCTATTTTTATAATGCAAACAAATATGGAGATATCTCCTTAAGAGCCCTCGCTCTTGTATTTATAAGGATTCATCAGTTTTGTAGTGAATAAGGATAGGAACAAGGGCTTTTCTAATGGGCTTTCAGCATAATATAAACAAATATGCAGATAGCTCATTAAGAGAACGCCTTCCCCTATCCTTATAAGGATTCATCAGTTTAGTAGTTAATAAGGATTGGTACGAGGACTCTTCTAATGGGTTCTCAGCATAATGCAAACAGCTCCTTAAGAGAGCCCTCGCTTCTATTTTCACGAGGATTCATCAGCTCGTTGGTGAATAAGGAAAGGAACTAGGTCTCTTCTAATGGGCTCTCTGCATAATGAAAACAAATAGGATTGCAATTGACGGTCTGGCATGCTGCATCAGACATACTCAATGGGAGACAAATCTGGGGATCTCACTGACCAAAGAAGGGTTTCAACACCACGGATGCCCTTCTAATAGAGGCAAGCCTATACTGGTAAACAGCCTCTTAGAAACGTGACATGGAAGGCAACACAACAGGTTGAGGATCTGCTGGACATATAGCTGTGCTGTCAAAATACCTCGCACCAGTATTAGAGGGGACCGATTGTAGCTAAGTGTTGACTCCCTATATCATTACACTATTAGTTTCAGCGTTGTGTCGCTCTACAATAAACTGATAATAATAGCGCTGGTTGAGTCTCCACCACACTGGACCTAATGCTAAAGGAGATTCCAAACCACTTCAAACACCAATGCCAAGACTGGGATTCAAAACCACAACTTGTTAAATCGAGGGCCAGAGTTCTAACCACTCGGTTTCAACCACTTTATCCGAGGCCTTAGCTACCACTACCAATCGCAATCACACAATTAGTTTTAACCCTCCAAGGGATTTCGACGAGATATCTCGTCCATTAATATCTGACCAATTTTGCTAATGACGAGATATCTCGTTATCAAAATACTGTCGATTTATTTAGTGACGAGATCCAAGATCTTGTCAGTTATCTTCTAATGACGAGATATCTCGTTCATCCAGATTTGCTAATGGTTTTGCTAATGACGGGATACTGCGTCGAGACAGCAGTTATCGTATTAACCAAGAGGGTTAATACGATAATTTGTTTTCCATACGTTTTACAGTGATAAAAAAGTAGAACTGTTTGAATTTGTTAATTAAGTCAATTGCTTACTAAACGAAGCGATGAAGTTAAGAATAATACTGATTTTTGGAAAGAAATTAAAATAGATTCTCATTAAATTTATTTATATATATATAAATTTCCTTTGCCATACTTAAACTTTCTGAGTACAAGATACTTTGGCAGCTTTAAAGTACCTTACAGCACATACACATTTGAGTGTATTCTATTTAAAAATAGAAATGATTTATTTTGTGTAGTTATATTAATCAATAAATCATTAAAGACTGCTGTTTGAATATATTAATTGAATTATTTTTTACTAAACAAGGAAATGAAGTAAAAAATAATACTAATTTGGAATAATATTGAAATAAGTTATTTCGTGAAATACTATAATACGTACATTAAACGTACAAGTTATACAGGGTGTTTCGAAAATATCTGGACAAATTGTAAAGGGTGGTAGGGGGGCGGTCCAAAATGAACATTTTTTGTCAAAGAATGTGTGTCCGGAAATGCCGCGTTTAGGCGGTAGAGGGTGTTGTTTAGGTCAGTTGATAACACATCGTTTCTGTGGCTTAAGGCGTCATTCCCCGCTTGGAGTTTCAACGGCATGCATCGCTAAACGAATTCGAAGCTCGCCGTTGAAAATCCGAGCTTGGAATGATGCCTTACGCCACAGAAACGATTTCATCGATTGACCTAAACAGTATAATAACTTGAACGAAGTATTTCCGGACACACATTCTTTGACAAAATATCTTATTTTGGGTCCCTCTACCACCCTTTACAATTTGGACAGATATTTTCGAAACATCCTGTATATAATACACTGGTGTGCAAAACTTAAGCAACGACTGTTTTTTTGACATAACTCCACAAGAAATCACCTGGGAGAGATGTAATTCAGAATACAGAGACAGTATTTTGTACTTAACGGATGAAGAAAGCATGCTAGCACAAAAATGAATAGAACGCATACAGTATGGAATCAAACAAAAAAGGCTTTATCGAAAGAGTAGCGTTGGTACAAATGATTGTCTGCCCAATAGGGAGAACAACAAACAGATGCCCCTTAGTAAGGGATATGACCTCCATTAACTGCAATGGTTGCTTGGCACCGTCTCTCCATACTCAACACCAGATTATCCAACAGTTGTTGAGGTAAGAGGGCCCATTCCTCAATGAGCACCTGTTTCAGTTGTTGGGTGTTCTCCGGCGGATATAATCGTGCCGAAAGGCGTCTCCCCAAAGCATCCCACACATGTTCTATGGGATTTAAATCAGGGGAGTACGCTGGCCAATCCATTCTAGTGATATCTTCACTTTCTAGCAGCTCCTCAACAGCAAGAGTCCGATGTGGCCTGTCGTTATCGTCCATAAAAACGAAGTCTGCACCAATCGCACCTCGGAACAGACGTACGGGGGGGAGGATCACTTGCTGATAATAGCGACCTCCAGTAACAGTACCTCTGTCGAAAATTTGGAGCTCAGTCCACCCGTTCATCATGATGCCTCCCCTGACGAGCACGCCAGGACCACCGTAACGGTCTCTTTCCCTGATGTTAGTGGGATAAAACCGTGTCCCTACCTCTCTCCATATCAACTGGCTTTGAAAATCGCTTGTGACACTCAAACGACTCTTATCTGTAAAGAGGACGTGACTCCATTGATGAGATGTCCAGTCTTTGTGTTCCTTACACAATCCAAACGGCGCTGCCGATGGACAGCTGTCAATGGGATGCAACGTTCAGGACGGCGGACGAATAGGCCACCTTTATGAAGGCGTCTGGCCACAGTAAACCGCGACACTTGTCGTCCCGTTGCCTCACTCAGCTGCTGAGCCAGGTTGCTCGCTGACTGGTATCGATCTCTTTTCGCCTGCAGGACGATATATCGGTAATCCATTGGCGTTGTTTTTCTTGGCCGACCACCACCAACCTTTCTTACAGCTGTACCAGTTGTTTGGAATGCTTTCCAAGCTCGTGAAACGACACTTTTGTCGATTCTAAACTCATGGGCTACACTCGTCAAACTACGCCCCTCCTCGAGCTTGCCGATCATTCTACCACGTGTAAAGTCGTTCAGATGGTTTCTTGTAGCCATATTGCACGTACGAACTCACTTGAACTTGCGGCGAATGCCTTTAATAGCGCCTTTCGTCTTTCTTTTTAGTGTAGTCTTGCACCTTGCGCGCTGACTGCACGCGTGCCCTCACGTCACCTGTGACGTCTTGTTCCTGATATTTGCATACAAATCACCTTTCTACTGAATTGGGTGTTCATTGTACTGAAGCAACAAGCCCCTTTTGTACAATTTCATGGCTGTCTGGTTAAAAATTACATAGCTGATTAAGTTTTGCACTGCAGTGTACATTCATAGCACAACTTAAACTTCATACTAGTATATCATGCTATTGACAGCTTTGTTTCAATCTGCATATTGCAAACTTGGTTGTATCAAGAAGAAAACAAGAGATTTTTGCAATACAAACACTACCATTTTGTTTTTTAATGCTTATGTTAGATCAAGATTGAAATTTGGATTCGTAATTAGAATCCTTATTACGACTGTGCCATATATATTGCAAGAATTCAAAATAAATTTTTGAAATTCATTTATTTTACGAATTATGGATCTTCAAGTTTGAGAAAACAGTTCGGTTTCATTCCTTTGAAACTCCGTGGAGACATTGCTTTAACAATTTTTTACAATCTTCTACATAACAAAATTGATTTACCCTTTTTAGTTTCTTGTATTGATTTTATGTCCCCAGGTATATCATCAGAAGCTGTCAATTATTTTTTGTTAAACATTTTAACCCTCCTGGTGTTTGTCTCGACAAGGTATCTCGTCATTAACAAAACTGACCAGATCTTGATGGACGATATATCTCGACATAAGAAGAAAACTGACCAGATCTTGATCTCGAAATCATAAAAAAATTTGGCAATATTTTGATGATGAGGCAAAATTATTCCATTAGCAAAATTGGTCAGATCTTGTTGGACGAGATATCTCGTGAAAAACCACTTGGAAGATTAAAAAGAATGTATGCAACAATTTTGCTACAAATGATATTTTAAGCTTTATAATTCTTTCTTTCTCGAAGGTTGATATAGTTTTTATGATTTGAATAACAATAAGTAATCTGTTTCAATGAAGTGTATTTTTTGGATAATATATTCTATTCCAACAATTGGTATTTCTTCTGTAGAGAAACAACAATTAAATAAATGTTAAATGTAGCGAAAATTATTATTTTGTAACTATTATTTTATAAATAATTTTTCTGGTATACTAGACAACCGTATATAAACGATCCAATGTCTAGAGTTAAGTGCATATTGTCCAGACAGTTATAAAAACCGGACAACTATTTTTCTTCTGATCATGGTCAGAATTAATGATTGCTCTTCTACTAGGGTATCTCAAAGACTAATCGTCCTGCCATTATCAATATAGCCCTGACAACTGAAGCCTACGCCGCGGTCTTTTGCTTAGTTCAAGGCATAGAAAGATTAAGATTCAGTTTGGCAAAATATATACGTCAAAAGTTCAAAAGCAATAAAATGAAAATATTTTAAATTGGTTTTTAACACTCCAAGTGATTTCGACGAGGTATCTCGTTCATCAGAATCTGACCAATTTTGATTCTGTCGTGGTATCTCGTCATCAAGATATTGCCTATTTTTTATAACGAGATCGAAATCTGGTCAATTTTCTTCTGATGACAAGATATCTCGTCCATTAAGATATGATAATGGTTTTGCTAAAGACGAGATACAATGTCAAGTCAACCACCAGGAGGGTTAAATTTTCTTAAACTTTTAAATATGTGAGACTTTTCCTGTCAATCTAAATGTAGGTGGCGGTAATATTTTTGTGGCAGAACGGGCTGCCCGCACGTATTCTACACGTGACGTCACTTAAATGTGGGTGGTAATGTTTTTTGTGGTGAAACGCGCTTTACACGCGACATCACTTAAATGAAGAGGACTTGTTGAGAAACTTTATCGGCAGAAAAAGCGAAGTTTCTATAAAAGTCGCATGTGTATCAGTGGAATACATGGGCGATCAGAAAGGAAGAAAAACAAACAACTCTAGTCTTCAATTCCTTAACCACTTAAAGCACGAGTTTTTTTCGGAAAAACTGGTGAAAAATGATCGAGTTTTTTTTGACAGAAAATGAATATATAGGTATAGTGTAAGTTATTTTTTGCAATTTCAGTTATGGGGGGTGACTAGGGAGCGGGGGGTGGGGTAAAAGTTATAAAAAAATTATTATACAAACAAAGTGTAACCGATTTGATTACATGTTTATTTTGAATTTCAAAATATTAATAATAATAAAATATTAATAATAATATATGATTAATAATAAAATATTAATAATAATATATGATTAATAATAAAATATTAATAATAATATATGATTAATAATAATATATGATTAATAATAATATATGATTAATAATAATAAAATATTAATAATAATATATGATTAATAATAATAAAATATTAATAATGATAATAAAAAAATAGGTGATTGAAAAATTTCTTTTGACCAATACATCCTCACCTCAGGTTTTTTAATTATACCTTGTAGTATAGTTATGGCTAAAAATATATATAATTCTTCCATGGTAATCGGTGACCATTGGTTCGGTGACGATCCTGGATGTTGAAATGCATAAAAAGAAGCCAAAATCTCGTCATCATTATCTTCAGATTCCCTTCCATCACTCAAGAGATCATCACTTTCATCGCTGAAACTTTTTGATAAAGTGGCATATTCAAAATCGTCAGAGTCGCTCATTATCAGATAACTTTTTCTAATCAAGTTACAAAAACACTTAGTAAAAATTAATTTATGGTTAACTGTTTACTTTTATCATATTTAACGTAATAAAAATGGATATATTACCTTTTCCACACCAAACAACTGCTTTATAACAAAGAATTCATAACAAACTTATAGCTCTAATCATCAAAATGCACCACGTGGTTTACACAAGAAAAATGCTGCATAGTGGTGCCATGTATGGTAAATAAGCTTACTTATAATCTAGCCTATCTATTTTTACTAGAACGGACCTCAGACGGGTCCGTTTTAGTAAAAATAAAATAACGCGAGATACAAGAGCGCCCGTGTGAGACACGGGCATGTGCAAATTTGCCGGTAACTTTCGCCCGTGTCAGACACGGATATATGCGTTAAGTGGTTAAAAACCAAAGAGTGGTGCAACTCGCTCATTTATCATCAATTTTTAACGCTGCAATAATATTTATAGGAAACACACAAATTTAAAACTTTAAAGATCTTTTTACAAGCACACCTTTCGATAAAATAAAGAAGTACTAAATCATTATTATCATCATTAAAAGCTTATAAAATCAAACATTTTCTGTCACAACGTCTAGTAACTTATCAACTGATCAAATAAGATTAAAGTCAAAAGCATGTTTTCCATTTCTTGGAATTTTAGATTGTTCATCTAGAAGTCAGGTTATCACAGATTGGATTTTGAGGATTTTTGGCAAGACCGGAACCTAGTCAAATGAATGAGAGAGATTTTCAGTGTAAACAAACCCAGACGGATATGTGAAGATTTTACTTCAGCTACCCAAATGCTCTCCCTGATACATATTGAGCTTACCTTAAAATATAGTTTATCGCTGTTTGGGCAATGTTGGTGTTAATCTAATTGGCGATGACCATGCAACTGTCACGTTACGTCTGGAATACGTGCAGGAAGCACGTTCGCCATCACAGCCATTAACATTAAGCTTGACATCAAAAGTTTCTTTCAAAAATGTGTTCAAAAAGAAAGGAAGATGATTTAAGTCTCTTTGATAGGGTTTTTTGCTTTTTCATGGTTCGTAAGGAGAATGGCCTTTTTCTAATTTGGTTTGAGTATTTCTTTGTTTCTTTTTATTATTCTGTAGTTATTATTTTGCCTATTTTGATATATAAAGAAAAAGGGCATTTTCGAATGCATTTCCCTGAACACCGTTTTCCTTAAGTTTTACTTTTCATCCAATCGAAGAGAAAAATATTCCCCTGGTGGTATTTCAGGGAACCGAACCGTGATGTAGTTTATTTCAAGTATGCTCCAGCAGTACTAAGTAACATATCTTGAAAGGAATGGGTTAAGTAACATAAGAAACATCCATTTTATAAATGCGGTATATTTACAAGACTCCTAATATTGCTACGATACAGAAAAGGAATACAAATTTCTGGTCAGAATATTTAAGACTTTCTTTACCCTGTTCAATTTGTAAAATGTGATTATTACAAGATTTAAGTGTTAAATATAGTACTTCCCAAGATGCTTGTTTTCAGTGATACAGTGAGATAGTTGATTGGTTGGGTTGGTTTTTATGACATGAGGGCTATATTTGGCCAAGCTGCGCCAAACAATGTTAATACCAATGTGATAAAAATAAAAATAATTGATGAATCGGTTTTTACTATTTACCTATAATTAATAAATAGTTAAGACCCTAGACCCAGAAACGTTGCGACTGGTAATGGTTGGTTATGTTGTGTTTTATGGCACAAAGGCCATATTTGGCCAAGCTGCTCCAAACAATGTCAATACCAATGTGATAGAAATAAAGATAATTGATAAATTGGTTTTGACGTAGAATACGTTTTCCCTTTCGAAACCGGGGTACTGCGCCTAATTTGTGAGTGTCACGAAAAACGTTGATCACGAAAAATTTAATAACTTAAAAACTATAAATGATACATAAATGAACGATATCACGTTCGATAGAACATTAAACAAAGCATATTATAAATACCCATTGAGCTTGCGTCGACCTCATGGACTGATTCAATCGCAGCGCAAAGTTGAGTTACGAAAATGTGAGCTGCCGCGCACATTTAGTCTAGCACCGGCCTCTGTGCGAGCACGACGTTTGAGGTGTAATTTGTTTCGTCTCTTTGCGCTTTATAAATAATAATATAAATGAAACCTAAATATTTAATACTTGTTTAGATATCGGATTTCGAAGTGTGGAAATTGTACAATTTTTTAAAATGTCCAAATATATGCATAATAAACATCAGAAGAATTATAGCAAACGTCTACAAGAAGAAAGATCGAGAGATGAGGAATCCAAGAAGACCCAGATGTTTGATGCTGAACTTCAACGGGCTCGGCGGGAGTTCTTGAAAGTTGAGGAGTCACACCGTCACGGTGGACATATGGCTGATACGAGTGCGTCAAGTACTTCTGCCCCTCAGTTCGACGCAAATAGCATATCTGATGACATAAACGTTTCATTATAGAGTGATGGAGTTGAACCCATGGAGGTAGGTAATGAGCCACAACCATCAATATCAACAGCGAGTGAACCAATTGTAATATATGTGCGGAGCGATGAATATGAGAATTTAGGTAACGCTAATAGACATTTTCGTGCTGTATTCATAAACAATGAATTTGGATATTCCTATAATGTTTGTGATAGACTTTGGTTTGAGAAGGACCTGAAGCAGTCACGGAACGGAGTGATATCATTGTTCCGCAACGAGTTACCTCAGTCCAATGTGAATAATTTTATGTTGTGTATTCATTGTAGAATAAATTTATCAAGAACAAAATACCACCGTTGTCAAAATCTAATAGCTTTCAATACCCACAGAAGCCAGAAATCTTATGTACATACTTTGTCATTCAATTTGCAAATGTTGTAAATTTGTATAAAGTGTTAGAAAAGTAGATATTTGTAATTTAAGATATGGCGGTACTGATGAAATGTTGAATTTGTATTCGTTGTAACTAAATATGAACATTTGAAGTGTGAAATTAAATGCTTTAAACTGTATTGCACTAAATTATTTCTTTCGCTCTCATTCGCCATGTGGTCGCACTGACGTATTCTACGCCTTAAACCTAGCGGCCGTGTCCCGACACAGGCCCGTCCATTTTTTACTATTAATCTATAGTTAATAATTACACTGCTGGCCACCGTAAATGCAACACCCTGAAGGAAGCATGCAAATAATATGAAATTTACAACATGCATTAGCGGAGGTGAGATATGCAAATGATTAGAATTTCAGCGCAGACGCACATCACGCGCGCCTGTGGCGCCACTTCAAAGCGCTATTTAAGGCTTGGAGATTTCGACGATTTCAAGTACGGCAATTGTGTTTTTCTTGTGGTTTTTTCAAAAAAACGATCAATTATGCCTCGTAGAAAACAGCGATCATCTTTTGATCAAGTATCCGAGTTCGACAGAGGAAGGATAGTGGCCTACCGAGATTGTAGATTATCTTTCAGGGAAATCGGTAGTCGTGTTGGACGAAACCAAACAACTGTAATGCGGATATGTGATCGTTGGATGCAGGAGGGTACGACGGACCGACGTGTTCGATCGCATCCACCTCAGTGCACCACTTCACGTGATGACAGGCATATTGTGCGTATGGCAGTGACGGATCGCTCAGCCACATCACGAACCATAGCACAGCACATTCAGTCTGTACCGCATCATCCAGTGTCTGCGCGTACCATTCGACGCCGTTTACAGCAGAGTGGTCTGTCCGCAAGACGTCCATTGCTTCGTCTATCCTTGACGCAGAACCACAGACGTTTCCGCCGCCAATGGTGCGATGAAAGAAGGATGTGGACGGCAGAATGGAATGAAATTGTCTTTACTGAGGAGTCACGCTTCTGTCTGCAACACCACGATGGTCGGATTCGAGTCTGGAGACACCGTGGAGAGAGGATGCTGAACAGCTGCGTTATGCACCGCCACACTGGTCCTGCACCGGGTATTATGGTATGGGGCGGTATTGGATATCACTCTCGCACTCCTCTAGTACGCATTGCCGGTACTTTAAACAGCCAGCGCTACATCTCCGAGGTGTTGGAGCCAGTTGTCCTTCCTTACCTTCAGGGCTTGCCCACAGCCATATTTCAACAGGATAATGCGCGACCACACGTGGCACGCATTGTCCAAGGGTTCTTCGTCAATCGCCAGATTGAATTGCTTCCCTGGCCAGCTCGCTCTCCGGATCTTTCGCCGATAGAAAACATGTGGTCCATGGTTGCTCAACGATTGACCCAGAATACATCCCCAGCTGCCACACCAGATCAACTTTGGCAATGTGTGGAAGCTACTTGGTCTGCTGTACCCCAAGAACACATCCAAAGTCTCTTTGAATCAATGCCGAGGCGTGTGGCAGCGGTGATCTCCAACAATGGCGGCTACTCTGGCTACTGATTTTGGCAGGAACCACACTTCACAGAAGACTATAAATTTAATCATTTGATACTTGGTCAACATGTTATCTACAAAATAAATTTTGTTGTGATATCTCTTGTCTTTCTTAATGTTGCAATTTGGGTGGCCAGCAGTGTAGTTAAAACCCTAGGCCCAGAAACGTTGCAAATGGTAATGATTGGTTGGTTATATTGTTTTTTATGGCACAAAGGTAATATTTTTGCAAGTTGCACCAAACATCGTCAAGTAAATTCGGATGGTAGCGGAAAATGCCCTGGTAAGTGAAGAGGTGTCATTGTGAATAGGAAAATTGCAGCCACTAGGATTTAATTTTCCGAACTTGGTAGAAAGTAATTCCAAAGAATATATTGCAGTTATATAAAAACTAAGTTGCTTTTTGAAAAGAAACATAAAACCACATGTGGTCACATATTGTCCTGTTGAAAATTGGTCACTGGTAAGCACTGAAGGTTTCGGGAGGAGTGAAACATGGTGGACATTGAGGAATCGTTGCTCGTTGCATGCCACGTTCGGACGCCCATTGTTTTGTTGGAAACTGGCTGCAGGCAAGCCCTGAAGATAAGGGAGGACAACAGGCTCCAAAACTTCAGAAGATGACCGGCAATGTGTATTAGTTGGGTGTGGGAGTAGAATCTAATCGAGCCCTATGCCATAAATCCAAGTAACGGACCAGTATGGCGATGCGCAATGCAAGAGTAATGCAGTCTGTCGCTGTGGTGACACCAGACTCGGATGTGACCACCTTAGTGCTATAGACAGAATCAAGATTCGTCTGGAAAGACGATTGATGATTCGTTTGTCCATGTGCTGCGTTTTACACACCGTTGCTGACGCTTATGGTGTAGAATCAAAGTTAGTCGCAGCAATGGATACCTTGAAAAAATTCCCCGCTACTGCAGAAGACGTCAAATTGCATATGCTGACACAGGTTCTTGTTCAACACATCCTAATTCTTGAGCTAGGGTTCTTGTTGCAGTATGATTCATAATAGCTTTTGAGCATTTAAATTGAGTCATCTCAGAAGGGTGTAAATATAGGGTTATCGCATTATTTTTAGTTCAAACCATGACATTTGATCGAAGTTTGTTCAAAATGGGTCACTTGATGAAAATTTGTTCAAAACGAGACAATTGATGGAAATTATTCAAACAGGACACTTCATACTTATTATCAAACCGGGACCTGGGGTAGCATGATGAATTATTTTTCCAAAATCGGGGTCTTGGAGCTTTGATTTTTTTCATGTTATCTATTTTACTTTAAAAAACAATTTTTAAACTTTTCTTAATAATAAATGAGTACGAGTCATTACGTGACACATTTTATTGTAATATACTGTGGGATGAATGTATGTATGTATGTATGTATGTATGTATGTATGTATGTATATATATATATATATATATATATAACTTTTTTATTTAAAGTTAATATATAAAATACATCTTGGAATTGGTGTGAACATTTTACATAATTGGTAAATTATTAATTCTAAAACTTTGACGAAATCTCTATTCCGTAAATTGAGATGAAAAACATCACAATGAAAATTATGAAGAATTTATTTCCATTATATTGATGCATAACATATTTTACAATGTAGTCATAAATCGCAGAAACTATACATAACTATACTTAAAACTATATACACTTTATCGTAATTTGTTTTTTACATTTCTAAGTAAAATATATATCCATATTTAGAATTATGTCTAAATTTTTGTTATTGCTTTTTCTGAAGATAAATCTATGACTGGTACGATTGGGACAATGAAGCAGTATGTTTAATCATTCTCATTATAAAATAAACTTAAATAGTTAATTATTATATAATTTATTTCAAGCACAATCCAAATGTTAGTTAACAAGTTCTCTATAGGATTATCCGGATCCGTTTACGAGAAACTTCAATAGAAAGATAATGAAGCTATATACAGTAAAAATAATGTAAAAGGCACAGAAATTGAGTTCAAACATAGATGCAATGTGCCTTTTCCTCGGGTTCCTCATTTTCAGAGCTCATACACATCCAGCTCTTTCATCTAAATATAATCTAAAATTTCCCTTAAGGTATGTACATACGTTTGATTTTGGGTTAATGGTTGGATCCCAGTTTCTGAAGTTTCGTATCATGGCAAATGGAATCTGAAAAACAAAGCAAAATAAATTTATATTTGTTGCATGTAAGCGTTTGTGCTGTTCAATTTGTGATTAAAAGTAATATTTTGAATATGAATCTAATGGAAGATCTGTACCATAGACTTGAAATTTATGTAGATTGAGAATTGGTATTGAGAGGAGCTTGAAAAAGTGTGATCAATATGTCGACTAGTAATCACGTGACTGTTCTATGAAAAATTGACTCGTTTGGCCGATTTGGTATCTTATCCACGTTTGGCAGTATAACATAATATGACAGGGTAGGTTTGTGAATGCATTTCTATAAAGTGGTGAAATTACCAAAGTCTGCTATTATCAGATGATCAATCAATGGACCTATCAGATGATGAATCGATGGATGGGCTTCTTCCCCCGTCCCATGAAAAAATCAGATTATGAATGTTAGGTTCAACCCGGCAGATGAAGTGGTCTAAGGGTCACGTTACTACTAGTTTTGGTCACACGATCATGGGCCCATAAAAAGGTTACGAACATCCATGTCCATACTGGAATACAAATTCAGAGCCTACTCAATTGAGAACCAGAGCGCTAAACACTCGGCTTACACAGATCATGATGAGATTTGGTTTGTCGTTCTACCGTAATTTTTTTCTAAACTAGGGCTAGTTAGACTCGAACCTCCTACGGCTTAAAGGGGATTTTAAACCTCTACCAACATTTATATCTGTACTGGAATTCAAACCAAGAGCCTAGTAAATCGAAAGAGAGAACGCTAATCATTCGGCTAACATAGCTAATCATTCGGCTAACACAGCTAATCATTCGGCTTACACAGAGCATAAGGAGGACCAGCCCATCATTTGATAAGGGTATGCAATATTTTATTCTTCCTGTGTGTTAAGGAGCAAAAAAAGATATCAGTCTAATTTTACAGCTTTATTGATTTAGCAACTTATGAACTGAGCATTAGCCGTATTTAATGTCTTTCTCGTCAATTAGATTTTTTGTAGTTTTCTTCGGAACCAATATTATCAGAAAGGATGCTAATAAAAAGAGTGTTAGAAAAGATATTAAGATGAAAATCGACTAGACATTGAATACTTTGATAATGCATGGAGGAATTGCGTTGTTATTTCTCGTAACCATAGATACTGTAAATAAATAACCCGTAAGTGGTACTAAATGATGAAAAGGGCGCTTTTATAAAGTCAATCAACAGTTAATTTTACATAAACCTGTTTAATATTTAAGTAAAAACGTAACATTTTCCCTTCTAGTATATATTTCGTACAGACAATTAGTGAAAACTAGAGGTAAGCCTTTTTATAAAATGACTTATAATCACTTCCTTTAGAGTTCATTTCAACCAGATCATTTTAACCCTCCAAGTGGTTTCGAAGAGATATGTCTCACCAGTTTTGCTAAATACGAGATATCTCGTCCTCAAGATATTGCCGATTTTGTTATGATGACGAAATCAAGATCTGGTCAGTTTAGCTAATGACTGGATACTTCGTCGAGTCAACCACAAGGAGGGTTAAGTAGAATAGTTGCTTTTAAATTTTTATAACATGCTGCGCATTCAGTAGAGTTATTCCTTCCATCCCTGAATTAGCAATTTTAGGATGCGTCATTGTCGCAGCAAATGTGCGATCTAGTTCAGCTCCGTTAAGAAGGAAGTTGACCTTAGTTGACACCTCTTCTAGAAAGGTATAATCTAATAACTTGGCATTTCAGTCACGTGGCTTTGAATGAGTGTTTTCATTAAATTGAGTGACATGATAGATTGGTAGTTAGTTAACGTCGCACTGGAACAACAAAATGGGCTATTGGCGACTGTCTGGGATCAATCTCGGGGGAAGGATTCGAGGACAACACCTCATAGCTTGGAACTACAGTCAGATGACGAGATCAACATATGAGCTGGCACCCCACTCTCCAAACATCGACACCACTCCAACGTGAGGACATTTGAGGCCACGATAGATTTAACGTGTATCATCCCCCAAGTACACGACGGTCTTTGGTTGGATCGAGTTTCAAACTAGCAATCCTCCGATTGCTAATCCGTTACTCTACCAGCCGGGCTTCCGCGGCCTTCTTGAGTGTCATGGTAAACGTAAACAATGAGTTTCAATGAAACCATAGCGCGGATTCCGTCTCCAATCCTCCATGACCATTGTTGCACTAGCGTATAGCATTTCTTTACCCTGCAAGCTTAGTACCGTGCTAGAAGTGGACTACCCAAAGTCATCTGTCATCTCAGCAGATACTATACCAAGCTCGACAGGTAAAGGGCGCATGCAAATATATCATGGCGATTGCTATTGTTGATGAACTTTTTCGAAACTTTGTGTCTCGCGATTGCTGCTATTGCTTGCGGTGCCGATCTCAGATCTAGAGAATCCGCGTATAAAACACCAATTTTAGAAGCGCGTTCTTCACATTTAACCTCTCACCTTATCTACCACGACCACGTAACTTGAATGGCTACTAATAGTCAGGTTCCAGTAAGTTTACATTTGAGTCACGTGGTTTTGAACGAATCAAATCGTTAAGTTATGCTACAGTAAAACGTAAATAATGCGCCACCACAATTAGTGTTTTTAATGAGTTCTGGCTCTAAGATTATTGTTTGGTGCAGGAAACCGTAAATATGAATTGGCGAGGAAAAGTCATCCGTGGCGATCGCCATGCAATTTTTTGCGTATAGCAGCTATTTTCTTTAGCAAGTTCAGTACCATTCTAGAAATGGACTTCACTATGGTCATCTGCCTCCCTAAAAGAGCCACCCTACAACAAATCCGAACTACATGCGTGTATTATTTGTATGTCTTATATCTGCATCTTGGTAAGAAAAGGGCCACTGTGTATTTTGCAAGTTTTTAGTAATTTATACATATAAAGCAGAGTTGGCATCTGTCTGTTCTCTATACAAATTTATACCGTTTGACCAATCCACACCAAATTTACTACACTTATTCTTTGGAACCCTACTGGTAACGTAGGCTACATATTAACCCCCGTTCTTTTTTTCTTGGGTGTGCAGAGGGGTGTAACGTCTCGTCATCCTGGACAGAGCACTTGCTAGGGGCGCTCTCTCCCGATCTGGCTGTGCAGATGACGTCAGAGTTAACATCTACAGAAGTTGCTCATCAAGAAGGAAATTCTCATTTTTGGGCTAATACAATGCATAGATGTGAGAAGGTGACCGAGTCAGCATAAAAGAATCATTCTTAATTGCTTTAACTCTTATGAATATTGGAAAATATTACAATAAATATGTATTATAAGAATAAACTAAGTATTAAAGTACTTGAAAAGTATAAAGTATTTCATGCATAGTATTTGTAGAGATTACCATCGAAAATTAACTTTTAGGGAGCCTTGATCCCCTGCCTACACCACTGGGTGGACTGATAGTTAGCTGTCATCTTGGGTTTTGACCTGGAGTTACTAAGGAAACAGCTCAGGCTGCTCTCCTGGTTAACGAAAAGAGTTCAAATCCTGTTAAAACTCGGGGCTGGATACAGGATTAAAATTTGGATAGTAATTTTTAGATAAAATATTAAAACTGTTCTCACCCAGGCATTTTGTGGAGGAAAATCAATCTATACATATAAAGCAGAGTTGTCAACTGTCATCTCTACAAATCTACCATTTGACCAATCCACACCAAATTTGGTACTCTTATTTTTTGGAACCCTGCGGGTAATGTAGGTTATATATTAACCCCATTCTATTTGTCTTGTGTGCAGAGGGGTGTAATGTCCCATCCTGGACAGAGCACTTTCTAGGAGCGCGCTCTCCGGTCTGGCTGTGCAGATGACGTCAGAGTTAAGGTGGGTGCGGTTGCGCTGAAATTTGCTCAGTATCATATCGTTTATGTATCCCGTCTGCAAAATGTGGGATGGAATTTTCAAGCATAAAGTGTAATTGCTTGAAACGTTGATCATGATATCGTATCAATATGATTTGTCAGCCTTTCATAATGACTGGAATTGGCATTACTGGTGCAAGATGCTACAAATAAAAAAATATTGAAAAGAAAAGACTGACTGCAATAATACGATGTATGTCATTTGTTTTAGAAAATGAACTTAAAAGGCATTCACAATCACTCCAAAACTCAAAATCGACTTTTGTATATAGTCATCTCAGTATCAGGTTTTGTAGGTTTGTCTTACCTATAGTATGTGAAATGGATCTAAAGTAAATTGTAGAAGCTATAAAAATCTCAGTTTTAAAAATTATTTTGCACTTGCTAATTTTTTTCTATATTTGCATTTTCTATGACAGAAAAGGGATTTTTAGATCACTTTCAATCGAAGTTTAATCAATTAAACCCGAGCAACGTCGGGTAAAAAAAAATTCAGCTAGTAGCTTATATAGTAATTTTTGCTAGTTTTCTTTTTAATACAGTGTACAAAAATACTTTCTAATGTTTTGATTCCTTCATAATGCATTGACAAGACAGAACTTTTTCTTTTATGACTTTCAATAGCCCGTTGTGTTGCTCCCGTGTAAAGTTAATTAAAATACCTACCTACCTGCTATGACTTGAAGTGATTTTGGGACATAAAATCAACGAATTTGGACAGTGGCCCTTTGTCTACCAAGTTACAGATATCTAAAAAACAAGTTAACATATAGTAGAACCTTGATTATTCGAGTTCCGATTAACCGAGTGTCCGTGTTATCCGAGTCGAATTTGATAATAGCTGAGAGTTATTTTTTTAATACAGCGTACCAAAAATACTCTCCAATGTTTTGATTCTTTCATAATGCATTGACAAGACCTGACTTTTTCTATTATAACTTTCGTTTCCTTGAAGTGATTTGTGGACATAACTCAAAATCAACGAATTTGGACATTGGCCTTTTTTCTACAAAGGTAGAGATATATTCTAAGCAACAATTTAACGTATAGAATTTTGATTATCCGAGGTTCGATTAACCGACTCTGTTATATCAGCTGAATTTGATATCGATTTTAGTGTGCGCACTTTATCCTTGACTGGTCTAATGTAGAGGGCTGGTTGGTTTGGGGTTTTATGGCGCAAGGGACATACTTGGCCAAGTTGCGCCAAACACAAAGCAGATAATGTCAAATAATTGTGAAAAGAAAGGACGGAGAGGAGAAAGTAGAGAAAGATCGCTTGGGCATCCTGGGGTTGCGATCCCCATGTTTACCAGATCAAACTCAAGACAAAAAAATTCAATCAAAATAAATTAAAAATATCATATTAACAACCAGACCAACATTAAATGATGGGAAATATTTAAGTAAATAATACAAAAGCAAAATAAACACTTAAAAATTATGAAAAAATTAAATACATTAAAAACTTTTCATCATCAACGTAAAAAGTGAAATGTAGTTTAAAATGCATAGATATGAAAGATGAAATGATGCAGTTTCGCGTGTGAAAGTGATGCTACACGTAATAGCGTTAAGGACATTTTAGGAGAGTTTCAAATGCACGTAAGATTTTTTTGTAAAATTATCACAGCAAATACATACTGTGACAAATCCTAGTATAAATTATTCTTAATCCTTGCTTCATACTTATATTTCTGTAGCAGTAGTAATAACATGTGGTATAGTAAATTTTTTCTGTATTTCGTATAGGCTGTTTTGTATTACTACATCCTTATCATCCGAGTTTCTGGTTATCCGAGGTGGTCTCGATCTACATTACATTGGATAATCAAGGTTCTATTGTAGTTAACCCTCCATGTAGTTTAAACGAGACGTTCATCGAGATCTGACCAATTTTGCTAATGACGAGATATCTCCTCATTAAAATTTTACCAATTTTTTTTATGATGACGATATCAAGATCTGGTCAGTTTTCTTTTAATGACGAGATATCTCGTCCATCAGGATCTGGTTAGCTTTCGTCAAATGACGAGATACCTTGTCGAGACAAACAGCAGGAGGGTTAATTATCTCTACACGACGTGCACATTTAACCCTAGATTGGTAAGGTATGTAAAATTTACGTACCGTACACACATCCACAGCGTTACTAATCTAGGGTTAATTTGGTCCATTCTTTACCTGATAATGTCCTTCCTATTCTGATAGGTCCTAATGTAGTTCTTCTGCACGTCTGTTCTATCTCGAAATAGCAGCTGGTCAAGCCTGGGAGAGACGAGGTAGCATGAGGAACTGACTGTCCAGACTGTAGAACACGTGAGCCGTAGTCTTGAGTCCACCGAGCATTCGAGTTTTGGGAATTCTGATTCATATTGACTTGCACTGGCACATAATGGGCAGGAGCTGTTCCAAACTTTGCTTGACCGATGTTCAAGGAATGTTGGAGACCTGTAAGTCGAATTGAATGCACAATGTTAAATGGTGCTAATCAATTTTATCTTTTATTACCTATTGAGACAGTGACTTGGCGAAAGCAACTTCATGCTTCAATCGCATATGAAACATAATGAATGATGCATGATACACTCGGAAACTAACTGACGCTTCAGATAAAACAGTTTCCGATTAAAATTTTCTGAGGTATTAATAAAGTATAACATAAAAATTTATATTAGAGATCGATAATCTGAATTTTTCTAACCAACCAACTCAACTATTGCTCACGAAGTACAGACCAAGCCAAATTTTCCACCTTGGCTACATTTCCTCTAGGTTGGACTTGGGTTCCAAGAAATTCAATTGCAAACCAACCAATCAACCAACCCAATACTATTTCTGGGAGCACGTCTTCAATTTTCTAATAAATAAAGTCAACTATTGTCAACCATGTTGTCTTTCACCTGGGCAACCGTTCCTTACTTCAGCTCCAAGAAGAAATTCAACATCAAATCGACAGCTTTGTCAATCAACCTAATTCGATTCGATTGTAATCAATTGGGTTGAATGTAAAAATGCAGGACGTACACGTGTCTGCATTTTCTAATAAATCAAGTCACCTATTGGGAACCAAGCCAATTTTCCACCGGGGAAACCGTTCCTCCGCGTAGGACTTAGGCTGCAAGAAGAATTTCAACAGCGAACCAGCGGTTTCTTCAACAAGCCCAATACGATTCCTGCGGCACATCTGTCTGCATTTTTCTAATAAACTAAGTCACCTATTGTCAACCAAGTCAAGTTCACACCTGGGCTACTTTTCCTCCAGCTTGAAGTTGGACTCCAAGAAATGCAACTGTTGTATAAACACTGAATAATATTGGATAAATATTCAGCAATACAAGTTACACTTGTCTGCAATTTTAAACTTTTTCTCCTCTCAGTCACATTTTGGTTGCTTGCAGATTTCAACCTGCTGGTTCTAAACATAATAATTATTTTCACCTCTACTCTCACTCCCAAATTTAATGCAATCCCAGGAATATCTGTAAAACAATACTCAAAAATTTGTGTTAATTCATTTTGAACATAAGAACATTTTCAATTATAAGACTTATTTAAGAGAATTTGTTTTCTGAATTTTTTATATAAATAGAATGACAAAGCAGCGATATCTTTAAATTGTCCTCTTTTTTCTTTTGTAGGTATAAATTTCCACTGTTGTTTTATGTCTTGTGAAAGATGTTTTGTGTATCATAATTGCATATTGCCTATTATGCTGTATCATATCACTTCTCCCATCGCTTCCGAATTTCTGCTTTCGCTTTGTCTTACTAGCTAAATTACTTGACGTTGCTTGGGTTGAATTGTTTATAATTCATCGTAATGTACTCAATATTATTCCAATGGAAATTTCGAATTGTTTTTAGCCCCCTGCTGACCCAGAACAAATCGAATGGGGTTAATATATAGCCTATGTGTCCCGCAGAATTCTACTGGATGAATGTACCAAATTTAGTGTGAATTGGTCTGACATTGATCGTACAAATACGCAATGTTATTCCTATGGGGATTTCGAATTGTCTTTATCCCCCTGTACCATATCAACTATAAAAAAGACCACTTTCTATTAAAATAATCCTATATTATCATAAAAATTTACATTCCAATAATAAAGCTACAGTTTAAGAATTTATAGACGGGATACATAAACGATATGTTACTGAGCGATTTTCAGCGCAACCGCACCCATCTGCAATTGCACCATACTCTAAGATTCTAAAAAACTCCAAGGTCATCTTGAGAGGCGACTCCTGTAGATGTTCTGACGTCATCTACACAGTCAAACAGGGAGAGGGCGCCCCCTAGCAAGTGCTCTGTCCAGGATGACGGGACGTTACACCCCTCTGCACACCCAAGACAAATAGAACGGGGTTAATATGTAGCCTAAGTTACCCGCAGGGTTCTAAACAATAAGTGTACCAAATTTAGTGTAGATTGGTCAAACGGTGTACATTTTTATATAGAGAACAGACAAACAAATGCCAACTCTGCTTTATATGTATAGATGTAAGAGGTTTTGTGAACCATGGATTGTCTAATATGTTTCATGCAAGTTCAGTGAGTTTGTATTCCCGATTAATGTTTCATGTCTTAAGTAGGATATCTTGTGTATTATGTATTGCCCATTATGTAGTATCATGTATTGCCTATTATGTAGTATCATGTATTGCCTATTATGTAGTATCATGTATTACCTATTATGTAGTATCATGTATTGCCTATTAAGTATTGTCTAATATGTATCATGTCAAGTGTGGAGAGTTGGTATTCCCGCTTATGTTTCATGTCTTATGTAGGATGTTTTATGTATCGCTTGTATTTTGTGTGTGCCGTTTTCGAATTTCTGCTTTTGCTTTATGTCTTGTGAAAGATGTTTTGTGTATCACGTATTGTCTAATATATATCATGTCTGATGTTCACAGGCACCAATGTAACTGATGCTTTCACTAGACATGCATATTATAATGTTTAACGGTTAAATATTTAAAATAAATAATTATAATGATAGAGAGCTTTTAATAAGTCTGTGTTAACAAATTACTTCAATAACTGGGTGATTTAATACCATCTTTTGGCAAAAAACCCCTTATTTCTCTGAAATGGATGATACACTATTTTAAGGCACATTTAGGAGTAATACACAGTGGTACCAAGTTCCAACAATTTCCAAGTAATACACAGTAGTGCAAGTGCCAACAATTTCCAAGTAATACACAATACCCACAAGTTTCATACTGAGAATTTGATCTCATCGAATATATTTTAACCTTTTCCAATCATTGTAACACATTTGGACCCTAAAACATTTGGACACCATAAAACCCTAACATCCGAACCAAACCAACAATTGTAAAATTATTATTCGATTGTCGTCGAAAGCAAACGAAACACGATCGGCTAATATTCGTGAAAGAGTAGTAAAAATGGAAAACCCTCACGACTAACAAAGATTAAAAACTCAGAAAAGATCGTCAATGGCCATTTCGGTGGAGCTAGACGTCCACCATCATCAGGACAGAAGTAAATCATAAAAAAAAGAAAAGATTTGAAGGTTTTCATTTTTCACTACCAATTTGATTAAGATTCTCATCTGTTCATCTATTCGAGACAGAATTTGTAAGACACGTCTCAGAATGAATTGCTCTTCCCAATTTATTCCTCTGCATACTTTTGCTTTATCAGCATCTTAGAACAATCCGGGGACGCCAGATAAGATCTTTTTAACGGATCGATACACCGTCTTGCTAGACATAAAGTCTCATTTCTTCATCTTTGCTGAGATCGTTACATTTCTCCTCTAGATCCACTGCTGCATCTCGTCATTCTGGCGTTTTCCTTATGAAAGCTAACTAAAGCTGTATTTACACAAGAAATATTTTAATTTTGATTATAAAATCTAGTTTTTTCACACTTGCTAGTAAAGTATTCCCATGATATATCACGCATTAGACTAGATCGCAGTTTTTATTATTCCACTATAAATTTTATGTTTGAGAACAGTAGATGAAATCTCAGTGTGTCTTTAAAATCGGGAGTTCAAGAGACTTTTTGTTTGGGGAGTTGGGAGTTCAATAAACGTTTTTCAAGCAGTTAGTTAAACTGAATTGATAAAAAAAGATTTGGGTATTTCGAAAGTAAAGATAAGAAATTTCTGTTTTTTTAAATATTCTACCTTATTGATTACAATTTTAAGAGGTTTTTATCTCCGACGTATCGCAGTTTATTTATTATACCCCGATATATTTTATGTTTGTGTACAGTAGATGAAATCTCACTGTGTCTTTAGAATCGGGAGTTCAAGAGACTTCTAGTTTGGGGAATTGGGAGTTCAAAAGACTTGTTCAAGCAGTTATTAAAAATGAATTGATAAATAAGATTAGGGTGTCTCGAAAGTGAGAATAAGAAATTTCTGTTTTCAAACATATTCATCCTTCTTAACTATTATTTTAAAAGGCTATTATCACCGATAAATCGCTGTTTATCCATTATCCTCCGATGAATTTTGTGTTTGCAAACAGTAGATGAAATCTTATTGTCTTCAGAATTGGGAGTTAGACAGACTTTGTTTAGAGAGTTGGGAGAATTGAGAATTCAAAAGACTTTTTGTTTGGATAGTTGGGGGAATTGGGAGTTCAAAATACTCGTTTCAAGTAGTTATTTAAACTGAATTGATAAAAAAGATTAGGTTGTCTCGAAAGTGAGGTTAAAGAATTTCTGTTTTCAAAAATATTCTACCTTGGTAACTATTATTTTAAAAGGTTTCTATCACTAATATATCGCAGTTTATTTATTATACACGATGAATTTTGTGTTTGGGAACAGTAGATGAAATCTCATCTTTGTAATTGGGAGTTGAAGAGACTTATTTGGGAAATTGAAGGAATTGGGATCGTTCAAAAGACTTGTTTCAAGCAGTTATTTAAACTGAATTGATAAAAAAGATTTGGATGTCTCGAAAGTAAGGATAAGGAATTTCTGTTTCCAAAATCATACTACCTTGTTTACTATTATTTAAAAAATGTCTTTTACCGCCGATTTTGTGATTATTATTTAGTTTTATATCTCCAAACCCGTTATAATTAGCTCTTGTGTTGCGAAAAATCAGTGGAGAGTGACAATTAGCCATCGTCTAGCAAAAAATGACCATAAAATGACAAACCAAACCAAATCCGATCGAATTAACCTTGGTTTAATTAAAAATGACCTTAGAGTGATGAACCAAATCAAACAAACCGAACCCGATCTAATTAACCATTGTGTTGCAAAAGATGACAATAGAGCGACAAATCAAAGAACCCCGATCTAATAACCGTAAACCAAAAAATGACCTTAAAATGACAGCCAAACCGAATTCGGTCTAAATAGACCTCATAGGAAACAAGTCGTAGGGTGACAAAGCAAACCAAATCCAATCTAATTAGCCCTCATATAGCAAAATATGTCTGTAAAGTGACAAACCTTTGAATTTTCTCAACTGTAAAAGACACTCGAATAAAGAAGGGGATGATCCCTCCCTACCTTAATCCCTCTGGTCACATACAATATTCCGTCTTGCTACCTGCACTCTTTCTTGCGTGACTTATTGCAAGTTTTGACCTTCTTAATCAATAGAATCTTTCCAAAGGACTCTATTATAAGAAAATGAACAGTAGAATCTTCTTTCCAAATGATTCTATTATAAGGAAATTACCTTTACCAAACGATTCTATTCTAAGGAAAGGAGCAATGAAATTCTTCCAAGGAATTCTTTTGTAAGAAAAGGACTCAGGATCTTTCCATATGATTATATTCTAAGGAAATGAACAACGGAATGTCTCTCAAAGATTCTATTCTACAGAATGGGCCAATAGAATCGTTCCAAAGGATTTTATTCTAAGGGAAGGAAAGGTAGAATCTTTCCAAGGAATTCTGTTGTAAGGAAAGAAGTAATAGGATCTTTCCAGATGATTCTATTCCAAGGGAAGGAGCGATAGAAACATTCCAAAGAAAGATTATATTCTAAAGAAAGGACCAATGTGGTAATCTATCTAAGGGTTGAAAAAAATCGATGGATTCCTTAGAAATATGTGGTTATTTAGTCATTAAGTGTGTTATGGGGTAAAAGATAGTTTTTTGCATGAGGAAATTTTTACCTGCTATCAGCTGAGATTTCTGGTACTCCAGAACTTCTCGAATACTTGGATCAAGTACTCCGGTTTCCTTCTTCATTTGCACCGGATTGAGGGATTTTTTACTTTTTTCGGATTCGTCGTCGACGTTTTCTGACTGAAATTCAGAAAAAGAAGTCATATTAGTGACATTTCCTACAAGTAAGTCTCCTACTCTCAGAAACTTAAATCGTCTACTTTAATCATAGAATCGATTATCTTAATTTTCTTTCTGAGAGTGTAAAACTTCGGCTTGTCTCGAACATTTTATTGCTTTAACAGGGTGGTCAATCCTTGTCGAAAAAACCTCACTGCTCTAGAACGTGCGAGTAGTGTTAAGCGCAGGTTCGATTGCTCCCTGGCTGTATTTCTCTCTTCTGTCTCATTAAAGCTTTTCTTGTGTATGAATGCCCATTTACTTGACGTTGTTTGGAACTGTTTGGCCAAATCATAGAGGAAATATATAAAAGTAGAGTGAGCAATCGTAGCCTTTTTATGTACCCAGCATCATGTGACCAAAACTAGTAGTAACGTGACCTTTAGGCTATTTTCATCAGCTGGGTGTAACCTAACATTCATCATCTGATTGGTCCACGGTACGGGACGCCCATCCATTGATTCATAATCTGAATGGTCCACGCGACATTTTCAGTAGACTTAGACAGTTTCACTCCTTTTGTCGCCACTCTATATAAATGCGCATTCAAACACCTACCTGTCATTAGATACTATATCGCCAAACAAGGTGATAACATGCCAAATCGGCCAAATCAATCTAGGGGATTTTCAAGATCTAGTGAAATATTCAAATCTAGGGGATCTTTGAAGATAGCACTATTTGCAATTCTTTTTCAGTCACTAATTGAAGAAGATGAAAGAATGAATGAAGAACTGGGATTTCTTCAAATCGGACGACCTTCGAAGATCTTGCTATTCGCTATTGTTTTTCATTCTCAAATTGAAGTGAATGAAGAAAAAATTGCGAATAGCGATATCCTCAAATCGGGGAATCTGTCTACAGATGTCTCTATTTCTAATTCTTTTTCAATCACTGATTGAAGTGGTGAGAGAATTGAATGAAGAATTGCGCTCTCGAAATCTTTGAATCTAGGGATCTTTGAAGATAGCGCTATTTCAATTCTTTTTCAATCACTAGTTGAAGTGATGAAAGAAGCGAACGAATTCACAATTATTTTTCAAGCACCAATTGAAGAGATGAATTAAGTGAATGAAGAATTGCGTATACGATATCTTCAAATCGGGAGTTCTTTGAAAATCTCGCTTTTCACAATTCTTTTTCAATTACTAATTGAAATGATGAAACGTGAATGAAGAATTGCGAAAAGTATAGAAAAAACAAGATCAACTGTGATGAAACACCCTGTAGCAAAAGTTGTTAAACAGAGAAGCCTGCACCAATAAGGCAATCAAATAAAATAGATATTTTGCTGTATATATACTTATACAAAAACTAAATATTGCGTATGTGATGGTGGTTTAGTGGTAAAACTTCGTAGAGAGAGAGAGAGAGAGAGAGAGTAACACAGGTCTTACGAAAAAGAGCCACTTTATTCAAAACACAGTAACTATTAACAGTATTATTTGGACTTCAAACCATA
Source organism: Meta bourneti (assembly GCA_933210815.1). Lineage (NCBI taxonomy): Eukaryota > Metazoa > Arthropoda > Arachnida > Araneae > Tetragnathidae > Meta > Meta bourneti. Next base: position 86,678,303 of record OW119934.1, read on the forward strand.
GACGTGAAATATAAGTAGACTGAGTATTCCTATTGAGAGAAGCTTCATAAAGTGTGACCAACATGTCGACTAGTAGTCACTCGACTGCTCGGTGCAAAATGGACTTGGTTGGCCGATTTGGTATCTTATCACCTCGTTTGGCGATATAGCTTCTTATGACAGGGTAGGTGTGTGAATCCGCATTTCTATAGAGTGGCGACAAAAGTAGTGAAATCGCCGAAGTCTACTACCATCAGATGATCAATCAACGGACCAATCAGATAATGAATAAATGGATTGGCGTCTTCTCCCGATCTCGTGTACCAATCAGATGATGAATGTTAGGTTCAACTGTTATCTCGGTGGTAACGGTTCAACCCAGCAGACGAAGGCAGTACGAAGGTCACGCTACTACTAGTTTTGGTTGCATGATCCTGGTCACAAAAAAGGTTACCATTGCTCATTCTACTTTTGTATTTCCTTTATGCTTCAATCTTTACACGTTCTCTCACATCATGACAATCATAGAAACTGACAGAAATACGTAGAATACATACTCAAGGACAGAGCAACACGAGCGCCATCTTGCGCATTTCGTAACACCAAACAAGACAAATTTTGTATTCTCTAAAATTTCAATATTATTTTCGACGAGGACAAGAAATGAGTCAAGTGAAGACGCATTTAAATTACAAAACTAAATTTACTTAGTGCATCAATTGAACAATGAAGAAACTACATATACTATAAGTAAAATCTAAACTCTCTTACACAGTGGGTAATCTTATTAGTCACCTTTATAAATTACAATTTTACATTTCAATCAGTTATTAGAAATAAAACCTGGTTGCAGAGAATTCTTTTTATTTCTCCTGGCATGCTTATGTTAACAAATTTTAAATAAATAGTTGGTAACACTATTGATTTCACAACCTGTCATATATATAGCCGCCATCCATTTTATCCTAAACTCAGAAAATACCTTTCTTACACTGTGACCAGAGAAATTTGGTAAGAAACTGTACTAAGTAAAAATTAAACTATTTTATATCATGACTAAATTCTATATTCTGCAAAAACTCAACCCTTTGTGACGAAGCATCTTACACTCCTTTTCCCGGAGGTGTTCCTCTCCCCTTTCAGACTATGGAGGCGCCGATCAGCCCAGCAGCCATGGTTCGGTGCCGGGGCACAAAAGGTGAATAGGAACCGAAGCCCCTTCATCTCTGCCGACGCTCCCAGGGTTTTGAAGGAATTCGGGGACAGTTCGTCTCGGCGGCGCCCGAACATTCTGGAACTCATGAGAAAAAAAAAAGAAAAATCCACCAGGAGGAGAACTTTGACCAATGGGGGACGAGAGGACATCCCCCACCGCCTTTTGCCGACCCGAGTCCAGGGAGGATGAAGGCAGACGACGCTAGAACTTCAACGGTGTTGGGAGTGTCTCTCAGAGGTCCCAGAAAGGGTACCGCCTTTAAGTCCCGTTGCGGGCAAATTTGTTTTCTGTACTGTACATATTTCATGTAACTGGAGATATTTCTTTGTTATTAAATAATCCAGAAAGCAGTACAACCATTAGTACTCATTTATACGATTTCCCACCACATAGTGTGAAGATGCTACACCTTTTTATTTACTCTACAGAAACTAAACTCTTCCATATTATGTAAAAACTAAACTCTTATATCATGACAAGACTTTATGTACTCTGCTAAAACTAAACTATTTTATTTGCTGTGCAAAAGCAAAATTCTTGCATACTATGCAAAAAACTAAATTATTTATTTTCTATGAAAAAATTAAACTCTTCTATTACTATATAAAACTAAAAAATGTTATACTCTGCAAGAACTAAACTCTAATATCATGACAAAATTCTTTATTACTCTGCAAAAACTAAACTCTTATATCATGACTAAATTCTATACTCTGCAAAAACTAAATTATTTTATTTTTGCTGTGTAAAAACTTAACTCTTCTCTGTTAAGCAAAAACTAAATTATTTTTTATTTAAAAAATATGCAAAAATTGAACTCTTCTATACTATAACAAAACTTTCTATACTATACAAAAACTAAACTTTTTTTATACTATGCAAATACTAAATTATTTATTTATTTATTATTATCTTTTTACAATGCAGAAATTAAACTCTTCTATGTTATGCAAAAACTAAATTCTTGTATCAGGACTAAACTCTATACTCTGCAAAAACTAAGCTATTTTATTTTATTTTAGTTTTTTACTGAGCAAAATTTAAACTCTTCTATTTGTTATGCAAAAATTAAACTCTCCAATACTATGCAAAAACTAAATTATTTTTTACTATGCAAAAAATCTAAACTATTATATACCATGCTAAAAAACTATAATCTTTTATTACTATGCAAAAATTAAACTCTTATATCATGATTAAACTCTTTATACTCTACTAAATCTAAATTATTTTATTTATTTATCTTTTTCACTGTGCAAAATTTAAACTTTTCTACACTATGCAAAAATTAAATTATTTATACTTTGAAAAGATTAAAATCTTCTCTACTATAAAAACCTGAACTCTTCTCTACTATCCAAAACCTGAACTCTTCTCTACTATCCAAAACCTAAACTCTTTTTATGCTATGCAAAAACTAAAACTTGCATACCATAACTAAACTCTTTATACTCTGCAAAAACTAAACTCTTATTATTTTTTACAATCCAAAAACTGTGTGAATTCTTCTATACTATATAAAACTAAATTTTTGTACTATGAAAGAACAACTGTAATATCATGACTAAACTATTTATACTCTGCAAAAACTAAACTCTTTTTATACTATGAAAAAACTAAACTCTTTTATGCTATAAAAACTGAACACTCCTATACTATACAAAAACTAAACTTTTATACTATGCAAAAACCCCTAAATTGTTTATACTGCAGAAACTAAACTGTCCTATACTATGCAAGACCTCCATGTACCTATGAAAAGGTGCCTATGATATATCAGGATTAAACTCTTGTACTCTTCAATGTCTAAAAAGTGTTAACGGGGCCGTCGTGGCTCAGTGGGTATGCACACTTCTCTAGTAACCTTCGAGTTGTAGGCGGCGCAGGTTCGATTCCTGCCAGGTGCATTCCTCCCTGGGTGTATTTCTCTCTTCTGTGTCAGTAAAGCTTTCATTGTGTGTTAATTACTTGATATTGTATATCTTGTATCAATTACTTGATATCGTATTGTGTCTGGCGCATCATGGCCAAATATGGCCCTTGCGCGTAAAACCCATAAACCAACAAAACTAAAATGTGTTACATTCTGCAAAAACTAAACTATTAAAAACTGTTCAAAAACTAAACTCTCCTATACTACACGAAAACTTAACTCCTTTATACTATACAAAAACTAGTCTTATATGATCACTAAAGTCCCATACTTGCACAAACTAAACTCGTTTATATACTGTACAAAACTAAGTTCTTAAACTTTCAGTGGCGTGCAAAGCACTTCCTGCTCTCACCCCAATATAGGAAACAGCTTCAACAGTCCCTATTGTAAAGAATATTTTAAAATAAATCTGTACAAAAAGAATTTATGAAATTGTTTTATTTATTTAGACAAGAAAAAACTCACGCACCCTCACTTAATGATTCGTTCTGTTTTTGTTATAAGTCAATGCACCTTCTGGAGAGCAGAGCATTTGCACTTCTACTTAATGCATGGCAGCGATTCCTCCTTAAATAATAAATGCGGCCAAAGGTGACTATCCCTGGTCGCTTCCGGATTTAATCATCCATTGACGCGTCCTATACAAGCCTCATGGGTTTGTTCTAGCGAAGCGAGAGTTACGAGGAAACGTTGATTTCAGAACGCAGTACAAAGATTGTATTTTGGTTCATAATTTGAAATCTGCTTAGAATTTTGTTCTGAAATCTAACTGAAGTTGTTTTAGAGTTCTCTAGGTCAATAGTAGGGTCTGTGATTCGCCGACGTTTTTAATACCAGTAAATTAACGAAGGAAGTTCTTAATATTGGTTTGTGGTTTTTTCTTTTATAGGAGGCACTGACTGAACTTGAATTTCGTACTACACTATTGTACTACAGTATAGTTTTAAGTTACACTGTTGTTTTACAGTATAGTTTCTTCATACTACACTATTGTACAACAGTAGATTTTCGTACTACGCTATTGTGCAACAGTAGATTTTCGTACTATACTATATAGTTCCACACTATACTGCAATTATACAACAGTTTCGTTTCGTACTACGCAATTGCACTTCAATACAGTTTCATGCTACGGTATTGTACTTCAGTATAGTTTTATGCTACGCTATCGTACTTAAGTATACTTTCATGTTACACTATTGTACTACAGTTATTTTTGAATTATACTATCTGTACATATAAAGCAGAGTTGGCATCTGTCTGCTCTCTATTCAAATCTATACCGTTTGACCAATCCACCCCAAATTTGGTACACTTATTCTTTGGAGCCCTGCGGGTAACGTAGGCTACATATTAACCCCCGTTCCATTTGTCTTGGGTGTGCAGAGGGGTGTAACATTCCATCATCCTGGACAGAACACTTAAAAGGGGGCCCTCTCTCCCGCTCTGGCTGTGCAGATGACATCAGAGTTAACATCTACATGAGTCGCCTCTCAAGATGACCTTGGAGTTTTTTTAGAATCTTAGAGTATGGTGCAATTGCAGATGGGTGCGGTTGCACTGAAATATTTTTATAGAAAGTGGTCTTTTTTATCGTCGATATGGTACAGGGGGCTAAAGACAATTCGAAATCCTCATAGGAATAACATTGCGTATTTGTACGATCAATGTCAGAACAATTCACACTAAATTTGGTACATTCATCCTGGAGAATTCTACGGGACACATAGGCTATATATTAACCCCGTTCGATTTGTCCTGGGTCTGCAAGGGGCTAGAAACAATTCGAAATTTCCATAGGAATAATAGTGAGTAATATTGCGATGAATTATAATAATTCACCCCGAGAAGTTGAAGCCGGGTAATTCAGCTAGTTATATATAAATATATATATATATATATATATATATATATATATGCAATTATAACAGTATAGTTTCGTATTATTGTTTGGTTTGTGTCGCTCTGCTGTCATGTTTTGCTACACTAGGGCTAATTTGACCACTTCACCATCGAAATATGATATTCAGGAATGTTTCAGTAAGTGTTATGTGTTTTATAAATGTTTCCAACAATACTATATTAACCACATAAGATTACACAAATAATTTCAATGAAAATAGAAACAAAGAAAATTGCCTATATATTATCTATTTCAGCTTCAAAAGTGAAACCCATCCAAACGGATTGAATATATAATTAAAAATCTTTGGACGTAAGATTATATAAATAATCACACGCGCGTGCGAATAGTTTTAATAAAAATGGAAACAATGAAAAATTGCAGACTACTTGTTTCAGCATAAAAAATTAATTCCATACAGATAGAATTGCTATTCAAAATTTTTAGACTTTAAACTATGCAAATATGTAATGTTTGTTGGTTGGTTCTTTATGGCGCAAGGGCCAGATCTGGCCAAGCAATAAATAATTCTAATGATAATGGAAGCAGGGGATGGGATTACTTATACGGTTTTGACTACAAAAGTAAAACTCCAGAAGCATAGAATATGTTATTCAAAATTTCAGGAAAACTCTACAGAGGTGAAATTTTGTTTACCGGTACATTGCCTACTGTAGTGAAGTAATTACTGAAGAAATACTCGTTTGTGTAAAAGTTACAGAAAAATTGTTCGTGTTGTTTTCCGTAATAATTTCATTATTCGCTGTTATGAAAGGTGAAGAACCTATCATTTCATTTCATGCCACATGTCATTCCGCAAAATCCGTTGCAATCTCTGTATACATTTCCACGAACATCCTACTCATAGTGAAGAGTTTCAATTCGCTTATATAACGTATTAGAAGGCAGCATTATCTTGTTGCATTAGATGGCAGCATTATCTCAATCTTGTGTACCAGTAGTAAGTTTAATTTTTCAAGAAATACGGCTGATTTTAATTCTGTTGAAGCCATTTTCAATTGTAGTAAGTATTATTAGGTATAATATGCAAGTACTTCTATATTTTTATGTAAGAACAGTCATTGGTTAATTTTTCTATCTTATTTTTATATATGAAATGCTAAACATGTGCTATATAAAATTTCTATAGGTACTTCTACATGGCATTTCTCTATATATTTACGAATATCCTGCTCACATTGAAGCATTTCAATTCGTTTATATAACGTATTAGAAAACAGTACTATCTTGCAGTGTTGTGCCAGCACAGTGCGTTTAATTTTCCAAGAAATACGGCTGATTTTAATTCCGTCACGCCCTAAAGCAATTCACAATTTTAGTTAAGTATTATCAAGATGATATGCAAAATAGTTCTATACATTTCTTTTTAAGCAAAAACTGTTATTGGTAAATTCATCTATCTTATTTTTATATATGAAATGCTAAACGTGTGCTGTATTGAATTTCTGTCAATATTTCTACATGGCATTTATATATTTACGAATATCCTTCTCACAGTGAAGAATTTCAATTTTTTTATATAACGTATCAGAAGACAGCAGTATCTTGTTGCTGGTATGTTTGAAACTTGATTCAACCGAAGACCGCAGTAAGTGATGGTGTGTGTTAAATCTATCGTGTTCTCAAATGTCCTCACGTTCACGTGGTGTGGAAGTTTGGAGAGTGGGGTGCCATCTCAGGTGTTGACATCGTCACTGACCGTGGTTAAAAATTATGAGGTGTTGTCCTGGGATATTTCCCTTCAGGATTCATACCGAACCCTCGCCAATAGCCCGTTGTTTTGCTCCAGTGTGACATTAATTCAACTACCTACCTACCTCAAGTATTGAATGAAGTTTAATACTTAAAAAGAAAACCGCACGCCCCTAAAATAAGGGGAAATATTAGTGTTAACCGCCAAGATGTTGAAGTAAGCTAATTCAGTGTAATAGAAAGTAAAAATCAGACAAATAAAAAAATCTATCTTTACCTATATATTTACAAAATTAAATGTTTACTTATGATTGAATTACTGAATACTCTTATACCGTCAACAACAGGTTATTGAAAACGACTTATACAGCATTTGTCTTTGACGTACCCTTGATTGACTACCGGGGAATGATTTATTATGCCATGGAAAGTATGGAATGATAAATCACTCCACTGGTGAATTTGCGAATGATTAACTTATTTTTAAGCACCAGATTTCTTGTGGTAAAACCCTTCATGCCTCTCTATTTTCAAAGAAAGTACCATGAAGTCTGCCGATATTTTGAATTCTTATTCAGATAAAAATAAAAAACAACAAAAGATGACTCGCGATTGTCTTTTTCCGGCTCCTTCCTTGAAAATGAAATTTTTAAAATCTTTTAAACTTAACAACCCATAACAACCCTTAACAACCATATTAATTCCCTTAAGAGAAGTGTCCTGAATACTGTCCTTTTTCGGCATTGACTTACAGCTAACCATGGGCAAAATGGCAGTAAAGCGAAAAGCCCAAACCAAATCATTCTATGGATGTATTCGCGATTCTGCAAACCTTAATTTTTTACGTACCAGATTTTACAGCGATAAAAAGTTCCATGCTTCCATATTTTCAGAGAAAGTATTAGGAGGTGTCATTATATTCATCCAAGTTCAAAAAAAGACCAACGAAAGATGACTCGAGTCTAGTTTTCCGATTCCTTCTTTGAAAATGAAATAAAAAATCGATGAAACTTAACCTACATTAACTTGTTTAACCCTCCTGGTGGTTGTCTTAACGCGATATCTCGTCATTAGTAAAACTCAACAGATTTTGATGTACGAGATATCTCGTCATGAAAAGAACATTGACCAGATCTTGATCACAAAAAAATCGACAATATCTTGACGAAATATCTTGTCGTTAGCAAAATTGGTCATCTTAGTGGAAGAGATATCTCATTGAAACCACAAGGAGGGTTAAGAATAGTATCCTGACTAATGTCCCGTTTTGGCATTGAGCGGATGTATTCGCGATCCAGTAAATCTTTTATTTTAAGTACCAGATTTTACAGCGAAAAAAAATTCCACGCTTCTCTATTTTCAGAGAAACTATAAAAGGAAGTGCCATTATTTTGAATTCTCTATCCAGGTCTAAACCCCAACAAAAGAGGACTCAAGATTGTCTTTTCTCTTCCTTGAAATTGAAAATTTAAAAAATCGATGAAACTGCACCTACATTAATTTGCTTAAGAGTAGTAATTAATCCTGACTAATGTCCTATTTTGGTATTGATTGGGTGTATTCGCGATCCGGTAAACTTTTTATTTTATCGTGCCAGTTTTTCTAGCGATAAAAAGCTCCATGGTTTTTTATTTTCAGAGAAAGTATCAGGAAGTGCTATTATTTTGAATTCATATTCAGATCTAACAAACCCTACAAAAGTAACTCACGCTTGTCTTTTATCTTCCTTGAAATTGAAATTTAGAAAAATCGATGAAACTTCACCTACATTAATTTGCTTAAGAGTAGTAATTAATCCTGACTAATGTCCTGCTTTGGCATTAATTGGATGTATTCGCGATCCGGTAAACTTTTTATTTTATCGTGCCAGATATTCTAGCGATAAAAAGCTCCATGCTTTTCTATTTTCAGAGAAACTATAAGGAAATGCCATTATTTTGAATTCTCTATCCAGGTTTTGACAGGAAATGCTATTATTTAGAATTCTTATCCAAATAAAAAAAAACCCAACAACAAATGATGACTCACGCTTGTCTTTTTGGACTCCTTCCTTGAAAATGAAATAAAAAAATCGACGAAACTTAACCTACATTAATTTGCTTAATATTCCTGGTAGTTGTCTCAACGAGATATCTCGTCATTCATAAAACTGAATAGAACTTGATAGAGGATATATCTCGTCATTATAAAAATCGACAATTAAAATCTTGATGACGAGTTATCTCGTCATTAGCAAAATTGCTCACATCTTCATGGGCGAGATATCTCGTCGAAACCAATTGGAAGGTTTAGAGTAGTAACCTGACTAATGTCTAGTTACGGAATTGATTGGATGTAATTTCGAGATCCGGTAAACCTTTATTTTTCAAGTACCAGATTTTCTATCCATAAAAAGTTCCATACATCTCTATTTTCAGAAAAAGTATCAGGAAGTGCCATTGTTGCCATTGTTTTGAATTTTCATTCAGGTCTAAGAACTCCATCAAAAGATGACTCACGACTGTCTTTTATTTTCCTCGAAATTGAAATATCGATGAATCTTAACCTACATTAATTTGCTTCCTGACTAATGTCCTGTTTTGGCATTGATTGGATGTATTCGCGACCCGTTAAACTTTTTATTTTTTACGTACCAGATTTTCCTACGACACAAAAAGTTCCGTGCTTCTTTATTTTCAGAGAAAATATTACACACACAGGAAGTGCCATTATTTTGAATTCTCATCCAGGTCCAAATAATCCAACAAAAGATGACTCACATCTGTCTTTTTCCGACTCCTTCCTTGAAAATGAAATAAAAAATCGATGAAACTTAACCCACATTAATTCTTTAAGGAATTTGTGAAGCTTCTTCCGTGCCCGCCTGGAATAATTTTAAGACCCGCACGTAAAAGGTCGATGGCCTCTGCTCAAATCCGCTCTTATGTACCGTTGTAGGTGTGTCCACTACCGCGCCCTGAAGAAACACTGCCCCTCACACTAGACCACTAGTCACGAATTAATGAATAAAAAGACGGAAGCTTGATTATTGTGCTTCCGCGTTTTCCCCTTCCACGTCATGCCCCTGCAATCACAGCGACGGAAATGTGAAATTTTCACCCCATCATCAAATAATGTATGCAGTTTCCCCAACAAGCTCCTTTTTGGAATCTAAGGCAAACGAGACTGATGTCCAAAACAAAATTTGCGTATTTAAAATGAATATGAAATGTAGTTAATTTGATATTAATTTTCACCCCATCATCAAATAATGTGAGCAGTTTCCCCCAACAAGCTCCCTTTTTGGAATCTAAGGCGAACGAGACTGATGTCCATAACAAAATTTGCTTTTTAAAATAAATATGAAATGTAGTTATTTTGATATTATTTTTTACCCCATCATCAAACAAGGTATGCAGTGTTCTCAACAAACTCTTTTAAACTTCTAAATAGTTTAACGGATTGATTGTGTTTGCAATCTGTGTATCAATATTTTCAGAGGAGAAATTATACATTTTGGAATCTAAGGCAAACGAAGCTGATGCCAAAAAAATTCACGTATTTAAAATGAATATGAAATGTAGTTATTTTGATAATTAGGATAAAATTCACTAATTAGTACAATAGTAATTTTGTAAATAAATTCCTGTTCACAATATTATTTTATTGTTCACAGTATTAATTATTGCCCCAGTCCCAACAAGTAAAGTTTCACCTCTGTATCCAAACTAACAGATGTCTTTAACTAAGCCCATCTTTTTCTAATTTTTATACCTAATCAATAATTTATTGCAGTCTAAGCGAACGAGGTTGATGTCCAAAACAAAATTTGCGTATTTAAAATGAATACGAAATATAGTTATTTTGGTAATTAGGATAAAATTCACTAATTAGTACAAAAGCAATTTTGTAAATAAATTATTGTTCATAATATTAATTTTTGATTGCAATTAATTATTTATTATGCATAAGAATTAGAAAAAAGCGCTTAGCTATTGGCTGTTAGTTTGGAAAGAGGTAAAGTTTAACTTTTAGGGACCCAAAGAAAATGAGGCTTCCCCTTTGTCCAAAATAATATTTACGCATTTAAAATGAGGATGAAGTGTAGTTATTTTAATTATTAGGATACGAATCATTAATTGTAATAATAGTAATTTGTTGATAAATTATTGTACATTTTTTGCGAACAATTAAGTATTGATTATGCATAAAAATTAGAAAAAAGCTGGTCGTTAATGGCTCCTATTAATTTGGATACGGAGGAGAATCTGCAGTTCTTTTGGGATCTGGGGTAAACGAGACTGATGCCGGTGCTATCCAAAACGAAATTTGCGTATTTAAAATGAGCGTGAGAGTAGTTATTTTAATAATTAAGATAAATTCATTAATTAGTAAAATAGTAATTTTGTAAACAAATTATTTTTCACAATGTGAATATTTTTATTAGGTTTAAAAGTTAACGAAAAGTTGGGATTTGTTAATAGCTCCTGTTAATTTGGATACCGAGGAGAAGCTTTACTTTCTAGGACCTGGTACAAATGAGGTTGATACCGTTCTTTGTCCAAAACACTATTTACATATTTAAAATGAAGATGAAGGCAGTTATTTTATAAAAGACTATAATTTACTAATTAGTGCGATAGTCATTTTGTATAAATAAATTATTGTTCACAATATTAATTTTTGATTGCAATTGATTATTGGTTATGCATAAAGCTTAAAAAAGAGCTCGGCTTTGTTAATGACTCCTATTCATTTGGATACATAGATGTAGTATTTTGGGATCTGATAAAAATGAGGCTGTATGCTTTGATGTCGCTTTCTATATAAAATTTATGTATTTAAAATTACGATAAAGCATAATTATTCAGATAATTAGGATCAATATACTAATCAGAACCATGATAATTTTAACTGTTCACAATATTCATTTTTGATATATAATCATTAATGACTGTATAAAACTAGCAAAAAACGTCTGTTTGATTAATAGCTCCTGTTAATGGATCTCCAGAACGAAAGTAACAAAAGGCGACCCTTGTTTTGTGCTTTCCTGGCGTTTGTGAGACGAGAATATAATTGCCTTGTCTCCTCTTTTCTGAATATTAACTCTTTGAACGTCACGAAACTTCCGAGAAGTGTAGCATTTCTTTTAACCCACAAAAAACTTAATGTCTAAATAACCACATCTATTGATTGTCTGAAGAAAGTTTATATTGTTCTTTCCTTCGAATAGGATCTTTTGGAGCGATTCTGTTACTTTTCTCCTTAGAATGGAATCTTTTGGAAAAATGTTATGACCCTTTTCTTTAGAATAGAATCCTTTGGAATGACTCTAATGGTTATTTCCGTGGAATGGAATCGTTTGGAATGCTTCTGCTGTTTCTTTCCTTGGAATAGAATCCTTTGAAATGATTCTATTGGGCCATTCCGTAGAACAGTACTTTGGAATAGTTATTGTTCACAATATTTCCTTTCCTTAGAATAGAATCCTTTGGAAATATTTGTGGTTCTTTCCTTAGTATAGAACCACTTAAAATATTTTATTGCTTCTTTCCTAAGAACAGAATCATTTGAAAAGATTCTATTGCTCATTTTCTTAGAATAGAATCCTTTGAAAATATGCAATCGTTTAAAAGGTAAAAACTGATCAGAAGTTATGGAGGGAAGACTGCATGTTGCAAGGTTGTTTTTATGCTTGTGAATCCCTCAGAGGGTTAATAGAACTGCAGGGGTTGCATGAAAGGTCAGTTTTGCAAATGACGAGAGACCTCGTCGAGACAACCATCAGAAAGGGTAAAGGTTTTCTGTAAGCGCATGTAAAAAGTAACACATCTTGGTTGATCATGGTACACAGATGACTTGTTACCCAAATATTTAGAAATACATCTATACATATAAAGCAGAGTTGGCATCTGTCTATTCTCTATACAAATCTACACCGTTTGACCAATCTACACCAAATTTGGTACAGTTATCCTTTGGAACCCTGCGGGTTACATAGGCTACATATTAACCCCCGTTCTATTTGTCTTGGGTGTACAGAGGGGTGTAACGTCCCGTCATCCTGAACAGAACACTTGCTAGGGGGCGCTCTCTCCCGCTCTGGCTGTGCAGATGACATCAGAGTTAACATCTAAGTCGCCTCTCAAGATGACCTTGGAGTGTTTAGAATCTTAGAGTATGGTGAAATCGCAGATGGGCCCAGTTGCGTTGAAAATCGCTCAGTATCATTTTGTTTATGTATCCCATCTGTAAATTGTTAAACTGTAGCTTTATTATTGGAATGTAAATTTTTATGATAATATAAGATTATTTTCATAGAAAGTGGTCTTTTTTATCGTCGATATGGTACAGGGGGCTAAAGACAATTCGAAATCCTCATAGGAATGACATTGCGTATTTATGCAATCAATGCCAGATCAATTCACACTAAATTTGGTAGATTCATCCTGTAGAATTCTGCGGGACACATAGGCTATTTATTAACCCCGTTCGATTTGTCCTGGATCTGCAGGGGGCTAAAACAATCCGAAATCTCCTTAGGAATAATATTGAGTATATTGCGATGAAATATAAACAATTCAACCCAAGCAACGCCGGGTAATTGAGCTAGTTACATTATATATCATTAAGCAAATATTCATACCAAATGGATGATAAAACGGAACCTTGATATTGTACTTCCTCATTGCCCACTCCCCTGACATAGCGCTGCAATCATAGCTAGGGTAATGCGAAATTTTAACCTATCATCAAAAAATGAACAGATTACGTAACAAGCTCTCTTCCTGTCACTCCTTTCTGTTAGACATTTTGTATTGATGAAGGGGTGTTAAATCCTTTGCTTTATTCCCATAGAGCAAATAGGATTTTATTTCATTAGCGTAGCCAGGATTTTATTCCTCAAGCGTTATCAAAATTTTATTCTCTTAGCGTAGTCCTGGTGAATTTTATTCCCGGTCCCGTAGCCAGGATTTTATTCCCGTAACATAGTCAGAATTTTATTCCTGTAGCGTAACTCAAATTTTATTCACGTAGCGTAGTCAGGATTTTGCTGCCTTAGAGCAGCCACGATTTTATTCGATTAGCGATTGCAAGATTTTATTCCCGCAACCATTTCAGGAGTTTATTCCCGTAGCGTAGCCAGGAGTTTATTCCTATAGCGCAGCTAGGATTTTATTCACGTAGCGCATCCAGGATTTTATTCACGCAGCGTAGTTAGGATTTTATTCTTATAGCACAGCCAGGATTTTATTCACGTAGTGTAATTCAGATTTTATTCGCGAAGCGTAGTCAGAATTTTGCTCCCTTAGTGCAGCCACGATTTTATTCACTTCGCCTGTATGATTTTATTCCCGTAACCGTAGCCAGGATTGTATTCCCTTAGATCAGCCACAATTTTATTATCGTAGCGTATGCAGGATTTTATTCCAGTAACGTAGCTAGAATCTTATTCCGATAGCGCAGCCAGGATTTTATTCCCGTAGAGTAATTCAGATTTTATTCGCGTAGAGTAGTCAGGATTTTGCTCCCTTAGTGTAGCCACGATTTTATTCACGTAGAGTATGCATGATTTTATTCCCGTTGCGTAGCCAGGATTTTATTCCTGTAGCGCAGCCACGATTTCATTAACGTAGGGCAGAAAGGATTTTATTCACGTATCGCAGCCAGAATTTTATTCATGTAGCGTAGCCAGGATTTTATTCCCGTAGCGTATTCAGAACTTCCTCCCCGTAGGGAAGCCAGGATTTTATTCCGACAGCACAAACACGCACCAAGTTACCACGGTCGGATCGTAAGGATCAAACATGGAGACGCTGTGCTGTTAACGAGGGACAAAGAGGACATAATGTTTCTGACCTAGGGGAATTAGGTACGAATTCAGATTTAATTAGGTACGAATTAGACTTTTAATGCACGTTTCCTTGGAGTAACCAAAAAGGCTTGAGTTTTTAAACGAATGCGTCAAAATTTTGAACACACTGCGGTATTTAAAAATCTTGTTGATTCTTGAGAAAGACCAATTTTAGGATATGACTGCGGTAGTCTGGAATCCATCGTACAACTATTTCATTTACAATATTGAAAACCACAAAATGGATTTCTAAGGACTTTCTTTCAAAGGTCTGGGTTTTTGTGAAGATCAACTGTCTTGTCCTCTTGAAATCCTGATACAAGATGTCCTCTAGAAAGCAGAACTGTCTTCGTGTTTAAACTTTTCATATTTGGTATATGACAAAATAACTATACCAGCCTACAATGATAAATATTTATGTACCCTCGTATATACTCACAATAAAATTATTTTTCAGGAAAATTTTTTCATCAAAAATTATTTGAAAAATCGACCAATAGCCCAATTAATCAGAACGATCAATAGTTTACCTCAAGGCTTATTTTCTTTAACCGATTTTAAAAATTTTAGAAATATAATTTTATTGAAAATTGGGTTTTGACTTTTTTTCTCTGGTTGATGTTTCGATCACTATTTTTTCATTTGTCAGTATTGTATTACGTAATTTTTGTTATGTGCTTCTTGATGTAGTTCTTTCAAGATGTAGTTCTTGTATAATTGTACTGTTTTTCTCTGTTATGTAATTGGAGTTATCTGTTTTACAGTATGAATAAATAGGCTCTGCACCCATCTTTTCTCAGTCCCATTCACGACTGGGCCCCTTGGAGTGTCAGTCCCATTCCTAAGTGGAGCGCAATCTGGGGAATAGGTAGAATCATCTCAAGGCAGGCCTTGGCACTCTATTGGAACGGCACTGGACTAAATGAGAACCGCAGTACTGAAACATATATCAAATCACACGACTTACCGAAGTCTGGTTGGTTTGTCGTTTTGGCGAATTCGCTTGACTGTACATAAAATGAGTAATGTTCTGAGGAAACTGTGGAGGGGGACTTCTCACCAAATGCTGATGAATATCAATATCACTTTCGGAATCCAACTGCCATTCACTCTGGAGCAGAGCCTTATCAGCCAGTGAATTTAAATCCGCACATGTTAAAATTGTTTCTTCGGGCAAACTGAATCGCTCCAACTGCTTCAAGTAAGGATTGTCCTGTCTCGAAAGATGCAATGTCTCCAACTCGATCTTGAGGTTTTTTCTTTTGGCTGTAGCGGCTGGGGATAGAAACGTGGGATCAGGTCCACCTACTATGTAGTCTTCGAGTGTGCCAGGAATTGTAGAGCATCGTTTAGGTATCGAGTCGCCTTCTGTGTCCAGCAGTGGCTTTTCGTACACATTAGAAGCGCTGCCACCTTGGTACTCGGTGTGCTTGGCAGGTTTCTCAGGTACCTCGCTGTCTAAGCTACTTGATTTCTTTCTGCTGAAAATAAATTTTTCAAGGGCATCAGTGTTTATTAAACATAATAATTCATGATAGATTTATTCAACTTTAAGAGGACAGTAGACTTTCAAAACAAATTTTTGCCAATTATCCGATTGCTATGATCATCTGACCGTGATTCAAAATTACAAGGCATTGTCCTTGAATCTTTCCCTTCGGGATTGATCCCGGATAGTCGCCAATAGCCCTTTGTGTTGCTCCAGAGCGACGTTAATTAACTGCCTACCGATTGCTCTGAAATTTGCTGACTGTTTTTTACTAAAAGGCCTATATGCAAGGTGATTCGCAACTCATGGGGCAAACTTCAAGGGGTGTTAGAGCACACTAATGAATCGTTTTTTGTATAGCAATGTATGGGCGCAAGTGATGCGTTTAGGCGCAAACACAAGAAGTGAGCAAGAAATGAAACAAAATCTTTATTTACATCATTATTTTATAATTACCTATTTACAATGATTTTTTACAATAACTGCTCAAAGGGGCCACCACCAACATTAATCACAAGCTTGGCATCGTCGGTGCATTAACAACTTTTCCGCCACTAGAGTGCACTGTTTGGTTTGGCGCGCTTGAACATAGTTCCTTTGCTGGAATCCGGCAGTTGAAAAGCGGATTTCGTAAGCTTTCCACGCTGACAAGTTTACATTAATGTTGGTGGTGGCATCTTTGTATAGTTATTGTAAAAAGTCACTGTAAATAAGAAATTATAAAATAATCATGTAAAGAAAAATTTTGTTTCATTTCCTTCGCAATTCTCGTGTTTTCGCCTAAACAAGTCACTTGCACTAATATATTGTTATACAAAAAATGATTGTTTTAGTGTGCTCTAACAACCTTTGAAGTTTGTCCCATGAGTTTCGAATTGTATAGAGTTTGGTCCAAAAATATTAAATCATTCGGAATTGGTAATTAATTAATTAACGTCGCACTAGAGCAACACAACGGTCCGGGATCAATCCCGAAGGGAAAGATCCGAGGACAACACCACGTAATTTTGAATCACGGTCAGATGACGAGGCAACACCTGAGCTGGCACCCCACTCTTCAAACTTCCACAACACCAACGTGAGGACATTTGAGGCCACGACAGATTTAACGTGCATCAGCCCCTTTCAGTACAGGGCGGTCTTTTGGTTGGATTCGAACTCGCAACCCTCTTGTTGCTAGTCCGTTACTCTTCCAACCGGGCCACCGTGGCCCTAAATCATTCGGAAGTTATTACATAAAACATGGTCAGACCTCGCCATCTGACTGTGGTTCAAAAATACGAGGTGTCGTTCTCGGATCTTACCCTTCGGGATTAGTCCCTGACTGTCGCCAGTAGACCGTTGTATTGCTCCAGTGCGACTTAAATTCACGCACTAAGTACCAACCTCTTGTTTATTTTTGTTCTGATGATGGTGGACATTTGTTCCACCTAAATAGTTATCGGCCATTTTTATCATCTTTATTAGTTATTTTTGAAGCTTTTAATGTTTGAATACCAGTTTGGTTCAGGTTTCTATCTTTTACTTTATCAATGACATTGTTACGAACTCTTGAAGTCAATGTTAATCGATCTCATAATGCATTTCACATAGACGAATATTTTATGATACAATAAAATAGATATGCTATTACCAATAACTACATTATACTATAACTATATACATTACAGCCGAACGCTAACTTCTAAAAAAGCGAAATTATGCTAGTTTTAAAAGAATCCTAACGACTGCCTATCTTTCATTAGACAATTTTATCCCTTGGGCATTAAAAATCAATTGCGGGAAAAACAATTATTCTGGAGAACTCCCCATTAGGTCAAGGATAAAATAAAAGTTAAAGGAAATTATCCATACCAAATAAATAAAACTAAATTCATATTGTCTTATATTCTCAGTCACTTAACCGTTATTAACTTAAACATAGGGTTCTGTGGTTGAAAATAATGTTAGAAAGTTATTAGTAAATCACTGCATGATAGCACAAAAAATATTACCAAAATAATTTCACTGAATTCTATTCTCATATAACAGTCTCTATCACAAATTCTCTGAAAGTTTTATAGATATCGTAAATCTTTTTATAAATCAACATTCTATTACTTGACATATAAAACTTTATCATGTTGGTTATTAGTTATATAAAAGGCTAGCAGAATTACCCTGCGTTGTTCGGGTTGAATTGGTTGAAATCGATCGTAATATTACTCAAGTGTTATTCCTATGGGGATTTCGAATTGTTTTTAGGCCCCTCTGCAGACCCAAGAAACGGGGGTTAAATATATAGCCTATGTTGCCTGTATTTTGATGAATTCGGTAGTCGGTTCCATTTTGAGGTCGTTATGGATAATTTCACGGGGGACGTAATTGGGGGCATTAACCATTCGGAGGAGGGTGGTATTTTGAAAGGCTTGGAGTTTTTTAATATCAGTTGATCTAGGTAGATAGGTATTTTAAATAACGTCGCACTGGAGCAACACAACGGGCTATTGGGCCAAGGACAACACCAAGTAATTTTGAATCACTGTCAGATGACGAGTCGATTGATTTCAGTGCACGAATGACTACAATGGTTGTTCCGCAAAGTTAACGAAATAAATACAATAAATAGCGTTCAACATTCAATCCTTGTTTCTGGAAATTCATTTCTCACATTACACCCTCCTGGTGGTTGCCTCGTCATTATCAAAAACTGAAAAGATCTTGATGGACGAGATATCTCGTCGTTAGAAGACAACTGACAGAACTTGATAGCGTCATCATCAAAAAATCGGTAATATCTTGATGTTATAGCAAAATTGGTCAGATCTTGATGGACGAGATATCTTGTCGAAACCATTTAGAGATTTAAGAGATGAATATTACACTTAGATATGTGAGTGGAGAGTTGAATATCATCGCAGAAAAAATTATAATTCTCATAATCATAGCATTCATACTTCGTGAAGATTGTCATTAAACTATATATTATATTTTGTAATGAATATTAATTCACAACAAAAGCGTAATTTTAAGTATAAAATAGTTATCTCTGTGCTTAAAGAATATAAAAGTATTGGGTCATCCCAAAGAAATGCGCTTTTTAGAGTATAGTTTAAAATAATTTTAAAAATAAATTTTAATCTAAGATATATTCACCACTATTATTTACAACTCGTTTCCATTTTAATTTTAAATGTTCAATGCTCTGGCGATAGAAGCTATTTTTTAATCCAATGAATGAATCGAGCCATTCTACGAACATATTTGAAATTCAAAAAATTCCACCAAGGTGGTTTTGAAGGCTTCGAAAAATATGGTAATTCGACGGTGCCAGATCAGGAGAATATGGTGGATGAGCCATAATTTCCCATCCAATTTTTGCTGTTTTTGTGTCGTAAGAGGTCCGTGCCCTTTCTGTTTGTACTAGATTTTTATCAATAGCTCTCTTTAACCGTGTCAGTTGTTCGCACTTGAATAATAGACCGACTCAGGAAGCAGCTCATAATATAGATAACGTTTGATAACCATGATAACATCCGTTTTTTCACTCTTAAATGCACGTGTGAAAAATTAAACCGACACACGGCTTTAAACACTTTTGAACCACGGTCAAATAATGAGGTCAGCACCAGAGCTGGCACCCACTCTCCAAATTTCCGCCCCCACCAACGTGAGGACACTAGAGACCACGATAGATTTAACGTGCACCAGCCACCACGTACACGACTGTCTTTGGTTAGATCGTTTCGAACTCATGACCCTCCGGTTGATAATCCGCTACTCTTCCAACCGGGTTACCGCTGCTTTCCATCTTTTATACTATCCCGTTGTGCTGCTCCAGTGGGTCGTTAATTCAGCTACCTACATACCTCCATCATTTATTTTGACCAATAAGAAAAAACGCATTACTTATGGGATGATTACTTATGGACTTCGTGCGTTGTTAATTCTTTCTACCTATCTGCCAACATAATTTATTTTGACCAATAAGATAAAAACCGCATTACACTTATGGGATGACCCAATATTTCATGCACTTGCAGTATTTTCTTTAAGAGATTTTACGCACCAGAAACCATACTTTTGTGGAGACCTCGGGCCCCTCTAAGCATCCCTCTATCTACGCTACTCTATATAATACTACATGTAGGAAATAAGAGATGTTTTATTTCTTTTTCTTAAAAAATAGCGCATGAACCGACAAAACCTTATGAAAGTTATTGTTTCCAAGCCAAAAGCAAATCCTCTTTAAGCGGACACTGGACTTTCAAATAAAACTTTTTCAGCTATTATCCGATTCTTATGAAATTTGTTCAGGCTGCTTATTTTCTACTCAAAAGCTTAAATATAAAATTTGGTCCCAAGTTATGTAAAAGATATTACATAATACGTGGCCAAATATTTTGATAAATCATCAAAATTTGATAGGCACCATGCTCATTAATTTTCCAGGTATTGTCAACATTTTAATTCGCATAATAGTTTGTATACATATAAATCAAATCAAATCCCCATTTGTCAAGTGAATCACTCAATCGTAAAGCTAAAAAATTTGTATTAAAACACCAAAAGTTTTGCAAAAAAAGCAATATTTTAAACCAAAATTTCAAAACTAGAAAGAACAATGTATTTCTCATTCGCATCAGATATATACGACAGATTATAAGGATGATCCAAAACCATTTGTAAGGAATTCTAGAAGAAACTAATGCACAAGGGACTTATTGAAATCAGAAGACTGTCAAACCACTCAATCGGACAAAAACGCTTTTGTAGTAGACCTACTATACTTACCTGATCTATATTTTATGTTGTTTTCAATGTAACTCCGTCAAAACTGATTGTAATCGCAAAATTATTTTTTCTATCTATATTAATATCAATTTATTTTGACCCTCCAAGTGTTTCGACGAGATATCTCGTCCAAGATTTTGTCAATTTGCTAAGGATGATATATATCGTCGAGACAAAACTGCCCTATTATCCCAGAACTGGTGACAGTTTGGAACAGGTTTTTGCACCAGATACTGGACAATACAGGACAGTTTTCGACGCGAAGATAAAACAGCAGGAAGGTTAAGCTAAAAATTAAAAATTTTAGTAATTCTACCGGTTCTATTCTAAAGTCTACCGTCCTCTTAAATACAGAAACCCATTTTATACAGCATCTGCTAATTTGTAATGCACGGTCAATCGAAAGATTTCTCAAAGGTCTAATCTTTTTATCATAAAAGAGAGACGCCTTGTTATTGTTCAATGGACTCCTAAAGCAATTACCATTCTTTGAGAAAAGAAAAAGCCCTTTAAAATCAATATCTATGTGATAAGAGAACAGCCCTTATCTGCGTAAATGTCATCTGAATCAAGATGGACTCCATTGTTCAATGAATCGAGACCTTTCTAAGTAATAGGTCACATGTCCTGATTGGATGTTGTTTTACTGTAAAAATTATGTACACTGAAACTCCTAGGCTTAACTCTTACACGTGTTTATCGGGGTATTTAGATCCTCCTACCTTCAGCATCCAAACCTTATTTTAAAACTCCGCTTGATTTAATAAAAAAAAAATACCTATCTTTTATACAATTTAATTTTTTTTCTCTGGCATATTTAATCATACTTGCTTTACTATATTTTTATATTCGTACTTTTACTGAGTTACTCGCATTCATAAAATTACTTTTACTCTTTCTTCGCTTATTTACTCATTGCTTTTTCCTAATTCCTTTACTTTGTATTTAATCTTATTTCTTTACTTTGCTTATCTTGCGTTTTTATAAATTTACTATGACCTTATTTTCTGTATTAGAAGTCTTTTTACTCTTTCTTGGCTTTTATAAATTTACTCTTATTTCCTCTCTTACTTTGCTTTTCCTAATTCTTTTTAATTCTTATTTCCTTTCTTTACTTACCTTGCGTTTACATTACTTTACTTTGGCATTATTTTCTATGTTAGAAGTACTTTTATCTCTTCGCTTTTAATAAATGAACTCTTATTTCTTTACTTTTGCTTTACTCCTTTTCTTTACTTTGTTTTTCCCAATTCTTCACTTTTGCTTTACTCTTGTTTCCTGCATTTGCTTACCTTGCATTTTCTTACTTTATTATGGCATTATTTTTATGGGTTAAAATTACTTTTACTCTTTCTTCGCTATTTATAAATTTACTCTTATATCTTTACTTTGCTTTTCCTAATTCTTTACTTTTACTTTACTCTTATTTCCTGCATTTGCTTACGTTGCGTTTTTCTTACTTTGTGATGTCATTAATTTCCATGTTAGAATTACTTTTACTCTTTCTTTGCTTTTTATAAATTTACTGTTGTCTTTGCTTTTCCTAATTTTTTATTTCGCTTTTCCTAATTCCTTACTTTCGTTTTACTCTTATTTTTTTCTTTTAGCTTTACCTAATTCTTATTCCTTCATTAGCTCGTCTTGCGTTTATCGTACTTTGTCATTGCATTATTTTTCACGTTAAAATTACTTTTACTCTTTCTTCGATGTGTTTATAAATGTACTCTCTTATTTCTTTACTTTGCTTTTCCTAATTCTTTACGTTTGCTTTACTCTTATTTCCTGCCTTTGCTTATCTAGCGCGTTTTCTTACTTTGTAATGACATTATTTTTCAAGTTAAAATTACTTTTACTCATTCTTTCGCATTTTATAAATTCACTCTTATGCCTTTACTTTGCTTTTCCTAATTTGTTTCTTTTCTTTTACTTTACTCTTATTTCCTACATTTGCTTACCTTGCGCTTTTCTTACTTTGCGATGGCTTTCTTTTTCGTATTAAAATTAATTTTACTATTCAGTTTTTATAATTTTACTCTCATTTCCTTACTTTGATTCTCCTAATTTTTTACTTTTCCTTTATTATTTATTCCCTGCTTTGTCTACCTTGCGTTTTCCTTACAATACTAAGTGTTTATTTTCCAACAATTGAACAAAATCTCCATTTTACAAAATTACAATCAACAAGTTTTCACTTCAGATCTGAATCACAATGACCTAAATCACAATGATCTGAATCACAAGTCACTTCAGATCATTGAAAATATGCCATCTTAAAATTTTGGGTTTTTGAATACACATTGTGTAAAGTAACAAAATTCATTTACCTGAATATACTTGAGAGCAGATGAAAAGGGCTGCGCTTTGTGGACGCACTCGTCAAATTGTTTTCTAAAACTACAAGTTCTTTCTTTGATTCTAGCATCTTGTTTGCAGTGCTTGACCTGAAAAACACAATTGCTCAAACTATCCACTCAAAACTATAAATAACTTTAGAACTTAAGGCAAGGGTGCAAAACTTTATGAAACATCGGGCTGGATTGTGAAGAAAGTGGAACAAATGTATTAGTTTGAAGAAGGGGAATATATTAATTAGGAACGAGCTGACAACGATAATGCATTTTAGGGGAGTTATTTATTAAGTGTAAAGTGTGATTAAATTTTTAACAAAATTAATTTTAAAATTAACTTTAAATTTATTACATTGACAAGACTTGTAGTCAGTCAGGAGTTAATCCTGTTGTAGAACTCCTGAAGATATCCCCAAAATTATCTTTTTTTAAATGGCCCCATTATACTTATTTTGATTCATAATTGCAAAAGTCTGTTACCTTACAAATGTACTATTAAGGTGTATGTATACATTAGAAGTTTTTTAATTTTGACTTTAAAAATCCAATTGTTTTACAATAGGTCATTGGTTTGTTCTTAAACTCATTTCAGTGTGAAAAATTCAGATTAATTTAATCTTTAATGATCTAATTTTGATATAATTAGCATGATTTTTGAACAGTGATATCTCAAATTCTAATATGGTCAGAAAGGCAATTCCTGTTGGATATTATTCCTAACATTATTCTTCATATTTTGACCCTCCATCAAGTTGATAGAGAGAATAGGTTTTTTGACAATTCTTTTCACCAAGGAAGTCTAAAAAATCAAGATTTTTTCAGGAATTTCAACATTTCAAAATTAACTAAAAACTCGTTTCTTAACGAAAACTTTGACTGAGGTCAAAACATCCACTGTATTATATATATTATAATGACAAAAAAATTATTACAATAAATTATTTCATTGTTGAGTTATCACTATTTGAACAAAGCATCATATTGCAAAAACACAGTTCCTCAGAAATTGAGTTTAAAGTTTTGGAAACAAGTTTGTACAATATATGGTGACAGTATCTAACGAAAACCCTTGTAACTAGAAAACTATTTCGAATATTTACAAGATCTTCGTATCGTTTGAAAGCTAAGAAGTTGGACAATATTTTGAACTACTAAAAAAGTATCGATTTTCGGGATTTCTAGTATATACATACACCTTAAAGTCGCTAGCAAATACTTAAACTTCCCATTTTCTAGACTTTTGTATAAATCAATTTATCCTCTAAGGGGCTCGCACGCACAATTCCACCTTGCAACTTTAGCTATTAATGAGTGGGAGTTCGAATTCAAAAAAAAAGACCGTCGTGTACAAGAGGGG
Organism: Meta bourneti; assembly: GCA_933210815.1. Taxonomy (NCBI): domain Eukaryota; kingdom Metazoa; phylum Arthropoda; class Arachnida; order Araneae; family Tetragnathidae; genus Meta; species Meta bourneti. Next base: position 86,702,854 of record OW119934.1, read on the forward strand.
GGCGCAAGTTAAATCTGTCGTGGCTTCAAATGTAATCACTTTGGGATGGCGTGGAAGTTTGGAGAGTGGGGTGCCAGCTCGGGTGTGGCTTCGTCATCTAACCGTGGTTCAAAATTACGTGGTATCCTTGATCTTTCCCTTCTGGATTGATCACGGACCGTCGTTAATAGCCCAATGTGTTGCTCCAGTGCGACGTTAATTAAATACCTACCTAAGGATATGGGTAATGAAAGGGTATGGGCACCCATTCCCAAGGATATGGGCACTCATCCCATTTGGTTCTATTCTAAGGAAAGGTGCAATAGAATCTTTCCAACGAATTCTATTCTACAGAATGGGTCAAATAAAATCATTCCAAAGAAAGATTAGATTCTACAGAATGGGTCAATGTAATCGTTCCAAAGAAAGAGTCTATTCTAAGAAAAACACCAGTAGAATCTTTCTAAAGGTTAAATGAATTGATGGATTCTTTAGAAAGATGAAGGTATGTAGTCACTAAGTGCGTTGTGGGGTAGAAACAACATTACTCTACACTACTCGCGACGCTCAAATGGTTAACACTGGACTAGACTAGGCAAAACTACTTTAATTTCAATCGATTTTCTAAAAAATTTTAGTGGGATAAATTTTCTAAAAGGCATATATAAGAATGTTAGTGAAACAAGAAGAAAAAGGTTTAAGTTGAGTTTTTAGAAGACGTAGGGTCAAGTAAAAGTAAAAGTAAACCAAGTTACTTTTCCTAAGACTAGGGACCAGCCTTTCTAGACTAGGTATCCACGACCTCCAACTGGAGATCTTTAATCTTCTTCAATCTTCAATCTTTAAAGACAGACGTCAAAATTTAAAGAAATTTGCTTAACCATCTGACGTCACGAGATTTCCGAGAAGTGCAGAATTGCCCTTTTTCCCCGCAACACATTTAATAACTACATCTATTGGTTGAAAAATCCATGGATTTTAACATTTGAAAAATCCATGGATTCTTTCAACCGTTACAAAGATTATGTTGTTCCTTTCCAAAAATAGAATCCTTTGGAAAGATTCTATTGCTCATTTCCTTAGAAAAGAATATTTTTAAAAATTCTATCGGTCCTTTCTTTGGAATATAATCCTTTGCACAGATTTTATTAGTCATCTTATAGTAGAATCCGTTGGAACTATTCTATGGAATCACTTTTAAAAATTCTATTAATCCTTTCCTTATATTAGTTTCCTTTCGAAATATTCTATTGCCCCTTTCCTTAGAATATAATTCTTTGGGAAGATTTTATTGCTCCTTCCCTTATAATTGAATGCTTTGGAAACATTCTATTGCTCCTTTCCTTGTAATAGAATCCTTTGGAAATATTCTTTTGGTCATTTCCTTAGATCAGAATCTTTTGGAAGGATTCTATTGCCCCTTTCCTTAGAATATAATTCTTTGAAAACATTTTACTGCTCTTTTTTAAAAGATTTTATTTCTCCTTTCTTATAATGTAATCCTTTGAAAAGATTCTATTCCTTCTTTCCTTAGAATAGAATACGTTAGAATGATTCTATTTCTCCTTTCTTTAAAATGAAATCCTTTGGAAAGATTATTTTCTTCCTTTTGTTAAAATATAATCCTTTGGAAGATTCTATTGGTCGAGAAGTTAAAAATTGGTTAGAAGTTATGGCACACGGAAGACTGCATGTTGCAAGGTGGAATGATGCGCTTGAGCCCTTCAGAGGGTTAATAGATGTAAGACATTCCCAGGCCATACGTTGTGCACCTTTAAGGAAAGTTTTATGAATTTGGGAAACCTTCCATTCCCTTGAGCAAAACTTTAATAGCAATAAAAACATACAATTTCACAGAAATTTCTTTAAATTTGGTTTTGAAAATCAAAAATGACAAACATCTTTAGAAATAAACGTCGGATTACTGATATTGCAATTCAGCTTCGTTAAAGATGAGCATAAATTAAGTACTAATTTTGTTTGTTCTTTGGTTATTCTAAGTGTATCATGATACACTGAAGGCATTAAAAGTGAAATTTGGCTATTTCTTAAAATTGGTTAAGGTATGTTTTTCAAGTTGGATCTCATGGAATCTTTTCCAGTTAGGCAGCCCCTTCTCAGTTAGAAATTTGTCTAAATTTGGTTTTTGAAAACCAAAGCTGCCTAGAACTTAAAAAGTTAAACTTTGATATCTGAATATCGCAATTCAACTCTGTTTAACATAGGCATGAATAATATACTGATTTCGCTTTTTCTTTTCGAGATTCAAAGTATACAACCCGCACGCTAATAAAAGTAAAGAATATATACGCATTAAAAGTTTGGCTATTTATTACTATTGGTTAACGTTTGCTTTCTCTTTAGAATTCTAATGAATTTAAAGCTGGTCAGGTATATTTTGTTTGGTGTAAATACCTTGATTAGAATATATAAGACAGTAAGGTGACAATGAATTAAAGTAGAAAGTAAAACCATTTGCAGCTATAAAAAGCAGCTAAATATACCAAAACAAGGGTTTGACAATCAAAACCAAATGTTATACATTGAACTATTTTTGACAAATATGATATCTCCAATAGTAAATACAATTAAAAAAGGCAAACTATATTTGATATCCTATATTCAAAGACATAAATAATATTCGAATATACTGAGCAAACTAGAAGTATAATAGGCTTTTAAGTTCATGATAATTTTATTTTTCATTAAAACAAGTAAAAGTACTATTTTTAGCTTCAACGATTTGAAAGAATTTCATAGTGTATTAAATTAAGAAGGTAAGTCTTTTTATTTTCCTAAGATTAATCCCGAGATAATATGTAACTTAAGATTTTATATTAGTGTTCTAATTCAACTAGTAAGTAATCCCTTTTAATTTCATTATAAAAACTGCTAATCAACACTAATAAATTATTTCGTTGTGGGATACGATGTAACTAACAATGAAAAAGCAAATTACACAGAATGTAATAAAGAGTAGTGTATATTTTAATTCAAATAAATGCGTTAATAGAAATTATATTTCTTATAAAAAGAGCTATTTTATTCATACATTTTTATGTGCATAATATATTCATTGTCTTGCTATCAGGAAGAAACAAACATTAACCTTTGTTTGGGTTTATTATGTAATAATAACGCCATCTTATTACATTTGCTTCTCACCGATATAGAAAATTGTTTGTAAGCATGCGCCTTCGTAAAGTTGTGTGACAACTATTAAAATTATTGTCAACAAAGCTTTACGTTTAATTTATTAAATATTTGTTTTCTTAAATGTAGTAATTTTAACATTTAAAAATATCAAAGAACAATTTATGATCTCTCTTGTAATTCCACCTATAGCTCACATTTGGAGCATCTTTTGAAGAATGTAAACCATCTCTTGTCTCAATACAAATTTTTGAATATACATATCCTGATTCTTGTGCTGTTTTACATTAAATTTAAAATACCATTTATATGGCCACCGGCGTTTAATTTGCGATTTCTGCATACTTTTTTCAATTAATTCTTTCCACGAAGAATGTAAACAAAGAAAGATTGTCTTCATTTCTCCAACCAATTGTACAATACCTCTGAGCAAAATCCAACAGCTAACAGGCTAACAGCAAGAACACTTTCTTTGAATTCAAAGGCTTAAGTTTTTAAGAGACAGAATAAAGAAACTAATCGGGAGAAAAAGATGCTGCTTCAACTACAGACAAAACAAAACAGGGTGATGCTCTATCACGATACATCATTTTATCACATTCAAATTCTATCACTCATTTTCATCTTTAAAAGTATTTCAAAATTCCAATAGGTAAATAACATGCGAAAATCATTTTGAATACACGAGACCATCCCACAATTTATACTATACCATCTACTTGGAATACCGTTCCGTGCATTTATATACAATAAAGGGGTAAGATAATGTTTCTATCAGCATATCCGAAACAGTCTAACTTATGCCAAAGAGATTTCAAAACAATATCATGCATACGATACTTAATGTGGGATAGTTTACAGAAGTAAAAGACCTCACCTCTTACTGTATATCTAATCAAGTGTTGTACGGAGTAAATCATTATTGAATCTCCCTAGCTCCTCTCTCCCTTTTGAGTGTAGTGTCTATTGAATGGATACCCCCAGTGTTTGCCTTTACAATCAGAATCTGCAGCACCCGAAAATTGGAGTTAGTCGCCAAGTCTGGCTACCAAAGTGCCCGCCAAATTTCCCCAAAAATCGATCTTGGGCAGGCGAGTTACTTAGCCATCCTTTTGTTGTCAAGGTCGTACTAGAAGACTCCTGTCACCTGTTGTAAACTTTCCATCTATGGAAACTTTGAATCAATCAATGGACTCGTTTTATTCCTAGTTCACATGTTCGCAGGCTTTGAAGTGTAATCAAGAGCTGTTGGTTGTCATCCTGTAATGCCCGATAAAGCTATGTTTACCTACCGGTCTGCCCGTGGCACGAAAGTGTCTCGAGTATGAAAAGATAGTTTTTGACCATTGTTCTTACAGAGAAAAGTAAAATCGGTTACTTATTGTAAAGAGTAGTAAATTAGGTAGGGAAAGGCTCAAAGTTAAAAGTGGAATTTTTTATTCAAAATTCAGATCTAATTGTATTTTTAATTTTTTTGTTTTTTGGTTACCTCCCACTTTGAACTTTGAAAAGAATAGCTTTGAAAGATCTAAGACTCCTGTCATTTATATATTTTTGATTCAGTTATTTTTCATATATGTAAATTTTGAATCAATCAATGAACTCCTTTTAGTCCTAGTTCTCATGTTCTCAGGCTTTGAAGTGCAATCAAAAGTTGTTGGTTTCCTAATGGAAAGTCCAATAAAGCGATATTTACTTACAGATTTGCCCGTGGGATAAAAATGTCTCGAGTATGAAAGGATAGTTATTACCCGTTCAAAGAAGAGTAAAATGGGACACAACAAACTTGGCTACTTATTGTCATGAGTAGTAGGCAAGGAAGGATCTTATTTTGGAGAGGCACAAAGTTAAAAATGGAAATTTTTATGCAAAATTCAGTTCATATAGAATTTAAAAATTTGGTTACCTGAGTTTTTAACAGTTTTAAAAGGGAGTTTTTAAAAATTTGTTTACTTGACAACGAACTTCCAAAAGATAGCTTTAAACGTTCCAAAAGACTCCTGTCATTTGTATATTTTTGCATCAGCTAGTTTTCATCAATGAAAACTTTGAAGGACTGTTACATTCCTAGTTCTCATGTTCGCAGGCTTTGAAGTGTAATCAGAAGTTGTTGGTTTTCATCCTGTAAAGTCAGATCAAGCGATGTTTACCTACAGGTCTGCCCGCGGATCGAAAGCGCCTCAAGTATAAAAAGAAAGTTTTTGCCCGTTGTTCTTGCAGAGAAGTCAAGTGGTACACTATAAACAAGCTTACTTTTGACATGCGTAGTAGAGCAGCGGGGATTTCGTTTCTGAGGGGCACGGAGTTAAGAGTGGAATTTGTAATGTAAAGTTCACATCTCAGAATTTTTAAAGGTCTTTTCGAGTCCAAATTTCAAAGGATTACTTAAAGAGCATACGACGTGACAAATCCCAGTTCATCGAATTAAAATACCTACCTACCCAGTTGATCGAAGTGCACGAATGATTGCAATGGCTCAATCACAATATTTGCAGAAATAAATAGTACTGAGCCAAGTACTCAAATGCCCTTCTTTTTGGAAATTCACTTTTTTCTTTCGTGTCATGGCTGGAGGACTGACACAGTTGGTGGGTGGATATAAGGGTTGGAGTTGAGTTGGTCGGGTTTGGGTCGGTCGGTCGCAAGGGCCGTACTTGGTCATGCTGCGACAGACATAAGACAGACAATATCAAGTGATGGACATACCCACACAAGGAAAGTTGTACCGACACAGAAGAGAGAACTACACCCATGGAGGAATCGAACCTGCGCCACCTACAACTCGCAGGTTGCTAGCGCTTTGATCATACCCACTGAGCCATGACGGCCTCTCGTAGGTAAACGAATATCTGAGAGGTAGGTAGGTATTTTAATTAACGTCGCACTTGAGGAACACAACGGGCTATTGGTGACGGCCCGGGATCGATCCCAAAGGGAGAGAGCCTAGAACAACACCACGTAATTTTGAACCACGGTCAGATGACGAGGCCACACCTGAGCTGGCATCCCACTCTCCAAACTTCCACACCACGCCAACGTGAGGACATTCGAAGCCACGACAGATTTAACGTGTACCAGCCCCCTTTGAACACGATGGTCTTTGGATGGATTCGAACTTGCAACCCTCTGGTTGCTAATCCGTTACTCTTCCAACCGGGCTACCGCTGCCCGAATATCTGAGAGGATGGTTGAGTCAACGCAGATACAATATTCATAATCAATGCTTTCATACCTACGAATGAACATTAAAGTTTCAGTCGTTAAAGAATTATATGCTGAGATAGTTAAGAGAAGTGACTCCCCTACAGAGTACGGAAACACATTCCCATGTGAATACAATTTACGTTTCCTACTTCTCTTAACATTCTGAGGGGTTCCCACGCATAATTCCACCTTGCACCCTGAAGCCTTCCCTGGATGACTTCTAACCAATTCTGGCATTCTTAACCAATTTTAAGTGATTATATTCTAGGAAAGCCTCAATACAATATTTCCAAAGGATTCTATTCTTAGTAAAGCATCAAAGAATATATATATATATATATATATATATATATATATATATATATATATATATATATATATATATATATATATATATATATATATATATATATATAATAAGTAAAACTACCCTAAGAATAGAATAGATTTCCCCGAGAAACAAGATGAAATAAAATATGTAAATGTTAAGTGAGCCTGCCTACTTTTTCAAGGGGAGCAAGGCCAGGTTGTCACTTAAAAATGCGATGCTTTGAGTTTTTTCTGTACTTATGTGAGGCCAGGCCGAAGAGATCAACAAAAGTTACCCCCGTTTCTTGTTTCTCGGGGAAATCTATTCTATTCTTAGGGTAGTTTTACTTATTATTTCCCTTTATTTGTTCTCTGCGGCTTTCAGCGCTGTTCATCTAAAGGGTCAATATTATTGTTGTTATTTTGCTCCATTTTTGTTCTTATTTTTGTTCTTGTTATTATTTGGTTTCTCCTTTTTGATTTGTGGTGATGGTCTATATATATATATATATATATATATATATATATATATATATATATATATATATTTCCTAAGGACTCTATTCTACAGAATGGGCCAATAGAATCGTTCCAAAGAATTCTATTCCAAGGAAAGGACTAATAGAATCCTTCCAAAGGATTCCATTCTAAGGGAATGAGAAATAGACTCTGGAAAAAAAATCGAACCGCTCCCTTTTCTACTCATAGTTCATAGTAGAGCAAATTGAATAGCGGCATCCCCAGTTGTAAATGTTATTAGAAAATAATCACTTTTAAGGGTCACAATATATTTTTACTTCCATCTTAAAACAATCACATTTTAACAACTGGGTAAGTGATGATAATACAGAGTGTCCTAAAAGTTCCCGTACTGACGATTCGTGAATTTATTGTACAAAAACAACAAACTTTAAAACAATTATTTTTATGCTAATGGTGAAAAGCACTTTTAAAATAACGTAGGAAAAAATTTGAACTCATATTTACAATAAATGTTCAAAATGTCCACCCCTTTCTTGGAGGCAAAGTTGAAATCGTTTGCGCATATTTTTAGAAACGCGTTTCAAGATGCTGGGAGTGATTTCTTGTATCCTTTGAGTAATGGCAATTTTCAGATGATCTATTGTTTGGGGATTATCTTCATAAACTTTGTTCTTTAAATATCCCCACATAAAAAAGTCAAGGATGAGGGGAACGAGGTGGCCAAAGATTTCTTGAAATTAGTCTATCGACAAAAAAATCTTGAAGCATGCCGATGGTTTCATAACTTGTATGGCAGGTTGCATCGTCTTGTTGGAACCAAGAATCTCGTTCATTCACTTCTAATAATGTAACAAATTATTGGATAAGTTCTCTGTATACAGTGCCATCAACAGTTGACTCGAAAAACAGAGGCCCGACAATCCTTTTGCGTGATACGGCACACCAAACGCCAATTTATTTGAGAATGTAAAGGTTTTTGCACTAATGAATGAGGATTTGTCGTCGCCCAAATGAGGGTTCACATAACCGCTTAAATGAAACCATGCCTCATCGGAGAAAAATGTTTTGTCCAAAATGTTGATGTTGTTTCGCTTTCATTGAGGGGTCGGTTAAAATATAACTTAGAATAATTCGAGATTGAAATCAGAGTGCAACGCCTCTGGTAGTTTGCATTCCGCTGCCATTTATCCGGTTCTTTTTGCGCATTTTTCATTTTAAGGGTGTCGATTCTACATAATTGGACGATGGTCTATAACTTTCGAATTAACATCTTTTGTCTATCTTGCTTAGTTTCGGAGTTAGATTTCCAAACTTTCCCCACTGGGGGCGCTGCGACCGCTTTCAGTGAATCGGGCATGTCCACTTTACTATACATGCACCCATCGTTTATGGACGGGGAACCCCCCTTTCGCCGTAAAATGGGCGTTGCATTCTGATTTCAATCTCGAATTATTCTAAGTTATATTTTAACCGACCCCTCAATGAAGGCAAAATAAATCTGAATAAATCCCAAACTCTGAAATTAAATATCTCGGTCAATTTTTGTCACACAGAAGTGAAACTTTTTGTGTTACGTTTGTTAGGATGAGTGTAAACTTTTACTAAATATTACTATAAGGAACGGGGGACTGTATAGAAAGTTAGATTTTGTAATGTTTACAAAATTGATTTTTTAAATTTCAAAATAATGTCATACCATGAATGTTTACCTCATGTGAAACATTTTTGCAATTGGAAGTATATGTCTACGACCAACGGTTGCGAAAATAAAGGCCGGGTACGGACTTTGCGTTGCACCCTGTATATTAATAGAATTTTTCCAAAAATTATATTATTCAAAAGAAGCAACAGAATCGTTCCAAAGGATTCAAAACAATGGAAGGGAATAATAGAAACTTTCCAGATAATTCTATTCTAAGGAAAGGAGCAACAGGAATTTTTCAAAGGATTCTAGTCTAAGGAAAGTGCCAATATAATATTTTTAAAGGATTTTATTTTAAGGAAGGATCAATGGAATTTTTTCAAGAAATTCTTTTATAGGAAAAGGAGCAGCAGAATCGTCCAAAGGATTGTATTCTAAGGAAAAAACTAAAAGAAATTTTCTAAAAGTTGCAAAATCCATGGATTTCTTTAGCCAATAGATGTGGTTATTTAGTCATGTGCATTGTGGGGGGAAAGCAGTACTACACTTCTAAGGAATGTAGTGACGTTCAAAGGGTTAATAATTTATATTAGCTATTTGAAAACTAGCTGTTCTCGTCGGTATGAGGTTAAGACAACCACCAGGAGGGTTAACCATCCTGTCCTCATACAAACCGCACGCGTAAGATAAAAGCCCGTACGAATAAGAAAATCAGTAGTAGCGAATAAATTTATATCAGGAACGGAGACCAGATGTGGCCCTCCAAATATTTTTTTATCAGACCCACGGATCAGATACGATCCTCCGGATAAGTTTACCGGCCTGTTGACCAGATACGGCTCTAGCAAAGATTTTTCCCGGTCCGCCTGCCAAATACAGCTCTCCGAAAAGGGTTTTCCGACCGTCGACAAGATTACGGCCCTCCAAAAATGTTTTCATGACCCGCCGGCCAGATACAGCCTTCCAAATATATATATATACACACACACACGGTGAGTCTAAATTGTTTTTACAAAATAAGAGAGGTGATGGTACCCATCCAGACGAGCAATAATTACCATGGAACATAGGGTCGCATTCCACTCTGAGAGGCAGAAAAGAGAAAAGTCGAAACGCGTCGAGCATGAACAAGTCATCGCCTCTGACGTCGTTTTGTACCTGCCTACGTAGGTCCGGCACTTCTTGAATGCCACATATCCCGCACGATGGATCGGACGTGGAGGACCTATGGCTTGGCCTCCTCGCTCACCGGACCTCAACCCACTGGACTTTTTCTTCTGGGGGCACAGGGAATCTTTAGTGTACCAGACGCCTGTGGACTCGGCTGAAGATCTCGTAGCGAGAATCGGTGTTGCCGCAGACAAAATTAACACAACACCAGGAATCTTCGAGAGGGTGCGCGCCATTCCTTCGCCGGTGTGAACTGTGCAACGACACACGTGGCCGCCACTTTGAGCACTTGCTGTGAGTTTTTCTCTGATCAATCAATCAGATTGTGCAACTTTTGGTATCGTTCATTCGCTTTCCCAACACTGTTGTAAGTTCATGTTGAAATTCTAATTTTACTCTTTTCTGCCTCTCAGAGTGGAATGCGACTCTATGTTCCATGGTAATTATTGCTCGTCTGGATGGGTACTATCACCCCTCTTATTTTATAAAAACAATTTAGATTCACCCTGTATATATATATCAATTGGTTTCAAGTTTGACAACACTGCGATAGACTTTCAAGGTTAAAATTCTTAGCTCTAATTTAACTTATACTAATAATACTTAGCTAGTACCTCTTAGTTTCTCTCCAATCAGAGAATTATCACAACTTAATCAAACAAAAACAACTCTTCAAATCGTTAATTTCTTCAGTACCATTCTCATTAATCTTGTCGCTCTAGCACTCGTATTTTCACAACGGAAATGTTGATAAACATTCCATGCTCTGCTACATAATTGAGGTCGTTAATATTAATGTAACTTCATTTTAAAATGGAAATGGTAATTATAAGAGAAAGGAGACGAGAAAAAAAATTTCTGCTTAGTTATTAATAACATAATTGTGTGATTTAGAAAGGCGACAAAACATTAGTGTAATAAACATTTCAAAGGGTTTAGTACCGAAGGTCAATGGTGGATGCAGATGTAAAGCTACACATTTTGGGACCGTGGGCAAATGGAGCTGCCGCCTTCAAAATAAAATGTATGTATTTAAAAATGTAGTAAAGTATATTTATTTAAATAGTAAAATATCAATTTTGTTAAAATATTATTGTTCACATTGTTTGTTTCTGATTTCGATTAATTACCTATGCCTGAAAACTAGAAAAGCCGGACTTTGTTACTGGCTGCTGTAAATGACATTCCTGGAGAAGACAGGTAGGTAATAGCTAGCAGAACTAACGTAGCACTGAAGCAACACAACGGGCTATTGGTGACGGCCCGGGGTCAATCCCGAAAGGAAAGATCCGAGGACAACACCTCGTAATTTTGAACCACGGGTCAGATGACGAGGTCACACTTGATCTGGCACCCCACTCTCCAAACTTCCACACCACTCTAGTATGAGGACATTTGATTTGGATTTAACGTGCACCAGCCCCCCTGTGCATGACGGTCTTTAGTTGAATCTAGTTTCGAACTCGCAACCCTCCGATTGATAATCCGCTACTCTCCCCTCTACTACTACCATGGCTCTTCCTGGAGAAGGTCGTGCTTTATACTTTCCAGTCGTTCAACAGGATTGTAGTTTTTGTTTGGCTTATCTATGAATTACTAAAACGAAACGTCCTACTTTGTTAATGGCACTCTTAGAAAAGGTAGCCCAGTGGCATGCTTTGTGCTTTCCAGTTGTGTATGGTCCAGTTTTATGGCGCAAGGGCTATATTTAGCCAAACTGCTAAACAAAGTCAAGTAAATGAACATACACACAATGAAAGCTTTACTGGCACAGTAGAGAGAAATACATCGAGGAAGGAATCGAACCTGACCAGTCGTGTATAAGGCCATGTGGTTTTCAGTTAGCCTATCTACGAATTACTAGCAAAAAGTCGGACTTTGTTACTGGTTCCTGTTAAAGACACTCCCAAAAAAGTAGCTCACTGTCGTGCTTTGTACTTTCTTGTGGCCATGTGGTTTTCAATTAGTCTATCTACGAATTATAGGAAGAAGTCGAACTTTGTTATATACTTCTGTTAATGGAACTCCTGGGAAAAGCAACTCAATGTCGTACTTTGTGTTACCCAGTCGTGTATTAAGTATGCGGTTTTCGTTTGGCCCACCTACGAGTTAAAGGGGCTTAACTCTCCAAGTGGTTTCAACGAGATATCTCGTCCATCAATATCTGACCAATTTCACTAATGACGAGATATCTTGTCATCCAGACATATATTGCAGATTTGTTTCTGATGATGAGATCAAGATCTGTTCAGTTTACTTCTAATGACGAGACATCTCATCCATGAATATATGGTTACTTTTGTTTAAGACAAGATACCTCGTCGAAACACCACCAGGAGGAGGGCTAATAATCTCAAGCCATACCTTTTTTAAATGAATTTTACGTAAAAATATATAAGGTATATAGCTTTTTATGAACATATGTATAGGGGAAGTTGGGGAGTTTTGACCGTAGGGGAGACGACCCATCCCTGAATTTTCATATTTAAAATCAGTGTTTCGCAACTAGAGTCCAATCAAAGCGACTATAGTAATCATCTTGATATTATGTACCTAGTCTTAATAATTGAGGAAATATTCAACTTTAAATGTTTTTGAACCCATAAAGTAAGGATTTAGATTTATTTTGTACGGTTTTCTCAGATAAAATATCTTTTTTCAACCCTCCTGGTGGTTGCCTCGATGAGGTATCTCGGCATTAGCAAAACTGACCAGATCTTGATGGACTCGTCATTAGAAAGAAACAGAGCAGATCATGATCTCGTCATCATAAAAAGCCGGGAAATTCGTGATGACGAGATATTTCGTCATTTGCAAAATTGGACAGATCTTGATCGACGAGATGTTTCGTCAAAACCTCTTTGAGGGTTAAGCCGTAGGTCTGGGTATAATTTGCCCTCGTGTAGCAAAAAGATGACCGAGAGCGACAAACCGAAACGGAAAACTAGTCAAATAAATATAAGCAATGAGTGCATAATGATAAATATCATGCTTTGATTCTAGTGCATATATTTTGAGCGTGGAATTAGGATTAAAATAACCATGTGATTTTCTTAACAAAGTTCCCACGTGGGGTGATGTGACCCACTCCATATGAAGGGGGTGACCGGTGGATAAAGTTAATTGAGTAATATTTTTAATGTCTACCATGTTTCAAGTCCAACAATTATTTAAAATAAATGATAAAAACATGAAAACATTAGATGTGATAGCATAGTTGAATTTATTTAATTAAAAATTAGGGCACTTTATTTAGCATCAGAATATAATTATTTTGTCATAAAATTGTTTTCAGAAGTTTAAAACTACTCTAATCAATGCTTAAGGTTCATTGTGCTCACAATATATATTTATATAACTGAGATGAATTTTATATCTGAATAAGAAAGGATTTCCTATTCCCCATGTTAACTCTCATAAGGAGACAGTGGACTTTTTTGATGTCTACCATGTTGCAAGTCCAACAATTATTTAAAATAAATGATTAAAACATGAAATCATTAGATGTGATAGTCATAGTTGAATTTATTTAAGTAAAAATCAAGGCAATTTAACACCAGAATATTATTTTTTTGACATAAAATTAATTTGAAAAGTTTAAAACTACTCTAATTCTTATGGTTTATTGTGTTGCAATATATATTTATATAACTGATATGAACTTTATATCTGAACTAGCAAAATGCCCGACCTCACTCGGGTTAAATTGGTTAACTATATATTGAAAGGGATCACAAAATCACTTTCCTCTTTCGTAGAAAAATGCCAAATCATTTAAGTGTGAGTAAAATAATTTGACACAAATCCTATACATGCATATCCATCCATATAATACATTTCACATATATTGCACCCCTGCTACAAGTACAAATCGGCCAAAGGTGAGACACTAAGGTAACTACTACAAAAGATGATTTGAGGGAGGATTCCTTTTCTTAAGTGCTATTCCTGTAAAATTGCTCAAATCAATTCGTAAAAAGGACGAATCTACGGCGGTACGGGGCCTTAGGCCCCATTCACATGGGGCGTTTTCCAACCACGTTTTACGTCAAAACAAAACGCGGGTAGCCAAAGTGCATAGAGTTCTATTGGAGTGTTCACATGAGAAATCGCGAGAATCCAAGCGCTAGATAGCTTCGGCGCTTCAACAATCTTCGGTCGTTCTAGCGATTAGAAGGCGTTTGGAGAAGTATAGGTTTCTACTGCACCGTTCACATGACACGCGTTTGGACGCGCGTTAGGGCTTTTTTATTCCTCTAGTCCAAGTTTCTATCTTCGCGATCGTTAAAGATAGAGAGAAAATTTCAACGGATTTGAAATCTGCGGAAAATTTTACACTAGATCCATACCTAAAAAGTGATTTTCTTTAAATAAATAATTTTTCAAATGTAACTTTAATATTTTCGCGATACGGATTTGACGGATATATTCATTACGAACACAAAAGGGAGTATTCATTTCGTTTTTATAGAAAAGATACAACTTGATTGGAGTATTTTGTCTTAATCCACTGCTTTATATTTATGGCCATTAAAAATAGGATGAGAAAATCTAATCGTATTCGATTTATTGAAGACAAAACTTGCAGAAATGTGATAGTTTATAACTAAAGAGGATAGTGGGTAGAATAACTAGAACCGACAACTGTACGTTCTAGTTTTCATGTGCGGCAAACGTCTTTAAAATAAAGCTAAAATTAAATATTCAATTTAAAAGCTAAACTTTAGTTATATTTTTATTTGTCCTCAACGGGTGAAATGCGTACGATAAGTTTCAATTTTTATTCATTTTTCGCATCCTCGTGTTACATTGAACTCGATATCACTTGAAAATGAACTTCTGATTTACTGAACTCAATTTACCGTGAGCTTATTTGTCATAGAATTTATATTTTAATCTTGCAGTTAGTGTTGTTACTACTTTAATCGAAACTTTGTATTATATATACGCGTAGACGCAAATTCTATTAGCAATATCCTGGTTTTCGATAGATACTGTTTTTTTGGGGGGGTTTCCTTTGAGATCTTTTTTGTTTTAACATGATTTCTCGTTTCATCGTGGGTTTAATCAAATTTTAGTTTAAATATTTCCCAATCGTTATTCCATTTGTGTTACAAAACCCCTGAAAGAGAGGAGGTTAGAGGGTTAGTTTCGTTTCGGAAAGTCGGAACTCAGGGAAAATTGTGTTTAAAAATTGAAAAACTAACTATTGTTATATATGTGTTGTTTGTGCTGATACATTAAAATGTTTAGAGATAGGTTTTAAAAAATATAGATTTATTTGAAGGAAAATTTATTCAAATTAGCTATAGATCGTAGGAAACACGATAAAACCTGTAAAAATAACATAAAAAAGAAAGGTTATCACCAATGCCGGATTTTGTTTGCGTGTCATCTGTTGATAGTACTTCGTAGACAATGCCATATAAACAGAAATTTCGCTTCCAATTTCCTAGTTTTAGAAATGTAGATTTTTGTGGCATATATTTTTATTTTACACTGTCAATTTTAAAATTTTATGGAAATTGTTTGGTCATTTTCCAGTTGGTTTCATTTTAATCAAAGTTTTACAGAAATATTCCAATTTTTCTTACGCAGTTTCGCTTTTACGATAAAACACATTACAAATGACTCATCTGCTAGCTTCTTGAACCCAAAAAATCCGTGATCACCCCTTAACACGAAACAAATCCTTACTATTTTTTATTGGTGGGTGAATCATCGACACTGGAGAGTGAAGTTTATAGATTTTTTTTCTCTAGACTTGACAGTACAAAACGAATATTTTAGGTTTTTGGAGTTAATGAAAATGATTAATAATGCCACAATTTGAACAACATAAAGCACTATTTCTCTGTGATCCGCTGGCTCATACCATTACCTAGGTCCAAAATAATCCCGTTATTCGAAAAATTTTGAAAAACGTACGAAAGGCTAACGTGCAAAAATTTACAACCGAAGTTGATACATTGGCATTGCACTGAAACGCATTGTATACTATACGTTGCGAAAGATTTACCTGTTTAGTTTGTCACTTCTGGTTAGCAAGTCGATTATATTGAATTTATTTATGTACAAAGATTTAAGTTCAAAAACACTTTATTCACAGGCAAATAGGGAACGGATGTTTTGAATATTTTTTAGATTATTGAAGGCATTTTATTGCTCATAATATATTTCTAAGTTAACCAAATCCAGGCTCCACAGAGAAATCAATTTTATATGGGAAAGAAAGATTTTCATCCTATTTTTAATGGCTGTAGAATTAAAACTGTTGATAAGGGGCAACAAAATATCTTATTAAAGTGACATTCCCTTTAAAAACAAGGCAATACTTCCGCTTAGTATTAAAAGGAATATCTTCAAAAAGATTAGTTCGGCAATTGAGAAAAAAATATTTTCAAAAAAAATCATGTTTTTGGCATCGATCTGTCGTAAAATTTTACGCTGATTTGAAATCCGTTGAAATTGATTCTATCTTTAACCATTCAAAAGATAGAAACTTGGATTAGGGGAATAAAAACACAATTTAATGCATAACGGAATTGACCTTGAAAAACGCCCAAGCGGTGTTCACATGAATGCGCTCGAAAATTCCTATCAAACGCGCGTTAGAAAAAGTTCATGTGAACGGGGCCTTACACTGTTCGTATCGTTCTGTATGCTTGTCTGTTGCGATGTCTCTTTATAATTATAAATGCCTTGTTGAACTTAGAGTCACACTCTTATTTCATTATCACAAGATATAACACTGGTGACGAGGATCGGATACGAATCCAAAGGAAATATGCAACAGTAGGACGACAACTGACGACATCATCCTCCCACCTTTGCAGTCCGAGCCCCAGATAGATGATAGGCCCCAGTACTAGTTTAGATGGCATGTTTAAGTACCAGTTTTAACATTGAGAGGTTCACACGTATATATCCATTATGCAGCCTGCAATCACCCTGCTTGTCTTGTAATCAGTTTGGACCTCCTTGACCAATAGAATATTTTCTAGGATTCTTTCAACCAATCGATGTGATTATTCCCTCATTGTGCTGAGGGATAAAAGAAATACTTAACTACTCGGAAAATTCGCGATGCTCAGAGTAAAAATATGTTCTCCCGGTACACACATATGCTTAATGTCTATTTTAACTTGTACAAATGCAACTTTTTTCTTCTTTTCCCTTGCACACTTAATTGATATAAATTCAATAACTCGTAATTAAAAAAATAGTTATTGTTTTCTAATTGCTTAGTAAATTTTAGAAGGTTTCGGAAAGATTCTATTGTTCTTTTTATAAAATAAAAAAATTACTTGGAAAGATTATATTGTCCCTTACCTTAGAATAGAATCATTTGGAAAGATTTATTGTTCGTTCCTTAGAATAGAATCCTTTGGAAATATTTATTGTTTGTTTCCTTAGAATCCTTTGGGAAGATTCTATTACTCCTTTCTTTAAAATGAATCTTTAGGAAGATTCTATTGGCTCATTCTATAGAATAGAATCCTTTGGAAAGATTCTATTGATCCAAGAATGTCAAAACTTATCAGAAGTCATGCAGGGAAGACTGCAGGTTGCAAGATGGAATTATGCGTGTGAAGCACCCAGAGGATTAAAAGTCAAAAAATGGGTTGCTGGCGGGTTCGTTTTGTCAGTTGAAGAAAAACATTAATCAACCTTACACTGGAGCAACACAATGAGCTATTGACGACGGTCCGGGAGCAAAACCCGAAAGGAAATATCTGAAATGCAATTCGGAATTCATTCTTTTGTAATTTCTATCTCTTATAAACTCCAGTTGCTAATCTCCGACTCTACCTACTGGCTACCGCGGCCCTTGAAAATAAAGTAGAGTGCAGTGAATATATAACTTAATCGATGTAAGCCTTTTGTAATCAAATATTGCCTCGTTTGTTTTCATGTATGTCAATTGCAAAAAGGTGGCCAATAGCTGGTTGTGTTGCTCCAGTGCGACGTTAATTTATTATTTAATATTTCCTGTAGTGGTATCTATTAGGTCAAACGAAATGTTCTAAAAAAAGTGCAATAATTAATGCGAGTGGAATTGAGTGTATTTTAAATTTTATCCAATGGCAAGTGGTGACCATGTCGTCACACTAACATATAGTAACGTTAACTTAGAATTTGATTTGTTTGGGCTTATAAATGGTTGTAACACTTCGTGAATTGGCGTCAAAACTTTTGTATTAACGGTCCTCCATCCATGCTGCTGCTTTTTCTGCTGTAGCACAGATCTCTGTATTAAAAGTTAGTTTCTGTCTCGATCTCAGGGACAGTCTGTAACAAAATAATCAAAACAACAGAGATCAGCCTCAGCTGAAAATCTGAAACCGTTAGAAAACAATCAAATATTATTGTCATGACATTTATCTGGATCTAAATCCGGGTTTTTCAGATTGCTGACTTCTTTAAAGCAAACAGAATGTTGTAATTTTTACTGAAGCAAATAAAAATCCAAAGCAGAATACGATGACACTAGGCAAAACATTCCGTGTTTATCACTGTGTGAACAACGAATATAATTCATACAGTGTGCTTTTAGAACAAAGGAATAAGAATGAAGCTCTGCTATTTGAAGCTGGATATATTCGCCTACTTAGTAAGATTTCAACTTCCTAATTGCTATAAATTTTAAATGCAGAGACTTGAGTTCTGGAGTCCTTTTCTCCAAAGCCATAGGTCACTAAAGATGAAGGAATTTACACATTTGAAATAAAAATCCAAGTATTCTCTTTGAACTTCCATAAATATAACTGCAATTTGATCTGTCTTCATCGTATCAGTTTGAAAATCTAAAGGGAAAATTGTTTCTGGTGTTTATAATTTTTTATCTAAGTATTTTCTGCTTTAATTACATATTATTAAATTTGTGAATTCATTGTGAAATTCCTCCTCACAATGTATAAAGGCAATTGGAGGAAATGATTAATCGAAGTTCTTAGATTTTATGCTTGCAGCATATTTTCATAATTGAGACTTTCTTATTCTCATGCACACATTACAGCTGACTTTTGACTAGAAAAATGAACCCACAAATGCACTGATTCAATTGCACTCTGACTCAAAGCAAATTCACATGTTTAGATGCATGTTTATAAGTAGTGTTTCAGACTAAATGTTCAATTTATATAAGTCAGCAGTCACGAAATGCACACACAGTGAACAGCATGGAACTCAATCTAAAAAGTTTTGAATCCCGAGGTTTGGATACGATGGAACCAATTGATGTTATTTGAGTTATCTGTAACAATTTCAGATTACTCAATGATTACATGTTTACAAGAAAATGTTGCACATGTGAAATACATAATGAATACATAACATGAAAATGATTACATGTTTTGTGATTGGGCGTTTCACTTGGAATTTACCTATTCCTCCACATTACAACTATTGAGTTTTGTAATAAAACTTCTGTTTGACCTAATTGTAATTCTTTATAAAGATGTGTTAAAGAAGGTTTCTTTTGTAATACATTGTAAATTTAAGCTGTTTTTCATAGAAAATTTATCCGGTAGATTTTAAATAAGTTTGAGGGAATAGGAAACGGGCACACCCAGGATATCAATCTGGAGGGGGCTACATTTTTATCGTAAGCTCTTTATGTAATGGGTGATTTAAAAATTCTTTGAAATATAGAAGTTTTAGAGTTAATCAGAGATTAGTTTTAGGGGAGTTACCTATAGTTTGTTTTTAGAGTGTTACCAATAGAATAGTTTCAGAGTTTTACGTAGAGACTAGTTTTAGAGTGTTGTCTAGATATCAGTTTCTATGTGCATTACTTTGAGATTAGTTTTAAAGCGTTATCAAGAGACTAGTTTCAGATTGTTACCTAGAAACGAGTTTTAGACTGTTACCTAGAGACTAGTTAGACTGTTACCTAGAGACTAGTTTTAGACTTGCCTAGAGACCAGTGTAAAAGTGACTTCCAAGACAAATAGAATCTGTTCAAGGGAAAAGATGCTAATGTTTAAATGAAATATTAAAATTTTAATTTATTTTATCCCATACCAGGAAATAAGAAATGGAACACTTTTGTAAGTGGGCTTAAAAGCAATGAATAAACATTAGTTTACTTCAAAGAGAAAATATCAAAAATGCACCTCTATTCACAATTTTTAAAGAAGTAATCAATGAATTAAATAAGGATATTTTTTGCTTTTTATGATTTGGGAGGGGCTTAAGCCTCCATAGCCCCTTCGTAGGTGCACTCCTGATAGGAAATTCATAATCAAAAAATTCTTTCATTACTTTCTTTTCAATTACTAAATGACTAAAAATCCAAATACTCAATACAGATGCTCCACTTGCTTCAAAGTAACATTCGTATTACTGTATTAACTATATTATAGTATTACATCTATTATTGAGTATTTAAGCATTTCAAGAAGTAAGTCAGGATTTCATTAAGTCCCGAAGTTTTGCTTTTGAGTTTTTAAAAGCTTAGATCTAGAAATTTTTACTGAGGAAGTCAATCAGATTGTTTATTTAGCTTCAATACCTGTAATCTGTCATCTCATGATTCGAAGAAATCAAACATTTGAAAAATTATTTGGAAAAAAAGTATGGTGCAATGTGAAATTGGTATGGCTTTTGCATAATTATGTTGAGGTAATAGGTAAAAAGCTTTTGTAAGTAGAGTCAGGTGGGGTAGAGTGGGTATAAAAAACAGTGTTTCAATTTGAGAGCAGAATTTAGCAATGCCATGTTTTTAAAAAGTGGTGTTTTTTGCATTATATATACATTGCATTATTCAAGAACATGCTGCACATGTTTTTTCTTCATCTATAACTACTACTTGTCTTCTAAATGTCAAACTTATAATATGTAACAATATATTTGAATGCTGTAGCTCAAGATGTACTTGAACAATGTTTGAGAGTTCATTTCACTGAAAAAATCAAAAATTCTACACACTACAAAACATTTATGTTAAGATGAATTTTGAGAAAGATTTAGGTTTCATATATATTAAAACTGTCCATGATTATCAAATGTTGTTTATGACAATGTATGAATTGTAAATAC
Organism: Meta bourneti; assembly: GCA_933210815.1. Taxonomy (NCBI): domain Eukaryota; kingdom Metazoa; phylum Arthropoda; class Arachnida; order Araneae; family Tetragnathidae; genus Meta; species Meta bourneti. Next base: position 86,723,837 of record OW119934.1, read on the forward strand.
TTTATTATGCCAACATCCTCCTCTGAACAATGAAACTAGTACTGGAAATAATTAACAAAATCATTGTTAAATAATTTAATAATTGTAAACAAAATAAAACAAAAATTCAATAATCATAAATAAGGTATTATTTTGACTCTATTCAGTAGTTCACATTTTTGAGTATTCAATAATAAAATCTCAATTTATTTGCCACATTTTTTACAGATGCAAGGTTGCTCTGGTAAACACTTGCTGCAAACACATTTCTTGTACAGAGAGCAGATTTTAATGACTTTATTTCCATGGCAATATTTTATTTGGCACTTTATACTCACACCATCTTCACTTTCAAAATATTTTTCACTTATATTATTTATTTCTTCCTATAACTTCTTGTTTTTCCAAATTCTGGACATCCTTATGATTAGAAGTAGTGAATAAGCTAAATATTATAAAATATAAAACTAACTACTAAAGTTATATTATTTGTTTTTTACTATACAATTGTAATTGAACTCACTACAAAGTAATCACTGATGATCTACAGCAAACTGCTGCAATTGCAACATGATATTCAACCAAATTTTTGGACCATGGTATCCTCGCCCAGTTAAAAGAGTAACAGATCAGCAACCGGAGGGTTGCGAGTTCGAAACTCGACCCGACCAAAGACTCATGTATGTGAGGGTTGGTGCATAAAAATCTTTTGTGACCTCGAATGCCCTCATATGGTGTTGAGGTTTGGAGAGTGGGGGGGGCCAGCTCAAGTGTTGCCTTATCATCTGACTGGTTCAAAATTATGAGGCTTTGTCCTCAGATCTTTCCCATCAGAATTGATCCCAGATCATCGCCAATAGCCCATTGTGTTGCTCCAGTTCAATGTTAATTCAACCATCCCCTCAACCAAATTTCCGAATAAAAAAAATTATTCCAGGGAATACTCAAATTATTTTTAGAATTGATGGTGTTGACATCTATACACTGGTGTGTAAAATAATAGGCACTGGTGTATGTGTACTAATGTTTTGAATGGAACTCGTGTCAATGTTGTAAAAACAAGTAAAATATTTAGTTGATCAAATGCCCCATTACTAAAAGTAGACATACTTCATTGGTATGTTGGATGCAAGGAGAGGCGAAGAAAACTATGTACTACTAAATTCATTTTATAAACATTTCAGGAAAAGTCAAATGAGAAAAACAATCAAATAATCATAATTTGTAGTCAAAATTTTAAAACTGGTTATTGACTCACTTAGTAAACTTAATGTTAAAGTATGTTGTGTGTGCCACTAGAAAATCAGTGAAAGAAGTAATAGAGAAATGTTTTATGTTCTTCCTCACATCATCACAATTGTGCTGAGAGCCTTCCTTTTTATCAGCTTTTTTTTAATACATTTAGTTGCTCTTTCAATAACTATAGTATGTCACTAATTTTTTTTATGAGTAACTTACTTTTCGATGCAAGTATTCTATGTGATTTGATTTCAATGGACAAATACCCATGTCAAAGTAAAAGTTTTTTGGTAATAGTTCCCTCATATTCTGGTCTAATTAGCCCTTGTAACCAACGACTGTTGAAGGGCAAGCTATTGATTTGTTAATATTTAAGTAAGTTAACTGCAATTTTTAGAAAATAATGCGACTTAGTTTGTAAGTAGAATTGAATTGAGTTTCTGACACATTATTATTCCACACATAAAATTGTCATTTAGTCATATATGTAGTACATAATATTTAGTTCTCTTATTTGTCTTTTGGAAAAAAATCGCAAATTAATTTGAGTGAGAAAGCAATTAGTTACAAGTTTTTGAAAAGTCATTATTTTTTCAAGATTCCTTGGAAACTGAAGCCTGTAAGAAAACTTTTACCAGACTTCCTGATGCATATGGCTGCTTAGGAATTTTGCAATTAACTCAAAGTAAGTGCTGTTTATTAGTGTGCTGTATAAAAATATATATTGCATTAATAAAATTATAGCAGTAAAACTTGAAAATAAGTTTTTCCTTTAAGATCCATTATAATGCCATTTAGCCAATTTCCTCCACTAAATTTATGTCATGTATTTTAGCCAAAGCATTAAAGCATTTATTTTCTAAAAATATTTTTTGTCAAAACCACTGCTAATCCATAACGAATTATCCTTGCAAAAACATTGTACAATGGTATGAAATTGATAATTATCTTTGAGATGATTAGAAAAATACACAATGTTTGAAATTAATAGAATAATAAAATTCATACTATTTCTTTTATTCCTTTTTTGAGATACTTTTATTAGAATTTATGTATTCTGATTAAATTATGAATATTCTGCGTGTAATTTGGAATAAAATGTCTAAAATTTGTATAGTATGAACTTTCCCATATTAAGGTGTTTCAATGTGTTCATAATTTGAGTTGTAACATTTTAAAAATTTCTTGCGGCAGTGTCAGACTGGGCAACCTAGGAGGCACCACTCGAGTCACACCACCTTTCATTGCCACTTGGCTCATGATCCAAGTTTACAAAGGGTTCAAGTTGAAATATGGACACCAAAGAGATAGCAGCACTCGTGTATCTGCTAACGATGAAAAAATGAGTTTGAGCTGTTGTTCCCAGGTGGCCCTAAAAAGCAACAGGTTGATGATGTGCACAACCTATGAGTCACTGATGGTTGAACCTTGTGCACAATTTGGTGGCTACCCCATGTGGTAGGAGCAATTACAGTGTTTTTACTCTCTGGGTTGTGCCTCCTAGGTCACCTCATCCGACATTGTCTTAAGTATGTTTCTCTAAAGCAAATGTTTTGTATAATTTAAATTATTGTATTTTAGGTGATACTCCTGTTCACTATCTTGTGTTAATTAACAGTTGCTTATCCGTTGGAAAGGTTTTGAGCACTGAAATATTTAGGATCACTGATGCAAATTTTATTTCTTTGCGTAACAATCCTATCGACATTGAAAGAATCCAAGAAGTTCGCAAAGTGCTCAATTCTGGTACTTTTTACTTTTCCTGGTCCTCATCTGGAGTGCCCTTAGACTTGACATTATGTGAACAACGGGCTTATTTCACTACTGAACCAGATAATCGATTTTTTTGGTATGTCATCTTGCTTATTCTTTAAATTTGAATTATGACTTGTCAAAATGTACTAATCAATGCTAGATGTTGATAAGGTTTTTGCAAAACTCATTTCTAATCAATATAATGAATTTATTGCATCTTCATCCTGGTACACAATAAATAATTCTTATTTCTAGCTAGCTAAGTTTTAAAATCCAATTTAAGTAAAGGCAAACTATTACACCTGCTTTTAACATAACCCACATCATAGTAATCTATAAATAAGAATGGAATGTTTGTTTGTACATTGAATATTTTCAACCGATTTCAAGTTTTCTATCCGTTTTGAACCCTTCTGATGCTAAATCTGTCTCTTGCGTGTTTAGTGTCTGTATGTGTGTCTGTACTACATCCAAACAGTTGAATATATTTTCATGAAACTTTGCATACTGTGAGTTCTTACATTCATTTAGTGGCTGAACTTAGTTGCGTAAGTCTGTCTGTCCATCTTCCTATTCTATGTTCGATTTTGTGTCTGTTTATATAAGTATCACATAAGATTTGTTCAATATATTTTAATTTGATGTTTTATATTTGATACACCACATCTTAGTTTAGTGAATGCATTATTTGAAATTTCTTTGCTTACATATTTAGGCAAGTTTCACATTAAAACATCTGAGTAATTAACTTAAATCGACAATAATTTGGTAGTTTTGAAGTAGCTGGAAGGTATATTGAGCATTGTAATTACTTGAATTGTTTTACCAGTATTGCTGAAAAATCAATTATTTTTTCGAACTATTTTTATGGAATTTAAATTATAACACTTTTGTTTTTGACCCTTATTTATTTCCCTTATTTATAAAATATTTCCGAATATTTGGAACGGAAGATAATTTGCAACAAAACGAAAACTCGTATTCGTTTGCCATGTGCAGTGTTATTTTCTGTTTCTTTTGCTCGGAATTAATTTCGTATTTTAAAATTTTTTCTAATTTTTAGTTGTAAGTTGTGGCAACTGTGCGAGATCAAGAGGAAAAAGGAATCACGAATTTACATCTTTAGAACAAGTTTTTTACCATCAATTTTTATTTTGCTTCATTGCACTTTTCTGTTTTAAATATTTATTATTTTAATAAATTGGGATTCCTTTTCATCACACGCAACACCACCACAAAGTATTTGATTTAAAGTGGCATGTAAGTTATATTAAAGCAAATATTAAGTGGAATTTTGTAATTATTGAAAGATCATTAATGTTAAAAAAATACGAACTAGGACTTTTGAAATATTACAAATTGTTTGTCATATAGTGACAGAAGGTCAATGTGGCTTATTTTATGAATTGAAGCTATACTTAAGCAACTTATATAAGGAAGGTTTTCTTAAAACAATTATTTTTTTAGAAGAAACTATCAAATCGATTTACCATTTAAAAAAGTGGTAATAGGTTACCTTTGTACAGAAGACATTCAATTTTAAAACAAGTTGGTTTATTATTGCACTTGCCTCAAAATGGAATTTTCAAGAAACAATGTGTATCCACTTTTAAACAAACTTAGTGGTAAATATCTTATGAAATTACTTTGTCATCTTCCCCTTAATGATGATGAAATTCGAAAGTGTTGCAAATCTGGTTCCAGAGTGTACTTTTAGCCGGGGGCGATATATGTTAAATGCATTTCATGGTTGGATATGCATGTATAAAATTTTTGTTCAAAGTAGGTTATAGAAATTATAAAAATGTCGAAAAGGTGTTAAAAAATTATTTTACTCACACTTAAATGATTTGGCATTTTTCTACGAAAGAGGAAAGTGAATATTTTTTGGTCACTTTCAATATACAGGGTGTCCCAAAAAGGTTGTTACGCAATTTATCTTTTTACCATTTGGAGATAGGTAGGCAATATAAATTGCAAAAGTACACCAAATAAGGTAAGTAATTAAGATATGTGAATAAAATTATCACCTGATAACAATTTAAGCAGATTCAGTTTTTAATTCATATACGACCCCTCTAGATAGAAAATCCGAGATAGCCAAAATGTTCCTTACCTGCATCCCTATCGTTAGTAAAAAACCATATTTCTGTAGGTTGAATAGTAATGGGAGATAAAAGAGGTTCCATTTTAAGGGGGCCGTATCTAAATGTAGAACGGAAACTGACCCATGGCCAAAAATGAAAAGCTAAATTCTGCATTGCTGCAGATGGAAAACATTTTGAACAATATTTTTATTAAAGATTACATTGTCTACTATTCTTTACGATTTTCATCTGCAGTTGCTACTACATTACTTTGCGCAATGTTGCACTTTCTGACCGAAAAAAATACTTTTTAGCATTGTGTATACAGTCCCTAATCTGACTGCTTGAACAGCCGTGCACAAGCGGTATAAGTCAACTTTTTGCGTCATTATGCCTTCGTTACTGTTCAACCTACAGAAATGCAGTTTTCTGCTAACGATAGGGATGCAGGTAAGGAACATTTTTGCTATCTCGGACTTTTATCTAGAGGGGTTATACAAATTAAAAACTGAATCGCTTAATTTGTTATCATGTGATAATTTTATTCACGTATCTTAATTACTTACCCTATTTGGTGTACTTTTGCAATTTACATTGCCTGCCAATCTCCAAATGGTAAAAAGATAAATTGCGTAACAACCTTTTTGGGACACCCTGTATAGTTAGCCAATTCAACCTGATTGAGGTCGAGTAATTTTGCTAGTAATGAATAAAATTATATCAGTGCAATCAGTTAAGTATGAAATTTATATCTCATTAAAGAATTAAAATATAACAATTTTTATTATGGAATATTAAAACCTATAACTAACTGCTCATAATATTGCACATTCAATTATCATTCCTATTTACTTATGTTTTGGTTTTGAGAACTACAGAGAAAATCTCACACTATGATGTAAAATCCCTAAAATAAGCCCTTCTCCATGTTTTTTCTGTTTTGGAAAAATCCTTTTTTTACCTACATTCCCATCTGTTTCACAATCAGTGTTTTTATTTTCTGTAGGCCTCAGACTAAAAATCAGTTGTTTTGTGAAATCCTCACTATACTGTTAAGTACCGAAAACAAGCCTCTCCACATGTTCTAGACATTTCTATGTTTTGTAAAAATCTGTTTTACTTCCACCCTAGCTGTTTCACAGTACTTTTATTTTCTGTAGACCAGACCAAAAATCACTGTTTTACTTCTCTCTAGATACTGCTAAATATCTGTTATAAATGGAAATTTATGTTTGCAAGATTCACACAAATTAATCTGCAAGATCGTGAAAAAAAGTTCAATTTTATATATCTGGGTAGAGAATGAGAACACCTGCCATTTCATGTTAACCAGGTAGTTATCAAGCACCAGGATGACGTGATAGACTGGCAAGCAAAGCAGTTCTCAGAGACACACAGAAGGACCCTTAAGATGGTGGCATAAGGTCACGCTCAATGTAGTGATGATCCCCTGTAAATACACTGCTGGCCACCCAAATTGCAACACCAAGAAAGACAAGAGATATCACAACAAAATTTATTTTGTAGATAACATGTTGACCAAGTATCAAATGATTAAATTTATAGACTTCTGTGAAGTGTGGTTCCTGCCAAAATCAGTAGCCAGAGTAGCCGCCATTGTTGGAGATCACCGCTGCCACACGCCTCGGCATTGATTCAAAGAGACTTTGGATGTGTTCTTGGGGTACAGCAGACCAAGCAGCTTCCACACGTTGCCAAAGTTGATCTGGTGTGGCAGCTGGGGATGTATTCTGGGTCAATCGTTGAGCAACCATGGACCACATGTTTTCTATCGGCGAAAGATCCGGAGAGCGAGCTGGCCAGGGAAGCAATTCAATCTGGCGATTGACGAAGAACCCTTGGACAATGCGTGCCACGTGTGGTCGCGCATTATCCTGTTGAAATATGGCTGTGGGCAAGCCCTGAAGGTAAGGAAGGACAACTGGCTCCAACACCTCGGAGATGTAGCGCTGGCTGTTTAAAGTACCGGCAATGCGTACTAGAGGAGTGCGAGAGTGATATCCAATACCACCCCATACCATAATACCCGGTGCAGGACCAGTGTGGCGGTGCATAACGCAGCTGTTCAGCATCCTCTCTCCACGGTGTCTCCAGACTCGAATCCGACCATCGTGGTGTTGCAGATAGAAGCGTGACTCGTCAGTAAAGACAATTTCATTCCATTCTGCCGTCCACATCCTTCTTCCATCGCACCATTGGCGGCGGAAACGTCTGTGGTTCTGCGTCAAGGGTAGACGAAGCAATGGACGTCTTGCGGACAGACCACTCTGCTGTAAACGGCGTCGAATGGTACGCGCAGACACTGGATGATGCGGTACAGACTGAATGTGCTGTGCTATGGTTCGTGATGTGGCTGAGCGATCCGTCACTGCCATACGCACAATATGCCTGTCATCACGTGAAGTGGTGCACTGAGGTGGATGCGATCGAACACGTCGGTTCGTCGTACCCTCCTGCATCCAACGATCACATATCCGCATTACAGTTGTTTGGTTTCGTCCAACACGACTACCGATTTCCCTGAAAGACAATCCACAATCTCGGTAGGCCACTATCCTTCCTCTGTCGAACTCGGATACTTGATCAAAAGATGATCGCTGTTTTTTACGAGGCATAATTGATCGTTTTTTTGAAAAAACCACAAGAAAAACACAATTGCCGTACTTGAAATCGTCGAAATCTCCAAGCATTAAATAGCACTTTGAAGTGGCGCCACAGGCGCGCGTGATGTGTGTCTGCGCTGAAATTCTAATCATTTGCATATCTCACCTCCGCTAATGCTTGTTGTAAATTTCATATTATTTGCATGCTTCCTTCAGGGTGTTGCATTTACGGTGGCCAGCAGTGTAGTTTTCCCTTATCCATTGTTATTAAGCATCTTTAATTGTAAAGAACGTCTCTTTTCATCCCTTTTACAACAAATAAGAGTTCTACATATACGAGGTTTGTTCAAAAAATATTCTACCTTTATTCATAAAATATATTCCTATTCAGATACAACAATCTTACACTAATCTCCTTCAAAGTAGTCCCCTTGGGCTGTCCCACACTTCTCCCAACGGTTCTGCTATTGTCGGAAGCAGCGCTGGAATGTCTCTTGAGATGGCGCTCAGTTGGTACGTCACATTCTGCATGATGTCTTCTCTTGACTGAAATGTGGTTTCTTTCAGGGGCATTTTCAGCTTGGGGAAAAGCCAGAAGTCACACGGGGCCGCATGACTTTGACATTGCTGCAGACCTGCCTTGCTTTTTTTTGGCCTCGGGGATGTTGGATGCTTCCATGTTGGTGACTGCAACTTGGTTTCTGGGTCGTACCCACAAACCCAGGGTTCATTGCCAGTGATCACTGTGTTGAGGAAGTTGGGATCACTGCTCAGTCTCCAGTATGTCCTGTGCGATCTCCAAACAGAGTTGCTTCTGCTCGATTGTTAGCAGCCTTGGCAAGAACTTCGCTGAGATTCTCCTGAAGCCCAAATCCTCAGTCAAAATGGAATGAACGGATCCAATGATGATGCTCGCCTCATCTGCAACTTCTCTGATGATTCGACGATCCTGCATCACCAGGGTCCTCATTTGGTCAATGACGATCTCATTTCTGGATGTTGAGGGCCTACCAGAACTTGCTTCACTCTTCACTGATGATGATATTTTTGAAGTGGTTGTACCACTCCTTTACCTGTGTGGTGCCCATTGCTTCATCCCCGAAGGCCTGTTGAATCTTGCAGATCGTTTCCACTTGGGAATCGCCAAGCTTTACACAAAATTTAATCCAGTAGCGTTGTTCAAGGTTTTTTTTCATTTTGTCAAAAACGAAAATCCGACGGTGCTCACTTACATTTCCTCACTCATCGGCAGTCTGCCGATGACTGACAGCTTCTGCAGGCAGGAAAAAATTCAAGCATGCGCATTAATATCGCCTACATATGTGCACCAAACCACGCCTCCCTAGCTTCATTTGTTTACGCACGAAAAAATTATGGTTGGATATTTTATGAACAAACCTTGTATTTGTCCAAATTTATATTAGTTTTAATTATTTTCAATTAAGAACTTATGAAAGTTGCTCGCTGAATACCTCTTGAAATACTGCACCCAGTGTGTATAGCGGCAGAAAATTTATTCAAGCATTGTGTGTAGTATAGCAAATTTAAGGGTACCATTGGACGAAAATAATGTCTTCTGTGGATTAATATGCATAAAATTTGTAAAAGGGACTGTTTCCATATTGAAGGGTGTATGAACTTCATAATTTCCAATAGCAACACCTTTGGCCAAATATGGTAATCTATTAGAGCAATAAAGAATTTTACCCTTAGTTTGATTTCATGGGATCTACCCAAAGTCCCACATGAAGACTTTTGGAATTAAGTGATTAAGGGATAATATAAAAATTTTTAATATCTGAAGTATTTATATTTTTATTTAGGATTTATGTCATTATTTATTAGACTCTATTAGATGTTTACTGGCATTTAAGTATTATGTTCTGACAGAAAAGTATAGTGGATGTTGATAACATATTTTATAATTTTGTTTATAGGAATAGAACCATGCATATCAGCTTTATAAGAGATGGCATTGATTGTAATAATTGGTTATTAAAAGTCATTTGTGGAGGGATAGAAATTCGTACTATATATGTTGGCCATTTACAAGCTCGAGGCTGTATTTTTTCAAGGCTCAGTTCAGAACGGGCTGGAACGCGATTTAACGTTCGAGGAACTAATGATGAGGGATGCGTTGCAAATTTTGTGGAAACAGAACAAGTATGATTTTTTACATGGCTTTTTTGCATTTTAAAATAATTCTTTAATATGAATTTGAATATTCATGTGCTATATTATAATGGATTTAAAATATTTAATGTTCAAGGTTTTGTATAATACCAATTACTTTTTACATGTATGCTGTACTTTTCTATACCTGCTTCATACAAACTATGATTTCAGTTGAATGTTATTTAAAATCGTGTTGCATTATGAACAATTTCAAGATATTAAAAATATTTAGAGCAGCAGTATACATGTTGCTTGCTTTAATTTAAATGGATTTTCAGTTCTCGTAAATGTTCATATATTTATTCAAAAAGCAGTGTATGGATTAAACTCTAAATATTTTCAATGTGTTCAACTTCCATTTTACTTTGAAACACAAATAACAACATATCTTTCTGTCTTCACGCATTTCATAAAAACTACAAAAATACTGTTGTCAACACAGTACATGATCTCTACCATTCCCAAACTTTTACTGCTTCGCAATTCAGGGCTTATATATGTGTAACTTATTTTAATCCAAAATTGTCTATTCATGTATAATGGTATTAAGTATATAAATATACAATGATACGTATAAAGGGTGAGTCTAAAACTAATACGACAAACTTCAGGGGGGTGATAGAACACAACGAAACAAACACTTTTCCCCATCGAATGTATGGTCGCAAGTGCAGCGGTTGGCCGCTAGAGAGCGCAGTCAAACACTTGTATAAAAGCGTTACGTCGGCAATACAAGGCCTGCATCAGGTGTGGTGGTCGACATTTTGAACAGCTTCTGTAATAGTGCATTTGCATTGTACTTACCAACCGATGTTTGTACATGTCGTTTCATTTCCATGTGAAAAGTTTCTCATGTTTTGTACAGGTCATTTCTTTCTTACCTGTTGTTCCTTGTACTTATCTTTAATTTATGCAATTCTAATTATTTCGTTTTGTCAAGCAGTTATTGATGTTTATTTGACATTAAAGCGTTATTTCCATATTTCATGCCTCTCCTTTCCAACTTACGTCGGACCGTGTGTTTGTACCGAAATGGAAAGCGCCCTCTAGTGACCATATATCCTATAGTGAAAAGTGTTTTATTGTGTTCTATCACCCCCTGAAGTTTGTCGTATTAGTTTAGACTCACCCAATAGACATTCTATGGGCTTTTATACAAGTGTTTGACTGCGCTCTCTAGCGGCCAACCGCTGCACTTGCGACCATACATTCTATGGGGAAAAGTGTTTGTTTCGTTGTGTTCTGTCACCCCCTGAAGTTTGTTGTATTAGTTTAGACTCACCCTGTATAAAGAAGTGTAAGCCATTTTTAAAATCACAGAGTTTTATAATTTTCTTATACAATTTGCGATGTATGACTCTGTTGTGTTATCTTATAGGTGATCTTTCTAGAAAATAAAGTTTGCTCTTATGTGCAAATCAGAGGATCTGTACCCCTATTTTGGGAACAACCAGGAATACAGGTATGGTTTTTGAACTTCGATGTAAGTGCTTATTGGGCTATATGTTTCGTACAGTACTCTCCTACTAATCTTTATTATATGAGGGTCTAGTAAGTTGTACTTTTCAATCAAAATCCATGATTATTCTAAAACTGAACCTAAAATATAACCTCCCTTTCCATTACTTCTATTCATCATCAAAGTTGTGTACTATGCCTGAGATGTTTAACATTTATTAAAAGTTTTTGTGGTAAGAAAATGAAAAGTGGTAAGTTTTAATTTAGGCTTTATATATACCTTCCTTGTTCTGGGGATGATCCTGATTCCAAATTACTCTGTAAGGTATCTCCAATATGTTAAACTGTACAAATTAATCATATCTCTGCTACTGTTATGTTTGGATTATGTCGTAGGTCTAATGGCTATTCTAAAATTAAATGTATAAATACATTAAAAAGTTCATAAAAAACTGAATTTTTTAAAAATTAACATTTAAATTGATTGAAATGATTAACATGATTGCCCCATTTCAACTAGCATAGACTATACTGTAAACAAATTAAGGAATTGCTCTGGGAAATATTGCTCACGATGCTGTAAGTAAATAACCATCATGATTTAGTGTCAGATTCAGCTAGGTGCTTCTATATATGTGGTGCCCAGACTGCCACTTGAGGGCACCTCCGCGCTGATGTCATCTCCGACCACTGTGCAGCCATTCTGCGCATTGGAGGAACGCAGTCACAAAGCGACACAGAAGGAAGACGACAAAGCTACAAGACGGACGTAGCGTTAGACGGTGCGATGATGACGGGCGATGAGCGCCGGGGGAGTTTATGATGTCTGTGCTGTGCACTTAACTTTAATTGTCTTAGCCAAATTCATTGTAAATATTCATAAATCTCATCATTAAACCTAATTATTCTTTAAAAGTTTCGTGATGTTGCCAATCACCCACAAACCAGCACCCCCACATCTCAGAAGCGGGATGAATGCCTAGTAAGATTCCAGACAATATTTTCGAAAGGATATTTAAAAAAAACCGAACTATGTTTTCCAGTCTCCAAGCATCTTAAAGGTATGTGAACATTCCATAATACAAGATGATATTAAAGAAGTCAGCGTTGCATAGAAAAATTGCAAGACAGACAAAATAAAAATTTTTCATAGATTCATTTTCGAAAATGACTGCAATCGATCGAATAGAAGACACGTTAAAAATTTTTCTGGCTTTAATTTCGGAACAGATAGCGAAGAATTTAACGAGAAATTGAAAAATAAAGAAGATAGCTTTTCTCTAAACGAATTGGTTACAATATCTTATTTGCTAAGCATTTCTTTCGAAGGCCCGAAAATGGAACTAGCAAAAAAGAATTCTATCTATGTTATGTAACTTGAAAGCTTCGTCGAGAACGAACACGCCGATTTGTCTGAATCCGAATCAGAAGAAGACATAAGCAAAACAAACGATTTTTCAATGCAGTGCAATGAATGTGATGTTGAAAGTATTACTCATAACTCTCAGTGTGATTATATGCATAGTAGTAGAAATAAGATTGATAGTAATGATTTTTCTATGCAATGTGGTGAATATGATTTTAAAAGTAATACTCATGTTTCTCAGTGTGATGATGTATATACAAGTAGAAATAAGATTAATAGTAATTATGCTATTCCAAATGTCAGTATAAATTACTCTGATATCGAAAGTACCCTTACTAAGTTCAATGCAGAACCGCACGAAAATGTTTTTCATTGGATCGAACATTTTGAGAATATTTCTCAGTTGTTTTGTTTGTCAGATTTACAAAAATTTATTTTTGGCAAGAGATCGCTTAGTGGTAATGCTGCTTTGTTTGTTAGAACAGAACCAGAAATAAATTCATGGTCAAAATTGAAACAGGCCTTGATCGACGAATTCTCTTTTGAGATAAACTCTGCTAATTTACATGAACTTTTGAGTAAAAGGAAAATGAGGGATTCTGAATCCACTCAGGAATATTTTTTAAAGATGAAAGAATTGTGGGGGAGTTGCGGAAAAATCGATGCTGCTGCTTTGATGCACTATGTGATTAAAGGAATAAATCTTAACCTATCTGTTGCTATCTCCCTTAGAAAACATAATGGCTTACGTTGTACCTTCAGACACTCTAAGGTGATGTACCTGCGGACACAATCGTTTGTGTCCGTAGGTACATCGGCCATTTTTTAAAATTTATTTTTATTATTAATTCGTCATTATTTTGGTTTTTCTTTAATTTCCCTACAAAATAGTGTTTTATTTTTGGTTTTCTGTAAAAACCATATAATAACACATAGTTATTTAGTTATAAAGAAGTTATAGGCCCTACAAGAGAGTTTTTAAATTGATTTTTTTAGATACAAAATCACACACACACTAAAATTACCTAAGGATGAAAATTACATCTCCAAATTTTGAATTTTTAAAAATTCAATATTCAAAATTTTAGATTTTAAAAATATGACTTTATTCACAAAGTTATACAGCATAACCTGATCATTTTACTATGTGAAAATATGGTCCCAGCGGCTGTGAAAAATTAAAATGTGAATTTTGTCCATAGGTACAGCAGTCTCCCCTACAGTTAAACGGAAATTTTGTTGAAAAATTGCAATATTTTTTGCTGAAAATTAAAATAAAAATTTATAAAACAATTTCGAAAATTTGAAAGATTTCATCGTATGTATTTCTGTTCCTCCCTGCTGACTGTGGACAGCTAATATTTCAAAAAGCAATACTATAACTTACATTTATAAAATGGTTTGAGTAAAAACCATCCTTGTTTCAGTTGGGTTATTTTCAATCTTTTTATTCCATAAATTGTAGAAGGAAGATGGCATCTCTTTGTGTTTGCTCGTATTTGCTTTCCTTTGCGATAAAGACATCGCAAAGGAAAGCAACAAATAAGAAAATTTATTTTGTTTAGTCTCATTCTTTTTATTTATTTAATCAGATGTCCAGAAAAAGGAGGGCTAGTATCTATTTGTTTCTCAATTTATCTATTTTTGTTTATTTTTACTATCTGTATTGTAAATACAATACATAATTTTAAACACATTGAAATTTAATATAAGTATCTGCATAATGAACTAGAACACCTGCCAGTTTATTTCCAGTGATCCAGGAAATAATCAAGCACTATGATGACTACATGGACCAACCACCAAAGCAGTGCTGAGACATCTCACAGGAACAGACATGGTGAAAGACCCTAAAGAGGTGGCCATGCCAGATGTAATGATGTGATGTAATGATGATACATTTGTAATTGTTAAAACATCTCTTTTCATCCTTTTACAACAAATAAGTGTTCTACATGGGCGTTCGGACCATGCTTTTTCAAGCTACCCTTCCTTAGACAAACCGGCCACAGAGAGTACAGCAGTGAAAGAAATGTGAAGTGACCTGTGTTAACAAAGCAAACTTCTCGCAGAAATGATCATTGAATCTTTTGTGATATGTGTGTTTGAAGCAGAAAGAAACTCGATGGGATTACCAAGCTGCAAACTTGTCTACACTGAACCTGATGGGATTACCTAGATGTAAAACCGTCTAAACCAGGGGTCGCCAAACTTCTTTGCCCATTGACCCCTTCAAGAGTTTCTTGACTTTTTATCAATCCCCTCTATTTTACTATTACGTAATTATAATAGGACAAGCAAAAAGACGCTTGTGCGAGTTTTTAGATTGTTTATTTTATAGTTACAGTGTTTATTGTAAGCATAATATAGTGTATATTATTATATTGGCTTAACGTCAAAGGGATACTTTTTTGTTTTTGACTTCCTTCTTAACATTACATATTTGATAGAAGGGATAAATAAGGTATAAAATTTAATTTAGATAGCAATAATACAATCCTCCTTATATATATGAAAATAAGACTTTTATTAACTTAGTATACAATTTACTATCATTCATCAATGTGAAGGGTGTGCTTTGTGACTCTTGACAAGATTATCAATGTTGGATTCAGAATTAGTAAGTTCCAGCCTTAAATTGCCACAGAATTCTATACTCTTAATTGCGTTGTCATTCAGGATAGAGGTAATCCAAGTCTTATATTCTTCTATCAACCCCTGAGCCCGATTCGACCCCTAACAATGTTATATCGACCCCTTTGGAGACCACTAGTCTAAACTGTGAGTACGAAATTTCTTTTATGTGAAAGATTGTTTTGTTATTGTTGAAGACGCTTAATCTTGTTAAATCTCGCAAGATAAAAGTTCTAACTGTACACACATTTACAAAAGACATCTAGTGAACATAAGTTCCGATAATACAATGTTTTCTTACATAAATTGATATTGCCCAAGTACAAAAACTAAATAACACAAATTCAATGTTGCCAAACTCACACACAAAACATGGACTAAGGTATCCCGGTTGAAAGAGTAATGGAATAGCAGCCGGAGGGTTGCGAGTTCGCATCCAACCAAAGACTGTCGTAGAAAGGGTGCTAGTGCACATCAAATATGTCGTGGCCTCAAATGTCCACATTGGCGTGGTGTGGAAGTTTGGAGAGTGGGGTGCCAGCTCAGGTGTGACGTCATCATGACCTTGGTTCAAAATTACATGGTACTGTTCTCGGATCTTTCCGTTCGGGGTTGATCCCAGACCGTCGCCAATAGCCCATTGTGTTGCTCCAGTGCGATGTTAATTATATACCTACTTACCACTCTCAAAACATAACAGTTACCCTTGATCATAGCAAAAACTCTTGCTGATATCCCAGGATGCGTGACAGCATAAAATCAGCATCCACCAAAAATATATAACCTTTTCATTCTTTGATATTTGAAACAGACAATGGAAGACTTAACTAACTTCACATTTAAGAAAAATTTCTGGCCTTCCATCCGATTGTGATCTTAAGTTGAAAAAGAAAGTTTTCAAAAATTTCTCACTGCCCCTATCTCATTTCAATTCCCACCTACACCTTGAAGTAACAGCTGACATTAACAAATTAACTGATTGTATCCTGTTTGGGTTATATAATTTAAACTTTGATCAGAGTGTGCAATCAAATTCTGATGATCGAATGAAGATGCAACAAATTTTCGCCCAAACACAATGGCTGACATCATTTCTCACGATCATTCATTGAATAACAAAACTATTATGTATCAATAGCTTATTAATCAAAAAGAAAGTTGTTCTGGCTTACCACATCTCATGCTTAATCGAAATGTAGAACATTCTTTTAAAACAAAACTATTGTTCATGTTCCAGGAAAAGTATTCCATTTCCTGTTGCAACAAATCTTTTCAAGAGTGTTTATCACCTCCGATCAGCAAAAATTGTGTTTGCTAAGGAAGCATTAGCTGATCCTATCCAAACTGTATGTATCAACTTTAAAACAAATTTTTATTTTTGATAAATTGAAAGAACAATTACTTTTGGAATTAGTTCCCAGATATCATCGATTGACATTCATGAAATTTAAAATTCGCGAAAACTTAAAATTACCGAGTCATTTTCTGAACACTTGCAATGAGAGAAATTGCTAGTCATTGAATATGTAATTGCTGGTATTCCTGAAAATAATAACAAAATGCTTTTGTGTATGTATGGTAAAAAAAATCTTTTGAAATATAAAGAAAAATTAAGGATATATAAGAAAATTTTCTGTTCATGGAAAACAACCAACAGCTTTCAAAACATTCAACCATAATCTTTCGATACTTCTTTCGCGATTTCTGGTAATCCAGGAAGTAATAAAGCACCATGATGACTAGACCGACCAGCAACTACAGTAGTGCTGAGTGATGTCACAGAGACAGACACGGGGAGGGACCCTAAAGAGGTGACATATTGCCATGCCAGGTGTAATGATGTGATGTAATGATGATCCTCTATACATAATTTCCCCCATCCATTGTAAATAAATCTTTAATTGTTAAAACACCTCTTTTCGTCCCTTTTACAACAAATAAGAGTTCTCCATATATATATATTTAAGAAAGTGCAAATGCAGATATTTTTGTTTGATTCCAAGTAATAAATTATGTATTTGTTGAATTTGTCTTTCTTTTTTTTGAATTTCAAATATTACTTTTAGGTGGGTGCTCACAAAGTCAAACTATCTAGAGGTACTGAAGCATCAGCACCATCCTTTAATAGGTAAACAAAGTTTTATGCTTTATTTAAAAGATTGCTTGCAAAAATGTATTTTTTCTAGACTGTTTAATCTGCTCTAAGTTGGTAAAATGACCATGTTTGTTCGTTGAAAATTATTAACAATAGTTTCAGCAGTATTTGTTTCATTTTATGTCTGTTAGTACATGCATATATTTTTCTACTCAATTACATATACCAGGATTTTGTATCATTTTGCAATCAAAAGTTTGGAACTATTTTTACAGCTATAACTTAGACAAGTGTTTTTTTAATTAACAGCATGTGAGTGCTACACTGACTGGTTTGAACTAGTAGCACAAATTCTGTATTTATATCAAGGAATCAGTGATTTAACATATCTGACATCAATAATAACTTAAAGGCCAGAAATAGACTTCGATGAAAATATTCCTCCTTTTCATCTAATTAATTAGCTAAATACTTTTCCCTAGCTAATTCCAGGTTGGAAAATTACTTCGCTTGGATAATATATAACGAACTAATTTTAGAAATAGAAAAAACTGGAATAAGCCCATGTTTGGCTACCTTGGAATTCTTTCTGTGAAAATTACCTGCAGTTTATCTTGAAAATCAGATCAGTTTTCAACATGCCACTTTCTTATTTATAAAAATAAATCTATGCTATATTTCTATCCCTTTGTCTATTTTATGTCTATTTTCTTTTATTTTAGTACTTGTTATATGCAGACACAAAACATTTTAAATTGCAGTTGTGAACTAAATTTAAAGGTATAAAACAATCATAAAATTTTGCAAGCATCAAAGATATTTGTTTAATTCATTTGACAAAATTCTCAGCTTTGTACCAATTAAGGTGTGTTTTGTAAATTAATGTTTGCAATATTTTTCATACCTGATTAAATAGTTTTCATTTAAATGTTTCTGTCTAACTAAAGTTATATTTTTTCTTGGTAAAGACATTTAACTCAGATAGTGAAACGTTATGGTGATCAAGTCTTAATAAACTTGCTTGGTGCCAAAGAAGGAGAGGCCATGTTAAGTAAGATGTTTCAGGTGTGTTTCTTACTTAAAGTTCTTTATTGAAAACTACTTAATAGTTTAATTTTAAACTTAAAAGACTAATAAAATACTTTTCTCTTTATGTGAAGTATTGATTTGACATTAAGTCACTTGAATATCACTTGCATCACTATCGCATTCTAAAAAGAATACTGTCACTAAAAGTGCAAGTTTCGTGTATCATACAGAAAAGTGAAATCATTTTAGTTTTCCCATGTGAAATATTTTCCTTGTAGAATCTTTAGTTCAATATATGTGATTTTATTCCTGTTAAGCACTGAAAAAACTATCCAACAATAACTGACCAACAATTGCCTCTAAATTCCTTCCAATGGGTGTTACTTTATTGCTGTACTTTCAGAATTACACTATATTGCTCGAGTTGGTTAAATATTGATTTAAAATTATCCCCAAAACACTTTTCTCTTTCATAGAAACCCATTGGGTTACATCTTTAACTTTGGGCTTCACAAACCTGAGGTACCCTAATGATCTATTTTTTCCCATGTGGTTTTTTACCTTTGGTAAACATGGAGATCGTGACCCAAGTATGCCCAAGTGATCTTTCTCTTTCTTCCTTACATCCTTTCTTTTCACAATTACGTGAGATTGTCTGTTTTGTGTTTGGTACAGCTTGGCCAAATATGGCCCTTGCACCACGAAATCCAAAACCAATCAACCTCTATCATAGAAAAATTCAAATATAGAAAACAAATAAGTTGGAAAATAATTTTTAATCTCCATTTTGACATTTTTATAGTTTCTACAATTTACTTTCGACGAAGTACATGCTTGCTTTATCCATCCATATACATTGCACTTTTTGGAGTGATTGTGAATGCCCTTTAAGTACATTTCCTATAAAAATTATTAACTTATAGCGTGTTATTGCAGCCAGTTTTCCTATCAATATTTTTTTACTTGTAGCACTCTTGCACCAGGAATGCAATATTTTGGAATTCCATCATCAGTATGAAAGGTTAACAAATCACATTGATACGATATTCATGATGAATTTTTTTTCAAGCAAATACATTTTGTCTTGAAAATTCTATTCCGTTTGTGAAATAACAACTTGTTTTAAAATTAGATGTCTTCAGCATAGATGAAACAATGTTAATCAATTACAATCTTTCGAAAAATGGAAAGTCAATTTTGCTGCGCTTTTAAAAAAATTCAATGTTTTCAACGAATGTTTGACAGTAAAGTTGCTTAAGAAAAGCTTCAACTCGTAAGTAAACATCCCAATCTTCTGTCACTTAAGACAAAAACTTCAACTTTTCAAAATAATCATGATATTATTCCAAGATCAACAGTTTTATTTAAAATTCACTTTACTCCAACTGGCATTCAGTTTTCAATTGATTCTTTGGCACTTTTTTCGTCAATAGGGATCCAGTATCTAAATGGAAACCATGTACCTATTTAGAATGATAGATGTTGTTTCTTGACTATTGAGTACAGTTTTCAATTCAATCCAGTAATATATAATTTGAAACTTGGAAAACAAATATATTTTACTGATTTCAATTGTCTAATAATGGAAACCTACATCAATATTAAAAAAAAAACTGAATTACAACATGCGTGTGGTGTGGTTACAAGTCATATTTTAAGATTAAACCTTTTTTTCTAAATAGCTTTTTTTAGCATTACCCTCTTTTTAAAGTAAGATATTACATCTTATCAGAAAGCTTTTGTTTTGTACATTTGATATATTTTATGAAATGGAATTCTACAAATCATTATGTATTGAATCAATGACTTTTATGGAAAATTGGTCGAAATATACACATACCGCCAAGAAATGAACCCATGCCTTTAGTGATATTTTGCACAAAATAAATAATTCGTTATAAAATTAGAAAATGGAACATTAATTTTGGCATTGCCAAATACCAAGTTGCAAAATAACACTTATTATCAATGTGTTTTCCCCTTGTGCTTTTCACATTAATAGACCCATTCCCTTACAAAATGTAAGTTATGCATAATTTAATGTTTTAATCTTCTCATATCATTAGTCAACTTTTTTAATGATTGATATTTTGGAAAGAAATTAAAAATAATTTCAAACAAGGTGCTAGAATTCAATTTAAATATAATTTATTGGAAAAACTGTTTTCCAGCAGTACTGGTAAAACGATCTGAGTTGCTTACCACTACTGTAATAATTCTCAATGTTATTCATATGGGGATTTCAAATTGTTTTTTAACCCACTCTGCACACCTAGGACAATAGAATGGGGGTTAATATGTAGCCTGTGTTACCTGCATGGTTCTAAAGAATAAGTGTACCAAATTTGATGTGGATTGGTTAGACAATGTAGATTTGTATAGAGAACAAACATTCATAAATTTAAAATATCCCAACAAAAAATTTCATCCCATTAAAAATATTTTCTAACATGTCAAGGACTTAAGCAAACACAAATCATATTCCATAAAGTGTGAAAATCAAGGAACTATGTTCTAACATTTTCTCTTCTAAATATCTTTTTAATTGAATTAAAGCATTTATATTTGGGATGCTATCAAAAATCTGGAACTGATAAAATTTAAAGAAAAAGTGCTTGAGACTACTTTAAGTTTATACTTTTATTTTTTAGAGTCACCATAAAGTGTCTAGATACAGCAAGAGTATTCCCTATGTAGCCTTTGATTACCATGCACAATGTCGAGGTGGAAAACAAGAAAACTTGGATATTTTAAAGAGAAAAATTGCTTCAAACTTGGAGAACTTTGGCTTCTTTCATAAAGATCCTAATGGTGTTCAAAAGTATGTTGTACTTAATTTTTTCTAAGTTCACAGTACTGAAACCATGGATTTTATAGAAGCAAAATAAGAATACTGATCATATTTCCATGAACATTAGTAATTGATAGAAATGAAAAAAATGCTAAGGACAGGAGATAGACACAAACTGTATGTGAAGTTTTCATTTTGTGTGCATTGTTTTTTTGTTTTCTTTGTCTACTTGCAAAATGCTAAAAATAAAATTTGTTGCTCATGTTTTTGAACAACTTTAATTCGAATTTTTAATTAAAAATGATAAGGCAATATAGTTTCATTTCTAACTGTCTGAATTGTTACGAAATGGATTCAAACAAAATATAGTAGCTACATAAAAGTTCTGTTTTGATTTTCATTTGTTATTACACTTTAGAGTTTTAACCTAATGACTGACCATTTTATGTTTGTTATCTCTTAATAAACCCAAAAAATGCACTGAAATTAACACAGGCACTCATATTTGTTCTATTAAACACCACAGGAGGAGGAATAGTGCACGCTTCTTACTCTTTTGAGGCTCATATTGAATAACTAAAACATGCTTTTGACAATAAAATTTTACTATGCATAAAACATTTGTTCTTTCTATATCTTGATGCATTTGAAATAGCCATTTCTTTTCTAAATTTATTCAGCTTATTTTTTGTAAGAGTATTTCAATTAAATAATAAAACAGTTCTATTATGTATCTACTGAAACTTCCCACACTTATAACATTATTAATTATTCTATCCATTTATTACTGTTCTTTCTCTACATAGATTTCAAAAAGGAACTTTTCGTACAAACTGCTTAGATTGCCTGGATAGGACCAACAATGTTCAAACATTTATAGGTTTAGAGGTCAGTTTTACCAATTCTATTCTTTAATCCATTTGTTAATTAATAAAGTAATTTTATAAATAATTATTTTTCATAATTTCAAAATTTTTGTTTTTAGGTTTTAAGACAACAATTAAAAGCTTTAGATATTTCTGATCAACCTCAAATCATATCACGCTTTCATGAAGTGTTCAAGCAAATGTGGATACAAAATGGCGATCAAGTTAGTAAAATGTATGCTGGTACAGGTGCATTAGAAGGTAGATCAAAAGTAGGTTTTCTAAATATTCAAATTCTGTGTTGATATACTTGAAATCATGTTACAGTGTAGTTATTTGAATAAAAAGGTATTCAATAATTTTTCGATAGTTCTTTTTATTATGCAGGATGTTATGCAAATAGAAGTATTTCAGTTGTGCTACTTCAATGAAAATCAAAATTAATCTATGTTCGGTAAGTTCATTATGGAGACAACAAGAAAGAGATTCATTTGTATAGTTATGATTGTCAGAAAACATCTCACTCTTTGATCACAAATGTCTTACTAACCCTGCTTATAAGAATGAGTGCTGAATTTGATTAATTTGCAATAAGTATATATTAAACATGGTTATATCTAAAATGTATTCTCAGTATGCCACTAGCTGGTTCTGCATTTTCTTGGAGTTATTACTAAGTAGTACATTGTTCTTTAAACTTAGAAATCATAAAAAATTATATACGATTGTGTTTTCACTTGCATCTGCTATTACCTAAAACAGACATCTCTTGCATTTGATGTCACTTGTGCTTTATTTAATGTTGCTGTGGTTGAGTAAATTTAAAAGGTAGGTATCCCACAATAAAATAATCTGCAGTGATACCTTACTTTATGATTTTTCCTACTTGGTACTCTAATAAAGTAAATAAACTTATAAATTTTCCTCAACAACATAAGTAGCACAATAGTGGCCTTATATTCGCTTTGTCTTGTCAGTTTACTAAGATATTACAGAAATTTGGGGTTTTGAATCTTGACCAGAGATCTAATACAATTCTATCTTAAAGCAAATATTGTGTATATGAAAGTACAACTTTTGTCAAAGAAGGTTCATACTCAGTTTTCAAAATAACTTAGTTAAAACAGTGTCTGAGTTGGAACAAATAGGAAGTATATTTTTTAAATTGAGCTCTCAATCCTCATCAAAAAAGAATTTTCTGGAGATATTGAGGAGCGTTGAAATTTTCACCCCTCAACCATTTACTATTAACCTATTTAACTTCTAATGGCTGGTTGTTTTGGGGTTTTATGGCTCGAGGGTCATATTTCGGCCATCCTGCACCAGACACAAGGCATACAATATCAAGTAATAGACACACACACAATGAAAGTCTACTGACAGAAGAGAAACACCCAGGGAGGAATGCACTTGACAGGAATTGAATTGGTATTGGCTTCAACTCGAAGGTTGCTAGCGCAGCAGACATACCCACTGAATCACAATGGCCTCTAACTTGTAATGGACAATGAACCCTTTTCACATATAAAGTTTAAATTGCTAATTTCCCTGAGCTTTAAAACATGACAGAAAGTTTGCACACTCACAATGTTCCTAGCCTGCTTATCTATCCATACTTGGAAGCCTGCAAATATCTTTTAACCTTTTGCATGGTACTGTTCCCTGGGTATTTTCTTTTTCTTTTCACTTCCTATACTTCAATGATGTTCTTTACGTTCATGGACTTGTTCCTTTGACATACACACATTTTTACCTGGATTTTGGAAGTAATGTTTTCTTAAATAATATCTCTTTCTTATTGTCTTAATGATGCACTTACCCAATAATAACTCATTTCCCTGAACACTTTCCTGTAGTTGTATGGGAATTTAAAAATAACATTGATCTCTGATGTATCTGTCTTTATTAAGTGTTTTTCGAAAACGTACTATGCATGTATCCAAATCCTAAAATCTTGAAAATATTTCTGTAAAGATACTTAAAAAGCTAACTTGTGTGTGTCTTAATTCTTTGATTTTATGTTATCAAATGCATTATAGCTGATATAATTTAATATTTCACTAACTTACATAGATGTACTGTTCCCTACACCTTCTGTTAGCTTAAAGTTTGTTTTATATTATGTACAGCATGTATTACAGAAAAGAATTGGTTGGTTAATTCCTAATTTCTAGAAAAAAATTGTTTCCAGATTTTAAATCAAAATTGAATCTACGAAAATTCGTTGATGAAAATATTCTGGGTGTCCCATAAATTCGTAAACCCTTCAAAAATTCATAAAAACTGAAGAAATTGATATATTTGAATGCTGACTGTGGAAATATTTATTCTCACAAAGGGGATTTTTTTGAAAGAGAGAAAATATTTCAAGTTTTTGTCACAAGATAGCGCCTCATACATTCAAATCACAGAATTCCATGGAAGACTACATTTATTTGCATTCAAGCAAATATTTATAAACATAACAGCAATAATTGTTCTATGTCCGCCAGCACAAGAAATTACACTTTGTAAGAGAGTGAGAACCCCATTGACTGAAGCATGTAGCATATCCAGATGAATGCAGGAGATTTCGGGGCAAATGGCCTCCTTTAACCCCTCTAAAGATGAGCTACTGCGGTACACTCTGAACTTTAAGACAACCCCACAGCCAACAATCAACTGGCGTCAAGTCCAGTGAGTGAGGAATAGCCAGTGTTGCTCCAGTGTGACGTTAATTAAAGTACCTAACTACCGGTGAGCGAGGAGGCCATTCGATTTTACAATAATGGCTAATTAGTCATTCTTCACCAGATGTGCTTGTCAGGAACTGTTTCACTGGAGATGCAATATGAGGAGGCACCCTGTCTTGTATAAACGTAACTGTAAAGGAGATTATATTGCAATAAGCTTGGTTTCACTTTTTCCTGTTGCACATTTGCAAGTAGCATTCTGCATTAACTGAACACGTCTTCCAGTTTGCAATTATGGGTATTGACTGTCCCATGGCAATAAAAATTAACTTTGTTTGTCCAGAAGATGAGGAAGAGCCATTGTGGATCTCCTTTCGACTTTCGGAAAGTTCACCTTGTGAATTCCTCTTATTTAGCTGTGTCATTGAGTAACAGTTGGTACAATTATTGCAACGTGTAAGGGTACAAGTTTTTGATTTGCATATTTACTGTGTTTTGAATATACAAATTGCCCTCTATTGACAAAAATTTGAACTGACATTTTTTCTTTACCAAACAAATCTCTCTTGAGAATAATTTTTCCGCAAACCGCATTCAAATCTGTCAATTCCTTCAGTTTTTACAAATTGTTGAAGTGTTTGAATTTATGGGACACCCTGTATACATCCCAAAGAAATTTGTGGCTTATACTTACCTAATAATTAGATTCCCACAACTTACTCATACTTTTTAAAAATCCCACATGGAATATACTATTCAATTTGAGGGGAAAATTCTTTTTTATATCTATTTCTTTTATATCTATCAAAGTTATGGATGTATTGGGAAAAGACAAATTTTTTATGCAAAATTTTATGAAATTGAAAAAACTAAAAAATGAACATTTGAAATAAATATCTGAGCATCTATAGAAATTTAAAAAGTATCAAACACTAAATAATATAATTCGTATTCTACTAAAACTGATAAGAATCAAAGACCAGCTTAGTACTGTGAGTAAGAAGTGAGAAGTAAGATGGATTATGTAAAGAGTAGTGAGAGAAATTATTTTTAGGTCTCATTTTAGTCACTTTTTCAAGGTCATAAATGCTTGCTTTTTCTATCACTTTTATGACTTTAAAGTCTAGTAATAACATTACTTTAGTAATAGCATTTTCATTTCTCATCAGGAAATAAATGTATATTTACCTTTCATGTATTTTCAATAGTTATCTAAGTATGCATGTTCAATGTAATTGTAGATTTCTGTTGTATGTGTATATTTTAATTATAAATACTTTTGAAATAACTGAAATTTAATATTTGTTTTTATCTATTAAAGTTAAAAGATGGATCACGTTCTGTTGTCAGAACAATACAAAATAATCTACTCGACAGTAGTAAACAGGAGGCTATCGACATCTTGTTGCTTGGTGGTGTTTTATACAATGAAATGTCTGAAAGAGCTAGGTGTATTCTTCCATCAAGTATGTTAAACTGTAAGTAGTTATGGAATTGCACATTTTTTATGAGTATTTCTTAACTGCTGATTTAAATAAATTTGAATTTTCAAAATTAAGAACTACCTGGAGGTTTTTATAGCTTTTCTTTCTTAAATAACTACTTAACCCTCCAAGCAGCATGCCTGTGAAATCAACGAACAGTTTTCTGTACAGAAATCGGCAGACCCGAGATATCTCGGAAACGAAAATAAAAGCTTAAGTGTCAACCCGGAGAATCTTGGATCCACCACTTTTCTGCGCCCTCGACCACCCATGTCCTCTAATGAGGAGTGGCTGTATACCCTTTGTTCAAGGGGTCCTGATGGGAATAAACAATCCCTAAAAGGCTATCCCTCAAGTCACTGCCTTTGGCGTGTTCGTTGAGTATCGCATCATCATTCCTGTCTTTGTTAAGCTACACTTTGGAAGTGTCTACCTTTGGGTTCTTCAGGAAAAAGAAGTTGAATTGAAAATTTTGAACCACAAGCTCTTTTCGAAAATGTATTATCACTGCTATTTTGCTTTTACTTTTTGAAATGAAAACATTTCAAAATGCTTCATCTGAAGTACGATTAAAAATTTACCAAACAAAAAAGAATAATTAACAACACGAAGTGACATGAATTCAGAGAAAAGGGTTGGAAAGTTAAAAAAATAAAGATGATTTTTGCTGCAGTCAAAACGGCATGACACTTTAAACTACGCACAATTGTTTAATTTAATATTTCAGTACGGATTGAAAACTTGACGGAGTTTGAATAAGTTTGGTGAAGCGGGCGACTTGTGGGCCATCGATGCGATAAAGAATTTTGGAAATTCAAAATCTAGTTCGGATCTTTCTCACAAACATTAATGGATAATTAACTCTTTGGAAATTATGATAAATAAAATGTTTTGCAAAAATAGAAACTGGGAAACTAAACCTTTCGGCTCATATGAATGTAATTTCCACAAAACAAAATTTAGTTTTTAAGGGTGGTGTGCTCTTGTATGTCTCTTCTAGAGCACCTCTTATATATTACACTAACAAATGAGAGAATATATAGTCTTAATATGCCTAAAACAACCTGATAACGAGCTTTTACCATTTGAAGGTAATAAGACATCCCACCACCCTAAAATTGTTGACATTTGCCAGTCTTGTACTAAAAACTCTTATACAAATTACTTTTAATTTATTTTTAAGAAATTAAATGTTCCACTAACTCAAATTTTTGAATGTCTTTAAGAGGAATTTAATCAAGGAACAAATGTATGGTGCAGTCACGAATGAATTCGGTTGATGACATATTCAGAATCCAATCATCAATAAATCGGAGTGATTGAACTAAAAAATTGGTTCCTTACGTACTTCTCTTTAAAATAGAAATAGCATTGAGTATCCTTACTATCACAGTTTGATCAATTCACTACAAATTTCGTACACACATTCTTTAAACTACTGCTGGTAACTGGGACTATATATTAACCCCGTTTGATTTGTCCTAGGTCTTTAGAGGTGGTAAAAACAATTCGAAATCCCCATAAGAATAGCATTGAGTATTTTTACGATCGTTGTCATACCAATTCACGCCAAATTTGGTGCATTCAATTTTTGTAATCCTGTGGGAAACATAGGCTATATATTAACCCCGTTCTATTTGTCTTAGGTTGGGAGAGGGGGTTAAAAACAATTCGAAATCCCAATAGGAAGGTAGGTAGTTAATTAACTTCTCACTGGAGCAACACAACGGGCTATTGGCGATGGTCCGGGATCAGTCCTGAATTGAAAGATCCAATTTTGAACCACGGTCAGATGACGAGAACAACACACACACCTGAGCTGGCACCCCATTCTCCAAACTTCCACACTACGTCAAAATGAGGACATTTGAGGCTATGACTGATTTGATGTGCACCAGCCCCCATGTAACTGACGGTCTGGTTGGACTGAGTTTCATACTGTTCTACCGCAGCCCTCAAAATCCTCATAGCAATGACATTGAGTGTCCTTGCTATCACAGTTTGACCAATTCACATCGAATTTGCTGCACATTCTTTAAAATCCTGCTAGAAACATAGGCTAGATATTAACCCCATTTGATTTGTCCTGGGTCTGTAGAGAGGTCTCAAAACAATTCGAAATCCCCCAGCAAGTGTTTTATAAGAGGAGGGCCCAGTTCCAACAAATTTACTTGTAAATACTTTTACAATTTTTTTAAAGTGTATGCATTAAAAAAAACTTAATTATTAATTATGTCATGCTTATAAGGAGTGTGTATACACTTATGTATGGGATGTGACATGTTACATTTAAATTAGTTATCAATCACTGGGCTAATGAAATCTTATAGCGTGTTGTAGTTTTTTCAGGTCATCATTAAAATAATTTGTGCTGATTTTCATACCTCATTCTGATCACCAAAAATTTATATTTGTTGGATCATAAACACCTTCCATAATAGATTTCTTAAGCCTAAAGTTAAACAAAGTCCCTTTTCTCTTATTCATATTAAAATTTTAATCTTTAGGCCTTATTGCTTTAAAAAAATCACGTCACTCGATTTTCGAAACAAGAACCTACACTGCAATGAGAACTTGCAAAGAAACGGTATTCAGTATTATCAGATTTGAGAACCAGATAGACTGCTTTGATCTTCATTTTCAGTGGAAAAATTTTCTTCATAGTTCCTTGGTCAGTGATGTTTGCTATACAGTTGTTATTTAGGCGTTCCGAGTCTGAGCATTTCGGCACATTTACGAATATTATTCTCAGAATATTACCACTATAAAATATTTCATCAGAAAAAATCCTTAGGTATCAAAAATGACAAATCCCAGGATAACGTCTTACGACCCAATATAACTAATGGTAGGACATGGTACTGGGCTGTGGCAAACAATTTTCAGTGGATAGGTATGTAGGTATTTAATTAACTTCGCACTGGTGCAACACAACGGACTATTGTCAATGGTCCTGGCTCAAACCCGAAGGTAAAAATCCAATGACAACACCGCGTAATTTTGAACCACTGTCAGATGAAGAGGTCTCACCTGAGCTGGCATCCCACTTCCCAAACTTCCACACCTTGCCAACTTGAGGCCACAACAGATTTCACATGCACCAGCCCCCTTGTATGCGACGGTCTTTGGTCGGGTTTGGACTCGCGACCCTCTGGTTCCTAATCCGTTACTCTTTCAACAGGGCTACTCATTTTCAGTGGAAGACAAAATAAATGACACTGAAACCTTTGAAAAGGCTGGTTGAAATTTAGATTTTATTATGTAAAACTATATGAGGCTGCGTCAAACCATTATCACAGCCAATTTTGTAAAATTATTTTCAAGCATTTATATGTAACAAATCGCAAGTGTTTCGGGATTTACTTAATTCCTCCATTTCTGTATTCATTACCTTGCGCCTATGAATTGTTGATTGTCAGGATGCTATTTTAGTCTATTGCGGTTCTCAGAGGTTTGTCTGAAATAACTAGACCATAAAATTTAACAAAAAATAATCATTCGAAATCGTGATCAAGAAGATTCCAAACGTCCCATACTTCATACTTCCATTCTTTAAAAAGTTATGGTGCAAAATAACTCAGTTTACTGTATGTGTATACGGTTTTATTTCTATTCATTTTTTCACTAATAGGTCAGCACCCAAAATCTGGAACCTTTGAGGTAATATTATCCATTGTGATCCCTCTTTTGAATATTTTAACCTACATTACTAGAGCAAAGCAAGTATTGAATATTTTTTTGTTTTTGCTTTGCTTTAAGTCTCATGTCTGACTCAACTGCGATAAATAATTTCATCGTCCCTGATTTATTCAAAATAATGCTGTAAATCTGTAATGGAGGCAAAATTTTGTGCAGAAGATAATCAATGCTGGAATTTAACTTTATAATTAGAAGAAAAATTAATCATTACAAGAAAAATATATAAACTTATAATTTCAAAGCTTCCCATTGTTACAGTAAATATTTGTTTTTCAAACACGTGTAAGAATATTTGTATGGATCAGTCGAATGTACCTTGATCCCATGAATTACACCTCTATTTGAAAGTCATTCCACAAGCATTTCCCTTGAGAAGAATCTCCGTATACTTAGGATATTCTCGAACTTGGAAGTAGCCTGTGACTTTGTTATCTATCACTGTCATCGCTCTCCTTTGATGGTCCATTCTAAATAGTCTACTGCTGTGACCAATTGATTAAAGGAGGGAAAAGCACTCCCTTTGTCCAAACCCTGACACTTTTAAGTGGAACTTGCTTTTTGGGGTCGTTTTCGTCGACACAACTCTGATACCTCGCCGCCAGGAGGGTTAAAAGCAATATTGTGCCTTTCGGTATACTACTTATACAAACTAATTGAACTTTAAATTTTTTAAATCATTTAACCAAATTTTTAAATGTTTATTTTTCAGTTCCATCTGGATTCTTAGAAACACTTTTAAAGCAGAAAAAGGAATTCACTTACACTTCTAAACTTAGAATTGGCGTTGCCACTTGGAATGTAAACGGAGGAAAACATTTCAATAGCATAGTGTTTAAACATCAGTCTATGACAGAATGGCTATTGGATTGTCCCAAACTATCAGGAATTCATGGTATTTCCTTTATTTTCCATTTATTAAATTGCAATGCAATTTACATCTTTAATCAACGAATATTTTATGTGTGTTGATTAAGTATTGTAGTTTATTTTATAGATTATTTGCTTCATGTGCAATGCTCTTAATTTGGAAAAGAACTACTTAGTCGGAGTATAATGTAATTTTGGACTAAGGGTTTTCATACTTGGTTTGCAAGTCAGGGGGCCCACTGAGCCAGCCATTTTATGTTAAGTAGATCAGCTATTCCCAAAAATTGCTGATATCCTATATTAAGAATGGATACAAGTATTTTTACACCCACTCGGCCTTCAGCACTACAAAGGGCGAAATGACTTACCTGTCAAGGAGCACACTATGGGTGAGCTGCCGCTACTCTTAACAAGGACAATAACTAACATTCATATGCTTACAAACTGGGATTCCAACTTGCAACCTGCTGGGTGGCTGACAAGTGCTTTGATCACTATACGAGCTAGGCGGAAGTATAGCTGAAATTTTTTTATGTGAAACTAATCCCATAGAGACGTCATTTGCAAAATAAAAACTACATTCACTTTCTAACATTAAGAGAGTTGATGCATAAAAATTGAACAGGGTGTTCAGATGGCTACGTGCAATGCATTTCAACCCAGAGTTCAAAAGCAATTTTTTTTAATCTAGAGGTAACGAAATTTTCATGGCAGTGTTTATCTTGCCCTTCTTGGTTGACATAATTTCTTTTCACCTGCAATCAGAGTTTATAGATTTACAATGTGATTGCAGTAAAATGCAAGTTCATAAAGTGCATACAATAAATAACTTCAATTTAGTAAAACAGTGTTTTCTCATTAAAACTACAATTGCATCCATACTTCATGCACTGTTCCTTACTGTCAATGGATTTTACTTGCAATATATTTATATACTTCCATTGGTATTTTAAGTATACAATTGAGTGCAAAGTATATTGGCAATCGATATATGTGTATTGATATTTTTTGTCAGTAAAACTATTGGACAGGGTTTAATTAAAATATGTCATTTATGATTATTTATTAATGGAGTCCTCCGAGTTGAAAAGTCTAAGATACTTTAGAGGATAATTTTTATTTGGACCATATTTATGTTATGTGTTCATATATTAAACTTTTAACAAACATTTTATCTATAATTTAGACCATTTATGATCTGGTAAATTTAATAAAATAAAAAGTTAGATAAGTTCAATTCTTTTAGTTTACAAAGAATTTACTTTTTGTTTCTTACTTCTAGATCTTTTCAATGTGGAAGATATTCCAGCTGATATTTATGCTATAGGTTTTGAAGAAATAGTGGATTTGAATGCCAGCAATATTGTTTCTGCCAGGTAACAATTAAAAATTCATTGGATCTTTATTAGTTACATTTTCCAACGGTTTTTACATGATTATTAGGAAGTTTTGATTATATGCACATTTTAGTTTCCTATTAGTTGAACCAAAATGGAACTTCAGAGATTCAGTATTTGCAAAAGGTGTATCTAATTTTAGCTGTTTTCAGATAGTGTATCATTTAAGGATTCGTTTTCTTCTAAAGGACATTTTGTCTTATTGTGCTGATCCCAATCAGAACATTCATTGGACTGATTGTAACATAGTAATTCAGCAGGAGATACATATTTGAATAAAGTCATCAATTTAGAAAGTTAAATTAAAAGAAAATACATTCAATAGATGTTAGAAAGTATTGTTAACATGTGTTAGGATAGAATATTGTTTTTCTTTAAGGCTCTAGAAAATATTTAGTGTTTGGAGCAGTGTTAAAAAATTAAATGATTTCATTTGAGTATCTTTTGACTTGTGAATTTTCATGAATCGTTTTAATCTGTGGCATGAATAAGTAATCCTAGTATAGCCTGATATATGCAATTCAAAAATACAAGAAATGAAAATTTGGATTTATTAAAAATGTCATGCAATTTTTGTGCAATAGTTCAGCTTTCAGTCGATTTGAGAATTTAACTTCAATAGTTTTACCCAAAAAATTGGTAGTTGGGAAAATTCATGAAAGTGTTAATATAGTATTATATCTATGTGTTCTGTTATTTTATTCTAATAAAATTTTGAAAGTAATGACAAAGTAGTCCTCTAAAAATATCTGTATGTACTTTACATTGAAGATTTTATTTACAGTGTACTGAATTCTTGTAACCTAATTTCAGTTTTATTTTTATTTTGAATGAGGATAGTAAAATATTACCTAGTACTTATTACAAAAAATTAAAATGTAAATTTGAAAGGCTAATAATGCTATATTAAACTACATACATTTGCACAAAAAGTTTTGTTATTAAGTATTCAAGCTTTCTAAGAAAGATAACTGACTAAATTAGTTACAGATGCATAACAGTGTTTATAATTCATAAGTTTTACCCTTCAGTTGTTTATTAGTTTTTAATTAATATATTGTCTTATTAGATTATCTCAAATCAGATTTTTTTACTTTGAAGTAAATTAATATTTTATGAAGATGTGTCCTTTTATCTGAAATACAAATTGAATATAAATTTATGTTTAATCCTTCACTATTTTGTAATTACCTTCTCTATAGAATATCTTATAAACTGAAAGCTTTTTATGGAATCTTCAGAAATCCAAAAGTTCCATTATTTAGTGAAGTTTAAATCTCAGGGTTGCTATTTTTTGAATGATTTACTTCATCACACTCAACTATTTTTAATTTGGATGTCTTTGTAGAGCTTTTCAGTGGGAGAAAATGTGAAGATCTAACAAATAAATTAAACATTAATCTTAAAGTTTTCAGTGAAAGAATTTGTAATTCCAAATTACATTGTATGTAACTTTATACAAACATTTTTTAAAAGTTACATTGTATTGTGTTTGAAGGAGAAAAGTTTTATGACTTTCTAATTGTAAATATGACACCTAAATTGTTCTATTGTAAAGGGAGTATTGTATAATTTTTCTTTCTAGTGAATAACTTTCGTTTTGGTAAACACACTATGTGTAGTTAAATGCAAATTAATTTAATATTAAAATGTTTAATGTAGAGTTATTCCATTCTGATGGATTGCTTTTATATTCCAAGGCTATTAAATTATTCCTTTCATCTAATTTTACTATGAATATAATTTTTTATTTGCTGAGGTCTTTAATAGAACCGATATTTAAAAGAAATGAGAAATAGGTAGTCTAAATGACAATTTTAAATATTTAAGGACATAAATTCATTTTAGAATTGCTTCTTTAAAAAATTAATTATTAACATTTGACGTATAAATGAACTTATTGACACTTGAACCATGTAAAATATCCTGAGGTTTATTTTTTTATGATTTAGTAACAATTTTAACAAATAAAGCTATTTCTCTTTTTCTGTCCTTATTTGCATTTTATTTCTAGTTTTCTTCCAAGTTCTCTGAATAATTTAGCCTTGAATTTCAGCACATATATCTGAAAGGTAAGACACCACTGTTCTGCAAGTACAAAATGTAATTGTAATAAAATGGTGTCATTGCAAATAAATTAATAAATTTTGATTAATTCTATTCAACCCCTAACCTGTTAGTAAAATCATTAGATGTAATATCCTTACCCAACAACTGTTGCTTGGGAGAGACTTTCTTTTTTGTTATATTCTTGATCCAAAAAATTTGCTTTTGTCTTTCATCTGTAAGAAATGTTCTAATTTGTTTCATAATTGATATTTTACTTTTCTGTTTCAAAACTGTTTTTTACTATTATTTTTTTCCTATAATCAATAGCTTAATTCATATGCTCTCTCCTTATCACCCTAAATATTTTTAAATTATGTGCTTTAGTCCTTACTATATACCCTATTTAAAAACTCTTAGTATTTTTATTAAGGACTTGATAATACTCAAGAATAGTTAAAGTACCTTTCTATGGTGAAAATGCCAATCCTTGAAATATGGTTTAAAGATTGAAATAGTTTAACCAACTTTTAGTATTCCACAAAATATTCTACACCAATACAGTGGTTTTAGAATTTGGAAAAACAGTTGAAATATGTTAAACAGATCTTGATATATATGTATTGTAAACAGATCTATGTAGTAGTGAATTAATAGATCTACTGACAGTAGGACTTTGATAACATTTGCAATTGTGGTTCTTTTCTCCGATAGGGCAGGTTTTTAATATTTTTAATTAATTTAATTTTTTTATATTTTTTAGATTTGGGAAAATGTTTACATATCTAGAGCATTTTTTGTTTTGGGTTATTGCTTAAATTTTTAGTTTGTAATAAAACAATTCAATTTTCCTTTGAATTATGCATTCAAATTGCAACACTCACGACCACCATGATGGATAAATGATCGAAATAAAATGCCTACAGAAATAGCATATTCCGACCACAGTTCAAGACATTGTTTTGATGCAATATGATTTAAATAAAAATTATCATTGTTTACTAGTGGGATAATGGGCGGGTATTTAATTACATTTTCTTTATTTCTGGGTTTAGAGGTTTATATTGTGTTTCGTAAAAAAAAGGCAAAATTCTAGTTTCTGAATTGTGAATGAAATTATTTGATTTATAATTTTGAAAAAATTAAGTATAATATGTTTCAGGGATTTTCTTCCGTGCTTTATGGGCGTTTTTTTTTAGCATGTTTCAACTTTTTTAAAGGCATAATTTTAGGTTGTTAACATTTGATCTGAGTACTGTAATGTAAGACAAACAAATGGAATGCAGGAATGTTTCTTTTGCATGTGCTGTGCAAGAATTGCTACTCATCTAGGCCAATTCCATTTACCAGCATGTTCCCTATACTAATATCAAGGCATGATTTCCAAGGTCACAGAACAATTTTTTATGCATTATATTCCAAATGCAAGTTAAACTTGTAACTATAAACACTTCAACTAAATTTTATTTATAATTCTATTTTGATTATATCAGTTGGAATCTGAACTTTTCATAGAACAGGTTGTATGACTACTTCCTATAAACAATCAAATTCCCTATATCTTTTCTCTGCTGAACTTGACAACCTGAGATTTTAAAATAAGTATTTTTCATTTACTGATTGTAAAAAAAATCGTATGTAGTCAGTATTAAATGACTAGTCGAAAATAAATCGTTGCAGTTGGTTTCTTCAGACAAATAGATTAACCAAAAGTTGAATACTGATTAGAATTTTGCTTTTTTATATACATGCCATACCCATACTTTTTTCTTCTGATATATGATTTTTTTAGA
The DNA here is from genome assembly GCA_933210815.1 of Meta bourneti. Lineage (NCBI taxonomy): Eukaryota > Metazoa > Arthropoda > Arachnida > Araneae > Tetragnathidae > Meta > Meta bourneti. Next base: position 86,759,893 of record OW119934.1, read on the forward strand.
AAAGAAGTGGTGTTTGTAGGTGAAGTGTTGTGTTTATATGAAAGAATGGGGGTATGCTTAGCAGATTAAGATTTATTGTTTTAATTCTGTTACAAGAAAGGTGGTAATGATGGATGATGATTCAGAGAGGATTTTATTTTAAATGAGATGTGATTAAAATGTGGTATCTGGATCAGTTACACATAGATTTTGGGATTGAGCAGATAAAGCAATGCTGGGCTGCATGTGTGACTTGGAAGGTTTCTTCAAAGGTGATTAATTTTCAAGTTCATAAGTTTTACTTTTTAAATTAATCCAACTTGTATACTCTTTTCCATAACTCACTTTCCGTGCTCATTTTATGTCAATACATTACAGGAATTTAAATTTCTTTATCTGTCATTTAGGCCGATCTAGTAGCTGAGTGGTTAGTGCTCTGGCTCAGTACCACAAACCTTGAGTTTTTCTTTTTTATTTATAAAAAATGAATTATCATTAATAGTCCGTAGTATGAACAGATTTGCTTTAGTATTTTTACAACCATATATAAAGTAATTGCTTGAAGTATCTTCAAAAATCAACAAAATACTAACTGTTTTATACAAACTCTGATTTACTGTCAATTGATATTGCTCTGTTACAATGTATATTGCCATATTTGCACTTCATCTACATGAAAGTATGGAAAATTATTTTGTATGTTTTGCTGGAGCTGGAAATTTTTAATAAAAAAAGCTAAAAATTTCCCCCTGTCGAAAATCGTACATGTTGCAAACATCTAAAATTTGTTCATGCAATGAATATAAAAAGCATTGCATTTGAATTTTTATTTGTTGAAATATAATTTTACTTAAAGTGAAAAGATCCAAGATAATTCTTGGTTTTGTATATGAACCTATTTAGTTATTGTGATTTGTGATATGGTTAATTTTGTAATCAAAACACACCGAGTGCTATGAAAAGCTTGGTTTGACTTGTAATATGTTAGGAGCAGTGAACCCAAAGAAATATAGTTCAAGTAAATTAAAGCTCAAGCATAATTGTGGAGGTTTATTTGTGTGCAAAAATGCATATTTTCATTGCCGTTCTCTAATACCTTTCATTTCTAGTGTTTTCATCAAGAAGAATGGTTTCAAAACGTATTGTAATTATTTATCTTGCTTCGTTTGTCTTTTAGGATTTTTTTATTTTGCTGATTCTCTATTCACTTTAGTTAACTATTCACAACAGTTCTACAATTACTAAAATGTATTAGTCACGTTCATCCTTGTTATGCAGTATTGTGCCAGGTTTTTTACTCTGACTTTTATAAAGTTTTTCCTTGTTGAAATGTGTTTGGTATTGTCTCATTCTTTTAGACCTCTTAGTTTGAAATAACTGCATGTAGAAATTCCTCATAGAATCCTGTCCCAGCATGTTTTTTATTGCAAACAAATCTACCAGCTCACATTTTAAATCGCAGAAATTTGTTTGATAGTTTAATGCTATATATTAAACTGTAACTAATTAGCAAATTTGATGTGCACAGACACAATTGAGGGAATAGATCAAGTAAGTGAAACAGTTTAGAGGAAAATCTTTGTAGATGCATACAAATAGTCTGAATTCCTGTAAAGCAGAGTGGACGAAAAACTCACAGAGAAGGGGTTCTGATTAAGTCCAGGATTTGGATTTTTTGTTCTATGGTCACCTTTTCTTATAGGGTTTTTGCTACTTTGAATTAAACTATTAACTTTTGTAAGATGTGTCCAGAGGATGTAATCAATAAAAAAATAGATTTAAAGAGGTCAGTTGAATGGTAAGCCTGAATAGATATCTGTACTCTAATGTTTGGCGGCAGTAATAATGCCATAGTGCAAAAGTAATTCACAAGCATTCCTTGAAAATTATGGGTAAGATGCTAAATCGACATTTTTGAAGCTGGTATTTTCTAGTTTTGATCCAAGTATTCACTAATATTCAATTATTAATATATACCTGTTAACTAAAGTGAATAGTGTCTGAATGGAAAGTATTAACAAAAGTGATTCCGAATTACATAAGGTTGCGCAAAGTATTGTATCAGCACAAATCCAATGAAATTATAATTTGGAACAATTTGCCATAAAGCTCTTACCACACAAAAGAAGTCAGTAAATATAATCAGTCTAAAATAAAAATTTTTCTTTTTATTGACACTAACTTATCATTTAAGGTTGACCATTTTAAAAGTGCAGTGCATTTATTTTCTGATATTCAAATCAGTTTGTTTTTCAGCTCGCAAAATCAAAAAGAATGGATGATAGAACTTCAAAAAACAATTTCCAGAGATAATAAGTATATTTATATCACTTCTACACAATTGGTTGGTGTATGTCTGTTTTTATTTGCTTTGCCGAAGCATGCCCCATTTATTAGGTAAGAATTTACAAATTTTGTTTCATTTAACACTTTAAGTAACTGAAAAATTTTCTATTTTTTGTGAACTTTTAACATATAAAAATTGTTTTTATATTGTGCTTTGAAATTGAAACCCAAGTGTTGCATATATTTTTCTCTTACATACTATTTTCTGTCTTATATAAAGTGTTTCCCCATTACAAATGATAAATTTCGATATTGAGTTATGTGATAAAGCTTCATTAATTTTCCTGAATATCGTTTCTTTTTAATCTTCAAAACTTAAGCATGAGAAGACAAATATTTAGAGAGCTGTCTTTTTAGTGATGTTGCAATCGATGCTGTGAAAACTGGATTAGGTGGTGCAGCTGGGAATAAAGGTGGTGTGGGCATTCGTATGTCAATATATAATGCTTCAATGTGTTTTGTTTGTGCACATTTTGCTGCAGGACAGTCACAAGTATTAGAACGCAATGCAGATTATCATGAGATATCGAAAAAACTGAGTTTTCCAATGGTATGTTTATTTTTATGTTAAGCATAAGCATGGACAATTTTATGTTTGATTTATTTCTGCAAAATATAATTTACTATTTTTTATAAAGGGACGTACTCTTGATTCTCATGAACATATATTTTGGTGTGGAGATTTCAACTATAGGATAGATTTACCAAATGAAGAAGTTAAAAAGTCAATAAAAGCTGAAAATTGGTCTACTCTTCTTGCTGCAGATCAACTTATAAATTCGCAACAAAATGGACAGGTGAAATCAGGCTTTACTCTTATAAAGTATTCATATCTCATTAGTTATTTATTACATGAAAATGTACTTGTACAATATTTTGCATGTAATTTGAGGCATTTATGAATGACTGATAGCATAAACCTACTCATTTGTTTTGTCTATTATTTGTAGGAAATACTTTTTAAAAGAAATTGTAATTTTAACTTTTAAAAAATAGTTTAATTGCTTAATTTAAAAAATAATTTGTTAGCTTTTTCACATAAATTGAAAATTTATTTTTTAGTTTTTTTTCTAAATGTTTGACTTAAAGGCGGTGTATTGAAAATAAAGAGTTGAATTTTAGTTCCTTATTTGTTATTCCAGCTTTAGTTTCCATGCTTAAAGATTAATTTGAAATTGAAAGGTATTTTCAACGCAGCAATTGAATTGTCAGTATTTATTTAATTTAAAACTGGATACTTTTGTATGGAATAGGGAAATAATGTGTTTTTATATGTTAATTTAAGGTTTTTAAAGACTTTGTTGAAGCACCAATACAGTTTCCACCAACTTACAAATATGATATTTTCTCGGATGACTATGACACCAGTGAGAAAAATCGTATTCCTTCATGGACAGACAGAGTGCTTTATAGGAAAAAGAAATATTTGTATGGTTAGTATAGAATAATAGTTCAGCAAAAGAGCTCCAAAATAATTTACTGCGTCCTTAAAATATAAATTATAAATTAACTTATACTTCACATCCTTTTATACAAATACATACTCTTATTTTATATTTACTCTGAATTTTCATTTCTATCTTGTCTTTAGCACAACTCTTGTACCATTAAATTCAAATATTCAATCCAATCCTTAAAATATGAAGGTAGCACTTACGATACTGATGTTTTAAAAATGTCTTACATTCTTTATCAATCGTTCACTTTCTGTTGCTTTATTTTCTATGGATTGATTTAATTTACACAATTTCTGCTTATGTTTTTAGAAGAAGATGAAAACCCTGGGAACATATCCTTTTATGGAAGAGCCAATTTAAAAACATCTGATCATAGGTGAAAATCTGACTTTTTAATTCTTGTATGTTATGTACAAATTTATGTATATAATTTATACAAATTTTGATTGCCTAAGAATTTTGATGGTATGTGTAATTCATAGTAGCAATTTTCCAAGTTCAATAATTAAAATAAAATTAAGTGAAACCTAAAAGTTCCACTTGAGCTTTTAAGTAAAAATGTTACTCAAAGGAGTGGTCATTGAATTCAGCATTAAACACACTTTATAATCGTAAAATACCGTACTCTCTAAATGAAATCTGTTTGATTTTCTGATAATTTCCTTTTAAAACTTATGTGAAGTTCAAATATACTGTAGATAATTGCACACCAGAGTACATATATTTCTATTTAATTCTGTTTCTATATAGGAAGTCTAAGCAATGTGGTTGAAAGCTGAAACTAGATTTATAATATTGTCAGTTAACCTGAATGGCTAGATTGTTTTTCTGGTAACTTATAATTGGATATTTCATAAAACAAGAGTTTCATATTTACTTTTAGGCAATCTTTATCTCTACAATCTCGTAACACAATGGGTCAAATTAATGCCACATATGGTTTCTACATAACTAATGTTTGGAATATTCTTCCTGAATTGGTTAAGTTTGGGTTTTGAATTTTATTCCAATAGAAAATTACTTTCACAAGGGTTGTTGAGACAGTTAATGTACCTAACCATATATTTTTATTTGCAATAAAGGACATAAAAGCACTCATGTGTCATCAAGAATATTTATATTATAGCAGCTTTGTGTTTAAAAAGGAAATTTCAAAATGTTGATTCAATCATCTATCTTTGTGTTTCAAAGTTAAAATTTTGTAGCTTAAGACCTTCATTCTGTGTAGTTATAACTTGGGATTGATCATTTATTTAAACACACTCTTTTTAAATTCGCGTATAAAACATTTCGTGAGATTATATTCCAATTTATTTAATAATTATAATTTTTGATTTTCATATTCATAAAAAAATTTTTGGCAGGCCTGTGATAGCATTGATTGACATTGATGTCCTCCATGTTGATGTATCTAAAAGATTAGAAATATTTGAAAATCTTGTTGCATCTGGGCCTCCAGATGGAACTGTGGTTGTCAAAATTCAAAGTGAAGATTCTCATTTAGAAGATAATGCAAGAAAAAAGATAGTGAACAAATTGTCACAAGGAAAAGTTGTGGATACTAGGTTTGTACATTACTTTGAATTATGAGCTTGTCTGTTTCAAACATTGTATTGAGATATTAATTTGAATTAGTCATCAAACTGCTTAATGCCAATTCTGAAATATTTCATGATTTATCTTTAGGGTTGTTCAAGGGGACGTATATGTGTCATTCACAGAAGGAAAAACAGCTTTAGAAGCTGTGGAATTCAACCAAGTGGAGGTAACTAAAATTGACATACAATTTTCTTGATTTTTAAACAGTTTGATTAATAGAAGTTTTATATATTTTATAAAATTTATTCCTCAGATGGAAGGCTGTGTCTTAGAAGTAAAACTGAGAACTCCTGACTGGAGTTCTAACATCTGTAAAACTTTAAAACTTTGCCGAAATAATACAGTATCCCTCTTATCAAGTTCTCCAAAGTCTGGTTCTGCAGACTCCCCATTTAGTGAATTAAAAAGTACTGAAGAAGATCAAGCACATCATTTTGCAGTTTCTGAGTTGAGTAAAGAAGTTCTCAAATGCTTAGATAACAAAACAACTGATTTGCATGGTGCTCTTGAAGGTTAGTAATGATTCAGTATTTTGTATTTTCTAAAAGATGTTGGTGAATTTTGTATTTTTATTTGTAAGATTTGAATGCATATTGTGCAAAATAATATCTGACAAAGAATAAGTTTTTTTTATTGGAACTGATAATTGAATCATTTTTCAGCTTAGAAATATGAAGTATTATGGTGGGTACGAAATGAACCGGGTGCAGAAATATTTAATCAAAAATTCATTGATGAATTTATGAAACTAGTTTGCTATAAATCTGAATATTTGCTGGTCTCGATTGTGTTTTATACTGAGCTTAAAACGTAATTGATTATACAACTGGGTCGAGACGGTTTCAATTCAAAGTATGATTGAAAACAAACTATGTACATAAAATATTTTTGAAATTCTGCATGTGTATAGTTTATGTTCAGTGTACAACTTACACTGAGCATCTTAATTAAATAATGTAAATTTGCATTTACTTTTAAAGTTGGATGTGCGAGAACACTTAGTTACATAACATGTTTTTATTAGGCCAGTTTTTTCAAACTATTTTATTCTTGAAATCTTTCAGGATTCTTTTGTTTCTATTCTGGAGGATAGTAGGCTTTGACGAGTGTCATTTATTTACTATAATTTTAAAATATTCATGGATGTGGACAGATTGTTTTATCACTTTGAACCAACACAATGAATGAAGTGGTGCTAATATACAAATATTTGCTGCTGACTGTAATGTAATGAGTTGCATTGCATAACATTTTTTTTATTCTGATGATTAAGGTATATCCAGGATTTTCACTGGCCTTAAAAGCCTACCATATTTTTAAAAATCCCTATTTTTTTCACAAGATTTTATTAGCCTATTTTATTTAATCTGCATTTGAAACCAAAATTAATGATACTTGAGCAAGGTCAATGTCATTGATTTTGGTTTAATCGAATGTAAGGAAAGATTTGTATAGGAAGGGAATTCTAAAACTTCTGATTCCTAAGGGGTAGGATCAAAGATTATATTTCCCATGCTTTTAACTGTCAAATCAATTCCTTTTTGTACTTCCATGGTCATGTGTTACTATTAAAGTTTTGATAAATTCGATCCATGAAAGGTGACATGAAAAGGGAAGTCTCTTTTTTTTAACCCAGCATCTATTAACCATTTTTAAATATTATTTACACCTCAATAATGTACTTTTAAGAACATGTAAGTAATTGGTAGTGAAGCAATTTGCATTTGAAATTTAATTTCATAAATTTATGGTTAAACTTTGTTTTAATTCACACTGACATATATGTTAAATGTAACCTTAAAAAATTTCCTTAAAAAGTCCTAATTTTTCTTCAATTTAAAGAGTGGAAACCTTGCATTTTGTAAATATGCTTCTAAAATGAGATGTTCTGTTGAGAGCATTTAACAGATATGTGTGAAGAAATACACAGATAACAAGCTACTTTCACAACTTAATTTATAAATCATCAGAACTTGTTGACTGATTCCTTGTTTGATATACATTTTCTTTTAAAATGAACTTGATGTTCTAATAAAAAGCGACTTTCTCGGGTAGTTAGGTATTAGAAATTTTGGTTGGCTCCTCCTAACTGCTAATTTATTGTTTTGATTATTAATAATGTTTATTACTTTCTAAATGAATTGTATTTTATCATGAGGTCATTTAAATACATATTTTTCGTGACTTTTTAGATGTGTTAGTTTTATATCGATTTTACAAACCCAGTTCAACAATTTTTATAGTTCCAATAGAAATAAGGGTCAAAATCCCCATCCAATGAAAAAATAATCTTCTCAATGACTTAGAAAAACTGGAAAATACGCGTTTCTGAGTAATGAGGAAGTAATAGAGAATTTGTGATTGATTATTTGTTAATTGTTTTGTGAAGAAAAAGAGCAATTTCATTTGTAGCATCACACTTTAAGGTAAGTAAATCACTATATATTTAAGTTTTACCACCTTATCCTGACATCTCCCCAATTGGCATTTTCCCAGTTTTATGATTTTCTTGGAATAGCACAGAAAAGACAGTTTGTTGCATTGTGTTAAATCAAGGTTCAAATGTTTTAATAAGTCTCATCCACCAAATTAGTATGAGTGCCTATTAATTTAGTAAGATACTTAGTTCATCTTGGGGCTAGTAGTAACAAAATCTAGTTCAGCATTTGATCATTTCTTGAATTGTTTTACCATTTTTCAAAACCCACATATAAGCCATTTATATGTATGTAGCGAACTTGGCTACCACTACAAAAATTAACTTACGATACTATAGTACATATAGCAGTGTAACCCAATTCTACCATGGAGTACTTTTAGGTAGACAAAAGTTGCACTGTTTCACGTGAGCTTGCCAAATTGGTGACCGATGAACATGTTTTGAACATGCAAACTTTATAAACTTCGATGGATGGTCCACTATGAGTAGTTGAATTGCCAATGCGATGCTCATTACTTTCAACAACCGTCATTTTCCTATCACTGCTTCACTTCATTTTTTGCTGCTCAGCCTTCTGTTCACAAGGTGACTCACACGGTGCTGCCCAGCCGTCTGTTCACTAGTGACATCTATTGAATTCGGCTACCGCTAAATTCTGGAGGGGGAATATTGTGGCAAACTTAGCTATCACTACAAAAGTTAACTTACGATACATTAGTATATATAGCAGTGTAACCCAACTCTACCATGGAGTACGTTTTAGTAGACAAAAGTTGCATTGTTTCACACGAGCTTACTAAATGTACAGTTGTAGAAATTTGCATATATATCTAAAATGTATCAAATATTAATAAATTAGAAATTAAATCACTTGTATAACCTCTAATGTGTTTAAAGAAGCTGAAGTCCAAAATGTGTTAATGGGCTTTTCACAGTAGTAAATTTTATTTGCAAGCTTTTAATTATTAAATTAAATCAAAACTACTGAAGTAAATTTCAGGTGTTAAGAAATCTAAAAATGTGTCGAATAATCTGTATATAGTTTGAATATGTATAATTTTACTTCATAAAAGAAAACTTTTAAAAGTAGGTGTCTTGACTTTAAGCACCTCCTTTTACTTCTGCTACTTTCCTAATTTATTGATACTGATAGTTCACAATCTCTGCATGGTGAAATATTTTTATGAAATGAGAATGATCATTGCAGGTTATATTGATACTGAGTTTGAATCTGCGAAGTCACAACCATCTTCAGGAAGAAATTCACCAACATGGGATAGTGACTCTTTGAAAGGTTCTCCTGTTAAATTGCCACCCCGACCTCCACCACCTGTTGTTAGATCAAGTGGTGCGCCACCACGACGTCCTCCTCCTCCACAGGTCTGTTGAATTTTTTTATATAGAAATGTTTTGGTTTTGAAAACCATATTTCAAGCTTTCTCCTGCTCATAATTTCCAAGCTACTTGGAATGACACGAAAAACCTTTTTTTACATTCTTATCAACTACAACATAAAATTAGTTTTTATGGTGGCCCATATCGGGGGGGGGGGGATTATGGAATTGTAAACAGGAAGCTACAGCAAGCAATAATAAACTTCTAATTCTAAAAAAATTTCTGATGGAACAGCAAGAAACTTTTTGTTTGATCTAATTTTTAATTCAGTTTCTTGCTCTTATTTGTTCATTCAATTAGTTGTGAGAAATAGGAAGGACATCTTATGTTCCACTCGTTTTTACTTTCTGAAGTGATGTCATTACACATGTCACAACAAATGGAAGTTATATATTTTTGTTCGTTGTGTTTGGTGATTCTATTTCAATTGTTATTTGATTATTGCTGCTTTAAGAAATAGAAGTTTACTGCAGCTGTTATTTTTTCAATAACTTTAAAAAATGAATTTTGAGAAATGATTAAAAATATTTGTAAGATTCTATTGTGTGTCAGTGAATTAGTATATTTACTGTAGATTTTGATTAAGAAAAATCATTCAGCTTCTCTTCAGTTCACCTTTTTTCAAAATGGTACTAGATCTAACACATTTTTAATGCTGCAACATGCTTTTTATGTTCTCTGATATTAAATTTGCATGTTATTTCTTCTAAAGTTTTCTCTTTTTTGTATGGCTTAGAAAATACAACCAGAAGGAACTAAACTTAGACTAGATACTGTGTCTGCAAATAATCCAGAGCAGAGACAAGAAAAAATTGCTGAAACCAAAGAGCAACTATCCACTTTGCAACAAGAAAGCTCTACCCTAAGTGGTGACCAAACTACAGGTTATGTGTCATGTCCTCCTCCATCTACACCTCCTCCTCCTCCACCAGATTTGGATCGGGTGTCTAATTCTCCTTCTAAAAGTACTGGAAAGGTATCTCGTGTATCTGAAACGCCTCATGCTTCAGTGGGATCTTCCATTGCCCCACCCATACCATCAAGGCCTAGTCATGCAAGTGCAGCTGCAGGAAACAAACCTCCACCTCTTCCAGCTCGTCCACCTACTTCTCAACCTTCAAATTTACCACCTGTAGCTCCACGAAAGTCCATGCAATAATTTTTCTAATTCTTAAATATTTTAAGAAAGTGGGTTATTTTTAAAATGTTTCCCTGTATCACAAAGAAATCAAATGCTGATGTAGGGAATTACAACAAAGAATTAAAAGTGACTAATTCCCTCTCAAATATATGCTGGTCTCTGCATCTACCCGATGCATAATGGTTCCTTAACAAAAATGCAAACACAAAAACACAACCTCACTCAGATTACTTTTTCAAATCTAATGTGTAATAGTAAATCACAAGAGAATAACAAAAGATAAAAGAAAATCAACAACACAAAATTAACTGATGCAAATAATATCCCTTTCCCAGAAAAGAATGAGCCACATGTTCTCAGCTGGATTCTTATTGTCTGGCACATGCCACCACTGATCAGGAGATATGACCTCTTATCTCTGACTCAGTTTGATACAAACCCTGACCACTCCGTGTTCTCTTATCCACCAAAGAGCCGTTGTGGAGTCATTCGTGAACATGATCTTCATATTGAGTGGATCAATGGCTAACCTAATGGAGAGGGCCTGTCTGCTATACATCATGCTATGAGCTCCAACTTGGGACTACAACATGCTCTTTATAGGAGCGACCCTAGATTAGCTCTGACAAGATGAACTCTAACTTGAGACTTCTGACCTTAAGAAGACACAAGCTCCGTGCGCCTTTTTGCTTGTGTCGATGAAAACATGTAATTTGGTAGTTCCTAAATGCTGGGAACTTGAAATTCATTAAGGATATGCATTTTCATTAAAAAGTAGAAAACTCCTTCAGTAAGTTAGAGGGCAAAGGGCTATCCCAGGCTTAATTTTCCATGCATCTTGCAGTAGTAGTTTGTGGCAAAGTGGAAAGACATAACAAATCTAGAGGATCAAAAATGTGTTGTACCAATTATAAGACAGTCCATGGAATCCTGGTCCAAATTCCATTTCATTCCCAGAAAAGAAGTTCCATAGAAGAATTGGAAAGATAAGGACTTGCAATATTGCCTTACCACATTTGTAAATGAAACAAGCACTATTCATTAATTTTTGCTTAAGTGGTACGAAAAGTTCCAATTCTTTTACATTACTAACTCCTATGACACAATTATTGACATAGAAAAAAATGACAAAGTTTATGAACTATATCTGAATACTCTTCAGACATTTTCAAATAAATGATGCCATTAACAAATATGGGCTTGTTTTAACACCTAAAAACAATCTAGTGTTTAAATTATTTCATCTTCAGACTTGGAAGGGAAGAAAACAAGCAAAAAATCTTGATTCTCAGGAGCATTATTTACCTGGAGAAACACTTTCTCAATATGAACTGATAAACCAATTGGATACAACCTAAAGCAATTTATTATCTGGAATGAGCTCAATTAAGTTTGATCCTTTGATTAAACATTGTTTAGAGATAGTTCTCACCCTCTTTTGCACTAGCATCAAAGATTGTCCTAATTTTGCTAAATTGACTAGACTTTTATGAATGGTCTGTGAGGCAAATAGTGCCCAAATTTGTCTACCTCATTAGCAAGAACCTTTTTGTTTATTTGCATTTTTTCCCATTCTTTGAAAACATTAATATGGCCTTTAAATAATTTTCCCTTAACTCATGTTTACACATATTTTTATCCCTCAAAGCCTAATTCTTGTTCCTTTGTAACTCACTTTACATGTAAATGGTAGACAGCTCATACCTTCCATTAGGAAGAATAATTAAGTTGTTTTGAACTTGCTTAAGAGTATCAGAAAAAGAAGTTTCTTTTTAGCATTCTCCCTTGGATCTGTAATTCGAACATCCAGATCCCATATATAATTTATATCACAGTTCATAGAATGCATAGTTATTACTAAGCCTCAGATTCTTATATTTTTACCTATTTAGTTCTATGCCCTCTGTTTCAAATCTGTTTATATATTTTTGCGATTTGAGATGTCTTGAATAAAATATGTAAATTTTATAGCATCTCGAAGAATACCTAATTAGGGGTTTAGGACCTAAAAGACCTAAAACTACCTTTAGAAAGTAAAAATACGTTTTCCAGTTATTTCTTTAAATGCATTTTGAATACATTTTTTTTTCAAAATAAAGGAGTTTGTTGAGTCATTTTCGGTAACCCAAGTGTGATACTCTCTTTCTTGCTAAAAAAATACAGCAAAACAATCCCAATCGTCTAATTACAGCTTACAATACATTTGAGGTTCTGTCATTCTTTTTTCATTCCATTTTTAAATATTTGTCTTGGTTAACAATTTGTATGTGCATTTTTTTATCTGATACTTTGAAGACAACTATCATTTTCAAGATGCCAAAAGTTCAGAATTCTAGAAGCACAATATTAAAAAGCTGGATTCAAGGAAATAAGAATTTTATACGGACGGCATAGTTATTTTTTGCCAAGTATGTGAGAAGTGGATGACATCTTTTATGTTTTAAAATGTGTAATACTTGGTCATACTTAACTTTGAATTATTGAAGAGATAATGGAAAGCTTGGAATATGTATCCAGATCTAATCAATTACCAAATATTGATGCTAGACATTGTGAAGTTTAGCATTTTTTCTGTGGAAAGAAGTAGAAACGCAATGCCCAACTAAATAGTTTTATTTTAATTTAACTGTTTAAAATAGCTTTGCTCTTTAAAATAAGTAAATTTGTGGGTAATAATTAATTAATCTAAGAGCAAGACAAGTGCATTTGACAAAATTCGATTATGTGCAGTGTTTTCTGTTTGATTTATATGTCATTCTTGGAGACATTCGTTAGATTTGTGAACATCTATATTTTTGACCAATCTGTTCATGCAGACAAAAAGTTATTAAGATCTTATTTTATTGAGAAAATTTACTTATTTTCTCTGTTAATTTAGATTGAAGTTTTGCAAGTGAATGTCTTAGACCAGTTATTTCTTTAAATGCATTTTGATTATGAGAGGTATTCTCTGTCAAACTAAATATAGGTAGCAGTAGTGTTTCTCTGTGGGACGATACATGTTTCCTGTACGTATTCAGAGACTAGCTTGTTTTTCAAATATGATTTCAGCACTTTGCCAATAGAAGTTTTAAAAAAATTTGCTAAGAAGAATAAATTCCAAATTAATACATGATAATTGATTGGTCAACAACAATTAGATTAAACACCAAATGTTTCCAAAATGGTGATAAACTACATTTTAAGATAATCCTAACATTTATCATGCGAAAGCATTTGGACTGCAGAAGTAGAATCTTCAGACTAACTGATTTGTTTACCCTGAAAATCCTTTTCATTTAAAGACATGAAATTTATCAAGATATCAGTTTCTTCCATAAGAGGAAGGTTTACTTATTTCAGATATAAGTTTATGGTATGGTATAAGCGGGTAAGATTACTCAATTAAAAAGACTTTAAAATATTAATATTCTGGTCATGTGGTTGGCTAGTCATTGTTATGTTTTGTTTTTATATTTCATTTGAAAATAAATTATTTGTTTATGTTTTAGAAGTTAGCTTTTCTATTTACATTCTCTGATTTCTTATATTTTGCTCTAAGTTTTTACTGTTGCTAGGTATTCTGTATAACTGGTTAATTTTTTATCTCGTTTCTTGTTTTCCATTTGGTTAATTGTTTCATTTCAAACTTAAAAGCGACCAAACTACTATTATTTCTACTTAATATATTTAAAGGGTATACCTGAAAGTCATACACATGTGTGCGAGACACTTTACAGGTTAGATAATATTTGTGATCCATGTTAATATTGTGATTAGAAATTGGATTCATGACTGCCTGATTTCATAATACTCAGTATTAAGCAATGATACTCATAAAAACATGGGGTCATAAATAGAAAGAAAGTTATATATACCCTTGTGGAAAAGTTAATTGTTGTGTAATAATTGTTCAGTGTTTAAAAACCGTAGAGGCAAAGTAAAATTTTTACTAGCTAATTAATTATAATTGAAAGACATTCCAAAATGTTGTGATGTATAGTTTGTAGAAACTATGTATAGTAGTTATATGTAAAAATGTCCAAATAAAGCTATAGTTCAAATGTTTTCAAAATGTGTAAATTTATGAACAGCGATGTGTATTATTCTTTTCAATAAATTGTTTTGAACATTCAATGATTTTATGAAACTTAATAGTTGTTTTTCAAATTATTTAATGCATTACATGTTAATAGTAATCTCCAACATCACTTGAGAACAGATCTTTATTTTATTGGTACTTATTTCAAGTCTTAAAATTAAGCTAGACTTCAGATGTCTAAACAATGTATCTATATGTATTATATAAAAGAAGCAATGTCATGACTCAGAAGTGGTGAGATTTAAAGACTGATTTATTTATACATAAAAAACACAGATAAGAAAATAATCTTATATTGAAAGCCAGCTGCTGACTGGAGTGGGACGTATGAGCTGCATGAAATCTAACGACAGAAGAGTATGTGCGAAGCTACAAGGGGGGTAGTGAGTGAACATAGCAAAATTATCAAATTTAAGCAGACTTCTGAGATGAGTGCAATAATGTCAAGCAACGAATTGATCATTAATACGTTGTAATGTAAAAAACTTCGGAATTTTATATATACAGGGTGCAACGCAAAGTCCGTATCCGGCCTTTATTTTTGCAACCGTTGGTCGTAGACATATACTTCCAATTGCAAAAATGTTTCACATGAGGTAAACATTCATGTTATGACATTTTGAAATTTAAAAAATCAATTTTGTAAACATTACAAAATCTAACTTTTTATACAGTCCCCCGTTCCTTATAGTGATATTTAGTAAAAGTTTACACTCATCCTAACAAACGTAACACAAAAAGTTTCACTTCTGTGTGACAAAAATTGACCGAGATATTTAATTTCAAAGTTTGGGATTTTTTCAGATTTGTTTCGCCTTCATTGAGGGGTCGGTTAAAATATAACTTAGAATAATTCGAGATTGAAATCAAGAGTGCAACGCCTCTGGTAGTTTGCATTCCGCTGCCATTTATCCGGTTCTTGCGCATTTTTCATTTTAAGGGTGTCGATTCTACATAATTCGACGATGGTCTACAACTTTCGAATTAACATCTTTTGTCTATCTTGCTTAGTTTCGGAGTTAGATTTCCAAACTTTCCTCACTGGGGGCGCTGCGACCGCTTTCAGTGAATCGGGCATGTCCACTTTACTATACATGCACCCATCGTTTATGGTCGGGGAACCCCCCTTTCGCCGTAAAATGGGCGTTGCACTCAATCTCGAATTGTTCTAAGTTATATTTTAACCGACCCCTCAATGAAGGCAAAATAAATCTGAATAAATCCCAAACTTTGAAATTAAATATCTCGGTCAATTTTTGTCACACAGAAGCGAAACGTTTTGTGTTACGTTTGTTAGGATGAGTGTAAACTTTTACTAAATATCACTATAGGAAACGGGGGACTGTATAAAAAGTTAGATTTTGTAATTTTTACAAAATTGATTTTTTAAATTTCAAAATGTCATAACATGAATGTTTACCTCATGTGAAACATTTTTGTAATTGGAAGTATATGTCTACGACCAACGGTTCCGAAAATAAAGGCCGGGTACGGACTTTGCGTTGCACCCTGTATATATATCATGCTGAAAGACAAAACACGAATGCATTTTGAATATATCCTTTTATTAACCCTCCTTGTGGTTGTCTCGATGATGTATCTCGTCATTATCAAAACTGACCAGATCTTGATCGACGAGGTATCACATTAAAAAAATACTGACCAGATCTTGATCTCGTCATAAAAAATAGGCAATATCTTGATATATCTCGTCATTTGCAAAGTTGGTCAGATCTTGGACAATATATCTCGTCGAAAACATTTGGAGGGTTGAAAGTTTTGTAGTCGTAAGTTGAACTTTATAATGATGGATCCACTACGCTTCATGTGAGCAGCTAGATCTGAGCTTCTCACACCTTGGCCAGAAATAACCTATTTTATATGATTTGTCTAGTGCTGAGGTATCGAAGAGGCCTTGGAAAAGTATTTGAGTTACATGGGTTTAATATCGCGATCG
The DNA here is from genome assembly GCA_933210815.1 of Meta bourneti. Lineage (NCBI taxonomy): Eukaryota > Metazoa > Arthropoda > Arachnida > Araneae > Tetragnathidae > Meta > Meta bourneti. The sequence continues at coordinate 86,776,288 of OW119934.1, forward strand.
GGCCGTATGTAGTATTGGATAATTATCGCTGATATAGTAATATGAAATGGGTATGAGAAAGAAATGACGGAATCAAGCCGTTTTCACAAAGGGATGTGTCCGCAAGCACCTCCAATGTCTAATATCTTGTAATTTGAGTGATACTTATCTTGATATTCCTCATATTACAGGGTATTTCAAAACTTACTTCAAGGGATATAGCGATGCATATCCGCAAGCGCAACCTGAATGTCATACGTATTTCGGTCGTGTGATACTTATCTCGATCGTAAGTTGCCCCCATATGTTTCACGACTTCCTCTACGAACTTAAGGCAGTATAGGGAACACAGAATTAACCCTCCAAGCGGCGCACCCGAGTACAGTTCGAACGTGGTTCTGTTTTGCTGGAGGTAGAGCCGAAATATTTCGTGTAGCGAGGTGTTCAGGAGTCCGAACGAGATATATTTCAGAAGCGAGTTGTCCGGGATATCCGAATGTTTCCGGCCTGTTGCCTTGACATGCACGAATTTTCTCGGGCTGCGTTTTCCGAACAGTGTTCGGGCGTGCTTCTTGGAGGGTTAAGCCGTTTCCAGAATGGAATATATGTCCACAAGCACTCCCCGAATGTGATACTTATCTCGATCGTGTGATACTTATCTCGATTGTGTGATACTTATCGCGTAATTTGTGATACTTTTTTGGTTGCCCCATATACAGACTTAAAACTTCCTGTACAAATTTTAGGGGTATACAGTTTTAGGGAACACAGGATTAAGTCCTTTTACATGGGATGCATGTCCACAAGCGCCACCCGAATGTGTGATACTCATCTCGATCATGCGACCGTGTGTATCGTAATTTTTTTGATGCTTACTTTGGTTGCACTATATACTGGGTTTCAAAATTTAATGTACAAACTTAAGGGGATATAGGGAACACAGAACTAAGTCGTTTTCACTATGGAATGTATGTCCACAAGCGCCATCAGAATCTGATACTTATCTTGGTTGCCCCATACACAGTATTTCAAAACGTCCTCTACAAACTTTAGAAGGTATAGGGATCACAGAATTAAGCCGTTTTCACTATGGGTTGTGTCCTCAAGCGCCACCTGACTCGTAATATGTGTGATACTTATCTTGGTTGGGGCCCATATACAAAGTGTTTCAAAGCTTCCTCTACAAACTTAAGAGGATATATATTGTATAGTTGTTTGGGGTTTTTAAGGTGCAAGGGCCATATTTGGTCATGTTGCTCCAGACACAAGACATACAATATCAAGTAATAGACAAGGAAAGTTTTACTGACACAGAAGAGAAATACGCCCAGGGAGGAATTACACCTGACAGGAATCGAACCTGCGCCTCCTACAACTCGCAGGTTGCTAGCGCAGTGGGCAGACCCACTGAGTCACGACGGCCCCTAAGGGATATAAGGTGCACATTGCAAGTCGGAATTCCCAAAATTGACAGTTATAAGTCTTTATAACAGACTTGTCGCGAAAATAGGTAGAATTTGGATTGAATTCGAACTCGCAACCCTCCAGTTGCTAATCCGTTATTCTTCCATCCGGGCTACCGCGGCCCTAGGATAATCCTATAAGTACTGAATATGTTTCCGTTAAATGTAATGGAACCTTAAACGGATTTTTCTCGAGAGGTTGGCCATTATATCTATAAAGTATTTTATTGATTGACTTCAAATTCTTACAGCATGTCTAACAAGCATCCGTTTATCGGATAATGAATCAGGAAAGTGTTTTGCTACGTTTTTATATTTTATAGCAAAAGAACTCTAAATTTTTTTTCGTTTAATCGATAATTTGAATTTGACAAATCACCATTTCCTCCCCCAGATATATATTTTTAATTTTCTAGTTCATCCCACGATAGCTGCATGTGTATTAAGTAAAACACCGTTTAATGTTTTTTTTTTCGCTTGAGGTCACTTGGAGTTGAAAAATCATGCCAACCAGCTATCCTGGAGCTTCGCGCTGCTTCATGGTCTAAGCCAGGGGTCGGCACACCTTTTAGAAGGAAGAGCCAAACCTGTCCCTCAACAATTTAAAAATTATTCGTAGAGCCATAAATATATTTTTGCAAATAAGGGAAAGTTAAAGTAATATTATAACAAGTTATATTAATTATACAGGGTGTCCCAAAAAGGTTGTTCCGTAATTTATCTTTTTACCAATTGGAGATAGGTAGGCAATGTAAATTGCAAAAGTGCACCAAATAAGGTAAGTAATTAAGATATATGAATAAAATTATCACGTGATAACAATTTAAGCGGATACAGTTTTTAATTTCTATACAACTCCTCTAGATAAAAATCCGAGATAGCAAAAATGTTCCTTACCTGCATCCCTATCGTTAGCAGAAAACTGAATTTCTGTAGGTTGAACAGTAACGGAGGCATAATGACGCAAAAAAGTTGACTTATACCGCTTGTGCACAGCTGTTCAAGCAGTCAGATTAGGGACCGTATACACAATGCTAAAAAGCATTTTTTTTCGGTCAGAAAGTGCAACATTGTGCAAAGTAATGTAGTATTGCAACTGCAGATGAAAATCGCACTGAATAATAGTAGACAATGTAATCTTCAATAAAAATATTGTAGAAAAAATAGTTTAAATAAAAATAAAAGGAAATTTACAACGTATGTTCAAAATGTTTTCCATCTGCAGCAATGCAGAACTTCGCTCTTCCTTTTTGGCCATCGTTCTAAATTAGATACGGCCCCTTAAAATGGAAACTCTTGTATCTCCGTTACTATTCAACCTACAGAAATATGGTTTTTTACTAACGATAGGGATACAGGTAAGGAACATTTTTGCCATCTCGGATTTTTATCTAGAGGGGTAGTATACAAATTAAAAACTGTATCCGCTTAAATTGTTATCGCGTGATAATTTTATTCACATATCTTAATTACTTACCTTATTTGGTGCACTTTTGCAATTTACATTGCCTACCTATCTCCAAATGGTAAAAAGATAAATTGCGGAACAACCTTTTTGGGACACCCTGTATATTTATTACATGAAGAAAAAATCACAAAAATTTATTCTCATTGGTTTTAATCAGTGTGCAATAAGCTTGCATTTCCTTAGAAAGTTTCTACACAAACTACACGTGCCTCCCTTAGGTTCCTCGCTTTCACAATTCGCCATTGCCAACGTTGTCTTACCCAGTAGAGGGTGCCCGTGCGCTCACTTATTAGTCACTTTGGCTCTGCCCGGGGCCATCGTGAAGGATAATAATCATTAGTATAGCTTTTAGATCGAATTCTCCTTTACAATCTATTTGTTACTAATGAGTAACATCTTTGCCCCTGTGTGGTAGTAAATTAATACTGCCATTAACACAGTAGGAATTTTAGGACTGGGAAACGAAACGATCTTATACCTTCCACTTTAGATTGAAAGAATTAAGATCCCCGGTACTTGCGCGTCCCTGATCACTGCTCGGAGGGATGGGCTTGGGGACATTTCCTCTTGAAAATGTTCTCTCTCTATTCAAACACTTATCTAGATGGCATGTGATCTTTACCGTATCATTTATACTTACTACTTTAACAATGAAAAGCGCCTAATGAATCCCCATAAAAGGAACTATCACTCATATACAGTGAAATCAGAAGAGAAGATGCCTTCCCATTTCTTCTTTTTTTACTATATACACCCACCAAACCGTTCAAGAACGGTCTGAATCAATTATCACTTTAAAATCCGAAAAGATAATTATTTGCAGGTTTCGAGCGCCTTCTAAAGCATGCATGTCTGCGAGAACGAAAGGGAACGATAGCCCCACTATCGTGACTTTAAAGCGACCGCAGCGCCACAGTTTCTGGCCCGTTTCTTAACGATGGCCCTGCTCTGCCTTGCTTACATGCTCAGTCATCCCTCCACTCCCTCTGTATAACCCCGTCACGCTCGCTTTCCCCTCTGACGTCACGCTTCGTTCGTCTTAGTGCTATGAAGTTTTGCGAGACCTATAAAACAAATGAAATCACCATTAAGTGAATAAATCCTTTAAAAATTTTATAAATGAAACTATGATAGTTTTATTTTTAACTAGCTGAATTACCGGCGTTGCTCGGATTGAATTGTTTATAATTCATCGTAATATTACTCAATATTATTCCTATGGAGATTTCGAATTGTTTTTAGCCCCTTGCAGATCCAGGACTAATCGAACGGGGTTAATATATAGCCTATGTGTCCCGCAGAATTCTACAGGATAAATGTACCAAATTTAGTGTGCATTGGTCTGACATTGATCGTACAAATGCACAATGTTATTCCTATGAGGATTTCGAATTGTCTTTAGCCCCCTGTACCATATCGACGATAAAAAAAGACCACTTTCTATAAAAATAATCTTATATTATCGTAAAAATTTACATTTCAATAATAAAGCTACAGTTTAAAAATTTACAGAAGGGATACATAAACGATATGATACTGAGCGATTTTCAGCGCAACCGCACACATCTGCGATTGCATCATACTCTATGATTCTAAAAATAAGATAATCTTGAGAGGCGACTCCTGTAGATGTCAACTCTGACGTCATCTGCACAGCCAGACCGGGAGAGAGCACCCCCTAGCAAGTGCTCTGTCCAGAATAACGGGACTTTACACCCCTCTGCACACCCAAGACAAATAGAACGGGGGTTAATATGTAGCCTACGTTACCCGCAGGGTTCTTACGAATAAGTGTACCAAATTTAGTGTAGATTTTTACAGAGAACAGACAGACAGCTGCCAACTCTTCTTTATATGTATATTACTTCAGAGCCACACGTACTTAACCAAAGAGCCGCATGTGGCTTGCGAACTGCAGTTCGCCGACCCCTGGTCTAGGTGGATTAGAAGGCATGATTCTTCATGAAAATGATTTTTAAAACTTTAGTGAAAACCTGAGATGATAATAAATAGACGGACAAAGTTTGGAATTGTTTGATTGAAAAGTTTCGTCAGGTAAAAGAAATTTAAAGGTAATTTTAGTGAAAAAAAAGGGAACCAACCTTGGCAGACAACAAAAGTGAATGAAAAATACAGAAAATTATGATTTTATAATATTAATGGCAATTGTATGACTAAACGGAACTGATAGAATTAGGTATGACTAAATATAATGTACTATAATAAATTTATTTTATAATTCCCATCGCATACCACCTGACAATACCCACGTACCAATAGTAGTACGCATTACCACTAATTGCCAATCGTTGGTTTAAGTAAAGCACACACGCACACACTTGTTTTATTGTTTCATCTGTCTTTTTACTGATGCTAAATTTGGAAATTTTTAATGACTCGTCGCATGGATGATCGACCAATTGAAAATTTTTAAGTCAATCGATTTAAAAAATGTATTGACTTGTTTCGCATTGTTGATGCTTCATGTATCTACCTTGTGCGATTTTTGTTTAGTTTGTCGCTCTACGGTCAGTTTTCGCTTCATGAGGGCTAATTAGATAGAATTTTATTTGGTGTGCAGATTATACAATTTACGAAGAGATAATTTGAATAATCATTTTTTATTATATGCTAAAATAAGTGGGTATCACTGGGTTATTTTATCAAGTAAGTGAGCATGTGATTAAATACCATTTTGTATGCTGTATAAAAGGTAATATTGTAAAGTACGTTTGTCTTTATCTTGTTTTATGCAAATATTTGACTGTCACTTGAAAAAAGGAAATTTGTTTGAGATAAAGTTAAGCACTTTGCCAATAGATGGCGACACTAGAAAGTTTCTGGAATATCAAGCTATAGGGTCGCCATCCTTTGTCCGCTTAAAACACGTCCACTCAGATGACGTCTGGAGAGCAAGCGATACCTTTAGCTTAAGGTGCCGTGTTTAAGCTTTTCAGAGGTGTTCATCTTTCCTAAATTCATTCGATTAAATAAGAATGATGAAATTTTATTTTATTTTTGCGTTATTATGAATTTGCTCATAAAAAATGTTTTGTCATTGGCAGTGTTTAGTAAAATCAGAAAGCTTCTGTTTACCTTTTTTATCCCCCCACATTATGGTTTCACACACACATCCAGATTTATTTACAAATATTTTTGCTTTACTAATTTAATCAAGAGACACGAATCTAATGAATATATATATATATATATATATATAATTATTATTATTATTACTATATATATATTATTACTACACACACATATACAATACTCACTGACAAAAGTTAAGCACGGAGAGGAAAATGTTAATTTCCGGAAGCCAATTTGAATTTGAGAGGCTGCATTTCGCTGCAGAGGTATATGGAAGTATGCAAATATGTCCTGTAACAGCCAATCACGGATTCGTGTCGAGAAATATGTAAAAAAGGCAGTCGTATAAGAAGCCAGCATTGTGAAGGGTTAGAGGAGTTTCATGTAAGTGCTGATAAAAAGTGTTTAGAACTTTCGTATGATTAGTTTTCAAGACAGACGTATTTCTATGGCTTCCAGAAGACGAATGGCAGATAATGAGCGCTGGCGTTCTGTGGGACGCCTTGAAGCAGGACAATCAATCACAGATGTTGCTCTTTTCTTCGGTGTTCATCATTCCGTCATTTCACGATTATGGAAACAATTCCAAACAAGCCAAACCGTTGTCCGAAGACCTGTGGCCGGTCTCCCAAGGGTTACGAGCCCCGCGGAAGATCGATATATTGCTGTTTTAGCCAAGCGCAATCGAAGAACGACCTCCACACGTGTGACATCTATGGTTGCAGTGTCCATTGGTAAGACGATATCTGTCACTACTGTTCGCTGAAGGCTACACATGAATGGACTGTACGCCGGGTACCACGAGTTTGTGTTCCTCTATCCGTCCAATCCGGAAGGGCACGATTAAAGTGGTGTCGGCAACATGTGAATCGGACTGTGTCTGATTGGGCCAACGTTATGTTCACGGATGAGTCGAGATTTGCCCTGGAGCCAGATGACAAGCGTGTAAGGGTCTGGAGAGAACAAGGCACACGCAATCGGCCCCAGAACATCATTGAGCATCACGCATTCCGAGGTGGAAGCATCATGGTGTGGGCAGGGATTTCGTTGGGATATCGCGCACCAACCTGCATATCTATAGACGGCTGTCCGGAATCGGGATGAAGTCCTAGAACCCACTGTGAGATTGTACGCTGCAGCAGTTGGTCCTGCTTTCGTTTTAATGGTTGATAATGCGCGTCCCCATCGAGCCAACATCGTCGACGACTACCTAGAGAGTGAGTGGATTGCGCTTATGAATTGACCGGCATACTCCCCGACCTTAATCCCATTGGAAATCTTTGGGATGCCCTCGGCCGTGCTGTGTCTGCACGTTTCCCACCCCCAGTCACTCTCACAGAGTTGCAAACTGCTCTACAGGAGGAATGGCGATTATTTGACTCTGGGGTGGTTGATCACCTCATGGAGGGCATGGTCACACGCTGAACTTTGTATGAGGATGAGGGGTGGTCACATATCCTATTAATGTCGGTTTTGTTTGTTTTGGATTTAAACATTTTGTTAATGACTTCAATATGACTTCATCTTATAATTTATGAAAATTCAATATTGTTTTCATCTTTGTATGTAATTCTTTGTTTTGTTTCATGCATAAACATATTTGCTACTTTCCTGCCGCATTTCGTGTCAATCAAAGCTGTACTTGTCGATTTTTTTCGCATTTTACCGCTTCGTGCTTAACTTTTTGCAGTGAGTGTATATATAGTACGGTGTCTAGGAGTGTGATGAAGTGAAGCTGGATGACACGGAGATTAGAACTAACACAACATTTAATTATTCTACGAACTAGATACGTGAAAGGTTACACGGATGCAGGCACAGCCTACACGCTGGCACATGCATGAATTGTATAAACGGCGCTCCACCTGCTCGTGGAAGCGTTCACAGTCACAAGTCCAACTCTAACTCGAACTGAACTAGGGCGTGATACTGAAAACCTGGTAAAAAATTGCATTTCTTTTCAACGCCTTAGAAAAAAATTTAGAGAAGCGAAACACACAGAAATTCAGCACAAATTTAACCTAAACGACTGCCAAGAATTTGTGTTACACTAGGATGGAAAGCTGCTCCCAGCACACACAGGTGTTCAAAAGGTTGATAGAATGGCAATAATAGTAACTTTTCTAGGCAAGGAGCAATTGTTGGGAGTCTCTGAAATCCCAACATCTTCAGGAGAAGAGCAAGCCATGGCTGTTTACCAAACAGTGGAGAAGTGGGGTATAACCGACAAAATTCAGGCACTTTCCTGTGATACGACAGCAAGCAACACAGATCGAGTAAATGGTTCCTGTAAAAACCTTGAAAATTGTTCAATAGTGACCTGTTGTACCTCCCTTGCCGTCATCACATTTTTTAGTTAGTTTTGAGGAGCTGTTTCGACTCACTGATGGGTGCAACTTTTGGTCCAGACACAGCGCTTTTCAAAAGATTTAGAGAAACCTGGACGAAATTCGACAGGATGTTTACATAACTGGTAGCAATGAAGTGCCTGATGATGTCCGTTCTACCATTCTTGTATTTCTTGAAAATCACCTTTCTAAGCAGAAACAACAGCGAGATGATTATCGAGAATTGTTGGAGTTAATGATGATCTTTCTTGGCGGCATTCCGAAGAATGGGATATCGTTTCGTATACCAGGAGCTGTAAGTCATGCTAGGTGGATGACAAAGGCAATTTATGCATTCAAGATATACCTGTTTCAAGATCAATTTGAGTGATCTCATAGGGAGAACTCTTTACGAAGAATATGTATTTTTCTTGCTCGAGTGTACGTTCGAGCCTGGTTTCTGTCATCAGAATCAATTAAAGCACCTTATCATGATTTCCTATTCATGCGTCAACTGATAAATTCTCAGGATATTGATCCAGAAATCAGTAAAGCTGCAAAAAAAATTTCCAACCATCTCTGGTACTTAGTTCCCGAAACTAGATATTTCTTTATTTGATTACAATGTTCCAACAGCGGTTAAGAGAAATATGGCTCAAATTATGCTGGAAGCAGACAAAGGTGAAGAAGAGGAAAAAGAAAAACTCAACTGAAGAGATACTTTCTGCATCAAAAAGATTTTTCTTTCATTACAAACATCGAGTTTTCGTCTTTTGTAACTCCTGGTACAAAAACTTTCTTTACGAGATTTTCTATCAGCACCGATTCCTCGACAAAGACCCTTCAACATGGAAGGATGATCCTGGTTACAAAAATGGAATTGAAAAACTTGAGAAGACAGTTGTTGTGAATGACGTTGCAGAAAGGGAGGTGTCAAACTCATTCAGGATTACAATAACATTCTCACAAAAGATGAAACTAAGAAACAATTTGTTTTACAGATCGCTGCCGGAGACCGTAAAATACATCCAACTGCTACTAAATCCTCTCTTAGAAAAAATAATGTTCAATGTTCATTCGTTCACATTATGTTTTGATTCTATAGAAATTATTGCTGTAAATAAAAATGCGTTTCTCTTATAGAAGTTGTGTTTCTCTTATAGAATGTGTGCGTTATTAAAATAACCTAATATTTCTTAAATTTTTCATATTATTTCAGGAATTTTTCGAATTAACTTTTGGAGAATTTGATTCAGAATGTTTTTAAGCAATTGCTGGGGTTGCATGGATGTGTCCACATAAATTTCTCTAAGAAAAAAGAAAATGGCCGAGATAGGGAAAAGTATACCGCTTTTGAACGGAATTAATCGTTGCGTATACTATGTTCCAACTTCAAGGCGTTTGAGGGTCGCCTAGCAGTTGTCCGATTGAGCTAAAGTTTTGCACCAGCCCGTTCTCCGTTGATTGGAACAGGATTAGGGGGTGGGAGCAGCAAAATTTATATATATATATATATATATATATATATATATAGGGTAAACCATGAGCAAGGACTCATGGTTCATTCAACTCATTTTTCTAATGACGAGATATCTCGTCATTAGAAAAACTGATCAGATCTTGATCTCATCGACATAAAAATATGGGCAGCAATATCTTGATGACGAGGTATCTCGCTCGTAATTAGCAAAATTGGCCAGATCTTGATGGACGAGATATCTCGTCGAAACCATTTGGAAGGTCAAGAAAATAAAGAGCCTCATAAAGAAACTGATTTAACCCGCACCGCAATAATTCCCCTAGTTGGCACCACTGTGTTGATATTTGGAATGTTTATTGGAAATTCTACACGAAACCCTCTGAGGGGTTTACACCCCTTCATTAACCCCCTGAGGGGTTCACATGCTCAGAGGGTTAATGCTCTAGTGGATTAAAACAGAAAACGGGATCCACAGTTAGAATAAACGCGTAACCAAAAGGAGTGGGATCTGACCAATCCTAGCTTACGCTTTCGAAAATAAAAGGATTTCATCTTTTTCAATTAACACAATCCTGTTAAGAGTAAAATGATCACAATAACAATGTCACGTGGTTTTTATCGAGCCTTCGTGCTGTCGACAACGCGTGTCCTCAAAAGGAGATAACTCTTTCCAAGTTTTTGTAGAACTGGGAATATAAGCACACGCTAGAGTTAATACCAAAAAATCGATTCCAGATAGGAGTTAATCGATAGATGCCACTTGGCGGTGGTGTTGAAGAGAAAAAGATGCTTGTTTTCATTAAAACTATCGGTATTAAAAACATAAGGGGTGAGTTTAAAATAGAATTCGAATCTATAAATAAAGAATCAAAGGTAGGTAGATAGGTAGGTAGGTGAATTAACGTAGCACTGGAGTAACACAACGGGCTATTGCCGACGGTTCGGGATCAGTCAAAAAAGAAATATAAAAGTGGAGTGTGTAGTGGTAACCTTTTTATGTGTCCAGGATCATGTGAACAAAATTAGTAGTAACGTGACCTTTAGACTACTTTTACTTTGTCGGATGGAACCGAACATTCATCATCTGATTGGTCCCCGGGACCATCCATTGATTCATGATCTGATTGGTCCGCGCAACATAATAGTAGACTGGTGATTTCACCATTTTTGTCGCCACTCTATAGAAATGCAGATTCACGCACCTGTCCTGTCACAAGATGTTACATCGTCAAACGAGGCGATAACCGCCCAACCAAGTGAATTTTTCACAGAGCAGTCACGTGACTACTAGTCGACATGTTGGTCACACTTTTTGAAGCTCCTCTCAATATCAATGCTCAGTTTCCATACTTAAAATTATGAGGTGATATCCTCGGATCTTTCTCTTCGGGATTGATTCCGGACCGTCACCAATAGCTCGTTGTGTTGCTCCACTGAGACGTAAATTCAACTACCTACATATCTGTATTTTTAGATTTAAATTTTTTCTTAGTTTCTGTTGCTACAAAATGCATGCATTTTGTATTGATATTGCATTTCTTTTTTGTTTTCTTTTATAATAAATGTTTCACTTGATAGACCTTAAGCGCTTTATTGGTAGGAGGGCCTAGAATGTTAAAAATAGTTTATTAAGCTGGCATTATAGGAGGAAATAATCTTTACGTGAAAATTAGTACTGACCATTGCTGTTGAGAGAAGCGTCAAAAAGTGGGACAAACATGTCCCTAGTAGTCAGGTGACTTCTCTGTGAAATATTGACTTGGTTGGCCAATTTAGCACAACAGCTTATGACATAGTAAATGTGTGAATGCGCATAATGATAGGTAGGTATTTTATTAACGTCGCACGGGAGCATGTCAACGGGCTATTGGCGACGGTCCGGGATCAAACTCGAAGGGAAAGATCGAGGACAACAACACGTAATTTTGAACCACGGTCTGATGACGAGGTCACACCTGGGCTGGCACCCCACTCTTCAAACTTCCACACCACGCCAACGTGAGGGCATTTGAGGCCATGACAGATTTGATGTGCACCAGCCCCTTGTACACGACGGTCTTTGGTTGGATTCGAACTCTCAACCCTCCGGTTGCTAATCCGTTGCCCTTCCAACCGGGCTACCGCGGCCCTTATGTAGGTATGGGAGTCTGACCTTCAAACAATTTTGCCTCTATCTTCATCCAACCAAAGACAGTAGTGTACAAAGGGGTCTGGTGCATGTTAAATCTATTGTGGCATCAAATGTCCTCACGTTGGCGTGCTGTGGAAGTTTGGAGAGTGGGGTGCCAACTCAAGTGTGACCTCGTCATCTGACCGTGGTTCAAAATTACGTGGTGTTGTCCTCGGATCTCTCCCTTTCTGGTTTGATCCCGGACCGTGGTCAATAGCCCATTGTGTTGCTCCAGTGCGACGTTAATCAAATACTTACTTGTCTCCATCTTCAGTTGAACAAATCTATTTGTGAGTAAAAATTCCAAGAGAAACTTATCATTTAATGCAAATAAGAAATCAATACAAACAAATACTTAATGACGAAAAACCTTTTATCTTATTAACATAAGGAAATGTATACTTATTTAAGCTCCAAATTGCATAGACCGGCTTTCGCAAAGCATTCGTTAGAAATCTATTTCTCATAACGACACATCATTACGCATTCTATAAACTTAGATAAGGGATAACTTCATGGTGAGATGAAATCTTGCCTTTGAAGTACATTCATTTTATAATTAATTCTTGACACACGCGATAAAACACGGGTTTTTTAAAGAACTGGAAACTGAAAAATATCCCAGTTCTTATCGCATTTGCTAGGGAAATAATTATCTTTCAGCAAGTCATTGGTGTTAACAACTCGAGCCGCTTCCCTTTCACGTTTAGTGAGATAACCTTCCTGACATGAAACCGAGTTTATCTGAGTTGGAAACGCCATATGTCAATAATAAACACTCCAAATAAAACGAAACGATAACGGATTAGGGGAAATAGAGACGGATAGTATGTCCATCAACTCACGTATACGTTGGGTAGTTAGGACGTGTGTTGAAATGATGATTAAAAAGGGAGTAAACAGCTTAGCGTATTTAAATGATTCTCAGATTTCGTTGAAATATCAGAAGGTATAACTTACACGTTGAAGGAGTGTTAAAACCCGTGATAATACTATGTTATCGATTTTTTAATGAACTTCTAAGAAACTATTTTGTAAAATGTTAAAACGTTAAAAAGTATGCGGTAGATAGAGAAAAGAAAATAGAATGATGGTCATCCATCAACTCGCGTATACGTTGGATGGATTAGAAGTGTGTTAAAATTATGATTAATCCTCCAAGTGGTTTCGACTAGATATCTCGTCCATCAAGTTCTGACCAATTTATTAATGACGAGATATCTCGTCACCGAGATGTTACCGATTTTTTTAGGATGACGAGATCAAGATCTGGTCAGTTATCTTCTAATGGTGAGATATCTCGTCCATCAAGATGTGGTCAGTTTTGCTCTAATGACGAGATACCTCGTTGAGACATTCACAAGAAGGGTAAAAGGGAGTAAATAGCATAATTAAATTATTCTCTAATTTCGCTGAATAGCAGAAGGTATAACTAACTTGGTAAAGGAGTGTTAAAACCCGTAATAATGTTGTTTAGTTGTCAATTACGATCTTTTTATGCACGTTTATAGAAACTATTTTGCAAAGTGTCTAAACCCTAAAAAAGTATGCGGTAGACAGAAAGAAATAGAGATGGATGGTCATTCGGCATCCACCTACTCGCGTATACGTTGGATAGTTTAGACGTGTGTTAAAATAATGATTAACCCTCCAAGTGGTTTCGACAAGATATCTCGTCCATAAATATCTGACTAATTTTGCCTATGACGAGATATCTTGTCATCGAGATGTTACAGATTTTTTTAGGATGACGAGATCAAGATCTGGTCAGTTTTCTTCTAGTGGTGAGATATCTCGTCCATCAAGATGTGGTCAGTTTTGCTTTAATGACGAGAAACCTCGTCGAGACGAACTCCAGTAGAAGTAAAAGGGAGTAAATAGCATAATTAACTGATTCTCTAATTTCGCTGAAATATCAGAAGGTATAACTAACTTAGTCAAGGAGTGTTAAAACCTGTGATAATGTTGTTTAGTGTATAATGCCACTTTTTATCTTTTTATGCATTTAAAAAAACTTTTCTGCAAAATGTTAAAACGGAAAAAAAGTTCGCGGTAGACAGAAAAGAAAATAGAGACGGATGGTCAGTGGTCATCCATCAACTAGCGTATATGTTAGATAACTTAGACGTATGTTGAAATAATTATTATAAAGGGAATTAATAGCTTAGCATAATTATATGATTCTCAAATTTCGCTCACAGATCAGAAGATATAACACGGTCAAAGTAGTGTTAAAACCCGTGATAATGTTACAGTTTATGATGTCAATTTTGATCTTTTTATGCATTTCTAAAGAAATTATTTTGCTAAATGTTAAAACATAAAAAGTATGCGGTAGACAGAATCAAAGGAAAATGGGACTGATGGTCATTGCCATCCATCACCTTGCGTATACTTTGGATAGATAAGAAGTGTGTTAGAATGATGATCAAAAAGGGGTAAATAGCTTAGCATAGTGAGCCATCTGAGAGATTCACACGCATATATATATTAATATGTTCTGCAACAGGCAGTCTTGCCTACATGACTTCTAAACAGTTTTAGCCTTATTGACCAATTGAACTGTTCCAAAGAATATTTTTCACGGAAAGTACCAACAGAATCATTCCAAAGAATTCTATTCTAAGGGAAATTTAGAATGGAAAGAAAATTTAGAATCTTTCCTAAGGATTCTATTCTAAGGAAAGGAAAAGAGTATAATTTCTCCAAAGAATTCTATATTAAAGAAGGAGCAATAGAATCTTTCCAAAGGATTCTATACTAAAGAAGGAGCAATAGAATCTCTCCAAATATTTCTATTTCAAGGAAAGAACCAACGGAATCTTTCCGAAGGATTCTATTCTAAGGAAAGGGAAAATGGAAGCTTTCCAAAAGATTCAATTCTTAGGAAAGGAGCAATAGAATCTTTGCAAAGCATTCACTTCCAAGGAATTCCATTCTAAGGAAAGGACCATTATAATATTTCCAAATGATGAATGAAATCATGTATTCTCTCAACCAATATATGTGGTTCTTTTGTCGTTACATGGGTTGTGTTATAAAAACAATACCACACACTTCTCGGAAATTTCGCGATGCTCAGAGGGTTAAGGAATTCTCAAATTTCTCTGAAATACCTTCACTCACATTAGAGGACCACTTGGAGACTTAACGTTATTAAACGTGGACGCCTTAGAGAGGTTTTACCGTATTGATCTTTACGACTGGTGCATTCTTTGCCCAGGTATCTGGACTGGTACATGATGTGTTGCCTAGAGTGTCACTAAAATCGGCAAGTTGGACCAGGGAAGAGACACTCTTCTTCACAGGGCATGGTCCGTTCCCATCCTACCTAACGAGGTTTAAAAAAATCAGTTCAGAAAATTGCTCCTGTGGTGAAATCGGCACACCTCTACATTACATTACAGTCTGCCCCCTTACAGCATCATGGCATATGAGGACGCCTGCCGACCACCTTCAAATCGCATGGCTCAGGAACATTGCTACTACCAAGGGCTCGAGGATCAAAATTATTAACATGATGAGATTCATTGAGAATCATCAGGACTTGATCATCCAAAGAGACTGAAAAACCTACTTTTTTTCTTCTCTCATGTTGTATATATGTATATAGTGTAACTTAGTATAATATAGATGTAATTACTGTATAGATATAATAATGTATAAATGTAACGTGCTCTAAATTCTGGATAGACATGTCACCTCGGTGGCATGCTCTATTCATCCCAACCACATTTATTTAAACTGGTACAGTGTCTCACGACACTAGGCACGGGAATGTGAGTTGGTGTTAGTTAGTTAGTATGTCAAAAATTAATGATCACCGCAATAAGACACGAATGCCCATGTTATATTTCAAATAAGTAAGCTCAAGCCCTAGACATGGCTATAAATTACCCGTTGCGAAACATGGACGGTTTAGAAAGGTTTTACCGTATTGATCTTTACGTTTGGTGCATTCTTTGCTCAGGCATCCGAGCCATGACGAGAAGTGCAGGTTGGCGTTTTTTAAAAACTTGATAGTCCCAGCAATCAGAATGCCGATGTTGATGTTTCAAAAAAGCCCTGCAAGCCCAAGCCCTACCCATGGCTATAAATTAGCAGAATGAAGGAAGAAAAATGCTCTATCCGACTCACGACATAAAAGACCCATGACCTACATCCGGGTCTGTTTCCG
This sequence comes from Meta bourneti, assembly GCA_933210815.1. Taxonomy (NCBI): domain Eukaryota; kingdom Metazoa; phylum Arthropoda; class Arachnida; order Araneae; family Tetragnathidae; genus Meta; species Meta bourneti. The sequence continues at coordinate 86,792,445 of OW119934.1, forward strand.
TATTATTCGGTGGGCCCCACCCCTCAGGGGGTTTACTTTAAGTAAACACGGGCACCACAGCACAACCCCGAGGTAGCCTAGTGATATTTCTTCCTTGTCGTTTTACCCTCACCTGCGCTTCTGAAACGTACGTACACTGAATGTGACGTCAGTTGACTTGTTTTTCGAATACGATTTCAGCACATCCCCAAAATTCCGAAGAATAAATTCGGAGTTGATATATGATGTATGATTGGTCAACACCAGTTAGATGAACCCTCTGCGGGTCGCGAGATTGGGAGTAGTGAAGTGTTTTTTCTCCACAACGCTCTTACTGACTAAATAATTACATTTTTCTAAAAAATCCATGGCCTCTTTCAACCTTAGAAAGATTTTATTGGCCCTTTCTTTAGAATAGAATTCTTTGGAAAGATTCTCTTGGTCATTTCCTTGAAATATAATCCTTTTTAACGATTCTTGTGCTCCTTTAGAACAGAATCCTTTGAAACGATTCTATCGGTCCTTTCCTAAGAAGAATCCTTTGGAAAGATTCTATTGCTCATTTGCTTAGAATGAAATCCTTTGGAATGCTATATTTTAGCGATTATGAATGAATAAATATGAACGAATAACGAATTTGGAACAATATAATCCCTTGGAACAATTTTATTCAACCATTCTGTAGAAATGAATCTTTTGGAAAGATTTTATTGGTCCTTTCCTCAAGATTAGAATCATTTAAAAGATTATATTGGTCCCCTTTCCTCAGAAGAATCCTTTGGAAAGATTTTGTTGCTCATTTCCTTGGAATGTAATCCTTTGGAACGATGTATTCTAGCGAATATGAATGAATGAGTATGAACGAATAAGAATAGCGAATTTTGAACAATATAATCCTTTGGGACGATTCTATTGGTTGAATAGAATCTTTTGGAAAGATGTTATTGTTCCTTTCCTTTAAGAGATTAGAATCATCTGGAAAGATTATATTGATCCTTTGCTTAGAAGAATTCTTTAGAAAGATTCTGTTGCTCATTTTCTTATAATGTAATACTTTGGAAAAATTCTATTGGTCAAGAAGGGCAAAATTTGTTAGAAGTCATGCAGTAAAGACTGCAGGTCGCAAGATAGAATTATACATGAGATCCCTCAGAGGGTTAAACGCCAAACGTTGCCAATACGGAGATAAAAATACATTATAAGGCTTTGTTTTCCTAACATTTTCGGCTCAACGGCCCCATTTCAAAATTGATTTCCCCTCTGGAAAACTGTCTCAATTAATGATAAAAAGGAAGGGATTGTACCTATTATTTTTTAAAGGTATTTAAGTCTTCTCTCTCACATATTTATAGTACTGTACACTAAACGACATAATATGACGCAGATTCCTACCTCTGCCCACTGGACTTATAGAAACCTGCACAAGTCGGAAGTGCGCGCAAACACATGCATGCTAACACTCGTTCTTAATTAATTATTGCATACATTCTTTTTAACCTTCCAAGTGCTTTCGACGAGATATCTCGTCCATCAAGATCTGATTAATTTTGCTAATGACGAGATATCTCGTCACCAAGATATGGCCAATTTGTTTTGACAACGACATCGAGATCTGGTCAGATTTCTTCTAATGGCGAGATTTCTCTTCCATTATGATCTGGTCAGTTTTGTTAATGACGAGATATCTTGTCGAGACAATTACCAGGAGGGTTAACTAGATCCCTACCAATATCATTACTGAAGTGCCAGAAAAACTGGTACAGACGAGCCTATGCAAATACATATCAACGCCATCTATGCACGTCATTGGTTCCTTCTGCCAGAGCATACGTATATAATGCAAACACATCTGTGGAAGCATCTAAAGCTCTTTCCGCCACTGAGCTGAAACCTTGTTTTTAGACCGATCAGTTGTCACTTGTATTTTACGACATACAATTCATGAGATAACGCATCATGAATAGTGAATATGTCTATATGGTCAATTGTGTGTAATCATTTTTAGGCCACAATTTTTTAACATCCTATTGCCCACTCTTGTTCCTCAACACCCCTATTTCCCTTGGGGTCAACTTTACCCCACTCCCCAAAGATTTCTTCAGGTCCCACTGGGGGCGGTGGCACCCATTTTGAGAAACTATGAGTTAGAGAGTGCATTTATTACAGACATATTTTGCTTATACAAATCGCCCCATATGATAATTTTAATTAAACTAAAAAACAAAATACGCACAGATGTATAGGTACAGTTAATACAATCGCAAATGAAAACCTGAAAATATTGAACAGGAAATACAAAACTTAAGAGGTTACAAATTGAAATAGTTGAAAATGATCTCGTTGAAATATCTCGAAATGAAAAGGAACTGGAAGTTTCATCTTCGGAAATATGCCATAAAAATTATATTAACATCCCCATACAACAAATGAAACATTTCTTAACAGGCATTTTCTGTCAAACTAAATATAGGTGGATAAAGTGTTTTTGCTGCGATACGTGTTCCCTGTACGTATTCTGAACAGGACATCAGTTGACTCGATTTTTAACCCACCAAGCGGTTTAGACGAGACATCTCGGCCATCAAGATCTGGTTAATTTTGCTAATGGCGAGTTATTTGGTCATCCAGATATTGCCGACTTTTTTATGATGACGAGATCAAGATCTGGTCAGTTTTCTTCTAATGACGAGAGATCTTGTCCACCAAGATCTGGTCAGTTTTGATAATGACGAGATACCTCGTCGAGACAACCATCAGGTAGGTAGGTATTCTAATTGACGTCGCACTGGAGCAATACAACTGCGACAGCCCGGTATCAAACCTGAAGGGGAAAATCCGAGGACATCACTTAATTTTGAACCACGGTCAGATGACGAGGTCACACCTGAGTTGGCACCCCACTCTCCAAAACTGCCCCACCACGCCAACATGAGGACATTTTAGGCCACGACAGATTTAACACGCACCAGCCCCCTTTGTATACGGCGGTCTTTGGCTGGATTCGAACTCGCAAACCTCCGGTTGCTAATCCGTTACTCTTCCAACCAGGTTACTGTGGCCAGGAGGGTTAAATACGATTTCAGCATTTAACTAATCAAAATTCCAAAGAATGAATTTAGAATTGGTATATGATTGTTGATTGGTCAACACCAATTAAAATAAATGGCAAACGTTGCCGAAACGATGATTGTTTTAGACCAATTTGTGCTTATGAGAGGCATTTGCTGTCAAGTTTGGTATTTGGTATTTTCAATTAACGTCACACTGGAGCAACACAACGGGCTATTGGTGACGGTCCGGGATCAATCCCAGAGGGAAAGATCCGAGGACAGCACCACGTAATTTTGAACCACGGTCAGATGACGAGGCAACACCTGAGCTGGCACCCCACTCTCCAAACTTCCACACCACGCCAACGTGAGGACATTTGAGGCCACGACAGATTTAACGTGCACCAGCCCCCTTTGTACACGACGGTGTTTGGCTGGATTCGAACTCGCAAACCTCCGGTTGCTAATCCGTTACTCTTCCAACCAGGTTACTGTGGCCAGGAGGGTTAAATACGATTTCAGCATTTAACTAATCAAAATTCCAAAGAATGAATTTAGAATTGGTATATGATTGTTGATTGGTCAACACCAATTAAAATAAATGGCAAACGTTGCCGAAACGATGATTGTTTTAGACCAATTTGTGCTTATGAGAGGCATTTGCTGTCAAGATAAATATAGGTAGAGATAGTGTTTCTGCTGCTATACATGTTTCCTGTACGAATTCTGAGACTGACTTGTTTTTGTAATATGATTTCAGCACTTTGACAATAAAAATTCCTCAGAATAAATTCCAAATTGATACATGATATTTGATTGGTCAACATCAGTTAGATTAAACCATCAACCTTCTAATAAAATAGACGGAGCCTGTGGTAAGACCTCTGAAGCCTGTAGTAAGACCTCTGAAGCCTGTGGTAAGATCTCTGAATTACGTCGCTGTCGTAAGATCCCTGAAGGGTAAATCACATGGACATACGAATCGACAGCCGATTGGCTGTCGAATCGCAGACTAATATTTTTGATCACGGTGGATAATCACTTTAACCAATCAATAATTTAGGATTTATGCTTTTACTCACATCCAAGTGACAAATGTTCAAACCGAGCAACTGGAAGTGGTAGGTAGGAAGATATTTTAATTAACGTCGCACTGGAGCAACACAACGGGCTATTGGCGACGGTCCGAGATCAACCCCCGAAGGGAAAGATCCGAGGACAACACCACGTAATTTTGAACCACGGTCAAATGATGAGAGCAACTGGAAGAAATAACATGAAGCTGCGGGCACGTGCTCCGTCTATTTCATTAGAAGATCGATAGATTAAAAGCCAAACGTTTCGAAATTAACGATAAACTACGTGTTAAGGCAACCCTGAGCACATTTGTACAGCAGAAGTAAAATCTTCGCAGACCGTCTGATTTGTTTGCACTGAAAATCCCTCATTGGAGCTTGATCCTTTTTTATTTGTTTTATATAGTTTCGTATCTAGTAACTAGTAGTCTTAAACAGCTGTTCAGTCTTTAAGTTTAGCGACAAATGCTGAGACATTTTCTTCGTTGCATCTTGTTAAAGTGATCCGGTAAACCATGGTTAATCTAAGCTTTATTTTCCCAGATGCGCATGGTATATTAGCTGTATTTATCTCTGCGGAATCATCACAAATTATAGGGGGTTACAAATGTATTCGTCCACCTCACGTTTTGTACAAGTTTCATGTATCTTAAAAGGATGTAGTCAAAATTACGATTTAAAATTTCACCACGTTAAAGCGCTCTCTTTCTATTTTAGACTCCCATTAAAATAATCTATTAATCATAAAAAGTTTTGCTAAAAATGTTTAAAACGTAGCGGAACCCAAGAAATCAGACACAAAAGTATTCAGTCACCTACCGTAAAAAGCACAAATGTTAAACACAAAAGTGAAAATCAATGTCTATAAGATTTCTTTTCATTTTGCTGTTGCTAATCTCCACGTCTAGTTCCAGCTAGACTAAATCCACAAGTCCATTCACCCGCACAAAGTCATACACCAAAAGATATTCAGAAAACAGGTCGTCTAGGGACAACTCCAGGCGCTAGAGAATGTGCGCTGGGGAGGCCTGGTCAGACTGGCATTTAAGGCAAACAGGATTAACCTTGCGACCACAGCAAAATGTGAGACTCCTCAGATGGCCACTGAAAAAGCGGGAGAGCGCTGTCTGAATATGTCTGTCGCAATTGAGAGCAAGAGATCTTCCAGGGCGATTACCATGATACCAAGAGTGTACCGGGGGAACGGTTCATGCCTTCTCATCAAGATTTTTTCTAAGAGTAAAGCTCAAGAAACGTCAATGAGTGAGTATCGGACAATGGTTCATCGGCACCCGCCTTCGCCAAATCATCTGCTATTTCGTTTCCCCTGAGATCCACGTGTGAAGCGATCCACTGTAGTTGCACCACACAGAAGGATGAGACATGCTTGATTAAGTTTGTTATGGATCGCTATGCCAGTTTTATGTCCCATACTGCGCCAATTAGATGGATGTTGGATGGAGCTGCGACTGTCAGTCAAAATCCAAACGTTTGGGTTCGGAACAAACGTGATGTAGTTAAGCCCTTCATCAATGGCAATGAGCTCACTTCTGAAAACTGAACACAAGTCTGGATTGCTTTTCTTGATTTTTACAGTACCCTTGTTTGGAGTTTGATAAAAATTTTCATTTTTTTTATCCTTAGATTATTTTAAGTACAAATATCATTTTTTTGTACCAGGTATTGGGTCAAACTGGAACCAATTTCATCTATTCTGCTTGAAGATAGATTTTCAATGGGGTTCACTATTTTATGATAAAAAATGTAATTACGTCATGAAGGTAATAATTTAAGGAAGGGGACTGAATACGCCTTTGTGTGTCTGGTTTCACAGGTTACGTTATATTTTAAACATTTCTAGCAAAATATTTACTGATTATTCGATTATTTTGATGGGTGGGTTAATTAATGTCGCACTACAGCAACACAACGGACTATTGGCGACGGTCTGGGATCAAACTCGAAGGGAAAGATTCGAGGACACCTCGTAAATTTGAACCACGTTCAGATGACGAGGTCACACCTGAGCTGGCACCCCACTCTCCAAAATTACACACCACGCCAACGGGAGGACATTTGAGGCCACGACAGATTTAATGTGCACCAGCCCCCGTGTACACGAGGGTCTTTGACTGGACCGAGCTTCGAACTCACAACCTTCCGGTTGCTCTTCCAACTGGTCAAACGCGGCCCTTACTTTGATCGGAGGCTAAAGTAGAAAAACAGAGCTTTTATGTGGTAGAATTCTACGTCCTTATAAAATTCATGAAAATATTAAAAGCGTGAGGGGACCCAGTGTATCGTAAGGTATCCATTGATTCTGTTACACAACTTAATTATCAATTGGGTCAAAACGTAGAGTCATATGGAAAGTTACAGGCGTAGATTTACTGATGCTATAACCATAATAATCTTTCCTTTCCAACCAGTACTTGATTGATTTCATCCTAGGCACGTGCATAATAAAATGCAAGAAAAATTGTTATTTTGCTTTTGTGATGAGAAATATGACAAATCTGGTCTAAAAATATGAAAGACGAAGAATGTATCAAATTAAGTAGTTTAATAAATTTAGAAAGAGTTGACTTTTGAAAGAATGTCACCTTTCTTGGTTATAATTCTTGAGATTCCTCGTAAAAGCTTCAGTAACTTAAGTAATATATATATATATATATATATATATAGAGAGAGAGAGAGAGAGAGTGGTATAAGGCAACCGGAGAGAATGATCCATTGCTATTGAGTGTAATGCAGGTTCCACAAATGGAGAGGCAGAAAGCTCCATAACAATACTTTATTCAAGAGTCAAGTAGTAACAATGGGTGGAGGTGTTGGTTGTTAGGTGTTTTGGACGGCTCTGAGAGCTCCTTGTTCCAATGGGTTCGTGAAAGAATGAATAGGTTATAATGAATTCGCTAGAGGGATAAGGATTAAGAGAAAGATTATTGGACCAGGAGATCTATCAAGAAAGTTCATTGGTAGAAGTCAGTGGTTTAACGAAGGAGTAATTTGATCTTACATAAGCGATTTGAAAGCAGGAGAGTCCGTGTGAGGTCAAAGTTAAGGAGATGGCTGGAATTCAAAGGTGAAAGGGGGTGGCAAGATATATTGACCATTTGAACAGAGAGACAAAGACCAGGAGAAAAGGGGAACGTTAAGGGACTTACACACACATATGTATATGAATGTATGTACAATGAACATTAGAGTATGTGAAGTCTCTCCTGTAGTTTTCTGAAATAAAAATGAGAGTTATATTTTGGTATGGATTTATTTTATCTTTCCAATATAAAATTGTTTGTAAAATGTATCACGCGTATGGAATTTATTGAGTGATACTTAATAATACTAAGACTAATTCATAAATAAAGATTTTTCATTACAACCTTCAGTACAAAAGATCTTGTGAAATTGCAACTTGCCCTTATTCATCATAAAATTAACTTATAATTTTTTATTTCTATCTTTTTGGAGGCATCATTTTTTCTTCTCTTCATCAGCAATTCGCAAAATTTAAAAACTATTACCATTATCGATCTAAGTACTAAGGAGTTATTTGTCTTGCAATCAAAGCAGTTTTGAAAAATATTCAACTCAAACATTGGCGTCTCGGCTTTTAAAAGACAGATGACTAAAACTGATTGATTGAATGAATATGGCGGAATTCGGCTACCATAAACTTACTGAGCTACCAAAATTTTACGATACTGAACAATGAAATCCATTACGAAGATAATGAATCATCCCCCCGATGAGGAACCTGTTAAACACCTTTCAACCAAGCAACTGTCGGAATTTTTTAAACACATCTGAATTGCCATTGGCATCACGGACGAAAAATATGTCAGCAAGGAGGGAATTCCTAGGTTCTACCAAAGTAATCGTAAACTCTCACTCTTGCCTAGAAAAATGAAAGAGAAACATTATTAGCTATTTGAGAAACACCAATCCTGTAAATATCTTCTTAAGATAAATACCAACCGCTTGTTGAAATAAAGAGTCTAAGGTGAAATAAAATACAAAAGTGAGTCACTTGAAAAGGCTTATTCTTTTGAATCAAATTTGCCTTTTCGGTAGGAATTTCTAAATGTTAAAGAAGGGAAAAGGTCAATTTATTCTCTTAAGATACATATCAACCGCTTGTGGAAATAAAGAATCTAAGGTGAAATAAAGCGCAAAAAGGGATTCGCTTGAAAAAACTTATTCTTTTGAATCAAATTTGCCTTTTCCGTACGAATTTCTAAATGTTTAAGACGGGAAAAGGCCAAAATATTTTCTTAAGGCAAATACCAACCGTTGTGAAAATAAAGAATCTAAGGTGAAATAAAGTACAAATAGTGAATCGCTTGAAAAAGCTTATTCTTTTGAATCAAATTGTCCTTTTCCCGTCTTTAACATTTAGAAATTCGTACGGAAAATGTCCATTTGATTCAAAAGAATAAGCTTTTTCACCTTGGATTCTATATTTCCACACAAGCGGTTGGTATTTATCTTCTGAAGATAAATACTAACTGCTTGTGGATATAAAGAAGCTATGGTGAAATAAAATGCCATAAGTGAGTCACTTGAAAAGGGCTTATAATTTTCAATTAAATTTGCCCTTTGCGTGCGAATTTCTAAATTTTAAAGACGGGGGAAAGGCCAATATACCTTCTAAATGAAATGAACATCGCAGAACAAAATAAAAACTTTTCATATTTCCCGGATACTGGTACCAGGTACTGGAGACAGCTCCCCTCCATATATACACTCCTGACTCCTGCACCAGGTTAAATGATGGCCAGTCAAATACCAATATGTATCCCAAATATATATTGCTTGATTTCCACAAATGTGCAATATTTTCTCTATTTCAACACTATTGCACAATTTTAGCTTTATTGGGCTTGGGTTTTTGAAACAAATGTGTCACAAATTTTAAGACGCTACTGCACTTATTTGTCTTTTTAACCCTTCAACGTGGTTTCGACGAGATATCTCGTCCATCAAGATCTGATCAATTTTGTTAATTGCGACATATCTTTAGACATATCTTCCACATGTTACCGATTTTTTTATGATGGCTTTATCAAAATCTGGCCAGTTTTCTTCTAATGACGAGATGCTTCCTCCATCAAGATCAGTTTTGACTAATGACGAGATACTTCGTCAAGACAACCACCAGGAGAGTTAATGAATATTTATGTTGATCTAAACCAGTGGTTATTAACTTGGGGTGCGAGAAAGCATTTCCAGGGGTGCGAGAGAAGTTTCGATGGACGACAGCGATTTAATAAAAGACGATCTTACTGAAATACGAGCCAATGCACGTATTCAAATTGAATTTTAAAAACTGGACTTGGAACAATTCTGATGTACACGGTTAGAACCTTATCCACAGCTGGAAAAAGCAGCATTGCAGACACTTTTACCACTTGCCACCACCTACCTGTGGGAAATGGGATTTTCATCACTTTTGCACATAAAAACAAAAGTCAGAAATCGTTTCAATGCAAGTGATGACTTACGCGTGGCACTTTCAAAAAAGAAGTCTCGCTTCAAAAGTATATATTATTATGAATAAACAACAACGTAACCATTAAAAATTAAGATATTGTTTTGGAAGTATATGTAAATGTATGTGTTTATTCTTCAATAAATAAATTATCTTGCAATAGAAGTAATTTCTTAAATAAAGAAATAGAAACACATTTTTTCAAGGGAGTGCGAGAACTTATTTTTAGATTCAAGGGGGTGTCGATCACTAAAAAGGTTAAGAACCACTGATCTAAATTAAACCTAACCGACCTAATTCCAGGAAATAATTTTTCAGGCTCAAGTAAATAAAAATACGGGCTTAAAGGGTTAATTGCGATGATCTTCAGCGATGCGAGTTGGCCCAGACGCTTTTTTATATATGATTAAAATGTGCAGATATTGAAAAGTTTCTATATTCTCGTTTTATTCCTGTTACGCTTTCCTATTTCCAAAGTATTGTTACACGACAGGGAGACATTCGAAGAAAACTGATTGAAACTCATAACACGGAACGGAAAAATGCGCTGCATAGTCTGCATCGGAATTTAGGAATCTCAATGTAAATTAGAGATAAAATATCCCACTTACTTTGAATTAATTATAATTCGGGAATGTTCCCGGACCGTCGCCAATAGCCCGGTGGCACGGTTGGAAGAGTAACGGATTAGCAATCGGGGGGTTGCGATATCGAATCCAACAAAACACCGTCGTGTACAAAGGGGGCTGGTGCACGTTAAATCTGTCGTGGCCCCAAATGTCCTCACGTTGGCGTGGTGTGGAAGTTTGGAGAGTTGGATGCCAACTTAGGTGTTTCTTGCCTTTACAAAACAAGTTTTAAAAGTTACTTGTTTTTACTACGCAGTAGTTTACAGGTATATATGGAGTGTGACAGTATATCTTGAGGGATTAAGTCACCCCCATAGTGGTCCCAATGAACTGAGGGGGCAAATCAAAAATGGACAGAGAGATGGGTGACAATTTGAGGTATGCTACCAAAAGTAAGGGTGTGAAACATCAAGTAACACTAGTCATATATTCTTTTAAAACTGAAGAGTGGGGTGCCAGCTCAGGTATTGACCTCGTCCTCCAACCATAGTTCAAAATTACGAGATGCTGTCCTCGGATTTTTCTCTTTGGGATTAATCCCGGACCGTCACCAATAGCTTGTTGTATTGCTCCAGTGCGATGTTAATTCAACTACCTACCTACCTTTAAGACTAAGATTTTCAACATTTTTCATTTCAGGCACCACATAAACCAATTATTAAAATTCTGCGGCACACCAAAAATATGATATTTTTTGCCGACATGACACACACAAAAAAGATACCACATTAATTGATTTACAAATAAATAATAGTAATTGTCTACGTTTCCGCTCCAAATTAGCTTTTTTAAAAAAGATTACAAATCGTTCATATGAAACAAGTCTTATACAATTTAAATCGTTTCGCCCATAGAGGAGATATACAAATAGAGTGAGCTACAGTAACCTTTTAATGTGCCCATGATCATGTGACCAAAACTTGTAGTAACGTGATCCTTAGACTCCTTTTCCATGCGCATATTGTTTGCGCATCTTCTTTTCATAGCAAATACATTGGAAGTGAAAGTAAAAGCTGAAAATTAATTCTATCTGCTATGTAGGTTTTTCCAAATTTATTAAAGGAGGAAACATTACGTTTCACAGGTGAGTGATTTACATTTATTTAAAAAAATTATTTCTTTAAACTATAATTGTCTTTTATATGTTTGCTGGTATAATAGATTTTCTGACTTTGAAATTAATATACTTGCGAACATTTCCCATTCAATAATAAAACATTTCCTACCTTTGCAATCAACGTATATTCGAAAAAACGTTTGAAATAAAACAATTTATTTGGGTGGAGTTTGCTTTTATAAACATTGCGCCAATAAAGGCTTGAAATAATAAAAATAATAGAGAACTTTAAAAAATGGTGTTAAATCGTTTTCGGTCTTGGTGATGATTTATTACGCCAACTAAAATTACTATTTTGTCTAGTGTGTTATACGATAAATAATGTTATGAAATGATAAAATAAACTTTTTAATATGTAATTAAAATTTCACTTTTTGTTGAACAAAAATGTGTAGTACCGACCCATCTGTGTAAGAATGAGAATTGCGAATAAATAAAAGATGAAGTTTCAATCTCAAATATTATGTACAACATATAATTGATTAGTTAAAATATCGTTAAAGCATATCCCCATGCGCATTAGATAGCTTTTTGTGATGAATGTAATATCTTTTATTATAATTATATCTAACATACGTGTAAAATATTTAGTTTTAATTATACAGAACTATTGCGTTTGTTGTGAAAGGGCTTCTTTAATTAATATAACTTTCTACTGAAAAATTTTTAGTGTCGTTATTAAGGAAAAACCAAACCAAAAAGATAAAAATGTAATATAGCTTATTATTGAAATAGCATAAAAATAGAGAACGAAATTTAACTTCTTTCGACCTAATTCTAAATAATCAGCGCAGCTGAAAATGTCCTTTCCGGAAACATCTGCTTGACACTCCTAAGTTTGCTTTTCATATAGTAAAAAATAAAACAAATAGTAATAAGCGCGACAGCTATAAAAACGCATTAGACAACGAAATAAAATCGCTAAACGATAATCCTGGTATAAGAGAGAACACTTTAATTTTGCCTCTAAAGATATAGCATATTGAATCAATTAAAATATTTACTAAACTGTGCATATTCGAAACATGCTCTTCTATAAAACGAACTTTTTAACATTGATGCCATTTTCTTACATTGAGAAAACCTAGTTTTTTAAATACTTGAATTTGTGATAACTGCCCCTCGAATGATTCAAAATAAATTTTTGTTTATGAAATGTAATTTTAAATAAAACGTTATATTTATCTGATAATAGGAGAGTACATTAAAGATGTGTACACATCTATTCAAAATCCTTTTTATTTAGTTTGTATGGATTTATATAAAGAACTTTTATTATATTCTATTTATTATTTTTCCGTAGAAGAAGAAATGAGATATTTTTGTGAAACAAAACTGAAAAAAAAACGTTTTGTTAAAATTACTTCAGAATTTTAAGTGAAGTACTTTTTTGTTTTATATGTGATGTACTTTTGCTTTTGCTAAAGTTTCATATATTCAGATTGCTGGTTATGTAATATGAATGTGACAATAAAGAAAGTTTATAAGAACTTATAGTTAATTATTTGTCTTTGTATTTATGAAGTCCTGAATTCAAGTCGATACAAATTTAATGTAGAAAAAACTACAGAAGTTTCACAAAACACCTTAGTCATAAACATTTAGAAGGGTAATTAAAATAAGAAGTATTCAATCGTATGCGTATTCACACATCCACCCTATCATAAACTGTTATGTCGCCAAACGAGGAGTTAAAATTCCAAATCGGCCAACCAAGTCAATTTTCCACCAGCCCCGACGGTCTTTAGATGATTCGTGTTTCGAATTCGCAACCTTCCGATTACTAAGCCGCTACTCTTTCAACCGGGATACTGAAGCCCCTCTAAGGAAATGATCAATAGAATCTTTCTAAGCGATTCTATTTTAAGCAAAAGACCTCCTTATATATAGGGGCACATCTCCTTCAGGTGTGTACGGGTTTCACGGACCCAAGGTACTCCAGTGGTCTTTTCTATTCCCATGGAGTTTACTGTCTTTAGTAAATACGAGGGTCGCGCTCTTTTACCCAAGCGATCGATACCCAAGTGATCTTTTCTGCTTTTACCCTACTATGTTCCCCAATCCCTCTTTCCTCCCCTTTCACGACATTTTTTACTCGACGTTGTTTTGTGTTTGGCGCAAAATATGGTCCTTGAGCCATAAAACCCTCAAACAACCAATATATAAGGAAAGGATAGACAGAATCTTTCCAAATGATTCTATTCTGAGAAAAGAAACAATAGAAAGAATTCGTGGATTTTTTTAACCAGTAGTTGTGGTAATTTAGCCATTTTGTGTTGTGGGGGAAAAGCAATGCTACACTACTCGGAAATCTCGTGATGCTCAGGTTAACAAAACTGAAAATTGTTGGTCAGAACCAGGGAGAACGTTTCTAATAGGAAATCCTATGCCAAAAGGTACACACACTGTCCAATGAATTAGATACCTGGGATCAATATTTTATTGAACCTCCTTTTGAGTGGATAACAGCATGTATGCGTTCAGAAATAGATTCTACAAGGTTCTGAAGTGCATTTGTCCAGAGAATACCATACATTGGATACATAGATCTTAAATCCTGTAAAGTGGATGGCAGAGGAGATTGCTGTTGGATGTACCTTAACAACATGTCCCAAACGTTCTCTATAGGGTTAAGATCCAGGCTTTGCGGCGACCAGGGAGGATGTTCGAAGTCAGATTGATGTTCAATGAACCACTCCCGAACGTTGCAAGCGCGATGTTTGGTTGTATTATCGTCCATGAAAGATCCGTCACCATCAGAGTAAAAATGTAACATTGCAGGAAGCACCTGATCTGCCAGGATGTTCAAGTGTTGCATGGCTGACTGTCTACCTACCAGAAACACCAGGAGACCAGTTCCAAACCAGCAGAATATGCCCCATACCATGATACTCTCACTCGACCCTTGAACTGTGCGAACAAGGCAAGATGGGTTTATGGCTTCATGGAGTTCTAGCCAAACTATTCCATCCGTCTGCGCAAAACAAGGTGTAACGTGATTCGTCTGACTACATCACCTCTTTCCAATCCTCAGATATCCAGTTACGACTGTAAGCGAACTCTTACGTTCCTTGCAGAAATTAGAGGTTTCCTCACTGCATGCGACTGCCTATACCTATCCTCTGCGCATTGTTCGCGCCGAGATTGGTTGGAACGAGCCTTCGTTAAAGATTTCTGACAGTTGCAGCACATTGAAGTCTTTTCTGCCGTACAATGCGTCTGAGACGCCGCCGATCACAATCTCTATTAATTGTTCTAGATCCACAGTTACTTCTTTTGGACAAGGACTGTGGGCTCTGTTTCCAACTTTTAAACACTTTCGAGAACCCAGCGAATTCTTCTGTCTTGGCAATCGTGGCTCCTACTAAACGGGCCCCAACAATAAATCCTTTTTCAAATGGTGAAAGGTCTGTCGTTTTCCCCATTCTGCTTCATTTCTCGTGAAATGAACATGCACGGCATATTTCTACCGACAAATCTGATTAAGTGTCACCCACGTCATTGACGGATTTTGCATAAACACGCCCGTAACCAACATTTACATAAATATTTACGGGTTTCTAATTAATTGGTCAGTGTGTGTAGTTGCAAGACAGTGAATCACATGTTTTGTATCATCTAACGAAACCATACATTCAGAACTCGATTAAGCCTGAGCCACACAGCCAGGCTTAAGGGGGTTTAATGAAATACTAGAGACATATCACTTTGTATTATGATTAAAAAAATACTACAATTAGCTTATTTGAATCAATTTTTCAGTCTTGCCGCATTGTTTGGTGTAACAATGCGGCAAAACTTTGGAGTAATTAAATTATAACTTATTCACTAATGCATATCAAATAGCGGTATACGAAATGCCGTATTAAATATTTTTGTTTTATTTGGTCGGTTCATTAGTCATTTAGTGCCCCAATAATATTCCAGTCAGCATTGCTCTCATTAGCCGTACAGAATTTCACATGCCATAACTGGATATACTACTTATGAAAAGTTGATGCAATATGTTCACTACTGAATGCCTTACTTTGCAATTAACACCTAAAGGTGACTTAAATTCGCCAGATCTAGATTGAAGCTTAATATGTGGGGACATTAAATAACAGGAACTTTTTTAATTAAAATATAACCATAATGTACAGTTGGTTGATTTTTACACTTTAACCCTCACGTGCATAATTCTACTTCGCAACCTGCAGTCTTCTCTGAATGACTTCGAACCAGTTTTGACTTTCTTGACCAATATCTTTCCAAAGAATTATATTCTAGGGAAAGGACCAATATTACCTTACCAAAGCATACTAATATAAAGAAGGGGCCAATAGAATCGTTCCAAGGGAAGACCAAAAAGCCTTTCCAAAGGATTCTATTCTAAAGAAAGGAGCAATAATCTTTCCAAAGGATTATATTCTAAGGAAAGGACCAATATACTCTTTCCAAAGCATACTAATCTAAATAATAGGCTAATAGAGTCGTTCCAAAGAGTTCAATTCCAAAAGAAACCAGGGGCCGCGGTAGCTCCATTGGAAGAGTAACTGATTAGTAACAGGAGGGTTGCGAGTTCGAATCCAACCAAAGACCGTCGTGTACCAAGGGGGCTGGCGCACATTAAATCTGTCATGGCATAACATGTCCTCATGTTGGTGTGGTGTGGAAGTTTGGAGCGTGAGGTGGCAGCTCAGGTGTGACCCCGTCATCTGACCTTGATTCAAAATTACGTGGTGGTGTTCCCTTGTGGTTTTGATCCAGTTCCATCGCCAATAGCCCGCTGTGTTGCTTCAGTGTGACGCTAATTAAAATACCTTCAATACCTCGACTGTATAGAAGTGTAGTTTAATTAACGTCGTACTGGAGCGACACAAAGGCTATTTCAAGTGGGATAGAGAGCTTTTTCTATCAAGTTTAAAAGATGGCGATAGTGTTTCATTCTGAGTGCAACGTTAGTTGGCTAGTTTTTCAAATACGATTTCAGTTTCACCAGAGAATAAATTCCGTATTGATATATGATAATTGATTCGTCAATACCGATTAAATTAAACGCCAAACATTTTGGTAACTGGAATGGTCGACTATTTATCAACGCAAGTTTTTATGTTGAAATAGTGTTTTGGACTTTCAATTCAACCAATGTGCATACTTTTAAAACCGTTTTACAATGTTTTTACCATTTGTTTGCTAGACGGATAAAATTTAGTGATTAGCAATTTAAAGTCTTGTGAGTGATGGCGCTCACTAATATTTGGGATTAGATTACCAATTTACCCATTAAAAATATATTCTCAAAAAAACATTTCATTTTATACCTATAAAGAGATCTTTTGTGTTCCAAAAGTTTGGAATCCCCCCAAATTGTAACCCAGAACCCTTGGTATTGTACACTTAACCCAAATTGCTACGGGTTGAAAAATCTTGAACACCAATGTAATTATAAATTGTTTTCAAATGTAAAATTTGATTTTCGGTCAAAATGTAAGCACAAACACCATTTTCTGAACAGTTACACTTCAAAATAAATATTTCCTTTTCACCAACGCATTTCCATTGTGTAAAGTTATGTAGGTATTGTATTTTTGCATGTTGAATCAGAAATCCAATCCATCCAATCAATCAAAGAAAATTCCAAAAGAAAAGCTTTTTCTAGTCATTAAAACAAATTACTCTTGAAAAATTGTTCGGAATAATGTGAATAAAATGGTATATGCTAATTTAATGATCTTTTTGACTTTCGGCTCCCTTTATTTTACGTATGTTCAATGCCGTTCGACGAGAGATATCAATTTCCACTCTATCGGGAAAAGTAAATACGACGGGCTATTAAAATTCATCTCGTTCTTCCAAAATCTGTCATAATACTTTAACGTAACGGTAATTTAAAAAAAGCAAAATTCCTTACACTACTTCAGCGGCGCTGTACGTTAAAATCTTATCCGGAAAGTTCAGTTCAGTTCATCAGTAGAATGCGTAGACCAAAAACAAACGCCATTGTTGTTGTGTGAGTGATCGGATGCGGATGTTGAGAATTTTTATGCGAAATGACGATAATTAATTCTCAGTGATGAACTAAGAGACTATGTAAACATGGAGTGGAATTTTTCGCATACAGCAATGCATGATCGATATCTCAGAAGTAATAAACTGCTCTGGTTATATTGGTATTTAAATCAGAAGGAACCTGCTGCATTTGCTCTGAGATCTTGTATACAAACATAAAGTGTTTTGTTTGTTGTCGCGACCTCTTGTTTTTCCTCTGCTTGTAGATATGTGAACGATAGTTTTCTTAACAGTTAGTGTACTGTGTATTAAGTTTGATGTATATTTAGAGGTCAAATCAACATGTTATTAATTTCAGCTTTAAAGACTTCTGCTAAGGCGAATAAGCCACATTATAAACATTCTGTATCGTATTTCCTTATTGCAGTGCATCTCATTCTGTGTCCTTGTTACGGTAAGTTATTTTCATTAATTTCAATTCAAATTGCTAAAAATGATTATTTTTTCATCGAAACTACGTTTCGAAACTTATAAGAAAAGCAAACAATTGCGTTAAAATGTCGTGGTAATCCGCGGATCTGTCACTGCCAAGTTGTAGATTATGATTGTGATTATTTTATGATTTAATTCAATTTAGATATAATAAACCACTATAAACTATCTTGCGCAAAATGTAAACATAACTTTGTTTATTGAAAAAAAACAGATCCAGAATCTCAAATGAAAGTTAATTTATTGACTTTGGATTATTGAATGTTGTGATTTTCTTACACCTTTATGTGGTCTTGAAATGAAACTGGCCAATAAATAAACATGATACTTTTACTTGAGCTTAAAATGTGAACCGCGGCTGCTGATTTTATGATTAGTGCTATTCCTTTTTTAAAAAATGTTCTTAGTTTGATTCTCAAGATATAATTTTTGTGAAAAACATGATTTTAATCACTGGTATTAATATGTTCATCTATTGATTAACACTTTTCTTTGTATTCCTGTTGACAAATTATAAATTCACGTTTAATGGAAATGCTTATTTGTTTGGATTTTTTAAACAGGATTCAATTTGATTATTTACTGGTTCATTAAATTTTTAAGCATGTCTCTGAATGTATTTTTATATTTTTAGTTTTGACATTTTCTTAAGTTCTACCCTTCAATTGCCCTTTAAATTGAACGTGCTTTTTCTGGGGAAGGAGAAACGGTTGAAGGAATGGCAAGCTTTGTAAATGAAGTGGTTCTTAGAATATTTTCATGTCTTAATTCCCTGTGTGCCATATTTTTAGACAGGATAAGTGATTTAAAAATAAAGTATGTTAATTTGTACCACTGTTGCGAACCTTGTGCTGCATGTTTACAGATGTTTGATGTATTTTGTTTAGCAATAAATGTTGGGATAAGTATTTCATGTAAAATTATAGCCGCAAAGAATCGATTTCTGAAACACCATTACCAGTTTCCTTTAAGTATATATTTTATAAAAGATATACTTGAGGAATCAATTTTTACAAAGACAGTTATAAATACCATTGTGTACACCTGTAAGTGGAATGTTTGAGAAAAGCATTGCATTTGGATATAAAGCAATCAGTTTCGGGACCCCTTGATTAATTCATTTTGATATTTTTCTGTTTGAAGTAATTTGATTGTTTCCCTATTTCAAATGGAGGCTGGTGCACGTTAAATCTCGTGGCCTGAAATGTCCTCACGTTGGTCTGGTGTGGAAGTTTGGAGAGTGGGGTGCCAGCTCGGGTGTGACCTTTTCATCTGACTGATTCAAAATTATGTGTTCTCGATCTTTCCCTTTGGGTTTGATCCTGGACTGTTGCCAATAGCCTGTTGTGTTGCTCTAGTGCAGGGGTCGTGAATCTTTCAGAAACGAAGAGCGATTTCAACAATAAACATGCAAAAATAAAATTTAAGGAGCCGCAATTTTAATTAGATTTATTTTTAATTATTTCAGTATTTACAAACATTATACAGATGCAAGTTCAAAAAAACTTCTCATGTTTATTTATAATAGTTATTGTTTTTGTTGGTACAATAAATAAAACGACATTGTTTTGTAAATTTTTATTTTATTCATGTAAATGTAAATGCAAAAAGTATTGCAAAAATAATACAATTATTTATTTCAATATTCAGTTCACATTAAATGCAATTTTAAGACTTGGATTTTCTCTGCCAATTTAGTCAAATTTGGAGTGTACTTCGTGCATTTTAGAAGGAGTTCCACTTTTAAACTTGCATCCTTTAGTCTGCTTCTGTGTTTGCTTTTAATGTAGTTCATCGTAGAGAAATATTATTCATAATTGTATGTGGATCCTAATAAGGTCAAAATCCCAAAAGCTAATCTCCTGGCATTTGAATAATTAGTTCGAAAGGAGTTCCAGCATTTAAATATAATGTCCTATAGTGTTTCCTCCATAGTTGTCTCATTTTTTCAACCTGTGCTACCATTTCCCGAAGCTTTTGTACCCAGATACTTTTATTCTGAATTTCCAGAATCTGCATTTGTAGATCTGCAATAGATATTCCAGGAAAATTTTTGACAACTAAAGCTTCTTGATGCAAAATACAATGAAATGACATAATTTCATGAGAAATATGAGTGAAAAATAATTTAACAAACCCCTTGTTTTTTGCAATCAAGGCAGGCTCGCTGTCAGTCGCAATGCATACTATATTATCAATATTTCTATTTTTATTCTGTAAACATGTTAGGAGGTTGTCTGAAATATCTTTACCTGTAGTATGTTTTTCAAGTGACAAAACATCAAGGAAGTTCCTCTCGAATCCCGGGAGATGTGATATATTTAACCATAATACAGCATTGAGCTATATCAGAAATATCAGCTGATTCATCAACAGCAATAAATATAAATTCAGCAGAATTAATATCTACAATTAGCATATCCAATACTTCCTCAGAAATAGTTACAATTCGTTCCTTTACAGTTCTAGCTGAGAGGGGTAAATCTTTTATTTTCTTACATATATCATCCTTATTTTTTATATCTTTAAACAGAATTTGAGAGACTACATGCAATTTTTTAGAAATTCGACGTCAGTAAAAGATTTTCCCGCTTTTGCTATTTCCAGGGATAACAAAAGCTTGCTTTCATTGGTACTTGAAGATTTCTTCCAAGATGATAAACTTTGCTGGAAATTGTGTTTTCTTTTGTAATTCTCCAACAGCTTTTCTTCTATTATCACCAGCAGGATACTTTTCACTAAAATCTAAATGTTTTCTGCGAAAATGTTCTATATTACATGATTTATTATTTTGAAATCGCAAGTGGCAAATTAAACATTGAGGACTTCCATTTACTTCTATCAATGCAAATTTCTCTGTCCACATTTTATTGCAGCCCCTGTTTTCAGATATTTTTCTTTTTTTGAACTTACTGTTTTATAAGGGTTATTACAAATTTAAAGTACTTTAATATAACTGGGCATAAAATACTAACTAAACTACTCTGTCAATATAATACAAATTAAATTGTATGTAACATATTCTAGCTTTATATGGACACACTCGTATCCAAAGCACAATCTCAACTTACAATTCTGGTGCAGTTCGTATAAAAGCAGTGTACAGCGAGTATCTCTTTTGTGCTTGCTACACCGACGCTTCGTCTTGTGTCTTAACGCGCATGCGCTGAGAAGGTGATAGTGTTGCGAACATTACACCGGTAGCAGCATTTTCTATATGTTACCAGCAAATTTTGAAACGCCGGCATTGTATAAAATATCTAGACATTTTATAGAATGCCCGCCGTTTTCAGGCAAAGTATGAAATATGAGAATTATATACTTTCCGTAAGCATTGTATATAATACCTAGGCATTCTATAGAATGACAAATGCTATTTAGGCAAAGTATGAAAAAAGGTCATGATAAGGCTATTTAAAAAAGCTTAGACAGTTCATCTTCGAATCGTCGTTGCATGTCTATTGACTGTGACTCCTTCTCCAACACTATATCTTGCTCTTCCATTTTCACACAGCACAGTATAAAACTAATTTTTTGTTGAACAAACTTAAGTAAAATCACGTATTTTGACACTCCCGAACAAAGCGCAAAATACAAATGGCAAATTCTGATACTGAGCAGAGGATTAAAAGTCACGTGCCTTGCCACGTGATATTGGAAAGGAATCGGAGATGTATTTCATACATTGCCGGTTTGTCATTTGGCATTCTACAGAATGCCTATGAAATGTGTGAAATATTAATCGTTTCATACATTGCTGGCCAGTTTTCGGCATTCTATAAAATGCTGGATTTCAAACTTTGCCGGTAAAATATACATACCTACTTTTTTTAAATGTTCTTTTCCGACGTATTATAGAATTTTTTTGGATAAGTGTTGGTTCTGTGATGGCCACATCAGTTTTTTAAACATTTAAGAGCCACACTTTTTCCAGCTAAGAGCCACGGGTTCCCGACCCCTGCTCTAGTGGGACGTTGATTAAAATACCTACCTACCCCATTTCAAATGAATTTTTGGAAGGAAATAAAATGCACTATACATGTTTAAATATTTGCATGACAAATTGTATCTTAAATGCCTTTACCACACCAGCAATAGCTATAATTTTGGAAATGAACTTAAAATCAGGCCACTAAGGAAAAACTAGAACTTAAACTAGGTAAAAATCAGTATTGAGAATTTACGTCTAGTTTTGACGAATCATGTACGTAAAATATGTTCACACATGCATATGGTCTTTAATTTATTTGCAGGAATCTGTTTTCCTGCTTAAATTTTCAATTGCATAAAGTAGCACATTTTAGTTTACCATCTACTTGAAATTGGATTACCTACATTTCTTTGTATTATTTTAGCATGTTTATTTGTTTTAGATGCACATGTCTGTTTAAGATATCAAGACATACAATTTATGATTGGAAAAACTAACTTTGTAGTTTTTCTTAAACTTTAAATTGGAGAGTAGGGTACCAGCTCAGGTGTTGACTTCATCATCTGACCATGGTTCAAAATTATGAGGCCGTCGGCAATTACCTGTTGTGTTGCTGCATGCTGCGTTAATTCAACTACCTACCCTAAACTTAGAATGGAAAATGCTATTTTCCCCACTATTATTTCCTTCTAAAAAGAAGCATTGTACACTTAAATTGGTTTCCCTTTTAATTACATTCAACTTCACTTAACATTCAACACTCATTTTAACGAATGTCGATTTTACCAAGTTCGCATGCAACGCTGCTTGAACACAGTTGCACAAATTTTCATTCCTCTTTTCATAAAGTTTTATATTTAGTTCATTTTCCTTAGTCCCTTGGATTTGGTTAGGAACATTAACTGTAGGTGAACAGATGAAAACCTTAGCTAAATTGATAGTAAAATATTCAAAAACAACAATTAACAAAAATTAAAAACTTATGATTAAAATCTTAGAAAAGTTTTTTCGTTGTAATCTTTATTAGTTGCTGGTTTTTGTTTACTTATTAGTTGAAGGGTTTGCAAATTATGGATGGCTAATACTGGTTTTTACCGATTTTTAGTTCTAGTTTTTTTAGGAAGCTGTTTTTAAGCTCATTTTTGAAATTAAAGCTATTACTGTTGTGATGAAAGCAATTAAGACACAATATTTCCTATGAATACTTTCTGTGCAATTTATTTCTTACCAAAAATTTGTTTGAAATAGGGAAACAATCACTTTTTACTTCAAACAGAAAATATCAAAATGATAAATTAATCTAGGGGTCCAAAGGGCCACATTTGAATATAGAAAACACACACATTCCACTTACAAGTATACAAAATAACATTTGTAAATACTGTTCATATAAATTGATCCCTGAAGTAGAAGTTGAAAAGTGAAGCTAAAATTGTTAAAATATATCTTGGCTGAGAAAACTGGTAACGTTCTTTCTGTAATGGTAATTCTCACATATCTCGAAAATCAGTAATTCATTACTGGTTTTTAAACCCATATTATCTGCATATAAATCAAGACTTTATGCATGATTGATTGATACTGCTGTACATGTCTCCCACTGTTTGAACACAGAACATTATCTTAAAAATAGATGGAAATCTGTACACAATGAAATAGTTGTATAATTTAGTCAATGAGAGGACTATTAAACTAAAATATGGCCATGAGCTTTAAAGAATTTAAAATTGAATTTAATACTTCAATTTTTAAGTCATTCTCCCATAACTGGTTAAGATCAAACTATTTCTGTCGCTGTGAACAAGCTATAAATTGACTCACTAAGACTGGTTAGGAATGTTAGTTAACAGATTTACTTTGACATTTTTTGATGCAACCTGTCCAAACATGGCCTTGCCCCATACAAACCCAACCAATCTAGTTCACTGTGTGGCCTTGGCATGATTTAAACTTTTAGTTGCCAATGCAAATGGTTAACATTGCTGATAAGATGCTTACTTGTCGAACTGGCCTCTGTACCATGTACTAGGATTTAACTATTTTACCTGTAGAGTTTGTAAATGTCCTGCAAATCCTAGAAAACTAAAGGTGAATTATTTTTTCAAGTACCGTTCAAAACTGAAAATAAAATTTAATAAAATATGTTTTAGTAATATAAAATATATTTATATTACATTTTTATATATAAAATATAATTGATTTCAAACTTGGATTGTTTCTGATTTTTGTGTTGGTGTAGCAAAAAGTTGAAAATTTTGAAAGAAATCTTGAATTTTTGATCAATAATCAAGCCAAAAAGGATATCAAAAGTTATCCTGATAACTTTTATTATGGCAATGGTTGGTGTTTCAGATTTGGTGATAAATATAAATCCTTTAAGGCAAAATGTGGCTAAATATAAATGCAATTGATTCCTGGGTAAAGATGAAACGTGTTTCACTATGCAACTGATATTTGGCTAATATAAGGAAATAAAAACAAGAAATGTGGAACAGGATGTGATGACCCAACTTGAGAAAAGTATTATTTAATATAGCTGGTAACAAATGAGTTGTACAAAGCAATGGAAAAGAAAAGCAATTTAGTTTAATTTCACCACTTGCGTGCTACCTATGAGGCTCTTGGTTACAGTACAACTTTATATCATTGTATCCATAGCTGCTCGCTCCGCTTTCACAGTGTCTTCTGTACATACGAAATGTAATGGTCAATGTCCTCTGTAAAAGTTGTCTCCAGTGTAGGAAAATAAAATGTGGTCTAATGTCTCCTTTTCCATTGAGTAAACAAGGCATTTGTTCCAAGTTAACAAGATGGAACCTGTGCAAATCAGATTGAGAGAGAGAGTGACTATGTGAACACAATCCTGGCTTTGGTTGCAAATATGGTTACAAGGCGAGGGACCTTAGTAAAATAGACCAGGTCACTGGACTTATTGTAAGAAATAAAAGAGGTGGCAACTTGCCTTGTACTTTGCCAGGTGTTACACCAAACTCTAAAATTGGTTTTGATCTAGCTTAGAACTTTCCGAGAGTGGTGTCCAAGACAAGGTGAAACTCTTCAAGAATTATATTTTATATCCATCTTACAGTTATGGTTCATGGATAATTCTACATGTTTTACATATCATTACCAATGGTATAAATGGAATTTTTTCATAATAGGAAAATGTCTAGAACATGTCTGGCCTTATTTTCGGGATTTTACTGTAGTAAACTTTTCTCATCTTTCATTTCTTGTTTATTTCCCACTTTCATTTTTTTTATTGACTACAGAGAAATAGGAAAGTACTTTTTAGCTTTTATTGGTTTGACTTTTGGTTTTTTTCACACTAGTGTCATTACTCTTTTAGCACATAAACAGGCCTGGTATACCTAAATCATTCCGTGGGCCACTTTGATAAAGCGTTCTGTGGGCTTTAGAAAATTAAAAAATACAACAAAATTTAGATACAGTTTTGATACACATGTTTTTTTTGGCAATGCTTTTGGTGCATTTTTTCGCATGCTTTTTATATCGTCAAGGAAGAATTTCTTAGAAAAAAACACTGTTATAGGCTTAGCTGAAAAAAATTAATGAAAATAATTTTAAAAATGGAAAAAATATCCACACAAATGATTAGCCTTTACAAATTTTTCGATTATTTTGAACTCCTCCCAGCGAGTTACAGGCTGTAAAATAAACAACTAGCATCTCCTTCGTTTCCTAAAGTTGCCTTACCACCAGAAAAATTAAACTTCAAATTTCATGAAAGAACCCCTGAAAATTATCTACAATACTAAATATAGAAGGCATGGTAAAATAAAAAGATAATGATTTACAGAAATTAATACGATTCAAATGGAAGGCAAGGAACAATACAACCTGATGCGACTGGACTGTGCCGTGTTTAAAATACAAACTGAAAGTTTTAATTCTTCAAATTTACAGGAAACGGAAAATAATTGGAAAAAATTCAATATAACAGAAAATTGGAAAAATATTTTAAAGGACCAATGGAGACAAAGGACAATAAAACGGAAATGAAAAACATTCCAAAATGTTAAAGAACGAAGAAGGGCCGGAAATGAAAATTTTAACCTTACGAAGTTGCCATAATCCTAATAAAGCAGGGTTAACTATTTCAAAGAAAGTTATCTCATTGACTTTTGCCTGTCACACCTTGCAAAAAACGCACCAAAAGCATTGCTACAAATAAGTGTCAAAATAAATATCAAAGCTGTTCCCAAAAATTTTAAAATATCATTGTTACGAAAAATCTCACTTGATGGAGAAACTGCAGTCACCGAAGTCAAATTGCAGATTTTCCATTTTTAACGAGAGTTACCAAGTAGCTACGATCTTATAACAATCTGAAAATTAAAATCCAATTTTTATCCACATTACAATGTGCAGTTTTTAGTCTCATTATTTACCTGCTGCTATTATCATTTAGCAGTGGCTTGGCGACAAAAAAATTGAAATCCTACCGAAGCCGTAATGTTAGCTAGGATATAAGCAAATTCAAGCTTAACAAAAAGGGGAAATAAACTTATACAAGCGGGATTGATCAGAAAAATTTAATTGTGCACCAGAGCTGATGTTTAATTCTGACTTGGAAGTGGATGGTAAATACATGTCGAAACTACTTGAAAAGTTTTCATTCTTAATCCTTATGCATCCTTTTTGCAGATGAGTATTTTTCCAATTATTGTATTTCCTTACAAGAGCCAATATGCTAGTAAACATAATTTTGTCGTATGTTTAATCGATTCTGAATTTTATGACCTTTGAATAACTTATCCTATTCGTTTGTTCGAATCTTTCCCTTTGGAATTGATCCTGGACCATTGCCAATAGCCCATTATGTTGCTCCTGTATAACGGAAATTCAACTACTTACCTATTCATTTATATGAGTTTCAATTTCAGTCGAAATAGGCACTCTAGGCTCTTATCATTGTTTCTATATCTTTAAAAATATTTGTATGAAATATGTCTCAAGACGATGAAAGGAGAAGCTTAAACTTCTCTTTGATCTTATAAAAAGTGAAAATTTTGTTAATTAATTCAGCTGTTCTTAAAAACTTGTATCGAGACTTTTCAACTTGCTTTCAATCAGCAAATATCCATGATTTTTACTCATTTACAGTAGTATTACTGGGTACGATGATTTGAATCAAGTATTTTTTTATTACAAAATAATGAATTAAATAATCTGATAGGTTTTATGTTATTTAATACTAACAAGTTTGAAAATGTGTACCTGGTAACACCCCTGGCATAGCTTGTATATTTTTGGAACTTGCACCATAAAATCCCAACTACCATCAACCTCTGTAACACCCCAAGACTGACCCTTTTTTCAACTGAAAACCTCCTGCTACCCAACTTTGAAGATGCTCACTAGAGAAAACTTGATTTAGATGTGGACAACTACCAAACAGGTATCTGGTCGCTGACAATTGATGTCACTCTTAAATCTGTTTATCAGTAGAGGCTGTTTTATGCACATGGAGCCAGTCCATATACCACACAAAGTAGTTTTTGGTCATCCTTTTCCCCATTGAAAGGTAAGATTCTCAAGGTAGCCCTTACTTTGCAAGAGGAAATATACTATTTCTGATAAACTAATCAGTATTTTCATTTTGTTACAATTAGCTCTAAATGCTTCCTCACTAATTTAATAGATCCCTGAAAGCAAATTGAATCAACTTGAATAGAAAAAGCCTCACTATGTTTACTAAAGCAAAATATTTTTATCAATGCTAGAAAGTGAAATTTCAAATTTTCTTTATGTGTAAGTTTCCTATAAGGTCAAAATATTCCATTATTTGTCTCATTGTCACTTAAACTAAATGGTGTTCAGCTATTACTAAATTTCTAATTTAGTAACTGCTGAATATCAAACTGCTAACAAAGTATCCACTATATTGGAAAGATAATAGGTACGAGCTTTTTTGCCCTGATATATTTGCTTAAAGCTTTTCATTGCTTAATTTGAATAAGTTAGTAATTCCGTCAGATGCAAAGATTTACATAAGTTTTCCTAAATTAGAGAAAGGAAATAAAACTTTTATATCCATTCTGATAAAGTAAAATCATCTAAATTTTTAGAGCATATGAAGTTCATTTTTCTTCTGAAAAGCTGTGGGATGAAATGTTCTTTTGATGAAATATTCTAGTAATTGAATTATCCATTAATATTTTTCTGAACTTATTTCTTTTTTCACATATAATTTTATCATAAGTTGATTTTTCTTTTCCAATTTTCTTAAATAGTTATTCCTTTATCACTCAAAGATCGAAATGGGGTTTCATGACAAAAACAATTACCCCTCTTTATTTTAGCTTAAATGTTTTTATTTATAACAATTTTAGATTATTCAACAATTTGTTATTCAGAAGCCTAATTATTGACTTGGGTGTTCTTGAAACTGCTCTATTTCATAATACATTTGACATTAAATATCATAAAACTACACTCTTCATTTGTGGTTTACTTGGCTCAGTGTTTTCATCTTGAATTACTACCCCTAAAATAGAGAGCTTAGAATACCTATGTACACCCAAATTCATATCCTGGGTGCGTCCCTGCCTAGGGCAAGGTCAAATTGGCCTCCTATTGGGGCCTCATACGTTGTGCATTGCATGGAAGGAAGTAATGACTTCTGCCTATCAGAGCTAGGGGAAAGAAAAATATTTTATTTGATGAAAGATGAGGTAAATTTTTGTTGAATTTTATTGCATGAACTGTCATTAATATAATTTTGTGACATTTTTAATCTTGTTTATTCACCACTTAATGAATTAAAAAATTGTCTATTTATATTAATTTGAATGAAAATTGTTGACAAGCTTGGCATATGAATTTTGATTGAAGTATTCCATGAAAAAGGTTTTCCAGGAAGTCTAGAGTCGCTCCATGCCACATTGCCAGGAATCTCTTGATCAATTGCATTTTAACTTGTACAAGCATTTTTACCAAAGCTTTTTCAATGCTTCATCCCCCATTTTATCAGACTTGTTGGGTCACCCTCCACATTCATCACTACCTTTTTGCATCACTTGGGATTTTTACTATATTTTTATCATTAATTGCATCTGATTTTCAATTTTAATAATCAACTAAGATTGGGATACCCCATCTTTGTCTCAATTTTTATTGTATCTTAGTCTTGAATTCTCATGTTTTTATCCCCATAATTTGTTTTTCAAGGGTGACTTACATGTTTTTCCCTTTTCATGTCTTACCCTGCAGCACTTGAACTGCATCCATATCATCAGCTCATCTTTAAAATCTATTTTTTATTGCTGGTTAGACTATTTTAACGCATCAATTTGTATTGGCTTATATTATGTCTTGCATTTGGCCTAGCTTGGCAGTTTTTGGACCTTGTGCCTTAAAACCCTAATCAACCAACCTGAAAGTTTGGTATTTGAAGAGGTGTTGGCCTCTTTCACAACCTGCCATACCATTCTTTTCTCCTACTTAAATATGCTAAATTTCAATTAATCAGTGCAGGCACATATCCAAAATTTTTCTTTGCTAGGGGCTGAAAAGGTGGCCATCATTGTACTGATCTAGTCAGGAGAGGGCATGAAGTACCATCTCAGCCTACTAAATGAATCCCATGATTAGGGCAAGAAGATGACTAGATCGTGAGATTTTAAAACTAGTGCAGTTTAGCATGGAATATTACGTACAAAATTTATAAAACTAATATGAACAAACTTAGATTTTGTTAAGCATTTTATTTTATTTCAAAACACAATTTTTTATACCGAAACACTTAATTTTCTACAACCATTCCTCAAAACTAATTCCATAAAGGAATTAAATAATATAAGATAATTCTATATATCTGCTTTTAATCACCTGTTAAAATTTTAACATCTGATAAATGTATTAATAGAATAAATTAAATTATTTTAGATTTTTTTTGTTCTGAAAAAAAGACTGCTTAGAGTTAAAGAAAATAAGCATTTCTTTTGAGTTTCTTACGTTTTCCTAGTCGTGTAAAATTTAAACTAAGTTTAGATACAAATTTATTACAATCAAGAGAGTAAAATTCTGGTGTTAAAACAATTGTTGATTTTATTCTGTATTGAAGTAGATAACTTAATTTTGATTTTTTTATATAATCTTGTATAACTTGTACTTTTTTTTCATAATCCCATGGTTTCCAATTATAATCTAGGCATACCTCAATGGATAAGGGACAAAAGTAATTATAAAATAAGGATAAATATAAGGTCAGAATTAAATTGAATAAGTACATTTAGGGGTTTCATGCAGCAATATGGGGATTATCTACAAATAATCTAATTTAACTAAGCTCTTAAAATAATTTAAGAATGCATATAAATGGCTGATATTTGAGGTTTGTTACGGTTGATATAATGACATTGTAAAAATTGAAAAGGTAATAAATTATGTTTGTCCCATAAATTTTATTTCATGATTGTTTTGTATCATGTTTGCTCTGAAATTGATTGTGTCTTTTATTTAGGTTTGACTTCTGCAACTTCTACTAGTGATATGCTTTGTGAAAAATATAATGAGACTATGTGTAATAATAGTAGCAACGGTGAAGGCTGCAATGGGACTGAAGAATGCAAACCTGGTGAAAATGAGAAAGGAAATCTGTGCTATGTTCTGTGGCAGAATAACAGCAAGTCTTTTACCATTAAACTAAAAGGTAGTACATAGTGTATCTTCCTTTTTAGGATATATATTGAGGCAAACTTTTACACTTCTAAATATTTTTATATCAAAATATCAGAAAATATTTTAGAACAAAAATTTAAGGAAAATTACATTTGTAAACATGTGATAAGTATTTATTGTTAGAATTTTTTTAAAGATGATAATATTAAATATAATTTTGTACAGAGTACACTGATTTGAATTGAGTGATTTTTAAATGGCACGATTATATATATATATAGACCATCACCAAAAATCAAATAAGAGAATCTAAATAAAAAAACAAAAACAAAATGCAAGTAATAACAAGAACAAAAAAGGTGAAGCAAAATAACAACAATAATATTGACCCTTTAGATTAACAGCACTGAAAGCCGCAGAGAACAAATAAAGGGAAATAATAAATAAATCTACCCCAAGAATAGATTTCCCCGAGAAACAAGATTAAATAAAATATGTAAATGTTGAGGTGAGCCCACTTGCTTTATCAAGGGGATTTGGTTATAAATTAAGTTTCTGTAGATACTGAAAGAGATATTAGGAGTCCCAGGGAACAAGCTTGTTTAATATTAAATTGAATGTAATTTCTTTTGTCATAGATATGGTTGTAGATTTAAAACTGACATCAATATGATGTCAAGGAAATTAGTAGATTAAGGTGAGTTATTTGTTTTTTTGAGGATGAGTTCACACACAGTGGGATAAATATTTTTTCAAAAGTCAGTGAACTCTGGTGAGTTAAAAATGATTAAATCATCTATGTAGCTATAGGAGTTAACAAATTTAGATGTGTGCGATCTTTCATAAAAATGGAGGTATAGAGGTTGGCTAGACCTCTGCTTAAAACTAAAAAATCCTTCACACTCAAAACTTTTCTTTAGTGACAGACCTCTTCTGCCTCAACATTTCAAACAAATTTTCTTTACCCCTGGATTTTTCATTGAATGGAAATGGTGCCTTTACAATTTTTTTAAAAAAATTAATATCTTCTACTTTTTAAAACTAGCACTTTCGATTTTGCAGAAATTAAAAATTCAATTAAAACCCTACAATCTCTTTTTATTATTACTCCAATTGACAAAGCCAACTGCAATTTCGGTTTCTTCTGCAAAAAACTTTATCTTAACCTATGTACAGTGGACTCCCTCTTAACCGACTACTTCGGGACCAGACCCAGACCGGATAACGATTTGGCCGGTTAAATCGTCGTTCCCTTAACTGCTGCGGGCATATATATATACGCCTTGCTAAGCCGATGCGTTAATTGCCCCGGGCGTATATATACACCTTTCCGAAGTACGATCCTTTGCATTGCGCTGCTACCAGTAAAACCACTCCCACGGCTTCCTACTTTATTGTAACATGATATGTAGAATTAAGAAAACTTAACCTGGAAGAACTTCCTTTGTTGGAAAAAACTAAACACATGTTACTGTAGGCTACTGTATTTACAGTATATAATTGGTCAGTGGAGGCCGGTTAAAAGGTGGCTGGTTAAGAGGGAGTCAACTGTACTAGATTCTGAACTTAAAAACTCCATCACTTACAAAAAACACATGCTACTCATAATGTTAAAAAAATCATTGCCTTCAACAAAACTCTTAAACTTAAGATCTGCAATATGATCTTCCCCTACATTACCATCACTATCACACCTAAATTTCAAAAAAAACCCATAGCTTTTAGATTCATCATTTGTGTCACTAACCAAAATTACATGCAAATTACCAGGCAAAATCTTTTTAAAATTTTTAAAAATCATTCTTAAAGCTATCACGTTAAAAGAAAACTGTTGGATCATTAACAATAACACTCCAGTTCTTAATTTCGTTCTAATAACAATGTCTCACTAATTGACTCCCTCGATTTTAAAGACATCTTCACTAGCATCCCGCACCATAACCTCATAGATGTTCTTAACTCATACTACACTGAATTTAACATTAATATTTCTCAACAATATTGGAATAGCCTTATCAATCTTTGTGTCCTCAATAATTTTATCTTTAATGGTGAACATCTATTCCAACAAGTACAAGGAATACCACTTTCTCCAGCATTCTAGCTAACCTCTACCTCCATTTTTATGAAAGATCGCACACATCTAAATTTGTTAACTCCTATTGCTACATAGATGATTTAATCATTTTTAACTCACCAGAGTTCACTGACTTTTGAAAAAATATTTATCCCACTGAACTCATCCTCAAAAAACAAATAGCTCGCCTTTATCTACTAACTTCCTTGACATTCATATTGATGTCAGTTTTAAATCTACAACCAATATCATGACAAAAGAAATGACTTTCAATTTAATATTAACAAGCTTGTTCCCTGGGACTCTAATATCTCTTTCAGTATCTACAGAAACTTAATTTATAATCAAATCTATAGAATTCATATTTGCAGGGACCAAACTACTATTGATAATCAGCTCAAAACTCTTAAAACTACCCTCTTAAATAACAACTTCCTCAACAGTTTTCTTAAAAAGTTTTTTCTATAATCCTTTTTCAACCTCATTTATGAATAGTTTTATCTTTATTTTCCTTCCTATATTCAGCTGGAGCCATGATAAAATTTCATAATTATTTTTTTCACTTTTGCTCTTTTATTCCATCAATTTCACCCCTGCTACAATCTTAATTTCTTGTCACAATTTTAATTTGTTAAAATTTACCTTTCTCCCCTCCCTTTCACTTGAACAAATCTTTCATGCTATCTCCAAGTCACGCTCTTGCTCTTTTTTTTAATTCGCTATTCTAGATAGGACGGATCTAGCAGTGTTTTGCTCTCCTGGCTTGCGCGGCAACGTTCGGTAAGGTAATTCCTTTGGCTGTTCTATTGATTTTTCTTTCTTAACCTTGGTAATAGGTAATATTTTTTATGATTTTTCTTTCTGGTAGTACTTTGAGTTTTCAGGGGGTAACTTGTGAATATATTCGCCCCAGCCTCACACAAGTACAGAAAAAACTCAAAGCATCCCTTTTTAAGTGACTCCCATCTTTGCTCCCCTTGATAAAGTAAGCAGGCTCACTGAACATTTACTTATTTTATTTCATCTTGTTTCTCGAGGAAATCTATTAGGGTAGTGCTTTACTTATATATATTTATTTAAAGCAAATTTTAAATTTTCTCTTAATTAAAGTTCAATAATGGCATTGGAAATGGAATCTCCTGGGAGATTCCATTATTTTTTCCATTAAATTTTCTCTTAATTAAAGTTAAATAATGGCATTGGAAATGGAATCTCCTGGGACAGGATGCATGTTATTATATACAAACAAGTTTAAAAATTTGCTTCTACTCGGTAACACCTGATGAAAGATTCACTTTTTAAATTGGAAATAACTGGCTTTTCTACTGGTTTTACTATCAATTCTGCTGTTAATCGGGTTCACCAACTTAGAAAAATTATTTTGGGTAGGTCTAAGCAAAATACCTCTTGTTTCAGATATGTGTTTCAGAACTCTTAGTTTTGTTTATATGAATAATTAACAATATTATCAGTATATTTGTAATATTTATCCCTCATGTTGGAGGGGGAGCCCCAACCATAAAAATATTAGGACTCGCTGAGTTTGGGTCTCGTACTTTGTTCCTTCTGTTAAGTGACCTAATGAGATTGAATTACTCTGCATATTTGATTACTCATATTATTTGTAATATTTGTCTCTTATGTGTTTGACCTCCCAGGTCCTATAATAAAAATTTTAACAGGGTTGGGTTCCTAGGGCATGCTTGGCATAAGTGTTTTTAAATAACTTATTTGGTTTGGCTAAAGTAGCCTCTACCGTTTGGGGGCACGAACGGTCTCTACCCCTAGGAGTTTGGTGCCCATCTTTGTATGACAATGATAGCTGACCAACAAATATTTCTTTTTGCTCACTGAAAACAAGTGTCACTCGCAAATCTGTTTTTCAGCAGAGGTTTAATTTTGTACATGTGGGAGGCCATTCCATGTATTAAACAAAGTGTTTCGGTTGATTTTGATTTACCCCATGGAAAGGTTGAATAGACTTGAACTGATGCCTTTTCACGAGGGAATTCGCTATTGCTGATAAAGGAATCAGCACTACCTAACGTTTGTTTTCAGTATCTTACAAACGAGCATTGGGTACCCCTTACTTCCTAGCTTATTTAATAAACCCTCCTGAAGAAAATCACCTGAGCTTTAAGAGAAAGGACTTAATGTTCGCAAAAAATATATATTAATCTATTACCATGCCTCAAGTAGTATTTTAATGTATGTAACATAAAATAAAACCATTCTCATACTGCCATCTTACCACCACTGCTATTTCTGTGTTTCTAGAAAGAATATTTTCAACTTAACATAGTTTTTACGCTTGAAACAAGTTGAGTAATGAAAAGGCTTTAAAATTAAAGTTTCTTTCCTTATTAAAATGTTTATTTTTGAATTTAGAATTTTAAGCATTTTGGATTTGTATCAAAAATAGAATTCAAATGAAAGAAAAAAACAAGACCCTCAAGAAGAATTTTAATTCTTTCATCTTTCAAAAACATTTATCCTGCTATATTTTCTAAACCGTCATATATATTGTTTAACATGAATCAATACTATCTTGAAACTGCTAATTTGTATGCCTCACCTTTAATGTGTATGAGCATACAGGGCAACAAATTAATTAAAATCATAAAAATCTGATTTAAAAAATATCTGATTTAAATTAAATAAATCCAATTAAAAAAATTGACGTTTTTCCTTTATACTTTTATGTATGTCTAGAGATAAATTATTTTCCTTAGTTTCACTGGAAAACTTAATTAGGTATGGCTTTGAGTGATTTAGTAAATAAGTTTTAATTCTATTTCTGACCAGTTATATATAAAATATAGATGTGGTGCTTTATTATATTTTGTTGAATATTCACAATAGCAAATGTTTTTATTTATTGTAGTAAAATATACTAGCAAGTACACTTTTATATAGTAAATTGCAATTTGCAAAGAAGGAATTTGTAATTTGCACTTCAGTGGTAAAATCAGCATGATTTGCTTGTCTCTTATATTTTTGATCTATATAATTTTATTACTTTTAATTTATTGTTGATTTTAGGTTGCTGGGTTGGTAGTTACGATGCTTGCAGTAACAAAAACAGATGTATGGAGACAAGGCGTGAACCTAATGTTCAGCTTCTCTTTTGTTGCTGTGAGGGATCTATGTGCAATCGAAAAATGACAATTCCCGCAAATGTCTTTTCTCCAACACCTGCTGGTTAGAATTTTTAATTATCTTTTTTCTCCAGATTTAAATTAAAAATTTTCTTGCTTACAAAAGCTATCTAACAGTTTGATATTTTTAAATAATAGTGATACTTACCTTGAAATGACCTGCAAATGTTAATTTGGTAATTTCAAGTCTAAATTAATATTTCAAATTTATCTGTCCAGTTAAGAGGTAGAGAACCCCTATTTTTCAAATAACCTCAGGTAGCTAATGACAATACTTAAGTATATCATTTGAATGATTACTCATTTTGATATAAATTTTAAGAAGCTTGATGACCATCTCTGGAAACAAATTCTTCCTTGTTGAAATCAGTTACAAAAATGTTAATATTTTGGACTATGGTATATCCAAACTTGATAGCTAAATGTTACAAAATTTTACTTGTTTTTTTTTAGGAAATATAGTTAAATTTATAAATGTACAATTTCAATTTTTAATATTGTGAACCAATTTTTACGAAAAATTGAAAATGTTTGTCCGAGAAGTTAATGCTACTCATCACTCTTATATTCGCTTACAATTGAATTATCTTATAATCTATTAAATATAGATGTAAACAGTAGATACAACACACACTTTCTTAACAAATGTAAGTTATTTCTATTATGCATCTTAGTTATCCCAGTCCATGATGTCTGGTGTATGAAACAAAAACGTTTTGCAACAAATGAACTAAACTGAATTTCATGACTACAAAATGCAATTCACGTACAGCCATTTTTGCTTTATTAAATTAGAACCCCTGAAAATTTTCTTTGTTTTCAATTTTAATAATCTTTATCATTAAACCCCAACTTTTGGAAATGCACAATGTGTGTATCACATGTATAATATGTATGTCTACAAATGTAGAGCATCAAGATAAAAAATAAATAGTACAGCTCTCGTTGAATGTATCCTTTAACTAAAATTGATTTTTGTTTTTGCCTTATTTTTTCCTCAAACCTATATTGCCTCCACCAAATCAAAGACATACCAATCTTTTTATTATTGAACAAAATGTCTTTAAATATGTTAAAGCTCTTTCAACATGGCAAATTGTATTTAAAAACAGACTAAGCTTTTGATCCTGCTTCCAATCTTATTCAAAGGCAGTTTTGATTTTCATTTTATGGAATAAAGTAACAGTTTATCACTTCCCTCCATGTTCAAATTTTTACCAACTTAACATCTGTAAATACCTTTTCAAATGACAGATTTGAGACCTATTTGCTTCGTACAAGTTTTGTGTATTAAGTATGTACCAAAGCTTGTATGAAGCCTTTTTGATGTGAAGGTAGAAGGAATTTCTTACATTTCTTAAAAATATACATTCACTATCTATAGTAAAATAACTTGTAGGGTTTATAAGTACTTGTGTGTGCTCGACTCAAAACTGGTGAACTATATACTTTTATTTAACCATAGACTGTTTTATTATCAAAGCTGTCTATTCCCTCCAACTTGGTAGTTCACTTATGTCAACTCAAAGAATCCTGACCATGGAGGGTAAAGGGAATGAAGTATCTTGTAATTTTAATTTTAATGCATGTCTAATCAGAACCATGCAACTTTAGAGCACAAGTGCAGGTTATTTGGCAGAGCTTAACTTGTTAGAAGCTCATGTTGACCCTTAACTGATTAAAAGCAAATTGTTGTATTAACAAATAAAATATTTTGATTTTCAAGTTTATATCTCAATGTTATCACTATATAATTGATACTGTTTTATCAGCAGCTAAAACAAGTACAGCAGCTCCTATTCGTATGGCCTCAAGTAGTCGGCAAGTTCGTAACATTTTGCTCTTCACAATGTTGCCCTTCATTACCATTACTGTTGTTGTTGCCATTGGCTATTGGGTGTATCGTCGTCATAAGATGGCTCTTTTCAATGAGTTGCCAACTACTGATCCCTCTCCTCTTCCACCTCCATCTCCAATGCTTGGGCTTCGTCCAATCCAGCTTATTGAAGTCAAAGCTCAAGGTAGATTTGGTGCTGTCTGGAAAGCACTAGTCAATAATGAAGCAGTTGCAGTCAAAATATTTCCACCTCAGGTAATATAATTTGATTTCAAATATTTAAACAATAAATTTCTTGTTTTCAACATGTACTTAAGCATGTACAAAAGCTTGTATGAATAATGAACTTCACAAGTTACATTCTTAATCTTTCAGGATAAGAATTCATGGATAGTTGAGCAAGAAATATACCAACTGCCACAAATGAAGCATGACAATATCCTTTATTTTATTGGTGTGGAGAAGCGTGGTGACCACCTTCAAGTAGAGTACTGGCTAATATCTGCATACCATGAAAGAGGCTCACTTTGTGACTTTCTTAAGGTAGTGTTATGATTTATATATTTTAAGTTAAGATTTTAATTAGATTTAATGAACTTCAAAGTTACTTAATTTTCTTCTTTTTAGAATTTATCGGGGAAATCTGCATAATTTACTAGAATTATAATTTCATCCACTTGCTTTCAAAATAATATTTTGTTTATTATGCAGGGATTAAAGTTTGAAATGTTATGTACAGTATAAATGCCATTTCATGAGATTAAAACATGTATTTATGCTTCTGTAACCATAGCTATCTTCTAAAAACGCCTACATGCAACAAAAAACTAGTTTGAATCAAATGTATAAAATAATGAAAACCATAGTTATGGAAATTTTTTTTATCCCCTTGATTGATGATTCCCATTGCACTTTATGAATCAGAATTTTTGTTTCGCTTGTGTCTATCCCAGAAAAGTAATTTTTATTTTCTAAACTGAGACATTTTTTATTCTCTCCAGTCATTCAATTTCATGCTTGTCAAAAGAGATGGTTTCAATATCGTTTAAATAAATGCCACTTGCAAAAATTTTACTTTAGTAAATATTTACTTTTCATTCTGGGTACATGTAGTACTTAAGTTTGTTTGAAGTTTAGCTATGAATCTTACATTTTTGCATCTCCATTCATTACTTGATACACTTTAAAAAGTCTGCCTTTCTCTAATATCATCTTGATCAGATCGTTTTATTGGGGATGAGATGAACATGCACTCAAATCATTTCACTTACATCTTTAATTCAGAGTAGTCTTAACTAGAAGGCTATCTTCTCGGATAGTTTTGATGCATTTGGGAAAATCTAACAATTATTATCAATGTTAATAGAAGCTCAGTAACAGTGGTTTCTGTTTTGTCTACACACAACTGAAAACATTCTTTTATTGATGTGATCTAAGAATATTACTTAATTTAAAAACAACTTGATTAGGTCTCTGCTGCAATCCTTTTGTGATATGTGTTGACTTAGACTGCATTATCTTCAATTTTGTAAATTCAGATGCATTGCTACCTAGTTTCCTTAAAACACTTACACAGTTAGGAATGGCAAGTTCTCTGTAATCAAATGAAATTGCAGCCATGTTATTTCAGCACCCGTAGTTTTGGGGAGAACAAATATACCGTTTTAGTTCATGGTTGATAAACCATGACAATTGAACACCTTAGTCTTTTCTATTTAGATTCTGAACTCTACATTTAAAAATAGGTTTTCACTAACTTTTAATTCATGATGCTCTGAGCATCAAATAAATAAAACTCACAAAGGCATGCATAACAAGAATCAACATTTCTTTCTACATATATTTCTTTTGTCGATATTCCAGACAGATGGAGCTGATTTGAGTTGGAAAATAGAATTACTCCTTTCCCCTGAAACATCTTCAATTATCATATTTCTGCTATTGAAGATAATGAATGATTCTGTGTTCAAGTCTGAACCTTGCCTTCAACAAAAAAAAATATTTTATCTCAGTTTAAAATTGCCAAAAAGTGGAGTTAATTTCCTTTTCTATTCATTTTTCAGTTGAAAAATAATTTTATAAAATCATTGTTTCAAACTAAATTTTATGTAAATGAGCCATAGTGTATTTAAAAAAACTTATTTTAAGAACACTCCCCTGTTGAGCCAATTATTCAGAAAATATTTTCCTGAATACAAAATGGAGTTTTGTTAATTAACTATCCAAGGAATCAGTTTTAAAGGTGTGATACAAGTGCTACAGGAGTACATCTATGACAAAGAAGTTATGGCTATGTGAAAAACTAGGAAAAACAGTATTTATGTTACCTTTTGGGAACTTGGAGTTGGAAAAATGAAATAAGACCAAAAATTTATAGGAAAATCAATTTTTAGCAACAAGAAAAAAAAGAAAAGTTGCGTAAAAGATTACAGTACATTTAAAAAGTAGCTTTAAATATTTTATTTTTGAATGGAATTTTAGTTCTTTAATTTTTAAGTTGAATGAGATTAAATGTACTATATATATATGTTCAATCAATTCTTTTAATTTTTAACCAGTTTCATCCCTTATTTCACCCAGATTTAAAGGCCTATTAACAAACTGAGCAGTTCATTGCTTCTGAAGATATGTTCTACTTTTGGTAGCATGTGAATCAGATGTGTAAAAAAAGTTTTTTAGTGATTGTGTAGGTTTGCTTTGAGAAAATATGTGCCCTATATTTTGTTAAATATTTAAATTGCATTATTGTTGAATAGCTATCTACCACTATTTTGAAGGAATTTGTAAAACTAATCAGGTTTTCTTTATGCTAGTTTTCTAGTTTTTTTATGGCATAAAATACAAAAACCTTCCAGATTTTTACTTGGAGGTTAGCAGGTTATGGTATTTTAGAAGTATGGTTTTGTGAAAATGGTTTATTCAATCCTATTTTTAGCCTATCGTATGAACTGAACAATTAATATTTTACTTACTCTGTTCATAGTTTTCAACAGTACAACAGTGATTACCATTTTTTAAAATGAAGAGTCTACATTATGTATATGTAAGGTTCATAAATTTTACAAGAATCTTGGACATTTGATTTTTTGAGTGCTTTACTGATATAAAATATGTGGTTTCCTTGAATAGTGCAGTTAAGTTCTTTACTTGAGGTGTTATATTGGTTGTTCGGTTTTAAGTTAAAAAGCATTTTTCACTATCTCAAACAGCTTTATTGATTAGATTATTGACTGTTTTATTTTACTATCGTCTGCCATCTTTCGGATGTCTCTTATGTTTGTCGCAGCTTGGCCAAATGTGACTCTTGACATAAAAACCCAACCATCTGCCATCTTTCAGGCAACTGCATAATTTCTTCTTCCCAAAACGTATCTTCCTGAGCAAAGAACTGTTCAACTGTTTTGCAGTCTTCAAGGAATTCAAAATTTTTTTATTAAGAAAGTTTTGTAAGGATCGAATAAATGGAAATCCCCAAAGATGCAATGTCTGGTGAATATGGCAGATGAGTCATAACTTCCCAGCAAAGCTGTAACAGTTTTTGTGTAGTCTCTAAAGAAACATGATTGAAGATGATGCCTTTTTAGTTGACTAATTGAGGATGTATTTAGTCGAGTGCTGCTTTCAATTGGTCTAATTGGGAGCAGTACTTGTCAGAATTGATACTTTGGTTTTGTGGAAGAAGTTCAAAAGCACTCCCATCCAATCCCACCATATACATAGCATTACCTTTGGATGATGACTGACCTATGGGGTGATTAATGGTGGCTCATTTTTCATGCCCCCATCTCTTTCCATTTTACATTATTCAAAATATCACTTTTCATTATCTACTACAATTTATTTTAAAAACCGGGTGTTTATCATGTATTTAAATAGCCAAACGAACTCTTTGGCCGACTCAATATGTTAAATTAAATTTTATGGAACAATTTATACTATCTCAAGTTTGTATTTTTGCAGGGATGTAATGTTATAAACCTTTGTAATTACATTGGAGTATTTTTGTTGTAGGCCAATCTTGTCAGTTGGGGAGATGTGCTAAATATTTCAGATTCTATTTCAAAAGGATTAATGCATTTGCATGAGGAACTTCCTGCTATGAAAGGGGAAAAATACAAGCCTGCTGTTGCACACCGAGACTTCAAAAGCAAAAATGTCTTAATTAAAAATGACATGACAGCTTGTATTGCCGACTTCGGCTTGGCTCTGATATTTTATCAAGGAAAACCAACTGGAGAAGCTCATGGGCAGGTATATAATTTTCTTTTTTCAATTTTTTTTGTTTATCATTGATGATGAAAAGCTAGACTTAAGTTCAAGATTATATTAAAAAGAGTTCATTTTTATTTCATGAAATATTTGTTGGGCATTATTTTATTTGATGGTAAAATCCTCTAAATAAGTCCTTCATTATAAGCCTCATGTTCTAGATATTTTCCCATTTTATAGAAACATCCCATTTGTTGTCCCCTTATGTTTCGCATTTCATATTACTTCTTGAAGGAGACAGACAAAACCAGCTGCATAGTGAAATCCGTTTCATCTCACCAGATATACCCAGAGAACTATTTTCATGGAAAATTAGATTGAATTTTTTT
Organism: Meta bourneti; assembly: GCA_933210815.1. Classification (NCBI taxonomy): domain Eukaryota; kingdom Metazoa; phylum Arthropoda; class Arachnida; order Araneae; family Tetragnathidae; genus Meta; species Meta bourneti. Next base: position 86,834,520 of record OW119934.1, read on the forward strand.
TCACAATAAGCAAGATCGTGTTACCAGACTAGAATTTCATCGGAAAGGTCATAAATTAGTAAGTTGTGTAAGGCCTTCTGACAGTGATACATGCTAATATATTTGTGGCATAGAGTCAAACATAACCCTTGTGCTATTTATTCTGTGGCAAATTATGCCATACATTCTGCAGCTGCTATTCCAGATCTTATATTCCACTGTTGGTACAATTGATGGCTTGGACACCATTACACTAAAGCTGAATTCAAAAAGTAGGTGTAAGGCCCCAAGTTACACTTGCTCCATTCCTCTTGAAATTGAAATAACTTCAAATCTGGTTTGCTCGTGTCGTTTTGCACAATGTGCTTCCTATTTGAATTCAGTTTAAGAGTTACAGCTGTGTGCTGTTCCACAGTAAACTAAGAATGCCTACTGAACATTGTCAGTTATGTCTTGAATGAGGCAGTGCCAGAGTCATGGACAGTCATGGGATGGCAGTGTATCATGTTTAATTATAAATCCAACTTCTATCTTGAGTCATATGATGACATTCGGATGCGGCGGCACCCCTCGTCAGTGCCACCATTCTCAGTTTACTTGTCAAGCAGCATACAGCTGTAACTCCTAGTGGTATGATGTGGGAAGCCATCACTTACCACAGCTGGTTCCCTAGTGGTATGGGATAGTTTGACAGCACAGCGATGCGTCCAGATCCTACAACCTGTTTTGTCTTTCATGTCATGTGTCCAAGGGACTATTTATAAGCATCATGCTTAGCCACATGGCTCACCTCTCCCAGGAGTGCTTCCATGTTGTTGAAACCCTTCCTTGGCAAGAGATCCCCAGATCTGTCTTCCAATTGGCATATCAGAAATGCTAGACTCAATTGCACCTCCCTTGGAATATGAGATCTGAAGCTACAGAATGCTTGGCAAATTTGCCACAGGATAGCATAAGGACTTAATGTCAGGCTGTATATTGGCATTGCCTCCTAAGGGGTTTGTCGCTTAACTAATTTATGACCTTTCTGATATGATTCTACAATACCAGAGTCCTAGATTTGACATTGGGATTATTTCTTTCTCTTTGTATATAGCACGTATTCTATGTTTCACTATGAGTAAACACTGACTTCATAGTCCCATCTTTTTGGCTCCTTGTGTTTGCCATTTTTCCATATCACCAAATAAGAATGACCAACTACACTCTCCAGCCTAGCATATATAAACTTTTAAGAACAGGGGATAGATACTTTTGCAATCCTCTTTTTGGCTAGTAAGTCTACAAATGTAGTTAACTTTTTCATCCAAATTCGTGAATTTAAGGGGTTTGTAGAAAAAATTTAATATTGATCTGTTATGATTTTCAGTCTTATTAAAATTGTTTATTTAAAATTCGGAAGAAAAGGCTGATTGATATACCAGAGTTATTTTTAATTAAAAACTGAAAAAGTCTTGATTGCCACCCTCCCTATAAGTTTTTGACTTTTCCACCACTCACGGGACTTATTTTTTGGGATTATGGTTAATAAATTTATGCACGTTCTGAAATATTTTTTACACATAAAGTTTAGACAAACCTGGGAAATTTGTTTTGTACAATACTTAAAACTAAATCATTTTTAAAAGATAACATGAAATGAAATTTGTTTTGGGGTTCATCTGTGTTTAAATTATTTATGACTCATAAATGATACCTTCATCAGAGATTTCCAAACTTTATAGACTGAAAGAGTCCTTGAATCAAAAATACATGCTGGAGCCTTTACGAAAATTTTGCATTATGAATATTCAATAATAGTTAAAATTTTTTGAAGCTTACAAAACATGATGTATTAAAATTTATATGCAGCTTTTAGTGAATGGAGCAAACATTCTTTTGATTAGAATCTGCTGCAATACTTGGAGTTATGTTTCTAACTGTAATCTTCAATCAATATTTAGCTAGTTTCTACAGTATTCAATTTAAAGGTTTAGTCATAGATTTGTTGCATTCCCTTTTTTTGAATCTCTTGCATTACAGGACAATTTAAATATTCATATTAGTCAAAAAATTTTAATGGAAAAAGTTTTTTTTCCAGTTTTTCTTTGCAAAAATTCTGCGATTTAATTCTGTGAGAGAAGTTTGCATTGTGCTAACATGTACTAATAACTTACATGTTTTGAGATGGCATAATGTTTTGTATTGATTAATAAGATCTTTATGTTATGACAACTAATTTGGAGCTAATCGTGTGTATTTTACTATTAGTTGAAAATGCTTCATTGTATTTTTATATGTTCACCAAATTGAAAAAGAATTGTGCTTTTTTTAAGGTTGGCACTCGCAGATATATGGCACCTGAAGTTCTTGAAGGTGCTATAAATTTCAATCGTGATGCTTTCCTGAGGATAGATATGTATGCTTGTGGCTTAGTCCTCTGGGAATTGTTGTCCAGATGCTCAGCTCAGGAAGGTAATTTCTCTTTTACTTATTCAACTTAGAGGCATATTGCAAAATTTAAGTATATTGGAGACATCAGATATATTTGATTTAGTAAATGTTTTAACATAATTGCTCTAGCATAATAAAATTCTTAAAATTTTCTTATATAGAAAAGTATAAAGCAAGTAAAATATTTTGTATGTGCTGAACATTGATCCACATTCCAATGTCTTTATTTTGACTTAACAAATAATTGAGAGTATTAATGTTTACAAAGCAAATTTCACAAATGCTCCTGTACAGGATACATAATTATGTAGTACTAAAATATCTTGTTCAATCATCTGAAGTTAGTTTCTTAAAGGAGTAATGCACCCATATTATACTGTTAAAGGTGTTATTTATAAAAGTAATGATTTTTGTAATTATTTTTCTGTTGGCAAAGTAGTTGTAAAATTTGAAAGAAAATGTAATCATAAAAGAGTTAATAATAGCCTGATTATGTCAGTAAGAATTTGAAATATTTTCTTGATGAAACTTTACATTTGCAAATTTTAAGTTTTTTGTAGTAGGCCAAATTAATTTGTTAATTAGTTTCTCTTTCAGCTGTATGTATGGAGATAGCTTTGGAGTTTTAAAAGTAGCTTAGTATTTTGTAATATATATTTGATTTCCTTCTAGTCACACTTGTAAACTCAAGTGATGACAGTAAGTACAATATGTTAGGTACTGATATCCAAGCATTCTTGTATTGATGCTAAATGTTGTGAATGGCTTGTTGGCCAATGCAATTTTCCCCAAATATTTTAATCTTTTCTGAATACCAGTTCTTATGTATTTGCAATGTTGTCATTTTCCTGGATGTTTTGGATCACCAAAGGTGAATCAAGTATTGGGAAAGGTAAGTACTCTTTAGAAGTTAAAGCCTTGATCACTCTTGTGTAGCTTAAAATGACTAGAGCAATGAACTAGACATATTTGCTCAGTTTCAAAGCTAACTCATCCTTACACATGAAACAGCTCATTGAGATACAACTTCAAGGAACCCTTTTGATCGTGTTGAATAATTTTCGACAGCAAACAAGATACATTTTAGAATATTTTTAAGCAAAACTTGTTCATATGTTTTTACTGAGAATACAATTCTCGATTGTGTTTGATAGGCATGTTTTTCTAGCCAGCCTTTTGATTGTACCCCCAATTCTATTTCATAAACTTTTCCATGGTTTATATCAAAGAAATGCTTCTTACTTGATTGATCAGTTATGTAGAAATTATCTGATGTCAAATTCTTAACTACACTGCTGGCCACCCAAATTGCAACACCAAGAAAGACAAGAGATATCACAACAAAATTTATTTTGTAGATAACATGTTGACCAAGTATCAAATGATTAAATTTATAGACTTCTGTGAAGTGTGGTTCCTGCCAAAATCAGTAGCCAGAGTAGCCGCCATTGTTGGAGATCACCGCTGCCACACGCCTCGGCATTGATTCAAAGAGACTTTGGATGTGTTCTTGGGGTACAGCAGACCAAGCAGCTTCCACACGTTGCCAAAGTTGATCTGGTGTGGCAGCTGGGGATGTATTCTGGGTCAATCGTTGAGCAACCATGGACCACATGTTTTCTATCGGCGAAAGATCCGGAGAGCGAGCTGACCAGGGAAGCAATTCAATCTGGCGATTGACGAAGAACCCTTGGACAATGCGTGCCACGTGTGGTCGCGCATTATCCTGTTGAAATATGGCTGTGGGCAAGCCCTGAAGGTAAGGAAGGACAACTGGCTCTAACACCTCGGAGATGTAGCGCTGGCTGTTTAAAGTACCGGCAATGCGTACTAGAGGAGTGCGAGAGTGATATCCAATACCATACCATAATACCCGGTGCAGGACCAGTGTGGCAGTGCATAACGCAGCTGTTCAGCATCCTCTCTACACGGTGTCTCCAGACTTGAATCCGACCATCGTGGTGTTGCAGACAGAAGCGTGACTCGTCAGTAAAGACAATTTCATTCCATTCTGCCGTCCACATCCTTCTTTCATCGCACCGTTGGCGGCGGAAACGTCTGTGGTTCTGCGTCAAGGGTAGACGAAGCAATGGACGTCTTGCGGACAGACCACTCTGCTGTAAACGGCGTCGAATGGTACGCGCAGACACTGGATGATGCGGTACAGACTGAATGTGCTGTGCTATGGTTCGTGATGTGGCTGAGCGATCCGTCACTGCCATACGCACAATATGCCTGTCATCACGTGAAGTGGTGCACTGAGGTGGATGCGATCGAACACGTCGGTCCGTCGTACCCTCCTGCATCCAACGATCACATATCCGCATTACAGTTGTTTGGTTTCGTCCAACACGACTACCGATTTCCCTGAAAGATAATCCACAATCTCGGTAGGCCACTATCCTTCCTCTGTTGAACTCGGATACTTGATCAAAAGATGATCGCTGTTTTCTACGAGGCATAATTGATCGTTTTTTTGAAAAAACCACAAGAAAACACAATTGCCGTACTTGAAATCGTCGAAATCTCCAAGCCTTAAATAGCGCTTTGAAGTGGCGCCACAGGCGCGCGTGATGTGCGTCTGCGCTGAAATTCTAATCATTTGCATATCTCACCTCCGCTAATGCATGTTGTAAATTTCATATTATTTGCATGCTTCCTTCAGGGTGTTGCATTTACGGTGGCCAGCAGTGTATTTAGTTTAAGAATTTGACTGCCTAGTTTTCATCCTATTCCCCTTATTCCCTTCAGCCACTTTAATATTAAAAGAGTTGGACATTTCCCTTTAATAGCTGTAAAAACGTTTTGTAAAACTTTCTGTAGCTCAAAGTATATTTTTGACAAAGTTGTAAAGCTGCTAAAGCATTTTATTAATGGAATTTTGTCAATTTCTAGTGTAGAAAAAGGTATTCTATTTTGAATATTCTGGTTATCAGATGAACCTTAAAGGTTTGGGGGCAAGTGCAAGACTGTCCTAGTATTGATGGCAGTTAAGGCAACTATTTGCTCAGATTAAGTGATATTTCTCTAAAATGTTTCTTATATATTTGTACTTGAAAAATGATCACAAACATCTTATTCCGCCAGTATTACTAAAGATATTTTAACATAGTAAGCACAAATATATGTTATAAATCCAAAGTAGAAATAGAGCACTGTTGCCTTGCTCTTTAAGATTTTCTTGTGTTCATAAAGTACATTCTCAACCCAAATTAAGAGAGGGGAGCACATTTAAAAAATTCCATAGTGTTATTGATAAAACATTCAAAATTGAAACAGGATTATATCCTCATTCATGCAGTACCTTTGTACCAGACTGCAGTTTAATATTACTTAGATTTATACTTAAGATTTAACAAATTACTTTAGATTTTTAACACAAATATGTATCTAGCTTTGGGAAGGGGACACTTTTCGCTGGAACTCGCCTATCATTTCACATCACGATACCCTAGTGCAGATTGCTGATATTATGTGAATCAGTTGTGCATTTGATGGGACTGGGAAGGGCTGTACCACCCACTCTTTGTATCTAGTGCTGCAACTGAAGTTGTAACTGCAGTTGCCCCTATAAAATTTCCAATATCCTTATATAATTTGCGAGTCAGATACAGGTAATAAAAACTTACATATTTATATTTTCTCATATCTGGGATTATCTACAATTATCAGATGACTTTAAATTGCTTTTATATGACTATCTAGCACACTAGTGTCTACTGGTTCCTTGCTGGCAGGTGTTGACTATGAAAGTGTTCGTATGTTTTAGATATACCATTTAAGTTTCCAGCAATATAGACTTTTACTGTGACATTGCATGTTATACTTTCATTAATTTACATTGTTAGAACCAGTGTTGTACAGTTTTAAGTAACTCCGGTTGCACAAAATAATTTTATTCAAAAATTTGATTGAAATAAAATGTAATTTATTTGTTTTTCTTTAAAAAAGATATACTGCTCATTTCCGTTTTATTGCTTTCTGAATAGTTATAAAGTATTCATATTTGTAAATTATGGACATATTTAAAGGCCCTGTGGATCAGTATATGTTGCCATTTGAAGACACTGTTGGCCAGCATCCTACTCTTGAAGACATGCAGGAAGTTGTATCACAAAAGAAAATAAGACCAAAATTTAAAGAAATTTGGAGAAAACACCTTGTAAGAAGTTTTATTATTTGTTATAGTAAAACTGATTAACATCTCAAACCACTTTTTCTGAATTATAAATATTTATTAAGGCATATAGAACGTGATTTGTTTAAAGTACTATTGAAATATGTATCTCAGTATAATATTTTGTATATATATCTCAGTATATTTTGATGAAAAGGTCTTCATATTCCAAAAGTTAATACTATTTTGCACATGTATTCTAGTTCAGGAAATATTTACATTTGTGCATTGAATGTTTAATATGCATTCTTGTCTTGCAGTTGTCCTAAACACTTAATTAGATCTCTTGCTTCTATTCTCTCATATTTTGATCATCAATGTTTTGAAAGCCATATCGTGTATGTGAGAGAATGCCAATTATATCAAAATGTTTTATTGTTGAAATGAGAAACTGTTTTTACTTCTGTTGGATATTTATGTTGCAAAATATTTAATAACATTTTTTGTCATAGAACTTGAATTTGCTTCAATTCATAATGGTGGCAAACTGTCTAAATTAGCAAAATATATTATCTCTAAATTGTTCTCTCTAACTATCTCTAAATTGTCAAAATAACTACCAAAATTTTGCTCCAGATATGCTCTTGACAGAATATAGACATTTTTATTAATTCCCTTATAGCACATAGAGCTTAATTTTACACCATGTATCTGGAAAGTTTGGAATACATTTTCATTCTGGTTCTATGAGGGTAACAGTAGGATATATATATATCCACTATTTTTATAAATAAAGTACAATACCTCCTAGAAACTGAAGTAATACAAATATTCAAACACTTAATCGAGTTCAGTTGGCAACTGATTAAAAATTTGTTTTATTTTATACTTATAGTGTTTTTATTTAAAATTCATAAAAATTAAAATTAGACATTTAGCAAATAGTCTCAAGAAAAGACAAAGTATCTCTGAGTATAAATAATAGTTAAGTTTTTCTATGAATAGCATAAAATTCTTCATATTTTTTATAGGGAATCAGTACATTGTGTGATACAATCGAAGAATGTTGGGATCAAGATGCAGAGGCTAGATTGTCAGCTAGCTGTATTCAAGAGCGATTATCTTTCTTGTATAAAACTCAACCACCCTACCCACAAACACAAATGAACATGGTGAAAGGTAGGCTGTTAATGTTCTCATTAATATCGTTTATAACTATATTGCATTTTGCCAAAAACTTTTACCACAAATTATTTCTGTTACATAAATTTTATCTTTTTAAGACATGCACACAAAACAAACTTAATGAGGGGTTGATGGTGCTGCACACATGCCTGTGTGCAGTTTTTTTTAACTTATTATTCATACCTTGAAAATGTTGGTTCAGGTGTTTGACTGTTTTAAAATGAATTGGAATTTCAGATTGCTCAAGCATTAACCTCAAGGTAGACTTAGGCAATAGCACATGTGAATGTTGCATAACATATGGGTCATTCCATGTCAAACACAGAAAAAGGTCACTTTCGACCCCACCCCCTCTGATTTTATTATAAAAACTTAGCTAATTTGTTGCTCAGCCATATATAAAGAATTCTCGAAATTTTCAGCCTGCTACTTGCAATAGTTTTTTTTTATTTATATTAATTTTAAGTTTGACAAATTTGGCAATTTTTCTTGATTTTATATTCACTAAATCTCTTGTATCTTTAGACCTAATTGTTCAATCAGACTGAATGAGAGCTTATTTTGTTACCTTTCCATTTGGAATATTTCTCCTATTTAAATTTCTTAACTGTTTTGGTGGCCGAATTAAAAAAAAAATTTATTTCTGCATTTCCTTTAAGGAAAAAATTATAATAAAAGAAAAAAATTGAGAAATGTTTCAAAATGGGTGGTGGACAGAAACCAGAAATTACTTTGATAAACAAAATTTGTGACAATGTAGAAAAAAATTGTTTTTATTTTACAAGTTATTATCTGATAGTGAGATTGAAATGGAACAATCACTAGCTTTTAGAACTGATGCAGAATTTACATTGAGCCCTGGAAGTGCTGCTAGAGTCAGTTAATTTAGGTTTAACATTGTTTGGTAAAACACATATTAAAAGTATAAGATTGAAAGAGGCTAAGTACCCAAAGTGCAAACTAAAACACATTCAAAAAGTTTTAAAAACAAAGTTTCTAGGCATGTAGTGATGCATTTGAAGAACAGAATGAATCGCAAGTAACACTGCTGAAAGAAAATATAATAAAAGTGAAAGCAGAAGTGAAAAAGTACAGGCACTGACTATCGTATCAAGGAGTATCTGAAGAATACAAAAGAATTACTGGCACAGCTGGGTTTGATTTGAAAGGCTAAGGAACTTTTGGGAGAAAAGGGAATAATGTCATCCCCAAATCCTAAACCTAGAAAAATACTACAAGAAATAATTGACATAGATTTCTATAACAATGATAACGTTAGCTGAACAAAGCCAGGGAAAATATAATTTGTCAGAATTTTTAAGAAAGGGAGGCTAAAGGCACATGTTCAAGAGACTTATTTTAAATAATTTCTAAGGGAAATGTATTTTTAGCCAAAAGATAATTTTCGTGATATAAGAATTGGATTATCTTAAGTTTTTGGAGCTGATATCTATAAAATGCATGTAGGCTGTATTAGCTGCATATAGATTACATTGTTCTGTTTACTTAGAATGTTTTTAAAATTTCGAACCCATGCATGTTCCACTGTGAAACTTTCATGAAGCAAAGATAAATAGTGTACCTCCAACATATTTAAAAAAATAGAAAAAATAGGCTTTTTTTAACTAAATCAAAGGTCAAATTGAATGACTGAAATTATAAAGGTCATAATACTATATCGAATGATTGGAGAAAACTGCAAAATTCGCTTATTCAGTCTGAGCAATTAAGTTTAAAGATACAAGAGTTTTAGTGAGTCTAATATGAAAAATTGCCCAATATTTCAAACAAAATTATATATAAAATAACTATAAAGTAATTATATAAAAATACTATTGAAAGTAGAAAGCTAAAAATTTCCAAAATTTCTTGTATGTGGCTGGGCAACAAATTTTATACTAACTAAAAATAGAAGGGGGTCGGGTTGTGGGCTATGCATTTTGACATTTAATGATCCATACAGATGACAGATGAAAAACAAACTAATAAAAGCCTATATGTGTTTGATTTCATTTTTGAAATAGGTTTTCATTAAAGGTTTTAGGTTCAAGCAATCCAAAATATCAATGTATTGGTTTATGCTAGTAAATTGTAGTTACTGTTGCCATGTGCAATTATTCAGAGTAATTCATTTTTATCATGGTGCCAAATCAACATCTGCATTAGTTGGTGCTGTTGCTGAAAACATTTGACAACTAAGACTAAAAGTTCCTGCTGATACTGCAGAAACTTATTGCAGTTGATCAGTTTTCTTCCCAAGTTAAGAAATACTCAAAATGTTTTATACACCATAACGAAACATTAATGTTATCCTAAGTAGTAAAAGTATCCTTTGATGCAGAATTTTCTTTTTTCCCTCTACAATTGCAAAGTAATATCCTATTAGGTAGAATAATACACCAGTGAAGTTGCAAAGTTAAAAACTTTTAAGTCAGTTGTATTCTGTGCATCTGCATATATTTGTTCTAATTCTAATACATGCTAATAATGAAAAAAATCCCAAATTTTGTCACTTATGCAATCCTGCCCAATATTTTGGAATCACTTCAGCCAGGTTTTTGTTGGCAGCATCTAAGTTACTCAAAGCAATGGTTTTCACATTGAACTTCAAGCAGTTGATATCTAAATAATTGAAACTAAACTTATCCTGATTTTTGTTGGAAGGGCTACATATCAAGAGGAAGGATGACCTAGAAAACTGACATGTACTTCTATATGATGATTCATGAAAAGCAGATGCCATAAAAAGATGGCAAAAAGGATCCGTGAAAACAATTTTGTCCTAGTCAATAAGTTTAGTGTTTCGTTAGTTCTTGAAATTAATTATTTCAAGGGTCGTGAATAAACCTAATGGGTTGTACTCTATTTCTCTTTTGCCTACAGGATTCGGTTTAAGTCACTGCCTCTAGATTTCCCTAGATGACTGTTTACTACCCCAATTTCTTGATTTCAGTACTCATTGATCACCATTGTGAGGAAGATGACCTCTTGGTACACCACTCAGAATGAATGTCTCCAGATCAGTGTAGCCAGAAATTCTCAGGACCTCCAATCCTCAACAACCTATCAACTATCTTGCACCTTTTTGAATGTTGATTGAGTCTTGGTATTGAACAAAATCACTAATCCTTGAGGATCTATATAATTGTTACACAAGATTCTCGGTTCCTGCATGCGCTTGCAAGATCCTATTAATTACATTAGCCAATTACTGTGTTATAGGTTTCCTGGCCATAATATTTGCAAGACTTAAGACAAGGGTCATTTTCAATACATGTAATATTGATCTGCAACCAAATTTAAAGTTATTTTCTTGAAGTTGGTATTGATACTTTTGAGTTTACCAACCAGGAGAGTCACATTCGTGGAAGCTTTTTCCGATAGGGCCATACAGATCACGATTCAAAGGATTGGTTCCTTTATCATGATACTTATAGTGACATGTAGGCAGTTTGTCTACATGATATTGCAAGCATGATATTGAGTGCTTAAAATGCTTTTTGAGTGAAAACCATTGTTTTAGGTCACTTTAACACTGCCAACAATGATTTGACTGGAGTGATTTTTGACTGAAGTTATGTTGTCTAAGTGCTAGAATTCCAGAGCTTTAACTACCAATCTCTTTACCAAACTATAATTAAATTTTGGAAATAAAATTACCAAATAATCCCCTTTTTTCGAATATAAGTAGACTCCCAAAAAATCTTGTTTCTCTCCTCTGTTTCATATTCTGGTTTTACCTCCCCACATACCCCTAAAGATAATCTATTTCAAGAGAAAAAATTTTGAACAAATTAATATATTCAATTGGAGTTAAAAGTGCAATTGCATGTATATTTAGTGCTGTATTGTTGCTTAGTGATGCCAAATTCAACACACCAACTGTATTCAGCTGTTCAATCATATATAAACAGTTAACTTCAGGATTTCTTTTGCAATTGTCTTTGGCACAATTATTGATCATTTGGCATGTGAAGTCCACATGTTGAATTTTTTTTTATTTGTTAGAGCGGGGTTTATGTTTGGGATTAAGACATTTTATTGTTGACTTAAAAAAATTTATTTGAAAAATTTCAATTTACTCTCCCTACCAAATTTTCTGATCTTTTCCTCAAGTCTAGGAAGAGGGTTATTTTCAAGATTTTATTGTATATGTTCCGAGTTGATTGGCCAAACATTTTTGCTATCAGCATTTGTTCTATTGAAATTCACTTTTTTACTTGTTCACTTATCCTAAAATTTATTATGAATGATTATTTGTATGTTATTCTAATTGATATTTATAATAGTATATCCTTTTGAATATGTTTGTTTTTATTTTCAGAGATTACATGTTCAACTGCTACCTCAAATGTGTGCCCAGAAGCAGCATCAATGTCTAGGTCTCAACCATTGTTGTTACCAAGGGAATCCAGCATATAAAAAGTTGAAAATAGTTATAGTATTTTTGCCACAATGGGTAACTGTCACCATTGAAATGTGGCTGTGTCTGAAGTGAATTGCTATTTTAGATGAAGGAACAACTGGGCATGTTACTAGATGAGTGTCCTAAGAAAACAAAATAAAATCTTGGAAAATATCTCTTGTAATTCACAAGATTTCCTTGTGCCTTCTATCCAGTAGTACAAGTTTATCACTAAAGTCAGCTCTGCTACTGATATGCAGTGGCTCTCATAATTCTAGCCTGTACAGGGGAAGTGAAGAATGTTGTATGAGACTCTTGGGTGGTTGCATTTTCATATTTTGGCTGTTATTGTATGTTACAACATGCATTTGGTTTCTCCATGTTTATACAACTTCACATTTAGCTAGGATTTGTTCCAAAGAGGTTTGACTTTTTAAACTATCTAAATTGACCCCTACTCTTTGATATGTTTTACAATTGAACTTTTCTGGTCTGCTCCTTATCAGAATTATTTGTATTGTATCAATGCTCTATACAACTTAATCTTCCAATCATTTTTTCTTGGGCCTCTATTCTTAATTGTCTCAAATTCTAACTTTTGCAATGGTTCTAATTTTCTCATTTGTTTATATTCTAATGGGGGACACCTACTTTCATTCATGCTGAGTTGCAGAAAATTCTAATCAAATAAAAAAATTGAAGTATATATTATATATCCTGTATATCTGGAGTACATCATGTTTGGCTTTGGGAAAATCCCAAGCTCCTATTGTTGAGTTGAAGTCTGAGATTACAACTATTAGTTGCTCTTATCAATGTTCCTATTAACTTAGCCTCCGTGGGATGCTGCCAGTACCTGAATTCTGAAATGACGGATTGCAATTTTGATTGCATGCTGTGTGTGAAAGACCCCTGATTTCTCCCCTCAAAACACATGAACACTTATTAATGAAGAAAAACCTGATGTATTGGAATTATGTGTCTTAAGTACAAGAAAATAAATGTTGTCAATTACCGAATTACTAATGAGGTGATCTGCATACAGGACAAATGTTTAGCCTGACAGCAAGTGCCAAAGTTGGGTTCCATTTAAAATTGTATCTAATATAGCATAATTTATTTCCTTCATAAGAGATGGCTAATCAGTCATTAAAATTCGTTAAGTAAGCATTTCCGATCTTAGATGTTGAACTTTAGCTTTTGTCATCACATCAGATCTAACAAGTGCTTTTAAGAACTTTTAAAGTTTGAACTGCAGTATTGCCCATTCTACTGATATAACTTGTTATTTTCTTGCAGTCTTTAAACAGAAAACAAATTTCTTTGTCTTGTTGATATTTGCTTTTTGTTAAATTGGAAACAAAAGGCATGTTTCAGTGAAAGGCTATGTGTCAGTTCTTTAAACTTTGTATAAATTCAACTCAAGAACTTGGTTTTCTTTCAAACTATAAGATTTTTGTAAATCAAATGTAATTGTTTGGGGGCATGAGAAAAGGGAGAATTAAACTGCTGGTCAGTTTTGTACCATTTTTAATGAACTAACAAATTATGAATTCCTTTTAATATAAAATTTGCATAAACTATTACATGATTGTTATGATTTAATGTTATTAAAATAATCTGTTTAGTTACTTTTAGTTTGATTTTATTGTAATTTTTATTTTATTGTGGTGACTGAAATTTTAGAAGTGTTATCTAGTTTTCAATTATTATGAAAATTTTTTGTATTGCATTATATCATTAAAGCATTTAAAAAATTAACTTATCTGTTACTTTGACGTATTATGTATTATTAATAACCCATTCGAGGACTGTTGGATCTCAATATTGTATTTTTTAGAATATCATAGACAGCTAATCCAATCTTTTTCTATTAAGTGCTTATTTGCTATTAATAAAAATTTATTTAATTTGTTCGCTACATGTTTGCTACATAAAATTTTCATGTCCATCATTTTCTATTTTATTTTTCTTGTCAGATTGCAGTTTTGTTATCACCCTTTTTAAAAGCTACTTTTTGGATTAAAATTGCATATCAACTCAATTCTAATTGGATTCTTTATTCTTACTTTAATAAGCAATTAGTGATACTTCGTGCAAGTGGAAATAAATATTTTATTGAACATTTAGTTTTTACATATTCATTGCACCTGAATTGTAGGAAGATATAGAGTTCTGCGATTGCTCCTATTCCCTCAAAAATTGGTGCTTATTTAAGATCATCTTGAACTTGTGTGTGTTTTGTATCAATCGATGTGATATGTCTAATCTGACTTGAATAAACGATGATCCCAATATGAACATGTAGAAATAGGCATTTTCAGCTTTTAAAATTTAATATAACTAATGCATCCTTACTGGTCATGTTTATGTATAATAAAATTACTGAAATGTATCCACATTTCATGTGTTTCTTTACTTCTAAATATTACTGAGGTTTTCAACTTGAGTCTGTTCTTTATGCTTCATGTACACTTAATTTAAGTTTTTGTAGAGATTTCATTTTCATATGTATCTGTAACATAGATAATAGAAGCGAATTTTTAAAAGTTTTAATCTAGCCAGTATGTAAAAATGACAGAATGCTGAATGCATTTTTTGTAATACTTTTAAGGCAGTGATGCAAAATAATTTCCTTTTTAAACATAATTTTTATCTGATAGTCCAAAAAATATTTTTAATCGATTAACTAGTATTAATTTATGTAATTCAAATAAGAAAATAATTAACCTTAGCATTTATTTTGCATTTTAGCTAATTTTCGTTTGTCAAAATACCTATGATGGAAGTGATAAAAAGTTTTCCAGTTTTTGTGATTTGTAATAGATAAATACATATTTGAGTATTGCTTGTACAAAATTGTAAAGTATGTAAAAATTGCACTTGTAAATACGCTTGACTAAAATTGACAGTTTTTTGCAAAACCCCATTTGGGAAGATTAATTATTTTAGTTTATTTTGTGTGGATATGGTTTTTGTAATCTCCATGTTAGTCACCAGGGAATTTGCCTTTAATGGCAAATGAAAATGTACTGTTATTGATAAAAACAATTATATTATGTAACAAATTTATGGCACTCAAGAACTTGTTGACTTTGACTTTTTGTATTTTATTTTGACTCAAAGCTAGGTTGTAGCAAATGTGACTAGTGAATATGTGAACTGTCTGCAAATACACAGCTCAGGATGCTTGACTGTATGTGTCCCAAGGAGTATCACACTTTTTAAGTTAGGCAAGGATAGCAAATTTGCCCAGTCTAAATCTTGGAAACAGCAAAATTTATTGAAATGGGTTTTGTGATTTTTGTGGATCTCTTATTTGAATCCAAAAGAAAGGTTACTCTTATAAATGCCTTTATTAAAATATATTCACATGGTCCTCATTCTTCCAGATTATCAAAGTATCTTTTCTTGGTATTTTTCAAAGCTGGAATCTTTGTATATATGCTATTCTTTTTTATAGATTCCATTTTTAAATGTTTTATTTTTAGTACAAACAGTATTTTGAATTATGAACCAAAAAAGTAAAGCCTAATGCATTGGTCTGCCAGATTAATGTGCATACTTAATTGTTTCACCATCTTCATCCTACCATTTTTATATTTGGCATCTTTTAACATATTTGTAGTGCATGAGTTCCAAGTAACACAAGAATGTGTCCTATATCAAAACTTGATAATTCCATATTCTTTACATACGTCTCGATGGGAAATGTATTACAAATGTGCACACACATTTATAGACACAGTGATAGATGGACCAAAAGCATTTAAATCGCAATTTTCACCTAAATTTGAAAGAATAAGAACATTTGAAAATTTGAGATTGACTAATTTAAATTAAAAAGTAAACAAAATAAGGGTCTTTAATGTTCCTAAAAAGTAAGTTCATACATTTTAATACATGAACATGTAAATTCAGTTTACATTTGAAAGTATTAAAATTTATGTTTAGTTTTTTTTGAAGAATTATTAATTTTTGGAAAAATCTCGAGAAAGTTTTGAGTGGATGTATTGAACGTTCATGTTGAATCAAGCATGGCTTTTATTTAGTGCAAAGTATGCATGTCATCTTTAAATATAGCATCCGTAGCCGTATGTTTTGTTCTGTTATGTCTGGGTATCACAAAACTATAGATCCATGCTATTCATCTCATTTTACCCAGTAAATGTTTAAGTTGATCATTTAGTTCTGTCAGACTAATCAGTGTTGTACAAAAATATCTTTTATTTCGCTATTTCTATATTTTACTGGAAAAGATAAGCCTTGTGACACTTTTGAACAAGAATCTTGTACATGTGATTTTGCTCTTAGGTTCTAATTTTATGGTGTGTACTCTTTAAGACAAATTCGTCTTGAATTTTCTCAGGTTTTCATCTTTTTTGTTGAATATTTTAAGTTAGGTTTTCAGAATTTGAAATTATTAAAACTATTTTCAAAATTGTATTGTTTAGTTATTTTTCAAAATTTTATTTTTGACACAAATTTTTATTATGTCATATTTCCAAATTTTTCATGCTCTGATCTCACCGGTGATTTATAAATTTATTTGTAATTTGTTCTTGCCTGATTGAACAAATGCTATCAGAATTTTAATATTTCTTCTCATTAGTACTGGATCATCTTCCATATAGCACCCCATTTGGCAACTCATCAAATACCAGTACCTGTCTGTCAGGAGAGAAGAGTTTCACATTTAAAAAATCCGGAAGTGCCTCTTTGATCTGAGAGAACTGGAACTCTCCTCTCCTAATATATTATTTTTAAGTAATTTGAAATATTTCCAATTTGTCAGGAAATTAAAATTGCCATATAATCATGTGCTGAATAGAAATGCGATTCCAATTTTATTTTCTGACGGTTGTAGTTTTCTGCATAAAACAGTCTGTTTCTCCATTGTGAGCAAGCATTTTTGCGTAGATTTTTTAAAGTTGTGCAAAATGTTTTCCCGGTGCTCCTTCACTGTATTTTCAAACAGAATGAGTTACAAGCTCATTACACCATTGTTTGGGATGTTTTTCTATCTTTTTTAATCTTTAAGATTGTAGATATAGTGTTGGAAAAGGCTATCGTTAAAAATTATTTAATTATCTAGATCACAGTAATTCTCTCAAATGTATAAGTAGGCATTGAGACATAGGTGATGGCAAATCGTTTGTCTTTAGCCTACTCCTGTGTATACTTTATTTTATATTCAATATTACTTAATTTTGCAATTAAGGAAAGTTTTATAAATATTTTGTTATATTGTTTTATCATGTTAAAATATACAACATTGTCATCATTGTACAGAAATATATACAAGTTATTAATATAAAGCACATACATTTTTAAAGCAGTTATGATAGGTAGACGAATCTCGATATGAATCTTTGGTCATGTACTTATATATTTGTTTTGTACCGCATTTTAGCATAGAGCTCATAGTTGTGAGGAGGACCAACAAATAGTAAAAATATTCGTATTTTGAGAGGGAGACTCGTGTTGTGTAGCATGTATGAATCAAAAATGTATATTGTCTAAAAGCTTGTATATTTTAAAAATTGCTTTTATGTCACCAATCTTAGCTGCTTTTAGTATTTCTTTAGCACTCATACTGTACGAGACAAATTTATGTTCACTGTCTATTTTACTGTTTGTATGTAGTATTATGTACGTCCCAGATATGTGGTTGATTGCTGTTTTCAAAATTTATCAAATAGTTTTATAATATATGAGTTAACCTTTTGTGGGTTTTCATATTTAGATTTTAAAATTATAAGTGATTCTTTATACTCTTTAAAGTGTCTAGAAAAGACATAATTCAAGTGCACGGTATATCAGGGCTCAATTTATATGATGGCAATATTGGTAAATTTTCCAGTATGCTAGGGAATATGTTAGCTAATTTTGCTGTGTAAGCATAAAAATTGAAGTTGTGCCTTGCTTCTTTTTCTGGTTGGAGTAGAGACTAAGTACCAAACATAATATAAGTCTCCAATATTAATCGTGTTTATGGGTTAAAGATAAAAACTACTGTTTGGTAATATTCAGATTGCTAAACATCAACGTTATACACCTTCATTTCCTGTTAAGTTTGCAAAACATCTAGTTCACAATACTTGAATGAATCATAATTTATATTTTCTCATGCAAAAATAGGCCTCATACAGTAGTGCAGAACTCCTTTATTTGAAAAAAATTAATTAGGGCCTTAAGAAACCCTAATTTTGCTCTATTTCTAAAGTTCTTATTCAAAAGCTTTCATTTTCCTAAAGGAACAAAGAAGTTTTTGACTAGTGACAAAACAAAAGTCATTTGACACCATTTAATGTCTTGAATTGAAAACTATTGAATGAATGCTAATTTTTAGGAAAACTTTCTGGGTAGAAAAATGGCTTAAACTGATTGGAATATGTGAATTTTAAATAAGTTAAAAAAATCGTCAAGTGAATGGTGTCTTTAATAGTACACAAGATTTTCTAACAGTTTAATTCTAATTGATTTCCTGCAGGGGTTTTGCACTTAAAATTAAATTGGTGTACAAAAATATTGCTTATCCTTATGATCTGGTATGTATCAGGATTGGCAATTGACAAAATTATTTCTCCCACAATGCAATAAATTAAATTGGTTTGATCTTAATCCATTTGTTTCAAAATTTTCAACTTAAATGAATTTTAACTTATTTGATGTCTGAAGTGAACGTTTTTTGGAAAGTGATTAATTTTACACATTACTTTTTAGAGAAATTGTTTTTGTTAACCTAATTAATGATAAGCATAGAAACAATTGACACTTTAATCAATCCCTTATTGCATCTGGATTTTAAGTGAAAATGGTATGTGGAAATCACCTATGTATGGATGGTCTAATAGCCCTTGTGTAGTAAAAAATGGCCAAAGCGACATGAAACTACTTATGTGGACTAGTATAAATGCTGGTCTTTAAAAATTCCTAGAATAGATAAAAATTCAATTAATCCATGAACTCTTTCGGGTTTGAATACACCATACAGTTATGAGGAAGAATATATATCAGTACAAATAATTCTATCCAATCCATAAACTCGTTTATTATACCATTGTTGTAATAACAGATTTGTTTTTAATAATAGGTATAATTTTATATAAAAAATTTTTATTCTGTGAAAACATTTATTAAGGTTATTCAATAATTTAATTATGCACAAGAAACATTTGTCTAAGAATAAAAGTGTCCTCGGATCTGTCCTTTGGGTTTGATCCCGGACCGTCACCAATAGCCCGTTGTGTTGCTTCAGTGCGTCGTTAATTAAAATACCTACCTAAGAATAAAATAATTAGACAAAACAAAAATATTACGCTGGTTAACATAGTGGCTATTCAATTTTCGATAGCCAAGTCTTAAATTACTCTGTTCTTGCTTTGTACCAGCATGTACTATTCTAAATTTGTTGATTTTTATTTTCATGTTAATTTGTTTTTGTTTCCATGCAAGTCTTAAAACAATCTTAAACCATGTTTTGTTTAGCTTGAAATATTAGCTTTTACTCATTAAAAGCAACTCATGCTTGCCACCTGGTTTAAAATGTGATTTAATTTTGTTGTAAACTGGCTAAAAGTTTTCAACCTATCTTTAAACAGTTATATTGCTTGATTGTCAGATGAAAATTTACCCATTTTGCAATTTTAATTATTTATGTTAATTTTGTTTCAAAATTCATTGATATGGTGTCTTAAATTTAAGTAATTTTTTAACTTGACATTTGTTTTACCAACTTTGCTATCCATCGATGTCTAAAAGTTCATAACCACTTGCATGTAATGGAAGTTGCCATCACTTAAAATCAGTACAACAAAAATGCTGTCATTCAAATCAGTACAAAAATGGTGTCACTCATGAAGGCTAAATTGATCCCTGGTATATAATCTGGGAAGTTTTGCTCTTAGATCAGTATTTATTGCAAATGTTTACATCATTAGTCTCTTGCGTGATTTTGTTTTTCTTGAAAGTAACGGTTATGGATGCTTAACTCGCAGTGCTCTTGTTTATTAATGTTATAGAATTATGAGTAATCTAATGACTATTGCACCTAAAATGAAGCATTGTACTTATTATTTTTTATGATTATATGTGAATTATTTTATGTTAAGCTATATATTCTAGTCCTTTTTATTTTCTAAATGAAACCGAATATTTGATTATCAGTTTGCTTTTATTTTAAAATTGATGTTAATTTATGATGACAAAATATTTAACAGTCAATTGAATATGGTATTTTTTGTGCTGTAGTGACAAGAACATTTTCTTCTTTATGTACATATTTCTTTCATCGTCTTGTGTTTAACACAATAAAAAGTGTTATGTAGCAGATTAGATATTTTCTCAGTTTATTTTCTGTCTGAAAACATTTCAAGAGCATTTAGGATTATTTATTGTTCATTCTGTATCTTTAGGGAAAATGTTAATTACATATTTCAATACTTTAAAAAAATTATATTTAATGAGTACTTGATTTTTCTTGGGTATGGTTTTGAATATTGTCACATCTTTTGTAATTTAAGGTCTTAGTGATTTTGGCATATGCTGGAAACCATACATTTTATAAGTGAAATTTAATATTCAAGAATTATGGTTTCTGCAAATACATTTGTTAATTGATAGTATCAGTTCAGCACTTTTAACTATTTTATTTAATCTGCGGGCATTAATTTGTCTGTACTCATGGAAGTTCGCCTTTTCAGTGATAGAAATTTCTGTGCTGATATTAAGGTAAGTGCATGCAACGTGGTACAGCATGTAATATGGAATATCACAATATCTCGAAAAGTAATTATCAAAATTTATCCCAATTTGTATAAAATGCTTCTGTGTTAGAAGGAGCATCAATCAAGAATTCGTTTTCTAAATAGAAACATTTTTGCGTTTTGAGTTGCTGAATATGTTTTTGAAGTTCATTTGAAAATAAAATTTAAGAGAAGAAAGTTCAAAAATATTATTTTTAATGCGTGATACAAAATACGAATCTTTAATATTTGTTTTATGTTAAATTTATTTATCTAAAAACAAGTGTGACTTATCACTTGAAGCACATGTGTACTTAATATGGAACACCTTGACTGCAAGCAACGTCCAACACGTTCCCTATTACGTCCATTTTCCATATCCTAAAATAGGTTTTGAAAATTATTGAATTTTCTTGTTGCAGAAAACATTCTGTGGAAAATGAAAATTTGAATAAATTTATGATTAGATAGTATTTTGTGACCAAACTTTGAGTTTAGCTGAAATATCGTGGAAAGTTTGCAGACAAGGTCCAGTAGCTTGTGGAGTCCACAGGACCAGACACATTGCCTTTTAGTAGCATAATTATACTGGATGTTATTAAATAATATATTTAGTATTACTGTTATCGTTTACACATGTGAAAGCTCAAATATCACTTGAAAGAAAATTATGATACAATGATTGGTAAAGATCTAATGGAGATGTTGAACAACCAACACAATCGGTAGATACACCATTAGGTGTGAAACTTGCATTGCAGGTGATTTTGGAAGCAAAGTTGGTTGAATATGGCTTGATAGGGTTAAGTGTTTGGTTTGAGGAAAGATTTGTTGGGAGAATGGCGTGTTGACCTTTACCAGTATATCAAATAAATTTCATACAATTTAAAAATAAATGTAAAAACATGAAAGGTTTTTATTTCTCAGTACTTTTGCACTAATTTAATTTTTTGTATTAATTTAAGTTCTTTTTACGTCTGTGTTAAGTTCTTTGTGTTTCATATTAGATACCATCTTCAAATCGACTGTTAACTTTTTAGCATAACTCAAAGAATTATCTTTTCACAGGTGAATTTTGTTATGATTTGACGTTTGATTCACTCAAAAACTCCCTTTCCCTACTTTTGGCAATCTTATAATCAAGTCTATCATATTACGTGCCATTACTTTAAACCAGCTTTGTATGAATTTGAATTTCTCGTTTTTAAAATCTTCAAAGTCAATTAACCCTCTGAGGGCTCACAAGCATGTATTCGTTCTGCAACCTGCAGTCTTCCCTACGTGACTTAACCAATTTGGGCCTTCTCGACCAATAGAATCCTAAAATACTTCAACCAATAAAATTATTTAGTATTATGCGTGCAATTATTGCATGTGCAACAGTTGATTAGTCTTGCGTGTTGAGGAAAAGAAATGCAACATTAGGAAATCTCAGAGTGAAGGGTCTAAGGCAGGATTCTGAACCTGGGCTTCACGGAGCCCTAATTAGCAACCAGAGGGTTGCGACTTGGAATCCAACCAGACTTACAAAGGGGACTGGTGCGCGTTAAATCTGTCGTGATGTGGAAGTTTGGAGAGGGGTGCCAGATGAGGTTTGGCCTCGTCATCTGACCATGGTTCAAAATTATGTATTGTCCTCGGATCTTTCCCTTCGGGTTTGATCCCGGACAATCGCCAATAGCCCGATGTGTTGCCCTAGTGCGACGCTAATTAAAAATATCTACCTACCAGGAAAATAAAACGAGTAAAAATTAAATGTACACGTAGTTGAGCCACGGTCAGATGACGAGGTCACACCTGACCTGGCATCCCACTCTCCAAACTTCCACACTACGCCAACGTGAGGCCATGGCAGATTTAACGTGCATCAGCCCCCTTCGTACACGACGGCCTTTGGTTGGATTCGAACTCGCAACCCTCCTATTGCTAATCTGTTACTCTTCCAACCGGGCTACCGCGGCCCAAAAGTTAAATGAAATAAAAAAAGTTGAATTAAAATAAGTAATTGTTTAAATAACCTACTATCTATCCCCTTTTCCTCCCCCTGTAACACTACTAAACACCATTAACTTGTAAAACATAGGGTAGGCCTAAGGGGCTCTCCCATAGAAATTGATTCTAAAAAGGGCTCCGCGAGTCAAAAAAGTTGAACCTCTGGTCTAAGGGATATTTTCTGTGCCATGCTCCACCTCGATACTAATTGACGATACATTGAGAAAAAACAAAATGAACGAATTTAGGTAGGTATTTTAATTAACGTCACACTGGAGCAACGCAACGGGCTATTGGTGACGGTCCGGGATCAATCCCAAAGGGAAAGATCCTAGGACAACACGTAATTTTGAACCACGGTCAGATGACGAGGCAACACCTGAGCTGGCAGCCCATTCTCCAAACTTCCACACCACGCCAACATGAGTACATTTGAGGCCACGACAGATTTAACGTGCACCAGCCCCCTTTGTACACGACGGTGTTTTGGCTGGATTCGAACTCGCAATCCTCCGGTTGCCAGTCCGTTACTCTTCCAACCTGGCCACCGCGGCCCAGATCTTGATGGACGAGATACCTCGTCGAAACCACTTGGAGGATTAAACAAGGACTGAAACCTTCGCATTGGACACGCTTTGCACCATAGTTCCCAAACATTTTTGGCTCAACCCCTTTCAAGGAGTTTTTTGGCGTCTCCCTTCTGGAAAACTAACTCAACTAATAATAAATTGCAACTGTAGCTGTGCCTATGCTTTTTAAATGTACTCAAAATATTTATGGTTGGTTGGGCTGAGCTTTGTAGCGCAAGGGTCATGTTGCACGAAACACAAGACAACGTCAAGTAATGGACATACACTCATACAAGGAAAGTTTTACTGATACAAGAGAGAAAAACACCCAGGGAGGAATGGAACCTGTGCCGCCTACAACTCGTAGGCACCGAGCGCAGTGTGCGCTGATCTGCGATGTTCCCCAAAAATAGTTATGTAGATGTGTAATTTTAAAATTTCAAAAAGCTAGTTTAGAAATAAAGCAACATGGTAGGTAGGTAGATAGTTAATTAACATCGCACTGGAGCAACACAGTGGGCCATTGGCGACTGTCCTGGAATAATCCCGAAGGGAAGGATCAAGGTATTGGTATTGGTATTTTCAATTAACGTCACACTGGAGCAATACAATTGGGAAGGATCAAGGACAACGCCTCGTAATTTTGAATCATGGTCAGATGACGAGAACAACACCTGAGCTGGCACCCCGCTCTCCAAAATTCCACACCAAGCCAACGAAAAGACATTTGAGGCCACGTCAGATTTAACGTGCACCAGCCCCCGTGTACACGTCGGTCATTGGCTGGACCGAGTTTCGAACTGGCAACCGTCCGGTTTCTAATCCGTTGCTCTTCCAATTGGGCTACCGCGGCCCCCAAAATTGATCAGATCTTGATGGACGAGGTATCTAGTTGAAATCACTTGGAATGCTAAACATGCAAAGGACATGAAACTGACTCGCCTTTGCATCGGAAATGCTTTACACCTTGGTTCCTCAAACTTCTCTGGCCCAACCTCCTTTCAAAGACTTCTTTTTGTCTCCCCCTCTGGAAAACTATCTCAACAAATAATAAATTAGCTGTGATACTTTTGCCTTGACTGCCAACAGTAGCCGTGCCTTTAATTTTTTAATTTCCTCAAAATATTTATGGCTGGTTGGGTTGAGTTTTATAGTGCAAGGGTTGCTCTGAACTCAAGGCAGAAAACTTCGACTAATGAACATGCACACATACAAGGAAAATTTTACTGACACGAGAGAAATACACCCAGGGAAGAATCGAGCCTGCGCCGCCTACAACTCGCAGGCTGTGGGTAAACCCACTGAGCCATGACCCCCCCCCAAAAAATTATATTTAATATAAAATTACACCTCAGCTATATATATAGCTTTGGTGTAATTTTAAAATTTCGGAAAGCTAGTTTGGAAATAAAACAACATGGAACTGAAATTATAAAGCTATTAAAATGAAATAAAAAATAAATTAGCATGTACACACTAGATAGGTTATCATTATTTATCAAATATTCATCAAATCATGATATTAAAAATTATTGCTAATTAGAAGGATGATCCTGGTGTGCTGCCAGTTTGTTTACATTATGCTCTACTTTTGTCTACCGCATCATTAAATACCAATCAAATATTTGAAGCTCTTTGCTCCTTAGACGTGAAATATAAGTAGACAGCATTGTATTGAGAGGAGCTTCAAAAAGTGTTACCAATATGTCGACTAGTAGTCACGTGATTGTTCTTTGGAAAAATTGACTTGGTTGGCTTACTTGTCATCTTATCGCCTTGTTCGGTGATATAACATTTTATGACAGGGTAGATATGTGAATGCGCATTTTAAAAGAGGGGTGACAAAGATGGTGAAATCGCCGTAGTCTACTATGGCACTCGGACCAATCAGATGATGAATCAATTTATGGGCGTCTTCTCCCGTCTCGTGGACCGATCAGATGATGAATGTTCGTTCCCATCCGGCAAACGAAAGTTGTCTTAGCGTCACGTTACTACTAGTTTTAGTCACATGATCCTGGGCACATAAAAAGGTCACCATAACTCACTTCACTGCTATATTTCCTCTCTTTAGTTAAAAGAATCAATGGCAATGCACCTCTAGTGTGTCTGATCCAGTAGATAAGTTTTTAAAACATTTTCAGGCGATAAAATTTTATCAGCATCGTATTTACCACTCTTGCTTCTCAATGCTCCCCCGTTCCCTTGTTCAGCATTGCCCCCAAGGTTTCTTTGGTACTCACTTTGGAAAACCTGCTTTACACAAATATCTGTTTAGTGAAAGATTTTAGAGAAATATTATTTTGTGATACACTATAGACGTGGAATTCCTACACTATTCTCTTGTAAATGGCAAAATTGGGATTTGATGAGCGAAAAATTCTATGTAGAGTTTTTTACTACTAGTCATTAGGAGGGTGCAGGGAGCAACGTGTAAGAAAAGCCAGAGTATAAAATAAAAAAGAGTATAGTATAAAAATATTCCGGGCCTTTTTATACAAAAGAAGGGATACATTTAACGAAGGTTTCTAAAAAGTTATAAGGACGTCGGTGATCGAAAAATTTGAGCCCAATATTATTGTGGACAAGGCCCCTCCAAGTCAATATTTCACAGAGCAGTCACGTGACTGCTAGTCGACATGTTGGTCACATGTTTCTCAAGCTCCTATCAATAGAAGTACTCAGTCTACTTATATTTCACGTCTATGTACACTACCTGCTCCATGCCTTAGTAAATTAAAATGTTATTATTTTAGCTGAATAAAATTGATGCAGTTCAAACGCGATTGATTTAAATTTTAGTGAATCAAAACAAAATTAATTTAAATATTAAATAAATTAATTAAAAACGTAATTTATTCAAATGCAATTTTCATGCAAAGAAGCCTCAGAGATTTATATTGAGGTAAAGGAAGCTGTGGATCAAACACTCGTGAAAAGTTGAATTGAGTTTTTCCTGTCCTTTCGAGGAAGATAATGAGGGTACGATTCAACTGAGGTGGTTAGGGTGAAGGAATGACTTAACTAAGCTTTCAAAGAAGTTTCGGTCGAATTCATTTCAACAGAAGTTTTAAAACCTTCCACGCGATCAGTCCAAGTACATGTGATGGCAGTTGATGAAAGATGCAGCCATCTGACCGTAGACTACTTCCTGATTGATAGGGTTCGAAACAGGTGCTCTGATTGTATGGGAGGAAACAATAGAACAAACTGAACGTGATGTTTCAGCCTTTTGGGCACGTATACAATCGAACTCAAAAGTTTTGACTGCCAATTTTAATGGTCTTAAACCAGTAGTATCTTCCAGTAGTATCTTCAGTAGTATCTACCAGATGTGATAGTTTAGGAGAATATTCAGAAATAAGCAATCCGACCACATCTTCAGTGACTTAATTTCCTTGGTTTTACTGATTAGGGAGATGGATGTTTCATTACAATTGTCTCTCATTATCTATACTTACCTATCTTATTACCTGTCCGTACCTATTTTATAAAAGGCTAGCAGAATTATCCTGCGTTGCTCGGGTTGAATTGGTTAAATGCTGATTGAAAATGGTCAGACTAATCACTTCTATTTCATAGAAAAATGCAAGTATCATTTAAGTGTACGGAAAATAATTTTTTAACATCGTTTTAACTTTTTCAGTTTCTACAATTTACTTCGAACGCAAATATGTATGTTACCAGCAATGCATGAAAAGCAGGCATTGTATAGAATGCCTAGGCAATCTATAGAATGCCTGACGTTTTGGGGCAAAGCATGGCATATCCGAATTATTTTAGTGCGTATTATATATACTTTCCCTAGGCATAGTATGTAATACCTAGACTTTATATAGAATGACAAATACTATTTAGGCAAAGTATTAAAAGAGTCATGAAAAGGCTTTTATTGAAAAGACGCGTATATGAAAAAGAAAGAAATACAAAATAAGGTAAGGACTTTCTTATGAGGAAAACAAGAGAAAATAAAATATGAATCTACTTGTTGCAACAAGGAAGGAAAGAATTTTACTTTAAATTGCACTTAATTGTCTTTCTCACGAAAAAGTAAAACTTGAAAAGAGTTTCATGAAAAGGCCTTCATTAAAAATACATGTTTCATACTTTGAAACATTAGAAACGTCACTAATAGGAGTTTTTTATACTTTGCCGGTTTGTCTTTTGGAATTGATAGAATGTCTAAAAAATGTATGAAATATTAATCGTTTCATACTTTGCCCCAAAACGCCAGGCATTCTATCGATATATATTGCCTAGGCATTCTATACAATGCCTGCTATGCATAATTTGCCGGTAACATATACATGATATATCCATTCATATAATCAATTTTATATTCATCACACTCCTGCTGTAAGACAAAATTTTTTTCTAAGGTGACTACACTACAAAAGTCGATTTTGAGTTTGAGCAAATTAAGTTGTTACAGCATTTGTGATTAATTTATTTTGAAGCGAACATTTTTTTCTCCAAAATTCTATTCAGCGGCATTTGGGACAACAGAGCTTGTTTTAATTGTTGGTCATTTTAAAAATGTCATCAATATAGACAAAGCAAACTCAATCAATTACAATTTTTACAAAAGCACTGCTTTCAACGAATGTTTCAGATACTTAAGTTGTATAAGAGCGTCAACTTCAAGTAAGCAACACACACACACACACACACACACACACACACACACACACACACACACACACACACACACACACACACAAAAAAACCTCGACCTTCTGTCACTTAAGACAAAAAATTTCAATTTTTCAAAATTCCTAGTTCAAATACTTCCTTACTGTAATATTATTCTAAGATCAGCAGTCTTATTTGAAATTAGCTTTACTCCAACAGAAATTCAGTTTTAAATCAAATTCTTATGGTATTTTTTCACTTGAGAGACTCAGTTTTTATATGGAAACCACGTACCTATTTAAAATGATAGATGTAGTTACTTGACTATGGAGTACGGCTTTCAATAATACCCATGAAAAACAAATGAGAATAATGTAAATTAAATTTATTTCAATCGTCTTGTAATGAAAATATGTCAAAATTTATAAATATCTTTGAACTACAACGTATGGCTACCCGTTTTGATTTAACGTAATTTATCTTACTTTAAAATAATTTTATTGTAACTTTACTGGTCATTTTAAAATAAAAATACCTTTTTAAGTAAGTTACACACCTTACTTAAAAAGGTTTTAATTTATTTTATGAAACGTAATTGTACAAACCATTACGTATTCAACCAGACTTAAGGAAAGTTGGTCGAACCATACATATACCACCTACCACCCACGTCTAGTGATAGTTTGCTGAAAATAAAAGTAATTCATTAAAAATTTAACTCCTAAATATATCTGTAATATGGAAAATACTACAGGGTCGAGTCACATTATTATGACCACCTGTTAATATCCAGAATAACCGCCTTTTGCAGCACAGACAGCAGCTAGACTGCGTGGGAATGAGTCAATAAGATGCGGAAGGTTGCCATAGGTATCTGGAGCCATGCAGACTGCAATACGTCCGGCAGCAGCGGCAGGATACATGGTGGAGTATCCATACTACGAACATGGCGATCGAGATTATCCCAAAGATGCTCGATTGGGTTCAGATCTGGTGAATTTTGGGGCCAGTGGAGAACTTGGAAGTCTTCGTCGTGCTCTTCCAACCAATCGCGGACAATTCTGGACGTATGGCACGTGGCATTGTACTGCTGAAAGATCCCATCCTTCTGAGGAAAAACAGTCAACATGCATGGGTGTACATGATCGGCAACAATGGATACATAAACCAATCCGTTGAGTGTACCTTCCACAGGTACGAAAGAACCCAGGCAATGCCATGAAAACATTCCCCACACCATAACATTGCCACCACCATATTGTGTTCTTTCAGCAATGGTTACAGGGTGTTTGTTCTCGGACGTTTCTCGTCGGATACATGAACGTCCATCCGTTCGATAGAGCAGAAAACGTGACTCGTCTGAGAAGGCAACCCTTTGCAATCAGTAGCAGTCCAATTCTGGTATTGCCGCGCAAATTGAAACCGTTTTAGCCGATGCAATTTCGTCAGCATAGGTACAGTGACCATCCATCTGCTTCGGAGCCCCATACGTAACAGGGTTCGTTGTACTGTCGTCTTAAACACACGTCTGGAAGTCCCCTGGTTCGTTTGACACGTTAGTTGCTCAACTGTAGCATGTCGGTCAGTCCTCACACACCGTCGTAACCGACGTTCACCTCTCACATCAATGGCACGTGGTGCACCGCAGTTTCCACGCCGTTTATTTTCAATGGTGCCGTTACTCCAGTCACGGTACACTTTCACCACAGCAGTACGCGAACAATTCACAAACTGTGCAGTTTCCGAAATACTGCCGCCCTTGGTGCGAAAGCCAATGATCATCCTCTTTTGCAAGTCAGATAAATCGCGCGTTTTACCCATCACAGCAACGAAGGATATGTTCCAAGATGGAGTGTTGATATATTTATGGAGCACATGGCCCCGCAGGGGCCTAAACTCCGGCATAGATTGTGTTGAACATAGAGATTGACTTATTGGAATTTGCCTTGTTGAGTTAAGTATTGAAATTAAAAGCTAGCTAATAATAAACAAGAATCCGGTAAAATTTAGGAGTTAGGAAGAAATAATGATCAATTATAATGAAATAAGTCAGTGATCTCAGCTGCCCAGTGTGAGGGTGCCTAGGTCTGGATTTATTTTGAGGAAGGGTTGGGTCGTAGATTTCTATTATTAATGTGGAGGAAGAATTTGCGAGAGATTTTATCGATAAATTTTCTTATGGTTGGGATATTAAGGGCTCTGGTGATATCGCTGTTGCGATAATACCATCTTGCATTCGATATTTGCCTAAGGAAGATGTTTTGAAGCTGTTCGATGCACTTTAGATTCACATCATTAGTTCCCCAGATTGGGCAAGCATATGTTATGATTGGCCTGACAAATGAAAGGTATATGATTTTCTTGTATAGAAAGTGTTGAACTCCGGGATGTGAGAGGGTAAACAGTGGCAGTTTGATTTTACGAAATTTATCCTGTATATGTTGTATGTCTGGCTTCCAGTTTAATTTTGAGTCTAGGATAAGTCCTAGATATTTGGTTTGAAGTGACCAAGGGATTGATTGACCATAAAGTTGGAGTTTGGGTAGTTTTGAGGGATATTTGCAGTGGAACATGATTGCAGCTGCCTTTTCAACATTGAGTAGTATTTTCCATTTGACAAGCCAGGATTCAAGGTAGTAGATATGGACTTTAAGGTCAGCAATAAGTATTTTATAATTTTTATGTGTTGAGTAAAAATTGCAGTGTCATCTGCTAACATGCTCATTTTAGTGTAATCCGTTTGGGATATATCGTTTATATATAAATTAAAGAGAAAGGATCCGAGTTTGGATCCTTGTGGGACTCCAGCATACATATTTCTTTTCGAGGATAACTGATTATTGACTCTAACATACGTTCTATTGGTAAGATATGAGGCTATAAGTTTAATAATATAACCAGGGAGGTTATATAAGATCATTTTGTAAATAAGACCCTGAATCCAGACTTTGTCAAAGGCTTTGGCAATATCAAAAAAGACTATCCCAGTGTATTTATTCGGTTTATTTGTACTTCCAGACTGAATATATTCAACTACCCTAAGTAGCTGATGAGTAGTGGAGAGGTGGGGGTGAAGCCAAATTGTTGGGGAATCATTATGTTGTTTATGTTTATAAAGGTGTTGTAGTGCTCAAGAATGACCGCTTCAGTAATTTTACTTAGAGTGGGTAACAGTGAAATAGGTCTGTAGCTGGTTGGTGTTTGAGGGGTTTATCTGGTTTCAGAATAGGAACAATGCATGCGGTTTTCCATGGACTAGGAAAGTGTTTAATTTTAAAAATGGCATTAATAATCACTGTAAACATGAGAATTGTTTTAGGGGGAGCTTTTTGATCATCTTGTTAGTGATCCCTTCATTACCGGGTGATTTTTTTTACATTTAGTTTTTCAATTTGACGAGTTATATCAGAGGGGAGAATTGTAATGTTACAGATTTGATCGGGTTTGCTATTGTAGGATTCAATCGAATTTAGAACTTGCACGGTTGTAGCAGGATCGTTAATACTATTTTCGGTAAATTGATTTTTCCAGGCTATCTGCTAACAAATTAGCTTTCTCGTTATCAGAGACAGTTGTTTGATGTGATGAAACAAGTGAGGAATATTTTTACGTTTTTTGGTTTCCAACTTTTATACCCACCACACCGGCTAGCGCCACATGCCGCGTTTCATTGGCTGTGCGCTGTTGACGTCTGAGGTAGGGGGTGGTCATAATAATGTGACTCGACTCTGTAAAACACATAAATACAAACAGAAACGAAATTCTGTAAAACGAAAGTTATGAGCAAGCGTGTCGAATTATGACTTCCTGGGTACATTCTGAAATAAAGCAATTCGAAAAAAGACATTTGAACATATTGATAAAGATAATAATAATTTATTTACAAAAAGAACTCATATTTATAGTACTTAGAAATGCTCAAATATAACCACTATATTTCGCTGTCGTAACTCAAGTACAAAAGCGCAGAGTTCCAAATCAAATTTATCGTCACCTCACCATGATTCAAAATTACATTGTGTTGTCCTCGGATCTTTCCCTTCGGGATTGACCCCGGACCGCCACCAATAGCCCTTTGTGTTGCTCCAGTGTGACGTTAATTGAAATATCTACCTAAATCAAATTTATAAAATAAAGCATTAATTCTGGCGTTATATATAGATATGTGGTTATCCTTTATTATTTGGTGGTTTTCAAGTGGTAGAGTAACTTGCGTTTGGCCTGGATTATCCATTTTTGGACCTTGCGCCATAAAACCCAAATCAATCAACCAAACAAAACAACCAACCAAGTGGTGGTAAACGACAAAATATATCGAATAGTAAATTTATTGCCAGTTTGAGTTAAGTTCTTGCCATCTGCTATTCCCTCGCTTACTTTGTACATACATAATGGGTCATTCCACGCAAAATGAGCAAATCGGCTGTGGCTGTCATATCACCGATTTTAATGAAAATCAGTTTTTAAATAGGTCACATATAGTAATGACCCATTGTAAAATATTAGATTTCAGAAATCTATATTTTGTTGATTATTGACATTTAAAGTTCAAGGTCACACAAATTTAGATTTTCTAGCACTAAAAGTGGCCTGTTTGCGACCCTATATTTCAATAAGTTATTGACACAAATTTAAAATTTTTATATCGTTGCATTCTTTATAAAAGGGTCTCTTAGGAAACGTTAAAATATAATTTAATAGCCATCATTGCTGAATCTGAGGAATCGACGAAAATAGAAATTTTGTCAATTTGCTACAAATTTCAAATTGCTTTGGTATCTCTAGAAATGGGAAGACAATATTAAACATTATTCTTAATGAAGAGCCTTTCCTAACAAATAGCGTGGCGTAATTTGTGTGGTGATTGTTTTTCTACTCCTTTATAAAAAAGACATTTAAAAGTAAAAATTATGGAAAAATACGATTTTCCAATTTTCAAAAATGCATATTTCACTGTGAGGGAAAGCTCCAAGAACATCAAAACTTTTCAACATAAAAGAGCAAGATATCTATTATGTCCTGAAATTTTCATAATTGTAATTTGATTATTTTAGTCTCGGGAAAATTTTTAATTATACGTAAATTTTACTTTTTATCGCAGCTGATAATGAATTATAAACCTCCGATAATATTAAAAATGCGGTATAAGAATGAAATATAACTATTATTATGGTGCACGTGCAAATTTTCACATGAAATTTCTTTTTTGTCTTTTTTGCTTAATCCAAGGAATGTTTCCATCAGTGAAATAATTAGGTGGAAAGTTAATTTTGTTAGTCTTTTCGATTTGCTTTTTCCTTTGGAAACGTAAGTATTAAATACTACTTGTGAATATTAAATGCGTTTTGCAAATATTAAGCATTATTAGTCAGGTAAACACTTATTTTGAGAGTAAAAAAGAAGTTAAACATCATTGGTTAAACTCGATTCTCCCAAATATACATAACTCACGAATCCTTTCTCCATATTTATCATAAAATTGATTGGAAGGGCAAGAACGTGTTTTTGCGTTTCACTAATTTTGTTATTGTTGCTTTGGGACTCAAAAATACAATTCTGAATTTTTTTACAATAGACATATTAAACCATATTTTTCCAAAATATAGTTTTCGTCAGAGCTGTCCATTTCATTTTGTGTGCCTATTTTAAGTGGAAAAGCGTCATTTGATAATTTTCCTTTGCTGTTTGAAAGATGAAGGAAATAAAAGCCGACTTCCAAACTTCAGCAGTTTTATCATACCTAGCACTGTATCTGGCACGAATTTCAACGATGCATTTAATTTTCTTTAGCCCATAGAAACCTTTTTAATTCTATCAAAATCGACTATTTTCCATTTTTCGCTACTAATTTTTAGCTTAAATATGATATTTAAAATTGTTGTTTCCAAATAGATCAAAAGAGAAGTCTTCAAGATTACAAAAATATGAAATATTGTTGTCTACGTTAAGTAGTTTTTGAGAAAGAGATCTTCAAACATGCAACATCAAGCGATTTCACAACTGCTCTTCAAAGTTGCAAGTCCTTAAAATGCCTGAAACTTCCAAAATATTTCATTTTGAGCCAAAATATTTTGGATATCGTTATTTATACATAAACTTAACCCCTGTAGCAAATTTCATGAAAATCCTTCACCCTACGGGCACAGTTTTTTTCTGATTTTTGCTCATTTCACATGAAATGATCCTAATACTTCAAATACTATGATAAATTTCTGTGAAGATCAGGGGCCCCGACATACGCTCTGGCCCCAGTATCAGGATTGATAGCGGGTGCGACTACCAGGTTAGATTACGGGCTCCGGTATGCACTCTGGGCATCAGTATCAGGATTGACAACGGGTTCGGCTATCAGGTTGGATGACGGGCTCCGGTATGCACTCCGGGTACCATTATCAAGATTGACAATGGGTCCGGCAATCAGGTTAGATGACGGGCTCCGGCATGAGCTCTGGGCACCATTCTCAAGATTGACAACGGGTCCGAGAATCAGGTTAGATGACAGGCTCCGGCATGAACTCTGGGCACAAGTATCAGGATTGACAACGGGTCCGACTATCAGGTTAGATAACGGGCCACTTGTGAAATAAAAATACGAATTCCAAATGCTCAATGTTTAACTTGCCGAAATGTATAG
Organism: Meta bourneti; assembly: GCA_933210815.1. NCBI lineage: Eukaryota > Metazoa > Arthropoda > Arachnida > Araneae > Tetragnathidae > Meta > Meta bourneti. The sequence goes on from OW119934.1 coordinate 86,869,213, forward strand.
AATTTTCTTTCATATTAGACACATGTATACAAAAAAAAGATGTATAATTTATAAAGTCAGGAAATAAACTATACATTGCAATCGACATGTTTTCAACTCTCCGATACTCTCAGGTTCCTCTGGGGGGGGGCGGTAGCCCAGTTGGAAGAGCAACGGTTATGAACTATTTTTATGAGATGACCGAAGAAAGACAGCTTCCTTTATGCTTATTAATCAATCGAGAAATAATTTCTTGCATTAGTTTTCTTCGGACATCGCGGGGTTACCGTGACTCAGTGGGTTCACCCGCTGTTAACCCGGTTGGAAGAGTAAAGGATCAGCAACCGGAGGGTTGCAAGTTCGAAACTCGATCCAACCGTCGTGTTCGTGGGGACTGGTGCACGTTGTATTTGTCGTGGCCTCATGTCCTTACGTTGGTGTGGTGTGGAAGTTTGGAGGCTCGTTGTGTTGTTCCAGTACGACGTTAATTATTCAATTACCCCCTTTCAACGATGTATTGTACACGAAACTAGAATAACAAAAGTTTATATAAAATGAAAACTAAAAAAATTCGGTGTGTTTAAAACATTTCGAAATTTATTTCACTTCCAATCGCAGTATAGGAATAAAATGTTTAAACCTCTGAAAAGTTGACACATAATTATAATTCCAACTTTCGACGTGCAGTCTTCCCTGGATGATTTATAACCAGTTTTGACCTTCTTGACCAATAAAATCTTTTCAAATGATTCTATTATAAGGAAAATATCAACAGAATCTTTCCAAGGGATTTCTGTTCTAAGAACACTAATAGAATCATTACAAAGGATTATTTTCTATTGACAGGATCAATAGAATATTTCCAAAGGATTCTTTTCTAATGAAAGGATCAATAGAATATTTCCAAAGGATTATATTCTAAGGAAAATAACAATAGAATCTTTAAAAAAATCTATTTTAAAGAAAGGAACAATATAAACTTTTCAAATGATTCTATTCTAAGGGGTAAAGCATCAACAGAATTTTCCCAAGGGATTTCATTTTAAGGAAAACACAAAATACAATCTTTGGAAAGGATTCTATTATAATGAAAGGATCAAAGAATATTTCCAAATGATTCTATTTTAATAAAGGAACGATAGAAAATCTTACCAAAAGATTATTTTCTAATAAAAGGAACAATAGAATTAATTCAAAGAATTTTATTTTAAAGAAAGGAACAATAGAATTTTTCTAAATATGGAAAAAATCCATGACTCCTTCAACTAATAAATATAGGTTATTTAGTCGTGTGTGATGAGGAAAAAGCACGCTATTCGGAATACTCGTCATGATTAGAGGGTTAAAGGTTTCCTGATGTATATGGGGCAAATGTAGCACAGTTGCAAGAGTAACAGATTAGCAACCGGAGGGTTGCAAGTTCGAAACTCGGTCCAATCAATGACCGTCATGTATACGGAGGCTGGTGATCGTTAAATCTGTCGTGGTTTCAAATTTCCTTACGTTGGATTGGTGTGGAAGTTTGGAGAGTGGGAGGCCAGCTCAGGGGTTCACCTCGTCATCTGACCGTGATTCGAAATTACGAGGTGTTGTCCTCGGAACTTTCCCTTTTTGATTGATCAAGGACGGTCGACAATAGCCCGTTGTGTTGCTCCAGTGCGATGATAATTAAATACCTACGTACCCCAAGACAAACAGTAAGACTAATAAATATTTCTGAAATGCCTCTCCTCTAAACATTGGCGCATGTAGCATTTGCCTCCCCTTAACCAAGCATCTATTTAATCTGGTATATTTTACCAGATATACACAACGATGTGTTTGTATGATATGCATGATAAATATACTCTGACGGATTAAATACTAGATTAATACCTTGAAAAAATTTCAAAGCAAAAAAAATGTTTCATTTTTAGTCAGTCTGTGAAATAGATTAAAAATATGTGTCTTTGAAAGATCAAGGAGATTGGTCAAGGACCGTCGGTAATTGCCCGTTGTGTTGCTGCAGTGAGATGTTAGTCAACTACCAACCAACCATTCTAATGCAAGTACAATTTAATTGACTGTTGCATAAGGCTGTAGCTTCAACTCGATTGCACGTGTGTTGGTATGGAAATTTTTTTACGTGTTTGTCTCAAACGTATTTATTCAATTTTTCTTCGAATCGGTTTCTTCAGTTTTATTCTCAGAGGTAAAGCAAACCTTTTAGACGAAGAATTACGTCTCGTGGTACGTTACACATTAGCGGTGGACGCGACATGATTGTGGGACCGATTTCAACTCGCAATAATTCCGACTACTATAACTGACAGTATGCAAAATACGCATGTGCGACGAACCCGTGACGGACGGCATTTGACTGAAAGGATGGGAGAGCAGCAATCCTATCGGTGATGGAACGGAACGGAAAAGTGGTTCTCCCCTTACATGTATTTTATTTTCCAAGTGGTTTCAATGATATATATCTTCCATCAAGATCTGGTCAGATTTGTTAATGACAAGATACCTCGTCGATTGCAACCACCAGGAGGGTTAATCCTCAACGTATTTAGACCTGACGTGATGGAAGTGCACGATGAGCTTTATGGTACGATACGGATTAAAGGCGCACGTTACATGATTGTGCGACCGATTTCAACTCGCAATAATTCCGACAACTATAGCAACTGACAGTATGCAGAATACGCATGCGCGACAAACGATTTGACGCGCATGCGTATTTTGTGAAGGACGGCATTTGACTGAAAGGATGGGAGAGTAGCAATCCTATCGGTGATGGAGCGGAACGGAGAAGTAAGTGGTTCTCCCCTTACTTACATGTATTTAATTTTCCAAGTGGTTTCGACGAGATATATCTTCCATCAAGATCTGGTCAGATTTGTTAATGATACTGGCCTTTTTATATGCCCAGGAGATTTCCTTATCGTATCGGAGATTGAGGATTTTCCTGAGTAATGGTTTCTTGCCAACAGCTAACTTGCAAACCTTGAATCGCCAAAGCATAGAGCCATTATTTAAAATTTTCATTTGCCATCCGCAGAGCATGAATGGAGGAAAGGATACTGTAGGGAGATAGTTGAGTTTACGTCGCAATGGAGCAACACATCAGTCCGGAATCAATCCCGAAGGGAAAGAACCGAGGACAGCACCTCGTCATTTTAAACCATGGTCTGATGAAGAGGTCAACACCTGAGCAGGCACCACCCCCACAAACTTCATAGAGGAAGGAGTGAGTAATGGTAACCTTTTTATATGCCCAGGATTATGTGACCAGAAACTAGTACTAACGCGACCCTGTCGTCTGCCTGATGGAAACGAATATTCATATGATTTGTCCACGGAAAGGGAGAAGACCCCATCCATTGATTGGTCATCTGATTGGCTCATTGATTTAACATTTGATAGTAGTTTGGTGATTTCACCACTTTTGTCGCTACTATAGAAATGCGTTTTCACATACCTACCCTGTTATTAGATGTTAAATTGCCAAAACGAGGCGATAAGATGCCAAATCAGCCAATCAAGTCAATTTTCACAGAGCTGTTATGTGGCTAATAGTCAACATGTTGGTTACACACTTTGAATTTCTTCTGAATAGTAATGCTACTTATATTTCAAGCCCACTCTCCAAACTTCCACACTACGCCAACGTGAGGACACTCGATGCCACGGCAGATTTAACGTACACCAGCCTTCTATGTACACGGCGGTCTTTGGTTGGATAAAGTCTCGAATTCGCAACCCTTCTAATGCTGATCGGCGATTCTACCAACTGGTCTACCGTGGTCCTGGGAATCTTATGGAAGAATACAGAAAGGAAATGCAATTTTAGAAAATGGTTGAAAAATCCTTTCGGGATTCAAGGCTGGCATTTGGTGGGAAATCATTAGTAATGGGACACCTCGGTCGAGATGAATTTCTGAACCAATCACGAAGCTAACGACTTCACCTTGCTGCGTTCAATGAACTAGTGTCCACTGCCCTAAATAAAATTTGTGCACTTAAAAACGAAGATCTATTAAAGTAATACGGGCAAATTATCCTAATCTGTATCAGAATAATTTTCATTATTAATCATTATTCACAATATTAATCATCGATTGCATTTACTTATCTATACATATAAAACAGAGTTGTCATCTGTCTGTTCTCTATACAAATCTACACCGTTTGACCAATCTGCACCTAATTTGGTACACTTATTCTTTGGAACCCTGTGGATAACGTAGGCTAGATATTTACCCCCATTCTATTTGTCTTGGGTGTGCAGAGGGGTGTAACGTCTCGTCATCCAGGACAGAACACTTGCTAGGGGGCGTTCTCTTCCGGTATGGCTGTGCAGATGACGTTAGAGTTATCATCTACAGGAGTCGCCTCTCAAGATGATCTTGGAGGTTTTTTTAGAATCTTAGAGTATGGTGCAATCGCTGATGGGTGCGGTTGCGCTGAAAATCTCTCAGTATCGTTTATGTATCCCGTCTGTAAATTCTTAAACTGTAGCTTTATTATTGGAATGTAAATTTTTAGACAATATAAGATTATTTTTATAGAAAGTGGTCTTTTTTATCGTCGATATGGTACAGGGGGCTAAAGACAATTCGAAATCCTCATAGGAATAACATTGCGTATTTATACGATCAATGTGAGACCAATTCACACTAAATTTGGTGCATTCATCCTATAGAATTCTGCGGGACACATAGGCTATATATTAACCCCGTTCGATTTGTCTTGGGTCTGCAGGGGGGGCTAAAAACAATTCGAAATCTCCATAGGAATAATAGTGAGTATTATTACGATGGATTATAAACAATTGAACTCGAGCAACGCCGGGTAATTCAGCTAGTTGCTTATATAACTAGCTATTTTATCAAATTCTTTGTACAGATAATTATGTCTGGTGAAGCGAATTTCACACAATTTTAACTTGACACTAAGCAATTTTGGCCCTCAGGAGCACATCTCCTTTATGAAGGAACGGGCTTCACAGACCCGAAGTACTCTAGTGATCTTTTCTTTTTACATAGGTTTTACTGTCTTTAGTAAACACCGGGGCTGTGCTCCCGAAATACCCAAGCGATCTTTTTCTGCTTTCATCCCACCTACTCTGTTCCCCAATCACTGATTTCCCCTTTCACGATACTTTTACTTGACGTTGTCTTTCATTTGGCACAGCTTGTCCAAAAATGGCCCTTGCACCATAAAACCCCAAACCAACCTAACTACGGGGACTTCGTGGCTCAGTGGGTATGTCTACTGCTCTTGCAACCTTCAAGTTGTAGGCGGCGCAGGTTCGATTTCTGTCAGGTGCATTCCTCCCTGGGTGTATTTCTCTCTTCTGTGTCAGTAAAACTTTCATGGTGTGTGTACGTGTGTTACTTGATATTGTTTGTCTTATTTCTCTCTTCTGTGTCAGTAAAACTTTCATGGTGTGTGTACGTGTGTTACTTGATATTGTTTGTCTTATTTCTCTCTTCTGTGTCAGTAAAACTTTCATGGTGTGTGTACGTGTGTTACTTGATATTGTTTGTCTTATTTCTCTCTTTTGTGTCAGTGAAACTTTCATGGTGTGTGTACGTCTGTTACTTGATATTGTTTGTCTTGTGTCTGGCGCAAAGGTCAAATATGGCCTTTGTGCCATAAAAATCCCAAAACCAACCAATCAACCAACCTTCAGGTGTGCATGGGCTTAACGGGACCCGGGATACCGAAGCTATCTTTTTCTGCTTTCATCCCATCTACTTTGTTCCACAATCACTATTTTCCTCTTTCAAGACACTTTTTACTTGACGTTGTCTTGCTTTTGGCACAGCTTGGCCAAATATGGCCCTTGAGCCATCAAACTCCAAAACAACCACATTCAACTAAGCAATTTTGATCAAGTGTGATAAGTCATTAAACTCTTTCCTCAACTCCAAATTGAAGAACGAGAAAGTCAGCAGAGTAATTACATTACATTATGTATCGTAGATCTGATTTCTCTGATTAATGGAAGCTCATTTACATTTACTTCTCTACGATGCTCAGGTGTGACCTCGTCATTTGACCGTGGTTCAAAATTCCGTGGTGTTGTCCTCGTATCTTTGTCTTTGGGATTGATCCCAGACCCTCACCAATAGCCCGTTGTGTTGCTCCAGTGTGACGTTAATTAAAATACTTACTACCTTCCCTACGATGGATCCGATTTCTAAATAAAAACATTTAAATTTATTTTCGCGACCGATATTTACGTTTGTAGTGAAAAGGGCCCAGTGAAACCCGACAAAAGTAATTCAACCAATTTGGGTAGGTAGGTATTTAATTAACGTTGCACTGAAGTAACGCATAGTGCTATTGGCGACGGTCCGGGATCAACGCCCGAAGGGAAAGAACCGAGACACCACCACGTAATTTTGAACTACGGTCAGATGACGAGGTCGCACCTGAGCTGGCATCCCACTCTCCAAACTTCCACACCACGCCAACGTGAGGACATTTGAGGCCACGACATAACCATTTTGGGTGAAGTCAAGATTCATAAAACATTTCTCGAAAGCATTTTCTCCCAAGAAAAACGGGGCCGCGTTAGCCCTGTTGAAAGAGTGATGGATTGGATTGAATTAGACGCCGTAGGCGGACACTGTTTCACCTGTATGGCTTTCAGGTATATAGTCCGCATTACGGAGGAGTTTTGGGGATTAGGAAGAGCCGAGCCATCTATTGTACACATAAAATATTCAAGATAGTACACATAAAAAATAGAAGGCAAGTGAAGGGCAAAACACGTAAGCACAAAAATATAAGCTTGCGTAAGAAAAGGATTACAAAATTTGTTTAATTTACAGAGAACCAAATGATAATAACAAAAGTAATACTGATAATAATAATAATAATATAATACAAATGATAATAACATATTAAATAATTCATATATAATAAACGGTAACAATACACAATGAACAAGGATACGTATTTAGAACAAAAAAAATTCAAAGAGCAAAACCACTAAGACAACTAAAAAATACAGATATACTAATTTCGTAAGAAAAGCTAGGTTATTCCGAGAACTTTCGACTTCTCAGCTCACAGATATAATCAATGTTGGAGCTGAGAAATTCCTGGAGAGTTGGGAGTTCGAATCCTACCAAAAACCGCCGTGTACATGGGGGGCTGGTGCACGTTAAATCTGTCGCTGCCTCACATGTCCCCACGTTGGCGGGGTGTGAAAATTTAGAGAATGAGGTACCAGCTCAGGTGTGACCTCGTCATCTGACCGCGGTTCAAAATTATATGGTATTGTCCTCGGATTTTTCCCTTCCGTTTGATCTCGGACCGTCACCAATAGCCCTTTGTGTTGCTCCAGTGCGATGTTAATTAAATACCTACCCCAAGACAAACAGCAAGACTAATAAATATTTCTGAAATGCCGACCCTCTAAACGTTGGCGCATGTGGCATTTGCCTCCTCTTAGCCAAGGATCTATTTAATCTGGTATATTTAACCAGATATACGCAACGATGTGTTTGTGATTGCATGAGAAATATACTGAATAATAAATAAATATACTGACGGATTAAATTGATCAATGCCTTTAAAAATTTCAGAGCAAAAAAATGTTTCATTTTTAGTCAGTTTATGAAATCAGTTAAAAATATGTGTATTCTCGAAAAACTAAGTGATTCAAAATTACGTGGTTCTTTTCTCGATCTTTCCCTTCGAGTGCTGATCCCAAACCGTCGCCAATAGCCCTTTGTGTTGCTTCAGTGCGATGTTAATATTATTATATACCTTATTACTTCGAAAAACTAAATATTGATAAATATTTCCGTTAAAATGCATATAACTTTCTAATAAACAATTAGCTTAGGTTTTATTAATAAATATACTTACGGATTAAATAGATCAAAGTCTAAAAAAATTTAAAAGCAAAAAATGTTTCATTTTTAGAGTCAGTTTATGAAACATTAAAAATATGTGTATTTTCTCGAAAAACTAAAATATTCACAAATACTTCCGTTAGAATGTATATAACTTTATAATAAGCAATTATCTTTGGTTTTATTACTAAATATCTGATAGCTTTTGAGAAAAAGTACTTAAAAATGCTCTATTTAATACGGAGACTCCAATGGGGGTACAGGACGGAAAGATAGTTTCAGACTTTAAATGTAGATGGCGATAGCAGTCCACTAGAAGTTTAAGTACAATTTGAATCGTTCATAATGACGGCAGGTAACAAGTCACTAAGTTCTGAACTGGAAAGATTTTGTGGAGGGCGCTAAAATTCAGGGAAATTATTGGAGGGTCTAAACTGAACCCCACTTCAAAAGAATTGTGTTTAGGGGACAAAATATTTTGCTTAGCTCATATCATCTATATGTTTATGATACTATTCATTTCTCATGACTGGGTCCTGGGAAATGCATATAATAGTCCTCATACAGTGTCTATATATAGTTTGTACAAATTTCCATGTTTGAGAGGGGTTTTTTGTAAATCTAAATGTTGGGGGTGCTAGTGTTTTGATAACCAATTTTTTTTCGGTTGTTTGTTTTCTTTTACACTGAAAATCCTCTCATATTCGACTATTCATATTATCTGTATGTTTGAAAAAGTTATCCCCCTGTTTGGAAGGTCAGACCCCAACCAAAAAAATTTTGGAGAGGGAGAGATTCGGGCCCTTAGGATATGGTGCCCCCGATTATATGGGTACCCAAATATACATGGTCACTCGACTTCCTTGGCTAAGGAAGTCGTCCTTCCAAGGTAATTTTTCCCAGGGTCATTCGACCTCCTTTATTAGGGTTAGTTTGTCCACAGCAGTCAGAACCGAGGGCCAGAGTGCTAACCTCTCGGCTACCTCCTTGAACAGTTCCTATGGAGGCAGGGGCACCAATGCCCTTTTGCCTCTATTTTTATAGTAAACATGTCTTATAACAAGAAAAAACTCAATTCTGGTGCCTGCTTATTCAGTTGTCTGGTTAAATAGGACACATCTAGAAGAAATATTTGCCTTCATTAACCCTCCTGGTGGTTGTCTCGACGAGGTATCTCGTCATTAGCAAAACTGACGAGATCTTGATGGACAAGATATCTTGTCATTAGAAAAAATCTGCCCAGATCTTGATTTCATCATAAAAAATCGACAATATCTTCATGATGTTTTGTTATTGTTATTTCAATTAACGTCACACTGGAGCAACACAACGGGCTATTGGTGACGGTCCGGGATATCTTCATGATGAGTAAGTTATCTCATCATTAACAAAATTGGTCAGATCTTGATGTACGATATATCTTGTCGAAATCACTTGGAGGGTTAAGAGGTTGTTCAGTTTTTATATCGTGGACGTTAAAAGGCACTAAACCCCAAGAGTTAAATGTGCACATTTAGTTGGTTTTTTGATTCACAAAATTTTAGCAAAAATGGACAATACTTTTGAAGGTATTTTTTGAAGGAAGTATTGAGGCTTGATATATCTTTTGCTGTAAATCAAACCCAAAATTTCGGCTCTACGAATAAAAATACTTCATTTTTTTGCATTTTTGGACTTAAATCTTTTCCTTGTAGCCCACGATACTTACTGCGGATCTCACAATTTGAACAAGTTAACCAGAATCAACTGCACCACCAATTCAAAATCTTGCAAAATTCTGTCAAATCAATCCCAAGAGAAATATACCACTTAATCATTGAAAACAGCAGCAGTGAGACAATTCTTACCCGACAGTTCGTCATCTGACAGTGGCTCAAAATTACATGTTGTTGTCCTCGGATCTTTCCCTTCGGGTTTGATCCCAGTCGCCAATAGCTCCAGTGCGACGTTAATTAAAATAACATACCACACCTATCTTACCCGACAGTTTTCGTGAATAGTAATGAATTGTTATTGGAGTATCAAATACTTTATTATTTGCTAATGCACTTAGAGAAATTATTTGTTAAGAGAGGGATGCAATGAGGGGGGGGGGGAATTGTAATAAATTCATACAAGCAACATTTCGATTTCATTTAAGTTTATCAGGAGATATCGTAAATTTATTCCCAAAGGAAATGAGCGAAGTTTGATAAAAAATTATCCGACTTCATTTTTATTTCATATGCTAGCTGAAGTCGAGGGCCATGCAACTCAGGACCCTATTATGCATGAGTTTGTTTCCTAGTCCGTGCGGTCCTTTAAGTCTCTGTGAGAAAGTCGTTATTGTTGTACACTTTTGGTGCTCGTCACATACACTGCTGGCCACCGTAAATGCAACACCCTGAAGGAAGCATGCAAATTATATGAAATTTACAACATGCATTAGCGGAGGTGAGATATGCAAATGATTAGAATTTCAGCGCAGACGCACATCACGCGCGCCTGTGGCACCACTTCAAAGCACTATTTAAGGCTTGGAGATTTCGACGATTTCAAGTACGGCAATTGTGTTTTTCTAGTGGTTTTTTCAAAAAAACGATCAATTATGCCTCGTAGAAAACAGCGATCATCTTTTGATCAAGTATCCGAGTTCGACAGAGGAGGGATAGTGGCCTACCGAGATTGTGGATTATCTTTCAGGGAAATCGGTAGTCGTGTTGGACGAAACCAAACAACTGTAATGCGGATATGTGATCGTTGGATGCAGGAGGGTACGACGAACCGACGTGTTCGATCGCATCCACCTCAGTGCACCACTTCACGTGATGACAGGCATATTGTGCGTATGGCAGTGACGGATCGCTCAGCCACATCACGAACCATAGCACAGCACATTCAGTCTGTACCGCATCATCCAGTGTCTGCGCGTACCATTCGACGCCGTTTACAGCAGAGTGGTCTGTCCGCAAGACGTCCATTGCTTCGTCTACCCTTGACGCAGAACCACAGACGTTTCCGCCGCCAATGGTGCGATGAAAGAAGGATGTGGACGGCAGAATGGAATGAAATTGTCTTTACTGACGAGTCACGCTTCTGTCTGCAACACCACGATGGTCGGATTCGAGTCTGGAGACACCGTGGAGAGAGGATGCTGAACAGCTGCGTTATGCACCGCCACACTGGTCCTGCACCGGGTATTATGGTATGGGGTGGTATTGGATATCACTCTCGCACTCCTCTAGTACGCATTGCCGGTACTTTAAACAGCCAGCGCTACATCTCCGAGGTGTTGTCCTTCCTTACCTTCAGGGCTTGCCCACAGCCATATTTCAACAGGATAATGCGCGACCACACGTGGTACGCATTGTCCAAGGGTTCTTCGTCAATCGCCAGATTGAATTGCTTCCCTGGCCAGCTCGCTCTCCGGATCTTTCGCCGATAGAAAACATGTGGTCCATGGTTGCTCAACGATTGACCCAGAATACATCCTCAGCTGCCACACCAGATCAACTTTGGCAACGTGTGGAAGCTGCTTGGTCTGCTGTACCCCAAGAACACATCCAAAGTCTCTTTGAATCAATGCCGAGGCGTGTGGCAGCGGTGATCTACAACAATGGCGGCTACTCTGGCTACTGATTTTGGCAGGAACCACACTTCACAGAAGTCTATAAATTTAATCATTTGATACTTGGTCAACATGTTATCTACAAAATAAATTTTGTTGTGATATCTCTTGTCTTTCTTGGTGTTGCAATTTGGGTGGCCAGCAGTGTATATATTTCCAGCCAAAATGACCGTTCCACGTGTATGTTGCCTCATTAATATTTCCAGTCAAGATGACTGTTTCGCATGTATATTGTGCTCTTTCCATTTCTATTTCCAGGCAAAAGGACTATTTCACATGCACATTGTGTTTGTCACATTTATATTTCCAGCCAAAATGACCGTAGCACATGTATGTTGTGCTCGTCCCAATTGTATTTCCAGCCAAAATGACTATGACTATTGCACATGAATATGTGCTCGTCAGATTTATATTTCCAGTCAAAATGACCGTCGTACATGTATATTGTGCTCATCACGTATGTATTTCCAGTCAAAATGGCCATTGCACATGTATATTGTGCTACTCACATATATATTTCCAGCCAAAATGACCATAACACATGTATATTGCACTCGGCAAATTTGTATTTCCATCCAAAATGACCATTGCGCATGTATATTGTGCTCGTCCCATTTGTATTTCCAGCCAAAAATGACTGTTGCACTTGTATATTATGCTTGTCATATATATTTGCAGGTCAAATGACCGTTGTACAAAACATGGTGGAATGCTCCAATCTTATTCCTGACTTCATGAAAATATGATCAAAGATGGGATTTTGCATCTAAGACGTACAATTTACCTTAAAGGCACAGTCATCTCATTTTAAAACGTAAGGGGCTTCTTCAGAGTCTAAGACACAAAAATCACGAACAATGCGGGAAAAAATGTCTTGTTAACAGTTTTTACGAAACCCTTGGTGTAGTTCATCACGAGTATGCTCCTTAGGGTCAATTGGTCAACAAGTGTTACCTGACCAGCATTCATAGTCTACGAGAAGTTAGATGAAAAAGACTAAGTCTCTGTGGTATACACTGTACTGACAAAAGTCACCGGACACCCATTCAAAATAACGCACCCAGCCACAAAGAAAGGGCTGTTACGCAGCGGTTTGACGGTAAGGCCGTATAGTTTTTGGACTGGTCAGCACAGAACCCTTATTTTAGTCCCATCGTGCACCTATGGGATGAATTAGAGCCTGAAGTTTGGAGCAAAGGCCTACTACAAAGCAGCAGTTAGAGGTGGCATTATGTACTGAATGGAAGTACATACCTATAACTGTATTCCAGAATCTCGTCGGAAGCATGTCTAGAAAGATCAATGTGTCTATTAGTGTCAAAGGTGTACCAATACTTTACTTATGTATGTCAATAAATGCTATTTTTTGTTTCAACTCCAGGTGTACGGCAACTTTTGTCAGTACAGTGTATATGGGAATGAACATTTGGACCAATTGGCTAAATCTGGGGCACAGTTACCCCAACCTAAATACCCTTTACCTCTACCAAACATCAAGATACTTATATGCTCATCTATATGGACCAATAGACTCTCAATCTACAAAGAGATGTCTACAGGAAAGAACTGGAATGTTTTATTGAGAAATAAAGCTCGTACCTCAGGTTCCTTACCCAGAGCTGTAGGATTCGCTTGCTTTCGACTTCTTACAGGACATGTCTACCTACAAAAACACTTACACCGTATAGAAGTAGCGAGATCAGCCATCTGCCCCCTTTGCAAACTGGACGAAATGACTGTAGACCAACTCAAAGACTGCCTTAAAATTCCTGTGAATACAATTGTAAATACTGTAGATAGTGCTTTTAACCCATATTTTTTCACATCAGGACTCTATTGGGCTGTTTGACGATTTATGGCCGATGGACCGGAGATAGGTTTAGGATGAAAAAATTGAAACATTTCGTGAGAAGTTAATAATTGCACTTAAAGTTGTTTTAATTATCCAAAAAATTGTGTTAGATTTAGCTCGCTGTGACATAACTTATACCTCAGATGTTGAGTCTGCTTTTCATTCCTAACGTTGTCATCCCTGGTGCTGTTTTCTTTGCGGCTGGGGTGTTCACGTAAGGAAACCCGTTTTACAGATAGCGCTCAACTCTTACCTTCCATATTATCCAAACTCGAATTTTAACATCTTCTGCATCCCTGAGTAGTGTAAAATAGTCATTGCCTCACAATACACATATTAATTAAATAACCACATCTATTGGTTGAAAGAATTCATGGATTCTTTCAGCTTTTGGAAACATTATATTGGTCCTTTCCTTAGAAGAGAATCCTTTGGAAAGATTATATTGATCCTCTCCTACATGTGTATATTTAAGTGCTGTATTATATTATTTAAAATAGCCGTATCTTCTCGCGCGCTTGAAACAGAGGAAATAATAAATGAGGTTAACCCTCCTGGTGGTTATCTCGATGAATGCATCTCGTCATTAGCAAAACTGACCAGACTTTAATGGATGGAAGCACAATAATTCTTATAACTAAACAGTGGCGACCCTGTTTCCTAAACATCTGTTTAGTGCGTATAGTCAAAGAAAACAACTAACCACATTAATGGCTTTAATTAAACAGCTGTGACCCTATATCCTAAAAATCTGTTTATTGTATTTAATCAAAGAAAAGAGCTAAACATGTTAATTCTAGTAACTAGATCTAGATATAATTACGATCTTAATTACTAATAAATATGTTTAATGAATTTAGTATATACAAGAATGCAGCTAAACATAGTGCACATCTAAACAGTGGCGACTATTTTCTAAAAATCTATTTAATGCGCTTAATGAGACGTTTAATGCGTTAACACATTAATTCTTTTAAATAAACTGTGGCGACCTTTTTCTAATAAAATCTGTTTATAATCAAAGAACTGAACTAAGCACATTGTTTTAAATAAACAGTGGCGAATATTTTCTAATACATCTGTTTAGTGTGTTTAATTAAAATCAGCTAAACATGAACACATGCTAAACATGAACATAATTCCTGTAAATAGACTCAATTACGACTCTATTTACTAATAAATCTGTTTAATGAATGTAATCAAAAATAGCTAAACATATTAATTCTTATAATTAAAAAGTGGCGATCCTATTTTCTAAAAATCTGTTTAGCGAGTTTAACCAAAGAAAACTATGAAACACATTGATTGTTTTAAATAAACAGTGGCGATCCTACTTTCAAAAAATCTGTTTAGCGAGTTTAATCAAAGGGGAACAGCTAAACATATTAATTCGTAAAAACTAAACCGTTGATCCTATTTCCAAAAAATGTGTTCAGCGAGTTTAATCAAAGAAAAAACAACTAAACACATAAATTATTTTAAATAAACAATGGAGATCCTATTTTCTAACAGTCTAACCAAAGGGGACAGCTAAACATAGTAATTCTTAAATCTAAACCGTCGATCCTATTTTCTAAAAAACTGTTTAGTGAGTTTAATAAAAGAAAACAGTTAAATGCATTAAATTGTTTTAAATAAAGAGTGGCGATCTTATTTCATAAAAGTCTGTTTAGTGAGTTTAATCAGAGAACAGCTAAACATATGAATTCTTAAAACCAAATTGTTGATCCTATCTCCTAAAAATCCGTTTAACCAGTTAAATCAAAGCACATTAATTGTTTTTAAATAAACAGTGGCGATCCTATTTTCCAACAGTCTCTTTAGAGATTTTAACTAAAGGGAACAGCTAAACACATTAATACCTAAAACTAAACTATCGATACTATTTTCTAAACATCCACTTAACGAGTTTAATAAAGGGAAAAACTAAACACATTGATTGTTTTAAATAAACAGTAGGGATCCTTTTTTCTAAGTCTGTTTAACGAGTTTAACTAAAGGGAACAGCTAAGCACATCAATTCTTGAAACTAAACTGTCGATCCTACTTCCTAAAAATCCGCTCTGCGAGTTTAATCAAAGGCAACAGCCAAACACAATAATTCTTGTAACCAGACAGTGACAACCCTATTTCCCGTACAATAAATAAAAATATTTAGAATGAAATCGCTCATCCCATCGGGTCTTAATCCTCAATTTATCATTAGAAGCGAGCTCCGACTTCTCCAAATTTCGCACTAATAAATCTCCCACGAAAAAACAACCCAAAAGTCTCCAGAAATGGATGCACGAGGCATACATCTCTGTCGTTTAAAAAATATTGATATTTAACCCTCTGAGGAGGGGAAAGAAACAAAGAGTATCGCGTCCCGACACGTCAGGGATGATCGTAAATTTATTGCCCCTATATTAGAGCGCAAGGACGGGAGGAAGAAGATAAATATGGAAGAAGAGAGAGAGATATCGGAATTCCGGATGGTGGGGGAGGAAAGTAAAAAGCTATTTGTCTCCCATAATGTTAAAAGCGAATTTTTCGCTTCTTTGGATAAAGCGTTTGAGGAAGATGGAGAGAGCGAGCGTACGAACTTTGTAGGTCAGGTCTGAAGTGACAGTTGAGAGAAATGGGGTTCGTTTGAAAAAATCATTTTTAATCCCCGCGTTAGGCGTCCTCTGGATGTAAATAGATACTCCGCCTCAAATTATCCACAATTTATCTCCCGCGACATCCAGCGAGAGTCAACCCAGTGTTATTTACAGGTGGGAGGTGATTAATCAGGCTCGCCCCTCAGGAGTGACTCTGGCGAGCGACCAGAGCAAGGATTAATGTTAAGACTCCAGGAAAAGAAAAGAAGTCCGGAGCAAAGGAAAGATGCGCTGTGGTGGTGTTCCAGATGATGTAGGAGTGGTAAATTGATTCTCAAAGTGTCGCACCTCAGAATATTGTCACAGTTTTCTGAAGAAAGAAAATCAATTCCGTATTCTGAAGGTGCTGTCGTTTTTAACCATTCTGGTGGTTGTCTCGACGAGGTACTTCGTCATTAGCAAAACTGATTAGATCTCGATGGACGAGATATCTCGTACATTAAACTCTCGTCGCCTCTCATCGTTAGAAGGAAACTGAACAGATCTTGATATCGCCAGCATAAAAAAATTCGGTAATTTCTTGATGACGAGATATCTTGACATTAGCGAAATTGGTCAGATCTTGATGGACAAGATATCTCGTCGAAAACACTTGGAGGGTTAAATTGCTTTGGATATGTATCAAATCCTAATACTCCTTGAGAATGTCTTTTGGGTCAGTTCAGTTTCTATGAAGTTGCACAGCTCCTTCCAATAAGAGACCTCAGTGATAATATTAGGTCCGGGACCCAGCTTTTAAATTCATCCATAAAATAATCGTTCCTATTTCCAGAGAGTTCAGTCCGAAAAATTTGAATGATTTCTCGTTTACATGTGGTAGGCGATTAATCAGACTCTCCCCACAAGAGTGAATCTGGCGAGCGACCAGAGCAAGGATTGAAGTTGGGACTCCGGGAGAGGAAAAGAAGTCTCATCTTTGGCAGGATAGATGCTCTGTGGTGGTGTTTAGGATGTTGTAAGACTGGTAAATTGATGCTTAAAGTGTCGCATCTTAGAATATTGTCACAACTCGAAAGTGATACTATTTTTTGATAAGAGAAATTTCGAATTGGGTAGGTCCTGTCGCGTTTAAATTACTTTGGATGGATATAAAATCCTGATACTCCTTGAGAATCCTTGTGGATCAGTCCAGTACTACATTAACCCTAGAAGTAGTTTCACCGAGATATCTCGTCCATCAAGATATTGGCGATTTTTTACGATGACGAGATCACAAGATCTGGTCAGTTTTCTTCTAATAACGAGATATCTCATCCATCAAGACCTGGTCAGTTTTGCTAATGACAAAATACCACGTCGAGACAACCTTCAGGAGGGTTAACGCATAGCCAAACCGGGAACGAGATGACAATATATCTCTTCATTAGCAAAATTGGTCAGAACTTGATGGACGATTTATCTTGTCGAAACCATTTGGAGGATTAAATTACTTTGGATGTGTATCAAATTCTAATACTCCTTGAGAGGGCTTTTAGTGGGTCAGTTCAGTATCGTATTAACGGAGGGCCACTTTGTGAAGTTGCCCAGGGCCTCCCAATAAGAGGTCTCTGTGATAATATTAGTTTTGGGATTCTATCAGCTTTTAAATTCATCCATTAAAAAGTCGTTCCCATTTCCAAAGAGTTGCCCTAAAAATTTGAATGATTTCTCATTTACAGGTGGTAGATGATTAATCAGGTTCTCTCCACAAGAGTGACTCTGGCGAGGAACCAGAGCAAGGATTGATGTTGGGACTCCAGGGAAAGAAAATAAGTCTGGAACAATGGAACAGATGTGCTGTAGTGGTGTTTGAGATGTTGTAAGACTGATAAATTTATCAGTCTTATATGATGTTTAAAGTGGTCGAACCTTAGAAAACTGTTACAACTCGAAAGTGATACTATTTTTTGACAAGAGAAATTTCCGACTACAGAAAATCTACGTTTTCGAATTCTGAAGGTGCTGTCGTTTTTAACCCCCCTGGTGGTTGCCTCGGCGAGATATGTCGTCATTAGGAAAACTGACCAGATCTTGATGGACGAGATATCTCATACATTAAGCTCTCGTTGTCTCTCGTCGTTAGAAGGAAGCTGACCAGATCTTGATCTCGTCATCATTCAAAAATCTGCAATATCTTGCTGACGTGGTTTCTCGTACTTAGTAAAATTGGTCAGATCTTGATGACGAGATATCTCGTCGAACTACTTTGAGGGTTAAATTATTTGGATGGGTCAAATCCTAATACTTCTTGAGTAGTTTTTTGTGGGTTAATCCAGTGCTACATTGACGCATGGATGCGCATGGATATTGCCCAGGACCTCTCAATTTAAGAATCACCGTGATAATACTAGTTTTGAGGGACTATAAGCTTAAATACATCGATAAAATAATCGTTCCCATTCCAAAGAGAGTTTATTCGGCAAAATTTGAATGATCTGTTATTTACAGGTGAGAGGTGATTAATCAGGCTAACCCCTCAGGAGTGACTCTGGCGAGCGACCAGAGCAAGGATTGATGTTAGGACTCCAGGAAAGGAAAAGAAGTATCATCTTTGGCCGGATAGATGCGCTGTAGTGGTGTTTCGGATGTTGTAAGACTGGTAAATTGATGCTTAAAGTGTCGCATCTTAGAATATTGTCACAATTCTAAAGTGATACTATTTTTTGATAAGAGAAATTTCGAATTAGGAAGGTCCTGTCGCATTTAAATTACTTTGGATGGATATAAAATCTTGATATTCCTTGAGAATCCTTGCGGATCAGTTCAGTACTACATTAACCCTAGAAGTAGTTTCAGCGAGATATCTCGTCCATCAAGATATCGGCGATTTTTTACCTAAGGCTACTCCTGAGGCTAACCCCTCAGGAGTGACTCTGGCGAGCGACCAGAGCACCAGATTTTAATGTTGGGACTCCAAGAAAGGAAGTTAAATCTCATCTTGGGTCGGAGAAATGGGATATATGTGCTGTGGCGGTGTTTCTGATGATGTAAGACTGTTAAATTGATGTTTAAAGTGTCGCACCTTAGAATATTGTCACAACTCGGAAGTGATACAATTTTCTGACAAGAGAAAATCAACGCTTTCGAATGCTGAAGGTGCTGTCGCGTTTAACCCTCCTGGTGGTTGTCTCCACGAGGTGCCTCTTCATTAGCAAAACTGACCAGATTTCGATGGACGAGATATCTTGTCATTAGAAACCACTCACCTAATCGTGATCTAGTCATCATAGTCATGATCTAGTCATCATGGTCAGATCTTGAACGAGATATCTCATCGAAACCAATTGGAGGGTCAAATTACTTTGGATGGATATCAAATACTAATACTCCTTGAGAAGGTCTTTTGAGAGTCATTTCAATACCATGTTAACGCATGGAAACACTGAGAAGTTGCTCAGTGCCTCTCAATTAGAGGCCTGTGTGACACTATTAGGTTTGGAACTATCAGCCTTGAAATTCATCCATAAAATAATCGTTCCCATTTCCAAAGAGAATGCAATCCAAAATTTTTTATTGAATTGCTATTTACAGGCGGGAGGGGTGAGTATTCAGGCTATCCCCTCAAGAGTGACTCTGGCGAGCGACAAAGCAAGGATCTATGCTGGAAAAAACTAAGTTGTAAAAAAAATTAAATCTATTTGATACAATAGCTACCAATTTTTCTTCATGTGACCTGAGTTTATGTTCCTAGTTGCTATTACGTATAAATAACAGAATAAACAGAGAAATCAGAAAATTATTTATTAGATTGAATTTCTAGATAACATTCACAACGCTTCATACATTCACCATGAATAAGAAAGGCCTGAGGGGACAGTGGACTTTCGAGATCACTAAAATCTATTTGCATTTTTAGTTTAAAAATTAATTAATATCAATCTATAGATATTGAAAATAATCTTTCAATTACGCTTACTTTTGATGAAGTTAATTTAATAAAACCGCTAAACATAAGTAGACAAGCTGAATTACTCGACGTTGTTCGGGTTCAGTAGTTTATAATTCATCGTAATATTACTCACTATTATTCCTACGGAGATTTCGAATTGTTTTTAGCCCCTGCAGACTCAGGACAAATCGAACGGGGTTAATATATATTCTATGTGTCCCGCAGAATTTTACAGGATGAATGTACCAAATTTAGTGTGAATTGGTCTGACATCGATCGTATAAACACGCAATGTTATTCCTATGAGGATTTCGAATTGTCTTTAGCCCCCTGTACCATATCGACGATAAAAAAAACCATTTTCCATAAAAATAATCATATATTATCATAAAAATTTACATTCGAATAATAAAGCTACAGTTTAAAAATTTACAGACGGGATACATAAACGATATGATACTGAGCGATTATCAGCGTAACCGCACCCATCTACGACTTCACCATGCTCTAAGATTCTAAAAAACCTCCAAGGTCATCTTGAGAGGCGACTCCTGTTACGATGTTAACTCTGACGTCATCTGCACAGCTAGACCGGTAGGGTGCGCCCCCTAGCAAGTGCTCTGCCCAAAATGAAGGGACGTCACACTCCTCTGCACACTCAAGACAAATTGAACGGGGGTTAATATTTAGCCTACATTACCCACAGGGTTCCAAAGAAGTGTACCAAATTTGGTGTAGATTGGTCAAACGGGTTAGATTTGTATAGAGAACAGACAAACTGACAGATGTCAACACTGCTTTGTATGTAAAGATATGTATGGTCTGTTTACTCTCTTATTCTCGTCATCTGACCGTGGTTTTGTCCTCGGATCTTTCCTTTCGGGTATGATCCCGGACCGTCGCCAATACCCCGTTGTGTTGTTCCAGTGCGACGTTAATTAAAAATGCCTATCTACTACTCATTGAGATTTGTTGACAATTTTTTGGCGACGCATTAGTTTTTACCTTGATTTTCTTAACATTCTTTTGGAAATTACTTGTAATATGTACATATCTAAGCGCAAATGAGAAACTCGTCAGTGCCTCCTAGTTTTGAAATTTTGGTTATGCTCTGACATGCTTTTTTGAGAAAATGTGTAGTGTTTTAGTATACATTTTTTCCAGCTTTACACTTGAGTGATATACTTACCAAATGGGATTAATATAATTTATGTGTATAGATAAAAACTGTTATGTGAATTAAAATAATGACATTACATGAAAAATTAATGCTCATGGAAGTATTAATTTTTGCTAGCTTATAAAAAATTTTGACCACATATTATGTAATAACATTCACGCAACTTAATATTTTGGACCAATTTTATATATGAACATTTTATCGCAAAATAAATAGTCTGCAAATTTTATAACCAATCGGATCATTTCTTGAAAAGTTTGTTTTGAAAGACCACTGTCCCATTTAAATCAGAACTATATCTGACTTCGAGGTTGATATTTTCCTCACATAAGTGAAACATTCAATTTATTCACAATTTCCTCTGTGTCTTTGTTGCTGTGAAAAAAAAGTGATGCATGTTAGTCAGAACTCTCTAACACTTGAGCGCATCTTCCTCTGGAATCATTTAGATACTGTCTAATTTCCATTTATCCACCATGAAGATAGCTCTTTCTTTAAATCAGAATTACATAAGACTCAAGGCTTCGACTTTCCACGCAGAAGCTAAGTATTTTCTTGCAGACTTTCCATCTTCGTAATGGCTACTGTAAAGAGAAAGCAAAAATTAAACTTCAAAAAATCAGACATACACACTCATATACATATACACACACACTGTACTGACAAAAGTCACCGGACACCCATTCAAAACAACGCACCCAACAAAACAAAGTCTGTTGGGCAGTGGTTTGACGGTAATGCCATATCGTTTTTGAACTGGTCAGCACAGAGCCCTGATCTGAATCCCATAAAGAACCTATGGGATGAACTACAGCCAGAATACGAAGTTTGGAGCCAAGGCCTACTACAAAGCGATAGTTAGCGGAGGTATTATGTACTGAATGGAAGCAATACCTATCGCTGTGTTCCAAAATCTCGTCTAAAAAGGTCAATGCGTGTATTAGGGTCAAAGGTGGACCAACACCTTATTAATGTATTTTAATAAATGCTGTGTTTTGTTTCTACTCCAAGTGTCCAGCGACTTTTGTCAGTACAGTGTATATGCATATACATATGCATATACAGTGTACTGACAAAAGTCGTACTATGTATATGCATATGTATATGACTAGCAACTATTTGATGGATTCACCTTTGCTATTTTTTATATATTTTTTTATGAATGAGTAGCCTGTAAAAGAGTATCTGGTATCCGTCCCTTGGATGTGCGGGCCGTGTAAACCTTTTCGGGGAGCCTTATCTGACTGGGGGGGGGGTCTGATCAAAGTATGTGGTGGGCGCTTTCTGGTCTAGTTGAACCTGTCCTGAAGGTCATGTATGGCCGTTAGCAGAGAAAAACTTTCAGGAGGGCCGTATCTGGGTTTCAGCCCGGTTAAACCAATCTGGAGAGTCAAACCTGGTCTCTGGGTTTGTCAAAAAGCATTCTGAGGTTCGTATCTGGTCTGCGGGCATGATAAAATAATTTGGAGGGCCTGAGATCGGTCTATTCGCTACAACTTATTTATCTTACGGTTTTTTGTGAAACGGCTGGTTAAACGAGATCCCCACGCAAACAACAGTTATCCCTCAAACAGTAAAATAAAATAATGACACCATCATGACCAGCTTCCCAAAACCCGCAAATGGAAACAGATAAAACGGGCACCGTGGAATTTTATTTACGTCTAGGCCGGAAGATTAATCACCCTCTGCCAGAAACGTAAAATGATAAGCCCATTACAATATTTCACATCCCTTTCCCGCTATACTTAGGTGATATTTGAATTCCGTACAGAAACTGAAACACTCCAGCGAAAAGGGGGAAATAAAGAGCAATAAATGAAGTAAGTGCAATCGGACCACCACCGTTCCACATGGAGGACTGACGAAACAAGGCCGAAAAAAGCCAGAAAACGTGCAACTCCCTAGATAATCATGTTGGCAAGAGCCACGACATTATCATAAAGGACTGTGAAAATGACCTGGTACCAACCTACAATCAGCTGTTCCAATCTTTGTCATTACTATTAAAGGTGACAGGTGTGATTAAAGGGCTTACATTGAGGGTTATGGACACGTCTCTGCGAGGGATCGTGTCACCTATGGATATGGTTTAGCTGCTCTTCTAATAGCTTCACGAGCCTTCGTTTTGCGTGCTGATGGAACGGACTGTTCGATTAGGTACTTAGAGGAGGAAATTGAAATTAAATTCCACCAGCAAATGTTTGATGTTTCTATACTAGCACACGGTAGAAAACGAGTTAATGTTGCCTAATGGCCCAGGGCATTTTAATATGCCGGTCACAGGATCTAATTGTTTGAGTTCGTTCGCCGGTTGGAGTGTAACATTATTATCCATTCTGTGATTGCGTTTTTTAAAAGTGCGCGGCACAGTCGGACTGAAACTGGAGTGGAACGGTGCTTAAATGATGGTTTTCGATCGAAATGGGTGCACTTTAAAGTGTGATAGAAGATGGATGGGTGTCGGGAGGTGGTTAGTTAAATCGCGGGTTCCTCCTAGTGCGGGTGTCGTGTTTGTTTTTCTTCTGTCCCTGGGTTAATACTTTTAAATTGGTTGTTACAGTTATGGAATTGCAACTTAGGGGTATTCTGTAGCAAAATGTCGAAAAAATCGGAATAAAATATGAATGGTTACACTAGCCAAGGTAATTCTGTATTATTAGAAACGACTGGTGTAATCTGAAAATGACTGCAATATTTTCAAGTAGGTTATTTGAAAATTTATAAGGGGTCTGATAATTTCTTGCTATGCGAGAGCAAAGTTAATAAAACATGTGACAAATTAAGGTAATAGTAATAATATGTAAAATAAGACATACAAAAACACTGGTGGTACTTGATAGATAATATAATGGATAACCACTGAGACTGAGTCATGTTACTGTATGTGATAACATATCACTGGATCCGTTTCTACTACTAGTAATCTTAATTTTGGATGTTTAGTAATCTTTATTACTAGACGTCAACTATTTTATTTGCTATAATAAACAACGTCTTGTAATATTTATTACTACACATCTGCTTATTTTATTTATTTTAGAAAATTACGTCTAGTAATCTTTATTACTAGACATGTCTGCTATTTTATTTATTATAGCAAACTACGTTTAGTAATCTTTATAACGACGTGTGTCTACTATTTTACTTATTCTAGTAATCTTTATTACCAGATGTGTGTCTTCTATTTTATTTAAAGTAAACCACGTCTAGCAATCTTTTTTACCAGACGTCTACTATTTTATTTATTCGAATAAACTACTTTTAGTAATACTATTATTGACGACATTTGTTCTAATAAACTACGTCTAGTTATCTTTATTACTAGACGTCTACTATTTTATTTATTTTAGTGAGCTACGTCTAGTAATCTTTATTACTAGACACGTCTGTTATTTTATTAATTATAGTAAACTACATATAGTAATAACTATTGTGACGGAAGGGGGGCATACTATATACACACAATACTTTCAAACATTTTACAAATATACATTCAATACTTTTATAGATTTCTTTTACTTTCTATAAAATTCCTGTATCCTATATACTGACTTGATTACAAGTGTCTTATTACGACTGCCATATTAGATATTTATTTATTTATTGAATCTGCTTCTTTATACAGAAAAAATCTAATTATTAAATTAGAAAAATCTAATAATAATCTAAGTCTCTACAGAGCTTCAAAGCAATGAAACCGAAATGACTTCACAATTCAGAAGAATGAATATCTGAAGATTCATAAATCTTAAAATAAATATATTTTAAAAATGTATTCCATATTCTTTTATTATCTATGATATGGCAGTCGTATACAGTATATTCCAAATTACTTACTATTATTAAATTATATTCCACTTCCGATCTAACATAAATATTAAATAATAAAATTATAGTGTTAGTGTATTATAAAAATCTCTTGTCTTCCTATTGATCCAACTAAGTTTGAAGTATGCGGATTTTGAAATACATCTTATGTGGTAGTTGAAGGAAAAATCTGAATACCGTAATGTATTCCTATATCAACGAAATAATGCAGAATAAAATTTTCAGATATATTTATTTTACGAATTATGAATCTTCAGGTGTACAGTCGCGGAAAAAGAATTGAACCACCCTCCTCATTCTACAATTTTAACAGTAGAAAAATTCAAAGATGGTGTTTGACAGAAACTAACGTCTATAAATTCAAATGCATAAAATTTGCATAAGGGGTCCTCTTCAAGTTAAATTGAGAACCAGCTTCATAATTTCCAACAGAAACCTATTTCGACAATCAATTTCGAATCTATATCAAAATTTAACTTCAGATACCAAATTTCATGTCATTAGGTCTTACCGTTTCGAAGTTCTCAGATAGTTTGCACAAGCTGACAAATACGTTTGAAAGTGTTCAAATTTGAAATTCCGGTAACTATAACTACAATTAATCTCGATCTACGAATAGCGATTTTCAATTTCGAGATGATCCCTGAAATTGACAGCAACTTTAACATTGAATATCTCCGGATATAAAGATAATAGAGTCATGAAATTTCATATTTAGACTAATTTAACGATGCCGAATCTGATTATGGCATCAAAACCTGGCATTTCTATTGGAAATTTTGTTGTTTGTTCACAATTTGATAGGAAGACGGCCCCTAATGCAACTTTCTTGCATTTGAATTTGTAGAGGACGTTATTCCCTATTGAATGATATCTTTGACTTTGCTCTACTATGAATAGTGCTCGAAATAAAGGGGGTGGTTCGTTTTTTTCTGCGACTGTACATTCCTCCGAATTGCAAAATCCTTTCCTTTTCATTACTTCGAAGCTATGCAGAGTCATTGCTTTAGCAAAAGATTTTACTTCCTCCTACATAACATAATTGTTTAGCCTTTTTAGTTTCATGTACTGATTTTAACCCTCCTAGTGGTTGTCTCGACGAGGTATCTCGACTTTAGCAAAACTGACCATTTCTTGATGGACGAGATATCTCGTTATTGAAAGAAAACTGACCAGATATTGATCTCGTCATCATATGAAAATCGGAAATACCTTGAAGACGAGATATCTCGTCAAGTATTAGCAAAATTGGTCAGATCTTGATGGACGAGATGACTCGTCAAAATCACTTGGAGTATTAACTTCCCAAGGTATATCACCAGAAACTCAATTATTTTTTTGTTAAACTTTTAACAAAGAATGTAAGTAAAATTTTGCTACAAATAGATTTTAAACTGTATCATTCTCGGATATTGATATATTTTTAATATGACAAAACAATAAATAATCTGCTTAAATGAAGTGTTTTGTTTTATCTGTTTTAACTGTATTTGAGTATGCCTTTTTTCTTGTATTTTTGATAATGTATTTTTGGTCTCTATAATTGGATGCTTTTCTGAAAAGAAATAACAATTAAACAAATAAATAAACGATAGACAATGTTACTTCCAGTCTAAAGTAAGACATTTCCTATACATTATCTTCGTATATCAACTCTACTACACAAGAGAAAGATAATTAACCAATTACTCTACCTATCCAGTACATTTTTCGATGAGATAGCAGAGTTAAGTCGTGTCTTTCAGCTGCAGAGTTCCTTCAATTAAACAGAGGAATTATTATTCCGATCTCTTTCCTAACATAGAAAATGATCTTAATGAAACTGTAAATACATCACTCACTGTCGTATGTATCTGAATTCCTATGCTCTTTATTAGAATTATACAAGCATAAGACGTTAGACGATTGCTTATGATCCTAACTGTATCATGCTGATTCTGATCTTAAGATAAGGATACATAGCATAATATTAAATACAACTGGTACATCGCTGTTTTTTACGTGTATTATAATCTGTTAAAGTGACAAACTCTTTAAGAGGACTTAAGAGACAAATTCTTTAAAAGATTTTGAAGACAAACTCTTCAACAGACTTAAGAGAGACAAATTCTTCAAGAGACAGACTCTTTAAGAGACTTTAAAGACAAATTTTTTAAGAGACTTTAAGGTATATGTATACACTAGAAATCACGAAAATCGACCTGATTATATCAATAATTTTTTATTAATTCAAAACTACTTTTGCTTTCAAATGCTAACAAGATCTTGTAAATATTCGAAATAGTTTTCTAGTTACAAGGGTTTTTGTTAGGTACTGTCACCACATATAAACATGTTTCCGAAACTTTAAACTCAATTTCTGAAGAACTGTGCTTTGCAATAGGATGGTTTGTTCAAACAGTGACAACTCAACAATGAATTGATACATTATAATTATTTTTATGTCATTATAATCTATATAATACAGTGAATGTTTTGACCCTCAGTCAAAATCATTATCAAAGAAATGAATTTTTAGTTGATTTTTAAATGTTGGAATTCTTGAAAAAATCTTGATATTTTTAGACTTTCTTGGTGAAAAAATTCTTAAAAACAGCCCATTCTTTCTAGGAACTTGACGGAGAGTTAAAACATGAAGAATAATATTAGGAATAATTTCCAACAGGAATTGTATTTCTGAACAAATTAGAATTTGAGATATCATTGTTCAAAAAACATGCTAATTAGCTAATTATATCCAAATTAGATAATAATAATTAGCTTAATTTGAATTTTTAACGCTGAAATGAGTTTAAGCACAAACTAATGGCCTATTGCAAAAAAATTGGATTTATTAAGTCAAAATTAAAAAAAATATATCTTCTAGTATACATACACCATAAAGACAAACTCTTTCAGAGACTTAAGAGACGAGGTATCTTGTAATTAGCAAAACTGACCAGACCTTGAAAAATCCTGATCCACCAACACCACTTTATTCTTAAAAAAATTCTTTAAATTTCCCTTTCATTTTCTCTAGTTGAAATATTATCTTACTCGCGGCTTTAGCGCGCGCTCACATGGAGAGTTCTGTTTGATTAATGTTTACTCCCTGTTCTTTTTAGCTTTTTGGCTTTTTTATGCAAACAAACAAAAAGCCAAAAAACCGGGGTGTAAACTTTAGTCAAACAGAATCCAGAACTACAGACGCCGAATCCGCAGACACAGCATGGCAAGCAATATAATTCAATAATCCAACTACACAAAACCTAAGGGAAATGTTAAGAATGAAGCGCCAAAAATTCGAATTAAAAAATGAACGCCATAAGGAGTACTTTTGTCGCTGCCCACACGCAGAAAACACCATCTTGTGTTCACTGGGTCAGGGTCCTCCCTGATCCACCAACACCGCTTTATTTTTTGAAATATTCTTAATTTTCTTAATTTACATTTGGTTTTGTATAATTGAATTATATATATATATATAAGCCATCACCAAAAATCAGATAAGAACCAAACCAAAAAGAACCAACCAAACAAAAGCTTCTCTTAAAAGTGACTGCTTTACTTCCCTTGACAAAGTAAGCGGGCCCACTCCCTTCACATTTTCATACATCTCGTGTTTCTCATGGAAAAATTTATTTTTAAAGCAGTTTCTACTTTTAATATAAATCTACACATATAAAGCAGAGTTGGCATCTGTCTGTTTGTTCTCTATACAAATCTACACCTTTTGAACAATCTACACCAAATTTGGTACACTTATTCTTTGGAACCCTGCGGGTAACGTAGGATACATATTAACCCCGTTCTATTTGTCTTGGGTGTTCAGAGGGGTGCAATGTCCCGTCATCCTGGACGGGCGCTCCCTCCCGGTCAGGCTGTGCAGATGACGTCAGAACATCTACGGGAGTCGCCTCTCAAGATGACCTTGGAGTTTTTAGAATCTTAGAGTATGATGCAATCGCAGATGGGTGCGGTTGCGTTGAAAATCGTTCATTTCATATCGTTCATGCATTCCATCTGTAAATATTTAAACTGTAACTTTATTATTGGAATGTAAATTCTCACGTTAAAATAAGATTATTTTCATAGAAAGTGGTCTTCTTTTATCGTCGATGGTACAGGGGACTAAAGACAATTCGAAATCTTCACAGGAATAACATTGCGTATTGATACGATCAATGTCAGAACCAATTCACACTAAATTTGGTACATTCATCTTGTGGAATACTGCGGGACACATAGACTATATATTAACCCCTTTCGATTAGTCCTGGGCCTGCAGGGGGCTAAAAGCAATTCGAAATCTCCATAGGAATGACATTGAATATATTACGACGAATCATAAACAATGCAACCCGAGCAAAATCAATGATATATATATATATAATATATATATATATTATATATATATATATCATTTATATATATATTATATATATATATATTTATATATATTATATATATATATATATATATATATATATATATATATATATATATATATATATATATATATATATATATATATATACCATGGAACATATGGTCCATTGCACTCTGAGAGATAGAAAAGAGTAAAGTCGAAACTCGTCCGAGCATGAACAAGTCATCGGAGCCCCAGCACACTTTTCCAGCACGGTCCGGCAAATCTTGAATGCCACATATCCCGCACGATGGATCGGACGTGGCGGACCTGTGGCTTGGCCTCCTCCTTCACCGGACCTCAACTCACTGGACTTTTTCTTCTGGGGGCACGTGAAATCTTTAGTGGTCCAGACGCCTGTGGACTCGGCTGAAGATCTCGTAGCGAGAATCGGTGTTGCCGCAGACAAAATTAACACAACACCAGGAATCTTCGAGAGGGTGCGCCAGTCATTCCTTCGCCGGTGTGAACTGTGCAACGACACGCGTGGCCGCCACTTTGAGAATTTGCTGTGAGTTTTTCTCTGATCAATAAATCAGATTGTGCAACTTTTGGTATCGTTCATTCGCTTTCCCAACACTGTTGTAAGTTCACGTTGAAATTCTAATTTGACACTTTTTTCTGCCTCTCAAAGTGGAATGTGAACCTATGTTCCATGGTAATTATTGCTCGTCTGGATGGGTACTCTCACCCCTCATATATATATATATATATATATATATATATATATATATATATATATATATATATATATATATATATATATATATATATATATATATATATATGTGTATACACATATATATATATATATATATGTGTGTGTGTGTGTGTGTGTGTGTGTGAATATATATATGAAAAGTTGAAACGCAACATCATCCCAAAGTCATTAAAATCGCCCGAACCGAGTAATAAAATATGCAAATCCTTTTTGTAATAAAAATCGCGTCTGTGTGCTCTGTGGAAGCGGAGGGAGGTGACCGCAGGAGAAAACACGAATGATTCCATGATCCATGCACATTAGGTGCCATCCCCAGCACAAACTCTTTAAATATTGAATAAGAGACGGTCCGAGCTGTCGTTTCGTAAGACATTCCCTACCCAGCACGAATTTGTCACTAGGGCTGGACTCGCACGAGATCGGACTATTAGGAGGAATGTGACGTCAAAGCAGAGAGCAACGGAAAGTGAGAACGCATATAATATTCATGAACATGCAGATGAAGCAAATGATTGGCCAATGTAAAGGAAGCTCAGATTACCGGAGATAGCCGTGTTTTTTCCTGGATTTTTTTAGTCGGTGGTTCGGAGAATCATTGATAAAAATCACCGTTCAGAAATTGGTATCCAATATTTTGAGCTTGGCGTACCATTTGCTCGTCAAATAGTCAATTCGATGGAGGAATCCGATATTTCGTCTATTGTCGTGTGGGATAATAGACGGGAAAATAGGTTCGTGGTTTTTAACGATTAATGAAGGTTTTCGGCGGATGTTTCTGATTTCAGTTATAATTTAGGTGGAAAGTTTGGGTTTGCATCAGTAGCGCATGATTTCATTTCAGTCCAAGTATGAGATACATAACCTACTTTTTATACCAAATTACCCCTCTGAGGGGTTCACGCGCATAATTTCACCATGCAACCTAGTATTCTTTCCTGATTTTCAACCCAATAGCACGTGTGTTGCTCCAGTGTGACTTTAATTAACTACCTACCTAATTTCAACTTCTAATTTTCTTCAACGATAAAATCTTTTCAATGGATTCTATTTTAAGGAAATGATCCATAGAATCTTTCCGAAGGATTCTAGTCTAAGAAAAAGTTTTTTTAAATTAAAAATATCCCCAAAAAACTTTATTCAAAGCGAAAGATCAATATAATCTTTCCAAAGAATTGATTCTAAGGATAGAATCTTTTCAAAGGATTTTATTATGAGGAAAGGATCGATAGAATTTTTCCAAAGCATTTATTCTAAGGAAAAGACTTTAAATTAAAAATATTCACAAAGAACTTTATTCTAAGTTAGGTAGATATTTAATTAACGTCGCACTGAAGCAACACAGCGGGCTATTGGCGACCTTTATTCTAAGGAAAAGATCAACTCTAAAACTTCAAACCCAGGATGTCCTTGGTAACCCAGTTGGTAGAGTTGAGGGTTAGGAACCGGAAGGAACTCGAACTGTTCGAAACTAGATCCATCCAAGACATTCGTGTACGTGGGGTCTGGTGCACGTTAAATCTATCTTGGCCTCAAATCATGTTGGCGTGGTTCGGAAACTTGGAGTGGGATGTTGACCTCGTCATCTGACTGTAGTTCAAACTATGATTCGATGCCCTCGGATCTTTCTCTTCGAAATCGATCCCGGATCGTTGCCAGTATCCCTTTGTGTTGTTCCAGTGCGACGTAAATTCAGCTACCTACCTACCTTAAAGTTATAAACTGACTGAATTCATACCTGCTTTCTTTCAAGAAGATAGGTAAGTAGTTTGATTATGTCACGCTGGGGCTAAGCACCGGGCTACTGGCGGCGATCCGAGATGAGTCCCGAAGAGAAAGATCCGAGAACAGCACCTCGTCATTTTGAACCACGGTCAAATGACGAGGTCAACAACTGAGCTGGTACCACACTACTCAAACTTACAAATCACGCCAAAGTGAAATTATTTGAGGACAAGACAGATTTAACCTCGAACTCGGTAGAAACTCGGTCCCAGCAAAGACCGAGTTGTAGCCGGCTCAGATTCGATTGGTGCATTCTTCCCTGGGTGTATTTCTTCTGTGTCAGTAAAACTTTCATTGTATGTGTATGTCTTACTTGATATTGTATGTCTTGTGTCTGGCGCAGCATGGCCAAATATGGCCCATGCGCCATAAAACCCCAAATCAACCAACCAACCCAGTTAAGACAGGAGTTTTGCTAGTTTTACACAATTTCTTTTAATTCTATGCAATACAGCATACTAAATGCATACTTCAGTACACAACTAATTTCCACGGAGTTTACAGGACATTTTAAAACCGACATCCCCAAAATATTCCGAGAAAAGGTAAATAGAACTTAGGTAAAAATCGACACCATCAGTACTTGACCTTTGACCTTCCTAATTCCCCTATTAAGACAAATCCTGGTTGATACGACTTTCATTTATTTAACGAACCAGACACATAAAACACTCTGCTGCGATAACAACACATGACATTTTCTCTTCGTGTGCATCTCTACAATACCATATGCAATAGAGGCGTGGAACACTAGTCTAAATTAACCAGAAAGACTTATATCAAGTCCTGAGCGTCAAATAAATATTGCTACCTAAAGTCCTTACTTAGAAAGGCCATTTTATATTTCAGCTTTCTTTAGACGGGATAATATTTATGGGTGAGGTATAGCAGGTCTGTTGGTCTGGTTTTGCTTTGTATTCCTGTCTTACACTCAATTGTCTACGCATTATTGGACTACCGTTCCTTATAATACCCTACGTTTTGTTGCAAATTACAAGGCCTGTGGACTATCTGCGGCATTTGATGTTTAATAGCTTTCTCAAGAGCTACTGTACTCTGTGTGGCTTCTTTTGTGCAGAGATATTTAGGACTTCTCGTCTCGGTAGAACTTTTGTTTCGTTTTAGAATCTGCATCATCCGTTGGGAGTAAATGGGCCTTTAGGCGTTGGGTTTATCTTTGTTTATTTCTTTCCAATTGAACTCGTAAATTCTTCACGTTCACTGCGTTTTTCTTTTTGGGAGAGATTTAAATTCCCTGTGGTTACTTTTTTCGTCAAGAAATTTAAGAGTGTCCGAGGAATAACACTTGTAAGTAAAATACACTAATTCAAAAAACAGTTCTGGGGGGTAGGTAGTTTAATTTACGTCGCACTGGAGCAACACAACGGGCTTTTGACGACGGTCCGGGATCAATCTCGAAGGGAAAGATCGGAGCACAACACCACGTGACTTTGAACCATGGTCAGATGACGAGGTCAACACCAGAGTGGCACCCCACTCTCCAAACTTCCACACCACGTTAGCGTGAGAACATTTGAGGCTACGAAAGATATAACGGGCACGAGCCACCACGTACACGACAGTCTTTGAGTGGATCGCGTTTCGAACTCGCAACCCTTCCGTTACTCTTCCAACTGGGCTACCGTAACCCGGAATTCAAAAGGGTAATTCAGATTGGTTTTTAAAATTTATTTGTATTTAAGTTGATTTGATTCAAGAAATTACATGAATACGTGAAATTGGTAGGTTTTTATTGAGGTATGTATTTAATTAACGTCGCATGGAGCAACACAATAGGCTATTGGTGACAATCCGGATCAATCACCAAGGGAAAGATCCGAGGACAATACCACGTAATTTGAACCACTATCAGATGACGAATATTTTTACAGAGTTCGATAGGGTTACAACCACATAGAGGAAATATAAGAGCAGAATGAGCAATGGTATTCAAATGGTAAAAGCATAGTGAGCAATAGTATATAAGTGTTAAAAGCATAGTGAGCAATGGTATTTAAGTGGTAAAAGCATAGTGAGCAATGGTATTTAAGTGGTAAAAGCATAGTGAGTAATGGTATTTAAGTGGTAAAAGCTTATTGAGCAATGGTATTTAAATGGTAAAAGCATAGTGAGCAATGTTATTTAAGTGGTAAAAGTAGAGTGAGCAATGGTATTTAAATGGTAAAAACATAGTGAGCAATGGTATTTAAGTGGTAAAAGCATAGTGAGAAATGGTATTTAAGTGGTAAAAGCATAGTGAGTAATGGTATTTAAGTGGTAAAAGCTTATTGAGCAATGGTATTTAAATGGTAAAAGCATAGTGAGCAATGTTATTTAAGTGGTAAAAGTAGAGTGAGCAATGGTATTTAAGTGGTAAAAGTAGAGTAAACAATGGTATTTAAATGGTAAAAGTAGAGTGACATGGTAAAAGTAGAGTGATTAATGGTCCCATTACACACCTATACCTTCGGTACAAGTTCAAAACTGTGATCTCAAAACCAATTGTGAGAATTTCACCACGTCGAAAAGCTCTCCTGAAATCAATAAACCAACGAAATAGCTTGCTCGGTAGTCCACCGAATCGATTGCAGTCAAAGACGCTGAAGTCTCATCATCAAGAGTATTAGAAATGCAAATAAAATGTCAGTCAAATCTATGGTATCCGTCAGTACCGACCACATTTCCCGTGAAACATCGATCATATACGCCATTGACGTTGCTGTATTCGAGCATTTGGTTTCGACATGAGTATATCAATCACCATTATGATAATCTGCTACATTTACTTTACTAATCAGTTGATGCTTTTCACACATCGTAAAAATGGAAATGTAGCGGATATCGAACGAATATAATAGTTATTAAAACATTTTACAATCTGTTAGGCTTGTTTTCCGGTGGAGATGATTGGGATTGATAAATCACCCTCGTATGCAAAAATATTCACAAGGCATTATAATTTGAATTCAATCAGCTACGTCGAAAACGATACGTGTTCAGATAATGAGAATTTTGAGGAATCACAAAAATTCTGTTTTGAAAGCATGGGGTCATTTTCAGAATTATTATATTTCAGCCTATTTTATTACAGCTATTACATTGTAGCCTATTCTACTGCTATTATATTGCAGCCTATTTTATTTCAGAGGTATATAAAGACATTTACCAACATATTTATTGCTAAAGTAGCGAGTAAAATATCAACTGCAAAATAATTACAACCTTTTACAATCTCTTAGGTTTGTTTCCTGGCAATTATTGGGATTGATAAATCATACTAGTATGCCAAAATATTTACAAGGCCTCTTATTTGAATTTAACCCTCCAAGTGGTTTCGACGAGATATCTCGTCCATCGAGATCTGTCAAAGTTTTGCTAAGGACGAGAAATCTCGTCTCCAAAATATTGCCGATTTTTTTATGATGACGAGATCAAGATCTGATCAGTTTTCTTCTGACGATCATGGTAGTGTTTTCTTCTAATGTCGAAATACCTCGTCCAACGAGATCTGGTCAGTTTTGCTAATGACGAGATGTCTCGTCGAGACAACCAACAGGAGGGTTAATCTGGTACGTCGAAAAATATACATGTTCAGGTAATGAGTTTTCATGAACGACAAAAATTATGTTTTGAAAGCAAGTGTTTATTTACTGAACCTATTTTATTTCAGAGGTAAAAACATTTACCAACATATTTATTGCTAAAGTAATGAGTAAAATATACATCAACTGCAATATAATAGTTATTACAATAATTTTACAATGTATTAGGTTTGTTTGCTGGCAATTGTTTGGATTAATGAATCATCCTAGTAAGTAAAAATATTTACGAGGGCTCATAATTTGAATTTAATCAGCTACATCGAAAATAATGTGTGAAAGAAATCAGTTTCCAGGAATCACAAAAACTGTTTTGTAAAAAAAGTTATAATTTACAGGACCCATTTTTATTTTATAGGTAAAATAAAGGCATCTATGGTTGGTAGAGCAACGGATGAGCAAGCGAAGGATTGCGAGTTCGAATCCAGCTATTCGATCAATCAATGAGTGAATTTAAAACGAGCAATTTACAAAAAATAACGAATATAAATATTAAAGTTTTTAATAAGAAATAATGGGGGAAAAAGTTTTCAATAAGAAAGTTTAAGAAAATAACTTGGGAAAAAATTTGAAATATATTAATGAATTTAAAACCAATTACCTGGTGAAATGAATAAATTAAAAATATTACTATTTCATCACAGCAATAGTTAATAGAAGAGAAATTCAAACTTGGAAAAAATTCCTTACATATGGGAGAAAGTTTGAAAGGCATCACTAATACACCTCGTCATCTTGAACCACGGTGAGATGACGAGGTCAGCACCTTAGCTGGCACCCCACCTCCAACTTCCACACTTCACCAACGTGAGGACATTTGAGCCACGAGAGTTTTAACATGCATCAGCCCCCCCCCCACAATGGTCTTGCTGAATCGAGTTTCGAATTCGCAACCCCAATTTCTAATCCGCGACTCTACCCGCTGCGCTACCACCCCTCCCCTTATTTCTCAGTAGAATTTCACACATCACTACCACCTTTTTCTAAGCCCAGGGTTCTTGACTTTTAGCATCATTTCACTACTCCATTCAATCACGATGCGTTTTGCTCTTAGATGCAACATAAATCTAATTCTGTAGTCGTAATATGACATGCAGTGTAGATTACAGTGTTTATCTGTAAGGTACTGTCTTTCCAATTAGA
This sequence comes from Meta bourneti, assembly GCA_933210815.1. Taxonomy (NCBI): domain Eukaryota; kingdom Metazoa; phylum Arthropoda; class Arachnida; order Araneae; family Tetragnathidae; genus Meta; species Meta bourneti. The sequence goes on from OW119934.1 coordinate 86,905,681, forward strand.
AAAACATTTAAATTACTGTATGAAATAAACTCTCCTTGTCTAATGTAGTACTATTTTTCTATTGAAAGCCTTAACGACCTTATAGATCTTAAATGTGCCGGTTTCCTGGTGAGCACTTCTGTCTCTGACGTTATAATTTTGCGGATTCTTAACATAAAAATTTCAACATGAGTCAGTAATCAATGAATATGCCTTTTCGTCTCTGACATTGTAATTTAGCGTATCATTAACATTATAAAAATTTAAGCATTAGCTAGTAATCAATGAATATGTCTGTCCTTTTCTGACGGTATAATTTAGTGTATCATTAGCATTATAAAAATTTCAACATTGAGTCAGTAATCAATGGATATGCATGTCCTCTGATGTTGGTTATGTTGCTCCAGTGTGACGTTAATTAAAATACCTACCTACATACCATACCAATCTTCTCTGATGTTATAATTTAGCGTATTATTAACGTGTAAAAATTTAAACATTGAGCTATTAATCAATGAATATGTATGTCCTTCTCTGACGGTATAATTTAGTGTATGCTTAACATTATAAAAATTTCAACATTGAGCTAGTAATTAATGAATTACCTAATTGATCTTTTAAAAATACATTTTCTATTCATTTTAATATTACCTCTGAAAATTAAATCCAATAAACTAGCATTTGGTGCAGCTCGGCCAAATAAGGCCCTTGCGCCATGACACTCAAACCAACTAAAAATAAGCTTGTTCCATTTTCAGTTAATTATTGTTTGGTTGTGTTTTATGGCGCAAGGGTCATATTTGGCCAAGCTGCCCTAAACAAGATCAAATAAATGGACATACACACAAGGAAAGTTTTTACTGACACAGGGAGCAGAGAAATGCACCTAAGGGAGGAATTGAACCTGCGCCGCCTGATACTCACAGGTTCCTTGCGTAGAGAGTAAATTGACTGAACTACAGTTAGTTATTGAAAGATTATTTTCGTGCGATGGATTTTTAAGTTGTAGATATAATTTTTGAAAATCCTGGTATACAAACATTTATTCTACATAAATGCATTTCATACCCCATTTATCACTTAGAATTCTTATACTATCTTATTTTCTTTCAACTTTCTATTTTACGATAGCAGCAGAATGAATTATTGACTAATTAAGTGTTGTAAGACTTGTAAGTGAAATACACTAAGTCAAAAAGCAGTTCTGAGGAGGTAGGTAGTTGAATTAACGTCTCACTGGAACAACGCGACGGGCTATTGGCGACGGTCCGGGATCAATCTCGAATGGAATGATCCGATGACAACACCTCGTAATAACTTTTACTTGAATCACGGTCAGATGACGATACCAACACCTGAGCTGGCACCCCACTCTTTACAGCACGCCAACTTGAACAATTCTGAGGAAACTAAGGGGGGATTCAACTCACTGTTCTATAGTCACTAAGTGTGCTTCTCAAAAAGAAACTTCAAGCAAAATAAGAATGACTCATTGGGCACTTTACCAGTCAATAGACCACCACAATCTGGTCTAGAAAAGATAAAAAACGCACATCTGGAAAATTTTGACTTGTGTTTCACTTACAAGCCAGCAATATTAAATGCTTAAATATTTTGACAAACAGGGATAAAATAATGAATAAATAAAAGACGTTATTTCATATATAAAATGAAAGGGGTTAAATAATGTTCTTTCTACACAGAAAGTTTTAACTCTCTGAGTGTCAGATTTTCAGTAGTATAGAGTTGATTTTACCCTTCAACATACTTAATGACTAAACAACCGCATTCTTCTAAGGAATTCATGGATTTTTTTCATCCATAGATTCTTTGGTTGGTGTGATTCTATTGATACTTTCCTTAGAATACAATCCATTGGAACAATTCTATTGGTCCTTCCTTGTAATAGAATTCTTTGGAATGATATAATTGGCTCATTCTGTAGAATACAATCCTTTGGAAAGATTCTATTGGTCCTTTCCTTGGAAAAATAATACTTTGGAGCAATTCTATTGGACCATTCTGTAGAAACCAATCCTTTGGAAAGGTAGATTCTATTGTTCTTTCATTAGATTAGAATCCTTTTGCTATCTTTAAAAATACATTTATATAGCATTAACTAGAAAATCACAATTTTTTTGTTTTCTGAACTTCAAAATTTCTTAAAAGAATTTCTCTACTTATAAAAAAACGGCTTCAGTATAATCTATTGGTGTTAGTTGAACATGTCAGAAAAGTGCTAACAAGTTTAAAATAGTAGTACCTCGAAGAAAGATGATGTTTATTTCGAGAAAACGGAGTTTGAAATTCAAAATTTGAGTTTATTATTAGTTTTATTTCTATGTTTAAAACTTCTAATAGGAATTGGAACAAAAAATGAAGTATTATTTAAGAGATCATGAAATAGTCTATTCAGAGACTATACTTATGCTGTTATTGTTATTGGAATGTACTTTTCAAGGAAGCATGAAGATAGCCTTGATTTTTGTGTATACAAACTTTTCTGCAGTGGCGTAATAAGTGTAGGGTAGGTGAATCCCACATAGAAGGGCTTCAGTTCTTGATCAAAAGAATGTTTATTTTAGGCATGCTTTATACTACATTTTTCAGGCCATTTTTTGTACCAATTTTGTAAGTATGGTAACGTCATTCCGGCAAATCTCTAGACAAACATCAGTAATTCTTCGCAAAGTAGGTAATTCAGCTCACAGAAAATAAAATGACCGAAAAAGCTATAAATGTAAGGTATAAAATGTTAAAAGTTCATTAAAGTTAGCAAAATTACTATCAAAAGATCATTACAAGACAAAGTATCATGTGAATGTATATTTATCTTGTCAGCGCAGTATTAAAATGTAAGTTATAAAATGGAAAAGATAATTGAATGGAAAACTATATCAGACAAAAGATCATTAAAATTAGCAAAACTATTAATAAAAAATCTTTAAAATTAACCAAATGTACCATACGGCTGCATATTTGTTTAATCACCGCAGTATTAAAATATAAGACAAAATGTTAAAAGATCATTAAGTTAGCAAAATTATTCTATCAAAAGTTCATTAAAAGTTATCACAACTATTAGTAGAATATCATTAAAATTAACCAAATGTACCATATGGTCTTCTATTTGTTTTAATCATTGTAGTATTAAAATGTAAGCCATAAAATGTAAAATACCAAGTTAAAAAGTTATTGTCAAAAGATCATTACAATTAGACAAATGTACCATGTGGCTAATTGATTGCTGATTGATTACATTGTGGCTAATTAATGCTGCTCTGATTTTATTTGTATATTTTGTTTGTTTAATTCTGTATTTTTATTTGTAGCAAAAGCTGATTTTATTTGTATAAATAGAGCAGCATTAAAATATAAGTCATAAAATAGAAAAACAAAGTTAGCAAAATTATATTATCAAAAGATCATTATAAATTGGTAAAAATATTGGTACAAAATCATTAAAATTAACCAAATGTACCATACCATTGTATATTTGTTTAATCACCACAGCATAATATGCAAAATGTTAAAAGACCATTAAAGTTAGGAAAGCTATTAGTACAAATTATTAAATTTAATCACTTCCCTGTATATTTGTTTTATCACCACAGTATAATGTAAGACAAAATGTTAAAAGATCCTTAAAGTTAGCAAAATTATATTATCAAAAGATCATTAAAGTAAGCAAAACTATTTTTTTAATATCATTAAAATTAGCCAGATGTATCATATTTCTATGTATTTATTTAATCAACGCAGTATTAAAATGTAAGCCATAAGATGTTAAAATACAATTAAATTTAGCAAAATTGTTATCAGAAGATCATTGAATGAGTCAAATGTACTATATGACTATCGTTTAATCAGAGTAGTAATAATCCATTCTTTAAATATGAACAATCAGCTCACTACATTAATAACTCAAAAATTTAAGAAAAATTTTACACCAGGAAAAAATTATAACATCCAAGAATCAATATATTTTGGATTTAATCTGGCCTTTTCTAGTTTAGTCTAGTTATATAATCTATTTCAGTAGTGTGTAGTATCTAGTAATTTTCCGCTTTTTTAGTATGTGCAGAGTGTGTATAAAACGTATATGCAAGTAAATGGCACACATTTTCAACATTTGATAACACCAATACATTATGAACAGAATAAACAAACTCAAGTTTTGGATATGTGTGTCTTGATATTAAATATAATTTCTATAGTGACGTAGCCATAGGGACTTTTGGGTGCCAAGAACCCCAAAATATCGATTTCTTATTAGTTTTTCTTATTTTTACATCTCTTCAAACTAAATATAAATATATAGAATATTTCTGTTTTGATGCTCTTTCAATAACATAACAATTATTAACTAATTAACGGTTATTAAATTAATTAATAGTTTATTAAATAATTAATTCACTATAAATTAAGATATTATGAATATTATGAATTTGTTTTACCGCACTGTGTGTCTCACATATTTGTATATCAACATATTACATCAACGCTTCACAAGTGACAAAGGTAAAAAATCCATTTCTTGAAACACTATTTGAATATTTGCTTGGTTTCATTTATTGTCATCAGTATTTGGCACAAAAGGGATTTACGGGCTAGGATCAAATGAGATTTGTCATTTTTTATGATTACAGTAATACCTTACTTTAAAGAACATATGAGAGATTAAAAGATTTTTAGCGAAACTATTAAAAGAGGAATAAGATTTAGATATTAATTTAGCGTAAAATTGAATTTTTGTGTTTGGAACCCCTACAAAATGAAAATCGAGCACTTTGATATACAAATAATACACTGATTCTTTTTTTGGATATATCAGTGATCAAAACTATACATCTATTTTAAGTGTCATAAAGAGAGCAATTATGCCAAGCGAGATATAAAATATCTGAATTACTAAAAATCCTACTGAGCCTTTTAGTGGATACATCAGTAACTAAAACTATACATACATTTTAACAATATCAAAGTGAGAACAATTATCCCTTTCAAAACTACAGACTTAACGATACAAAATATTAGAATTACTAAAAAATCATACTGACTTTACTAGTGGATACATCAGTGACTAAAACTATATACATATTTTATACAATGTTACAGGGAGAGCCATTATTATAAATATATCTAAATAAGTAAATAGTATACTGATTCTATTAGGGATACATCAGTGAGTAAACCTATACGTTCAATTTTATAATACCGTAGTGCTAGCAGTTGTCCCTTTGAGAAGTATAGATCTAGCCGAGACAAAATATCTGAATTACTAAAAATCATACTGAATCTCTTAGTAGATACATCAGTAACTAATTATACTAAACAGTATACTGATTCTACACTGCTGGCCACCGTAAATGCAACACCCTGAAGGAAACATGCAAATAATATGAAATTTACAACATGCATTAGCGGAGGTGAGATATGCAAATGATTAGAATTTCAGCGCAGACGCACATCACGCGCGCCTGTGGCGCCACTTCAAAGCGCTATTTAAGGCTTGGAGATTTCGACGATTTCAAGTACGGTAATTGTGTTTTTTTTCAAAAAAAAAACCGATCAATTATGCCTCGTAGAAAACAGCGATCATCTTTTGATCAAGTATCCGAGTTCGACAGAGGAAGGATAGTGGCCTACCGAGATTGTGGATTATCTTTCAGGGAAATCGGTAGTCGTGTTGGACGAAACCAAACAACTGTAATGCGGATATGTGATCGTTGGATGCAGGAGGGTACGACGGACCGACGTGTTCGATCGCATCCACCTCAGTGCACCACTTCACGTGATAATAGGCATATTGTGCGTATGGCAGTGACGGATCGCTCAGCCACATCACGAACCATAGCACAGCACATTCAGTCTGTACCGCAGCATCCAGTGTCTGCGCGTACCATTCGACGCCGTTTACAGCAGAGTGGTCTGTCCGCAAGACGTCCATTGCTTCGTCTACCCTTGACGCAGAACCACAGACGTTTCCGCCGCCAATGGTGCAATGAAAGAAGGATGTGGACGGCAGAATGGAATGAAATTGTCTTTACTGACGAGTCACGCTTCTGTCTGCAACACCACGATGGTCGGATTCGAGTCTGGAGACACCGTGGAGAGAGGATGCTGAACAGCTGCGTTATGCACCGCCACACTGGTCCTGCACCGGGTATTATGGTATGGTGCGGTATTGGATATCACTCTCGCACTCCTCTAGTACGCATTGCCGGTACTTTAAACAGCCAGCGCTACATCTCCGAGGTGTTGGAGCCAGTTGTCCTTCCTTACCTTCAGGGCTTGCCCACAGCCATATTTCAACAGGATAATGCGCGACCACACGTGGCACGCATTGTCCAAGGGTTCTTCGTCAATCGCCAGATTGAATTGCTTCCCTGGCCAGCTCGCTCTCCGGATCTTTCGCCGATAGAAAACATGTGGTCCATGGTTGCTCAACGATTGACCCAGAATACATCCCCAGCTGCCACACCAGATCAACTTTGGCAACGTGTGGAAGCTGCTTGGTCTGCTGTACCCCAAGAACACATCCAAAGTCTCTTTGAATCAATGCCGAGGCGTGTGGCAGCGGTGATCTCCAACAATGGCGGCTACTCTGGCTACTGATTTTGGCAGGAACCACACTTCACAGAAGTCTATAAATTTAATCATTTGATACTTGGTCAACATGTTATCTACAAAATAAATTTTGTTGTGATATCTCTTGTCTTTCTTGGTGTTGCAATTTGGGTGGCCAGCAGTGTATTAGTGAATACATCAGTGACTAAAACTATTTACATATTTTTACAATGTTATAGGAAGCAATTATAAATATATCTAAATTATTCAACATTATACTCTGATTTTATAAGTGATACATCAGTGATTAAATTATACATACACACATTAATAATGCCAAATTGAGAGCAATTACCTCTTTAAGAACTATAGACTTAACGAGGAGATAAAATATCTTAAATTACTAAACAGTATACTGACTCTATTAGTGAATACATCAGTGACTAAAACTCTACATATTTTTTCAATGTTATAGGGAGAGCAATTAGCATAAATATATCTAAATTACTAATCAGTATACTGAATTTTTAGTGGATACATCAGTGACTAAAGCTATATACATATTTTTACAATGTTATAAGAAGTGCAATTATTATTAATATACAAAAATTACTAACAGTATACTGATTCTATGATTCTATAAGATAATATATCAGTGACTAAAACTATATATTTTTACTATGTTATAGGGGAGAGCAATCATCATAAATATATCTAAACTACTAAACAGTATACTGATTCTATTAGTGGATACATCAGTGACTAAGACTATTTACATATTTTTACAATGTTATAGGAAGCAATTATAAATATATCTAAATTATTCAACATTATAGTCTGATTTTATAAGTGATACATCAGTGACTAAAATTATACATACACACACACTTTAACAATGCTAAATTGATAGCAATTACCTCTTTAAGAACTATAGACTTAACGAGGAGGAGATAAAATATCTAAACAATTAAACTGTACACTGAATCTATTAGTGGATAAATCAGTGACTAAAACTATACATATTTTTTCAATGTTATAGAGAGAGCAATTAACATAAATACATCTAAATTACTAATCAGTATACTAAATTTATTAGTGGATATATCAGTGACTAAAACTATATACATATATTTTTACAATGTTTAATGGAGAGTAATTATCGTAAATGTATCTAAATTACTAAACAGTAAACTGATTCTATTAGGGGATACATCAGTGAATAAAACTATATACATATTTTTACAATGTTATAGGAAGTGCAATCATCATAAATATATCTAAACTACTAAACAGTATACTAATTCTATTAGTGAATGCATCAGTGCTAAAATTATATAGATATTTTACAATGTCATATGGAGAGCAACTATCGTAAATGTATCTAAATTACTAAACAGTAAACTGATTCTATTAGGGGATACATCAGTGACTAAACCTACACGTACATTTTAACAATGTCATAGTGAGAGCAGTTATTCGTTTGAGAACTATAGATCTTGCGAGACATTTATCATAAAATATGAAACAAAAAACAAAAGTGTAATTTCTTTTCCGATTAAAATACAAAAACCGGCACTAGTGAATTATTTTATTTAAGAAACCACACCACCATAATTGCACCGCGCATAACGCATTTTCCGATTAGGGTGAATTACACCTGCCAATTTTAAAATATCTTCGGGAATTACTCCCGCACATTACAAAAGCCTGCGTTTACAATCTTTGAGCTAAAAGGGGGAGGCTTTGAAAGCATATCATTCGCCCACGGATCAGTAAAAAGGAGAAAGGGGAAGACTTCCATTATGACAACTGAATCGGAAGGAAGGTATCACACGGTGAACAAATCACCTCTGCAAATGAGTTATAATCATTTGCTCCAGCGGTCGCGATAAAACCCCGCACCGCTTCCGTAGCCTGTTATTTGGCCGATGTGAAAGGCTTTTGGCGGCGCGGTGAAGTTAGCGCCGGGACCGGCTTTTTGCGGCGGGCGAAAGGCCACTTTCCGACCGCATCCCTCGATTTCGGGTCCGCAATTGAAATTTCCCTCGGCCGTTCTGGAGTTTTGGGCTACGGAAGCGCTTCATTGCTTTTGATGTTTCCTGAATTTTTAATTGCACTGACTTGCAAATTGAAAGTTGATCGATGTTTTAAAAGCAATTGATTTTCGGACGGATTTCGAAAAATATCATTTTATCGGCCATTTAAGGTGCTTTGGAACACAGAAATGATAATAAAAAAATTTTTGTGAAAAAATGTAGCATATTAAATTCATATCTGAACTTAAGATGCTTTTGATTACACTGACTTGCATTTCGAAAGTTGATCGTTGTTTAAAACAATTGTTGTTTCTTATTGATTTTCGGACTGATTTCGAAAAATCTCTCATCGAAAAATATGTTATTGGTTATTTAAAGTATACTTTGAGACTCAGAAATTATAATAAAAATTAATTTGTTCGTGATAAACATTTAGCATATTAAAATCGTTTCCCCAATGGGTACATTGCCCTTTGGGCATTTGCGTAGCCGATATTTAATTACGGATCTGCAATTGAAATTTTCCTCGGCCGTTCTGGAATTTTGAGCTACGGAAACGCTTCATTGCTTTTGATGTTTCCTTAATTTGAGATATTTTTAGTTGCACTAATTTGCATTTTGAAAGTTGATCGATGTTTTAAAAGCAATTGGTGTTTCTAATTGATTTTCGGACTGATTTCAAAGTCTCCCCTCAAAAAATATTATTTTTTCGGCTATTTAAGGTACTTTGAGACTAAGGAATAATAATAAAAATTAATTTGTTTGTGAAAAACATTAAGCATATTAAAATCGTGTACCCATTTGGGCATTAGCGTAGCCGATATTTAATTACGGGTTCGCGATTGAAATTTTCCTCGACCGTTCTGAAATTTTGAGCTATCGGAAACGCTTCACTGCTTTTGATGTTTCCTGAACTTAGATGCTTTTAATTGCACTGACTTGCAAATTGAAAGTTGATTGATGTTTTAAAAGCAATTGATGTTTCTGATTGATTTTCGGACTGTTTTCGAAAAATCCATCATCAAAAAATATTATTTTATTGGCCATTTAAGGTACTTTGGGACTCAAAAACGAAATATAAAGTACAGTAGAACCTTGATTATCCGAACTAAAATGGACCGAGGTCACCTCGGATAACCAGAAACTCGGATAATACGGACGTAGTAACATAAAACAGCCTGTATGAAATACAGAACAAAAAAATTTACTGTATATACTACATATTACTACTGCTGCTACTAAAAGATTCAAAATGCTTAGATTAAGAATAATTTATACTCGGATTTGTATCGCATTATGTATCTATTGTAATAATTTATCAATAACTCTGAATTGAGTTAAGTGTACCTTTTAAAAAATCCTTAACTAACTTCTGTTTCGCAGTATTTTCACTGTACTCTTTGGACAAAGAGCGCACATACGTGCTTGAAGTTTTATTTAAAATTTAGATGAATAAATAAAAACAAACTCAGAACCGAATGCTCTTCGGATAACACGGACTCGGTTAAACGGAGCTCATATAATCAAGGTTCTACTGTAATTTAATTTTTGAAAAACATTTAGCAATTTGAGATCGAGTTCCTTACAAATCAAGTCATCAATGTTGAAAATTTAGATCTGAACTCATTGAAATTTTCAAAAATTCCGTTAAAAGTCCTGAAAACTTATGTTTCGTCATTAGGTTAGCTTTAAAGTAACGAATTACAAAAGTATAAAAGTGACGCATTTTAATTGATTCGAGTACTTTATAATGTGTTCGCCCAAAAATATTGATGACGATTAAATAAAATCAAGTAAATATCAAAATGTTTCAAATTCATTTTTCCCTCTCTATGACTTTTGAAGCATTGATACATGTCGAGACATGTATATATGAAGTAAATAATTAATAATCTCAATAATAATTTTTCACATATTTCAGAAAATAATTAATTTAAAAAGCTGTTAATTATCTAACAACTGTTGTTTATTTAACTATCGCAACTAGGTAATTTCAATTTTTTGCATAAAGATGTACAAATTAGACAGTTGTGTAACAATTGAATTTCTTAGAGGAAATCGAGTACATACTAACGGCAAATTTAATATGTCATCAAAGAATAATTTATCCTAATTTTTGCAGTCAAAATTTAGACTAATGCAAGACCCGAAACAACAACAATTATGATTTCCATGTTAAATATACATTGAAACAATTAATTTTATATAAAAGAAACTTCAAAATTAAACACAAGCTTAAATATAATTTATCTTAATTTTTGAAGTCGAACTTTGTGCAAAGGCTCACCAAAGATTTGAAACAAACTAACTCTGTTCTTCATATAAGTACATTATGACAAACAAATACATAAAATGTAAATAAAACAAAACATTAACACAAATATCAACAATAACATTAAAAATATTTATCCTAATATTTGAAGTCGAATATCAGCACCAATCATTTGAAACAACTGTATGTCCAGTTTAGAAACATTGCAATAATTAAATTTTAGACATAATTTCTAGATTCAATAGTTACTCAACAATAAATTAATTATCATTTATTTATTTACTTATAGAGTTCTAAAATTCTAACTAAAAAAGGACCACATTAAAATTTATTCCAGTCAGTATCGCAATGGTATTTTGATTAATTTATGCGTTTAATTTTTTCCCTGACATAATATGGTATAGATATTTAAAAGACAAATCACTGAGTTTGGGGTACAATTCTGAAAACATCAGTTTACTTATTTTTCGAATAAAAGTAATTAATTGATTCATAAAAATTGTAAATTTCTACAGTAAAAAACGCTATAATTTAAGTAAAATAAGAAAACATTCGAATTAGAATTACTTACAAAGTAACTTTATACCCTTTAGCAGCTCCAAACTAATATTCTGAGCAAGTATTACTGCAAACATTATTTTGAAACATAGATTATAATCATAATAACAATGATTTTGGTTCCGGATTGACATTTATTTACAATGAAATAATTGTTATGTTAAAATGTATTTTTTGAAGAAAGAACTTTTCAGACATGCTTTAAATGCTTAATCATGCGTCTCCGTCGAATCACGCATATTTTACAAATGAACCTTACTCTAAAGTAAACATCGTCGTCGATTGCTCGCTGTGTTGCTCCATTGCGATGTTAAATTAAGTACCTACCTAAACTAAACAACATTTATACATTAATTCTAATCACCGAAGTGTATTTTTCTATAAGTAGAGTGGAAAGACATTTTCCTTTGACAAATATTCCAGTTAACAATAGTTATTCATATCTATGCATTGTAATATGACTAAATAGATGGTCTAATTGACCCTTGTGAAGTAAACAAAAAACAATGAGTTGAAATGGAATAAGTTGATTATTACGAACATGCTAAAATGAATTTTCGGGAAAGTCTACCGTTAAACATGCTTATAAAATATCTCCAAACGCTCATCATACCTAAATCTCTATGCTATTATGAATATTTTATATCAACCCCCAATCCCCACTCAACAAAATAAAATTTATATAATTATGCTAATCACTGGAGTGTACTTTTGTAAATAAAAAGGTAAGGTTATCATTTACGACTTTTTCATTGACAAATATATTTCACGCACATACAATACTTATTCCTGATTACAATAAAATATCCATGTATTATAAGAAGAGCAAACAAAAAACCGATGAGTTGAAATAAAGTAAGCTGATTGTTATGAGCAAGTTTGAACAACAGCTTCTAAATAAATGTAAGATTTCATATTGTGAAAAAATAACAGAAATATAAAAATAAAAAAAGTCTTGTCGAAACAAAAGCAACAGTTTAAAAAATCAGTATCGTAATTAAGAATTAATTAATTATTTAATTTATTTCCCCTCAAATTTATAAATTGGATATATAGCTTAAAATATTTAAACAAAAATTCGATAGTCACAAAATATATCTTCATTTATTGCAAATATATAATGAATAAAGGAAACGAAAGGTAAGAATTTATGTTTGTATAATGGTTAAGATTTTTAGGAATTTATAATTTATTTCGTTTTTTTAGTGATAAATAAAGATAGCTACAGATTAGGGAAAAGAGAGGGACGACCTCTTACAAAAAGGTTGGATAGGGTTGGGCAACAGGTGCGAACTGCTAAGAGTTGTCTCATCTGGAATGTATGAATAGTTTGGGGAACTACAGTCTATATTGATTAACCCTCTGAAGGGTTCACACGCTTAATTCCACCTTGCAACCTGCATGAATTCTGACAAATTTTGACCCTCTTCAGTAATAGACTATTTCCAAAGGATTCTATTGTAAGGAAAGGAGCAATAGAATCTTTACAAGGGATTCGATTTTAAGGAAAGGAGCAATAAATCTTCCCAGAGGATTCTATTCAAAGGAAAAAAACAATAGAATTTTTCTAAAAGTTGAAAGAATCCGCTGACTCTTTAGAAACGTGTGGTTATTTATTCATAAACGCACTAAGTAGGACGAATCACAAGCGTATTGAAAAATGCGATGAAAATTCATTTTAAAGTTAGAAAATTGTATTTAAATGCATTTGATATGCATCGATTCGTGTTTTTAAGATTGACTTCGAAATCTAGGCTACTTAATCAAATAAAATTAGATAAAAAATATGATATTCAATAAAAAAGCTGTTTCGCGCATTAAACAGTTTAAAAATACATTTAAGTATGTGAATACATCTTTAGTCCTTATTTTACATTTGCAATTTTTCGGAAGAATATTTTTCCTTATAAGTCTATCAATTGGAGGTCAATGAGCTTTCATGAGAATTTACTGAAAGATTGGTTTTTCTATATTTTCTACAGGGCCACCGTGCCTCAATGGTTTTGCCCGCTGTGCTAGCAGCCTGCGAATTGTAGGAGGCGCTGTTTCGATTCCTTCCTCCCTGTGTGTCTTTCTCTTCTGTGTCAGTAAAACCTTCCTTGTGTGTGTATTGTGCACAAATATGTGCAAATATTGTGCACAAATACTCAACATGGCCAAATATGCCCGTTGAGCCACTAAACCCAACAAACCAACCTATATTTTCTACCATTACTTTAGGCGATCCATATGCGTAAAATGTATTGTTCAGAAACAATTGTAACATACAGTAGCTTATCAAAAGAAAGACAACTAGAGAAGTTAAATCCTGAATTTAAACTATACTCTAAAATTATTAATTTAATTTTCTTTTCCTTGGGAATGATATTAAACCGAAATACAATTGATAAGAATCACATGATTGGTTTGTTACAACTTTATGTTTATCTAATTGGTTGATGGTTGATAGTTGAATTAACGTCACACTGGAGCAACACAATGGGGTTATTTTATGATGTGATAATAATGAACAATTTTATATTGTGATGAATTTTATATTCTAATCAAGCATCAAATTTATTAGAATTTAGTTTTCTTTTCGATATGAATGATATTAAATTGAAATATCATTCCTATCGAACACGAATATTATGATCGGTTTTTTACAGCTTTATTTATCTGATAACGAACGATCTATATTTTGATGGCATTAACTTAATCATTAGATTTACAAGAATTTAATTTTCTTTTCGATAGGAATGAAATTAAATTGAAATACAATTGGTAAGAGGAATTTCATGATCGGTTTGTTCCAGCTTTATTTATCTGATGACAATGAACAATTTATATTATGATGATTTAACTAAAGATTAATAGCATTTGGTAATTATCACCATAGCAAATGGTAATTATCACTATAAAGCGTTAAATTATGCAAACCAAAATCTGTATTTCAATAAAAAATATATGAAAATTATAATCCACCTAACTGTAGTGTTTATCGTAAAACATTCAAACAGATCAACCTTTAGTCTGTCCATATGTTTAAATTAATTAGGCTACTCTATTGCGATTCTGTACCTGGTAATATTTAATGTAAAATATTGAACTTTTACAGTTATTTGTAAAAGGGAAATGCATTCAACGAAAACACGATCGCTCAATTTTAGTAACTATAATTTCTCAAGACATTCATAGGAATCAGCATTTAACTAAATTATTCTTGTATTTCTGATCCTTATATACCACTTAGATCTACAGTTTCATTATCTTGATAATAATTCTTTCAAGGCAAAACAGCATTGATTGTATTAAATATAAAATCAATGAAATACAGAGAAAGAATGTGCAAAACTTGGCAATGTCGTGAACTCAATGTAATTTAATGAACTCAATGTAAGTGTTTAGACAAATCTCCAAAACATTCATAAAAATGAAGTTCTATCTCAAATGCTCTTCTGACTCGTTCTTTAAAATAGAAGTCAGAAAAGAATACATGAAAATACTGTCTCCTTCAATTTCAGCAACTACAACTTTTGGAAACATTCGTAGGAATAAACTTTAAACTCAATTATTCTTGTACTTACATACCATTTAGATATCCCACTGCCATTCTCAATTCAGTAATTCCATCATAGTAAAACAACGTATATAAAATATAAAAGAAAAGTACAGCGGAAAAATGCAAACGTGGTACTACTCTTACCACTACCGTTGCCATTCTCTCGATAGTAATTCTATCATGATAAAACAGATTAAATTGTATAAATTATAAAATCAACGAAATACAGAGAAAGAATGCGTGAAAACTCTACTCAGTGCAAGTTTGTATAGACAACCTTTAAACACTCATAGAAAGGAAATTCTATCTTAACTGTACTTTTAACTTATATTTTAACGCAGAAGCCAGTAAAGAATAAACACGATCCTTCAATTTCAGCAACTGCAACTTCCTAAGACATTCGTGGGAATCAACTTTCAACTCAATTATTCTTTTATTTACATACCACTACCGTTACCATTCTCTAGATAGTAATTCTATCATGGTAAAACAGATTAAATTGGATAAATTATAAAATCAATGAAGTATAGTGAAAGAATGCGTGAAAACTGGGTACTCATTTCAAGTTCGTATAGACAATTTTAAAACACTCAGAAATGAAATTCTTTCTTAAATGTCTTTTTAACTTGTATTTTAACGCAGAAGCCATTAAAAATTGAACACGATCCTTCAACTTTAATAATAATTACAACTTCTCAAGACATTCGTGGGAATCAATATTTAACTCAATTATTCTTTTATTTACATGCGACTACCGTTGCTATTTTCTAGATCAGTGATTCTCAACCTTTTTTTTGTCGCGGCACACTTTTAACGATTTCAAAATTTGGCGGCACACAAAGAAAAAGATAAGTTTTAAAGTTGTTTACTTACCTATAATACACTGTGTAAAATAGTTTATGATAATAATTGTGAATGTAAAATAAAATAATATAATATGTACTACAAAAACAACAGTACGTTTATTAAGGGATTAATTACAAGGTAATAATAAGAACACTTTAATGAGAAATTTGAGCTTGATGTTTTTTGATAATTTCATTTATATTTGGTCGTAAAAATGACAATGCTACTCTCATATCGTCTTCTACATTTAACAGTCTCGATCTTTTTTTCGTTTTTATGTTGGTTAATACTGAAAATCCGAATTCACACAAATAAGATGTAGAAATTGTAATAATATTTTTAAAGCTTTTTGGCTATCATGGGATAATCGCATCTAATGTTAATCCAAAATGAATTAATTGATTCTTCCAAATATTTTAAAATTAAATCTCGATTATTAGAAAGCGAAATTAGTTCTTCCTCTTCATTCAAAGTTAATTCAAATACAGAAGTATTCGTTATCACAAATGGATTACGAACCCAATCAAATTTTTTTATATCTAAATTTGGGAAATGAATAATTCTCTTCTATAATGTTGTCAAATGGTTAATAACAATTTTATGAATAGTTTTATTAAAATCTTTTGGGACTGACTCAAACTTTTCCAAATTGCCTTCCTGAGCTTTATTCTTCCATAAAGTTATTTGTTTTTGGAATCCCACCAGTTTATCTGTTGAGTTTAATATATTTTCTTTCGGCCCTTGCATACTTGAATTTATGTTATTAAAAATAACAAAACTGTCTGATAAGTAAGCTAGTTTAGCACACCATATTTCATCTTCCAACAAATGAACAAAATCATAATTTTTATTTTGTTCAAAAAACATTTGGGATACTGGGAACACTTGAAATTTCTTCACGTTGGGGCGAATATTTCACTTTATGAAAGGTCACAGTTATTGAAGATAAAAAGAGTTAAAAATATGGTATTTAACTGTAAAAACAACAGTTTTCTTTTACAGTGTACTTTTCTTTAATTTAAACAAACTTTACTCGTAATAAAAAAAAGCATTATAATTTTTACTATATACATTTCTAAAATTTGGCGGCACACTCTAAGAATTTGGCGGCACACAAAAGTGCCGCGGCACAGTGGTTGAGAATCACTGTTCTAGATAGTAATTCGATCATGATAAAACTGATTGAAATGCGTAAAATAAAAAATCAACGAAATACAGCGAGACAATGCCTGAAAACAGGGTACTCAGTGTAAGTTTATTTAGACAACATTCAAATGGAATTATATCTTAAATGTGCTTTTAACTTATATTTTAACGCAGAAGCCACTGAAGAATAAACACGATCATTCAATTTTAGCAACTACAACTTTGCTCGACATTCGTGGGAATCAGCTCTTAACTCCAACTATTGTTGCATTTCTAATTATTTTAAAATTTGTATACCATTTAGATTTACCTCTTCCTTTCTTTTGATATTAATTCTATCTACGTAAAACAACATTTAATTAGAGTATCAAAGCAACGAAAAACATCAAAAGAATGCGTGAAAATTTGTACGCAGTCTAAGTTTGTAGGCTACCTCAAAACATTCATAAAACTGAAATTCCACCTCAAACTGAAATTTCACTAAACAAGAAACACTCGTGACAGTACGTTCCGAAACAGAGCACTCAAATCTACGTGAATTAAAAAAACAATCTCCTTGAACGAGGAAAATAGGTTAAGAAACAAACAGCACCCACCAGATAAGTCCTCTCAGTGTAGACGAGTTGAGTAATCCCTTAGCTGCTCGGAACCGTAGTCCCAGTCTGGCCGATCAAACATGGTGGAATGGGAAAGCTGGCAAAGTTTTCGAGTGTCTGGCCTTTTTTCCATCCTGGAAGCGAAAGAACTCCATCCACGGACTTCTTTCGAGGCCTTATTCGTTTCATCCTCAGCGAGATAATTGAAAATCACAGTACTTAACTCTTCCCCAATGTCCTCCAAAGAACAGGGTAATGAGAACTGTGCGAAGCGTTGTCGCCCGTACCGCCGTTTGTAGGAAAAGGCTCTAAACTCTAAGATTATGGTTATCAGAGGTTTTCTTCAGGACCCATGGATTTCTACGTGAAAGCCGAGTATTTTCTTTCGCTTTTTTATTATTTCCCTGTCTTTCAATCTCCTAACTTGTTGTTAACTTTCTTTCTCCTATTCTTAACTCTCGGGCTCGTGAATTGGAGAGGTTGGGTGGGGGTGTAATAATTGTTATTATTACGGTCCTCACAACGCTCTTGCGCAGCGACGGGATTCCGCTAATTTGGGTGTGCGATTTTTAGGTTTATTTGACTAAAAGACTCGAGTAACGGAACCGATCTGGCGTGTAATACGCAACTTGAAGCATGAGTACTGACGGAAGCATTAAATCGGGATTATTTACCTTGAGCACTGGACTCGTGTTTTGGGGAGTTAATGGAGAATGATAGAGCTTGTGTGTGATTTAACGAGTTGGTGCATTTCGCTCTGAATAATATACCTGATTCTTTCGAGTGTTTGAGGTTCTAATGAGCTATGTTTAATGAATTTACAAGAGATAATTGTCTTTTAGGTTTGTTTGACCAAAAGACTCGAGTAACGGAACCGATCTGGCTTGCAATACGCAACTTGAAGCATGAAGAGAAAATGGTTAGACAATTGTCTTTTAGGTTTATTTGATGAAACCTAAACCTCAAGATAAATAATCTCGATTGAATGCTTCCGTCAGTACTCATACTTCAAGTTGCATATTACACACCAGATCGATTCCGTTACTTGAGTCTTTTAGCCACACAAACCTAAAAGACAATTCTCTAACTACACTCTCTCTGGTGAATTCATTAAACATAGCTCATTAGAGCCTCAAACACCCTAAAGAATCAGTTATATTTATTCAGAGCTAATCAAAAAACGCGCCAACTAGATAAATCACACACCAAGCTCTATCATTCTCCATCAACTCCCCAAAGCACGAGTCCAGGCTCAAGGTAAATAATCTCGATTTAATGCTTCCGTCAGTACTCAAACTTCAAGTTGCGTATTACTGGCAAGATTGGTTCCGTTACTCGAGTCTTTGAGCACTGAACTCGTGCTTTGGGGAGTTAATGGAGAATGATAGAGCTGGTGTGTTATTTAAAGAGTTGTCGCGTTTTTTATTCTCTCTCGATAATATAGCTGATTCTTTTGAGTGTTAGAGGTTCCAATGAGCTATGTTTAATGAATTCACAAGAGAGAATATGGTTAGAATTTTTTTAGGTTTATTTGACCAAAAGACTCGAGTAACGGAAAGATCTGGCGTGTAATACCCAACTTGAAGCATGAATACTGAGGGAAGCATGAAACAGAGATTATTTATCTTGAGCGCTGGACTTGTGGAAATGATAGCGGGTGTTTTTGATTTAACAAGTTGGTACGGTTTTTGGGGGGTTAACTTACATATATTCGCACTCAATACAGTGGAATCTTTAGAATGTTCTAATGAGCTAAGTTTGACGAATTTATAAGAGAACATATATAGTTAGAGAAAAATAATAAAATCTTAAAATTCAGGCATAAAATTGCCCTTGAGACAATCTATTCTGTATGGGTTTAAGGTTAACCTGATTAAAAGATTCGAGTAACAGAACCTGTCTGATATGCAATACAGCAATTTCAAGGACAAACACTCACAGAAGCGCTAAATCAAGATGGTCTACTTTAAGAATTCGACTGGAGTTTTTAATAGTTAAAAGAAAGTAATAGCCTTACGCGATTTAAAGTGTTTTGGTACAGTTTGGTTTAGACACTTATTAGTTATATGTCATGTATTTCAGTATAATGCCCCAACAATAAAAATTAACAAGAGTAACAAAGGGATCGTGACCCTAACACTTGGTACCCTCGGTGTGGGTGGTTTCTTGAAACAACACTTATCTGATTTCATATTGGTAATATTTTGATATTTTCCCCTCCAGTTTAGTGTGACCAGTCACTCCTCATTTGGCCAAAGTTTCCCAAAGAGCCTCAAAAGAGTTCGGACCCTTAGGAGTTGACACAAATGGACGGGGTCGTAGGCGGTGCAGGTTCGATTCCTGTATTTTACCCTGGTTGTATTTCTCTCTTCTGTGTCAAATAAACTTTCCTTGTATGTCCATTATTTGAGGTTGCTTATTTTGTGTTCTGCGCAGCTTACCCTAATATGGCCCTTACGCCATGAAAAACAAAGAACCCGGGTTCAGGAAGGAAATTAAGGATGCCCTACATTTAGGACTCCACACACTGATCGGACATGCGACAAAACATCCGGCACGCGCATGCGTACTCCGTTTCTGTACAGAAAACGTCGGTACGCATCGCATTTCAGCCATTTTAGCGTCGTATGATTGATGTTGGACCAATTTATGATGTGCCTTAGAAAGGCGAGAGGTTAAAACTGTACTCATGAGGTTCAATCGGTGTAGTCAAGATGATATATCCCTTTAGCCGTCCAAGTGGTTTCGACGAGATAACAGGTTGAAGATTGTGTCACTTTTGCTAATGGCGAGATACCTCGTCGAGACAAAACTGCCCTATTCTCCAAAAGGGAATGAAGATCCAAGTAGAAAAAAGAAATTGTCCTTTGTCCAGAACTGATGACAGTTTGGAACAGGCTTTTGCATCAGATGCTGGTCACAACTGAGAAAACTGCCGTATTCTCCAAGAGAAAGGAAGATCCAAGCAGGAAAACAAATTGTCCTTTGCCTAGAACTGATGACAGTTTGGAACAGGCTTTTGCATCAGACTGGTCACTTAAGGGAAGTTTTCAAAGTGAAGATAATCCACAGTGAAGGATGAATATTACAGATATACAGATAATATTGGTGGTAATCTGAAGAAACAAAATGAAGAATTGCGAAAAAGCATGTATATGAAGCAATCGGGGTTATACTGGGGTCCCCCAATAATTTACCCGAGTTGGCGCCCTTGTCCCTAGGGTGCTCTCTCCTCTTTAAAAATACTGTCTTCGTTAAATTATCAAGAGGCCACACATTATTGTTTACGCAAAACTCGCTCCCTTAAGCCAAGTGAAAAATTCGGGTGAAATAATTTCTCTTTGTGCTTTTTCACGGAGCAAAAAAACACCTAGGTAAGCAGGAACGAAAAAACACAATAATAACGTAAACAAAAACGAAAACAGCCGGGCGGAGGGAGAAAATATCCAAGCTCGCATCAGAACGCGCCGGAGTAGCGCAGAGCCAGAAACAAAAAAAACAATAACAATAATAATAACAATAATAATAAAACACGAAAAAGAAGAGCGAGCGGGAAAGAGAGAGACAGTGCCAAAAAAATGCGAAAACATTCCCGAAAGGACGAGAGGTAAAACAAAAAAACCCGCCATAATGTGGACCTTAAAAAGCGCCTGATAGTATAGAAGAAAAGATAGAAGGATAGCTGCAGTTGATGGAGCGAAGAGTGAAAAGGTCAACTCTGCACTTGTAAGTAGACCCGGAGAAGCCATAGAGCGAAAGTCACGATTGGTGAGGAGCAAAAAGCAAATCACTGTCATTAAGATGTGGAAACCCGTCATTAGATGAGCGGACTCTCCTCTTGGTCGGAGAGGATGCCCTATCCCTCCACCAGCTATCCTTCTTTAGACTATCCGACCAGCCGCTCTGTTATCCGGGTGATGCGAATGATACCCAGGAGGAGGTGGTAGCTCCAGGCAAATAAGAGAGGGGAGGAAATGATACAACAAAGAGATTTCTACCTTAGTCTTCTTTTTCTGCTGCCTTTACCTCACTTGATTTGCTTTTTCGTTATTTAAAGCGACTTGAAAAAATCGGCCTTACCCGAGAAATGAGCCTGTTTTGTTAAAGTAACGAGCCCCTACGAGGTTTTATTAATTCGCTGAGTGCTAATGATTTCATGAGTCTTGCGCATGGAGATCAGTTTTGGATTTCGTGGAAATGTCTGCGGGATGACTGTGTGAAACGTGATCGCGTAATTAGTAGACAAATCGGCCTTGTGTTTGTTAAGAGATGAAAAATGTTCAGCACCGATGTTTCTAATCAGTGGAAAGGTGTTCCTTTGTGGAGCTTAGTGTGTTAAGATAACTTATTTCAAAAGGACACCCAAACAAATGCTTCTGTTAGAAATGTATGTTAGCATTAGCACAGATGCACTTTATCAAGGAGGAGTAGCTTTTGGAGCTTAGTGTGTAAAACATTTATTCCAGAAGAACACCCAATGAATGCTACTGTTAGTAATGTTTGTTAGCTTTAGCACAGATGCACTTTATTAACCAGGTGTAGCTTTTTGGAGCTTAGTGTGTTAAGATAACTCATTCCAAAAGAACACCCGAACAAATGCTATTGTTAAATTCAACGGTTTAAAATTGAGCCTTACCTAAAGAAATGAGACTGTTTTGTTAAAGTAACGAGCCCCTACGAGGTTTTACTTATTCTCGGAATGCTAATAATTTCATGCGTCTTGCGCATGAAGATCAGTTTTGGATTTCATGGAAATGTTTGCGGAATGGTAGGGTGTGAAACGCGATCGCGTAATTAGTCGACAAATCTGCCTTGTGTTTGTTAAAAGTAAATTATTCTTTATCAACGCAAAGGTGTTTCTTTGTGGAGCTAAGTGTGCAAATATAACTTATTCCAAAAGGCCGCCCAAACAAATACTACTGTTAGAGATGTTAGCTTAAGCACAGATGCACTTTATCAACGACAAGGTGTACCTCTTTGGAGCTTAGTGTGTTAAGATTCCTTATTACAAGAGGACCCCAAAACAAATGCTACTGTTAAATTAAACGGCTTAGAAATATAAGCCTTGCACGAAGAAATGGGTCTGTTTTGTTGAAGTAACGAGCCCCGCCGAAGGTGGAGTGCTAATGATTTCATGAGTCTTGCGCATGGAAAAGAGTTTTGGATTTTGGGGAAATGTTTGCGGGATAGCGGTATGTGAAACGTGATCACATAATCAGTCGACAAATCGACCTTACGTTTGTTAAGAAAAAAAATCTTCAGCACCTATGTTTTCAATCAGTGCAAAGATGTTCCTTTGTGGAGCTTAGTGTGTTAAGAAAACTCATTCCAAAAGAGCACCCAAACAAATGCTGCTGTTAGAAATGCATGCTACCCTTAGCACAGATGCACTTTATCAACGCAAGGTGTTCCTTTTCAGAGCTTTGAAAAGATAACGTATTCCAAAAGGACACCAAAACAAATGCTACTGCCTAGACATATAATGTTAGCTTTATCACATATACAATTTATCAATGACAAATGTTCCCTTGTAGAGCTTAGTATGTAAAGATAACTCATTCCAACAGTGCCCCCAAACAAATGCTACTGTTAGTTTAAACGGCTCAAAAAATAAGCCTTACACGAAGAAATAAGTCTGTTTTGTTAAAGTAACAAGACCCTACGAGGTTTAATTAATTCGTAGTGCTAATGATTTCATGATTCTTGCGCATGGAGATAAGTTTTAAAGAGTCGTTGGATTTCGTGGAAAGGTGTGGAATAGCAGGGTGTGAAACGTGATCGCTTAATTAATCGACAACTTGAACTCGTGTACCCCCAAACAAATGCTACTGTTAGATTAAACTGCTTGGAAAAATAAACCTTACCCGAAGAGTGTTTTGTTAAATAACGTGCCCCTACGAGGTTTATTATTCGTAGAATGCTAATGATTTCATGAGTCTTGTACATGTAGATATGTAAATCTTGAATAGAGGGTTCAGAATAGTTGGATTTCGTGAAATGCCTGTGCGAAGCGTGATCGTAATTAATCGACAACTTGACCACTTGTACTTTAAACTATCAGTATCAACACCCCTTATTAACGAAAGGGTGTTCCTTTTTATAAAGCTTAGTGTGTTCAAGTTCAACAAATCAGAAAGCAAATTATATAAACCTGTTTTGATACAGAAGCAATCTCCTACATAGAGGAAATATAAAAGTAAAGTTAGCAATGGTAACCTTTTATGTGCCCGGATCATGTGACCAAAACTAGTAGTAACGTAACCCTCAGACTATTTTCGTCAGCTGGATGGAACCGAGCATTCATCATCTGATTGGTCCATGGGACATAGTAGAATTTGGCGATTTCACCAATTTTGTCACCACTCTACAGAAATGCTCATTCAAACACCGACCCTGTCATTAGATACTATATCGCCAAGCGAGGCGATAAGATGCCAAATCTGTCAGCCAATTCAATTTTTCAAAAAGCAGTCACGTATCTACTAGACGATATATTCGTCACACCTTTTGAAGCTCATCACAATAGTAATGCAGTCTACTTACATCTCACGTCTGTGATGAGATATCATACGATGTTTATTAATTTTTAGGCGTTTTTTTAGGTGGAGGGCCCTGAACAGACATCCGATCCACCACTAACAAGCTTTACACACACTCAAAACCTCCGTTTTGGCTTGGTTTGTCGATCTACGATCATTTTTTGCTACATGAGGGCAAATGTGACTCAAAAGTTTCGGACTTTGACCCAGAAATTAATCTGCTTCCCTCTTTTATCAATACTTGTAAAACTAAATAGACTTTGCCAAAGTAAAGTCGACAATAGCTCGTTGTGTTGCTCCAGTGTGACGTTAATTGAAATACCCAAAATACCCCCAAAGTAAAGTCGGAAATCTTTTTAAACTTAAAGATTACAGTATAACGAATGAAAATTCATCACACTTAATTTTTGCTTATTGAGCTGTTTTCTTTGATAGCCTTCAAAAGTAAGTTTGTTTTACTGTTTGATTAATTCCTTCATGTATGCTGTAATGTAATAAATGCTCTATATTCAATATTGATTATTTGAAAATTAAATACCTTTAATCACCGGGTCTAATTATCCAGTTCACGTGTAACAAAATCTGATTGTAGAGCGACAAACTCAAAGCAAATCTGCAATCACTGAGTTAACATATGGTATGATTGGCAATCAATTCGGTCTTACTTATGGTATTAAAAGTAACACTTAATTTCGTAATGTCTAAACATCGAATCACCGGTCATAAAACTCAAATGCTTTATAAAACCAAATCTGTCTGACGTGATTTTATTAGCAGGGAGCACTGTAATTTGAAATTCTAAGGAAATTCTTTAACCGTTTCGTTTCCCTCAAAACGCAATTGTTTACCAATTTGGTTTTGCTTATTGTATATTCGATTTCATAATGTCTAACTTCGAATCGCTGGTTATAAAAATCAGCCGCTTAATGGAACATCTGATTGAAGAGACGTGATTTCATTAAGGGGAGGGTACTAATCTGGAAATTTGCAATCGAATTGCTCTGCCGCTTTACTCCCCAGCCCCTCCAAAAAATACTATTAATCAGTTTGGTTTTATTGTTTTTTATTTATTTACAATTGTTGGGCGGTATACTTGATTTCATAACGTCTAAACTTCGAATCGCAGATTACAAAATCAGCCGCTTAATGAAACAAAATCTTATTGGAGACATGATTTCATTAAGCGGATGGTACTAATCTGAAATTTGAAATGAAATTGCACTGCCGTTTTCTTTCCCCTTAAAACCCAATAGTTAATAAATTAAGTTTTGCTTATTATTTTACTTATTTACAAGTATTTAGGGGTATACTTGCTTTTACAATGTCTAAACTTCGAATCGCCTGTTATAAAAAATCAGTAGCTCAATGAAACAAAATCCAATTGAGGAGACTTGATTTCATTAAGCGATGAGCACTATAATCTGAAGTTGTTCTAGTTTTATTCCCCTTAAAACGCAACTGCTAATGAATTTGGTTTTTATTTTTTATCTTATTTACAAATACTGCGGGAGGTATACTTGATTTCGTAATGTCTAAACTTCGAATCACCGGTTACAAAGATCAGCCACTTAATGAAACAAAATATGATTGAAGTGACGTGATTTCATTAAGCGGGCACTAGTCGAAATTTGCAATAAAATTGTTCTGCCGTTTTATTCCTCATAAAACACGACACAGAATAAATTAAGTTTTGCTTATTATTTTACTTATTTACAAGTATTGGGAGATACTTGCTTTTACAACTTCGAATCGCTGACCATAAAAATCACCCGCTTACTGAAACAAAACCTAATTGAAGTAACGGGATTTCATTCAGCGTAGGACACTAATCTAAATTTGAAATAAAATTGCTCTGCCGTTTTATTCCTTTTAAAATACAATACTTAATAAATTTAGTTTTGCTTATTTTACTTATTTACAATTACTGGGAGGTATACTTGATTTCACAATGTCTAAACTTCGAATAAAAATCTACCGCTTAATGAAACAAAATCTGCTTGAAGAGGCGTGATTTCATTGAGCGGAGGGCAATAATCTGAAATTTGCAATGAAATTGCTCTGCCCCTTTTACTCACCTTAAAACACTATAGTTAATAAAATAAACTTTGTTTTTATTTTACTTATTTACAAGTATTAGGAGGATATTTCTTTTCACGATGCTTTAACTTCGAATCACCGGTTATAAAAATCAACAGCTTAAGGAAACAAATCTGATTGAAGAGAAACGATTTCATTAAGCGGTATGTTCTGCAATCCGAAATCTGTAATGAAATTTTTCCGCCGTTTTGTTCCCCTCAAAAGACCATCGTGACTGACTCCACCAAACAGCGGTGACAAAAAGGGGGTGAGACAGTATCACGTATCCTAATCCGGACTTTTTTGTGCCGAGACCCCCCTCGGCTCGCATTGATTGCACGCGTCAATTGTCAATTAGCGTTAATATGCACCCGACGCTTGTCATACGACTCGAGTTTAGACCTCACTCCTGTCCCCCTCGGGGATCACCTCTCTCCCGGGGGATTTAACAGAAGGGGGAGAGTCCCTCTTGACAGTTTGACAAATACACCCCTGATAAAAATCTGTGGGAGTAGGAAATTGGCCGCTATGGGATGAACCCTTCCTCAGATTGAAAGTAGATTGAAGGAGAGGTTGGATGACTGGATTTTTTTCTTTGATGGTACGGTCCAAAAACGGACAAGATGCGCAGAACGGAACAATATATATTGTGTGTGAACTATTGTGTTTTAAAGGGAACGAAACGGTAGGATAATTTCATTAGAAGTTTCAGATTAGTGTCCTCCGCTTAATGAAATAACGTCTTTTCAATCAGATTTTGTTTCATTAAGCGGCTGATTTTTACAACCGGCGATTCGAAGTTTAGACATTGTAAAATCAAGTATAACTAGTATAACCCAATACTTGTAAAAACGTAAAATAATACGAAACTTATTTTATTAATTATTGTGTTTTAAGGTAGGTAGGTATTTAATTAACGTCACACTGGAGCAACACAACGGGTTATTGGTGACGGTCCGGAATCAATCCCAAAGGGAAAGATTCGATGTGTTTTAAGCGAACTAAACGGGGGGGGGAATTTCAATTAACGTCACACTGGAGCAACACAATGGGCTATTGGTGACGGTCCGGGATCAATCCCAAAGGGAAAGATCCGAGGACAACACCACGTAATTTTGAACCACGGTCAGATGACGAGGCAACACCTGAGCTGGCACCCCACTCTCCAAACTTCCACACCACGCCAACGTGAGGACATTTGAGGCCACGACAGATTTAACGTGCACCAGCCCCCTTTGTACACGACGGTGTTTGGCTGGATTCGAACTCGCAACCCTTCGGTTGCAAGTCCGTTACTCTTCCAACCGGGCCACCGCGGCCGCGAACTAAACGGAAGAATAATTTCATTTCGGATTAGTGTCCTCCGCTTAATGAAATAACGTCTCCCTTCAATCAGATTTTGTTTCATTAAGCGGCTGATTTGAGTGATTCGAAGTAAAATCAAGTCTAACTAGTATAACCCAATACTTGTAAAAAGTTTAAATAATAAGCAACACTTATTTTATTGACTATTGTGTTTTAAGGGGAACTGAACTAATTTAATTTCAGATTAGTGCTCTCCGGCTTAATGAAATCGCGTCTTTTCAATCATATTTTGTTTCATTAAGCGGCTGATTTTTAGAACCTGGAATTCGAAGTCTAGACGTTGTGAAATCAAGTATATCTGCTTGTACACATTTCAACGCTATTTGCGCAATAACGCTAAGCTCCGATTTGTTACTTTTTAATACTTATTTCTTATAAATGAGTGTCTCCTCTGGGATAATCTGGTATCCGTATCTGGTTTGCGCGACGAGTAAGCATTTTCGTAGGCCCTATTTGGTCGGCGGGCCGGGAAAACTTTTCTGGAGAGCCGTGTTTAGACTGCCTGTCAGTTAAACCTGTATTTGAAGGGCGCATCTGGCTTGCGGGTGACCATCAGAAACTTTCTAAAGGATTTTATTCTAAAGAAAAAACCAACAGAATCTTTCTAAAGGATTCCCTCCCAAGGTAAAGAGCAATATAATCTTTCTAAGGGATTCTATTCTAAAGAAAGGACCAACACACACAGAATCTTTCCAAAGGATTCACTCTCAAGGAAAAGGGCAAGAGTCTTTTTAAAGGTTGAAAAAATCCATGCATTCTTTCAACTACTATATATATGATAATTAAGTGTGTGTTGTAAAAGCTAACTACACTACTCGTAAATTTAGTGCCACATAGACAGTTAAAGATTTTAACCCTCTAAGTGGTTTCGGTGAGATATCTCGTACATCAAGATCTGACCTATTTTGCAAATTACGAGATACTTCATCATCAAGAATGACGATTGATTTCCGAATGAAGATATTGCCGTTTTTGATGATGATAAGATCAATATATGATCATTTCTTTCTAACGACGAGGTATCTCGTCCATCAAGCTCTGGCCAGTTTTGCTATGACGAGGTATCTCGTCCATCAAGATCTGGTCAGTTTTGCTAATGACGAGCTATCTCGTCCATCAAGATCTGGTCAGTTTTGCTAATGATGAGACACCTCGTCAAGACAAACACCAGGATGGTTAATTTATGGTAAAACAATTTAATTTTTAATTTTAGGCCCCTTCGAAGTAAAAACCTAGTTTCGTTATTGCCTCTAAGAAGTCCCAAAATCAAACTTTTCTGCCAAACATCATTCCCCCTAAGAGTTATAACAGTGCGAATCCGATTATTCTATACTCCTCAATAAAAAACCAGAAGCCCAAATGTGGGTGCGCTTGTCAGTAGACGAATTCGTGGAAAATACAAGAACATATGGCGAGCACAGAAGCTACGGTTGAATGCACTTACTCTGAGCAACCTCAACTTTCAAAAGTGAGAAAGATCAGCATGTTGTTTCCGTTTGCAGCCCCCATTTCAACTACCACTCCTGGAAACCCAAACCGGGGTACTTACTGTTCGAGGTAGGTAATGCCACTAATAACGATAATGACAGTAGGAATACTAGTTGTTGTTTCTAGACAAAGTACATAAACACAATGCATTCCTTTTCTGCAATTCCCTACTGTGGGTAATTGGAAGGCTACCTACTGTGGAGAAAAGGAAAATGTCGCTAAAGTTCTTTGTGATTAAAGTGAGGTCCCTTGTGTACTAAATTGTGCACTGTTAATTTTAACTTTCACGCGGTGATTGTTGTCTGTTTTGTATATGCTTTACATATTGAACCGTCTTTAGGTGTTACTTTTGGAGGCGATAGAATTGTTCCAAAGAATTCTATTCTAAGGAAAGGACTAATAAAATCGTTCCAAAGTAGGTCGGTATTTTAATTAACGTCGCACTGGAGAAACACAACGGGCTCTTGGCGACGGTCCGGGATCAGACCCGGAGGGAAAGATTCGAAAACAACACCACGTAATTTTCAACCACGGTCAGATGACGAGGTCACACCTGAGCTGGCACCTCAATCTCCAAACTTCCACACCACTCCGACGTGAGGATGTTTGAGGCCACGACAGATTTAACGTGCACCAGAGCCCTTTGTACACGACGATCTTAGATTGGATTCGAACTCGCAACCCTCCTGTTGCTAATCAGTTACTCTCCAAACCAGGCTACCACGGCCCCAAAGATTCTAAAGAAAGGACCAATAGAATATTTCTTAAGATTGAAGAATCCATGGATTCCTTAAAAAGATGTGGTTTTTAGACTTAAAGTACGCTGTGCGGTAACTACACTACTCAGAAACCTCGGGGCCGCGGTGGCCCGGTTGGAAGAGTAACGGACTAGCAACCGAAGGGTTGCGAGTTCGAATCCAGCCAAAACACCGTCGTGTACAAAGGGGGCTGGTGCACGTTAAATCTGTCGTGGCCTCAAATGTCCTCACGTTGGCGTGGTGTGGAAGTTTGGAGAGTGGGGTGCCAGCTCAGGTGTTGCCTCGTCATCTGACCGCGGTTCAAAATTACGTGGTGTTGTCCTCGGACTTTCCCTCTGGGATTGATCCCGGACCGTCACCAATAGCCCGTTGTGTTGCTCCAGTGTGACGTTAATTGAAAATACCAAATACCAAATACCAGAAACCTCGTGACTCAGAGGGTTAATCGGTTCCAAAAAGGATTCAGTGGGTTGAATTTTCTAAAGAGAAGTTATAAGAATGTCAGAGAAACAAGAAAAAGTGAAAGTTGAGTTCTAAGAAGATGCAAATTAATGAGTGGAAAGTCTATTCTTTGCAAATTTCTTCAACACCATAGTACTTCTTGGCCCAAAAATTCAGCTTTTTAGCACACCGCAACGTGCAGGTAGTGAGTCTCTATATGTGAGTTGAGTCTCTTAACAGTGTCCTGATCTCCCGAATCCACGGACAGTTGAGTCATCGGTTGCGAGATAGTGCTTGGAGAGCGGAATCGAAAGAACGACAGCTTTCTGAAATGAAGAAAGACGAAGCGTGGATTGTTCAGGGCCACGAAAAATTGCCGTCATTTGCAAACCGAAATGTGTTGTAACTGCTGACAGATAAGTAAAAGCCAGACAGTGGTTAGATGACTTCATCCCTGTCTTTGAGGGGGCCTTGGTAGCCCGGTTGGAAGAGTAACGGATTAGCAGCCTGTAGGTTGCGAGTTCGGAACTAGGTCCAAACAAAGACCATGGTGTAAATGAGGACTGGCGCTTTTAAATCTGTCGTGGTCTCAAATATCCTCACGTTGACGTGGTGTGGAAATTTGGAGTCTGGGGTGCCAGCTCAGGTGTGACCTCGTCATCTAACCGTGATTCAAAATTAAGTGGTGTTGTCCTCGGATCCATCTTCGCCAACAGCCCGTTGTCGTTTCAGTGTAACGTTAATTGAAGTACCTACCTATGCTGCATGACTTCTAACCAATTTTGAATTTCTTGACTAGTAGAATCTTTCCAAAGGATTCTATTCAAAGGAAAAGAGTAATAGAATCTTTCCAAACGGCTCTTTTCTAGGGGAAGGAATAAAAGAATCTCTCCAAAGGATTCCATTCTACAGAATGAGCCAATAGACTAGTTCCAAATGCTTCTATTCGAAGGAAAGGATCAAATGAATCGTTCCAAAGGAAGGTTCAATTCTAAGAAAAGGACCAGTAGAATTGGGGTTCAAAGAAAGATTCTATTTTAAGGAAATGAGTAATAGAATCTTTCCAAAGGGTTCTATTCTACAGAATGAGTCGATAGAATCGTCCCAAAGGATTCTATTTTACAGAATGAGTCACTAGAATAGTTTCAAAGGATTCTATTTCAAGGAAAGGACCAAATGAATCGTTTCAAATGATTCTATTCCAAGGAAAGGACCAAATGAATCGTTTCATAGGATTCTATTCCAAGGAAAGGACCAAATGAATCGTTTCAAAGGATTATATTCCAAGGAAAGGACCAAATGAGTCGTTTCAAAGGATTCTATTCCAAGAAAAGGACCAAATGAATCGTTCCAAAGAAACATTCTATTTAAAGGGAAGGTGAAAAATAAGATCCCATGCACGTCTATATATTCCCTATTTAATTTCAAAATCTATAATGAATATATAATAATTCATTTTTAATTTTCAATGGGTCCGTGGACCGAAAAGTTCGAGAAAACCACCGGCTTACGGCACTAAAACAATGCTCCAACCAAAGAAACGTCATCCACTTTTTCCCACCATCCCCAAACTAATCCGCAAGTTAGCAAAAAGTCGCTGATGGGGAAACAAAAAGCGAAAAACTTTACTTCTCTCTCTGCCCAAATCCTCTTAACGGAGAATCCTGTTTGGGGGTTCGAAGCATGACGGAAGATTAGGCCAAGGATTCCAGGCGGGACCAACATCATTTTCAAGTGGGCGGAGTCCTTTTTTTACCGCCTTTCCAGCAATTCCCACAGTTTGGGCAACTTGTTTATTATGTACGGGCATATTTTCCTTCTCCCTTCATATTGTCATGGCTTTTTTTAGGCTGAGTGGCTGTATTGTACTCCCTGCATGTCCACGTGACACATTGAGAGCGGATTAAAAGATCTGGTGTTCTGGCGGTCGAGAAGCCAAAGCGTGAGATCATCCCCCCCCCCCCCCGCCGTTTGTTGCATCATTAGGTCCCCATCTTTTTAGATCCACCCGTCGTTGAGCGTGTTTTTTTTAATGGTGATTCATCTCAACCTTCGTTTCTTCGCTGGTGATGAACTGTCTTGGCAAATACGGTGGGGACGAGTTTAATGACTTAATATTCGTTGTGAAGGGTGAAGTTCATTGATTTGATATTCATCATGAAGTTTAACAACTTAAAGAATCCCCTATGAAGTTTAATGACTTAATATTCATTATGAAGTTCAGTGACTTAAAGTGTACATTAGAAGACTTTTGAATTTTGACTTTAAAAATCCAGTTTTTTTTACAATAGGTCATTGGTTTGAGCTTAAAATAATTTCTATTAGAAAAATTAAATTACGCTAATCATTAAATACGCTTATCTAATTTAAATACAATTAGCTAATTATCATGTCTTTTGAATAGTGATATCTCAAATTCTAATTTGTTCAGAAAGACAATTCCTGTTGGAAATTATTTCTAATGTTATTCTTCATGTTTTGGCCTTCCATCAAATTGCTAGAGGGAATAAGGTTTTTTATGCAATTCTTTTTCTCCAATAAAGTCTAAAAAAATCAAGATTTTTCAGGAATTTTAACATTTAAAAATCAGCTAAAAACTCATTTCTTAAGTAATAACTCTGACTGAGAGTCAAAACATCCACTGTATTATATAGATTATAATGACACAAAAATAATTATGATAGATCAATTCATTATTGAGTTATCACTGTTTGAACAAAACATCCTATTGCAAAAACAGTTCTTCAGAATTGAGTTTAAAGTTTTGGAAACATGTTTGTTCATGGTAACAGCACCCGACGAAAAACCCTTGTAACTAGAAAAAAATATTTCGTATAATTACAAGATTTTGCTATCGTTGGAAAGCTAAGGAGTTGGAAAATATTTTGAAGCCATAAAAAATTTAGATATTCTGGTCGATTTTTGTGTGTATGCATACACCTTAATATTCATTATGAAGTACAAAGGTTAATGATTTAATATTCATTGTATGAAGGTAAGTAGGTATTTTAGTTAACACCGCACTGGGGCAACACATCGGGCTATGGGCGGCGGTTCGGGATCTGACCCGAAGGGAAAGATCCTAGGACAACACCACGTAATTTTGAACCACGGTCAGATGACGAGGTCACACCTGAGCTGGCACCCCACTCTTCAAACTTCCACACCACACCAACGTGAGGACGTTTGAGGCCACGACAGATTTAACGTGCGTCAGCGCCCTATGTGTACGACGGTCTTTTGTTAGATTCGAACTCGCAACCCTCCTGTTGCTAATCCGTTACTCTTCCAACCGGCCCGATTCATTATGAAGTTTAATGACTTTATATATATATACTTTATGAAATTTAATGACTTAATATTCTTTGTGTAACATGAAGTTCAATGACTTTTACTGTTCATTATGAAATATGAAGTTCAATGACTTAATATTCATTATGAAGTTTAATTATTTAATATTCATTATGAAGTTTAATTATTTAATATTTATTTTGAAGTATTGTTTGATGACATATTCATTATGAAGTTTTTTAAATTAATATTCATTATAAAGTTTAATGACTTAATATTTATTATTCATTATAGAATATAAAGTTTAATGCCTTGATATTCATTATAAAGTTTGATGTTTAATGATTCAATATTCATTATAAAGTATGAAGGTTGATGATTTATAGTCATTATGGAACATGACTGTTGATGACTTAATACTTTTGAATGACTAAATATTCATTATAAAGTCTAATGACTTAATCATTTTGAAGAGTATGAAGTTTAATGATTTAATATTCATTATGAAGTATGAAGACAAAGATTATGGACATTGTTATTCTGCACTGACTCAAACACCTCGCATATTGTATCAATCCTCACCCCTATTGTACCACGAATTGTATCAATCCTCCAACAGTGACATGAAAATGAAAAATGAATTCCCGGGAATACGATTTGAATATCTGTTAAAGCTAATGTATTTCAAATTGTAAAAGTTTGCAGAAAACCTATATTCTGCCATTCGTGTACTTACATCAACCAAGATAAGTCGCTTTTATGCCACTTAGAGTAATCCTTTTAAAGTATATAATCGGCAACCAAAATGAACACCAAAACTTTTTGAATCTGTTCAAATTTTAAAATTCAGAAAAGAAAAAGGATTCAAATTTTGTGCATAAATTTCTTTTTAAACAATAAGCTCCATCTGAAATAAAATCCTGGCTACGTTAGTCATCCTTGTGTTCTGACTCATGGAGGTCAGAAGAAGGTAACATCCCAAATTAACATCATCCCGGTGGGGACCTATTTTTTTAAAAAATAAATAAATAATAATAATAAAACTCAATTTTATCATTTCTAAAGCTGAATTCAAATAGGAAGCGCAAGGCGGAAAGTGACACGCGCAGACCAATCAGAGCGTTTTCACCGCTCTCGTTGGCACCTCTGATTGGTCTGCGAATGTTGCTTTAACCTTGCGCTCCTATTTGAATTCAGCTTTTAAGTCCTAAAGTATCTCAAATAGCTAATTTCTTTGAGGAGTGTTTTTCTCAGGATTGAAGAGGTAACGAAAATATTTTCTATTTAGTATATTATATATTAGTCGCCAAACAAAAACAAATAGTTTTTTCCTTTATAAGTAACGGGACGCAGTAGCCCGGTTGGAAAAGTAACAGATTAGCAACCGGGGGGTTGCGAATTCGAATCCAACCAAAGACCATCGTGCCTTGAAATGTCCTCGCGTTGGCATGGTGTGGAAGTTTGGAGATTGGGGTGCCAGCTCACAGGTGTGACCTCGTCATCTGACCATGATTCAAAACTACATGGTGTTGTCCACGGATCTTTCCCTTCGGGTTTGATCCCTAACCGTCACCAATAGCCCGTTGTGTTGCTCCAGTGCGACGTTAGTTAAAGTACCTACCTTTGCATGTAACGATGTATTTTATTAAAAGCTCTATCTTGTCAGACAATTTATAGAATCACCATGAAGCAGAAACTTTATTTTACCTAGAAAAACTTATAAATCACTTTCAACAAACTATTATGTAAATGCCTCACTTGCCAAATCGATTAACTCCATAAACCAAAAAGTTGAGAAAAATGATAAAATAGTATACATTGTTTTTAAAATTCCTTTTAAATTATAAATTCAAATAAACGATGTAGACTGCAGATGAGATGTATTACTGCAGATGTATCTTTTATCTAACGACATATAGAAAGTATAAGATAGAATATCCTTGGAGTAAAAGTTATTATTACTACAATTTTTGCGTGATTAAGGGAGTTAATCGATTTGGCAAGTGAAAGAAAATTAGTAATTCAAATTCAGTCTTCAAATTATCTTTTTATTACAGAAAAACTTCATTATATACATTTTTTATTAAAGATTTTTAGCAAAAATGAATAATAACTGTTCTGTTACTGTTACATATATTACGAGTATTATTACTTTGTTTAAATTGATTCTTCAGTAATATAAATGATGTCTTCTTCGTTAGCTGTATTTGAGCTCCCGTCATTTTCGTGTTTGTTCGGACTGTACGTACAAATTCCTTTCATTTTCTTTGATGTTCGGTGTTTACTTTGACTCACTGTATATAAGAAGTAGTCAATTGCTTTTTTAAAAAGTGTTTTAACTAAATTTTTATTACGATTTACATTAGAGTATGGAGTTAATCAGATTGGCTTCTGAAATAAATTATTTATTATTCAATGGCTAAAAAAATTTTGTCATTTAGTGGTGTTAATACTTATTATTAGATAAATTTGTTTTGAATATATACAGTTAGGAGTCAATCAAGTGCTTTGACATAAAAATTTAATAAAATTCAGAAAGTGGAGTTAATCGATTTGGCAAGTAAAGCATTCATGTATACTTTTGCAATTAGGTCCCGATTCTCAGTTTAGAAGACATTTTAGGACATTTTAGAATTTCCATTTCAAATCTTGGACCCCTCCGAAATAAAATCCTGACTACTCTACTGACTTTAAGGGATGCGTATGTCTAAGGGAATAAATGAGACAGGCGACTTCTTACTAAATAATTAGAGAAGCTCATTTATAAAAGCTCTATCGTGTCAGACAATTC
This sequence comes from Meta bourneti, assembly GCA_933210815.1. Classification (NCBI taxonomy): domain Eukaryota; kingdom Metazoa; phylum Arthropoda; class Arachnida; order Araneae; family Tetragnathidae; genus Meta; species Meta bourneti. The sequence goes on from OW119934.1 coordinate 86,941,974, forward strand.
AAGGAATCGCCACGAAAGAGTCCGGACAGACGAGACACTGACAGAGAAAGCTGAGGTTGTATTGAAAGGCAAAAATGACAAAATTGATGCCGTTGGTCTTTCTCAGATGAAAGAAATGTTCATCTATCAAAACTTTGACATGTATTCTCCCTCCCTGAATAAAACAAACCACCAAAGGGAAGCAATTAGAGAAGGAAGCCGACATTAGCTCTTGAAGAAGTTCTGGTATTTTGGCTTTCGGAAGGTTCCGAGTAATTACCGTGCACACTAGCAGAGCAAAAAACTTCTCGAAAAAGTACTGTTGCTTCTTGCCAATCAATAAATACCTATTGAATGTAAAAAAATGAAGGATGTAAGAAGGCATACATAGATTAGGGATTTAGGCACAACTAAATAGGATGGGAAACCTTGTGTTTTAGCATCTTGCACGGATAAGGATCAAATGGTTTCTTAATATAGTGTCCGCCTTAAACCCTGTAAGGTGTTCACACGCAATCTCTTTGCAACCTGCAGTCTTCCCTGCAGGACTTCCTTCCAAACAGTTCTGACCTTCTTGACCATTAGAATCTTCTGTTTTGGAAATGAACAATAATCTTTCCAAAGGGTTCTATTATAAGGTAAGTAGATATTTTAATTAACGTCACACTGAAGCAAACTGGATATTAGTGACGGTCCGGAATCAATCCCAAAGGGGAAAATCCGATGTTTTAAGGGAACTAAACGGAAGAGTAATTTCATTTCGGATTAGTGACCTCCACTTAATGAAATAACGTCTCCCTTTAATCAGATTTTATTTCATTAAGCGGCTGATTTGTATAACCGGTGATTCGAAGTAAAATCAACCATACCATCCAACTGAGCCAGCTCGGGTGTGACCTCGTCATCTGACCGTGGTTCAAAATTGCGTGGTATTGTCCTCGGTAGGTAGTATTTTAATTAACGTCGCACTGGAGCAACACAACGGGCTATTGGCGACGGTCCGGGATCAACCCGAGGACAATACCACGTAATTTTGAATCACTTTATTATAAGGAAATGAGCAACTTTCTATAGGATTCTATTCTAAGGAACTGAGCAATAAAACATTTCCGAACGCTTCTGTTACATGGAAATGAGTAATTGAAGCTTTCCAAAGGATTCTATTCTAAGGTATTGGTATTTTTAATTAACGTCGCACTGGAGCAACACAACGGGCTACTGGCGGCGGTCTGGGATCAAACTCGAAGGGAAAGATTCGAGGACAACACCACGTAATTTTGAACCACGGTCAGATGACGAGGTCACACCTGAGCTGGCATCCCACTCTCCAAACTTCCACACCACGCCAACGTGAGGATATTTGAGGCCACGACAGATTTAACGTGCACCAGCCCCCTTTGTGCACATTTGTCTTTGGTTGTATTAGAAATCGCAACCCTCCGGTTGCTGATCCGTTATCTCCCAACCGGGCTACCGCGGCCCTCTATTCTAAGGAACTGAGCAATAAAGTATAATAAAATCATAGGAAAATTATATTGATCAAGATCAAAACCCGGTTAGAAGTCGTGCAGATAACACAGCAGATTTCAGAGTATATATATATATATATATATATATATATATATATATCTTCTCATTTGATATCCTGATGTCTAAGTGTGCTTTAAATGGAAGGTAAGACCCCTTAAAAAATCTGAAAGTATTATAATTTTTTGTGTGCAGAATCCATTCAAGATGATAAATAATTAAAAATAACTCTCGCCTGTCTTCCTTTCGTTAAGCGTAAAACAGTTACATAACACTTTTATAAAACTAAAATCTAGTTTATTAAAATTTGGTCTTGAATTTTAATCACCTAAAATGAATTATATATACGGCCCCCTAATTAAAAATGCCTTTTATCAAAATTCTGGATTAATTTAATTAAGGTGAAGAAATGTTACTCGGTCGATTTAAAGAAAAATTCTTCAAACTTTTCAATTTTTGTTAATGAAATTTTAAATATTAAAATATTTATTTATACTAAAAATTGAAACACTTCAGAAAAAATTTCATCAAAATCTACCGAGTAACATTATTCACCCCAATTAAATGAAGCGTAAATTTTACTAATTTGCATTTTTTAAGCTTAGGGGTTGTATACAAGATTAATATTAGATCATAAATATTCGAGCCCTAAATAACCAATTTATTTTGTTTAATATTAAATTTGTTTCAAATACGGAAGGGATTTTATGTAACTTTTTACTGTTTTCTGTTTACTTTTTGCTGTTAAGCTTTTTACTGTTTTACTGTTTACAGAATTTTTTACTGTTACTGTGTGTTGTTTTTACTGCTACTGTTGTTTTAATGTTAAACCTTTTACTGTTTTACTGTTGTTACTGTTGTTTACTGAACTTTCACTGTTACTGTGTGCTGTTTTTACTGTTAAAAGTAGTTAAAAAAATTTTAACTACATTTTGAACTTTTTCATGTACATCTAAATCATACTAGTACTGAATAAAATTATTTTTGAGATTCCTATATATTTTAATAAAATTCACCAAAAGAATTCAAGACAAAATGCCATATTTTTAATACTCAGCTCTGCTGTGGCATTTAAATGAAATCAAGCTATTTAGTTGATATTTATCTAAATACGAATTCTTCAGACAAAGCGTTATGTTAAATTGTATCTATTTCTTGAAAATCTAATACCCGGATTTCATTTCGGGCAATAACTCAACGGAAAACGGAAAATTAAACACACGGATGAGTATTTATGGCTTTAAGCTATAAACTTGTCAGATCAATTGATTAAAAACGCAAAAAACGGTAGCAATTTTCTCCATTCTGGATTTCAATAAGGACACTATAAGTCCCAACGCATATTAATACATTTTTGAATTTAAAGATATTTTCAATTTTTTCAATACCGTCCGAAAATATAAAATAAGTAAACGAAAATTTTTTTCCAAGATGAACAAAAGGGGAGGTACTCGGGAAAAAAATTCTGATTTATAGGATCCGGATTCCTGTAATTTCCTTAACCAAGTGATAAAGATTGCCCCTAATTCAGTCTGGGAGAAATAAATCTTTCCTGAGAAAAGTGGGGGTAGGTGAGAAGGAAACATTTATGCAAATCCCTTGAAAGAATAATTCGCTTTTCCGACATTTCTCTCAATGCATAAACAGATAAAAAGTCTCTCCCCTTTCTCTGCTGGAAATTATTTTGCAGTGAAAGATAAATTCTGCTTTGATAGGAGAAAACCATTTAAAGACGAAATAAATTTCTGGTGACACAAAGCGACAGACAAATGCCAAAACAGATGAGCAAACTTTTCTTGACATCTTCCGAAGATCATCTGTCATATTGACTCTCATCAGCTAAAAGGGAATTCAGGGGGCAACAACAAAATGAGTAAATAAAAATTTTAAAGGAGAAATCAATACCTGAGGGAGAATATATATCACGTTTCAGAGCCGGGGCATCACACTCTTAATGATGGCGAAATCTTTTCATCGTAACTAAATCTGTAATTATGACTGAAATTGATTTTGATCTGACTTTTGTCTGATTCAGGTGCGAACAGGGATTTTTTTGCTATCCTGCTAGACATCCGTCGTACTTCAACTATTCATTGCAAAGTGTAATGTCTTTAACAATACGGAAAGCGAATAAATCGATAAATAATTAAATTTAAAAGTTATTTATTAACCCTCCTGGTGGTTGTCTTCACGAGGCATCTCGTCATTAGAAGAAAACTGACCAGATCTTGATGGGCGAGATAACTCCTCACTAGAAGAAAACTGACCAGATCTTTATCTCGTCATCATGAAAAAAATCGGCAATATCTTGATGATGAGATATCTTGTCAAAATCACTTGGAGGGTTAAAGTTATAAATAATATCATCGACTTATGAAAGGTATTTTCAGTGAACACAAACAAACCAGACAGTCTGCGAAGATTTTACTTCTGCTATCCACAATTATTTTTCGCCTTTTAGGTGACTTTGGCGTTTAATCTAATTAATGTTGGCTAATCAACTGCCATGTATCAACCCGGAATTTATTCTTTGGAATTTTTATTGGAGAAGTCCTGAAATCGTACTCGAAGGACAGGCCAACTGACGTCCCGTTCAGGAAATATGCACCGCCACCTACGAAAGGCATTTTCTGTCAAGCTAAGTATAGGTGTCGGTAGTGTTTCTGTGGTGATACGTGTTTCCTGTAAGCATTCTGAACGTGACGTCAGTTGGCTTGCTTTTCGAGTACGATTTCTGCTCAGATATATGCTAGTCGATTGGTCAACGCCAATTAGATTAAACTTCAAACGCCGCCAAAAGAGCGATAAGTTACATTTTAAGGTAACCCCACTATGTATCATGCGAAAGCATTTGGGTATCGGAGGTAAAATCTTCCCAGATCGTTTGGTTTGTTTACACCGAAAATCTCTCATATTTAAGTTGACAGAAAATGCCTCGTAAGTGAAACGCACTAAGCCAATAAAAAACCGTTCTGAGGAAACCAAAGGGAAAATTCCAATTTTCCAGCAATTCGAAAATTAATTGTAATTGATCATTTTAAGAATTATCTATTACACTTTATATTTACACAATCCATCAATTATTCATAGAAGAGTATATTCATCATGATTATGTATTGCTATAGAAACTCATTTATAAAATTAAAAAAATGTACATTTATTCATTTGCAAATGTGTTTTTCAAGTGTGTTTTCTAAGTGTTTCTTAAGAAGAAATTTTACCTTCGTGCAAAGGAAAATTGACTCAGTGGACACCACACACTTCACCGGTCTAAAGATCACCACATTTTGGTCTAGAAAAATTAAAAAATTCATATTTCATAATTTTGTCTTAGTGTGTTTCACTTGTAAGCCGATGATTTATTACAAATAGAGTGCGATATTTTTTGTGTTTAATTCGTAATTATTAAAACAAATCATGATCATAAAAATTTTATTCCTTTTGCAAATATATCCAGATACTTCATACCGTAGACCAGATACAGCACTCCAGGTAGGTTCAACCTGCTTGCAGGCCAGATACGCTCTCCGAAATGTTTTTACGAGGCCGCAGACAAGATATGGTCTTTCGAAAAGATTTACTTAACCCACCGGTCAGGACCCACTGGTAAATGTTTTCCCGGCCCGCACCGGATATATATATATATATATATATATATATATATATATATATATATATATATATATATATATATATATATATATATATATATATATATATATATCTTCCTCCTCTCCTCCTCTTGCATCTTCTCGTAAGTTACTAATATAGAGGAGATATAAAAGGGATGAGTAAGCGTAACCACTTTATGTGCCCAGGATCACGTGATCAAAACTAGTAGAAAAACAGTAGTAACGTGACCCTTAGTGTACTTTCTTCTGCCAGGAAGAAAAGAACATTCATCGTCTGATTGGTCCATGGGACTGGAGAAGATGCCTATCCATTTATTCATTATCTGATTGGTCCGCGCGACATAGTAGTAGCGATTTAACCATTTTTTTCGCCATTGGAGTATTTACACATCTACCCTGTCATCAGATGCTCTGGAGAGAAGATTACGACCCCCGAAATTATTTTCTGAATATGTGCGCGTAAATATGACCACAACCCCTTTTCAAACCTCCAGGACTTGAGATAGAAGGAAATACAGTATGATAAATTGGAGTGAAAATAAATCCCATCCGTCTAAACAAAAATGAGGACTTCTCGTTCTTTGCAAAAGGGAAACGTTTCCTAAAGAGCTGCTTCTTGATCATCTGCCCATTGATCATATAAAAAAGCCCTTAAATTCATTGGGAATGGAGCGAAAGAAGAAACTGGCCAAACTACGCCAAGCACAAGACAGACAACGCAAGAGGAATCGAACATGCGCTATCTACTCCTCGTAGGTTACTAATATAGAGGAGATATAAAAGTAGAGTGAGTAATTATAATCTTCTTTGTGCCCAGGATCATGCGACCAAAACTAACAGTAACATGAACCTTAGACTACGTTCGTCTATCAGGTGGAAACGAACATTCATCATCTGATTGGGACATAGTAGTAGACTTTGGGGCGATTTCACCATTTGTCGCTATTCTGCAGAAACGTGCATTCAAACACCTACCCTATCATTAGATGCTATATCGCCAAACGAGGCGATAAGATGCCAAATTGGCGAATCTAATTTTACAGGGAGTCATTGCCAACATAATTCAATTTTTCACTAAGAGTCACGTCACAACTAGTCGACATGTTGGTTACCCTTTTCGAAGCTCCTCTTGGGACGGGAGAAGACGACCATCCATTTATTCATGATGTGATTGGTCCGCGTGCCACAGTAGTAGGCTTTGACGATTTCACCATTATTATCGCCACTCAATAGAAACGCGCGTTCACAGATCTACCCTTCCATAAGATGCTCTGGAGAGAAAACTGAGCCACCCCCTAAATTATTTTCTGAATATATGCTTGGCTGTTTGTGTAAATATGGCCACAACCCCCTTTCAAACCTCCAGGGCCTGAGATAGAAGGAAATACAGTATAATAAATCGAAGTGAAAATAAATCCCATCCGTCTAAACAAGAAAAAGAGGACTTCTCGTTCCTCGCGAAAGTGAAACGTTTCCTAAAGAGCTGCTACTTGATCATCTGCCCATTGATCATGTAAAAAAGCCCTTAAATTCATTGAGAATGGAGCGAAAAGCGAAGAAAGATGAAACTGATGAACGATCGCCATTTGTCATTTTCACCAAAAATAATCGACTTTTTTCTGCCGCGTATCCTTCTCCGGATTTATTTTACTCGCAATTTTTTTTTGGCGAACAAAATTATCCCGTCCGACATTTTTTCCAGGGAAAATAAATCAAAAAACGTTTGGGAGAGCTACAGGACGAGTGAGAAATAACTGCAGAGAGGCCTGGACTAGATTAATAGCGAAATTACACCAAGCGTGATGTAGGAGGGGGAAGTGTTTGGGGCTGTAAATAAAATCCAGAAGTTTATATGCAGAGGAAAATTAATTAGGGACGAATCTCTTTTCTCTTGACTCCCGTTTCTTCCTGTCGAAATAAAAATTCTTCATCTGGAAATCCTTGAACATGGAGACGTAGAAATGATTGAGAGGAGTTGGAAGTCCAATAACATAATTTTAATTTACCTATAATTTCTGCACCTTTTCTCAGAATATTCTGAAGATACCGGTTTGAAATTTTTTTGTATACTCAATAGCTTATATATTTATATACTGAATCATGAAGTGGAAATCTAGTACTTTTATATTGCATAGATTTCAAATTATTTATATAAAACTAAAAAATCCGAGCTTTGATAGGAAACTTAATCATGGACGTATCTCCTCTCGATTACCGTTTTTTCCTGTCGAAATAAAAATTCTTCATCGGAAAATCCTTGAACATGGATTCGTAGAAATGATTGAGAGGAGTTAGATGGTCTAATGTTAATTTACCTAATTTCTGCGTACCTTTTCTTAGAATACACTGAATGTATCGGTTTGAAATGTATACTCTCAATAGACTTAAGTATTTACTGAATGATTTATTTATGTATTGAATTAGAAGTGAGAATTTAGTCTCTTATAGTGCATACTATTTAAAAATATTTATGTAAAGCCAAGAAAAAGCAGAGCTCTGGTTTGAACTAAGAAAATTAACCTTAGGCGAATATCTTTTTTCTTAATGTTTGCTTTTTCCTGTCGAAACAAAAGTTCTTCATCTAAAAATCCTTGAACATGGAGACTTAGAAATGGTTAAGAGCAGTTGGAAGTCCAATAACATAATGTTAATTTACCCTAATTTCTGTACCTTTTCTCAGAATATACTGAAGATACCGGCGTGATTTGTTTTGTATACTCAATAGACTTATTTATATACTGAATCATAAAGTGGAAATTTAGTACTTTTATATTGCATAGATTTAAAAATATTTATATAAAACTAACAAAACGCAGATTTTTATAGGAAATTTAATGAGGGACGTATCTTCTCTCGAATCCCGTTTTCCCCGTCGAAGTAAAAATTCTTCATCTGGAAATTCTTGAACATGGAGTCATCGAAATGATTAAGAGTTGGAAGGTTCAATGTTAATTTACCTTATTTCTGTGTACCTTTCCTCAGAATATACTGAAGATACCTGGTTGAAATGTTTTGTATACTCAATAGACTTAATTATTTACTGAATGACTTATTTGTATACTGAATTATGAAGTGAGAATTTAGTACATTTATATTGAATATCATTTTAAGATATTTATATAAAAAGCCAAACTTCGGTTTAACAGGGAAATAATTACAAACGAATATCTTTTCTCCTGTGACTCCCGTTTTTCCTGTCGCAATAAAAATTCTTCATTTGGAAGTCCTTGAACATGGAATCGTAGAAATGATTGAGAGGGTTGGAAAGAACAATACCATAATATTAATTTACCTAATTTCTGTGTACTTTTTCTCAAAATATAAGGAAGGTATCGGTTTGAATTGTTTTGTATACTCAAGAGACTTATTTATATACTGAATCCTATCAAGTGGGAATTTAGTAGTCGTTTTTTGGATACTATTTAAAAATTATTATATAAAACTAACAAAAAAAACGAGCTTTTTGATAGGATTTAGGAAATTCAATCAGGGACGAATCTTCTCTCGATTCCCTTTTTTCCTGTCTAAATAGAAAAATCTCGTTTTGAAATCCGTGAATATGGAATCTTATATATATGATTAAGAGGAGTAGGGAGTCTAATACTGATAATGTTAATTTAACTTATATCTGTGTACCATTTCTCAGAATATACTGAAGATACCGGATCTTTTTAATTGTTTTGTATACTCGATAGTCTTATTTATGTATCAAAGTAAAAATTTAGTACATTTATATTGCATACCATTTAAAAATACTTTTATAAAACTAAGGCCCGCTGTAGTCCTGCTGGAAGAAAGAAGTAGCGGAAGCAATCGAGGTTTGCGAGTTCAAAATTCAATCAACCTCGACGAGATATCTCGTCCATTAAGATCTGACGACTTTAGCTAATGACAGGACATATCGTCATATTTCCGATGATGACGAGATCATGATTTGGTCAGTTTTCTTATTTATGACGAGATATCTCGTCCATCAAGATCTGGTCAGTTTTCTTATTTATGACGAGATATCTCGTCCATCAAGATCTGGTCAGCTTTCTTATTTATGACGAGATATCTCGTCCATCAAGATCTGGTCAGTTTTCTTATTTATGACGAGATGTTTCGTCCATCAAGATCTGGTTATTTTTGGCAATAACGAGATACCTTCTCTAGACAACCACCAGAAGGGTTAAGGAACACCATTATGTTTAATGGTTACAACTTCGAAATTAAAAGAAAAAGCCTGTATCGATTTGCATAACCGAGGATATTCAGAAGAAATGTGGTTCATATTCAAATTTTGAAATTGTGACGTCAGAGGCTCTAACATATAGGAATGGTCCTGCTACTATATTAACTTATCCACTACCTCATTCTCTATATGCAAACTCTGTGCTGCATCAGTATTCGAGGTGATCATACAGCCTACAAGGTTCGAGGTGATCCCCCCCCCATACAGCCTTCTCAATTTCTTTTAAATTTTCACAGGTAACCAAAGCACACAAAGTCACCATTTCAGTTCGGAGAACCTTTTTTACTGTTATATTTTGTTTTGTTATAATTTTATTTTCACTCATCGGTTCAGTAACTCGTACCTTCTGTATCTTTTCCCACATCCAGGTCATTCATTGCTATTTAGCTGGTGAAAACATTACTGCTCCTTAAGTTTTGTACATAAGTGTATCATGTCAGGCAAAAGTACATGATGAAAAGTAAAATGTCGAACAAAAATTCACCGATTGACCGAATAGAAATTTGAACACGATACATATCTAAGTCCCCAAAAGAAAAACAACTACAGTTAATCGTCATATGCATCGATGGTTCTAAAAAGTCATGATTTTTGAAAGTACAAACCGCAAATGAATTCGCTTTTAGACTTGGATACGTATCGCGTTCGTGTTTCTATTAGGCCAATCGGTGAATTTTCGTTCGACATTTTATTCATTTTGTTTTTAGTCATCGGTTCGGTAGCACGTGCCTTTTGTATCCTTTTTCCACATCCAGGCCACTTCACTGCGAAATAGCTGATGAAAACGTTACTATTCCTTAAGTTTTTCACACCAGTGTATCACGTCAGGCAAAAGTACTTGATAAAAATAAAATGTCGAACGGAGGAAAAATTCACCGATTAACCTAATAGAAACATGAACGCGATGCATATCCAAGTCTCAATGGTTCTATAAAGACATAATTTTTGAAAGTACAAACCGCAAATGAATTTGTTTTTAGAGACTTCGATATGTATCGTGTTCATGTTTCTATTCAGTCAATAGGTGAGTTTTCATTCGACATTTTATTTTTTATCAACTACTTTTGCATGAAATTATACACTGGTGTGCAAAACTTAAGGAACAGTAACGTTTTCATCAGCTACTTTGCAGTGAAGTGGCCTGGATGTGGGAAACAGATACAAAAGGTACGAGTACCGAACCGATGAGTAAAAACAACACAAATAAAATAACGAACAAAAATTCACTGATTGACCCAATAGAAACATGAACACGATACATATTCAAGTTTCTAAAAGCGAATTCATTTGCGGTCTGTACTTTAAAAAATCATGTCTTCATAGAACCATCGATATGTCGATTAATTGACACTAATTTTTTCTGTTGGAGACTTGGATATGAATCGTGTTCATGTTTCTATTAGGTCAATCGGTGAGTTTTCGTTCAAAATTTTATTTGTTTAGTTTTTACTCATTGGATCTGTAACTCGTACCTTTTGTACCCTTTTCCCACATCCTGGTCACTTCACTGAAAAGTAGCTGATGAAAACATTACTGTTCCTTAACCCTCCAAGTAGTACCGACGAGATATCTCGCCCATCAAGATCTGACCAATTTTGCTAATGACGAGATATTTCGTCATCAAAATATTGCCGATTTTTTTATGATGACGAGATCGCTTCAGTTTTTGATGATGACAAGAGCAAAGGTCAGTTTTCTCCTAGTGACGAGATATCTCGCCCATCATGATCTGGTCAGTTTTGCTAATGACGAGATACCTCGTCAAGACAACCACCAGGAGGGTTAAGCTTTGCATACCAGTTTATCATGTCAGGCAAAAGTACTTGACAAAAATAAAATGTCGAACGAAATTTCACCGATTGACCTAATACAAACCTGAACACGATGCGCATCCAAGTCTCCAACACAAAAAAATTCAGAGTCGGTTAATCGACATCTGCATCAGTGATTCTATAAAGCCATAATTTTTGAAACTACAAACCGCAAATGAATTCGCTTTTAGGACGTAATAACCGTTTTCTGAATCTGTCTTTGAGAATTACCACAATGACTTCCTCCGATTTCACTAGTAAAATGATTTTTCTTCTTTAGCCATTAGAGTTCTCTCAAGAAAAGATATTTGTAAGTAGAGTGTCACACTGATTACTACTATTAGAGCGAGCCGGTATTTTCACACTGAACGGCTGATCTTTTTGATATTTTTCAACATGGTCGCTCATCCAAAAGAACGAAAAGGAGACATAAGCCGGCTTCAGTCAGGTAACTGTGTACTTAGATGTTCTTTGGAGAGCTACAAGTTATCAGACCTTTCATACTTTTTGCTTTATTCGATGTTCATTTTTTCCTTTCTGAATTCATTCTTGTTTCTTTTAATATTCATGCTTGTTTTTATAACATTCAACACCTGTTTCTTTTAATATTCATTCTTCATCTTACTGTTCCTTTCAACATTCATTATTATTTTTCTTTTATCTCAGCTTATAACATCAGGAGTATATGGAAGTCTTAAAATTGTTAAAACAATATTATTTATAGTCCTTTCCAGGGATACTCTTGGGACGGATTTTCCAAAATTTAAATTTGTGCCCATCACTAAAAAATTCGGTGGTCCGGCCATCTAGTGATTCGGCCAAACCTTCTATTGGTTCTATTCATCCTTTCCATTTGTTTTATCTATCGCTTCGTCATATTCAAAACAATAATTTTAATTTTATAGAATAATATCAATAGAAAAATGTTCAACATTTACCATGTTTCTCCAATGTACACAAGCAGTATCGCCAAAGCGGACGATTCAAAATTGTAATCGGTTCTTTCCAGTATTTCCATTGATTCTTTCCGGCACTTCAATCGGTTCTTTCCAGACTTTCTATAGGTTTTAGCCATTGCTCCATTACATTCAATTTTTATAGAACACAATACAAAATTGTTTAACATTTATCATGTTTCTCCAATCTACACAAACAATATCGTGAAAGCGGACGGTCCAAAAAATAAATCAGTTCTTTCCAGCCTTTCAATGGGTTCTTTCCAGCCTTTCTATCTGTTTTAACCATTGCTCCATTATATTCAGTTTTTATAAGAAACTATCAATACAAAAATGTGTTCAACATTTACCATGTTTCTCCAATCTACACAAACAATCGCGAAAGCGGATGGTCCGAAAATTAATTGATTCTTTCCAGCCCTTCAAGCGGTTCTTACCCTCCCTTCAATCGGTTCTTTCCAGCCTTTCTATCTGTTTTAACCATTGCTCCATTATATTCAGTTTTTATAGGACGTTATTAATACAAAAATATTCAATATTTACCATATTTCTCCAATCTACACTAAAAATATTGTGAAAGCGGACGGTCCAAAAATTCAATCGGTTCCTTCGAACCCTTCAATCGGTTTCTCCATCATTTCTGTCAGTTTTAACCATTACTCCATCACATTCAGTTTTTATAGGATACTATCAATACAAAAATGTTCAACATTTACAATGTTTCTCCAATCTACACAAACAATATCGCGAAAGTGGACGTTTAATCGTTTCTTTCCAACCTTTTTCTGTTCTCTCTGGCATTAAATCAGGTAAAATCAACGTTACTAACTTCAATTTTGTATTTCATTAAAATAAAAATAAAAACGGATCAGTAAAAATTGAAAACTTTAAATACATTACCTCGTGATTTAATCAAGATAGTTAAAAATTTAAATGTCAAAATAAAATCTACAATTACATTGAAAGAAATTACAAATTTCGAGTTTATGTGAATTCATAGGTGGCTTAAAAATTTGCCCCGGTAAATTTCGGGAGGCAGTTCACTCCTATTGTAGAGGGAATCTCTTAATAATTATTTTTATTTCTTTTGTTTTGATTTCTTCCTTTGGTACCCCTAACCCAGTGAAACAATGAAGAGATGAAGAGTGCTTACTATTTTCACCTGCCAACGCCTCTCGCAAAAAAGGCACAATCCTTCCCCAACAAAACAAACACGAAAAAAAGCCCGAGATTTATCGTACACTCGCCACAGAATAAGGAACGAGCGAGCCAAACATAATGGAGACAAATTGAACGCGGAGGTAAATTACAGCGAGTCCTTTCACCTGAGGTGACATACGACTGGATAATATTTGACAAACACGGGTGTTGAAGTCCTTTAATACCTGCTGATACGCCACAGCAATCGCCTAATGACAGAGCTATGTTTAAGATTTCATTGCTAACAAACAATTGTGAGATCGCACTGGCAATAAGGTCTTCTGGATTTGACAAGGTAATTGGACAAGCTAGGCTATGCGCCACACGATCACTCCACAGAATCATTTTCGTGTTCGTGTGTTCACAGTGGATCGAAAGCGCTCCTTAAGTATACTCCTCGAGATGTTGATTAGGACAAGGATAATGGTTAAAGCCGACACACACTCATAAGCGGCACTTACAACTGATTTTTATTCGGAATCATTTGTCTTTCTGCCACCTGTTGAATTTTAATCGCCCATACACTTAGGGAGGTAGCTTTTTGGTTGTATTTTAAACATCCGTTAATACGAATGATAAGGGTTAATCTAAAGGGTAGGGAGATCATTTACAATCATTTCCCGAGTCTGACTTCTGTGCGAGGAGGGATCGTTTACTTTAGAGACAATTTTTGCACTTTGGGAATGGCGCATTGTGTGAATTCGAAACCTTAATGGTACCGCTTTTTAAATCATTTGAGAGCTTTTTTCTGGCAGGGATCTTTTTGGTGTGGTGCGTTTTTTGAATGGAAGGTCGTTTAAGCGCTGATGTTCAGGCAGTGCTGTAAATGAAAACGAATAGTTGGTTTTCTCCCGTCTCGCCCTTTGGTGTTAGGGTAATGTGTTAGATGAAAACGACAAGTGGAGTTCACCCGTTTCGCTTAACCTTAATGTTTGAGTATTATTTTTGATGGAAATACTGATTTGAAATATGTTTGGGTTGTACGGTTGATGCGACAAATGGAGTTTCCCCGTTTCGCTCAACCCTGATGTTTAGGTATTATGTTTGTTGGAAACACGTGTTTGAAATATGTTTGGGTTATACTTTTGATGCGACAAATGGAGTTTCCACGTTTCGCTTAACCCTGATGATTGGGTATTAGGTTTGATGGAAATACACATTATGTTTGATGGAAATACGCGTTTGAAATATTTTTGGGTATTACGCTAGATGGAAATACGCTCTTGGAATATGTTTGGGTTGTACTATTGATCGACAAATGGAGTTTCCCCGTTTCGCTTAACCCTGATGTTTAGGAATTATGTTTGATGGAAATATGCGTTTGAAATATATTTGGCTTGTACGGTTGATGTGACAAATGGAGTTTCGCCATTTCGCTTAACCCTCCAAGTGGTTTCAACGAGATATCTCGTCCATCGAGATTTGACCAATTTTGCAAATACTTGACGAGATATCTGGTCATAAGATGTTGCCTATTTTTTATGATCACGAGATAAGATATGGTCAGTTTTCATTTAATGACGAGATATCTCGTCCAGCAAGATATGGTCAGCTTTCATTAAGACGAGATACCTCGTCTAGACAACCACCAGGAGGGTTAACCCTGATGTTTGGATATTATGTCTGATAGAAATACACATTTGAAATATGTTTCACCTGTTTCGCTTAATTTTGATATATATATATATATATATATATATATATATATCAAAATTAAGCGAAACAGGTTCCTTGGGTTCCATGTTTGATTGAAATGTGCATTTGAAATATATTTTGTGCTACAAGAGGAGTTTTTTAAACAAATTTGAAAGATTTTGATCTTCGATAAAAATATACCATTACTAATAACTAACTAGCAATTTTTAAAATTTAAATGAAAGATAGTTTTACTCATCTTTTCACGATAGTGATATGTCCATATTGCAAATAGAAAACAAGGTTCAATTTCACGATATAATATCAAGACAAAAAACTACGTAAAGCACACGCTAGAAATTATCATTTGGAAAATTTTCTGTCCACAATAAACTATTCCAATATCAATTAAAAACTAGCAATTTACAAATTGAATCTGAGTCTGCAATGTTGAACAAGATAAAATTCGTTTCTATTAGTTATTTCCATAATGGGAAATTTGAAGGATTTTGATCTTCGATGAAAATACCTCATTACTAATAACTAAATAGTAATTTTTTAAATTTAAATACAAGGTACTATATCCTTTCCAACAGCATTACACCTCCATAATTTCTTGTAGTAAATTTTGAGGAATTTTCCATCCACCATAAAAGACCCCAATACTAGTTACTAACTAGCAATTGTTTTACAACATTTAGCCCTCGAATTTCGCCCTCATATCATTAGAGATATAAGATAGTCCCATTAAAATATACAATTTGAGTTCTCGCTAATACACGGAGCCAAATATTTACGGGTGGTATATTTAGTTTGAGCAGGTCAAAGAAAATGTTTTTTTTTAAAAAAGGATTTTGATCTTCGATGAAAATATCTCATTATTAATAACTAACTAGTAATTTTTTCAATTTAGATACAAGGTTTTCATTACATCTCCATAATTTTTATAGCAAATTTGG
This sequence comes from Meta bourneti, assembly GCA_933210815.1. Classification (NCBI taxonomy): domain Eukaryota; kingdom Metazoa; phylum Arthropoda; class Arachnida; order Araneae; family Tetragnathidae; genus Meta; species Meta bourneti. Next base: position 86,957,907 of record OW119934.1, read on the forward strand.
AGGAATTTTCCATCCACAATAAAAGACCCCAATACTAGTTGCCAACTAGCAATTTACAACATTTACCCTCAAGACCCTCAAATTTCGCCTTCATTTCATTTAAGAGATATGAGCATAGCCCCATTAGAGGATACAATTCGAGCTATAGGTAATGCACCTAGCCAAATATTTACGGGCGGTATATTTAGTTTGAGCAGGCCGAAGGAGAGAGAGAGAGAGAGAGATTTTTTTTGAAAAGATTTTTGATCTTCGATGAAAATATCTCATTACAAATAACTAACTAGTAATTAAATTACAAATAACTAATTAATAAAAGACACCAACACCAGGTACTAACTAGCAATTTTTACAACATTTAGTCCCTCAAAATTCGCCCTCATTTCATTAAAGAGATATGAGCATAGCCCCATTAGAGGATACCATTCGAGCCCTCGCTAATACACCCAGCCAAAGAATTACGTGACGCAAGCGTTTAAAATTATGTCTTTCTTAATAGCATGACGCCGATCGTTCAAAAGGGGAAAATGACAATAGCTATTGGGAACTGACTGCTTTTCTGAAGTCGGGCGGTATTTTTAGTTTGAGCAGGTCGACCGAGCAAATTGTTAATAATAGGTAACAGAGGGTAATTTTTGGACGATGATGCACAGCTTAGCCCGAATGCTATTGATTAATTGATGGAAAATGATTCCGTCGTCCGTGCTCAAATACTAGCACCTGTGGATTTCACAGCAATGTTTTTTCAGTTGTTTCTGTAGTTACTGGTGACTATGGATTCGAGTTAGAACAATCAAAACCTTTAATTATTGGAGCGTCATACTTATCTCTTGGTTTTAAATCCAGCACATTTTTTTGCAATGGTAATTTCTGTTTAATTTTAAGTGTAATGAAAGAATTAATCTCAACATAGACTTTTTATCAGTTTTGACCAACTTTAATTTTGAACACGATTTAAATTAGTGTTTCCGAATATAATTCAGTTTTATAGAATATGCATTAGATCCCTCACAGCGGAAGTCGCCAACACCATGGTCTAAGAGGGGCCCAGGGAAATGTGAAAAGTCATTGTAATGTAACTAGGTTTTGACCAACTTCAATTTTGAACACGATTTAAATTAGCGTTTCCGCATATCATCCAGCTTTCTAGAATATACATCATGGCCCTCACAGCGAAAGTCTCTGGTACCAGTAAATGAAAGAAAGACAAATTCAGTGTTTATCGAAAGCTGACGTGTTGCTCTTCCGCGTAGACCACGATAGATATATTTCTGCTTGTCGTTACGACGAGTATATGCCGATATTGCGAATTTTTAAAAAATTTTCAAATACGATCCGAAGTTTCACAAACAACACTGTATTCTATTTCTATCCCAATGTCTTAAATCGACAGATCTGAACGTCTGAGATCAATTTCGACGTCTTAGATCTTTGCAGTCCTAACTGACCACCTACTACTGGTCTGATTTTAAAGACGTATTCAAGTGCAAACCTTTAAATGCAATGCTCATTTAACGTTACGGAACTTTGGGGACCTTGCGAAAGACTAGGCTTTCAGAAATTATTTAGTAACTACGTATTCACGTCAAAATCTGTAAATGTAATGCTCATTTAACATTATGGAACTTTGGGGACCTTGCGGAAAACTAGGCTATCCGTAATTATTTAGTAACTACGAGCTTGATAAAGGGAGTTCTTTTAGAAAATCAAGTGTTTTTTTGACAAGAGGGGCTTGCATGTGACCAGCTATTACACCAGGTAGGGCCTTGTCGCTAAAGTACTTGTTTCGAGCGTTAGTGAAAATTTATTTCTGTTGTCAGTCTTATAAAATTTTTTAGGGAAACAGTCTCGGATAAAAGATGTGTTTGGATTAGGAAGAGTGAAAAGAACTGAGTGGTAATTATTGAGAGAATAGCCTCTTGGGCATCATGCCAGAAACTAGCAGATGTTACTACCTCCAATTTTTTTTGTCAAGTTTGCCGCCTTGATTGTAAAGTATGTCGCTATCGGAATGTCTCCTATAATGTATTAAATATCGCATTAATATTTTTCACCGGTACAGTATTCAGACACAGTACAGCTTTAGTGGCAAGCACGTTACGAAATCATGGCTCGGATTTTGTTCACCTGAAATATACTTAAAAAAGACATAAACATTTAATTGAACCTACTATTAACAATTTTTCTATCAGATATGTTCCCAACCAAAAATTTGAAAAGCCTCAAACTTAACGTTTCAAAATAGATTAATTTAGAAAGTCACATACGGACTAGAAGTGATTATCTGAACAGATAAATCCTTCCTAGGATGAAAAACACTGCATTCCCAGTACAATCGGGCCGCGGTGGCCCGGTTGGAAGAGTAACGGACTTGCAACCGAAGGGTTGCGAGTTCAAATCCAGCCAAACACCGTCGTGTACAAAGGGGGCTGGTGCACGTTAAATCTGTCGTGGCCTCAAATGTCCTCACGTTGGCGTGGTGTGGAAGTTTGGAGAGTGGGGTGCCAGCTCAGGTGTTGCCTCGTCATCTGACCGTGTTTCAAAATTACGTTGTGTTGTCCTCGGATCTTTCCCTTTGGAATTGATCCCGGACCGTCACCAATAGCCCGTTGTGTTGCTCCAGTGTGACGTTAATTGAAATACCCCCCAGTACAATCAACTACTTTCGAGTTGTAGACGGCTCATGTTCGATTCCTGTAACTTACTCTGGGTGCATTCCTCTCCTTTCCTCGATCCAACCAAAGACCTTGTGTACGTGGGGCTGGTGAGCGATAAATCGGCCGGGGTCTCAAATGCCCTCACGTTTCCATTGTGTGGAAGTTTGGAGAGGGATGCCAGCTCAGGTGCGACCTCGTCATCTGACTATGGTTCAAAATTGCGAGGTATTGACTTCGGATCTTCCCCATCCGGATTGATCCCGGACCGTCATCAGACTTCATCAGTCATTGACCGGACCTCACTCAGACTTACGTCATATATATGTATATATATATATATATATATATATATATATAATCTGAACCGGATGGTGGTCTCAGTAGGAAGTGTGAGGTAGGGGAGAAGAGTCTGTGCTGTAGGTACCCATTGTGCATGACAAACGCCATTAACCAATTATAGTAAGAAACCAATTGAGGCTGAAAGTAACTGGCATCAGTGGTCCCTGTTTGTCTTTTTCTATGAAAATCAAGGACTTTGTAATAGAAACTGGCGTCTCACTCAGACTTACGATGAAAAATAGTCGTTTTTGCGTCAGGTTTTATCTATTTGTATTTTATTACCGCCGAATTTTACTTCTTTTGGCGGGATGACTGGCTTTTGTGTTTCCATCGACGTTGCACCACTGTCCAAGACAAAAATAGAATTATCCTTGTAATTCTGCTTCATTTATTATTACAGTTTGTATGCTTTTTCAGGCTTGTTTAAGTACTTTTACTTGCTGAATCGCAAAACAAAACACACATACTTTACATAACATAAAATACATTAGTATATAAGGTACATTAGATAAGAATATAAAACTCCTTAATATGAAAATTCACGTCGCTTATAAATGTATCCAATTATCCTGGTAATTTTGTCATTTGTTATTACATTTATATTTGATTTTTGAATCTAGTTTAAGTACCTTTACTTGTAAAATGGTAAAACAGAAATACACACACATTACACAATGCAAAATACATTAATATATAAGGTACATTACATAAGACCAACAAGGAGGAAATATTTCGAATAAGGTTTGATTTATTCTACAGCACACCGTAGAAACAATTCAAAATCATCATTACTTTAACCTGCTGTCAAAATAATCCATTTGACCAACTTGAACACAAACTTTCCTATGGGTAATTAATATTTATACGCGTTTCTCAATAAGCGTGCATTTTTAAGATCCCAGAATAAAAGAAACCACCATATTTCGATGCGGAATATTCAAATTATTCAAAAAAGTAATCCTGAAATCAATTTCGTTGAATAATTCCATTTAGATTCCAATGAATGTAGTTTGTTACTACCTGTGTTCCATGCTCCCAGACATAATCGGGTTTCCAAAGGACATTGAGCTAAAGAGAATCAACCCTTGTTCTGTGTCTTTCGCGTGACAAGATAAGTTAAAAGTATACAAATAGTTACTTGAAAGCATGAAAGCCCTATTTACTGCACGTCTTTCATCTATTATGTCAATTCTATTATGTTTTCCTAACATGCGTGAGTCTATGAAGACAATGGACACATATGCACTGACTTCATAGACTGCTCATTCTCTGAGGGGAGAGTCCCAAATACAAAACAGGGCTGAAAGAGCCAGCCTTCAGGCTTTTGGATCTTCAGTGTCAATCAGAATCAGTGTAATCAAGGTTTTTTTTAATTGGCATGGGCTGTGATAATTTCTCTTCAGTATCAGTCAGCCTCGTACAGCAGAAAGAGAATTTGATACATTGAATTGGTTTGATTGGGTAATTTTGCATTAGAGCGTGATGTTATAGTTTCTCTTTAGTGTCCATCAGAACCATTGAGTCAACTTTTTTAGAATTGACATGATTTGCAGTAATTTCTCTTCAGTATTAGTCAGCCTCTTACAACAGAGATAATTTGATACTTTTAATTGGTTTTATTGGAAAATTTTGCATTAGCATGGTTTACTATATTTTCTCTTAAGTATCAGTCAGAACCAGTGTAGTCAGCTTTTTTAGAATTGGCATCGGTTGAGATAATTTCTCATCAGTATCAGTCAGTCCCCTACAACAGAAAGGTAATTTGAATTAGTTTTATTGGGAAATTTTGCGTTAGCGTGAGTTATAGTTTCTCTTCAGTGCCAGTGTATTAATTTTTTTGAATTAGCATGGATTGCGATATAATTTCTTTTCAGTATCAGTCAGTCTCGCACAACAGAGTTTGATATTTTGAATTGGTTTTATCGGGAAATTTTTCATTGGCACGGGTTGCTATAGTTTGTCTTCAGTATCAGCCAATCTAGAACAACAAAGGGATAATTTGATATTTTGAATTAGTTTTATCGGAAAATTTTGCATTGCAATGGGTTGTTATTCTCTTTAGTGTCAGTTAGAATAGAGTAGTCAGCTTTTTTGAATTGACATGGATTGCGATAATTTCTTTTCGGTGTCAGTCAGCCTGGTACAGAATTGAGAGAATTTGATATTTTTAATTGGTTTTATCAGAAAATTTTGCATTAGCATCGGATTTTGTATTTAGTGTCAGTCAGAACCAGTGTATTCAGCATTTTTTGAATTGGCATGGGTTGTGATTTCTTTTTAGTATCAATCAACCTCGTACAACAGAAATATAATTTGATATTTTGAATTGGTTTTATAGGGTAATTTTGCATTAGCGTGAGTTGTTATAGTTTCTCTTCAGTGTCAGTGTATTCAACATTTTTTTGAATTAGCATGGGCTGTTATAATTTTTCTTCAGAATCAGTCAGCCTTGCGAAGTTTTGTGAATATAGTCTCTAGAGAAAGAAAAAGGCACAGATTAAATAGTTAAATTAAAGTTTCTGCATCGCTTTAAACAGTAACTATACACCCCACTATAACTTCAGGACCTCAATGAACTTGAAAATTCGGGGTCCTAATGGTCAGAAATGGTTAAAAATCACGACATTCAGAGCTCAGAACGCAAGATCAATTCTGAGAAAAATGGGCAAAAAAGTTCAGAAAAACCACAGGAATTCTTAATTAGAGCCCCTCAATTTAAAAACTGTTCTACATGCAAACATAATTGCAAAAAAGCTACTTTTACGTTTTCATTGTGTTTCTATACGAAATAGGCTGGGTGTACACTCAATTTTGTAACATTCCATTTTGTAAATTTGACATTTAAAACTTATCTTTAAAACTTTTATAGGGAATTCGAAATAATGTTTTTAGCCTTTAGATATTGAGAATTTTCGTCCGTTTTTTTCCGATATTGAGAATTTGTCGGAAATATATTGGTATTGAAAATTTTTGCCTATCGATTTTTTTGTATTTTATCGGCATTGTGAGTTTTCGTCCTTAATTTACCGGTATTGAGAATTTTCGTCTGTAATTTACTGGTATTGAGAATTTTCGTCCTTAATTTACCGATATTGAGAATTTTCGTCCGAAATATATTGGTAGTGTGAATTTTTGTCTGTAATGTATCGCATTGTGAGTTTTCGTCCTTAATTCGCCAATTTTGAGAATTTTCGTCCGTAATTTACAGTTATTGAGAATTTTCGTCCGTAATATACTGGTATTGAGAGATAATTTGATATTTGAATTGGTTTTATCAGAAAAACTTGCATTAGCATGGGTTGCTATTCTCTTTAGTGTCAGTTAGAACCAGTGTAAGCGCTTTTTTAAAATTGGTATGGGTTGTGATAATTTCTCTTCAATATCAGTCAGCCTCAATATACTACAGTAGAGAGATTTAATAGTTTTGCTTGGTTTTATTAGGATAATGTTTGCTTTGTAATGGGTTGCAATCGTTTTCTTCAATGTCAGTCAGCATCAGCGTAGTACGACAGAGAAATCATTTGATATTTTAACTTGGTTCAAACCAATGCATCTGAATGAAATTATCTCTATAGTCACTCTTATTTTCTTAGAAATATGGCAATGGGAAGTACCATTATCCTTAAAGATTAATTAAAAGTGTAATATATCATTTTCATACCGATGCATCTGTATGCAATTATCTATAATTGTCATACTTATTCCGGCAGATCAAGAATTATGTTCGTATATTTAGAAAGGATTGGATTTGGGGGTTTTATGGCGCAAGGTCCAAAAGCGGACAAACTGCACTCGTATATTTAGAAAGCGGTACTAGGTAAGCACCATTATCTTCAGAGATAATTGAAAGAGTAAAATGTAATTTTCATACAGATGCATAGGTATGTAATAATCTATATAGGTAATTCCCGAAAAAATAAGAATTATATTCGTATATTTTGAAATAGCACTAGAAGAACCATTATACTAGTGATAATTGAAAATGCAAAGCATCATTTTTATACATCTGTGATATATCAATAGTGGCCCTTATTCCTGAAGACAAGAATTATTGTAGTATATTTATAATTGCGGCACTAGGAAGTACCATTATCCTTAAAGAAAATTCAAAGTGTGAAGTATAATTTTTATACCGATACCTGTGATACGTAGTGAGCCTTATTCCTGAAGATAAGAATTTCGTCGTATATTTATAATTGCGGCACTAGGAAGCACCATTATCCTTACAGATAATTGAAAGTGCTAAATGTCATTTTCACACAGATGCATCGGTATGTAATGATCCATAAACAGACATACGAGAGAGACGGCATTCTCATTTGTGTTGAAACCAAGTACAATATTCGAACAAATCGAAACAGAGCGACAAATTACATCAATTTTAATGCTTTGTTCTATTTATTGATGCAATCGTTCGCAGCTGTGAAGGGCGGGTATCGCTGCTTCCCTTTATGGAAAGAAGAAAGAAAACGAAATCACTTATATTGTCCGATCAATTTACGTGACGGAAATTGGCAGTCATTATCTTTAGTCACCTAATAGACCGTCTGGTTATCACTGAATCACATCACGATATTTTGATCATATAAACACTTCAAATGATCCCAACTTTCTCGCGTATGAAGAGAATTGAACCTGCAGTAATTGATATTATTCCACACATCGGTATCATTTGCAAATTGATAGGGGATAGACACGTGCTCCAAAGAATTTATTGATTTCTGTTTATATATTGAAAATTAGTGCTTCGTAAGAGAGAGAGAGAGAGAGAGAGAGAGAGAGAGAGTATTTATTAATTAACCCTCGAAGTGATTTTGACGAGATATCTCGTACATCAAGATTTGACCAATTTTCCTAACGACGAACTATCTCGTCATCAAGATACTCCCGAAATTTTGAAGATGATGAGATCAAGAGCTGGTCAGTTTTCTTCCAATGACGAGATATCTCGTCCATCAAGATCTGATCAGTTTTCTTCCAATGATGAGATATCTCGTCCATCAAGATCCGACCAATTTCGCTAGTGACGAGATATCTGGTCATCAAGATATTGACGACTTTTTAATGATTACGAGATCAAGATCTGGTCAGCTTTCTACTAAAAGCGATATATCTCGTCCATCGAGATCTGGTCAGTTTTGTCGATGACAAGATACCTCGTTGAGACAACCACCAAGAAGGTTAACGAAATGATGAAAATTATTTGTATTTTATTGGTTTTGTGGAACAACGGCGAATCTAGTTAACTTAAGGCTCATTTACACTTATACGTCTGTCCGAATCCACTCTCGGATCTCTCGAACCAAGGAGCAACGAGAACGGGAATGATTGACAGGTTTGATCACTCCACAGGCAAATTGATAGGGGATAACGAGACACGTGCTCCAAAGCATTGATTAACATCTGTTTAAATGTATTGAAAATTAGTACTTAGTAAATATTTATTAATTAATGGCGTCATTAAACAATTAGTTCCTTACACTGCCAGCTTGGATATTGGCAATGGCGCAGTGTCTACTTTAGCCCAGATGTCAAGTATCCCTAATTATAATAAATTGAAATTCGATGGTAAGAAATAAATAAAAATCGATGAAACCCGACGTAAAAACGATTATTTCTTAACGTAAATCTGGGTGAGACGCCAGTTTCTATTTTAACATCCATAATTTTCATAGCAAGAAGACAACCAGGGATTTCTGATGTCCCATTCTTTCAATTCAGGTCATACTGAACTTCATGCTGAAACTTCTCAAGCCCTAACACATTCGCTTAGCAGTTTTTCATGGAGAAGAAATTTATTGATCAAAATTAAGGATTTAGCAATTATTGCTTTAAAAGGAAATATGTTTCACTTAAAGCTTACTTCCCCATTGCCAAAAAAGGTAAAAACTTCATACTGAAACTAGTCAAGCCCTAACACATTCGCGTAGAAATTTCTCATCTAAAGGAAATTTATTGATTAAAATTAAACACTTAGCAATAATTTTAAAAAGAAATTGTATAAAAATAATTATAGGAGACATTCAAGAATCAACATTTAAAGCTATCTTATAACAAACAAAAAATTACAAATATATTGATGAAAATTAAACCCTTCGTAATCGTCTCTAAGAGAAATTTATTTTTCAAAAATTTAAATAAATTTCTCTTAGAGGCGATTACAAAGTTACAAATGTATTGATGAAAATTAAACACTTCGTAATCGTCTCTAAAAGAAATTTATTTTTCAAAAATTTAAATACATTCCTGTTTTTCCAAAAGAAATGAAAACTTCAAATTGAAACTAGACAAGCCCTGACACATTCGTGTATGAGTTTATCAGAGAGGAATTAAAATCAAAAGGACAATTATTGATCAAAATTAAACACTTACAATCATTACTTTTAAAAGAAATATTTTCTCTTTTTGTCCTAAAAAAGTGAAAACTTCAAATTGAAACTAGGTAAACATTCGTGAAGGAAGAGTGAAATTAAAATCAAAAGAACATTTATTGTGTTGTGATCAAAAATTGAACACTTACAATCATTACTTCAAAAAGAAATATTTCCCCACAAATTAAAATATTTTTGTCCGAAAAAAGCCGAAAACTACAAATAGAAATTAGATAAACCACAACACTTTCGTGTAGGAGTTTATCAGAGAGGAATTAAAATCAAAAGGACATTTATTGATCAAAATCAATCATTACTTTAGAAGGAAATATTTTCCCCTTTTGTCCAAAAAAAAGTGAAAACTTCAAATTAAAACTAGGTAAACATTCCTGTAAGAAGGGCGGAATTAAAATCGAAAGAAACACTTATTGTGTGTGTAATCAAAATTGAACACTTACAATCATTACTTCAAAAGTAAATATTTCCCCCAAATTAAAACATTTTTGTCCAAAAAAGTGATAACTTCAAATTGAAAACAATCCCCACCACATTCGTGTAGGAGTTTCTCATCAAAAGAAAACTGTTTCACCCAAAGACCTACAGCTGCACTTCTATTCATGGTAAGAGATGATAGAAGTCAGATGGAAGGAGAAGGCGGTGGGAGGGTCAAACGGCGTGATGAATTGATTGGTTGTCAGGGATTCAATGGTCCATGGACGACTGGCCAATCAGATCCTTCCATTATAATTACTTCTGGGTAGAGGGAAGAGGCAGAGGGGTGATGCGGAGATAGAGAAATCTACTTGAAGTGAGAACAAACTGATTTCGGAATCCCTTATATTGATCAACGCTTTGCACATCTTGCGTTTTAACCTTGAAGTCTGATGAACTCTTCCAATAAGTTCGGAAAGGTGTACGGCGAGGAGAGATAGGAGGGTTATTTTAATATCTGAAACTGAGTGCTACCTTCAGATGCAGCAGTTTATCAAATCAACAATAATAATAGCCTGTGTGTTTGTTGGGACGGAAACGTAATGTGGGTGGTTTTTCATTCCTTTTAGTCTGGGTCGCTTGGTAGTTCTTTGAGCGGTGATGTGCTTAATTTGATAATGCTGCGGAAATTAGTTTATACTAATACGATAACCCCTCGTTAAATTACGTCTCCGTATATCGCTCCTTTTACTTGTAGTTCTTTGAGCGGTGATGTGCTTAATTTGATAATGCTGCGGAAATTAGTTTATACTAATACGATAACCCCTCGTTAAATTACGTCTCCGTATATCGCTCCTTTTACTTGTCACCAATGAATTTTCATTTCGCGGACAGCAAGAAAATCTCAATTGAGTTCTATAAAATCGGGTAGGTATTTAATTAACGTCGCACTGAAACAACACAAAGGGCTATTGGCGACGGTCCGGGATCAACTCCGAAGGAAAATATCCAAGGATAACACCATGTAATTTTCTATGGAATTGGGAGTTCAGAGGCGCTTGTTTCAAGCAATTATAGCTAAACTGAAACCATAGACGGAGAGATATAATTTATTTTCAAAAATATTCTTATCCACACACAGAAATCTTTGTCAGGTTGGATTCGTCCCTGGATGCATTTCTCCCTTCTGTGTCAGTAAATGGCTATTACTTGATGTTATCTGTCTTATGTTAGGCGCAGTTTGACCGAATATGGCCCTTGCGTTACAAAACCCCCAAAATAGCCAACCATAATGGTTGTGTCGACAAGGTATCTCGTCATTAGCAAAACTAACAAGAATTTGATGGACGAGAAATCCAATTATTAGAAAAACTGACCAGATACTGATCTCATCATAAAATTCGGCAATATCTGACTAGATCTTGACTACGAGATATCTCGTCATTAGCAAAATAGGCAGATATTGATGGACGAGATACCTCATCAAAATCAATTTGAGGGTTAAAAGCGTATAGTTTGTACCTTTTTATTGGCGTATCCTCCTTGTCTTGTGCCTTTTTCTTGTCTCTAAGATGCGTGATACATCGGGGTTACAGTAATTTATGCGGATAAACACAAAGACATAGAACTGTTCGGTCTATTGGCGACTCATGTTGCAATTATGATTACAGGAACGCTGTAATGATTTGACCGTTAGATTGATTACCGTTGATTCTAACGTTGAAATTATTCACTTCTTAGGAGTAGTAGCATAGCCAGAATTTGACATTGGAGAAGCCCAAAGTTGAAAATACTAATTTATGCTGCATGAAGATATGGTTGGTTGGGTTTTGGGTTTTTTCATGGCATTAAAAAACAAAATAAATAGAAAAAGCCTGTTTGTCTCGATCCTCAGTATATCGTGCTGTTTTCTTGTCCCCCAAATGCGATATATCGAAGTGGTACTGTTCTTAGGGCCAGAAGCGTAGTCACGATTTCATTTCAGGGTAGCTCAAAGTTAGAAAATACAATTATTTTTATGCCACATATGAAGATCTGGTTGATTGGGTTTGGGGTTTCTTATATAGAGTAAAAAACTCAAATTAATAGTAATAAGCATTTAATTGCCAGGCCCTGTTTTTAAATAACACAACTTGAAATTAAAAAAAATCAATTTCAAACTTACTATATTTAATTGGGGGAGGATCCCCACACAAGACTTCCATTTTTTTAAGTGCCATTGAAGTTTTAAAACTCACAATGTCTTTGTCCATCATGACTTTATACTATTGATAATTTTCATACTTTTTATATTGTTCATCATGCTGATCAACATGCTTTTAATCAACTTATATCGCTTCGTGTCTCATTTAACAATTTATACCTTTTTAATGTTGGTTGGGATTTTATGGCGCAAGGGCCATATCAGGCCATGCTGCACCAGATACAAGACACAATATCGAGTAATAGACAAACATATATATGAAAGTTTTTACTGACACAGAAGAGAAATACACCCACGGAGGAATGCACCTGACAGGAATCGAACCTGCGCCGCCTACAAGCTGACTAGCATGTTCCTTAACAATTAGATTCAAATTTATAATCTATATTTTTATTTGGTTAGAATGGTTGACCGACATATATGTTTTGAATTTCATATCTGGTGCTTTTTGATTTGAAATCTCTACTTTTTATGTCTTTATATACATTATTTTATTTTATCTTGCTTTTATCGCAAATTGTCCTTTCTTGGACTTTGTGCCATAAAACCCAACAACTTGGTTGGACACCAACTACAAAATGTTCCATGCATTTGAATATTTTATTTGTATAAAATTTTGAATAAAAAATCTAGCACTTTCAATGGCGCTTCAGCATACTCTCTGGTTTTATAGGTGGTTGGTAGGAAATAAGTGTATCGAGTAGTGTAACATTTAATATGAAGTCTTAACCTTGAAAGGGGTTTCAACGAGATCTCTCATCCATCACAGTTTTTTCTAAGGCCGAGATATCTCGTCCATCAAGATCTGGTCACTTTTTCCTTAATGACGAGATACCTCGTCAGTACAACCACCAGGAGGGTTAAGAATTCAATAAGAAATATGTATGGCTGTACCATAGAATCAACTTGTAGTTATCTATTAAATTGAAAGCGTTTCGATTGTAAGAAATGCAATTTTAAAAAGGGCTGTTGAAATGTCTTGGTAGGTAGGTAGGTATTTAATTAACGTCGCACTAGAGCGACACAGGGCTATTGGCGACGGTCCGGGATCAATCCCAAAGGGAAAGATCGAGGACAACACCACGTAATTTTGAATCGCGGTCGGATGACGAGGCAACACCTGAGCTGGCACCCCACTCTCCAGACTTCCACACCACGCCAATGTGAGGACATTTGAGGCCCCGACAGATTTAACGTGCACCAGCCCCCTTTGTACACGACGGTCTTTGGTTGGATTCGAACTCGCAACATTCGGTTGCTAATTCGTTACTTTTCCAACAGGACTACCGCGGCCCGAAAAAGTTTTGGAGTTGCTTAGAACTAGTCTTTAGAATGAGATCAAGAAATGAGAAGTCGCGTTGATTACTCTCCAGGACCAATTTTGTTTTCTAATTCACATTACGATTAATTATGTTTATGATTACTGTTACTTTTACTCTTCTTAAGTAACTGGTTATTCAGAAAAAAAAGTTGTTTTTAAGGTCACTTCACTAAGTTCATTGTAGTCATTGTTTTAAAGTTTTGCAATTTTTATTGGAAGTTAATATTAGTATGATTTGGAGTCTGAATTTTCCTAACAACCTTATTTAGTCACTCTGAAAATCTAAGCAATATTAAAAATAGCAATCTAAAGATACTGTGGGTTAAAGCAAAACTTTTATAAATGAAAACAATTGAGAATTAGAATATTTGTGGGCCAGTAAAATGGGCTCCTGACACGGATCTAGAACAGGAATATTTGTGGTTACCAAGGTCCACACAAAGAAAGCATTTCCCATGGTGTAATACTCACAAGAAACGTTGAATTTGTGGTTTCTTTTGAGGTAAGTGACACTTGATAAGTCATCCACAGAATGATTTTTGTCTCCGATGATATTTTACTTTTGCGAGGACTCCTATACTAGTCTCCGATGGAACTTAACTTTCACAAAACATGTAAAATGAAGTTGAGGAGTTATTTTTCATTCAAAATTCCATTTTTGAATGAAAATAAAGTTGCCCATCCAATGGTTTTGTTTTTGATGATATTTTATTTTTGCAAACTCTTTACTTGTCTCCGATGGAACTTAACTTTCATAAAACAGGTAATATGAAGTTGAGGAGTTATTTTTCATTCAAAATTCCGTTTTTTGAATGGAAATAAAATTACCCACAGAATGGTTTTGTCTTTGATGATATTTTATTTTTGCAAACACTCTTTACTTGCCTCCGATGGAACTTAACTTTCACAAAATAGGTAATATGAATGAGGAGTTATTTATCATTCAAAATTCTGTTTTTTGAAGTGATTGATTTTCACTTCCAGGTTCTCTTTTCCCCTAGATTCACGAATTAAATCACATGATTTAATGCTTTATAGTAGTTTTGAAAGTTAAAACAAGAATTCGGTCAATTTTTTATTTCTTAGTTCCTGTTCTAGAATACATGAAAGAAAGTCTTATTCTTCTAAGTTAAAATAAAGATGTTAGACATTAAACTTATAGATTCTTAAAATTTTAATTTAAAGCTTTTCAAATGTCTCATACAGTTTTTTAGTTTAAGTGTCTTTTTTTATCAAAATCTTTCTCTATATTTAAATTCTTTTACAATGCATTACGTAACCTTATTATTTGTTCAAGATTTTCATTTAATAAATTTGAACGAAATACTAAATCAAAAGTTGTACAAAAATCAATAAAATTTCCAATTTATGTAGATCACAAACAGTTTACCCTCAAGCCTGTGCATTTTCTTCGAGTGTTTCGAGTTTTTTTTAAATTTTATCATTGATTTTATAAAACATAAAATATTTTATTTCTTGAACTATTGATTGTGTGTTTATTCTTTTTTACTTTTCAAATGTTTTTATAATTTGATTTCCTGTATTGTGTTTAGTACATTGCCCTTTGCCTTCAGTTTATGTCTTTATACAATTTTCCATTGTTATAAAAATTATACTTTGTATTTTGCTGTATCACAATACAGATAAATTAACAAATCTGCTCAACGATACGTGTCAAAAATAAAAAGCATTCCCATTTACTGATTAGTAAAAATGTACAAATTTGACTAATTTTAGCTTAATGTGTAATCAATAATATACAATGCGTTCATAAATAAATTCCGAGATTGATTCTGAATTTTCCTGTACTTATTGGGTCGGAAAATGACTTAAATGTTTGTAAATTTGCAGTCAATGTCATTAATTTGTCACAAGAACAAATTATTAACTTCAATTGTATAGTGAAAGTAAATAATATTAATTTTAACGAGAGAGAAATGTGATAGTTTTAACGAAAGCGAAAAAGAGCCCGTCTTTTTAATTTGCATAACCTTTCTCCTGTAAGATTTACAAATCGATGTCTTATATACTTAGGTAATAATTTATAACCTTTTCTAACAGGTCACGGATGGATGAATTCTGGGTTAGCCCACTGCTGCAGCAAACTATCAGCAAACCAACCATCCTCACGGCGAAACATGGCCCCGTTTTGCATCTTCACACACGACACATCAAACCCTTCCGACCATAAAAAACATCAAAATGATCGTCCGCAGCATCCCAAGAAACTGCGAGGAAACATTCTATACCCATCTGTTTAATTTATATACCTTTTACCCTGTGAGATTTACGAATTTGTATTAATTTGTTAATAATTTATAACCTTTTGCAATCAGACTTACGAATCGGTGCATTGTGTGCTTTGTTAAAAATTTACAACCTTTACTAATCAGATTTACGTATCTGAATATCGTTTGGATTATAATTTATAATATTTCTCACTACGAGATATATGACGAGAGTTAACCATCTATTGGAATATTCTTCCATCCAGACGGTGTATCGGTAACTGCAATAATCCAACTTTTCTCTTTTTGCACAATCTGGGTTAGCCCACTGTAGCAACAAACCATACTATTTCCCCACAACAAACCTGACCTCCATCTTGCATAGATGTTTGGCACAGCCCGGCCAATTATGGCCCTTGCGTCATAAATCCCCAAAGCCAGCCATCTCGCATATTCACAAACAGACCGCATCAAAACTTTCCAACATTAAAGAAACACTCCAATGCCGGTCTTTTAATTTATATAATATTTTAAAACTAATATTTAAAATACATTTTTAATTAATAATACGAAACAATTAATTATACATTTTTATATAATACACAATACATCAATATACATTTTTTTATATAAATGCGTAATACATTAATATACATTTTATATAATACATAATACATTAATATTTAATAATACATAATTTAATTTATATAACATTTTCCATGTAAGGTTTAAGAATCGATGAATTACTTTGGTAATAATTTATAACCTTTTCCAATCAGATTTACGAATTTGAAGGTAATTTTGATTATAATTTATAATCTTTTCTCTCTTCGAGATATATGCCGAGAGGCATATAACTAGTTGAGAGTTGAATTGTTGAGTCACCGGTATAGAGGTGAGTGTATCAATTCAGCTTCTCCATTTTTGCGCATTCTGGTTAAGCCTACTGAAGTCGCAAACAACACCATTTAACCACACGAAAACTAATCTCTATCTCTCATAGCTGTTTGGCGCAGCCTGACCAAATATGGCTCTTGCGCCTTAAATCCCCATAGCCAACCTTCTCGTATATTCACATACAAAACGCATCAAACTGTTCCAACCATGAAAAGCACCCTAATGCCGGTATTTTAATTTTCTAACCTTTTCCATGTAAAATTTACGAATCGATGTATACCTTGGTAATAATTTATAACCTTTTCCTATAGGTTTACGAATCAATGAATGCTGGGTTAGCCCACTGCTGCCTCAAACCATACGATTTCCCCACTGCGAAACCTGACCCCCCATCTCGCATATCTACACGCGAGATGCAGCAAACCCTTCTAACCATAAAAACCATCCTATGCCCGTCTTTTTAATTCATATAACCTTTTCCATTTGAGATTTACGAATCGAATTTCTAACCATGAAAAACACTCTGATTCTTGTCTTTTAATGTATATAACCTTTTCCTTGGGATTTACGAATTGATGTTGTATACATTAGTAATAATTTATAACCTTTCCTATAAGTTTACGAATCGATTAATTCCGAGTTAGCCCACAAGCCCACTGCTGCCGCAAACCATACCATCTCCCAAGCCGAAACCTGACCTTTTTGATTTATATAACGTCTTAATTTATATACGTCTTTTTAATTGATATAAAGTCTTAATTTATGTACGTCTTTTTAATTCATACAACGTCTTAATTTATATACGTCCTTTAATTCATATAACGTCTTAATTTATGTCTCAATTTATATACGTTTTAATTTATATACGTCTTAATTTATATACGTCTTTTTAATTAATATAGTCTTAATTTATGTACGTCTTTTTAATTCATACAACGCTTTAATTTATATATGTCTTAATTTCTATACGTCTTTTTAATTCATATAGCGTCTTAATTTCTATACGTCTTTTTAATTCATATAACGTCTTAATTTAGATATTTCTCTTTAATTAATTTACATAACGTCTTAATTTATATACGTCTTTTTAATTTATATAACCTTTTCCATGTACGATTTACGAATCTATGTTGTACCTTGATAATAATTTATAACATTTCTTATAGGTTTACGAATCGATTAGCTCACTGCAGCCGCAGACCATACGATCTCCCCATGGCGAAACCCGACCCCAGTCTCGCATATCCACACACGCGACGCATCAAACCCTTCCGACCATAAAAAAAACCCTCCCCAACGCCCGTCCGAAGCGCCCCGAAAAACCTCGCGGGCACCCTCTCGTCTTACCCCGGCGACAACTCCAAACATGACACGCGCCTCTCCCTTTTTCCTCGCCCGGGTAAAACGAGGCTTAAATAAAATACCCCCCCCCCCCTCCACCCTCCATAAAAAAGAAAAAGAAAAAGAAAAAACAAGCGAGGGTCGACTCCAGACCCGATCTCGTGATCGAACGTCGGGATCGGGAGAGGAGAGAGGGAACCATCCGGGGGAGGAGGAAGAGAGAGGAGTGAGAGAGAGAGGCACCATCCATTCGACGGGATACCGAGCAATGTGATCCAGGCAAGAGAGAGAGAGCCGGGCTTTTGCGACACGCCGCTATCGACACGTAAATGATAGGCGAGCTTTGATGATTTATAGCGATAATGGATGCGAAGGAGAAAGTGACCGAGAGCGCAGAGCACGTTTTCGACCCCCCTCCTGCTGGCTCCCCCCTGTTATTTGAAAGACGAATGGTTTCATTCGTCTCAGTCTAGTGCTGTGAGGCTTGTGTAAGCAATTAAAGTCATTTAGGTGGAGTCCACGACGCCGGTTGGCAGGGGGGAGTCCGGGGGGATCCTCGTCTGCCACGCCCAAACATGAGTTCGACTTCCTTCCCCCCGGTTTCTTGTTCCCTCCCATTTTCGCCCCCCTTTCGTGCTCCGTCCCCCACCTCCGGTGGAAAAAGTATAACATACATATATACATGTATTTGTGTAATGCGAGATTGACCGTGGACGTGGGATGATACACTTTTAATGGTTTAAAAATGCCGCTCGCATGGGCCCTGTGAGTTGAGAATTATTAAAATTAATGGCTTCCCGTGGGCCGCTGCTTCGTTTTATGGACGATGGAGATTTGTGGACGCGATAAAATTTTTCGGGAAGCTAAATCAAACCCGGGACGTGAGTGTTTTTGCTGAGAAATGTTGCCTGTGTTTAGTGTTAATCTACTAGTGAAACCCTTGAGCGTCCCGATGTTTCTGGGTGGTGTGGTATTGTTTTTGCCCAAAACGCGCTAATGGTTAAATAGCCACACCTATTGGTTGAAAGAATCCGTGGATTCTTTCAACTTTTTGAAAAATCCCATAGGTCCTTTCCATGAATAGAATTTTTTGGACATATTGTATTGGTCCTTTAGTTGGAAAAACCATTTGGACAGATTGTATTGGTCGTTTGGAAAAACCATTTAGACAGATTGTATTGGTTCTTCAGTTAGAAAAAATCTTTTGGAAATAAACTATGGTCCTTTCCTTAGCATAGACATGATTCAAAATTACATGGTGTTGTCCTCGGACCTTTCCCCTTCGGGATTGATCCCGGACCGTCGTCAATAATGTGTTGCTCTAGTGCGACGTTAATTATTATCGTTACCTTAGAATTCGTTGCAAAGATGTTATAGTTCTTTTCCTTGAAATAAAATCTTTCGGAATGAATTTTTCTGCTGGTCCTTTAAGTAGAAAAGAAATCCTTTGGAAAGATAGTATTGGTCCTTTAAATAGAAAAGAAATCTTTTAGAAAGATTCTATTGATCATTTCCTTAGAATAGAATTATTTGGAAAGATTCCGTTGATCCATTCTGTAGAATAGAATTCCTTCAAAATATTTTATTAGTCTTTTCCTTGGAATAGTATCCTTTTGAAATATTTCCTTGCTTCTTTCCTTAGAATACAATCTTTAGGAAAGATTCTGTTGGTAATTTTCTTCGAATAGAATACTTTGGTAAGATTCTGTTGGTTATTTTCTTAGAATAGCATCCGCTGGAGATTCCGTTGGTCCATTCTGTGTAGAATAGAATCCTTTCAAAACATGCTATTAGTCTTTTCCTTGGAATAGTATCCTTTTGAAATATTCTATTGCTCCCTTTCTTCGAATATAATCATTTGGAAAGATTCTATTGCTCATTTCCTTCGAATCAAAACCTCATTTCCTTCGAATCTATTGCTCATTTCCTACGAATAGAATCTTTTGGAAAGATTCTGTTGACAGCATCCATGCGAGTTGGATTGATTCCCAAAAGTCAATATTTGGGCTTTGCATTTTTATGAAAAAACTATCTTGTTGTGACTCTCTTCTACTTAATTCTACTAAAATGCTTGATGATTTTGAGAGCAAAATGGTGTTGTTTCTACATAATCACTGAATATTAACTTGTGGCAGAACCTTAGAATAGAATCATTTGGCATGTTTCTATTGGTACTTTCCTTATGGAAAGGTTATAGTGTTCAAGAAGGTCAATACTGATTAGAAGTCATGCAGGAAAGACTGCAGGTTGTAAAGAATTATATATGTGTACCCCTCAGAGGGTTAAATAAGAAAACTGTCCGTTACGTGATATGTGGACAGTGTCGGAACAAAAAACTATGCAAATACGAGATGGAAACTTAAACTTAAGCCGTTTCAAGAACGTAGTCTTAACCCTCATGTGGTTTCGATGAGATATCTCGTCCATCAAAATCTGACCAATTTTGCTAATTACGAGATAACTCGTCATCAAGAATGCAGATTGAATTCCGAATGAAGATATTGCGTTTGTTGGTGATGACAAAATCTAGATCAGGTCAGATTTTTCTGACGATATATCTCACCCATCAAGATCTGATCAGTTTCGATAATGACAAGATACATCGCCGAGACAACCACCAGGAGGGTTAATAAGACAGTGAATAAAAAATTAAATTGTGTAATTCTTCCGAGCTGGTCAAGAATGTGGTATCTTCAAGTTTGGTCTTTATAATTGACTGTTGTTATATGCGCCCGTATATATGTATCTGATATTTAACAACACTAGATGAGGAATCTCTTGACCAGGGTTCGGTTTTTAGCTTAGTTTGTTACATGCTGCTTATATAACTGATACTTAAGTAGATAACAATATGGAAGTATTGCCTTCTTGAATATGCTCTTAATTACTCTAATTGATTGCTGTTATATGCTGCGTATATAAGTATCTTAACACTAGAAAACAATATGGAGATACTGCCTTCTTGACTAGGGGTAGGATTTGGTATTTTTAATTCAGTGTTACATGCTGTTATGTAAGTACCTGATACTTAACACTAGATAACAATATGGAAGTACTGCCCCTTCTTGACAAGGCCCTTTTGATTACTCTGATTATTATCTTAACACAACACTAGAAAACAATATAGAGATACTGTCTTCTTAACTAGGGTTTGATCTTTTAAGTTCACTGTTGTTTTCTGCGTTCCTCTGTATAGAAGTATTTGATACTAAACTCCAATGTAACAATATAGAGATACTGCCTTCTTGCTAAGATTTGGTGGTCCTTTTGGTGCTACATAAGAATCTGATATAAGTATATAAGTATCTGATACTTACAACACTAGGTAAAACTATGACCATGCAGATATTGCATTCTTGCTAGGGTTTGGTACTATGATGAATGACTCGTGTTATTTTTGTCCCATTCTACCTGTCACCATTGTCTATTTGGTTGCCCTCTGGAGCATCTTTGTTTCTTATGTTTCGGTGCTAGGTTCAGCCATTTTGAGGTGGGTGATGGAAGTGGGCAAAGCAGGTGGTGCGAGCTTGTGAGGGGACACTCTAAGTCATTGTACTCCCTAACCCATAGGAGTAATGGTGATCTGTTTAAAAAGCTAGAGGATGGGCCAGAGATTGTATGTCGAATAGCTTATATCATTTGTGTCTCATACTATCTGCCACAGTTGGAGAAGATGACCTCTTGAAATGAGGCTGGTAAGGCTATTTGGTAATCATCTAGGGCGTATTGAACGAAAGATTGTCTTGCCCTGATTGAACGAACGTATTCCGGTGCGCCCCTGCCTTTTAATCATTTCAACCCCTGTCCCTATCTGCGTCTGTGCGGTACTACTGAATGGACTTTATAAATTGTTACTGCTTCAATGTGACGGAATGCAAAGACAAAAATTGAACAAACTTATTGAACGACACAAATTCAGGGTGTGCCCATGCCTTTTAATCATTTCAGTTCCTGCCCCTATATGGATGCTCGGTACTATTGAATGGTCTTTATAAATTGTTTCAGTTAAAATGTGTCGGAATATATAGAAAAACAAAGTTGAACGAACTCATTGAACGACCGGATTGAACGAACGAATTCCGGGTGCGCCCCTGCCTTTTGATCATTTCAGTTTTTCCCCTTTTGACCATTTCAGCCCCTGCTCTGTGCATTTTTAGAGTGCTTATAAAGTGTTTCAGCTTCAGTGTGACAGAATACAAAGAAAAGCAAAGTTGAACAAACTCATCACGCGACCTCGAGAACTTGCCAGCTCCTCGGATCCTGTCAGTGGGAATTAATTTTTCACAAACGCGGACTTCTCGATAAAAGGACGTTAAAATATTCCGCCGCGACAACCCACGCACCTCTTAATTCGCAAGTCCAAAGAAGGCAACCATCACCAAAAATCCACGCAAGATGTGAATAGCATCGACGCTAACCGGTCGCTATCATGATTACAAAGCATCGCTGCATTGTTATCCCGAAATATCTTCACCAGATTCGAAGGGCGGAGTTGGTCCCAGACACAATGTATTCGGGGTGTTAGGATCAAATACCAGGTGGACTTATAAAACCAAAAGGAAGACGCGTCCAATGAAATTTCACCTCGTATATTACCCAGATCCAGCTAATTGGTAAATTTGGCATTCAGCGTGAGTGCCTGCCCAGCAGCAGGTTTTCCAGAATAAAGTATTACTCTCACGCTGCAGCGTTGTTTTATTCTTTATATTTTTTAATGCCTCGTCTTCTTTTTTGGTCATCTTTTTTGGGTAGCACCTATCCATCAAAATCGTGACCCCCAGGGTAGTCTACCAGGTCTAGCCAATTCGTGGAGGAGTTACGGAGAGTAATTGGACTATGCCGAGCAGGAATGGGAAACTCTCCAGACGCGTTGTTTTGGGGAAGAATAAACACGCGGAGAGCCAAAAAAATTGACATGCTGGGTGGTCACCAAAATTTTGTAGAGCGCATTTACTCCCACGGGTTTGCTTTTTCGCGTGGCGCTGAGTTGACGTAATAAGCTATCCCCAAGCGTTTTAGTCGCATCGCACTGTGGGAGCTATAAAGCGATTCCAAATATTTCTCGCCATTAATATGCTATTATTTTTAGAGCCATACACTTTGGTTCCACCTCATTATGTTTTTAACCACCATCCCATTGTATGGATGATAATAGAGGGGTGAAATGAAATCTCCTGAATAAACTCGACGCTACATAAAGAGGGTTTTTGTGTTGTTTCACTTACCAGTTTATGATATGGAATTTTTTTCCACATCGCTAACTGGGGAATTTATATTTACTCCCCGAATCATTGGTCGGTTATTTTATAATTACTTTTCCTATCATCAACTCAAAAAACGTGTTAGAAAATCACGTAGCACAACTACCACTACATTTTTAGACACGTAATTAGATTTAAAACGGCCTGCTGTTTGTATGAAACTGGAAATAAATCCCAACATATGATTCACACACTCTATATCTGTTAAACTATTAACATATTTTATCTAATGCTGTGTATACCAAATATACAATCGACATTCTTTAAAGGTAATATTTTCGTTTTCCGTAAATGGCATTAATAAATATTGATTTGTTTGTGTTCTGTTTTCTGGGGATCAAACGTATAAAATAGATTTTTTCACATAACAGGTATTGAAACCTTCAGCATTTCAAAGGTGAGCTAACAAAAGGTTAGGTTTGTCACCCTACGGTAGAGGTTTTCAACCTTTTTCATCTGATGTAACCACATTTTTTATCTAATATATTGTATATCAAAATATTCTATCGTCATTCTGTAAACATAAATTTTTCGTATTACCATAAACGACATTAATAGACATTGATTTGTCTGTTCTGTTTGCTTGGGATCAAACGTGTGAAATTGATATTTGATTTTCTTTCACACATGTATTAAAACCTCTCGCCTTCAGCTTTTCAAAGGTGAGCGAACGAAAGGTTTGGCTTGGTTTGTCTTCAAGCCAAACCTTTGTCTAAAGCAGATATTTTTAACCTTTTTCATCTTATGGCACACATTAATTAATTACTAAAATTTTGCGGCACACCAAATATACATTATATTTTTTTGCCTATCTGAACAAAAAAAAAATGGCGCAGCTATAACTCAAAACAAACAACCAAAATCAATTGTTTTCCATATGTATTTTAACCCTCAAAGTGGTTTCGAAGAAATGTCTCAATATCTGACCAATTTTGTAAAAGACGAGATATCTCGTCATCAAGAATGCCGATTGTGTTCCGAATGATGAAGATATTTCCATTTTTTGATGCTGTCGAAATCAAGATCAGGTCAGGTTTTTTCTAATGACACGATACCTCGTCCACCAAAATCTGCTCAGTTTCGCTAATGACGATATACCTCGTCAAAGCAAACACCAGGAGGGTTAAGTTGCTTTTTGTTTTTAAAACCATTAATTTTTTGCACTCAGTTTTCATTAATATGTGACTTGGTTTATGTTTTGGAAATAAATTCTCATCGCTTCACTTCAACTGAAATTTTTATAACTGAAGTTAAAATAAGGAACAATTAGTTGAAATATTTAACGACATGAAGCTACATATTAAAAGCATGTTCGATCCTTTAACCCTCCAAGTGGTTTTGACAAAATACCTCGTCCATCAAGATTTGATTAATTTTGCTAATGACGAGATATATCGTCATCAAGATATTGCCGATTTTTTATGATGACAAGAACAAGATTTGGTCAGTTTTTCTAATGACGGGATATAACTCGTCCATCAAGATCTGTTAAAAGTTTTGCTAATGATGAGATACCTCATCAAGACAAACACCAGGAGGGTTAAATGCAGTATTTGATAATACGCGTCATCTTTTACGAGAATAGTTATATTTCACTCTTCACCACTTGGAAACTTTTTTACCTGGTGCTTTCCCTTGTCTGTACAGAAGACTATATTCGCAAGGTCTGCAAGTAGGTTTACTTTTCCATTCTTTAGTTCGAAGTTCGCAAATGTCAATTCTAAAAGTTCATGCAACAAGCGCAGATTATAACATCTTTCGAATCAAAGTTACGATATTACTAATGGTAAATTTACGAAAGAAGATAATGGCCATACGACGCCTAGACTGCATGGACATTAGCTTGGTCTTATCGCCTAGTAAATGCACGTTTCATCTTTTAAATGCCGAATATGATAAAGAACTGAATCAAAAATATCATCTTTTATAACGAGAATAGCGAATTTCCGTCTCCGCCATTTAGAGATTTTTTTACCAGGTGTTTCCCTTGTCTTTGCAGATTACTATTAGATACACAAGTAGGTCCACTCTATTAATGAATGTTTGCCAATGTCGTCTGTAAAAGTTCATGCCACAAGCAGAGATTTTAACATCTTTAGAATCAAAATCACGATATAGCGGCCATACGACGCTTAGACTGCATGGTCGTATAGCCTAGTAAAAGCGCGTTTTATCTTTTAAATGCAGTATTTGATAAAGAACTTAATCCGACGTGGCATCTTTTATAACGAGAATAGTCATTTCCCTCTTCGCCATTTAGATTTATTTTACCCGGCGCTGTCCCTTGTCTGTACAAAGGACTACTAGATCGGCAAGTCGGTCCACTTTCCCATTCTTTAGAAATAAAGTTTTTCCAGTGTCGACTTTAAAAGTTTATGCTACAAGCGAAGATTGAAATGACTCAAGAGAGCCAGAACCAAGATACAGTGTACATCTCCAGCTAGTGGAAAAGATTTGAGATACGACTTTTGAACACTTTTTAAAGTAAAAGCTCATCATCTTGTTGATACCATAAGCGAAGATTGCAACGTCTTTAGAATCAAAATTGCCATGTTACTGCGATACGACGCTTAGACTGCATGGACATTAGCTCGTCGTATTGCCTAGTAAAAGCAAGTTTTTCTCTTAAATTTAATACTTGATAGTGATCTGAATTTGACATGTCATCTTTAATAAAGAGAATAGTTATTTCCTTCTCCACTATTTAGAGATTTGTTTTACCCGGAGCTTTCTCTTGTCTGCACAAAGAATAGTGTATCTGCAAATCGGTCCAATCTATATTAATGAAAGTCGACACTAAAAGTTCATGCCACAAGCGGAGATTTGAACATCTTTAATACCTAAATAGCGATATAACGGCCATACGACGCTTAGACTGCATGGACATCAGTTAGGTCGTATCGTCTAGTTAAAGCTCGTTTTATCTTTTAAATGCAGTATTTGATAATGAACTGAATCCGACATGTCATCTTTTATAAAGAGAATAGTCATTTCCCTCTCCGCCATTTAGAGATCTGTTTTACCCGCCGCTTTCTCTTGTCTGTGCATCTGCAAGTCGGTTCACTCTTTATTAATGATGGTCTTCTCTAAAAGTTCATGTCACAAGGGGAGATTTTAACGTCTTTAGAATCGAAATTACGATATTCTGGCCATATGACGCTTAGACTGCATGGACATCAGCTAGGTCGTATCGCCTAGTTAAAGCTCGTTTTATCTTTTAAATGCAGTATTTGATAATGAACTGAATCCGACATGTCATCTTTTATAACGAGAATAGTTATTTCCCTCTCCGCCATTTAGAGAATTTTTTACCCGGCGCTTTCCCTTGTCTGTGCAGAGGACTACTAGATACGCAAGGTCTGCAAGTCGGTCCACTCTTCCATTCTTTCGTAATGAGGGTTCGCGAGTGTGGAGTGTGTTTTTTTGCTTCCCCTCCCCGGGTTTTTGTTTTTGTTATTTTGCTCCTCACCCTTACCCTTCTTTGTTTCTTGGTATTTTTCTTGCATCGTACACTTCGTGACCCCTTTTCGCTTCTTCTTCCATCTCTCCTTTGCGCAGTCCCCGCTCTGTATTTCGCGAGAACCTTTTTTTTCGCCTTCATCCCCATCGCCTTTTCTTCTGCCGAACCTGGAGAGTTTTTTTCCCTGCAGCTTCCACTGGAAGGGGGGTCGCAGCGCTGATGGTAGCGAAAGTAACCCACCAGACGCTGAAACCGGGGGGAAGGCATGATACTCAGTCCTCAGTCAACGGAAATCTAAGCAAGAAGTCTATAATTTCAGAAGTAATGATTGTCATTCTTTGGTGAACCTGTTTTTGCAAGGCATCTTCCCCTGAATGACATGCTTGTCAGGGAATCATCAACGCACCTGAGTGGTTCGGTTGGAGATTCAGATATTGTGGGAGCCCTTAGGAGAAAGGTGGGAATAATATCTTTGCCGTCCCCCGTGGACATTCAGTCTCAAACATGACGCCGCTTTAACGGAATCTAATGTATGATATTTGCAAGGCAGAATGACCCTCATAAGTCCCTAGCAGCTGACAATACATATTGTTGTGGATGCCAATTTCCATGTTTAGGATCAATTGAAAGTAAAGATGCAATTTTTTTCGGGTAGCCTGCGTTGAGTGACTCCTACTGTTATTTAAGCCCGTTATGTAGGGAGCAGTATAAAACGGTGCCCTAATTGAAGATCTTAATTTTCTTCGATGGTGGTCGATGTCCTGTGATCTTTTAAGCCACGCGTATCGACAATTGCTTCGCAGAGAAGTATTACTTCGCCACGAAGTGTGTTGTATTTTGGTTCGGGTCAACTGGGAGTTGCGGAGCATCAAATTCAGCAATGATTACTGAGCCAATTTCCATGTTTAGGATCAATTGAAGGTAAAGATGTAATTTTTTCGGGAAACCGGCATTGAGTGACTCCTACTGTTATTTAAGCTCGTTATGTTGGTAGCAGTATAAAACGATGTCATAATTGAAGATCTTAATTTTCTTCGGTGATGGTCTATGTCCTGTGATCTTTTAAGCCACGCGTATCAATTGAAAGTAAAGATGCAATTTTTTCGGATAGCCTGCATTGAGTGACTCCTACTGGTATTTAAGCGCGTTATGTTGGGAGCAGTATAAAACGGTGCCCTAATTGAAGATTTTAATTTTCTTCGGTGGCGCAATGTCCTGAGATCTTTAAAGCCACGCGTATCAAAAATTCCTTAACAGATATTACTTACCCACGAAGATATTACTTACCCACGAAGTAAGTTATATCTTGGTTTGGGTTAACTGGGATTGTGGAGGATCAAATTCAGCAATGATTACTGAACTGCTGTCGATATATTGACCTCTCATTGTGTGAATGGGTTGATAAATAATCAGAAAAACAATTATCATCGAGTTTGTCAGTCGCATACTTAGCATTTAGTATAGGCTTAGCTTTGCAAAAAGTATGCAATCGTTTTAGATTGACTTATAAAAACACATTTTTAAATTCTATTTAACCCGCCTGGTGGTTGTCTCGACGAGGTATCTCCTCACTAACAAAACTGACCAGATTCTGATGGACGACATATCTTGTCATTAGAAGAAAACTGACCAAATTTTGATCACATCAAAGTAAAAAAAATTGACAGTATCTTGATGACGAGATATCTCGTCATTGGAAAAATTAGTCAAATCTTGATGGACGAGATATCTCGTCGAAAGCACTTGGAGGGTTAAATAGGGTTTTGCTTTCTTCTATTATAAGACTTAAAGTTTCTATAATAATTTATTTTATCTATTGCAAATCCAATAGTTATTTAAAATAATTGAGTGGTTTTCATGAGACGTTTCATTAACAGAAAGCGAGATTATTTAATGTTGGTTTTAAACTCTTTTATGCCACAGAGCAATACAAAAATTTCAATTTTGAAATTAAATTGTTTTAATTTTTAAATAAATTTAGTTTAAATATATTGAAAACGTTTTTTGTCAATGGTTATAACCAGTCATTTAAATTCTTTTAAACACGGCCCCACTAATGTATTTCTTCTTGATGCTTAGTTTGATGTTCTATATTTTACTTTTTGGGAATGTGAAATTCTTAATTCGTGTGCTCGACTTGGAAAATGATAGGTATTACAGAAATTTGTTTGTATTCCATAAAGTGTAAGTTGTTTTATCGCAAGTTGTCAGTCATCACACAAAAGTGAAACATTTTAATTTATTTCATCCAGTTAAATGGAATACATAAATCTAAATAAGAAATCTTTCATATTTCTTCATTTGTTTAACGGTTTTCTAAACTATTTGCTTGCAGTACGGGATAATCTGTGTTTCGCTAACATTTGACTATTAATAAGTAATATATCCTACAGTATTAGTAACTAATGCAAATCATGACTCTAACAAAAATAATTGGACGCTCGTATTTCGAAAGTCGCATTCAATAACATTTCGAGCATACCATTAACCCTCCTGGTGGTTATCTCGGCGAGGTATAACTAGGTTAGTACTTTACTAGAGGTTAGCAAAACTGACCAGATCTTGATCTCGTCGTATCAAACAATTGGCAATTTCTTGATGACGAGATATCTTGTCATTAGTAAAATTGGTCCGAACTTCATGGAAGAAATATCTCGTCGAAACAACTTGGAAGGTTAAACAATTTAAACAGTAGTTATAACTAAGGTGAATTATCAATTCAATGTCCTCTGCTTACACCTTATGTTTTATAACATACAAACACTGAAAGCGTTAGTATCTTGAATTATATTAATCCCGATTCTGTAGCATCTTAGGTAACTTGAAACTGCAAACAAAATAAAACAATAATTATAGAAGGAACTGTAAAGCCAAAACTCTGTGTACACCTTAAGTTTTTCGCGTGCAATACTAAAGGCGTAAATATTTTCTTGAGCTCATATCAAAGTATCTTCTCTGTTAATAACTTAACCCTCCTGATGGTTGTCTCGAAGAGGTGTCTCGCCATTAGCAAAACTGACCAGATCTTGATGGACGAAATATCTCATCATAAGAAGGAAAACTTATTAGATCTTGATCTTGTCATCATACAAATTCATAAAAAATTTTGCTGAAAACGAGATATCTCGTCATCAGTGAAATGTGTCAGATCTTGATCGTCGAGATAACTCGTAGAAACCACATGGAGGGTTAACAAAATTGACGTTCGCTTCAAGAAACAGAACAAATGCGACGTGCTAAAAGAAATTCTAAAGAGAGCATCTAAACGAAAGAAAGGGCTAAAATAAGTGAACAACCAAAAGTACCATTAAATCATCTGGAAAGATACATTTACCCTCGGAGGGGTTCACATGCATAATTCCACCTTGTAACCTGTCATCTTTCCTGCATGACTTCGAACCAGTTTTGACCTTATTGACCAATAGAATCTATTCAAAAGATTCTATTCTGAGAAAAGGACCAACAGAATCTTGACACAGGATTCTATACTAAAGATAGGGCCGATAGAATTCTTCAAAAGGATTCTATTCTAAGGTTGGTTGGTGGTTAGTTTTAGGTTTCATAACGCAAGGGCCATATTTGGCCAAGCTGCGCCAAATACAAGACAGCAACGAGGAACGAACAAAAAAGTAAACAGCAGAAGGGTGGGCGAGGTTAAAACAGAAGAGAGGACATATCACTTCGCGGTACCTTGGGGTTGTGATGCCCGTATGCAACTAAAGATGTGACTCTGAGGGCTCTATACTAAGGAAGACATAAATTATTTCCAAAGGATGCTATTCAAAGGAAAGGACAAATTGAATATTTCTAAAGGTCGATAAAATCCATGGATTCTTTCTATTAATAGATGTGGTTATTTAGTTATTATGTGTGTTATGTGACAAAAGGAATAAAACACGGCTCGGAAATCTCGCGAAGCTCAGAGGGTTAAAAGAGGTTCAGTCAAAGAAGGAGGGGGACGCATTTGAGACTATAACTCTCAGAAATCACCAGCTCGGAACTACGTACGCAGAACCTGGTTTGTCCGTCCGTCTGTCTTTTCTGTCATCCATTGTCTTACCAGGTCTTTGGACGTGTCTTTTGTCACACATGGTCAATTGTATTCCCATTTGCGTCACAATGCCCCTATCTCTTCGTTCCCTCATCACGAAGTTTACTACGCTTGAGAAAGCAGACTATTCTCCTTCAAGGACACCGAAATCGCGGTTTTTGTTCCTGTTCTTTCCTCTCCCTTCTGCACGTTTAGGGGTCTTGTTTGGATTGTCATGCAATCAGAAGGTGATCGACGGCTTCCAAAGAGCTTTACCAGCCCCCAGGTTGAGTTTCCGGAAATATGGGGGCAGTGTGTTTGATGCCCTTTAATCATCCAGTAGCCGAGACGGTGGAAGCCACGTTTCTGAATTGGAATCTGATCTGTTATCATCGGGTGTTGGATAACATGTGCGACTGCTAAAATGTGTGATTTGGTCATCGCGCTGTGTAAGCCGCTATTTGATATGTTCATTGTATTGATGGGGAGGAGATAGTTCTGGCAGATTTTCTAACATCAGTTTTTTTGGTACAATTTTTTTCCGAAGAGAAAAAGGAGTGTGAATAGACCAAACGAGAATCAATATTTATGTTAAATATACATTTATGTCTTTCGCTAAAACAATAAGTTAAAAAAGTTTCGCTTCAAAGTGTGTTTGACGACCCTTTAGTCATTCATTAGTCGTGACGGTGGAATCTGATTTTTTATCATCGGGTGGTGTTGGATAACATGTGCGACTGCTAAAATGTGTAACTTAGGGATTGAGCTATGTAAGCCGCTACTTGATATGTTCATTGAATTGATGGGGGAGTTCGTTCTGGTAGGTTTTCTAACAGTTTTTTGGCACAATTTTTCCGAAGAGAAAAAGGAGTTATTAATTAGTGAATAGACCAAAAGAAATTCGATATTTATGATAAAAATGAATATTTACACTTTTCATTAAAACAATAAGTTCAAAAAGTTTTTCTTTAAAGTATGTTTGATGACTCTTTAGTCATCTGTGGCCGAGACTGTGGAAGTCGTTTCTGCGCTGGAGATGGAATCTGATCTGTTATCATAGGGTGTTGGATAACATGTGTGACTGCTAAAATGTGATTTGGGCATTGCGCTATGTAAGCCGCTACTTGATATGCTCATAGTATTGATGGGGAGAGGTTAGTTCTGGTAGATTTTCTTACAACATTTTTTTGGGATTAATTTCTTCGGAGAAGAAAAGTAGTTTTTAAGTAGGGAACAGACCAAAATAAATTCAATATTTGTTTTTTGCTAAAACAATAACTTCAAAAGATTTGCTTCAAAGTGTGCTTGATGACCTTTTAATCATCTAGTAGCCGAGACGGTGGAAGTCACGTTTCTGTGCTGGAGACGGAATCTGATCTACTGCCATCGGGTGTGTTGGATTTCATGTGTTCATCGGAAGACTTAGTTTTGGTAGATTTTCTAACATTTTTGCCACAATTTTTTTAGAGAGAAAGGATTTATTGAGTAGAGAATAGACCCAATTCAATATTTATGTTAAATGAATATTTATCTTTTTTGCTAAGAGATAGTTTCCGCTTAAAAGTTATATTTGCTTTAAAGTAAGAAACTACTGTTAGCGTAAAAATATGGTAGATTCGAGTACAGAATTCAATTCCCTTTCGCTGTGTTCTCGATATGTGTTGTGCATTGTTTTTTTTTACAATGACAAAAAATAACCTTCAACAAACATTCAAACCTTATTTCCCGAAATTCACTATTTATCTTTTTGTCACTTTTGAAGCGTTGCTATGGGAACATGAGTGGCGGTTGCCAATGTGGAAGAACACATTCACTATCTTCATACTCTTACATGTGGTGAATGACCAACCCTCTGAGCGTCATGAGATTTTCGAGTAGTAAGCATTATTCTTTTTTACCCCACGACGCACTGAACGACTAAATAACCACATCTATTGGATAAAAGAATCCATGAATTCTTTGAACTCTTAGAAAGATTCTAGCAATGTTTTCATTGGAAGTGAATCCTTTGGAAAGATTTCGTTGTTCCTTTCCTTAAAATAGAATCAATTAGTAAGAATCTGTTGGTCATTTCATTAAAGTGAAATCCTCTGAAAAGATTCTATTCCTTCTTTCTTTAAAACGAGGGATCGGAACCTCCTTTCGAAAGATTCAATTTTCCTTTCCTTAGAATTTCTATGGAAAGATTCAATTTCTCCTTTCCTTAGAATAGAAAATAAGTTGAAGAGTAATGTTATGAATCGTGAATTTTCAATAGTTAAAACATGCTGAAAATTAATATCACGATTCGTTCGTAGTTTCACGTGCAACAGCGATGCTATTCAGTAACAAGAATCTTACAATTTGCCTCAGAAATTCCAACAAAGAAATATCTCGTGAAAAGCTCTTTTAATAGCATCATATACACAACGAAACAGCTAGCGATATTTTCGAAAACGTCCTTGTCGTATCGACTTACAACTCGAGTATCAAGTTCAGCAGAGGAGCGAAAGAACAAGATTAATGACACGAGGCGCAGTAGAAAGACAATTAATCTACATCATGATGGTCAATAGTTCAAAAGGGAGCTTAGTTACAAGTTATAAAACCGCATATTATACTTAAATTATGTGTGTATTGAAATTTAACTCGTGCATCATGTAGTAATGTCGCTTAGATTTGGTTTTCCCTTTCATCTTTTGTCACACGAAGACCAATTAGACAAAGATTTACGGCTTAACTCACCAAGTGGTTTTGACGAGATATCTCGTCCATCAAGATATGACCAATTTTGACAATGACGAAATATCTCGTTACCGATTTTCTATGATTGCTGATTTTTTTATAATGAGACCAAGATCTGGTCAGTTTTGCAAATGACGAGATAATTCGTTGAGACAACCACCAGGAGGGTTAATATGGTTAAATATTATAAATTAACTCTCTGAGCGTCTCGAGTAATGTACTATTGCCCTTTTACCTCACAACACACTTAATGACAATAACTACAGTTATTGGGTGAAAGAAGAAAGATTCCATGGATCCTTTCCAACCCTTTGAAAGATTTTATTTGTCTTTTTCTTAGAATAGAATCACTTGAGAAAATTCTATTGCTTATCATTAGCGAGTAATTGCCTATATTTTCATGATGACGAGATCAAGATCTGGATAAATTTCTTCTAATGACGAGATGTCTCGTCCATCAAGATCTTACCAATGTTGTCAATATCGAAATATCTCGTCATCAAGATCTTGCCATTTTTTTGATGTTGACAAGATCAATTTCTAGTCAATTTCCTTCTAATGACGACACATCTCGTTCATCAATATCTGGTCAGTTTTGCCAATGACAAGATATCTCGTCGGGATGACCACCAGGAGGGTTAATCCTCGGAGTGTCGAGCGATTTCCTACACTTTAAAATATTTCAAATTTCATTTGCTGATTTTCAATATCACATGTATTGATTCCATGGCTATTTAAAATAGATATTCTTCATTTCACTATAAGCAGACTGTCTTTCACTTTCTAGTCTAGCAATATTTACTATGATTTGAGTAAATTGAATGCTACTTTTTAAGAGATAATGTTTTAATAAACATTATTTTAGTAATTTTTAAAAGACTTACTATATTTCCCTGCATTATAAGCAGAAATTCCTTAATGATGAACTGTTTCTTTCTAAGTTTAGTAATTTTTACTATAATTTGAGTTAATTTAATGTTTTCATAAACATTATTTTAGCAATTTCTACTGTATTTCACAGCCTTATAAGTAAAAATTCCTTCTATCATGAACTGTGTGTTTCTAGGTTTAGTAATTTTTACTATAAAATTTGAGTTATTTAAAGTTTTCATAAACATTATTTTAGCAATTTCTCGTGCCTTATGTTTCACTGATTTAAATAAAAAATTCATTGCTGCAAGACTTTTGTATGTTATGTTCTACAAACTTAACCCTCCAAGTAGTTTCGACGAGATATCTCGTCCATCAAGATCTGCCAAATTTTGCTAATAACGAGATATCTCATCCATCAAGATATCTATTTTTTGACGATGACGAGATCAAGATCTGCCAAATTTTCCTAATGACCAGGTATCTCGTCCATCAAGATATTGCCGATATTTTCTATGATAGCGAGATCAGGATCCGCCAAATTTTGCTTATGACGAGATATCTCGTCCATCAAGATATTGCCTATTTTTTATGATGACGAGATCAAGAGCTGGTTAGTTTTGTTAATGACAAAATAACTTGTCACGACAACCAGAGAGAGGATTAAATCAAATTTTATTTTCATTTGGAAATGCAAAACATTTTAGGTATGTCAAATATATGTAATAAATTTATAACTATGCAGGCAATCGACCAAGATCTGTACCGCTTATAAGACTTCTATTGAGTGATCTTGAGACCCTTTATAAATGTTTCCTGTTACAACACATAACGTGTAGGTAAGCAATATTACGTGAAGGAATTGTTGAGAATTTCTATCCTTAACCACATGGACATGTTTCTGACACGCTGACCAAGAACAAAATATTTCGTCATTTAGTTTGTGCTGTGCAACTCATTGTATTCGGGAATTTCCTCCAAGATTCAGAAAATGATAAGAATTCGCATAATGGAAGATGAGAAGGATGATTGTAAATTCGCTCTTGCTCTTACTTGACACCTTGCAAGGACAACTGGAGTTATACAACTTTCAAGTTCAAGATGGACTGGTCAAAGACAAAGTTTATGCTCTTACCTTTATTTCCTCTCTATTTTGATCATCTTTTTACTAGCTTTACTTGGTACTAAGGTCAAGTGCTCTAGGCAGAGGTAAATGCTGTAAGCTCTTTTACATGAAATCTGTTTTGTTTCTTTATTGAAACTTTTTCTGTAAGAAATTTCCAGGGGTGACAAAATATACCAGAGCTGTTTGTTCATGGTTTTGGCAGTATGATCTGCCTTCAGATTAGAGTCAATGCCGATTAAAGAAAGGTAGTGATTGTGAAATCGCCAATTGGTGTTACCAGAATTTAAATTCGTGATCATTCCGTATCAAATGATGCATTAAATTTCTCGTTTTTTTATTCCAAATTACGCAAAACCAGAAAATTGATGGTAAAATCTCTCAAATAACATCAGTAAGGAAGAATATATTTGAAAACACATTCCTTCTCATTCACACTTTTGATATCCTCAAATTTTTAATTTTTTTTACCAATTCAGTTTACGATAACTATTTGAAACAAGTGACCTTTGAACTCTCAATTATAAATAGAGATGGTAGTATTCGAATACACAATTATTCGATTCTTTGGTGTTCGATACACAGGAAGTCGAACACCAAAGCATTCATCCAAAGTGTTTGAATGCCAAAGTACTCATCCAAAATATTCGAATACCAAGGTATTCATCCAAAGTATTCGAATGTCAAAATACTCGAATACCAAAGTATTCGAAAACCAAAGTACTCCATGCCTAAGAGTATTCGTTGTATTCAAATATAGTAGTATTCATCCAAAATATTCGAATACCCAAGTACTCGAATATCGAAGTATTCGAGAACAAGAGTATTCGAATATTAATTATAGATACCAAAGTATTCATCCTAGGTTTTCGAATAACAAAGCATACATCCAAATATATACAGAATATTCTTTTTCGTTGTATTTGAATATGGTAGTATTCATCCAAAGTATTCGAATATAAGAGTACTCGAATACCAAAGTATTCATCCTAGGTATTCGAACACAAAAGCATTCATCCAAAGTATTCGAATGTCAAAATACTCGAATACCAAAGTATTCGAATGCCAAAGTATTCATCCTAGGTATTCGTAAACCAAAGATCCAAAGTATTCGAATACTAAAGTATTTATCCAAAGTATTCGAATACTAAAGTATTCGAATACCGAAATACTCGAATATCAAAGTAATCGGATACCAAAGAAGCAGTGTTGCATTGCATGCATATACCTGTTAGTCGTGCGTCATGAATGAACCTTTTCATGTACAATAAATAACAATACAACGATTCACTCGATTCACTGGTCTGCTTTTGCAGTGGGTTCAAACTTCGCTTCACTATGTCACAATTCCAGTGCACTAACCACAATGCTGGGAAAATCAGGACACAGTGTTATTTTTATATAACAACCTTATATCGCATTTGATTGATTCCCTCTATTGATTAATCGATTTTTGTGTATGTATTCGATTACTTATTCGATACTTAAAAGTACTCGAATACCAAATATTCAATTCTTCAAAGTACTCGATTCTACCCATCTCTTGTTCTAAAGAAACCATTTGAAATTGGTTGAGGCTTTTGGAAACTTAAAATTAATCGGAGGACAACAAAAAAAGATGCAGCTGATATATCGCGAAGCGATACAACTAGAGGTTAGGGTGCTCTTTAAAGTATGTTCATACCAAATTTTGTTAAATTTTGTATTTATTTTCAATACCAGAACAAAGCGCAAGGATTTAAATTAAAACTACAGCATTTCCATGCAAAGCGTTCTATCATTAAATGAGGCAATTTTTAGCATACATCATTCCGTACTTTGTACAAACTTATTGAGGTAGAATGTTAATACATCATTTTAAGTGTAATCTTGTAAAAGACAGTAAAATTCTCCACCTATCAATCAAGAAGCCGAGAAATTTATATAGCTTTCATCAATCAGATTAAATGTATTAGTTCTACGCAAAAGAAAATAGAAAATTGCCCACCGTATCACATTAATAACCTTTCGAAGGTCTAAAAATGAACCACTGCCCAAAATAATGGACGCGTTCATATTTCAGTAATTATTCTGGAAGGCCAAGATTTAAAAACTGGGTTTTCCCGGTCAAAAAAGCATAATTCAATATTCTCCGTTGCTGTTAAAGGCAGAAGCTAAATGTCCTTATCAACGACTCACATTAACAAACAGAAAGAGAATGATAAATAATAATTTATTTGTCCATTATTACGCTCGTGTAAATACATTTTTAGGTTTAATTACTGTTTTATGTTCTAGGCAATGTTGTGTCGTTATCTTAATGCTTCAGGTCAGTTTTAGAATTCATAGAAAATATTTCATCCTTACTAAACGTGAAAATAGGATATTTGTTCGCTAAGACTCGCTATGTCAATGTTTTATATGCAATAGTGCTTTATAGAATAATCACTATGTGTAAATCACAAAATATTAAACAACATTTGTGTTCATGCACATATAAAGGCATAAGAGAAAAAATAAGAAACAACATTTGTTTTAAATAAAATAAGATAACACAGTAAATCAGTTTTTTCCCAACTTTCCTCCAATGACTCACCATTTTCCTTGATCTAAATACCATCAATACCTTAAGTTCTAAGGCATCGGGGTAAATATTTTTTTAATCTGAACTCAATATTGAACAAATATTTGCGTATGCTTGTATTTTATTATTTGGCTGTAGTTTTGAGGCAGTTGGAATTGCGAACCGATGGTTGAACATTTTAAAACTTTGACAATTGTGGTAGAATATTTTCGAAAACTAATTCTTTCTCATCCACATTTTTAACCCTTCAAGTGGTTTCGATGAGATATCTCGTCCATCAAGATCAGACAAATTTTGTTGATAATTAGGTACTTCGTCATCAAGATATTGATTCTTTGGTGATAACGAGATAGAGATCTGGTCAGTTTTCTTCTAAAGACGAGATGTCCCGTCCATCAAGATTTGACCAATTTTGCTAATAACGAGATATCTCGTCATCAAGATACTGTCAATTTTTTGATGATGACGAGATCAAGATCTGGCCAGTTTCTCTAGTGACGAGATATCTCGTCTATCATGTCCATACCATATTTCGTCTTTACAAAATTATACATATTAAGAAGAATAAAGTGAAAATCGCCTCCAACTGAACGTGAAAATTGCCTTCCAAGAAGTATTAAAATCCTGCAGCTGTATTAAAAGCTAAACACTGTCTTAACCTTCTGAGAAATTCGCACGTATAATTCCACCTTTACAACCACTTTTGGCCTTGACTAATATAATCTTCCCAAAGGATTCTATTCTAAGGAAAGGAGCAATAGAATCTTTCCAGGGGATTCTATTCCAAGAAAAGACAAATAGAATCCTTTTAAAGGTTGTAAAGAATATATGGGTTCCTTCACCCAACATACTTGGTTATATAGTCATTAAGTGTGTGTGTGTGTGTTTTATGGGGTAAAAGCAATACTACACAACTCAAGACGCTCAGAGAGTGTATATATAATATTTAACCATATTAACCCTCCTGGTAGCTGTCTAGCAAAACTGACCAGATCTTGATGGACTAAATATCTCGTCATTAGAAGAAAATTGACCAGATCTTGATATCTTCATCATAAAAAATTGGTAATCAAAATCTTGATGACGAGATATCCCATTAGCAAAACTGGTCAAATCTTGATGGACGAGATATCTCGTCGAAACCACGTGGAAGGTTGAAAAATTAAACCTTCTAATTTACGATTAAACCTTTTTCTTTTTCGCCTTTTTAAAACACGTGACAACTATTTCGGAACACAAATTCGAGTGTTAAATGCGACATTTTTGGGGAGATATTTGTGAATTCCTATTTCGAATGAATAAGAGTTTTTGTCGGATGGTGCTAAATCAAGGGAATACGGTATTCGAAAACCAAGATATTATATTAATCTAGGGGTAAGTAATCGTAGGGGACACAGTACCCTAAAAATTGACCAAAATGTCGATTTTTTTACTATCTTTTATTTACTATACAACTTTAAAGAATATATATGTAAACTTTTATAGCTGTTGCCTACATTATTTAGCGAGTTGTTAAAGTTTTTCTATCGAGTGTAAGCACCGAAACCGAAAGTCATTTAAGACTTAAGTGCTTTTCTCAGCTTCTTATTTCCATGACTACAGTGTATTTAAAATGCTAAGGCTCTTTTTGTAATTGATGTAGATTTGAAACTCTTTTTGGCTGTTTATTATATGTTTGATAACTTTGTGCATGGCATAGGGATTGGGTGAATAGTTTTTCAAAATTGATGAATCCACTAAAGGTAAATAAAAAATATTTGAAAAAAGTAAAATTTGCAGATTGAGTAGGAATTTTAAAACATTGAAACATTTTTATAAAATTCTAATTTTTTAATTATTGTGAATGTAAGAATTTTTATTTCCTTTTTGAATGTATATTTAATGTGCATTGGAATAAGGTACACTAAAACATTTTGTTGTGAACATGAAAACAAAAAATGTTCAAAGGGTACTGTGTCCTCTTAACACGCGAATATCAAGACTTAACTTGACACCATGCTATGGTCATCCAGCGCTGTCTGAGGGAAAGATTGAAAAAATGCCAACCCGCCCAGAACAACATCAGATAGAGGAATATCACGTAGTCGACTCGAGAGTTAAGCATGGGAATATGATTCTCATGGCTCAGGTATTTATAGTGTGTACCGAAGCGTGTTTTTTGTGATTTAGTGCTTTTTGGGTTTTTGTTTTGTTTCAACCCGTGTAAATCTTTTTTTCTGCTTCTTTTGCTCTTCTCTTTCTGGCGAAACTTTTTTCCACTTGATCGTCGGTCCCTAAAAAACAGCTACGAAATTGCTTCTATTAAGCAATTTTAACGCCACATATCCATTCCTGCAGTTTATATTAAGCACAGTTACGAAACTTGATAACCGATTTGTACAGTCCTTAGTTCCGCTCACATTGCGGAAAATGTTACGGTTTTTTGTTTGTATACAAAGGAGTTTTTGATTGAAATATTAAACATTTCTAGAAAGGCAGAAAATGTGAATTTGCTGGTGATTTTCCAATTTGTATGGAAATTGTGAATCCTCTTTCAAGGTATTAGTTACATAAAAATGGATGAGCTATATTGGTAAATAAAACGGTTACTTTAATGCCACATATCCATTCCTGCAGTTTATATTAAGCACAGTTACTGAACTTGATAATCTATTTGTACAGTCCTTAGTTCCGCTGGAGAGTGGGGTGCCAGCTCAGGTGTTGCCTCGTCATCTGACCGTGGTTCAAAATTACGTGGTGTTGTCCTCGGATCTTTCCCTTTGGGATTGATCCCGGACCGTCACCAATAGCCTATTGTGTTGCTCCAGTGTGACGTTAATTGAAAAATACCAATACCAATACCAATACCTTAGTTCCGCTCACATTGCGGAAAATGTTACGGTTTTTTGTTTGTATACAAAGGAGTTTTTGATTGAAATATTAAACATTTCTCGAAAGACAGAAAGTGAACATACTGATGATTTCCCAATTTGTATATAAATAGTGAATCTTCTTTCAAGCTATATCGGTAAATAAAATTTAAAGGGTACTTTAATGTCATGTATCCGTTCTTGCAGTTAAGTAGTTACGAAACTTGATAACCGATTTGTACAATCCTTAGTTCCGCTCACATTGCAGAAAATGTTGAGGTTTTTTTTGTTCGTATACAAAGAAGTTTTTGATTGAAATATTAAATGTTTCTAGAAAGACAGAAAGTGAATATAATGCCAATTTTCCAATTTGTATGGAAACTGTGAATCTTCTCTCAATGTATTAGTCGTATAAAATGGATAAGCTATACTGGCAAATAAAATTTATCGGGTACTTTAATGGCCATGTATCCGTTCTTGCAGTGTTGCGAAACTTGATAACCGATTTACACAATCCTTAGTTCCATTCACATTGCAGTAAATGTTACTGTTGTTAATGAATTAAAGGAGGTTCTGATCGAAACGAGAACCATCCTAAAAAACAAAGTGAATATATTGTTATTTCCGAATTTTGAAAGTCATCATAAACTTATCAACATAATAGATATATAAAATGGAAAAAATTATATTGGATGCTGTTTTCCTTTCACAAAAGAAAATGTCTTTTTCAATCTTTTTCTATATGCTTCACGGAACCGAGGAAAAAATGTCATAATTAGAAATTCGTAAATACGCACACGTAGATATCTGAGGCAGTAAAAATCTTTTAAACTTGAGAATCCGACCTTTTGATAGGGATAGAAAGCAAGGAGAGACGGTTGTACCCCTCCAAAATTATTTTCATTTACTTAACGTTGCATGTTTGTGTTTGGCATAGCTTGGCCAAAATATGACCCTTGCTGCACAAAACCCCCGAAATCAACCAACAAACCAAAATTATTTTCTGAGTACGTTGCCTGGAGGATTTGATTAGTTTTTGGTAATTATATTTTATCTCACATATTTCTAAATCTACACTCTATATCGGTTTTTAAACTGGGATCGGTTTATTATTATCGGTTTTTAAACTGGGATCGGTTTATTATAATCGGTTTTTAAACTGGGATAAAAAAATTTAAAGGAATGCAATAATATTCTGTGTATTAGAGCACTGACAATGTAAAAAAAAAGTATTTTAGTTTGTACAGAAGGTTTATATATCAAATTAAATGCATAACAATATAAAAATATTTATTATTTCAGTAACTTAATTATTTCAGCACGTACTATCTAAGTAAACGGATCTTGCATAACCATGGTATGAGATCCGATCAATAAACATTTAATACGACCTTTTTCCATCAATTACTGTAACTGACGTGTTTTTTGTTTTAAAGTTACATTAATGGAGAAGAAATATTAATAAATTATTACTAAGTCATAATTGTTTTAGCAACAAAGAAATAATAACGAAGTCCAAAAAGTCAAAATACTGTTTCAAACATGAACTGTGCAGACGTTACCTAAGCCGAAGGAATCAAATCTGAATCAATGGAATGTGTTAATTCTGAAGATTTCGGAATTCTACCTGGGAACAACTTAAAGTGATCTTTAAAATACTATAGTTTTATATCTGACCAACAGATGGCGCAAACCGTAATCTTCATCCCTCTCTCTCATCTTGAACTCCTAACCATTTAAGTGAGCATGAAAGAAAAACATCGTTTTTTCACACGTACCTTTTTATCATATGAATAAGTTACACTTTGTATCTGTCCGTTACGAAAATTGGTAATGATAAACTTGTTTAAGTGGTGAAAGCTTTCAATACAAAATATGCGACAAAATTTGTCAAAAGTTGTGACTAAAAATGAATCAATTATTCAAAATGTAACGTTCATACCATATTCAATAGATCATAAATTAAATGCGTAACGTATATTCCCATAATTCGTCTTTAAAGCGTACTGAATCTTAATTATTTCTATATTCTAGGTTTAAACAAGCACACAAAAGTATTGCATTACACGAATTAAATTTTTGTTTTCAACAAAATATACTGTGGTTTTAGAAACTGTTTTCCCCTTTTGGATTGAGGGCCGCTGTGGCCAGGTTGGAAGAGTAACGGATTAACAACCGGAGGGTTGCGAGTTCGAATCCAACCAAAGACCGTCGTGTACAAAGGGGGCTGGTGCACGTTAAATCTGTCGTGGCCTCAAATGTCCTCACGTTGGCGTGGTGTGGAAGTTTGCAGAGTGGGGTGCCAGCTCAGGTGTTACCTCATCATCTGACCGTGATTCAAAATTAAGTG
Organism: Meta bourneti; assembly: GCA_933210815.1. NCBI lineage: Eukaryota > Metazoa > Arthropoda > Arachnida > Araneae > Tetragnathidae > Meta > Meta bourneti. The sequence goes on from OW119934.1 coordinate 87,000,923, forward strand.
GTGTTGTCCTCGATCTTTCCCTTCGGGATTGATTCCGGGCCATCGCCAACAGCCCGCTGTGTTGACCAGTGCGACGTTAATTAACTACTTAATCTAACCTCAAAATGAAGAATAATTTAGATAAAATGTACCAATTAGGAACCATATTATATTTGATTAATTATTGTTCATATAATTTTTTATTGTAAATTCATTATTGAATATGTATAAAAACTAGAATAAAAAGCCGGGCTTTGTTAATGACTCCGGTGTTAAAAAAGGGCCACGGTAGCCTAGCTCGAAGAGTAGCCGATTAGGAACCAGAGGATTTCGAGGTCGAATTCGATCCAACCGGACAGTTGTGGCTTCAAATGTCCTCACGTTGACTTGGTGTGGAAGTTTGGAGAGTGGGGTGCCAGCTCAGGTGCGACCCCGTCATCTGACCGTGGTTCAAAATTACGTGGTGTTGTCCTCAGACTTTCCCTTCGGGGATTGATCCCGGACCGTCGTCAACAGCCCGTTGTGTTGCTCCAGTGTGACATTAATTAAAATACCTACCTACCTTGGAACGATTTTATTAGTGAAGTACAGTTGTCCTAGGACTACCTAGTCCTTTCCTTAGAATAGAATTATTTGGAACAATTCTATCGGCTCATTCTGTAGAATAGAATTCTTTGGAACAATTCTATCGGCTCATTCTGTAGAATAGAATCCTTTGGAACAATTCTATCGGCTCAATCTGTAGAATAGAATCCTTTGGAACAATTCTATCGGTTCATTCTATAGAATAGAATCCTTCGGAGAGATTCGTTTTGTCCTTTCTTTAGAATAGAATAATTTGGAACGATTCCACTGGGGTCAAGAAGGGGGAAATTGGTAAGGTTAAATCTATCTGGTCTCCGTTAAATCTATCGTGACCTCAAATGTCTGAACGTTGGCAGGGTGTGGAAGTTTGGAGATTGGGGTGCCAGCGCAGGTGTTGACCTCATCATCTGACCGCGGTTCAAAATCACGAGGCTTTGTCCTTGCATCTTTCCCTTTGGGATTGATCCCAGACCGTCACCAATAGCCCGTTGTGTTGCTCCAATGTGACGTTAATTAACTACCTACCCACATTGGAGTTTGCTCAAAATTGTCGGGAGGCTTTTTCAAAGACATTGGAAGGCAAGGAATCTACTTGGAACCTAGACTGATTAACTGCTGTTTATTTATGTTTTTCTTTATCTGGTTTTGATGTTTCGTCCTTTTGCTCTTTGTCTCCATGCTTTTGTGCTGAGTGTTTACTCTAGTGAACGAATGTATTTCAAGTGCTACTGCTAAAAAAATTATCGTAACAGGTAGGTACTTTAATTAACGTCGCACTGGAGCGACAAAACGGGCAATTGGCGATTGTCCGGGATCAACCCCCTAAGGGAAATATCCGAGGACAACACCACGTAATTTTGAACCACGACCAGAGGACGAGGTCACACCTCAGCTGGCACCCCACTCTCCAAACCTCCACACCACGCCAACGTGAAGATATTTGGGGCCACGACCGATTTAACGTGCACCAGCCCCTTTGTACACGACGGTCTTTGGTTGGATTCGAACTCGCAACCCTCCGGTTGCTAGTCCGTTACTCTTCCAACCGGGCTACCGCGGCCATTTATCTTTACAGAAAAACCTCTCATATAGATGGAGTGCATGACTTCACACGCACAAACACTATGGCAAGGACAAAATAGCGTTTAATTTTTCAAAAGATTTACTCCCAAGAAAACAATTTTTAGATAAATATATATGAAAACTCACCCCTTTATATACAGGGGCTTCTCATTTACCGATCCCCTTGGTGACGCCACCGACTACATCGCCCACACGCAAAGCGTTAAATCTGATTTGTATTGAAAAAATAAAAGTATTTCTTTGTGTCGCGTATACTTTTTCCATACCAGCTTTACTTACTGTCTTTCCTAGCAAAAGTTCCATCTAAGACAAATACAATAGCACGAGACCTTGGACATGGAGTTTTATTTTTCCTTTAGTAAATCTTCAAGACCAAAGTTGAACACTCAAAGCCTTAAACTTTAAAATGTACCTGAAGGTTAACCTGAGATTTCCTTAGAAAGAAATATTCGCGTTCCGAAAATGCATTGTTTCCTTAAGAAGAAATGTTTGTTTCTTTTCAGAAAGAGAGTAATGCACTTGCGAGGTTATGCAATAAACATTTGGGGGAAATTATTCTATCTAGAATTATCTTTTTTTTGCGACGAAACTTTTAGAGTTATATAAATATACAGTGACCCTCCCCTGATATGTCACGCTTTTAAGCACGCCGCACAGTGGTCCAACATCAGTCGCGCGATAATAAACTGAATGAAATACGCATGCGTACGGACGTGTTTTCTTTACAGAAACGGAGTGCGCATGTCGTATCTTTTGTCGCATGCTGTGTAGCCGAGCTTAGGGGACAAGAAAAAAGTGCTATATGACAAGAACTGATAAAAACTTCCTTATTAGAAATGAAAAGAGAAAGGTTATGCATGAATAAACGCGTTTTTATTTAACCCTCTCTCTCTAAGTGGTTTCGACTAGATATCTCGTCCATCAAGACCTGACCAACTTTGCAAATGACGAGATACCTCGTTATCAAAAATGTGGATTGAATTCCGAACGATGAAGACATTGCCGTTTTTTAGATGATGAAAATATCAAGATCGGGTCAGGTTTTTCTAATGACGAGATATCTCGTCCATCTGGTTGGTTTTTGTAATGACGAGACATCTCGTCGAGACAACCACCAGGTTAAAGTTGTGTTAAACTAAACGCTAAGCACAAAATCGATGGAGAACTTTTAAAAATAATACTATGGGAGAGGTAGGTATTTTAATTAACTTCACATTGGAGCAACACAACAGGCTATTGTGACGGCCCGGGATCAATCCCAAAGGGAAAAACCGAGGACAACACCACATAATTTTGAACCACGGTCAGATGACGAGGCAGCACCTGAGCTTTATGGGAGAGAATATGTTTATAAGGTACACAAATCTTTTTCCCAGTTCGGTTTCGGATAATTGATTGAAACAAGTGGATTTTGAATTCCCAATTCTAAGGAAACACGTTGAGATTTTTTCTGCTGTTCGCGAACCAAAAATTCATCGGGGAACAATTGAAGGACCAGAAGCACACTGGAGCAGCATGCGTCAAGATACACGACATGAGCATGCGTACTCCGTTTCTGCACGGAAAACACGTCGGTGCGCGTGTGTATTTCAGCCAATTTAGTTTCGCAGGACTATTGCTGGACCAGCTTTTAATCACTTAAAAACCGAAAGGGTAATAATTAAAACTACTTGCTTGTTAATCTACAATCCAAGGGCAATAAGTAACACAAAATTCATGCTATTTCATTCGTTCAAACCGATTATAAGACGTTGCATACCGACAATGTACACAGTCCGACCGCAACTTTTCAAAATAATAAAAATTAACCTTTTGCTTGAATAAATTCATATTAGACCTGATCCAGTTATTGCTTAATCACCTAAAAACGAAAGCCTACTCATTAAAATTGCTTAAAACATACTTCTGCCGGCTAATATGCAGAATTTAGTCATGAAAAACTGACATCAAAAGCTCTTTCAATTCTTTAAAGTGACTAAAAGACACTTTGCATCCGGACAATGTTCCTTCCGCAACGTTTCAAATAAACCAAAACTAACACTTTCATTTGAATAAATTTTATCAGTTCTTACTTCCACAATCCAGTTCTTACTTAATAACCTAAAAACTGAAAGGCTACTTATTAAAATTCCTCAAAGGCATATTTCTATCGGTTAATCTGCACAATATAGAATGATCAAAACTGGACATCAAAAGCTTTTACAATTGTTCAAACCAACTAAAAGACGCTTTGCATCTGGACAATATACACCATCCATCCGCAACGTTTCAAATCAAACAAAATGAACACTTCCACTTGAATAAATTTGTACCCGACGCGACCCAGTTGTTACTTAATCACCTAAAAATCCAAATAATACTTATTAAAGTTGCTCAAAAACAATACTTCTGCCGGCTAATCTGCACTATCTAAAGTCATCCATCAAGTCATGAAAAACTAACATCAAAACTCTCAATTTTTCAATCTAACTAAAAGACGCTTTGCATCTGGACAATATACACCATCCATCCACAACGTTTCAAATAAACCAAAATTAACACTTCCGCTTGAATAAAGTTGTATCCGACGCGATACAGTTTTTACTTAATCACCTAAAATCGAAAGCCTACTTTTTTTTATTAAGATTGCTCAAAATTAAAACTTCTACCGTTTAATCTGCACGATCTAGTCATGAAAAACTGTTTCATTTGTTCAAACCGACTAAAAGACGTTTCGCATGCTGATAATCTACACCTCTTTCGTCCGCAACATTTCAAATCAACCAAAATTAACACTTCCGCTTGAATAAATTCGTACCCGATGCAATCCAGTTTTTACTTTATCACCTAAAATCGAAAGTCTACTTAATAAAATTGCTCAAAATCAATACTGCACAATCTAGGGTCATCATTTCATGAAAAAATGACATCAAAATCCTTTCAATTTTTCAAACCGACTAAAAGACGCTTTGCATCCGGACACTATACACCATCCATCCGCAGCGTTTCAAATCAACCAAAATTAACACTCCCGCTTGAATAAATTTGTACCCCCGACGCGATCCAGTTGTTACTTAATCACCTAAAAACCGAAAGGCTACTTATTAAAATTGCTCAAAATCAATAAAGAGACGCAGTTGGACGCGAAAGGGGCACCACTAATAAAAATAGCTCCCATTCCAATAAGGAAATGTAATTCTCTCCTCACTCCTCGCACGGGTACCCCTTCATACGCAGGCGTGGCAACTAACAGTGCCATTTAGTATCGTCAACATAAAATATACGCCTCACATGATGGGGGGAATATTGATAGACCAGAACACAAACATCTCTGGCACCTAGCAGCGAATAGGAGCTGTGAATGTTAAGCGCACTCTGCTATCATTGACGTCTTTTCCATTTATAACACCGACTCTCTTGCCATATGTCATAACTGATAAATGACCCTTCTTTTTACAGATAGCCTTATCTAATAAATATGATTAGATTTATCTCGCAGAGTGGATCCTTATGTTTGCCGATAATCGTTTCGCCTCGCTGATTTCATATATAATCAACTTTCTCTTCCGTTATTAGTAATAGTAGTGTCCCTGTGGTTTTTAAGGAAAGGACCATAATTGCTCGATTCGTTCTATTATGTACTCAGTGTGAGGCTGGTTCAAAATCTACCTTTCCAATCTCGGCGTCTCATTATAAATTGAAGCTTAAAATGGAGGAATCGAGTTTAATAGTTACTTGCGGGGGACATGCTGCATCTAGCACGTACCTTGAAGGTAGTTTTTCCACGTTTAATAGTACTTATTTTGACGGAGGTAACAATTATATATATACATTTAGACAAATTATGGCTTAATACAGCTTTCTGCCATTTCTATTGAATAAATGAGCGAAAATTTGGGTCGAGGTTTATGTGGTCAGTTTGACAAGAATGGTTGGTTGTTTGGGGGATTTATTTGCGAAAGGGCCATATTTGGCCAAGCTGCGCCAAACACAAGAAATAAAACTTCAAGCAACAACCTTGAAGGGCTTTTTGCCCCTTTTAATAGTACTTATTTTGATATAGAGGTAACAATTATATGTATGGCTTAATACAGCTTTTTGCCACTTCTATTGAATACGTGTTAAAAATTTTCGGATCCAGATTTATGCGGTCAGTTTGACAAGAATGGTTGGTTGTTTTGGGGTTTTATTGGCGCAAAGGACATGTTTGACCAAGCTGCGACAAACGCAAGACAGACAACTTCAAGCAAAAAATGTGAAAGGGAAAAAATGTTTAGGAATAGAATTATAGAATGAAAGCAGAATGATTGGTTTTTGGGTTTCATGGCACAAGGGCCATATTTGGCCAATAATGGAATTAAGATACAATTTATTTATTAATCAGAATAGGAACTTGATAATAATTTAAATAGTCATAACACTTCAGAACTTAAGAAAACAGAAGAAAAGTATACAACTCTATCTCTATTTATCATCATAAGAAAACTTAAAACTACACAGATCTGCTTCAAAGACTTAGACAACGAACTTTACGCCATCTGAGGTAAAATTTAAAATTTAATCCCTCCTGGGTGGTTGTCTCGACGAGGTATCTCGTCGTTATCAAAACTGACAAAATCTTGATGGACGAAATGTCTCGTCATTAGAAAACTGACCAGATCTTGATCTCGTCATCATAAAAAAATCGGTAGTATCCTGATGACGAGCTATCTCGTCGTTATCAAAATTGGTCAGATCTTGATGGACGAGATATCTCGTCGAAACCACTTTGAGGGTTAAGAAAATAGCTACTATGATAGCATGACTTCTTCGAAGTACTTTGATGAAGTTATTTTGATCCAAATTTTATTAAACAATACAAAATGAATCTCCCAATTATCCGAGATATATTGTCATTAGAAGAAAACTGACCAGATCTTGATCTCATCATCATAAAAAATCGGTAATACCTTGATGACGAAGTATTTCGTCATTAGCAAAATTGGTCGGATCTTGATGAACGAGATATCTCGTAGAAAACACTTGGAGGATTAAGAATAACATTCCTTTTTTTACGTTTGTATGAAATGGACCATTGAATTCAAATACAAATTCTTCATTAATTACAATATGAATTCGCGACACGTAATTTGCATAGGCATAACACTTCATAGGACTTAAGAAAAGTATGCAACCTTCTATTTGGTACAATAAGTAAAGGTTAAAATTTTTTACAGCTCTGACACTCGAGCTTCAAGGACTTAGACAATGAACTTTACGCATCTGAGGAAACTTTTCAATTCTAAGAATATCATTGTTTTTCTTTCGTCTTTTGTACGTGCCTTTGCAATGGACCACTGAATTGGGTTTGCATTTTTCTATTGATCAGAATATGCAAGTTTTATGCCTGTTGGGGGGAGAAAGCATTACGTATTACTAGAACCAGAAACGCTTGAAAGAGCACGATTGATCGGTATACATACAAGTCTACATTTAAGTGTCCATGTCTGGGCAATATTTCACCAATCCAAGGAAAGAATACACGTTGAACTTGACGAAATAAGTGCACAAGATATGCAATCCGGAAAATCGCGATGTAATAGCGGTCTTAAAACTAATCCTATTTGTTTTATAGCGTGTAGTAGATTACTTAAATGACATCGATCGGGTATATCTTTTTCAAAGTCGATCGTGAATTTTGCTAAGCAGCGATATTTTAGGTTTTCTACCTAAATTTTACCAGCGAGATCCTAAACTGAGCCTGAAGGAAAAGGGGATGAACCAAATTGGTTGAACAGTTTTCTAAAGCTTTTGAACAGCATAATGCGTGGGGTTGTTTATGGTTTTTATTTGGACAATGGGAAACCCACCAGAAATACCTTCGAAATAACATCCCATTTCTTTTCAAGGTGAGATGTTCGCAATAAGATCAAAGCCAAAGCGGTGATCGACTTATCGCTCATGGACTGTAATAGTGACACAACTAAAAAAATACGGCTTTCGGAGTAAGCATATGCCTCAATGAGGAAAACTATTCTTTTCATTAGCATACATGGAGACTGGGGCACGTTAGATCTGTCGTGGCCTCAAATGTTCTCATGTTGGCTTGGTGTGGAAGTTTGGAGAGTGAGATGCCAGCTCAGGTGTTGACCTAGTCATCTAAAGGAAAAATAACTTGACCATCCAACAATTATGTTCAGCAATAAATAGGAACTTGTCTGTAGAATGAAATTTGATATACTTAGTACTTAATTAATAGGTAACATTGATGGTTTAGTCAGAAGTGACTTGGCCATCCAATGATTATGTTCAACAAGAAACTTGTATGTAAAATTAAATTTGATATAAAGTTGGTTGGTTTGGGGGTTTTAAGGGCAAGGGCCACATTTGGCCATGCTGTGCCAGACACGACACACAATATCAAGTAACAGACACACAATGAAAGTTTTACTGACACAGAAGTGAAAAATACACCCAGGGAGGAATGCACCTGACAGGAATCGAAAATGCGCCGCCTACAACTCGAAGTTCGCTAGCGCAGTGGGCATACCATCTAAACCACGACGGCCCCAAATTTTATATAAAATCCTACTTATTCGGCCCAAACTGACCAGATCTTGATGGTCGAGATATCTCGTCATTAGAAGAAAAGTGACCTGATCTTGATTTCGTCATCGTTAAAAAATCGATAATATCTCGTTGAAACCGCTCGGAGGGTTAAATAATAGGCAACGTTAATGGCACAGGGGAGGGATAACTTGACCATCCAACAACTGCTTTCAGCAAGGAACAGAAACTTCTGCATCACGAAATTCGATACCCAGCAAACGCGAAAACAAATGGCCCGAAGCGGGAGAAACCAGCAACAAACCAACCAACAAACAAAAACACCCCCCAAGGCACCTCATGCTTGTTATCAGAGCATAACCAAATTTGAATTCCAATTGATCTGTCCAAATACGCCTGGGAAAGACCAGAGAGGGAGCGGGGAAACGTGGATACGCGCGTACCTCCGACCTTGAATTTCCACGCTAATCCCGAAGTTCTTGTAACATTTTCTTGCTTTTGTTGGTTCCACCATTCCCACGACTTCGACTGAACCAGAGATAGTTCAGTAGAACTCTGGAGGGATGGCCACGGAAAGCACGTTAATAGTCTCTTGGAGGGGGAGAGATAAAACCGAGTAAAACACGGGGAGGACATATATTTTGGGTCGTATCTCGCCTCAAATCGGATGGCGAATTTTAAGCGGAAACACGCTTCCCTGCTCTTGGTGAATAAAATAATAAAAAGGAGGGAGAATAAACTGCAGAGAGCGTCGTTAACTCGATAAATGACCAAAGGACAGAGGATAAACTGCAAGAGGAGTGGATACAAATTTGCCCATTCATAAGAAGTCTCCCTTGGAGATACAGTTTTTACTCGTTCGCTTTGACGTGTGTGAATTATGTGAAGTGGGAGTTTGCTACAGGCCTTTTCTCTTTGGGTCCAAAGTGCTCTTTGTCTCGATCATTAACCCTCCTAGTGGTTTTGACGACATATCTCATTCATCAATATCTGACCGATTTTGCTAATGGCGACATATCTCATCATCAAGATATTGCCAATTTTTTGGTGATGATGACGAGATCGAGATTTGGTAAGATTTCTTCCAATGACGAAATATCTCGTTCATTCAGATCTGACTAATTTCGCTAGTGACAAGATATCTCGTCATCAAGATGTCTATTTTTTAAAGATGACGATATCAAGATCTGCTCTGATTTATTCTAATCACCAGTAGGGTTAACCCTCCTGTTGGTTGTCTTGACCAGGTATCTCGTCATTAGCAAATCTCAGTAGATCTTGATGGAAGAGTTACCTCGTGATTAGAATAAATCAGAGCAGATCTTGATATCGTCATCATCACAAAAAGTCACTTTGATTGCTCTTTTCCTTATAGAATAGAATTTTTTGGAAAAATTTATTGTTCCTCTTTCCATAGAATACTATAATCATTTAGAATGATTCCGTTGGTGCTTTCCTTCAAATGGAATTATATGGAAAGATTCAATCAGTCCTTTAATTGGAAAAGAAATCCTTTTGAAATATAGTTAATGGCCCTTTCCTTAGAATAAAATCATTTGGAAAGATTTTGCTGCTCCTTTCCTTAGAATATAATCTTTTAGAATCATTCTGTTGGTGCTTCTCTTACAATGGAATCTGGAAAGATTCAATTGGTTCTAAAAATTATTTGTGTTGGATTGTCTTTGCGGAAACGAAACACTGTTCAATGGTGGGTTGGATTTTATGGCACAAGGGCTGTATTTGGCTAATCTACGCCAAACACAAGACAGACAACGTCAAGTAATACACACACAAGGAATACACACACACAAGGAATATTTTATTGACACATAAGAGAAACATGCATCCAGTGTAAGTAACAGGAATCGGACGTGTGCCGTCTACAACTCTCAGGGCAGTGGGCAAGCCCTACAACGGAGGATGGTAGGCAGTTAGGCTGTTCAATTTACTTTACACTGGAGCAACACAACGGCCGCGGTCCACGATCAATCCAGAAAGGAAAAGATCTGAGGACAACACTTCGTAATTTTGAACCTCGGTCAGATGGCAGATGAAGTTGACTTAAATGGTTGTCTACAGCTAGTATAAGATTTTTTAAAAACCTTCTGTCGAATCTTCGTATATCCAGTTATCAAATCTTTGATGGGTGGGAATATCAGTACTGGTCAGTTGTGATGGACACAATTTTCTTTGTACGAACAGTACAAATAACTTAATTTTGTCACAGGGCCACATCCAACATTTCTCCTAACTTCTCCTTTAAAGTTGTCAAAAATAAGGTGCAGAACTGATTTTATAAATTTTATTCATTCACAATATGGAATTAAATGGTTTCTGTTCTAAAAAATGTCATTTTTTGACTTGTACTGTTATTTCCGCCCATCAAAGAAATGTTAGGCTACGCTGCTGATAGACTTCCGCTAGTTGACTGGTTGCGAATTGCAAGAGACAGTGTGAGCTGTAGAGAACTGGCGTAATTCCGTATACGTGGTGCAATTATTGGTTTCAACAGTTTGACCGTCATAAGTTGCCTTTAGCATCCAAGCAGATTTGATGTGTCATGTGAAGTAGCTGAGTGGTAACGGAAAGTGAAGCTGTGATAGAACAGTGTCTTGTCACAGGGATTCAGATAGTTGTAAGAAGTAATTTGCATGATATTTTCTATTCAAGTGTGTGTTAGTGGACCATCCACTCGAAGTGCGTGCCGATTGTGGAGAGGGCCATGTGGAATTTGTTTTAAGTGCCATATGGCTTGTGCGAAAGTGTGCGCTTTCATATTCAAGTCTACCAGAGTAGCGATGCGTAAAAAGACAGTACAACTTCAGTCTACCAGAATAGCAACGCGTAAAACGACAGTGCAACTTCAATGAACCGAAGTAGCAACGCGTAAGACAGTACAATTTCAGTCTATCAGAGTACAACGCTTAAAAAGACAGTGCAACTTCAGTGTACCGAAGTAGCAACGCGTAAAAAGACAGTGCAACTTCAGTCTACCAGAGTAGCAACACGTAAAAATACAGTGCAACTTCAGTCTACCAGAGTAGCAACGCGTAAAAAGACAGCGCAACTTCAGACAAACAGGGTAGCAACACGTAAAAAGACAGTGCAACTTCAGTCTACTAAAGAGTAGCAACGCGTAAAAAGATAATGCAGCCTCAGTCTACCAAAAACAAGTACTTTATGCTAAAGATTTCGTTGCACTGGTATATATACTACTATATTGTAAGTTAATTTTGTTATAGTGGACTAAGTTTACCACAATGAACAGTTCAAGGTTATTTATATCGCATGGACTACAGAAGGCAAGACTGCTAGTAAGCCATTGCTCTTTGCAAAGAACAAGATCAAATGCCGTCAATGCAGTCAGGAATACAAGAATTGGACTGCAAATGAGAAGAAAAGAGTAATGTGGCCGGCGAATCACGTTTTCAACTGTACTTCACAGATAAAATGTCGCGATCATTGCGAAAACAGCATGAAACCACGGATTTATCTCCTATTGTCTTGACTCTAAGCCATACTAGAACACGATGCAGTACTTGAAAGATGGAATTTTTGTAATTCGGGCTAATATTTCCCAAGAATCTGACTAAAATTAAGTAAAATCCATGTCAAGACGAAGAAAAGCAGTGCCGAGAACAAGTTAATGTATTAACAATATGATTTTAATAATTTTATCGCTCTGAAGTATCATAATTAATGTAACCTAGTGATTAACTTATTTCATTAAGTACGTATAAGAAAATAGCATGAGTATGGATTACACTTAAGTTGGAATAAAAAGGACTTAAACGCAATTTTTTACAAGTGCTGACTTTCAGAAAATTTGGGGTTAATATCCTCTGATAAGTATTCATCTTTTGAAAGAGAACTCATTAATCATATAGGAAAGATAAGAAAGTTATTCATCAACTGTTGGTTGATCGGGTTTTATGGCGCAAGGGGGCCATATTTGGTCAAGCTGCACCAAACGTCAACTAATGGATACACACAAGGAAAGTTTTTACTGATACAGAAGATAGAGCCAAGGTATATCAGTATTAGTTTTTCAGGGAGATATAAATAGTGAAGTTTCTAAGGGAATAAAGTTACTCCACCTCTTGATGGTGGATTAGAAAGCCTTAGGGCGTTACTTGGATGTCTTGATGTCTATTATATTTTTTGTATGCCGCATTTAGTATTCTTTCTAATCACCGAGTGTATTTTAAGGTCATTTGAATTCAGTGGCCCCTTTAATATGCCCTTTCAATCAAATGTGGCGCTCAGAATCGATCAAAGAGACTACTACTCTATGCAGATTTTGACGTCCAGGATATCGGTAGTAGCCTTTCAAGGAAATATAAATAGTGAAGGGAATAAAGTTACTCCATGTCGACATAAATAGTGAAGTTTCTAAGAGAATAAAATTACTCCATGTCGATATAAATAGTGAAGTTTCTGAGAGATAAATAAAGTTACTCCATCTTTTGATGAAGTGGATCAGAAAGATAAAGGGCTGTCCTAGGATGCCTTGATGTCTCTTCTGTTTGCGTGTTGTATTTAGAATTATTTCTAATCACCAAGTCTGTATTAAAATGTATATAGTGAAGATTTTAAGGGAATGAATAAAGTTACTCCATAAAGTTACTGATGAAGTAGATCAGAAAGATAAAGGGTGGTCCTTTGATGCCTTGATGTCTCTTCTGTTGTTTGCGTGTTGCATTTAGTATTATTTCTAATCACCGAGTGTACTTTAAGGTCATTTGAATTTAGTGGTATGCCCCTTCAATCAAATGTGGCGCTCAGAATCGATCAAGGCAGACTATTGCTCGATGCACATTCTACAACACGTCTGCTGATGCACCAGATGATTATCTTTGGAAGATCCTTCGAAAATGGTGAATTTGAAATACTGATGATGTTTTTTATTCATGGATGGCTGGGCTTGAAGTAGAAGCCGTCGTGTTTTTTTTTATCTTCGCGTTTTTATATTTTCGCTGTTATCTTCTGCTGGGCGGTCAATTCCCTTATTTTGGATGCCGTAAATTTTCCTTTACGTCCAACTACTCCAAAGTTACGATGTCGTGTGCTAAACTTCCTAGCGCAGAGGATGGATTTGTTGGTTTTTGATTGGTCCGGAGGAATAGCCTCGGGTTACGACGCACCAAGGAATCGTTTTCGGTGATCCCGAGCCATTTTTTTTATTTCTGTTCGTTTTATTCTTTATTATTTCTGGAGGTGCACGAATCGATCGACAGGGACATCTGATTCCTATCCTTCATATCCCGAGCCTCTATTTCGTATATCAAGACCATTTAAAATGAATTTAGATTTTTTTTCAGGGTCGTGGGGGGATTTCTTTCGAAAGAAGAATGCGAAAAGCATGTTGCAATGAAAAAATTTGGAAAAAGTATCCCTCCCTCATAAGAGAAGTTACCCGTGTCATTATCGGTGGAGGTAGTCGAGATATACGTATTTGTTACTTCGAAATTCTCTATGCGTGGAGATCTTCGGTCTTTCAACAAGTTGCCTTAACCTTCCAAGTGGTTTCGACGAGATATCTCGTCTATCAAGATATTGTCGATTTTTCTATGATGACGGGATCAAGATCTAGTCAATTTTTTCTAATGACTTGATAACTCGCTCAAGATCTGATCAGTTTTGTTAATGATACCTCATTGAGACAGTCACCAGGAGAGTTATTTGCATACAAAACCAAGATTAATAGTCTTTTGCTAGTTACTTGAAATGTTCCCAACAAGCGTCAGAAAAGTATCAAAACAATATTCTAACAATGGATTGTTTGAAAATAATCGCGTTAACACTCCAAGTGGTTTCGATGAGATATCTCATCTATCAAGATCTGACCAATTTTTCAACTGACGAGACAAATCGTCATCAAGATATTGCCGATTTTTCTATGATGACGGGATCAAGATCCTGTCAGTTTTTTCCTAATGACGAGATATCTCGTTCATCAAATCACGAGGTTCCCGAGTAGTGTAGTACTGTTTTAACCCCACAACACACATAATGATTAAATGATCACATGTATTAGTTGAAAGAATGCATGGATTGTTTCAATCTTTATAAATATTCATTGATCCTTTTCTTTCAATAGAATCCTTTAGAAAGATTCTATTGGCCATTTCCTAAGATAAGAATCCTTTGGAACTCTTCCTTAGAACAGAATCTTTCCAAATGATTCTATTCTAAGCACATGAGCAATAGAAACTCTTCAAAGGATTCTACTCTAAGGACATTAACAATAGATTATTTCCAAAGGATTCCAATCTGAGGAAAAACCAATAGAACCTGCCCAAAGAACTCTATTCCAAGGAGATGATCAATAAAATCTTTCTTCAAAGGATTCCATTCTAAGGACAAGAGCAATAGAATCTTTCCAAAGGATTCTAATCTCAGGAAAAAACCAGTTGAATACTTACAAAGAATTTTATTCTAAGGAAATGATCAATAGAGTATTTTTTAAAAGAATTTTAATCTATGGAAAGGATCAATGCAATCTTTCCAAAAGATTCTATTCTACAGAATGGGATAGAATCATTCCAAATAATTGTATTCTAAGGAAATGACCAATGAATCTTTCTAAAGGTTGAAAAAATGCATGGATTGCTTAGAAAGATGTGGTTATTTAGTCATAAAGTATCTGATGGGTTAAAAGCAACATTACATTACTCGCAAAACTCACGATGCTCATCCTTGCGCCATAAAACCCTAATTACCTACATACCTCACGTTGCTCATAAGGTTAAAACAATGATCACATGAAATTGATTTCAAAAGTGCACTATCCAGTACAAAGTTAGTAGTCCCTATTATCTATCTTAATAGTCCCTATCACTGCTATCATCTTCAAATTTGAGGGTCTTAAAATTAAGTAATCTAAATACGTATTTCTGTATTACATCGGGGAATTCAGAAATTAAGCGAGAATGTAGCATGAGATATGTTTTCACAATAGTTCTATAAAGCTTGCGGTATCAAATTATTGATAGAAAATTCTGCTCTAATCTGAGGACCAAATGTAGATGGTAATATAGGATACTTAAAACTGTATTTGTGTTTTTGTATTTTTTAATTAACGTCGCACTGGAGCAACACAATGGGCTACTGGCGACGGTCTGGGATCAAACCCGAAGGGAAAATTCGAGGACAACACCACGTAATTTTGAACCGCGGTCAGATGACGAGGTCACACCTGAGCTGGCACCCCACTCTCCAAACTTCCACACCACGCCAACGTTGGGACATTTGAGGCCACGACAGATTTAATGTGCACAAGCCCCTTTGTACACGACGGTCTTTGGTTGGATTCGAACTCGCAACCCTCCGGTTGCTAATCCGTTACTCTTCCAACCGGGCAACCGCGGCCCAATTCAAACTGAGTAACGCAGTTTTTTTCCGTAAAAAGTTACTATTGATTAAACGAAACTATAATGGGAGTACTCCGCGAACTTTGTCATATTTGCATATTTTAATCAGTGTTATCGTAAATTTGTATTCTATATGCAATTGTCCTTGATATTTAAGATAAATATCAAGGATAGTTTTAAAAGAGAAATCATTTTTACCAAACATAATTTTACATACATAAATATTGATTCTACAGCATTAAGGATTCTGTTCATGAATAACTGGAAAAGATATGTGTTCATATTTTTCAGAATCCTTGAATGTACTTGTCACTCCTCTTCCCCTTTTAGCGTATGAGAACACTGTCTATTCTCTGTTTAATCTCAAGACAATACTGTTGGCAAAAAGAATGACTTCTAAAAAGAAGAAACTTCGCTGGCCAAGGATTTTAGGGCAAAGAACTCATCAAGGACAGGGTGCAAAATTCAACTGAAAAAGTATTGTGTTTTTCAAAAATGTTGTGTCCTGCTTGGTTTTTTGAATTGAGTGTATTTTGGTTTCGTTTCCTGAACACGACTCTCAGAAATCATGAACTCACCGCTGAAAGACATCGATCTGATTGATGATAAAACGAATTAAGATAAAATACTAAATGGTTGTTAGCAAGGAACAATGAAGGAATTTTTTCCTAAGGTACTCATATTCTGCTGTTTTATCGTCAAACATGCATTTCTATTCTTAAAATTTGAGTTGAATCCTGAAACAATGAAAGTTAAAACAAGTCCTACTTTTTTACGTTTGGTAAATTCTCTCTAAGACTGTTTTACCAAAACTACGCAATCAAATGTGTAGTAATTGATCTCGTCCCTGGTCCACGAGATAATTACGGTTTATGGGCGTTGAAGATTTAGGTTGAATTAAAAATATCAGTTCAGCAAAAGTTTGAAGTACAAATCCCATTTTCACATGGGCCGCGGAAGCCTGCTTTGAAGAGTAGCGAATTAGCAACCGGAGGATTGCGAGTTCGAAATTCGGTCCTGACAAAGACCGTCGTGTACACGGGGACTGGTCCCCGTTAAATCTATCGTGGCCTCAAATGTCTGAACGTTGGCAGGGTGTGGAAGTTTGGAGATTGGGGTGCCAGCTCAGGTGCTGACCTCGTCATCTGACCGCGGTTCAAAATCACGAGGCTTTGTCCTTGCATCTTTGGGATTGATCCCAGACCGTCGCCAATAGCCCGTTGTGTTGCTCCAGTGAGATGTTAATTAACTACCTACCTACCTACCTAAAACAAGTACTACTTTCTTACGTTTGGTAGTTGCCTATCAGACTGTTTTACCAAACCTACGCAATCATATACATCAATCATCTTGAACCTGGTCCACGAGATATTTACGGTTTATGGGCGTAAGTGAATACTCTAACCCTCCTGGTGGTTGTCTCGACGAGGCATCTTGCTATTAGAAGAAAGCTGACCAGACCTTGATGGACGAGATATCTTGTCATGAGAACAAAACTGAACAGATCTTGATCTCGTTATCATAAAAAATCGGCAATATCTTGATGACTATATATGTCGTTAGCAAAGTTGGTCTGATCTTGATGGACGGAATTTCGACAGAAACCACTTGGAGGGTTAAGTTTAATTTAAGAAAAAACAGTTCAACAAAAGTTTGATGTACCAATCCCATCTTCACTGACTTTTTTTCAACTCTCCAAAATGCAACATAAAAGTGAGGGGTTTAATTTCTGTGTTTTAGGGTAGAACCAGAATCAAAACTACTCCAGAAAACAATTTAAGATTGGCATTTTTCACACCCTTTGTTAATTTTCCAAGGCTCTACCCAAGAGATTTGAAAATAATGTCAGCTGTAGAAGAATGGTCTCGCCTTCAGTTCAACGTTGACTAATGTACCAAGTATGACTTCCTACTACGAGGCGAACCAAACAAAGCTGCAGCATAAAGCCTCGGCCGAATCCAACGAGCCCCTGAAGACGATAGTGAGGGGAATAATTTTTGGTGTTTGGGGCAGAACTAGAGTCAAAGTACCAAGTATGACATCCTATGACGAGGCAAGTCAAACAAAACCGAACCCAACCAGACCCTGATGACGATATCGAGAGGCATAATTTCCTTGTTTGGGGGTAGAACCAGAATCGAAACTACTCCAGAAAACACCTGAAGCGTCACATTTTTTCACACCCTTGGTTAATTTTCCAAGGCTCTGCCCAAAAAACTTGAAAATAATGTGACAGTTTTAGAAGTCTCGAAAATAGTTGTCTTGCTTTTAGTTCAACGGTGATTAATGTACCAAGTATGACTTCCTACGACGAGGCGAACCAAACAAAGCTGCGGCATAAAGTCACTGCCGAACCCAACCAGCTCTTGAAGACGATAGTTTGAGGCATAATTTCCTTGTTTTGTGGTAGAACTAGAGTCAAGGTACGAAGTATGACATCCTATGACAAGACAAGCCAAACAAAGCCGAACCCAACCGGCCCCTCATGATGGTATTGAGGAACATAATTTCCTTGTTTTGGGGTATAACCAGAATCGAAACTACTCCAGAAAACACCTGAAGCGTCGCATTTTTTCACACCCTTTGTTAATT
Organism: Meta bourneti; assembly: GCA_933210815.1. Classification (NCBI taxonomy): domain Eukaryota; kingdom Metazoa; phylum Arthropoda; class Arachnida; order Araneae; family Tetragnathidae; genus Meta; species Meta bourneti. The sequence goes on from OW119934.1 coordinate 87,019,060, forward strand.
TTCCAAGGTTCTACCCAAAAAACTTGAAAATAATGTGACAGTTGTAGAAGAATGGTCTCGCCTTCAGTTCAACGGTGACTAATGTACCAAGTATGACTTCCTACGACGAGGCAAACCAAACAAAGCTGCGGCATAAAGCCTCTGCCGATCTCACTCGTTTCGTAATAACTCAGCGCGAAAAAAAAGCGACGCTCGTAAATCACCGGAGCTGACCTCACCGTTCTATGTCATCGGACGTCGCATGCAGTGGCTACTAGGAAAACGTGCGTCTCTCAGCACACGTGCTCAAGCTTTAAGATGCGTCGGTGTTTCTTTTTGGCCCATTGTGTGTAAATTCCTTCCCTAGGTGACCGAAAGATTACTAGGAAAGGAAAACAGAAAGAAAGGAGTGAAAGAAAATAGAAAGAAAATTCTCGCGCCAAAGAAGATGTGCGTTTCTATGACCTTGTCTTGCAGAAAATTCGGCGTTTTGGAGTTTGGGAATATGTTTTTATTTATTTTATTTTTCAAATCTTACGCACCACGGACCAGCGATGCGGGCATTTGAGAGGGCCTTCGATGAACTTCGAATTCGAGATGGGTTCGAGTCACGCTCGTTGCAGAGTTTTCTGAGTATTGGAGCCAATGATAGAGATAGAGAAAGGATCGCCATTTGCATTCTTGTGTGTGTTAACAGCACGAATCTTTTCAGAAATTCACCACCGTGACATTGAACGTGAGGAGGGAGGTTGAAGTACCAAGTCCGCGCAGCCTGATAAAATGTATACAATTGAGGAAGGAGTAAGGAAGATCGAAGTGTGTTTGTTTCGACAATGTGGGGTGAGCGTGTAATTCGAGAAATTATGCTGCTCGAAATTATGCTGTCCGGCTGCAATGAGTATTTTATCTCAGAAAATTTTAAGCGTAAAGCAATATTCATGGTATTCTAGGTACAAAGAGCTCGCAACAGACGTCGAAGACTAAGATCAAACTACTTAATGTAAGCATACAGAGTTGTTCCTCAAAAACAAGTATTCAAAACCAGTAGGCTCAAAAACAAGTAGGCTTTATACTTTTGAATAAGTTGGTTGGTTGGGTTGGGTTTTATGACGCAAGGGCCATATTTGGCCTTGCTGCGCCTAACACAAGACAGATGGCAAGTAAACTTTAGAATAAGAAAAATAGAAATGGGGTTTGGGGTTTCGACAATTTGGTATACACGTGTAAATCAAGATAATTATGCTATCCTGCTATATTGAGTATTTTATTTCAGAAAAGGCTAAGCGTAAAGATACAATATTCCAGGTACAAAGAGGTGCTTACTCCAACAGACGTCGAAGACTAAGATTAAACTACTCGACGGAAGCAGAGTTGTTTCTCAAAAATAAGTATTCTTAGGATTTATACTTTTGAATAAGAAAAATCGCAATGCAATTAAAATAATCATATTAAGCCATTTTGAAATTGTTACATGAAACGTGACCAAAATGTTTTAAGAAATTGGCAAAAATGGATTGGTCCCCATACGCATTAACCCTCCAAGTGGTTTCGACGAGATGTCTCGTCCATCAAAATCCGACCAGCTTTTTATTTACAAAATATTTCGTCATCAATAATATCAATCGAATTCCGAACGATATTGCCGTATTTTGATGACGACGAGATCAAGATCTGGTTAAGATCTGGTCATCTGGATTAAGATCTAATTTGGCTAATGACGAGGTACCTCGTCGAGACAACCACCAGGAGGGTTAATTATACATTTATTATCAAAAGCTTCTGGACTCTAACGAGAAGTCTTTATGACATCATATATACCGCAGAGATATTTTTATTTTCATTTCCATTTTATGTTTTATTACTATTTACTTGCTTTGCTTGTTTTCTTGTGCTGTGGAAAACAATTATTTAAAACTGGTTAGTTTTAATTACATTATGATGTGCGTGTACGCACAACAGTATCACTTTCACCTTTTCTAAATTCTTGGTTAAAGAATCACCAAAATAAAAATAAAACTTGTCTTTCTCGCCTTATTTTCAGTCCAAAAATGAGTATTTGGTCGGTGCAGAATTCCCATACTTGCTCCAGATATCTATATATACACATAACATAAACATTCATCACACCTATTACCTTTTTAAAATATGGTGGTGAAGTATATCGTTGGATTGTTGTTGAAACATGATAGCCAGTGTATGAACTAATAAGTATATGGCCGGTGTAGAATTCACATACTTGCTCCAAATATCTATATCCTCATAAATATTCGTTACACCCACCATCTTTGTAATCTTAGATGTTGAACTACATCGTCGCTTTCTTTTCTTTCCTAAAACGAGCAATTAACTTAAAGTTTGTCATGAAAGAAAGGCAGAACTGAGAAGTATACTTCATATGAATATCGAGACTGAAGAGTAAGTTTGTAGAAATAGCCCTTTTTAAGGATAACGAAAAATAAACCTTTTTAAATCACTGATCAGTGATATGTTCATGAAGGAAAATCTGCTTCGATTAGTATCATTACATTTGTAGTTTTAAATTATATGCGTTTAGAGCTAATTGAAAGATTAAACTCGGGAAATTTCAAAATTTACATTTTTTACACAATTACACCGAACAAGATCATTATAATAAAAAGAAATCGGAAATAACTTTTCCGATCCGGAAGCTAATTCCTGTTGATTGGCATCTGTAGCCGAAATCCGTATGTCTTACGCCATCTTTGTTTCAATTAAAAGTACGATTATAGGTGGTAATTATTCAAATAGATCAAACGGGCGAATCTAAAGAACAATTCTTTCAAGACATGAAATGAAACTCACTACAAGAAAAAGTCTTGAAAATCAACTATGAAAATAAAGCTAACTTTGATCCCCTTCCGATTTCTTCGGAAACTACAAACTTTCAGATGAATTACTGGCTTTTAAACACAGTAACAATTATTTCTTATTAGCGTGACGTTTAACTATCCAATTACAGTTATTACTTGACTAGAAGCTCTCTGCCTTAGAAATGCAACCGTACGCTAATTACAGTTATTCACACCTCACAAAAGTGCCTTATTTTCCCCTCCGTCGTGCCTTTTAGTGTATATCGATGAATTCATTATAAGTTCCCCACTTACCCAGTAAGTGTCGCATGACTTTACTGGGCTATTATGACTGTTCGCCCTTGTAAGATGTCATTAGAAATGTCACTCCGGCTTCAGTTCGAATTCAAGGGTGAAATTTCGGAGGAACTTTTGATTGGCTGTGGAATTATGAAAGAATGAAGAACTGACAATAAAAACTTCTAAAAATGCTGGAGGAGACGGATACTTAGTTTTAAATTAGTTTCTAAATGTAAGTAAAGAATGGATACATACATAAAGTAATCCTGGTTGAATGTAACTCTTATATTTCAGCATTGATCGTTTTATTTCAATCAGATTCTGGATGGTAGAGTAACAAAATGCATTCACGCCAAATAAACCATGAGATGTGGAGTTCGAATTCAAGGGTGAAATTTTCGAGAAACTTTGGATTGGCTACGGAATTATGAAGAATGAAGAACTAATACTAAAATCTTCTAAAAATGCGGGATACTTAGTTTTAAATGAGTTTCTGACTGGTAAGTAAAGAACGGATACATACAAATATAAAGTAGGTCTGGTTGAATGTAATTCTTTTATATTTCAGCGTTGAGCGTTTTATTTCAATCAGATTCTGGATGGTGGAGCGACGAAATGCATACACACGAAATGAACCATGAAATGTGGAGTTCGAAATCAAGGGCGAAATTTTCGAGGACCTTTAAATTGGATGTGGAATTATGAAAGAATAAAGAATAAATAATAAAGCTTCTGAAAAATGCTGGAGGAAACGGGAAATTTAGTTTTAAATTTGTTTCTAACTGGGGTAAGTAAAGAATGGATAATACGAATATGAAGTAAGCTTAGTTGAATACAAATATTCTATATTTCTGCGTTGAGCGTTTTATTTCAATCAATTCTGAATAGTGGAGTACCGAAATGCAAACACATGAAATAATCCAAAAAATGTTGAGTTACTCTGAATTTCCAATTTGAATATCTTATTTCAAAAACTATATTCGTTGAACTGAGTAAAGGAGTATGTATACACTAGAAGATTTTTTTACATTTTGACTTTAAAAATCTTTACAATAGGTCATTGGTTTATGCTTAATATCATTTCAGTATGAAAAAAATAAGATTGAGTTAATCCTTAATTATCTTATTTAGATATAATTAACTAATTAGCATGTTTTTTAACGGTGATATGTCAACTTCTAATTTGTTTAGAAAGACAATTCCTGTTGGAAATTATTCCTAATATTATTCTTCACCCTTTGATCTTCAATCAAGTTACTAAAAGGAATTATTCCACTTCCTCCAGAACAGGACACCTCCCAAAAGAACGGTAGCATCACTTTTTAAAGTCCTAAAATATAATTTTGATATTTATAAATATTTCTCGCTTTGATAAACATTGAATCGAATCTTCAAAATCTAATCTTCAAAAAGTTTCTCAACTTGATATTTTGTTCCGCTCCGTCAATTCCATTTCATCTTAAAGTCATCAAATTTAATTTTGATTTACAAAATTTTCTCGAATCAAAATTTTTATTAGCGTTGAACCGAATCTTTAAAAATATAAAATCTTTAAAAAGTTTCTCAACTTAGTATTTTGTTCACCCGTCATTATTTTATTTCCTGTCAACAAAATTAATTTGGATTAATAAAATATCTCGCTTTGATTAGAGAATCCATCCATGGGTATTCCACTTCATCCAGAACAGGAGACACCATAAAAGAACGGTAGCATTGCTTTTAGAAATCATAAAATTTAATTTTGATTATCAAAATTTTCTCGTTTTGATTAGGGTTGAACATAATCTTTAAAATCAAATATCTTTAAAAAGTCTCAACTTAATATTTTATTCTACCCATGATTATCCCACTTCATCCAGAACAGAGGCACCACAAAAGATCGAAAGGTAGCATCAATTTTTAAAGTCGTCAAATTTAATTTTGATTAATAATTTTTTTCGTTTTGATTAGTGCTGAACCGAATCCTCAAAATCTAAAAACTTTAAAGTTTCTCAATTTAATATTTTGTTCCACCCATCATTCTCTTTCATCCGGAATATAAGCACTCCAAAAGAGCAAATGGTGCATCAATATTTAGTCACCAAAATTAATTTTGATTAATAAAATTTTACCGTTTTGATTAGCGAACTTTAAAATCTAAAATCTTTAAAAAATTCCTCAACTTAATATTTTGTTCTGCCCGTCATTATTCCATTTCATTTTAGTCATCAAATTTAATTTTCATTAACAAAATTTTTTCGCTTTGATTATCGTTGAACCGAGTCTTTAAAAATCTAAAATCTCTACAAAGTTTCTCAGCTTAGTATTTTGTTACGCCCGTCATTATCCCATTTCCAGTCATCAAAATTAATTTTGATTAACAACATTTTCTTGCTTTGATTAATGAATCTTAAAATCTAAAATCCTCAAAAGTTTCTTAACTTAACATCTTGTTCCACACCCATAATTATTCCACTTCACCCAGAACCGAAGGCTCCCCAAAAGAACGGTAGCATCACTTTTTAAAGACACCTCCATTGTTTTCGTCTCATTCTTCTATGAACCCTCCCTCACCGAATCCTGCAATATTTCACTGTTTATGCCTTTTCCTAGAATTCAAAACTGTTGGCGGATTTCTAGAGGACCCATTTGTCACAGTTCCGTGACCTGTCCATTTTCATTGACCCTCGTGGTACATTGTTTTCTTAAAGATTTAGAAGCGTCAGTTGAGTTTCAAATACAATTGCGGTTCGTTTTCTTGTTTGTCTGCTGTCAGAGTAGTCTCTGCTTTAAATGAAAAAGCATCATTCTATAAAAGCAACGATGAAGTATTGCGTGCAGCGAAGTATTATTGATCGCTTTTACAACGAAACAAATGTATTTCGGTTTTTATTCCTGTGGAAAATGTAGATTTCCTTTATTTAAGGAAAAACACAATTTTTTGAATGAAGCAGGGACATAATGGTATTCAGTAGGTGAATAAGCAACGATCGGTTTTCTGGGCAAATCGCTGTCTTTTTCCATTGCCCTAAAGTATTTGTTCTCTATATAATTTAGACATTACAAGACTCCAATATTTTAGTCTAGAGCCAAAAATAAAGGTACTCTAAACATAGAATCTTTAGTTCGTAAAAATTGAAAGATTATTGTTATTCAAATTCTTATTTGATAGTATTTTTTGGTCCAAACAAACTTTTTTAGGCTGTTAATTCTGCTAGGATGAATAATATACATCGCAGTTTTCAGTATTGTGTATAGAACGCTGTAAAAAAAAAACGTTTGCAAGTTGAATGTGTTACACTTTAAAATTGAAATATTGTATCTTGAATGCCCATTTGATATTACGTTTTAGTTTGATTCCCAATTGATATTGTTATTTAAAAAGTAGTAATATATATTAATTTGAATAATTTGAATAATGTTACACATCATGCATAATGATTACAATATGACTGAATTTCTCAGTCTTTAAAATAAGAAATGAATTCATTATATATATGTATATGTATATATACGTATATCTGACTACTTCTGACTAATTTTTCTAATGACGAGATATCTCGTCATCAAGGTATGTATTGTCGATTCTTTTTATGACAAGATCAAGACCTGGTTAATTTTCTTCTAATGTCGAGATATCTAGTCCATAAAGATCTGGTCACTTTTGCTACTGACGAGATAACTCGTGAAAACAACCGCCAGGAGGGTTAAATAAGTTATTGAAATAATAAACTCCAAAGGCTCTTTTATGTCTAAAAATAATAAACAACATCAAAAGAAAAAGTAATTCGCATTGTTTCTTGATGGGCATAATTACTTACAATATATTTTTACATACATCTGATACGAAAAATAAATTTATCGATACATTAAGTTAATTAAGCACGTTTTATTTGGTCTGTCTTATAAATGTAAAACTAAGCCATCTTCTCATTCCAGAACAAACTGTATCCGTTTTTCAGACACAAACATGTTCAATCAGTTGATTGGCCATTTTCACGGTATTTACAAACACTGTCGGTCGCTTCTGTATCAAATTAACCCTCCAAGTGGTTTCAACGAGATATCTCGTCCAACAATATCTAACCAATTTTGCTAATGACGAGATATCTCGTCATCAAGATATGTATTGCCGATTTTTTTATGATGACGAGATCACGACCTGGTTAGTTTTCTTCTAATGACGAGATATCTCGTCCATAAAGATCTGGTCTCTTGCTAATGACGAGGTATCTCGTTGAAACAACCACAGGGTTAAATAAGTTATTAAAATTCCAAAGCTTTTATGTCTAAAAATAGTAAATAACATCGAAAGAAAAAGTAGTTATCGCATTGTTTCGTGCATGGGTATAATTACCAACAATAGATCTATTATATGCATCGGATCCGAAAAATAAATTTATCGATACATTAGGCTAATTCTCTATTTGGTCTGTCTTATAAATGTATAACTAAGCCCTGTCTTTCCATCCCAGACCAAACTGTATCTTTCCAGTCACAAACAAGTTCGATCCGAAACTCATTACATAATACTCAATCGGTCATTTTCACGGTATTTACAAACATCGCCCGCTTCTGCCGATTTATTTAATTCTCCCCACCGAAGTATCTCTGCAAATATAATCTGGTTAAAAGGCCGTGTCCCGACATCACCTTAACTCGCATGTTTACCCAGGGCAGTACATCGGTTGGACGGACAGTGCGATACGTCAAAAATCACGAATCGCTTCCCCTCCCTGCCCGCAGAGTCAATAGAATCTAGAGAGTTCAATCTCCATAACAATTGCATACTTTGTCAATCGAAAATGGCCGCCGTGGTTGTCATAGCTGCCTAAACAGTACTAAACACAACGGAGGGGAATCGGTTCTTGAATACGAACGAAAACATATTATGTCTCTTATATCTCTTTGGCGACAAAAGAGCAACAAAAATGCCGCAAAATAAAAACAACGACATATCCGTGGTTATATGCCCCATGTTTTGCTGACATCCTATGTCGCACGCATTGTAGATCTTAATCGTTTTGTCACACAGCATGTAAGTAATCGGAGATCCATACTAAAACTCAACATCGTATAATCTTCCCATCATGAAAGTTTAACGATACCATATGGCTTATGGTGCAGGGTAACGCAGTCACGAAATTACAAATACCGACTGAGAGAAAGCATGAGAATTGCCTTATTTTCCCCCATATATAATTTTAAATAATAATCAGTGTCCTTCAGCACGTGATACAAAATGAGATGTTGCAAGCTCACAAAAGTAGAACTTTGAACGAAAAATAAAACGCTGGAGCCCAACGACAAAACCTATCACGGCGAGAAACTCCCTACTAAGCTATTCGGATACTAGAAAAACTAAATCAACTAAAAAATAGAAATTTCCGTTACTAATTTAGTAGTGACAATATTTTATTCTGGTATTAGAGTTAAACAATCCAGATTACTGGACTAAACTTGCATATATAACTATTCAGATACTAGGAAAATAAATCAACTAAAAAGCAGGAATATCCTTTAATTTACTTTATGACCACCCTGTACATAACATGCCGAAAACACTTTTGCCAATTGGCATTGAAGTACGTGGTTTGAGGATTTCGTGAAGCACATGCGCCAAGACCCTGTCTCCAGGTGATGAAAATCTTGAGTTCAGAATTTATTTGAGTTTCCGGAAGCTTTCGTATGTATGAGCAAGGACTTGGGAGTTGAGCTGGTTAGGGGAAGAAATTGGCCAGTTTGCTGCTCAATTGGTAATTGAATTTAAGACACACTGGTGCAACACAACGGGCTGTTGGCAACGGTCCGGGATGGATTCCAAAGGGAAAGGTCCTAGAACAACACCTCGTAATTTGGAACTACGTTGAGATGACGAGGTCAACATCTGAGCTGGCACACTACTCTCCAAACTTCACTCCACGCCAACATGAGGCTACCAGAGATTAAATGTGCACCAGTTCCTACACACACGACGGTCTTTAGTTCAATAATTCGGATCTGTAACTCCGATGCTTCTACCAATCCTTATCTTATCGTAATTATCCTAATCTTATCCAACCAAACTTATGTTTAATGCAATGGAATATTGCAGATGAATTTAAAATGACAGCGACATTTGATTTTTCATCAAATCGATTAAATGAAAATTCGTTTAAAATAATATTTATCTCAATTATTCTAATCGTATTTATCTTTCATTGTCCTGTTCCATATCGGTCCTTCTTTAATTTATCCTTATTTAATACCATTTACATTAACCTATCCCAGGATCAGTCTAAATATTTGTATTAAGTTCACTTTAAAGCATTTCTTCTCTATTATAATAGAGTGAGAAGTATATTCTGTGTGATAAGCACTCACTTTACAAATTCCTAAAGAAAAATCAATTTTTATACTCCTGGTGATTGTCTCTACGAGGCAATTCATTCATCATTAGCAAAGCTGACCGGATCTTGATAGACGAGATATCTCGTCATTAGAAAACCTGACCACATCTTGATCTCGTCATCATAAAAAATCGGCAATATCTTGATACGAGATATCTCGTTATCAGTAAAATTGGTCAGATCTTGATGGACAAGATATAGGGTCAAAACCACTTGGAGGGTTAAATAAAAAAGAATCATTGCCATAAAAATAAAAATGTCTGGCATCCGGAATACTTAGAGTTGCATAAGTTAGACTTTCTGCTTAAGAATAGCAAACCGTGATGAAGAAATGCAATAAAACTGCTTTAAATTCATAATAAAAAGTAAACACAATACGTGGTAAATCAGAGTGGCCAATACGACAACATTATCTGGTTTTTCACTTCTACCGGACTGTCAAGCTATTCGCAAATGTATCCATTTGTGTAACCGAAAAATTCAAATTAAAAAACAGCCTTCAAAACTCGGTGGAATGGTTTGTACCACATTTGAAAAGCCTGATTCTCGGTTTCGCAGTTCGCTCTTTTTTTTCGTTCCGGAATATTTCAGCGGCTGAAATTCCCCTCTGTGTGACCCTCTGAGCCATTATCCTGAGAAAGTTTAAAAAATTCTTGGTTTTTCATGCGAAGCACTAATCAATAAAAGAAATCAAACGTATCAAAAATGTCAAACTCAAAAGCTTCAAAACGCGTGCAATGGTTTATACTACCAGTTGCGTTATTTATTTTTCCCCTTTACTGGACTATCGGTCTTCGCAAATGTATCCATTTGTGCAACCGGAATATTTAAATTCAAAAACAGCCTTCAAAACGCGTGTAATTGTTTATACCACAATTGTGAAAAGCCTGATTCTCGGTTTCGCAGTTCGCTCCTTTTTTCGTACCGGGATACAGAAATTGCCGTTTGTATGCTCCTCTAAGCCATTATCCGGAGAACGTTTTTTTAAGAAACTTTATCTGGTTTTTCATTTCCACTGGACTGTCGAGCTATTAGCAAATGTATCCATTTGTGTAACTGAAATATCCAAATTCAAACAGTGCCTTCAAAACGCGTTTAATGGTTTATACCACAGTTGAAAAGCCTGATTCTCGGTTTCGCAGTTCGCTCGTTTTTTTCGTACCGGGATACAGAAATTCCCGTTTGTATGCTCCTCTAAGCCGCTATCCGGAGAACGTTTAAGAAACATTATCTGGTTTTTCACTTCCACTAGCCTGTCGAGCTATTCGCAAATGTATCCATTTGGGTAACTGAAATATTCAGATTAAAAAAGTGCCTTTAAAACACGTGTAATGGTTTATACCACAGTTGAAAAAATTGATTATTGGTGTCGCAGTTCGCACCTTTTTTCGTACGGGATTACTCCAGAGTAGCTGAAATTCCCATCTGTATGCTCCTCTGAGTCAGTATCCGGAGAAAGTTTAAGAAATTCCGTATTTTTCAAGCGAATTACTAATCAATAAAAGAAATTAAATGTTCAACCGTGTTAAATTTTAAAAGTAAAGTCACTCATCCAGAAGTCTTAAAGTTGCATAAGCTTAACTTTCTACCTAGGAATAGCAAACCGTGCTGGAGAAATGCAATATAAAACTGCTTTAAATTCATAATAAAACGAAAACACAATACATTTCAAATCCGATTGGGCGATACGACATTATCTGGTTTTTCCCTTCTACTGGACTGTCAAATGTATCCATTTGTGTAACTGAAAAATTCAAATTTAAAAAAACAGCCTTCAAAACGCGTGTAATGGTTTATACCACAGTTGAAAAGCCTGATTCTCGGTTTCGCAGTTCGCTCTTTTTTTTTCGTACCGGGCTACTGAAACTCCCGTCTATATGCTCCTCTGAGCCATTATCCGGAGAAAGTTTAAGAAATTCGGGATTTTTCAAGCGGAGCACTAATCGATAAAAGAAATCAAACGTTCGGCGAAGTTTTTCAGCTTCGCCGTGGCATAAATCTATTTCCTGGAGGTGTCAAGAAGTAGTACTTTCAAAATGCTTCGGAGAGAACGGAGGATCAATTTTTCTCTCCCCGTTGCCACATCGCAAAGTTTGGGAGCCTCTCTCCAGAAAAATTCCACTTTTTTCTTTTATTGTAGAAAATCTCGAGAGAATGCAAACAAATAAAGAAATAAACAAAGGAGCGGGGAACGCAGAGAAGGTCTCCCTCCCGTTTCGTGCATACGCATCATCCATTAAACGAAGACAGTTGAGGGATTCATCTTTTGTCATAGCGGAGGCGGAACCCCTTGTGCAGGGGGTGTATGAATATTAAAAGGTATTAGGAAGGGAATGCATTTTCGAAGCGATACTTGATACGAGAAGGATTCTTACCCGAAGAGATACTTTGTTTACAGTATGAAAGGTTAGGATAACATTTGTCTCATATCCGTGGTGAAAAGAGCGAAGTATGCGAATTTTAAATCATAACATTGAATAGTAAAGTTATTTAAGAGGAAAGTATTTTCGATGTGATGCTTTATACGAGAATGATTCTTGGCAGAAAAGATACTTTGTTTACAATATGAAAGAGAGCAAAATATGCGAATTTTAAATCGTAACATTAAATCGTAAAGGTATTAAGAAGTGCATTTTCGATGCGATACTTGATACGAGAAGGATTCTTACTCGAAAAGATACTTTGCTAGAGTATGAAAGGTTAGGAAAACATATTTCTCTTACATGCTTGGTCGAAAGAGCCAGTTTTTAAATTGTAACATTGAATCGTAAAGGTATTAAGAAGTGCATTTTCGATGCGATACTTGATACGAGAAGGATTCTTACTCGAAAAGATACTTTGCTAGAGTATGAAAGGTTTGGAAAACATATTTCTCTTACATGCTTGGTCGAAAGAGCCAGTTTTTAAATCGTAACATTGAATAGTAAAGGTTTTTTAGGGGAAAACATTTCCCATGTGATACTTGATGGAGGATTCTTACCCAAAGAGATACTTTGTTTACAATATGAAAGGTTAGGATATAACGTTTGTCTTAAATGCATGCTCGAAAGACGGAAGTATGAGACTTATAAATCCTATTAATTCGTAACAGAATTATTTTAAAGGTATTTTAAGGGGACCACATTTTCGATGCGATGCTTGTTACTAGAAGGATTCTTCCCCGTAGAGATACTTTTGTTAACAGTATGAAAAATTAGGATAACACTTGTCTTACATGCTTGGTGGAAAAGCAAAATATGCGAATTGAATTTTAAATGGTGAATAATTAATAAAGGCACTTTAAGTCGAATGCATTTTCGAGCAGCGCGGGTAAAATACTGAGATAGAAAGAAATTTTGTTTAATTGTCAGAGTTTAAAACATTTGTTTCATAAGAATGGTCGAAAGGACAAAATGGGGAATTCTCTCGCCTATTCACGTTTTTGGTCAAAATATCAAATCACCCAGATGGCTCAGTCCCCCTATAGCCCAGATTTGGCACCCGTGATTTCAAATAGATTCCAGTTCGAGGATGCGATTCCGGAGAACACGACGATGCGTTATAATTTCATTAACAGCATGGCAATTCCAAATGTCTCATTTTTGTCTAAGTTGTAAGTCAGGCCATTCTTGCTCTCAGTGTCCCAATAGTCAGTACCGGATCTATTCCATAGGGATTGATCCCGGACCGTCGTCAATAGCCAGTTGTGTTGCATCATTGCGACGTAAATTCGGCTACTTACCATCCTCAATTGTTGGTCCGAAAGAATGAAATGCACGTATTTATCTCAAAACTGTCCCTTCTATAAGTCCACAAGTACAAAATAAGTACGAAATTACTAGCATAACAACATCACCTGTAGTTAAATTATCATCGAATGAATATAGAACTTGAATCAGGAATAAAGTGCCTTAGTAGGGTTTTTCCTATCCTACGCCAGACTTCAGCCTTTTCGCCATAACTCTGTCTGGTAGCCCAATAGTCTAGACACAGAAATAAAATGTATAACTCTATCAGCAGTATTGTTCACTGCGACGTCACTAATATCAGAGCAATTATTGAGGTGGATTCCTGTCATGTCTGAAAGGTCACACAGAGGGTAAGTTGGTGAATGACAAGCCAATGTGGTATAGATGATTTTACAGGTAGTCGTTCCCAGTGAGGACGCAACAAGCGACTCTTAGACGAGAGTGGATTTTGGTGGGAGAACCTGAGCCAAAGGTCCTCAATCTCTAGTGAACTTAAAGGAATAGAACAGCATTTGGTTTCCAGAGCCCTTTTTAGTCGAGTGGGAAGCGACTCTTACAATCTCTCGGAAGATCGTGTAGTAACTGAGATCTTAGAAGGGAGTTCCAGTCTGTTTCTTGAGCTGTGTCCACGTTGGAGTGGTGTGGAAGTTTGGAGGCGAGTCATAGACATGAAATATAAGTAGACTGAGCATTGCTATTGAGAAAAGCTTCGAAAAATTTTGACCGACATGTCGACTAGTAGTCACGTGACTGCTCTGTGAAAAATTGACCTGGTTGGCCTGGCCTATATATCTTATTGCCTCGTTTGGCGATGTAACATCTTATGACACGGTAGGTGTGTGAATCCGCAGTTCTATAGAGTGGCGACAAAAGTCATGAAATCGCTAAGGACTACTACTATCAGATGATGAATCAACGGACCAATTAGATGATGAATCAATGGATAGACGTCTTCTAATCAGATGATGAATGTTGGGTTCCACCCAGCAGACGGAAGCAATCTAAGGGTCACGTTACTGCTAGTTTTGATCACATGATCCTGAACACATGAAAAGGTTACCATTGCTCACTCTACTTTTACATTCACTATATGAGTGGGATGCCAGATTAGGTGTTGACCTCGTCATCTGACCGTGATTCAAAATTACGAGATATCCTGGGTTCTTTCCAGTCGGGATAGATTCCGGACGGTAGCCAATAGCCCATTTGTTGTTCCTATGCGACGTTAATTCAACTACCTACCTACCTTTAGCTATGCCTTTGTAAGAAATAAATCGAGAATGCTTGATTTTTGTATTTATAAACGTAGAAATAAAGTCAATCTTATAGGTCAAAGTAACTTGAAACAAATTGAGATGTGAACGCTCAACTTTGCGTGAGTTTTTTTCTCAACTTGAAAATTGCCTCAACAAATCAACTCATCTTTGCAATTCTGTAAAATAGACAGACGTAGCAACGCAATGTTAGACACACTTTCATCCATTGTTACTCTAACTGACGGGAAAGTACAGACAGTTAGGTAGCTTGTTCGGGTTTATTTGGCGCAAGGGCCATATTAAGCCAAGCTGCGCCAAGTTCAAGGCAAACGATATCCAGTCATGGACATAACACACACAAGGAAAGCTTTACTGACACGAAATAAATCAATACACCCAGGGTAAGTCAGTTATCGAATCTGCTCCACGTACAACTAATATCGTCTCGAAATTCTCATAAAGCATAAAATGGATTTTCAGTGTAAAAATAATTCAGACGGAAAGCGAAGATTTTACTTCTCTGTTCAAATACTCTTGCATGATAAATATCGGGGCTACCTTACAATGTAGTTATCGACGTTTTGGCAACGTTTGGCGTTGAATGCAATTGGTGTTAACCAATTAATTATCATATATCAATTCGGAATCTATTCGTTGGAGTTCATATTGGCGATTGCTTACCCCACAATACTCCTAATGAATAACTATCCACATTTATTGGCTGAAAGAATTCATGGATTCTTTTAACCTTTAGAAATATTCTATTGGTCCTGCTTAGAATAGAATTCCTTGGAAAGATTCTATTGCTGGTTTCCTTGGATGTGAATCCTTTGGAAAGATTTTATTGGTCCTTTCCATAGAATATAATCCTCCAGTAAGATTCTGTAGGTAATTTCCTTAGAAAGAATTTTTTGTAAAGATTCTATCGCTCCTTTCCTAAAATAGAATGTTTTGGAAAGCTTCGATTTTCCCTTTTCTTAGAATAGAATCCTTTGGAAATATTAAAATTTTTCTTTCCTTAGAATAGAATCCTTTGGAAAGATTCCATAGGTTCTTTGCTTAGAATAGTATCATTTAGTAACATTCTATTGCTTCTTCCTTAAAAGAAATTCTTTGGAGAGATTCTATTGTTCCTTTCCTTAGAATAGAATCCTTTGGAAAGTTAAAATTTTTTTCCCCTTATAACAGAATACTTTCGAAAGATTCAATTTTTTTCTCTTTCCTTAGAATAGAATCATTTGGAAAGATTCTGTTGGTTCTTTGCTTAGAATAGAATCATTTAGTAACATTCTATCACTTCTTCCTTAAAATAGAATCCTTTGGAGAGATTCTATTGCTGCTTTCTTTAGAATACAATCCTTTGGGAAGATTCTATTAGTCAAAAATGTCAAAATTTGTTAAAGTCATGCAGGGAAGACTACAAATTGCAAGGTGGAATCAGGCGTGTGAACCCCTCAGAGCGTTAAGGCGTGAACAACTTTCTTTGAAGACTATATACAGTTAATAACAGAACCTTTCCCATTCATTTCTCTCTGGAAGATGTATAAAAAGATTTTAACAGAAGTTTGGTGGCTCCTGGCGGTAGATTCGCGTCAATCCCTAAAGTTAAAAGGTAAATTAGTTTTACCTGGCGAATCCACTGAAGTTTTGAAAGATGCTGGAGTTTGTGATGGATGAGGAACAGCTTTTAACTCGATTTGTGATGTCGCACTCGAAACCTTTTTTTTGTCTGCCAGAGAACGGGTATCGGCATGGTCACTAGCTAGCGTTTGGCGTTGTTGGGGTCACTTGTCCTTTTCCACGACAATCTAGCCCGGCCCTCCTCTCGCTGCCTCTCCTGATGAGATATTTCGTCCATCAAGATTTGTTAGTTTTGATAATGACGAGATATCTCGTCGATACAACCTCCAGGAGGGTTGCTGGTTCCAATCCATCCAAAGATCGTCGTGAACAAAGGACGATAGTGCACCTTAAAACTGTCGGGGCCTCAAATGTCCTCACGTTGGCGTGGTGTGGGAGTTTGGAGAGTGGGGTGCCAGCTCAGGTGTTGCCTCATCTGACCGTGGTTCAAAATTACGTGGTATTGTCCTCGGATCTTTTCCTTCGGGTTTGATCCCGGACCGTCGTCAATAGCCTGTTGTGTTGCTCCAGTGTGACGTGAATTAAATACCTACCTACCAGGAGGGTTGAAATGTCATAATTTTAAGCACTTAAGAGTTTCTTCATTTCAATTTTTTTTCAAAAAGTGTGGCTTTTTTATGGCAATTCATTATTTATTTTGCATTCATGGAAGGGAATTGAAAAGTTAAATTGCTGTTGCAGTGAAATTCAAGTATTTAGAAATGTTTTTTGTTTCAGGATATTTAACCGGAAAGTTGGCTTTTTTAAAACAGTAATACTGCACAGGAAAGCTCGCTTTACAATTCTTGTACAGATGTTTGGTTGCATTTAGTTTTACGGCGCAAGGGCCATACTTGGCCAAGCTATACCAAACACAAGACAGGTAGGTAGGTATTTTAATGAGCGCCACACTGGAGCAACACAACGAACTATTAACACAAGACAGGCAATATTCAGTAATGGACAAACACACGCAATGAAAGTTTTACTGACACAGAAGAGAGAAATACACCCGGGGAATTTAACTTGTGCCGCCTACAACTCATAGGTTGCTAGGGACCGCAGTGGCTCGGTTGGAAGAGTAACAGATTAGCAACCGGAGGGTTGTGAGTTCGAATCCAACCAAAGACCGCAGTGTACATGGGAGGCTGATGCACGTTAAATCTGTCGTGGCCTCAAATGACGTCATATTGGCGTGGTGTGGAAGTTTGGAGAATGGGGTGCCAGCTCAGGTATGACCTCGTCATCTGACCGTGGTTCAAAATTGCGTGTTGTTGCCTCGGATCTCTCCCTATCGACGCCAATAGTCCGTTGTGTTGTCCAGTGCGACTTTAAACACCTACCACAGATTGCTACCGCAGTGTACAAACCCATCTGGTACGGGAGACAAGCTATTGTTCGCATTATTACATTTACTAATTTATTTTTTTGATTGATCTGCTCGGAAACATCTAAACTACAAGTAGAAAAATACAGGCAAGGCGGGAAAAGGAACATAGATCTGAATCTTCACGTACAGTGCACGGAGGAATCCAGAGAGTACCTAAAACAGCGCACGTACAGTGTACGGGAAAACAATTAAGCCGTCAAGACAATTGTTTCCTGGTCAGAAGTATTTTTCAGTACTATGGTGTGAAATAAATTGTTTCATTCAATCTTTAAGATTACAACGCTCAAAAGTCGATTTTTTTCAAATACCCTATGCAATGTATTTTTACTCAGAAAATATCCTCAAGCACATATCTTCTTCAGGTGTATACGGGCTTGACGAACCCGAAATACCCCAGTGACCTTTTCTTTTCACGAGATTTACTGTCTTTAGTAAACACGCGTATCGTTGTCCGAGGATACACAAGTGATCTGCTTGCATCCCTTTATTCTATTCCCCAATCTCTTTTTCTCCAGTTTCACAACGTTTTTTGCTTGAGGCTGTCTGTCTTGCGGCCAAATACGGTCTTGCGCCATAAAAACCACCAAACAACCAACCAATCAGAAAAGATGGGATATATGGTATGGTATTTTAATTAACGTCGGACTGGAGCAACGCAACGGGCTATTGGCGACGTTCCGGGATCGAGCCCGAAGGGAAAGAACCGAGGACAACACCACGTGATTTTGAACTACGGTCAGATGACGAGGTCACACCTGAGCTGGCATCCCACTTTCCAAAACTTCCATACCACGCCAACGTGACAACATTTGAGGCCACGACGGATTTAACATGCACCAGCCCCCTTTGCACACGACGGTCTTTGGTTGGATTCGAACTCGCAACCCTCCGGTTGCTAATCTGTCACTCTTCCAACCTGGCTACCGCGGCCCCAGAAAAGATAGGAGAAATGAGGCATTAAAATTATCTTCTCATAAATAAGATTTATTCTGTAGCCCTATAACAGGAGCCATCAGTAAAGCTCCGCCTTTTACAAGTTTTTAGCATTAATTAATACTAATATAATTCATTCTGGTAACATTGATATATTAACAATATTAATAAATTAATTAATGGTACGAGTAGAGATGTACCAATGATCTTCATTTTAAATATATGAATTTTGTTTGGAATAAGAATTCATCCTCATTTGCACATGGTCCAAAAAAATCTAGCGACTTCCATGACTGAGTGAGTTTGCCCACTGCTCTAGCAACCTGCGAGTTGTAGGCGGCTCAGGTTCGATTCCATCTTGGGTATATTCCTCTCTTCTGTTAATAAAAACTTTTCTTGTGTGTGTGCATGTCCATTTACTCGACGTTCTCGGTCTTGCATTTGATATTACCTGACTAAATTTGACCCTTGCGCCATAAAAAGAAACCAACCAACCTTGTGCGTCTGTGTCCATTACTCCTCGCTATTTCTTGTGTTTGGCGCAGCATAGCCAAATATCGCCCTTGTGCCATAATTGGCTATGCTGCGATAATAATATTCAACTAACACCAAAAAAGGTAAGGCAAGCCATACGTTGGTCCAACATCATCCTGTGACAATAAATTGTCTGAATTACGCATGTGCACCGACATGTTTTCAGTACAGAAACGGAGTACACATGCGCATGAGTCGAGCACTACAGTATTTCTATGTGCGTTCTAAAACATTTTTGTAATCTAACTCTCCAAACGGTTTTGACGAGATACCTCATCCATCAAGATTTGACTAATTTTTCCTAATGACGAGATGCCTTGTCAAGATATTGCTGACTTTTTTATCATGACGAGAACAAGATCTGGTCATTTTTTCTTATGATGAGATATCTCGTCCATCATGATCTGGTCAGTTTTGTTAATGATGATACCTTGTCAAGACAACCACCAGGAGAGTTGAAATAACTTGGTTCTTAAAGTGAAAAGGTATCCATTCGTCTACAGAAAGTTACCGAGTTTTTACATTCCGATGATAATGAATACAGGTCTTCATTAGGATTCGCTATGGCTGCGTCAATCAGTTGAACAAAACAGGAACATCAACATAAAATTTTATGTAATTATTATTACAAATGACTTCACAAGAGCAGAAGGGGTTTCATTCATATCTACATAAAGTTACCGGTGGCAAGTTACTGCAGCAAGTGGAAAGTTAAAGTTACAAGTCGAGTAGCATGGTATTTCAATACGCGTATTAATGTATTAATATTAAATGTTCTTGTGATTACAAATAACTTGGCTGTTGGGTGAAAAAAGATTTCCAATTACGTCTATAAAACGTTACCAATAAGTTTTTCATCGACAGAAAAGAAATCCTTTTATCCTATATCATTCCCTTTCATGTGAGCTCAGGCGATTCTAAATAAATACGGCCAACGTTAAATGTAACTTGCCTTTCTTAAATTAATAAGACCTTGGTATTATATGTAATTAAGTTAAGTAAAGACTTTTTATTTAAACTAATAAAAAATAACTGGAATTTTGTAATCTGGTTTTCATAAATACAGGGGACTTCATTAAAATTCTGTACGGCCCTACCAATAATATTTCAATAAGCGTGATTAAAAATAATTTGGCTATCAAGTGAAGAAGGAATTTCATTCATATTTGTAAAAAGTTATCGTGGTAGCCAATGCAGTGAACTTATCAGAATTCGATACAGCCATAGAATATCTTTCAGTTGAACACTATGGTATTTCAATGTGCGTGTAATTATGAAGTATTCTTGTGCTTAAAAATAATTGGTCAATCAAATGAAGAAGGGTTTTCATTTATAGAAAGTTACCAGTGGTAACGAATACAGAGAACTTCATTAGAATTCGTTACGTGAAGCCCCTATCCTTTAGTTTAGCCGGACACCACTCATCTCAATGCACTTACAAACATGTTCTTTTGATTATGAATAACTTATTTGTAGAGGAATGTGGTAACAAATTCAGAGAACTTATTAAAATTCGTTACAGCCATAACTATCTTTCAGTTTATTTAGTTGAATACCATGGTATTTTAATGTGTAAGTAAATATAAATTGTTCTTGTGATTAACTTGCCAATCAAATGATAAAGGGTTTTTATAGAAAGTTACCAGTTATAACGAATACTGAGAACTACATTAGAAATCGTCACATGTTGCACCTATCCTTTTACACCACACCTGTAGCCAAGTTATTAATAATCAAAAGAACATGTTTTTACGTGCATTGGAATGAGTGATGTTCAACTGAACTAAAGGATAAGTGCA
Source organism: Meta bourneti (assembly GCA_933210815.1). Classification (NCBI taxonomy): domain Eukaryota; kingdom Metazoa; phylum Arthropoda; class Arachnida; order Araneae; family Tetragnathidae; genus Meta; species Meta bourneti. The sequence goes on from OW119934.1 coordinate 87,039,777, forward strand.
ACCTGTAACGAATTCTAACGAAGTTTTCTGTATTTGTTACCCTGGTAACTTTTTATGAATGAAAACCCTTCTTCATTTAATTGACTAGTTATTTTTAATCACATTTTATATTTACACAAGTAAATTGCAAAGTAGCGAATACAGTTAAATTTTTTCATTAGAATTCGTTACATGCAGTACCTACCTTTAGTTTAGTCAAACACCACTCATTTAAACTCACGTATAAACACGTTCTTTTGATTAACTTGATTGCAGAAGAATGTGATAAAAATTCAGCGAACTTGTAAGAGAGAGAGAGAGAGAGAGAGAATTCGTTACAGTTAAAAGTACCCTTTTGTCCCTTTTAATGCGAAATAACGCAGTAACAAACAGTGGCGTGTAATTTTTAAAGTTGGACCGACCAAGAAAGAAGCTCGGAATCCGGCAAACAGCCCCTGGAAATGTGTCGTCTCTGTAAATCACGGCTCTTCTCGTCTTTCGGACGAGCTTTCGGGGCCCTAACCCGAACCATATGATTAGGAAATATCGACCTCGCCAAATCAATAAAAGCTACTCCAGGCCAAGATTCAAATGCACGAGCTTCGCATACCCGTCCTCCCTACAGAGGGCGGAACCTTTACTCTTCTAAAACTGAAGGGAATCTAGATCATCCCCTTTCATGTGAGCTCAGGCATTCCTAAATGAATACGGCCTGCATTTTGCTCATTTATTCCCATGCGCCATTAAATTTACCAGAATTTAAAAGATGCGTCTTCTGTTGGTAGCAGAGGTTCTTCATTTTTCTCTGTCAGGATGTTTCGTGGAGAGGAGGACCTCTAAGTGTTTGCTATCGTCCAAACTTATGATAGGAGTTTGTGCCGGATGCTGTCTGGCACAATTAAAATTAGTTTGGAGCTATCGAATGGTTGTTTGCTCACCATATTCTGAAATCTAATGCGATTAGATTCGTAATCGACGTTATACTATTCATGGAAGGGTGTAAACCATTTCATTCCCATGTTATGCTTAATTTATTAGAATTTAGAAGCCCCTTTTGCAGATATTCTTCATTTTTGTTTGTCAGGATGTTTCCGTCCAAACTTTTTATATGAGCTTATGTCGGATGCTGTCTGGCACAATTAAAATTAGTTTGGAGCTATCGAATGGTTATTTGTTCAACATATTCTTAAATCTAATGCGATTAGATTTGTAATCGATGTTAAACTATTCTTGGAATGGTGCGAATCATTTCATTCCCATGTTAAACTTAATTTATAGAATTTAGAAGCTCCTTTTGCAGAGACTCTACAGTTTTCTTTCTCAGGATGTTTCCGTCCAAACTTTTTAAATGAGCTTATCTCTCTCTCGGATGCTGCCTGTACAAATAAAATTAGTTTAGAACTATCGAATGGTTACTTGTTCACCATATTCTTAAATATAATGCGATTAAATCTGTTGTAGGATTGGAAGCACCATTTCATTTCCCATTTGCGTTTAATTATTAGTATTTAGGTGCTTCATTTTTCTTTGTCAGTATGTTTCGTGCAGAGGAGGACTTGTAAGTATTTGCTATCGGCCAAACGTCCAGTAGGAGTTTATGTTGGATACTGTCTGGCACAATTAAAATTAGTTTGGAGCCACAAATAATTGGTTGGATTATTTGTTCACCAGTCTTAAATCTAGTGCGATTAGATTTGTACTGAGAGTTACGGCATTTAAGTTTTGAAACATAATTTCATTTTTATGTTATGCTTAATTTATTAGTATTAAGATGCTTCAGTTTTCTTTGTCAGTTTGCTTCGTGAAGATAACCATTAAGTTTTTGCTATTGTCCAATCTTTTTATAAGAGTTTATGTCGGATGGTGTCTGGTAAATTAAAATTAATTTGGAGCCATCTAATGGTTATTTGTCCACTATATTATTAAATCTAATGAGATTAGATCTGTTATGAGTTTGGAAGCACCATTTCATTTCCATATTACGTTTAATTTATTAGTGTTTCGATGTTTATAGCAGAGATTCTTAATTTTATTTGTTAGGATGTTTCGTGGAGAGGAGGACCTTTACGCTTTTGCTATCGTTCAAACTTCTGATAGAAGTTTATGTCTAATGCTGTCTGGCACAATTAAAATTAGTTTGGAAGCCATCGAATGATTATTTGTTTAACATATTCTTAAATCCAATCGGCGTTACAGTATTCATTGATAAACACCATTTCTTTTCCATAATATTTTCAATTTATTAGAATGTAGATGCTCTTTTTGCAGAGATTCTTTCATTTACATGTTGTGTTTAATTTATTAGCATTTAGATGCTTCATTTTCTTTGTCAGGATGTTTCGTGAAGAGAACCTTTAAGTGTTTTTCTATCGTCCAAACTTTTTATAGGAATTTATGTCGTGTAAGGATAAGTTTAAAAATCGTAGCAGAAGTTTTCAATTTCGACGAGTTACAAACCCAGAAAGGGAAACTTGAACGACAGATTGCTAGCTGTTTTTCTTGATCCTTCAACTCCTTGTCCACTCTTCAGATGAAAACCACACTAGAGGGAGGGATTTCACCTCCAATTTGTTAAGGATGAGGTGGAAAAGTCATCGCAGAAATTCTCAATTAGGGCGAGTTACAAACCCATGATGAGTAATTTGAACGATAGATTGTGAGCAATTAGGGCTACTTAAAAGCCTACAATCATTGCAATCATCTGACTGAAAATTGTAGCGGTTGAAGCCGTCGCTGCGTAATTGAATTCAGAATGTTGCGTTAGTACGCAAGACTTCATTCACAAACTAACTCGATAATTACCATACTTCATAAAGCCGTCCATTGACGAAGTAATTCCTTTAGGGGTAGTTATGAATAATTCACGAATCGTGTCAACCACGTGGTTTGTTTATGTTGTTAAAGAGGGAGCTTAATTGCCAGCCAACCAATTGCGGGTGGAGATTCGGGAGAAAGGTGTTGGTGTCGTTATTAGTGATTGGTGTGTTCATCAGCTCATCACATCATAATAGCCTAAACTCATCGCTTTATGACAAACAATAGCTCTTTAACGGTAGACACTTGATCGAAATGGTTACTTATCCTTTCATTGATGCTTTTAACGGTGGTATTTTTTAACAGTTGAGTGTGTCAATGGAGCTGATTTTATGGTCGCGTCATTGCTGTGTGTGACGCATAAAGGACAGGGAACAGGGAGTAATTAATATGTATGAAGTTGTCATCGTTATTATAGGAGATTTTGAAGAGGGTTTCTTTGTTAGTGGAATGCGTTACTGCTTCAAACTTATGAGAGCGCTTTTCTGACACGCTAAAGATAGGTATGCGGGGGTACGTGTTTCCTGTACGTCTTTTGCATCGACAATCTCGTGAAATAGACGGAGCATGTGAGCGCAGCTTCATGCTATTTCTTCCTGTCGCTCGGTTTGAAGATCTGTCGATTGGTTGTGGTAAAAAGCATGAATCCTATTGTGGGATAAATTATTGATTGGTTAAAGTGATTATCCAGCATGACTAAAACATTTCCTAACCTTCCAAGTAGTATTTACCAGATATCTCGACCGACAATTCTGACTAGTAAAACCAATCGAGACCAATCTAACCAATTTTGTTCAGGTCGAGATATAGCGTTATGAAGATATTGCCGTTTTTTTAGATGATGGAAGATCAAATTCTGGTCAGTTTTTCTAATGACGAGGTATCTCGTCCATCAAGATCTGGTTAGTTTTACTAATGACAGATATCTTATCGCGACCACAACCCAAAAGAGGGTTGACACGCTTCGACAGCCAATGGGCCCAAGTCGATTCTCAAGTCCACATGCTTTACCCTTCTGAGATCTTACGACACCGACTCCGCCCACATGATTTGTATAATTCATTAGAATGCCGAAGGTCTTCAGAACGTGACGTTATTTTGCTTTCTTTTCGAAAGCGATTTCGGCTCTTCGCCAATAAGAACTCCAGAGAATAAACAGCCGCTGTGGCCTTCTTGGAAGAGTAACGGATTAACAACCGGAGGGTTGTGAGTTCGAAACTCGATCCATCCAAAGATCGTCTTGTACGTGGGGACTGGTGCACGTGAAATCTGTCATGACCTCAAATGCCCTCACGTTGGAGTGGTGTGGAAGTTTGGAGAGTGGGGTATCACAGCTCAGGTGTTGATCTCGTCATCTGACTGTAGTTCGAAATTACGAGATGCTATTCATAGACGGGAAATATAAGTAAACAGAGCATTGATATTCGGAGCTTCAAAAAATCTGACCAATATGCAGACTGGTAGGAAAGTGACTGCTCTGAGAAAAATTGACTTGGTTGGCCGATTTAGCATTTTATCGCCTCGTTTGGAGAAATTCACAATTTTCGTCACCAATCAGTCCAGACCTCTAGATCACTTGTCCTCCTCATTTGAAAATTGTTCAAAATTATGAGGCATTGTCCTTGGTCCCTTCGGGATTGATAGCGGGCCGTCGCCAATAGCTCATTGTGTTAATCCAGTGCTACGACGTTAATTCAACTAACCCCATTTCGATGGGGGTAGTTGAATTAACGTCGATTTTATTATTATGAATTAACGTCGATTTTATTATTATGAATTAACGTAGGAATTTATGAATAAACGTAACCTATTTAATTCGAGTCTATGAAGAGCATCGGATTAGCAACCGGAGGGTTGCGAGTTGGAAAGTCGGTCCAACAAAGACCGTCGTGTACACGGGGGCTGGTGCATGTTAAATCTGCCGTGGCTTTAAATGTCCTCACGTTGGCGTGATGTGGATGTTTGGAGAGTGGAGTGCCAGATCAGGAGTCGATCTCGTCATCTGACCGTGATTCAAAATTAAATTCAAAATTAGTTTTCCTTGGATCCTTCACTTCGGGATCGATCCCGAACCGTCGCCAATAGCCCGTTGTGTTGCTCGAGTGCGACGTAAACTCAACTACCTACCTACCTAACCGAACAAACCGGCCCATGTGGAACTTTCCACTTAGTTCGCTCTTGGCTTGGAATGCGAATACATCCCGGAAAGATAATTCACAGCCATGTTGTTTTTACAATCTATCTCTCCCAAGGGGCAACAACTCTTTCCTCAGTATTTATGCGAGATTCACGTGCACCCAAAGACCCGCGGGACCACCACTTAAGAAGGTGTGTCAGCGGCATTCGATGATTTACCCCAAAAAGAGGTTCCCGAGAAGCGAAAGTTCACAGGAGAACCGGAAATCGGATAACGAAGCGAAAGATTTACAGGGTTGCGATGTGAATTACTGGTCAGTTTCAGGAACTGCGCGAGGGATGTAGGTGGTCCATCCTGATGTAGGTGAGCGAAGCTGTTGAGGAAAAGTGTGGATTTAAATTGTTTAAAAACCCTTTCGTTTGACCTTTGCTTTAAGTAGTAGCTCTTCTTTTTATAACAGGTTTGCATGACTGAAGAATGGTGATGTTTGGTTGCTATGCGGTGGGATTTAAAAAATTATGGAATTGACAGACGGCCTGTTTCACATGCAATGTCCTTACAGACTCGTGTTTTTATCTAGTGCGTAGCTCTTCTTTTTATAACACAGGTTTGCATGACTGAAGAATGGTGATGTTTGGTTGCTATGCGGTGCGATTTAAAAAGTTATGGAATTGACTGACGCCTGTTTCGCATTTAATGTCTTTACAGACTCGTGTTTTTATCTTGTGTTTAATGGTCTAATTATAATTATACTTAAATCAGATTATTTCAAATAAAGCTATCTTTGATTTTCAAATTCTGTAATTCACTGTCGCAAGTAAAATCTTTACTGACTCAAATTTCATTTAGAGTTTAATGGTCTAATTGTAATTATACCATAATCGGATTATTTCAAATACAGTTAGTTATCTTTGATATTCGAATTCTGTAATCATTGTCGCAAGTGTCACAAGTAATGTCTCTACAGACTCGATTTTTCATCTAGTGTTTAATACGGTCTAATTATAATTATACCCTAGTCAGATTATTGACTTTGATTTTCAAATTCTGAAATTCACTGTCGCAAGTAATATCTTTAGATTCAAATTTCGTTTAGAGTTTAATGGTCTTATTATAATATATATATATATATATATATACATATATATATTATAATACAAGTAATGTCTTTACAGAGTCGAGTTTTCATTCAGAGTTTAATGGTCTAATTACAATTATACCCTAATCAGATTATTTAATGTATAGCTATCTTTGATTTTCGAATTCAGTTTTCATAAGCGGTTTCTCCGCTGATGGAAACTTATAAGCGGTTTCTCCTCATGAAAACTGAAGAGACAAACGCATTTACTCGTTTTATTGTTCCTGCCATATTGCATTAAAAAACGCATTAAAAAGCGTTTTAAAAATTTTATGCCCTAATCACATAGAGCCATCATGTAGATGATTACGTGCTATCAAATTTATAGCAAGCCAATCATACAATTATACCAGAGTCTCACTGACAGTTTTTAATGTGCAATTTATCTAATATCTATCTGAATATTAAATAAATTACTAACTATTATTAAATTATTAGTTTTCCGGTGGTTAGTTAATTAACGTTGCACTGGAGCAACAAACACAACGGGCTAAAAGTGTTGCGGCGGAACCGTTATGAAACCTGAAGTTTCAAACACATGCTCGTTTGATTGTCCCTGCTATATCCAAACGTTTGAAATCACTAAAAAACGGTTTAAGAATATACTCTAATCACAGAGCTGTCATGTAGATGATTACTTACTATCCAATTTAGTAGCAAACCAATTGTACAACCAGTCTCACTGACAGTTAATACATAATTTCTCTAATATCTAAATATTAAAGTTACTATCTTCCGGTATGTAGGTAGGTAGTTAATTAAGTCGCATTGGAGCAACACAACGAGCTATTTAGTCTTCCGGACAAACCGCTTATGAAAACTGAAGTCTCTCTCAAGCGCATTTACTCGTTTCATTGTCCCTGCAATATCCAAACGCTTGAAAACGTTAAAAGCGATTTAAAAATACTATGCTCTAATCACAAAGAGCTGCCATGTAGGTGATTATTTGCTATCCGATTCAGCAGAACCAATTGTACTGCGCTACGAAACTTAGTCTGACTGACAGAAAAGTCTTGCAACTTCACATCCCCCGAGTGACTTAAATTTTTATTTTATCTCTTCCTTCACTACCGGGGAACACTGTCGGCTTTTGCTCGATGTGCTCCCAAGCTGATTTGAACCCATTCACGCGAACAATAGCGGGAAGTGCTATCAAAAACTTCCATGAGAAATGCAGTTTTGCTTGGATGATTCCTTTATAAGCATCTGTCACAGCCAAATTGCACAACAGGTGGAAAATGTAGACCAGTTGTGATCTTTACTTGACAGTGCCTTCCTTTCGATGTTGAGTGCCTTTAAAATTTTGAGTTTCATTATGTAATTACGCCCCCAATTTTGTTTTCATTGCTGAAAACAGGACGCGAGTTCTGAACATCCTCCCCCTTCTGCCAACTTCTGTTCTTTATTTAACTCCTTCAACCGGTCTGGTAATTAAGTTCCAAGTGTGATTCTTTGTTCAGGGGGACAGTTGATGAATGGTATGGGAGCCCTTGAGACCGCGGTGCTGCCGATTTGAATTTTATATCTCCCAATCAGCGGCCAATGACTGGCAGAGGAAGTTGGGATGGACAGGAAATGAACTTCGAGGAGGAAGTCACAGAAGACAAAAGTGATGGAGTCCTCAACGTGGACAAGCAGATGGTCCGACAGGAGCTTTAAGAAGTTAACCAATTTGCTAAACTTGATATGTTTTTGATAAGAGGAGGAAAATTAAAGAGTGGGTATTGACAGCCAAGCTTCAGATCACATCTGCTGGGAAAGTTGGCTTAACTTCTCCTTTTCCAAGTCTGTTAGACTAGTAGTGGATCAAGGGAAGAGAGGACAAAATCGCCAAAATCAATCGAACATTTATTGATATCAGTCTCTAGAGATAGCAAAAATAATTTTTCGATAGGTAGATCTAGGAAAATAATAAAGCTATAGCTATGCAATTTTGCGCATATATTCTCCAAAGCTGAACAATTAATATAAGACAGTAAAAAAGTTGGCATTTTTAGTCATTTTTAAGGAGCCGTGTTCCATTAAGTAGCCAATAAAATATGTTTTTGTGGAGAGAGTTTTTCTTTTGGACTGAAGAGGCGACCGAATAGACTAAACCAAAACACGATGTTAAACAGCCAGTATTTTACGCAAACTATAATGTATTTCAATTTAATCCCAAACTATTCTCATGTCTTTAAATCTCCTGGTGGTTGCCTCGATGAGGTAAAAATTCGCAAAATTGGTCAGGTCTTGATGGACGAGATAATTCATTAGAAAGAATTGGCCTCATCTTGGTCTCGTCATCATCAAGAAACAGCAATATCTTCATGCAGAATCTTATCAAAATTGGTCAGATCTTGATGAACGACATATCTCGTCATTTGCGAAATTGACCAGATCTTGATGGCCGAGATATCTTTTAAATGTTAAATTCCTGAAAATATCTTGATTTTTTTTTATGGTGAAAAAAAATGTAAAAACCTATTCCCTCTAGCAACTTGATCGAGGATCAAACATGAATAATATTGGGAATAATTTTCAACTGGAATTGTCTTTCTGAACAAATTAGAATTTGAGATATCACTGTTCAAAAACATATTAATTAGCTAATTATATCTAAATTACATAATGAATGATTAGTAGCTTAATATTTTTCACACTGAAATAATTTTAAGCATAAACCAATGACCTATCGTAAAAAACTGGATCTTGAATCTCTCTCTCTCTCTCTCTCTATATATATATATATAGAGAGAGAGAGAAAAAATATATCCAACTCTTTTCTACCATCAAATAAGTGACAAAACGCGGCACTAATTATAGTAAATGTAGACTGTTGAGTTTTCCCGTAAATACCGAGTCCGGTTTTTAAGCCATTATTAAATCAAATAAAATTTGCATTAAATCTACTGCATTTCTAGAGATTAAATTAAACAATCTTTGGCCCCAAAAGAAAAATATATCCAATCCCTCCTACGAAATAAGTGACAAAAGTAATAAAAAAGCACAAATTATACTACGTGTACACTATGCTAAGTTTTCCCGTAATTATCTAGTTCGTTTTTAAAACTATTACATTAAATCTACAGTATTAAAAAAGACGAAATTAATCAACTCTGATATATTGAGCGAAAACTAATCTTTGGCACTAAAAGAAAGATATCCAATCCTTTTCCCGTATCTATATCGAATTTCCCGAAACTAAAGAATCCGTTTTTAAAAATTATTTTTAAATCAAATAACATTTTAATTAAAGAAACAATACAAAAGTGAAATTAAACAACGCTTAGATAAGTCGTACACACGTGAAAAACAACCATGTATACAAATAATTCCTCAACCATTGTCCTCATTAAATAAATCGGAAAAGACGATCCAAACAAAATTAACTGAACATGAGTTTCCACATAAAGTAAGAATCCGTTTTTAAGTATATTTAAAAGTGCATTTTGTATTAAACCTATTGTGCATTACAGAGGATGAAATTAAACAAAGCTTAATAGGTTGTACACGCACACCTGAATAGCAATCTGGCACAAAAGAAACTACCAATCCTTTTCACCTTTAAACAAGTTCATAGAGCAGTGAATGAAGACGTCCACAGAGTGATTTGATTTATAGAAGCATTGTCAACTGAACAGGACCCCCCACAGCCCGAACAAAAGATATGTAACCGATCCACACGATTCTCGGCCTGCCCCTCCCCTAACTGCCTGCAATGCCCCCAGGGGGGTCGTCCCGGGGCAATCCCTTATTATCGCAGCGGGGAATCACAGCTTGAGACTACTGAATCAGTAGGACGGCTGCTAAATTACAAAGGGTATCTCCGATTAACTAATGCTGACAAGGCTTAAATTATTACGTGCATTACTTAACACCTTTTGAGCAGTATACAAAGCCGAGTTTCTTTTTCGAGGTTTGGTTTCTGTTTTAGCTCAGTTATGTATTGATTGCTTCCTGTTGGATTAGGAGCGAACAGCTTTTTCTGAGCTGAATGCAAATTTATGTATTACTCAATACTTTGAGTATATAAAAACTGATTTTTTCAAGGTTTGGTTTCTTTTTTAGCTGAATTTTTGTTGATTGTTTCCTGTTGGTTTAGAAGTGAATAGCTTTTTCTAAACTGAATGCATATTTGCGTATTACTTAACACCGTTGATCAGCATATAAAAGCTGAGTTTCTTTTCAAAGTTAGGGGTTTTTTTTAGATGAATTATATGCTGATTGTTCCTCAAAGGAGAGAACTGAATAAGTCTGGTAACAGCCTTTTCTAAACTTAATGGAAATTTATGCTTAACTTAATTTTTTGTAATGTATTTTTTTATCAGTGTATATAAGCTGAATTATATATCCATTGTTTCTGTTGGATTAGGATTGAACTCAGTAGGCTAGAATAACATCTTTTCCTAAACTAAACGCAAATTTATGCATTACTTAGCATTTTTGAGCAGCACATAAAAGCGGAGTTTCTTTTTCAAAATTTGGTTTCTCTTTTAGCTGAGTTAAATGATGGTTGTTTCTGTTGGATTAGGAGCGAACTGAATAAACCAATAGCTTTTTATAAACTGAATGTGAATTTATGTTTATCAAAATAACTCAAAGTGTGTATGTGTGCGCGATTTATCATTTTTTATTTTCAAATATACACTAAAACTCGTTATATCGCGACTCAATACATTGCAATCGGTTGCATTACTCTTTTTTGATTGTCCTTCAATGAATTTTCGATTTGAGAAGAAAGGAAATTTCAATATGGTTCCTTAAAATTTGAAGTTCAGTCACTTGTTACAAGCAGCCATCCCACACTGAATTCGAAAAGATTCGGATACCTTGAAAGAATACAGAAGTAATATATCCGTTTTGAAACCTGTTTCAATAAGTGGATATGGATGCTTAGATATGGATGCTTAACTTTTTATTTCAATTGATGTAGCTTTACGTAATTTAAATTACAAAATATGCTCAATGCGTGCCCCAATTTTATTTCTGATTGATAAGTTACTCTTGCCATTAAATCGCTCCCTCCTTGGTTAAATCACGCCTCTTTCTAACTTCTCAAGAAGTGCAATACATTGAGGTATTTGGTAGTTAATAAAAGTCACACTAGAGCAACACAACGGGAGCTATTGGCAACGGTCCGGGATCAATCCCAGAAACAATATATTGAGAGCTGAAGTACTTTATTTTTCACTTCCCTGAAAAACCGTATGGGCACGTAAGATAAAAGAGGTGTAGCGAATAGGTTTATCAGACTTGCAGACCAAATACAGCCCTCCACACATATTTTTTACATTTGTTTTGCAGCAAATTATACTTGTTATTTTGATACAGCCTACAATTGTATTACTATTATTCACATTGATAAATTGACATATTTTATGATATATAATAGGGCTGGACTCAGGATGAGCAAGCAGCTTCTGCTGATGTTTAGATCACTGAAAAACATCTATCCTGGAGCCCTACTAAGACGAATCAGCACAGCTCCCATCTTATGGACTCGGACAAATGCGTGTTTGCTAAATGGAAGATGAGACATTGAAGCATTTTTTTATTTACCTTCTCCGGAGGGAACTTTTCCAGTGGACATTTGACAAGATTGTGCAATTCCCAGTCTATTGTTTTTGTTTTATCCAATTCTTGTTTTATTACCATTGCATTTTATGTATGCAGAGGACACAGTGGAATCGAATCTAGCAGCTCTGGAATCACTTAATAAAACTGTATAAAACTGTATACTGGGGCCATATTTGGCCATGCTGCGCCAGACACAAGACATACAATATCAAGTAATAGACAGACACACAACGAAAGTTTTACTGACACAGAAGAGAGAAATACACCCAGGGAGGAATGCACACACAAAGCGCAGGATATTTATAGTATGGAAGATAAAATAAGAAATTTAAGAACATGTAGGCCATTATCATGAAAGGTAGGTAAACAAATTAGACTTAAAATATGAATTTGATTTGATGAATTAAACATGTTAGTCAACAACATGAAAAGAACTAAACAAATGGTTAAAGTAGAATAAATGTAAAGGATGATAAAATACATGTTGATCCGCAACATGTTGCACAATATAAAAAGTATGAGGTGATGGGTAGAAAAACACTAGATCAGGCTTAAGAATCAAATGGTTCTTAAGAATGGGAAAAGACCCGGGCCTAAAATTTAGGGAAAATGTAACGATAAAAAATCAAAGCACGCGAGTTCATGCTGATCATTCTCTTCGGAGTTGATCCCGGACCGTAACCAATACCCCGTTGTGTTGCCTCAGAGTGACGATAATTAACTACCTACCACGCGAGTTCATGTAAATTATGCACCTATTACACCGAAATTTATGCCAGCAAAGACATCTCACTTGCAAACAAATGCCAGATCAAACGCTCAAGTATATTATACCAAGATACTCAGATATCAATTGATACTCAAACGCCAAGCAATTGATACTTTCTGGCATGGCAGTGAATTGATGGTAACAATGCTTCGATAGCCCTTGTCTAACAAGTTCGAGTTCAATGATAAGCAAACAAAAAGCTGGAGTCTTTCTTCTCCTCCGTGTTCGATCCGAAAAGCAATTTTCTAACCATGTCGTGGAATTACTTATCACTGAATTAACCATGACAGTTGTCTGAGTAGCTGGAAGAGTGACAGACAACTCGTTAATGCTCTGATTTGGTGAAGTGTGACAAGGAGACACCAATAAACAATAGAAACGTCTCCGCTTCAGTGCATAGGAGAAAAAGTAACTAATAAATAAAAACGTCTCGGGAGATGGTTGGTCAAGGAACACTGGACACCTTCGCTTCGTTATTATTCCGAAGGATTCCTGGCGTCGTAGCTTCGGGCATTCCCACACTTTTTCTCGAGATTTTTCGATACTCACCTAAAAG